>OV656804.1:10142500-14942500 GCA_927399485.1 Calamotropha paludella | reverse complement strand
AAAATCCGATTAAACAAATTAAACAGTATAATTTTCCGCGTGATTCTTCGGGACGAAAATTTTCTGAGTATTATTATGAAAGGCATTTAGGAAACGGTGAAAAGTATCACAGAGAGTGGCTGCTGTATTCAGTGTCCAAAAATGCCGTATACTGCTTCTGTTGCAAGCTATTTGAATCAAAACATAAAAATAAATTCTGCGAGGGAATTAGTGATTGGCAACATCTAGCTTTGTATTGCAGCAGACATGAGAAAAGTTCTACTCATTTCAATAATTATAAAAAATGGACAGATTTGTGTCATGCTCTTAAAAATAAGAACACTATTGATAGTATTCAACAAAAACTTTTAGAGGTTGAAAAGCAGCGCTGGTACGATGTAATCAAAAGAATAATATATGTGGTCCAATTTCTAAGTACATAAAATATGGCTTTTCGTGGCCAAAGCCAAAAATTATATGATCGTAACAATGGTAATTTTTTAAAATGTATTGAAATGTTAGGAAAATTTGATCTTTCAATGACTGAACACATACGACGCGTAACGAATGATACGGATTTCAAAAATATGCCGACTTATCTTGGAGATAAAATTTAAAATGAAATAATTTACATACTCGGTAACCAAATTCAACATTTTATTTTAAATTTATGTCGAATTAATAAATATTTTTCAATAATACTGGACTGTACTCCTGACGTTTCACACGTAGAACAAATTAGTATTATAATAAGATTTGTCAATTTTAACACAGAAACTAGAAAGTTGGAAACAAGAGAGCATTTCCTAGCTTTCTGTCCAATTATAGATACAACTGGCGCTGCATTGACGTCATTTATTTTAGAAAAACTAGACAACATTAATTTGGATATAAACAATTTAAGGGGACAGGGTTATGATAATGGATCAAATATGCGCGGTAAGAATAATGGTCTTCAAAAAAGATTGCTGGATTTAAATCCCCGCGCTTTCTATGTACCGTGCGCTAGTCATAGTTTAAATTTAATAGTAAACGACGCTGCCAACCTCAATCATCATACGACTGGTTTTTTTTGTATTGTGCAAGAATTATATAAATATTTTTCGTCCTCTGCTAAAAGATGGGATTTATTAAAAAAATATGTCATAAATCTGACCTTAAAACCATTATCTGCAACAAGATGGTCAAGCAGAATAGATGCTATAAAACCGCTGTTTACAAATTTACCAAAAATTTATGATGCCCTATATGAAATATCAAATAATATATCATATGACGCTAAATGT
Organism: Calamotropha paludella; assembly: GCA_927399485.1. Taxonomy (NCBI): domain Eukaryota; kingdom Metazoa; phylum Arthropoda; class Insecta; order Lepidoptera; family Crambidae; genus Calamotropha; species Calamotropha paludella. The sequence goes on along the minus strand of OV656804.1, from coordinate 14,941,235 downwards.
CTAGCAGAAAAAATATGCACCTTTTCATTAATTTGTTCACTAAATGTATGGCATATAATATTGACAAAAGTAAATTTTGTGAGTAAAATTCTACACTCCGTCGATATGAATATGCAAGTTGCTTTAGATGCTTTAACAGAATTAAAAAAGTTTTTGATAAAAATTAGAACAGACACAAATTTTGAAGAAATTGTAAGTGATGCCAAAAAAATTGCCGAAAAATTAGACGTCGAACCTGAATTTGAAACTTCCAGATCCAGACCCCTAAGACGTCGTAAAACTCCAAAGAGTTTTGATTATGAACACGAAGACCACACTATAAATGATCCGAAAACCTCTTTTAAAATTAATCTATTTTTTTATATATTTGACCAAGCGTTATCCTCCGTAGATGAAAGATCTGATTTATTGAATAATCACAACGACGTGTTTAATTTTTTATTTAATTTAAGTGATGACCAAGATCAAAGTCGATTAAGAAGTAGCTGTCATCGTTTACAGGAGAAACTTTCAGCAAATGATTCATTGGATATTAACGCCGATGATTTGTGTGAAGAAATTATGTCTGGTCAGCCATTTTTCAAAAAATTAAGTAATGATGTGGTGAAAATTCTTGAATTTATATATTTAAACAATTTGACAGCTGTATGCCCTAACATTACCATAGCATTACGAATTATGCTAACTATGCCAGTTACAGTAGCAAGCGCGGAAAGGTCCTTTTCTAAATTAAAACTTATAAAAAATTACCTGCGCTCTACAATGAGTCAGGAAAGATTAACTAATTTAGCAACAATATCCATAGAGGAGGCCATACTAGACCATATAGACATACATAAAACTATTAAGGATTTCGCAAACAAAAAAGCGAGAAAAGTGGAAATATTATAATTTAAGTAATGTTTGTATTCTTGCAAATGTTAAGACTCTTGTTGTTTTTTTAAAACATAACATAGGTAGGTAATAGTCATATTAGTATTATTATTCTTAGAAAAAAGTCAGCTTCTTTGTTATTCATATTTAAGTATTAAATTCTTTGTATTAATAAAGCATGTTAAAATTTTGTTCGAGTGTTATTTTTCGCAGTAATTGGCAAGAAGAAGCGAACGGGATTTACCTATTTAGTATTCTAATTCCTAAATGTTCCACAGTTTTGTACACTTAGATATTAATGATAATATTATCTAAGTACTGTAAAACTGGAGAACATTTATTTCAGTCAAAATTAACAATTAAAAATATTCATTCAAAAATTAAATTCGTTTTTTATGATGATTCGTTAAAAAAGAGGCGCTTCATAGGTTTCGCACACAGGCGCTTCCGGGGGTCGGCGCGGCCCTGCATATATACGTGTATACGGCATGACCAAAGTTTTTAAATTATCATTCAATTATCTATGTTAAATGCAGAACTAAACAGATAGGAGTTTTATATTCTATTAATACCTAAGAAATATGTATTCTAATGAGATTATTGATATGCTATCAAGGTGATATTTATTTGTTTTAATCTTAGTACAATTAAATATTAATCTTGCCTGTAGTTCTTACTATATGATATACTATTGTATTTGAGATAATTCTACATTCTGTCAATGTTATTATTTATGTTTCAATTTTAAATAAATTTCCTTGTCATTTCTGAGGATTATATAAAATATAAAAAGAACTGGAAACCACATTTTTTTAATAGATTATTTATATTAAAAAATGTTGTATTTCAATAGTTAAAGTGCGAATATTATAAAATCTGAATGTTTTACATTTATAGTAATGTCAAAATATACTTAGACCGTGCTTATATTATATTGGTTTAAGATCTTTATACACTTTTTGTAGATCGATGTCACAATTTTGTTATCAAAAGAATCGATACTCTACTCTCTATATTAATTTTTCTCTATACAACTTATAGCAGTTTATTATAAAAACTTTTCAATACAATATTTTACGATCTCAAATTCAGTAGAAAATTAGTCGGTTGTTATTTTGTAACATGTATAAAAATTGTTAAATAATAGCGGAGTGAAATGTCAGTGTCAAAGTAGTGAGTATCTCGATGGTAGCTGATGAGTGGTTCTCGATTTCAATATCGAGATTATTTATGATTGGCAACTGCTACTGCTTGCCCTATATTTATCGTGGCCCACTGGGAATTATAGGAAATTCCAACTCGGTGGCTTCACCGCGTCATTTAAATATCCGTTATACTTGAGAACTAGATACTTGCACTTACTATAGAATAGAATTCGTTTTCTGTAGATATAAATTAACTGCATTATAGTTACGAATTGTATCTGTACTTTTATGAAGAGGTAATGTCTGTTTAAAAAACCGAGAATATTTAGGTAACTTACGCATCATTGCCCTAAACTCTGGAACATTGTCGTCATGTCTTTTAAATATACCTATATGTAGTTAACCTGGCAATACAAACTAGGTGCTTTTTATTCATATATTTATCGATTTATGACGATACCATTATCTACCGTTTGGTGCAACGGTAGTGATCCTGCCTTTCGCACCGACGGTCCTGGGTTCGAATCCCGGTAGGGGCAAATATTTGTATGATGAATACGAGCATTTGTACTTGAGTCATGGGTGTTTATATATATATCTATGAATATTACATATACATATATGTATCGTATGTCTATCCGTTACCTTAGTATCCATAACACAAGACTTACAGTGCTTACTTTGGGCTAGGCTAATTGGTGTTAATGTTAGAAATATTTTTTTATTTACTATCTTTATATATATAATTCTTCTGTGAGTGTGTATGTCACTGAACTCCTCCTAAACGGCTGGACCGATTTGAATGATTTTTTTTGTGTGTGTTCAAGGGGATCTGAGAATTGTTTAGATTCACAAATCAGTCCGGCAGATGACGCTGCAGTCGGCACAGCAACGCGTGGCCGGGTCAACTAGTTTATTTATAATATTGATGTTTGTAAATGGTTATGATCGACGGATAATATGATATGATTAAGAGCAGGTAAATTCAACAGTGTGTGCGTGTGTGTGTGTTCAACAGTGATTGGGCATTTATATACGGTGCCATGAGAGCGCGTTATTCATAATTATGTGTTAATCATTATTTATTAAGCCAATTTATCTGACAAAATATCAATAATCTTAAAGAATAACGACTTTCACATGGCTGTACTTTCGTACTACTAATACCATTTAACGTGCATTTGCAATGGAAATATGGTCGAACATAACGTTATTAGAACTCACTTCTGCGTATTTATACACCAATGAGCTGTTATAATATTAATTTATTAAAAAAATCTTGAATGAAATTAAATGAACGAAACGAAATGAAATGAAATGTGTTTATTCCCACAAAATAGAGTAGGTAATTACATGTTGGTCGGTGGTCAAATCGATTATGAACGTTTATTTTGCCAAACGCAGGGCATGTGAATGACAATAGAAACTAGTGATTAGATAATTGAAAAAATTATTAATTTGATAAAACGATTAATAAATGAAGTTAATAATTAAATAATTGTTAATAAATCGTATGTCAAATGAATTCATTTAAAGTAAATATTTGAATCTAAATATTCCTTAATCGAATAAAAGCATTTCATTTTTAGCCACATCTGTTTGGTTTTAAATATCGGTAAACTATTATTATTATTATTTTTTATTAATATATTAAGCACTTTCTTTCGCAAATGTGATGAGACATTTGATGTGATGTCATAGCAATAGGAGTGGGAGTAACCAGCAATCGGCCACTCATTTAGTGCTCGATATTGCACGGTATAACAACTCTCTTGCACTTCCAGCATAGTCGCCGGCAAATAAGTTGAACATGATTTTAAAATCACGTGACATGCGCAGTATCAAGTTTAGGTACATTATTCACTACTGCGCATATCACGTGATTTCAAAATCATGTTCAACTTATTTGCCTGGGACAATACTATATAGACAGAACCATAAAGTTATTGAGACATTCTGGCATTGTTCATTTAGTTTCGGAAATTTTGACAAATCTGTCTTTGCAGTTTGTACTGCTGGGGGTGCATTCTGATAATGCTTTGTGTAGGGGGCAAAACACGTGTCAAGTGAAGGTACAAGGCGGTGCATTTCTAAAAATGCTAGATGTATTTGTTTTTTAAATGGATATGAAGTTTCTCCAAGTTGCGCTATGTTTGTTACTTTGGGTGTAGATGGGTTGACTCTGAAACTACTTATCCGGTCCACATTTATATAGACTTTCTGAACGGAAAAAGGCAAATTTTTATTTAAAAATATTAAGGCGAGGTTTAAAAAGATACATAGATTTTTTTATTGCGTGCGTAGATAAAACCATTAAGAATAGATCACAATAACGTACTTCAGTTTTAGATGACACATCAAAATTATTAAAAGTTATTGCAATATTTCCAACTGTGATAATCTTGTCGGAAGTTAGGTCAAATTGGACACCAGCGCCACCTGCCGGCGGTGGCGCTCGATGAAGTCTATGAAGCAAAGGTCTTGTAAATCCAGCGCAATCTTTAAAGAGTATGTAATCAATTACTACGTTTTTAAGTCACGCTTCCTATTGTGTACTACTGTGTTACCGATTTGTGATAAGAATTGCACTTTACATCGATTCTTTTGATATCCACCAACATTACTCAGGTACGTCCACCTGATAGAATAACGATATTTTTTAAAAGTGTAGAGATACGTCTTTATAAAATATACCACGATATTCGTATATTGATATTAATAAAATTCTTAATCAAATAAATCAGGAAACTCAAACTCTGAGAGGCTGAACAGAGCATAAAATATTGTATGGAAATTCAGTTTCTTACAACAAACAAATTTACACCTATTGCAATTTTTTTTGGAATATGAAATATGGAATATCGACACCAATATATCTAGAGGAATTCTGTAGTTTTGGATCTGAAATATTATTCCGTATAATCTCTTTCCATATGGGGCCTTAATTGGTGACCCATTATACAACTTTAAGGCAAAGAAATACGCTGCCTTAGAGGTAAGAGATATTTAAATACTTTGTGTCGATAGGTTGTAAAACTAAAAACGTTATTTAAAAACTCTAGTTTATTTAAAAAGATCATTTATTCTATCACAAAGAATTAAAAATGATAAGCAAATACAATATGAATAAATTCTTATCAATATTAAATTTGCTTATCATTGAGAAAATTTATTTTATATAAAAGGTGTATATAATTTGCTAGTAGACAGCGCTGAAGAATATTAATTTCTATCCATATAGTGGAACGCTATGAAAATGTATATAAATAGCTCTTTGAGGGTGGATTTATTTATATAAAAAAGCCTTCGAACTGGTTATACGCCTAAAGTTATAGAATGTTTTGCTAGTTATTTGAATAATGGACGCCAGTTTATACTCAAATAACTAAGATACAGGGTTTGAGTCGGCTGAATAATACACAAGATCAGACGTAGGTGGTAGGAAGGTGTCTGCTGCTATGTCAGCTGATGATAAACGACCTACCCCAAACTTAACATTCTTCTCAGTGTCTCCTTTTGCAGCCGACCTCAAACTCTTTTTAAAGGTGAAAAATAACAACGATACAACTGCTCTACAGGCAGATATCGATGCAGTTTCTAGCCAACAGCTTAGGCCGATCATGCCTCTCTATCGCTTGTTTCGCGCTCTCGCTTGCACGCTCGGTTCAAGCGGAACGTGACAATGAGTTATGCTTTTTCGTGCGTGCAGCCGGCGTTCATCGATTTATAAGACGTTATCTCAATAATAGTAAGTAATCACGTTTCTTACATTAAATAATTAATTATCACTTCCGGAGATATTCTCATTCCTCATTTAATGGCTTCATTACATATATGGTCAGTCTTGTCAGCAAATAAGTCAATATTTCGACACTGAGTGAATACATCTCCAATTAGGCGTAACGCGCGAACAGTAGGTGCGTAAGCGGCTTGTAATGTATGCGTGACGGATTTGCGTAGAAGCCGCGGACGATGGTAAGGGGCCATCGCCCCAGCCTTAGTCTAGGGAATTACGTATGGGCACAAAGAGATCTACCTTAGACATTACATCAGAGGCAACATTATAAGGATCGCTAAAATAAAATGGGTCAGTTACAGTATCCTTCGCCTATTATACAGCGTATCTAACTCAACCATACCAGCCACAATAGGCGAGTAATACAAATAAGGGTAATACCCATAACTACGTTTATAGAGCCAACGCCCAAACTCACGCTGAACTCGCTCAATCATAACAGTATATTTCTTCTCGTGAGGGTCCCAGACTATAGCTGTGTATTCTAATTTGCTGCATACGAAGGCGTTGTACTGCAAAGTTTCCTATGAAAACCATTATGATATGCGTTACTAATAATAACTATTAATAAAATTAGACAAACCAATTCATAATTAAGAGATGCGCTTGGATCATTATTTAATATTTTTTATATATCTTTTTTTTAAATACTATTTTGTTTTTAGCATTATAAAATATTACACTTAATAAAGTAACCGTTGGGCGTCACACGTTGACGAATTTAATTAAATCTCATAAATCTACTTTCGTTACGTTGTTGAAATGGCTTATATACTGCTTAATTAAGCAGCATATTTTCTTTGTTATTTAAGGTTTATTCACAATACAATTTCTGTATATCTGATGAGAATTCAGCCATTTAACGTCCTCCATGGACGAGTGCTAAAATGAAGGTTGCTAGTTTTTCAACTTATATATATATATATATATTTTTTTTATAGAAAATAGGCATGCGCTTGACCACTATCTCGCCTGATGGTAAGCGTCGATGCGATCTAGGATGTGACGCGCCTGCCTAGAAGATACCTATTTACTCGTGACTTGAAGACCCCCAAATTGTATTTGTCAGGAAACACAGACTCAGGCAAAGAGTTCCACTCCTTAGCGGTACGCATCATAAAATTGAAACCAAAACGCTTAGTGCGACTCTTTGGTGTATCCACCATATAACGGTGTCGCCAATTTGTTAATCTGGTTGTCCGATGAAAAAATGGGGATGGCGGAACAAGGTTGTGCAATTCAGCTGCACACTCTCCGAAATGTATCCTATAAAATACTGATAGGCTTGCAACTTTCCGCCTATGCTCAAGGCTTTTGAGCTTTTTACAGAAAAGATCTTCATTGCCGATGAGCCTCTTGGCCCTCCTCTCGATGGACTCAAGCGTCTGGAGCTGGTATTGGGCGGAACCGTCCCAAAGATGAGAACAATACTCCATACACGATCGAACTTGTGCTTGGTAAAGGGTGAGCAACTGTTCCGGTGTGAAGTATTTTCTCACCTTCGCCAGAATGCCAAGTTTTTTTGAAGCCACTTGAGCCTTGCTCTCAATGAAAGAGCCAAAATTGAGCGTCGGTGACAAAGACATACCGAGAAGCTCAAGATGGTCAGTGATCGGCAAGGATACACCTCGGAAAGTAAGAGTCAAGTTGAAAGGACTCCTTTTAGCGGAGAAAAGACACGCCTGGGTCTTTGACGGATTGAACCCCACTAGATTGGCATCGCCCCATTCAGAGACAGCCTGCAGAGATAGGTTCATACGGCTAACCATCGCCTCTCTATGACACTGGATCTGTTCAGCACTGGCTCGTGCATCAGATATATAGGTCTCTACAACAGTGCTGTCATCTGCGTACCCCAAAATACCGGGCAAAAGCAGGTCATTTATATGCAGCAGAAAAAGAGTTGCAGAGAGAACGGAACCCTGAGGGACGCCGGCATTGATAGCCAAATGGTCAGACGAGCTACCGTCAATGTCAACTCGTATTGACCGATCCCTCAGGAAGTCCGATATCCAGACACACAAACCAGTGGGAAGACCATATGACGGAAGCTTGCTAATAAGGCCCTCATGCCACACCCTATCAAAAGCCTTCGAGATATCAAGAGAGACGGCAAGCGCCTCACCATGCCTCTCGATGGCTTCGCTCCATTTGTAAGTGGCGTATGCTAGAAGATCTCCGGCAGACCGGTTCCTGCGAAACCCATATTGCCGGTCACTAAGGAGGTCATTTTCTTCTAGATACGACAGGAGCCTGTGGTTCAGTACACGTTCCATTATCTTGCAGAGAATGGACGTGACCGAGATGGGCCTATAATTGATAGGATCAGCACGACTGCCCTTTTTAGGCACAGGTTGCACGTTGGCCAGCTTCCAGGACTTTGGCACTTGTCCTTTAGCGAAAGATAAACGATATAGGCGTGTCAATACCGGAGCTAACTCAGGAGCGCAAGTCCTTAGTACTATGGCTGGTATACCATCCGGACCACTGGCTTTATTCACGTCCAGTTCCCGCAATGCCTTTCTGACTTCGGTTTGTCTTATACGAATTTCAGATATAAAAGTCCCACAACTTGACAAACCGGAAGGTACAGCATTGCCAGGATCCAAACGCGAACTTTCGGCAAATAATTCGGCAATTAAATCGGCCTTTTCCTTGGCCGTGTGTGCCAATGATCCGTCAGGTTTCAGCAAGGGAGGCACTGAAGTACGGCAGAAGTTGCCCTCGATCGACTTAGCCAGGGACCAAAACGCTTTACTACCCGAGGGGTAAGAGGCAAGCTTCTTCCCAATGCGGCCTATGTGATCGAAGCGAGCTGTCTTTACAACCTTCTTGCAGGACTTGGCGGCTTTATTAAAGGCTTTCTTCTTTTCGCGCGTATTACTAGCTTTGCGGGATCGAGCTTCAACCCAGGCCAAATATGCTTTGTATTTTGATGCCACCGCATCACGACATTTGGCATTATACCACGGGCGAGCTTTGCCGGCCAGTGATATGTCAGAGAAGGGAATAAAATACTCCATACCCTGATGAAGCACATTGGTCACAGCATCCGCGCAAACTGAGGGGTCGCTAGAAGAAAAGCAAACCTGCCGCCAAGGATAAGATGCAAAAAACAACGCATCTCATCCCAATCTGCTGATTTAAAACGCCAAATCCGCCGGGAGCCTTTTGGGCTTGGGTCGGGCGGAGAATACATCGACATAGATTCCACCACACAATGGTCAGAACTGCCAAGGGGTGGTGTAACCGACACCGAGTAACTGTCGGGATTTGTCGTCAGCAGAAGGTCCAAGCAATTGGCTGTTTGTCCGTCAGAGTCTGGCACTCTAGTGGCTTCCTGGACCAGTTGGGTGAGATCAAGTGTCAAGGCTAGCTTTCGCGCTTCTCGACCGCGTGGTCGGTTTTCTCGAAAGGGAACAGCCAGTCCTCGTGGTGTGCGTTGAAATCACCAAGAACCACCAGTTGAGCGGACGGGTATCGCTGTAGGGCCATGTCTGCCTTCTCAATAAGTTGGTCGATAAGCCTGGTAGTCTCCGCGTCTCCACTATGCGAACGGTAGACACAAGCATAGATGATTTTCTCTAAACCTGTATCCACCAGAACCCAAATGATAGAAAGGGTGGGGTCTTCAAGATCACGGAGACGCAAATAACAGATGTCATCGCGTGCATACATGCAAACACCCGCATGAGCCCTAAAACAATGTTCAAGGACATAACCCGGGTAAGCCAGGTACGCTGCGTCAGTTGGACGTTTTATTTGCGTCTCCGTGAGAAAGAACAGGTGCGGTTTTCTAGTCTCAAGATGGTGATGGACGGGGTCGAGATTAGAGTGCAAGCCTCTTATATTAGAGACGTGCACTAGGATAAGAAAGCCGTAAAGCGGCTGGTGGGTTAAATAGCACCAGCCTTTCATGTTTGAAACCTTATGTTTAAGGGTGTCGTTAATGGCGAATATTGATACAGCATATATAATCACTCAAATGTAGAGCAGCGTTTTATAAATTATGGTTTTAACGCCGCCTACCAATGCGTTGAAATTATGTGAAAACACCCCAACTTTAGGGAAAGATTCTGACCAGCAGTAGACGTCATTGTCATCAAATGATTGAATACGTGAACGTATAGTTATAGCTAGATTCTATTCTATCCATCATGTATGCCTATTACGCTTTTACGCTAATTGATACATAGGCAGCGAATAGCATAATATATTTAAACTTTATTATATGCCGGCGGCAAATCGAATGTTTTGAGGGTTACGAGAGCATATTAAGTCGGTTTTTGGTCTACCCATTTGTGATGGTTATATTTTCTAAATTTTATCGATTTCGTATAAATGTTATAGTACCATTGGTCCCAATCTCCATAATACAAGCCTAGAGCTAATTAAGTCTTCCAAATATATAAAAAAAATCAAAACTGTGAACTCCGAATTATATATTCTTTATAACCAAGTACAATGTTCAATTTTCCTTCTGAAATACTAAAAGGACAATTACCATTCACTTGATGATTAACATAACCTCCACGCTTGTGCTTGTGTCTAAAAATAAGTTAGTGGAGCCCCATGTGCGGGTGAGTCCGTTTTTAATAAAAAAAATATGAACTAGTAAAAGTTTTAGTTTCTTGGGCGTCTGTCAGACCTTTCTCAAGACGGGGTGTTGATATTGTTTCCGACACACTTGCCTAAATCGGATCTTGCCGAACCGGCGGTAATATCTTAATATTATGAATATCCACTCTAGATACGCATTGTGTATCTCACTTAAAACGAAGGTTGTGATATATTTTACGAGGCATAATAGAAAAAAATGCTTTATTATAGTAAATAGAAATGAAAAAAGTGTAAAACATATTATTTAGGTACTTTATAATATGTAGTATATAAACGATTATTATAATCAATTAGCCAAATTTATGAATAGACGGCGGTTTAGTGCAATGATAGCGATCCTGCCTTTTGTATCGGCGGTCCTGGGTCCGAATCCCGGTAGGGGCAGATGTTTGTGTGTTGAATACCAGCATTTGTTATCCAGAAGTTACTGCTGCTGATTGGAGCGTTCTTCGGCGTTGATTCACGATCGTGAGTCGTGAGGTGATGGCGTATTGCTCGCTGTTCGACCTGGTCTGTCTTTAAATCGTCGGTAAAACTTATTATTGAAACTTATTCTGGAGAGGATCTGAGGGCTTCTTTTGTACTGCATGGACGGACGTTCTTCGCATGTGTAGCGTACATTTCTCCCAGTGCTGAATTATGCTATTTACTTTGAATGTTTTATGAACTATTACTGTTATTTAATATCTTACTGCAATCTTACTGTTGAAACGATATTTGTAATTCTTTTGGTTTGGCTCGGAAAGTGGTGGTCTTGTGCTTAGCACTTTTCCCGTCTTTCCCGATCATATTCAATTATTCTATAATGAAGTTGAAAGACGTGCTCACTCACCACCACCCTCGAGCCGGTCACTGTAGATGAGGTGCAATCCTTGATCAAAGATCTTCGCGCCCGTAGCGCCACTGGCTCAGACGGCATTTCCAACAAGGTCCATAAGATCTTACCCGCCTAACTCCTTTGCCTTTGGACGGCAATTTTCAACGCCACGTTGGCAAATTGCGTCTTCCCCACAGAGTGGAAGGAGGCTGTCGTTATCGGGATTCGTAAGCCCGGCAAGGGCAGCTCCCAACTCTCTAGTTACCGCCCCATCAAGTCACTGGGGAAACTGTACGAACACATCCTCGCCAGTTGTCTCAAAGGCTATATCTTTTCAAACCAGCTCACGATAGACGAGCAGTTTAGGTTCCGCCCAAAACACTCGTGCACCCACCAAGTGTATTGCGTAACAGATCACATCCTACATTATAGGGGCCTATTCTGTAAATCCATTCCTACCGGAGCCCTCTATTTTGACGTTGCAAAGGCGTTCAACAAAGTTTGGCACAATGGCTTAATTTATAAGCTACATCGACTGGGAGTGCCAGACAGACTCGCGCACATCTTACGAGACTATTTGTCGAATCGTTCCTTTTGTTTCCTATCCCCTATCCTCCTATCCTTTCTCCTATCCCCACCCAACTCATGCTGAAGTCCTCAAGGCTCGGTGCTGTCCCCCATATTATTTGCGCTTTACGTCAACGACATTCCCAGTACTTCTGAAATCGAGCTACTCCTATTCGCGTATGACACCGCCCGCTATACTTCCGACAGACACATCAAAGATGTCATAGCTAGACTTCAATCACCCCCTACGACCTTAGGCGATCGGATTCGTAAATGGCGTATCGAGGCCAAACCCGACTAACGCTGCTATCCTCTTTACTCCCCAGCACTACAGCCCTAGTTCTCTTCCCAAAATCCATCTTTTCGATCAATTCATTCCTTGGAAGAAACAGGTCAAATACTTAGGAGTCGTTCTGGATTACAGGCTATCGTTTGTACCTCATCTCAAAGCCGTTCGAAACCGCACCGCGTTTGTACTCGGTAGGCTTTATTATCTCATAGGAAAACGTAGTAAAATGTTACTTAAATATAAGTTGACCATTTACAAAGCTTGTAACTTATGCGAGCGTGTGCTTTGCACAAGCTCCCGTCTCATATTCATCGCTTACAGACCCTCCAAAATTTCTTCGCAGTGCCATGGGTTGCCCCTCGTACGTTCGCAATATAGATCTCCATCGCGACTTCAAGCTTGACTCTACATACACATATTTATTTAAGTATTATATTGGTTCCAAAACGGTCACTAATATCTAGCGTACAAGCTTGCATGTTTTAGTATGGATGTGAGATGTCTGGAATTGATTGTTGGTTTTTTATTAATTAAATTATATTTTCTATGCTATGGGTTTGCTGCGTAAATTTTTATTTAAATAGTAAAAGGAGCACTATACGACTAAAATGCTAATAATTCAATTGCTAAATATTATTAAACTGCTAAAATTAGAGACATCGCTACATTGTACATACAAATTCAGTTACTTACCTGAGTAAGATCTTATAACATTTTTGCAACGTGCAAACAGTGGTTCTAGTATATCCTTTTCAGTAGTCATAAAGTAGTGCTAATGTGCCAAAGAACGTAATTTATCGGCTATAAAATGTTCTCCTTGGGATTACATAGTAGTCGCTTTTGGTCCATCTCTTTTTCATATTTACGAGCTATTGTGACGGATTTTCGCAGAACTTCGGTGATGTAATTTCGAATTTGCAAAATCTTGTACTTTACGGAACATTTAAGTTAACACGGATTGGATATCAATCTTAACATTTATAATAAAAATTACGATACTTTCAAAGTTAATTGGTATTTTATGATATTTAATTGTTTTTGTTTCGATTTATTGAACCGTATTTTTATATTTATATTCGAAACACACAACTTTATCGCTTTCGATGGATGTCGATGTAGTAGAGACTTGATCCCAAAATAAGGTCAAGTACAAAGATGTCGTATTTTAGAGTGATTATTTTCCCACGTTTTTCTCAGGTCGCTTTCTTGTTTGTCTGTCTGTCTGTCTGTTTGTGCAGTTGAATTCTTGCAACTCAATTTTTAGGGAAAACCCGGCCACCTAGCGAGCTGAAATTTTTGGAGCAAGTCAGAACCCGATGACAATGCATCCTAAAAAAACTTTTAACTTTCTACGGCCACTTTCAGGTCAACTTTCGGCAACTTTCACTTTTGTATGGGGCTTATCCGAATGTTGCGTAACACATGGTTACTTCGTTGAGTTAATAATTAAAAAGGATACAATAATATACTAGATTTAAAAATCTAAAAATCCTACGTTTTTCAGTGACCAAATAAGAATAAAATAACCCAGCGGGGCCAAGCGAGGGGCCACTCAAAACGTGGGGGCGCATGTTACTTATGGAGATGTGATGAAATGTATGATATGCATTGATGTTGAGAGTATTTGTAAACATTTTTAATTTTAAATATTTTTTGACTTAGGTACTTAATTAATTAATTTACTTAATTTACAAAACATTTACACTTTCTTACACATTCGCGCACATTACACATTTGAATAAAATATTTTTAACGGCGTTTGCGCATAATTTATTTTATATTTAATCATGACGTTTCGACTCCTTTACAGGAACCGTGATCACAGGATGACTAAGGCAATGGTCGTCATATATTTTCTACTACCTTCATAATATTATAATCGGGCACGTTCCTAGCTTTTAAATTTTTTAAATAAATTAAATTGTTTATATTGTATATTATTGAGTCTACTACTTACCAGTTCGGAAATTGGGTGGTACTTCCGATAAGAGCTGGAGAAAGGAACTCAGGCAGAGGGACCGACCTCCATTTTACGTCCCTATACTGCTCTTTGTTTACCCGATGTATGAGAGACCACAGTCACAATCAATTTTGTAGACACCTGCTGCCGGGAGGGCTATATTACACTTGAGAGGTCCCCCGACCCGACCCGGACCAGTGTGGGTCTCCTATGCTCCGTGCGGGACGTCTCCTATGCTCCGTGCGGGACGTCTCCTATGCTCCGTGCGGGACGTCTCCTATGATCCGTGCGGGACGTCTCCTATGCTCCGTGGGGGACGGAACAGCGGGGTGGGCCGTAACGCACTGAACACCCCACACGCCTGAGGGCCAAGTGCAATGCAGATGCTGGTCTCCCGTCCCGACAACCGCTGGTCCCCTTTTGGTGGAAGAAAGAACTGCCGCACCACTCGACCGATCCCAACCCGCCAGGGATGAGTCTCCCGCGCCCGCGACGGTCAACCGAGAACCAGTTCCCGGAATACCCCGCAGTCGGCGCGGTTGCCCCGCCCCAGGCAGGCTCAAGTCGGTTTCAAACCTGATGTAGGAGTGGTCAGACAGGGACTCCTCCTCCGACAGGACGCGCCATCCGGATATCTTGGGTGATAGCGTTGGGGTTGCCAGGGTGACATCCACGCGAGAGCCCCCGCATCCTGACGCAGGATATGTGTGACCTGGTAAGAAGCCTAATTCGCTTGTCAGGTTACTGTTTCTGTCACAGTTTCCGGGTTTTACATCGATATTGATGTTACATATTATAAATACATTTCTTGATTTTATAGACTTACAATCGCTTTTAAAGCATATAGAAAACTATGTGTTGTAAAACGACTGTGATCTGTATGTAGCCAAGATCACAATATCTGGTGATATTTTAATTAATAAAAAGTTTGCATTTTTGGGATCTGGTTCTTCAATTGTGCAATTTATATTTCGTTTAGCATATATTATGATACCGTCATTTTTATTCAAACATTTTTCAGAATAACTAGAGTTGTAGTCATTAAGGCTGGGTACCGGTCATTTATCGTGTAGCCAGCATTCAGGTAAGATTATCTAACCTGGATCTAAGGAAAGACAAACCAAATGTGCTAGGAGTCATTCAATGTTTTTGTAAACACTACGAATATTCTGTGTTACAATTTTTAAGAGTATTACACGATACTTTGACTAAATTATTACAAGCCTCTGCATCGCAACTGTAGGCTGCTACCCCTGTCATATTGTCAATATCATAATTAATATTGTCTAGCAATCTAGTATCATCTAGTATCTAGCCTACAGCGTAAAATCAGGAAGGTACTAGAAAAATTTCGACGAGTGTTCGCAAGGCTCGGTAGCTCAATTGGGAGAGCATTGGACCGGATTTCCAAAGGTTGCGGGTTCGATTCCCGCCTGAGATTCACTTGTGACCCGAGTCGATTTTTTCTAGTATTTTTCTATTATAATAATTTATCTTATAAGATCGCATTGAAAATGCATAAAATATATAAAAATTATAAATCTAACATGGCTGTTTCATCTTAATCGATTGACCAAACATTTGTAAAAATGTTTCTTTCGAATACGAGAGGATGTTCCTCTCATTGATGAAACAACGCTGGCCTACAGCGTAAAATCAGGAAGGTACTAGAAAAATTTCGACGAGTGTTCGCAAGGCTCGGTAGCTCAATTGGGAGAGCATTGGACCGGATTTCCAAAGGTTGCGGGTTCGATTCCCGCCTGAGATTCACTTGTGACCCGAGTCGATTTTTTCTAGTATTAGGGGTTAAAGTATGAAATTGCCGATTTGTACTGAAAATCTATATTGTTTATTTTTTAAATTTTTAACAAATTTATTTAATCAAAATAGTTGCCATTATTATCTATACATTGCTGCCATCTAATGGGAAGGTCATTAATGCCTTTGCGATAGAATTCCGACGATCTAGACTGCACAAACTGTGTGAAAGCATTTTGTACTGCCTCCTGGGAAGAAAACTTCTTGTCACGTAGATAATTGTCCAAATCACGAAAAAAATGGTAGTCCGTTGGAGCAAGGTCTGGTGAATACGGAGGATGACGAATGGTTTCTAACTGCAGTTCCTGAAGGGTCAAAATGGTTTCTCGTGCTGTGTGAGGTCTCGCGTTGTCGTGGAGCAATAATGGTGAAGATCGATTCATGAGTCGGGGCTGTTTTACTGCTAGTTTTGTCAACATGGTTCGGAGTTCGGCACAATAGACATCTGCCGTTATTGCTTGACCAGATCGGAGAAAACTATAGTGAATAACACCATGCTGAGACCACCAAACAGTTACCATTACCTTTTTATTGGTAAGTTTTGCTTTAGGACACTGTTGTGGCATTTGACCTGGGGTCAGCCATTGCATTTTTCTTTTCCGGTTATCATAAAGAATCCACTTTTCATCACATGTTACAATTCGATCCAATATTCCTTCATTTCTGTACCGGTTCAACAAGGCAACACAAGTTTCAACACGCGTTTCTTTCTGCAGATCAGTCAAATCATGAGGCACCCATTTTTCGTATTTTTTTATTTTATTGATTTGACGCAAGTGAGTCAATATTGTGGGTAAGGTAACGTTAAACCATGCCGCTAATTCCTGGGTACTTTGACTAGGATCGGCTTCCACTATCTCTCTTAATTCATCGTTATTTACCTGTGTGGGCGGTCTTCCTCGTGGCTCGTTCTTTAAGTCGAAATTTCCATCACGAAAGCGTTTAAACCAAAATCGCACGGTGCGTTCATTAGTAGACCCCTCTCCAAACGCAGCATTGATATTGCGGGCTGTTTCTGCCGCGTTAGTTCCGCGTCGGAACTCGTATTCAAAAATAACTCGAATTTTCGCAGTATCCATCTTTCTTGTCTAAATTGAATAACAAAAACAATTGAAAGTCGATATTCAAATGTTTTACATTTTTTAAAAAAAGAACATCATAGAAACCATTTAAAAAAAGTTTCATTCGAAAACCTCAAACCATGAAGATTCTATGTCAATTCAAAGAACCTATTGCAATAAAACGGCAATTTCATACTTTAACCCCTATTATTTTTCTATTATAATAATCTAGTCACTTTAAAAAAGTATAAGTGCTTATTGTCGCTGCTGTTTGTGCCTGAGATAGTAGGAATTTATTTAAGATAAAAGACTTAAACTACATTAGTATAACTGGACTAAACTATGTATATTAATACTTACTTTAAACCAGCCAGAAAGATTATCCAAATCTTACGACCGATTTCGGTAAGGGGCCACGCGACCCCCACCAATGTGTTGTGGGACGCCGCAGGTTTTAGTGGGTAGGCTTTCAAGCCTTTACCGGGCACTAGGCCGGGTAGGGGCATGGAGGTGAGTGATATGTGGGATATCCCTCGTGTTCTCCCGGCACGAGGGAATGCCTAATGCCATTTCCTGCGAAAAACAAAAAAAAGGTCACACATATCCGACATGATTTAACAACTGCCTTGATTATGTTATGGTTAAAACCGATTAACCGACTAAAGTTATTGTTATAAATTCTACTTTAACTGATCACGCCTCCATTTTAGTAAGCTTATCCCTCGACAGCAGACAAACTAATGCATACCATATTTGTATTTATTTTTTTATTTATTTTCTAATTTTCTTTTTACTATTTTATATGTATCTTTCTGTTTTAAGTTGTTACTCATTTTAATTATATACATTTTGTTGTTGTTTTGTTTTGTTTTGTTATTTTGTTGTTGTGTGTTTGAGTCCGAAATAAATGTTTTTTCTTTGTTTCTTTCTAAAAATGACTGTGCTACTGGTAGGAATACTATACCAGGTAGATTTCTAAAAATGGTAAAACATATAATTGTATCAATGCTAACTATTTTGTTTCGAGCTTGTTTTGAACAAGGCTGTTTCTCAAAAGTTTTTAAAAGATCTCTCATTACTCCAGTTCACAAGAGTGGGGCTCGTCGTTGTCATGTTACAAACTACAGACCGATTTCTGTGCTTCCAGCATTGTCTAAAATTTTGGGAGAAATGTTAAATAACAGGTTTATACAGTTTTTAGACCGGTACAACATTCTATCAAATTCTCAATTTGGCCTCAGATCGGGTGTGTCGACAGGCGACGCCGTGGGTAGCCTGATGGAATATGTCACAGAGACTAGAATTTCCAAAAATGCTTTGGTGTCTTCCTCGACCTTGCCAAGGCATTTGATACCGTCTCGATACCTACTCCTGTGGCAAACTGGAAAGTATTGGAATAAAAGGTTTAGTCCTACTTATTTTTAAAGATTATCTTTTATTAATTTCGACGCCAATGTACCGTTTGGAGTTTCGCAAGGTAGTGTTCTTGGTCTAAGTCTTTTCTTATCTACAATAACGACCTATGGTATATGACACTTTACAAGAGACAAGTGGTTTAACTATGTTGATACTTGTTCTTGCATTAATATAGCGCAATCGGAATCTATTAAATACCTTGGTATCATGCTGGATAATAAACTGTGTTGGCTTCCTCATATTGAGCTTTTAAGAGCACCATGCCGCTGAATTTAAACTTCTTCGCACTGTTTACTCTGCATAAGCATAATCAGTCACTGGATACCGTGTGAGTGCGTGGGGTAGAGCTTGCAAGACGTATCTCGTGCTGCTTGAAAGGGCTCAAATATTTCTATTAAAAGAATTTGTATGAAGTATAAACTGTTTACTATTAGGCAATAATACCCCTACCATACCCCTTACAACCCGGAGATATACGTGTAATACCGAGCGTATTCGCCCCAGTAAATTTTCATACTGCTTTTATTACGCTTCGAATTCGACTAAGTTGTTAGGTGAAAGTTTGAAGTTTGTGGCTGACGACCTAATTTGCAGATCTGTTATTCCACAAATCACGATAACCTAAGTTAACTCGTCACTAAGGCACCAAACGATACGTAAACGAAGAAGCGAACGACAAGCGTAGTCCGCATAATATGTAGGATAGTTGTCTGAATTTGTACTCATAAACTCAAACAAAATATTAGCCTCATCAGGTGTTTTCGGGTATAAAGGCATGATCTCTCTCTCAAAACTACTCCAACTACGCTCCGTTGTCACCCATTCCTACCTACCGGACGATGGCGACATGACGCGCCTATTCAACTCGTGGCACCTTGACGTCGCCCGCGAGTTGGAACGCGCGACTAATTGCGATGTATTTTGCACTTGACTCTTTAATGTTTTAAGTTGGGCTGACATAACACTCACTTCACGTCTAACACTATCATCGGGAGTACGATCACGACCTCTAGCGCGACGGTGGTTTCTAGTATTACGATTACTGCTACGTTTGCGACTAGAATGGTCCGCGATTAAATGGACCTCAAGCCGAGAGTAGCAAGCCACCATAGTGGTTTCTTAGATGGACCCCGCCCTTACACCGGTTTTATAGTAAGGCGTTGGAAGGGGTGTTTCCATCTCCAACAATATATTATATTTTAAAAACTTCCTTCGTTTTAATCGCTATTATATTACTTATTATATAACAAAAATAAAACCGGCCAAGTCGGACGACGTGCTATGCAGGGTCTCGAAGTCGCCCTATATACGTTGTTAGAAGGCAATTTTTCACCTCTTTTATGCTACTGATTACTGCCTACTTTGAATAGTTAAGAAGTTCCGGACTTGTGGTTGTTTTACCGAGGTATTAGTAAGGGACAAAAGAGAAGTCGTCAGTGACGGAACTGTAAGTCCAGACCTAGAGTTCTGTCATCGACGACATTTTGAGGCGTTATCGCGGGCTGTGGATAGTGTAGTGACGATTTAATGAATGGATTTTGAGTCGCTATTGATACATCTTGGATCTACGGAAAATGATGACTGCAAACGATTTTGCCATAATTATGAGAATTGGTGGGAGGAGACCGGTACGACTTGGATTACAGTTTGATGAAATTGTAAAATAATACTGAGAACATCACTCACTCGTCATGGGACAGTTTAAAAACAT
The DNA here is from genome assembly GCA_927399485.1 of Calamotropha paludella. Classification (NCBI taxonomy): domain Eukaryota; kingdom Metazoa; phylum Arthropoda; class Insecta; order Lepidoptera; family Crambidae; genus Calamotropha; species Calamotropha paludella. The sequence goes on along the minus strand of OV656804.1, from coordinate 14,921,162 downwards.
TCGGCTTTATAGTGATACGTAAATATATGTCACACATTCGTAGTCGTATTAAGTCTACTTAGCTGTGATAGTTTTCTTTTTAAAGTAGTAATATGTGCTGTCATTTTTTTTCAATTTTAGAACGAACCATTTGGCTGGTACATTTGACTGTTACAAAGATTTGTTTGAAGATTTTCTTATGAATTAATAATGAAATTCTCTTTACCATGTTTCAGTGACGATGTGGTTTTGAAACCCTCCCCATAGGGAAAGCGCAAAAGCCATCTACCGCCGTCTTATTTTAATTCTTAAACTCGTACACACAAACAATGGTTAATAATGTATCATTATAACACACTAATATCCGCTACACCACAAATTTTACCAAGAAAACAAAAACCACTAAACTGTCGCATCCCATCGCTTCTGATAAAAATACATTATTAAATTTAATGTAATTTATCAAGCTTTAAGTTAAATTAAAATTTTCATAAAACCTCTATCTTTAAAGGTGAATAGGTAACATACTCGTGGTGACTTCTAGACATATCCTGAACAGCACACTTTAAAGCTCTTGCTTGTATAAGCGGATAATCCGAGTGCCCTATTTTTAAATATTCGATAAGATTCAGTTCCCAGGACGTTCTAACGCGAAGTAGCTATATGCCTCGGGAATATTAAATTTTCTGCTTTCATGTCTCCAGAAAGTTCGCTCACGTCCCGAAGTTCCGTTTACCTGTTCACCGCACCAGGAGATATTAATTTTATGAAAACCCCAACTAGAGTAGTAACTTTTGTTGGCAAATGGAAGAATTTGTCTTCTTTACACTATTTGCCTGAAGTTTAATCATTATGCTACCCAGCTTCTTTTGTGGAGTTTTGTGAATTTATTTGAACGACTTGTACTTTACTATTATGTTAAAATTTCGGAATATTTAGAAGCGGTACTGTTGTTATTTTTAACATATGATAAATCAAGCCGAGCTCTCATTCCAAAATAAAATATTTGAGTGACTTTTGAGAATTATAAGTTTAATAATAAAACTTACAATTCTTTCTCCTTTATTATGCATTTTTTGCAGTATTTAATTAATTATCTCCCTGTTTAGTTATTTTAAATTATGCTGCTAATTGAATATATTTATCATTGGCTTACTATGCTAACGAGATGATATATCATAATTAAGTTAATCTGGAACAAACAGATGGTGGTTTTCATCTACAGAGATCATATTTGTTTAGATAGAGATCAAGAGCGCAATAATAACATGATGGTTGGCCATCAACCACCTTAAGATATCATCATCATCAGTTTAGCCGAAAAACTGTCACTATTCACTCAAACCATCCCTCGAAAATCGAAGGGGAGGGAATCGAAGGGGAAGGGAATTGTAAGTTTAATAAAACTTACAATTCTTTCTCCTTTACTATGCATTTTTTGCAGTATTTAATTAATTATCTCCCTGTATAGTTATTTCAAATTATGCTGCTAATTGCATATATTTATCATTGGCTTACTATGCTAACGAGATGATACATCATAATTAAGTTAATCTGGAACAAACAGATGGTGATTTTCATCTACAGAGATCATATTTGTTTAGATAGATATCAAGAGCGCAATAATAACATGATGCTTCGCCATCAACCACCTTAAGATATCATCATCATCATTTTAGCCGAAGAACTGTCACCATTCACCCACACCATCCCTCGAAAATTAGTGAGGGGATTTTCCGTAATCAATTAAATACATATTTTTTTGATTTGTTAATTGTTTTTGGTCAGATCCGTCACAATACTGCAAGATTTTCTAGAAAAATAAATAAAAAAAAGCCGAGTAGACAGAAAATGTTGGTAATGCTAATACGCAAGTTGAAATGTTTAATACACACTCGTACTCTGCTAACCGCGGGCATATTCCGGTGGTCTGTACTAATTTCTCTAGAAGTTGGTTAACGAATATTTATAAATGTGATAAAATGCAATTTTTATTTGTATCGAAAGTTCAATCAGCTAAAAAATGAAGTCCGGGATATGTTAACGTCCTATTTTTAGTACTTGCCTAAGCTACTTCTTAATTAGAAACATATAACCTTAATGCAGGCAAAAGTTTATTTAAAATTTCATTTGTGTATTACTATAAAATAGTTTACAACGATCAAAACGTCTTCAGAGCGATGCATAGTAGCACTAATAGCAAAGTAGTTCTAAATTATTATTTTTTACCTTTTTATTTGGTTAACAATTTACTCCGCTTCTATAAAGGGATGCGGTGGAAAGATGAAAAAAATCAGTAAACAAAGGTAACAATTTTTCTTACAGGTCCTTTATGATTATTTTTTGTAGTTTTTGTAAAACAAGTTGATTGTGCGGGCGATTCAAAATTAGTGGACTGTATTGCGGTATGAGAAAATTACGTCGACAACAATATGACAGGAAGATGAAGGGGGCATGATACCTTGACCGCCACGTGGTGTGAGATGCTGGAGGCTGCCGGGGACGTCCCTGCGATTTGCTGTTCCTTATTGTTACGCACACGAAGTCACCTTCACATAAAACTATAGTTTGTTGTAGGGGTTTGCCGATAGGCCATTAGTTCAATTTACCGCCACATTGCGGTATGATTTGCCACCAATAGATGGCGCGGTAGTCTCGCTCTTCAATATGCGAGACAAGGTATGTGCTAAAGGGAAATGGAGTAAATGCAGGTGCAACATTACAAAAACATAAAAATAAATAACGCGGCACATTTGAATTTAACACTGGCGCAACCAGTTCCCACCGGCTTGAAGGATTACCTTAAAAAAAAACAGCAACAAACCACATAGTTTGCTACTGAGCTAAACTGAAAGCTATCAAACTAAAATAAGCTATGCTTAATCGGGCAAGTTCAAATACGAATGTATTTGAAGTTACTGTTGATTAGGTAAAGCACAAAGACGAATAACTGGTCGCAAGTACGAGCCAGTTGCGGTTTTAACACGAACTATACGGGTGATCCCATTCGACCCAAGGAAAACTTCTTCTGCAACCCCAAGCGACCAATGTAATGGAGGTGTATTCTCGGCTAAAATTACTGCGACAGTACCGATAGTCGATATTCGCCCGAAATCTACCACGCCTGAAATGCTAAACCATTCGTACACACGGGCGCAGATTTCGCTGGCCCCTTCAGGGTAACAGTTTCTCGTGGACGTGGTATATGCTCCACGAAAGCTTATGTTTATCTTTTCGTGTGTATTACGACTTGCGCCGTTTATATCAAATTCGTTCATATCAAAGTTTAAATCACGGAATACATCTATAGTTTAAAGAACGAATCAAATTGCAGAATCTGGCGCAAAATCGATATTAATAAATTTGGACCGGCATGACAAATACACCTTATGGTGATATTCCACTAAAAGATCAACGATGTGATTATTGCGCGGAAGATAATGCATTTGATCATAGTTTAATTCGGATTGGCTCAAACAACCGCCAACTCGAATGAGGCCATCTTTCAAAAAGGGTTTCAAATGTTGAAAATCGCGACTACACGGCTTATTTAACTGTACATCTCTAATTTCAGATGAAAAATCAAATGTTTATAACTGAGACAGTTAATACACAAATTATTAGTTCTATTAATTATCTATGTAAATGATCTCTGTCATATGAACATCATAAACGGTAAAATAATCTCGTACGCAGATGATACAGTGCTTGTCTTTATTAGCATTGAAAATGGCATGACTGAGGTGGCAGATTGGTTAAAATACAATCTTCTTACCTTAAATACAGCTAAGACAAATTTCATAAACTTTAGTATAAGTATAAGCACATAACCGGCAAGTAATTTCAAATTAAAAACACATAGCTGTAACTTATCGGGTTATATTCTCAGAGCGTCCAGAACGTATAACTGCTGGGATGAGATGTCATTCACATAGCACCAGTGCTTTTCGAGGTACTTTCCGATATTTAGCAACAAAGTGCTGGAATAATATTCCGCCACCTATTAGGAACTCCAAAACCGTGTACATTTTTAAGATTCTGTACAAACGGCATTTAATTGACGTACAAAAGAATACTGCAGTGTGAACGTCTACTGAAACGCCTACGCCCCAGATAATTGTTTTCCTTTTTTAACTTCTTTTTAAAGTTGTTTTATATGTTTGTTTGTGAAATATTATTTAATGATTTACATATGTGTGTGTGTGTGTGTGTGTGTGTGTGTGTGTGTGTGTGTGAGTGTGTATGTATATATATGTATGTGTGTATATATATGTAAAGAATAATATATATTTGGTTCTAATTCTATGAGTATCCAGTTATAAGTATTTTTGTTACTACATATGCTTGTGACAAGGTTTTTGCTCAATGTCACCTAATCTTCCAAATAAGGCATCTGCAGAATACCAGTGCCGTGATGACTGACATTGTCACGGCTTATACCAAGCAGAGGCCTATTTGGCACTTTATCTATGTTTTTATTTTTAATGTTTTTATTGTTAATACCTTTGTCTTGTTTTGTAACTGTGTTGTATGTTGTGCCAAATAAACTTTCATTCATTCATTCATATAATAACATATACCTAACGGAATTCTTATGTTAATTTTAGACTTAGATATTAATCTTTATAAACCGTTTTTGTTATGGAGGAGCGGTGTCCCCTAATACAAACATTATATGTTGGAAAGGGGACACCAGCTACTTATTGCGAAGGCTTGAATCGTAATAAAAAGATTTTTGTTTTTTGTAATATGAATCTTTCTGTGCGTCAAAAATAGTAAAAGATAAGAATAATAAAACATTTCTCTGACAATAAAGGTTATTCGGAGCTAGGTATGGTTACAACGCGATGAACGAAACTCTAAACTTAGACAGTGAATTTTTATTCGAGGTAGTGTTATATTTTTTGTTAGTCTTTTATTTGCACGTCGGTTGTAACATAAAATTTTGGTTTACTATCGGAACGAGAGGCGGCCTACCTTGCAATAGACGAGAGGGAATCGTAACTTCCAGCGTAATTACTAATAAATTATATTGAACAATAGCTACATTGCTTTGATTAGAAACCAATGCTGGTGGGACGGAAAGTTTATATCCAACCGAAAGTCGGGTAATTATGTTAATGGCTGCAAAACAACTTGGAATGATTTAAAAGCATTTGATCATAATAACACAGGCTTACATTTTGCGACTATTATAAATAGCTATATTTTTCATTTTGTCTGTTCTTATTACTGCCCCCTTTTGCATATATTTCCTCTATCCTGTCGGTAATTAGCTGTTTTCGACAATATACAACATTCATTTTTATTGATTGCTTGAATTAACACTTCTTTTTTCTATGAAAACTTCAGAAACACCAAGTCATATGATGCGCGTATGTGCACGTATACAAACAGCGTTGTGTGTTATAACTTTACGGAAGAAAATAGAAACCATAACGGAGCATCAATCATATTGTATTTTACAGCTTTATCTCCACTAGCATAATATTTACTATGATCATCGGAGACCTTAAAACAGGTTAAGCTAGAAGACGAATTCGGTCAATTTAAGGTTCTTGAGATACAGATTTAACCTCTATAGCTTCTTCTCGAATTGGCGATTTGTTACAGAAGCTACGGAATATAACTTTGGATGGTAATTAATATAAAGCTCAAGTTATGGGAGTTTATTCGAAGGCTAATTAATTATTTGATTTGTTTGACTTTCATTTGTTTTGAGGCCATTTATAACATTTCATGAATATTTTATTGGGTTGCGTTGAGTTGTGGAAACGCAATTATTACAAGAAATATTAGATTAAATGGAAATAATAAAATAAGATATAATGAAGCCTGTATTTAGCAATAACTTGATGCAATAAAGCTTAACTAATTCTACGTGATAACTTATTTTATTTATGTTTTATATAAGTAATTTAAGAACCTTCAATGAAGTAAATATGGTGCAATTAAAGACATATATGAGGTTGATGGTCATACTTTTACACGTATATATAGCGATATTACAAAACTTTTGATAAAAGAAGCTAACATAACATATACTGACAAAAAGTAAAAGTTGGAAATTTTAGTAAATCCCCAATGTTATTTTATTGTTGCTGGATAAAACCTTTTATTTACTACCTGCTTGCATAAGTACTTCTCGATTCAGAAATATTTCTATAACAAGTTATAAGAATATAGCCTTTAAATATTTTCACATTCTTCACATTATTTATTAATTGAAATAATTACTTTAACTTTGCAGTATATAGTGCATAGATTGTTTAATTTCTGAAAATTATAATAATATGTTTATTTTTATTACCACTGTCACATACTGTCATTATTTTAGTTGGTTTATTTCATTTCAAGTGGCATATTATTTTAATTGACAACATTTTTGTCTTGCCGTGTCACTTGACATCTCGAAGGCTTATGACAGGGTCTGGCACGCAAGTCTGCTGCGCGAGCTTCCTGCGTACGGTATCCCCGCTGACTTTTGCAGTTGGATAACCGACTTCCTGACTGAACGATCGATCAGAGTTGTTGTCGATGGCTGCTCCTCTGACTCAGTGCCTATTGATGCCGGAGTTCCTCAGGGGTCTGTTCTTTCTGCGACGCTTTTCCTGCTGCACATCAATGACCTGATTATACCAGGAATGGTTGGGTATGCAGACGACAGTACTGTTGTAGAGAGATACCTGTCTAGCGCAAAAGCCAGCGGCGACGACGTGATGTTCATGAGAGAGGCCATGGTTGAGCGAATAAACCAAAGGCTAAACTACGTTTCCCAGTGGGGCGATAGTAACCTTGTTAATTTCAACGCCTCCAAAACACAAGCGTGTCTTTTCACGGCAAAAAGGAGTTCCTTCCACCTCACTCCTACTTTCCGAGGTACATCTGTACCTGTGACCGACAGCCTCGAGCTTCTTGGCATGGAGTTGTCTTCAGACCTTAACTTCAGCGCCAACATCGAATCCAAAGCTCAAATTGCAGCCAGAATGCTGGGCGTCCTAAATAAGGTCAAGCGATATTTCACGCCAGGACAGCTTTTAACACTCTATAAAGCTCAAGTCCGATCTTGCATGGAATATTGCTGCCACCTTTGGGATGGCTCTGCAAAATACCAACTTGCTGCACTGGACACGATTCAGCGCAGAGCTGAGAGGCTCATCGGGGACAACAAATTGGTGAAGAGCAAGCTTCACACCTTAGCTCATCGCCGCAAAGTTGTCTGTCTGGCGGTCTTCTACAGACTGTACTTTGGAGAGTGTGCTCAAGAGCTGCATCTGCTCATACCGCCATCTCCTTTTTTCCATCGGACATCCAGACGCACTGCAGGCTACCACCCTTTCTTGGTTGATATTCCTACCTGTCGCACCAAGCGCTTTTCAACATCCTTCATAACGCGCACAGCAAAGGAGTGGAACTCCCTCCCTGCGTCTGTATTTCCGAGAACTTATAACCCGTCTATTTTCAAAGCCAGGGTGAATAGGCACCTTCTGGGTTAGCTCGTTCCATCGTGGATTCTATCATGGCCCCCGGGCTTGATTGGGATCAAGAGCAAACCCATCCTAAATAAAAAAAAAAAAAAAAAAAATTCAAGCTTTAGCTTTTCCTTTGTGTATATGTGTAGTGGAAGTGGAAAAAAGAGTTTCACTCATATTTATACAACATACATATTTCTACGAGCCCTCAGATAGAGATAGAGTATCCTACCTGAGGGCTTGGATATGTGGTTGCTTTTTATAAGCATACTTTAAATCTTTTAGAAATATGGCATTGTGAATGAAAAAAATAAAATAAATACTTTAAACCCTAATTATTTGTCATCGAACTTATTAACATTTCTGATGATGAAAATTAAATATACCTAGAATTCATCGAATAGTTTATTGTATTACTTGGATAATAAGTTATGATAAATGATAATGATGTCAACATTCAGTTACTGAAAAACCTCTTTTGTCTTTTCTAAAAAAATCTTTTCCGAGAATATTTTGTTAAGGACACGAAGATTTGCGTGGGCGCATCGAGTCGGCACTCATTACAACCGATTGAAACCCCTGGAGGTGAATTAAATTAAATCGTAAAGCATCTAACCGTATCAAGTTTTAGTAATTGACTCATTTCGATTTAAGTCATTGAAAGCCAATGCCGGGTGTTCAACTCGAATTTATCGGATATAAATCGAACCTCCATAATTGTTTATGTGGAATTAATGGCTCGTTCGGTGTGTCGGCGTGGCTCTCGTATATCACTGCAGAGACATTAAAGCAGGAACTGACAGCGTTAAAAATACTTGCACCGAGATACATATCCTATAGCATAATTATCGCTTTCTTACTAAATATCTAAAATTAAGTTGACGAGATAAGCCTATAATGCAACTTTGGAAAGATGTAGACTAACAGTTTGGCATTACAAATAGGGTGTTTCTGACTGTCAAAACTGCACTGTAATTTGTGCTAACGCATTAGATTTGCCCCTGGGTTTTGTCATTGCTCTCACTGACATTGCCTTGTTAAAGGGTTTATATAGGAGCTTGATGGTGTAGTTTTTAGTGCGTTTATTCTATGATTCGGAAGGTTAAACAATACTCGCCGGATTGGTGACCAAAACTTTACTATTACGAACTTGGTTCCGGCTACACTTGCAGTACTTGATGCCCACTAATCCTCACTTGGCCTTCGTGATGGTTTAAGGTTTCACACATTCATGCTTTCATTCTTTCCGTCTGTGATCCAGCAGAGGGATATTTATACATTAAAATAAAATAAGATAAAGACAAAACATAACGTCTGATTTTATAGTGGCTAAATAGAAACAGTTTGTATTTTAATTAAAACAAGAACCTAGTTAAGAAAGTACTCAGGTCGCACTAGTAAGCAAGAAGAAAATTAATTAACGCGATTGAAGAAAACGGAACGCGTACTTCATTAGTAACCTAATGATATCGCTTGACATCTAGGTTGTAATAATTTAGTCTTGATAAGTAATGGAGCGAATGATATTGCCTTATATCGAGTTATCGGTTAGCATCTTCGCCTAAGGGTAGTTGTTAAATCTCGAACAGATAATAAACTGGACCGTATTTACGAGAAGCAAGTTGTAGGGCGATTCGATTAGTTTGATACTTGGAGGCAAAAGTTTGAGCAAACGATCTGAATTTGAGTTTGATACTTGAGTGCTGAACTCACGTGTTTCGAACGCCATTTGGTCCTTCACGAGTTTGCCTTTTAATGGCAACAAGTTTTGATTAACTTGGTTTTACATTAGGTTTACGAGTTTACCGAGTGTGTATGGCAATAACGTATTAAAAAAACCAACCTTACTATTGTTTAAATAGTTTTTTTACGGTGTGATATTGTCTCAATAACAAACAGTCTCATGGTTATTTCTTAGGTTATATAGAGGTTACTTAAAACGTTTAGGTCCATAAGACGTTATGTCTTTCCGTTCACACAATCTTCATACCAAAAATTTATGAAAATTGGTTCAGCTGTTTTGCCGTGAAACTTAAAAGAAACAATGACAGACAGAGTTAATATTGCATTTATATACGGATTACAGCAGCATGCATTTAATTTGATTACCTGTACTGGATACTAGACATCATGCTGAAGTACCGATAAAATCGGTAGATAGCTAAAAGACAAAAAAAGTATTTTTTTGTCTTTCAGCTATCTTTAAATTTGAAACAGACAAATCAGCGCTTACCATTTCATTTAGAAACCTTTAGGTCTAAATTTCGAGCTTACGATATTTCAAAATATCTTAAGTATTCAAGAGATCATTTCATATTTATATATTGAACAATCATTGCAAAGCAATCACAGCAGAAAAAGCGTAAACCAATTAAAATGAATGCGTACGTTTTTCTAGGGGCATTATGTTTATAACCTTGCCAAGTGATAGGAAGATTCGATAATCCCTATATAGAATTGGAACACACGCCTCGCCACGCCGCATGACCAACCTATGTTTATATATGGGGCTGCGTTTGTCCCGGGTCTACGAGCATAGCGTTTGGTTGGGCTTGTCAGCCAAACGCTATGCTCGTAGCTGTTTCACCTAACCCTGTTTGATAATACTACAGAAGATCACTCAGTTCAGTAGATCACTTGAAGGGTAGTCGGTGTAAAATCGATTTCTTACTTTCTTTGGTTCGAACACAAAATTTCTAGCCTTGATAGACCCGCGAAATTTTTCTAGTGTTCCTAAAGCTATACACGATTAAAATATAATTACCATAAAAAATTAAACTGCGTTATCAGTATCGACTACTGATACTATAGACCTAGGTTTAAGCGCAAAAAAAAACATGAACTAATTTATCCTTAAAAAACTTAAAAAATGGTCTATCTCAAATATTTACTACGACTTTACTATCTTATTGAATACGTAACTTACACATAGGTATGTATAGGTGCGCAATGACCCAATCCTGGCGCGTGCAAACATAAAACCCCCGCCGCCGCGCCCTTCCCCGCTGCGCCCCTCCCCCGCTGCTCCCTTCCCCCGCACTAGGGGTGTCCGTTTTGGAAAAACATCGATGTTTTTCTCGATTCGATAAATCAGAACTGTACATCGATGTCTTTCGATGTATCAGGTGTAAACAGCGATATTTTGTACGCATCGAGTACTTTTTTAGGGTTCCATACCCAAAGGGTATAACTACTTGTCAAGCCACGGTAGTAATTGCCAGTCAACATCCCTCATCAGTCCTGGTAGCAATTGCTACCATATTCAAATTACCGTGTGGCTTTAAATTACGATTTATTTTTGAAATTTTATTTATCGTGAATAGGAAAGCGCTTGACCGCCATCACGCCTGATGGTAAGTGACGATGCGATCTAGGATGTAACGCGCTTGCCTAGAAGAAACCTATTCACTAATGTCCGTTTCAACCGCGCGGCCACCTCATAATATTTGATGAAACTTTGCCAGGAATTAGTGCTAATTTGTTACTTTACACACCTCTTTTCGTGAATTTGTTACAAAAAAAACTAAGACGCTATCACAAAAAATAGGTGGCCGCTAGAACCGCCACTTGCCGTAGTCATCGTCCGTGATTACACAGAAACCATATAATGCAGATAGACGAATGATGCATCAAAAGAAAGGTCTTAATTTGTTCAATTTGTTACAAAAATAAAAAACGTGAAAACGTACATAAACAAAAAGTTATGCAATATTTAGTTTTCAGGTTATGAGTAGGTAGGTATGTCACCATAAATATCAAATTAATAGAGGCTAATGTGTATGGATAATTAGTTACTAATTTGTTACAGCGAATAAACGTAAAAAAATACTAGAAAGTGGGTTCAATAATTTGTTAGAGTCGATTTTAGTTGGCCGCTCGGACGGCAATATGCCTAAAATACAATGGCATTTATCTCGTTATTAAAAGTAGGTTTAAGCTTAGTTAGAGTACTAGTCGACGGGTAACGTAACCTAGTTTAGATAAATATGGCGAATATAACTGCAGCATTCATATTTTAGAAAATATTTGCAAAAAACGGTAATATGAAACCGTATGAGAGTAGGGTGACTATGATTATTGGAATTTTCGATATTCATATCTTATTTTTTTAGGGAGAGTGCTTATATAAATACATTTTAAGTTAAGACATACTTTATATTACCATTTTTGATATTTGCTTTAAAATATGCTTATAGTATTTCTGTTAATAATGTTAGTGTGAGTGGAGTAAGAAATTAAGCTATTATCTATCTATCCTATGTATACAATGTGTCCCGTCACCAGTGTCGGAGCCTTTAATGATGTGAAATATTTGGCATTTTTGGCTCTGACGGCCGCCATTTTGTTTTCTTGATAACCAAGACCTGGGCTCTCAAAATAATTCGACCACCACTACCCATGTAAATAATCAGCATTAAAAAGGTGTCATTTGATAGCTCAACATGTAGACAACAGTTACACAGCCATCATGTTTCAATTGTCATGGAATAAAAAATAGAAAAAAATAATGAAAGAAAAACAAATATGTATATGCAACCAACGTTTAAATAACGCGGGCGTTTACGGCCGGCTGGTATTGAAGGAGAAATATTACGATTAGTTGCATCCAAAGGAATAGAACTCTACACACAATCACATAGAGCGTGTGGGGGCACGGGCCAGTTGCGGCGTAACGGCATCGGCTTGGATCGCATGGCTACTGTAAAATTTTCTTTTATTAAGGCACCAATATGTTAACAAGAACATATAATTGGACGTATTTACATGGTAAAGATCCAACCCACAACTTCACTTAAATTGACGTAAGTATGACAAAATGGCCTTAATGTCATATACTTACACGTCACGAAAACAGCTGTCGCAATAAAGTAATAACTTTATTCACGTCATCATAAAATTGTAAAAATCAAACTTACCGTAGTCAATTTGGATCCCTCTGCAATACACTTTTTGGTGGTGACTTCTATATTAACAAATCATATAAGTGGGCACAACTCATAGCTAAGCACTTTTAGACACTTCTGGATTTACTGATAATTGTAACTTAGTAGTATGAAAATCACGGGAATTAAATACGTACGAGCACACACTTCAAAATCCAGCACAATAATGACAGACAATATTCACAACGGACAATAATCGCTTTTTAAACCCCTTCCGACAAATATTTTTAACAATAATTTGGAAACAAAAGAGATCCTTTTTCGGGAATCGTGGCCATCATAAAACACCTGCGGAATGTCAATGAAACGAAAATCTTATCAGTAAATACTTTAAAGAATTAAGAACAATAGACATCAATATGGCTGCAAAACTGCATATTCCTTCAAACAGAGTACAACATTAAAAACATGCCTTTGTATTAATATATTCATAGTCACCCTACTCTCATACGGTTTCATATTACCGTTTTTTGCAAATATTTTCTAAAATATGAATGCTGCAGTTATATTCGCCATATTTATCTAAACTAGGTTACGTTACCCGTCGACTAGTACTCTAACTAAGCTTAAACCTACTTTTAATAACGAGATAAATGCCATTGTATTTTAGGCATATTGCCGTCCGAGCGGCCAACTAAAATCGACTCTAACAAATTATTGAACCCACTTTCTAGTATTTTTTTACGTTTATTCGCTGTAACAAATTAGTAACTAATTATCCATACACATTAGCCTCTATTAATTTGATATTTATGGTGACATACCTACCTACTCATAACCTGAAAACTAAATATTGCATAACTTTTTGTTTATGTACGTTTTCACGTTTTTTATTTTTGTAACAAATTGAACAAATTAAGACCTTTCTTTTGATGCATCATTCGTCTATCTGCATTATATAGTTTCTGTGTAATCACGGACGATGACTACGGCAAGTGGCGGTTCTAGCGGCCACCTATTTTTTGTGATAGCGTCTTAGTTTTTTTTGTAACAAATTCACGAAAAGAGGTGTGTAAAGTAACAAATTAGCACTAATTCCTGGCAAAGTTTCATCAAATATTATGAGGTGGCCGCGCGGTTGAAACGGACATATTCACTAGTGACTTGAAGATCCTAAATTGTATTTATCAGGCAAAGAGTTCCGCTCTTTAGCGGTACGTATTACAAAATTGGAACCAAAAATCTTAGTGCGACTCTTTGGTATATCAAACAAATAAAGCCAATTCGTAAGTCTGGTTGTCCGATGAAAAAATGGGGACGGCGGAACAAGGCTGTGCAATTCTGCTGCACACCCTCGGAAATGTATCCTATAAAAAACGGATAGGCTAGCTAACTTCCGTCAATGTTCAAGGCCCTTCAGCTTATTATTAAAAAGTTCGTTATTGCCGATGAGTTTCTTCGCCTTCGACTCCAGCGTCTGGAGTTGATATTGGACGGAACCGTCCTAAAGATACACAGATCTTAATATTCTGTGGTGGATTCTGTATTAATCAGCTTTATGGTAGTATTTTTTGATTGGTCCTGGCTTAATTATTAAGCGAGAAATAGGCATTTTTATCTAAGAATCCGACATCGTTTTCATAATTCGCACTGTACTGGGACTGTTGAGAGGGGTAAGGCGCGGTAACGGACTGACAAGTGGAAAAATGGAACCCTATTACTAAGATTTCGCTGTCCGATTGTCACCAGCCTGTATCTCATGCCAGTCCACTATTGAATCATCAACTTTTCTTTTTTAATTAAACAAATAGGGAAAAAAATATTAGGCAGAATTTTAGTGGTTAAACTTGAGTTTTTATGAAATTCATTGGTAAGATAAAAAATACGTGTGTAAACAACAACTACGCCTCCAAGCCCTCAGATGGGATTTGAATTTATATCTTATAGAAATATTGCATTGTGAATGCAAAAAATTAAATTAAAAACATAATTATAGCTGGTTCCATCTTAATCGATTGTTAAATATTTGTAAAAAATATTCCTTTCGATGTTGAAGGTAGTTAGCATTCAACATTGGTGGAACGATACTAGCTCATAGTAGAAGTTGAAATACATTTGTAAAATTCGACACGTTTTCCAGCGTCTCGGTAGCTCAGCGGTCAGAGCAGTCACCCGGATAGCGAAAGGTCGTGGGTTCGTATCCCATCTGAGGGCTCAGAGGCGTAGTTGTTTTTTACACACGTATTTTATATCTTATAGAAATATTGCATTGTGAATGCAAAAAACATCGATACATCGAGTATATCGAAAGCATTTCAAAACATTGGATCGATTCGATGCATCGCATTGTAAACATCGATGTTTTCAATGCATCGATGTATATCGAATATCCCTAACCCGCACCACTCTGCACGTGAATAATCCCGGCATTTTGAAATCACGTGACATGCGCAGTAGTAAATAATGTACCTAAACTTGCTACTGCGCATGTCACGTGATTTGATGACGTAAATGCCGGGAACATAACCATTTCTTTGACCTTGACCTAATTACTTAGTTACCACTCGTCAGTCGGCCTGTGCGCATACGCTTTTGTGATCGATCAGTTACACTCGTTAAGTACATAATAAAATCATGGCTTATCAGTTTACATCTCGTGAATATGTCATGATGGTTCGTGCTTATTTTTTGAGCGGTGAAAACGTGTCGGCGGCTTTACGGATGTACCGAGAGCTGTACCCGAATGCTCGACAGCCAAACTACAGTACAGTGTTAAGTGCTTATCAACGGCTCCTAGACCATGGCTCATTTTACGTGCCATTGCACGCGCAAGGAAGAGGGAGACCACCGATCTCTCAGAACTTGTATGACGACGTGGTGACGTACTTTGAGGAAGATCCACGAAGAAGCACCCATGATGCTGCTCGACGATTTGGTATTAATCAATATTCGGCTTGGAAGATAATAAACTCGGCTGGTATGCATCCGTACCATTATCGTAAAGTTCAAGAACTTACGACCGTTGACCGAGAGCCGATGATTACTTTTTGTCGTTGGGTAATAAGTAATCCAAACGCCAACGTGCTTTTCTCCGACGAGTGCCTTTTCACCAGAATAGGATTGTTTAACCATCATAATGAACATTGGTGGTCATACAGGAATCCTATGCTCACGCGAGAGCATTCGTTTCAACATAGGTTTAGTGTAAACGTTTGGGCCGGCATATTGAACGATGAAATCATCGGTCCATATTTTATTGAGAGCCGACTCACGGGCGAAACCTATTTAAATCTACTCCGCACGATGGTTTCGACTATGTTGGATGACATTCCACTGGCGAACTTGAGAGGGTTGTGGTTTCAACAAGACGGTGCACCTCCACATTACCATCGTGCTGTGAGAGAGTACCTCACCGAAGAGTTCGGTGACCGATGGATCGGCCGCGGCGGCCCGGTGCCGTGGCCCGCGCGCTCACCAGACCTTACACCTTTAGACTTTTTCCTATGGAGTGAAATAAAGCGTAGAGTGTATGTAAGTGAACCTGACACTATTGAAGTGCTAAAACAGCGAATAATAGACGCTTTTAATGAAGTGAAAATGCAAAGAAACGTATTAATTTCTTTAAAAGGAAATTTGTTAAAACGGGCTAGTGTGTGTGTTGAAAATGGAGGAGGACACTTTGAACAATTAATGAAATATTTGTAAGACAGTGACTTTAATGTGAACAGGTAATGTACATAACAATAATCTTTTTACATATGCTAATTCTAACTATGTTAATACGCCAAAATTACTCGTGAATAATTTAATGACCTATTTGCATTTTGGTTAAAAAAAATTTGTATGTTATTTTGTTAACTTAATACCTATCTAAACGTAATTTTGTCGGTTCTACGCCCAATAAAGTATGAAAGATAAGTTTGATTTATTAATTGAGTATTTACCTATCGGTGCTTTTTGGTTCTTGAGCGGGAGTGGGGCGGCTTGCTAGCATATATTCTACCTTATTGCCATGTACAGTAAGTTCATTTTCACTTGAGATGGTGTGATACGTTTTCATTGACGGAAGTTCATTGAATACAATGTATTGTGTCTGTAAATTTGGCGATATTTTCCGCAATTTTAAAAACTGAATAACTTTACTATTATTACTAAAAAAAAAAAATTCTTCGCATATTTATAATATTGATGCTTTCTTAAATTTGGCATTCCATTTTTTATGGTAATTAAAATTTATAGGTGTATATAGAACTAGTTGACCCGGCCACGCGTTGCTGTGCCGACTGCAGCGCCATCTGCCGGGCTGATTTGTGAATCTAAACCATTCTCAGATCCCCTTGAACACACACAAAAAAAATCATTCAAATCGGTCCAGCCGTTTAGGAGGAGTTCAGTGACATACACACTCACAGAAGAATTATATATATAAAGATATGAATATATATCAGCAATATTTATTCATATTCTAGGTAACTATTATGTACAACATCAAATCAAACAATCTATATACAAAAACTCTCTATGTCCATCTATATAAAAAATTATAACAAAAAATCGGTCAAAAACTCGGAAGCACACTTAGCAGATCACTTGCCTGAAGTAAGTAGTCAAGTAGAGATGGGTCGTCAACGTATATTTCGTCAATTAAACTAGACCGTCCATCGACTAGTCGATCAACTAGTTGAAAGCGTTGACTAGTTAACGATATAACGGCCGACGATTAAACGACTAAGCGTGGCGTCTAAAGGCGCTACGCAACGACGATGTATAAGTCTACTTCGATGCTACCTTAGATTTGACAGTTGAATAAACTGAAAAGTTACTTAAAATTTCCAAGATATTTGATGGAATTCGAACAGTACACCAGTCAGAGTACAATCAATCAATTTGAACTTCCCTTCATATATTTCCAGGCTTAGGACTAGCTGATTACGTTTTAAAAAGATTTTAATATTATCGCATTTCTTATTAAAAGGATTAAGTAATATATCTAACCATATTTTTATGATTTTTTTTGCTTATTTTATAGATTCTTTGTTTTTTTTTTATCAGAATGCTCTTGTGTTTCCACTCTGATAAGTCTTAAAAAAATAACAATATCAACTCCAACGCGATATACGAGTACTTAACCGATGATCTTGAAATAATCGGGTATGTTTAAGTGTTATTAGTAGATAAGAATTCTGTGGACTCTCACTTTAGCCGTCTATGAATTCGACTAGTTCACGAATGAACTGTAAACTGTCGAAGCCTCAATTGAACGTAGACCGTCTAAACCATTCGTTAATTCAACGCCTATCGCTAGTCAATAGTAAGCTGTGGGTTCGAGTTCCACTTGACTCCTAAGGAAAGTTGGACTTTTTAAAGAATAAATCTTTTAATTTAAAAGTTAAAGGTCAGTATTATGCCTACCTGCAATGCTGCAATGATCGTGACTGAAAACAGTAGCAACATTTTCATCTCATCATCACTTGAGAAAAATCTCGATTATTGAGTATGCAACTACCCTCAGTCACTTCGAAGATAACGCCGGAGCCACTCGAGTGACGTCAGACAATTGAGAGTTAACGGGAATCGATTCAGCTGCTTTGACATCAGCTGTGCAGGAACGATCGGTGCTTTGTCGTAAACGAGTGTCTTGTTTGAATGTGCTGGGCGGCAGTAATTTACTTGTTTCTCCCTGTGTGAGTGCACCGATAGCAAAGAACCATTCGTTTACCGGTTCAGTCCAGCGTAAACAATCTCTTTGTGACGAATTAAAAAGCGATGATGAATGGAAGTTGGTTCAGAAATGACAACCTAAAACAAACTATCGATTTCTGGGTAAGACGGGTAGTGCGAACGAATGTACTGGAAAGTTTAAAGCAACGGAAATTAAAGTACCCATTTTTATTACTAACGTACATAAAGATGTGACTGTACAAGACATCACGGAGTACATAGGTATGTAATAGAACACAGGAATGCAAAACATTAGAAAGAATCGTGACAATGAAAGAAAAGTGTCCACAATGCTTTTAAATTCTTCGTGTCCGAAAGGCATAATTTTGCGACGGTTTGTTAATTTTAGACACAAGAAGCTAAGCAGCGACCGGTCCTAAAATGAATGGAATGAATAATAGTAAGCACTGTAGATTCGCCAACTTTAACTGCAGAAATGTAAAACGCTTAATTGAGGACATAAGGTTACTATGTGAAACTTGCAGCATAATCGCCATATAGGAAAGGTGGCTCATGCCGAGTGATATATCATTTCTTGGCAGTATTTATGATAGCTATGGCTTTACGGGTACATCGACGGTTGACGTCGCAGTGGGTATGCTGTGGGGGCAGCATACCCACATGCTGTGGGGGCAGCCCTATGGAAGACTGGCCCTGCTGTGTAACAAGAGCGTTTTTCGAGAAGTCTCGGTGATACAATGTGCGAATTCGCGAGTTTGTGCCATAAAAATCGTAGAAGGTCAAAAGCCATTCATAGTGGTCTGTGTTTATATGCCAACAAATAAATTGGAGAACTTTGTCGACTTTACGGATTGTTTTAGCGGTAATGATGCGGAATATATCTATATTTGTGAGAGGGTTTTTATGATGAGCTTTTGTCTTTTTGTGATGACCAAAAGTGAGTGTGCGTGGATGTTTTTAAACTCAGTCAAATGTCAAATACTTATACATTTGTAAGCAAGGCGAATGGCTCGTGACGTTAGTTGGACTACTGTGTGGTCACAAAATTAGCATTGTTGGAATGTGTTGTAGATGTATATGTGATCTATGACGCCTTTGGGCAGATCATTTTCCATTGATAACTGTTTGTGACTAAGATGTAATTAAATCAAAAATAAGGGCAAATTGTCTTACGAAAAATAATAATGTTGTATGGAGTGAAAGAACTTGCGAGAAGGTAAATCTGTACATAAAAGAATGCCATAATAAACTGATGTTGCTTGATTACCCAGTAGAACTAAAATTGTGAGGTGAATACTTACCATAATGTTGAACAGCAAAAATTTTTGTACAATATTTATGATAATATAGTAACCGTATTAGTGAAACAGCAATGACCAGTCTTGTTCCTCCACGAATGTTAAAAAAAAACCTGTATTGGGTTGGAACAGGCTTGTAGGTGATAGCCGGCTGCTACCAGAAGAACGTCGGCGGCCGCCACTGGCAGCAGACAAGAGGACGACGCCAACGCCTGCGCCGACAGTGCAAGCTGTAAAACCTGGCCCACCCAAGGCTGCCAATGCTCCACCCGGGCGAGCAGCCAGGAAGAAGGCCAAGAAGAAAGCGAAGAAGCTTAAGAAGGCTGGTGCTACAGCACAGGAGTCAGAGGGCCCACGCCCTCTGACGAAGGTCAGGTCAGGAGTCAGGAGTAGCCAGGAGTGGTCCTGGCTGTTCCCGCTCCCGTTTCCACAACCGAGGAGCCCTGGCAAGTGGTGGAAAAGCGGGGCGCTAAACAGAAGCAGCGCCCAGTGTCAGAGAAGAAGAAAAAGGTGTCAAAGGTGAAGCTCCGCCCACCACAAACGTCGGCGGTAATAATTAAGATCAGGCCGGAAGCATTGAACAGGGGGCGACGTACGCTCAGACACTCTTGGGGGCGAAGCGCCAAGTCAACCCCCAGGACTATGGCTGTCAGGGCGGTTAACGGGGGCCCGAAAAATAGAGTTGCCAGTCGGCGAGAACGGCGACAATGCCGACAAACTCGCCGAAAAACTGAGAGGGCTTCTCGACCCAAATCTGGTCGAGATCTCCAGGCCCACGAAATGCGCGGAGTTCCGCATGTCGGGCTTGGACGACACAGTTACGGTCGAGGACGTCAGGGCGGCTGTGGCAACAACGGGTGGGTGCCCAGAGTCGGCTGTGAGCGTTGGTGATATTCGCTCCAGCCGATTCGGGATGGGTGCCTGCCTTGTAAGATGCCCGGTGTTGGCCGTCAAACGGCTCTTGGAGGGCGGTAGGAGGTTATTGGTACGCTGGGTCTCTACGGTAATTAGTGTTTTGCCGCAGAGACCTATGCGGTGCTTCAGGTGCCTTGAGGTGGGACACGTTCACGCGGTGTGCGAGTCGGTGGTGGACCGGTCTGACGTCTGTTATCGCTGCGGGAAGATCGGCCAGACAGTGGCGAAATGTTCGGCCACGCCGCGCTGTGTGATATGCGCAGCGGCCGAAATAGCGTGTGACCACCCACTGGGCGGCCGAGGCTGTCAGGCTGTCCAGTTAGGAAGGAGGACGGCAAACAGGCCCAAAAAGCGGACGGCCGCGCCATCGGCTCCTAGCGCTACGGCTGCTGGTCGGACCGAGGCGATGGACGTAGCCGCCTCGTTGGCGGCAGAGTGACGCCATGACGGGATAGGGCCATAAGGCCCAGACCCCATCGTTGGTGAGAGTCGGGCGGCAGAAACGGGGCATTTCTGTCGTTCACTACAGGGCTCTCGTGGCGGATGGGCGCGTTTCGTGTTTCGGCGCGTCGCATCGAGGGTAGGGACTTTGAAGTTCCCACAAGAGGGGTTCTCTTTGGACCGCCGGCGGCGGGTCGCGGTAGTGTCTTGTTTCCCGGGACCCGTCGCATAGCGGCAGAGGAAACACCCAGGGGGTTTTAGTGGGTTCAAGCCCCACATAACCCCCCTGTCTCCCCGTGGCAGGGGGGTATGCGAAGGCATTTCCCCCCTGGACAAAAAAAAAGGCTTGTAGGTGATACTCACAGGCGGGCTAGACTTCGTTTTCAACTTTGGTTATGGTTTGGGAAACCGTTAGCTGGACACGTTTACGATGATATGTTGGTAAATATAAGAATCATCAAGTCTCGCTTGAAGTGGTGTCAGAAAAATAATGAGAAGCTTTAAATGGATATTATTGCCACACACCATTCTAAGCGTGACTTTCATAATTTTTGGAAATCAACGAATACAACTAAGGGTAGGCCGGGTCTGCCGATGAGAGTGCGGGGAATTAATCATATTATGAGTATAGCGAACCTGTTTAAGGAACATTTTACGATTAAATCGCCTTTGGAGCCATCAGTGGTCGAACATAAGGCGTGGTCTTTTGAGGGCCGCGAGATTATTAGATTTGTGGGTCAAGATGTTGTTAGAGCTCTAAATGCTATATCTGAAAGTAAATCGCCCGGCCAAGATGGACTCTGTATCGAACATCTTCGTGATGCGGGTATCCATCTGCCGAGAGTGCTGGCAATGTCCTACTCACTTTGCATAAAACATTCTTACCTACCGACTGAAGTGATGAAGGCCATGGTGGTTTCAATAGTGAAAAATAAAACCGGTGATGTAAGTGATACGGCAAACTATAGGTTAATTTCTTTAGCCACTATAATTGCCAAGGTGTTTGCTGGACTGCCAGCTAAATAAACACCTTAAGTTACCCGTTCCAACAAGTTCGGATTTCGACCAGGGCTGTCCACAGTACGTGCTATTGTGGGATTAAAGCAAACAGTCAGATACTACGTAGATCGATGTACTCCCGTGTATAGCTGTTTCTTAGACTCGACATGAGCAATTGACCTTGTCAATTATGATATCTTGCGGCAGAAATTGACATATGAAAACATGCGAGAGGAGATAATTGAGATGTTCAAATTTTGATACGCTAATCAGGTTAATGTCGTTCTATGGGCGGGCGCTTATTCTGATTCTTACGGGTTTGAATGCGTTGTGAGGCAGGGGGTTTTGACCTCGCCCAAGCTGTTCAACTTGTATGTGAATTCTCTAATCGTGGAGCTCGGTGTAACTCATGTCCGTTGTCATATAGACGGAATATGAGTTAAAAATATAAGTTATGCCGACGACATGGTCCTATTGAGTGCCTCGGTGTGTGGTCTCCTAAAATTGTTACAAATATGTGAGCTGTTCGCTACCAGGCACGGATTCAAATACAATGTTTCTAGTTTCTAGTGAATGCCTAGTCTTTAAAGCGAAAAATTCACGGCCTCTTCCCATGCCACCATTACCTAGTTATATGGAACTCCTTTAAAAATTGTGGAACATTTCAAGTATTTGGGGCATGTTGTACAGTCTGACCTTATAGACGATGCCGACATTGAACGGTAACGTAGAGCGCTGTTTGCGAGAGCCAACATGGTGGCCCGTAGGTTTTCTCGCTGCTCCAAAGAGACAAAAGTTACATTATTTAAAGCTCACTACACGAAGAGACAGTATAGCCCTTTGTGTATCCAGTACAATAATGCATTTATGGCGCCGATGGGAGTGCCGTGGTTCTGTAGCGTATTAGGTATGTTCGCCGAGACACGAGTGGACTGCTTCTACGCCACAATGCGTAAGCGGTGCGCAACTCTAGTGTGCCGGATCCGGGCCAGCACTAACAGCGTCCTAAACATGATTCCAAGCAGACTGAATGCCGATACATCAGTTATTGCTCTATAGTTCATGTGTATGTAAATGTTTAGTGTTGTTGCGTGTTTGTTTATATTGTAATATATTTACTAACATTAGATATAAGTACCATTGTTACTAACCATTTAAGTCCAAGTTACTTGAAATAAATGTATATTATTATTATTATTAGAATTCCTGACAATCCACGACCTACTCTATGTCATTGCAATGACATGATTTGCTGTTTACCGTAAATGTAGATATAACATAAAATAATATTAAAACACAAAAGACGCTATTATCGCAACCGCGTATTTTCCGTTTATGGCATAAGTTCTGATTAACGTAAAATTTTATTATTGGGTAATATTTTAAGCAGGTTTATTGCTTCTGCGTGAACTTATTTCATGATCTAATGAGGACCTAAGTAATAAAATAATGTCACAAAGACTGCTTATTCTTGAGTTTTCTTAATTTAAGGATCCTTAATGTTCCATGAAAGAAGTCTCTAACATTGGCACATTTCAAAACGCTTTGTAGTCAGAATGAGGTATATCATTTGGCGAAATAGGAACGAGAAAGTAT
Organism: Calamotropha paludella; assembly: GCA_927399485.1. Classification (NCBI taxonomy): domain Eukaryota; kingdom Metazoa; phylum Arthropoda; class Insecta; order Lepidoptera; family Crambidae; genus Calamotropha; species Calamotropha paludella. Next base: position 14,897,897 of record OV656804.1, on the reverse strand, counting down.
TATGTTGTAAATGAGTTAATAGAGGAAAGTAAAATCAAGAATGTAAATAATATGCTATTCTTCCTTTTACGTCAAGTACTTCAACTCTCTTTATGGTCCTTTGTTTCTGCTGGTGTAGCAGCTTTTATGCTTTGCGCAGGGCATGTTTCAAGTACCTAATTGAACAATTACTAGTAATAAAATAATTAGGTTGTCAACAATTTGCTTCAAGTTTCACGTGTCGCTACATTGGTACAGTTAATTAATTCGAAAATATTCATATTCATATTCATTTTATTGCATAGTCACAAGTATAAAGATGGTAGGTTTACATTTTTTCTATATGTGTCACCCCGTAAGCAATTTTCATACCTTAGCATACTAGCATAATGAATAAAATAATTTAAATTAACTTTAGCTTATAAAATTAAATAAAACATACTTTTTATACATACTTCTCATTAGATACTTAAAATTATGTAAACTTAATGATGTCCTGATCTAAATCATTAAAATCACGATTCTATGTGTAATGTCTCACAATATAAATATAATAATAAATTTAATGTCAGTAAAATTGGAAAATCTTAATGTCAGAGATAATAAGAAGTTTGGTTAATTGTTCCCATAAAGAAGCCATTAAACTATAATAATTGTGATGTTTCAGCCATCCATTAAGTTTATTTTTAAATAATGTTATATTATTAATATTTTTAAATTCATTAGGGTTTTTATTGTACGGTGACGGTAGCGATAACAAACCAAAATATTTAAAAAGCGGTCTACAGGACTCATCCCATCGAATGCCAGTAATGGCTGTAACGCATTTTTTGCGCTTTAAATACTTTAAGCCATTCGGTACAGTTTCGTTATATGACAAGCCCGTAACGCAAAAGAGACAAACGAATGCGGGTAGGTGTAAAAAGATAAGCTATTCGCTACGTAGGATTGTTGTCAACAAGCCAGTCACATAAAGAGTTGAATTAGGTTTCTTGTCAGTGGTGACTATTATTTATTAGTCGTCTGCGTATAGGATACATCTTTTGTCAATTGAATTACTTACATCATATTAATACGTAAAAAGATGTCTTAGAAATGCCTTAAAAATGAAAAGAGTCAGGAATGAAGAAGTACTTCGGCGTGTCAAGAAATCCCGAGAACTCATGAAAACTATCAAGAGAAAAAAAGTAGCCTATCTGGGGCATGTATTAAGACAGGAGCGTTACCATCTTCTCCAGACTATAATGTTGGGAAAGGTTGAGGGGAAAGGTTGAGGGGAAAAGACGCATCGGAAAAAGGAAAATGTCTTGGCTCCAAAACGTTAGGCAATGGACCGGAATCGCCAACATAGAAGAACTGTTTCGTCGAGGGACAAGAAGAGATATGCGGAGCTAACGGCCAACCTCCAGTAGTGGAGAGGCACCGCAAGAAGAAGATATTAATACATATAAGAAATAAAATGGGTTCTAATATGCCTCCTTGCGAGACTCAGAATTTATTTTCACGATAGTGCGATTTAAATTTGACCATTTTTTTATTCGTCGCATTATTAATGGAGATAAATTGCTTGCGATTCATTAGATAAGAATTAAGTCATTGGAGAATCTTACTGAGATCAAAGAACAATCTTGTAGTGAAGCGGTTATCATTTAAATCATTCAAAGTCATTGGATTAATAAACATTGAATTTCTAATAATATTATTTCGCATGGGCATTGGAGCTTTGAGTATGAAGTTTAAATTAGGAATATCTAAGAAATAATTATTGAAAGCGTTAGCTCTCTCGACTGGGACTGTTAAAAGTTTGGTATTAATTTGAATAGTCGAAAAAGTGTTATTTTTGTTTTATTTTTATTTACTTCTCCTTTAAAAGGTTGATCATGTGGCCTTATATTTATTTTTGCTTTTATTTATGAACTTTTCTTATGCATCTAGAACTATTTGCTTTTCTGTTTTGACCATTTATCCTAATTAAGGGAAAGCACAAGTTTTAAAAAAAGGCAGAAAGAGTCATAAGAGTAAGTACATTAGAGTCATAAAGTGATATTGTTGTTCTGTTAAATCGGACTAAAATAGAAAAGTTCGTAAAACAAGGCAATAAACTAAATTTAGTGAAAAATGTGAAATCAGCTAGAAAATCTAAGAACGCACCGATGAAAGTCATTTTGTGGAAATAATAATAGCTGAACAAAGTGATTACAATCATAAATTTAGTGTAAATCATAAAAACAAGTGCAATTACAAACGGTCGATAGTGTTTGTCAACTGTTCAATAACTTGGACTTTGGACCCAAATCAATCTTTCTATGCTGTAAATATGCTCTTACGTCGCAAGTGATATTTAAATTGGACACTGTTATCTAAGCGAAAGTGGTGTAGCGTATCTGTTGTCCGTACATAACTGCAAATCGTTAGAGTTCGAAACCTCGAAAATTGACGAGTTCTTTTTTTTGTATTTTTTTTAAATTAATATACTATTCCTAGTGTGGTTGATTGTTGAAAAATATTATATTACAAAATTTATATATAAAATAAAAATTATAAAAATTATCAAGATGACTGTATGTGCTGGATGTACTCATGAACTTAATAATGAAGAAATATGTATTAATTGTTCGAAATGTAATTGTACCTATGATTTAATTTGTGCTGGCATACCTGCGGCAAAATATGCTGCTTTAAATGGTGATGCTGTGCAGACTTGGGTGTGTGTAACCTGCCGCGGTAAAATGCCAAAATCAAGCAATCTGGATACCCCGGTTCGTATGCTTATGAGCGCATGTAGCGCAAATGACTCAAGCTGTGAAGCTCTGGACAATTCTGTCTTGGGCATTAGTAATGTGACACTACGGCGCGGAAAACAGACAAAAAAGGTCAGTAACTGTGTATGCCGAGATCCCGAGACATTGAGGACTATCGTAAGAGAAGAGTTACAAGCTGTGCTGCAAGAAACCTTCTCTGAGTTTCCGCAATTATGCAAAAAATTACAAAATCAGGCTGTTGCTATTAATAAATTGGAAGGAGTTCAAACTTCCATACTAATGAAGTTGAGTGAGCTCTAAACGACATTGCAAATGACATCTACGAAAAACTCACAAAAATCTATTGGGAGACCGTCTGTCAACACACCTCCCACTCAGGAAGAAAAGAAAAAGCCCGCTATTTTACGGCTCGGTGGTCAGCACAGCAAGAAGAAACCCGCACCAGTCTCCACTTCTTCCCCTGCGCAAGTAGTTGATATCTCGGTGCGTAAGAGTAACAGTCTCAATAATATTTCGAGCAGTACTGCTTCTATGATAACTACAGTCCCATCCTCAAACTCCGGAGATATGGATGGCATGGACGACGAAAAATGGACTGAAGTAAAACGTAAGCGTAACCGAGCTTCCCCACCCGGCGTGCTTCGCGGTACTGCGGTAACTGGTACTACTCTAATACGTGCTGCTGAAAGGAGAAAATTTTTACACCTTTATTATGTCCAGGAAGGCACTACAGTAGACCAAGTGCGTGCCCACTTGAATACTGTCTGTGGAAATGACTTATGTACTGTAGAAGCATTAAAATCGCGTGGTTGCTATGCGTCTTTCAAACTTGGTGTACCTATTAAGGGGGTTGAACTTGTTATGTCGCCGAGCAACTGGGCTGAAGACATATGTATTGGACCATGGCGCCAGAACTTTCGTTACAAACCAGAAACCAGTAGAGAACAAACGAAGAATTAAAAACATCCAATGTCTGTACCAGAATGTGCGTGGTTTACGGTCTAAGACATCTGTTTTCTATAATAATGTCTTACAATGTAAGTATGACGTAATAGCTTTGACTGAGACATTTCTGACAAGCTCTGTTTCCGATGGTGAACTCTTCCCCACCGGGTATGTTGTAATTCGCAAAGATCGCGTCGATAATAAGGGTTGGGGTGGAGTATTACTGGCTGTTCGTGAATGTTATTCTGTTCGTGTGGTTAATGATATCGATGGTCTTACGCCGGAAAAAGAGTTGTTATTTGTTGTAATAACGTGGAAAAATGTTAAGTTTTTATGTTGTGTAGCTTACTTTCCACCCAACTATAAAGATGAGCAATATACAAGTGTCCTAACGTGCATTGGAAATGCTATCTGCCTATACCCTGATTTAAATGTCTTAGTTTTAGGTGATTTTAATTTGAACTCATGTAGTAATAATGCTAAGCTTCAATTTGAATTATTCTGTAAATTTAGTATGCTTTGTAACTATAATACTATTTTAAATGACCATGGTGGTATGCTGGATCTCGTACTGAGTGACCTTGACGCTGATCAGATGACCTTAGACATTGCGGATCCGTTAGTGCCGATAGACAAGTACCACCCCGCTCTTGCGGTGGCTGTGAGCTTGCCGTGCTTCTCTTCTCCTCCCACTACCCTTCACCGTCCAGATACATGTTTAGGCTGGAACTGGAGAAAGGCCGACTATGCTTTACTATATGACGCTTTGAGTAACGTTGATTGGTCTGATTTATTTGCCACGACAGATGTTAATTTTGCGGTAGAGGTTTTTTATTCAAAATTTTATGAGTGCTTTGATCTTTTTGTGCCAGTCAAAAGTAATTCTTCTCGAAACACTAGATACAATTATCCAAAATGGTATACAGCAGAGATTGTGTACAATATTAAACAGAAGTATTATCATCTGAAAAAGTATCGATCTGAGGGAAGAGAATATAATAGAGAACTTTTTAAATACTACAGGTGGCATGTTAAGAGATTAATTAATAATGCATATCAGCAGCACATACATTTGACTCAAAAAAATATTATTGATGAACCAGCAAAGTTCTGGGAATATATAAGAGATAAAAAAAGGGACAGACGACCAGCGGGTCTCTATAAACATGAAAGTGTCGAAGTTTCAGGTCAGGGTGCTGCAGATGCATTCGCCCAATATTTTAGCTCTGTTTTTCTAAACAATGTACCTAAACTAGATCCTGCAGAGGCTTCGCGTGCGGCTCATTCTCTTGGCGACGCGAAATCAGTTACAATCGGGACAATTGATCGAGTGGATCTAAAGATAGCCGCTAGGCGCATTAAACCTCGTTCATCAGTTGGACCTGACCATGTTCCTGTGTTTATAGGTAGAGATTGTATTCGTGTTCTTGAGGCTCCGCTGCTTTATCTGTACAATCTTAGTATTGGCAACTCAATATATCCGGATTCTTGGAAAGTGTCCAGAGTAACGCCAATTCCTAAGGGAGAACCTGGAAACCATGTTTCGTCTCACAGACCAATCGCAGTGCTTTCTGTATTCGCTAAATTATTTGAAGCGACATTAAGTCGTATTATTAGTAGTCAGACTAACACCTTACTGCACGATAGTCAACACGGTTTCCGTAAAGCAAGATCGACAACCACCAATCTAGTTACCCTTGCAGATTACGTCTATGCTGAGTTAGATGCGGGAAGGCAAGTTGATGCCGCCTATTTTGATTTTAAGAAGGCCTTTGACCTTGTGGATAATGACATCCTTTTGGAAAAGTTAGCAATTGTTGGTTTCACTCCCAAACTGTTTAAATTTTTTGCAAGCTACCTTAGGGATCGTCATCAATTTGTGAAGGTGGATGGATACGAGTCGAACATGTACTATACTAGGTCTGGAGTGAGTCAAGGTAGTACTCTCGGCCCAACATTGTTTTTATTTATGATAAATGACTTGCCTGAGGCGGTTAAAACTGCTCAGTGCCTTTTATTCGCCGACGACCTTAAATTATATTTGGGAATATCTCACGAAAATGACACCCTAGCTCTTCAAACTGATATAGACGCCGTTGCACAGTGGAGCCAAGACAATCGTCTCTCGTTTAATACTTCAAAGTGCAAAACTATAACTTTTACAAGGAAACGGGACTCAATAGACACGAAGTATAAACTTAATGACGCACATATGGAAAGAGTTAATAATATACGTGACCTAGGACTGACTTTAGACAATAAATTTGACTTTCATGAGCATATGACAGAACTGTGTAAATCTGTAAGTAGAACTTTAGGTTTTATTATAAGGACAGCCTCACAATTCAGTAATATGAATGTAGCCGTTGTATTATTCAACGCTTATGTACGTAGTAAGCTTGAATATGCAGCTGAGATTTGGGCACCTTATGAAGATACATATGTTTTAATGTTAGAAAGAGTACAGCGTAAATTTTCTCGGTGGTTGTACAAAAGGATTTATGGCTTTTATCCTTTCCTTTACCCCTCTCTATTCGTTTATGGAATGGTAGGTTTTGAGACATTGCATTTCAGGAGGATAAAGCTCCTAATAATGCACTATATTCGGGTGTTGCACGGAAAGGTTGACAGTTCGGCAATAGTTGGTGGGTTCGGCCTTCTAGTTCCGACACGCGTGCCTCGAGATAGCCGGGGAATGATGGTGGAACCACGTCGTCGCCCTCGTTTGCTGAGGAGACCGGTCACGCGCACGCGATACGCCGCTCATGCGCCCACAGTGCGCGCCCTGACTCTGATCGGCGACATGCTCCCTCGATGCGATGAAATTGACCTGTTCGCTGATACGTTACCACTTATTTGCACTAAGGCTGGTAGCCAGCAGTTTCTTGCTGGTTTATTGTAACATTTATGGCTTTTACATTTCAATTTATTATATTTTGACATGATTTTGATATTCTTTAGTTCATTTTTTTATTTGTTATTTGTTAATTATTTATTTCTAGTTCACATTTAATTTTTTTTTGTGACTAATGCTTTTCAACCCATTAATTGACTATATTGTTACTGTTTATATTAATATTAATTAAGTCATTCCTTTGATTATTTTTTTGTGACTTGCATGTGTGTTGGAGAGATCTGTCAACGTGCATTGTTTTTGATTAATAAATAATAATAATAATAAAAATATCGAAGGATCTGTCCATATTTGTTTCTTTGTATATGTCCGACTATGAAAAAATATTTAGACATTCTCAAAATCTGTTCAAATTTCCTTGAGAATAATCTCTTTTATAAGTAAAATAAGAGTCAAACTTAACTTATTTCTTCTGCACCGGAAAACTCAACAATAGCGCTGTGTCATGGCCTGATAAGTATAAAGGTATAATAGGCAGTAGCATTCTCGACATTGCTGAGTATATGATCAATCCATGTTGTTTTATGGGTGGGTATGTTAATGTGTACTTTTAAATTGTAATTGTGACATAGATCATTAAGATGTTTTGTGGTTCGAGTTATTTTCAGTGTTCATATTAAGATCACCAGCCACCATAACCTTAGTACTGGGATCTTCTATTTCGTGAAGCATCTGATCCAACTTATCTTAAAAGGCTGTAGCATCAGATGTGGGCGTCCTATATAATGAAATGATAAGAAGATTATAATCTGCAATCTCAATTCAACAAACATCGAATAAGATTTGTATACCGTATTTACTTATGTAAAAAGTTTGTATGAAATACCTTTTTTGTTGTTAAAATACACACGCCCCTTTTATTTTTTTCCCTACAAAAATTAGCTGCTAGTTTGTAGTCATTAATTTTTAAATAATTTTCATATCCCGCTTTCAAAAAGGTTTTCGTGAGACATATGACATCAGTATACGTATTAATTTTAAGCAATTCCAACAAGGTTATTTCTAAAATCGACCGTTTCGCAAGAATGCTTGATGAAAAATTTTTAATATTAGCTGCTTTTGATCTAAAAAAACATATTTCTGTTATAACTGGAAAGTAATGCTAAATGGTTTCCCTTTTTGCATCATTTATTTTCATTGGGCGTGAACAATTCTGAGTATTGTTTAATTTTGCAGATTGTTTCTTGGGAATGATGCTAAAGTAAAATGGTTTGTTCCTTTTCGGTTGATCAGAGACACACAATCATTTGTTTTTGGTCTTTTAATACCAACTATCATTATTCTAAGTGAATTTATGTCTAAATTTTTGTTGTTATTATCAATATAGTAAATTTTACAATTGATGGCAGTAGAAATATCCAATAACCTACTGTTCTTAAATTCTACAAAGTGACATATAGGTAATAAAGTACCGTGATATGTCGAAAATGTCTTGAAAATATCACATTAAAATAGGCATATCGTTTGATGATAATAAAAAAATAAATTTTAAAGTGAGAGTCATCATCACTATCATCTTAGCCGGAAGAGGTCCACTGCTGGACGGACCACCGAAAACGGGGAAATTTTTGAATAATTGCGCGCTTGCCTTCCAAGCGATGTGAAGATTGGAGTAATAGACCATAATTCGGAAAACGCTGATGCCTATTTTGTGGTATATTACGCCACCTTTATATATAATACACACGACGACCTATGAAAGTAAATAAAGCTAAAATTAAAGAGAGTAACTAAACTGCAGAGTAGTGAATTTATACGTCTATTTTAATTAAATACAAAAGTAAAAAACTTCAATAGAAAACGATAACCTAATAAAAAAAAATGAAACTTTATTATCTTCGGAGATTGCAAAACTTTAGATCCTTTAAAGTACTTCTTAAATCCTTGGAAACCCTTTGATACTTATCTTACCCTTGCAGACCGCCTGGTCATTTGCAATTAATATGTTGTCTTAGCATAACGCCACTGTTGACACAGTCCTAAAACAACAGAGAATATTTAAATTCTTACTCTGGGAACAGCGATATGCTTTGAACCCTTTGCTAAGTGTCCGAACTCGGCCAATGATTGTAACTTCAGTATTAAAAAGGTTGCTTGCAAGAAATATTGTTAAGGGATGAGTGATTTTTAGATTTAGAAGAGTTATTTATTTAGGAGGTGTAAATCCATTTGGGATTTGTAAAGAACTTTCCGATTTTAAAGGAAAATATTAACAGCTCTTACGAAATTGTTACCTATCCAACTCTTATCTATGTCGTTAAAACATGAATGACTTGTGTGATTCTCATTCAACTGCATCGAGATATTGCAAGGTACGATTATTAGTAACATAAAAACAATAAACACAGAGAGTCATGCCGTTATTTGATATTTGTATGATTTACGTTTCCCATATGAGGTGACGTTATGAGTAAACTGTTATTGATCTACAGGTAACTATAGCATAACGGGTTACTGTTTTCGGTATTTTGTCGAATGTCAGTTTTAGCAATAGAGAGGACACGGCATAAATTGTTCACTAAGTTAGTAATTATCACTAAGTTAGTAATGCTTAAAATTTTATTCCATATTTTTGATTACTTTAAATTGATTAATATGATAATTACTCATTTATAGATAACAGAAGAAATAGCAGCAAAACTCAGTAGAAATTAAATTCGTACTTCCATGTGTTAACGATCACTCTGTCATTAAAACATTAATCAAGCCAATATAGCATTGATTGTGTGCACATTCAATCACATTGTATAGATTTAAAGGCTCTAATTTAGGCAAAGTAGCATACAATCCAGTTGCCAATATGTAAAGCCACTTCGAATAATTATTATCTGTTCATAGTTAGTGGCTGGAGTTCGTAATTAGCTCGTATTGAAGCCACTTACGCAGCAAAATTTAGGATGAACCAAACAACGGCATAGATTTTACTTTCTGACAGTTGAAATTAAGTTGAAATTGTATTGTTTTGCGAGGTATATCGTATATACCGCGGAATATTATAGGGTCAAGGCGGCAACAGTGGTTATAGCGGCAACAGTGGCGCACTGGTCGTTGTATCAAAAGTATTATAGGTATCTTTTTCTATCTCTCACTCTTCGGAAGGTCTCCTGATAGATACTGGTCACAACCAGTTTCCCTGGGTCAACCATGTAACAAACCCGTGTTTAAGTGATTTCTTTGTTTTGACGAAAGAAAAAGTGAATTTTCAGGTGAGATATACTTGGTATTTTTTCACAAACCTTTTGTTTCACTAATGGACTTATATTTTTGCTAAGTAACAAACTTCGTTGAGGTCATTTTGGCGTATACTGCACTTCGATTTACGTAAAACCATCACACGTGGAATGAGTTAAATCCAAAATGGCAGTTTTGTACACAGTGGCTCAAATCATTTGAGTTCACATTGGTTCAGGATCCACTGTGTACTACTGGTACTGGATAATAACTACCCGGACATTAGTTTAGCAAAAATCAAGACGTAATATTTTTTCTTAATTTTCCCTTTTAGGATGACTTGACCATCAAGGCCCCGTAAAATAGGGAAACACATAGCTGACATGAAAAAAAGCAAAATTATATTTCTTATGTGTGAATGAAAAGTCACTTTGAGACTGAAGTAGTCAAAAAGTTACCTGATTATTCATTTTAAGGATAAAAATTTATTTTGTTTGATAGTTTATGCAAGATACAGAAAAAGTTTTCTGTTGATGATTAACTAAGTCAAAAAAAAAATAAGATAATTTAGTAAATTTTAAATGTGTAAGACTGAACAGTCACTTTGAAGTGAAGTAGTAAAAAAAAAACTCTTTTTCGATGTAAAACTTATTGTTTGATTAAAACAAAAAATAAAGATCGATAAAAAGCAAAAAAAAAACTTTTTTATTTGAGTTATATTATAGATGATCCACTGTGAACTTGCCTGATTCACTGTAAACTGGGGGCCGATTCACTGTATCCCACCCCCAGTACACAGTGGCTCAAATGAGATTTTTTTTTAAATGCTGTTTATTTTCTAAAATATTACCTTGTTTAACTAAATCGATTGGAATAATCAATATACATTAGTTACGCTATAATTCTAATCCTTTTACATCTTTCCAACACTCACCCACATCAAGTTACATCACTGGAAAAAAAAAGTGACCCACTGTTGCCGCCTTGACCCTAGAGCAAAATGAAAATGTTACCGTTCGTGAACGTTACTTTTGATGAATTGTATTCGTTGTTCCATTGTATTGTTCTTATAATGGAACAGCGAAAAGTTTTGTCTGTTTGCGTTTTCAATTTGGTTTTACAACGACAGGCCGGAAATAATATTAATCAATTGCATAATTTCTATTAATATAAATGGTTATACTATGGATTATAAATGCGATTAGTTCCTTAAAGCGATTCATTGCTATAAAGCCACCTCTGCCTTCAAGTTTATCATTGATATTAGTTGCCTTCGCATCTGAAATATCAAACTCAGTCAAGTATCTCAAATACATATGATAGATTACGTTTGAGATTGTTAGATCAAATTTAAGGCTTTATTAATAAATTATTAATTGTTGCATTATCTACCCTCAATTAATATCTGTAGGCGTTGATTTAAATAAATAAAACGAAAAGGTTATGGCTCAAAGCGTATTTTAAACGTGCAGACGACGCGCAGATGACGCGCGTATACGCGCTTCTAGCGAGATTCGATCGTAACCTTGTAACCTAAGCACACGGAGCGATCGTGAACCGCGCGTCTACTGCGCGTATACGCGCAGATATGTATAGCGATACAGACTCGCTGTAGTCGCTCGTATCTTCCGCGTTTTATTATTGCAACTGAGTGAGGTGAGGCAACAGAGAGGTGGCGTGAGCGCGCACCCCTCCACCGCCTTTTTGTACGCGCTTCAAACGAGTCTCGAACGCGCTTCATAGGCGCGTTTGTATTGCGTTTTAAGCGCGTTTGTATCGCGTTTTAAGCGCGTTTGAATAATATAAACGCAAATCGGGGCATCTACGGCGCAGAAAACGCGCGTCTCAGAAACGCGCGTCGTCTTCGCGTTCAAAATACGGCGTGCGCTAGGGCTCTAATGGCACATGAAAACTGCCATATCGCAATATGGTATATAATAATCTCTAAATTTATATTATAAAGGAAAGTTTCAAACCATAAAATCATTAATTAATATCATTGTAAGTTATGATAGATTACGGTGTAGTTGTAGGTAATAGTGGTAGTTATTATTGATTTCTTTCACTAACGCCCTGTGATTAAATTACGTAGTTAATAATATCAAGGCGTTCTGGTATAAGCGCTTATTAACTGAACACTTAAATTCAGCGTTGCAGTATATAATTTACAAACGGCTTCTGCTGCTAACTGCTTACGCGTATCATATTGAAGCTGGCGCATTATATGTAACGATTGTTTGTTTAGTTGTAAAAAGATATCCATTTAACCACCAGAGACATTAAGAATACATTACATTTGGGTTGCGTACCAAAAAGAAAAAAGGAATCTTTTTAGGATCACTTTGTTGTGGTAGTGTGTTAATACATTTTTATTTCAAACGTCCGCAGTATCAGATTGATATAATTAAATATCTACTTACTCTTTGGTGATAACTAGGCACTGTTCGACTTTAATCTTCTGATATCTTGGGAAACCATCGTAACCTTGACCTTTCCTTAACTAATTGAGCATTTACCTTGTGTAATTACACAGTAGTGTTATCAATTGCGGTTTAAGAACCGTTCTTTTTTTTCTGTTAAAACTGCTCCCGTCTGTCGAGGATTTTTCATTTATTTCTACAATGTGGTGTGGCGTTACTTAACTGGTAAATACGTTATTTTGCTTCTGAACCTTTTTTCTGGATAATTGCGAATCGGAATTGTTATTAGTCGGATATTTTACTAATTAACGAAGTAAGATTTTGCAAATAAGACTTTTTTAGAAAGGACATTCTAAGGCTTTTAAGATTTATTTAGCAATTGTCTTATTTATCGTAAATAAGACAATTGCTAAATAAATCTTTTATCTCCAGATAAAATTATTGTCATTTAGCATTTACTTCAGCCAATTAACTCTTCTCTTTAGATTTTTACTACAGCTAAGTAGATCAGAACTGCGCATGGTTACAGGCGCCATTACTGGTCACCGTAATTTTAACATCTTTTTAACCTCGCTGTTACTGCCAGTCCTTTATGCACGGAACCTAAAGAAACAACCACCGCGTCATGCTCAAACGCAGAGAATCATATTACCGGATGAAACATCTCTGTTTATTGGACCTCCAGGAAATCGTCACTAAAGTAACGGCTCTTGAAACATACCTGGCTGAGTTGGGATTGCTGGAATAGGCCTGACAACTTTCAGAAGCAAAATAGGCACTTTAAGTCCTCTAGTTACGGAAACAGCTAGTAAAGAATGAAAAATAAGAAGTACTTAGGCTAAACCATAAGCGTTTGTGGATTTTTCAATCATTCACACGCACTTAGGTCATGATATATTTCGTTAATAATTAGACAAGTGTTTCTAAAACACGACACAACACACATACTAGGTACTTAAAATTTACTCATTTAGATTACAGCTGAGAAGTGCATGTTTAACTATGTCTTTAAATGATGTGAGTAGATATCGGGAGTATGACTTTTGATACATAAAATATAATGGACATACATTTGTTAGTGTCTCACTGCTCTTAAGAATGTCTCAACGTTTAGAGATCGGTACACTCACATATCGGCACCTATAGTTATTTTATAAAATTGTGTGAATTCATCGTATTAAAAGCTGGTTGTGGAAGTTTGCCAAAAGTCGATCGAAGTTGCTGCAGTATTGTAAAGATTAGCGAAAGTATTAACCCACTATTAAGATTAACTATTATGTCATTTTGCGTGTATTCTTACACACGAATAATCCTATCCGTTCTTTTATTTTTTATATTTAGTATAGGATTTGGCTGAGAAAATTGTTCTAGAAGTGCTGACTAGACAATCTGGCTATCAGTCCTATATGTTCTATGATAGACTATATGTCCATCCAGGCTGGCTAGTCAGTCGTTTCAGAGCCACCACTGGCATATCTTATGTGTTTTATTGTATTGTTATCAAAACTGTTAAAACTTATCTACATAAAATGCAAAATAAAAACATTTTGATTTATATAAATGGATTTATACATAGAAAAATCACAATAATGTTATATAAACCCCCGTTAGAACTATTACTATTAATTAAATGTTACATAATATTCATACAATCAGTTTAAATGTCAGGGTCATGTAAGTATTCGGTCAACGTATAATTTATTTATCAAAAAATATTTAAGTGCCAATTTATGATTTATTAAATTATCAATTTGTCTTGTATCTTTCGGCAACTTATTGTTATAAAGCAGTTTTATATGGTATTTGATACAGTTTATCATTTCGCCTCTTCGACGAAAACTTAACAAATAATTTCATGTTCGACTTTTTAAATACACGCACTTCAAATATTAATATACATGTTACTGTCTAAGTTTTTAATTTTTCGTAGAAAAGACAACATGAGTCGGTAGGGCGAAGTTTACAAATTGCATTAACACACTTATTTTGCTCTTTAGAGACACTTTCTTTATCACGATCGCACGAGAACTACTCATATTACGATAATTATTAAAAGTATAGATTCAGAATAGACTTTTATATACGATTATCAAATTAGCTACGTAATTTTGTTTAATTAGTCAATAAAATTTACAGATCTCTAAGAGTCACTGTTTTAATATTGCACCTCAATAATACCTCATTCTTTGAGAACTGGAAGGTACTGAGAAGCAGTAAAGAATTTAAAGCTCAAAAGCTGATGGCACAATAAACCCCTGGTAATTTTGACTTAATATTCAGAACGTTTATTATTTATTCAACATCTACATTACGCTAACGATAGCGTAGCGACCCCGAACAGTCGTAAATAGCTAGTTGAATCTTACGTAGCCTCCTTAGAGAGCTTTGCACGAGTTTTGTAAGATGTGCACATGTATATAGGTACGATAAGAAAATATGAGCTCGAAAATTTATTGAAGGAAAAAATGTACAGCGATTACAGGTTAGTTAGTCAAAGTGGTTCGAAGTTACAAGAAAAGCATTTTTTGTCAAATTGTTACGGGAAAAAGGCAATTGCTATTTATATATTTGTGCAATATGCTTTTTATATGGATCACCTTTAAGGTGATGAGACAATATATTTTTTACTAGCCCACCCAACAGATGATGTTCTTTTTAAATTGACTTATGATCTTGAGTTCTAAACCAGCGGGAGCTTGTAATATTATGGGTACAAAATAATCTATAGATATATAAATATAAATCAGTATATAGATGAACATGACTTGAGAACAAATGCTTTTGCTCATCATACAAACGCATATGTTTTTCTAACGAACCGAATGCAATGCGACGGGAACCTGGCGCAGAAGGTAATTGCACCATAACCACTGCACCAAGCGGTCGTAAAACCAAAACGCTTTTATAGGAATAACCAGGTTCTAGGTGTATACATGATACTTTTTAATGTGGTCAGATTTATTAAAACTTTATGATAATCGTTTTGACATAATTTAACAACAACCTGTTTAGGCTAAAAATTCTATCTCTGAAGGAAAAGAGTTTCGATGGATTTAGCGTACATGAATGGCATGAACATAGAAATCAAAGATTTTCAAAGTTTCTTGTGCGGTTTAAGCCGTGGGTTAACGCTAATTGAAAAAAATGTCCTATTCAATCATCACTTTCAAACAATACTTTTAAAAATGTTAAAGCAAATTATAACTATTGATATGACGTTTAATACATATAATATATATGATGTTAGAATAAATTATGAATATTTATTTATGATCAACAAGCTAACTGTAAGTCTAGCATGCAAATTTATTATTATTAGCTATACCATATTTAATTCATTTTATAATATTTAGAAAATATTCACTTGTGAACTTTCAATAGGCGCAGAGTATTTTTTAATTAAAGGCTCGCTCCTACCTCCTATCTCCCTACCTACATTTTTCGTAAAAATATTTGCGCTTTCATAGTATCCATTGGCTTCGAAAATCCCATGAATTCTTTTGACCAACAAACATTTTGTCAAACAATAAAAACCCTGAAAAGGTGAGCATTTTATTGCTTACTAGATGACAGTAAAAAATAAGTTCCATTTTGTAATACATCATTTAAATTGATTGCTGAGCACACAGAGGGTTGTAGCAACAAAATACTCGTTTTAGGAGGAACTGTTTTTCAGTGCATTGGACTTGCATATGCATGATTATTGATAACAGTTCCAATTGAAATGCTTATGTTTACGAACGCTTGTGGAATATTTGACGAATCAACTATTTGTAACCCATTTGGATACCAGACGGTTATTTTCATTCGGAATTTTACTACTTTATATATTATGCGCATATTAATATGTTATTTTTTATGTTACAGCCATAAATATTAAGGGAAGCTGTTTATATTTTTAAGAAGAAAGTAACGGAACCCGTTAGAATTTGTCCTGCCTGACCGCAGCGCCCCCTACCGGGTTTAGTTATGGATCTAAACCATCCAGGGATGCACTTATAAACACACAAATAAATCATTAAAATTAGTTAGTCTAGCAGTTAAGGAGGAGTATAAGACGTACACGTACTGAATAATTATGAAAATAAGAAAAGTGTTGAAAAGATTTACATCGAACGGCACCCTGGGGCGGGAAAAAAGAAAATAATTTATTTCATTTAAATTTTTTGACACCAATGATCAAACTACCTATTTCATTTTTCTTACAGAGATATTAATTTATTCAACGCATCATATTCGGTTCTTCTGTATACTTGTCCGCTCATCTCACTGAGCTATGCTCATGATTGAAACTATTGTAATAATTGTTTTTTATTTGGCAGTTTATTTTTGCTTACTGTTTTAATATGTGGCAGGAAAAGGAAGTTAACAAGATTAATACATAATATAGTTGTAGGCATAGGATTAAATGCTTAATATAATTTCTAAGAAGCTAATAATTATAATTATTGCTAAGTACTCCACTGCAACTATTAAAGGATTACCTAAGAAATTGCAGAAACCGCGATAAAATAGACTCGTTAATCAGTTCAGAATCTTTTGTTACCTAAGGAGTCCCTCAAGGCAGTGTGCTGGGACCAAGGTCTTTCTCACATATATTAATAACCTTTGTGATATGAATTTGATGATTGGGGGCAAATTTATTTTTGTAGGCTGAAGATACTACGATTGTATTAACGGTTAACAATTGGCCAGTTTTGGCCTGGAATAACCATATAGATATACTTATCGGTAGAGTAAGGAAACTAATGTGGACTTTAATATACTGCATCATGTGGTTACGAACAGACTTCTGCACCAAATTTACAGTTCATTAGCCTAACCGGTAATAACTGTAATTTAACTGTGTGACAGTATGGGGTGGTGCCGCTAAAATGAGATTTTTTGACATGGAAAGCTTTATTTGATGAACGCACATTTAGTAATCACAGATTGGCTTAAAACAATAAGTTACGGAGACATATAATGCATTAATAATTACAAATAAAATATATAAATAAAATATTTAAACACGAATGCCAACTCACTCGTACACACATTCATATGCACAGGAACACATACATACAAGGCGCACATACACACACACCAACACAGAGAGAGAGAGAGAAAGAGAGAGACAGAAAGAAAGAGAGAGAGAGAGAAAGAGAAAGAGGGAATATATACACACGAATATTGTAATAAAATTATAATATTATTTTCTTCAAAACTACATTTTATAAAAATGGGTAATATTTATGCATTATTAAGAAAGAGCGGAGCTCCCCAACACAACCATATGTTTTGCTTAAAAGGAAGGTCCGGCCACAATTTATCGTAAATTTATACCTAAGTTGATGAAATAAATAGATTTGTTTTATTTCTTTATTTGATTGCTGGCTTCAAGAAAACAGAAAAATGATATAAATACCATTACATCGTGTTTGAATAACCCCCTTTTGCCTTACAGGGCAAATAAAGCATAAGAGCTGACCTCTAGTTTTACAGTTAAGTGTTTAATTGTAATAAATAATTTACTTTCTTAGATTGCTTAGCAGACGGGCAATTAATTAAACAATAAAAAATTGCATTTCCAAAGTCGTGAATAAAACTTGAATATTTAAAATTAATCTAATATCACTTGAGTTGGTGTTAGCGACTATATAATTTCGCGTATATAAGAAAATTAGTCTCGGTAACTTTATTAAAGCTTCCAATCTTATTCATCCAAAAGCCTCCCATTGGGTTCAAGTCGAATAGATTAAGGATTAGGTTTAACAATAGCGTTTTAATCGGATAGTTAATATTAAAGGGAGACGAGGATGCAGACAGAGGGGGTTTATTGTTACGTTTATATGTATATACCTATATATGTCACTTTTATAGAGTTGGCAAACGAGCCGCATTGTCCCGTGGCCCGCTTGCTATCGATTTAACTTGCAATGCAATATCGTACACGAAAACGACAAGTGAACTTGATTACGCTTCAGTTGCCCGTTTACTATAGGCACTCACTGTGTGCTTACTCAGGATATTTCAGAATGTATAGCTACATCTTAAACTTTTTGTAAATTTTCTATTTATGTTATATTAAATTTATTGGTAATTTTGTTTATTTTCGTATTCAGAACGGCTTGTTTGCTGTCAAAATATCTATTTTACCTATCCTTTCTATCTTCTTAAGTTGGTTAATATTTTAGGCAAGGAATCAAGCCACCACTTATCCAATTAAATGTTTAACTGACGCATGAACACGGCCGTTGTAGCCAAATTCACTCCACTCAGGGTTCCTCCTCTGAATAAATTCGGATAATCACATCACATCGTCGGTCGATGTTGGCAACATGCAAATGAAGACACGAGCCCCTGGCATGTTTATGTTCGGGGAGGACCAGATGTTAACACTAGTCTTGTTATCGCCCCCGCCACCATCTTAAACACGTTTTACGTAACGTCTACTTGATAACTATCTACATAAATTTGTGGTTATGCCTAGTTTCATAACTGTGTAATTTGAAGGAGCGAAATTCCAAGTGTTCCTTTAGTTTTGTGTGATATGCGAATAATGTGATCCTAGGTAAGGGTGATCGGTGAGAACAATTTGAAGCGTAAAATGAGGAGGCACGTTAAGTAGAGTTCCATAAAGGATATGAATATTTGTTTAGACATCTGAGGAGTATTAGTATATGCTCCAGGGAAATGTAGCTTGATTAATTTCTCGTGTTTTCCGCACTTAATAACAGTCTATTATTTTATATGACATAATGATACACTTTTATTTTATATGAATTGTTTTTTACAAATTAAATACCGTCTGTACCAATCATATAATATGTTCGTAACGAAGTTACGGTTACGAATGCAATTACAGAGAGTTCTGGAACAGACGGTAATGTCATGTTATGCCCACGCGCACCATTAGAAGCAAAGCTTCGCAACGGCCCGTCCCCATTCGTTCGTGTTTCGTTACCATAGCCTCTTATATATGAAACAGTAGCATATTTAAATTGCTATCACTGTGATTTATGTCAAAATGTTTACTTGAAGTAAATTCAAAAGACATTAGTTAAATACATGAACATTTTACATTTATTTCAAGTTTAAATGTTTCATTACAAAAAAACAAACAATAGCAGATATTTGATGATTGATGATTCGTGAAGTCTCTACTGCGGCTGAATACCAAAAGTGTATAGCCGAAGTGTAAAGCAAAGTTATAATATGAAGCTTATAAATATATGTTTACATTATAAACTTATAACTAAATAATAAATTTATTTTATTATAGTTACTAGCAGCCCGCCTCGACTTCGTATGCGTTAGACAATGTATACATATATAAAATAAATAAATATTAGACAACATCTCATAAATTGTTCTGAACACAAATAAAGTAACACAAGTGGCTTAACCACAACGATGGTAACACAACACTTAGACTTGAAATATGAAAAAAGTGTACAGGGACGGCTGGGTCCCTGGAATGGAATAGAACTGGGGACTTCGAAGTGGAAACACAATAAAAAACAAGTAATATGTATATCCTATGTTCATGTCTAATAATGTACTATTCTAATAATAATTGAAGTTTTTTTAACAAAATGTGACCTCATAACGATTTAACGTATAATTCTATTTTTTACTACTGTGATATTGCATATTTATATAATCACTGCTAGTCGAACACGATAAGATTGATTGAATGATTAGAAACGTTAATAGTCTTCAGAAAAACAGTCAAGCCTATAAACTACCATAAACAAATATATCTTATCGTATATATAAACCAACGCTACTAAAATGTTTATATATTGCTAGTAGGGATAATAAGTTTAAAGTAAATTACATTACCACTATACTTAAGGCAATGCTAATTGTGTTATAACCAAAAATAATTTGAAATTATTAAGTTACAGTTTTATCCAGTTTATTAATGGCTATTTTTGGTATAACATAATTTTATTAACTTCTCTGTTCAAAGCTTTGCCAACCTTTTTGGAGTAGTAGATTGTTTTTTTTATACTTGTCTTTGTTATTCTTGCCTTCGCTACAATTGTAATTATCTATCGAGTATAGTGTTTTCAGTTATAGTAGTTTAAGTATATATTAGAGTAAAAAAAATTAACTCTAGAAAGCATAAAGGTCACGATAGTTGAGAGATTAACACGATCTTCGTGTTTTTAAGGAATTCTTTTTTTCTCTATTTTAAATTTAAACTAGCGGCCCGTCCCGGCTTCGCACGGGTGGACAAAATTCTTTATTTTTTTTCTATTATTAAATATTTTCCGTTAGGGCCATCTAGCGTCCGGCAGACGAATTATACGCATGGTAACGCATATACAATGGAAAAAGATCGGGAAAAAGAGCGGACAGACAAACAACAGTGATCTTAGATTATAGATTGTGTCGCCACATTGACATTCATTTTCTCGTAAATCCACAAGCAGAGCTCGTTTTTAGTGAGTTTTTCTGTGTTTTTCTATTGATTCATGCATTAAACTTTAGTAGAGTGACAGCGGCGAGCGATTTATCTCATTGATCCCTTTGCATACGTCTCAGTCAGTGCACGCCCGGGGCAAGTCCCCAGAAATAGATTTACTGAGCTTCCTCACCAACAGAATAAGGGGATATAGAACCGTTTATGTCGAATCATCTTTAGGTAGATTTTCGTGAGTCCTTTTGATCTTTCCGGGGTGACATTCGTTGTGAATTATATGGCTTAAGATGTCTTTTACTTTTCGACAGTATAAGAGCCGTTAATGGTTTAATGACGAAGGAGCCATAAAATTTAGATATAAATACATATACAGGTGTAAAAAGGTGGCTAATGAAAAATAAAGTTAACCGTTATTCGTCTTTGTTTCTAGTTAAGTTGTTATTGACGAATAACATAAAAAAAATTATTGTTATCGGACATCAAAAATCCAGAATTTTATAAATTTATTCTTGATTGACAACCTTTCCATGAAATTCCATAAACATGATTATCACATGTATGTGATAGGCACAAAATTTATAACTGAAGAATACATTAAAAAATTATATATTACCTGAAATGAGCCCCGGTATTTTAAGGTCCAAAGGGAAGTAGGAACAGAACTTTTAATTTTTCATTTTAAATAAGAAATAAGTGTTCATGAGGAACACTTATTTCTTATTATAATTACTTTTATTTAAAATTGGAGATAAGATTGTAAATTATGTTAGGTACTATTATTGCATCACTTATTACAATATTTGTAACAACTCATTTCATTTTAAAAGATTTCGTGATATCTATTTTTTTTGTAAAATGTAATGACTTTGTTATTTGACATTATCACCATTATTTGACCAATTCGTGGAAGAAGTACTCATAATTTTGATTGATGATAGTTAAAATATAATTATTATAGACACATTAATAATTTATATTGTAGTAATTGCTTAATTCATTTAATTTAAAAGTGTGAATGGGTTATTTATTGAAATAAGCAAAATAAAACAAACCAAAATATCTTTGAAGAAGTTATTTGGTTCTCGGTTTTATCCCTCGGTGAACGAAAGATGTTATTTTTTACAAAAGTAATGAGTTTCATTATTAAATATCTCAGAATTTCATACGTTCTAATTTTAAGGAAAATTGTTTTGTAGCATAATATTTACATTACAAGCTGTTAGATAAGAAGTGTATTTAATATATGCTTCTTATATCGTGCATTTTATTAATATGAATAGTAATGTTAGAAATATTTTTATCATTACCTTTAGTCAAATCAGTATTGATATGATTAAAAGAATCTTGTTTATTCTCCATTGACCGTGTTTGTTAGCCTTATATTTTTCTATAATTATGTGACGTATGACAATTTTACCTCTATTTAAAAATTAGTATTTGCCATCTATATATAAACAAAACAGTGGCTCAATTGGAAGAGCAATTGCCCAGATAGCGAGAATTTACTGGTTCGACTCTAATCTGACACTTAAGATTAATTTAATTTTTATAGAAATATTATTAAGAACGTAATAAGTCCAAGAGTTCCTGTTATTCCCTATAGTAAGAATTGTGAAATTTTGAAACTTTGTGATGAGTTGCTTCATTTGGAGATAGCTTAAAAGTAAATAACTATGTATTGAAACAACCATTGGTGCGAACATTGCCTTTAAAATGCAATAAACATGTATAATGGGTGTCAAGAGTACATTAAGTCTGCTCTCCATTGTTACTTGTAAGCGAATATTTTGTTAAGATTTGTTTTACTAGCAAACATAATCTTCATTTCTACTAAAAGATACAATTAGTTACGACTCTGTTTACACTTAACTAATATCTGATATAATTTTAGATGATAGAACCCCACATGATAGTGACAATTGGTAGATAAAGTTTAGTTTTGTTTTAATGAAATAATCCGATTAGTAGGTAAATGGATTATTTACATAAGAAAATCGCATTTTTTTTACACTCGTCCATAGAAACATTATAAAACCCACTGAAAAAGAAAGACTATCAAACTCACTTTTGACACGAATTTGAGTAAGTCGTTTATAAGTCTGCGTTTACGTTTGATATTTAGCTTTAGGCTACGTTAAGACGGCAATATTTTTCCCGTTTACCGTTCGTAGTTGACTTATACATACAATACATTTCACTGTGGCATTTGTTTATGTTGCAAAAAACTAGTCTGTCGTATTTGAGACTCACGTGCGTGCACGTAGACGACTTTGTGACGTGACGTTCAAACAGAATGGTCTCGTATACGGTTTTACCGTATACGTGAAAAAATCAAGTTGGAAGTACTTGACAGTCTCAACGTAGCTTGGGAGTTTGACTGATCAAATCAAACCGAAATTTGTTTTCTAGTATTGCTCTTAATTTATTGTCAAGAAAGATAAGAGAAGCCATTCTTAAAATGGTTAGTTACGATATTTTTTATAGCAAGTATATTTTAAATTGGATTACAGGCTTTAAGAGAGGTGGTGTGTAGTAGCAGTAGAGAGCGAACATACTGCACTGAAGTTAATTAGTGTGGTGTAGTAGCATAGCCTTCAAGGAACTAATGAAACAGCTGAACTGGTAATCCGCAACTCACATTTGTCTTACATTTTCATGGGCAAGGAAAATATATTTTTTATTACATGATTATTTAAAGGAAGGCTTTCCAATTAAGTTGCGAAAGACGTTATTATAATCGGTATATCTGGTTTATACAGGCAAGTTATAAGAATTTTAAGAGGAAAATAAAGATAAAATACCAGCCAATAAGGTTTGGAGGAAAGGAAATAACATCTATCTCTGTTGCCAAAGCATCCAAGAGTTTGAGCCTTTCTAAAATTCTTTGGTAGTGAGTTTCATAAACGGAAAGCGTAAACAGTAAAAAAAAAGAAATGCCGTGGAACTTCTAGGGTAAGGTTTGTTGCAGAACGCGAGATTGAGGAGTGAAAGGAGAGACACGGTTTTAGTCACGGTAAAAAGGATGGCCATAAAAGTATGTAATAAAGGAGCAAAAGAGCATGCAAGTCCCTGTGCCGGCGAATATGGAGCCAATCAACTTTGGAGAGGAAGTGTGACATGCCTTCACACTTACGGAGATTGGAAATGAATCTGATATAGAGATTCTGCAGTCGCTCGAGTTTATTGAGTAACTCCTCTGACAGATCACGGTAACAGACATCAGCGTGGTCAATAATTGATTCGACAAGTAAAGGTATAGATAACGACAAGTTTATTTGCTGAATAAATTAAATCAATTTATATCTGATCAACAGGCGGTAAGTATCAAATCTCTTTGCGTTTTAATATCCGAACTAAAGGATCTAGTCCCATTTAAAAACAGACAACTTTACGTATGGATGTAAATCGGCAGCATCATGCAAAAGTAGACCACTACGGCAATTGGAATAAGAGTTGGTTAGAGTTGCTGCTTAGAAAGCGGAAGATTGCAGGAAGGTCCCAGAAAGTACTAGTAAACCATTTTTTTACTGTGTAAATCTTACTAAAGTATCAATAAAGTAGAAGTGTCAATTAAAAATAATATATCAATAATATTCGGTAAGAAAGAATATAATATCTTACCACTTCTTTTATATCCGTAGGAAGATAAATTGATTTGAAAATCTAAGAAAGACTAAATAACTTTTATCTAAATCCAAAAAGACAATACCTAAAACTAGTAAACTGAAAAAACATACACGATAAAAGATTCTGTTTCAAAACTCATAATCAGAAGTCCATTTAACGTATAGAGTTATATTTAAAACTGAAATACTTGCCGTTGAGAGCTGGAGGTTTCTTCTTAAAATGGAAAAGTTTGTTTTGTAATTTTTAAAATGTGGTTTGCTCCGTTTTTATGATCTAGATTTATAGGTGGGGATATATCAAACATGTTCTCCAATATATTTTGCGTAATGTTCACGCTTCACGTTTTCAACTTATGACGTAATTATAACTAAACTTTCGTCTATTTAACATAGGGAGACAAACAGTGTAAAAGTGAGTGGCCAATATAAGATTATATTAAGCCTGTTATTCCAGGGCGACACTGAAAGCTTCTAGAATCGACCAATGTTAACATTGCTCATGATTTTTTTCTTAATTTCGAATCTTGTACTCGTCGGTAGTCTGATAAAGTACCTCTTAAAGAGATTTGTTTTGTTTTTTCTTAATTGACGTCATTTCGAAAAGTCAACTTAGCTAATCAATAAAAAATAACACCAAAAAATTTTCATTACCTACGTCTTTTATTAATGGAAATCCCGTTGTGGTTTTCACAAAAAGAGATGGTAGTCTTGCTTGTCATGATGAAACCCCATCCTATACTAGCGTTTACAACTGGTTTAATGAGTAATAACAATAATCCGACAATGATTAGCGTTAGGGATATCAGTCATAAAGATCACGTATACATACATATGTATATCTAAAATCAGATTAAATTGTAATGTAATCTGCCTAATAAATCAGATTAAATTAAGTTTAGCAGTGCATATGCTGTTAAATTTATAGGGATAATGACTGGCATTTGCGTTTATTTTAGTTTCTATTAGCATAGTGTTAATAAATACTACGTATTATGGAGGTTCAATGTCTATACTTGAAAAAGTGCCACCGAAACGCGCGCAGACTACGGCGGTGGCGAGTATGGGACATTTACTACCACAACAATATTATAATATATTTTACAGCTAATTGAGGTCATATTAAATAAAATATGACCTCAATTGACTGTTTGAATTATGAAATGTAACTTTGTAATAGTTTTAAGGGCTAAGGTCATTGTTAATAATAAATAAATAATAAAAACAATAGACGGTGCTGATCTTAACGAAAATCATAGTCAGTATATGCATTAACATCACAAATCTATAAATAAGTTTATATTAATGTGTGTTTGATAGTTCATAGCTTTTAGTCTCACATTCTAAACAAAATAAAAATACTCTAAGTCGTTCATGCGTGTGCCGTCTATGGTACTTAATAATAACTAAATCTAATTTCTAATGCAGAAAAAAAAGGTAAATCACCGGGTTCAGTGACATGAAGTAAATTTTTTTTAGCTATTAACGTTGCTACAGCACTACATCCACGTTCAGCTAAATGTATGTCTATTCGCAATGTAAGGCTTGTGTTATGGATACCCTAGTATCCATAACACAAGCCTTACAGTGCTTACTTTGGGCTAGGCTAATTGGTGGGAATGTTAGAAGATTATTATTATCAGTTTTGAAATCGGCTTCTGCAGCCAAAATTCCTGTTAACCATTCTTGAATTTAATTTATAATTCCTGATTTATCGACGGTTCTGTTAATAATTCTTTTAACAGGCATAATCCTGTCGTGTTGGGTATTTGAAAATGGATCAAAAACCCAGTCTAATTTTAACATTGTTTTTTAATAATAATACAGTAGATCTGCCAGAAATATCAATGGAGTGTGCTTATGGTGTATCATAGAATCATTTAAAACAATTTTCAAAATTAGTCAAGTAGCCTATTGAGCTACCGCGGCTTCGAGAGACCAGCAGGGATTTTTGCAAGTATTTCTTAGGCTGACGGCAGCGCCATTTCTTCGTGTTCTAGGTACTACTGTCTACAACATAGAATAAATACTTTTACAAGTATCGAACAATCGAGAGAGAAGTGATCTTTTCTTTTTGCTAGGATAACGGGTAGACATACATATATGATCACACTCATATATGACACCACATCAGCCCCTTCCGATATTTAAACCCAAAACCGTCGGTGTGAAAGGCAGGGTCACTCTCGTTGCACCAAACTGTGGTCGCCAAATAAAGATTGTGTTTTTAGCACATTAATATGTTAATACAATAGTTTTATCTGAGATGAACTGCATAATATTGGCATTTTTAATCGTTAATTAGAGGTATCTTCATAATGGTATTCAAAGGGAAAAGGAATTCAATCGTATGCGAGACATTGGTCTCACCTCGCATACGATTGACTGGTTCACAGAAATTCGCTTATCTGACATCTACGAATGGTCTATTATCTATTACTAGGACCACACGCTGCAGATATGTTAAAACTGAAGGAATTTATTTGTTCAATAGAAATAATACAGGTTTGAAAAAGTCGAATGTAGATAATGGGTGATAGTCAAAATTGTATATAAACCGCTCAAATCTGTAAAAAGATGATTTCTTTCCAAAATAAACGTTTAAAATAAACATAACTTCTCATAACTAATAGTCAAATCCAGTTCCAGCAACTTTAAAAAGGGTTTTAACTTAAAGTCCCCTGTTTATTTTACCTGGTTGTAGAAAATAAACGTAAGATGAGTAAGAGAGATAAAGTTGCTAAATTCTGTATTGCATCTTATTATATGTGGTAAAATTTTATGAGGTATATCTAAAACATTTCTCAAAAATGAAATGTTTTAGTAAACTCAGTGTTTAACCCAACCAATCATGGTGATCGTAGTAAAATTGCTTTTCAACAAACAGGTATCTATTTTTGATAACTTTTTTCTCGTAATTTTGAAAGGCCATATTAGACAATTATTACCCTATATTAAGAATGTGTCGTGATTATAACACTCTACTTAACCGGTTAGACGGTGTGCCTGACATCTACGCTTCTTCATCGCTTACCAAATGGAAAACAGCTTTACTTACGATCGATAAATTTTAATTTATTATTGATTTATGTTTTCTTTTTCTTTTTTTGTTAAACCATATAAATATTTTTTTCTTATTAAGTAATAATTTGACGTCCTTCCAAATTTTCTTTTATCAATTTAATTTAATTATTCATTTAATCATTTTTTAATTTAATGTAATTGTAATTTTTTTTTATCTAGTCCTTATTATTATTTTTTAATCTTAATTCAATTTTTTTAAAATTATTATTGTATAATATAAATGTACGATATGTTAAAACATGCTGTTCGCACATGTGTTTGGAGTTGCAGCCTACCATGTTGTTTTGTTTTTTATAATGTATAAAAATGATTCTGCTGTAAATCTGTTTTGTGTGACAAATAAATAAATAAATAAATAAATTAATCTTTGAAGTAGCATCATTAACAAACCCTGCATATGATTTTAAGATGATTAATATCTACACTGAGAGTTATAACATTGAACAGTAGGGGAACACAGTAGGGGAAGGATACACAGGAAAGCTTTCACCGAAATACACAATGAAGCGTTAGGTCTAGAGGCATATGGTAAATTGACAACCAGAAGTGCCAGATAAGGTTTTTATCTTTAGATAAACCACGCGTTTCTAAGTTGCAGTTGTAGATATTTGTGATGGCAAAACAAAGCGAATAATAGCTTGTACATAAAAGCGCTTAACACAACGATACCCAAAAATTGGCCACAGCTGAACATTTAATCCAACGATTGGGCTCAAATCACTAAATCGATTTTCATAACCCCCACAACAAAACGCTATAACATACCAAGAATGGTTAAGGAAGCGATTGAAATTACTAAACATAAACATTTTAAGCGTAAAGACGGGCTTAAGTTGTCGAGTGTGGATTTCCGTATTCCTTTTGTGTAATAACTAGGGCCACAACACAAAAAAAGGTGCCGCTCCGCGATCTGATACTGCAAACTTCGTGTGTCGTGAACAATTTCGTGTGAATAGTGAGTTTACAGACAGTGATACCAGTATCGTGTGTAATAAAACACTACGACGCAGTAGTCTAAGATCCGAACAGGAAACGACCTTTACCGGGCAGTTTAATGGGTGAAAAGTATTTTATATCAAATTTAATATGTTGAATAATTTATCACAAAAAGGTTGCCATAAAGGTTGTTAGTTTGCTGATAAATAAGTCAATCGCTGGAATGTTAAGTTCTTGCAATATGAAAGCACTTATTTCTTTCTAACAACTAATTTATGAAATAAAGGATACTATGGCTGTGCAGCCCACAACAGAACCATGAGATTACCTGATGCTATATCGAATATTATTTTACTAAGAACTTTCAATAAAATACTGAACTGTGAAAATAATAATAACACACAGAAAGGTTAAAATAAATAAAAGCGATTAGCGGATATATATGATTTCAGGTTGCCCAAAACGTAGAACAATTTTTTGGAAGGCTAATCCTCGAGCACCCGAATACCCTCGGGGGTCAACGGCCTTGAGGTCAGAAATAACTTCATAAACGTCTGATTCAGAAAGATAAGGGGAAACTACTGCACTAAATTCCCATAGAAAGTCATCATGAAATTTTCACAAGAGAAGGATAAGAGCTAGCGGCTAGCAACCGGCGCCGTACAGCATCCGGCGTAGACGGTGGGAAATATGTTATAGGCCATGCGACTGTGATAGACCAGACATCGTAAGGAAAAACTGCTATTGGAAAAACATTAAAACTGCGAGAAGATAAGAGAATAGGAACGTGGAATGTGCGCGGCGTACTCATGGTTGGGAAGCTTAACATCTTGGAGAAAGATATAGTTAGATGTGGTGTCGAGGTCTGTGGTATTATTGACACTCATTCGAAAGGTCATAGTCACTTCCTCACATCAGTGTCATTTGTATCAACAAATGCCATTTATTTTTCTGGAAATGTCTTTGAAAGTATAAACGTAGTCGCTATTTGTTACTGAAATCGTTAAGACATTGCGTCTTGGGTTATGAGCCCGTGATCGCCCGAATACTGAGCATAAAAATAAAGGCAACGCCCACAAACCTAAACATCGTACACACACATCTAAACACAACTTTAGAACGGCAGCACTAGATGAGTAATGATACTCTGAGATTGGTTGAGGAGAGACGAAGACTCAAAGCGACGGGTACTAATATCAAAAAATTTAATAATATCTCTGCTCAAATCCAAGCTGGATGCAAGCCAGATCTAAACAATAATCTGCGAAGCATCTGTACAGAAATTGAAGTCCATGCGGACAAATAAGAACGCAGAGACCTCCATCAGAATATCCGGTCACTAACACAGACTTTCATCTAGGACCTGGGCTAAAAAAATCGTAATGGTGAGCTAATAACGGAAGTAGATAAGATATCTGAAACATGGAAGGTTTACTGCCAGGCATTGTTTGAAGATCCAAACTCACATGAATTTCCATCAACAGAACCAGGGAATGATCTAGAACCAGACATTCTTAAAGAGGAGGTACGTGCCGCTATCAAACACCCCAAAATTGGTAAAGCTACTGGTATAGATGTTATCCGTTAGAAGTAATTAAGGCTGCGGGAGATCACGGTGCCTAAATATTTCATATTATATGCAATAAAATTTGGCAGACCGGTACATGGCCAAAAGAATGGGGCCATACTATCTTCATTCCCCTTCATAAAAAAGGTTCCACAAAAGTAAGCAGCAATTAAAGACTCTTTGCTTTAATATCTCACGCAAGCAAAGTACTGCTACATATTCTTAACGAGCGCCTTAAGGCACTCGAAAGAAATTGCCCCTGAACAGGCAGGTTTTGTAAAAGGAAAAGGTACCCGCGAGTAAATTTTTACTATGCGCCAGATCATCGAAAAGAAAGCGCGAGAGTTCAACAGGCCTACGTACTATCGACGCCTTTGGCGCCTTATCAGTCCTATGTCGAAAGTCACTTGCACACTGCACGATGCCTATCGCTTCAGGCCACGCCCCTTTCATTCATTCAACAATGTCGCGCGTGCGCAAACAAGCAAGTGAGAGCAGATTGACAGTTGACAGTACTGACATCAAGGGCAATTTTAAAACTAGTTGTTTATGATTGGCCGTAGAATAATTAGGGATAGGAATGGGAAAAAGAAGTCCAAAATCCAAATAATTTATGTGAGGCATCGTTGAGGCATCCGAAAAACTTTCTAGACAAAAATTGTCTGTCCTAATTTTGCTACCCGCGGTACTGGATACGGCTTGATACCACCATTTTAGGTCATAGGAAATAGTCATAATTTTCATTAGGTATTTGACTCGCTCACAGAAGAAATTAACAACCCTACCAGATTGGCAAAATCACTAATTTTGGAGTATTTAAAATTTTGAAAATGTTATAAATTATTTCTAATTTTGATTACTTTGTCTTCTGGCAATGTGATTTAAACTTTATAATCAATTATAAAATCTAATAATTAATAAATTGTTTGCGGTATGAGGCAACTTTTTTCTCTATTGATTATAAACATGCATGGCGTGAAGTACCTACTTGATAAGTCCAAAATGGCAATTTTACAGGGCAGCGATTTAAAATTTTGACATTATTCTCATAAAATCTGCTTATTTTGAAAGATATTCGATTTGTTAATTGTAACATGGGCGATTGTAATATTGCCCGTATACCAGTGAAAATATTGTTTAATTTTATTCCTAAAAATCAGTTTTATAGTGAAATTGAAATGTCCAAGTTGATTCAAGAGAAATTTTAGGTGGTTTTACAAATATGGTTATGTTCTTCTTTCTCATTATCTTAATATTCATAATAATTAACTGATCAACATATTAGCCGATGACTTTATCAACTTATTCACCATATAATTGGATATCAATAATACACATTTATCGTTTGTAATAAAAAATTGTAATAAAAATGTTCGTAATTAAATTTCAATCATTCAGGAATGCAAGCACACTCTTTGTTCCAAACTTTGTGAAAAGGTTTTAGAAAAAAAAGGGCCCTTGAGTTAGGGAAAGGAAATTAGCTGGCGAGGACGACATAGCGCAAAACGGGCGACTACTTAAAATTGCCTCTTCTTGTGTTAACTGTGCGGTGATGCTGTGATTTAATAAATGTAATCCTAAATAAATGTTTAACTTCTTCTTGAGCGGCAGATCCTAATTCATTGTTTTTAGAATGAAAACCATACAAGTGTTTCGAGACTGCCACAGAGAGATTATGGCTATTTAGAAATTAGCCATTATCTAAATATATCTCTACTGGCTTGCCGCGACGCGCTACGAATCAGAAAAATGTCATTATACAAGCTTTCTATGATAATAAAATGTTAAAGTTTAAACAATGATGTGTTTAAATATTGTGATGAATTCAGTAATATTAGGTGCTTATTTTCGCAAGGATGGTTTGATAAATCAATTCGCCTTACTACTTTTCTTACCGGATTTTCCTCTAAAATGGAGCCAAAGAAACAATATCTTATATTGGACATCAAACCATTGATTTTGAACAATTTTATAAATACAGATGAATGTGTACTTCAAAACTGTTTATTGCATGTCAAATTAGTTTAAAAAGGTGATACATAAAACAAATATCTATGTGACGCCCTGCAAGGGTATGAGAACATTAAGAATATCAAATTTACGTTAAAGTTAAATCAAAATGAAAGTAAAACAAATCAAAATAAATTTAAATTAAATTAAATAATAGTTGAATTTAAGTTATCTGTCTGCAAAATACGTGAGAATGAATTTGTTTATTTTTAGGACTTACATTATGTACGAGCATATAGCGTGTTACGAACACTTTTTTAAATGTATTATAGAAAAACTTATTATAAAAAATTTGTTAAAGTTTATTAGTGGCTAAGCTTCAGTAACAATAGATAATGCCTTTAACTCAGGTATGTATAAGTAGATAAAACGAAATATTCATTGTTAACGTTAAAGTGTGTAAGTATAAATTAACATATCAAATTACATACTTTTTACCGGTAGTTGAGTATAAGTAGACAAAATGATATATTTCTCGCATCAGCGAGAAAAAGAGAATCCACAAAAGATTCAAAAAATATGGCAACCCAAGAGATTATGATGAGTTTCAGTTGTTACGATCCAGATCAAAGAGGCTCATGAAAGCTTGCTACGATTCCTACGTTTCTAGCGTTGAGGAGTCTCTAGCTAAAACAACGAGACTTTTCTACTCTTTTATCAATAGCAAAAAATCAAATCCAGCCATACCTGACTCGGTTAAATATGGCAACAGAGTTGCCACGGGTGGTCAGGCCACTGCGGAGCTTTTTTCGGAATACTTCTCTTCAGTTTTTGTACATGATGGCGGTGGTGGCTCTCTCGACCATGAAGCAAAAGAAGTACTTCATATCAATTACCCCATATCTTCCATATACCTTTCTATGGAAGATATTAAAATGAAACTGCTCAAGATATCTGAGGACAAGGGAGCCGGCCCTGACGGCATACCCCCTGGTTTTATTAAACATTGTGCTTCGGCTTTGGTTCTGCCGCTTTTTATTGTCTACAACAAGTCTTTGCAGACTGGTACCTTTCCTAGTGCTTGGAAGGAGACCTTTATCATTCCTATTCACAAGTCGGGTGACCCTAGTGATTGCAGTAATTATAGACCGATAAGTATGCTGTCCTGTTTTGCAAAAATCCTGGAGTCCTTGATATATGAGCATCTCTTCCACCATATTAAGCCACACCTACACCACCAGCAGCATGGTTTCGTTCAGGGCAAATCAACGGTCAGCAATTTATTGGAATATACCAACTTCATCTGCAGAGTGTTTAACAGTCATGGGCAGGTTGACTCTATATATACTGACTTCCAAAAAGCATTTGATAGGGTGAGTCATAGAACACTACATCTTAAGCTGAAAAATATGGGCGTACATGGTTGCTTACTTCGCTGGTTAAAGTCCTACGTCTCAAACCGCAGTCAATTGGTTGCCTTAAAAGGTTATCGCTCGTCACCAGTTTCCGTCACATCCGGTGTTCCTCAGGGGTCTATTCTGGGACCATTATTATTTATACTTTATATCAATGATCTAATTCCTAGGCTTAAAAAATTATCTTTACTTTACGCGGATGATTTAAAAATATTTTGCCAAATTGATTCAGTAATGGACTGCGTTCAGTTACAAAGGGATATCAATACCTTATATGATTGGTGCGGTGAGAATGATATGTGCCTCAGCATAGATAAATGCTCTATCATATCTTTCACTCGCAAGAAAACACCCATTGTCTTTGATTACGCTATTGACGATAACTTGCTCCAGCGAAAGTCCGTAGTGCGGGACTTGGGGGTGGTATTTGATGACAAAATGACTTTTAATCATCACTATGAAGTGCTCTCCAAACGTTCTGCCAAACTAGTAGGGTTCATTTGTCGTGTGTCTCGTGAGTTTAAATCTCCTAAAAGTATGCTGTTACTTTATAAGTCGTTGGTGTTAAGCCAGTTGGAATACGCCTCTGTTGTTTGGTCACCTCAATATAAGAACTACATCAACTTGCTGGAATCCATCCAGAGGCGTTTTATAAGGATCTTAACAATCCGATCTAGGCGCAAACGCGATCTCAGGACTTATGCAGATCGTCTACGCTTCTATAATTTAAAGACCCTCGAAAGCCGACGTAAAATTCATGACTTAACCTACTTGCATAAGATCTTCGAAGGCTCAATCAATACTATGCTAACAGCCGAAATTTACATCAGGGTCCCGAATAGGTCCACAAGGCGTGAATGTCTATTCTCGGTTCCCCTCTGCTCTAACAACGTGTCCTTCCATAACCCCATTCACAGAATGTGTCGCGAATATAACGATTTACTTAATCATATGAACGGTGTGCCTGACATCTGCAAATCTTCCATCAATAGATGGAAGCATGACCTAGGAAAACTAATTAATTAAAAAGAAAGCTATTATTATTATTACTTCGTATATATTTTTATTGGCTTATGATTTTAATTGTTGTTATCATTATTATTTTTTATTTTTACCATATGCACTTAATATAATCAAATCCTAAAATTATTTTCCCACTTTAATTCTAATTTTAATTCATCACATGTATTTTTTTTTTTTTGTATCTCAAGCCTAATTAGTTATTAATATTCTTTTTGTTTCTTGTAAGATTTATGACGCTGTCCTTATAATTACACATGCTATTTACACATGTTTGTGGAGGCGCAGCCTAACATGCTGCAGTCTAATGTTCTGTTTCCTATAACTGTGTTTATTGTTGTAACTCTGTTGTGTGTAGAAATAAAATAAAATAAAAATAAAATAAAAATTTATTAGTCGTCCCTTTGGTATCTTATTCTATCAATTTTCGTACGCTCTAGGTTGATTTTTGAGTATAAGTTGATATAAGGAAATATTACGTTATTATATATTTTTTGTTACTCAAAGCGTAGATATCGCGTTTCGTTAAATAAAATACGTAAAACATGGATATATTCATATGCTGTCGCAGGCAATATCTCTTAAAGTTACGTTGATATCGAGTTGTCATGTGTCGATTTTTTCCTACAAAACCAATGCCGTAGGAAGCCATTGCGACGATAAAAATCAAGTGATCGAGTTCTTCACGCCAGGCACGGATAAATCCTAAGGCTTTAAGTAAACAGCTTGTATCGAATATATTTTCTGACAAGCATCATAATCAAGTCCGATTTAGAATAGTAATCTATGATATATATATCGCTATCAAGTGGTTAAGCAGATGCCGACTGGACTTCTTGTTTTATATGTATTATTTTTGCACTAATTAGACCACTCATATATATAAATATATATATATATATATATATATATATATATATAGTGTTTCACATTTATAGGCTGCCTATCCCAAAAAGGAAAACAGATAGCGTATGTTTATTGCATACACATGTGATATGATGTAGTTACTATGGTATTTATTTTTATAAAAACTATTACAATTGTTAATTAATTGCTATTATACAATAACAAAAGCAACTTATCATAAATGTATAATGATAAGCTCTTTTATAAATGTCAACAGCCCGTAGATTAATAGGATCATTGACAAAGTGATGGTCCTTCCACTACCGTACGCATCTTCAAAGTCAAGAATAAGATCTTAAGCTTTGAAAATATCACATACCTCAATATCTGAAATCTCAGGCAAAAAATCGTAATTATTAAGTTGTATTCTTAATGTTGAACATTATTTAATTTTAGTTGTAGTTATCGTAGTTTTTTCTCAATATGTTCACAGTCGTTACTATCACTGTTTTAACGTTTTGGCAACTTATAAAATGAAACTGAAAATGAAAAAATGGGAATTAATAAAGCAACCCCGTGTAGCTAAAACCATGGGCGATAACCATCTAAGTCACCAACTGTCAAGGCCTTGAAGATCAATTCTAAATTAATATAAGGAATATCGCTGCAAATCTCAAAAAATCGCAATAATTCTAACAGAGTTCGATAAAAATCCTTTTCAATACTCGAGAAACATTTTCGGGGAACAAAATGATAAGCTTCTCTTGCAACGCGCAAATTTACGATCACTGTAAAAGGACATATGAAGTGCCTAAACGCGCGAGCCCATACATTCAAAGACCTTACGATCCTCTGACTAAATTTCAAAATACCCCACCAAATGGAGAGGAAATAAACCATCATGAATACATAGTGTACAAAAAGTGTCCATCAGTTTTTAAACATATCCTCAACATATTCAATAAGATATGGTCAAGAAAGCAAGTCCCAGTAGCATTTGGAACAGCAATTTTTGTCCTCATTCCTAAAAAGCAAGAAGTAACTCACCCGAAAGACACCAGACCGATAGCCCTAACCAATACAAATTAAAATATTTTTTTCAAACAATTTACAAACAGTTTATTGCAAACAAAAATGACAAAATGTATGACTAGAAATAGGTATTTCAGGCCAATCACCAGAAAGGCTTCTTGTCTTGTTTTTCTGGATGCTTGGAACACAACACATTACTAGCAGAAAGTCTTAAAGATGCCAGAAAACAAGAGAGGCAAATAACAGTCTGCTGGATAGACCTAGAGAACGCTTTTGGTTCTGTACAGCTGAACTTATGATATTTACCCTGAAATGGTATAACTATTCTGCTGTAATTATTAACATAATCAATTCTTACAATTCACAATTGAAATTTGTCATAATAGTAAACAAAGAATACACAAAATCACGACAATACAATGTGGGATTATTTCAAGGATCTTGCCTAACATTAATAGTATTTAATATAATTATTAATATTCTTGTTGACAAACTGATAAGCCATGAAATTTCTTTTCTACCGGTTAAAATCAACAATAAATACACCGAGTCCATCTTAGCCTTTGCTGACGTCCTTGCAATACTTACATGTAATCCCACACAGTGTCAGGAATTATAAAATGAAGTTAATGAGTTCTGTACATGGACGAACGGATTGAGGATGAAACCATGTAATTTTCATTGTTTATGTCTGGGTAGACCAGATACAAATTATACTTCTTACGATCTGGGACTCTTTATAAGTGGTCAAGGAGTGTCCACGATTGCAGAAGCAGTGCCTTTTCAATTTCTTGGTAGAAAGATAGACTACAAAGGACGTACACTACTACTATGGGGTGGTGGTCAAAAACTTCATAAAAGACAAATTATTATAATAGAAAAATACTAGAAAAAATCGACTCGGGTCACAAGTGAATCTCACGCGGATTCACTTGTGACCCGAGTCGATTTTTTCTAGTATTTTTCTATTAAAATAATTTATCTTATAAGATCGCATTGAAAATGCATAAAATATATAAAAAAAAAATATAAATTCATAAAAGACCTCAATAAGGTAGACCAACTGCCAATCACTTGGCCTTTCTTAGTATACGACATCGGTAAAACCCTCTTAGCAAAGTAAGATGCTAATATCATAAAGATCTTGACTCTGGACCACAACAGTTTTGGACTGAAATAAAAAAAATAATTCCGAACTCTATAAACACATGACGAATTAATACATCTCTCCCAAAAGACAGCACCACAGAACTCGAATCTAGACTTCAATTTCACAAAAAAATTATGGCAGGTGCACAAGTAAATAGAGCTGGGTTGGATACAGAGAGAGAGAGAAAAGGAAAAAACCGAGACATAATAAAAACCTTTCCACAACTCGACGAATAAGACAGTTATAAAGTGCACCCTATGAATTTAGAAATCCAAAATAAGTAGTTAACCATAGGTGAGTTTTGCATCCTATTACCTCTGTAGTATGATTGGTTTCCTGCCTTGTTGCCTTCTTAATGCCTTCCAAATGACCTTCCCTGACCAGATTAACTTAGCAAGGTGGGGGAAAGCCTCTGAAAAATGTTGCTATACTTGTGGAGGGGAGATATGTAGAGCTAAAGGCTGTCGTTATATTAAAAGGAATATATTAAAAAAAATGAATATACCAAAACATGCTAGCATGACAGCGCCAGTAAGTGAAGGAGTAGAATATTACATCTGCGGAAGAAATTGTGCACTGAGAGGGCAATAAATTTGGTAATAATAGTTACACTCTCCAAAACCGCGTGTTGCATTGCAAGTAAAAATAACGTCGATGTTTGCAAGTTAGAATTCAGCTGACAACTTGCTTCCACAAACAAAATGACCTACGAAATTAAAAGTTTTTTTTTATTATGAAATATTGCTTACAATTTACTAAAACAAATTATAGTAAGATTCAAGAAAGTATCTCAATTATATCGTCATTATAATATTGACCAATATTTTTAATCAAAAATCGTACTTCATTATATTACTGTTTTTTTCTTTATTTTTTTATTTATCTCTAGTTTCTCTCACATAAACTGAACACCTCTTTTACGGCCTTCTCGACGCTGTTATAGTGCAAATTATGGCAATAAAAGCTGTATCCCTTTGTAAATGTATCGCACAAACATGATATTTTTCAATGAGACCCGATTCAATGAGATTAATATAGTTGTCAAAAAAGTGGAGGATAAGTTGTATTGCTTAGACAAATAAAACAAGGGTGTTACAGAAAGTTCATTGAGCGTGCGAGGTGTCAGTAAGTAAACTTGAAAAAAGATTATCAATAAATATTAAACCACGACTGAAAATAACTAATATTAACATTTATCATCAATTACCATTAAACTACTTCTCTTTTTTGCTATGTTGATAGAACGCTGTGGTTTTATTTTGTTTGTAGAAGAATTTCTGTTCAATTAAATACGCAAGCCTGGAGGAAGCCTTCCTTACAAAAGAAATGCAGCCAAATAACAAAATACATAACGTATTTCGGTAGGGTGCGCAATGAGACATGCATGTTTATACTTGTCAACACTGTGTTTCGTTAATTGTCTTTTGCACGCGTGGGTTTCAGAGCCATGATATATGTGAGACACATCGTAAAGCAGCATTTAACTATACTTTGGGACACAGACCTTAAACACAGTTTTGAAAGCATACGCATTTAGTTGAGAAACTGGGAGTTTTCTGGGATGGGTTCTCTGCAAAGGATGCATTAGAGAGCGTATAACACGGACCAAGCATTGCACGGCTATAAGTTGTAGAAAGAACTTTTAACTGCTACTAGTTTATCAAATTGGAAATGGGCCAGGACTATCCCTAATTAAATTAAATAAAATTAAAATTACAATTATAATAAGATGTCAATGTATATAATAGAGTAGCCTATAGCATCCTATGGTAATTATAATTGTAGGTTTTATCAGCATAATTATATATGTAATACGGTTGTTATAATTTGCCAGGACAAAGAAATCACATAAGGTGGGTGGACCATGGAAGGCCACGCTCCCTTGAAGCTAACTATTAAAAAGGCGTAGTTATTGACATGTAAAGAGACATTCCTTCTATTACACACTTGCGAGTAGATCCATCAAACTCAAGTCCACAGATGTGGCAGCGAGTCGCTCGCGCAGCTATTGTGGCGGTGCGATCTCACTCTTCGTAGACTTCGGTCGTGGACGTTACAATTGTTATTTGCGCGCACAGCAAAATGTAAATTTTTAGTAAAATAACCTATTATTTCCTCATATTTTTAACTGTGAATTGTCGTATAAGAATATTTTTATGGTACTAAAGGAAAAAAATGTTTGCCTCGATTTGAAAATATTTTATTTAATTTTATTTTAGGAAAGCCGGTGGTTCCTTATAAGGCCAATCAAAAATTTGACGGTTGGCCTTGCTAGGGCCATGGTACATGGGCCTTACAAGGAACATCTACAAACCATGAGCATATGAACACTTATTTTTTAATTATAAATACATACTGTTAAAGTTAAAATAATATTTTATATTTATAATTTTTTTTAGGTAAGGTTATGTCTGAAATTAAACTAGTGTCTATTATTTTATTATAATTAATATAAAAAGTCATAGATAATTGTTAGTTTGGCCTTCTTAGGTACATTGTGGCCTTACAGAGAAAGGACCTATAAGAAACCATTTTAGGTAAAAAAATTATTTAATTTCATTATAAAACGCGTTGGCAAGTTATTTGATATCAATTGAATACTCAGTTCTATTTTCAAATAATTTCTATTAAGTTATTCTTAGTTATACGATGGTGTTCAAGTAATGTTCGTTGAGTTTTATATAGATGATATAAGTATATTGAGCATTTTATGTTTCGCTTAAATGAAAGAGCTTATTATGTACTTTTTTTAAAAGTGGATATATTAATTGTTACAATTCTATGTTTAACTTGAACTACTGATTTTATAAAATTGGCCTTGTTTGGAGCCCCGTTCCTTGTAAGGCCATTTGGAAGAGCTTAATCAAATTTGAGTTTAATAAATACTGATTAAAGTTGGGTTAAAAAAAGTGATTTGTATGGTACATAATAAAACAAAGTATTACTTAAAAATTTCTTTGCTTTATTTATCCAGTAAATAAACGAATAAAAAATGTTTACTTGTTAGAGTGGCCTTCCATGGTTCACCCACGTAATTTGTTTATTTTCAAATTAAGCAAAGCTTATGCTATAAAATAAAATATTTAATGTTATCACATATATATTATTCAGCAGTGAGGCAGGAAACATCGCAATCGAAATGTTAATTATATATAAATTAGAGATTAATTCTCTTTGATTTTAACTGCTTTGTACATCGATTATACTTATTCCTTACAGTCGCAAGTATTTTCCCTAGATTATAATGTATTTTTAATTAAATGCTTAATTCAGATAATGTAGGAGCTGCATTTTATATGTAGATTCATTCTCGAGGGACGTAGTGATTTCGATTTTGACAAAGATATTACACCTTATTATGATTAAAGCTTTTTATATCTAAAGAAATTGTCTAATGAGTCAGGCAGGACTCGAACCCATGACTACCTCTCGCTATTCGTGTGGGTGCTATGCTGAGTTTCGAGGCCCTGACAGACCCGTCGAATTTTTGCTAGTGTTCCTTATGGTGAATATTAGCGCCATCTATTCATTTTGTTAGTAACTACTACCTAGAACAACTACTAACAACTACTGATACCTCTACCTACAACATCTACCTACAACTCTATCAACAACTTGTAAAAGTAATACATTTACTTTTACAAGTATTAAACAATCGTTAAAGACGAAACTGGTATGTAATTATTATATTTTTGATATTTAAACATTTAACAGCTAGATTTACATATATTAACTGCAGAGACATTACAACTTGTCTTAGCAGCCAGGCGGGTCTCGATCCTATAACCTCTCGCTATCCACTAAATAAAATACTGTTTTTCTTTAATCATTGTTTGGCAGTTGTTGAGAAAGTTTCTATTGCGAAGAGTAATCAAAGTCACATGGAAATGGAAAAAGTTCTAATAATTCAGTCTTGCTTATATAGTTTACTCCAATCCCAGATAATCAGTTTGGAGCTTCTGGCCCGTCGCCTATCTATAACCGCCCACGTAACGGACGGCCCATATCTCAGTGAGGAATGCAGTTTCCCCGACTCTGGCAGTTCGGCACTAGGATCGTCCGTCGCATATCTGCAATCCACTTCCGCGTAGGATCACGCTGGCCTCTTCCATAGAGAGGCGACGCGTGCAGCGATAAGTGTTGGGTGATGATAATG
The DNA here is from genome assembly GCA_927399485.1 of Calamotropha paludella. NCBI lineage: Eukaryota > Metazoa > Arthropoda > Insecta > Lepidoptera > Crambidae > Calamotropha > Calamotropha paludella. Next base: position 14,856,514 of record OV656804.1, on the reverse strand, counting down.
ATAATTGATAATTAATGGTTTTATTAATGATGACATAGATGACGTGATATACGAATAGCGATACCGCAATATCTACGGGGATCCCGTTTGGGTGTTTCTATATTTTACGTGTCTTTTTTATATTTTAAACACTTGAATTAATAGCATTCCGAGTCGCACAACACCACGCACTACGAGTCGTATAAACTTGAGCTGCATATCTGATCATTTACTGCGTGGTATCCCAGACTAGCAGTTTTCTAGAGTAAATGTTGGATGTCGATCGCGAGATTTATTTGGCGCTCGGAGCGGCGTGCCTTGACAAATTCTTGCGAAGGCAGCGTCGTTTACAAGATGAAAACCCATTCGCGTGAAGTAAATGCTTGAAATTTCTGTGTTGTAGTTTCATGTTAGTATATGAATTTGTTTGTCAAACGTTTCAGGACCTTATACTATGTATTGACATTTTGTAAAGATATTTTAGGTCTTCTAAAAATATAAATCATATTAAAGAACAGCTGGGCGTAATAAGCTTATAAGTAGAACACATTTATATTAAGAGTTTTAACAGATTACTTTATTTTACGTCTCATTTTGGTTGTTTACTTATAATGGTTGGCTACCTGTCATAATAACTAGTGAAATTATGTATATAATAGTAGTTTGTGTAAAAATTCAAATTTTCATTCTTTGTAGTGAAAATATCACAATAGATTTAAATCATATTAGTTTCCTGTAGTATGTATTAAAATTCATAAAGAACTTATTAAAGTTCTTGTATAGTTTTTTAATAAAATTAAAACATATTATTTTTTTTATTTTCAAGTAAAATATAATTAAAGTTTTTATTAAGCAGTTTTATTAAATACAATTTATACATATGATCCCGTAGTACCCGTAATACTCAATTTGCAATAATATTTTACATAGAGCCAAGTAAATTTCATGAAGCCTCTTCGTGGAATTAAACCGCTAATATTTAAAATGAAAATTAATATCTTCTATAGCAAAGTACTCGTGAGAGATGGCAGCCGATGTAAATTGCGTAAATCATTAAGTGCAATTAATTTAATTTAAACGAGACACCGAGGGCGCGTGGCAACCTCAAATGTCATGTTCCGACGTCACGTTTCATAATATGTAATACGATTACTTTAATTGCATTCGATGCGGTCTTCAATGGTTAGTGTTTCACTTTATTAAAAAAATATATTGAATCTAAATTTTAAATCTATTGTTATTATGCAATATATTTAATTTTTTGATATTTATTTAAAGATTATAAAACTTTATAATTTTACTATTTACGTAATAAGTATTATTTATTTTTCTCCCTTTTATTATAGTTCCAACCTCAGTCATGTTCTACACTACTTGTGTCTAGACTCGAAAAATAGATTGTAATACATTACTGCTGTAATGATTGTAATTGTATATTACAATCGAGATACAGAAATAAAAAGGTAGCCGTAGTAAGTATACCTAGTGACCATAATTTATATGGCCTTAGATGAGGTTAGGTCGAGTAAAATAAAATACATAAACTTCGAAAAAAACATAAATAGTAACTTTATCGTTTGACATTACCGTAAAATATTTGATAGTATTATTCAATAAGCGTACGCTGGTACTAATTTACAAGGTGTAATGGGATCCCTAAACGTGAAAAGTATTGTCCAAAATTACGGCATTGTATTTCTTTTGAACGGGTCGGTAATAGGCATAAATATCAGGATCGGTATCAGGAATCTATTGCCGCGGGCCATAGTCAGAACACCTGCCTCGCATCGCCGCAATATCTGCGCGCATCCCGCATAAATATCCATGATGTTTCAATTTATATTCATGATATTAGTAAGTCGGTTGGAATATATGTCACATTTGATTTCCTTTGTTGGCGAAATAAATACGGAACTGCGGCTACGTCCCAGTCTGTGAAATGGAGTTTACGTGGCGTTAACTCAAGTCCAATGTGAGTCTCTGTCTTCAGCTGGAGTTACACTAACATTAATGCCGTTAAGAAGCTGAATCCTGTGTTTTTTATTGCAATATTTAACAACACCGACGTCTTGTGTAAGCAGTATGTAATATTAGCAAAACAGGCTTGGAATTTTACAAAAAAGCTTCGCTCGAAATGTGTCCTAGTTAATGACTTTTAACGAACAATAATTTTAAAAAATTCAATAGAGTGATGCAAATAAGGCCATGTAACTAGGCGTATTTAAAATTTTGAATACTTGCGCCCTATAGGTATCTCCATTAATCATATTTAAATTAATACCAATCTAAATAAATATACAGCACATCAAGCTGTATATTATAAAATAAAACAATATCTATTGCACAGACTACCTACCATAAGTAGACCAAAGTTTGACTGTACTTAGTTCTTAGTAGTTCTTTTTTCAGACAAAATGTGTTCAACGTTAATTATTTGACAAGATTTTGATATTGAATGGTATTATTGGAGTTTCAAATTATACTTTTTTTCAGTTGAAAAATGTGTTTGAACACTCAAAGAAAAACAGGTTTGAATTGTGAAAATTCGAAAGGCAGGGATAAAATAAAAAATAGTACTTATAGTTTTACTATTGTGAAATTATTCCATGATTAAGGTTGTGAAGACATTTGTACTTTTGGGAAATTCTCTGTTTGTAAAAGTTTTTTGATGTTAATGAAATTAATAATGTTTTGAAGGTAATGTTAGGCTAAAAACACTGTTAGGGAGTGAGATAGATGGCCAACAGAAAGGTAACAACTGATTTTTAGCTAATCTCTAATTTGGTGGCCGTATTCAATTCTATTTGGTCACACGATCGGTGAAGCACAAAGCTATTGTACGTAAAAGGTAAATTGGGGCTGACGATAGATAGACAAATTGAATTATTGATGCTATATCCTATCATCGTGACAGGCTGAAGTTTCGTCGGGCGCTCGCTAGCTTAGCTCATGCTCAATTAGCTACCAGACCGACGCGTTTAATTTAGTTTAAATTTTGCAGCCAATCTGACCATAAATTGTTCGGTAGGTACTGTAACCGTATCTAATAAAAAGCATTTGTTCCAAAGATAGAAAGAACTGCAGCGTTATTCAGCATACTGAAAAGGGTTTTTAAATGCTAATGGTAAAGTTTCGACCCAAATGCTCGATGGCGCAGTTTTTGGCGCATTCAAACATGCGATTCTAAATACGGTGTTGTATAAGGATTTATAAGGAAGGCTTTATTAGGAAACACATTAGAAAGCTGATGATGAAATTTGTGAGCATAAAGTTTTGTTGGTTATGTTGTTGTAAACGAAACTAACAATCGAAAATAACTAGAATGTAAAAATGAAATAAGGAATAATTCAGGGTGTAGATTTTTTAAATTATTCTTTTTTAAATAGAATAAGATTGTATACATTGTTTTTTTCAATTAGGAAAGCGATAAGTTGAATGTGAAACTCGTCCCAAGTCTTCAAAGTCTGCTTAGCTACTCAAAGGACATGGTTTGGTAGATAATAAATGTAAATTGGGCGACGTTGAACACAAACGACTCGCGGGCGGAGATTCTAGCACCTTACTGTAGAGATTCTGTTCCGCTGACCGAGCAGAGCGAGCGACGCCAGACTAATAACGTTCACAGCGGAGTAAGTTTTATTTTCGATGACTATTTCTTTAAAATAGTTGGTATTTACTTGATATAATTATTTTTTGTGTTATGTGTGAGATACATAGACTGAAATTTCAGGATCTTTTGTTTAAAATAGCTGCACGGTAGGCTAATGAAATAGAACAACACTTTCGATGTCATCAAAATCTATAAGATAACGTTTCGAATTATTTCTACGTTGCTTAGATTACATTCTTAATAAAAAAGTTCTCTTAGATCGCGATTAAAATGTTCCAAAATAACTGGCAGAATTTCAAAAAATAACATTTTCTCAATTTCACTCATCATTAACAAATAAGAACCACTATGTATAAAACAACAGTTGCGAGAATAAAAATAGAATGCAATACTAAAAGAATCCTAAACTTATGAATATTTTTTAGGCTGCGCTCAACTTTTAAATCCGGTTATACTGTGTAGTGGTAAATAAGATTTGGGAAGGCCTAATTTTCATTGATAACTCGTCAATATTCTCTTTTCTTCTCTTCCTATTTTGTTTTGAGACAACTGGATAGGAATACAAAAAGTTTTTCAACAGCAGTTCATCCATCGTTGATTGATTACTGGCGTCTGTCTGTTCTTTTTATTAACCTTCCCAAAATTGGTCGAGTGGCTAAACCGTATTTTTCAAATTACTCTGGGCTTGAGTGGTAGTAGTACGTCTCACTACTTTACTTGAGATGTATGTAACCACCAACCATGAAGTCAAATATTAGGAATTGTAAACTAACATTGAAGTTTAACGATAGTGAATTGAGATTAAGTCCCTCGTTTGCCTTGTAATAATTGTATCAATCTGTAGCATCTAGAACCCCCAGGTGAAGCGTCTCTAATAAGGTTTTCCGATGGAGGTAAATTAAGCGCATTAATTTCAGATCACCAGGGGCTCAGCACAATAAATAGTACAGTAACCCTCCGGTTGTCAGCAACGGTATGCCTTTGGTTATACTTTGCTTATGTTAAAAGCACGTATTCTAAATAATTATTTTCGAGCATGTTACATTGAAAGCAGATTCCTTGTTACACCGATTTACAAATTGGGTATGCGTTTTATGCAAAATCACTACTTAACCAATTTACACAGAATTGCCTGCAGTAGCTGCAAGATATGTTACAAAATATTATAGTTAAACAAAAAGGAACGCCTCCAAAATGGTGACATTTTTCAATTCCATAATCAGTGCTAAAGTGTGAACTCGATAGTGCAACGGTAGCGATTTTGGTTAGGATCTAACGGTCCTAGGTTCGAAGAATTTATTCTAATGTACATTTATTTATTATATTCGTTCTTTTGTACAACCTCTTAACCTGTCCGAAATTTATATTAAAAAATTACAATAGCACCTATATGTCATTCAATGCTCTCGGAATTCTAAAAATAGTTATTTTTTTTAATTCAAAATATCAATATATTATTAATACAAATGATGAACCTTAAAAAAAATATCTTTATTGAAACTTTTTCTCTGAAATTACTAAATTTAATATAAAAAATTAAAGTCAACACTGTTCCTTGCACTGGTACAATATGAAGTTTCTAAGTCTACGTAATCCAAAAATACTGCCATATACTGAATATTTTTCGACAGTCTTGAGTACCTTTGTCATAACTTCTACTGTTTACCTGCAATCATGAAAATGCAAGTAGCAATGTCTTACACTACAACTAAAGGAATAATGAGAAAAAAGTAAATGTCTTGTTTTATTCAATCAAAATATTTTTGCTGGCACAAATTCACATTTTCACTTGGCTATTAAATAGACTGTGGCTCTAAGTGGTCTCTAAAATGAAAAGCTACGGAGTTCTAATTTAATTCAAGAAGTAAACAGATTCGCTACTGTTGTAAGTAAATGTAAAAATGTTCTGAATACGAAAGCTTACAAGTTACAAATTGAATTTTAGGTCAGAAATATTTCAAGTAACCTATAATCTGGTTTCATTGCAACAATAAAAAATATCCTATGTCTTAGTCCCACGTAATAGACGAGAAAATAAGTCTCAGTAGTTAGATTTCTACTCCCATGGAACTTCTGGATATAAACCTCTGGAGAAAATAATAAACATTACGTTTAAAAGCAAGATACTATATCTACTCTCTATGAGTAAATATATTCCATGACCAGCCGACCTAGCATGCGCCACTCGAGCTATCTCGCGCACGATTGAAGAGAAGTTTGTCGATATCGACATATATCTCGTTGTCTTTAATATGTAGACAAACGGATGTTGCCTCTTGATATATGATGATAAACTACATTATTATCTAACATAGTCACATCGGTATAGTTCATTCAATGAATGTTGTGTGTTTTATCCTTTTATTTACTTTTCGGAATTGTGGATTACAACAACACTTACATACCGGCTTAGCATGCGCTACTTGAGATATCTCATGCACGATTGAAAAGAAGTTTGTCGATAGCGATATACTCGTACCTATGTCTCGTTTTCTCAAACATGTAGAAAAACTATTTTCGCCTTTTGATATGTGATTATAAACTACTTTATATCTAATATAGCCACACCGTTATCGGTTTTTTAATTAGTATTGTGAGTTTCACCCTCTTATTTACTTTTTAGAAATGTGATGAAACCAAACGGATAAAAACGAAATAACGAATGTCACAGTAAATATATATGTATATACTTATATCATTACATTCGTTTTAGGATTCGAAGAAATAAGGTACAAATTAAATATTTGTGCCAATATATCGTAAAAAAAACAACCGGGAATGGGACCGATTTTTTATAATTAACGTTAAAAAAACAAACGAGTACATTTAGCCAGCGCATTATGTTAAACCAATAACATTTGTAAATATACTTAAACATATACATGTAACTATACTTATAATTATAGGAATATATTTATTGTTATAGAAATATACTCATACAAATATATTTATATAAGTATTAAAAATATAAATATAAGTATAAAACATATATTTACGTTTCGTTTGCCCTTATTCTCTAGTGAATGGTGGTGTGTGTATTTACATACACACACCACCATTGCTTCAATCGAAATATCACACAAACCACTTCTCGTCTACTTCTCTACGTACTGACGCATAGACGAGAAATATGTTGAAAATATCGGTAAAAATGTCGACAAAATGCTATTGCTATGTTAGAGTTTGTAGACAAATATCAGCGCCTAAGTAAAACTATTGTTTTGACATAAGAAATCGACTTCTAAGCGCAACCATGTTAGAGACGATTGACCACAAACGACTAAAACACAAGAAAACGGGTCGACAAAATTTGTCGTGTCGCGTATGCTAGGCGGGCAGGTTAGTTTGTAACCCTGACTGTCATAGTTCCGAATTTAAATTCTATGTATTCTATGTTTGTTGATTGTGCCTTATTGTTATATTTATACCGTATTTGTAATGTTTTATACTACAAATACGAGTGTTTGTATCCGAGTCACGATAAAGAAAATGAATTTTATTACGCTACGCCATGGCTTCGTAAGTCCTACGTCGAGAGACCTTGTGCCGCGATGAAGCCGCAAGAAATTCAGCAAGGGCTGTGTTTTTGGCTTATATGCATAATTAATCGTCAAATTTAACCAGTCTTTGTTGTTGTTGTTGTGCCTAATACAAATAAATGGTCATGCTTAAAGTTTGCCCACTTTGGATTAATATTTTAGTTCAATATTTTTCGCTCATTTTGAAAACGTAAAAAAAGAATAATTTGCTGTTAGTTAACTTATTAGGACTTTCAACTTGGCATGAAATTTTAAGTTCCATATTTTTCACAACCAAACCTGTTAAACCTACCTGACGAAGCCGTGAGCGGATGTTTAGTACTTAGTTAATAGGATGCAAAAAGTATTTATATATATATACTCTTTATTGCACTTATAAAGTAATTAAGCAGTACATTTACATATATTTGTGAGCAATGGTGGGCTTATCTCTGAAAGAGATCTCTTCCAGCCAACCAAGGGTATGTGGGTGATTAAACAGGTAAGCGGGACAACTTCAGAGTGCAGATCATATAATATTCATAAAAAATAATAATATATAAACTCAATCAAAATCCAAAAAAAGAAAAAAGCTATTATACTATGTCAATATACTACATAAATAGGAACTAACTATATACAACATAAATACAATAAATAAATAAAATTACACATTGAGTAAATAGATAAAGTAGATAACTATAGTAAAGGTTGTAAGTAAGTTGGTTATGTTTAGACTATGATAACTGTGCTAGAAAGTGATCTTTAAGTTTAGTTTTAAAGGAAGTGATGGACGGACAGTTTTGAATGCCTAAAGGAAGTTTGTTCCAGAGTTGTGCCGCTCGGAATGAGAAGGAGTTGTGAAAAAATTTGGTGTTCGCTTTAGGCAATTCTAGCATCTTAGTAATGCAGGCCCGCCTAGGGCGAGAAGGAGGGGGAAGAGTCTGGAACCGGGAACGGAGATAGGGAGGAGAGTTAGGGTCTTTTAGGATTTGAAGGATTTTTATTAGTTTTATGAGTACAGAAATTCCTTGTTTTCCATCGCTCTTATTCTCTATTATGTCATCGTCCTAAGTTAACTTTACTGTTTTATAGTTGGAGTTTGAACTAACATAGTTCTGTCATTTGTTATATTATGCTTAGAGCAAAGGTGAAAAATTGAAAATACGTTGTAGAAAATACCTATCTCCGCCAGAATTAGCGTTTGAAGCTTTACGTTAATCAAGTTATACTCGTACTGAGTTCGGTTTGAATGACTGAAGTATACTGTAGAGAAGTTAAGGTATACAAATACGCTGTTAGGCAATTTGGTGATGCAATAGAAATATGAGCACTAAAGCTTTCTATTTCATTTTAATTAACTGTATTTTAATCATATATATGTTGACATATTTGAAGAGGAAAAAAAATCATCAATTTCGCAGTCGCAGCAACAAAATAGGAAATTAAGTTATTTTGATTTAGTTTGAACTACATGCTATGCAAAATTTTGTCTGGATATTTTATAACTAAGCAATCATTACAACATTGTGAGGTTATTGTGTAACATGTTATTATTTGATTTAACCGGCTAATGAGTAACACATAGCTGTTTGACTGAGTGATTTAATATCGTTTGGGGGCTTAAATCTGGATTACCCGGGATGATTCCGAGCTGTGAGTTATTGCGGGGAATATTGCCGTCGTTTCGGCTATTTGCTTGTTTAGTGCGGATGTCGAGGGGAATTAAACAGTTATTGCGTTTTACGTGTTCGCAATAAAGAGCTTAACTTGAAAATTCCATATTTTTAAGTAATTTGTTTGTATATTATACTATAATCGCATTTATAGTTACAAATATCTGATAAGATTCCCTCGACATATTTGTTATAGATAAATTTGATTCCCTTAGAGCTTAATTTCAGTTAAATAATTGTTTGATAATTATCATCAAGTACACTGTAAAGCAGGGACAGATCCCTTGAAACTATACAGTCGATACCACACAAAGTTATACACTCTAAAAAAATTTACTATTGAAATGCACTTAAAATAAGTTGTTTTGAATTGTCCAATATATTTACCTGCCACCAATTCAGGACGTCTTTCAACTGGCAAGAAGAACGGGCGCAAGAAACGTGTCAGCTTTAATAGAAGTAACGACATTTATAATATTATGCTTCGTCACCATACATGATCCACAAAAATCCGCATTATTGTATTATCACAATAGTTGTAAGGTTTCATTACATCGTTGATTACAACAAAGTCAACAAGTATCTGTTTTAAATAAGTATACTTATTTAACACATTGTTACAGTGTTTAGTATGGTGTAAACATCAGTGTATAGCTTGGTGTACTGACGACTGTATTTCGATATATCTACCCCACCCACCCTAATATATAATACTAGTGGACCCAGCAGACGTTGTCTTGCATGATATTTTTGCAATATAGATAAATAACCTACTGCAGCGCCATCTGCCGGGCTGATTTGTGAATCTAAACCATTCTCAGATCCCCTTGAACACACACAAAAAAATTCATTCAAATCGGTCCAGCCGTTTAGGAGGAGTTCAGTGACATACACACTCACAGAAGAATTATATATATAAAGATAATATATAACACAAATATAAAATCCATTCGATTAGGCACAAAAGCTTAAGCTTGGATTTATACGATAATTTGGAAATATAAATAATTAGTAATTAATTAGAGTAGCGTTCTTAATGATTCATTGCGAACAGTAGAGCCAACCTGTAAAATAAATAAGGTGGTCGATGAAATGATTCTAAGATAATACAAACAATTGCTTTATTACTTTTTAATTAATGCCGTAAAGCCAATACAATTTATTTTATATGTTGAGCTCTTCCAGATTATATTTAGTTATATATAAAGTTTTGAAGATTGCATTTTGTGGTAGTTCTGTAAGATAAAACTGTTATCTTAGGTATCGATATCGGTTTAGAGTAGATGCGTCTTCAGGATAACTCGTGCCTGTGGTAGGAAAGCCCCACGTTTATGTTAATGATTCCTGTTCGCTTGACTCGGTGTGTTTTTTAGACTAATCTTCTAAATTCATATTATAAAGGGCAATTATTAATCCTAGTTTATCAAAAGTACATAAAGGTGATAGAGGCACTTCAAACAATGGGTTCATTTTGAAAATTACTTAAACGTCATATATATTCCTATCAGGAAAAAAAATATACCTAGGCATCTTTAACTTTAATGATTTTTTTGTTTCTATGATAAAACATTAAAATTTCAAATAACAATGATTTTTGCGTACGATTGTGTTATGATGTTTTATGTTCGCGCTTGTTTACATTTTATAAACGAGTGCCAATGCAAAATAGTTTGATTAGTATAAAGAGGAAGATTTAATTTGGTTTTCTTATTTTCGGCAGCTACGCGATAGATCACAGTATTCTTCCATTGTATTTTACTTTAATATTAAAATTTGAATAAATAAGATACTATACTTTCTGTATGGTTATTGGTACTTTATGGTTATCAGTACATTTTTTTATGAGTTATGTAACGTAAGGGCCGTGGAAAAATTTAAAAACTTTATGGAAAAATATTTTTTATTTTATTTACGTATATGTTAAACTAAAAAAATAAACATAACCTTACTTTTTTTACTTGTGGTTTGATGGTGTAAATTAAGAAGAATAAAAAATAAAAAGTAACAAATTGAGGAAAACATGTTTCAATAAAACATAATATCAGTTCCGTTCACCCGTATACTTAATTATAAAGAAAATTAACTATCAACATCTCTGCAGTAGAGTGATCTGCGCAGCCGACTGCATAGTTGAAACTCTCTATCATCCTTGCTCTAAGGTTTATGGGTCCCATAGCTATCTAGTGGACCTGCTTTGGCGTGCATCTGACTGAAGCTACCGCTATCCTGAGACTGAGGGGTCGGTCTGCTTTGATCCTTACAAAAAAGTTTTGGGTTTACCCTTCAGAGTTAATAGGTCATTTGTGCAAAGAAAATCAGGCACATGTAACATCGAATATATTTAGTGGGTCGGCCTGCTGGTCTAGCGTTAGAATACCTCATAATTTTTGGGTTTCCCAATAAAAAGGTATGTATGATGCAGTTTTCAATCGTGAAAATAAATGTTACCTACATCTCAGTAAAGCGGTGATTCGGAAACAGGATAATAAGTATTTCATGTTTGGAACTACTTGAACACTTGTCAACTGTATGATTACTTAATCAAGTGGTGACTTGTGATATTGGCGATTTATTACCATGGTGCCGGCGTGACTATTCCAGAACTTACACTCGGAGTGAGTTCGTAGCGTGAATTATGTTTGAGTATATTGGTTGTAGTAATTTCAGCAGTTCAATTGTTTAGTGGCGTGTGTCGAATAAACCATTCATGCTTTCATAATAATTATTCTATATTATTAAACAAGAAGAAAAGACTTATTTGCATGGTGACATGATGGCTTTAGGAAACTATTATTATTATTATATAAATAGGTTCATTAAATAAAAAAGGGTTATCCGTACAGTTTTGAGGAAAAACCTTATTTCTCTTAAACACGGAATCCACAGAACCTAATTGACACGTATCGGTGCTTAGAGGGATTCATAATGAGCACCCCGTGACGGCAAGACTGAGTGATTAACCGGCCACCTAGTTTCGGTACCCCCATCTGGATTAGCGTTGGTGATTCCGATCGGTGAAATATTGCTGGGTACAGTCAACGCTTATATCGATAACTTGTTCAATGACATAGGTCGTAGTTTTTGGTGTCGACATTTTTTAGCTCTAAGTTACTTTTCTCGTTAAAATAAATCAGTATAAGGAATAAAAAATATTTTTATTTTCCGTCTTGGTTGTGAGTATTATTAGTGTTTGTTCATTTACGTGACATGAGGACACTCGGCTGGTTATATCTATTTGCATTAAGTTCCAAATATTTCATCGATTTCCTTAAAAATATAGATGAATTTGTAATGATTTTAAATATCACCTCACTCATTTGTAGAATTATATCTAATAAGTAAACATAAATAAGATTATAAATAGTTATAACGTGTATATAATTACTTTCGTTAAGTTAAAAGTTTTTCATTAACATCATGAAATAGAAATTAAAAACGACAGACATTATTGAAACGCGATCAAGTAATAGTTTGGGACCTAAACGGTAAGCCTTATCCGAGCAAGTTAAAAGGTCAACAAGAACAGATCGTTTCATCGAGCGTAACAGATTCCATGAAGTGATTTAATATCGGGGATTAGATCGGATCCTAATTCCGGATTAGTTTGGTTCAGATCGATTTTGGGAGTGCGGAGTTAGGATAGCTATAATATTTTATGAAACAAATTCAACTGAAGCCTCAAATTACTAGGTCGATGGAGTCGCTGAGCATAAAGCTTCGCTAGCACCATATATTGGAGTATAGCGTAATGCTATTATCAATGTTAAATCAATAACCAGTAAATGTAAAGTATATTTAATCAACAGATAATTATACTCTTTAAAAAAATTATATTCAAATAGCGGCCCGTCCCGGCTTCGCACGGGTGGACAAAATTCTTTAAATTTTTTCTAGCATTCAATATAGCCTATGACACTCAGCAATAATGTGCCTTTCTATTGGTGAAAGAATTTTTCAAAATCGGTTCAGTAGATCCCGAGATTACCCCTTACAATTTTACAAATATACAAACACACAAACTTTACTTCTTTATAATATTAGTATAGATAATGATTAGTTTTTAAAATTCCATAAGAATGAAAACTTTAAAAAAGCGCGCGCTTTTGCTTTTGCTTTTCAGTGTCAATGTTTGTTGGTTCGATTCATTTCAAAGAATACGAAAAACGGCTAAGAACTTGTAGAGTTATGGCGTCACATACATTTCGTCATTGAAGCTGATCCATGGGAGCTTCGCTCGCTCCGCTCCAATAATAGACAAAAGATCAACGCATGTTCTACTTGTGTACACTGTAGGCCGTGATGAATATGTGCCGTGATTTTCATTGAATATATTTTATTTACTTACTTAGTTCATTCAAATACAATGTTTAAAAATATGCCGGCTATTGGATTATTTTATAAAACGGTAAAAAAACGGTTATATCAAAATGCTATTTTGATGTTACATTTATTTACATATGAATGTTTCAGTGTAGATTAACATTGCGACTGTAAATATAACATGTTAGCCTTCACCCGCATATGTCCAGAATTCTTCTACATCCCAGCCTTGCTTGCGTTGTGTGTTTTACCCTTTTATTTACCTTTTGGAAATGTGGATTACATCAATTTTGTCGTTGACTGACGACTCACATGATCTGTGGTTGATCGTTTCTCAATAAGTCTACGGTGTTTGTTTCTTTTTGAAACTGGTAATAGTTTAAAACAAATAAAGAGGATTAAATAAATTACTTGAAAGTAATAATGAAAAACCAAACGGAAAAAAGAAACGAAGTAACGAATGTCACAGTAAATATTTATTAATATACTTATTTTTTGACATCTGTTTTAGTATTCGAAGTAATAAGATACAAATTAAATATTTGTGCCAATATATCGTAAAAACCCCGGGATTAGTGGCAGGCGATTATCGTTCCCCAACGGGATCAGTAAAAAACAACCAGAAATGGGACCGATTTTTTTATATGTAAAATTTAAAAAAGAACAAGCGAGTAAAAATTTTCAACGCATTGTACTAAATTTGTAGAGAATACTAATGAGCCAGCTACAAGTAGATTGATAAATATGACTACAAGAAGTTAAATATATTTATAAAACATAATTAGGTATTGTTAGTATTACTTATACGAAATTATAAAAATATTTTACAGTTTTGATATTATTAGGTTTAATTTTGACTTTTAATTCAGTAGGTAGATCGTTAATAAGTCGACAAACTGGGTAGCCAGCGGTACCTATAGTCCGTTTTTTTTAGCATTAGAAAGAACAAAATTTGGGTACTTTATTGTACACACATAATGTAACAAGCAAAACGTAACATCGTGAAAAGTTTACACTAAAAAGTACCTTAAGAAGCAGAAGTTACAAACTCGTGGAACGAAACGTTGGTCAGTTTGACACGACAAAATTAAAAAAGTACTAGCCGATGTTGTAATACGTACCATATTAGGTGATTTTTAAAATGGTCGCTTAACATGGCCGCCATTTGCTACAATAGCGGCAAATGTCAACGTCTGCATTTATCTGTTTTGACTATTTTCTTTGGTTTATTGTAAAGTTTCTATTGTTTTTGTTGAAATTTTCGTTAAAAGTTTTTGTTGTTATTTGTTATTTAATCTGTTCGACAATAGACGAGACTAAAGCCGGTCAAAGTGGACTCCAGCACAAGGTTAGCCACCACTGCTTCTTTGTTTACATAATTTCTAATGCTAAAAAAAATGGACTATAGGTAAGTAGATTATGTTGGCGCTGACATATACCTATACATATAATATAACACATATAGACACACAAAAAAAAAAAATATATATATATATATATTAAAGCATATTTACGTGTCGTTCGCCTTTAATATACTTTGAGTACATAATTGTATTAAGACACCACCATCGCTTGAATCGAAATATCACACAAACCACTTTTCGTCTTCTTTACGTACTAACGCATAGACGAGAAATATGTTATTATAATAAATACGCTATTGCTATGTTTGTGGGCAAAAATCCGCGGCTAAGCAAAACTACTCTTTTGATATAAGAAGTCGACTTCTAAGTGCAACCATGTTAGAGACAATTGACCACTAATGACTAAAACACGAGAAAACAGGTTGACAAAATTTTGTCGTGTTACGTATGCTGGGCGGGCTGGAAAACTATTGTAACGTTTGTCCCAATTCTCGTATACAATTGCAGCTTTTTACTCATTTAGCTTTTATGAAATTTAGTTTTAGTGTAAGGCTAAATATAGAGAGAGTTGCATTTAAGTCATATTTTTTATGATGTCTCCGGTTATTTCTGCCTAAAATACAACGAATTCATAGCATAAAATCTGCTTTTACTTTTGATTATAATTAGAACCACGATTTTTGTTCTAAGATTAGGGCGTTTAGAGTTTTATTAAAAATAGGAAAACTGTACAAGGCATTCCATTTTACGAGCCATGCAGTGTCCGGCAGAGTTGAACAACAGCAGATTTTTATACTTAAGGATGTCGTAAACTTGTAATAAATAAACTAAATTATACTGTACGGAATCACCATATACTTTCCGTAGCTCACAAAATGAGCGCCAGCATTTTCCGAATTAGGTTTATTACTGCGAGCATCATCCCACCTGCCAAGCGTGGTGATTATGACGAAATCCCTAGATTTCAAATGAGGCTTTCATCCAGCAGTAGATGATACAAAGTGTGAAACAGAGTTGGTATCAGAAAGTCGAAAACAGAAGTTGTCTTATGCGTTAAATTATCTAAAAATCTAGTCTTTTAATGAAACTCGTCGTTGAAGCAACTCGACATATTTGTTTTTGTCGCCTGCTGTCAATTTGAATTTATTAACATCAAATCGACCATTTATCTTTATTCATGAAATCTTTTTCATCTTTGATTGTTTTTTAAGAACATTAACACACGATAGACACTTTATTAATATTCCTGTCAACCCTTGGTAAGTTAAATACTTGTGTTACGAGTGGGTCTATGTCTCGATATATATTATATCTCGATATATAATATTGAACTCGATCCGCTTAGGTTAATTCTATGCATTTTGCTTTTAAAAAACATACATAAACGGTTGAAAATAAATATATATTAAAGATACTTGGCGCGATTACCGCCGGCGCTTACAGCGGCTCCCTAGAAGTGTCAAAGTAACATCACAGATTACCGAGTAGGGCCGCGACGCAGTTCTCACAGACCAAATAGATAGCGTATTGTAGCTGACCACAAAGAATTGCCTGCGGTACAAGCTCAGAAATTTCTATGGAAAAGTAGGTATAAATTTAATAATTTTTAACATTTATGGTAAAAGCAGTATTTAGCTTTCAATTTTGTGCAAATGAGACGTCAAGACTCGTTTTAAGATTCTCTAATCCTTTGCTATAAAGTCACAAATATAATGGAATTAGTACATTTTGGTATAACAAAATGTTTCTGCTATTTGCTCCTGGAAATTAAATGCCCATTGTCCTTACTACATACCCGTTACACTGGGAACCGATAATAAAGATTGTAATGAGAAAAATAATAGACCCCACTTTCTCTGTTGTTAGCAAATACCTGTTGATTAGTACCATGTGATGGTACTAATAAAGCGTAAATATTCTCTATCTACGTCTATTCTTCTTATTTTTTTCTTATAAAAGTATTTATATTTAATCTTATATAGTAATTCCTATTAGTAGCATGAACATAAAATAGAATCTAGCTTGTTGTAATTAACTAATATAAGTGATATTAATACGAACTTATCTCTAGCTTTTTGTTTTAGGTTATTTTTGTACTATTTTTTACATTACTTTTGCGATAGGTTAATTTTTTTGTATTTCTTTATTAAACTAGTATTTCACACTAAAGTATGTTATAAATTTGACTTTTGACTATTGACTTTTGACTATATAATTTATTTGTTTTTTTGACGTGACAACGTCTTAAATTAGGTTGCGGCTGGGAGTCACTTATGAAAAAGTGTAACGCTCGGTAACGTTACGATGAGTCACCAAACGAGAGAGAGGCCCGCCGAATGCCTTGCGTCTCTCTCCCACTCAACTATGATCGGTCTGCCGCGCGCATTGTGCAATTTAATTATATTCATATCAATAAATATTCTACCGAGAAAAAGACGTTGTCACGTAAAATCTTCGCCCGTAAAACCGACTTTACAGGCAAAAAAAAAAAAAAAAAAAAAAAAAAAAAAAAAAAAAAAAAAAAGTTTTTTTATTAAATAATATTAATTAAAGGTTCAAGGCAACGAGTTCATACAAAATATAAAGGAATTTTGGTTTTAGACAAGGACTTTATGATTTACTGCAAAATTTTTAAGTCCTAGATTTTACGATAAAGTAACGATAATTTTTTATCATTAATCCAAATACCTAACCTTACCTAATAACGACGGCTAGTGCGACGGTAGCAATCCTGTCTATGTGTCACACAGGTTTTGGATTCGAATACTAGAGTTGAGATTTATAGTAATATGACATGCATTTATGTATATTGCAGACTAATTTGGTGACGAATTTTATTTGTTATTGAATGTTTATAAACAAAAAGTTTTGCTTAGTTCGGACCTAAATTATTTGATGAAGTTGGTATTCATTTAATTTATAGAAGATTTTTTAGTTTTGGTCAAAAATAAATAAAATAAATAAATAAGGCCTAAATTTTGCTGCTTTCACTTATTATAAACCTCCAAGCTATATAAACTCATGCAAAAGAAATGGGCACCTTAACAAATAATTATTTTAACTGTAACTATAAGTCATACCTATACTAAGAATTAATTTATATGTTTAGAATTTTGTAAATGAATGAGAAATTATTTCTCTTAGTAAGAGTTCAGACTTACCAGACTTCCTTTATGGAATTGAAGTTGAGACTTCCAGTTGCCCAATGTAAATGACGAATGCTGAATTCTAGCAGATACGCTTCCACATCTCTACACTAGACATGAAAATTAAATTTTGGCCATGAGTCGCCAAAATAGTTTGTACATGAGAAATTAGAACTTTTTCTGTCAAGTGTCACTTCAAGTCAGTATGTAATATTCTGATATATATATATATATATATATATATATATATATATACATGAAAAAAATACTGGTTGCATCAAAGTCTTCTGAAGTAATAATTAAATCATTTCGAGCGAAGCTAAGACTCGTTCCTGGACGAATATGCATATTTTTTACTACGTTGAGGTTATTTTTGTGGAGAACACGAAGATTTTAAAATATCTGATATTTTTATGAAGAACTTTTATCGTAGTTTTTTTTAAGACGAGTTGCTCTATTTAATCTGTTTGCATTAAAATAAACTAATATTTTATCTTAAGAAATTTTAAATATGTCAAGAAAAGTTTTTGTTTTGAAGATTAGATGTCGGTATGGGCTGAATGTCTGGTTTCGGTCCGTTAATATTAAAAATAGAATTCAAAGTACTGTATTAAAATTATTATTTTTTCCTTACAGCTTGAATTGTATTATCATTATAACGAATGATCGATAGTTTCCATTATAAAGAGATCGATGCCTATCCATGGTCTGTTTCAGCAAAACTATATTATGATTAAATTGAAAGTAAGTTATGTTTTCTCATTGAGCCAACTACTATTTTCGACAATTTCATCTACCATGCACATAATAACGAAGTCTAAGTTTATTCACGAGTTATCTGCAATGGTCGGGACGCACGTCAATCCCACATTATTTATTTATAGGGTAATCTCTCTCGTCCTATTGCGGATCGGGTGGTACATGCATAAGGTGGTTCCGCTGCAAGCTGGTGTATTGTTAGGGTTAAATTATTTAAGCCTCCAGTAGGCCATTTCTGCTAATAAAAACACATCTGAATGGAATCTAAACGTTGCTAATATACTGTGCAATATAATCGCTGCTAGCTGATTGTTGAAATTATTGAATTGAAATCTTGGTCAAGTTTGTTTTTATTTTGTAGGTTGATCGATTACGTCTTTTATAGATGAGGATATATATATAATATATATTATTATATAGCATACAATATATGCTTTATAATAATATATAGATAATAAAATATATAGATTATAATATATATTATTCACATCAATTATTATGTACATGGTAGCAAAGAAATAGTTGGTATGATATAATCCTAAAATGTTAAGCTGACTGTACATAATTCAACGCTAAACTAAATTGTAGCAGTTTTAGCTGCAAATTTATTTCAAACTTGACGGCGACGTTACTTTTTTACGTAAAATGGGTGGTTAACATGCCCTATCGTTGGTCAATACCTTATATCAAAAATATAAGTATCTTAAGTGATAGGTACATATTACCTTTTAGACGTTTAATCTTTATATGTATATCACTCACAGATTTGTTATTTTTGGGTTTGGGACATATCTGAAAATACTAAAGAATATAACATGTGTACTGTATATTTATTGCATGTAATTATAAGTATGATTACATATGACGTTCTGAATATGCAAAACCAAAATAAAGTAAAAATGTATTTAGAAAATCGAGGGTCAGCCATTGACGGCTTCACATTGAGAGCTATTTCAGAAACCTTTTAAATGTTGGATGAGTGCTTTAATTGCATTAAAAAGTAAAATAATAAAAAAGTAATTTGTTTTATTCAAATTCAGAGATAAATAGTATGTTATAATAAAATACTGTTTAAGTACTAAAAAAAATCGTAGTATCAAAGACCTTTATTCTTAATTTAAATTTTATAGATTTTTAAACTTGTTCTTAATAATACAATATCATACCTCAATATAATAATACAATTCAACATATATTTTTACTCCACATTATATCGCAAATAAACTATCGCATTTTACCCAAGTATATAACTTACTTACTTATACACGTCTATATTATATGAAATATTGTCATTCTACGCAATTTTGAAATTTGCTAATTCTGATACCCTGAGTTAATCATATCAGTCAAATGCATTAGGGAATACCCAGTAACCAAAACGACGAGAACTCGTTTAGTAGTTTAATCTGCATATTTTATGTTACCTGGGAAGTTGGCATATCAGAAGGAGTGATGTAATTTTTGTCATTTATGGATTTAAACTATATAATTATACTCTTTTTTTACTTTGTTTTCCGATTTTATTAAGTTTATATTTTTTTAAGTGTTTGCTGATAGTTTCTATACCTTAAGATTATAATTATTTCTTTTGTGTTTGTAATTTTTTTTTATTACTGATGATGATTTCGGCATGATATAAAAAGATACACGTTGACGTTTGAACCCACTTTATGCCAAACGATGGCAGATATATTTCATATATTGCGTGTATATCTTGGTGTGCTGTCATTAGTACTTTTCTTCAGGGCTCGTCTGTTTTTCCAATCCTGTATAAATAGAAAGAGTAATTTGCATCAGCATTGCACGCCATACTACAACTCAATGCTTTGATAAGAAATTAAAACTGTTAACGACTTAGTTACTGTAACTGAACAGTTAAACGTTCGAAAATAATAATTCAACTCAGTTAACTGCATTTAAAGGTTCATTTATGTAATTTATTGACCTTCGTACACACGACATGGACTGGTGAAGTTGAATGCTTGCCCACATATCATATGTGGTTTTGCGGCTTAAGCACCAGTACTGCGTTGAGTATGGTCAAGACTCATGTCATATATATTTGACTAAAAGGACAACTTTACATTGCTTCAACTCTTTATTGTCGAAAGGTGTTGCAGAATGGTAGAGATGGGTTAACATGTCCAGAAAGCGTGCTCAACTGGTGTTTTGTGACTAATCACAAAACACAAGTTACATCTAAAAATATCAATTAACACAAAGGGTATCTACATTTCTCTCGTAATCATAGTGCTATGACCTTTAGAAATATACATAATTGAAATATTTCTACCGAGCTAGGTAGAACTGTCTCAGGTTATCAACCCTCCAACCCATACAATGATCAGAAAGCTATTAATGATATAGAGGATTCATACAGTACATGCACATGAATACATATGCATAGGTACATAGTATACAGCTGGTATATAAGTAGTATAAACTTAGTGAACATTAGTTATGCCATACAGTCACAAAGAAATTCAAAATCAAGTCACTACTCATTTACTATACAAGGTTTGGGATGAAATATGGTTAACTAAACAATTTAATGTTCCAATTTTCTTTATTGTGTCTCTTTAATAAATCAAAAGTACATAAAAGCATGTTAAAAATAACAAGTGAATCTCAGGGACTTGTGACCCGAGTCGATTTTTTCTAGTATTTTTCTATTATAATAATTTATCTTATAAGATCGCATTGAAAATGCATAAAATATATATATAAAAATTATAAAAAAAAAATAATTTTATTGTTCCCTATTATCTGTTTATTTAATAATATGAAAGATTTCTTCTGTTGTATGGTAATCATAAGATTTTAGTTTATCTAATCATTGCTTTGCTTATTCTTTTAAATCTGGATAGGGTGGCTGTTTTTCGTGGTGAATATCAAAGTTGGCATATATTTTAAATAACAAAAAAATTTATTTTTTGGCAACAGATGTAAAATGTCATTGACTGTCAAGCTACCTCAATTTCTAGGGCCAAATGACTTATGTACTTATTTTTTTTATAAAAACAACATATTTTGCTAAATCCAGCCCAATGTATGTAATTTATTTATTACGTAAAACAGTGAAGTAACGAGAACGAACAACTTCTTAAGTATTCATAAGGAAATACGAGTATTATAAATACTTTGCTGCGAGTCTTACCACGTGTACTGTTTGTAAAATGTTGTATCAAATTATAGATCTTTCTAGAATGAAAATTTTAAACGTGCCGCACCATCTAGTTGAGAAACTTTACTGTAAAAAATACTTGTGTAGGTAAAAAGTTATGTAAAAATATAGCAAGTTGTGCTTTTTATATGGGATTAGTTGAAATCGGAGACATAAATTTAAATTGTTTTTAGCGAAAATATGGTTGCTTTTCTTTGTGATAGTTTCTTTTTTAAAATTAAAACAATAGCTAGGTAAATAAAGAGTAGTGTCGAATAATATTACAACCAAAACTTAGTCATTTGTACATTTTCTTTTTCAGTAAGCACGGCTTGAAATAGTTAAATAAGACTATGAAGTTTAAGCTGAAACTCTAATGTTTTCAAGTAAAAGTCAACTAAGTTGTTGTTTTAAGAAATAAAATTTTGTTTAGTGAGATAATTTTAGTGCCTTGAATTTTGAGTAACATGACAATTTGCTAAGCGAGACTGCAATTTTATCTATGTGGCTATTAAAGTTTTCAAATATAAACAAATATAATTAAGCTTAAACATATCAAGTGAATAATAAGAGAAAAGAAAATTGAGCAAACATAAGCATCTGTTAATCAGAACCATTCCAGTGTCAATTGTTCTCTACAGAATGTTTAGTTACGTTGTGTGGAAATTTTATCACAATATTTGAAATTTGAATACTCAACTCAAATGAATGCGTGATTCAGTAGAACGCCGACTATCCGAATTAGTTGGGACCAGGGTCGATTCGGATAATCGAAACTCACACATAGAATAAACTTTATAAAGTTTAAAAAATACAGTTCTACAATAACGCTAACTTGGACATCTCGATCAGAGTAAGTAACATCTGGTGTCTTGCCTCTAGTTTTCGACCATAACAGTTGAAATATATCCGGACTCCAGCGAGTTCCAACTTGTGACAACAAAATAAAAAATTACTTGGTTTTAATTTTTTATATTACGCTTAGGACCGATTCGGATAATTAGCGATTCAGTTAATCGGCGTTCGGATAATCGGCGTTCTACTGTAATTTTGAAATTAATTCGTGCTAATAAAATGAGTAGCATTAATATTAACATGTTCATAATATTTATCAAGATTATATCGTAAGACGTCGTTGTACAGCGTTTTGCCATTAGTTGTAGTTTGTAACGGAGCTGATAACATTCCCGTTCGTGCCCCAACATTTCTGTATCAGCGTTGCTATACTGCAATTACACCTTAAAAGATTTGTTAGCGACTACTTCGAGAACGGGTCAAGTCAAAGGCGATTGCTTGCTTTGAAAGAGTTCCATGGCCATAAACCTTCCTCATAAATATAATATCTGTGATATGTTTAATGTAATTTTATATATAGTTATTTGTCATCCTTTTTTGACAACTCAAAACATTGGCATGCGGAAAGAAAAAGTATTTTTGGTAAGCGCGTTTTATCGCCTCATAACATCAATTTAGTATATAAATTATTATTATTATTTCTATGACAGATCCAGATCCCGACGTTAAAAATGAATAAATTTAAAGAGAGTCACAGTGGATACTTCAGGTAGAAGTGATTACAATTTGAACAAACTCCTATGACCGGCAACGGCTAGAAGCGTATCTTCGAACTCTATAAGCTTATGAGTTGGAATTTAGCTCGTGGTTCGCGGCGCCAGATCTCGTTCGCCCACGCGCCGAACGCATCGAGAGCTTTCACAAACGTCTGTCACGTACCCAGCTGCATAAACCGCTACTTTATCGCGTAAAAAGCGACATTGTTCAAAACAATAGTGTAATATTTCTAGTACATTGAATTACTTAAGGGACTAATGTAATAACACGAATTAAAGCTTTATTTTCATGCAGATTTGAACTATCATGTCTACGTAAAAATATACGATTTGAGACCTCGCTTCTCTTTATATATTTGAAGTAGGTGTGGAATCTTTATTTTGGGTCGAATGGCACTCGCTTAAACTCACCTTTCATATATGTATTTATATATTTGATGACGTAAGTCATCTGTTCCTTTTATGAATATATAAAAGACTCCGAATGTCATAACTATTTCAATTTTTAAATAATATAGTAAAATTATTGCCAAATCCAAAAATAAATATGCGAAAACAAGTTTTAATTGTTATAATGTCAAGTTGATAGCTTTGAGGCCTTGGAATCTTGGCACTTGTATAAATTGGCGATTAATTTATTGGTGATTGATATGACTGTTATATTGTTAATAGCTAATCAGTTTATTATTGGCGGTCCGTCCGAAATTCGATGATAATATTTTTGGTCCTCCTCCTCATTTACTAATCCGTACTGAGCCCGTAAGTGGGGTTATGGCGCATTCTTCCTAAAATGTTGCCATCCGTAAGTAAGAGATGTAGCCTAGCAGTGGATTATTGAGGCCGATGATAATTGAAATCATTTTCAAATATATTACAGACCTTTTCGCTTAGTATGTATAAAGAAATTTAAAATTAAACTGTTTATGAAATATGAAATCGGTTCCATACAATCTGTTTAAGAAAAACTTTTAAGTATCTATTTTCTAGGGCTGAACGGAGATTTTTCATTACAACGCATGCGCGCAATTTTATGCGTTATTTTCCGCATTGCGCAAATAATATGATAATAAGATGATACACGGACTTATAATTTATGTTCGTATCTTTATATTTCGTAGTGCTAGATAATTATTAATAGTTGTTTTTTTGAAGTAATCCTTAAGTCATCGACGCACAGGTTTGCGAACACCGAGAATTTATACGACAGTGCTGAGAGATAATCCGGGCGAGAAGGTGGACGGGAATTTATCACGCTAAATGTTATTGATGCTGCATAGTTCGAAATACTATCGTAAAACGATCTCAGTTTCATAGTTTTGACAAAACACATAAAAGATTTTTTATATTTTATTTGATTATATTTTCTTTCTTTTTCAATAGGTTCCATCAATTATTATATATATATTATGTTATACTACAATATCACAAGTTAAGTAGCTAAGGCACTTGTGTTATAGAATTTAGAAACAATGACGGTATCACCGACGGTATAGCACGTGAAACTACTTACTACAAAATGTCAAATATTCTTTGGTAGGTAGTAAATTAAACATATAAAAATAAAAATTGAAAATCGACTTAAGATATTTTTTGGGTAGATTAATGTAGTATTGACTTTGGAGTGCAAATAAACTTTCGTTTATAACGTTATATGGAATTCAATTCTAGTCTGGTACACTACAATGGTGACTTTTTTCCTGCACAATTGGCGCTCATAAATTAATAATATAGTATATTAACATTATATTTTATGAACAGCATATCAAGAAATATACATAGTAAAATATAGATCGTTTAATAAAAAGTACTTAACTATTTCTAATTGTTGTTAAATTAAGCTTCGGTGTGTCGTGCTTAATTCAGTGGGCTTCCCTTATTTTACGGATGGAGGCGGCGTGTAACAAGCCTTTAGTCAGCGCCGGCTATCTGCGCGAGCGCACGCGTATACGACACGACATACGAGATCGTCACAAGAATCGTGGGAACTACTCCTGTGCCGCGTATGCTAACTCTTGAATAAGAATTACATCATTATATTTCCATACCAAACTGATTAAATCTTCAGATTAAATATTCAATTTCATGACTTTCTGTTAGTGAGATGTCAACACCTCGACCTTTTAATAAGCTGTCGCCGCCGGTTTATGCACTTCGGTGGTCGTAAATAACGAACATAATGTGACATACGCATTTGTAGTGGTCGCATTTGTAAGTGTTCAACTGACAATTCCGCGAGATGAAGCTGTCAATGGTTATAATTTATGCTATCGCGGCGGCGATCGTTGTTGGGGGCGAGATCAAAATCAAAGGCAAAGTGAGAAAAAGATTCAGCTCGCACAGGAGGCACAGGGCTGCATTGCCGCCTTGCAGTTTTAATGACACTTTAATAGAAGACGAGTGGTCGTTGATGGAAGCGATAGGAAAATCTAAATACATTTTCACAGGGAAAGTTTTGAATGTAAAAAGGTTTAAGCCAGTGGACGTTGGGGGTAAATCGAATTTGTACAGAGTGTATTTGCGTCGAGTACTGAAGGGTTCGTCGAGTGACTTGAGGATGTTTGTGAAGGAAAGTTCGGAAGAGTCGCTGAGTGGTTCGTCGCTGGCAGTGGAGAGGTCGGGAGCACGGGAGTCTTGCGCGCCGGGCCCGCGGCCACGGCTGTCTGCAATTTTTTTAAGTAGCGGAGCGCAGGTCGATCCGCTAAAAGGTCCTACACCCCGTTTGCAGCTACTTACTGATCCGGTGCCCTTGACTCTTTATCATTTGGACAGAATCAACGCAGCTGTTAAAGGTACAAATAACGTATTTTGTGTTTTTATTTGAATTTGAAAATAAGTATTTTGATTATATATTATCAATTTTACTTTGGTGAAAATAGATACTTAAAAATAATAATATCAAATAGATATGCAGATTACAGATCAGATTATATTTAATTCACTAGACATGCTCATCATAATAATTATAAAAAGAAAAAACAGAAACTAGAATGGAAACAGGATCTATTTATTCTTTCTCTTCCATTCATATGAAATGAAATTGATATGAGATTGATTAATATTTTATTTTATACATCAACCTTATGGCATGCACCGCTCGTCATATCGCGTCAAAACAAATAGAGCATCAGGTGTGTTCTATAAATTGAACTATGTATACGTGTACTAGAAGTTCAAATGCACGGAAATTTACATTGTGCAACCTACATGAATGAATATTTGAGTTAAGTAGTAGCACAATGTTATCAACTACAAAACTGAACCTAATGTCAATGTTGATAACAGTTTTTGAATAAATACCTAAGATGTGGACATTTAATTGGACGGGACGGGAAAGGACAAAAATAATAAAATAATTTTGAAATTCCAATTCTACAATAAATATATAACAATACTTAGAGACTAAAAAGCTTTGCACGTGATAATTAAATTTCCGAGGGAACATCAAATTTATTTGCTGGATTTTTACAAATTAAATTCAAGCAAGCTACACCAAATATATTTATTATTTTGAATTGAACCAGTTTTAATGATTCATTGATCATCACAATGGGTTCATCTGTTTCGCCGTTTCGTTTCGTTTAACGCTGAGTTTCTTGCGCCCATTTTTCTTGTCAGTTAAAAATTAACTCTTTTTAAGTGCATTTGAATAAAGTTATTTTCATTTCATTTCGTAAAAACGTATGACACACAGACAGTTTCTTTCACATTTGTGAGATTTTAAACAAATAATTGAATTGGAAAATATATATTTTTTTAAACGCAGTAGTTATTTTGTTGTAATAAATAATTGTGACAGTAACGTTTTCTTTAATATAAAGCAGACAATAAAACAACCTGATTCAATATAATATAAGGTACACGGTGAGCAGCGCTCCCTAATTAAGTTGTTAAAGCAAGTAAACTGCTAAAGACTAGATATTTTATATGGCTGTATTAACAATACAATTTGTAATTCAAAAAGGTTGTTGGTCAATTTAATAGGAATCTTACAAATTAAATTAATATACGTCTTTTTGAGTATTTGCACCTCAAAATAATGACATTTAATAAAAAAATGCAATTCTTCTGAATTCGTCAGATTATAATTATAACATTAATTTTTTTAGAGTTGCTGAGATTTTAATAATAGATTATCTAAAGTGAAGTAAATAAAAAAATACCTGATTGATACGTTGTTTATATTTGGAGTTACATTAAATTATTCAGAAATTAGCAGGGATGCAGAATATATATCTAAAGAAATGTGCTAATATTAGAAATCTGTCAAAAATAAAGGATCTTTTATTATATTTTGAACGCAATTATAACAGGTGATTAGGTACCATAAAGAAATGTAGTACATTGCAAAAAGCAGCTTTATTATTACTGTTAAGCTGAGTAAACGCAATCGGTTTAGCGTCATATTATCGTGCACATTATAATGACGTGTGGGTGTTGTAGCCATAATGTACAGCAGGGCATTAAGAGCCGATTTTGATCGACATCTCGACAACTGTTCGTTAAGTTAATGGAGTGAATGCGATCGCTGCGTTTGTGGTTCTACCGCCGGCCTGGCCAACAGGGTTGCTAAATGACTTTATAACAAAACCAGAATGAATAACTATAACTATATGTATTTATTTTTTTGGTAATTCACAATGTCATTTTTATATAGGATATAAAATACGCCTGTAAAAAATCGGAAACGTGAAATGTAAAAATTTTGTCAATTTGAGATGTACTGTAATTTTTTTATCCTTGTATTCCTTAGTCTTGTTATGAAAACGGTACCTAAAATTCTCGTTGTTGGCAGGGCTACTTCAAAAAACAACTATTAATAATTATGAAATATAAAATTGCACTACGAAATATAAAGATCATCTAATTAACATATCATTTGCGCATTGCGGAAAACAACGCATGAAATTGCGCGCATGCGTTGTAATGAAAAATATCAAATATGAAAAAACTTAAAGCTCTTAAAGAACCAAATAACTGAATAACCTATTAGATGCTACTAGCGGCCCGTCCCGGCTTCGCACGGGTGGACAAAATTCTTTAATTTTTTTCTATTATTAAATATTTTCCGTTAGTGCCATCCGCAAGTAGTTTGTCTAACGTCCGGTAGACAAACTACTTGCGGTTAACGCGTTGCTATGGTAACGTTATTGATACAATGGAAAAAGAGCGGGAAAAAGAGCGGATAGACAAACACACAAACCACTGTGATCTTAGATTATAGATTTAATTTCAACGAACTACCGATTCGTGACGCGAAATTTGAAGCAATGGTCTCATTGCTTTAGCGAAATATTTGATTTAACTTACTATTGTATTTTAGTAGGTGTACCGTCTTCTATTCCAAACAAAAATATCCTTTTTATAACTTTATCATGAAGTAAAAGTAAAAATTGTTGATGATTTTTGCTGCATACAGAATATAAATAACTC
The DNA here is from genome assembly GCA_927399485.1 of Calamotropha paludella. NCBI lineage: Eukaryota > Metazoa > Arthropoda > Insecta > Lepidoptera > Crambidae > Calamotropha > Calamotropha paludella. The sequence continues at coordinate 14,827,978 of OV656804.1, read as the reverse complement.
TTTTTTTAATGTTTTGATGGTAACCCTTCATTTGCTACGTAAACCAAAATACATGGGGAATAATCAATACGCAAGTAAAACGGGTATTGCGTCTGGTTATCAGTCTGTAGTTAAGAAAGATTGTCTAGGCAACGGCGTGTGAAATCTGGAAAAATAAGATCACCCATTCTGTGATACTTTTGCATCTTTTCAGCGGTTATTAACATTACCTCTAGATTTTTAAAATACGGTAGATAAAATATTAGTTCTGCCAACTATACAGTTGACCAACAGCTTAAACTCAACTAATTAAATTACCTTGGCAATTTAATAGGGTTGGTCAAATGTCAAACTGTATAGCTTGATGTGCTGGCGATTGTACCTGCTTTCATGTACTTTATCATAATGTAACTTAAACTGAAAACGGTTTGGTTTCGGAGATAGTACCGGAGCCACGACGGTAAAGGGAAATAAGTGTAAATAACGGTATCAAGGATAATAGTAACTTTGAGAAAAATAAAAATATTATTTATAATTGATTAGTTACTTAAATTATTATGAAATTCAAAATTTAGGAAATACTAATTTTTAGTGATATGCAGCTGAAAGTACCATTGCATATATAACCAGTTGTAATTTATTTTTAAGAGTCCGTAATTATGGATGTGACAGTTACTTATTTTTTATCTGGTTTCTTTCATTTCATGATTTATATTACAGATAATATACCAATTTTTGGAATATTCTTTTAACTGTCAGTAATATGTTTATGCACACATCACTCATACGTAAGTAGAATCACAGATAATTAAAAAAAATATATAACTTTATTTCTGTATCCATAATTTTGAAGGAAGCCTTTTTTACGTAATTAGTTTCATAGCATATGTTTTTGTTTTTTAAAGGGGTTGAAATCAAAGCTGCTTAAAATGTTATTTTCATCGTTATGTATAGGACAATTACTTAAATAGCTGGGTGATACATAAATAGGTAATATTAATACAAATATTCAAAAATACATATTACTCAGATACAAATACACGTATTCGTCACACAATCAACTGCCACATCTGATATTAAGCCTTGTCCATTCGGCTTCGAAGAAAGGATAATTCTCGCTCGAAGTAAACAGTCCTAAATAATATTATATTGTGCCTTTTAATGAGTTGTTATTATTGTAAAGTATTTTATTAGTTAGTTATTCTTTCTCGTGCTTGCTGATTTTACCTTCAAAGTGTATTTTATATTTATATATATATACATAGTCTTAATTTATAATAAAAACGAAAGTCGGTGAACCATAATATATAAATAGCTCATAAAAAATAAAACATTCCTTTATATTTTATATCAGGAAGTCGTAGCATAAAACCTTTATTTTAAGACCATAATTATTTAAAGAATTCTTACTTTGGACAAGAATCTTTTCAGCTTGATAAAACAAAACGTCAATTATAATAATCGTTTTAGCAAATATTTAAACTGCCAGTAGGTACTCCAAACCATCAAGTTCCAAAGCCGTAAAGACAAAATAATGTAAATAATATTATGAACGCTAAGATGCTCTTTAATTGAATCCGCTGTGGGTCACGGATAGAAATTTATTTCCAAGTCAAACACCCCACAATAAATTTTATTGCGAAAACCATTTTAACCTAAAAATTCCAAGAAGATCCAATTTAAACCTCGCATAATCCGCTGAGGAGATGAGTATCGCACCCGGCTGAGTCTCGGAGTTGCGGGTGAGCCGAGGCATACATAAGTATTATCTTGATGCTTCATCGTATCTTCGTTATGTTAAGTTCTTAGGTTAGTTAGACGGCGCCGTTCATACCCACTAGCGCCAGTGATACCAATCAGTCCACACGACTCGTGAGAATTCTAGCTGATAATGTACTACTCACAATTAATGCACCAGCAGTAGTGAAAGTAGATATACAAAATTTCCTCCCTGATTACTCACTAACAGAGTCTGTAAAGTAGTCACATACTCGCATTATTGCAACATACAATATTTCATGGATACACTCTTGTAGGGGTATTTTCAAATGTTATGAGCTGGATAAACATAGGATAACGTTACACTTTGCGTAAATGGAATAAGGAAATCAAGATGTGAAAGCTTATTTATTACATACTTTAGTATATTAAGACGTTTTTTATTTAAATTAATTTTAACTACTTGGTTATATCGGCATCTGCATATTGAAGATCACGCAACTGCACACAATCAAGATAATGTGAAATATTGCACCTAAATTGTGTCGCAATGAGTGCCATATCAGAACCACATCGCTATATATCAACCTTAGCGTTTTACTAAGCTGCTCATATCAATCGCTAGGATCGTACGAGGCGTATATGGAGTGTGTGCAGGGAAAGTAATGACCGAGTGCATTCGTAGCGATAACACTGCACCGCATACAAGTTATGCTGTGATGGTAAAGTTGGTTATGTTATCAGCGATAATGTTGCCAGATTTCGAATAATTTATTGTTATATAATAGGGCGTTTTGAATATCATATGTTTTAATGTTATATTAAACTTACCCTCACATGCCACTCTATTACAAAGATTTTGCTATTTTTATGTTTTGAAGTAGTTTACTAATAATTGTATTTTTCGTCAAGATATAGAAATGATTTTTCTCTACCTTGTGTGAATATAAGTATTTCGGCAGGTTCGTAATGAGGGTATTTGGGATGGTTTCACAGTAGTCCTGTGTAGCATACTTTTGGTTCATATTTTAACCGACTTAAAACAAAAGAGGTAATCAATTCGGCCCATAGGTATATATGTAATATTGTCACATGTATGTGTACATTATTAAATGTGTTGTTACGCAGTTTTTGTATATTTTAATTTATACCAGTTTCTTAGCATGTGTGCCATATTTCATAAGTGTATGTATGTATTTTTTCTTCACATTTAACAAAAAAGTCGGATAGCAAAAAAACTATTTTAGTTGGACTAGGCATAGTCGAACTAAGTGGACTGTGCAAGTTTCATCATAACCGGATCAATAGTTTTAGAGATCAAGAATTAAGTGTGTATCAGTCACTAAGAAAAAGCGTCGGTGGCATAACAGTATAATTATAAAATATGTCATTAAGCATATTGTTTTAATAAATATTGAAACAAAAGACAAAGAAGTAATTGAGTTTTGATTATAACTAATATTAGAAAAGTAAAAAATAAAAAAGCAATTTTAAAAATAATTACGGACTTCAACACTGTAATTTATTTAACTAACAACGAAAAGGGGAGAAATTTGTTTTAAAAAATCTAAAATTATATAAGCTAGCTATTTTCTTGAGGTTGGTACTAGCCTTGGTAGGTACTTGGTAGTCGTAGTATGTGACAACGGTTATTCTAAATATTGAGGCTGGCACCAATCTCAAAAAAATAGATGGAATGTTTATTTTTGGATTTGTAAGACATAAAGCTTTTATTTTTCCCCTTTTAATTATTGTTTATATAAATTATTGCATTTAAGTGATTTGTTTAATTATTTTTTATTTTTCAAATATGCCATTGGAAGCACAAAACAGACGATGTATCAAATTGGCCTACATGTTCGCCTCAGATAAAATTAATACAACTTTGCAACTAAAAGAAATAAAAACCACACACTTTAAAAAATATAAGACACCAAAAGAATGCCATGTAACGTACTTGATTTTTGTTAGGTGTATGTTTTTAGAACCTTTTACTGTGTTTTGGCGAACAATTATAATGTTTTTCCTTTTTCTAGATAAAGAAGGGAATTTCATTTGTTTGTTAATTTCAAATTATTATGTGATCGCAATAGAATTGATAAAAAAAATAATAGCATTGACAATGTGATACAGTTAGTTTTGTGGAGATCATTACTCATTTTAAATTCAATATGCCAAAATAGTACCACTGATAAGAAGTGTAGAGGTTTAAACTAAATAGAGTATCTAGTACGCTGAGCCCGTGAAAAATATTATAAAATATATATAGTACGACGCAGTATATTCGTCAGAAAGCAGCACGCCGACTCGCCCGCCCACGCTCGTAACACTTTCCAAATTCTTCGTGTAAGCTCTTGCAATCATATATGTTAGTGCGGAGATCTCTAAGCACTTTTTTGTAAATAAATCTCTATCTAATTTAACTTAAATTACTTAAGAGATTCCTCTTAGTGACACAGGTTGACGAGACTACAACAAAATGTAGATTTAAGAGTGAAGTAAATTCGTTTTACAACCTTCTTTCTGTGTAACAAAGCAAACACGCTTTCGCCTTTCTATTTTGCTGAGTGATTTCTAAAGAAACTATAAATTAACGGGTTTTTTACTCTTAAAATAGAGCAGCATTTGTTTTTTTAATCAACTTGTATGATATGTGCGAATCGTTTTATGAGTGTTATATAAAGTTAACAGGAAAAATAAAAGAAATATTTCATGTTTCATGACGTATTTCTAGTCATTCTTTAGGATCAACATCGAATCTATCGAACCGTCACAACCGTCAAAGAAATTGTCTGTCTGTTTTGGCTACTCTTCGAAAATGGCTAGACCACGGTTAGACCTATTTGGATGGGATTACCACTGGCAGATAACAGATGTATTTAAAGAGTAAAAAAAACCTTGTGCATAAAAGTTTACTATCATAAATAGTAAGATAAGTATCTTCTCGAAACGGCGAACTACGATTTTCATTTTATTCACTATTTCATTTAGTTGGCGTGTTTAACTCAGTATACGCAAGTGATTTCATTTCATTTCAAGTGATTACCATTTCATTCGCTCGTTTCGATTAATCACGTCTGAGCTTTAGTCTTACGTTTTTAAAGAATAATTAAAGCAAGAAATCATAAAACTAAATAAATTTACAATATTTTATGCTTTCAATCTCCAGTATAGAATTGAAATGATTTTAAATCAATTGTTTTTATTTTGAGTATTAATAATTTTATTGGTACTAAAAATAATAATTTGTATGTAGAACTTGTCGCTGAATGCCTAAGCCTTCGTTTCACATATGTATGTATTTTACGAAAGAGCGAGCGAAACCATTCTAAATTACGAACAACTGTATATTAGCGAACTAAATTGAACTAGGGATACAGTTTGTACGGAACTGAACGAGAGATGTATATTCTCGTCGTGAATGAACTAATTTACTTTTGGATACCGTTCGCAAAACTATTCAAGTTTCGTTTATAAGGCTTTCTTGAAAAAGAATGAAAATCATAACAATGCTTTGCTAACCTTCCCTTACTAAGAACAAATATTTCGTAAATTGTTGTTCTTAGTAAGGGAAGTTTAGTAAAAAACAAGAGAGTTTTTCAAAGCACGTTGAGCACACCTCGTTGCATTTTTTTCTTGCGTAATAGAAGATAAAAACGTAATAAGTAATAAAACATTGTAGTATTATTTCTATTGTAGTAAAGAATAAAATATTGCTATAGTATCTGCCGTGTAATCGACTTATATATACAATATATATTTATATTTAAAGTTATAATAACCGTAAATGCTCCAAATACGAACGATATATAAGCTGTTAAATCTATTTATTAGCCAATCTTAAGAAATTTTCAGTTTAACGTGGATTCTATTGCTACATAGATGCTAGATATATTCATAGCGTTTTTTTAACAAAACGTTTTGATATGGGGTAGATTTTCCAGTCTGCTAGGATAAAACTGTACGTTATAATGGCAGTATTCAGGCTTTCATGAGCCAGTTACTTCCTGGCGGCGGAGCGCACTAAATGGGGCGAAGTGGCTTCCCTAGCCATGTTAATGCAAATACATAACTCGTTAATGAAACGAGCTAGCCTCAACTATGCTGCTATGGGAGTATGTATTTCTAGGAAAAAATATGTTTCTTACCTCTTTCTTTCTTCATAGGGAAGTAAATAGTTATGATCTAATTTCAGGGGAGAAATTCTAGAACTTTTGAAGTGTAGTATATTTTTTAAAACAACATTATGGGCCTACTAAGTAACTACAAATCATGCTTTGTTTGCTAGGTTTTGTAAATATTAATTGTTAGTAATGTGACCATGGTAACTTATTCATTAGAAAGAAATAGAAAGGAGGAATCGATTATTCAAACTAAAGTCAATGTATGGAAAATCTTAGTAAACGTTTGCCTCGAGTGGCGGACTGTGTTCTCTGAAGCTGTACAAAATTGAGCGGGTAGTTCCATCTTCGGCATGTACATGAATATTCAGGGCATTTGGCTATGACTGTTAACTTGTGCCGCGTTATGTCTTTCTGTTACCTAGACAGAGCGTTGCTTGTTTCTGTACTATTAACAAAGATTTATGGTTTCAAATTATTTTTTATAATATTGTACATGTTCATTAAAATACATGGCTTTTAGTAAATGAGCTTACTGTGTGAAATATAAAACATGATTGATCGACATTAAAACAAAACAAGACCTCTTCTGACGTTTTCTTAACAACACGGTGTTAAATCAAAAGAAACATAAGAACTCTTTTTACTGCGATCGCGTAGTCTAAGCAAAGTATTAACGTTAGACCACGTTTGTTTACGTTGATGAAGGTTGCATCGAATTGCGAGGTCCCCAGTCAACGCGAGAGACTGCGCTCGCGCACGCGTCTCGGTGGCGCCACAGCCAGCTTGCGCAACTGTGTCCGCCGCGTTTACGATCCATCTTAATCAGAAGTTTCCACATAAAAAGCCACAGAAATGGCTCTCATTTATACACCCACTTAAGTACCGAGTAAAGTTATACACCGACATACTCCCTATAAAAATGAAGCTTCACTTTTTAGTGTTATTGTTCTACTGCCTCACTATAACTCATGCGCAATTCCGTATAAGGGGTGTCGTGAAAAAGCGGGACACGTTTCCTCTCAAGAAAAACATAAATGGCCCCAAATGTGTTTTAAACGAGACGATAACTAATGACTACGAGATTCTGTCGTCAGCCGTGTCTGAATCTAAATATGTTTTCACGGCTAGAGTCTTGAGCGTGAAGAAGATAAAGCGCGGGCGAAAGCCTCACGCGAAAGTCTTTATGTCGTATAAGCTGTACATACGGCTAGTTATGAAAGGCGACGTAGAGGAGTTGAGAAGTCACGTATTTTCAGGAGACGAACGCAGTTTGAATGGTGCTATTGTGTTTGTCGACTGGCTTCGGACAAATAAGTGTGCTTACAAGTTGTATAGACACTCCTCTGGTATATTTTTGAGTGACGGTTTTTACGAAGACTTCAAGTGTGGGAACGCCCAACGAATGCGGCTACTGAACGAGCCTCTCCCACTGTCGTTATACGATTTGGACAGAGTAAATGCCGCGTTGAAAGGTAAATGTTTACTACTCTGAGGTGTCGGCTCGATTGAAAGCTCAAACGCGTTACAAGTCGGGTTATAAAATGTTCTAACAAGTCGGTTTTTCTTCAGTTATGTTACTAAGTACACATTAGAAGATAATCATTACTTTTCATTGACATACTAAAGTGACGCTCTTTGATAATACTCAAACTAAGTATAATATATCTGAAGCACATACTGCCGAGAACTATATGTAGTTTTAGAATATAACAACAGAAACAAAACTGATGGGTAAGAAAATATAACACAATCAAATTGCCTTATTTTATCTATCTCTATAACTTAAAGACACTATTCGATACTACCCTTCGGATCCCTTTTGGTAGATACACATCAATCTGTATCAAAACTTCAACAATATGAATCAGAAACTTGTTGGCCATGGCAGCAGGTGGAGTATGTAATAGCAGTGCCTTATAGGCCTACACTAAGGTTTATTTTACATCAAAAATAGTTACTATTGACTACGAAAAAGTATTTGTTGATATGGGTACTCGAGGTTTGTTAATACTCGTACATTTTGCTACTCTTTAATGTTTACTAGCTATATTTGTCTCTGTGTACTCCACTCAATTTTGAATGCTTTTATTTGCATTTGTTTTTATTACAAACCTCTTCAGTAAAGTTCACGTCAAATACTATATTATATTTGTTTTTTTTTGTCGTGGAATTATATTTCTATTTGAGATCAAAGGCTACTCGTCCTCCTTGGGATTAACCTCTTCAGAGATAAGAAAGATGAACGTTTAACTTTAAGTAGAGAACAAAAGTGTTTGTGTACAAACTTTTGAGGGGTTTGACAGCACTGAGATTTTATCGTGTTTTAAGCTCACCTGTTTTTTGTTTGACCTACAAAAAGTCGCCCCTTATTATCGCTTTTTGTTTACATATTTTGCTCATTATATTATTTATTTATTGGATATTTACTTTTTTTTATTTGTTTTCTATAAAGAAATTTTATTTGAGTTTCTCAAGACGGAGAAAAAGGGTAATAAAGCTAAACATTACTTTAGTTGATGAAATAGATTGTTTTTTCAATTTTCAGTAGGTAGCCGCCGTTAATTGAAAAAACTTGAGACAACTGATGTCCTTTATTGAAAAAATGTTAAATATTGCAAGTTGCATGACATGTAGTTGCTACGTTTGTGCAGCATTCAAATATTCGAAGTCTTTTCAAAATCAACAAAATCGTTCGCGTATCCATCTATTAGAAAGGTTAAGAGATCACAACAAAATACAGATCTAAGTGACGGATTATCCAAAATTGTAATCGCTATATATCGCTATATATAATAATAATATTTCTTAATTTCCCATCAATTAGCCTAACCCAAAGTAAGCAATGTAGGGCTTGTGTTATAGGGTAATGAATAGATATACCTATATGATACATAAATATTTGATATTTATTGAAATATTAGGTCCTTACAAATGTAGGTCGTCTGTTGTGAAATTGGCGTTTTGTATGAGAGGAATATAAAGTCGAATTTGTAAAATATATTTCATTAATCAAAGTGTGCACAATTATTTCTATGCACTTTTGCCATCTCATAAGTAGTTCATTGATCTCTTTACGGAAAAAAACCATGGGGGCGAGAATCAATAAACTCTGTGAAGGCAGTTTGGTTATTGGAGGCCTAGTTTAGTGGCCGTCTGTTGTGCAGTGTGCGGTCTAGCGCTATCCTGAAGCAGTAGTGGCCCGGAGTGATTGACCAGTTTCAGTCGTTTAGCAGCCAGTTCTTCTGGGTCAATTTTGACGTGACAACGTCTTAAATTAGGTTGCGGCTGGGAGTCACTTATGAAAAAGTGTAACGCTCGGTAACGTTACGATGAGTCACCGAACGAGAGAGAGGCCCGCCGAATGCCTTGCGTCTCTCTCCCACTCAACTATGATCGGTCTGCCGCGCGCATTGTGCAATTTAATTATATTCATATCAATAAATATTCTACCGAGAAAAAGACATTGTCACGTAAAATCTTCGCCCGTAAAACCGACTTTACAGGCAAAAAAAAAAAAAAAAACTTTTTTTGTTTGCGGCAGGATTTGGCTAGTTCTTCATTGCGACGAGCGCTTCCCATTATCGTACGGGATCCACTTTGCATCACATATAATGATCCGATTTAAAATCTCTTCATTATTGTATCGGTTAAGCAGTATAACACAACAGCCGACGCGTGTTTGCTGGGTAGATTCACTCAATTCATGAGGTACCTTTCAAGCTTTTTCAAGCAACTTTTCTTTTGAAGCAACACCGAAGCCTGCGGTTAATTCTCAAGTGATTTTAATGGATCCGCTTTCACAATAGCCTTTAATTCTTTATTATCCACTTTGGTTTCCGACCGTCCACGGGGTTTGTTCTAAAGGTCGAAATTTCCAGAACAAAACGTTTTAACCAAACATGTCCCGTGTTCTGTTTTGCAACACCTTAATTCTTCGAGCTGTTTCTGCCGCACTGGTGCCACGGTAGATCACAGTGACCAGTACGACAAAACGCCTATTTCATATGCAAGGACTTAATATATATAAATGCTCATGACTTATCTATAAATGCTTGTATTCATCGCATGAAAAACCTGCACTTGTCGGGATTAGAGCCCAGAACTGAAGGCTTGTCGATGAGATCTTTTAATAATATAGCAACTCAAATATCGGATTCAGGCTCAAGTCAAGTTTTACTTAAGGCTGCATCTATTATTATTCACAATCCAATAGTTCTAAAAATTCAATCATCGTAGGCCTTAAGTTTTGTGAGTTTCACAGAAATATATTATTTTGTTTTTATTAGCCATTGAAGATTGGAAATACATTCTCTATAATCTCTTTTGTCAAGAACATACCTGAAACAGCTTTCTTATTGGTTTTATTATTTTTTTTATATTGAAATAATTTATCTTTTAAGATAGTATTGCATAAGAAAATGCAAAACAAAAAAAAATCTAAAACTAAATGGCTGTTTCATCTCAATCAATTGTCCAAACATTTGTAAAAATGTTTCTTTCGAATACGAGAGGATGTTCTTCTCATTGATAAGACAACGCTGGCCTAGAGCGTAAAAACCAGAAAGGTACAGGAAACTTTCTACAGGAGAGCATTCTTCCAAAGGTTGCGGGTTCGATTCCCGCCTGAGAATTCACTTGTCAACCGAGTCAATTTTTTTTAGTATTTTTTTATTAAAATCATTTATCTTATAAGATAGCATTGGAAAAAAAATGCAAATAAAAAAAAATAAATAGTTAATTTACATAGTTTGCTAATAAGTAATACTTTAAAACTAGAATATGATCGAAATAATAGCATTCAGTTGCTTTAACAAATGTTTAGTCAGCTTGAATCTATATGGCAACTCTTCATTTTTCTGAATGTTTGAGTTAGAGCCATATTTTTTACCTTTTACTCCTTAGTCATCTTCTATTTTACCACGTTTTTCTTATCTCACTTTTCTTATTTGTTTGTTTGTCTGTCCGGGCAAAATCTTGCAACTTAAATTTGAGGCACTTTCCGATAAGCTAGAAAGCTGAAACTTTCAGGATAGTTCAGAACCCGATGACAATGCACTCTAAAGCAACTTTCAACTTTCCAGATGCACTTTCAGGTCCACTTTCGGCAACTTTCACTTTTGTATGGGGCTTATCCGATTGTTGCGTAACACATGGTTACTTCGTTGAGTTAATAATTAAAAAGAATAAAATAATTATACTAGATTTAAAAAATCTAAAAATCCCACGTTTTTCAATGTCCTAAAAAGAATAAAATAACCCTGCGGGGCAAAGCGAGGGGCCACTCAAAACGTGGGGGCGCATCTTTACAATAATCGGCATCAATGCATGTCATTCATCTCTTTAAAATCTCCTCTTAGTAATATGCGCCCCCACGATTTGAGTGGCCCCTCGCTTTGCCCCGCAGGGTTATTTTATTCTTTTTAGGACATTGAAAAACGTGGGATTTTTAGATTTTTTAAATCTAGTATAATTTTTTACCTCTTTTTACGCGGTTAGTATGTTGTGGTTCCAATATCGCCTCATAACAAATTGATTTTTCTTCAAAGTGTTGTTTAGTACTCTTTTATTCTAGATACATCATTGATTTCGTTACGGCGTTAAATGTTAAGTTGTTACAAACCTGATCGGTAGATAAATTAATAGTTATTCCGAAATTATAGTTGTCCTTTTCATAAATTTGTTGTTTATTATCATAATTACATACATGTTCTAAAAAATCCAAATTATGTTGCCATGTCAGGCATATAAAAATTTACAGGAATACAATATAAATTATATTACAATTTAATTTATAAATATTATATGTAAAACATAGACTATTCATATATAAATAACAAAAACTAGAACATATTACTAAAGTTTATAGAGCATATTACGTAGAGATGTAAATACTACAGAAAATGTTATAATATTTTGTGGCAAATTAAGAAACAAAATGGATGTCAGGAATGTGATTGAAACAAAAGTTATGTTACCTGTGTAAAGTTCTGTTAACACTATATATAGCTTTTATATCTTGAATAGGAAATCGCTTGACTGCTATCTCGCCTGATGGTAAGCGACGATGCGATCTAGGATGTAACGCGCTTGCCTAGAAGATACCTGTTCACTCGTGACTTAAAGACCCCTAAATTGTATTTATCAGAAAACACAGACTCAGGCAAAGAGTTCCACTCTTTAGCGGTACGGATTACGAAATTGGAACTAAAACGCTTAGTGCGACTCTTTGGTATATCAACCCAATAACGGTGGCGCCTATTCGTAAGGCGGTTCACACACTAGAGATGCGTCCCGCCGCGGTGCGCGTAGCGACAGAAAAACGCGCCCCCGCGCGGAGGCGCAGATCTGCCTAACTTAGCGGTTAATCTGCTTCCCCGCGCAGATTTTCAATACAAGTTGACCCTACTTCTTCACGCCCCGCGCGTTCCCGCGTCGGCAGTGTGTTGTCATAGGCGTGTTTTCTATATTAATTGAGATACTTGCATACAACAATAAAATCTGCGGCCACGCGCTACGCGACGGGGCGCGGTGCAGTGTGTTAACCGCCTTAGTCTGGTTGTCCGATGAAAAAATGGGGACGGCGGAACAAGGCTGTGCAATTCTGCTGCACACGCTCCGAAATGTATCCTATAAAAAACGGATAGGCTGGCTACCTTCCGTCTATGTTCAAGGCCCTTCAGCTTATTATTAAAAAGTTCGTCATTGCCGATGAGTTTTTGGAGAACAATGCTTGGAAAAGGCAAGGATTAAATAGAGTGACCCATTATTTCAGTACTAGTTGGATCTTCTGCTTAAACCTTAAACGATGCTTATATTTTTCGTTATGAGATGGTTGCAGCCGTGTGTTGAATATAACTATGTACCGTATTAGATTTATCGTGTGAAATGATTATCTTACGTATATTTTATTTGTGAGTGAAAATGTGAAGAAAGGATATAAATGTTTGTGCACACAAAAAAACGGCTCCTAGCGCTCGATTTTTGATGAAAACTGAACTTCACTTCTTGACTTCAAACTTTGTTGAAAACTGGCACAGATTTTTATAATAAACCACGTTGGTGAAATGGGTGTGTAATTTATAATATTACAACAAATGTCATAACATATACAACACATAATTACGAATTACATAATTTGTTTTATATAACAATCATAGATTTAAATTTAAGACATAATTTTAAAACGTATAGTGTAAGCGTACAACGAATTATTAATATAAAATTAGTTAAAATACTCGTTTTAAAAATTTTACTCATTTAATAATAATATGCAGAATAAAAATTACGATTATATTCAAATAGTATTAGTCAAATCCTAGAGACGTTAATCTCATAAGATTGTTAAAACAAAGAAATCTAAAATAAAAATTGAACGATGTGTCTTTTTAAAAATTTATAACAAATATTTAATTTAATTTGAAAAAAAGACGATTAAATTGTTTACCTTATAACTCAATTGATCAGTAGAAATAGACTTATAACCTTATCTACCAACATCTGTCTTCATTGCTACTTAAACATACAACATAGAGCATAGTACCTTTCGTTGTTACACTTCTAACCTAACCTGGTTACATATAATTTTCGTATGTCCGTGTTTAAATACAAATAAGCATGCAGCATGCAAGCAAGCTCGACATGCAACTCGAAAAAAACCACACAAGATGGAAGTAAGCATACAGAATGCAAGTAAGCATACAGCATGCATTTAAGCATGCAGCTCTTAAGTAAACATATAACATTGCATTGCGTTCGTTGCTATCATTATCAACATTTTAATAACTTCATATATATTTATATAAAATGGTAAATAGAGAAAGTATAATGAATTGAGAGTTTTATAAAATAAACAAATATATGAATTAATATTTATATTCAACCAAGTAGTTACAAATGACAAATATATGATATAATGCTTGTGTCAAATAAAATTAAGGCTTTTGTATTTGATATGTACTTATTGATTTTAGATTAAGGGAATAATAAACTAAATGACATAATAAAGAATCAATATTATAGGAAATTATCGTTATGATAAAAGATATTATGATATTAGTGGTTGTCTTATGTTAATTCTGTAATAAAAAAGTTTTTGTAATTAAGTTATAACAAGTGTAGTTTTAATAAATGACGCAAAAACTGCGAGCGGAAGTAAGTAAATAAACTTTTTCTTTACCTGTACAATATTTCATCATTTTAAATAAAACGAGCCCATCAAAAAAGTTTTATACTATGCAATTGTCACAACTAAATCAAACAATGTTATAAGTAATACTTAAAAAAATCACATTAATATAAACCACTGCTCTTTAATTAAAGACTAAACAATACTAAGTCCTATTTAGTTTTTACACTTCCGCTCACATCACACATTTAAATAAAGCACCTTTTTACTGGCGCATACTTTACAATAAATCCTGACGTTCCATCAAGGCTCTTGTCAAGGAGTTGAAACGTCAGAATAAATACTAGACGATGCAGTCGCTAAGCATAAAGCTACGCTAGCGCCATATATCGGAGCGGAGCAAAATACTTACCTAAAAAAAGAAAAAAAAGCTTTTTGTTTCGATGAGAATTTTGCGAATTTTAAAAGTTCTTCACAATGTGGTCCTAAACCTGTTGTTTCGATTCCACACAAAAAATATTAAAATCGGTTAAGAACTCGGGAAGTTATGGCGTAACAGACATTGCGCCATTGAAGCTGCTCCATGGGAGCTTCGCTTCGCTCCGCTCCAATAAATCCAATAAAGTAAAGTACCTAAGCACCAGTATTTGATATGATTGTTTTATTTAAAACTAATTCCTTATTTAATTATTGCCTGAACATAAAAACAGACAAAGAGCAACAAGATTTTAAATCGTTCTCTCAACATACTGGTATATGAAATTCTCATATGATTTTGCCGCTGGTCATCTTTGTTATCTCTACGACGAATTTCACACCATTTTGTAACTGTTTCTAACATGCCACTAGCATAAAGACATTTAGCGCTTTATCTAGGACATTGGTTTGAACTAAATTTAAGTTCCAGCATAAATTATTGTATTATAGTAACTTGCTTACACAAAATTGCTATAAACGATACACTAATAGAGTATAGGTAAGCACATGGGCGACCAAACTTCGCTCGTTTGTAGCAGAAATTTCTGATCAATGTCAAAGGTTGCCTAGTAACTGAACCAAAGTAGGCCTATCTTAAGAGAAAAGATATTTTGTATAATATTGCGTTTCCTGAAGAAAAGTAACTGTGGAGGTAACCCGAGCTCTCGACGTGCCACCTATCGCATATTTTTTAAACTTTGGTGGTGGCACTTAAAGCGTTATTCTCACATTAATCTAGCAATCTGTAATATACCAGTGATTTTTATTATATAGGTATCAAAAATGCAACATTTTGAGAAATACATACTCACGGCGATAAAGGGTACTACCAAATGACCTATGCTAGCGGCCAATGGTTTGCGCGAGATGGGAACATATAATACTCACCTACTTGAGCGTACGAGAGGCCTGTCGACATGTTTGCAAAATACTGAGTGTTAATAAAAAAATGTGAGTACTCGCGGTTAAAATGCAAAACCTTATCTAAATGCAAACCTAAACTTTGGTTTGCATTTATTACATAGAACCGTTAGGGCCGTTCTTGAAATATAATTTCTTATAGAAGAATTGCTCGTTTGAAATAATAAGCTATCTCATTTCTAGGACAAAAACTTGTTATCAATGGTATAGGTCGGCCGTTTAAATGAGTATTCACCCGCGCGATACGGGGGCGCGGGGGTACGACGACGAGGGGGGTACGGAAAAGGGGAGGGGGCGCACTAAGCACGCCTAAGGAGCGGATGCGTCTAACTCAATCCCCCGCAGTCTAAGACTCTTTTAAGCGGTCGACGTATACTCATCACCAGGATTGCAGACGAGAAAGGGCATTTAATACACAGGTATCGTTTTTTCTTCACAGTATGAATCAATTATCTAAACATAAATTACAACTTCACCACGAAAATTATAAAACATGTGACGATTTTCTATAATTTTTACAAAAACTATATTAATACTAGCTGACTCGGCCACGCGTTGCTGTGTTATAAATTAAAATAAAACCTATCCTATATTTTAAGTTAGATCAAATAACAGATAGTTACGAAGTTTGATCAAAATCGGTTAAGTAGTTTTGGAGTCCATCGCGGACAAACAACGTGAAACGTAATTTAAATAGATTTCATTTTTCATTACCATACTTTTTGTTATTCGTGTGCTTTATCTACGTCACACTTTTGAAAGGAAACTTGTTTACCTAATTAATTTATTACTTTATTATTTTTGTGTTCATGTTCGTAAAGTCTGCTCTTGCGCCATTAACTTCCTTGTAAATTGCACACCCGAAAATTATTTATTCATTTATTAGTTCTAGAAAACTACTTTGATTATCATAGTGATCTTGAAGTGTTCACAATAATATGAAGATTTCCTGCTATCATTCAAAAGGCTTACCATAATATATAACTTTGAATACATGAATAAGCCATATTGTCATAAAGATTCACTTGCTCCTTGAATAAGGATTCAGGATGATATGATCTAAAATTCTTGGAGATGTGGACAAAATAATATTCGGCTAAGCCAAGAATTCATTGATAACTATGTCATGCAGGGCAATTAGACAATTGTGATGGTAACCTAACAAAACCTGTAGGCAGTGGCAACTTCATGT
Organism: Calamotropha paludella; assembly: GCA_927399485.1. Taxonomy (NCBI): domain Eukaryota; kingdom Metazoa; phylum Arthropoda; class Insecta; order Lepidoptera; family Crambidae; genus Calamotropha; species Calamotropha paludella. The sequence continues at coordinate 14,811,441 of OV656804.1, read as the reverse complement.
GTGACAAAGATGCAGCTTAAAAATTGAAACTACGCGTAAGAAACAATAACTTGGTCTTAATAAAGTTTTATTAAACGTTATTACACTATAGCTCTGACAAGTGTGTAATATCAGAAAAAAAGTAACTTTATATGTAGTATAATAATAACTTGTGGAAGTCCATTATAGTAGTTTATGATACTGTTGCATAATAAGGGTTCTTATAACATGAGTGTGTTTTAAAAAAACGAGCCGTAGGCGAGTTTTTTTATAGTATCACACGAGTGTTATAAGACCAAGTTATGTACAGTGTCATACACTACTGTATCTACTCTCATACTATAATATGTAAAACAATATTGCAAATAAAACGCTGAATATAACAACAAATTTATTTAAATGTCAAATGTTGGCGCCAAGGTGCAAACATCAATTGCGCATGCGTGTTGCGTCGGTCGTCGAGGACTCGTTCATTGAAACCTTTTTAAAGTAGAGGTTCAACCTCCTTGGTCCAGCTGGAGGTTGTATAGGTGTATCGTTATGATAAAAAAGTTATATTATGTTACAGGTGTCCATACAAGACCTGTATCGTAATGAAACTTTTTTTTTATTATTTTTGGCCTGTACGTAATGTTTGTCATAAGCATTTTGTTTTCAGTTTTAGAATCTTTGTATTATAGTATTAGAGTAGATAAAATACTTATTGTTATGAGTAATAATGTCAACAATCATCATGAAAACAAATGATTAATTTAACCGTGATCAGAGTTATAATCTTTGATATTTTTGCGTTTAAAATTCTAAAATGTCCAGTGAAAAATGTGAAATTGTCAAATGTCAATCTTCCAGTTTAGGTTACTTCAACTTAGATTTAAATTCAAGTTCAACATATAGAGTTTGTGATAAGTTTGATAATGTCCATACATAAATAAAGGAAAGTTAATAATAAATAGATTGCCACAGGATTCATCGATTTTTCAAATTACACATTTAGTTTCATTTAGAATTTATAAAACGGGATTTTAAGCGTGTTTGTTTTATTTTATATCGGCGTAGTAGCTACCATAAAACAATTAATTTATGCAGTATGACCTTTATATACCGAATGAACTTGGTTACTAGTTCTTAGGGAACGTCTGCTCACAGCGCTATACAGCACCGCTAAACGGCGGCGCCTGCGTTCCGGAGCAACTTCAGACAGGTCATTAGTATAGGCAGCAACCATGATCATGAACAAGATCCGATATTAACGATATCGTTAAAAATGCTTTATTTTGACATAGCTTAAAACATTTGTAATTTCATCTACAATTTTAGGAGTAAAATTAAATTTGATTACATACTATTCAAAATTTTATTTTTCATACGTTACATAATTTTAAAATTGAAATCTGATAGACTTCAATTTCAATAAAAAGTTTTATGTTCAGTGAAAAATAAGTGATGGCTGTGCCCATCCAAGCCAGCACAGAAGGTGTAATTTGTTTACACGTGTACCGCTAAATGTAAATTGGTAATTTTCCTTTAGAATTTTCGTATTTGTTATTTAATGGTAAAAGAAAACTAAAAACAGTTCTTACCCTGTTCCTTTTCCTAAATAGTTCTGATATATGCATAGTTATTACATATTAAAGCTATTTTTTTAAATTATTTTACTGAGTAAAGCACCAATTTTAGATATCTTTTTATTAAGTCTTTGAAATACTTTTACATAGTAACTGTTACTTAGTAAGGTTTTGAACGCGAACGTTCTTGAATAGTTTTTGTTGAATATCCTGTTAAGCAGAAAGGCATCTTTCATAGTTTACTAGTAGGTTTCTTTTGAAGCATTTCTTTTAGATTACGTCGCAATATTTTTCCACTTCCAGTTTTAGGAATCTCATCGATGAATTGTACTCCTCCTCTCAATCTTTTCCACGGCGAAACCTATAAATACCAATTGGATTGAATTATAATTATAACGAGCTTAATAATATTACTTATAATGTATTCGAGTTTATGGTAATTAGGAATAACTTATGCAGCCGTATTAATGTCTGATATCATTTTATTCCTATAACCATATCATCAGTGACCATAAAAGTTTTGTATACATGATGTCTTACCTTGGTAGCTACAAAGTCAATAATCTCTTTTTCCGTAACAGTAGTTCCTGGTTTCTTAACAATAAACGCTGTAGGAAGTTCACCAGCTGTAGCATCAGGAGTTCCTACGACACCCACATCTTTTACTGATGGATAAAGTACTAGAACTGCCTCTAATTCAGACGGAGATACCTGGAAAGAAAAGAATTTAAATAATTCGACAGGATGTTCTCATTTTCCAAACAGATCTAGACCAAATAAAATAAATAGTCTCTGCGGTGCAAGTAAAATAGAACTTGGTGGATAACAGCACCCTCTTCTTCAGAATCTTTATCTGTGACAGCAAATAGCGTTATAAAGTGGTAAAAATATAATGCATTCTGGAGCTAGGTAATTATTATAAGATATAAAGGTCGTGGGTTCGAATCCCATCTGAGGGCTCGGAGACGTAGTTGTTTTTTACATACGTATTTTATATCTTATAGAAATATTGCATTGTGAATGCAAAAAATTAAATTAAAAACATAATTATAACTGGTTCCATCTTAATCGATTGTTTAATATTTGTAAAAATATTACTTTCGATGTTGAAGGTAGTTAGCGTTCAACATTGGTGGAACGATACTAGCTCATAGTAGAAGTTGAAATACGTTTGTAAAATTCGACACGTTTGCCAGCGTCTCGGTAGCTCAGCTGGTCAGAGCAGTCGCCCGGATAGCGAAAGGTCGTGGGTTCGAATCCCATCTCAGGGCTCGGAGGCGTAGTTGTTTTTTACATACGTATTTTATATCTTATAGAAATATTGCATTGTGAATGCAAAAAATTAAATTAAAAACATAGATAATTATTGTCATCTAATTCATTTAATATTTTGAAAATATTTATATCTTATAGAATTATTGCATTGTGAATGCAAAAAATTAAATTAAAAACATAGATAATTATTGTCATCTAATTCATTTAATATTTTGAAAATATTCTGAAATAACAAACAACAACTTTATTAATTTAAAAAGTTAAAAGTAGTATAGTTGTACCGATGGTCCCATGTATGGGTTTATGGAATGCACAGCTGAATAAAGGGAAAAAATAAATACTAATTTATTTAATTTTCTTTACAATATGAATATTACTAAAGTTAATTACTTTTTAGTTTTACTACTGTATTTTTAGAATGATAAGGAGAATTTAATATAAACTTACAATCTTTTACCATATTCGATTCACACTTTTTCAGCCGCGAATGACAACTGGTTACGTTTTTAATTACTGTGTTACTTGTCATTATAAACAACAATTACCTCCTAAACTTTCTTAAAAATATGTGTATTTTGTTTTAACGTATCAAAAAATGACGGTAGATTATTAAAATCTCAATACCCATACAGGTTTAAGTGGGTTAATATGAATATTTTTAATGATTACTTAAAAGAAGGGCAAACAAGTAAATAAATAGGAAAGCACGAATAATTCATAGTAATTTACAAATTTATGGATAATTAGGCTGCCCATATGATTATGTGGGGACTTGCAGTAGACTTTGCGAAAAGTAGTGCTTATGTAATTTAATAGAATTTGCTGTGCAGCTACTGTGTTGCCACTGTAACACTCACTTTCCTATGCACCTGATTCCGATAATTTACCAAACTAATACCCATATAGACCCAGCAGTCTGACAATTGATAATAGATATCATTCTTTACTTACTTTTAACATAGTATAAAAGTATAATAATGTATATGAAATAAATAATGTATAATATATTTCATACACAAAATTATTCAATTAATATTATTAAATGTCCAGTTTAAATCATATTATTATTTCATATTATCTTAAGGTCAAATATTTTTTTATCATCGTCGTCGAGTTCCTTGTCCCTGTCGACAAGCGCCTTTCTTATTAATAAGTGACGCTCGAAAGCTTTTTGGAGACCTGATCCTCGAGCAGTTTCAAGTGGCTTGTTTCAGTAGTTGGTAGCATCGTACCTAACAGGAAAATTAGTAATTCCTTTTGTCCACTATATTTTTTTTGCTCTCCATAATTTTAATGCTAGTGGTTTTGATAAATATCTCCTGTAAAAAGTATTGTAATTGGTTCAACTGTACTAACCTGCCATGCTTTATATTTGATCAGTTCTTTGATCCTGTCTACAATAAAAAAGTATCCCTCATCATCGTAGTATGCAACATCACCAGTTTTGAAGAAACCATCTTCATCGAAATCGTCACCGCGTTCTTTATCAATATACCCATCAAATTGAACTAATCCTTTTACACAAATCTCACCGGGCTGGTTAGGACCAAGGATTTTTCTAGTCTTTACATCTACAACCTAGAAATACAGAAAAAAATAAAAACTACACTTAATCATCCTGTGCGGCGAGTATCTAATATTATTGGTGTACATAATATACAATTCTGTTATGTCAAAAACATCGAAGTGAGTTAAAAATGATCAGCAAAGTTATTGTAACAAAATAAGTCATTTCTTTTTCAAAAAATAAAATCTTTATATACTAAAATCATCCTGAAATCCTAAAATAATTAGTTCTAATATAACTTCATTAGCCATAAACCGAACCTGATTAGCCAAAACACATCATGCACAATAATATTTTAGTCTAATTAAAATTTACGCTCATATAATTCGAAAGCCCTTATTTTAATTTCATAAATATTTAATACATTAAAAATTTTATATCTTTACAATGTTATCTATAAAATATTGAATATACTAATATCTATTGGGCTATGTTTATGATATAACAATAACAAAGCTCAAGTTGTTTAAACCATAATATTGTCTTGTATTCAGGTTTCAATGACACAATGAATCGCAAAAACCGACACCACGTAATTTTATTTCGTACATAGATTGTAATATAAACCTGCGGAGATGCAAGCAGGCAAGGTATTCCGCGTACTGAAGAGCAGAGGTCTTTAAAGTGGTGAGCCAAAACGGTCTGTGATAAACGTCATTGAAGCTTTACAAGCCAGAGCCGTGACAGAGGCCAAGCCTGCTCAATACTAGCTTGCTTGTTTGCATGTTTTCGTGCATAAGCTTGCTATTTAAATTATTTATACAAATGAGTTTTCACATTTTTGCATGGTCATATTAGGTTAGGTTAAGTTAGAACTGTGACCAAGAAAAGCGCATGGTAGAGGCTGACGAAGCGCAATTTCAATTCTTTCCTCCTTTTTAGGTATTTAAAGGAAATAGGAGAGGCTGCAAAACTACCATGCCTGCTTACATTATAAGACATCACACTTATATGCGAAACATAATTACCTAAGCATTTTAAAAGAGACGTAATTGTGAATGTTCCGCAATAGGGGCAACAACAAATTACGCGACCCAATATAACGACAAATTCGAGCTGTATTCCAAAAAATAAGGCAAAAACACGCTGTTAGTTACAAATATTGTATTTCGATAAGCATCAGTAAAGACTGGTAAGTGACTTATTATGACGATGCTACCAGATATCATGATATGGTTATTAAACTGCCGACATGTACTAACTATATTTTATAATTTATTTGTTCAAATGTTACAAATATTAGAAATACTGACCTTAACTATAAGTCCTTCCATAACTGTGCCCACACTCCCTTGTTTGGGTGCTGAATCTAGTTCCCTACATATGATTCCAGTGGTTTCTGTCATTCCGTATCCTTGGATTACATGGCGTAAATTTTTAAATCTGAAATATTTTTAAAATGGTTCTTAACTTTTTTTCTATAAGAGCTATCTTTCTTATACCAAACTTACTATTTTTTGTTACTTATAATATAAGTTAACATTGTCTCTTTGGAAATTCGCATTTTTTTTAACTCTGAATGGGTTCACTTTTGATCCCAAACAAGCCCATGGGCCAAGACAGGATCTACGACGGAACAAGCTAACCCAGAAGGTTCACCCTAGTTCTGAAGCCGGATGGGTTACTTGGGAATACATACGTAGTTAAGGAGTTCCACTCCTTTGCTGTGCCCATTATAAAAGATGTTAAGTGGCGCTTGGTGCGACAGTTATAAATAGCAACCAAGAATTGGTGGTAGCCCACAGTGCTTCTGAATGTCTAATGGAAGACAGGGGATGGCGGTATGAGCTCAAGCACATTCTATCACACAAAAGTATGATCTCTAAAAGACCGTCAGACAGGCAACTTTGCAGCGGTGAGCTAAAGTGTGACCAATTCGCTACAATTTGCTGTCACTAATGAGCTTCTCAGCTCTGCGCTGAATTGTATCTAGTGCAGCAAGTTGTTATCTTGCTGAGCCGTCCCAGTGGCTGTAATATTCCATGCAAGGTCGGATTTAAGCTTTATAGAGAGTAAAAAGCTGTCCCGGCGTAAAATATCGCTTGACCTTAATTAGGACGCCCAGATTTTTGGTTGCAGTTTGAGCCTTTAATTCGATAGTGGTGAGGAGTCTAAAGACAAGACCTCAACGTCCACAAGACCCCGTGAAGTAGCAGTCAGGTTGAAGGGACTCTTACTTGCTGAAAACCGACACGCTTGCGTTTTGGAGGCGTTAAAATTTACGAGGTTACTGTCTGCTGGTAAACGTGGCTTAACATAAGGTTCGTTCGCTCAACCATGGCCTCTCCTATCAACATCACGTCGTAACCATTTTTAAGCTTTTAGTACGTTTTTATAATATAATAATATATGTATGTACGTAAACAGATGATCGCTCATGATCCCAAATAAATGTTTTTATTCAAAACTATCAAAAGATAAAATTATTTAAGCAGTCTTTTACAGCTAGCAATTCGCATTGTAGTGGCACGTTTAAAGAGTAGTTTAAACAAGATATTTTTTAGATTTAGTAGTGAAAAATAAGCTTTAAGGCTTAAATATTGTTGCTATTGTAGTTAAGCACAAAATTTACATCAACACAGTAGAAATCAACTAAACTTCTAAACAATCTAATTCCAACGTATAAAATATTGAATGTGAAATGTATACCTTTTTTTAACTAGAGTGATAACGTCAGAATCTAACGGAGCGCCTCCAGAGACCATCAACTCCACTGAACTGACGTCATATTTCTCTAAAGTTGGCGTTTTTGACATAACTATTAATGTTGGTGGAGCTATTGATAAAATTCCCACCTGAAATGTTGAAATGATAATATATAGAATTTATAATAAAATTTATTTCAAACTTCATTTATTTGTATTTGTAAATGATTACAAGTTTATGATTACCTTATACTTCTGGATCACCTCTAAGTAAATTTTCTCGTCAAATCGTTCTAAAAATATGATTGTACGTCCAAACGATAGTGCATCATTCAAAGTAAGAACCCCCATGGTGTTACACCACGGTGCCACAGTTAGTAAAGTTAAATCTCTTTGAGTGATTCTGTAATAATTTGGTTTAGTTTTGTTAAAAAATATGACGGATATATTTAAATGTTGCATCTAAAACCAACTTACTGTTGTTGATATAATGTAGTGATTAAATTGAGATTTGTTATTTTAGCTCCTTTTGGCAAACCAGTTGTTCCAGACGAGTAAAGTATCAAAGATGTTTTAACGTTACCTGTAACAGCACATTAAAAAACTGACCATCTCCATTTTACAAATCGAAAAAAAGTAACTGAAAGCACACTGGGAGTAAATCTATAACAAATAACATATTCAAATAGATCCATTTTTTAAAAGCTGATTATAGATTTAGACCCTTAATCAAATTTTTGATGGATGAAACGTCAGAATTAATTTGCATAATATAATTTCTAGTGTAAAATTTGTAATAAATTTCGTTAGACTTTTAAATAAGAAGAATTTCCTGACTATTTCAGTTAGGAAGTTAATTACAAACTTATAGGCCCCTTACCTTGATCATCAGCGGGTGTTAAATTCCTAGCTGTTCTAGAAGCAAGTTCGCCGAAACTTATTCCATCTTCTGTTGTTTTTCCATAAATAAAGAAAGTTTGTAGAGAGGTTATGTTCTTCAATGTTTTATAATGAAGCTTGTACGCATTCGGTGATAGAAAGCAATATTTTGGTTTAGAAATATTTGCAGTGTGATTAAGTTCATCTGTGAAACAAAAAGAGAGAATTTCAATAAGAAATATTAAAAAAGTAATGCAAATGCAAAATAAGAATATATGTCTACTATCACAAAATGTTATTAAATCTTTATACCTCCATGTATGAATAATTGATAAAAATAATAACTATTTTTTATTTTATCTTATTTTCCTCCATAGGCCAAAAACTACTATATCAAATTTTTTTTTTAATAAGTAACAGTACACGAAATTTAACTATTGTAATAAACTAAATTTAATTAAGTAATATTTATAATTAATAGCCTTTGTTATATATAAGACACAAGTAATTTATATTAATATTAATCAATTCTTTGATATAGATATCAAAATTAATTATGATTTTGAATTTAAATATGTTTATTTCATTTTTACTATTATTTTTATTTAATTTGGACAGCTTAGTGGTTTATTTTCAATAAAAACAGTATGATAAATAATTATGAGCAAATTACAAACTTCTACATTTCACTGAATCAATTCCCTCATGAATAGTTAAGATTTTTAATAAAACGTCTTATAAAAACACAAAAAGAAAACGCAAGAAAGTTTTAATATTTTTAGTTAGTTCGACTACCCAGTATAATCTCTTACTACACGATCAGAATGGTGACGCTAAAGAAAAAGTTAAATCCAATCATATCTTATTTTGGTAAGGTAAGGAAAAATGAATGATTATTTTTTCACAATTGCAACCTGATGTCTTTTTTATTTCTCTTTTCTCTTTTTATTGAATATGTTCAGATATTTTTGTGCGATAGTAAATTATCATCATATTACCTCTAACACAGCATTACAGATCAAGCAAAGACCATACTTATTGTTTCGTTCCTTTAATAACAAAAGTTTTAACTCCAAACTTTTTAATACTGTTTTGATAGCTGTAAGAAGCTATAAAAAAACGTAAAAATTCTAAAGTATTTGAAGTTAGACAATGATATGAAAAGACTTTAAGAAGAAATTCGAACTTTTTTATAATAATACACTTTTCTTTATTATTATTATAATGGTTTCAATAAAAACATAGTTCCTTATGATATGCTTTATATCTTATGATTCATTGATATGAAGATTTTTTTCAAATGTTCCCCTATTTTTCTGTCAACAGTGATAACTAATTATTATTTACCTTTAGTGTAAGCAATATTGAAGAAAGTGATCACAGCTCCTATATAATACACTGCTATTTCGGTTATCAAGTACTCGATTCGATTTTCGCTTAAGATTGCAACTATGTCTCCTTGCTGTACACCATGATCAACAAGAGATGATGCGACATCTAAAATTTTATTAGCCAGTTCAATGTAAGTTATTTTTTCTCCTGTCACTCCATTCAACTGTGAAACAAACAATAATAATCAGTACCTATGTGTTTCGAATTTCAGAATACTTATGTAATATATTTTATTGAAATAGATTGCTATGACTTAGCAAACATTAGCTGTGTTAATATCACTTTGACAATGCAAAGTAAGTAAATTGCGTGTTTATTTCATTTTTTAACATTCACAAAGCAATATTTCTATGAGATTTAAAATACGGCTTAACAATTCCTCAGGGCTCGGAGATGTGACTGTTTTTTATAGTTTTGTTTTATTAAACTATGTTAAAAAAATCACCAGGATTGGTGAGTCTCATCTTATATCACAGTATGTCTTGGATTGTTAAAAGATACTAGCTCGAGCTATTAATGATATAAGCTTGTTAATACGTGCGTATTTATTAATAAAAAAGCCATTGCAGTATGTTACATTTAAAATAACAGTCAGTACAAGTCACTTTAATAGTAAGCGAACACAAGTATCACTAGTGCATTGCCAATCCTGAGTTAATTACCTTCTTCACAGTAACGCAACCTAACCATCAGTGCTATTTGACTACCTTACATCTTTTGCACATTGGAAGTACACACACAACTTATGAAGCCACGAGGCTTCGTGAAAGGTCTTTTTAAACTCTTTTATTGGAATTATTATATTTTATATGCTTGCATTACTACGCTCAGGCTCTACTTGATGATTAAACAAAATTGCCTGTACGTGAAGTTCGATCATAATTATATAAACAGCTTCATTCGACGTGATTTCATGTCAAGGTTATAGCTTGGAAATATAGACACAAAATGTTAACAAAAATAAATCGATAAAAATCGAGTTTGCGAAATTTTATTTAATATGGATCTTGTAAGTACTTGTTTCAAAAGATTGCAATCCCGAGAGTGCTTTAAAGAATTTATAGTTTAAGATAAGTATTATAAATTTTACCGCTGTAACAAATGTCTTATAACCAAGTGGTCCAAGTGTCCGGTTGTATAGAGAAGGGTATGGATCATCCTGCCCGTAATCCGCCTAAGACCTTTTAAATTTTAAATTTCTTTTTACTTTTAAAAAGGCATAGTTAATAATCAGTTGATGAGTTTTGATATCTTTAAAAATAGATTAATGATTGGTGACTAAAAGTAAAGCAGACAGTTTGGATTAATATTAAAGGAGGTTGTCTATTTCATAATCGAAACTTTAATTTAATATAGACTATAAGAAACTCAACGGTGTCTCAAAAGTTTTCTAAACTGTCATTTAACTGAGGCAAATTATTACATTAACTCTTACCAGCCTAAATGAATTATTTACACTAATGCTTAAAAAAACTTTTTGCGTTTCTTCAATAGTACCTACAAGCTATAGTCCTAATTAAATGATTTCTCTTATTATAGCATAAGAATGGTGAAATCGTCAAAGTATATAAACTGGATATTCTTCAGTGACAATTAAAATCATTAGCCGCTAAACCTCAACCGGGTGTCAAAAAAAATACTCCGAAATTTCGTCGCGTTCGCATTCATAACACGATGAAGGTCATTTGTACAGCTATATATAAAAATATTATAAAAAATCACTTGACAACTTACCAGGGCGATCTTATTTTTATACGGTAACAGTTTATCCACTAATATTTTTCCAAAATTCATATGGGAAGGTAGAACGAAATTAATACTGTTATGAAATATAGCACCATAATTACTTTTTGTTATTGTTTCCATTTCGAGTTGATTGTACTAACGACGTCAGTAAGCAGCAGATTCTAATACTGAAAGAATTTATCTAGTAGTAGTACTTTGCTATCATTATCTTGTTTATCAATATTTTTATAATATTATCTAAAATGTAACAATAGATTTGGATCGTTGGTGTTAAAGTATTTGCTCGAATACGTTAATAAAAATGGCATGAAAATCGCATGACTCTCTTTAAATATAAATTAATTAGGTCGATGCTTATTTTGATTTTTGATTTTGATTTTGCTGTCGCTAAGCATAAAGCTTCGTTAGCACCATATATTGGAGCGGAGCATAATACTAAAAAAATTCAATAATATTTAATAAATATTAAAATTCCATAAGAATGAAAACTGTCAAAAAGCGCGCGCTTTTTGTTTAAATGGGAAATCCCATAGAGCTAAATATTTTAATCATAACTTTTTTATATTTACGAATTTCAATATTCGGGCTCCTTTACAATGTAAATGTGTTGAATCGATTCCACACAAAAAACATTAAAATCGGTTTAGAACTCGGGAAGTTATGGCGTAACAGACATTGCGTCATTGAAGCTGACCCATGGGATATAAAGAGACATTTATTATTTGATTCTTAAGTTAGTACATAGTAATACTAGGTCTGCAATACATGCTGCTTTTTTCAAATACTGAGCGAAGCAATTAGATTTTTGAAGGATGGTTATTCCTCGATGGTATCTCCGATTTCAAAACTTTTTTTGCACATTAGTCACGACCACAATGTGAGTTGTGGCGCCAAATTTCATCAATGCAGTGTCAGCGGTTTGGCTGTGATCAGCTTTTGAATTTTTCTTTCGGTGATTATTCCTCCATGATATGTCCGATTTCAAAACATTTTTTTGCACATTAGTCACGACCACGATGTGAGTTTTGGCGCCAAATTTCATCAATGTAGTATCAGCGGTTTGGCTGTGATCAGCTTTTGAGTTTTTCTTTCGGTGATTAATCCTCCATGGTATGTCCGATTTCAAAACTTTTTTTTGCACATTAGTCACGACCACGATGTGAGTTTTGGCGCCAAATTTCATCAATGTAGTATCAGCGGTTTGGCTGTGATCAGCTTTTGAATTTTTCTTTCGGTGATTATTCCTCCATGGTACAGTCTATATTTCTTTTACATAGCCTATGGAAAATTGGCTGTAGAAGATAATCGCGTAAAAATCGCCAAGAGATATATAAATAGGTACTTTCTACAGCGAAGTTGTAAAACTCAAGAAGCTTCATATAACTTTTTAAATTGTAATACACAAACCTTTAAAAGTAATATGTCTATGACACGGAATTTACGAAATGAGGAGTTTTCATTCTTAATAATAAAAACTTGCTTATCATCAAGGACATTTTATGTAGATAAAATTGTTTGTTACACAATATTGTTTGGACGAAGTTTAGATTTTATAATCGTGTTTTGGTAGCAAAGAAGGCGAGGGAAATGACGCGTTTGTGTACGCACAAGATAGTATAGTTGCGAGGGGCGAGGTGTAATCGTGTGGACGGCGTGATATAACAATTATGTAATTGTTTTTGTAAATATACTAAGATAATATTTTTATTTGTTATTGATATTCTTATAGCCGCATCAAGATAAAAAAAAAATAGTTTATATATAAATGTAAAAAAGACACGAATATGAATGTTATTTAAATTAACAAAAAATAAAAAACTCCAAAAATTATAATTTTTGGAGTCATTATTGTATTGGTGCTTACAATTGCAAGCACCACTAAAAAGTTAAAAATAATATTTTTTTTGTCTATTCTATGCTTTTACTACATTAATACTAATAGTTATTTTTGAAGTCGGTGCCAGCAAATTATCATTATAAACCTACAGTATTCAAAGAATTTAAGTATTAATTAACTAACAACAAATACAACAAAATATTTGAGAAGAATAAAATATATATATTGTTTGTAGATTATTGCTGGCACCGACTCCAAAAATAACTATTAGTATTAATGTAGTAAAAGCATAGAATAGACAAAAAAAAAATTCTAACTTTTTAGTGGTGCTTCAAATTGTAGAGTAATTTTGAAGTCGGTTTTTTTTTTGTCAATTTTTTTTATTTCTTTCTTTTTTCTTTTTATTTCTTTATTATTTCGTGTGTTATTTTGCAACTAGTTTTTTGAAGAATTTTTTATTTTTATTTATTATTTAGTTTGCTATAAACACCGAAATCGTTATATGTTACCTATGATATAAGAACTAAATTTTATGATATGAAAATAAAATGGGACCAATCTGAAGGTATACTCTTTCAAATAAAAAAAGTCCAAATCGGTTTATAATTGACAAAGTTATGAAGTAACAAACATAAAAAAAAATACAACCGAATTGAGAACCTCCTCCTTTTTTGGAGTCGATTAAAAACACAATTTGAGGAGAGTTATATTATACTGGCGGAAGATAATGATATCTACAAAACACTTAAAATGAAATTAGAAGGAACTTTACTTAATTTATTTATAAAATTTAATTAGTTACTTACATAAAACTTACCGCTAAATTAAACAGATTATTAAAAAATATAACGATGTACAGCCATTTATAAGTACTTGCAGATAGGCAAAGAATATCATTTAAGTAAACGTGTCAACAGATGACTTTGTAAGGTACTAAATACTAGTTATCTAACACGTGCTAACAAGTTTTTTTCAACTTTTATTACAAGCTTTGTCGACATCGCCTATTGCCTTTAACACAAGAGTTACGCGACAAGCGTTTAAAAACAACCGATATGATTAAAATAAAAAAACACTGTAAACCAATAAATATGGTTTTTATTTAATACATATCTTATATTAATAACCAATACTATTGTACTTGTGTAGACATTTGTTTTGACCATGATTCAAAATACGTTTGCTTGTCCATACGCTTATATACACACCAGACTTGGTGCCATCTTTATTTACAACAACAGCAATCATATTAAATGAAAAATATTAATTAAAGTGTTATATAAGTAACATATACAATTACATACTATTTTTTATAAGTTTACTAGAAATAACCGAGCATTTAATCTAAATATGCCATTAAAGTATTAAAATAGTCGTAAAATTCCAAAGTATGTACGTTAATAGTTTGCCTAAAGCACCAAAGGTTTGAACTGTGATCTTGGTAAATTTGAGTCGTGAGCTTAATTTTTTTTTATTCATGATTGTTAATATAGAGAAAAATAAACTACAATAAAATGAACAAAGATATTTTTCATAATATTATTCTCTCCACCATCAGATTGCTGTATCATCATTTCAGCCATAAACCGTCTACTGCTATACCTCCCTCCAATAAGGGGAATTTGCCGTAATCTCCACGCTTGGCATGCGATTTCGAGATCGCAGTTTACATAATTTGTACAACGCCCATTTTGCGGTCTGCTGGAGAGGTACGGCGATTTACCTCCAATAAAAAAAAAAAAAAACTTTTGCGAAACCCTTGATTTTGAAGGGGCAATCTATTGCTGTATATCGTGGCTTAAGCCTAAAGTCTTATTCCTGGTTGTGGGTGAGTAGGTAAACGTAATTTGTCGGCGCGCCTGTGCGACCGGCTCGCCCACTCACTCTCTTCGTCTTCTCACGATGTGACTCATATTTTGATTTCAACTTGACCTTATGCAACTTTAATGTTAACGTAGTAAGACTCTATTTAGTTAAAATGCATGGTGGTTAAATGCTATGTTCCTAAATTCTTTTTAGACTTAAAGAGTATTATTGCTGTACTCTTCTAGAAACTCTAGGTAGTAGTACCGATATTTTAATATTATTATGACAAATTCAATCTCGTTTACAACTTCATATGTACAGAGAGATATAGATAGGAAGATGTAATTTTTCACATAAGGAATTGTTGATTTTAGAGATCACCGGGTCCTTTGATGATGAAAATTGGGTTCAGTATAGCTAAACTAATTTAGCCATTAGCTAATTCCTTTATTATTATCGAGATTAAAGCTCGATATATATAAAATTTTTCTTTAAAAGAAAATTTTAAACGATTTATGTAAACGTCTATAATGTTTCGATGTTTGTGATTTCGAGGATTCATTTAAAAGAAAATTATTACACAGAAATTTTTCTTTTTTTGTGTTCTGTTTTGTTGGGTACTAGTTGAATATTACAAAATATTGTAAGCAGTTGTTTCAAAACGACTGTAAAAAATTACCAAAATTACTTTTCAATGGATTTAACAAATATTATAAGTCAGATTGAATATTTTTTGCCGGCGATGCAAAAGTGTGTTATACTTTTAACAAATGTAAAGCCCTTGTAGTCTTATGTGATTTAAAATTACATCGGGTGCAATAGTAAAATGAATCAGACTCTTTTCCTAGACCGGCATATATCACATACTTAGGGCACATAAAGTACATAATATATTTTTGTACTACGCCTGCTCTAAAAGTAGGTTATTAGGAACGGGTCAGAAAATATGTCTTTACTGTCGATAAAGTCGGAAAATCTATTACTTGCCTGCTGTTGTATAATGAAACTTCAATACCATTAGCTAAAAAATTCTTATTTCTAAATTCAAACAAATTATATTGGTCACATTTTTTTTCGGCATACATTCTATTAAAAATTAAAGAAGTGAAAATTTACACAATGTAACTGCAGTGCATTATTAAATAAATATCCAATACGTAGTCAAATAAAGAAAGCGACTTTATAATGTTACGGTAAGACCTAGAATAGATGCAATTCAAGCATACATTCGATACAGAACCGTAACATGATTTCGTGTCTTCAACTTGATTGCTGTTTCTCCCCACATTCTCCTCCCGGTGATCAATGTAATATTTAGTCTGCATGTTGTATTTGAGTCTAAGTTATTTCATTCATCATCATCAGTATAATAATGTTACCATTGCTTGGACACAGGCGAAAGGCCTGACGGATTTGAGGTCTTCCGCCTGATTTGAGGCAAAATAACCATAAGGTGAATCATCCATGGTCCACCATGCGGGTCCAATGCAAACTGGTGTGTGCTAGCGACTGCCAACACAGCCGGAACCACATAACAGCACAAGAAATAATATTTTCGTTCACATATTCGATGTATGGCCCGCTCAAGTTGCATAACCTTTCTTTATTTTAGTTCGTTGTTTTATTTAATTAAGCTCGTCGTTCATAGTTTGATCTTCTCTTATATATTTTTTTTGTATATTTAGTTGTTGTGATGGTACAAGTAGTATGCATAGCCTCAACTCGGTTAATTTTGAATTTATTAATGCGGATTGTTTTTAGAGTTTCTTTGATATTCTATTTTATAGGTAGGTTTTTCAGCTTTTTGCTATTTTATAGGTAGGTTTTTCATAAAGTCTGTTTATATTATGTGCGACAAAATGAATTCACAATATTTTAATCGGGCACGTTCCTAATTAAAATATTGTGAAGGTAGTAGAAAATACATGACAACCATCATCTTAGTCATCCTGTGATCACGGCTCCTGTAAAGGAGTCGAAACGTCAGGATTAAATATAAAATAAAATATAACATGCGCAAAAATCCGTAAAAAAGTGTTTTATTCTAATGTGTAATGTGCGCGGAAGTGTAAGAACTAAAAAAAATTATTATGTCCAAAAAAAATAAAAAAGAAATTTCAGTGTGAACCACCTTTAACATTTAGGGGTATGAAAAATAGATGTTGTCCGATTCTCCACCCTAGCCGATATGCACGCTTAGATTCACAAAAATCGGTCGAGCCGTTTAGGAGTACGTACGATAACTTACTTAGGTTACATAAAGTTAGGTATGTACTTAATAATTATTATCTTCTAGGCAAGCGCGTTATAGCCTTCGCATCGTCGCGAGGCGAGATAGTGGTCAAGCGCTTTCCTATTTACTATAAAAATAGAGATACCAAGTGACCTAAGGAAAGCTCTGCAGACTTACAACACAAACAAGAATTGGTTCAAGAACCTATATTGCATTCATTATTATTAAAAAAAATCTATCTCACTAAATATAAAAAACAAAATTAGAAGTTTATGTAGCCTCACTAGCACCCATTGTTGTGTTCCGATCGCGGGCCACGATCCCATCAAATGGTCAACTTCACATTTGTCATTGTTTGCGAACATACTATTCATGTCTAACGGGTCTGTTGTTTATTGCGCTGGCGTGCGAACAACTTATAATTATTATTAGTGTACTCGCTTATTTTAACTTCTTTTGGCAATCTTAAGCATTTTTTTTTATTTTGTTAGAATTAACACTTTAACGTATAATATTGTCGAGTATTTTCATATGTTTTATTGCCAAACTGGCTTTTGTACGCGGCTTCGCTCATGTTAGATTGATTTTGAGTGAATGAATGAATGTTAAAACAAGAAAATAAAGAAAAAACTCTATAAAACTTCTTTATAGACAATATATTTCACTAATCCAGGTGCCAAAACCACTAAACTACTGGCTGAGCTCATTCGTAGCTGGCCATGAGAGAAGCAGTTTTCTCTTAAATCTGTCGCAGCAAATTTGAGTGTTTTCCTTGAGACTTGTTTATTGTCATTGCGAAACAAACTTTTAGGAAAAACTGCATTCCTTTAGTTTGAAACGGAAGATCGTTTGGAATCAAATGAATTCGGGGTATATATACAGTTTCCCCTTGCGCACACTCAGTTAATATTGTGGCTTTCACAATATTTCTGTGTAAAGCTTAGACTATTGGCTAAGTTCCATTGCATAATTTAGGGGGTTTTAATAGCATAATTTCACAACAACATAACATGGGGTGGCCACGGGTAGAATAAGCCTATGGTACGGAAGACCCGGTGGTTTCAGCGAATTTAGAAATTGTACAGAGTAACTCGTAGCGTCGTTTATGCTGACCACCGTGTCTACGATTTCTTCCCCCTGGAAAGACTTTAACAGCATATCATTAATAACTGCCGCTTGATCATTTTTCGGAGTAAGTATGGCACGTAGGTAAACGCAACCATTTCATAGGCTTTTCGTGAATTTGAGGAATATCCGGATTATTTTTTGATATTAACTTCCGATCCGTAAGTACCACCATGCACAAATTGCTTGGGACAGTTATCTTTCCGTTAACGTTCGGATAATCACCGTTGCCGATTTCAAGTAAGAGATCTGCAAAACTAGCAGTATCTTCTGTTCCCAAGTGGACCCTCAAATTTTTTAAAAGCTTGAGAATGTTAACATGTGGCCACAAAATAGACCTCTTTGAACACTATCTAACTTCATCGGCTCTGGTTCCTTTTGGCACTACCGGTAGAGTCTGCCTAAAGTCAGCCAGTAAAACCGGTACCCCTCATTAACTTTTTATTTTCTCATTATATATTGTTGTTATCTCATCCCACACTATTAATTTAGTATTTTTTAACACTTCGGCACACAACTTTGTTTAGCTTTATTGCAAATAACCTTTCTAAGTGCTCGCCTACATCATAATAGCTATATGTGTGCCAAATTTCAGCGCTTTCCGTTTAGCGGGTTGCGCTGTGCGTTGATAGATCAGTCAGTCAGTAATGGTTGCCTTTTATATATACAGAGAGAAGAAGATGAATGCATTATCTCGATAGGCCTCAGTATCCTAGATGTGCTTACTATCGCAGACTGAATACAGCATGAAAAGTTTTTTGTTTTGTATTATATTTTTTATCTATGTTTAAAAAAAAGACAAGACTTTTAGATAATTTTTAAAGTGAAATACAAAAATATTATAATTTTATATAGATTCGTTTTAACATACATAACAATGCGCAGAGCTGATTGGCTTTGTTTTACTTAATTAAGCTAATGTTCTCTCATTAAGGTGCAAAACTAATTGTAATCGGAAATGACGTAATAGATACAGATACCTTCTAACCGAATAAGTAAATTTTTAAGTGTACCGAACGAGTGCTCCGTTATCTTATCATTTAAGATAAACACAAAAAGTGCCTAATAAATGCCAATACAAAAACATATGACGCTGACTTTGTAGTAGTGATTGCAATCCGGCGTCATTTTCAGTCCGGCCGGATACGACCGGATTCCCATCAATCCGGCCGGATCCGACCGGATCCGGCCGGATTGATTAAATCAAGATGATTTTCGCTTTTTAGTACAAAATAAGTGAGTTAATAAAGTGTCACTGCACTTATATGTAGGTAGTTCATAAAAAATAAATCACAAATATATAAAATCGACTTTATTTCCTAACCAATGTTAAGACAAATAGACAACAAGAAATCTATTAAAATTTAGTAGTGTAGGTAACAAGTAATAATTTTACGACGTAACGAGTAGCTCAGTCTTTCTAGATTTCACTTTCACAGATAGATCAATTTATAAGTAACAATATTAATTATCAAGTAACTATAATATCTAATAGATACAATTAACCTTACGTAATTAACTGAAATGAGATCAAAATCATTATTAAAGTATTTAAGAATGCTAACAAACAAGTCTTATAGGTATTATGATTATGACAGATACCATCATGATTTGATGAATCTGTCCAAGGAATGAATGGCAAAAATTATCACAATAATGAGTTTAGAACTCTTTAAAAACAACGTGCACAATGTGCACTTTGCGTTTATAGAATTGTCTTTCATTTTTTCAAAGTAATGCCATATAGTTTTCTCACTCTCTCCATACTATTCCTCCTCATTTTGAATTAGTTTTGAAAGTGACATGTTATGAAACTTTTTTTAGCTTGAATATACTAATATAAAGTACACTACGCTACGAGTAATACCTGTAACAAACAAAATAAATTAATGTAACTCAACTCGTAAGAACTCGTTCTGAAGTTGAATACTTCAGACAATTTGTGTGAACTATCCAGCACTATTTATTTTATAATCTTTTTTATAATTCTTACACTCATAAGTGATCAAGATTCGTTTATCAATTGAGCAAAAACAATATCTTTTCTATTTAAATAAAACACTTTTCAACAGATACAATCGCTCGCGTAAATACAAGAACAATATGATATTATGTTTTTTTATAATAAGAACAATACATATTTACTTACATTTTGATGAAGCAGCGACAAAACAAAACACATTTATTTCCTCGTGCGACTCGCGACTCACGAGGCAAATGACTGTCTGGCTGGCGGTGGCGCGACGCGGATGCGGGGGAGTGAGCGGGGTGGTACTGGCGAAGCGTAGTGGGGCGACTCGGCGGCGAACGACTCGCACGCATGCACACTACGCACAACGCATTTAAAGTACCTACTCATGCAACAGCCATATTATTTTCCCACAAACTGCTAGCACCGGATCCGGTCTTCGGATCCGGTATATTGGTACCGGATCCGGTAACCATTAAATGATGCCGGATCCGCCGGATTACCGGATCCGTTTTTCCGGATTGCAATCCCTACTTTGTAGATATAATTTTTAGCTGTTGATAAAAATAATAATCGTACAAGGAATGACATAAGATAAAATCTATGTGCTGATGGTGATTAGTTGTAATAAACTGTTAGAAAACAATCTGCACTTTGCATTCATAGCCAGTTAATCCCCCGTAACGTGATCTAAGATAAATAGTGATAGCGTGAAAAGGATTTATAACACGTCTCACTCTTCCCTTGAATCGTGTGTGTGACAATGTCTATTTGTTTCCCACGGTTGCACTCGCCCACTGCGCATGCAGCTTCAATGCGTTTTGGGATAGCTTTTCGTTATTCCAACTCAACATGGGTTGGAGGAATCTTTTAAGTTAATAATTTTGTTTGGAAACCCAGTTTCATTTACATTACTTTTTTTCTTAGATTGATAGATAACAAATAACCTGTATGTTGATCATTGTTTTTGATAATACTCGTAGCTTGAAATGATAGTATTCAGAGTTTAATGTTTGATGACCCTTCAGATAACCATCTAGTCAATTTTTTTGCTGTTGATTTACTATTTCTTACAATTTCTTAGATTCACACCAATTAGCCTGGCCCAAAGTAAGCACTATAGGGCTTGTGTTATGGATACTAGGGTAACGGAAAGATATACATGTATGATACATAGATATGTAATGTTTATAGAAATATATATAAATGACAATGACTCGAATTTGTACCTGAGTCATTGTTATTTATATATATTTCTATAACAAATTTCTAGGTACTAATGGTCGTATTCATCACACAAACATCTACTCCTTCCGGGATTCGAACGCAGGACCCTCGGTGCGAAATGCAGGATCGCTACCGTCGTACCAAACGGTCGTCGAACGAGTTCCATGAGTTGGGGCTATGATATATTATTTTTATAGACATATGAAAATTGTCTCGTACGTAGTATTTATGTTCTCAATAAATATCAACATTTGTGAAAGTTAAAAATGTCAATTATTTTAGGATTTTTATATTTTTGCATTTTTTATGTATCAGGTCATTTTTTTACAAAAAGATTACATACTGTTGCCTATTACCTACTTAAATTTTAGTATTTTTTTACGACGTGGCAAAATCCTATGGTGTAAAACTAATATTTTTTTGACCAATAATATTTTGTTGTTGTTGTTGACAGTTTCTTTTCAGATTCGGACCTTTTTCTGTCATTGAATTGGATTAAAAATTTGTTTTGAATAAAAAATCCGAGTTTATTTTATGCAACGAAAATCTGGTTGGTATGATGTAGGTGGAATAAGTAGTCAACCTGTCTCGAAATAAATTAGACTTACATCCTAGTCCACTTATTATTTATAAACACATGATAGCAAACTGATCAAAGCAATTAAGCATAATTCTTTATTTGAATTGCTTTAATGTAAAAAAAAACTGTATCTGTGCATCTAAATAAATTAAGATATCAGATATGCATATGAGTACTCAATCCGGCCATCAGTTCTGTTACAAATGAAAATGCATTTTTCATGAAGTAATGTAATATTACTAAAACTTATAAGTGCTTATTTATCAAAGTCGCAGCAAAAAATTAAATACATTCTATTCGAAATGGCCAGTTTTGGCTTTTATACAGGCCTTTAGATAGAATCTATAGATTTACGCACTGTTTCCATGGGAAATTATGCCACTGCTGGCTCCAGAGATTTTAAGAGATTCGATGTCGCCATGTAGCATGTCATGCAGGCAATGTCCTCTAAAAACAAAGGGTTGAGATCTGGGCTAGGCGAAGGCCAGTCTCCAGCTCTTATAAAATCCGGAACGTTGGTTTCAAGCCAGGCTTGGGTAGTTTATGACTTGTGACCAGAGTCCTGCTGGAAAGTCCACGGTAAATTTTTAAAAAGTGTATTGCTGAGAGGGTTCACGACAAGATCCAGGACTGTCTCTTGATACACTTTGGCTGAGGTTTTTCACAAAAATGTAGCTTTATGACGCCTTGATAAGACACGCCCCACCAAACCATCACTGACGCAGGATGATGACCACGTTTTACCTTTCCGACCACTTGAGCAGCTTCCTTAGAACTGTGAGCGTAAACTTAGTGGTTTTGCTTATTCTAGTGCTCTTCAAACGTAAAATTTTTTTCTTCAGTAAAGAGGACATTTCTCGTCCTTTCACCTGCGTATCGTGACAGAAGATATTTTGATCGATCCACTCTCTTTATTGTAAAGATTGATTTAGGGCATGTCCTGTATATCGACGATAAGCACCGAGCTCCAGATCTTGTTTTACAATACTCGACAGAGTCCTAGCGGGATTCTTAATTTCTCGTGATAACACTTTTTGCTTCCTAATGGGGTTTCGGCGAATTCTGCCTTTAACAGCATTAACAGCCTTTGTAGTTCTAACAGCACGCGGCCGCCCTGATCTTTTATGGTCTTCGACAGGGAAAGTGTTGTTGTATCTGTTGATAGCTTGATATACGCTTTACCATACATACTTTGTGCAGGGCGATCACTGCAATCCTATTTTCTTTAACACCCCATTCCATATTGTAATTTGATAATGAACACAAAAAAATATGTGAAAAGGTGTGAAATCGAAAGAAGTTTTTAAAATAATAAACACGTTCCAAATTCATAATAATTCAAAAGTAGAAAAACAGAAAAGGTTTTATGTAACAGTATTTATGGCCGGAGTAGTTATATAATCGGGAAAATCTGTAGATGGTTTTAGGCTACTTATTTTTGGATTCGATGGACTCTTTGCCATTTTTTCGATTTATTCTTATAAACTTTGTCCCGAATTTCTTGCTGGTAATGGTTTTTGTCATTATTTTTCTGTATTTAACTTCTTTGTCGTCAAAATATGAACGTGGAAAGTTAAATAAGAAAACTGAAGTGTCAGTCCAACAGTCAAGTGTAGAAACTTTACGTTTATATGCTGACTAGTCGCCATCTGCCCGCTTTGCTGGGAGTAAATTTTTGCAATAATTTCTGACAATAAAATCAATTTTTCAACTAAATATGTTACAATGTAAGAATAAATAATTAGCCCAGAAAAGCGGGTGGGCGACGGCTGGTAATTATACAAACTTACATAAGCTGTAAACATAGTTTGTCACCAGAATTCAATCAAACTGATGATAAGGTATTCTTTTGTTATTTCATTAGGCTTGTGGGTAGCGGTTTTCAAGAGACAGATTGATTTCATCTATATAGTTCAATTCTGCAAATACATACAAACATGCCAGATTTAACCGATTGACATGAACTCATTCAAGAAATATGCTGTAGTTTTTATTTTGGTTTTAACTAAGGTGAAGTTATTTGTCAAGTTAACCGTATAGTAAGAAGAACCAAAAACTAGATGATGACTATTTGATGCTAATGGTCTATTTGAAATTTCTTTCCTTTCACTATCCCGATGTCTTGTAAGCAAGCCGATGTTAATTTACAGTTTCCGAGTATGGTATTGCATCTATTACCATTATTGACAATTGCTAAAGATGGAAATCTAAACGTGCCAACTGTAAAACAAATCAATTACGATGTTTGGACTTGTATTTGAATTGTTGTTGTTTATGGCTATAAGGTATTATCATCAGGTAGAAGCACGATGGCATTCTGTTTAACTAGTCAAATCAAGTATTAAATAGCGAAAGCTTAAAGAGAAATAGAATGCGTCAATAAACTAATATTGTATATTGCAACCAACGTCAATAAAATGACAACTAAACACAAAAAGTGGTTGGTATTTATAACAGACTCTACTAAAAGACAGAGCAAGGGTTCTGAACCAACTGAAAGAAAATTCTTAAAGTCCTTTTTAAAAGATCTCTCGACGTTTCATTGCTACACAATGCGGGTATTTACAAAGGAGAAGTCGCGGAAACGGTTTTAAGGCTGGGGGCGTATTGATCCCGCTTTGTCGTTCATCTATCCGTCACAGGAAAATTCTCAACCGTTAAAATAAGATCGAGATATTTTATCCCCATCTAGCTGCTGCGTAAATATTTATGTTTATTTCATTTCTTTGAATCCTTATCAGGAGGTAAGTCTGCATCTCGCTAAAAAAAGATTTTTGTTCTGATATGGGGGGTTGTTGCTGGTACAAACAAACGGTATATCGCTAGGTGTCAGTTTAAAAATTCTTTAATTTATTTTGTATACCATTCAAATGTTAGATGAAGACCATTTATGGTCTCTTCATTTGGTGACATCATTGGTCAAAAGATTAATGTTCAGCTATTATTAATTTTAGACGTATAAGTACGTGCCAGTTATTTGGTGTCAATACAAGATATAGAGTTTGGGCAACATGTAACTGACATAATTTCTGGAAATCTTCAAAACAAATCCTGTAATTTAGTACAGTGCTTTAGTAGTACTTTTTATTGTTGTAATAACATATTTTATTTCGTGAGAAGTCTTGTAATTTTATAGTCATTATTTTTTTAATTGGCAGAATACTATATAGAATACTAAAATTAATCTATTGTTAATCATCTTTGTATAAGATAATACATCGTAGGTAGTTAATAACATTACCTTAAGTATCTCCTGCGTCGAACTGAACTTAATCTGGCCTAATTCCCGTTATTGTTTGTATCTGAAATTGGCTCGTTCCATTATCATATTACAATAATACAACAATAGTTTATCAAGATTGCTAATGTATTGTTTGTTATATTGAAGCATTAAGCTTAACGTGATTTATCCGGTCATTGGCTCGGCTGGCCGACAGTAATTGCAATGGAGATATCAATATAATTACATAATTATTACTTTCGAAAATCTTAATTAGGTTGTACTGTACGAGTATGAGTTAATTTTTAATCAAAAAATCAGGTTATCCGCAAAATAATACGAAAAATCGTATCGAAGATTAAAACATTCTAACAAAAAATGGGTAGTTAAATTAATGGCGACGGTAAGACAAACACTTTAGAGTATATTAGTATGTAAGCCCTTACGGCGTTTCTAATGGATAGCTACTTCTCTTGTTCATCTTACATAGGGCTAACCACATTCCCGGGGTTAAGATCGGCTAGCCCAGAGGGTAATTTTTACTTATGCATTCTTATATTGGCTTTTTATAGTAGCCAAGCGACCCTGACGTGATGCTACAAATTGCTATCGTTATTATTAAAAAAAATATCACTAGATTTATGCGTCTTCTAATATATACTAATTACGCGTCACGTTGTTTGTCCGAGATGGACTCCTAAACTACATAACCAATTTTAATCAAATTTGTACACAGTGTGCAGTTTGATCCAACTTGAAAGATAGGATAGAAATCATTTTAATTTATAACACAGCAACGCGTGGCTGGGTCAGCTAGTTTATTATATAGTTAGTTAGTTTATTATAGATTTATAAATGACGGGTTTATTCTTGTTTTTTACATCAAATTTGATGATTAATTACTGATGACTAAGATAACCTTAGTAATCCTGTAAAAGTAATTGATCCGATACATGTGATTTTATTGCAATTCTTTGACTATTGATTATTACATATTTAAAGGAAATGTACCTTTGCCCTAAAGTTGTTTTTTGTTGAATATTGAAAAATACAAAGAGTTTTGACTACATCAGTAGATTATATAATAGTAATACTTTGTGTAATTGTTACCATACCAGCAACGCGAGGCCGGGTACCATAGCAACGCGTGGCCGGGTCATCAATTAAAGTTACCATAGCAAAGCGTGGTGGTGTCAGCTAGTTATTATCTGGGGGCACGGCAGTGCCCCCGCCAAGTCAAGCAAAAAAGCGGCACGGACGTACCATCCTTTTCTCGAAGCAATTCAGGCCATTTTCGAGCCCCTGTAACTTCGTTGTGGATAAAACTAGAAGACTGAATTTTCAGTAACCATGCAGGCATTGTAAAGACACGGTATATTTCAAATTTCATTCAATTTGAACTAGTAGTTTAAGAATTATAACGGGTCAAATTTCTTAATTTTGTCACTCACTGACTCACCGATCATCAAAATTCTAAGACACTTCTAGCAGACCTAGAAGCTTCAAATTTGGAATATAAATAGTGTTTGGTGTATGAATCAAAGAAAAACTAAAAAAACCTACAAAAATAAGAAAAGTTCATAAGTCAGAGAAAGGGGTTTTAGAAAATTCGTTGCTGGTAGATATACATATATACAATATATATATATATATATATATATATATATATATATATATAATAGTAGAAGGTACCGAAAAGGAAAAAAGTAGACTGTCTACAAAATACAAAAAGCAATGAGATCCCATCAAAAACAATACTTGTCAAAAAAACCAAGTCTCGCAACTCAGTTGTTCTACGGTAAAAAGTTGTGAGATCCTTGTAATACCAAGTCGGTTATTAATTTTTTCAGTCCCTACTTAAGCGAATTTCTGTCTTAATGTGTTTTAATTTCAAAGGTGTTTTAATTTCAATTTCAGACTTACTAAAAATTTAGCCTACACAACTTGAGATAAAACAATAATAACTTTAATAGAAAAATACTGAAAAAAATAGACTCGGTTCACAGGTGAATTCTCAGGCGGGAATCGAACCCGTAAACCCTCTGCAAGTCCGTTCGTGTGATATTTGAGTTATGAGCCGAATTTATTTTTTCCAGTATTTTTTTATTAAAATAATTTATCATATAAGATAGCATTGAAAAAATCATCGTTTCATCTTTATCGATTGTCCAAACATTTGTAAAAATGTTTCTTTCGAATAAGAGAGAATGTTCCTCTCATTGATGAGAGAACGCTGGCCCACAGCGTAAAAACCAGAAAGGTACTGGAAGATTTCGACAGGTGTTCACAAGGCTCGGTAGCTCAATTGGACTCAAGCTCAAGGATTGGTAGCTCAATTGCATTGGACCGGACTTACAAAGGTTGCGGGTTCGATTCCCGCCTGAAAATTCACTTGTGAGCCAAGTCTCTTTTTCCCAGTATTTTTCTATCAAAATAATTTATCTTATAAGATAGCATTGAAAAATGTAAAATCCAAAAAAATATAAAACAAATAATTACATCAATGCAGAGAAATTATCTATAGTTAAAATACTCCAGGTAATTTTAATATGTAACATGACGAAATAATATTCAGAATTACACATTAAAAGTCCTAAAAGCGTAAGTGCTATTTTAATACTTTACATCTCGTCCATTATACCGTCCTACATTAAACATAGCTTCTAGAATATCCTCCAAGATAACTGGACAAGATAAATGAGTCTAACGTGCAAAACGTTTAAACCCATTTCCAACTAAAATCCGACCAGTCAGTTCCATATATTAGTGGCTAAAGCGTTTCTGGCGCGAATCTTCATCATTAACGATATCCAAATTAGTTGGTTTGAGTTGGGCCTGATCGCATGGGAATTATACTAGCACTATATGTTTTAGAAGATTAAAATAAAAAAGTGCATGGGTAGTAATTAAAGATTATTTATTGATACTAAATAGGCGTTTATTTAAAATTTTAGTAATGGTCGTTATAAGTGTGTTGTATGGATGTTAGTATAAAAGATTATTTTATCAAGCAAGCTCCTAATCTTCAATTCCCCTTAAATTTGATTCGTGAAGATTTTTTTACTAATTGGAATTTGCAGTATTATTCGGTGACGTAGCGATCAACGAAGGCTAAATAAAATACAAACTTAGACCAAAACTAGCTGACCCGGTAACGTGTTGCTATGGTAACGTTAATTGATACAATGGAAAAAAAGCGGACAGACAATCACACAAACAACAAATTTGTGATCTTAGATTATTGACTAGCGGCCCGTCCCGGTTTCGCACGGGTGGACAAAATTCTTTAATTTTTTTCTATTATGAAATATTTTTCCGTTAGCGCCATCTAGCGTCCGGTACGAACTACTTGCGGTTAACGCATTGCTATGGTAACGCGTATACAATGGAAAATGAGCGGACAGACAAACAACAAATTTGTGATCTAAGATTATAGATTAAATGACTTCACAAATAGTATTACTGTTATTACTGGTTTTTTTTCATAATTTATATCTTGTTTCAGGTATTTTGGCTCATCATACACGGTGTAATCGAAAACAGCTAGTTCTTATTTGTTGGATATAAAAGGTTACCCCAACAAGGAGCGGGAAAATTACATTTAATTCCATTAACTGTAATGGCTATGGACATCGCAAAGGATTTTTATCTCTTTGTTGGAATTTTGTTGCAATGGATTTTAGTAATTCTACCAGGAAGGGTAAGAACCTCGGTATATTTATGTAAACTTATTATATTTTTTCGTGATCTACTTCTGATATTAAATTTCTTGTCCCAGATGCGAAGTAATGTATACTTCAAGTATACTTTTTATCTGCAAATGACGTTTTTCTTGTTTTATTCATGTTTACATGTCTCAAGTGAATACTTGAGAACTCTAAACTTGCTCATTGTTCCTCGAAAGTGAGACATCGTCACGATAGTAAAATCATATCGTAGGTGGTCCGCTCTGCCATGCAGATATGGTTGAATATTTTTATAGTACTGTATAAGGTTTTACTGCTCTGGCCGAGAAATCTTTATTGCGACGCATTAAGTGTTTTCAAGAAAGCAGTGCGTTAGTTATTCGGAGTCGTTATCTTATCAATATGTGATATAATTTGAAAGATAATATCATAATAAAATTGATAAACTTTAAGCATTTTGCTAACATAATATACTGTAAAATAGTGATTAAATCCACAGTCTTATTTTAGTCAACGGTGTTAAGGCGAGACTATAAACAATACAAATTAGGACTGAAAATGATAGAACATGACATAAACTTTTGAAATTAATGACTACAAAGAGGTAAATCTTAATTTCAATTCCTCAACTAAAAGCAAAAATAATATTAAATTATAGCAATTGCTATTGTTCCAGTGTAAATTTACACTTGAATGTTTTAGAGCACTGGAATAGGAAATACCTAGGTGAGAGTCGTAAACGGTACAAAAGAAGAAAAACGTAGAAAATGATTTTATTAATTTTAAAGAGCGATTGTCTGGAGAGAGAGGCTGCGGGTTCGATTCTCGTCTGATATATAAGACGATGTTTTTTCGTCTTATATTTGCTTAAAATATAAAGATACATTAGATTAAATCACCTGATATATATAAAAATCAAGTATGGTATTTTCTAGAAATTAAAATTAGAATTTTATGCAATAACGAATTATTCTTGTGATATTAAAAGAACGTTATATATTATATTAATTTATGAAATAATATTGTAACGAAAAGGAAACAGATAAAAATACACACATAATTTATTTATTTAATAACGAAAAGCGTTTGTATGGGTACATGTTCTCATTTATTTTTTTAAAACCTTACCATTTACTCCTTTTTAGCAAAAGAATTCGTTTTAAAGAACACGTAGCTGACATACAATCTAGACGCGAAAAGAAAGACATATTAATTACCCTGCCATTATGTAAAGTTTGATAAACCACAGATCCTTACTAAAGATAAGGAAAATGTTGGTTGGAGTCTATACTAGATATAGACTCCAACCTAATATTATTAATCAAAAATATCTAAATAAAAACCAAGATCTGATTTTGATAGCTATATGTGTAAAGTGCGCGTACGTGTGTGCGTGTGTTCTTAGTTCTGAAAAGCACAGTGAAAAATTAATTTGGTGTCCGTTAAAACTTTTACATTAACGTTTAATGCAATGGTAGCGATCTGGCCTTTAGCTACGTCGGTCGTGGCTTCGAGTAGCAGAAAGAGCAGATATTTGTGTCATGACGAGCATATTTGTACCTTACTCATTGGTGTTTGTATATATTTCAATGAATATTATATATATTTATGTCTAATATTTGTAACGGATAGACCGTTACCCGAATGTCCATAATACAAGCTTAACCTTTTACTTTGGGCTTATTGGTGTAAATGTAAGAAATATTGCATTATATTTATTATTATAATAATAGGAAATATTGCCTTATTAAGTTAATATTCCGACGTTTGCCATTATGTGCTTCATTCCCTTTTGGATAAGAAATTGATTTTATTACTGTCATATAAAGTCAGAAAACGCAAAAAACTTTGCTCATGCCTTTTACAGGAAGTCTTACTTAATATATTTTTTATTTATTTAACAGTTTTTAGGAATGCCTGATCTGTATTTACAAATATAAATATTATTTTATTTTCACACAAAAAAATATATTTATAGTTTGTTACCGTATGACAATGCAAACTCTGTGTGTGGTGGGAATTTTACGAGTATAGCTTCATTTCTAGATAGATTATCTAATTGACAACGTTTTGACCAGCTAGAAATTAAAATGTTTATAATAAAAACTTCTAAGCCTGCGTTGATATAGTATAGGATCAGATATACAAATCGACATGTGCCAACCGGATAGGTAATTACAAATCTTTTAAAGATCTTTTAGAAGGTAGGTCTATCAAGAAAAAATATATGCGCAATCTATTTGTATAAAACGTTGGTGTATCACACCATCTCGTACTGCAGAAATTGTGATAGTATGGTTATAAATGATGTAGACAGAGGCGATTAATTTAAACATTACATTCAGGGGATGCAATTTGAAGACTTACTTTTTGCAGGCGGTTAGAGGGAAAAATAAGCTGGGTAACCATTTAATAATTTTCATATTATGGTTTTTATATATTTTTCTTTGGAATAGAATGTATATCCTGCTAAATCACGGTAATACGAGTATGGTCTAGGTCTTAAATTTCTTTCAAGTTTCGGTTAAATTTTTATCTGGTTAGGTTTTTATTTTATTAAATTTAAATTAATTTTGTTTGTGTGGTGTGAGTGAGTGGTGATCATTTTATGATGGCACCTTGAATACCAAGACTTATTACAACATAATATTAGGGAGGAATTATTTACCTTTGTCGGTATCATGAAGAGCGGTCGCTTCAGCAATCAAGAGCGACACAGAATTGTCAGTTCTACTCTGAATCAACAATTAAGTAAGTGAGGTCTTAATTTTGACTACCACGCTTCTCGATTTCTTTTTGTGGGGCTAACATGAGGTTTAATGGGTAATACGAATCAATTTATGCATTTGACAAAATGTGGTGTTACCGTAGAGCAAGATTGTAATTTTTAAAATTATCTGTATTCATACGATACGTACCTAGATATTTGTGATGTGCGTATTACATAGCTACGATAAACCTATAAAGATTGTCTTTTATTTTTTAGTGTTTTCGTTTCACATGATTGTCGAAGTTGTATGGAAAAAGTTTTTTGCGATTACTGACTTCTTTAGTACTCCAACCTGTTTGTCCTATAGAAGATTTTGATAAGTATCGATTGGCATATTTTTTTTTTGTGTTAAATGTTAATTTTCTTCTGATATAGATTTTTTGATATTCTGTAAATGGGGATGAAAATTTCTCAAAAATGTATTAATGGTTTAAGATCAGTTAAGGTTTTTAGCCCCGAAAAACCTATTCTGTATATTTGATAACGTTAAGTAGATGAAAATAAAAATATTGACGTCATCAAGCTTCGTGGCGCTGTGGTAGTACGCTTAATTATGAATGGTAGTTATATTGAACTTACAGACGGAGAGACTTTCTAAAGTACCATAATTGAGTCAAATCGTGTCGGTCCATCCAGATGGCTCGACACAACAAATGCACTGATAAAAGCTACTTTGAAAATATTACTCATCCACTAACACTCTTCATGTTTTAAATTTCTTATTAAGAATGAGTACAAAAACGTAACAAAAATGAGAAGAATTCGTGTCAGTTTCTTTAGTAAGCAGTACAAGGTAGGTGTCCAGTTTGAGTATGTTTGGCTATAGTGCAAGTATTTCCTTACGTTCGTTTGAATTATGATGTATATATAATATGTTTGAAGACCTCGAGTCAAGAAGAAGAGTCGAGTGGCTCGCATACTGGTTTTAATGGTAATGCCACTCCAAGGTCCCGGATTCGATCCCCGTCCGTGTCAATTTAGAAAACGAACTTTTGTATATTGGCTCGCGTCTGGGTGTTGTGGTACCATCGTTGTTTTTGAATTCCATAACAAAAATGCTTAAGTACAATGTATGTGATTTTGTCGATTATTTATATTTATTTATTACATGTTCAATTATTATCGTCAATCTTACTCAAAAGAAATTATCACTGAACGAGTATTTAAGGAGCTTGATGGTTTTGTTTGGTCCCGGCTGTCTTTAGCACCCACCAATCCGCACTGTGCCCGCGTGGTGAATTATTGCTTATTCTCCTTAGGTGCTATCATCTATAGGGCTGATAGAATGAATTTATGTTACCTACAGAATATAAAAATTAAATATAAAACAATACCTACAAGTAAAAGGGCGTAATTAAGGTCGTGGATATTATGCAATAATAATACAACTTATAATCACTCTAAATAATTATTAATATAATAATAGTAGCCAAAAGGGCTTAAATATATCTATATAAATAAAAATTCATACTTATTATGAATGAAAACATTTTAAAATGAGGGTGTTAATGTTCTGGTAACAATTCTGAATTATCAAGTGCATGAAACAATAAAAAAATTGCGACAGTCGTTCATTGGCGTGTTATAAAAGTACCAGGCAATTACGACAAACTGTTTGGTATTTTATTAACAAACAGCTACCGCAGAATGATCCCAATATTTTGCCTTCCGTTTAAATAAGAGACGAAGGTTAAGTGGCCCCGTTGTCTGTTTCACTTAAATCGTTGCCCGCAGCACAGAGTAAACGGTGGCCTCTTGTATTCACTACATCATATTATTATGACGGCAACCCCGCCGCTTAACGAGACTAAACAAAATGAAAGCCAGCTTTTGCAGATTTGCGTTCCTTTTTTTGCGGTGTATACCGCGAATATGTTTTCGGTGGTAGTCTCTGGATGGTTTGATATAGCAGAAGTAGTTTTACTTTTATGATTTATATTAAATTCTTGTTGCTGTTATTATTGCAATATCAAATTTTTATTTTGTTTCAACGTTAGAGACAACGTAGCCTATTAGTAGTGTTATTTGCGTTCACAATCGCTATACTGCCCCTAGGTGAGATGACAATTGAAAGAAAACTGTATTTCAATATTTCTTTTCAAGATATAAGCATTGTCAACTCACAAGTTTGCGGTGGCCGAGAGAGCTCTCGGTAGCACTCGACTGGCGGTCAACTCAATACACACTCGTCCGCAATCGTTTTCACTGCCGCTGAGATTACTTAGGTTGTTGGTTCTGATTGAATTCACCCGAACGACTGGTGGGCTCGGACGTTTGACCCGGAAAATTAACCCAACAAGATAAATGCCTATATGTGTCAAGTGGTTAGGAGGATAAATTAAAGACATACCTCCTTGCACGTTCTTTGTTTCGAATTCATTCTCTATTTTGAAAGCTTTACACTCCTTATTTGCTAAACAAATTGTATATTTAATCAATTTACAACACTACCCAGCAACAAGAGGCAATAAAATTAAGTGATCGTGCGGGGAACTGCCGCTGAAAAAGAATCGCTGAGTATCATAAAAAGGCAAAACATCCTGCAATGTAATGTTTTACATCGCGCTTTTAATCTCGATGTTAAATAGGGCCCAATGCATTTAAGTGTGAAATGTGGTTTTATTGTAGAATAAGTTAATTGGACTTAAGTGAAACATTAGATTGATGAATTTACTTTATGTACCAATTACTTTTAATTTGTAAGAACATTTTGTGTAGTAGAAAAGAAAAGCAAAGTAAATTTATGATTATTTGTAATTATTATGGAAAAGTTTTATGGCATTTTATTTCAAGGTTGTTATATTTTAATAAAATATAAAAAAGTAGCGAAATACTATCAAAAAATACTCTAAACGTACATATAATAGGTAAAATTATAACGTTATTTCTATGTTTATTAAATTAAATACAAAGCGAAATCTTAAAATATTAACGATAATTTCAAATATTTTAAACTAATATTGCTGTGGTGTTACGTTATTGCTTCGTCTCCGCAATTCATGGATCGCTGATAATTAGATTGTTGTGTCGAATTCTTGGCGGAGGGATAATCCGGCAGAATTAGTATGTCGTACCAACTTAGTGAGGCACAAGGGGTCTCCTAATTAAAAATTCTTCAGAGAATGTAGAGACAAAGTAACTCGATAATTACGTCGGGCGAAGCCCTAATATACTGCGACTGTGACGATAGTAACTCCTCAAAGTTGCAGTCTCGTTAGCGGCTTTGGACGTTTGTCACCTTTACGAGTGCTTTACGGTCTTTCATTCCTTCGCTTTGCGAGTGGGGCCTAGCGACGCATAAATTGAAAGCAGCTTAAAACACAAATCGCTATTTGCGTCGCATCAAGCGAAAGCTTACAACTCCGTCAAAATGAAATACCACAGTACTGTAAATTGATAAATTGTGTATTATTACACACGTGAATAACTTATGTGCTCATATGTTTTATTTTACGAGCTATTCTTATCTTCGGTTGCTCTGCAAAATATATTTTATTATTCCCTTAAGTTTTACTACACCGAAATGAAGCTTCGAGCTAAGATCATGAGATTGATATTATTTTGCCAGATATATTTAATCAACTAATGATACTTTGTTCATACAAAACTCATTAGTTGGTGCAAAAGTTTATTATCACGTCCCGATATGGGTGCGCTCAGTTGGGCTTCATTTACCGGTGTGCGGGGCAAATGAGTGTACGTGATTACTAGTCTATTTATCGCTAGTAAGATTAATGAGGGTAATATTTTGGGTAAGGCAGAGTTATTGGTTTGCTGTTATGTTGCTTGACTTCAAATATTTTGCCGTCAAATAATTAAGGTGCAGTATCATTTACTTCGGAATGACGATAATATATGGAAAGTGAAAATAGTAAGTTAATCATATTTAAGTAATTTTATTGTACAATTAGTGAATTCTGAAATTAAATAAAGTTGGAGAGGACATAATTTTTATATTTTGAATGTATCAAAATAAACAAACTTTATCAAACATGATCTTCTTATTTGATCATTCTAATTTAGTGATTAGTTTTTAGAACAGACCAATTTTAAAATTAATTACTTATGCAAAGATTAATTCAATATCTCTGGAACTTTATTGATTTATGTAAGTATACTGTTAAAATAAGGTTTTTAAAAATGTGCTGTTATTATTATTGAGTAGAAGATTTGTTATATAGCATTACAACCAAAAAACAGAGCTACGTGGCATTTGTAATTTGCCATGCTTTTAATAAATCTATTTATATTAATAATTGAAATCACTGTGTTATGTGCGTCTAACTACCAAGTATGAAAAAAAACAGTTGGTTTAAATATTTATATTTTTTAAATAATTTTATGTAAACGACATGTAAATGGTTTAAATTATCCCTTGTAAGTATACAATATTATAAACACCCTCCATAGAGATGACACTCCATAGCTTACAAGTCTTTTGTTTGACTATCTTTGACATAAATAAATAAAAAATATTAGTGAGTCACCACCGGGAATGACTAACTCGGGAGACCGATAAATAACGCGTATGCAATGTTATAATTCTTTATATTATTTCACCTTTTAGTCCTTTTAGTGATACATTTTGATCATGTCACATTGATGACTTACTGTTGTCACTAAAATAATTTTTACAATTTATTTCCATACCTTCGAATTAAATTAATGGGTGTCGAATATTGATGTCTCGGTGACCTTGTAACCTTGGGTATATGTATAAGAATTTTTTTTTAATCATTAGGACAACTACCGTGTATGTCGTTTGATTTTTTATCAGTGTGTGTTTTAATATTTATATATTATAGTATGAACAAAAATAACCTGTGGTAACTACAATATTTTTATTAAGTTTAATTATTATAAACAGGCTTTCGATTTTTATCCATAAAGCTACCAACTGGTAGGCTTTCAAGTCTTTAATATGGTTTATATTTTAGCATTCAATTGTTTTTCTTATATCTATAGTACATATTAAGAGGGGAGAGTACTGGTTTTTCTGAGATACAGATTGCGGCCTAATTCAGATACCAGTCTCTCCAGCATCTTGTATTTGTTAACTTTACTGCATGGTAGCAATTGCTCTTATTCTGTCAAGAGATTGTGTGGAGAGCAAAATAAATTTTTAACACAACTTCGTCTAATAAAATCATAAGGAGACTAAACGATTCTTAATCGAAATGATATCAAAATAACTCTAACTAATATCGATTAAATTTACAATTTCAATATTCATATCTTGTTCTCGATAATAATCACTTTAAAGCTGTTAAGTCGCTTGATTACTGGAGCGCAGCTACTACGAATTAATTAGGAGCGTAGATATTTCTGTAGTAATTTTAGAGTGATATAGTTTTATTAAGTACAATATTTAGTTCCCTCACTTTATATTCTATCGCCTGTTTAAATATTCTCGACGTGTTTTATCATATTTTTTTGAAGAACCCTTCCTCCAAAAAAATGTGTTCAAACACACCTGCTTGGAATCCCATAATAAATAAAATAATATCTCATATTCATAACAAAAATACATACTGATTCTAATAAATAGTGCCATAGTGATGTAGTAAGCTCTTTTTTTAATAATAAATGTAAGATGGAGGACGGTTACTGTGTTCGAGTTTCTTTTGCTATTTCTTTTAGGAATGGTCTCCCTATTTCCTAACCGTAAAGAAAACACAGTAGTTTTCAGTAACGTAGAGATAATACAATAACTAAATAAAATGCAAGATAAAAAAAAAACGAATTTAAGAAAATAGTTCGAAACGTGCCCGATTAAAATGCTGGGTGGTAGTAGCACGCATAACTGCTACTACCTAAGTCATTACGTGACCAAGGTTATATTGGACTTAATAGGTCAGTATTAGGTATTACAAAAAAACAAATATAATTGCTCCGGAAATCCGGTTAAAGAAGTTCTATTTAATCTGTTACAGTCTGTTACAGTTACAGTTACATTAGATATTTAAAAAAATAATACTACTTATTTGGTACTATGTTAAAAATTAATACTAAATAAAAAAGTAGGTATTTATAAATAATTGATAATTTACTAGCATGAACGTTACATCTTTGTATCTTGGGATATTTTCCAACGATGTTAAATAAAATTTCTGCAATTTCTTAACTCAAGGTTCTATGCCTTAACTGCTAAACCATAAGGTTGAATTTATAAGTTTTAAGTATCGAGAGTATTAAGTCAATATAAACGGTTTTCAAAGTTGATAGGACACGCTCCGATAATGCGTCCGACTCTGTAGGGGAGATGTTGGGCATAAATCATGGCTAAGTGAGATCGGGCCGATGTGTGAGCCACTAAATCAAGCTACTAAATGAGACCCAACTTGGCCGACGTTGATGGTGGCCATCTAAGAGCATTACGTTAATCGAGTTTCAGTTAATACACCGTTTAATTTTTATTTAGTTTTATTATATTATAATTCCAGCTATGCCCGGGCTTCTTTGCAATGATTCTTTTTTGCTGGCCATACATAAACCTTCATTCACTTTCATTCAGCAATTTACCAAAGTTTCGGCGCAATCCAAAGATTTCGATTCTAATTTTTTTAGTTTTTTTTTCTAGTCTATCGCACGGGAGTTGTTTTTTATATATTTAGTGGGAAAGAGCTCTACGGTGCAGTATCTACCGCATTAGTTTTATAATTGCAGAGGCAAAGCAGCTTTTGCAATGGTTGTTCATCAGGTGCTATATCAAATTTCAATGAAACCTTTCTAACGAGACTTACTTTGCGCTTAAACTTATTTTTTATTAGCCGTGCTCACGGGACGACTAGCGTAATAGTCGTCACAAGTGCATGACACCCTCCAATTTTTTATCGGGCATGTTCCTAACTACGCAATTTCATCAAATATTGTTATAAAACATTATTATTTTAAACATTACGATAAATTTGACAGTCATGATTTTCAAACATTTAGATAATTTTTTATCCCGTATGATAAAAAAGTAAGACAATAAGTATTAAATGTTACTTCTACAATAATAGGCATAGGTACATTATTAGAGGTTTAATAAATTGCTGAAGATTATGATCTAGTATTTTTATTTTCTTATTGCTTAATTGACAAAAGTTACTTAATTAAAGTATGTTATAAATATTTAATGAATTTATGATGTAAGTGTGTCACGCAATGTATGTAATTACCATGCGTTGAAGTATATATGTATAAGTAATGTAGTCTATAATGTTTATTCAATATTAGCCTTTTTTGCTTGAAGCCAAGGGCGGAATATCGTTATTACATTATGAAATATGTGTTTCTAAATAATTGCACGGTAGGAATTAATTAAGTAGTCGCGTGTAATGGCGTCGTATCAGAATTTACGGTTTTGTCATTAGCTCGGCGTGGAGTTGCGGTATCTTCGGAGCTTTCGATAATGTCAAGGCGAAGTTAAAGAGATTAAGATTCCATTGACACTCGTATTTTCTTTTGAAGAATACAATAATGAAATTTAACATTAAGTAAGTACTTTTATAGATAATAAAACACTTTCTAAAACAGAATTTATTGCAAGATTGATTCTGAGAAAGCGATGTGATTTGAAATGATACGAATTCAATGAATTTTTTTTATTCAAGGCCATTGTAGCTATGACTTTATTTTTTGTTGCTTAACTATGCTACTTTGAGGATACGATCACTAAAGTTGTTCCATCCGATTGAGCGAAGATCATATTAATATCTATTATTTACGACCTACGTGACAACAAATCACAGGTCTGAACTCATTTTAATAGTACAACTGCTATCAAATAGTGAGTTCCATAAAGCACAGTATAATCCACTGCTTTTTAAACTGTGTATAAGCGAGTAATTAGTTGACTAGTGCAACAAGAGCGGAGCGGCGCTTTATAAATATTTAATCAGACCCATGTTATGGAGTAATAGCACGGTAGGCCCTTTGCTGTTCATGGAGAATGGACGAAGACTTTTGAACGAAGACGAAGATATTTGTGTTTAGACGATGACATGAATTTTTTTTATATTGATGTTTTTTCCGAGGAATACAATAATCAAATCATCTTATATCGTTAAAAGTTGCAAGATATCAAAACATTTCTCATGATAGTAGGTAGTATCTCATGATCGTGGTAGGGGTACAAGCCGCGATATTTAATTACATCGATAGTGTGTTAGTATTTTGACGTGCGCTATGAGGCTGTACCAAAGAAATTAAATTTTACATTTTAAATTCACCGCTTCTATTTGGTTTTAGGTCAATTTCTCTGTGGACGTAATCGTAATATTTTAAATTATAACGTTCAAATTAAATGATGTTATAATGAAGTCCTATTAAATTTAAAATGATTTAACAATGTAAAAATCAACTAAATATGAACCTATTGGTTATGAGGTGTGAAAGAAGGGATATAACAGCATATCAATTAACGTGAAAACTTTAATATGATTTCTGAGCATAGCAGAATCAGATAGTACAGTAGTTTTACGAAATTTCGGCAATCGTCAATTTGCTGAAAGAGAGAGGGGAGTGTAAAGTTAGCAATTTCAAGGTTATGTGACAGATCATGTTACATTCATATAATGTATAGTGACTTAAGAAATACTTAATAAGACTCTAATTTACATTCGTAAATTAGACAGCACGAAAAACATTAATTAATATGTGATATCCAGTTTGCCGTCAATGATAAATGGATTGTGAAAATCGCCATTTTTCTTTAAAATGTTCTATATATTTGTTTTATTCAAAAAATTATGAAGAGACTCGTTACGAAAAGATTAATCTTATTATCCACTGACACATTGCAATCATTTCAACGATGTACTTGATCATTTATATTATAACCCGTAGTGTTTATGTCATAATTTACGCTCGGCTCGGATAGAGAATTACGAGAAGTTCTTTACGAGGCTGTTTCTATTTGAAAGGTGGCGCCACCTATTTATCAATTTATGTTATCTGTTCGATTATGGTATTAATGGTATTATACCATATAGTAATTATGGTGTCATATGTCGGATTGTGTTTTATTGGTAACAACATGTTGATGTGACTCGCTACGTAAATTATGTTGTAGAGAACGTTGTAAAATGCATTAATGGAAGAGAAAGTGACTGATAGAGCTGCTGGCAAAACGTAGTTTTACTATTAGACTAACAGATGAATCTGCAAATAGCAAATATTGAGAAACCTCTTGAGAATGTAAAATTATATGATTAGTTGGTTTTTTTATATGTAGTTGTTGCTTTTGGTGGCGGTAGAGTGAAATATTTAGAACAGAGTTCACTCTACCGTTAGTCCTTTG
This sequence comes from Calamotropha paludella, assembly GCA_927399485.1. Lineage (NCBI taxonomy): Eukaryota > Metazoa > Arthropoda > Insecta > Lepidoptera > Crambidae > Calamotropha > Calamotropha paludella. The sequence goes on along the minus strand of OV656804.1, from coordinate 14,770,654 downwards.
AAGTGGCATGGCGGTACCATACTGTTGCACCAAAGTGTAAAGGTTCTCTTTACCTCGTGGAGTAGAGTGTATCCGGCCTTTTGGGGAAAAACCGGATGAATGTTAGCTCATCAGCAGCATTGAGGACATGCCGAAGGCTAGTAAATAAGAGAGTTTGGGTGTGTCTGACGGAAAAGGGGAGGGGGTAGTAGGCCCATGCCTTGACATTAAGGACATTACGTCGGGGAGATGCTTTATATATATATATATATAGTTTGATTGTATGATAATTAAATATATATACATATGTCATTACCTTTTTCCTACATTTAATATTGTATTTTTTGTAAGATTTACGTTTTATTAATTTTCTTTTTGTGATTAATATAAATTTTGGCAAGCTTTACACATACTACTTAGATGTAGCAACCAAACCATTTGTTATGTAAAAAAGAAATGAAAGTATCGATTTAAATTCAAGTCAATGATATTAACCAAATAGTAAAATTTCATTATTTGTTTTCACTAATATCTGTAACAAGAAATCAAATTATGATAATATGCTCTATCTACTTATCGAATAATACTTACATTCAAATTTAAAACGTGAATTTAAACTGGATATTTAAATTTCCATACTCTGAACGGTTGAGGTGATGACTGACTGACGTCTTGACGGCTCTTCGTTAACTTAATGGGGCAACAATACCGTCAGAGACTGATGCCGTGTGATCATTAATTAAGACAGATGAATCCGAAGGAGTAAATAACTGGTTCCGATCACTTTTCATTCTGTAATCAGAGAAATGTTTGGGCGTCTTTCTGACATCGATTAATTTATCACTAAGCTTGGGTAGAGCTTTGAAGATTAAAATGATATGCGGTCTTCAATAGCGACTACCAATTTTATGTCTTTAGTTTTCCTAAAACAACTACATCTCATAGCAGTATAAGTTATAAGTCGAAGAGCAAAATGATTCATAATTAATTAGAATTATTTTCTGATTTCGTATTTTTATTCCCTCTAGCATTATCAGTGTTTGAAAATATTTTTTAATTATTAACCTAGAGCTTTGGATTGACTTATCTTTTCTCTCACCTCTTTTTTCATAAGAGAGAGTAATATTGAAACGATATTAACAATTCACTCCATAGTTTAAGAAAGTTGGAAAGGTTTGATAAAAATAAGCTCAGTTGTTAAAGAAATTCTAAACTGTGAATCACAGTTGTAATGTTTAAACAAATTCGACGAAAACTCTTTATTCAAGGTCATTGTAGCTTGTAGCTATGACTTTATTTTTTGTTGCTTAATTATCCTCCTTTGAGGATACGAATATTAATGTCGTTCGACCCGATTGAGCGAAGACCATATTAATATCTTTTATTTACGACCGTGACGCGACAACCAATCACAGGTCTGAACTCATTTTGATTGGTTAACTGCTGTTCCATAAAGCACAGTATAACAAATTCATTGCTTTTTACACTGAGTATAAACGAGAAAATAGTTACTAGTGCAACAAGCGAAGCGACATATAATTTACTATTCAATCAGACCTATATTATGAGGTAATAGCATAGTAGGCCCTTTGCTGTTAATGGAGGATAAATAGACGAAGACTATTGAACAAAGACGAAGATGAAATTGGTTCAATTGTATTGCTATGATCATTGTATTTTTTTGTTTTATTTAATGTAGAAAAGCTTGAGCAACTAAAGTTAGACACATCCTACACGATCACAGCGCCATATACTTACCTAATCCTATCGGTCTAATCGTAGGTCATTGCGGCACACATTCAAGTGCACATTTTCTTTTTCAAAATCAATCCAGTCGTTTAGGAGTTACGTACAAAAAAGTAAGTATATTTATTTTTATTTATTTAGTTACGACACACCAACAGTGAACACATTAATACATCAAATTGAAAACAATCATATTATAAAATCTGTTGTGAACACAAATAACAGCGTGTACAACATTCACATAACAATAGTCACAGTCAACAAACAAACAAACAATTTCTGAAAAAAAAATTTAAATTGAAATTAAATTATAAATTAAAATTAAAGAAATCATAAAATGAAACATTCAAAAATTCAATCCAAAATAAAAGGGCCGTATAACAAAATAAAAAAGAAGTTACAGATTATGATCCAAAGTAAAAGTTGCTACCATTTTGTATATCACCATTGTGTATCTACCACTATTTAGTATATCTATAAATATGTTTACAATACCTTCAATTAAAGATAACTCTACGCCATGGCTAAATAAGTTCTACTTCGAGAAACGTTAAACTTAGTTCATGTAGAATGATCAAGAATAAATAAATTAATATAAATAATTATAAATTAATCAAAGGTTGCTTGGAAGAGACTGCTGTTTAGCAATAAGGCCGTATTTGTATACTTTTCTTTGATGTACTTGTCTCTTTCTATATCGTTTCTGTGTGTGCAATAAAGTGTAATTTATTTATTATTACTATTAATAATACATTTAAGACAATTCACAACAATTATTCATTTTCAAGCTAAGCACAGCTATTGGTGATAAGTACTATGGGTGATAAATAACGTATAAAATAAGACTCGGGAACAAATATTTCTATCCAACACACAAACATATGCCCTTACTAGGAATCGAATTCGTGAATCGCTACTATTATGACAACTGTAAAAGTAGTGTAGCTATTAATTTATTCGATTTCTGTCCGAATATTTATTTTTCAGTAAAAGCATTTGGGGTATTCGTATCAGAAAATTGATAGTAAAAATATGAAATTGTGTATTTTATTTCACACACACGTTGAGCTGTGATGTAGAAACATGAGTATACTCAATTTAACGTGTGCCGGATACAGGCCGGATGCCGGAACCCGCTGTCGTCAGCCTACTGTGCATCAACATTATTCCACGCACAAATTCGGGGATTTGGCAACGAACATTGCATGTAAAATTTAAATCAAACGGTTCTTTAAGTATCTTTTGCATTTAGTACTTTTTGAATTCTATTTAAGAGTATGAATAGAAAAAAAAATACATGGAAATATAAGAAGCATGCTTTGCAAAACACGACAGTCGTTATTTTAGTTATCCTGTAAATTAGTGAAAACTTAAAAAAAGAAGTAATTAATTTGATACTTTAATAGAAATTCATTTCTTTAAAATGAGAATGTTTTAAAACTATTTCTTTAGGCAGTTTTTAACAAAAGAAATATCTAACGTACAGGGTAAATTAGCCTTAATCAGGATATGCTTTTCGTGTTCCGTTATGATGGAAATTTAAACAAATAAAAAATCTTTTACGTTCCACGTGGCACGGGTTCAAAGTTTTTTGTTTAGGAATAAGGATAGAGGATCTTTCCTCTATGATGTCTATTTATTTTGAAATTCTACTGCTTATTATATATGAACTTACAATAACTGCTAACTCTTAAGCTTATCATGGAATTTCATATTATTAATTCCATATTTAATTAAATTCCATTACTAATTTTAGCTTAAATGATAACATTGGGTGTTATACATCACCTGATGTTATTTGCTGAAGACATTTAGTGAATCGGAAGAAAAGGGAAAGCACATTGAGTATTGCGAAAAATATTAGTATATCAGCATTATAAACCATTAATTTAGGACACAATTGTCAACAAGCTAATCACTTATCAGCCATTATAAATTAAAAATGATAAGTTATGAGATTTCATTTTTAGTACTATAAAAAATAAATAGCCAACATCTTTTACTATTAAATTCCAAAGTCGTCAGAGTTTGCACGTGTAATATTTAACGAGTGGAATATATAAATCACTGTCCGAATAACTATGTTGAATAATCTCCCTTACAGGACTTAACGGATGATGTCACGGTGGAAATTAAGGTCACTTAAAACCAACTTCTTAAAACCTTTTTTAAAAAAAAAACTATTATATTAAGTCAATGGTCGAGAATATATACTATTTGAAATATCAATAGGTAATGAACGTACAGAATTATCAAATAATGCCATAATCTAATGAAATAATAAATAGGCACCTTCTGGGTTAGCTCGTTTTATCGTGGATTCTGTCTTGGCCTCCGGGCTTGATGGGAGAAAGAGCGGACCCATTCTGAAAACAATAATGCCATATGTACAGTTAGGTACGTAATATGATCATTTTCCTAGCTTTTTCATGTAAATTATTATTAATACTTTTAATTATCTTTGTCAAAGGCTATTTATATATAGCTTTGATTCCAATAGTCATAATCTTGGAATGTTATGATTTTGACATGGAAATACGTTTATTATTTTAATGATACGGGCTGTCTCTTTTAATGGATCGTTGTAGCAAGACAAGTATGCCTAATCGTTATTAAATTTCTAATTGTCTTTATAAATGTACATGTAGATCAACTCTGTAATATAATTATCTGAAATCTTTAACTGTGATTCTATGGCTGGGTTTATTATCATTATTTTTAATTATACTTTTTAAATAAGAAAACGCAATTCCTTATTGTAAATAGCCCGATTTCATAATTTGGAATCTTTTAAAAAAGGAAATGTTATGAAATGTTAACACCACTAGTACATTTTAAAACAATAGCGTTAATGACCAAGGCAAGGTTACATTTTATGTCTTTTTCCAAAGATAAAAACAAGTTCGAAAAATACGAAATCGAACCAAAGTAACGTCAACAGTCTCTTTTCCACATTCATTAAACTAGGAATTTTACTTGAGATCTCCGAGACAACGCTCAGCGTTGACCACAGAGCCCATCTGTCGATGATAACTTAATAAATATCTTAAAAGATTTTACTTGAAAAGTCAATATTGTAAATGTGCTTATAAGTTTCTAAAAGCAGTTTGTTATAGAAACTATCAAGAACTATTATCGGACTACCTCTCGACTGGGGTATTCATCAGTAGCAATGTCGATGTGGATTATAATAATGAATTGATAACAATGTCTCAACATCTCTGCGAATGAGGGAACCTCGCCATTTGACGCCCGATCTACAGAATACATGAATATTCATTTCGGAAGCCGATTTTGTGTACACTACGAAATGACGGCGCTCTGTATAAAATTTTAGAATATTAAATGTGTTAATGTTGAACTTTCATCTAAATTTGGGACGACGGCTTTAAAAATTTATGACTGGATAGCGAGTAAGAATATAAGTATATGAATATTCATTATGAAGTCCCGTCGTTCAATCTCTATCTTCATCATCGGTTTACCTCATAAACAAACTGAAAAGACTTATAAGTATTTCATAAATTATTGATGTTTAAAAATTCACAATCTAGGTAGCACTGGCTACCGGAACATAACCATGTCAACATAGCGGTTATGGCGACTTACCTTATAAGTCGTAGAAGCTATATGCACTTAAACCAATCCCTGGCGTCAACCAAATCGAACACAAACCTGCCAGATTAAGTGACATCAAATATCTATTTAGTAGCTTTTAAGAAAGGATTGATCCACTTTATTAATGAGGTGGTATTATTATCAACACTTACTGTTCGGATAATAAAATTAAGAGAAAGAACTTTACTTTTAAAATCAAAACCAAAAAACTTGGTTCTAAATGAAAATTACAAAACAGAACCGTCAGAAATATTCTAAGTTATAATATTTTTGTTATATGAATACTTTACAGCTCAATTTTTTTTAGTAATTAGTAGTATTTTAAAGTCCCGCCTGCTTTCCTAAAGAATTTAAATAAACGGGTAGATTTTTGTGCGATGACAAGGAGCATTTGTACTCGAGTCATGGGTATTTCTATATATTTCTATGAATATTACCTATCCATGCATTATATGTATATGTATGTGTATCCGTTACCCTAGTATACATAGCACAAGCCGTACAATTTTGCAGCTTTGCTTTCTTTGGGTTGGGCTAATTGATGTGAATGTAAGAATTATTATTATGATTATTAAATAACAAAAAAATATTATAAATACATAGCAGTTGTACAGGTCGTGGCACGTAACTCTAGCGCTGAACGAAACGTGGAGGGGATAGTTGCGCATGGGTACTGTCGCGCACGCAATACAAATTAATAATTTAATTAGGTACTTAATTAATAATAGCAAGATAATGTTAAGTACATTATTTTAATGTTATGTCAAATAGTAAGTCAAGCGGTGAACAAAATGTGGAGGTTAACTGCTATTTGGGTATTGCACTATCACGCACGCAAATATTACTTTAATAAATATGAGGCTAGTTAGTTAATGTTGCGTCATGTTCTAAATGTGGATATTAAATCGGAACTATTGGCTTCAGTGAAGATTTTCCTTTCCGTTGCTATGGACGTGTTTGTAGACTCAACTGTCCTTTTTAAAATTTTCCTTAAGTCACTAACTATACTATTTAATTTCATATTTCCCGCCTGAACAACTTCTGCAGTTCGTTTTATTTGGCTTAAATCTACAGTGCTGCTGTCCGGATAAAATACTCGTAGCTTCGCCAATTTCACTTTGGATTTGTTTCAAGAAACAATACACGTCATACACAATTTTCCGTAGCTGTCTTCTCAAAACAGTATTTCAGTAACAAAAATTAACAATGACAACAAAACAATTTAGAACGCGACTGTACACTGGAAGTGCGCGGGGCGTCGTATCAGTACGGGGGACGGAGTACGACTGGAGAGCTAATCAGTGCAACGCACGCCCGCCCTTCAGCCCTGTATCTCCCAAGACATCTTATTTTTTACTTCTGCGCAATAACGGTCAGCGCTAGAGTTTCGGATCGCGACTTGTCAAAGTATTTAATTCGATGTTGTAGCTTAGAATAGTCAGCTTGAGAAACGCTTAGAATAATTCAAGGGTTCTGTTAAGGTCTTGGAATCTCTATAAGAAGAGTACTGGATATGGTTTTTGGTCCCGCGGGATACAGGAATCACGCGGGACAAGTCTTGTTTTGACTCAGGAGATAAGTTGAATTTTTTTAATATAAAAAAAAAAATTAAGCTTTAATTATTGCTTGCCTAAAACATTATTGGCCCAAATGTCCTTCCTTATTTATATTTCCTGTTTTACTTTTTTCTCGCCTTAGGCTAGTTTACGTTACTAGAATAGTCTTAATACCTAGTTCTTTATACTACTCAGAGAAGGCCAGAGGGCCGAGCTGTTTAACCCCGGAGTAAACGTCCTTTAGTCCAAGTGGATTGCCATTTTATCATTTTCTTTAAATTGAGACTGTTATTTTATCATATTTGTACTTTTATTTATATATCCTTTGACGTAACAATACATTGTCTGCTAAAAAGCATTTTTAAGGCTACTACACTCGTTGGCTGGAGACATTTCTTTTGGGGATAAGTCCATCATTGTTTATTTATATTCTAAGCCACTATTGCGATGGTTGTCATCATGAGAGTAATAAAAATAGATGTAAACCTGGTGAATGAGGAGCAATAATCCGATGTCCAAAACATTAGAAGCACGTTAGCCATCCTATCTAGCAGACAGCGACGCGACAGTCAGGGACGTTGCAGGAATGTGTACCATTAACATAAATTCTTGTCCCTAGTAGTAGCTAGTTCTTACATCTTGTATTTCTGTACTACAAAGCAATGTGGCAGCGAATACCCTGGTTTTATGAGCTTGAAAAGCGTAATTTACATCGAAAAGCAATCTGTGTCAGGGGCTTTATTAACACTATTAGTCGCTAGTAATTTGACGAAAACTATATTTATGTAGTGTTTAAATGGTTCCCCTATGTTTTGTATGTTATGTGTGAAAACACTATGAACTTAAATGAACATAATAATTTTCGAATGTTTAAAAAATATAATCTGTAGTTCTATTCTTTAAATATTTTTATACTTACTTGTACCTGGTCCTTCGTTCAATTTCTTTATTATTTCTTTCTTTGATGCCCAGATAATTAATTGTTATTCATCCTTTTTATGTGCCAATAGTACCGGGTCCGAAATCGGTAAGGTAGTTTATACATTAATTTATCTAATTACGTCCGTTATTTTAGTATTCATTGCATAAATTATGTTTATGTGTGGTAGTCCAGATTGCTCACGGACTTACGGATTAGATACGAAAATTCTAAGTATGTAAAATTATAGAACATTTGGGATTATTAACACAATCATTGGGAGTAACCAAAACTTTATAATTGTTTTGATATTTAAATGAATTAATTGCGCGTTTTATTTCTGATTATAATTTGAAATTCTAACCTCATTAGTTTGCTTTATTGGCATGTGCCAGCTGAAGATACGTTTTTCCAGCTAACACACAGAAAAGCTTACCCTGTAGCGAATTTATGGTTGCTCTTAACATTATGCCTGGTAACTTAGACTGAACCAAAAATACTTTAAAATTTTACATATTTAGAAATCTCGTAAATCAATGAGGAAGCTGGAGTTGGAGCCACACACATTCTGTTTAGCCTACTCAAAGTATTCAGAACATCACAAATTATGCTAGTACATTACTAATGGTGTTTTAAGACTATATTACATATATATTTTATGAATTGACGATCCATTTTATTCTTAAACTCCATTTTATTACAACTATGAATTAAATGTATACATAGAACAAAGCAAAGGTGATCTTAATAAATTTGAGGTCGGTCAACCTCGTAGATAGTATTCGCGCATTTTGACAATCGACACCATCTATTAATATTTAGTTAAACATTATTAAGAAACGACATTAGTAAGGTTAAAAGACAATGCTGTAAAAGTGCTTATAAGTTCCTAAGCAATGTCACAGGGACTGTCTAGAATTGTTATCGGGACCCATCTTGACTGAGATGAGAGATATTGTGAGTAAGTACGTCGAAGTAGATTATAATAATAGATTGATAACAATGTCTTAACATCTCTGCGAATGCAGGATCCTCGCCATTTGAAGCCGCATTTATGGAATTCATGAATATTAATATCCTAAGCTGATTTTGTCGTACCTTTGTACACTATGAAGTGGAGGCGCTCAGTATAAAATTACTAATAAGCTTTTATTTATATTTGAGACTGATTAATTTTTCTTATAACCGGATAGTTATTAAGAAATAAGTACATGATTTTTTTATTATAAATACCTATCATCATATCTTTATCCTTACCTTGCCATTATTTCACCATTGAAACAAACTAATAAACAACAAATTAACTCAAAAGTATATAAAATACAGTGATATTTACATTTCCTATTTACAGTACCTGTAACTATATCATTCTTCTCATAATATTGTTATACGCCTGAGTGGATGAAAAGTTTTGTTGAATTATGCAGGAGTAACATAAAATTTATCGTAGAGAAAAGTTTCTCAGTACACGTTTACCCCACGTAGGACCTACAAAGCCATGGGGGGCGTAACTATTGACAGTCAATACACAAGCACGGCGAATTCTCATATTGAAAAAGGAGCACTCCATTCTGTATTATATGTTAAGTGCTCATAATTTATAAGGCTATTTAATCCGTCCCACTTTGTTAAAGCAACCGAAGCGACGTTACACTTATTCGTTAGTATGTTGATGGTTCGAACAGTTACAACAGTAAATGCTTCTAGATTTAGTGTTGAGTTGAGCTAGCAATATTGTAATGTAATATTCAGATCTGATGTTCAAATATAGCAAATGTACATTATAGGCGAATATCCTAGGTAAACCCGACAGGTTTCTTAAGTATGAAGTCTATCTTGTTATAGTATATGAAATACCATCATTAGTTGAACCTTGTTCTAAACCAGATACAATTCGTAAAGTCATAGTTTGAAATGAAAGAGCCTTCGGAAGAATAAAATCAATTGAATCTACTAATTAAACTTCTCGGCATGCTCCGCACGTAGGTAGTTTCCGAACGGAACTCTAAATGTGCCATTCATTTTCCGCTAGTTCTAATTGGTTACACATTTTGTCCTACTGTTGTATCGGTATGATAAATTTTACGCAAAGAAAACAACAAATTGAATTTTTGGTTTTATAAATCAAATTAATTATTAACAGTTGTAACCATTAGAATTTAAATATAAATTTAATTTTGAAATGATTTCAATATAAGTAAATCCATACAAAATATATCAGGTTCATTATTTCTAGTGAATCGAGGAAAAGAATAACTCGAACTTTTTCTTTTAGAGTTCACGCTTTAACGAAATGAAACAATGTAATCGCTGTCTAATCAAGTCAGCTAGTTTCAACCCTCACCTTACTGTAAATGTACCTATTGTGAAATGCTCTTGTTAATAAAGTCGTTAAGTAATTGCTCATATTGAATCCCACAATTACGAGTCTAATTTAAGCCCAAAACATTGATTAAGGAATTTTTTATAATGTAAAATGTGTGTGTGAGAGTGTCTATAAAACCGTGTGGAGCGTTGCACGACTATGCACGTTTGCTTTTAGAACCAAGATGTGCGTATATCTCAAACAAACAAGATGTACGGTGGTCGGATCCGCTTCTGCTGTTTTGCCACTGCTCCCTTCTAGCGCACGCCCTCGCGCGTTTATTGCTCCGTAAGCTCCTGCCAAATAAAATGGAAAGATATAATTTTATTAGAAGTTAACTTACGTTCGTCACAAACGATAAATCAAGTTTATGTGACGTATTCTGTCTGCCACAGTTGAATTTATGTGAGTGTGTAACTCCATGCGTTCGTTCTAATGTATCCCGTTAGTAAAATGGGAAGTATTTCTTTATCTGGTTCCAATAATGTTTTATTTCCCAATTTTCGTTCATAACCATTGTTAGTTAACCATTATGCTTTACACAATTCTTGCCCAAATAAGGCATCATATGATTCTTGCATACATGCGTGCAAAGTATTAAAGCAAACATAATTTATATGCACATAAAATATGATTGTTGAACATGTACAAGATACGTATTATTATAATGAATAATGGTCTTTAACAACTCAATATTCCCCTTTTGTTCTGATCCGCCGACGCTACGTGACTCGATTTGAATAAAAATCTCTCCGAATTTTAAACACAAAGAGTAATAATTAGGGTCGATAATAAGGCTGCATCGCGTAGCCGACTGGCTATGTAAATCGTTATGATAATATGGAATTTAACATAAATGGAGCAGAAATTGTGAAGTCATCTCGGTGGTACCGGAGCTCTAGTATGACCGGTGTAGGTACCGGAGGTACATGATGCAGCGATACGTGCGTTTTTTTTTGGTTCAAGTAAGAAGAAAAGGCGTTTTAAATAATTTTGGCGATCTTGTTTGCCATCGATAAGATTAAACTACTAACGCCGACTTATTAGATTTTCGAAATTAAAATGAAAAGGTTTAACGCGTAATTTAAACCTACCCAAAAACGGCGATGATAAACTTTACGCAGAAATTATATTTATATTTAATTTTACACTAGAAGGAAGTATTCAATTTGTATTACTTACTTTATAATTACTTGTTTTGTTTCGTACTGAAAAGTTTCCCGCGTATGCTTCTTGCATATGTCAATAGTATTATTTTATTTTACGTAGGCGTCAACGTCAACTTTTCTGTTCTGTATCAAAGCTCTTTATTACTTTGATATTTAAATTATGTATGAGAAAATTGTGTTGCATCATATTAATCGGAGAATCCGATATTATCTGGCGGATTGACTTCGAATACAAAACTTTTTCTATAATTAGTTGTTAGAAAATTCATTTTATAATGATGCTTTAGTCTCATTATTAATATTTGTAATCGCCTGATTGACAATTTTATAGAAATATTTACTGTCTATAGATGGATATTACGTTAATAACTATTGATGTAAGATTATTTTATTGATTCGACGATAAATATAAATTGCTCGTCGGAGAGATTTTGTAATTACCTACCGCTGTTTTACTGGTTTTTGGTCTCAAACAAAATTGTCGAAATCGTACTATCAAATTTAGTTTTTACACTATCGCAGCCAATATTAACTCTTTTTCTAAAATATATAGCGAAAATACGTAAATTTTTAAATTTGTATTTAGTTTCCATGTTCGTAAAGGTTTAATGTTAATCATATCATCATCTCAAAAGTAAACTTTAAAATTGTTAATTAATTAAATTTCTGTAAGGCAATTTTGTAATCAGAACACCGTCCATGGAAGGATGTGTTAAATACATACCCATCCTCCTCCAGATATGTGCCATGATATCCACGTTTCGCAGGCAGGTTTAAGAACGCAGCAAACGACCATAATAAAAAAAAAACGCTGCAATCTTGGTCTTCGGTGGTTCTTCCATAGACCACATTGCAGTGTATGGTGATCATTTCCAGTATCATTTGTAGCCTTTTAGGACACCCTTAAGTATGAGAGATTGGTGCTGTTCAGCTATGCCAGATACCACACGGCAACCTACCAAGAAATTATTTTTTGTATAATTAAGATATAAATAATATTTATCATATCCTACATAATCCCACCTGAGGGCTCGGAAGTGTAGTTGATTTTTACACACGTATTTTATATCTTATAGAAATATTGCATTGTGAATGCAAAAAATTAAAATAAAAAACAGAATTTGTATAATTGCTAAAAATAACCACTAAAATATAGCATAAGGTATTTTCTAAAACTTTGACTAAAATGCAGACGGCCAGTATGATTGTTTAGTAGTCTATGAACACTTAAGAAATCTTTCATGCACAGATCAAGTATATATTATTTCATATTTAGCTCTTACACTGCGCACATCACACATTTGGATAAAACAAAGAGAAGTATAAAGAATACTAGCGACCCGCCCCGACTTTGCATGGGTGCAATGCTGATACCGGCCCCCCGGCCGGTGTCGCAGCAACCGTATTTACCCTGCATTTTAAATCTGTAATATCTTCGAAAATATTCATTTAAATTACATGCTGTAAAGGGCCATATTCATCTATATTAAATGCACAACGTATTTACTTAATTGGATAAGGATTAATGCTGTATTGCTTAAAATCGCCATCGTAAATAAGCCATTATTTATCGTAAAAAGTATAGGATATAAAATGGTTATTGTGGATTATCCCTAAGAGATGACATATACCATGTGGACTTTTTCAAGTGTATAATATTGTAGTTCATCATATTGATCTATCTCGTAGAGTTTAGCCAGCGTTTGCAATGTAAGCGCAAAAATGTGATTATTTACAACATCACATTAGAAACTTCTAAAATTATAAGTGTTTCTCTACTATAATATGCATGTATTATACATCTATTATAAAAAAAAAAACCTCATCAAAATCCGTTGCGTAGTTTTAAATATCTAAACATGCATAGGGACAAACAGACAGCAGGAAGCGACTTTGTTTTATACTATGTAGTGATGATGTAGGCGACTTTTGAAGGGCCCAACCACTACATTCGATTTGTAAAGCACAAATTCTTGTAAGAGATAAAAGATTTGTTCCTAGAATGCTAAGTCAGGTTATTGGTTAATGAAATCAGGAAAAAGTCTAATTTTGATACTGCTTGAGATCCCATAGCTAATAAGTTAATATCTCTAAAGACACTCACTGCGAAACCTAGTGATGAAGTTAGCTCTTTTTGTAAATAATAAAAGTAAGATGGACGTCGGTTCCCTCGTCCGAGTTTCATTTGTCAGTTCTTCACAGAATGGCTTCCCGAGTTTAGAACTAGTGGTATATTAAGATGATTATAATAATCGTAGATACAATTTTGATTTAACAGTTGGGAATGTGGCCGAATAAAATATTGTAAAGATAGTAGTAGCACATGTGTGACGACCATTACCTCTGTCATCCTGTGATCACGGCTTTAGTAAAAGAGTCAAAACGTCAGGATTAAATATAATTCATGCGAAATATATCCAGTAAAAGTGGTTTTATTTAAATGAAGATACTATTTCTATAAGTATACACGTATGCAACGTCACTCATGTCAAGAATGGAGCACCACCGAATCCAGTTTGTTGAGTGCTATCTCTTTTGTAGAACAGGACAGTTAAATAACGGACTTATTACTGTGCCTTACCTACTTCTTTCTCGTTGTGGGGACCAAGATCTTGAGTTCTTATTTTAACAAAATAGACTTTTCGAAATGAGAGCGTAAGTTTTTTGCAACTGATCAGACTCGGGAGTCGTCATTATTGCGGTTTTTTAACTCGAGTCGTTCAAATGATTACTTTTGGATAAGTTGTTTGATTTTTCTTGCCTTTAAAGGTTATGTTGATCGATTTCAAATGTGAGGACAAAACGATATCGTTATTTTGACATCATTTGAATCAGGTTTTCTTAATGTAATTTTTTGCATTCACAAAGCAATATTTTCTATAAGATATAAAGATGTGTTTTACGCTTGACCGTTAGTTGAAAGAAATCGATGCTTCAGGTGTAAAAACTATGAATCAGTGCGAGCTCAATAATTATCATAAGTATCGTTATAGGATAGGAATCGAAACTTTAGAATTCATTTATAAGATATAAATAAACACATTTCTCGTATACATAAAAAAGTTTTCCGTACATTAATTGGTTTTAAATAATATATTGGGTTGGGGAATAAGTTCGTTCGGTTTTTTCAAAGTGCTTTCTTTTAACAAAAACCAATAATTATAACAATAAATTGATCAATAATGTATTCGCCGTTACTGTTTACAACCTCCTCCCACCTCTCGACTAATTTGTTGATGCCGTTCCGCCAAAAATCGTCCGGTCTGGTGTCGAAGAAGTTGATGAGCCAGTTTTTGAGGTCCTCTTCGCCGTCGAAGATAACACCCCTCATTTGATTCGACAAGGAATGGAAAAGCTGATAATCTGTTGGCGCAAGGTTCGAAAAGTACGGTGGATGCTGAAGAACCTCCCATTCGAGCTTTTTTGCGAGTGCGGTTTTGACGACTTGTGCAACATGGGGTCTGGCGTTGTCGTGGAGCAAGATGACTTGGCCTTGTCGGTCAGGTCTTTTCAGTCGCATAGCCTCATTTACACGGCGTAGAGCTCCTTGTTGACTGTTGCGTTCCGTTCAAGCATTTCCCCGTGTATCGCACCTCAAGGCGATGAGGACATCGAATTCTGCAGGTCGTCCACTGCGAGGCATGTCTTCGAGATCAAAGTCACCATTTTTGAACTTTGCAAATCATTTCTGTGCTGCGCGCTCACCTATGACACCTTCTCCATACACGTTGCATATGTCACGAGCGGCTTCAGCTGCTTTTTGACCCCGATGAAAAGCGAAGAAACGTAGATGTCGTAAATGCTGATTTTTGTCACCTGGGTATTCCATTTCGAAGCCCAGAAAATAGGAAAAACTAAAAATATTCGAAAAACAAATAACACAGTTCTGTAGAGCAGAAAAGGCACTGTCTAATGAATACAAACACTTTGCTCAACAACAAACAAATACTTTAAATAATCCTCTTCGAAAAAAACCGAACGAACTTATTCCCCAACCTAATACAAAATGAAATTTGTTAAGAGAATCAAGTTAGTTTCATTATACATAGATGCAAATTCATTTGTATTGGTCGAGTCTTTTTACTGAAGAGGTAGGTAAGTAGTCTTTAAGATTAGGATTTAATACGACGTCAAATATTATCCATAAGCCATCACAGAAAAAGCAATAAGGCAGTAATATATTGTTTTCATTATAATGATAATGATAATAATCTCAATATATCGTGATAATGCCAATTTGGATGACAATTAAGTCACGAAAGCAGTCCTCTTATCTGCAGGTAAGGGCCGAAACTATTTACTATAATTATGGATAGATGTAATAAAAAAAATCGGCGTTTACCTGCAGCCACTGACTGATTCTGGTAGAAAAAGTTATTTTTTTATGCCGTTAACTTAGGTCGATTTAGTGATAAATTTTCAATATTTGCATGTTAGTTCGGATGCAGCCGGTCGGGTGCTCCAAATTACAACCGGGCATTGTTGGCGCAAAGAAAACCAATAGCCCAGATTCACGCCACTGGTTTTATTGAAAAGCCTCGTACGTGCTTATTTTTGTCGTTTTTTGTTCTCTCGGACAATAACTCCGCACTCCATCTGTATTTTTATTCGAGTTGGAACTTTTTTTTCTTTATGCGCTAGCTACAGAAGAGTTTAACAATTGACAGATTTGTTTGAAATCGATACGATTCGATTTTTGTTTACATATGTAATTTTAATCGTAAAACAATTGGGTTATTTCCTAACGCATTGCTATTTAAGATTTGTGTATATTGCTTATCGTTTAGTACATAGAATTCCTATCTTGCGCATCGAACTTCTTGGGTTCGAATTCTGGTAGTTTTGCTTTCCAGTCACAGTTGTTTATTATATACTATCCAAATTGTAGTATTGTCAAAGTTGTATTAAAATCTCTAATAAGTTGCCACGCTCATTAACTTAGTTTACCTATATTTAAAACCAAACTACAAATGTGACTAAAAATGAAATGCTTTTATTCGATTAGAGAATATTTACATTCACAATTGACATATTGAATTAATTTGACATACAAAATATTTATCATTGTTAAATTATTTAGTTTATTATTATTTTAATAAATTATTTAATCATTACTTTCTATTGTCATTCACATGCCTTGTGTCTGGAAAAGACGCTCAAAATCAATTTGACCACCGACTAACCTACTATCTTTTCTGTGAATAAATAAATTTTATTTCATTTCACTCTTAGTACCTACACATAATGCAAGCACTGCAGCTGAGCTTAAGATAACATAATTGACGTGAGTACTCGAAGTTAAAATTACCTTATTAAAATTTAAAAGAAAAATAATGTTATTATAGTCTAAAGTTGCGTTTACTTACATACTTTGATGTCTTTTTTTGTTTAATTCACAGAGATCTTTCCGTGTCTCAGCAGACATTATAAACTTCAAAATAGTGCTCCGAGACATATTTAACTGGAAAGTAAGTTTGAACTTTTCTCTTTATAGCGAAAGACAGTTTTCATACATTTACTGGATTTCTAGAATGTTCCAGCAGAAGCGCGCATAGACGAACTGGAAGAGAAATAGATACAACTTTTTTAAGTAACACGATTCAATTATTCGTTGTTTGATAAATTATAATAGAACTTTATTAAACTTGTTGAATAGAATAGTCACGAATTATTGAACACATCAAAATTATTATAATAACATAAGTCTAGTGATGATTAATGAACTTTCACAAATAAGTTAGGTGATTGAAACTCATCATTTTGACTTTCTTCGTACTGCACCACCTAAACCTGCACCAAATTAACCTTAGGGTAATTTTTTTCCCTAGCGAAGGCTGGCTGGAAGTGGGTTATGCTCAATATCATTATGGTTTAAATTAGTAAGGACGACTCATGGTTGGTTGTGTCCCATCATCGTTACGAACTTTTATCTGTAAGGAAGGTGCTTGGTGGGTTATGTCCCATTATCTTTACGGTTTATATCTGTAAGGAAGCATCATTGGTTATATTCCATTATTCTCTCGGTTTGTTATTTGTAAAATTTGATTGTGTTTATTGCCAATATTAGAAATAAACAATGTTATTTCATAGTAATATAAACATAATACGTCACTATTAAGCTCAAATCAGCTTTAGATAGAGCTCGTAACGGTTATTACGATAATGCATAAATTTAACATCAATTTGACGTGAAACGTCATTGTTTCGAATAGGTACATGTATTACGTGTCGGGTACGCCGCTATGATTACAAGATCACAATACGATATTAATTAATTTTATTTAAAGCATAATGCTCTCATCTGCTTTGAATAGTTTAATGGCTAACATCAGCATAATTCGTTATGCTGCTTAGTCCATTTCGGATAAAATTAGCTTTGAGAAGCGTGAGAAATGCTAAAGACTACCGTATTGCTACTTGCTGACTTATAGCAAACTAAGCAAAGAAGATATTCTAAATCCTATCTTGGGATTCATTCTGTATTTCCAATAATTCTAAGACAAATTTGAAGACCGTTTGCAACCGACCGTGCAACAGTAGCGAACCTGCCTTTCGCACCGACGGTCCTGGGTTCGAATCCCGGAAGGGGCAGGTGTTTCTATGATGAATACGAGCATTTGTCTCTGAGTCATGGGCGTATATATATATTTCTATGAATATTACATATCTATGTATCATACATGTATGTCTATTCGTTACCCTAGTATCCATAACTCAAGCCTTACAGTGCTTACTTTGGGCTAGGCTAATTAGTGTGAATGTAAAAAAAAAACAAAAAAAAAAACTAAAAAACCGCTTGGTGCCTATTTTTTTATTTAAATGCATTAATATTACTTATGCTTCAAGTTAAAGTTGTATGTGAACTTTTTGGAGGGCTTTTAAAAAAATTGTACATTATATTAGCCTTTTTTATATTTTTTATCTCAATTATTTTATTTTATGTCAAATTAAGAATTCACGTTAAATAGTAATAAATAAACGAAAGGCTTTTTAACTCTAGTAAGTTTTTGTTAACAAATTAAGCGGAAGGTATTTTATTATTAGCACATAATCTATAAAGAGTTAAGTAAATAATAAACTTAATTTGTGGAATTTTCATTAAACTGCCAAATTGCTTTGTTACTGAATGAACGTTGTTCTTCATAAGTTTGCGTAGGTTCAATAAATTATTTATTTATAGAACCTCAAATAAATAACACTCAATAAGAACAATCTGACCTCCGCGGAAGGCGCAATCTGTTTGGATTACGTGCGGTCGTGACCACAGTCTTTTGCTTTTGTTATCTTTGTATCATACGGTAGGTCGAAGACCACTTCACCATTGTCTCAGAATACTGTAGATAAGATGACAGGTCAGACTTGAATGATGACACATTTTATCCTCCAATTCAACTGTAGAGTAAGAAATTTCTTAAAATCAACATTCTTAAAACCTCCATTTTATAAGTTTTTAATATTTTACAATAAAACAATATTTAAGTGACGCATTTTGTTATTAATTTCAAGAATAGGATTTGTAGATTATTTTTATTAATAAAAAATTCTTTAAAATAAGACAAGTTGAATTTTTTTTTTTTTATTTATTTAATGTCTATTTACAATATATAAACTTACACATGCTAAAAAATAATGGTCTATCTAAAATACGTTAGCTTATATACTAATTACAAATAGACACAACTTCGTTTTATGAATTACAATAGGTATTTTTTAGTTTTTACTTCTCCAATTAAATGCAATATTAAAAATAAATAAATGGTATGATTAATAATAACAGCTCACACAAAAAAACTGAGCTAACACCAAAAAGTTAAAAGAGATTTACCTCTATTACACCAAGGTAAGGTCATCGTGGACTGCTTTATTCCGAATTTTATGAACGGAGTCATGGAATATGTCAATTTGGTCACTGACTCGGTTAAGGATTCTGGATAAACGAGGGATGGAGGAATTATCACCCATAACAGTGGTTCTTAATGGGAGACAGAGCGGTGTGATAGGCTTACGCGGTACCTTACGCGGAACTTTAATTTTAAATAGAGATAGCAGTGTTGGACAGTTCATCCTACCCGTAAGCACCTTATGAGTGAATATCAAATCCAAGGTGTCCCGTCTCTTGTCCAGTGATATCATCTCAAAGTATCTGAGCCTATCTCTATATCCTTTAATTTTTTTGGCGATTCCTTGGGAGTACGCAAGGTGCCATAAGAATCTCTTTTGTATTCTTTCAAGGCGAAGAATGTGAGTTGAATAATGTAGCCGCCACACTACACTACCGTACTCCAAAATGCTTCGGACCAATGTGTTGTACAGAAGAATTTTAGTTTCTGCGTTTCTGAACATTTTGACTTTTCTAATAATAAATCCAAGCATCTTAGTTGCCTTTTTGATCACATGATCTAGTTGGGGGACAAAAGTTAGCTTTTGGTCAAAATATACTCCGAGATCCTTGACCAAATCAGAGGTTTGCAATGCAATATTGCCAATGAAATACTGTTTAGTTATAATTTTACTAATCTTTCGTGTAAAATGAACTTGTTGGCATTTTAAGGGATTTAATTGCATTTTATTTTTTGTGCACCAGTCAACTAAACTGTTTAAATCCTCTTGCAACTTCAGAGCATCGTTTTCTGTTCGTATTATCAGTGCTGTTTTTAAATCGTCAGCATAAAGAAATGGAGTTGCGTAATTGAAAGTAATCAATATAGAAAAACCCATTAGAAAAATGTAGTATCGGAATAGTAAATGTCAGAAACGGTCAAAACCAGAAAGAATATGAATAAAAAAGATTATTCTCCTGAGAATAAAAGGAAATTTAAAGAATGCTTAGGTAGCCTTACATAGCACGACGTCTTTGAAGAGACTGATTTTAATATGGCTTTTTCCCATTTTATGAAATGTTGTGCTTGCTTTATATATTTTTTTCCATTATAGAAAATTAGCAAATAAATGAAAATACTATAGATGGATAACCCAAGGGTTGAAATGGAGCTGAAAAATCAAAAGATTACTACGACATTATAGATAGTATACACATCAGACTATAACAAATAAAAATAAATATTTAACGTATTCAAAAATATTAACAAACACTGTTTATAAAAGAAAAAAGAATTCCAATAAAAAAATAATTAATGATAATAACAATAAATGTAAGGCGGTATGGTCAGTAATAAATAATAAGATGAATAGTTTGAAAATTCATAGTGATATCTCTGAGGTAAAGATAGGTAATCATTCATTCATTAATTAACGCGAGTGATAAAGTAAATGCCTTTTTAAATTATTTTACTGTCAACTAATGTTTTACGTCTAAATCAAAAGGAAACAACTTAATACGAAAATGTCTTATCCCATGTTCATTATGCCCGTGATAGAAGGGGCATTATGAACAGAAGTGTCAAAACTTAACAACATAAATGCAGAAGGCTATGACGGCATTAGTACTAAAATTATTAAACTATGTTTGAACAAATAAGAACAGTATGAACCTATATTATTAATAATTCGTTTACATCAGGGTCCTACCCTAATACTTTAAAGCTGTCTGTTGTGAGACCACTTATCAAGAAAGGTGAAAAGGATCATGTTTATAACTACCACCCCATTACACTTGTCCCTGTTCTCTAAATTTTTTTTGAAAAGTGCTTGTTTATGAGGTTGATTTAATTTTGCACTAAATATATTATAATAAATAAAGATCAGTATGGTTTTTAAAAAGACTACTCCACGATCATAGCTATATTTGAATTAATAAATACAAGTTTTGATAAAGTCAACATTTATTTTATATTATTAATGACTTTATCCAAAATTATATAATATTTTATAACTACAGAGTTATTTTACGACTTGTCTAAAGCATACGACTTTGTTCCGCATTACCTATTATTAGAAAGTTGGAAAATATAGGTATGACAGGTATTGCCCTTCAATTGTTATCATCATCTAACTACAAATAATATGTTACTGTGTATAGAATAATTTAAAATGAATCGTTATTATACTCCTCTAGTTATCGTGAAATTAAAACTGGTGTCCCATAAGGGAGCATTTTGGCCCTCCTTTATTTATGCTTTATATATTAAGCTGTTATATGTTTATATTTGTACCTACAAGTTAATTTTCCTTCAGAGAATTTACTTGTGAGCCGAGTCGATTTTTTCTAGTGTTTTTCTATTAAAATAATTGATCATATAAGTTATCATCGAAAAATGCAAAAAAAAAAATAAAAAAAAAATACCTGTAAGTATTGTATAATATATCAAAATGAAAACAATTTTTTTTCCGCTCGTGCTATTGGTGTTATACAACATATAACCTAGTCTAAAAAGTCAGTAATTGTAAATTCATATTCTACACAAAAATATTTAAGAGACCTAAAAATCTCTGCAGCTAAAAGGAGGCCATCGTATAAGTCATATGCAGGAATTTGAAATTTTTCTTTCAGACGTTATAAATTGCAAAGAGTTTAGTGTGGTATCGAGATCAATGCGCCGACATATTGTGTAATGGATTAAACTGGCTTTTGTCCCCAGACGACGATAGAGACGTCCGTAATGGAATTAAATTTTGTACCTGTGAAAAGGAAAAAAGATTTACTATTTATGTGACTAAATTCTGAGCTAGTAACATTTTACCTTCGCAGTCGGTAATTGATAGCGTTAAATGTATGTATTAATATTTTAGGACGTTAAAATATAATTTTTGGTGAGGTGTCTAAGTGCCTACCTATAATTATATTAACGTTTTATATAATTGTATCTTGAATAAAATTATACTGCTTCGAGAAGTATAATTTTACAACCTCTTCTATTAAACCGAATTATAGGAATCTGAACAGATTAAGCGACAGTTGAACAGTCATTTAACATGACTAAATTTATGAACAAGCCATAGTAATTTATCTCTTAATTAAAACAAAATGAAATATTTGTAACAATATTTTCAAACTTATCTTTTTTAACTGAATATGTTTGTCATTCTGAATTCGATAACCGGCTTACGAACACAGCTTTTTATTTTCAGAATATAAGTAGTATTTTATTTTGTTTTATTATTAAAGTAATCATTGGAGCTAATTAATGTGGTTTTAAAAAAGCAAGAAACAAATGAAAACGGAACTTAATTAAAACCAAGAAATGCCTAGACACTAAGAACAGAAAACAACTTTTAAATTTGCCGTTTAAATAATTTTATGTTAATATAAAATTTGCATTGAATCTTCGAAGCAAAATAGTAAAGTAAACATTGAAACATTTGCCTGAATTAATATCCACATTTCATGTATAACCAAATGCCGCTCCATGTAAAATAAACGTTATTAATATATAATGGTAAACACAATCATATACTTGTACCTCTTCTGACTTCAATATTTGCGCGATGTGTATGTAAATATTTTTCTGAGCGGCGCTTACTGATGTTGCGACGAGATGGCAATAAAGCCGACAGACGTAATGAGGAAGGTTGGTTGTAAACTTTGCCATAAGTGGCAGCATTATGACTTTTCCTAACCTAACGGGTTAAGGTTGAAAATATTTTTTTTGTGTGTTTAAAATAATTTTGCCAAGTTTAGTCCGAACGCCGCGGGGCTCTTCGTAACGAGCGGTTGGTTGACGGGGCGTCAGCCGTTGTGTGGGACGTTCTAGCAAGTCTCTTTTAAAAATTAGCTTTTGAATTTAAACTTCAATAGACACCATTTATAGAAATAAAACTTGGGATTTGCCTTCATATTCATACTTCCAATATGTATATGCCGATATATTTATTTCTCGTATCTTTTTTAAATAGTTATGATTTCTACATAGTCATAATCTGTTACTCAAACAAAAAGATAACTTTACAATATTATGAAGACTATATGCCAATATTGTAGTTTTAGTTTCTTATAAAGCTGCGTAAAAGAAAGTCATGCAAGATACACCTTATGATGCCTACCTGAGATTTTTTTCTGAGATTGAAAGGAGCGTGTATGTTGAAAAAAAAAATTCACCCGATATAAGCACAGAGTAAAGAAAGGCAACTAATATTCTGTCCTTAAACTGTATATTTGCTATTGTATCTTAACTTCCAATGAATAGATATATCTCATAAAATAGTTTTTTCTACCTAAAGAGATTTTACTCAAAAATATAAATTGTCTCAGATGCCAAGCGGGCTTCGAACCCACACATCCTCGCTATTCGGGCGAGTACTCTTCCAATTGAGCTGCCGCGACCTTAACAGACCCGTCAAATTTTTCCAAGTACATATTTTAAAGTTAACGCAAGCACCATTTCTTTATGTTATAGGTTCTTCTACTTACAACATAGACTGTAAATTCTTTTACAGTTATCAAAAATTCTATAAAGAAGAAACAGCTACGTAACAACTTGTTTTTATTACTTAAGCATTAAATTATAAGCCTTTATTTACTAGATTTTTATTAGACAAAATTATTAGAAACAATTCAACTTGTATCAGATATTAGGTGGGATTCCAACCCTGCTGATACAAGTGATATTTGAAAAATACTTGGAAACATTCGAAGGATCTGTAAAGGTCTCTGTAGCTTAATTACAAGATTACTCACTGGGATAGCAAGGGTATGTGAGTTCAAGTGGTGCCTGACACCTGTTAAAGTTGATATTTTTCTAGTAATAATTTCTTTAGATATAAGAGTCTAAAAGTTGAATGCAGTCGGTTTTCTATAGAATGTACTTTGGAGAGTATGCTCAGATAGGACATCCAGACGAATTGCGGGCTCCTACCGTTTCTTGGTTGCTATTTCTACCTGACACATCAAACGCTTCGCAACATCTTTCATAATGCGCATAGCAAAGGAGTATTGCGTCTGTATCTCCTCGAACTTATAACCCGCCCGTTTTCAAAGCCAGAACGAATAGGTATATTCTGGGTTAGCTCGTTTAATCGTAGATTCTGTCTTGGCCCCTGGGCTAAATAAGGGACAAGAGTGAACCCATTTAAAAAAATAACACAAAAATAAAAGGATTTTTAATATCACATAAATAAAAGTGTGTCTAGATTCAAATTATACTCAATCTGTTATTGCAGTTTGCTGTTTTCCAGGCAGCTAAATTTGTTGCAAAAGCAGGGTTAATATTACACTGTCCTATTTTCTACATTTTGTTTAAAGTATATAATGTAGGTACTAATTAGCTATGAATAGTATTTAAACATGAGAAATGCACTCTCACTAATTGAGATTGAGTTTTGTTCCACGTCTCCGAAGTCCATGATCAGATTATGAATTTCTATGGTACTATCTCGAGATTATACCCCTGTGATTACAATAAGAACTTTGAAAATCGACCCAAATATGACGAAGTAATCGCGTAACAAATATACAAAAAAAAAAAACAGTCGAATTGAGAACCTCCTTTTGGATCTTGGGTTTTGGATTTTGGGTTTATAATCTAGCGGACCACCTAAATAATAAGGAAAAAGTGTGTAATAAATTGAGGAATGATAATAAATATAAAAATGTTATAACTTACTTTCCTTCATAGTAGTCTTCAACATTGATAAAATTAGCATAACTAAAAATATATTTTCAAAAGTCATTAAAACGCTCTTCATTCTGTATGTAAATGACCTCATAGGTGAGCTGAGCGGCGCCAGATTAGGTTGTTATAAAAACGGAGTCAGCGTTAATAATATTAGTTACGCGGATGGCACGGTGCTGCTTAATGCATCCGTGTGTGGCTTGAGAAGATTGGTGGCTATATGTCAGAGGTACGCCAAGGCTCATGGACTTGATGACAATGTACAAAAGAGCCAAGTCATGGTTTTCGAGACGGGGATCAAGCTTACAGATAGGGCGAACATGTTGGCTCGCAGATTTGCACGTTGCACCAATCATGTAAAAAATACTCTCTTTAGAGCATACTGTACAAATTTTTACACGTGTATTCTGTGGGCCAAATGCGGGGCCGCAGCGCTCTTCGAGTTAAATTTAACATCGCGTTTAGGGTGCTGTTGGGGTTGCCCCGATACTGTAGTGCATCGGGAATGTTTGCAGAGGCGCGGGTAGACTGCTTCTAAGTACTATGTACTACTTATTACTTTGCGGAAACACTGCACCTCCCTGGTACGCAGGGTGCGGGGCAGCACCAACAGCACCATGACCATGATCGTTAGCAAACTGGACAGCCAGTATGTGGCTCACTATGTCTGCCGGAATAGTGCGGAAATGACTCGCATGTGGGCAGAATATTTTTTTTTCTCAGCTGTGTGACTGTTATTAACAAATGATAAGTAAAATTATAACTAATAAAATGAGTCATGCAACTTAAATAAATAAATATGTTACTATTATAATTATTATAAATTATATTAATTGTAAACTAAAATAGTTATTTTTTACATGATAGCTGAAGCATTTCAAAAGGAACCAACCGTCATAAGAGCTTCGGCGCAGCCTATTCTTATTCTTTGCACCAATATTTTCAGTCTAGAGTTCAAACTATTGAGCACAATGTTGTCGTAGGGTTCGAGATGATATTTTAAAAGTATGCATAGTTCGCCATTTCATTAACATGCAATTTCATGATTGTTACAGTTTACCTGGTTTACCCAGAATAAATTTTTCTCACATCATTATTTTATTAAAAAAATCAGACCTTAGCTGCTTCCTAAATCTTTATTAGATGTTTAATTATAGAGGCCGCCTTATAAATAACGGAGATAAGAGGCTAATAAACTTCTAGTTGGGAGGTAATAGTTGTTTGCAATTAAGACGTTTAATCTTTAAATATAGTCTTGTTAGAGATCACTCGGATGCTTTTATGTTTGATATAATTACCTACAGCCTCTGATAGCGCGGATATTTCGTTTAAGGTAATTTAATAAGCTAATTATCTTATCGACAGCAATTTATTATGGTATTTAAAGGTTTATTTAATATCATACGCGGTTTTATTTCACTATTTAAGATCTTATCTAAGTCATAGAACATTTGCCTGTAGTGCAGATATGCTACTATTCTCTCCAATCGAGTTTACTAGCGAACATAATGCCAACTTTTCTAATCGATAATTAGAAAAGTTGGCATTAAGTTCGGCCTATGATTGCGGAGGTTAAAGCACTTCAGTAAAAAGCGATCATTGGATGTGTGGCCATAAATTTTGCGAGTTTCTCTGGGCTTCGGAGGGCACAGAGAAGCTCGACTGCATCTGCAATTGTTGATACTGACCAAACCGCATTGGGCTGTTATCACCCATTCACATTGAAACATTATGGTATTTTTATCCGTTGGAAGGGCTTATGTTTTTTGCTTTAGCAGTCGAGACAACAATACGCCGATGGTGATGGTGAGGGAATATGTTTCACCCGTATCAATGATGTCTCTGTTTATTTTATGTGTATTACATTAAAAAAACTATTTGAGACTATTGTTTTTCAACTTTGATAAGCTCGTGGTTGGTATGTAAACTTATTATGTTTGTTTAAATAGAGATACGTGGTTTTTGACAATATTTTATATATATGACGACCAGCGGAAGTCACCCTACTTTCGAAGCCAAACGGTTGAGTCCCGGAAGGGGTAGATATATGTGTGATGATTTAAAAGCATTTATATCGGAGTTTGTGGGGTGAGTTTTTGGATTTATGTCATCATCATTCGTGAACATGTACAAGTGTTGGCAAGTAAAACAAATCAACTTTATCAACTATTTAGTCTAGTTAAGTTGGTTGGTTTGATTGTTAGTTTGGTTAATACTGTAGTATAGTCGTCAGTTTGGTAACCCTAAATGACAAACGTCGTCTGACTTATTTTAGGCAGAAAAAAATTTACTGAAAGAAAATAAAAAAAAATGGATGAAAATTATTCAAACAATAAAAAAACTATTTTTTCCTAATGTATCAGGTTATGCCCTGACGGTGCAAGTGAATAAAACATTCGCACACGCCATTGGAAACCGTATACAAAAACCGTTTCGATATATCGTAGCGTGTGAACGTAGCCTAAGGTTCTTGCCCACCTTGACGAATTTGTCAGACAAAAGAGCAAATGTATTTATAAAATTCGTGTTAAGATATCTTGACGTATAATTACTCGGTAATTTAATAAAGGAGAATGCCCATGGACAGTACTTTTGTAAAATGATTTGTGTCACAGTGATTTTTAAACGAAAAAATCGTCTACAATATTTTCATCCTTTTAGCTTTTTGTTAATGCTATTCTTTTTAGGATTGTTATTCTCAAAATAACGAGTAATACAAGTAGGTAACCGGAAATCCGTTTAACAACTACTAATCAAAACATTTCGTCATTGATGTAAGGGTTGGATCAATATGCAAAAATAAATCAAATCGATCGATTAAGAATTATTATCATTCGTGTTCATATTTTTTATTTATGTTTTGCAGTACTGTCCGAATCTTTATATAAGTAAAAAAATAGATATTTAGTCTTGTATTAAAAATAAGTATTAACCGATAATAAAACGAAGAAATGATATCCGCATTTGTAAAATAATAATTAAAGAATTGATAACGTATCAATTAGGTAAATCACTATTTGTATTGTTGTAGCTGTCACTCAACTGTCGTCGGTGTTCTGTGGTTGTGTAATTGTACTTGTTGGTGTGTTAGTTTGAATTATTAAGTAATTGTTATAGGATAGGGTTAGGCATATGACCCCGAAATTCATTTCTAATTGATATTTGGATTGATCAGTAACTAATTAATAGCTTACTAGCAGGTTAATCATAAAAAAGTTACTGATACTAAAATTGGTGTTTTACTAGTGTTATGCAATCTGAAGATAATAGTTAAGAACATTTTAAAGTGTCATTAATCATTTAATTAATGAATATTCAATAGTAATGTATTCACTACGATTGCATCCTTGATGCAGTCAACCTGAAGTTAATTTGTTTCATCTAAGTCTTGCATATTTTTGTCTTGATACACCATTTTTGTCTCTATTTTCCTTATAATTATGAGCTAAGAGAAATGCAATTTGTCAATTATATCTAAAACACGAATGCGAGTCTTAAAGTATGTCTACATAAAGTCCATATTAATGAAAGATTGCTTTAACCTAAAAACCTATTTATTTTGATCAATATCTCCTAACTCCAAAAATAAAAATTGACCAAAGTTGGTACGCTGAATTCATGAAGATAGCTTTATCAAATAAACCCCTTTTCAACAAGACACGAAAATATTTAGTTCTGTACATTCTTCCATACTATTTGGGCAATCTCCTTTGTCGTAAATTATTAAATCAAAAATTATCAGAAATAATAAATAAACCTGCTTAGAGCTTTATGCTTTATAAGTATTTTATCAGTACACGTAGAAAAGTAAGTATCTGATATGGAATATTCTAAAGTTGTAATGGAGGTGATACTCTAACACATGAACAATTAACTAAAGCAACCTCGCAAATATAAAGAAAGAGTGTGATGTGCTTGCTGCAACTTAGATTAGAAAATTTGTATTGGATTTATGTTCAAGTTATCTAAGTAGTAAATTGTCTCAGAAACTCCCAGAATAAATGACAAATAACAAAATCACAAGTTTTAAATTTACTTAAGAATTATTAATACCTTTATTTTTAAAGTTTTATTTTATCAGAGTAGTGTTTAAGTAAACTTGTTAGTACTAGAGACATGTTGCCTTTATTTTAATAAACGATGTAATGAATTCATATTGACTTTTATACATAAAAATAAGTACATCTTCAATTAGTTCCATTAAGTTAACTTAGGATGTTGTACAGTATTCATGACTTGACGATTAGTGTAGAGTATTTTTACACACAGTAATAGACTGTTCAAAAAGAAGATTGAGCATTAGGTATGTTTCTGGTAATTACTATTTACGTTCTTTTATCAATTGATAGAGAAGAACAAAGTTTCGGATTATCGCTTTTTTGTTATATACACATTTATCTGTTAGATTTCCATAGATTTGTAAAATTTTACTTATCAGTTGACAAATTGCATTAGTCTAGTTATGAAGTGATTTTTTAGTTATCTAAATATAAAAATCTAGCCATTAAATACTTTAATAACAAAAATATATAAATTACGTAGTTGATTCTTTGTATTACATTCGATGGTGTAGGTAGTAGTTATTTAAAACATGAGCAGGTAGCGCTGGTATTCAGAAACATTTGGAAAAAATTTATGGGTCTGTCAAAGTCTCGGTAGCTCACTGGAATGAGCACTCGCCCGGATAGCATTAGGTTATGGGTTCGAGTTACGCCTGACTCTTGAGATAAGTTGATTTTTATAGGGAAAATTTCATTAGATGTATAAGTTAAAGGGTTTTAATTTTTATCTTTATAATTAAGAAAGGACACGGCCAAAAACTTTATAGTACTTATTATAGAATTTAATGTTATTGTCCACCAATGATTTTTAAGGAATTATTTTTATTAAAGGGAGCACTTTTAGTTACGATCAGTAAAAAATGTGAAAATCTCGGGAGCAATGTAAAATCACCGTTTGTTTCGCTTTCAAACTCTTTGATTAAGCAATTTACAAATATCTCGAAAGATGATATTGCTATTTAAAACTGTAAGGAGCTTCATTATTAATGGCAATAAGGGCACGGCCAATTATTATATACTTTTATGACTATATACTTATTTAACCAAGCTATAAATTATCTTAATTATGGGTTTTACTTGAAAAGTTCGTAGTAATAATAAAGTAATCATCTGTATTATATTCATCGAAAACATTATTATTTTTTCAATACTTAATAGGCACCAAAACCAAACTAAAAATTATCTGAATAAAGGTACTTATTTATATTCAGATAAGAGAGTAGATAGCTTACCTTACGTAATATATATAAAAGTGGCATTAAGTGCATCGCAAATAAATTAATACAGTTCTATTTCGTTTCTTTCAAACCAAACTAATAATCATCTAAATAAAGGCTTTTACTTGAATCAAGCGATGTTTCCAGTATCTAGATGACCATACGTTATTTGTGAAGTTTTGATGGATAAGTGCCGATGTCGTTCACTACAGCTTACTCCACAACAGACGGCCGCTAAACTAGAGGAGCTGTAGTTGAATGTCTGCGACATCCACCGTGCTCCCCGAATTTTGCTCCAACAGATTTTGAATTTTGATAATTTCTCACAAGGGAATAACTCAACTCCGTTGTCCAAACCGCGTCCAAAGAGTTTATTGAATCTCGCCCTCATGGTTTTTGTAGTAAAGAGATCAATATACTACCTATGAGATGGCAAAGTGCTTAGAAATCAATGGTGTATAATTTGATTAATGAAATATATTTTTCAAAAGAAAATCAACTTTATATTCCTCCCATACAAAACGTCAATGTCATATGTAAGGACCTAATATTATACCATATATAAAAGACGGTTTAGTCATATGGCCAGCAATATTGCTGGTGTTCTTAATTAGAACTTTTAACGCGTGTGTAAGTTTTGAAACAATTAACTCGTTGCTTGAACGAACCAGTGTGCAACTGAAGATATATCAATGTGAAAGTTAGATTGAAAAGTTTGGACTACAAGTTAATTAAATTTTGCTTCAACGATGTTGTTTTTTTCGTTATAACATCATCAGTCTCATAATGATATACTTAAGGATGAAAACAGCCTAAGAAAAATGGGCCAGAAATCTTCATGTTGGCCGACTGCGGAATAGTGGGTGCTAACGACTGCAGATGCAACCAGGACAAATGGTTAAACAAGTCCTTCAAATCACGGAGGAGTACTAAACAGGAGTAAAAAAATCTTTGGTTACCTTTCTGATGATTTCTGAAGCGAAAATTTTATAACCTGTGGAGGTTAAGAAATTTTCGCTTCAGAAATCATCGGAATGAATCCAGCAAAATGAAAAAAAAAACAATTGTCTAACCTAAGCTGCCACCATCTTAGGTTAGACAGTTTTTTTGCTGGATTTATTCCGACTTAGGACATAGGTTAGGTTTCATTTTAATTTATAATACAGCAACGCGTGGCCGTGTCACCTAGTGTTATTATATTTCTGTTCACATTATGAAGGTTTAAATACCATATTTAACTGAAGTAACTATTGATTTCTAGGTAGCTATATGATGATATTGGTTGAGTAATGCATAAAATATGTGGATCTGCCCATTTAGTTTCTTCTAGGGTAGGTAATTTAATTTAGGGACGTGGACTGTCTTATATATTATACTAGCGACCCGCTCCAGCTTCGCACGGATGCAATACTCTACTATATTATGCATGTATTATACATATAAACCTTCCTCTTGAATAAATCTATCTATTAAAAAAAACCGCATCAAAATCTGTTGCGTAATTTTAAAGATTTAAGCATACATAGGGATATAGGGACAGAGAAAGCGACTTTGTTTTATACTATGTAGTGAAGATCAAGAAGGTAAGATAAATGAACTTCTTACTGACGAGTAATGAACGCCTTCTATTTAACAATTACGAGTATGCTCAAATTTAGGACAATAGAGCAGTTAAATAAAATGGCAAGATATAAATTTTCGCATAAAATCCGGGCGTAGATAAATTAAAAAAAACACTATGAACACTTTATATGTCAATATATATAAAATAACTTAATAATATATTTTGATAACAGCACGATAAAATACATTTAATATTTTTATATCAATCTCAAAATTTACATCACAGAAGCGCTTTTGGCGATATTATAAATCATAACTTCAAAAACAGTTACGGCAATTGATTTGTTAATTAAGTATAGTACTTAAATCATATTATTTTAGGCTTTTCATTAATATACCCAATGTTATTTAATAATCATCATAAAGTTCTAATCATAAAATTACACTGAAATCCTTACAATTCATAATACTTAAGGATTACAAGTCTGAAGAACTTTAAGAATGGTATTTGATAAGAATTAATACAAATTTATAACGTTCATCTTACAAATTAAAGCCGCCGTCCTCTCAAGTTGTCGACGACTTCTAAAATACTCACTTTTTTATACAAATACAATTTTCCAAGCAGTTGGTTCTGGTTTTTCACAAGAATAAACATTTCACGTCAAAAATAACTTTTTCATTTTGTTTACACTTATTTGTTTGCCTTGTATTATATTTATATATTCAAAATGATTTGATATCTACGGATAAATGTTTGTTTTGTTTGTTTAATTAAAAAAAATACATTTATTAGATTACTCGTAATGTGTGAGTATAATTTGAACAACATAAATAATAATATATGACACAATTATTTGAAAAATACTCTACCTATTTGGAAATAATTTAAGTTACATTTATGAACTGCCCTACGAAGTTGGCATCAAGTCTTTTATTCAACTGGTGGAAAACGCCTTGTAGAATTAATCTGACATAAGCTCTTATTTTATTTAAAAAGAATTTACTAAATAAATTGAACACCATAAAACTATAACTTTTCTAATATTAAATGACCTATGGTAGTGCCGATATTTTCTTATATCGGCACTCTCATAGGTCATAACTTATAGCATAACTTTTAATTATTATAACATCAGATTTTATATTTAGTTTAGTAACAGGACTGCGGTTTAGGGCTTTTTAAAGTTTTTTTGATATTAATGATATGATTTTTTCTTAAATTGTTAGTGAGAAAGATAATGCTTTTCGGTATATATTTACAGATATTATTAATCCACGACAAACGCCTTTTAATATTTTACTTGTCAATGCTCCTTGCAAGACAAAGAAAAAATTCTGTAGTTATACAACAAAACCCGAGAAAGGTTATCTGTTTTCCATTCCTTACGAGGCGCGGGTTGTCGCCACCAGCGCGGTCACTGCGTCAACACAATCATGAGCCTCTTGTTCCCCCACTTTGACATTTTGCACAAAACGGACGCGGTCACCGCACAAGAGCTTTTTCAGTGTCGCGTTAAAATTCCTTTCCGACAAACACTCCAGTTTCTTGCACAATAAAGAAAAAAATATAGGTCAATTTCCAGTCGTATTATAATTATGACGATTCTGTACCTTTCCTTCGTAAGTAGCACCAAACGTGCCCAATGCAATCTTTAAGCAAGCGTAAGTTGGTATTTATTCCTCGTTGCGCCTTCCTGTCGCTATAACTGTAAGATATTAAAATAAGAAGTTAATGCTTTTTTTTCTATGTTCTACATAATATGCTCCGATTCCTATCTAAATAGATATGCTCTTGTTTATGAGAATTAAAAACAACAATGATGGGGAGTTAAACAAATTAAAACAACAAAGATAAAGGTAGGTGAAGGTAAATTTTATTGCTAATAATAAATAATTGTGACGAGGCGCCATAGCTATATTGGCGACTCGTTGTTGTCATTGCGCTCTTCTCTGGCCTTTTTCCTCTTGGTTTCCGTTTTTAAATTTACTGTCTGCCTCTTTTTATTTGTTTTGTTCTCGAAGTTCATTCTTACCAGAGTCAGCGCGTAGAGCGGTTGACTCACCGCTAACAATTATTTAAATATATTTATAAAGTGCTGATCAGTTATAATAAGCTCACACTAAAAGTTACAATAACCCACAAGATTCTGTATCACCAGTTCCATATATACAACAAAGTCTATAAGTTTCTTTAAGGCACTATTGTAATTAGCCCTACCTTTTATAATATGTTTTAGTTTTAAATGTGAAATTGTCTTTGTGTTCAGTGTAATTTACCTTTTTTTATATAATTGTAAATACTTAAGTGACGACCCAGCGCCTTTCATTTTTTCCTGGCCTCACTCCGTCACATGTTGATCTGGGGCCAAGAATCGAACACGAAACATTAGATAGTAAACGCAACGCTTAAAGCAGGGCAAACCAGCATATAAAAGTCTAACAAGTTGAGCTGTGTTTAATGATTTTACTACGACTGAAAACACTAGTTATATTCCTATATTTTAGAAGTCTGGTTAGGAAGGAAGTTTAGTCAAAATACATAGTAGTGCGATAAGGTTTTACTCATACCAAGTGAGTAAGACTGGTGAAATACATTATGTACAAAAGTTTCATCTCTACCAGTACTATTTTAACTTTAAACTTTTTTGCAACATATTGCGATGGGTAAAACTAATTTTA
The DNA here is from genome assembly GCA_927399485.1 of Calamotropha paludella. Taxonomy (NCBI): domain Eukaryota; kingdom Metazoa; phylum Arthropoda; class Insecta; order Lepidoptera; family Crambidae; genus Calamotropha; species Calamotropha paludella. The sequence goes on along the minus strand of OV656804.1, from coordinate 14,736,271 downwards.
TGCACATTTAGTTCTTACCCTTCCGCGCACATTACACATTTGAATAAAACACTTTTTTCGGTTTTTGAAGTGAAAACTTCTTTAGCGGCGCTGTGTACTTTTTTGGAATGGGTAAAAATTTCTAAACTCGCGTCAGGACACGTGACCTGATCGAAAATTCGTAAGACGGCGTAGGGCGCTTGCGCGATGTGCGTATAGTCGTGTCATTTTTTAACTTAATAGTGACAGTTACATTATTATTTTTTTTTAAACTGTCATTATGAAATTTTAAAATGGCAGGTAATGTCATGAGAACGCATGCGTTCAACTGATTTTATTCATTGTGCATGTTCAAAATCCTGCACATGCGCACAAAAAAATGCAACGAACACGACTTGGTGTGTTTGTTGACATGTTTGTATACGATAGCGCAATAAATGAATATTTTATTTTACCACATAAATGATAGCACTTTAATACTGATCATTAAAGCTATTCGAGCGAAATTATTCCTTAACCATTTCAAAATATCAAAAATGCACAACGTTAATATTCAAGCTTTCACTTCTGCCGGCACTTCCGGAGTGCAACCCGTCTTTTTATTTTTAATTCTGATGTCTCGACTCTTGTGATCCTGTGGTAACAGATTATTCTAATTTTATGAAATTTTTTAAATATCTTTTTACCCTAAACGTAATATTAAAAAATCTAATATTTTTAACACAAATATCAAATCACACATACAGGTGTAATTATAGCTTCTTATCATATAACTAGCTGGACTTACTATTTATTGCTCTGCACGAGTCACATTAACACCGTGAAATAGCGACCTCATTACCACCACAAACTACTACGCTAAACGTACACAAAGAGATATAATTAGCTTTTATATCAAATGGCCAAGTAATGTAGCAGAATTATGTAATTATTCCACACGAGTAACATAGTTTTATATGATTTTATAGAAAAGCAAAAAAAATATATGAATTCAATAAACAGACGGGCTATTGAACAGGTCATAATGTCGATTTGAATTCTATAATGAAAAAAAAACTTTAAAATATCTGTAAAAAAACCTATAAGTGAGAGTCAAGGTGCCTACTATATCTTTCCAGCTAGGAATATAACAATCGCTAACTTGTCTGGATTTAACACACACAACTATTGTCCTCCAGTAAGCCCAGAATGTTTTTGATTATAAGATATTAAGCTAAAAAACCGTTGTTAAGCACAGCATTTTTCAGACTAGGACATAGTAAAATGCGTGAGAAGTCTTAAAGAGATTATTTATTTACAATATAATGTGTTATAAATAGTCTTTAATATATTATCTATTCGGAATCATATAGAAATGACATTTACTGTATTATTACAGAAACCGTTGCAAAGGTGGACATCGTGTGTCCTTACTACGAAAGAACCTATACTATGCCTTTTGCTTTCTTTTTCCGTGCTCCAGTCGCATACTGTGCAGCGTGAAAGTTCTTAAGTATGCTACGTTAAAAACGTATTTACAGTGGGTCTTACTTGAAACATGCTTAAGGAGAGAAAACCATGCCCTCGGGGAGTAATATCTGTGACTTCTGTCCAAGTGTAAGCTCGAGATGATTTTACTACTTTTTACCGTCTTTCTGGAGATATGTTTATAAAAGAAATATGCTCGGGACATGTGAATATTTTCTGCTTTTATACGAAATTCCATAGTCACATAATCCTAGCTAATGTTAAGAATACTAAAGTGAGTTTGTTTGTTACACTTTCACGTCTTAACTACTTAAGCTATCATCATAAAATATTGTATACACTTTGTCAGGGTTAAAAAAACGGCAAAGGGTACGTTTCATTCAGAAAAAATACTTTTTGCGAGGGATAGAAATATAATTTTTAATCGGTAGTTTACATGAATGCGAGCGAAGTCGCTGTATAAGGTAGTATGATATATAACTATTTTAGTTATCTATTCTTAAATTTCAGAAATTATTTCAATATACAGTGTAGAAAAATATTCTTATTCCAACACCTTATGTTTAATTTTTCTTTTATTAAAAATATATTTATAGCAGAATTTTGATATTAATAAATCAATCTCTATCCTTTTCAATTCGCTTGTAATAACATTTTATGTTATTTAATATTAATACCTATCCGTTAAACGTTAATAGTTCACGTCTCTTGTACTAAAATTGAAACGCGAAGGAGCAGATGGATTTTAATTAAGTTATTTTTGCCCGTTTTTAGGGCACGGTGTAAGCAAACGGGTGGTCCGCGGCCCACTCAAGAACAATTCTAGTGAAACCGTCATCCACGAGGATAAGCGGCTCATTATTCACTAAAAGCCCACGGCGTGCTCGCTCGGATAATTGGAGGCTTTGTTCCTTTGCGCTCGGCTTTGATGCCTTCGACTATACGAGGCGCAGCTTTGCCAGATTATTATTCGCAAAATCAACCGTGTGCCCTCGGCATTAGATTAATCTGACGTCTGAAGTATGAATTGTTTGAACAGGAATAAATGTCGCGGTGTTTTTTGGCACCTCTTCCTCATAATGCTTATAACGCTTAATGTTTTTATCGCTTATAAAAACAAAATGGGCTTTATGGGTAACCCTATTACATATAATGGACATAAATACTCAGCATCTGATTTTATTATTTGGTAAAATGAGAATGGCGAATCGGGATCATGTCTTCTAATTAAAAATACTTAACGTTTTACAAATATGACTTTGAATGTCACAGTTACTTACTTAGGTCAAATGTATATCATTTTGTTGGTGAAACAAACGAATAATCTACCAGGCTATTTTGAATTTATTTTTTTGCGTTGACATTGTGTTGCAATGATAATGCCTTTCTGTGTTGCCTGTGTTGCTAGCACGGAATAAATAGCTCATTCCAATCGTAATTATTATATAACATCAGTATATCCAGTTCAATGACTAAATAATTATAATAAACCCAAGCGCCCCTTGCTTGGGTTTATTAATCAATCAAGCAATCAAGGAAGCTAATTCACTTAAATAGCTATTAAACCAATACCTAAATTGTTTAAATTGCATTTACGTTAAGCTGTTTTGAGGTAAGGTTTAAAAACAAATTTATTATTTCTAACTTAAAAGATCTTACTATTAAGTAATTTATGTGCTTATTTGAGCATTTAAATCCTCACACTTACTTCATGAAACGCTAAGCTTTTTTGTGGTTCTGAAAATAGGATAGGCTTCTGACATTCTCCTTTAGTTTGGGTTACCGTTTGTTAAAAATAATATAGACCACGATTTCAGTAAAATGCTCTTAGGTATTGAAAGCCAAGTGTCAAACCTAATAAAAAAGTGTTATGAGGTTGTAATATCAGTTTTTTCAAGGTGACTTTGCTTTTGCGAAACTGATTGTCATAATGTTTTGTAAATGATTATTGTATACAGAAAAACTGAAAATAATTAATATGTAGCGTGTTCTATATTCTAACACAACTCTCTATATTGAAATATGTAATGTAATACTTTGCGAACGAATTATGATCTAACTGATTCCTTTTGTTATTCGGCGTCATATCACATTATAGTGATTCAAATATATATAGTAAATTAGCACTATTATTTATAAACACATATGGAGTGTAGTAGATTAATCTTTTCAGGTTGACCGAGCGAATGTCTTGAGGACAAAATTTTAATTCTCTTCTTGTGTACTCGTGCGTATCGAGGTCAAGAAATACCGATAGCCCTTTGTGAAAGTGACTTAACCGCACGCAATTTAAGCATTGATAGCTGCTTAGTGCAACTAAAGCGGTCCAGGTGTTGAATCCTGCTTGTGACATAAGTTTGAGTAATGAGCAGAAGCATTTGTTCCCGAGTTATAGTCTATATGCTTATGATTCTATACGTTGTTAAGTACCTACCCATAGTAGCTCTGCTTAAATTGGGATACAATAATTGTTGTGATGATTGAACTCGCCGTATCGAGTACTAATATTATGAATTGCTAGGCATTCTTTACATAAATTGGCTCGAGTACGGTTTCACTCTCAGTATGATACACCATCTCTATATATATTTTAACTAGGTGATGCACTCGCTAAGCATAAAGCTACGCTAGCACCGTATATTGGAGCGGGGCGTTATATCTAAAAAAAGAAAAAATAATTTTTTACGATGGGAATTTTTGCGAATTTCAAAATTCGGGCTCCGTCACAATCTCGTTACCTATAACTGTTGATTCGATTCCACACAAAAAATATTCAAAACGGTTAAGAACTTTGGAAGTTATGGCGTAACAGACATTGCACCATTGAAGCTGATCCATGGGAGCTCCAATGAAGCATAGATAAATCAATATACCTAAACGTATATTTTTGTTAATTAAAGCGGCACGTGCAAAACCATCTTTTTATTATCTAGTTTTTCTATCGCTTTTATATGGTATATATCAAGAAATGACAGTAAAATGAAAACACTAAACACCTGACTTCCGTTTATGATAATAAGATTTCTTTAGAAACAGTACGATACAGTTCACAAGGTTTGTTGTGAAAAGTAATAAAACAGAGAATTGCGAATTAAATGAAAATTCGTTTTTACCTCCGTCGTATTTTGGTGTTTTGGCAATTCCAGCTTTAAGAGTCCTTAATTAAAATGTTTCATGGTTTAATATACGAATTTCAAGGAATGAAAAATTTACTCGTAACAAAATTTGAGGAAAAGCATAACATTAAGTATTTTATTTCAGATTTTGAGTGCTAGATTTTATATTTTTATTATAGAAAATTCAACTTGTCTCCGGAGTCAGACCCTTAAAATTTTTAGAAAGAAAAATTTCTTCGTTTTAAGTATGTTCGAATAATTTACTTACATGTATTATGAAATTGATAAAATATATAATTTTATGTAATTAGCTGAAATATTCTCTATCTAGCAGGTAAATAAAAAATCTGTAAAATAATAATGCAGACAGAAATGCTTGAAATTAGAAATCCTTTCAATGTTCAAGTTTAGAAGAGCTGTATACGAGTATGAGAGTGCGATGCCTCGGGCTTACAAGCTTCATAGCCGAACTTATTTGTTTTATCATTTTTCTCGCATTCCATTATTTCGTATTCAAAATATAGGTATATTTTCTAGGTAAAATATTTTTTAAAATATTTGGAGACGAAAAACCTTTAAGTACTCATATAACAATCCATCTAATTATACAAACAAATAAAAAGCGTATTTTAATAATAAAAATTGCCCTATTGTAATTCAGCTAGGTGTTGTTTTTTTTTCTTACTATTTTTTTCGATGGTTATTATTTAGACACGCAAAGAAAAAGAAAAAACAAACAGAAAAATTGTGTATCAGAAATTTACAAAGTATGTATTATTAAACTAATAAAAGAGAAACAGTTTAAGAGTGAACCTGTTCACTATCCCTAGTTAAACTCTCGCCTTAAACTTCGCCTCTGTTTAACGGCAACAAATAAATAAGTTTCCCATTTAGATACATTTTGTTAAAACCTTATTAAATATAAAAATCATGTAACAGAATATATTTTATCACAGCTTTATGAAATATATTTATTGAAAATCTACGTACATACAGGTACGTAGTTATTATTAAATATACTTGTATTTATAAACAAATTTACTATATAGCTGTATTTTATTTTAATCTTATAAAAATAGGAATCGTGTACCTAATAGAATATTTTAAGTCACAACTATCATAAATAGATATCAGTATTGAAAATGTTCGCAAATATGTTAATTGTCATCAATTGATTATATGGATATACAAGGTTATTTTATAAACACCATCCAAATTTTTTCTAGGCATTAGATATCATTCAAACACTTCATTTATGAAAAAAAATTGGTAGGTAAAATTTCCGCAAAAAAAAATTTTGTCCGAGCGAATTATTACAACAGTTGGTTACTGGCAAAATAGGTACTTACAGTTGAACGACCGACCGCCCGAAGCGCCTCACCAAGCTGCGCGCGCAAGTTGTAACTACATCGGCGCAATGAAATCAGTCAGCCGCGGGCTTTCCGCGATGTACAATGTTGCGTTCACGCATTTACGTCGCATAATTATCTACCTAACGAAATGTGTTCACACTTGCAATTGAAATCGAGGGCGAAATTGAACGACGGGTTTATGTGAAGAAGGCCCAAAGCCTCGAGAACTTAAATATGCATTTAACGAAGTGACAAAGTGAAAAAACAAGTAATACAATTAAAGACAATGTTCATAAACGTGCAATACTGTTTAGAGAGAAATTACCTACACTTTAAGGTAAAGTGATTGTTTTCAAACTTCATGTAAGTGTATTTTGTTTGGATTTTTAATTAATTATTTTGTTGGAGTAAAGCAAAATGTGTGCAGGGCGGCTAAGACTTGTGAAATTTTTCACAAAAATATTTTTAGAACTATTAATTATACATTTCTTTATCCTATCGTGTAAAATAGACAAAAATAACTTAGGTAGGTAGGTACTAAGGTTTTGGCACAGCATTTTTTTTTGCGAATTGCCTTTGCGATCGCTGTGTTTTTTTAGATTCTGTGGTTAAGAAACACCCTTTGCTTTACTCCAACCAATTATTGTACATAAGTTGATTAAATTTAAAAAAATGCGACGTAAGTGCATAAGGTGTGGCTTACTTTTATGTTCATTTTTTATTTATTAAAAGTGTTATCGATTAATATTGTTATAATCAAAGAACAAATCAACTTATCTCTTCTTCAATTTGACGTTCCTATTTTTTTTCGTTTAAATTTGCAACTTATGAAAATCATTGTAATGTATCAATGAAATACGGGAGGGCGGGGCGGGGGTCGTGTAATCATCTGCTACAACACCGTGCGTAGCGTGACTGTGACAGCAATCGGTAGTTTTCCTCGGATAACTTTGTGTAGGCTTAACTTAATATTTTAGTACTGAGTGATATTAAAAGAAAAAAATCTTGTTTCGTTATTTTTTCAAAGAATATAATATATAAATTTGGATGGTGTTTATAAAATGACCTTGTATTTGTACACAAAAAGCTTATTGATACTAAAATATAATATCTACAGGACTTATGCGCGTAATAATGTGTGCGACAAAATGCACTGATAGTTACGGATCTGATAGTTCGTACTCGTCCTAAATTACCCGTGAAAGATATTTCAGTTTTGCTTGCAGAAACCACTTAAACTCTTCACTTAAACTTATCAGCGTTTTTAAAGTTGCCCTGCGACATTTTATTGCGATTGCTTTAAAAAAATTGATAGTTACGGCAAAAACTCAGAATGTGCTCAAAATTTGCGGCATTGTTTATTTCTGAATGCTCAGCACGGGTGGACTAGCGGCGGTGCAGTGAAGCAAAAGCAATTTGCTGACCATTTCTCTCGTGTCCGAGCGACACTTCTATAGATGGACAGAGCTTTATGCGAAAACATCGTTTAGATATTTAATTAAGCTTTACTTTAGGATTTTTTTCTTGACGTGTTTTTTGTATATGTATAAAGTAGATAGAAAGAGTGATAAAGAGAGAATGAGCGGTTTTTGAAAATTTGTTTATATATTTTGAAGAAGAAAGTTCACTACTCTAGAAGGACATAAGTTAATGGAAGGCTGCTACTGCGTTAATAAAGTTTTGGATTCTGATAATATTGATATTAAACACATTTCATGAAGAGCAATATTTTTTGTACGTTTAATTGCGTACTTTGATGCAATTTTATTCACGACACCCTTCTTAATTCCCTGATTTGTGTTATTTTCGATGATCACTGAATTAAATCCGACAATCTATTTGTCATCGTACTTAAGTACGTTAAAAAACGATTTTTAATATTTCCTCAGATAGTCTCGTTAAAAATAATTCTGAGTTTCTATTAACATCCGTTGTAAAGCGTACAACCCAGCGCCCTGGTATGTTTGCCAAACGCGGAGAAGCGCGTTAATTTGGATAAACAATTTTTCTCACAACACTACATTTTTCAGATGGGTGAAATTGCTTTCGTTAGGATAATGAGTGTTGAGCGTTTCACTGTAAACAATAATAGTCTTAAATAAGTCAACATAAGATAAAAGTTATAAAGACATTGTCTCCCTTTTCTTGGCTTTTCTACAACTTTGATTGATTGAAGAAATTCCTGAATGACTTGACCTCAATACACTACACTAGGTACATGTAAAAAAAACTAATCTTTAACCCAATTGCTCTTAATCGGAGTGAAAATTAGACGCTTAGTTCTTAATCGAAATAGAAATATAGATAGAAATAGAAATAACGTTGCCGTAGCGCATGTGTTTTTTCATTAAAATATACTAGGCTGTAATACTGAACAAGTAAATAACACATTATCGGTTGAATCTTAGTGAAACGCGTCGATTTTTCTTGTTTAACCGGTACATCGTTCTAAATCTGTGAAAACATATTTTTTATGCTAAGAATAACAAAAACAGGAATGCATTTCACATGTTTGAATGACATTAGTCTGAAGGTGTACTGTAGAGAACCCTGTCTGCTAACGTAATAATATGTAATTTTATTATGTAATGAATCTCTATATAGTTCTATATCTCTTAATTATAGAGAATCATAGAGAGATAATTCCATTGCATTGGGCCAAAAGTCTATGATCTTACAAAGCTATTATATGCACGTTCAACACGGTGAATAGTTTTGTTTTACTTACTTTAAAAGTTTTAACATTTAGAGTGGACTTTCAAGCAGTCATTAGTGACGATTAATAATAATAATGTTAAGACAAATAATAATTCAAGATTCTGCGATGACTTCACGTGTTCCATATAACCAACCCAATTAAATCTCTTAATAGTAACAGTTGTACGTTATTGACTCCACATGCAGTTGTTATTAACCTAACCATTCGTTCATGATTTTATGTCTAACCTCGCAAATAGGGGAATTGACATCTCAATTCCGCAAAGTTACATTCCGGGCACTCGTTACTTGATCGTGCACGATGCATTTATGCAGATGTAATTTGTGAACCGTTTAGTTGTATTTTGCAATTACTAAAGCGGACGTTAGTCGGAATAAATGATATTTATTTATGTATTTTTTGCATGCACAATGCAATATTTCTATAAGATATAAATGAGGCTGTAAAAAACAACTACGCCCCGGAGCCATCATCGGTGCGATTCGAACCCACGACCTTTCGCTAACCGGACGAGCGCTCTCACTATTGAGCTACAAAGACGCTGGCGTAAAATTTACAAACGTATTTCATCTTCTACTATGAGCTAGTATCGTTCCACCAATGATGAACGCTAACTACCTTCAATATCAAAAAGTAATGTTTTTACAAATACTAAACATTCGATTAAGATGGAACCAACTATCTATTGTATTTTATTTTATTTTTTGCATTCACAAAGCAATATTTTCGAAAGATATTAAATACGGCTCTAAAGAACAATACGCTTCCGATCCCTCAGATGGGATTCGAAAACGCGACTTTTCGTTATCCGGGCGAGTGCTCTGACCGCTGAGCTATGACTATAAGCTAGTAACGTTCCACCACTGTTGAACGCTAACTGCCTTTAACATTGAAAGTAATATTTTTACATATATATTCGATTAAGATGGAACCAGCAATAATAATGTATTTTATTTTAAATTTTGCATTCACATTGCAATATTTCTATAAGATATAAAATATGCCTGTAAAAACAACTACGCTTCCCAGTTTGTAAAAATTCGTCTGGTCAGCTCAGTCTGGATTACAACTCCACATACCTATATGCCGAATCCCACTTAAACTGTTCACACGTGTAACAAACATGTTAGTAATCTAACTTTTGGTTATAGTTTCATCCGGACATTAATTTATTTTTCCAAACAGTTGCTTCCTCCTTTTTTTTAAATTCACAACTGCCCATCTGTTGACTTAGGATAATAATGGGTATATTTTTCAGTAGCTGTCTGATTAACTTGGGATGATTATGTGCATATTTTTAGCAGCTGCCCGGTGCACTTAGGGATATCACATGGGTATATTTTAGATTATATATGAAAGTTGTTTTTTTAATAAAAAATTAAGTAAGTTATACACTTCTATCAATAAAGGGGAATGCCCACGTTCCATAGTGTATTGGGCCCAGGATGGACAGCAAAAATTATAATAATAATTGAGTGTTTTAAAATCTTAAGTGTATCAGATTTCTAGATGAAAAATTAAAAAGGACGCCATTTATTTAGAAAAAGTAGAAAATAAAACTTTTTATACATTAAGTATATATATATATATATTGTTATCATATATATATATATATATATATATATATATATATATATATATATATATATATATATATATATATATATTGTTATCATATATGACCAATGTATCATCTAAAAACGGTGTAGGAGGTAATATATTCGACTCATGTCTAGCTTAACCAATATATCAAAGTACTGCCATGCAGCAGTGATCTTTGATTCCAGAGCCAAAGTCGTCGTTAATAGTGAGCACAGAGTCCGTAAAACAAAGTTAAAGTCGTCGTTGATAGTAAGCACGGAGTCCGTAAAACAAAGACCAAGTCGTCGGTGAAGATCAGAATCAAGTTCACATACGAAAGCCAAGAAATCGAAATTGCAATCAAAACACATCCTTGAGGACATTACAGCTGACAATTATTTTGAATTCATGAAATTTGATTGAAAAACAAGTGTTGTCATTAAAGGAAACCAAAAATAAAAACTAGAAATTGATTTATCGCCTCTTTTATTACTTTTTTTTGTTTTATAAAATAAATACCTTAGCTTTATTTTCATTGATATTTTCTGTTAACTGGGTTATGACCTACGTTGGTTATGCAAAATCTTAAGTTATTTATTCAGTTGAATACATTTTCATCACAATCGATTCGTATCGATATTTAATGTGAAATTATATCTAAAATGTAATTTATGTGCTGGCAACATTTTGCCACATAACCTATGACGATTTAAAAACAAAAATACTTTTATTTATTGACATATGTTTAAATATATGTATAATTCATAACTTTAAATGACGAAATTAATTTTCAAAATCAATTCCTTGATTTTGAACATTAATTTGTGGTGGCTGCGGTGGGTCCAGAATGGGCCCATAAACAAGCAATCACAAGTTTTGAGATGTTTTCTTTTTTCCACAAAAAATTCGAGTCACTATCGAGAATTTTACTCGTGCAAAGTAAAAATACGCCTTTATTCTTGTTGGGCGGTTGCGCATAAAATAACCATCGATGCGATTGAGCATTGCATTCAACGTTATACGACGCAATTTGTAGGACATTTCTCTTGTGTGTCGCCGTTACAAAGCTGCGATTCGCGCTGAAGCGATACTATCGATAACTGTTCGAAATTAGTGCCTTTGTTCTCGCTGTCCCCTGAGAAAGATTCCACTAGTTTTGATAAAGAATAGCCGTGACTGGTGCACTCGAGTGTGGCCTTTTTAACTTAACACGATAAATGGCGACATGATTGCAATAATTCTTAATCAATCGTATGGAATAAGTGTTTTCGAGTTATAAGAACCTTTGCACTCCAATATTCTCTTTAGTTGAAAATTGTCTTCTTGTAGCATATACGATTTTCTTCTATGTACTATTTTGTATATAATATGGATATATTGTTAATATAATAATAATAATAATAATAATATGTTTATTTGTCAAAAAAAATTTGTTAATATAATAAATATGCGTTTCATGTAAGATTTATCAATTATGTTAATATTTATGCTGACTTTTGATAGCTTCCTAACTTACTTATATAATAGAAGTTGGCAGAAATATAAAATGTCTATGAATTCACGTTGATTTTCAACCTCAATTAACAATGTTTTATTTCAGTTACAGACTCTATGAATTATATTTCCACCTTAAAACGTTCGTCCTTTATCATTGTTCTTATCATTTTATTTCCGCGAGTGAAGAGAAGGGTGAAGGCATTTATATATCTGACATTTCAATGAAGTTCAATATTTTAGAAAATGTTAGTGGCAGGCGACGGGCGGTGTTTAATATCGTCGGGCAGGGAGATCTCATTTTTGCGGCAATGGCTGGCTAGTGCCAGATCCGAGTGCAGCATATGTTAGCAAATGACTATTAACTTCCGAGCCAGGAATCAAAAACTAGACTTAATATAAGATAGAGAATATTCCACGGTCGACTTTGGTGGTTAATTTTAAAATAAGTTTTGAATAAGGGTTTTTATAATAATACTTATTAAGAGTGTGAGCGATGATTACTTAGTTTTTAGCATTTGTATGTATTGTATAAGAGCAAATGCTTAGCGCCCATTCCAACCAAAACGTTACTTCTTTTTTATTCGGTTTAAGACCTTAATATTTCAGACTGTGACCGACTATATTCATCTGAAATATAGTCGTAGATAAGAAAGGCAACATCGCCTTGCAAAACGAAATAAGAAAGAGTATCAAAATTGCTTGATACGCAGTGCTTGTAAAGTAGAATAGTTGTATTCGAGTGAGGTTTATATCAACTAAGATTATGTCCAACGATAAGATGACCAGCAATGTGACTGAACACCCGATGATAGAACTGAGCATGAGGAATGAACTCATGTTACTCGAAAGTAACCTAACATCATTGTCATCATATAATTCCCTATGAATGCAAAACATCGTAGGAAGTGCCGAAACAAACAGCTTAATGTGCTTTCCAAAACGGGGGAATTTGTGCTACCTATCCGAGTTGGTCATGATCACCTATTCGATGACCCGCCTTGAGAAAGTTGTTGAACCTCCGTAATCATAAACTGAACGCGCTGACCTGGGAGCCATTGAGCTCCACATTTGAGTATACACATTAAAGTATATCCTTGAAATTATTGTAAAGCAGAACACTTTACGGTGGCGGTAGGGCTAAAAAGTCCCATAAGCAGCAGCCCCATACTCAATAAACAAACCATTATATATAATTTGCGCCTATACTTGAGAAGATATAGCTTGATACGATCATGATTAAGAGCTGAACATAAAATTAGTTCAATAATTTAACGAATTATAAAATGATGATTGTTAAAGTGATTGTAATTAATTCTAGTTAGTTAAAAGATTAGTTTAATAAATGAACTATTAGAACCTCTAAAGCAAATTTCTCACGGGGTTTCGACTGAGCGTGGATCTTCTTGTTCAGAGCTCACATATGCATATAAAGGAAATAAATAAATAAATGTCTGATAGGTTTTGAATTTGAAAATACGTAGAAACACAGATTTTTAAATTGGGCCCAGATCATTACAATTGCAATGGTACTGTGCTTTATACTGGCAGTAGTATGGTTGTTAATGAATAACAGTATGGCCCATTTCTTCAGCGATTTCATCCTAAATGTATGTCTTTGGAGTTCGGGGCTTACTTATTCTAATAGTCGTATCATCAGCATCGTTGCATATTTCTTTACTACTTTGTTTTCCAGTCATGAGTTCAATTTTTTGATCATTACGTTTGCTTTATTTTTTTTAACAAATGATACGAAGCGTTATCTGTGGTGATGATATGCGGCTTAGTCAAATTGTTAAAGTAATTGAAAACCATTCTCGCATTTTTTCATGGTTTAACAGACTTGAATGCAAGTAATAAATTCGGCACAAAACCTAACGAAGCGCGAGCATGAGCAATTTATTAATCTTTGCCCTGTACCTTAAGGCACTTTATTGGTAGACTTGGCTGTACTGTCCGTCAGTCCACGATTTCGAAACGGTGTGGTTTACGTTGAGCCATGTTTCATCGAGTAAAAAAATTTTGTTTCAGTTCGAAATATTTTATAATTTGCGTAAAATATCAATCTGAGTCAAAGCAATGGTTATGCATTCTTTGAAAAAAATTACCCTTTTTACACTGAAACCTAGTTTTCTTTAGAATTTTGTATAAAGGCAATAAGCTTCCTGAGAATAAATTTGCTATATGATTTAAAATATGCCTATAAAATTGCGTCTCCTAGCCCTTAGGGACGTGGTTGTTTAATGCAGGCGTAGTTTAAATCTTATTAAAATATATTTAACATTGTGAATACAAAAAATAAAAATAAAAATGAATTTCCTTCTTTAATACACAAATTTTATGTTATTATCTAAGGTTGTTTACATTTATCGATTCATTCCATACCCGCAATATTCCTATTAGACATAATCTATTAAGTACCTACGTTATCATTTTAAGTTGTAAGTGATAATAACGGACAAATTTAAGAGTTTTTGATTTTATAACTGTGAACAACATTTTTTTCATTATAATGTTATCTTCCAAAGCACATTTCTATGTAAAAGTTAATGGTATTGACATTGTAAAATATTTCTTTTTGTCGCGACGCTTGTTCAAAGTCATATTGTCGGATTTAGGGTTGCCAGGTTATATAAATAAAGAGCCAGACAAACCAGCCTACTTTAGTCTGACTATAAAACGATAAGTTTTTTTAGGTGAAACAAGGATTTCTTAATCATGTACAATAAAAGCTTCTCGAATTCAAACGAAACAATAATAAAAGCATATGAATCAGTCTTATTTTTTATTTATCATTTAATATTTATTACCATTGATAATTACAAATCAACACAAGACAAATGTAAATTACGGTAAAATTAAAGAGCCTAATAAAAACCGAACAGACCGGATTCCGTCTAATTTAGCCGCACTCGTAAACAAAAAGACTGACTGTGTTCGGCTTTATCCGGACACCTAGCAACCCTTGTCGGATTCAATGACTAGAGTATAGTTTAAGTCTAAGACTCTATGGCGCCGCAATTGTAAAAACAAATTATGCTGGATTATAAAATTGAAAAAAAAACGCAAACACTTAGATATTTTTTTTTTAAATATGTCAACTAAAATATTTCGGCAGTTTTGGTCACAGAAGGCCAGCCTATTTTTTCTATGAAGTGTTTTTCTTTAGTTCTTAGCCTTTATAGTTAACTTACAACGTAGCCCTCTTATATGAAATTCGATTATATTCAGTTAGGTATTTATCTTTACAAGAATAAATTCATATACTTGATTGCTGAGCTACAAAGGTGGCAATACCAACGCTTTGCTCCAATTAATTCTATTAATCATTTTGTCATCAATTGGAATTTCCTTAAGAAAACTGAAGTTTGTTTGCATTCCGCTCCAGCGCGCGTACTCGTGAGCAAGTGGAGCACTTTGCGACCACAAAATGCAATTATCGACCGCTGTCCGCCGCAGCTATTCTCGGATTGCATTCCGATGTTGCAGCCAAGTATGAGAGCATGGTTATGGTTCTCGATATTATGAAGATCTTGAAGCGAAAAATCAATAAAGTTTTATTAATATCAGAGAATAGAACTGTTGTAAGAAGAGTTATTGAATTAGCGCGTACAGATTCCATGTTGAGAAAGTAAAAACTATTGAGTAGAGGGTTCATTATCATCTCAGCCTAAACGTGTCCACTGCTGGATGGAGGCCACCCCCAAAAATGGAGGATCTTGCTATAACCTTCACGTTTGGTAGGCGGGTTGGAGATCACAGTAATAGACCTAAATTCGGAAATCGCTGTTGCCTATTTTGTCGTCAAAGGGAGATTTATGATGACTTCCTCTAGTATAATTATTATTCGGACGTAATGACTTATTCAATCGTGAAAGTTTGATGCTACTCTACTCTGATATCACATGGGATCTGCCGGATACCACACGGCACTGGATAACAGCTGAGTAATCACGAAATTATCATGTCGAGACCCTCCATCGATCAATGATGATGATTAGGTATTACATTCACATGACTTGGTATGCATTTTGGTTAAAAGGCGTCTAAGAACATATCCTACAGGAGCTAAAAAAATAGCTTCATGTTTTTAAATTTACTAAACTTATACGTGTAGGTTAAGCTCTAAATTAAAATGCCAACATTTGAGAGTGCCAGTCAATTATGGGTTTAAAGTAATAAAATATTGCCGATTTTGATGCCTTTGACTCAGTGAATTGCTATATTTTAAAGGCGTATTACTATCTAGCAGTTTATTATTCATATAAATATTATATTATATTTATAACAAGCTAGTTAGGGTACTAATTATTCTATTTAGTTATGACATTAGTGTCAGAAAAGTTGCTCCTTCCTATTTAGATACACCACTAGTTCACACACACACAAACACACCCACGCATGTCGGCACACTCGCGCACACTCTCTCACACACACAAACAAACACACACACAGGTGTGTGTGTGGTAATGTTTTTATGTACAAACATTACTACAAACCATTACACAACACGCTCTGTAATTCAGTGAATAGGTTTTTACTACTGTTTCTTATAGTTTAGTATTATTGCTTTTAACATAATGGTAAGTCATATATAAGGCACTAGCTGGTAGCCGCAACTTCGTTCGCGTCAAACTTAGATGTGTGCCAATGGGAGAAAATTGCCCACTCAATCTTACAGCAATTGTACACATAACACAATTTCATCAGAAATTGGAGCCATTTCAGATCAAACAAAAAAAGATACATAACAATTTTCAATATGTTTATATAAACCCTACAATTAAAACTATAGAACTTTCATACAAACTTTGCCACCCCATTTTACCCCATTTTGTAAAATCCTAGTTAGTGAGCACCTAAGTCTTAAAAGGGATTCCCATGCAAAATTTGAGACTTGTACTGCACTTGTAGTTTCTGAGATTTCGTGATAAGAGAATGAGTGACCTTTCGCGTTGATATATATAGATTAGTAACAAATTTACAGCCTATCAAACGGAAATCTATCTATGGGTGGGGGCCTGGTGACTTGTAGTTGCACGTTTTTATTTGGAAATCTATTTCAGGTTCTAGTTCCTTATAATGTTTTTTTAAATGTAGCTTATGTTTTAAGTACTTAATTGTGATAGAAGAACTAAATGATTTATTGAAGTAGAAACTTCTTTAGCGACGTTGTGTACTTTTTGGGATGGCTAAAAAATGTTGAACTCGCGTCCGGACGTTCGCAAGACGGAGGCAGTGTAGACCGCCAGCGCGGCGTAGGCGAAGAAGTAATATACCCCTCTCTTTCTACCGCACGGTGAATGTAGGCCTGCTCCTGCAGTTTCGTTCAAGCGGCGCAGGCCGCTTGCGCGAGTATAACTCGGTTACAATATCTGTGGACCTCGCTGGAATGTCAAGCCCCCTCCCCATTCTCTTGTCACCTCCCTGCGCTTTTGTTTTATGCACCGTACCTAAGCGCTGACGTGACGTCATCAGGTCCACAGATATTGTAACCGGGTTGTATGCGTGTGTGTTGTTATCATGTTTGCGTACGATAGCGGAATAAATGATAGTACTTTTATACTGACAATTAAAGCAATTCATGCGGAATTATTCCCTAACCGTTCCTAAATATCAAAAATGCACAACGTTACTGTTCATGTTTTCACTTCTGCAGGCACTCCCGGAGTGCAACCTGTTGTTTTTTTATTTATTCATTTTTTTAATTGAATCGAAAAATTGTGTTATCCTTCCTTTGCCACAGACACATGTACGTCGCATAACAACGCTACACGAAATAAATTTGCAAAGTCATGTCATAGATGACAACAGAATGGTCTAACAACATCTGATGCTACCCCGTGTGCTGCCGAAACACGTATAAAATAGTTCATAATTTGCAAGGTATGTCGCTATTTTGGTATCTGCGAGTATCTACATTTATTTGCAAGCGGTGCATCTTTATATTTTTTGCGGAAAGTAGCTAGACAGTTTTGTATTTATAGATGGATGTGAAGTTATACCTGATTTCATCATATACCAACTACTTATACCGTTTTCACGTACATTAACTGGAGGACCTTAAGCAAAAGTCACATAACCAGGAAGAAGATATTTTTGACTTGCTATAATGTTTCATAAATATCAATCATTCCTTCTGTTACTATAGAATTACCAGTTTTATATATGGATGTTGAACTAATCCATGTTTAGTGCTGAAAAAACGTCTACATGAGCATCTCAAAAACCAGAGAGCATTGTCTTTCCTATCTTACAAAAGTTAAGAAATTATAGTCTAGCTTTTAATTAAAATTGTCTGTAGTTATTTAACTGCCTTCATTCAAGTATACAAACTTAGGAACTATGCTGATTAACATAACTTAAACACATATCTGATTTCCATCTTAATTCAGGATGAGTTAAGAAGAAAAGTCATTTAAACTGTAATGTGTAAAGTAGAAACAGTCTCTGTGAAAACGCTATCTAACAAAAGTTAGATATGCAGACAGAAAGTTAGCGTGTTGAAAAATTATATCGCGTTCAAGATCAACGTTAGTTAAGTGAAAGAATGTTAAATCTTACCACAATTTTAATTGCACCTTTTTAGATTTCGGTATTTATACTCGTATTTTAGCAAACATTGCATTTGCAAACAAGCATTGATATATTTAGTTGAATAATTATAATAACAATTTTAATATTTATATAAGAACAATAAAAATACATCGTGGTTTACAATTTTAGCAAATTATACAAACATACTTACAATCATATAGGAGTATAATAATCATCCGGATACTATAAGTATTTAGTACTAAACCATAAAATAAATAAGAAAAAATAACTAACGAGTAATAAACGATTATATAAATAATAAAAATAACATATTTTTTAAACTGAAAAATAAATCTGTTTCCTCTTTATCGCTTGTTTGATTCTTAAAAATACGTATTGCATTCGGTGTTGTCATGGACTATGAGACTTGAAGTTCCTATTTGATAACTGCCCAGAACAATAAAAAAATAGAAGTCGCATAACGCGGCCTTTTCAAGGAAACCAGCGTAAGCTAACCTACTCATCTTTAAATCGCGATGATATTCTGATTGGTTAAAAAAACTTTAAAGCAGTGCGCTTTAGGTATACTTTACGCTGCAACCACACGATAGACGGCGTTTCAAGTTGAACAAATTACCAATTAAGGTTGCAAAAATATATAAATATTGATTTTATCGAATAATTGAAATGAACATATGAAATAATATAAGTTAAAGATAAAATTATTTTTATTCATATTGAATGCATTTACAATGCGTGTGTTGAACGTCAAAACTACGCAATGGCTTTGTAAGTTGAACGTTGGGAGTCCTTGTACCGAGAGGAAATAAAGCAATCCACTTTTCTTTAGGAAAACTGTAATAAATACAATATTTTGGTATATTCTCGATTACAATTGATTTTAGGTGTTATGTTTAAAAATAACACTTAGAACACTCTTTATTAACCTTTAATTTATATATCGTTTTCATTTCACTTTTATTACGTTCAGTATGAGTTTGCTTTTCAAAATAGTTTTCAAATTGATATCTTTTAAATCACTATTTTTTTAATTTTACAACCTTATGTGGGTACAAATCAATATAAATATTAAAGTGAAAATTACAATGCTATGTAATAAGTTGTAACCAATAAGCTTCCTTCAATATACTACTTATTCTTTTTATTAATTATCTTTTATTTATACAATGACCAGGTGCATAACTATAGAGTAGCGGGCATGTTATGACGGAAAGCATGCTATCAGTAATTTGTAGGTGTTTTAGAAACTTCAAGAAAAGCAAAATTGCACATTGAAATCTACACTTTAACTTCTCAAAAATAAGGTCGATTTATTATTTTTTTACTTCCAAGAACTCAATATAATCCATTTACTATTTTAATGAAAATAAGAGAACATATGAATATAATAAAAATAAAAATATACAAAAGCAAAATTGCACATCGCAAAGTGTAGATACACTTTAATATTTACTACAATTTATAACCTTATTTATTTCTTAAAATTGAACGTAATCAGTTTAGAATTTTTATTAAAAATAACAGAATATATGGTTCACCGATGGTACATTATGTCTTCCTTTGGACAAATTAGTCCTCTGTCTATCATTTTTACATTCTTAAGCTGACTGAGTAAGCGGAAAAAAAAGAGTAAGCGGAAGGTCTAAGTGCGCTGAGCAACGTATACTTGATGATTAAACGACGTTCTATCATAATTATACGAAGGCTTCGTCTGAAGAGATTAGAACACTTGTAGTACACGAACCGTGTAGCCATTCATACACTAAAGTTGAGAAATACGCATAAATAGTTATAATAAAACATTTAAAAAATAATGTCAACCTTGTATTTCTCATGTAGCAACATTGGGTGCTGGTATGACGTGCTTGTATCCGCCATTTTTCATTTAGTTCAGAGTAGAGAGAGAGTACTTTTTTTTTACTAATTTATTTTGGGATCTCACAGGGAAGGGTGGGATCTAATCTCTTCAGACGAAGCCTTCGTATAATTATGATAGAACGTCACTTCAGGTAAGTTCGTTTAATCATCAATTATACTTTGCTTCGTCTTCGAGATTAGAACACTTGTAGATCTTTAGAGTTTAAAAATTGTAAAAAAAAAAATACAATAAAAGAAAATAACCATATCAGAATACAACACACTGTAATCATCTTTGTATAATCAATTGGTAAACATAATATAATTATTAACTTAGTTACAACCTTTATCAGCTCAATTACATATTTGTTCTAACATAACATTATTGGCAATAAGTCGGTTCATTTTGAATTATTTTTTATAATGGATGTTGCAAAATCATTACTATCATCAGTCATCAAAGATCTATGATAGAATCGAGCAAATACACGGGATGAATCTGACCATCCAGCAGTTTTACGTATCAGATCTAAGTTAACACCATGTCTCTGAGCAGAAGACGTGGAAGCATGTCTTGTCGAATGAGCAGAGAAGATATTTGTGTCTACGCCACTCTTATTTATATGAGAACAGACTGGTTTGTATGGACTTTTGAAACTTATAAACAATGTATCATCTTTTCTGATACCATTAGTTTTATTAATATATACAGATAGTGCATTTGCTGGACAAATATGAGGTTTTTCACTGAAGAAAGGCAGTACGAGACAAGGCTGAAGTGAACCAGGACGTGAGGTTTTTATAAGGTTTGGTATTTTAATGATGATCTTTTGGTTGTTCAGATTTTCTATATTACATAATTTAATTTTACTTAAGGTCTGCACCCTATGAGCAGTCACTAATGCTATTAAAGTCACAACCTTTTTAGTTAGCTGCTCCAGAGAAATATCTTCATTTGGGTACCAGTTCTCTAAAAAATCTAAAACTGTCTTAGGATTCCAGGTAAAATTATATTTTGGTTTAGGTGGACGAAGGCGGTAAAAACCCTTGAATAATCTTGTAACTCTGTCATCGGATCCTATTCGAGAGCTAACAATAAGAGACAGAGCTGATCTGTAAGTGTTCAATGTGCTGTATTGAACACCAGTATGAAATATTTCAGTTAGAAATGAAATAACATACGGAATCGAAGCTTCATAAGCGTTGACGTTAAGATTATTGCAATACAGGAACCATTTTTTAAAGGCAACTCCATATTGTTTAATTGAGTTGTCCGATATTGAAGCGCACATGATGTTCAGTGCGCTTGGTGGGATGCCCCTTCTTGATAGTGCCTTGCAGATAATTTCGCGGCTACCAGCTTCACCTTGTGTTGCAGGTGGCTATTAGGAACAGACAACAAAACATTTGTATTGGTTCCAAGAGTAATCATGTCACAACATAGCGATTTAAATAGAGGAAACCACGGTTGACTTGGCCAGTACGGAACAACCACTACACCTTCAGCATTATCGGTAATAATTTTGCGAATCATTTTTAAGATAACTGATAAAGGTGGGAAGGCATAAAAATTGAGTTTATTCCAATCTTAAGTAAATGAATTGACAGCGAAAGCGCCTGGGTCTCTGTGCCATGAAACGTATCTATTACATTTCTTATTTAATCTGGTTGCAAATAAATCTATTTTTGGTTTTCCAAAGTATTTAACGATCTTGCTGAAGGCGTGATCGGTTAGTTCCCATTCAATATCAGGATGCAAACGCCGTGATTCCGCATCTGCAACTTCGTTGTCTTGGGAGCTTATATAGGATGCATAAACGAATATATTCCTTTGTTCGCACCATTCCCACAATTGTCTTGTAATATTAGTAAGATGAGGAAATCGCACACCTCCCATTTTATTAATATAAGAAATTGCAGTCGTATTATCGACGCGAAGAAGTATTTGACAATCGTTTAAATTATTTGCAAACACCCTTAGACCAAAATAAGCTGCTAAGATTTCTAGGTAATTAATATGCATATGTTTTTCACTATCACTCCATTTTCCATTGGCTCTATCCATACAGCATGCTGCCCCCCACCCTGTTTTGCTAGCATCAGAAAAGATTTCCATGCTATAATTATCGCCTCTAATTGGATTTTTGGAACTATCAATATGTGACAACCACCACTCGAAATCAGGTAAAAGATATTCAGGGACTGTCATGTAAGTATCATAATCGTCTGTTTTTTTTAAAGCATAATATTTGCATCGTTCTATGTTTTTGGTATAGACCCAACCATATTGAATAGCCGGGCAGGATGAGGCTAGGAGGCCTGCCAGTCGAGCAAACTGCCGAATGGTACAGCGTTTCAGTTTAGTGAACAATAAAATTACTTGTTTTATTAAAAACCTTTTTTCATCAGGAAGTGATATATTGAAACTATTTGTGTCGATAATAAATCCCAAATATTTACACACGTTGCTTGGTGTTAACTGACTTTTTTCATAATTAATAATGAAACCTAGTGTTTCCAAAATAGTCACTGTTTGAGATACATTATGTTGACAATTGTTGAATGAATTTCCAATCAAACATAAATCGTCTAAATAAATGGACGATACATATCCTAATGACCTTAATAAAGATACTACGGGTTTCATTAGTTTTGTGAAAACTAATGGTGCCGTATTAAGTCCGAATGGAAGGACATTAAATTCATATAATTTATCATTAAAAGTAAAACGTA
This sequence comes from Calamotropha paludella, assembly GCA_927399485.1. NCBI lineage: Eukaryota > Metazoa > Arthropoda > Insecta > Lepidoptera > Crambidae > Calamotropha > Calamotropha paludella. Next base: position 14,713,415 of record OV656804.1, on the reverse strand, counting down.
AATATTTTCTATGCTCCTGATTTATAGGCAATAAAAAGTAGGCATCTTTTAAATCAATTGTACATAAAAATGAATCTTTCGAAATCAATTTTAAAGTAGTCCTTAAGTCCTCCATTTTAAAATGACTAGTCGTTATAAACCTATTTAATGATTTGAGATTTAAAATAAAACGTTTTTTACCATTTGATTTAGGCACTAAGAAAATACTTGATACATATTGCGTATCACAGGGCACACATTCTGATATTGCACTACTGTTCAGCAAATCATTAATGAAACCTTGAAATTCATTCATTTCATTATTAGAATATTTTTTGGAGGACGGCATATATACTTGCTTCGGAATTGTGTGAAACGGTATTTTATAACCATCTCTAATCCAAGATAGGATAAAAGTGTCATTTGTAATGATATGCCACCTATTATGAAATAGGGCTAATCTACCAGCAGTGTGAGGTACCTCGTCTAGCGGCGTAGTTGCGTGCGCCCGCGCGAGCGCTGCGACGGCGCTGGTAGCGGCGGCGGTGCCTTGTAGGTCGACGTAGCTGGTGGGGGCAGTGGCGGAGGGGCCTGGTATCTGCGAGGCTGTTGTATTGTACTCCTCCCAGCTCCCGTCTGCCTCGCCACCGGGAGGGGAGGTCTCACATTTAAAGACCGCGGTTGGCTAAATCTTGGCTGTGAAAAAGTTGCTGTCTTGGCTTGAGGAATGTTCTTCATTTCAGCTCCCGATTTATTGATCGCCTTAGCTGCTTTTAAAGTATCAGCTAGTTTTTCGCCAAACAAGTAGCTGTCAACCTCAGTAGTATAAAGTTGATCTTTAATGTCTTTTTTTATTGTAGAAGTAACAAAACTTCGTCGAGACATAGTTTCAATATATTGAGAGTCACATAAAAGTTTACCTGCGTCTAATAAAAGTTTAATAGTTTCAGTGTCTTTGTTTTGGCTAGCAAACATTTTTGTCAATGCATGACTAATGCAGCTAATGGCAACTGCATTTTGATTTTGTTTTATCTCGATAGCTTTGTCCTTTTTTATTAAAGCATCTGACAATGCCGCCTTTACTTCGGGGTTCAATTGAGGAGAACCAATCTTTAAACAATTTTCTGGTAAAAAATACTTATCAAGAAGGTCTTTTTTAACATCTTTTGACAAACCGGACACGGCAATATGTTCCCAGCGGACGGCTAGTTCAGGTTGTATTGCTGGACTATATTTTTTATTCTTTGAGGGAGTTTCACCCAAAAGCTCAAGTATATTATTGTCTAAAGTAATTTCAACTTCGTTTGCCTCTGCAGAAGTCGATGGTACATCAGATGTAACAGAATCCACTACTAGTGGCTGTTCAGAATCTAGTAACAGTGAAGATGAGTTTTGTTCATCAGTTGGAGGCGATTCAGTTAATATTGTGTCATGTACAATGTCGGCAATTACTGGTTCATGAAAGTGCACATTTTGGTTATCTAAAACAATCAGAAAAAAATAAAAAATAAATAGCGTTAGCTACTTCACGCACGACTGCGCTTGTAATTAGGTCACAGGCTTGAAACCTGAGCTCACGTCAAGGTCGTGAAGGTATCATCCTTAATAGATGAACTCAACACATTGAAGTTGTGGATACAAAGGCGATAGTCTTATTAAACTACCCTCAATGTATTTTATTGTGAAGGTGACACTCTCAAACGAAGTGTACTCAACACTAATGACACTGGTTTATTCCTTAATGTTTTACAGAAATTTGTGAAATATACACATACCTTCTCGTAATGACAACGCAATATCGGAATTATTCGAAGATGAACTGGACGACATTTTACGTGAACGTTTTCGTAACTTTTTTTCCAACTTCCGTATTTTGCGTGTAATATAATCTTCACTGTCTTTATTCTTACGCTTAGGCATTTCCAATTAAGCTTAAAACACTTAAAAACTTTAAAATTAAACGTGTAAAGTGTTGAACGGCCGGGCACTAGAACGCGAATGAAAAATGGCGGATACAAGCACGTCATACCAGCACCCAATGTTGCTACATGAGAAATACAAGGTTGACATTATTTTTTAAATGTTTTATTATAACTATTTATGTGTATTTCTCAACTTTAGTGTATGAATGGCTACACGGTTCGTGTACTACAAGTGTTCTAATCTCGAAGACGAAGCAAAGTATAATTGAGGTTATGCGTATACCGCCCACTTGCGACTTCTCTTCTTTATTGTTCTGTAGACAACTGGGACAAATAGAATGGATTCCAAGTAAAGTCGTTTTGGATATAAAAAAACACTCAATTAAATGTTCAAGTAACGAAATGATGGATAAACGACTTGTACTTTTTTAAACGATGACTCACCGCAACTTTTGAGAAAGATGTTCAAAAGGCCGGTGCTAAGTAGAATAAATCTTTGAATTAGAATTATAACAAGGGTACTAGATAACCCTTATTATAATTCAAAGATTTATTCTTACCAGATGGCCAATTTCATAAATACGTATCAAAATGACTGAAGCTTAGAATAAGTTGTGCTGGTTTTACTATTGACTATGTTATATGCGATAAAAATAAGCACGAGATAAGTGGTATACACAAGAGTCGAATAAGATCAATCATTTACAATTAAGGGTGTCGAAAAGGCAACTATATTGGAGTTAATCGCAATAGGCAGTAGTTCTCTGTTAAGCGTGTAGATTATGGCAAAGCCCATCCAATTTTGGAAGAGACGTCCATCCCGTGGTGGATGTCTTTCAGCTTAGCTGATGATGATGAAACATTAGCATTGATTCCTAACCTAAGTCATCATATAGTTCCAAAACAGTCTATTTAAGATGGCAAATTCTAATACATGTTTTACTTACACACATGAACTTCTTATGGAAATTTTCGTAGTTGACATTCTTTTAATGATAAGGTTTCTACTTCTATTCTATTCTATTAAATAAATAAATAAAAATAAAAAATAAAAATTCTTTTTCAACGATGAGATGTATCCGCAAGTCGGCGTTCTGTGCCTATTTCGCGAGTTCATTAAACCTCAAATGTCGCTCTAGATTTTCGTAAATTTGGGCGGACTAGGTGTGTCGCCCACTGTAGCAACACGTTCTTAGGTCACTCCTTAGGTGGCTACAAATCTTTCTTACGGATGGAAACACAATATAGGGAGATTGAATCTTTACAAAAATTTCGAAATTTTAAAACTGTTATAACGAATAAGGCTCGTTTGTGACAACTATTTCTCACTTTTGATTGTGCGTTTTAATCACTATGCCCATTCGAAAGAAGATGTGTTAAACTCATTTTATAAGTCACCGGTTAAGTCACCCTAAACACTGTAAAATATAAAAAACTTCCACGGCATAATAGAGACGCGCAGTTTGGAATTATAAAAATAATTAAGTTAAGACAGGTGACAAAGGCAACATTTTTTTATGATTAAACCAGCTCTATTTTTAAGAATAATAAAAAAAAAAATTAGCAAAAGGGCATGCAACAAAAATGAAGTCTGGAGTATTACGATCAAGATAAAATAGATCTTGACATATAATGTTGATTATGGTACAAACAGCTGGATTTTTTATGGGTAAACGCTGCTGAAAGTAGGGTCATGCAATAAAAGATTATGATATTTAATTTATTATTTTAACTTTATATAAATATAACTTTCGATTACTTTCAATTTCATTGATTTCAATGAGATTTCAATTGAATCCTATTAATGTTGAAGAAAATAAAGAAGAATCATACATTATTTTTTATGATTTTCAGCTAGATGGCTACTTAATTATTAGATTTTATAAATAAAATTACATTAATGAGTTATTATGTTTTTGCCATTAAAGCGTTGAGCTGCTTTTTTGTATTTTTTTATCAAAAAGAGAACTAGAAAATTAAACTACTTTTTTCTTCTGTCAGGCGAGACATTGTTTGGTGTTTGGCGAGACCAGGTTTTTAAAAAGATTTCCTTTTCATCAAATTTATCATCATTCGAACTCAATGATATACACTGAGTTTTGTAAAATCTACTATACTTTAACAATATGTTCAGTGTATATCATTAAAACTCTGCAATACGATTTTTAATGAATAGTTACGTAAAAATGTAATTTAACGAATGCTTTATCAATTTAAACTATAAATAAATAGATCACATTTTTGTATGATTTGTATATCCAAAAAAAATTATTAGTAAATATTGAACTACGTAATATATGATAAGTATTTTTGCTTTTATACCATCCATATCAATTCATGACAATATTCTTCACATCACATCATTTCGAATACACACAGGGTTTTGTATACATTTAAAAACGGTTCGATGAGGTTTTTGTCTTTGTTTTGTGTCGCTTTCTTGCAAAATTCAACATCTATTTATAAGATGTCACCTCAGATTGTGTTGTTAGAACGTATGGTGTAGTAAATCGTTTAAGCTCTCGCGATCGCACCTTGGACCAGAGTCTATAGCATTACCACTTGTTCGCCCACGCGCGCCTACTCTGCAATGGATGTATGTATACCTCCATCGTTCTTTGTCACATCTGGTAAAGTAACTTCAACCTTGTCTCAAAGACTCAGAGAGCAAATTGTTTCATCGATGTTTTTTTTAAAAAAGGAGAACTACGTTGTGGTTTGTACATCGCACAGTGAACCTTGGCGTTTATTCTACGTTTTGATTATGCTTGTATTTTCGATAAACTACATAAAGAGTCATAGAAATAAAACAATTATTTCGTTTATGAGCCTTTATGCTTGTGCTATGTATAGCACGTAAAACTGAATTAAGTGTTTTAGAAAAAACTGTTTTATTTTATAATTTTAAAGAAAGATAGTTGCGAAAATCTTTTTAATTAATGACCTTTATATGGTATGATCTGCTTTCTAGAAAAGAGGTTTAGAGGAACGTTATTAAATTCTTGACAAAAATCCTTAATAAATTGTCCAAATATACACACAACCAAATAAAGCAATACGCAATTCATCATTATCAGATCAACCAGCCCACTGCTGGGCATAGGCCCCTATCAATGATCTTCACAACGATCGGTCTTGCGCTGCTCGAATCCAAGCGCTTACCGCGACCTTGGCTAGATCGTCGCTCCATCTTGTGAAGGGCTGTACATATAACGTCATACGGTTCACAGTCTTATTTTTCACGCAGGGAAACACCAAGCATTGCTCTCTATTGCTCCCTGCGTAGCCTCAAGTCTTCTTATAAGACCCATAGTTAGTGACCACGTTTCACTCATAACTTGGACTTGAGAACTTTTTGAAACTCTGGGAATGCTGCCCAACTGAGCTTGAAGCGCTTTTTCGAAGATAGACTTGCACAATTGAACTGTCTGTTGTTGGTATACTTAATGGTAAACAACTTTAGGTGTAATATTGACTAGAGGGGTACAATATGGGTATTCAACATGATTTGGTCTTGTCCATGATTATCTTAAGACCCACTTTTTGGGAAGAAGCATTATCTTCATGTCTTCGAACGTCTCAGACATAAAAACTTTTACATAGGCAAACCATGTATGTGATAAATACTTGACATTAATGGTAATGTCGTATCCATTTCAATTCAGAAGATTAAAAATATGAATTATCGCATCAGTAAATTGTTTCGGAGATATAACGTCTCCCTGTTTCACATTCCGCTGCAGTTAGATATTATTTGAGCTTTGGTTCTGGAGTCAGATCGACATTGAGGTTTTTGTATAATTATCTCAACACATCGATATACCCGTAGTCTAACTAACACTTTTGAAGAGACTACAGCACCGCTTGTCTCGATCTAAAAAAGGGCTTCAAACATAATCTGCCGCAGCGTATGAATTTGGTCTATGATAATACAGTTGTCAGATTGACAGTGCATTAAATGTTGCGCACGAAATTTACGCACGGTTAAACGGCACCATAGTTTGATGAGCAATCAGTTATGCACTTGTTGTTTACGTATATATTAAGCATGACTCACCTTGCTGCCACACCACACCACGCTTCGCTATGACACGCAATAGAAAATGACAATTTACCACTACCAAGACACTGCCAGGGCTGTAATTTAATTACTAGTGAGATCAAAAAAGGACACCACGTACGGATATATTTTACCGTTTAAAATCGTGACGAGTTAATAAGGCGCATTCAAATAAGTGTTATTGCTCGTGCTAGCAGTACATTATGTCTAACAAATCACTTAGACGTAAATAGTTATGGTTTTGTGAAAAGTACTTTGAAAGAACAATTGTCTTTTAACATTGGCGAAGAAAGGTCACTGCATTAATTACTTCTAAAGCCACTTTATGCATATATTGAAGACGAGGGTTGCTTCGCTAACGGGCACAATATACAGAGAGAATTTGTTCGATTGTACAACAAACGTTCTTATAAAAAGTTTCATTTTTTTAAACTGAAAAACTGAAAAAAAAGAATCGGTTGTCTGTAAAGTCAGTTTATGGACAATAATTTAACGTAATAGCATCATAAGAAAACATTGATGAAAAATTGCATACTTTTATGAATTGAATTGCATTATTGTCACTGAATTATCATTATTTTGTATAATACAAAGCACTAGTTAATTGAAAATTATTATTTTTTTTTTCGATAAATTAACATAAAGTTTTTGGTATTATAAACAATGGAAACCACATAAGATAAATTATTAATAAAACTAAATGGAAACCACATTAACTTTTCACTTCATGAAGTGGAAGAGAGTTAGATGCACCACAAGTCGAACGCTTAGGCCGATCGTGCCTCTCTATCGCTTGTTCCGCGCTCTCGCTTGCACGCTTGGCTCAGGCGGAACGTTACACTTTTTCGTACGTATTGTTATGTTATTATAAAATAACATAACAATCTTGCTCGCGATCGATGCTGTCTCGTAGTTTGGTAAATTGTTCAATAACTTTGTTTAATCAATTCAACTTAAACCAGAAAAAGAAGCGTTAATTTAAAACTCATTTTAGAAAATGGCTAAATTTCATAAAATAAACAAAAACAGTTACTGAATATGACATTTTCCTATATGATTTTCATACCTTTAGCTGTATCTAAAATATCTTGTCCACTTCAATTTCATAACCAGGATAATAAAAATATTTTTTTTATAAATTTCTTTTTGGTCTTATAAAAAAATATTTAAAATAAATATATCTGTATAACATTTACAAAATTTAAAAAATCTCTAAAAATTGCCACTCTCAAAAGAATAAATAACTGTAAATACAAGTATTCGGGTCCCGCTGCCTCATCCTCAAAATACACTCTATATTATTTTGTCCATCCCGTTTTTGTTAGGGAGTAGATACATATTTCAACAAAAATGAAGTTCATTGTTTCAAAAACTTGTTACCCTCAAAGTATTTTCTTTTTTAACTTTACCGTGCATTCATTTAAACTTAAACGCATCAAGATTTAAAAACGCTAATGAGTTTAAGTTCCGTCGCCATCGTGGGTACCAAACATTTACATACATCTCAGGATGAAGTTGTAGCATTCAAGCAAAATACACCTTGTTTTACCAACTTAATACTACTTACGAGTTAAGTATTTCTGCTTAACCAGCAGTACTTAGTCCGTACAAGTTGTCCACGTTTTCACTTGCCCTTGGACGACAACATTCTCACATACGTTTTAAAGACCTATAATAAATTGAAAAATAAGTATAGCTTAAGTTAAATTTACGCTCGACGTATGATACGATAACTGGTTTCTAATGACATCGGCAGATTACAAGCCTTTTTGTCATTATTATAAATTGCTCATGTAATGTTTTGAAAAGTTTCTTCTTACTTAGTATTTTAGTTCAAATGAATACTTTATATTTAATTTCAGTTATAGAAATGCAGTATAACATATTTATTAGACACTGTGTATGCTTAATAACTGCAAGTGCAATATATTAAGTGCTTTTGGTGATTTATAAATGTAACAATTACAAGTAATTCTACGAAACAGGAACTTATTGTAAAACAAAAGAAACTACTCAATAAGGGCAACCAATTCTTACATAACATACAATATAATTAATTATGCCTGTAGTTAGAAACTGTACACATATAACTAATCAAAAAATCATTTATTAAATTTCGCCAAAATATAGTTTTAAAAGATATATCTATGTATAGGAATCACATGCTTCCGAAAGTTGATAAAACTAGAAGGAAATACCTCAGAGTTTAATATACGACAGGTTGCAACTGCAACGGATGCGGTACAGCCTCCAGTCAAGCTTAGCACGGCGGACGGCGCGCGCGCATGTCAACTACTTACACGATTACCTGCCGCGATTTGAGTTTACGACTTCATAGTGGAACGGACATGGAATATCGCAAACATAAACGTAAAGCAAACCCTACATACAAATAATGCATCCCAAAACAAAAATTAGGACACTAAAAAAATAAATAATCAAAATGAATTTCTTTATCAGAATAACGATAATACTTTCAGTTTGTTTTCTCATATCAGATGCGAATTTCGTAATAAAAGGTGCAGTGAAGAAACGAAACACTATCATAAAAGTAAACGAGAATTTCCCGCCGTCATGCTTTTACAACAAATCTATATTCAAAAACAATAACACTTTGAAGCGTATAGTGCTTTCCTCGGAATACATTTTCACTGGGAAAATAACCGGTGTGCAAAAGAAACGGCGGGAGAATGGCAAGTCTAGAAGTGTATTCAAAGTGTTGATTCGAAGAGTTCTTAAAGGGAACATTGGTGATTTTGGTGATTTTTTGAATTTTGAAACGAGGACTAATAATTCGTCAAGTCGCCCGTTTTTGTTTGCTGTGGGTGGGATGTGGAAGAGGGATTGTAGTAGTAATGGTGGATGGGCAGCTTTGTTGTTCAGCAAAAGAGAGCAATCTTCAACCTTGGAGCTCTTGATGGATCCAATTCCTTCGAGTCTTGACCACGTGCGGCAAGTTAAGGCTATTATAAAAGGTATGATTCATGTACTCGTTTAACAATCTATTTTTTTTTAATCCTTAGACGTGCAGTTGTAACATTTTTATCTATAGTACATCTGGAAAAATATTGCTTTTTTGTGATATTAATTTATTAAGCAACATTTTGAGTGAGAACCAAAATAGAAAAAGATAAAGAAGAGAGTGGGATGAAAAACAAACATTTTATAAGTTCTCATTTCAAATTACATCTTTATTTAAGTTCGCTGTAATATTTGCCACAAATGTTTCTGATAAATTACAATTATTTAATGTAGCAGTTCAAAATTAAATTCAAAATGCACGTTTTGAATTAATCAAGGGTTATTTATTCCCTTTCCAAGTAAACCAATTACAGCAAATATTGTTATGAGACCACCTCGTTACCGCAAACTGCTCATAGGAAAAGCTATAAGCAAACTTTGGAATTGAAATTCATAGATAAACTGTTATGGTCTGTTAGGTCTAAATCCTAATTAAATACTACGTTCTGGAACATTGATAATCAATATTAAAATGAATTGTAATGAAGATCCCATCAAAAACAATACTTAATACGACTCTTAATACGTCCAGTCTATCCAGTGGTCTTAGGGACTGGACGTATTAAGACAGAAATTCTCTTAAGTAGGGACTGAATAAATTTATAACCGACTTGGTATTACATGGATCTCACAACTTTTTACCGTAGAACAACTGAGTTGCGAGACTTGGTTTTTTTTACAAGTATTGTTTTTGATGGGATCTCATTGCTTTTTGTATTTTTTTTAGTTTTTCCTTGATTCATACACCAAACACTATTTATATTCCAAATTTGAAGCTTCTAGGTCTGCTAGAAGTGTCTTAGAATTTTGATGATCGGTGAGTCAGTGAGTGACAAAATTAAGAAATTTGACCTGTTATAATTCTTAAACTACTAGTTCAAATTTAATGAAATTTGAAATATACCGTGTCTTTACAATGCCTGCATGATTACTGAAAATTCAGTCTTCTAGTTTTATCCACAACGAAGTTACAGGGGGTCGAAAATGGCCTGAATTGCTTCGAGAAAAGGATGGTACGTCCATGCCGCTTTTTTGCTCGACTTGGCGGGGGCACTGCCGTGCCCCCAGATAAAAACTAAAATATTTGTGCATTATAGTTGTATTTGTGTATTAAGCCGGGACGGGTCGCTAGTTAATTATATAATCAGATAACAAAATCTAAACGAACAAGTAGATGCGTCATTTAAAAGCTCCACAAAGTAAATTACATTATCTATACTAATATTATAAAGAAGTAAGTTTGTGTGTTTGTATATTTGTAAAATTGTAAGGGGTAATCTCGGGATCTACCGAACCGATTTAAAAATTCTTTCACCAATAGAAAGGCACATTATTGCTGTGTGTCATAGCATATATTGAATGCTAGAAAATATTTAAAGAATTTTGTCCACCCGTGCGAAGCCGGGACGGGCCGCTAGTGTTATATATGGTAACAACACAAATTGTTAATATTATTCTAAATTGCAATGAATTTAAAAAATAGGCATGAAAAGCGTATTTTCCTCTATCATCACATTTTAATTAGACCCATTTGCATCACACCAATACACTGTTTTGCATAACGTATTTAGCGATAATATAACATTGTTTGACGTTCTAACTACAGTTCATTTAGTGTCAGAAATCAAGTGTTAATATCGCTCACCCGTTACCAAATACACCAATTTAATCATTATCAAATCAATCTCTGATGGATTAGTTTTCAAGGCAACCGAGACGAATGCTTTTAAAATAATATTATCACTTATTATATATCTTAGTTATATCATAATGTTAAATAAAAATGTATATAAAAACACTTAACATTTTAATCTAGACTCACACCACCTCTCAGCTGGGCAAAAATAAGTTGTAATCAACTTGTAATTTTTTTTGTGAATTATATATATTGCTACCCTTTGATGCAACGGCAGCGATCTTGCATTTTGCACTAACAGTCCTGGGTTAGAGTCTCAGAAAGGACAGACGTTTGTGTGATAAATAGGAGAATATGTCCGTGAGTCATGGGTATATATATTCCCATGCTTATCCTATATTTATGCATCGTATATGTATGTTTATCCGTTACCCTAGTATCCATACTCTGTAGTATGGATACTACTATAGAGGGCCTGTGCCCTACAGTGCTTATTTTGGGCTAGGCTCATTCGTATAAATGTGAGGAATATTATTTTCATCGGGTTATGCGTACTTTGTAACCGTAGGGTGGCCCCCTACGAAAATATAAGTATTACCCACCCAGCTGCTTTAAAAGCGGTGAAATATTTTAGGAGATGGTTATTATTTGAACATGAAAAAAAGAAACTTCTTAAAATATAGATCAAGATTAAACAGATAGCATGGAAAAAAATACCAAAATAAATTATTTGTTAGAATAATTCTAGAATGCCAGCTTTCACGACGACACAATTATCTTTGCCGACTATAGTTACAACAGAAACCAATTAACATTTTACTCCTTAAAATAAATATAAGGGCAGTAATGTACTAAAAAAGAGGCAAATATTTTGATTGAAATTCATTCGACATTTCAACACTGGCTGTAAAGCTTTATTGCAGGCTTAAAACAAGAAACGCAAGCGCTGAACTGTACATTGAAATCGGATTATCCCAGATCAGTTTTGATCGCTTTTATACATTTATAAATATAGCAAATGATTCTTGTGACTTCATCCGCGTAAAAAACGCATAAATCTTTTTTGTAATATTTGTCTTTTTATGCCATCATTATTATTTGTTATCTATAAAAGATCTCCCACACGATGGTTTAAATTATTATGTTTGCTATCCAATATAAATGTGATAAATTGTCAGATTTGCTAATTAAAAATTAGTATATCTAGCTTGTAAGGTATTAGTAGGCTAATAGTAATATAAGTATATGTCTTCACTTAAAGTTGGTATAAATAGGCTTGTAAGTCAGATAGGTTTGGTAAGATTAGCGAAAATTAGAAATTTTCGCTACGTCATATGATATCGTTTTGCCCCCTCGAATTATAAAAGATTAAAGCTTAATTATATAAAGTAATGTACTTTAATACATTGGTTTATATAATTATAGAATTCTAACCAGTCTATAACCTGTAACAATATGAATGTGTGTAATTGTAATGCAATTGCTTTTATTTTGTACTAGCTGACCCAGCCACGCGTTGCTGTGGCACAGTAATTTTATTTTTCTAAAATAAAAGTAGCCTAAGTTACTCCTTATTACATCAGCTACCTACCAATAAAAGTCCCGTCAAAATCGGTCCAGCCATTTCAGAGATTAGCCGGAACAAACAGACAGACATTTATACTGGTACATAATTTTGGTGTATGTACCGTATATATATATATATATATATATATATATATATATATATATATATATATATATATGAATATTCATATGCATGTAGTAAAAACTTCTTGGTAAAAACTGGTTATTTCAATGTTACAAACAGAGACTCCAATTTTATTTATATGTATAGATATCGCATACCGTTGTCGCCGCTAATTAAGGTTTCACTTGATGAAGTAGTTATTATGTTTGTATTTGTTTTGTGATTGTATTAGTGCAACCTTGTTGGTGATCCGTTTAATAAATAATAAAATAATAATAAATATAAAGACATAAGCCATATCTAAAGAAAGAGTTTTAAATAAAAATATATATATTTTTAAATATTTAACCATCTATAAATAAATACAGGTATTTCTATTTCATATAGTAATAGTTTTAATCCACTTTGATGCACCCAACGATATGATCGAATATCTTGATGCCGTACTACATTTTTACCTAGAAAGTAGTGACTATGAAACTCCAATTTATTAGGCGCTTACCTATGCAATTGATCGTTTGTATGGGTATTCTGTTTTTATTTTCTAAAAAGGTTTATTTATGTAATTTTCTCAGTAACTACATGAGCCGACTTTCGTTTAAGTGTGTTTTATTTCTTAATATAAAAAGCAAACATCTGTATTTTCATATATTTATAAGTATCAAAACATATTATCAAAGTATTCTTAAGTATAATAGCAAAGCAATGGCTGTATCATGCGTCATGCTCGTGAACGGGTGCTGCCTTAGGAAATGGGTCTGCTTTAACCTTCAGTATTAATGACTAATACTGAACATACATCTTGTTGCTTTCTTAAATCTGTCGTTTATTCCCTGTATGTTATTGCAATATTCAGGGATACTTACTTTAAGTTAGTACAGATACTTGTTGGCTTTGTTGTAATCAACGAATTAATGATACTCGTATCATAACACTATTAGTATTGTCATAACAAAATAATTTTGTTTTTTTTGTGGATTGTGTATGGTGACGACGTATTATATTGTAAATGTCGTTACTTCTGTTAAAGCTGACGCCCATTCTTCTTGTCAGTTAAAAGACGTCCTGAATGGGTGCTAGGTAAAAATGTTGTACGATTCAAAACACCTTATTTTTTAAGTGTATTTAAATATAATTATTTTCATTTTCATTCTTTAATATTGTTAATTATTTCTAATTATTAGTAATTACTCGGTTTGCCAAATTTTCTTGAAATTTAACCTGGATTAAAATAATGGCACGAACTAAAGTTACTATCGCCTTACAGGAGTTATACACATAATTTCATAAGTGAGTATCTAATAATACTCGTATACCTATATTACGAACTAAAGTTAAGGCTACAATTGAAATGTAACTAGCCCAAGTATTCGTATTATTGATCAGAAACAATAATAAAACAGCTCGATGAGGAGTTTTCTGGCTATGATATCGATGGTGGTATAAAATTACAATTCGACCTCTTCCGTGTATCAGTAGTTGCATGTGCAGTTGTTAGCACCTGGTTATTTGCACTGTAACTCGCGCGATAGAATAGAGCTCATCTTCCCTACAGCGCTATCATCTGTGAGCAAAACGTGTGTCCTAGCATTAGGGGCATTAATAGGCTGCTCATGATGAAGAAAGACTATGTTATACGTTACAAAAAAGAAATTGGGCATTGTTTAATCACTTTCTTGTAGTAATAATATAGTAATCATAGGTTCCAGTTCCAACTAAGTAAATCAGAGATAAATTTGGTTCAAATGACTTGTTACACTCCAATTGAATAACATGGATTTGAAATAGTAAAAAACAAGTCTGGTTTATTTATTTTAAGTAAAATAACTGGTGTGTGTAATTTGTTTGTGTTTATAAAGAGTAAATGGTTTAATTTTTTTGTGGAAGATAATTTCCTGAACAACTGTCAGGATTTAAGGAATTCTATACCAATACTTAGAAAAACCTCTAGGATCTTCATAGCGGAAACTCAGGGTGAAATCGCGGGTACAGCTGGTCTTCTAAAGAAAAGTCATAGAGGAGCACACGGTACGCTCGACAGTGATATTGTTTATTATAAAGCTACGCAGTTTCTTAAAGATTGTTTGTGGCCTAGTATTTGTAAAAAAGGACGAGAAAAAGCAGGTTCGTGCAATAAATTGCTAATCATTTGCTGAGGTATTATTACATGTATGTGTACATTTATAAGATATTCAGGTATATGACAATTTAAGATGTTTAAACGAAACTTAAGAGATAGAGATGATATGGACGTACTACATCAGTAAATATATAAGTTATAGTCTTTTCTGGTACAGACTGATGGCCGGCAAGATGAAAACAGCACGAGTTGTTCTTATTACTTTATTACCTCGATACTAAACACCTACGAACATGGTTAGCACGAGCTTTTGCAGTGTTATAATTGGACAATTCATAATATTGATAAATTTTGCTTGCTATACCTATTCAAATTACAAATAAAATAGGAACAAAGGAAACCTCCTTCCTGAACTACTATATTGACACTAAAATTTGAGTGTATCTCAAAATCCATTAGTATATCTCCGATTGAAGACACACTAAAATGGTGCAGAGGTGGTTTATCTTACAGATGATTATCAGGTGTGAATTGCTAGCCAAAGATGGACTGTAGTAAAAGCATGGAGGTAAATTGTTAACCAATTTTATGTTTGTGGAGAGATGTATAAGGAACAGTATGTAACAGTAGTATAGGATGTATAAGGAACATAAGGAACAGTAATATCTTTTTGTAGGCGTAAAGTGACTCAAAAAAAAAACCTCTTGACAGAGGTTTTTTAAGGCTGACGCCTTAAAAGGATTTCAGCATCGATACTTTGAAGCGAAATTATTTAATGTTTTTTTTTAATAATTGAAAAGACTGTGCCGATTTAAGATTGTAACGCTAAGACTTAAATATAGAAATGCTGAAAATCATACAAATTACTCCATTTGATCTCTCTATCTATCTATACCCATCTAATTATAAGGTTTATCTAATTTGACGACTGACCGCTCTGGTTAATAAAAAACCTGACTGCGAAACCTGTAGGTTATAATCCTGCTTGAGGGTAATTATTCTGTGTCATGAGTATGTACCCGAATAATAGGTGTTACATTTGAAATTGGCTTATATAAGGAACGCACTGGGATTGCTTAATTTAAAATTTGCCTAAAGGTTGTCATCGCATTTCATCTTTATAGCATTGATTGACTCAATATAGATTTTACATAGTTTCAGACTTAAAAGTAGATTTAACAAAATTAGCCATCTTATAAATGATTTATTCAGTCTCTGAAGGCTTCTATAATACCTTTATTATTAAAAGTGTAAAATACTCGCATTCATTTGGCTTTTGTGGTATTTTCTTCACCATAATTTAAGTCATTTACTTACTAATATTATGTTTAAATTATGAACACGAAGTTCCATTCCTTGGTTCCAAATGTATTCGTAGAAGCGGACGTGTGGGCGGGTCGCACCGTGAGAAAACAAACCCGAAAATTGTACAATTGTGCTTTTATACTGTCACGGGAAATACGGGCACATTCCGCTTTATTCGAAAATACTGGTAAGTTTTTTGTTTGGGTAATTATACTGTACGAATGACAGCACCGCCTCTATCCTAATTACAGGTAAAAGTGTTAAATTGAGGTGCGTTTGACGTCTCACCGGCATTGGGCTGTAAAAAACACACATGTTTCCCTTTATTCAACACTTTAAAAAATAACAAAACGAAAAAACTGACTCGTATCTCATGGGTCAAGAGAATACGTTCCGCATTAAAATATTTATTGCCCATAAAACGATATCAAACAACAAATCAGAATACAGCATGACAAGATAACATTGATTCGTAGTGATAAAACATTTAAAAGATAAATGTAATGGACAAGGCCGGCAGATAAGGACAAACACCGATCAGAACACGAGAGTCCTTTAGGATGTCGGGACATGCATGTTGTATCGGACCACCGCCGAAGTACATTGCTCTACCGCCGCCGACAAATTTATTGACACTCTTTCAATTAAACCTATTGTTGCCGCGAACAGAGACAGCGGTCACAACAGAACAAAACACGATAACTTGCCGCATGAATTCGTAATGCGTCCCAGTATCGACCGCCCGGACGCCGTAAAAGGAGATTTATTAAAACTATTTGGAAACTGATTCGATCGAAACCGAAATGATTTGACATTTAGATAAAGACTAAAATTTATTTTTCCCTCGGATGCGGAGCTGCGGTGGAGTGACAATGGAATAAAAAGGTTATAAAATGCCGGTTGCGGGTCGACTTCGTCCCACGGGTGTTGTAGTGTTGTCGGATGTTCGTGCTGCATATCGTCGGCCGTCGGACTCTGGCAGGCAGATAAACGCAGTGTTATTATGGGGCGGTGCTGCAAGCACGTGTAAATCTATGAGAACCGAGGACGGTAGATAAGGCGCGTGCGTGGGCGTAGAGAGATCGTCGGCGCCGCAAGCGCCTTCGGCGGCGCCATCGCTTCGCAAAGTTTACGCTTTTTTTGTGAACGAGCTACACGCTAATTGGATTCCAAGAATAGCAAACCGAAAAGTGGTTTCACATTTCACATTTGTTGCAGGTATAACAATGGCTAATAAATATTATGGTCAAATACATAATATTGTGCTTTTATTTTTTTTTATCATATTGAAGCAATAAGAATAATTACTAACCAATAATAGGATATAGCAAAACCATTTATTAGCTCATAAAATAACACCTACGTTGTTTTTATTTTCGGCAAACATACTCGTATCTATTGTTAGAAAATATTGTCAACTAGCTTTATATCATCTTTTAATAAAATAAATTATTCAGAGTAAAGATGAGTTTTCTAACAGCATTGTTTTCATCATCGTTGAGGTAGATCAGTGTGGCACTAATCTTCTTAGTGGACGTGACATGTGAATGGAGAAATTTGCTGACGCATTGTTTATGGGGACGAAAGTTCCAAAGACCGAATTTAACTTTGTATCATATGTAAAGACTCCTACTTTTTGTAGACAAGGTTTACGACTAGTAATATCTTTTAAAACATATAATAAATACTAAGAATGTATCTTTACATGCTTTTAGTCTAATACCATATTTATATACTAAAGGTAAGCATGAATTTTAATTTAACGATGAAACGCGTTTCACCCTGGTTTATTCTACATGGTTTACTTGGATAACGTATGCAGTTATCCAAGAATAAAACTCGAATTATTGATCTTTTTATATGGTTACTAACCGGCTACATTCAAAAGCATCATCGTTCCTAGCGTCTCCGAATGTTTTCCTAATTTACATATGCCTATTGTATCCCGTTGCGTTATCGTAAAATTTAACAGCAGCCAACTTCACATGTCCTGCGAGCGCCCAAGATGCTACTTTATAGCGGTCCTCAAGACCAAGTTAAGGTTATGGCTATAATTCAGCTTTATGAAACCCCTTTCAGGTAACAAAGTGTGTATTCGGTAAGTTCTCACATAACTTAAGTTGACGAGTCAATGGCAGCGGCTATTGGGGACGATTCTAATGAAACTAACTGTAATTCTTTTGTCTATTGTGTTGGGGAATTGTAGTGTTCAGAATTTTCGAGACAACTGATGGCAATTTCAAAATGATAGTTCTGTCTGGTAATTTGTTTTTATGTAGTTCGGTTAAGGTCAAGTAAATTTTAGGGGTCCGTGCATTTGAAATTCAATCAATTCTGATTGTCTACAATACTAGAAGAAAAGTAGGAATTTCGAAAAAAACGTTTAATTAGGTTTTTATCTTAGTTTAGAGCAAAATTATACTTTCATTTATATTATAATATTTCCGTTTCCACTCGATTCCAATCAATTGCTTTTATTGATATAGAAAACTGACATGTTTTGTATATGAACAGGTGGTGAATATTCACCTTTAACCACATGTCTGCGTTGCTAAATTCGTTATTTTATTTCTCTGTATTACGAGTTGTTATATCGCAATGAGAAATTCTTAACAAAGGTTTATGTCTTCAATAACGAAATTTACGACGCTCTTTGCGGTTGTAACATGTGCCAGAAGTACGGCATCTACGAACCAGATCGCGAAAAACATTCTTCAGATAAAATTAAAATTCCGCAGCCTATATGGAATATGCCTATATTTATGTATAGCCTACTGTAATCAAGATCTCTTTGAAGCAAAATAAACCATTGTAAAAAAGTTTTATATGTGCATAATATATTTATGGCATCTAGATATATTTTATATTTAGATAGTTTAATAAAACACTATTTTATTTAAAGATAGCTCTGTAGTACCCATTTTTGAAGATAAAATGTAACTAAGTGACTGGCATTCGTCAGTTTTCACTAAAACTGACTAATATACACACACATACACACGCACGCGCACACACATATTACACACACATATATACGTGAAATATTAAAACATTTTGTTTGTGTCCAATGAGTGTATAAAAATATTGACAGAAATAATAACCGTTAAAAATACAGTACAAGTATACATAAACTAACACATAATTACGTACCGTATGGGAATATAACTTACCAGTAAAAACAAAAATATAATACATGATACAGTAAATGACAAACTCATACACACTTAAGGTAGTTATTAAATACCGAATCAGCTTTTTGAGAGTCATAGTTGATTGCAGTGAGTGGAAAAGAATTGGAAACGAATTCGGTAGGTATGCTGTTTATTAGAGGAATGAGAAGAATAGAACGAAGGTCAAGTTTGCGAAAGATAACCAGAAAAGGAAACCTAGACTTCAAGTATTTTGGGATAGCTACGAAGGTCATATTGAATATTAATGAGGGCACAAACAACCCGCACGTTCCATTGCTCACTGTTACTGAGGGAAAGCGGATACGTGGCCGTATTTACGTACACCTAAGATGAAACGTATGCAGTTGTTAAAGTAGTCTACAAAATAGAAGAATTGTCAGTGTTACAAATAATTGCGTAGTTAAAGATAGAGAGAATGAGACACTTGGTACAAGTAAAGTGATGTGGTACAAGACGGGTAACAAAACTTAAGCGTATATAAAAAGCACTGTTAATCATTCTTGTAGACGAGACTTATTATTTTACACAAATGATTACACCTTCTACTTATCACATGCGGCCAAATGAGAGGACTAAAGAAAAACGTAAGCGTCTTACAGATTTTCATCGAGCATCGGAACGGCTTGCGAAAAATTGTGTATAATCATTGAAACGAGGCCAATTGGGTGGATTTATTAAAATTCCCAAAAAAAAATTTGTATATCAAGAATGAAGTGGCAATTTAATACGGGATGCTATTGTTGTGCGAGTGAGAATCAATGTAAATTAGATAACATTGTAGGGTAAGGACTCTTTTAACTGTTTTTTACTTTGGAACAAGCCAGCGTGAGTGGGGCTGGTGGTCGTAAACCGGTGTTAGTGCGCAGGGTGCTCCCTCCATAAAGCTGATCGACTTCGTTTAAGGAAATTCAAGTTGAATTACGTAGCAACTACTTATACGACTTGCAGTTTTAGTCTTAAAGTGAAATTCCAGCATTCATTTGTACATAAAATATTTTTTCTCAATGTGTATCCAGAAATTTTTCTTTCTTAAAATTTTTATTTCGTCCTTATTACATAGATATAATCTCTAAACTTACGGTTTATTTATTTATCCATTATCAGTAAAACTAATTTTAGCCTTTAAGACAAAATATATAAATTGCTTAATTTCACGGCTAAGGTGTGTGGTCTGCGGAACTACCCGAGAAACTATAATTGCTACTGACATACTCACTTACAACGGTGTCGTTGCCTGATGTAAAGCCAGTTTAGTATGTGTGTTTCTGCTGTCATTACACACGAAATATTATGATATTTATATGCATCACCATGCCAATTATTCCCGTCTGTCGCTACTGTGAGATGAAACTACTGAAGGCTAAGTGTAATACTTCATGTACACAAACGGTATTATATCGTATCGAGTTAATATTGCAAGGTCAACTTTATCATACAAATAATAACAAAAAAATAAAAGATACGTATTAATCTTTAAAGATTTACACTGAGGTTTCTGTGTTTTAAAATTTAATGGATTTTTATATTTTGAGTATGCATTACAAAATAACGATTTTCAAACACGGGAATACGCTTTGTCTGAAACTACTTGCATAATAGTATCTAGGGATATTTTATTGATTGAAA
Source organism: Calamotropha paludella (assembly GCA_927399485.1). Taxonomy (NCBI): domain Eukaryota; kingdom Metazoa; phylum Arthropoda; class Insecta; order Lepidoptera; family Crambidae; genus Calamotropha; species Calamotropha paludella. Next base: position 14,692,905 of record OV656804.1, on the reverse strand, counting down.
AATACAATTGTGCGTTTGTAGCAGGCATAAGGTGTGAGACCAACTCGGGCGCAGGTAACTTTCGGCTGACATTCCAACTCTTTGTTCGATCCGACGAATGTCGTTTGCCCACGCGCTTCCGGACACGTTACAAATTTAAACTCTGGATCGTAACTGTTGTGGTCATTAATTCCATTCCAATCGCATGTTAATATCCTACGCCATTTCGCTTTGCATAACAAAAGATAGATGACATAAAACTTGATTGTTTACCCACGAGTGTTTTTGTTCGTAAAATTGTTTTTATATAAGATTTGAAGTTAAAATAAATGTTGTATTATTTATTGCCTTTTGGGATTTGAACTCAGGACTGCTAACTAACCAGCTTAGCTTCTCTGGAATGCTACTCCTACTAAAATTATACATTCGTTGTCTGTAAAGTCGGTTTTGCGGACGATTATTTTACGTGATAACGTCATAGGGAAACATTAATGCAAAAATGCATACTTTTACGAATTGAATTGAATTATTATCACTGAATTATAATTATTTTGTATAATACAAAGATGGAGTTACTTAAATTTTTTTTTTCGATAAATTAATATTTATTTGCACTCGTTAATTCAAATTATTTTTCATCAAAATCAATGTGCTATTAACAATTTATTTACAACTTATATACATGTGACATATTTAAGATCCTCCGCAGTTGACTTTTTATACAATTGTTTAATATATGAGTAATAGTATTTTTTTAAAACAATGGAAACTACATTAACTTTTCACTTCTCTTTATAAACAGTTGACATAACAGTTAATGTGTAGGTTGTGTGCTGCCACTGTCTCTCTTCTACTCGGACGCATCGGCCGATGGAGTGGAAAAGAGATAGAATAGTCACAAGCAGAACGCTCAGGCGGAAAGTGATAATGAGGCAAAGTGACAATAAGCCATGCTTTTTCGTGCGTGCAGCCGGCGTTCATCAATTTATAAGATATCATCACGTTCAAAAATAAACATATTCACTACACGGTTTACCCTTGACTTCTAAAATTAATCTTTTGTTTACCCGCGCGTGACAGTTGGGTCACCATCGTTAATCTGGGTTCATAATACACAACGTTGTTTTTAGTTTACCTTAAGAGTCCCATAAACAAAGGACTAAAAGCAGACAAACAAAGCAAATATGAAATAAACCTCTTTGACACTTAGATGTAGTTTTCTTGTGACCCTTTTAAGTTTTTCTTTTGTTTTTCTAATATTACGTACTATGAATGAGTTCAGATTATCAGAGCATTGTTGTAACTTAAGTCGAAGAAAAATCGTTTCGAACTGAGACTTTGCATATGGTTTCTTTAGGTAAACCAGGGGGACAATCGCCATAAAAATATGAAGTTGGATTGGAATTGAACTACTGCTGAACTTCAACTTTTATATTTCGTGACGCGGTAAAGATTTGACAGATGGTTGAGACGCAACCCGATTGAAGTTGGAACGCTGGCGTTGTGGGCAGTCATTATAATCGCTGTGGTGTTTCCGAACTAAAGTACTACGCAATACCTACAATACCTACTAGGTGACATCACTTTTGATTCTAATGCGTCTCCGATTCAACTTTGTTTGTGTTTCAACTGTCGAGTAAAAATTAGCGCGATACCGATTTCGTCCAATGTTGGATTGCAATTAGAATTAGATTAGAATTGAACCTCAGCGGGCCGTTCACATTGAAAAATAGCGCGATTGGCCTCCTGTCCGTTTCAATTCATATGCTAAATCAAGAATTTCGTTATAGCCTTACTAATATTATAAATCGGAAAGTGAGTTTGTTTGTTTGTTTGTTTGTTTGTTCCGCTTTCACGCCGTAACTACTGAACCGACTGCTTTGAAATTTTGCAGACGTAAAGATAAAAGTCCGGATTAAATAATAGGGTACTTTTTATCCTGGAAAAAAATTGATATTCCCGAGGAAAAACAAAAATATTGTTTGCTTGATGGATGGATTGTAGATGGCGCTGTGTGTCGTTTAAAACAAGGTAAAATATTGCAAACGAATATAAACATGTAAATTTAGAAGCTAAATGATACGATAATATAATTAATCCCCGAAAATGTAGAATTCCCCAGGGATGACGTACAATTTGTTTTATCGTCTAAACTGTTTTTTTTACATCTACTTATATGTTGCAAACGAATATGAACATGTAAATTTTGAAGCTAAATGAACGAAAATGAATCCTCGAAAATGAGGAATTCTCGAGGAATGACGTACAATTTGTTTTATTGTCTAAATTGTTTTTTTTACATCTACTTATCCTGAAATCACTAAAGTCAACGAATTACTAATTGGTATAAGTATTAGTTACGTTATTTAGTTCTTGAGGTATGCGATAGATGGCGCTGGGTTTTTTAAAACATGGTAACGATGTGTTTTTTAAAATACATAAGAAGTGGAATGAATTATATAATTTTGTATCCAGCGTTACATCGCGCTTCTTGGATTTTTCCGTGGGAATGAGAAGTTTTCTTATCGTTGTGCTTTATACCGCAATATAACCGAATTCCATGCGGGCGAAGCCGCGGGCGGAAAGCTAGTTATTAAATATTCAACACAGTTTTTATTTTAAATTCTCATGATCATCTATTTTTATACACTTCACTGCTATTTCGTTCACAAGTGAGATTTTTTATGCAGAATTTGAGTTATGGTAAAGTGGTTGTATGCTATAATTTTGTGTTATCACTATATAGTATATATGTATGCTTAAATCTTTAAAACTACGCAACGGATTTTGATGTGTTTTTTTTAATAGATAGAGTAATTAAAGAGGAAGGTTTATATGTACAATACATGCATAATAGAGTAGAGCATTGCATCCGTGCGAAGCCGGGGCGGGTCGCTAGTATTTTATATAATGGGATTGTCACAATGCATCAAAACATGTAATCAATTAGATTGTTCCAGTTTTCATTACAATTATGATTTAATCTGTAATTATATAATAAAAAAACAGAGGCACAAGATTAAAACCGTTATGATGTTACATTTTGTGTAAATTGAGTCACGAAAGCTTATTCAACTCTGAACGCATGATCGTATAGTACGGGGACACCCACTCTACGATTTATTTCTAACAATGATCCGTGGGCTAAAATATATATATTATTCGTTGTTTAATGAAATATGCATATTGTATACTAATTGTTTTTGTTGTTCATTGTTACAGGTATGGTGCATTAAGGTCAGACTTATAAATGACAATGTAGTTTTAAGACGTAGAAAACAAGACCGTCAAAAAATTTCGGCGGGCGTGGCGGCAAAAAGGTATTCCTTATTGATCATTATTATCATAATGTGAACAGTGCAATCAGAAAATTTTTACAAAATATTTTATCATTGCTAATTCTAAGTCTATGGTTGTAGCCTAAGGCTAAGAAAAGGGATTAAATGAGCTATCATGCAAACTCGATTGAAGTCAGTTATAATGCAAGAAAAGATATAAATAAAAACATAGCCACTTAAGTTATCGACTTCCATATTATAATCCATACAATACGAAAGGTAAAAATGAGAACTTAAATACTCAATAATTATGTTATTTATAACTTTCATTAATTTATATAAATATAGTTTTAAATCCCGCACATCTTCAAATGGGCTGAAACCTTATAATCATATTTTATACAATATTACAATTTTGGACTGCACATTTAAATGTTATATGATTTTTTGTTTTAATCAATGCCGTGTAAAAGACACACCGTGGGATAAGATCTTTTTTGTGACATATAATTATTATTGAGTTGCGTACTTTTATTGATTTTCAGTTTATTTGCGTTTCTTGGGATAAGCACGTAAATTGGAACTTTTGCTTATCCCAATAAGTGCAATTGAATAAAGCTTACTAGCTTTCAACAGTTTTTTACTTTTCACACCGGACGTGAAAGTGTTTAATATATTACATCAATTGATTTTGATGTACCTAAATTTATAAAATAATGAGTCTTACACAAAGACTCTACTGGTTATACCGGATACTTCTTAACCTTAATTATAGACTTATTAGAAAGAAAATGTGTCTCTTACCGATAATATTGCTGAAGATTTTATAGAAAAGATGTCGCTATTAACCTTCCAATAATAAGTCCATGTGACATACATGAGTGTAGGTAGTTAAGAAAAAAGACTGATGAATATGTTCTAACCACGGCACATACGTTAATCATTCATAATATCGTAGAACATGGCATAGATGCCATTAACACGCTTTTGTGTTTCTTTATCTTTTCTATTTCATTGAAAAGATACGAAAATATTTCTCATCTTACCTATTTCAAAGAGAGTCGATAGATTGATTTCGATTAAGTAGGTAGGTAATTTATTGACTACTTAACAGTCGCAATTAACTTTCCACTTTTGCTTACTAAAAGGCAAGACAATTGTGAGTTTGATGCACCGAAGATTCCGTATAAGCTAAAATTTAAATGCAGAAATAATAATAAAATGCAAAAATATAATAATAATAAAATAAGCATAGAAAATAACAAAACTAAAGGCTTTAATCACGCAATTATACGCATTTTCTTTAAAAATACTGACAATAATAATTCACTTATCCTTACACCAAATATCAAATACTGTATATAATGTGCTGACTATTTAAAAGACACTTTAAATACTCAAATATTTAGTTAAAAAGAGAGACTGGGATCTACGTTACAGGAAATCCTAGTTTGGAGTCCAGTGATACTGTTAATAATTGAATGTAACTACGTATGATACTTAAGACTGTGTTGAACTCACAAATAAATTTCATTTTATTCAATTTGAGGTGCCTCCTTAATTGTAATTTATATAAGTTGTTTGTGCTTCAGCATCAATCAAATTAATAATAGCAATAAAATACAGCTTACTTTCATTCTTAACAAACAATCATATGTTAACAGATAGACTTGGTTAAATTAAAAATAATCAAGGTGTTAAAAATATGAATGCCCATTGAGACAGATAATGAATTAGGTGATATGATTAGTAAATAAAACTATTTTTGACCTTGTCCCCTTGCAAAATGGCAAAATTTATTGTCAAAGGGTAATAACAGTTTTTTAGAGGCACAGATAGACGCACAACAAATAAATCCAGTAGCCGATTCTTTTAAGATAAGCAAAAATATGGCTATTTGTCGTAAGTCACGGTATATACAATAATATATTTATTAGGAAACTAATTCAATTCGAGAACAGTTCTCAACGTTCTCCAAATCATAAGTTCGAAGTGCACTCCACTAGCCTAACTTTCTCGAGATTGTGTTTACGCTCGTTGAGTTTTATTGACAGTTCTATTTCTAGCGTGCAAACCAATACATTTCATCCGCAAATATATAACGGGTTTTAGTGAAATCAAATTTTGTGGAGAAACTAAGGGAACGTCATCAGTTTGCATTTTTAATGCTCTCAGTTTCATTTGGAGTTCAAGAGCTCTGGACGGAGATGAATTCTTTTATTATGTACGTACACATTTTATTTAGTGCTTGCAAATGAGTTGCGAAGAAAATCTGTTATAAGCATTTTTTAAACTAAAGTAGATTCTTTTTATTTATATATATTTTGTGAGTACCATATACCAATTCACATTTGACAAAGTCGTGACTCCTTTTGTTTGCGTAGTCCCTAATAAAAAGGAAGTTGTTAATTATGAACAATTGTGAAAATATGGACGAATAACAAACTTATTGCTATGCATTAAATTTCAGAGTAATAGAGTTAAGAAAAGAAAAACTTTGTGACAAATGTTTTTATTCATATATTTTTTTTTGAAATAACAAATTATTGTTTTTATTTTTAACTAGATTATTAAATCTAAACATATCATTACTACAAATAGTAATAATAATAAACTTGTCTCAGATGTTAGGCGAAATTATAACCTACGTTTTTATGTTTTTTATATTTAGTTGGAAATCAATGTGGAATTGAATTCTTTAACACTTAGTTTGTATTCTTTTTTTTAAAACAATCGTGCTTCTCCGTTGGAAGGAATGTTGCCGTTTATGACAAAACAGAAAAATTGTTTTAACATTAAAACAATTTTTCTCCACCTGGTCACGGCAATGCAGGGCAAGGTAATGAAATATTAGCGTACATATTAAAAACCATTTGTTGACCATGATGAACCCCGAAACTGCTCAACCGATTTAGATTTTTTTTCACCTTGCTGGATTTGTCTAACTTCGGACATAGATTGGGTTAATTTTAATTTTAAACACAGCAATGTGTAGCTGGGTCACCTAGTAAACAGTTACTAGCTGACCCGGCTACACGAATATAGATTCATATATATAAAAAAATCCTGTCACAGTGTTTGACCGCGATGAACTTCGAAACTATTCAACCGATTTTAATGATTTTTCTTTCTTTTTATTGGATTTGCTTCGAATTAGGACATAGGATAGATTTCATTTTAATTTATACCATAGCAACGCTTCGTCGGATCAGCTAGTATGTTATAAATTTTAGTTAGGAATTTATCCACCAATGACTTTTGATTGACGCTAAAAGATTAACACTCGAAGTGTTTTATCTTTTTATAACGAAATCTGGAAATTCATTTTGCCGTAATCAGCGTTATCAGCTTTTGCTTCGTTAGCAGTGATAAAGAACGCTACATTATCCTCTGATTGTGAACTGCCTATGATGATTATCATCTTCTGATATTAGTAGTTTGATAAGAATACTTCTTTAGGTATAGTAAATACGACATTATTTTGACACAAAACAAAGTTATTTTGAAAGTTACCTAGTGATTAATGGTTACAACTTTTATTACTAATAGCTATCAGACAAAGAAAACTTATTGTAAAAATAATACTTTTCCCTGAAACTTTCAAACTCTACGTGCGATAAATACATGATATAAATTTTAATAACATGGTATTCATAATTAATGTGGTAATGGTAGTACAGCTTTTACGACTATATAAATTGATTGTATGTGTTAACTATTATTTAACAAAGTTTCCCTACAGCCTTAAATATGACTGATGTCGACAACTTTGAAAGGTATTTTAATCTGTCGTTATTTAAGTAGCACTAGCTACGTACTTTGCATATTTTGCGTAGTTATATGCAGTATGGTAGCTTATGAGTGACGTGGTACTGTTAACATAGAAAGTCTGCTCTTGCACAGATGCAAAGATAGCGTCGTGGACATTTCAAGTGAAAACTCATTTAAGTATGGACACTTATAACGGTTACTATGTGGCGGGTGGCGTGTAAGACTCTTAATAGTGAGCTATAAATAAATTATCATAATAGAAAACCCGTGAAAATTGTGACCCGAGTCGATTTTTTCTAGTATTTTTCTATTATTATAATTTATCTTATAAGATCGCATTGAAAATGCATAAAATATATAAAAATTATAAAAGTGAGCTATAGCTTAGAAATTAGTGATTTCTTATATACATTACTATTATTTATTTAATATGGAGTTCGATAGCGCTTTGGTTAGCGCGTTGAGCCTGTAATAATGTAGGTAAAGCAACTAAGCAAGGGCCGACTATCGATGGGTGACCGAAGATTTACAGATTATCTTGAGCTTCTCCGTGCTTTGAAAACATTGGTCCTGCTTATACTGTTGTAAATACCTATCAATTCGCACTTGGCCCGATTGGTGAGTTCTAGTCCATGGCTATGGTGTATTTTCATATATAAGGAAAGACTGCCCGGCATCGATAGACTAATGATTATAATATTAATAAAATTTTGATATAATACTTATTTGCAATAATAAAATGATTTTCAAAAAATAAGTGAAAATGAAAGTGTAATAAAATACAGGACAAAAAGAATACGTCTTCATTCCGAAAGAATCGTGAATAACAATTATTTTCCCAAGGCAGTATTCATTGATCTCACTCTGTACAAAATAATTTAGTAAAAAGCCATTATTTGCTTACATTTGATTCCATTGAGTAATATGAAACAAAAGAGCACGAACATGCCTCACTGTCCCATTAATTTCACCGTACTCAAAACGTCCTCGGACGAAGTTAATTACATACACTCATAGGTACTTTTATCTCAACAGATTAATTTAATTACCTTCGTATATTTTACTTGTTTATTTTTAAAAAGTAAAGTTTGTTTTTTATGACATATTGTTTGTAAATCAGTTGCAAAAAGTAAGACGCTTAACTTTCAACTTGTTTTCGAAACTATACAATAAGATACCTTATAGTAGCTACTGTTAGAGGAAACAATTAATATAGACCAACTTCGCGGTGTTTTAGTAAAATGAGTTTCTCGGATGGAATAACAAACGGTTGTTTGTTAAAATTATAAAGCTTTCGGGTGTTGTATTTAGATACAAATAGCATTCACCAAACAAACAAATAAATTGAGCAATATAACTAGTTTACAAATCCATTATTGTAAACTTTCTTGGTTAACAAATACAACACTATTTTAATGTATTAATATGCATTTATAACGTAACTATAATAACATGTAGTGAATATCTGTGTATACAACTTTAAAAGAAATAGATAAGGTAAATATTTTTATAAGTGCACAAGTGCACACTAGGCGACACGCGTCAGCGACAGCTCTACGACGAGGCGCGACGACAGGCTGCGGCCGACAATTTCATATATTTTGTTCAAAGCTTCGCACTCTTGGCGTCAGAGTCGCGGAGTCGCGACGACAAGCCCTAGCTTGTCCCCTAGGACTCGCGCGCGCTCGCTACTTGTCGCCGTGTCTAGTGGCGGACAAGATGCCAAATGTAAACGATAACACAGCGACAAGACGCGGCGAATACACGCGGCGACAAGTCGCCCAGTGTGCGATGGCTCTAAGACATAAAATGCGCCCGTAAAAAAAAACTACGTGTCCGAACCCACATAAGGGATGCCAACTCACGACCTTTCGCTATCTGGGCGAGTGCTCTGACCGCTGAGCTTCCGAGACGCTGGCTGACGCGTCGAAATTCTCGCCTGAGAATTCACTTATGAACAGAAAATAAAAGTAATAACAGTAAAATGTACAAAAGAAAATTTAAAAAGTGTGGGCAATTAACTTTTCGAGTAATTATTCCTTTCAACAAAATATGACATGGGAGAGTTTTGAAACCAATCGTATTTACTATGATCAACTTGAACTATGTAATTGAATTCGTAACTTGCGGAACTTGACCATAACTTTTCAATTTAACTGTTACTGTTACTACTCCTCGATTATGAATTATACAGCACCAGGGATCAATTTAATTCGGACTTGTTAAACTATTCCCAAGCTAACTTTAGTCAGAAATTCTAATATCTTAAAACTTCATCTGATACATCTACACGTACTGTTTCTATAGTCAAGTTTTAGATTTCGTTATGTAATGTTTATGCAAACCCTGTTAATTGGACTTAAATTCACCTTCGGCTCCGCACGCGTGGCATTCGGTTACAGTTGTAAATCGTTTTTCCCTCGGGAATAGTAATTTTTTGGGTGAAAGGTACCCTATGCTTGCCTATTTGATGACCGGTTTGACCGATTAGGAGTTACCACACAGATCCGAGTTCGAGAATGTTTGTGTGATGGTTACGAGTATTTATAGGAAAACGTTACCCAAGTATTCATAACACACGCCCTTAAGTGCTTACTATAGCCTAGTAATAATAATTATTAATATTTCCCTTTCTGTACATCATCATAAACAAACAAAACCATATTCGCATGTGTAATATAAGTTAGTATTCGTTATTTATTTTGAATACTATCAAAACTTGGATTCATAATTTTAATACGCTAACTTCTCATTATGAAATGTATACTGTTGCATTTATAGAGGTATATAGCATGAATTCATCATGTAATCATAAATCGATGGATCCTACTCCGTAATTATAAAGTTTTAAGGCTAACAACGTATTTAATCATTGCTTTTCGGATCGGACGCAAGTTTGCCCACGCATCGGTCGCTGCTCTGGCGCCAATATCCAGACGAGAATGTTCGTGCCATAGTGAAGTTAAGTTTAAATAAATTTTCTTTTTAAATTGTAACGTAAAATACATAAACATTAATGGAGAGTTGGCGATAAGCAAACAAAACAGCTAAGCCAAAACGATTATAAGATGTAATTCAAAAGGTAACAAAGTTACATTCGATAATCCATTAGTGACAACAAATTGGTGAAGAGTGACCTTCACAACTCAGCTCACCGCCGTAAAGTTGCCCGTCTGTCGGTCTTCTACAGAATGTACTTTGGAGAGTGTGCTCAGGAGCTGCATGTGCTCATACCGCCATCTCTCTTTTCCATCGGACATCCAGATGCACTGCGTGCTACCACCCTTTATTGGTTGCTATTCCTACCTGCCGCATCTTCTTTGTTAGCTCGTTCGATCTTGGATTCTGGCCCCCGGGCTTGATTGGGATCAAGAGCGGACCCATTCATAATAAAAAAAAAGGTTTTTATATAATCCAAAAACTAGTATTGTTAATACTAAATAAATTATTCGCAAATCCAGCTTTTCTAACATTGAAAAGATCCGTTTTTTACCTTTAATTAAATCAATAACCTATTTGATTAAATTTTGTTATAGATTTCATTTTGTGGTACACGAAGGATTGATGAGTTTTTGATTGCATAATATTTTATTTGTGAGAAATAAACGATCACACGTTTCATGCTGTTTATTAACCAAAAATATAATTAACGTAAGTATAAAGCATAGATAATATTATGTAAAAAAATGTGTATAAAAAAGCACAAATTTTATTTAAACAAATGAATGGTGAAATATAATAATCAATAAAATGACATACGGTGCTATAACGTCACATAAGTAATTTTTGACAAAACTGAACTGAGTATGAAAATACTCCTACCTCTGCTCTACGTCTTTACATTGTTTGTTTTTACTTTAAAATGAAGTTCAAAGTTGGAGCTTAATTATTTTATTTGTTAAGCCGAGAAGAACTATAAGTTGTAAGGATGTTCAATTTTCAAATGCTCCCCCTGAAATATTACACCATTTGCATAACTGACGTTATAGCACCGTATGTGCGATATGAATGCATAAGTACAGTGTTAGTTAAAGGTGAGATAATGCCTAAAGGCAAGGTTTTAACTCTGATAGGCACCGATAGTGCATTACCGCGGCAGAGATAGCCTGTACCGACAAAGATTTACCGTAAAACTGCGCAGAGAGTATAGTTGGAGTGCAAATGATAAGGGTTTGAAGGCCTTAGGGTTAAAAAAGTTCTTTGCGTTAAGATGGAGCGTGAGGAAGAAACTAAATACTGTATAGGAGAAAAAGGATGTGAATATTCCGACGAAGACGAGTAGTAAACCGTTTCAGATTTTTACAATAAACAGAAACGTTATCATATTTACTTATACAAAACTAATAAATATATTAAGGTTATTAAACTTTAACTTGTATAAAATAAGGAAATAAGCTTGAAAGTAAGAATATCGTGAATAAAAACGTAAGAAAACTTAATATTATACTTTTACAAGGGCAAGGCTATGGATTATAAATAATAAAATTTTAGAGTTGTTTTTTGTCACGGGTATCTTTTTCCTGGGGTTCTTTTATTCATAGGGAAGGTCTGTATTTCAGTTATGAGGACGTTAATAGACTGATTAAGACCCTCATACTACCGCATGCGTTATATTAACTAACTTCACTATATAAGTTATTGTAAATTGCCACAATAATACTTACATTGAATTCAAAACGACTTCTCAAACAATAACGACCACGCACCATTAGCTACTTTTGGTTCGCACCAAAAGAAATCGTAGCGTTTGTTAAGCGGTGTGCAAACTAGCGGTGCCGATTAAAAACACCTTAATTTTTTAACTGCGCCAGAAAGAGGTTTATGTTTTTCGAAAGTATGTATATATGTGTTTCTATAATTGTTTGGCACGCTCTGCAGCCTGAGCGGATCGATGGATTTTAGCTTGAGAGGTGTTTATAGAATCGTATTGACTGTGAGAGTGACACTGGGTATATCAAAATAAAATAATTTGGAAATAAAAAGCCTTAATTTAAAAATTTAATAATTTAAAAAATTAAAAAACCTAAAACTAGAAAGTCGTCATACCCGATTGTACTTAACTTAAGAATCGCCAATGTTGCAGCAGTCGGGACCCATTCTAGAAACGGAGGTTTAGTGAATTGAGAGCACATACCCATATTACCTTGCAGATTACGTACTCCAATCTACTGACTAGACAGCTGACTTTCTACCAGTCGGACCCATTCTAAGTAAGTAAGTAAGGGAGTCTAATGTAGGTATGTGCTCTCAATGCACTAAGCCTCAATTTCTAGAATGGGTCCCGACTGCTACAACTTTGGCAATTCTTAAGTTAAGTGAAATCGGGTATGACGACTTTCTTGTTTTAGGTTTTATATTTTTTGTTTTTAAATTACCGTTTTTTGTTTTTGGTTTTTTCATTTCCAAATTTCACAGAAGATTAATTACAAGTAACAATGTGCTACTAACAATTTATTTAAAACATATATACATGTGTGATATTTAAGATCCTTCGCAATTGACTTTGATACGACCGTTTATATGAGTCATAATAATTTTTAGTTGAAACTGTAACATAATCTATTATTACTGCACTCGCCAATCGATGTTACTTTTTTAATAATCAAAGAACAAATATATGAGATTATATCGCTAATCAAATTCTTATAATGCAAGAATTAAGTAACTTTTCGCCGCTATTGTTGTTGTAATAACCAATGGAAACTACATTAACTTTTCACTTCACTTTATAAACAGTTGACAAAACTGTACACGTGTAGGTTGTGTGCTGTCGCTGTCTCTCTTCAACTCGGACGCATCGGCCGATGGAATAGAAAAAGATCGATGCGTCACAAGCCGAATGTGTTTCTCTATTGATTGTTCCGCGCTCTCACTTTCACGCTCGGCTCAGGCGGAACGTGACAATGACGGAACGTTGTAATGAGTCATGTTTTTTCGTGCGTGCACCCGCCGTTCATCGATTTATAAGACATTATTACGTCAAAAATCTTTTCTAAATATCGGTCTACAGATTTTTCACACATGTACTGTTTTTTCAACTGTTTATAAAATTAACCGAAAAGTTAATGTGGTTTCTATTTTTTAATACAACAACAATTGCGGCAAAACGGGTAATTAATTCTTGCATTATAAGAATTCATTCATAATCTCATAAATTTAATTTTTAATTATTAAAAAAAGTAATATCGGTCGGCGAGTGCAGTAATAATAGGTTATGTTACAATTTTGACTAAAAAAATATTATGACTCATATAAACGATCGCGTAAAAAGTCAACTGCGAAGGATCTTAAATATCACACAAGTATATAAGTTTTGAATAAATTGTTAGTAGCAAATTGTTACTTGTAATTAATCTATTTATTTACAATATATTAACTGGATTTCATCAAGACAAATTACCAAGTAGAATGCTTTTTAATGTGTCCCGTGTATTGGTCAATCCACTTATTAATTAAAAATCCATATTTATCATTTTACTGTGACATATATACGGCTTTAGAGTTCATGCCAGATTTCCGACTGAGTTTCTACAAGGCTCAACGTTGGTTGTGAAACATTCGTCTAATTCACAAAGATAAGTATTGCCACTTGCAGGGATGTGGCTGATAAGAAGCCCCTCAGAACATTTTGCGGTTGACAGCCGAAGTTCTGTCGCGAAACCCCAAATTTCGTATTATGTCGTAATTACAAAAGCTTTTCACTGGAGGAGTTTTTAATTATGAGCGATTATTTTGTACTTTAGCGGTGTGGTGAAATTGCCTTATTTAGATAACTTTATCAAATTTATTGCATTTTATACAAACATGATTGAAATAAAATAAAATAATTTGGTTGGACCATATTTAACCGAAAATACTAGACAAGCAAAATACACAAAACGATCTAATTATAACACGACAAGAACATTGCAGAAACATAAACAAATGTAAAGAACTATGAGAAAGTGAAAATAAAAACGGCTAACTTGAAGATAAAATATAAGAGTATTATGAGAGTGGGCAGTAACAAAAGGAATATGGACATCCTAGACTAAATATTCAGAAATTAATGAAGAGCGGTAAAAAAGGAATCTGGGGCAGACAAGAGCCAAAACAAAATTTAAAAAAGCAAATAAACCGACTTCAGATATTAACTTAAAAAGACACTTAAAATATTAAAACATAATTTTAATATTTACAGTAATTCGTTCTGAATAGTTACAATATCCTACAAATAAAATTAAATATCGTAGGTGAAAAAGTAAAAATAAATTATTATGCAGTCTGTTCAAAAAAAAAATTAACATTAATGCGCTCGCAAAGCATCCCAAAGTTTGGGTGTTGATAACTTTCTATTAAAGCGGGTTTCACTGCCGGAAAGTATGCACAGAAAAAGTAGAAATGTATATTGAGGAGTCGAGGTATAAAAATACATTAAAATTGAAAGCTCCTTTTTTGACGTCGTTTAAAAGTCGGTTTAGAATAGAAGTGTGACACATGCGTAATTTTACGAAGATTGTAAATGTCCCAGATACCAAAATGTTGCAGACGAACTTGATTGTGCATTCCTTCAATAAACCTCTATAAGATAAGTCTCAGTAAGGCATATAACAATCTTATAAATCTTAACAGTGACATCAAATATTTAAGGTGGATGTTCAAAAGTAATATTTTTGTAACGATTGACTATACAATGAGTTTCAGAAAAGCAATATTTAGTTGTAAACAATAAAAATAATCTAGTTATATCCAAAAAATATTGATATAATTTTCTATCAACTCTAACAACTTTTATTTAACCCCAAACTGTATTGGATACTAAATAAAGATAGTTGGCATCTAAAGTGCGATTTCATTCCTTAATATAAAAATAAATTGCATAATATAGCGCGTGCATAAACGCCTCGTTTTGCAAAAATCGCGTTGTTTGTATGAGCATATGCTTGTGCGTCATTATAAACTTTTTATAGGTATATGTGCATATGAAATTGAGATAATATGTGGCGAAAATAATCCCGAAACGTAAATGTTTAGTCCCTAAAAGGGACGAAACGTAAATGTTTTGTCCCTTTTTATTTAGTTTTGATTTAGAGGTAGCCACAAAGGGTTAATGTAAATAAATCCTTCTTAATTAAATATTAGACCTTATAGCCAATATAGGTGGATTACAATAAAATCCAATGTAAATTATACAAACTACTATTGCATCATTGCATTAAAGATCCGTAGTGATTATAATTATGGGTTTTCTGTTTATGTAACTTTCTAATGACTGTGAATTAGAAAATTTTTAAAAAGAAGTATCAGGCTTGTAAAGGTTTATGAAAAAAAAATTAAAGTTATAATTTTCATATATGTCATTTGGCCATACAAACATATACAGCTGAAACCACTGTTCTATTCTGTAAAATTACATGATATTGCAGAACGGAACCTTTGTCTCTTTGTGAAAATGGTATTAATTATCACTAAGAAGAATTTTTGGAAACTCTATATAAGAATATAAGAAGTTTGATGGTGCAGCGGTTATAGCGCTTGGTCTGTAATTGTGAAGGTTAACCAACATTTGTAAAGGCCAGTCATCGAATAGATGACAAAAAAATTAATTTCCATAAATTGAAAATTAAAAATAACTAATAATTATTTATTTACCCACACATATCATTTTACAGTGGCAAGTGGCCAGTCTCCTTTTAAGGTTCTACTATTCAAATAACATAATTGTAACTCTTGAAATAGAACAATATGAAAAATTTTACTATCTAAGATATACCTTAGCATTCTAAGAACGAACAGAAAATTGCAACCAACTGTTTTGTTGTAATAACAACCAAAGCGATAAGATTACAATAAAACAGTTTTACACATAAAAGCATATTAGCAATTTTGTGTTGCATCTATCACTCCCCAGTGGAATATTGCAAGGTTATTGTAATGGTTGTGATATTATAATTACACCAATGGTTTTCTCGCTAACTAGACGAGTACTTTTTCAATTGAGTCTGTCAAGGTTTCACAAGTTCAATTGAATGAGTTCTCGTTTGGATAGCGAGTCATGAGGGTTCGAGTCCCGCCTGAAGCTTAAGATATTATTTTTTCATGTAATAGTTTATTTAAATAAAAAGTGCATCAGCAGCTAAATGCTGAATTAACAAAGATATGATTACACCTGTGGTATTTTATATTTGCACATTTTGGCCAAAGTTCGATATTTGGTAACTTCACTAGACCCTATTAATAACATTATCAATGACTTTTTTTTTGATAATTTTACATACTGTGAAATACAGTTTTGTTTTGTTAACTGGTATTAAAAGTATTCAAATTTTTAGTTTTTGTTGCATAGCTTAAACCATAGAGCTAATAATTGCGAACAGCACAAAATTAAAATAATTTAATTTGGTGTTACAGTCAACTCTCGATTATCCGCGGAATTGAGTGGCTGAGGGACCGCGGATAGTGAAAATAGCGGATAATCCGTAAAACGGACGAAAATGGGAGGTAAACACACAACAAAATAGTTCCAATATAAAAGATTGATTTATTGCACCGTTTTTAACATAAACATTTTAAATAGGTACAGTAGGTACAGTTTACAGAGTAAACAGTTCACTATTTAAAAAAAAATAACTTAATTACCATATTGAAAGAAAATTACAGAAGAAAAGTTTAACATTACTAATGTAGGGTACTGTACTTACAATCATAATCAACTGTCTAGCTGCTCACATCTTTTTAAAAAAACCGCTACGTCAACTCATATTGTTACCTTTTTTTTTTTGCCCACGCGGATAATCCGCTTGGCGGATTAACCGCGCGCGGTTAATCGAGAGTTTACTGTATTAGACTAATTAACACATTAAATACATCTTAGTTCTCCTAATCCAAATATAACAAAGGTTTCTATATAACAGAATATGCTCAGTAATTATTATGTATCACAATGAATTTGTCAGAAATGGAGACAACAAATGTAAAGTTTTACCATAATTCTTCTACAGAAACATTATAAGACAATTGGCTGGAACCCAAAGTGAGTCTTGGGGTTTGATTTTTTAATTTACAGTGATTTATATGTAATGAATCATTGCACATATATAGCTTTGAAAATTTTTCATATATAGGACAATTTTCTACAGAAACACTTATTTCTTAATATTTCGATCAGCTTATTTTATGACATACGTGATGTAAAAAGTGTTTGTGTTAGCTCCGACGCACGATGATGACTGGATTTTTCTCCTTAAGAACTCCTTTGAACAGTCACAAAAATAATAAAACAAAAGTTGAAGGTGCATACAATAGGTTGCGCATAAAACACGTAACGTTGTCATCCGTTCATTAAACTTACTCTTCATATTTTTTTTTATACCGCGTACCCTATACGAAAATTAATTCTTAAAAGAGTAAGATTTAGTATCTAAGCATAGTCATCTTTTAAAATCATTTTTGTTCAAACCATACAAAACTATTTTTAAAGTCACCATTACTGAGCAATACAGCTAATATGTCTATATATACACGTAAGGTCAGACGATCTTACTTAATATTATATTTATATTGAAAATCGTCAAGTCTCGTTACAGACTATCCTTTATTTTATCAATTTACAGATTCAATCTAAAAATAACAAAATTAAAACTCTAGCGATTTCACCAGAAAACACTTTTCAGAATAACAAATGCACAAACTTATTGATATAACAAGGGAGCAGGTTATATATTAAATCGTTTGTATTCATGCAATCTAGATAGGAGTCCCTTATATATTGCAAAAAGGCGGCTCCGGCTTTTGAGAAACCGATTTCATGAAATACTTTACAATACAATACGTTCTTGAGCATTGTATCAGGATTCGAGCTTTTATGGGACTTATTTATTTCTCTATTGACTTAAGATATTACAGGAAGACACAAAATGTGTCTATCAATAAAATGCTGTGATATCTATTTGCGACAATCAAGACTTTAAGACCTTTTGCGTGTTTTTTATTTATTTATATAAATACTGATGTACCTATTACAGTGACAATTGGTATATATTATTTTATCATACTGTAAATAAAGTTTATGCCCATCTTATATTTAGTAACCACAGTGACCATAATCACACCATACCTATACACTTTGGTTTGTGTTTTTAGCAATTAATAGGTTAAACAATAACCCTTCGGACATTATATACTTATCCGATCTGTTCAATTTATATCAAATATAAATATAGTTAAACATTGGAGTGTAGCTTAACCCCTTAAACCTAATACGTGTGGGAAAAAAGTTACCCTAGACAAAACTTGAATCAATGTCTTCAGTCTCTTTATGTATATTTCTAAAAACGCTTCAATATTATTTATTTAACATTAAAAAGATAAATATAAGTTACTTATCATATTTTGTGTTATATCTTTAAAATATCTATATAGATAAAGTCGACTACTGTTAAGTGTTGTTTAATAAAGGTCTCTTATAGTAATAATTCAAACTTATAAACCTTAAAAAATGTAAAGAATACCAAGGAGGTATCGTGAAATGAATAAAATTACAATATATTCTTCTAAAAGTCTTACGAATGTAATACTTAATGGATATTAATAAGAGTTTTTAGAATCTTGTTCTGTAGTTTTTAGGGAGAACATAAGCAATAGTCGAAACATTAAGCCGTTCTTGTCTCAGATATGGGTTGCCACTTGATTGCACTGCGGCGGAGTAATGTGTTAATAAAACGCTTTCAGGGAAATTCTTCGCCATTACTGAGCCACGATATGTCAGCTAATGACCAACGCGTCATCAACTTCAAACTTAACCGATCCGAACTGTTAATTTAATGAATCCTGAATAATTGACACTCTAGTTTTTGGAATATTCTCAGCTTTAAAGAAAAGTTTATTTTCAGTTTATCGTTAACAACGCTTTGATGTCTTTGAAATAAATTTGCACTGAAACAAAGTGACAATCTCAGGCGAGAATCGAACTACGAATTAGCCACTATACATGCAACTTGTTCATTAAGTACTTGGGTAAAATATTTGTTGCTATTATGTCTAAGTAGTACAAACATATTAAATTATATAAAAATGCTAGCTTTGAACACCAAGATCAAGACAGTAAAACATTGACTGAGAAAGCAAACAGTAACGATTCAGAAACAAAGCAACCACTTAGATGGAGAAAGATAGATGAGTAGATGATTTGATGATTTGATTCCCGCTGAGGTGGTATCTACTTTTTTTTTATTGCAAAGTTTTATCAGTTTTTTTATTAGAGATCCATTGTTATATTTACCAGATATGTCAGATCTGTTTTCTTTAGAAATTAGACAATTAAAATTGTCTACGCTGAAAAACGGGTTCATTGAAAATGAACTATTTTGTGAAATTTTTAAAAGAATTTGATTTACTGAGACTATTGGTAGCTTTGTCACACAGCTGATTTTGTAAAATATGTTATTAAGTTTCTTATATGTTTTGACGAATGGTTGATTCAGTGGTTAGTGCGATAACTTACTGCGAGATTTCGTGAATGTCTGTGTGATGACTTTAAACGTACCCGGGTCATATAAATTTATATAACTATAATAATAACTGTTTTCATCTATTTGTGCATTGTGTCGGTTTTTAAAAGATCCAGTCTGTTTAGTTTGGATCTTGTTATAAGATGTCCTGAATTTAATTTCAATATATACACATGTAAGTTTTTTAAAGTCATCAGCATGTATAAACAACCTTGTGACAAAATAAGGCAAGTTCAGTGAAGTGTCAAATTAGGTTGTCAAATATGTATGTAACATGTATATTTGAGCCATTTTGCCGGTCTACTGCCCTTTGCCCGAACACGCGTATAATTTTATATCAAAATATCACCCAAATCGAGTGAAAGATGGAAATGGATTAAAATTATTGTACGCCAAATTATTTCCGAATTTATTATGGTTACTTTCATGACTGAGTTACTACTACCGTAGTTTCACTGGAGGTCTGAGGTTTTTTAACAAAAAGTATTTTTTTATTAATTATTATGATACGCTCAAAGTACACTAAACTAAATCGCCGCTTTATATTAAATTAAATGAATTTACATTTTTTCAACAGTCAAAATATATACATTTGTAACATTATTAAGACAGTTTACCTTATCAAAGTACTGCACCGTCAAAATGTTTCAAGTTTCGAGAAATTATGTCCGAAGTTCTGCAATCTACCTCGTAGGTCGAGCCAATCTCTCTGCAAATGGCTCTTTAAGTAGCCCAAAGCAGTCTCCGACCAACTACAATTTAGCAGATGCTGTTACGAAAATCCCTTCTGCATAATGAGAAACAATGAGGTTTATTGAACGCATCGCGCTGACCTGGCTATTTCGAGCGAGCCATATAGCCGAACGCCAACCCCTTTTTATGCAACGTCCTCCCGATTTCAATTGCATTGTGCTACGAAATGAAACATTATAAACAAATGCCACCAGAAATGAAACTTTAAAATGCAATCTTTGCGGAAACGAAAGATTAATGGGAGGAACGCTTAAAAGCTCGTCGGTGACAGTGCCAAAAATGTTTGCTCCGTATGCTAGTGCCTACAAAAACGGAGTTCCGTATTTCCCTTCATTAAAACGGTTGAAATTAGCAGGCGTTAGTAAAAGGCGCACTCACAAGGGTGGCCACATGCAAGTCATTATGTGGACGATCATTGAATTAATTACTTGAATGTTACGAGCGCGGAAGCGGCAGGCGGGCGCTCTACGTCACTACGTCTTGCAGCCGCTTCAGCTCCATCAGAATACGCCCCTTCACCCTTCTAGATTGTTTAATCTAACTTTCACTGTCTACATGCATTCACAATTAAGTGGAAGGACTAACGTCTACTAGCCTAACTAACTCTACAAAATAAGAAATAAGGAATTGCTTTTATGCTTTCTTATTTTTATTATTTACGTTTTCCCATCGATATTTAGTAAACTACTCAATACAATTTTTTACTATTTTGTATCTAATTTGAATTTATGGTACAGGAACAGATTTTAAACGGACGTTTTATTAAGATTTTTATTAATTTATATAGGTAATATATAAATTGTATAATATAAACACTAACAGTTTAAGATAAATTGTATAACATAACATGGATTCCTTAAAGTTGAGCTCTATGAATACTTCTCTATGACATAAAAAATATCTAACGAAAAATCACATACCGAAGAAGAAATATGTAGCTACATCCATTTGCTTCGCATTATGACTTTGAGTTCTTTCTAAACTATCTAAATGGATTTACGATGAACTAATGCGCGAACTCAAACGGTTGCTGCAAGAAGAAGGCGGCGTTAAAATCGCGAATTGATTGTCGTGAATCTAGAGTTTGCATGTCTGAGTGCAGCTCAGACATGCAAACTCTAGGTTATAAGGCGGTTGTAACACCCCGCTACATGGCTTGGCTTGGCGGGAAGGCGGGTAGAATCAAATTAGGTCGGGTGGTTGGACGATGATATCTCGTTGCACCATTCTAGCGATAACAGTGCGTCTGAATACAAGATTCGACGTTTGATTACTGCCCTCCGGCTGATGAGGCATTTGAGGAAATGTTTTTCAGTCTCCGTGTCTTATCTGCTTACATTCAGTGACTGTAAAATAAATTAAATAGGACTTTGTATTGCGTTCTGTATTTACAACGAACCATTGAGAAAATATAAGTCGTACCGTAATTTTTAATAGGTTTTTTTTTCTCGATTGAAGTTCTCTTGTTCGATGACATCAAAACAAAGCAGAGGCAATAAAATAGTAGTAAAAGTGATGATTAACTTTTATTAATATTTAAAAATTAATAGATGAAAAGTGTAAAGCTTTAAATGCTGTAGCATAAAAAAGTAGAGATAATCAATTTTTATTGTTGTAGTTTTTTTCCTCCAAGTTGGAGTTTAGCAGTAAATGAGCGGTAATAGTCTAAGTGTTAATAGACTAATTTTGCTAATGATATGAAATGTGTAAACCTTGAATTTATTGATACTGTTGCATAAATCGGTTAAAAATAAATGCTAGTTACTCGTGTTATTTTTTTCTCCAGCTTCAATTTTGGATATTTCTCAAATATTGAAATGTCTTATCGTTGAATTTGTGGCTTTGTTATACCGATTTTCGAATTGCCTATGTGATGCCTGTTTCATTAGTGCAAAAAGTATGGTTTAATTTTTATAATTAAAGTGTTATCGATTTATAACGTTACAATCAAAGAACAAAACAACTCATATCTTCTTCAATTTGCAATTTCCAATCTTTCTTCGTTCAAATTTGCAATTTATGAAAATCATTTTTATCATCAAATACGGGAGGTCGTGTAATCATCTGCTACAACACTGTGCGTAGCATGATTGTGACGACAATCGCTAGTTTTCCTTGGATAAACTTGTATAGGCTTAACTTAATGTTTAATTACTGGGTGATATTAAAAGAATAAATACTTGTTTCGTTACTTTTTCAAAGAATATATATAAATTTGGACGGTCTTTATAATTTGGTGTTTATCCTAAAAACACCAGCGATTGAAAATCTTCATTAAAGTTTATTCTTACTAGAGACTTAATTAATTTAATCCAAGTTTATAACTTTACTTTGTACTGAAAGTCAAACGATATAATTAGATAACTAGTTAAGTTAATGAAACGCATTAACTCAAAGTTTCACTGGTAATTATTTCCAAGGTATATTGACTATATTGACGGTAAGGTACGTAGGCTTGATATGGTTTGCGATAACTTACTATGCTAATGACAAATTACGTAGAACCAATGTGTTTTAAGTAATTTTCGAGAATTTAAGAGTGGGCGTGCTTCAGTGGTTATTAGCTGACATTAATTATACTTTATAGACTCAAATGTCTTGTACCAAGAATCGACAGAGCTTTTCTATAAGAAAATAAATTTGAATTTTCGAAGAAAATTATAAGTTTATTTATATAAGTATGGACTTTTATTAACAGACGTCAAAATGTTCTCAATTAGACTGTATTTCTTTTGTTTGTTTATTATGTGATATCTCCGTCAATGTTGGACTGATAATTTGAAAATCAGTCCAAAATTGACGGAGATTTGACTTTTTGCTACCGCAAGGGTATATTTTGTGATGGTCTCATAGAAAATTGTCATGATCTGATCATAAACTTCGGAGATGTAGAACGAAACTCTTTGTAGGATCTAAGCATAACAGTTATAATCAGTAACATGGATAACTAATTTTATATTAGATTAGATATAAGTATCAATAATTTGGAATTTTTTGAAGGCGGTTTATATTTTTTTTCATTAGTTTTTTCGTGTTTACTTTCAACAATTTTTATTAGTTTGACATATTCCGTGCTTAGAGAACGGTCTGTACGTTAGTGAAAGGTTTGTCAGCATAAACTAAACTGAATGAATGAATTTAACGTTTAAATCTCTATTAAAAAAAAACTTGCAACACTGCCACAGGTCCGGTGGGCCTATACGGTAATCACCACCTTGATGTTTAGATCTCCCGTATGCCATTTTAGTAGCGATTAATTCATTTTCATTGTGTAGATATAGCTTGATGTCATATAGACTGTACGTTAAGTGATAGGTCCCAGTTGCAGTCGTTAACGTTGTGGCGGGTTATGGCCCGTTATCTCTATGATGATGTTTTCATCCATAGGGATGGACCGTGCCCTAGGAGTGGTATATTAATGAGCTGACAATGATGAATGCCAAATAGGTTTTTAGCTACTTATTAATGTGTTTATAGGTAATTGACAAAAATATTTGCCTATTGTGTGTATATGCGAATATATTTTTGTTAGTTAATTTTAACTTTATAAGGTTTAACTTTATAGGGGAATCAATCTGCAGCACAGTGTTTTAATTTAAGAATGACATGACAAGCATAAATAGCATATAGCATTCAACTTACAGATAGATAGATAGAAGCAGATCATAAAAACTTCACTAGGTTAACGAATTTTGTTAATAGTGTAAGCAAATGAAAATTTGGTAAGTTTAATATTTAATAAATCCATACTTTTTAACTGAGTATTTTCAAATTTGAGTTTATCAACCTATTTTATTAGAACTGTCATACAGAGTTTCTGTACATTACGTGTTGTATAGGGGAGACCGGGGCTGGTTGACTAATTTTTGACTAAATCATACATATTTTTTGTGTTTTCATCCATAGAGACAAAAAAATCACATTAATGGATAGAAGAACTATTAAACTACTAAAAAACAACAAAACATAGTTCATTATTAAATATCATCATCATATTTAAATTCATTTTATAGAACATCAACTTTTAGTCAATCTACCCCGGTTCCGGGGTAAGTAGACTATATGCCCGGGGTAAGTAGACCTACGTATCAATAAGCAACAAATTATGAGAAGAGTCAAGTAATAAAACACTATTTTCAATTTAATTGAACTCTTTATTCAAAAACAATTATAATCAGGTATAGACATCTTTTATAACGGTTGTAATACCTGTTTCATCAACGTTCCAGATATCACCAGGACTTAGATTCAAACGTTGGTAAACAGTGGTTAAATTTGCGAAGAACATACTGACGTTATGTTTGTTGAATGATGTAGCTCTGGAAAGGCTTGTTGCTTGTGGTGTCCTGATTGATAAAGAAGGATGGCGTTTAAGAAAAGAGCCCAACCAATCTTCACCGGCTAACAATTTGGTTCTCCAAGAATCAGGCATAGCTTTGTCATTTTTTATGGCAAATTGATATGCTAATTTTCGAGTCTCATATGGTGTTAACCCATAATAAATATCAGCGGCTCTTTTTAAATAACTTGCTAAAGCTTCTTCTTCTGCGTCATTGAAAACTTGCCTGTTTTTTATATATCCCACTGAGTCCAAGGTTAATTCGGCTTTTGTCAAGTTCGGATTACGTTCCAATTTCTCCTTTAGTTTCGCCACATAACGGTGTAATGTCTTATAGGGAATGTTATATTGTTTTGCAGTTGCATTAACACTTCCATTGTCAAAAATGACTTGATGACAAGCTCTTTCTACGACATCCTTCGGTGTATCAGCTCGTTCAGTCGTTCGTTCGTTTAGTGCTATAGCAATAAAAAAAAGAATATATTTATTAAGAATCGAATAAATAAATAATTTTAAAAATATTTTAAACTCAAACTGTTATTGAGGTTAGTTGACTAATTATTCAATCAGCCCCGAAAGAAATTAGTCTACCAACCCCAAACGACATTTTAAGTTTCGATGGCATGGATAACCTACACACTGCCGCCTAATAAAGAAATAACACATGAAATAATATCAATATGGACTCATAAAACACTCTGACTAAGAGGCAAACGGTTAACATAAAATGTGTAGGTACCAAATCAAAAAATATGCAACACGAAAATATTACATGATATGAAAACAAATCACGGGTCACTGCTCGAAAACGGCGTGCGCCAGCGACGTGGCGCTACCGACGACTGAGCGAGGGGCGGAGAGTGAGGCGCGGCTGCGCTTGGATGACGCAATACTCAAACCGTTGGCGAGTTTTTGGCGGTTAGTCTACCTACCCCTATAGTCAACCATCCCCGGTCTCCCCTACATACACACACGAAGCATACATCCTGAATCTAGTGTGACTCCAGTCCTGGTGCCATTCCTTTACCTTACAGTATTTTACATTATTATGTTTTGCCTGCAAGGATGAGGGATGATTCGCTCAGGCACACGAGGAATCGAATTCTATGGGTCTAAGGATATTTTAATTATTCAATTAAAACAGTTTAGGTCCGTAGTTTATTAGTTCATATAACTATTTTTGATTTTTGTAACAAATTACTATAATTTGTTTATTTTAATTAATATTGCACAAAATGTGTTGTACCTTTTTGTGATCAAACTTGTGTGGTTAAGCAATTAGAAAATACAGAAATAGATTTTAATTAAGATCTGTGTGTGAATAAATTAATATTTATAATATTCGAATATCGAATAACATAATATGGAAATTTTAATATGAAAAAACAACACGAACACAGCAACAAATCTAAAACCATACTTATATTATAAATGCAAAAGTATCTATGTTTGTTCTATCTCTCTTTTGCTCTCTTCACTTCCAAACATCGAACAAATTTTGATAAAATTTGATTTAAAGATTGTTCGAATCCTTGCAAAGGTCAGAAGCTTTTTTTCCTTGAACAATCATAATTCTCACTTGCAAATTTAAGTTAGCGTGATATAATCTTATTCAACGCGAAAATAATCAAGGCAACTACTGTTTATAATAAAAATTCAATTTCTGTTTAGCTAATGAAGAGCTAAATTAATTCTTCAGATTAAACAGTGATTAATTCTTCTGATAACAACATGCAAGCATAATGGTTTGATATGGTAGTATTCTTAAATACTGAGTGATGTAATCTTGGAATACAATCAATGTGATTATCACATATTTTGTGTGAATAATCGAAGTTCATATATGTATGAACAAGCGCGCATCATCTAGTTCGTGGGTGTTTTCATAACATGAGAGTTCCGTGCCTCAATGAATTAGTGGTGACCTCATTAACCCATATAAGCTAGTACTTAGATCACTCTAGCATTAACAATTAAATGAATCACCCTCCTGGGGAAGTTCCACCACAGTGAAGGGTTAAGACAATGGTTTATGTTCCCCGTTCTTTTACCGCATTCTGAATTTTGACTTAAAGTGGGCATTTAATTAACGAGAAGTGATTTATTACGAAGATAATAACTTGGCGTTTTCATGGGCGTTTTTTTTTTGTTTTGTTGATGATTGCGCATTTTTCGCTTGTTGGCTGTAGTTTAGTTAGCCTTAGAACAACATTATTGTTATTTATGTTTGGGAATTTGAAACAAAACATTTGAATAATTTCGCCGCGATGAAAATGCCGAGAGCTATCTGAAACAAAGATTTGCCTGCGGTGACCTGTGACCAATAACATCTGACAGTTGAGCTTCAGTATGTCAACGAGTACTTCAAGACAACAAGTTGCGAGTACCACGACTATGTAACAGAGGCCGCAATAAACCAGCCACAGCAGAACGTAAACCTGCTGTCCTTCTCTACATGAAGGGGGTTACTGACAAGATTAGGGTCATTCTAACGCAGGTCTCCATTAATACTGACTTTAAACCAGTATGAAGATTAGGCCTGTCAAGTATAATATACCCCTTCAGGCAACAGGTGTCTACAAGACTGATTGTGACTGTGGTCTCTCATACATGGGGCAAAGAGAAGTATAGGGTGACATAAATATAGACACTAAAAACATAGGCGCGATTATAAATCTGCAATGTTTGAACATGTTTTCGAGAGGCCAAACCACTACATTAGATCTGATAAATCTCAAATTCTCGCCAGAGAACAAAGATTTGTTCCTAGGATGCTACGCGAGGCTATTGAATATTGAAAATAAGTAGAATTTTTATTCAATTTGCTATTTCAATAACGCTAATAAAAACAATTGAGGGTTTATAAATCGTAATACTTCAATAATTATTTTTTCTAAACATACTTTCGTTAACGATAATACGTGATTATTATTTTGTTGATTCAATAATAGTTACTGATTTATATTTTAGTTAAAAACATCAACACTCGATATTCATAAGAAATAGTTGTTTTTTGTTTATAAAGTGAAATTTTAAACAGTACTTTTGTACTTATATTAAGCGGTTTAAAGTTTTTCAATTTTTCCTTTCATTATTACAAAACCGTACAGTACCGTTGCACTTCAGAAAAATCAAACTGTGAATAAAACAAAAGTGTTGATTAGATAAGGCGAGCTCCAACTATTTGGAACATGATTGTTTTGTCATTTTATTTTATTTTATTCCATTTGTCACTGGTGAAATGTATCATGTGGGAAGGTAATGGTTTAATATTTGAAAATGGTAAAAGCATTCAGGTATTAATAAAATTGGTCAAGGTAATTCATTATCAGTGCGCGTGGTTGTAAGAATGACGTAAACTGCGCGGGCGAAGAACGGTGCAATCCACGCTGTTCCTTGTAAATCTAGACGTTGTGTTTCTAAGAGTTGTTTATGTAAGTGTGTATTGTCTTTTGTCAGCGCACTCTAGGCGAGCAGAGAAATATTAAAAGCAATTTATTGCACAAATTTGACTAATGGTGAATTGTTGATCTTAAGCGTGAGTAAAACATCTTTATAGAAAAATTCGTTATAGTCACAGATTGTTCTTAATAGTAATTTATAAATTATTCTATGTTCTGTAAGAATAGGATTATATGAAAATTTGATATTTTTAGGGATTGCAATAGAACTTAAAAGTTATTTATAAAAAAATACGTCTATATTAAGTTCCATGTACATCATCTGCAATTACAAAATTTTTCTCTAAACTCGCTAAAGCTTTTAGAATGTCTCGCTATTACTATCAAGTATGATTCATATTACTCAATCAAAATGTTACTAGATGTTGCCAAACAATAATTCTTATGTTTAGGAACAAGTATTCCAACACATAAATGTTACTTTTTGTCATCTCTTTTTCTCTTATTTATATGACAACATGCTTACTCAAGTGTCGTTGTTCACTAAATAGGGCAAAATACTGCAAAAAAAGTTCATTAATGCAATACATTCAAAGCTGGTGCGTTTTCGAGCTTGTTCTGCCGTCGGCCGTTGGCCGTAATTTTTATATACAACCAACTGGGAAATGAGAATATACTCGTAGTTCATCTAATGGTTATATGTAACGAACGACCTCCGTGGTCGAATGGTTCACATACCGGTTACTGTGGCCTCACCGAGATCCCGGGTTGATCCCAGCGGGGTTCATATAAAAAACGAACTTTCCTATAATGGCTCGGGTCTGGGCGATGTGGTATCGTCGTTGTTTCTGAATTCCATAACACTGGTGCCTTAGTGACTTAACTTGGGTTCAGAAAAATGTATGTGATAATGTATAATAATTAAATATTTATATTTTACTAGCGCCACGCGCGCTCTGAGCTCCATAATGCGATATGGAGCATCAACCGATGCTAATTTGCCACTCACATCAGGAGTGTATCAATTGCGGATAGTGATTTGTTTTCGTAGAATGCGAAAGCGTGGAAAATCTATTTTTAAATTTATTCTTATTACTGATAATATGTTAACAAACACACACACACACACACACACACACACAAAGTATTATCATAATATAATTAGGGTTTATAAATTTAAAGAAATAGAAGCTTCGCTATTGTCTTCCTAAATATATATGAGCATATATATTTAGGAAGACAATAGCTAAGCTGAGCAGCTTACAGAGAAATTTTATAGGCGTTACGTTACGTTTTTATGCATTTAAATACTGCAATAAAGTAAGTTGAAATAGCATATTTTATTCGTGAATCGTGGAAATCAGTTAGTTATGTATAATAATTGTAACTCTTAAATGAGCGAATGCAATTTCTCAAAATTACAGCAAGCACAAAGTAAGTAGTCTTAGTAACATAATAAATATTTTAAGGTTGTTTTCATCTTTGAAATAGATATTTTGGTAACAATGTTAAAGCATTGTTCGATAAATAATACTCCTTTTGAGCTAATTGAACTGAATGTTATATTAAGATAATGAAGCCGCTTGTTGATACTGTATATCTGAATACATTTACTACTATATTTATGTATTATTCGAAGAATAACTCTGCCCTTTCAAAATTAACTGGCCATTTCTCATTGCTAAAAGCTATATTTTATATCCAGCCTTTCTGTTATGATTTTGATATTTTTTTCTGTTATTTACAATTCTCAGAATAAAGTTATATAAATAGAAATGATTTACTGAAAAACATCGTTTGTCTTAGATGGGTAGCAAAATTACCACTTCCGATATCGGATATATTAAGTTTTTGTTGAATAAATAAAATATATAACTATTATTGGCTTTGTAGAAATTATTTTGTAGTGAAATACTGTATTGCTATAAGAATACGACTTAAGAATTTTAATGTTAATAAATATTTAACATCCTTACCACACTTTATTTTATTCTGGCCCACTCGAACATTTCTGAGGTGTATATTTCATTTTTCCAACATCTGCTGATCGACTTTAGCCCCATCTAAAATGTCGCAAGCGTGTTCCTCCTCTATGGCAGTAAAGTGCACATGTTACTAGTACGTACTACCGCATGACCCAGTAAAGCCAAGTTCTTATGCATTGGTGATAAGGTTTACATCAAAATGAACATACGCTTTCTTAGGTGCATGTAATAAACCTCCTAAAGGTCTTTGGAATATTTAATAAGCTTCCAACTTTAAGTGATATCCAATAACTCTAAGGATACTTTTTATGTATTTTCGTATCGCGGTATTATGACAACTAAGAAAAACTAAAGGTACTTATAACTATTCTATGAACTGTGGTGATTATATTATATAATACTTATAAGTACCTTTTTCATCCAAAAATTGTTCTGGTTCGTCATTAGCATATTGATGTCCCCACTGTTGGACCACGTGTCTTCTCTGTGGAAAAAAACACTAGTAAAAATGGATAAATGCTTTCTAATGACTTAATATGATCACGGAGGAGCTCAAGATGATAAATTTTTTGTCACCCATCCTATGTATGTGATAATAAATGTGCTATAATTTTTTTCTGATCTGCTTAGTTTGGATAGAAATTGGTGTACAATATATACCTCAACTTTTAATTTAGTCTATACTAACGAATTATTTGTATTGTGTATGAAAATGTTTACTCATTTTCAGATTTTATAGAATCTTTAATATTAGGTAACAAAAAAATTTTAGTTGTTACCTATATCAGACATTAAATTTTTGGGGGACGCGAATGCTAAGCTTTAAAAACTAAATAACGACTAAGCTTCTGACAAACGAACATTTTCCTTAGCTCCCGTAAATTTTAATTTTAAATTGCAGCGCTTAGTTAGGCTCGCTGCTTAAACTTGAGTCTCATGTATAATTTAAGGAAGGGTTTAAAGTAAAAAAGATTAATATTCTTGAATATTTTATCTAAAATACAAAATAATTTACTGAATATAATGCTTCGAGTAGAATTTTTTGTTTCTTTATAGTTCCAACATAAAGTACAGAATGATCAAGCTACATGGCACACAATATTATACCACTACTATTGCGTATCACAATTAAAATGAGAATTGTATAAATTTTGTCCATAAAAAATGTCCGTAGGCTGTTTCTAAATGGTTTATTTCACAGGACTATTACGTATTGGTTCGATCAATCATTCTCTTTTGTAGGAGGTACTTTACGGCCTTTCGAGATGTCATGGCGTCACTAGCTTGCAGTAAAAGTAAATTGTCGTGAAATGCTCTGGTTGTCCTATTTCTCTCTTTGATGTGAGAGTGGTTAAAGGTTTTATATTATTCATAAAGAATATGGCTAAAGCTTTAAGGTTCGAATAAATTCATAGAAATTAGCTTGTTTGTCCAACGCAACCGACCACCTTTGAAAGCACTTATACGGTTAGGTCATTTGCGACGTCAATTAGTTCAAAATCATACGTTTACTGGGACACGCAACTTATTGCTTCGTTATTTAATATCAGTCATTGTATTTTTTTGAGTTTATAAATTTTATATTAACAGACTCTGTCTTTCATTCATATCACTCACCGCCAGTACTAAATCACATAAAGCTTTTTGGAATAAAAGAAACGTAGATCGAATCCAGAAGTTAATTGACATTATTGTGAAAAATATATTTAAAAAAGGCATTCATTAAATGTAAGCATTAATGTAATTGTGTAATGCAAAAAATATATTATTCAATCGTGACGAGCCTTAACATTTATTTCATTGTTATGGCTATCAGTCATGATCAACGTCATGAAGATGCATTTTAAATCTTTATTCACAGCTCGTTATACAAATTTAGAGTTATTTATTTTGCTTTTCAATTACAATTATTTTTCAAGAGAATTTCATAACTGTCTCTGGAGTCTGCAATACAGCTTACTATTAGAAGCTGTTGAAAGAGGATGATATCAGTCTTTGTTTTGCTTAAACTGTACACAATCTCCTTGTAAAATTAATTTAAATGACCTTTTATTCAAACGTGTCTTTGAACAGACTGTAAACTAATAACATACTAACGAACGGAATTAAACCTTTTTTTTATGACAAGTTTCTCAAAGAGTTTCGTGCCGAAGCACATTCTTGGTACTAATTGGAATAAAGCATGGTTTTATATTGAACCAGTATATTATGAACTGTCCCAAGTTGACGATTCTGAAGCGAATATAATAAATTTCTAAGGATCATGTCAACACAGAGGGAGCATGAGGAAATTGCGAGGGAAATACTATACTGGAAGGGTCATGAAAATCGTAGCATTGTGGCAGGTAATAATTAGATGACGAATGAAGTCGTCCGTTCGTGCATTGAGGTTTCATGTAGGCTGTTTTATTATTCTATTTGTTAATGAGGTTAAGGCCAGAATGATTCAGATCCACATAAAGGGGCCTTATTCGGTTATGTGCTAAAATGGATGTTATTTAAGGTCCGTAAACTCGGAGTTTTACAACTGCAGATTCCGAAACTCATTTTATTTGATTAGCAATACTTACTGGAGCGCACCAGCATTTTGGAAAACATGCATAATCGAGGTCGTCCAAAGCAAAGTATTCGGTTCGTGTTATTGATGGAAACACATTTTTAAATCTAATTATGATTACATTTTTTGCGATATAAAGCTTGAAATCAGTTAAGAAGCCATCCTGTGAACACGGCTCCTGAAAAAAAGTGACAGCGTCAAGTTTAAACTTAAATAAAAATAAACACGTTTGGTGATCCCTTTCAATTTGCTTATTTCATTTAAAATAAGTGTTAGCAGTAATTGTAATTAATACATGCCAACTATTTTAACAAAACTACGCAGTCCTATTGCAATTCCAAAAAATTGGAAAAGTCCCAATAATAACACTTATTTTTTATAATTTTGCATCTAAAAGAGTAAGAACTAAAAACTAAAGCACTTTTTACGAATATTGAAAACACGTTCACTTTAAAACTTTTATTTGTCTTACCTGTTAGATAAATAAAAGTTTTAAAGTTAACGTGTTATAACTTCGTTTCAGACGTCTCAACTTAAGTTGGATAAGTTTCTAAAGAAACATCAAGAAAAATTAATTGCGTGATTTGCTATCAGTCCTTCGCCTTAGAACCAAACAAGGTGTTAATTTGAGGTTTTTTATTAACCCCGGGAGCCATGACAGGATCCACGATGGAACGAGCTAACCCTAGCTTTGTAAATGGACGGGTTATAAGTTCTCGTATATACAGACGCAGGGAGGGAGTTCCGCTTCTTTGGTGTGCGCATGATGAAGGATGTTGAGAAGTGCTTGGTGCGACAGGTAAGAATAGCAACCAACAAAGGGTGGTAGCCCTCAGTGCGTCTGGATGTTCGATGGAATAAAGGAGATGGCGGTATGAACAAATGCAGCTCATGAGCACACTCTACAAAGTACGAGTACAGTCTGTAGAAGACCGACAGACAGGCAACTTTTGCGGCGATGAGCTAAGGTGTGAAGCTTGCTATGAGCCTCTCTGCACTGAACCGTGTCTAGTACAGCAAGTTGGTATTTTGCTGAGCCGTCCCAGAGGTGGCTGCAATATGCCAAGCAAGATAGGACTTGACTTTTATAGAGAGTTAAAAACTGTCCCAGCGTGAAATATCGCTTGACCGGACGTTTGTGACGTTTGACCCTTTCAAATCAATAACACACTTACACTCAAAAGAAAATATCACTGGTAAATAATATTTAATATGCCTTTGCCTCCAGTTAATACGTAATCCAACTTGAAAACTTGAATAGGAAAATAACTTTCAAGAAATCTTTTACGGCTCGTACCGTCAATAAATAAAATCAGTTTTAATAAAACCTCTGCGGGCAACTAGGGGGCATATTGCATCCGCGTATAAATTCACTAATATCCCTGGCCCGAGCGATAAAGCCTAAAATCGCAAAGTTATTTTTGCCGCCGGAATAATTCTTCGGATTTTTGACAGCGCAATCGAAGTTTGCCGCTAGGCTCTGCTGCCAGGCTTTAATTAAGAGCAAAACTGCAGTCGCTACGTATTGCCGCTGAGGGGCCTTATGCGGGTAGCCGAACGAATTCCATTGAAATCAAAATCTTGATATATATATATATTTAAAAAAATCAAAACAATGAATATGGATAATTTTACATTCTTTATAGCAAAGAGGGAGATCAATAAAAACCAGTAGTGCATCTTGAATACTTTATAATAATGTAGAAGCATCTATGAATTTCATGAGGAATAATAATAACGAGGTTTAGAGTTTTCCTACCAAGTGCATGAAAATCTTTGTTTAAGTAATTAAAAATTCTTAAAGAGTTTTGATTGCTACATACAAACGTTGACTTTTTTAATATATTATATTATTATGCTTGCTATGCTAACTATTTATGTTATTTTATCTATAAAATGACAGTAGTATATATATACTTCATGTACTCTCTATAATTAAAGTATTTTCTGATATTATGTGGTTGACAGTAACTAGTCCTATTTTAAGACTTTTATTACAGAGAATCTTAAGGCAACAGAAGACACTACATCACACCCGTCGAAATTCTCTAGTACCTTTCTAATTTAACGCTGTAGGACAGCGTTGTCTCATCAATGAGAGGAACATCTTCTCGTATTAGAAACAAACATTTATTGAAAGAATTCACTTGTGAGCCAAGTCGATTTTTCTAGTATTTTTCTATTAAAATAATTTATGCAATTGCAGTTAAAAACTTTATAAAACAACTATAAACAAAACAAACCAATTGCCTTTAATAAAAACGGTTTGAGCATTGAAGTTAAAACATGGTAAATTCAAAGAAAAAAGAAACTCACGATTTCAAGATAGAACCCTTTTTGTGTTAAGTAACAGAAAGTTTGCAATGCGATCACACGCAAAAGCTCATTGTTTAATCCATAATCATTCCAGTTTTATTTCCATAAGATACTCTGAGAAGCGTAGGTGTTGAAGACTTGTTCAGTATGTTGCAAATATTAAAGTTATGCTTGACATTCGAGCACCATTTTACTCTTTCAGTATATATTATACAATTTCGTTAAAAAAGTTTAAACCCATTACTGAAAGTTAATCTTTGTTTTTACCTAATATTTAAAGACTTGTATATCTTATTTTCCCATTCTTCATGTCAATTTCGAAAATTCACAAAAGGTTAAAAACTTTGCGCCAAGACTGCGGAGGTTACACAACATTCGCAATAGCCGATCACCATAAATTTACTATATCGAGCACCTTTAAGGGTACTTCCTCTATAAAAAGGATCAATAATTTTAATTTGTACTTCGTTGGCATGATTACTTATGTCAAATTGCAGGCTTTTGGTATAGTCTCTAAAGTAAGCTGCGAACAGACAGACGGACATGGCAAAACCATATGGGATTCTTTATCTCTTTATTAATTAATTATATATTTATTTATTAACTGCAAAAATACAATATTTGTGTTGCCAAACTAACCCAAACTCGTTCAGTGTTATCATCAGGAATTGGCATTGTTATACCGATTTCACGCTTCCATTTAGAACACATTACTATTTGAAAGGTTTGCTTATTACAAGTCCTTTGCTTGCGGGCAGCGTTTTCAGCCAAATCCACATGCACATTTGCACAATCAGCTGAAAAGGAATGAAGTTTTTATCGCTGGTCCAAGTATCGTGTTCGGGGTGACTTCAACTAGCTCATTGGAAATTCAAATTGAGCTACTCCGCCACACCCTGTAATCAATAACATTTCATGTACGTGCTTCCTGAAGTCGTTGTAAGACCGACAACTGCAGCAGGTAACGGCTCAAGCACTGGTGGAAGAGGTAGATAAGGATAAGAGCTTTTCAACGGCTGAAATAATATATAATCGAACTGAAGCTTTCTATATTAAAAGCATTAATAAGTTGCAGTAAATTTCGGTATCGTTGGCCAAAGTAACCTAGCAAAGAGGTTTGAACTGGTAGTTAGTTTTTATGTAGCTATTCTAGCTACACAAACTATTTTTTACCAAAAAAGTTATTGACTTTGATATAAAATGTACATGGTGAGGTTTTGGTTATTGATGGGTGCTATTTTTGCACTGCTTTTTAAGGGTATATGTTTGAAACTTTGTAATTATAGACACCAGCTGAAATGTACAACATGATATGAAGTTTGAATAAAGGAATATATTTACGACCGCTTTGGCCAAACGAGACTCAACCTAACTTCAAAACCATATGCTCCCGGAGTCCTATATTACTAATTTACCTATCTTATATATTTCTCCAGTCTTAACCCAAATATTCATAACTCAAGCCTTATTGTGCTTTCTTTTGGTTAGGTATACTGGTTAGAATGTCAGTTATCATTATTTTTCAAGAATACCCGATCGACTGTCGTGTCCAAATTGATTTATGATCATAAAAACATATAGGAAGAAGTACTGTCAAGACTGATAATCCATAATTAATAAATAAAAATAATAAATATTTCTTACATTCACATTCGTCGGAAATAATTCTAGTATCTTTATTCATTTCGTAATCACCTATTAATGGTCTTCGATGCGGGAGCATAGGTATTTAGTACAGATGAAAACACCGTAGAACTCACTGTTTTATGGATTATTATGACAGATAAATATTTCTTACATTCATACCAATTAGCCTAGCCCAAAGTAAGCACTGTAAAGTTTGTGTTATGGATACTAGGGTAACGGATAGACATACATATATTATATATAAATATGTTATATTCATAGAAATATATATAAACCCATGACTCAGGATCGAACTCAGGACCGTCGGTGCGAAAGGCAGGATCGCTACAGTTGCATCAAACCATCGTCTTCTATACTCTATCTTCTTATTATTCTTCTATCGTTCTATCGGTATATAGCTAGGACATGCGCAAGATGGAACTGGAAATGAAATTTTTAGTCATCCATTCATGCGCTGGTCCAGCTCATGGACCAGTCTCATACTCGCAGGCAAAGCTAACTAACAACTGTGTTATCGAATTCTAAATTATCTTTCTTTAAAACCACATCTCAAAGATAAAATTCAATTGTAATACAAGTAGTAACGAACCTTAATATTGAGAATAGAATATAGAAAAGAAAACCACAGAGGATAAAAGCTTCATACGATATCAGCGCTTAAAGAGAATAAATGAAAGTAAACAGCTTTGGCTCATGTTGGTTACAGAATTATTGAATCACATTGTTAAAGAATTTTTAAATATTTACACAAGCTAAAAAGTTTTTTGAGTATTCCACAGCTATATTCAGATTATTCTCATTAAATTATAAGAACAATCTGAATATTCCCCTTTACTCTCGTTGACAGTTAATTGTCATCTTTACTACAAACGGCGAGGATAAAACTTTATTCTTCTGTTGTAAATATAACACCATTCTGTTGTTTTACGTTCATGTCGTTATTGTGGTTCCAGAACTTAATGAAGAGTAGACGAGGATCAGGTAGATTATGATATGGTACACAAAGACTAGTTAATTACTGAGTTTAGTGAGACGCAACTGATATGATATCAAGTTCTAGTAATCAAATTAGCTTATCAATCAGATGTATTAGTGAGACGTGTTTTTTAATATTGCGAGTCTCATGAAGCCTCATGTACTGACACTTGCCTTATCTCAGCTAATTCTCAAGTGACAATTCTTGCAGTTACGGTTGTTTGAAGTGCCAAAGTTACTTTACTTAATCGTTATTAAATGAAAAGAGTAGCTCCTCCAGTAATAACGAATGCGGTTCTGATAGTATGTAGCAGTTCGAATTATGTTAATGTTAATGTCGAACTACTCGGTCCGACTACATAATGAGAGCGCATCAAGACTGATTATAAAAGTCAACTCCATCCGATCCCAAGTCGGACCCTAAAAGCAATTACAAAGTATTATTCATTCCAGCCGTAGCGTTTCAAACGGCAACATTTGTGGTGGATGCGAAGAAAATTGCACAAACTAATGATCATATCGTCCCTTGAATACAAATTTAGGTCTTTCAGCACGGCCGGTCAGCGGCCGGTCTATTACTCGCGTTAGTCGGTAAATTGAAATAGCGTTATGATTTATAGTGAGATTTCACGAACCTGTATTACGGCTAGCTTCCTATGAACGTGACGTGAAATGAAACTTGCTTTAAATTAAAATTGCGAGAATGACAATTTTGTGGCGATTTATAATGGGCTTGTTTGAATAAATAGGTCTTTAAACTTCGAGAAACTTGGGCTCACTTATATTGGTGATCAGAAATAGGAATATATTGCATACTCTTACATATTAAGTTAATTTGTTGATAGCACCCTTCAATCTGCAATAAGTTTTCTTGATAAGAATTGCCTACTTTCTCTTTCATGATAAAAAAATATATCGATATGTTTCTAAAGATAATCCTTAAAGTTTTATTGGAAATTAAGCATGCTTATGCTTTAAATTTGTGTGTAACTGCTCAGTTACACATTCTTTCGTGTATTTTTAGTTCAAAGGTAGGTATAGTTTGTTCCCAATAGTTGAACATTAAAAGAGAGATTTAAATAATTACTACAAAGCTTTTTACTTTAAACCTCATTTTTGTAAACCTTAGACCTTCAAATACTTGGATCTAAACATACTTTACTTGTTCTGGTTCTTTACATCCCGTAATGACACGATTA
This sequence comes from Calamotropha paludella, assembly GCA_927399485.1. NCBI lineage: Eukaryota > Metazoa > Arthropoda > Insecta > Lepidoptera > Crambidae > Calamotropha > Calamotropha paludella. The sequence goes on along the minus strand of OV656804.1, from coordinate 14,654,217 downwards.
CCAAAAAGAAGTTAAAATGCCAGTTTTTATTAAATCAGGAAAAAATAAAGGCGTCAGTTATCCAACAAAAAGTATATTAGTCACAATTTTATAGAAATTTACACAGTATTATATTTATTATACTTAAGAATTAGTAAGTAAATGTCTGCGTTTTTATACCGTCTCAGCTTTTCGCCAGTGAATTATTCACCACATAATTATATCTTATTGTCTTTCAGTGTCATTCAGTCTGAATATTGTAAACTCGAGAACAGGCGCCGTTTTCCGGGGAACATTTCACGTGAATTATTCACGGCATTCCGCCTTTATGTGTGGTGCGCAAAGATAATATGATAACATTTTGACGAGTGTAAATTCCTTCAGTTCCAAATTAAATGGGGGTTTGTGAACGAGGCATTCGTATGAAAATGTTCTAAAAAGGTTGGAATACGGACAAGCTTCTGGCTGGTGCTGTTAGTTTAAAAGTCATATTTAGCTAATTACATTGCGGCGACTGCGGTGGCCGGTCGGCTGCCGCTCTCGAGAATTTCGTCCGCTATTGTAGAATACATTATAAAATGTATATACAAATGAAAGAGACCAACATATTTAACGACTTCATTGTGGTTTTTATTCTATGTTTTCAATTTCAGCTTTTGTATATGTGTTCTTTTTATAAAAACTGTACCTAATTAGGTTTATAAATATTTAATTATAATGATCTTTTACGTAATTTGAAACGGTCATCACAAATTATCTGTGTACATTCTCTTTCCATGTTTATGAAATAAATAAATAAATATTGTTTTACATTCACACCAATTAGCCTAGCCCAAAGTAAGCACAGTACCTAAGGCTTGTGTTATGGATGCTAGGGTAACGGATATACATACATATATAATACATAGATTTGTAATATGCATATAAATATATATATAAATATCCATGACTCAGGTACAAATGCTCGTATTCATCATACAAACATCTGCCCCTACCGGGATTCGAACCCGGACCGTCGGTGCGAAAGGCAGGATCGCTACCGTTGCACCAAACGGTCGTCAAAAAAAGTCGTCATGAAAGATTGTATATTAATGAAATTCACTTTGTCATGGATCCTTCTGCACCACATGTATCTAAATAACAAAAATTCTAAATAAGGAAAACTGTTATAAATATTAAGTAATTTGTTCCAAAATAGGTATCAAAATTTAGTTTGGTAGAATTTACATTATTTTGTTCTTGCAGAGTGGTAGTGTAAGTAGTGTTGTAATATCGCGGTATTTTAAAGAACTATTATTATGGCTTACATTTTCTCGAACTGAAGTGTCTTTCGCGCGTCGCCCAGTATAAGGTGGGTCCGACGATGCAGTGGCAGTTCGTAGTCTTGATCTCTTACTTTAATAATATTCTTCAAGTCTCTAAATGTTTCGTCCTGGGAAAGTAAGGTGCATCGTTTTGTTATCAGTTGTGAGCCATAATAAACACATTTGTGCTAACTACAAATAAATTAATTGCATGTAAGTGTAACTGTAAGCTTGTTAGACCGCATTTCTCGTTCATGTTAGTATAAGCGTAGGTGCACGCTCACGTTCAAGCGTATCACGTAGGTTTTTATCAAATAACTAAAAACTGTAAAGAAAAATGTTCCTTAGTCTCCGACAATAGACAACAATAAGAACAAAATGTTATACATGGTATTATAAGTCTGGCAATAGGAACGACTGATTATATATTTGGAATTAATTTAGTCTTAGTGTTAATAATGAGTTTCTAATGAGTGCTCGAATATAACTAGTAAGACTCGACTAACAATTTTCTTTTCCTCCTTTATCGTAGCGTGTTATGTTACAAGCAAACAGTTAGTTTCTAAAGAAATTTTTGTTGTAGAAAATTTAAATTTCTTTTCAGCACGATAGCGAACATTATGCATATTTAGTTTACACATGTTGCACTGCACATCTAGACACTTTTAAGCGTTAAGACTGCGATGCATTTTAATAGTAATATGATAGTTTGAAGCAGCTGGGATATAGAATTTTATTTAATTTCTATTTCACTGGCGGTTTCCTTACGTAATTTCTGAATGTTACTTATTTAAAAAACATTTTATGAATTCAGTGTTTTAGGAGAAATATTCCTTATTCAATATTCTGCAAAAGTTTGTGTTTCAGTTATTAATGTTTAAGTATTACCTTTAAACTTTTACATTGAAATGAATTTTTTGTAACTAATTACTATACAGAAGCAACCAGATTGAGGCCCTGAAGGAAATGAAATTTCCTATCTTTTTATTGGCATGTGCTTCTAGATCTGCCACTAGGAGCACAAAACGAAGGACAATCATTCGTCTTTGACCACTGTTGTGCGTTTTTTAAATATTTTATTTTTTATAAATATTTAGCAATTGTTATTTTTAAGCATTTAATACAAGATCTTTAAGTTTGAAATATTTTTAAAAGAAAAATAGTTGTTTTCAGAAGGAACCAACTTTTGTCGGACATCGAAGGGCTATTTTAGTATTCTTACTTGTACATTTGACTTCTGTGACTGTTACGCTTTTCCATCGAAATAAACTATTTTTATGGATCGGCTGGTTGAGTTGAGTCATTCTATGAGCATGGCTACTGAAAAGGAGTAAAAGCCTAAGCATTGTTATATTAGTGTACAAGTTTTATTTAGCTGTATAAGTAAACTTTTTTTTTTACCATTTACTGAATGTATGGCATCGTCGCTTACGATCAGGCGAGATAGGGGTCAAGCGTTCCTATTCACGATAAAAAAATTTACGCTAATTACTACTTAAATCAGGACGTTGAAAGGTTAAAGTCTTCGAAAGCAGCAAACCCTGTCACTTACAGATCTTCGCCGAACTAGAAAATACAATGCGGAATAATGAGATAGTTGTATAGCGCTTAAATACTCTCATTCAGATTTTTGTTCAGATCACGATCGATTATTCAGGAAAAATTTATAGATTTTCTCATGTCTATTGGGATGAGAACTTTGTGCTCTCTTGGCAAATACATAAACTTAGACATAAACTTAGTACAGAAACTTAGTACTTATAATGTCCGAAGTTGACCCTAATAGGTTATTCGTAATAACCTGTGTTTAGGGATTTAGCCCCAGACTTATAGGTATTATTATAGTGCGGTGATAAATAGGACCATAATCGTATTATTCGTAGCTATGTTTATGGGTGGCAAATAATTTTAAACCCCTCCTGGCAGTAGCAGGCCGACCCCAACTACATTCCCCTGCAATTATACCAATTGACATCCCAGAGCTAGGAATTTATTACGAACTAGCTTTTACCATAAAACGTACGTTTGTGGTGAACGTGACGTACGTTCATCACAATCATTTTATCTCGAAAAAATAATCTTTTTCTATTAGTCTTTCTATGTAAAGTTAACTTTTTAGTCTTAATATTATAACAACATTATCTATTACTTAGCTCTCACACACTTACTCTAGAAATCAGTATAAATAAATGACAGCACATATTAAAGTTTATATGTATTATGTCTGCAACATCTTGTAAGGAAGTATTAAGGCTCTTGAGGCGTCCAGAGAAAACAAACAAACTTATTTGGTATTAGATATAAAATACGTGTGTAAAAAACAACCACGCCTCCGAGCCCTCAGATGGGATTCGAACCCACGACCTTTCGCAATCCGGGCGACTGCTCTGACCGCTGAGCTACCGAGACGCTGGCAAACGTGTCGAATTTTACAAACGTATTCCAACTTCTACTATGAGCTAGTATCGTTCCACCAATGTTGAACGCTAACTACCTTCAACATTGAAAGTAATATTTTTACAAATATTAAACAATCAATTAAGATGGAACCAGCTATAATTATGTTTTTATTTAATTTTTTTGCATTCACAATGCAATATTTCTATAAGATATAAAATACGTGTGTAAAAAACAACCACGCCTCCGAGCCCTCAGATGGGATTCGAACCCACGACCTTTCGCAATTCGGGCGACTGCTCTGACCGCTGAGCTACCGAGACGCTGGCAAACGTGTCGAATTTTACAAACGTATTCCAACTTCTACTATGAGCTAGTATCGTTCCACCAATGTTGAACGCTCACTACCTTCAACATTGAAAGTAATATTTTTACAAATATTAAACAATCAATTAAGATGGAACCAGCTATAATTATGTTTTTATTTAATTTTTTTTGCATTCACAATGCAATATTTCTATAAGATATAAAATACGTGTGTAAAAAACAACCACGCCTCCGAGCCCTCAGATGGGATTCGAACCCACGACCTTTCGCAATCCGGGCGACTGCTCTGACCGCTGAGCTACCGAGACGCTGGCAAACGTGTCGAATTTTACAAACGTATTCCAACTTCTACTATGAGCTAGTATCGTTCCACCAATGTTGAACGCTAACTACCTTCAACATTGAAAGTAATATTTTTACAAATATTAAACAATCAATTAAGATGGAACCAGCTATAATTATGTTTTTATTTAATTTTTTTGCATTCACAATTCAATATTTCTATAAGATATAAAATACGTGTGTAAAAAACAACCACGCCTCCGAGCCCTCAGATGGGATTCGAACCCACGACCTTTCGCAATCCGGGCGACTGCTCTGACCGCTGAGCTACCGAGACGCTGGCAAACGTGTCGAATTTTACAAACGTATTCCAACTTCTACTATGAGCTAGTATCGTTCCACCAATGTTGAACGCTAACTACCTTCAACATTGAAATATTTGTTTAATATTTGTAAAAATATTACTCAAAATATTACTGTCAGAGCAGTCGCCCGGATTGCGAAAGGTCGTGGGTTCGAATCCCATCTGAGGGCTCGGAGGCGTGGTTGTTTTTTACACACGTATTTTATATCTTATAGAAATATTGCATTGTGAATGCAAAAAAAATTAAATAAAAACATAATTATAGCTGGTTCCATCTTAATTGATTGTTTAATATTTGTAAAAATATTACTTTCAATGTTGAAGGTAGTTAGCGTTCAACATTGGTGGAACGATACTAGCTCATAGTAGAAGTTGGAATACGTTTGTAAAATTCGACACGTTTGCCAGCGTCTCGGTAGCTCAGCGGTCAGAGCAGTCGCCCGGATTGCGAAAGGTCGTGGGTTCGAATCCCATCTGAGGGCTCGGAGGCGTGGTTGTTTTTTACACACGTATTTTATATCTTATAGAAATATTGCATTGTGAATGCAAAAAAAATTAAATAAAAACATAATTATAGCTGGTTCCATCTTAATTGATTGTTTAATATTTGTAAAAATATTACTTTCAATGTTGAAGGTAGTTAGCGTTCAACATTGGTGGAACGATACTAGCTCATAGTAGAAGTTGGAATACGTTTGTAAAATTCGACACGTTTGCCAGCGTCTCGGTAGCTCAGCGGTCAGAGCAGTCGCCCGGATTGCGAAAGGTCGTGGGTTCGAATCCCATCTGAGGCCTCGGAGGCGTGGTTGTTTTTTACACACGTATTTTATATCTTATAGAAATATTGCATTGTGAATGCAAAAAAATTAAATAAAAACATAATTAAAGCTGGTTCCATCTTAATTGATTGTTTAATATTTGTAAAAATATTACTTTCAATGTTGAAGGTAGTTAGCGTTCAACATTGGTGGAACGATACTAGCTCATAGTAGAAGTTGGAATACGTTTGTAAAATTCGACACGTTTGCCAGCGTCTCGGTAGCTCAGCGGTCAGAGCAGTCGCCCGGATTGCGAAAGGTCGTGGGTTCGAATCCCATCTGAGGGCTCGGAGGCGTGGTTGTTTTTTACACACGTATTTTATATCTTATAGAAATATTGCATTGTGAATGCAAAAAAATTAAATAAAAACATAATTATAGCTGGTTCCATCTTAATTGATTGTTTAATATTTGTAAAAATATTACTTTCAATGTTGAAGGTAGTTAGCGTTCAACATTGGTGGAACGATACTAGCTCATAGTAGAAGTTGGAATACGTTTGTAAAATTCGACACGTTTGCCAGCGTCTCGGTAGCTCAGCGGTCAGAGCAGTCGCCCGGATTGCGAAAGGTCGTGGGTTCGAATCCCATCTGAGGCCTCGGAGGCGTGGTTGTTTTTTACACACGTATTTTATATCTTATAGAAATATTGCATTGTGAATGCAAAAAAATTAAATAAAAACGTATTTGGTATTGTAGAAAATCGGTTTAAAAACAAATGTGCACGTCAAATTAAGACAAGATTAGTAAAGATATGATGTATAGCCAACACATATTCACGTTTATAGTAGTAGGTTTAGGACTAGGTGATTTAGGAAAAGTGATATATCATGTTGAGACGTACTTATTATCTGCTTGTCTATATATACTGTGCTCACTGCGTTAGTCTTTACTTGTTTGCTAACTATACCTGCTCAATTATTAAGAAATTAGTTTATGATAATAATATTGTGAATATGTGATAAGTTGGAAATTTGTACAAAAGAAAGGAAAAAGGTAAAAATATAACAAATTGCATATGACCATTGCCAAATATTTTATAATCTATATAACAGCGATAAAATCGAAGTATGAATTAAATAAAAAAATACATATATATTTAGACTGGAATGAGGTATTTCAGATTTTCTTAGGTCATTCAAATTTTTGAAATTAAAAATTTTTGCTCATGGGATAGCAAAAATAAAGAAACAAAATACAATCAACCAAATAATGGCATCCCTATTGTCGGTTTTAACATGGTATTATAATTTATATTGTTTATACGAATTTCACGTCTTTTCTTTGTTGTTGTTCTATTGTTGGCCAGAAGAAAATAAGTGTATTGCATATTTGTTATTATAAAATGTTATTTAAAATATTACTTGAAATAAATAAATTCAATAGATTTAATCATATTTAGTTCTTATACTTCAGCGCCCATTAGACATTAGAATAAAACACTTTTTTTACGGATTTTTTGCGTATATTTTATTTTATATTTAATCCTGACGTTGGATGACTATATAGGATGACTGTCCTATGATCCTCTGATCACGGCTCCTGTAAAGGAGTCGAAACGTCAGGATTAAATATAAAATAAAACATACGCAAAAAATCGTAAAAAAGTGTTTTATTCTAAAGATTTAATAATATTTTACCGAGTAGGTAAAGTTTTTCTAAGAGAAAGATATGATAGTAAAGCGAGTGGATTAGTTTTATTTGTTTACTTGTTAAATTATTATCATCGAATAAAAAAGAAGTACCGTTATAATTACGACATTGTTGCGCGCGCGTAATTGGTTAAAAGCACGTGTAAAGACTTTTTAAACTTATTTATCCAACTGTATTTTTTTTGTTATGTTTTGCTTTTACGCGCTATTTACCGATTGAGCTCTTAAGCGGTATTTACTTACTGCTCATGAGCGTCTTGGATACGCACTGACGATATGCCAATATTAATGAGCTCTTTACCTAATAGGAGCGTTTGATTGGTTTGCCACGTCCGTGTACATGTGCGTCTAACTAGAACAGTTGATTTAGTTGTTAATATTACCTACTAAATATTATAAAACATAACTTTATTATGAACCAAACTAAGTCTCCTTCCCTAATGAAAGTGTTATCGTTGATTTGACGTTGTACTACTTCTATTTTTTAAACTTTAAGTTTTAATTCTACCAGCTGACCCGGCCACGCGTTGCTTTGACTCATTATTATAATTTGCAATATTTTTATTTTGTTTTATCAATCATAAAGATAACATTCACTTACAATAGGTAATCAAGTCATATGGTAACAAACACACACAAAAATAATAATTAGGATTATTATTTGAGGTAAAACGCAGAGCAAAACAAAGATATTGAAATACTCTTTATTTAGTATTTAATAGGGTTCACATGTTCATAGAGGAGGTAACAGATAATGATAAGGGATTTTTTTTTTTATTATTACACTTAAAGATATTATATAGAAAAAAATATCATAATTATGCAAACATATTGCACCAATGCAAAAGGTTTTGAATTAAAAACCAAACACAACTACGGAACCACCACCAGCCAATTCTAAGACAGTAGTTGGTTCTCCACATTGACATGGTGAGCAAACCAGAGACTTTAATGGTACTACACAGAGCTTACTAGGAGGAGGACTGTGGAGGTTGTCGCAGTATTCAATCTAGCATTTCATTATTATTTATAATTAAATTTTTGTTTTACGTAATCGTTTTTTCAAAAGCTACTTACTTAAACATAGAACGGGGTTTTTATCATTCTAAAAATATAAAGTTATACCCCAATACGTTTTTTTGTTGTGAGTACTTTATATATATATTAAAGATATAAGATAACTGTCGTATCTTTATTGTAATAAGAAATACTCGTGCAAAACTCATTCATTATTATTGTCTACTTTTACGACAACTACCCGTGTGAATGTGACCATAAAATCGATAACTTTATGAAATTTATTAAGATCATAAAAGCAGAAACGCTATCAAGTGTCATTGGACAACCCCTAGAGCGAATATTGAGTGTCCTTTTGAGGGCAAAAATGGTTCATAAGAAGATTGGTCAACATAGAATGTTCAATAGATATTTGTATATAACAAACCTTGACTGTAAATATACTGTGCAAACACCATAACATACAACTGCTTGCTGACCCCCACATTTTCCCATTAAAAATAACTTACATAATTATAAAAACTTATAGGTGATAAGCGAACAATTTTTTTTTTTTAATTGCTAAAATAAAAATAATAATAGCTCAAAGAAAGCACTGTAAGGCTTGTGTTATTGATACTAGGGTAACGGATAGACATACATATGTATATGATACAATAGATACCTATAACTCAGGCACAAATGCTTGTATTCATCACAAAAACATTTGCCTTTTCCGTGACTCAAACCCAGGGCTGTCGATGCAAAAGATATTGTAAAAATACTATTGCGGAATCTAAAGAAGCTTGTTATTTAGTTCGAACCCTTTAACGCTGCTGCCAACAATAGGCTTGCTGTCAGAACTTTGCAATTAAATTGAAATAAACATTATTTCAACCAAAGAGAAATTTGCAAGTCCGTTACCAATTGTTTTAACAACCCAGTAAGCATCTGTTTAAACTATCAAAGTCATCAAACAATCCATTAACGTTACTTACTTAATACAACATTTATCTCAGAATTGTATGAGAACATAAATCCTTTTGCTTCCATAGCCTTTTGGTATCGGGCGGGTTATCTAAACATTGACGAAAGGGTAAATGAGATCGATATCAGCTGCCAATCCCTTCGTTACATACAGACTTACTTAATAAATTGATTTAAGATTAACAAAGCCTTTTAAACGTGGTCAGTTTGAAAGAGCGATTGAAAAATAATGGTCTAATTTCTCCTACGAATGCTTAGTCGCTTAAACTTCTTTAGTCTATGTATACTGAGTAGATCTGTTTTACAAAATTATGAAGTTTAATGCTGATCTTACACAATACTTACCTTTTCGTTATCAGAAATTTCAATGATACTCAACATAGTGCATTTTACTACCATTGTCACATAGCCGGGGTTAACTTTGCTATTTTATTGTATATGGATTTACTTTTGACCACATTCTGATTGTTAGGGCCGACAAATATAATAATAGAATAAAAGGCCGACCATGTTTGCCTAGAAAAAGAAATTCAGAAAACTTTTTAACTCGAGATTATGTAACACTATATTTGAAGCTTACTGCGGTTGGTTTCGGTTCTAATTTTTTGCCTAATCACAGAATATAGAACTGATTAACATTTACTTAAAATCAGTAAATAGTTGATTTATATATTGGCAATATAACAATTTTTCAGTAAAAGAAGGGATAATCTTACGAACTGATAAAGTAACAATACGAATGATAAGATAAGTAAAACTTCTTTCGTATTCTTTATTTTGATTTGTGATTGTTTATATACTTAACTATTGATTGTCCTTCGATATGTATAGAATAAAAGCCTATTGAATTTTAACTTAGCTATTAGTTATTTTATTATTTATAAAATTTGATTTAATAAATTAAATTTTTGATTGTATAATAGGAATTTAAAAAATAAAAAATATTAATAATAAGTATATTCGTTTCCCCAACGTACAAATGGTTATCTCGATTTTTCTGGATTTCTCTGAGGTAATTTTCATCCACCTCTGCCAATATTGAATCTTATTGATCAGAAAGCCTCTGATGTTTTAAGACGCCTTGATGTGGTATGCTATTTTAAAATTAATAAATAATGTTGCTATTGACCTCAACCCAAGATTTTTGCAGAGTTGTTATTTTAGTTAAGTACACTAACTGCTAAGGATCAATTCAACGACATTGAATTTAATTGAAAAAGTATCAAACAACCAATAAACAGAAAATTGCTATCTACTTATGCTCCTACGTCACTAAGTTTCTCATGATAAATACAAATTCTTATTTCCTTCATTAATGTACGTTAAAGGACAATATTTATGCAGGCATGTTGATGTTTAAAACTACAAACCGTTAGTTACTGATTGAATAAATTTATGAATAGCCTAGCTACTTGAATATTCTGAACGTTTCTTAAGAATGTTTGTACTCCGTGTAAGTGTTTGTTTTGCTAATGTTTGTACAAAGTAAGCTCTCTGGGGAGTATCGGTGATTTTATTATGATATTCGTTTGGCGTGTCTGAACAAATTTTGTACCCTTTGTGAATCGTTTTATTTTCCTTAATATTACATTGTTTTAATAATTAATATGGCTTAAAATTATTGCCACTTTAAGTTTATTTTAGCACTTGTTCTATGAAAGTAAGCCTACCAAAAATATATATATATATATTAGGGTCTCGTAGTTTTAAAATAATTACCGAGAATTTTTACTTTAAATAAGGGGTCATATGAATTAGATTTTGTGACATAGGGATCAGAAATGTCATACTAATCTTTTGTGTTACTTTTGGCTTATAAGATTTTGACTTCAAATGTCAGACTGTAAGATATAACTTAAAACAAAAGAGTGGGACTATTATATTTAAATAAACAACGATATGTCTAATTTTATGGTTAGCATGTTTTTGAATACCATAGCCATATAAAATGCTTTCTTTATAAAAAGACATATGAACTTACTCTATTTTTCAAAAGGAAAGCTATTTCAAATTGTATTAAAACTATTAAATACAGTTATTGACTGTATATCAATATATCACTCTAAAATTAAATGTTTATTAATTAAGAATTAATTATTACTATTGATTTTAATGCCAAAGTCTACAGCGGGTCAACTGAATCAATTTTAATTTAAGGTTTGTAGTTTTAAACATTCATATTTTGCACTTTCATTATTTTATTTTGAAGTAATTTTACACCCATCTTTGAAGGAACACAGGAACGGGGAGCGCTCGTAAATTATTGATCTTAAGTCCTTAACGTACTTAATGACCCATAAAATGAACTGAGACTAAGGGAAGCTACCAGTTGTAATTATAAATAAATCTTGATGAACTTACAACTGGCACTTTCGCTATAAAGATGTTATTGCCACTATTCAGGCTTAGAGATTTCAGTGCGTAATAGAAAAGTATAATTGTTGTATTCTTTTGGTTTAAATTGGTAATTCCATGTGTAAATTCAATTTAAGATCCATGACAGATAGGTGGCTTCGTCACTGACTTATACCTGATATTTACTGCACAATTTCATGATTTGTGAACTAAAAAGTTACGGATATATCTTTTGTATTACTGAGACATGTGACAACGTTATCAAATATAGACATAAACAGTAAATAGAAATCAAATCGTTGTTCCATTTATATTTAAGTGCCATTAGTTCTATGCTTATTGTAAAAAAAAACCTTATATTTCTTTTAAATGGAACTGAAACTATAAACATGTAAAGCAATAGCATAATAATTTTCTTCTTAATGATTTAATCCTGTTTTCATGTATTTATTATCGAAAGAAAATGACACATTACTTCTTGTTACAAGTTTAATTTTGTATCTTATAATAATAACGAACATTCCAAAATATTATTATTATCGTGTTATCATAATAAATTGCTATTACTCCTACTATTTCCGGAAAAAAGTAAAGTAATGTATCGCAGAAAATTCACCTTAAACTAATAACATGGCACTTTAGACAATAAGGTGTATAAAAAGATAGAAAATATCAACTTCAATTATGGCTTTCACTATTTCTAAATGGCCATAATAACGAGTATGATAAATTAAGCGCTTAAGGGTAAAATCCATAAAAAGAACAACTTAAACACGTAAGTACTTGTCCACAATAGGGGCTACTTATGTTAAATTCAATAAATGACAGACGCAGAAAGGGGCGTTGTTTACAACATGTAATGACTTAAACAATAATGTTGTGTTGTATACCGATTTTGTATCGTTGACCCTAAAGTTGATGCTACAAGTGTCTTGGGGAACTGTGAACTGTTATTGCACGTGAATTTATGTGGTGAATTCCTGTTAGTTTCAAGTTGCAATAAACAACAATACAGAACTTATCCGGTGTTCTGGTTTAATGTGACGTGGAGAAAGAAATCCACCCTGTAAAATTTGTGTAACGTCGCTTATTATTAAACTTTATTCCCTACTTTGTACAACTTTTGCTCATTTTCGTTAATGTCCCACAGTATCATTTTGCGACGGCTTTAGAATATTATAAAACGCTATTTAGCGGGATGGAAGCAGATAGCCATCAAAACTTTGAAGTCGTGAGTGCAAAAAAGTTGTTTTAAACTTTTTACTTCAATTAAGATGATTAATAAGCTTTGACTTGACATGTGATTTATTACTGTCACCAATTAAATAAGGTACAGTAAGGTATACAATCATAATACAGTAGGTATTATGATTGTCTGCAATAACTGACGTTGTGCAGTAATTACTGCATCCGCATAGGTGGGTTATGCTATAATCAATTTGTTATATCAAAAATATACAGATGTAATTTTTTTTGAGTTTGAGAAAAATTAAACTTGTAAAAAGGTTGGGATGTATTTTAGATTAATGTAAACAAATAAACTATAGATAAGTTATAAAATGAGCTTTTGTTGTACTCATATAAGTACTCACTTAAATATTTTAAAAACTAAATGTTATAAAATTTCTTATATTTTACAAAAGTATGCATATGCAATTCATTTAATTTTTAATTACATCAAACCTTTTACGGTCAATTCGTTCTTATAGTTCAATAAAACATGTAAATAGTAACAAAACACGCTATAAAACAATAAGTTGTTCTAATCCTTTGTTGTCCTTTGCGGAATGTTCCTGCGATTATGTCTTAAAAACATGTTAACGCGTCCGTTTCGGAAAGTACTCGTAGGTTCATTTAACAAAAGTCAAAGAGATTAATTTATACATAAGCTTAATTTAATAAGCTGTTGTTATCATACAGTGATAATTATTGCCAAATCGAAAGCGTGTTATGTACGGAAAAAAATGATTAGTAAATATCTGCAAAATAATTTATCTTTTTATTATAAATAATACGATAGTTTCCTGTTTCCAGTAGGTTTGACAAAGCGCATAGTTTTTTTTAATTTAATTATTGTGATCTCAGTGTTTTCTAGATATTTTGCATTTGGGCTGTCTATGACGTTGTAGCTTCGAATTCGTTACCTTTGTACTGCAGTACGTTAGTAAGTAAATTACACATTTAGAAATAATTACACTCAAATAAATAAATGAACAATGTGAATTACGTGACAGTGGCCACATTTACGTCATTTCACATATGCCGTTCATTATGTGAATATGATCGATAGTTGAGGAGCGGCGCGATGTTAGATCATTACTGATAATATGCGAATGGCGCTTGCGGTCCGCTTACGCCCCTCTGGCCGTTATTAATTGCCTCACGAACAAAAGCAAATGACTCGGTAGAGGTGATCCTGCGAGGGCGGGTCGGCGTTATCCATTCACCCGGTGTAGACGTCCCGAAGAGAAATGTTCATTCACGATAGGAGAATTTATGACTTTGATTTACGTTGGAGTTTTCACGTGGCGTCCTCAACTGGAGTTGGCCCATAAATAGAGAAGGGTCGCGACTGACATTTGGACGGTCCGCTATTACAGCGTGAAGTCGCACGTCTCCCGCCATCCGAGCGTTCCGCTAAATTGATATAGGAAACGGAAACGCTCATATTTACATATTGAGTGAACAGGAAAGTAAAATGTTACCACTTATGGGTTTTCTGCTTTCGTTCCACGTAATCGCCAAAATGGTAGTGAACAGTACAGGAGTGTTAAGTTCAATTGTTCACATTGTAGTATATACCTACCTATAACTATATAACTCTACTGAAATATGAATGGTACTTCATCGTTCAATATTTATATGGGTTGTATTAGCAGTTCCTAACCCTGCCCCATCCGCATTAGGCCCGCATAGGTGGGTAATGATTTAGATACAATATTATTTTTAAGTTCGATTTTGATTGTGTTTATACAGGGGTCGGCACTCGAAGTGTTACCAACTATTAGTTGCTATGGCAAACAAACTGTTTAAAATATGGCGCTCATTTTTTCACAGTTGTAAGTATATTGTATTGTTTATAAACTAACAGAAGCTTATTGTTTTTCGTCTCTGTTAAAAAAGTTATCCAGATAGAATTTATACGCAACTGTGTCATTGCTTTGTATTTGGCTGGAAAATTAGACATTTACATCTAAACAATATGTTTGTGTATCGGACCATCGCGCGTTACAATAATACGGGTAGCATCAAAAAACGCCATGAAGGTGGACATCCTACAACAGCAACATCATCAGAAATGGTTCGAAAGGTAAAGGTTAGAATTGAACGAAATCCAAGACAAAGCGCAGTTAAATTGGCGAAAAGTCTTAATGTATCTGCCCGGAGCATAGGGCGCATATTAAAAAATAAACTACAACTGAAGCCCTACAAAATACATAAAGTGCAAGACTTGAAACTTGCGCAAAAGGCAGCTTGCCTAGAAAGAGCTAAGGAGTTAAAACACTTGCACGTTCGTAGCGAGCTTGAAAATTTGGTATTTTCCGATGAAAGAATTTTTACGGTTCAGCAATATGTGAACAAACAAAACGATCGCGTATGGTTAAAGTGTAAATCAAACGACAATTTAGACCAACGAATTGCTCTGCCTAAGCAAGCACCAGCATCAGTGATGATTTGGGCCGCGGTAACTGTTACGGCCCGTTCGCCTCTCGTTTTTATAGAACAGGGTGCAAAGATATACCAGCAAATTTACCGTGAAAAGATTTTCAACGATGCTTTGTTACCTTGGGCACGTAAGCAATTCGGTAGAAACCATTGGACGTTTCAAGAAAACTCGGCACCATCCCACAAGTCCGTGAAATTTTTTGTGCAAGAAAAAGTTCCGAGCTTCATTTCTTCGCAACAATGGCCACCATATTCCCCGGACTTAATACCAATGGATATTTCCATATGGTCAATCCTGGAGGACAAAGTGTCAGTAAAAAAATATGGGACGGTGGACGCCTTAAAGATTGTTCTTCGCCGAGAATGGAATAAAATACCAATAGACCACATTCGTGCAGCGTGTGAAGCCTTCTTGGACAGACTCAATGCTGTTATCCGCACTAAAGGTGGCCATATCGAGCAATAATTTTTTCTTTATAATTTAAAATGATTTTTTTATATACTGAAGTTTTTAAATTAAAAAAAAACACAAAATTGACAACATTACAGCATTTTAAATTGGTAACACTTCGAGTGCCGACCCTTGTATACAGTCCTATTTAATATTTCTTGTGAGATTTAGAAACCATATTTATATAAAAGACGAATAAGTCTCGGTCAATGATGTCGTCGACTGTCCGCGCTTGTGTCAGTGACTGGTAAAAAGTCCATACGACCAGACGTATTTTGCTATTATAGTTATATAAGTTTTGAGTATTTCTATTATTTGATCATAGAATTTGAAGAAGAATTATGCTTTTTTTCTTGAAAATCGCTCAGTGGGGATGCAAAACATATTGCCCTACGAAGAACAACATAGTCAACATGTCATACTTTATATACATTTACGAAACAACGAAGATTAATTTTTGTAACTGCTTCAGAATGTCGATTGTAACATTTCATGAGTTGACAAGTATTTTCAAAGTTTTTGTGTTAAACCCAAATACAGACTTTGTTAATCATAAATTTTATCATTATAATTATATTTCAAAAATAAGTATATAAAATTTGCATAAGGATTATCACCGTTCTCGATGACATCAAAATTATATATACATTTTTATCAATTCGTTGTCCCCAGACCAGTAATACATAGAACATAGTTTTATTAAAATGTTAAAAATCGTTACTGGGATTTCTTTTTCATATTTCTGTCAAACTTCATAAATAAAAAAATGTACCCAATACATTTGTTCTGTTATGTAGAAAATCACTTATTCGTGTTTTTATAATATAAGGTAACTATTAATCTGGCAGACTGTGGACATTTTGTTATGTTTAATGTATTTTCCTCTCAAAATCAAGTTGCATATATATAAAATTTCAATATATTTAGCGATAGCTTTTAAATTTTTAAGTGAACCCTTAATTATTATATCTATTTTAAAAAGAACAATTATTTTCTCTCGTGTTCTGTCGTGGTCAAAGAAGATGGAAAAGTTTCTCTGTACTAGTGTTATAAACAATAAAAACAACTTTGTTCTGCAATCCGTTTTATCAATTGTATTTTTTCAAGTGTTGTTTTACATTCAGAATCAAGTCCGACTTTTGCTCACATGGACGCCCCAACATTACTTCCAACAATTTTTTCTGTACTCTTTTCATTTGCAATACTAAATACATTCGTATTTGTATTGTAGTCACTTATTTCCTCAGTCAGTTTCTTAAATTAAATACGTGCGGTCTCTTTGACTTTATGTAGTTGACTAAGAAGAGGAAGCGTGTTGTTGTAATCTGTAATTGTACCGGTCGACTTAAGTGACAACTGACTATGACAAAGTGTCGTCGATCGAATGTCGTTCGACTTTGAGCGCCCTAAGGGTACAAAATGTATGTATGCAACTTGTATTCAAAAAATAAATTCTGTAATTTACCTTAACACACACGAGAATAGTGACGACCTCAGGCAGGGATCAAAGGGACCTCTTGACATCCTGACAGTTCCTAAGAAACACTTGGAATTGTAAGAGGATGTGAATTTAGGTCATTTCTGACTCCTGAGACAAACCCAGGAGACAAGTTGAATTTCTTCATTTTACATTATCTATTAGGGTACATAAATATTATGTTACAAACACCTAATTAGTTGTTTTGTTGTTTTGCAATTTTTTTCTAAAATTGTTACGTTTGTCCAATAAATCGTCACACTAAAAATATTCAACGCCATCATCATTCTATTGTACAGCTGACGTACAAAATACAAGTACAACAGTGCAATATTTCCATTTCCGCATAATACCGGTGTTGAAAAGCCGCGAAACACATTAATTCAGCGGCTGCGAGCAAGGCGCTCAAAAAATATATAGCGTAGTGTCGTCACATTGTTTGGCTGCAGCAGTTAGGTAGTTTTATCTCACACAATTTCAATTTTTCATCTGCAGCTGTCAGCTCCGCGGCGGGAGATAAGTAACGCGAGCGTTCGTCCCGGCGTGAAAGTTTGTTGCTGCTGGTTTGTGCTCCACTTCCTTTTATAAACTTTTTGTATGAGCCTGCGTATCAATAATTTTCTAGCAAGCGTTTTGTTTTACCCGTCGGAATAGCCTTTTCTTAAGTTATATAAGGCCATCTAATGATCACACTAGAGTTTCAATGACACCCATGGTTGTATGTTCGAGTCAGTTCTAATTGATGTTTTGACATTCAATTAATTTATTTGTAATATTATTATAAAAAATATATTCAAATATTTCACGTTCTTTTTGCATATTCTGGTGATTAATGATGATTGATTGGTTCTGACCTCAAGGCTCTGGATTCAATTGTTGGTTGTTGAAGAGGATCTTTATACACTTCCTCGGGTCTGTAGTATATTACTGTGGCCGGGTGATGGTACTAATTGTTATTTATATTTTTTATGGAACGATGTTGAATTGGCAGGCACCAACGTTTTCTTCAAATAAATCAAAGCATGAACATAAATCGAGTTGTGAATATTTAAAATTCGTATTTCGATTTTGTCTTAGAAACAGTGAAGTTGGAAAAAGGTATACGTGCTTGGCTAATTTAATTGACGTCCACCTACTTTTCATTTGTGCGAGTAGATATTGTATTTTTATATGACTGTCATATCTATGACCCTCGTGATTGTATCTAATCCATGATAATTTATCTAAAGTTCTATTAAAATGGTAATCTTCAATGTTTGTATTCATATATTTATTAATAATTAACATTATTTTAATATAGTAAATAAAAAACTATGAAATAATTTTGCAAATATGTATAATAGAAACAGTTTTCCAAGGGTAATGAATCCATTACAACTAACTAAAACTGACTAAACAACACGAAATAACTTTCTTATTTCATTTACTTTGCATTTATTTTCAAGATTTTTTTCATTAATACAAAGTTCACTTTAGAATCTACTAAAACATACTGCAAATTTTAATATGCTTTTTAAAAAAAGTAGATTTTCTGTTATAACTTTACGAAATTTCCTGGAAGCTTTTGAAATCCGTTATAGTATGCTAAGTTCAATGTAAGTATGGCCATAAGTAACGGTGATAAATCGATAGGAAGCCCTCCTAGTCCCTGACTTAATTGTTAGGTGTTCTAAGGCAGTTTTCATACGGGTAAGTAGGGTATGTGCATGTTTTATATGACATCACAACGTATAGTAGAATACTTCGACCGAGCTTCTTCGTATACGTCGATATTTAGAAAAAAGTATTTACATAAATACTCCATGTGTTGATATGTTTAGGATAGTAAAAAGTATTTAAGCAATTAATTTTCTCCACTTATCCCGTTTTCGCTTATGTATCTTCTGTCTTCAGTCTGTCGGGGTTCAATACGCGTATTTTAAATATTTTTTTTTATTTATCTTCCTCTACTACTACAAAAACTTATAGGCAAATGGCTGCCTGTCATTATCTTTTTTGTTAGTCTGTTAACTTATAGTTATAGATAATATATGTCTCCTTATAGAAAGACAAAAGTGTAGAAAGTTAAACATTCTATTTTAACTCTTTTGGTATAAAATGTAAAAATGCTTGTTCCTTTTTTGTAGTGAAAATTCAGAACCCATGTTTAAATTTGTAGTTCATAAGATACTGTATTTCTGTATGACATTTTTGCTCTATTCAGCCTTTTATCTCGAATTTCCTGAAATCCTTTTTTATCACTTGCCAATATGACAAAAGAATCCTTTTTGCATAATTTCAGATATCTAGGTCCAAGGGCTTGCCTTAATGTGCCTAGGCATCGTCCGACGGAGAATGGGCCCGTAGCGGGCTGGCTGTCCAGCCAGAGTGGTGTATCCGAGAAAGGGTCCTACAAGGCTGTACGACAATGTGAAGGCACAACGACGAGTTTTAGCGGGAATGCCTTTATTCACCCACCGGACTTACTCGTTGTCGGGTGGGTGAACGAAGGAGAGCCCCACATAAATCCGCTCTTAATCCACACAGTGGAGTATGCATAAGGCACACATCTCGTCGAAAAAATAAAAAGAGGTCCAAGGGTTTGGGCTGGGCGTTGATCAGTGAGACAGGACTGGACATTTATACATATTAATTTCAAATTCACGCTTTATATTGAATCAAATATACTATTTGAATAATTTATAAAGTACCGACTCTTCGTATTTAAGGCTGTTTAGTTTCTTATACGTCATAACTTGAAGATTTATAAACAGGTACGAAAAACGTGATCCAGTTTCTTTTGAAGTTTCTTTATACCTTTGAAACATAAAAAGAAGTTATAGTGACATTATTATTATATAAGACAAATGGCATCGCAAATCTTCTGGTAGATATTGACGGTTTCTCTGAAACTGTAGTACATTATTTTGTTCTATTATCAATAGTTTTAGAAGCTTACGCGACTAGAATGGGTAGAATTTTGTAGGTAATTTCTATACACTCTGAGTTGCTTTATTGGATATTTAGTAGAGCTTTAATATTTTTAAATAAAATATATCCAGGATAACTATCCTGGATAGATATCCCGGATTTTTGAGATTTGAATCTAAAAAGTCTAATTTTCATGATATTTCAAAGTTTTGTTATTGTTTTTCAATAGTCTCGGAAATAGTAGAGAAAATAATAAAAGCTAGCAAATTTATAGCGTTGCTTGAAGAAAGTTGCTGTAGTTGCTTTGTGGCTAGACTAGGAGAAGAAAACATATCTACTATAAAGCGTTTGCTTGTTTTCTTTTACCTAATGCTTTATAAAATGGCTTGTTATCATTACTAAAAATCTACCTCTTATACAATACATATTCATTAACAACAAAAAAGTTCCTTCCGAAAACAGTCTGTATCGACTATTCGGTTCCAACTAAAGTTTAACACTTCAGTTCATTCGCGAGGGTGTTTTTGTTTCGGTCGTTAATTGTAAAGGCAAAACACAAACGCGTGACTGGCCAGGAAGATTAATGGCCTCCGTGACAGAACGGAAAATTGTACTGCATCCATTCCACGGGATTGCAGTCGAGATGGCGCGTAAACAATCGTTGAATAACTAATGTGGAAAAATATCTATTTTCTACAAAGAAAATATATTAGTATCAAATTGAAATTTCCTGGATTGTAACAAATATACATTACCGAGGATTTCGAGTAACTTTTTGGTAGCACCAAAATATTGTCGGTTGACTTTCTAGTACTACTCCAGCACGAGTACCGGCGAAGCCTGACGAACTTCATAGGCCCGTATAAACTTTAGTGTAGGCCAAAATAGAAATTGCTATTAACTACTGACATGATGGCTACTTACGAATATAATCACACTCGTCATATGTTTGTTTGCTATCAATTAGGTACAGCAGAACAAAATATATAAATTAACTATATTAGCATAAAAAATAATTATTACAATATAATAACTTAAGAATTGGTTAGCAAATGATTTTTTATTTGTATTTTAATATAATTATTAAATTTCATTCGCGTATATTGGTAACGATTCTAAAGATTTTTAAGTTTACCTATATATCACCAGCTCGTAATTTTTTTATGGTATTTGTATGTGCCAACGGATGATAATCAATTATCGCCTCTAAATTTTGTAAGGTGCACTACCTTACAAAATATGATACAATACAAATATGTCTGGGTAACATTTCCACAATTAAATTATTATAATAGAAAAATACTAGAAAAAATCGACTCGGGTCACAAGTGAATCTCAGGCGGGAATCGAACCCGCAACCTTTGGAAATCCGGTCCAATGCTCTCCCAATTTCTAGTATTTTTCTCGATTTTTTCTAGTATTTTTCTATTATAATAATTTATCTTATAAAGATCGCATTGAAAATGCATAAAATATATATAAAAATTATAAATTTCCACAATGATTGTGGAACGGTCATTTTTAAAATAATATCCTCATAAGAGGTCTATTTTAGTTCAGTTGCATCCTTTGTTATTTCCCATCATTTAACAGAAAAATCCAATCGAAGCTAGGTCCCCTTGTACTTTACATTAATATTAACTGAAATAAAATCTTATTTTAGATTTTCGGAAATAGCCTTTAACAACAATAACCACACAAAGACAGCAAATGTTAGTAAACAGATCCATTGTATTTAGTTTTCAGAAGAACTTTTAGCATAAAGCGTAAGTAGAGTTAGTTGATACTTAGTAGATTCATATACATCATTAAATGTCTAGTAATTTTTGTTTAATTCTGTTAGCCCTAAAAATATGAAAATAAACATAATAAAGATTACATAATTATAATAAATAACATAATAATTAGAAAATCGTACCAGTATAGTTACATCGGAGTAGTCTTGTGTTCACTGATAGTCTGAAATAACTGATAACTTAAACCTTCCAAGACGTCTTCTCGTCTTTGGGACGGTTCTGCCCAATATCAGCTCCAGACGCTTGATTTCATTGAGAGGAGGGCCAAGAAGCTCATCTGCAATAACGATCTTTTTAATAGCAAGCTGAAAAGCCTTCAACATAGACGGAAGGTGGCTAGCCTATCCGTTTTTTATTGGACACATTTCGAAGAGTGTGCAGCAGAGTGTACAGCAGAGTATCGCTAAAGAGTGGAACTCTGCCTCAGTCTGTGTTTCTTGATAAATACAATTTAGGGGTCTTCAAGTCGCAAGTGAATAAGTACCTTCTAGGCAAGCGCGTCACATCCTAGATTGCATCATCGTTTACCATCAGGAGAGATAGCGTTCAAGGCTTATATTGTAAATATACAATAAAAAAACTACGGCCACTGAAAAAAACCCAACTGCGAGTGAGCTTTAAACATGTTACCGATACATTTTTTTTAAACACTCGAAAAGTATATTCCACATTTAGTATTTACTTACTGCTACTTTTTGTAAACAAAACTAACGCTACTTTTAGTCTACACACTAGCCATTCTCTATTTAGGTTTTTCATTTGGGGTGTTTAATTGTAAAAGCAAAACACGAACGCCTGCCACTGTAAATTTATGACTCGCGTGACACATCGGGTTTATTTGCATCCTTTCTAATTGCAGCACTAGAACCAGTGTATTTATATAAATTCGTATTTAGAAATATATAAATAGATCACCGTTTTTATACGATAATATACATTATTTTTTTACAAAAAGAAAACGATTCAAATATACGAGCAATGGCTGGGAATCGAGTCGATGCCTTTGTAGGAAACCGGGCCGTTTCTTTATATTAGCGGATTGCTTTAGGTATTGGTAATGAAAGTCATATCAGTCGATTTTAAAAGTTATTTGTAATACTAAATTTAACGCAAGATAGCAGTTAATTGTTATAATAAATGTTCTATATTTGATTAACATATTAAAACGAAATTACATTTTATAAAGAAATAAAGCATTTAGTTATTAAAATAAAACCACTTTAACCGAATTTAGGACGTGTTTATACTTATTTTTTATGTGTAGGACCAACTTTTTTTGACTTCTTCATAAAAAATTGGTTGGCTGTAAAGTTGGTTTACGGACGAAAATTTTACGTGATAATGTCTTTAGAAAATATTCATGAAGAATTGCATACTTTTATGAATTGAATTGAATTATTATCACTAAATTATTATTATTTTGTATAATGCAACGAAGGAGTTTATTGAAAATTATTTTTTTCGACAAATCAACATTTTTGTTCTTGTAATAAACAATGGATACCACATTAACTTTTTACTTCCCTTTAGAAACAGTTGACAAAACAGTTCACGTGTAGGTTGAGTGCTGCCGCTGTTTCTCTTCTACTCGGACGCATCGGCCGATGGAGTGGAAGACAGAAAGATGCGTCACATGCTGAACGCCGTCAAGCTCAGGCGGAATGTGAAAATGACTCATCGCATGTCCCGCGCTCTCGCTTGCACGCTCGGCTCAGGCGGAATGTGACAATGACGGAACGTGACAATGATGGAACGTGACAATGAGTCTTTGCTTTTTCCCCGCCCTTGCTTGCACGCTCGGCTCAGGCGGAATGTGACAATAACGGAACATGACAATAAGTCATCGCTTTTTCCATGCCCTCGCTTGCACGCTCGGCTCAGGCGGAATGTGACAATGACGGAACGTGACAATGAGTCATCGCTTTTTCCACGCCCC
Source organism: Calamotropha paludella (assembly GCA_927399485.1). Classification (NCBI taxonomy): domain Eukaryota; kingdom Metazoa; phylum Arthropoda; class Insecta; order Lepidoptera; family Crambidae; genus Calamotropha; species Calamotropha paludella. The sequence continues at coordinate 14,630,521 of OV656804.1, read as the reverse complement.
CGCTTGAACGCCCGGCTCAGGCGGAACGTGACAATGACGGAATGTGACAATGAGTCATGCTTTATCGTGCGTGCAGCCGGCGTTCATCAATTTATAAGACGTTATCACGTCAAAAAAAGCCGATCGTAGAATAACTAGGGGTGACACATGGTCGTCATACCTTTGCTATAGTGACTTTTCACATTTTAACAAACTTCACAATATATTCATATAAAAATACGTTTTCTTTTAAATTCTTGTTCTTGTATTATTATCTCTACGTTACCGTGAGAATTATTAATTGTGGTGGTAGGTGATAGACCACTGGTTCGAAAAAAAGGAGGTCCTTACGAAAAGATCTGGCAAATTAAACTTGGATAGTGGGAACGATCTCTATCTTATATTTATTAACACGAAAAGAGCTCACTGCATTACAAAACTGGCAGTGTGTGTTTTTTGTTTGAAATATTATTTTATTAAGTATGAGACCCCAAGCAGGTGGAACTTCCAATCTTCATCTTTATTGATATAAGTGCGTTTCCAAATCTCAAAAAGCATGCTCACACATAACAGACTTATTATCGCGCCTGTGTTTTATGTGGGCTACATGTTTTCTATCTCGCGTCCCTATAAATCTCTTTGTTTAGCCGATGTAGGAGAGTTCACAGTTACGATAAATTTCATATAATAACAAAAGATTAAATAGAAAAAACGAGAAAAAAGGAGTCTTACGACTCAGGTTAAAATGGTTTTATTTATATAGAAAGAACGTGCTGAAAAATAATTTGGTACTGACGCCGTAACTGCTTAGCTACTGGGGCTTTCATCAATACATTTTACTTTGTTTTATAAAAAGATCAAATGTGCAAAATTTTATATCATTTTTTTTTTATGTAGTAGAATATTTTATTATCTCAATTATGAAGAAGATATAAATTACACTTATTTTCTAACGTAAAAAAACCCTGTTTCGAAAATTTTTTTAGTACCATTTTTTGACATTTACTAGTCCCCATATAGGGTCATAAATCCGAGTATTTTTTTTTAAATTTGAAGAACTTGAAATAAAAAATATAACTCGGTATGGGGCATAAATTAAATGTTGAAAATTGTGTGAATAATATAAAAACAAATTTGCGTTAGTATTGAATTTGGGTTAAGGACAGTCCGCTGGTCAGATATTTAAAATAATGTTTCCTGCTTATATTGACAGACACACTTTCGCCCCCAGTGATGGTGTAACCAAACCTGTTTTAACAGCAGCTAGTTGCAAAGCATATTGTCATCTCTGAAATTGAATCTTCGGAGTAGTTAACTAATCACTCTTCCTCTATTTTGTTAAAAAACTTTAGCGCAATCTTATTACCCAAGCTGCCGTACCTGTTTGTTTATTGTTATGTTAGGGACAGTTAATTAGAGTACGCACTTACTTAAAGTCTGTAGAAAGTTTTACACTGATAACACCATAAATGAAAACTCATTTGGATTTGAACGAAGTATGGCGGTGACAAGGGCGGGCGCGAAGCGAGGGCGGGCGGGGTTCGTTCGGGCAATCGTGCCGCCAGTGCTTTCTGTGCCGTTGTAGTGAGGCTACGTTCGTCGCGAGCCCTACGGTGACATTACACGAACGCAAACACAACCGGACTGTCTGTACTCGTCTTAGAACCGCTATGGGGCTCTTAGCCCTATTCTGTTGGCTTATTGTGTACAGTGCGAACACATGTGTTTCTTCATGTATATGCTGAAGGTGTTTATATGGGTGCCTAGTTCATTGGCCTACGTGGTTCACCCACTTTCAATGATTAGAATGACATTGGTGCCAATTGAATTTATTAGGCGATTCACTATGATGCTGTATTTCTATTTTATGTAAATTCTATTTTATGAAACATAACGTGATTCAAAATATTTATAATTTGATAGATCAATATGTATGGATGTGAAAAATTTCAAGAAAATCACTTATTGTTTAGTGAATACATTTTAGATCGAGCACTACATCGTTTTTCCCTTAACATTTTTCCCTTCAGGCTAGGTAATTTCCACATTACGTTTTGACATTTTAATACTAAATCTAAAGCATATTTTATTAAAAAAAGCGTGCTTTAGATATAAAACTCTAACAGCTTCATTTTTAAAAAAACGAGAAGTCTAGGGTTAAACTATGTTTTTAGTATTTATGCACTCTAGACACAAAATCAAGCTTCGGGTTCAGATTAGGTTCCTATTTAAAAGTATATTATTTACTTATATACGATACGATATCTTTGACGAAGCCGTATGCTATGAAAATTATTTATCAAATTCATATTTATTTAAATAATTTTCATTTATCATTATGGTATTTTTAACAATAAGCATGATTTACTCTACATGAAATAAAAAACTTGAAGAAATTAATAATTTAGAGCGTCTGTTGTAACTGATGTATGTACACGAGAACAGATAGATACAGCCAAATGTTATGTAATAAAAATGTTACTTTGAAAATATATTCTGTGAGGACTTAACCTAGTATATCGAAGTATGTATTTACTACTGGCACCGTCGCTATAACACTCGTAATGAAAATTACTGTAAAAAACTATATTAAATAAGTTATATTTTTTGTTTATAAGTTAACACTGAGATTCTTATAAAATCTTTCTGTCGTAATGCAACCGATTTTTTTTGTATATTTTTGATATTTATTAGTAAATGATAAGGCATATAAGTTACTTTAAGCATTGGTGATTGCGATTTAGCTGATTTTAAGAGGCTACTAACGCAGCAATCAGACGTATCAGATTCAAACCGTATCCTCTGCTCAAAGCAAATGTCACAAAACGTAACGTTGTTCTTTTCCACAGTTATTTCCACGTAAATTCGAAACCGGCTGGCTCACATGTTGTCAATACACAAAAACTTTACACACTTAAAGTCAGCAATTCAATTTCATAACACTTACGATGTTATATTAAACTTACTGACCCTTAAGCTGCAACTTACTAACTGCTGAACTAAATTCACAAGCACGATTAACTCACGCAAAAACTCTTTTCGGGGCTCAAGAAGTTTCTTTTGCTGTTTGCCAAAAACTATAGCGGTCAGTTGCGTGACGTGGCTGACATTTACATATGTCGTTACCCTGCGTTACACGTACTAACACGTAACATGCCAACTGCTTGAGGTTAAGGTTTATGAATAAAGGCCCTTCATTTGCCTAAAATTATGACGACAATCACCAATAAGACAGAAGCCTTATTACTACCTAATAACTTGATACTTTGTAATATGCGACTTATTTAGTGTACAATATAAAAAATACTTTAGCCCTTAATGAAATTACGCTTGTTTTTTATCATCCATGAAAATGACGGGACTGAGTTCTACCTTAAAGTTGATGTCAAGAAAACTTTTAAAGCTGTAGACGTGGCCACCAATCTAAACTAAAAAAGTTTTGTTCAGAAACAAAATTAACGAAATAGCTAATGATTTGTACCATTATTATCTTGATCCTTCCAAATTAATGTATAAATAAATCAATTTATAAATAGAATAACTATATTTCTCATCATAAACCTAGGTTAGTTAACAAACATAAACTACAGTTGCTTTTTTGTGTAAAAATGATGCCTGAGCTAGATCTAGGTTACAAGTCATCAGGTTCCTACTACCTCGAGATACCAACTTCAACAATGAAATAATGAGTTCACTCATCAGTCACTGTTATTATTATGGTGTATTATAAAAAATATCATAGCTAAGTAAAATATATATATCGACTAGCGGCCGCCCGCGACTTCGTCCGCGTGGAATATTGCAACATTATTTTTCTAAAATAAAAGTAGCCTCAGTTACTCCTTATTACATCAGCTACCTGCCAATAAAAGTCCCATCAAAATCGGTCCAGCCGTTTCAGAGATTAGCCGGAACAAACAGACAGACAGACAGACAAAAATTGAAAAAAAAAAGTTATTTTGGTGTATGTACCGTATATATATTCATATGCATGTAGTAAAAAACTGGTATTTCAATATTAAAAACAGACACTCCAATTTTATTTATATGTATAGATGAAAAATACTAAAAGAGTTAGAGCAATATCTTCCAATTGTAAAAAAGCCATTGATAAATTAAAAACTCATTGTCATGGTAATAATAATCCTAATTATTTTTATTTTATTTTGAAGTACTATTTATTTGTCCCAAAATATTTTTACCTACCTCTTGCGTTTTTAACCCGTTTGGAAGTTTTAAAATATCTTCTCTTATATCATTAATATTTTAATATCTAAAGGAATTATTGCTAAACATATCGGTAGTACTTTTGATGTAAAAGTAGTTAAAATATGTTTGGAGTCCTTTATAATAATACTAGCTTTCCGCCCGCGGCTTCGCCCGCGTGGAATTCAGTTATATTGCGGTATAAAGCACATCTATAAGAAAACTTCTCATTCCCACGGAAAAATCTAAGAAGCGCGATGTAACGCTGGATACAATTAGTTGTAAAACCAAAACTGAATAGTACACTATATTATATGTTTTCCCTTGTGGAGCAAAAAAATGCAGATTTTGGGCACTGGAAACCCGGGAACACGCTACATAGAGCTGACCATGCGAAAAACGTGAAATGTTTTTCCAAGCTATTAATCCACTTCTTATGTATTTTAAAAAACACATCGTTACCATGTTTTAAAAAACACCCAGCGCCATCTATCGCATACCTCAAGAACTAAATAACGTAACTAATACTTATACCAATTAGTTATTCGTTGACTTTAGTGATTTCAGGATAAGTAGATGTAAAAAAAAAAATTTAGACGATAAAACAAATTGTACGTCATCCCTCGAGAATTCCTCATTTTCGAGGATTCATTTTCGTATCATTTAGCTTCAAAATTTACATGTTCATATTCGTTTGCAACATATAAGTAGATGTAAAAAAAAACAGTTTAGACGATAAAACAAATTGTACGTCAGCCCTCGGGAATTCCTCATTTTCGGGAATTCATTATCGTATCATTTAGCTTCTAAATTTACATATTTATATTCGTTTGCAATATTTTACCTTGTTTTAAACGACACACAGCGCCATCTACAATCCATCCATCAAGCAAACAATATTTTTTCCTCGAGAATATAAATATTTTCCAGGATAAAAAGTACCCTATTATTTAATCCGGACTTTTATCTTTACGTCTGCAAAATTTCAAAGCAATCGGTTCAGTAGTTACGGCGTGAAAGCGGAACAAACAAACAAACAAACTCACTTTCCGATTTATAATATTAGTAAGGATGCAATTTACGGTAACAGTTAGAAGCCCTTTTTAAATCGATCGTGTAGTTTGTGCATTTGTTTTCTACTAATAGTTATGTGATATCGGTATTCCGTATTCATATGGTTGTTACCCGTTGATATATAGTTATACAAAATATAGTTGTCATGAGACTTGGCTGTCTATTATGACTTATAGCACTAGACATAGGTTTCTCTTCTAATCAAAATTTTTGGAGTGAGAAAACTGTCTTATGTATCTTTACTTACATATTTGTTTTCAATCCACAAAATTTCACAGCTTTTCAAAAAGGTCCTTTGATATTTTCCTGACTTCTTTGAAATTTTATACCTTGATGAAATCTAAAATTCTTGAAATCAAAAGTGGCTAACTTTACAGTCAATTGGTAGCAGCTCTCAAATATAATTGGGATAATTTAGCCTGCGTCGTCATATTTCAGGAACTACTCCTAAAAAGTCCGGGTTCAGGTTGAGCCAGTCTGCGGGCAGTTTTTCCTATAGCATGTAATTATTACCTCAATGCTCTCCCGTCTGTATTCGTGAGATACTGTTTTGACCAAGACACATTCAGATTGTTAAAGGCCCTTACTCACGTGCGCAGGTCTGCATACCTTATAAATGCCCGTGTGGTGCCAACACTAACTTGGTAATCATGGACTATCTTGTGCAAAAGGCGCTGGTTATTTAAGTCATACGATACTCTATAATAGCCTTACAGCCGTTATGTGGATGAAGATGAGAGCATCTTCATCCATATAACGGCTGTTTTAGCCAAATGGTTTCGTACATGATGTAGGTAAGAGACCTGATGAATCTCTGGGTTGATTGTTAGTGTGAAATACGACATGTGTTGCCACTAAAGAGCTCCTCCGTGTCCCAGGAACAAGCGCGCTAGAAGGTGTCGCAGATGAAGCAGCAGAGAAAGTGAAATGCGCAAAATATAGAGTCATCCGCATCAACTATTATTTTGTTCCATTTGAAGTAACGATCCTAGGTCCATGGTCCAAGTGCTCTCAGATGTCATGGCAAAATGTCCAAAAACTAGATGGAGGTTTCTGGAATCCCTGGAGCCGAGGTTTTTTTTGCCTGAAAAATAAGACTAGCAAAACACTTAAAATGCCTCTTTTATTTTGAATCGATTTTTTCACATTTTAACCAGTGTTTTTTGTTTAATTATTCTGAATTTTTACCATTATAATTTTTCGCTTCTTGCATAACGTTTATTACTTTAAATAAATTATACAATTCATGTTATTCAATAATCATGATAAAAGCAGTTGCTATGCTTTCACTACATGATTTATTACAATTAAGTTTACATCAAAATATATAGGTAATTTGAAATAATCTAATGGACAACCTGAAAGCTCTTTCAGAAATTCGTTAAAAAAGTATATTATCCTGAAAAGTATCGACTATTTTATGGTGTGAGCAATGCAATAATCAAATAAGCAATGAAATAATCAAAACTTACTTATTGTAACTCGTTAGTGACTCTTTTAATAGATATAAAATAATCAATGCTAATCATTTTATAATTACAAATAGGCTGCGCTCATTTATCATTTGAGACAGTTATGATAGGTTAGCGTACCAAAAATATACATTTTTTAAACTTTTCAATTTTAATATCAACATAAATTAAGGTCGGGGAAAATCTTTTCGCATGGCTGGTTTTCATGAGATTAAAAAGGTGACATTCCAAAAAATCAAATTAGTAAAATTTTGTTTCCCACTGTTTTTCATTTGTTTTTCTTTCTGTCAAAATGGGCGAATCGAATGAAGAAATTAGATATATTTTAAAATTTTTTACAACAAAGGAAAAAATGCAACGCAAGCTGCGGAAAAACGTTTATGACGTTTATGGATCTAATGCAGTGTCAGTAAGAGTAGCACAAAGTTGGTTTAAGCGTTTTCACTCCGGGAATTTTGATCTCAAAGACGCACCTAGCTCTGGTCGCCCTGTTACGGAATAAATGGACACTATTTTTGAAAAATGGAGCAAGATTGGCATATCAGCAGTTACAACATAGCTGAAGAACTGGGAATCGACCACAAAACAGTTTTGATCCATTTGAAAAAAGCTTGGTACACAAAAAAGCTCGATATTTGGGTGCCACACGAGCTCACTGATAGAAACCTAATGAACCGTGTAGTCATTTGCGATTCTTTATTGAGACTTAAGAAACCGAACCGTTTTTTAAGAGATTGGTAACTGGCGATGAAAATTGGATCACGTAAGACAAGAAAGTGCGAAAAAGGTCGTCGTCAAAGGTCGGTCGGACTTCACAAACTGTGGCAAAACCTGGGTTAACTCGTAAAAGGTGATGCTGTGTCTATGGTGGAATTGGAAGGGCTCTGTTCATTATGAGTTTTTACCGCCTGGCAGAACCATCGATTCGGATCTCTACTGCCAACAACTGATGAGATTAAAGCAAGAGGTTGAGAAAAAGCGGCCAGAATTAATTAATAGAAAAGGTGTGGTCTTTCATCACGAAAACGCTAGACCACAAACACCTTTAGCCATTCAGTAAAAATTAAGAGAGTTTGGATGGGAGGTGTTAATGTATCCGTCATATAGCCCTGACCTTGCACCTTCAGATTTCTACCTGTTTCGGTCTCTTTAGAATTCTTTAGTCAGTGTCAGATTAACATCAAGAGAGGACTGCTAAAACTATTTGTTGCGTTTTTTTGAAGAAGTCTCAAAATTTCTATAGCAGTGGGACTATGTCACTACCTAAATGATGGTAGAAAGTTTAGGAAAAAATATACTGTAATAAATGTAAATTAACTTTGAATAATTTTTTTTTTAATTTCATATAAACTGCAAAGAAACTTTTCCCCCAACCTATTATAAAATATAATTCGAAATTTTGTTGTTAGTTGGAAATATTATAATTTTTATTAAAGCATTTAACTGCTAGTTGTTTATGTCAAGAATATTTTTATAGCAATAATGTTCTATACTTGAAGAGATGTTGAAATTAATTTAAACAATAGCAAATTTAAATCATTTCGTCCGTCCACAATGTACACGGGGGAACAACCGGTGTCCGCATTTTAGTGTGGAGTTTATTAGGATTGTTTATCTTTTCTGTGGTAAAATCCCTACACAAAAGTCCCTACCGCTGTTGGCTTCTGTACAGTTCTGAATTATTTCTAACAGAAGTTTCCATCGAAATACGCCTTGGGCTACAACTGTTATAATTACATAAGGTAACATTTATTAGTAGAAACAATACACTGCGTGCTCTCACGGCAAGTTTAGTTTCATAACAAAGTTGAATATTCAATTAGAGCAGTAGTTTTCAGACTAATGAGTCCACTGCCATTAAAAGTAACTGCAATGAAACTTTAATATTATTATGTTAGGTCAGTAAGAAATAAAGTGATTTGTAAAATAGAGCAATTAGAAAGTTTATTGAAAAATATACTAAACCAATTGAGGTGAGTTCGTTCACATTAATAAAGGCACTATTTAAACAAATCAATACCATCTATAATTTTTATATATTTTATGCATTTTCAATGCGATCTTATAAGATAAATTATTATAATAGAAAAATACTAGAAAAAATCGACTCGGGTCACAAGTGAATCTCAGGCGGGAATCGAACCCGCAACCTTTGGAAATCCGGTCCAATGCTCTCCCAATTGAGCTACCGAGCCTTGCGAACACTCGTCGAAATTTTCTAGTACGTTCCTGATTTTTACGCTGTAGGCCAGCGTTGTTTCATCAATGAGAGGAACATCCTCTCGTATTCGAAAGAAACATTTTTACAAATGTTTGGTCAATCGATTAAGATGAAACAGCCATGTAAGATCTATAATTTTTATATATTTTATGCATTTTCAATGCGATCTTATAAGATAAATTATTATAATAAATTATTATTTAATAAATAAATAAAAGATAAATTATTATAATAAATTATTATTATAATAATTTATCTTATAAGATCGCATTGAAAATGCATAAAATATATAAAAATTATAGATCTTACATGGCTGTTTCATCTTAATCGATTGACCAAACATTTGTAAAAATGTTTCTTTCGAATACGAGAGGATGTTCCTCTCATTGATGAAACAACGCTGGCCTACAGCGTAAAAATCAGGAACGTACTAGAAAATTTCGACGAGTGTTCGCAAGGCTCGGTAGCTCAACTGGGAGAGCATTGGACCGGATTTCCAAAGGTTGCGGGTTCGATTCCCGCCTGAGATTCACTTGTGACCCGAGTCGATTTTTTCTAGTATTTTTCTATTATAATAATTTAAATCAATACCATTCTTCGCATATCATGTTGCGTCTGGTTTAAGGATTTCAACATTTCCCTTAGTTTTGTTATTTACCACTCCTCTTGTTGATTTGTATTAATTGGTGTTTTATTTTTATCATTATTATAAAACAAGCCATACATTTGCACAAAACATAAAAAGTGCACACACAAGTTTACTATTTAGCCGACATTTGTAATAAATTTGCGAAGAAAGATATATCACCAACAAAAGAGACTAAATTCCATATCTTATTATTATATATCTTCTATAATATGACCATCATTTACTTGACTGTTACCTTGTACTTATACGACCGACCACCTATTATCTGTATTAACTGAAAGAGATCTGTTATAGAGAAAGTTGTGTGTTTTGTGTAATAAACCGAACTCACTTTTTGAAGTTATCGCTAAAAAGTAAAAAAAACAACTAAAATAAAACGTTTTTATAGTACTTCGGGAGGTATATGTGAACTGAAATAAGATCACAAAGACACGGCAACCTAAATAAAGTGTAAAAATATTTGTTATTTGAAGTAAATTAGGTCTATTCTACCGACGCTACTTCGATTACACTTTATTTATCATAGTATGACTGTGAAATTTAGTATTAGGTTTTTGAAATAAAGTTATTCTGAGTTTTATAGTTAGCTGTTCTCTGTGGTTATTCTGTATACGACCGATGATTTTATCAACCCACGTCAACTCCTTCATCAATTTTTAATCGGAGATAGTTCTGCGACAGTTAAAACGATTTATTATAAATTTTCCCAATAACTTTACTTACTTTTACAGAATTCTAATGCTAACATAAAAGATCTATTGAATTCGCTGGTGTAACAGTTAATATCAATATTACCTTTTAATTCAAAATTACCTTTCTCAAAATGTCGTGTCTTTAAATACAACGAAATTGAAATAGTTCTTCTGTTTATAGATTGTCTGTTCTGTAAAATTAGAATCGTGTCAAACTATCAAACAGTAAAGGTTTGAGACTATTATTGATAGTTAACTGACTACTTTTGAATCAGCTTTTAATATTCTCAAATGACGCATTTTATAATTATTTTGATTTATATTTTAAGTCTGAACAAATATTTCATTGAACTGATATATTAATTACTGATACTGATAAGAGCTAAGTGCAACGATAAGTGAAATTTTAAATTACGTTAGCAATGGATTGTTCTGATGGGTTATATGTGAGTATACTTATTTATATGAAAGTGTCGACGGTTCGTTATCTCAACATTTGTTGTTTATTTGAATAGGTTATTTAAATGACCTGTTCACCTAATTCGCGCTTTTAAATAGGTGATGAAATCCATAGAAAGTCAAGAAGTAGAGTTTTCTTTGTGCCGCAAATAATATACTATACTCACTTTCACCTGAATTCACACCACACCATCTCTAATAAAACAGCTTCAAATTGAAACCCAAGATACGCAGTTCACACTATAGGAATACTCGTATATGAGATTACTTAAACGTTTCAGCTATTTGCATGCATTCACACTGGTCGGTATGCCGGACTGTTAAATATGCGGCGAGCCGCTGTAACTACTGAAGGAAGTCTCGGGTCGGCTTGATACCACTACAAGTAATTCCATTCAGCATGTTTGTAAACGGCTCGGGCTCTTTCGAATAATAGATCATAAATAGAATTAAATAGGTGTTGGAATACAAAGCTGTCTAAAATCTTATCTTAAATAGTGTCTTTATGCGACTGACTTGAGAAATTATAGTTCAATTTTTTATTTCTCTTTTTAGGGTTCCGTACTCCGTACCTTAAACGGAACGGAAAAACGGAATATTTAACTCTACCGTCTCTTAGTGGTGTAAAAAAATCAAGCTTCTAAGTCAACGCAAACAAAAGATATTACCGTTTATGCCGCAAATGTCGGAATTAAAACCCATAGAGTTACTTCTCGTTGACCTAGAATCATGTAATTTGGCATCAGACAAGGTTTTACAATACAAGTAAAGTAAAAAATCCCAGAGCTGTTAATTTTTCATAATATCACAAAAAAATTTGGAATTCAAACTTTATTTTCAGTTGAAATGTATGGGAGGTTATATATTTTGACTACAAAGTTTCGCTTGTTTTTGGTTGTACATGAACATGGTAGATCTATAACATTTTCATCATACGGATGCTCTCACCGCGAGTTCAACTCGTACTTGTTCCTTTATTTTTCATTTTTAATGTCCCACTTGCTATATATCACGTCACAAATTCACAAAACGCAGTCTCTAAGGATAAATGAATTATTTTACATTTAACTATCAGATCCTCGACTCAGTTATCACCATTAATCTATCTTGCCTATCTAAAAAACAAAGCAGGAATACATGATGGCACATCAACGCTTTTTGTGGTTCTTTTGTCGCAAGAAAATGACATTATCGTAATACTATTAGTAGGCAGCTGGTGGCGAGTCTGCAAACTTTCCTTTTTTTTTTACAATAGATGTGTGAGGAAGCTGTAAAACAGTAAGCCTCTTTCCACCAGAGATATGCAAGAAAGTATAACGTATCTACACATCGCTCGCATACATTTCTCGGTTATTCTGTATATACAAAAACTCGCTCCGCTTAACCCTGTGGAAAGGGTCTTTTACACTGAGCGAGGCCAGGAAAGTCTGGAATCTTGGAGTTTACATTATTGGTATTTTTTTCTTTTTGCACCGCTGAGCTAGCCCGCACATCTTTGGTAAAAAGCAGCCTAAGGCTTTTTGCCAAGTCTACGTGATTATAATCAGCGTTATTTATTTTAAAAAAGATCAACAGCTTTTCAATATAAGTTTAAATAATGGGAAGCAAGTTAAAGCAAAAGCGTTGAATTCTTGTTCTACTGTTTTGTTACGTGGAACCCGTATCCAGCCCAAATGGGTGTCCAGAAAACTCAACAAACCACTTTAATATAAATAAAAAAAAACCTAACGTTTTGTTAAAGGTTAACGTGCTGGCGTTTGTACATTAATTATCATTTATTTAAGCCTGATAGCCTCCGACAACTTTGACGTTTCTTTGTATTCGACTTTTAATCACGCTTTCCCACGAAATACCTCAATTTTCGAGATAAATGTAGTCTAAGGCTAAGACTTAAATTTTCTTTATACTAAATTACAGGAACGTTGGATTAGCGAATTTTACGAAAGCCTATAGAATGAACACCTTACAAATATGTTTTTTTTTATTACTGTATCATGTAAAGAAATCTTGTCTATGAAAATATTGTTCCAGTGATCAATTTCATCCTACTTAGTATTTTTATATAAGCTGTAAATAGGTAGTAGAGGTACTTATGAGTAGTTAATAGTGCAAATTCAATTTGCCGAATGTTGGTACAGAACACGCTTAATATAAGGTAAGTCCCTGAAACACGAGGGCTCGGACTGACTGTAACGAACCACCGTTAGTGATTATGCAAGTTTGTGCCGACCGTACCATATGTTAAACTGAACGCTATGTATTCTTAATGAGAAGAGTTATAATAGTTAGTCGCTTATTTGTAATATATTTATCTCTTTTAATGTAGTATATATTGTTCTTACTTTTGAATATTGAAATATCTTTTTGGAAGAACTAATGATTGACTAAGACTACGTTGGGCACGACTACAACCTGATTCTGACAAACTAAACCCGACCCTAGACTGTTGTTTTGTCAACATTTTTTTTCTATTTTAAAAGTTTTTCCTTTATTGATCTGCAATACATTAAAAAAGATATCTTGCGTCTACTAAGTTTTCATTATATCAGGAAAACAGGTAGAAATTTTTATTTTAATTTGAAGTGAGTCGGTGCGGCGGGTTACGTCACCTTGTTGACTTAACGCTAAAGACCCTCGTCGTCAGCGCCCCTGCTGACACTAAACTAAAGATAAAACTGTACGAGAACATGTTTTTGCCTACGTCGTTTATGTACCTACATTATGCCTCCGTTATAATAGGTTGGGGAAAAAGAAATCCATTATTTTTATATGAACTTCAGGACTTTATTTAACATGCTTCGGATTGTCCGATTTGGGTCCAATATGCACCGTTTTGTTGTATGATTTGTTGCCATTTTAAAGGTAACTTCATAATGCCTCTCTCATAGAAGTCCTGGTCTCTATTTGCAAAAAACTCTAGTAGTCCATTTTCACAATCCTCCCTAGATGCCAATTTTTTATCATTAAAGAAATTTTGCAATGCAAGAAAAAGATGCTAATCGCTTGATGCCAAATCCGGACTGTATGGCGGATGCATTAAAACTTCCCAAACAAGCTCCCGAAGTTTCTGGCGAGTCACTGTAGATGTGTGTGGCCTAGCGTTGTCCTGGTGGAACACGACACCTCTCCTGTTGGCCAATTCTGGCTGTTTCTGGTCAATCGCTATCTTCAAACGGTCCAGTTGTTGACAGTAGAGATCAGAATTTAGCGTTTGGCCATATAGAAGCAACTCATAATAAATAATCCCCTTCCAGTCCCACCAAATGCATAGCAGAACCTTCCTGGCCGTTATTCCTGGTTTGGCCACCGTTTGAGGTGCTTCACCGCTCTTTGACCACGATCGCTTTCGCACAGGGTTATCCTATATGATCCATTTCTCTTCTCCAGTCACCATCCGTTTAAGAAATGGGTCTATCACATTCCGTTTGGCCATGGCTTCGCAGATGGAAATTCGATCCACCATGTTTTTTTCTGTTAATTGGTGTGGCACCCAAACATCGAGCTTCTTTTTGAATCCAGCTTTGTGTAAATGGTATAAAACTGTTTTATGGTCGATTTTTAGCTCCTGGGCGATGTTACGACTGCTAACATGCTGGTCAACTTCGATCATTTCTCCGATTTTATCGACATTTTCGACGTGCATCTTTAACATCAAAAATTCCTGAACGGAATCTACGAAACCAAAATTGCACATAATTGGCTGTTACAGTATCGGAACCATAAACACCATTCACAATTTTAGCCGCCTGGCTTGCATTTTCGCCTTTGTCAAAGAAAAACTGTAAAATGTACCGAATTTTCTCTTTGTTCACTTCCATTTATAACACCCTGTAACTCACAACTGAATGCACCAAACAAAAAACAGCAAAAGATTTTTTTTACTGCGAAATGTCACCTTTCCAATGAGCATAAATCTGAAATTGTTTGATCGATACTTTACGAGAAATCCATCAGTACAGCCATCTACCGAAAAAATAATGGATTTCTTTTTCCCCAACCTATTATTTTATGTTCCTTTAAGGGTGCCTCAGTGAAAAGCGGCGTTTCAAGAACTGGAGGCTTATGATTCTTAGATGAAGCATTTCCATGGTATTTAGAAAGTAAGGGATCTATATTTTTAAATATTTTTAGCACAATATATAACAAATGATTAAAAACGGAAAAGAAATATTTTTGTACAATACATGTTATGAATTTCCTCCAGTCTACTGAAAAATATTTTTGTGGACTTTCTAATAAATATTGAAAAATGATTGATGGTGTCTAAGTGCATATTTTTTCAACCTTTGTTTTAAATTTGTCAAAATACGTTGTTTCGATGTTCATTTGTATTGATTGTCCTCTTCAAAATTATAGGATATCTAAGTTTGGCTAAGAATAATACTAGATTTAAAAATCTAAAAATCCCACGTTTTTCAGTAACCAAAAAAGAATAAAATAACCCGGCGGGGCCAAGCGAGGGGCGCATCAAAAGTGGGGGCGCATATTACTTATGGAGATGTAATGAGATGTACGTTATGCATAGATGTTGAGAGTATTTGTAAAGATGCGCCCCCACGTTTTGAGTGTTATTTATAATTATTTTATTCTTTTTTATTTATTTATTAATCGCAGCAAACCATGAGTCGCTATGACTTTTTTTCATATGAAAGTGAAATTTCGCAAAATTTGGCCTGAAAGTGGCCGCAGAAAGTTAAAAGTTGTTTTAGGATGCATTGTCATCGGGTGCTGACTTGCTCCAAAAATTTCAGCTCGCCAGGTGGCCGGGAAGTGCCTCAAAATTGAGATGCAAGAATCACACAGACAGACAGACAAATAAGAAAGCGACCTGAGAAAAACGTGGGAAAAATAATTCAACATGTAAAAGAATTAATTTTGTCTTATAATAATTCTAGTATTATTTTAGGCATAATATATAGTTAACCCAACCTAAGAAAAAAATAAAGTTACTACCTTCGTCACGTATCACCTGCGTTGTTTTTAGTTAGTCACAGAAAGTCTTTCTCCTTAAGGAATATTTTCCTTGGAATAAAAAAAATATTTTTTTTAAATTAAATTCAAACTATCAAAGACTTTTAGACTATTAGCTAACACAATGATAAAAAGCAGGCTTCCATTGATTGAAGTTTCATCGTTATCATCTCAGCCAAAAGACGTTCACTGCAGGATCCGTCCTGCTTCCAAGCCATCCCTCCGCGGCGAAAGCCAACAATGACACCGTGGGACCAACGACAGTGTGAGGGTGCATACTTAGGTTTTTAGTGGGAAGGCCTCCAATTCCCCATCGGGCACTAGGCTGGGTAGAGGAATGGAGGAGAGTCCTACATAACTGCGCTGCTCGCCCGGCGTCACAGTATGCGTAACGCATTTTCCTAAGTACAAAAAAAGGACGGAAGCCTCCTCCCAAAAGCGGGTGGAGAGGAGGGAGGGGTTGCTATAATCTCCACGCTTGGAAGGTGGGTAGGAGATCACAGTAAAGTACCATAATTCAGAAAACTCTATTGTCTATATGTGGCCTACTGATTTTTAAGGTGTGTGTAAAAAAACCTACTACCAAAATGAAACTTAAATATCGGTTTAACTGATTGTATACTAGTAATATACCTTCGAACGTAGTCCATGAGCCAATACCCTGAATCAGTTTACATTATAGCAGAGTACACGTGACTTACTGAATGTAAGAATTGTCGAACAGATCGACGAAGTTTGTAAATACAAATTATACGTCTTAATTCCGTTTAATATGATTTGCTATTTAGCCTTAAATGTTTTATTTCTCTTATTTCATCGGAGATGGTTTTATTGAGTTTTAAAAAAGTTTGACTTAAGATTTTGACACTTCAATAATCTCGCGAATAATTGCAATGGTCTATTATCGATTTATTGTCACTTGTGAAGTCGTCATCTTGTAAAAATTACTTGACTAATAGAATGAAGAGCGAATATATTCAAATAAAAAAATGCATTTAATACAATTTCTTAATAATATGAAAAAAACTTTTCAAGTTGACGATAGTCTGCAAATAATAAGTAAGAACGATTATGGCAAACAAAACAATAATACATGTTAGGTTAAGGTGAGATCCCTTACGTCTCATTATTAATTTTGTGGGAAGAAGACAACATATAAAGCAAGTTTCTTAAAACCAGAGACCTTACAAAGAAAAAATAAATCGGGGCTGTAAGAATTTATGTGATTACAATTTCATCAGGCCCCAACTTAATGCTGGAGGGTTAAATCTACATCTAACTAAAATATACAGATTATGAAAAAAATCAATGGCAAATTACAGAACAAATCTTAAACATAAAACAAGTGTCGATAGCTCTAATTTCCAACTGGATCGCCGTCTCGAGTTGTAACTTACTGTGCCCTAACTTTTATGTAACGACTTTTGTTTGTTTTTAATTTAATTAATTGGGACGGATTATCCTAGCTATCGCAGGGATTCACCGAGAACTTTGTTATCGACTTCGTTGGAAGGTCAACGATCCATTATTAATGCGGCCAACTTTTGTAGAGCCAGTAAAACTGATTTAATAGTACTATGACAAGGGATATAATTAAATCACAGCTTTTCTTTGATCCGAACTTATTCGCCGTTCTTATCTCAGTCACTCAATCAAATTACATAACTTTCATGTGTCAAAATCAGCAGAATAAATAAGGCTAATTTTAGTTAGGGGAGTATGTTTACATACATCGTTACTTCTTTATCTCCTTTCTTCAGTATAGGGTGAGTGCGCTGGTGCTAGCGTAATACAAAAGATAAATACCACTGCCGAACAAGAACGGTAATTGAGATAAACACATGTGTATTCTACTCTATAACTTTCCGCCCTCGAGTGTAACGCGTAACAAAATCAACGAAGTTTGTACACCAACTTGTCTTTCCTTCCACCCTACGATATACTTCACGCGTGATCTAATATTAGGTAACATTGTGCGGTACTTGTTATTCATAAAATAGAAATCAAAAATAAAGCAGCATTGTAGTGAATTATAAAGTATCTAATTTATTTACTATCTTATTCATGTACAGCATCAAAAATGTTAGCGTTGAAGCCTAAGCTCAAATGAGGCGATTAAGCTTTGAAGATGAACAGGCCGGGCTACGATTACACCGCGCCTGCATCTACTACATATTACGCGACCAATAGCCGACCACCGCAGTATGAGCGCGGCTACGGACTTGCAGCCGGCCCTGTATATAGTCCCTCCTCGCACCCTCTTTCCAATTACGCCGATGTATATGAAGGCAATAACGATACAACGCTAAGAGCTGAAGAACGACATTGGTATATAGAGAATCATAAAAATTTACAACCTACTTTTGATGTCAATCATGATGTCATACCCCAAGATGCCAAAATTAAAAAAGAGGATGAAAAGAAAAGCGAGGTACCTCTACGGAGAGCAGATGCAACTCAGGTTCGGCAGCGAAGAAAGGAAGATAGATGCTCCTGTGAATGTTGGCCGACCACAGACAATAATATCGTCCAAGATAGTGGGGGAAATGACACGACTAGGTCACTTTCCGGAGTCGATATGGTGGCGTCGTATGGTGTATACGGAAATCCACAAGATGATGAGAGTTCGGGGTTTGCGCGGCTATCTGAAAAAAGTGCCATGTACGGTCAAGGTAGTGACGCTCCTGTGCAAGGTGTTATAGTCAACCAGCAAGGGAATAGTGCAGTTGTGAGAGCGACGACAGCCTCAGACTCTGGTTGCACTAAGTGCTGTCGTTTGTCTTCAGGCGCTCCAGCTGCAAACTCAGAAGACTACTGCTGGATTCACTACTGTAGACCAGCTCTAATAGCACTGTTGCTGCTATTTTTTCTAGTCTTGCTGGGAGTTTCAACAGGGTTTTTACTGACAAATAACTGTGAGTATTATGAGTTTTATTTTTATAATAGTTAAATGTTGTAGCATTTGAAATCCTTTTAGTTTTAAAGATAACCTAGTGACATAGTTAATAGTAGGTAATGTAGTTAAGCGCGTGCATGGCATTCCAAATTGCCAAATTCAGCGCAGCAGAGGTGCCGCTCGATTTTCCCGCTGCAGGATTAATTCGATCAGTTCGATCATAGCTCTCAATCGGATAAAGCCTGTCGATGGAGATAAAGCTATTTGCTGCATTCCTACTATGGTCGATGCTGCTTTCGATTAACTTCCCATCTTAATTGAATTTATAAAAGATTTTTAGTAAGAGACCTGCAAATAGAAAAATAATATTACTACTCTACGATAGAAACCAGTGAGAAACCAGTGTGAGTGCAATTAGGAAATTCAAATGAAGGGTTAGGAGATAAAGATAATAAACTAATTAATTTAATCATCATAACTAAAATGCCATGTTTATTGCATAAGACACAATTTATTTGCACCGAAAGTAATATTTGAATCGTTATAAATATCTTAAGGTGTTTATAAATAGTATTGAATAAAATAACAAAAATATTTCGAAACAAAAGAAGGTAACCATGACAGTCATATTTTAGGAAATTTGTGTTAACATAAGTTGGCTAAAATATTTACAAATTTTGTGCAATTAAAAAGATTCACATCAAGTCCAAAAAATACCAAGGAGATGTCACTTAATTAATTTGCCGCTAATATCCCCTAGAAGTGTGAAACATTAAAGAAATATTTATTTATATGATTCCGTTAAACTACATCATGTTATTTAGAAATGGTTATTATAGAGTTATTTATGTCGGAAGCTAACATGTAAACTTGAATACGTTTCAAAGTACAGATGGTTTTTCTTACACAAATTAATAATAGTATAGTTTTGTGTGCAGTACTACTACGTACTATGCAGTACTACGTGAGAGTTAAAAAAAATACCAAAGTAACAATCGTAACTTTTAGTGCGCAAATAAAAGATACCTTCCATTAGATTAGTAAACTCAGAAAAGGTTTTAATTCTGCTTTTATTTCACCATGATTTAGAGAAATGTGTTATTCTTATTTGCACTCGCGAATTGCCGTAATAAAACGCCACTCCAACGTTTAGTATTAAAAAAGCATTTAGACTGGAAAATGAAGATACATTTATGTTTTTACCGCGAACGCTTACACCTCGATAGACTATTTTATGGTATCCTTTTTCACTGAGCAATAACAAAATAAATTATATTCTCAAACACTTGGTTTAATGATTAGAAGTTATACAAGAGGTTTTAAAAAATACGTCTCTTTAATTTTTTCTCATTAATGATGAATAATATCTACGTACGGTATTACTACGCATTATTACCAATCTATTGAAATCCTCACTATATGGGCATGGGCCTTCTCTATGGACAAAGCTCAGGGATAATGGACCATAACCCAGCACGCAAACCCAATAGGGATTAACTGGATGCTAACGACTGCAGATGTAGCTACCACCAACAATTCCACGTACCTTACAATGAGAAAGTCAATATTGTTTGGTCACCCTCCCGAGAACCCACTATTGCCAGTTATAAATATGGAATGCTGTTTGTAGTTAAGAATTGTAATATGCTATGCTTGGTCGTAACTTTTCTGTAGCACCAAGGATATTTAAAATTCAACTTGTGTCAGGTGGTACTCAAACCCACAGCCACTCGCTATCCGCCCGAGTTCTCTTCCAAATAAGCTATGGATAACATAGCCGCCCCGTTGAATTTTCTTTAGCTATAAAAATATAGGAATGAAAATTCTCAAAAACAAAAATATAAAATCGAAATATTGCTACAGTGTAACTGAATTATAAGAAACGTAATATAATCTCTTGAAATCTGTGGAATAATTATTAATGCATTTTACCGTTATAACAAAATTAAATTCATACAAAATCAGTTTCTCATTGAGAGTAATTGACGCTATGTTTACATAAATTAAAAGTATTTAGCATTATATTAAAAATGCAGTTGTTTTCACATTAAATTAATTTAGATCACATCAGTCACAATATGATACCGATTTTAGGTAAGTAGTCAAAAACCGCATGAAAACTGGCATGCTACGTTATTACATTTACAGGTGATCGATTTGTTTTGCTAATTCATATTCCCTAATATTATCATGAAACAAAAGCTACTCTTCCTCTACAATACTGTGTACCAGTGCCGAAGCGCTTTAGGGTAGATAGAACTTTAATCTTCGTAAGTTTAATTAAAAAATTAAGTATGGTTTTGAATATGAGTAGAAATAAGCCAGTTTATAAATTAATAATAAATTATTGATATAACCCACTAACACTCTGTTTGATTAAGACTGCACCCGTAACGTAAATATTGGCAATGCATTAAGATTAGTTAAGCTTATTCACAAACAGCAAATTGCTTGTTTTCTCTCCTCATTTCACAATAAAGAATAAAAATCGTTAATGTTGTTCATCTCTCGGCACATCAATGTAATCAAATTCAAATTTAAGAACGGAACGGAAACGCGAATTTAACGCAATTACGCTCGTCATTTGACTGTGGACCTCTAAAAGGTGGGTTTCATTGAGTTACTGGATTCATTTTAAAGTTGATTCAGTTGAACTGAAATGTTACGGTTGGTGTAGGTAGATTCCGTCTTGCTCGTTTTTCCCGGTGGCAGGACATTAATTTTAGTAGCACCGTGAGCCACACCGAACCGGATTTTCAAATTGCACTAAAACTATTGAAGTTTTTACTGAATGTTGGAGTTCTTTTCGTTTGTGTTATAGTGTGGAAATACTTATTTATTATCAAATCGTTTACATCGTGAAAATGAAAAAAATAATTAAAAAGTACTTACAAAACTAAAATTATTTTAATAAGTAGACGTAAAGTGATGCTAAGTTTTAACAACATTAAATAGTAAAGTATTTAACTGTTATACTTACATATCTAAAGCTTTTTTACTAAAAGAATATTTAATTTCTCTCATCCCATGGATCAGCTTCAATGACGCAATGTCTGTTACGGCATAACTTCCCGAGTTTTTAAACAATTTTAATATTTTTTGTGTAGAACCGAATCAACACATTGCTTTTTAAAAGTTTTAATTCTAATGGAATTTTTTTTTTTATTTTTTTTTTAGTATTACGCTCCGCTCTATTATGGCGCTAGCGAAGCTTTATGCTTAAGGACTGCATCGCCTAGTTATACAATAGTGACATAAACTCATCATGCGCAGACAACTTTATTTGTGCTTACATTAAGTATTAATCACCTTAAACGCCAAATGACTAGGCGATGCAGTCGCTAAGCATAAAGCTACGCTAGCACCATATATTGGAGCGGAGCGAAATACCTAAAAAAGAAAAAATCATTTTTGTATCGATAGGAATTTTTAAGAATTTCAAAATTCGGGCCTCACAATCTTTTCATAAACCTGTTGATTTGATTCCACACAAAAAATATTAAAATCGATTAAGAACTCGGGAAGTTATGGCGTAACAGACATTGCGCCATTGAAGCTGATCCATGGGATCAGTCCAATAAGATACAGTTTTTTGTGCCTTAGAAAACCGGTCAATATTGTTATTATATCATGTTATTCTTAAGTTATTATATTTTTTAGATGTTCAATATGTTTTGCTAGTCTTGTAATTTCAAATATTATTGTATTAATCTACATATTATGAAATTATTATCCTTTTACAATACTTTGTTGCAGTACCGCTACTCTTTGGGCAGATAACCGTTCGTCTGTGGGTTTGGTGAATAACATTTAGTTTTAAACCTTAATATAATGATAAATATAATAAATATAAATAAATGCCTTTATCTAACGTCACTTCACCATGGTTTCACAAGTCTTATGTCGAGAAATTTTGTATGCACGTTTCAAGAAATGAGATATAACGCCTCGAATTGAAAAAACTTATTTGATAACGACTTCATCGCAAATACATTTTAATGTATACATCTATACATATAAATAAAATTGGAGTGTCTGTTTTTAATATTGAAATACCCGTTTTTTACTACATGCATATGAATATATATACGGTACATACACCAAAATAACATTTTTTTTTCAAATTTTGTCTGTCTGTCTGTTTGTTCCGGCTAATCTCTGAAACGGCTGGACCGATTTTGATGGGACTTTTATTGGCAGGTAGCTGATGTAATAAGGAGTAACTTAGGCTACTTTTATTTTAGAAAAATAATGTTGCAATATTCCACGCGGACTAAGTCGCGGGCGGTCGCTAGTCTTGAATATATTGGTATTTTTGATAATTTGTCTTATCTCAACCATAGGCGCTCTACTGTTATACAGTCAAGTGACGTGCAATTCGATACTTAATTGGACGTTTAATAAATTATTATTTGCTTGCGAGCACGAACTGAAGGCATTTCTCTTACTAGATATTCATAAAGGAAGTGTGGGATGGCTTATTAAACTGAACCATAACAGAAGCTAATACTCTCTCTCTCTCTCTCTCTCTCTCTTTCCTTTCCTCTCTGTCTCTTTTCAATGACTTCATAACAATTGAGGCTGATTTCTGAAGTTTTTTGATAGCTATAAAATTTAAAGAACATTATGTATACTTTGTGGCAACTCTTTACTTTACAGCAAAAAAGGCAAATTCTCTTCCCCGAAACTCGCTTACTTAGTGACAGAGCAGTGGTCCAACTGAATAATAATGTGTAGGTACTCAGATGGCGAAATAATTGTCATGTTTCAGAATCCCTTGTCGTCACACATAGCATTATATCTATGCACTATGTTACGTATTCTAGTTTCTGGTGAATTTGCGTCTTATTTTTTTTATGAAGCGCCATGACTCAGGTAGAATTAGAAAGTAAATTACTATTTATCTTGTACCTAAAAATAAAAGAGCTATTTTGTGAAGTTGATTCAACGGGTATCTTGTGAATTATCCGGTTTAGTTCTTACATTTTCTACGATAATAAACCCACCACTATACTATTTTTAGCATTCATTTAAGAGAAAAACTTTATTTTCGAATGAATACGCTATTCGGCTACCGTAACTGCTACCTCTAATTCTTAGCTTTTTATTACGCTATTCTAGCCTAGCTTGTCTGGAGTATTAAAATCAAATCTGTTTTATCTAATTCTTTGGTGATTTATTATAAATTATTCGTTTTATTATTTGTTAATAAAAATGGATAAAATATTAATATTCTTGTAAACTACTCCTGGTAAGCTAACCGACATATTGAATTAAAAAAGAAAAATCATTTATGTAAGTACGTACAAAGTCAAAGTAGCAGAATAACAGCAAGAGGTTATTTCTCGTCCAAAAACCAAAGTATAATGCCTCAATTGACAGCAACACAAACCTTTTATAGCATGAAATGGTGGGGGGAAATACCCCTACTTTGTCAAATAACCAATCACAGCAATCAGCGTAACACGTAATCGTTTAGTGACTTTCAAACACCACGATACTTATTTAATAATTATACTAATGTTCATAATTTTGTTTCGTTTATAATAATTTCTTAATATTTGCCAGCATACCAATTAATAATGTATATAAAGTTCGATTGCCATGCATTACTCTCGCAAAAGCTCGAAAAGTCGTCGATGGGTTACAACAAAACTTTTGTTTGTTGTTGTATGCATGCAAGTTAACTTGCATGCGTACAAGACTCGATTATAAATCTTAAGATTTATAAATTGTCATCAAGAAATCGAGCTAACTGAGCAAAGAAGTAAGTAATAATAATATTTCTAATATTTAAATTGCCGTTTATGTGACGACAAAAGACTAGACAATTTTAACGGCTTGTGAAGCGAAAACAAACACATTAGATACAAATACAAAGCTAAAATCAAATTTTAATAAATTAAAGAGAGGTAGTCTAAAAGTTGGAAAATAAATCAAAAGTTAATATTAGTTTACATTTTGAGTAATACGTCAAAGTAATATAATAGCGTAGACTCCATTTCGCGATACCAGAAACAATAGGCGAGGCAATATTGGAACCGTATTTACTATGAGCCCGTTAACAAAATGTGTTGCGTATCAGAACAACAAGGTTATATTGTTACCTTTTCCATAAAATACGCAAAACGTCGGCAGATAGTGTTTTAAAATAAAATACACTTTCCCGGATCATTAATGGTGATTTTTATGCTTTTGTATTCTAATCATCCTAACTTGCAATTGACGGATGTCCTTTTCATGATATTGGTATTAAATTTCAATGAATAAGCGCTAAATATAAAAGGAATTACGTTTATTACATGTTTATTTTATATATGCGAGGACAACATAAAAATTCCAACATATGATATTTTTGACGTGATAACGTTTTATAAATCGATGAACACCGGCTGCATGCAAGAAAAAGTGTAATGGTTCCACCTGAGCCGAGCGTGCAAGCGAGAGCGCGGAACAAGCGATAGAGAGACACGATCGGCCTAATTGTTTGACTCGTAGCGCATCTACGAGTATCTCTCTTCCACATCATGAAGTGAAAAGTTAATGTGGTTTCCATTGTTTACTACAACAACTTATTTGTATTATACAAAATAATGATAATTCAGTGATAATAATTCAATTCAATTCATAAAAATATGCAAATTTTCATCAATGTTTTCTTATTACGCTATCACGTAAAATTATCATCCGTAAACTGACTTAACAGATAACCAATTTTTTTTCCCTAATTGTATCTCACCAGTTCCGAATAATTTTAATTCTTAGTTCGAAAATGTACCCATAAAATCAAGCGTCAGTTTTAACGTTCTTGGTTCATTCACTGTAACAAAGGTTAAACCCGTGCGATGGATCGACAAAAGTCGACTGACGCTTTTTTTCAGTTGTAGAAATAATTTCCACAGCGGCGAGGGACCGTATCCACGAGTCACGTTCAACTTTGGCTTTTGAAGCGAGCGCGAATGGCTAATCGATCGATTAATTTTCACACCGTTTGAACCCTGAATCCTTGTGGAATGCAGGTATTGGTGTTTGTAATAACCACTGGCATGAAGTTTAAAACTATACTAACTAACATATTCATTAGCTGTAGAAAAGTAGAAAAGTATAACACCAAACATTTACCAAACATTTTGGATTTATAACGCAGGAATCATTTATTTATTCAACATAAATTACACTACCGAATAAAATTCGATAGCCCGTTTTTATTCTAATCCTCCGAACACGAAATTAAACAGATATCGCGTAAACACCCATTCTCTGCGAGCGTTTCAATCGACCGTACCGAGATTAAGTCCGGCGAGTAACAGGAAACTGGAGTGAAATCGACCTATACGAATCGAGCAGAGGCGGCAGTTATAGTACCGCAACAAATTGAAATTGATACCATCGGTGGGCAGCGGCCGGCCGGATATTACGGATGTCAAGCGCAATCACGCACTTGCACACGGGCCCTCCTTCGCCGTATCTAACACTTTGCGAGATCTATGGATCTTCCGATTACTATGTGAAATAGATTATTTGTCTGAGCCAATAAATGCGCACATCAGTATTTTTCAGATATTTATTTAATGTAATATACTCATACAAGTTGAGTGAAAATTACGGCTAGTTAGAATGTGTTCCAAACCAAAAATATTTTGTTTAATTTTTGGATGTCACAGTTTTAACCAAAACTTACAAAACTATTTGAAATAATAATAAAATGCTTAATAACAAAATTGGCTGGTGAGGTTAGATTAGAACTATGACCACTTTAAAGAACCTAAATTATGTAAGAGTTTTATTTAGGCGAATCACCACCTACGTCGCAAATTATATGACTTGCTTAAAATAGTCATCCGAGTCTACAGAAACCTGCGACAACAAAGATTCTACTAGTTCATTTCTGGTTCAAATTTAATTTGAAAATCCCTCTAATTGTACGCCTAAGTCTCGCAACCTTCTTTTTATGAATGATGTATATAAAACTCTATGGCATTAATTACAAAAAATGTTTATTATACGAGTACTACAATTATTATTATTTTATTTTCTGTAATCACATACTATCTCTACGTCGACAGACTTCCAAACATATCGCGTCGTAGACTTTCTACGGTGTATTAGCTTTGGATGTCGGTGGTACGCTTATTTATTACGCATATGAAGGAAAACATATATAATATAATTTATAAATAGACAGTTGTGAAAAATTTGTAATAATCAACTAGTTTACTTGAAATTAAGCAGTGAAATGTTGAAATGACAAAAAATTATCCCTGAGATAAGATCTAAGTAAAACATAATATGATAAACAGGTAAGGTGCAAAATAAGAAACAATTATATCAAACTGAAAGAAAAGAAACTCTGAATAAAACATGAATAGTATACATATTAAATTTCGAGGAAAAATGTAACTTTCTAAAATTGGAACTTTTATAAAAGGTATATAACGTTTAATCCCCTTTGTGCACATTTTTTGTGTTAGGGTGCTACTGATTAAGGTGAAAACCTTCGTGCCACAAAACCGTTAGTAATATTCATTATTGTTGTATAAATTATAGCTTCATACACAATTATCGTATGCCCTAGAGGTTGATAATCGTGGTATGGTGCGTGATTCATAAACTTTAACGAAACCATCGTTGACGTTTGATAACTTGCTAATGATTTTGAATTGATTTTATCTATCTCATTTCCATTGTGCCATATTAACGATATTTTGCTTGGGTAGAGAAACTGTTTTCGCTACAACATTAATAATGTCATTTTAGTTTGCATATTCAGTCAATCAAACTCGATTCAGCTTGTAAAATACCTGCAAATAACACCAAATATTACTCTGTATCGGCAACGTATACAATAATTTAACTTTTAAATCATTATAGTATATATTTCTGATATATTACCATATAGTCAATTTGTTTGAAAGACCGCGTAGGAGCAATTTGTTAATACTGCGCACCATCGTACAAAGTATCAATCAAATACAGTCAGTAAAATATATTTAAAATATTAAAGTTAATGCAATATTTCAATCCTCGATATGAATTACAATCGATCCAATTTTATTTAGTTAATTTGGTTTATCAACAGCTATTACATCGGAACTTAGATAATTGGTTTAAAGCTTGAAAACTGTCACTTAATACCAGTAAGAAACAATTACAATTAAACATCATTTGTAAATAAATAGTCAATTAAAGAACTCATAAGAACAAGATAAATTGTTGATTATTGATGACGTCGATTAATAAATATTAGTATTACATTTTTATAGGAAGGTATGGTATCTGAATGCTCATTAAATAATTTACCTAAATTAATTACATAGATTACAAATAATACCAACAGGTCAGGTAAGACACTACTTGGTTTTAAGAAAAGGCGAGCTAAGTAGTTGAATGTGATACTTGTGATTTTGTGTGTGTATTCTGAATCTTATATGACTTAGTAGTATTCGACAGTGAACTTGAATAACTTGCAAAGTAAAACAGGGTCTGAAACATTAGTAATGTGTAAAACAAAGTGGTACAAAACTGAGTTTATCATCTAAACTTAAGTATCTGACACATTTCTTTTTCTCTGGAATATTTTTTTTTACTGTAGGTACGTAGGTAAAACGTTTTGTTTTTTGATTTTGATGGTAAAAACATTTACGCTCTTTATTGTCTAAAGCCAATGTACTATCAAAGCCTATTCAAGTAGTACTTTACTGTCTTCCGGACTGCTCCCGCTTCCGATATACTGTCTTATAATTGTCGCAAATTTTAAATATTCCAAAAATAAATATGGTGTACAATATAAGATACATGATAATACGTCATTTATAAAAATATTGAGTAAAATAGGGCCTAAATGACTTAAAACCATTAATGAAAAGTACATGAAGAGTACGATGAGTTAATGTTATATAAACCTTCGAAGCAATGGACCACCGATATCGTATATATAAATTCTTCTGTATCAGTAAGTTATATAAAGTTTTAAATGACTTACTGAAATTTGTATAGATTTTGTCAACCTAGTCATCCATATGTTTGACTAAGTAGATACTCAATGACAAATGCTAAGTTAGTGATCATTGAATTCGGTTTATCAATACCGTGCTGATCATTAAACAAATAATTCTTTGGTAGTAACTACTACACAACTCCTTTAATTCTATATTCTAGGACGAAGATCATCCTATAGTTAGATATCTCATTGTCGTTACCAGACTAGTGTACGAGAACAATCCTGGCACATTTCCACAAGTTAGGAAATATACCGCTACTAAAAGATTTGTTAAAAATTATATGAAGAGGTAAAACCAGAATGCCAGAGTTAACGACAAACTCGGCGGGTATGCTATCTAGTCCGGATATTTGGTTTTATTCAAAGATCTTAACTTACGTTTATTTATTTATTTATTTATTGATCTACCAACATTTGTTACATTTCTCACATGCATATAAATACAAATTATATCATAATGAACCAAAATGTACAAACAATTACAGGTAGATACTTCATGCATTTATAATAGTTTAAAGCAATTATATAATAATAATGTAAGTTAAGTCAACAGGTATATATAGGTATATCAAAAGTTAATAACAATAAGAAGTACAACAATTTTCTATAAGCATTAATCCACATAAAGGAGTATTACAAGAAACTATCTCTCAAAGTCCGACGGAGCTTGTTAGGTGGGTCGAAAAATATATCAATTATTTCGCTGAATTTATTTACAATCTTACACATTCTAGCTAATGGAGAATTGGAACCAAACACTGTTCTACGACGTGGTCCAGCCAATGGTGTAATCTTACGAACATAACGAGGATAACGAATGGGAACGTACACATTAAATTTATCTAAGATTTCAGGACAATGAATAATACCATTAATTATTTTGGAGGCAAAAACTAAATCTATAATATTCCTACGGTTGTCTAAAGAAATCATTTTAAAATGGACCAAATTGTTTTTGTATGATACACGCTTCTTGTAACTTCTAAACCCGCGTGCGTAAGACAAATGTCTTACGAATCTTTTTTGGATACGCTCGATTCTTAGAAAATGTGTAGCATAGTGAGGTCTCCAAACTACAGTACAGTATTCTAGTATACTTCTAACTAAACTGTTAAATAAAACAATTTTAATTTAAGGGCTTCGAAAGACTCTTATATTTCTCATCACAAAGCCCAGCATCCTAGATGCTCGTTTAATAATGCTTTCCATGTGGGGCACAAAAGTTAATTTTTTATCGAAGACAACCCCAAGGTCTCTAATTTGGTCTAACTGCTGTACATAATTATCTCCTATGTGATAGTTATATTCGATAATATTACATTTTCTCGCATATTGCACGAAGAAGCATTTACTAATGTTTAAGTCCATCCGGTTTAACTTGCACCATTCTGCCAATTGGTCAAGGTCATGTTGCAGCTTTATTGAGTCACTCTCCTCCACAATCGTCCTGCACATCTTTAAATCATCCGCATACAAGTATACACTAGAACTTTTCATCAATTCCGGTATTTCATTAATAAACACATCAAATAAAATCGGTTCGAGATGTGATCCTTGGGGCACACCTGAATTTATATTTTTTAGGCCAGACTGATATCCATTCACTACCACGAAAAATGCTCGGTTACTTAGATATGATTTTAGCCAATTTAACAAATTACCATGAATGCCATAAGCAGCTAGCTTTCGAACTAATATATCATGCGGAACCCGATCAAACGCTTTGCTAAAATCGGTATATATAACGTCAACTTGTTTTCCCGCATCAAGTGCTTCAATCATTGTTTCCGTAATATGTACCAAATTAGTGCTCGTGGACCTAGATTTAACAAAACCATGTTGACTAGTGGTTAAGTAATTATTGATATGTCTCTGAATAGAAGTCCAAATAATTGATTCAAATAGTTTGGCAAATGTTGACAATATAGAGATTGGTCTGTAATTTTTTATGTAATTGTTATCACTACTGGTCTTAAGAACCGGGACGATTTTAGCTATTTTCCAATCAGTTGGGAAATGTCCAGTAGAGAGAGAAGAGTTGAAAATTATTAAAAGTGGATCAACAAGTTGTTCAGCACATCTAGCTACAAATACTGGAGGGATTCCGTCAGGACCTGCCCCTTTATAACAATTGATGGCTTTTAATTTAGTTAATAGAGTGTCATGATCAATTATTGGCTGCACTAATTGAAAGCTATTAATTTCTATATATTTTAAAAATTCAGAATGTTCATAAATATTATCGTGCACAGTATTTTCAGTGTAAACGGATGAAAAGTGTGATGAAAATATTTCGCAAATTTCCAGGCCATCAGAAGTAACTATCGTTCCGTCAGTCATTGAGAGGGGATAGGCACTTGAGCCCCCACGTTTTGCCTTGACAAAGGACCAAAATAGTTTGGGGTTTTTTGCTATATCACTCTCTATTAGATTTATATACCTATTGTAGCAAATTGTGGTCAAATGCTTACACCTTTTACTGAGCATTTGCAATTCTAGCTCATCTCTAAGATTTTTATACTTCCTGTAGCGACGTCTAACTTTGTATTTTTCTTTTATTGTTCTAATTAGATTCCGATCAAACCAAGGCGGGTAGTTATCTTTCTTTGGCAATTTATTGGGGACAAATTTTATGACAACATCTCGAATTTTCTCGTAAAAAATTTGTAGCATATCATTTACATCCGTCAACCCATTAAGCAGCTTGACCCAATTACAACTCGACAATTCACTACAAATACCCCCATAGTCAGCCCTATAAAAATTTAACTGTACGTTTTGAGTATTATAAGGTAAACTAATATCATTCAATAGGTTAATACTTATGTCAAGAGGAGGATGGTGCCTGTCAACCCTACTGAGGGGGCACAATGCCTGGTCCACAATACAGTTCGGTATATTTGAAATAACCAAATCAAGTGTTCTATTTAAGTTCTTATTTTTTATACGACTGTGCAGTTTTAAGTCATTCACGTGTAGGAAATCTATAAATGACTGACCTATAGTGGAAAGCTCACAATTTGCAGTATCATCATCTAACAAGTCCCAATCTATAGAGAACAAATTAAAATCACCAACTATACAATGCAGACATTGTTTTTCCAGGACGCTAGTACAAGTGTCATAAAATTTATCATAAGTTACACCTTTTACTGGAGGCGGCAAATAAATACGTTCAAAACAGTGCTGATCAAAGATACCAGTTGTTAGACTATCCGCATTTTGAACCAATGCATCACAGACATTTAATAAGGTTCCTTTGGCTCTTTTGTTTTTATGTGTCTAGTTGAACTGCGTTTGCAAATATTTCACGAGTTCTCTAAACAATCTCTACTTGTTTTAATTGCATCAGACATCGAATCCATACACGCGGTCTGTCTGAATAATAACACCTATTTTAGTTAGTTAATTTTAGTTTT
The DNA here is from genome assembly GCA_927399485.1 of Calamotropha paludella. NCBI lineage: Eukaryota > Metazoa > Arthropoda > Insecta > Lepidoptera > Crambidae > Calamotropha > Calamotropha paludella. The sequence continues at coordinate 14,598,483 of OV656804.1, read as the reverse complement.
CCTGAGTCTAACTTTCGAGCTTATTTTGATCAGTAGCAATGAACTTATCTAAAATATTATTTTTCGTCTTTCTCTATATATCACTTCTCTTAGCTCTGAGTAAAATATATCTATATCATCATTGTACTTCTACACATATAAAAAACATGCTAGTATTATTTAAATAAATAACAATTTCTAGCAAAAATTGCTGAAACAAAATTTGTTAACGCCAAAAGGCCTTTAATGTTACAGTGCCTACCGAAGAAGAATTATTTATAAATATATTATTGCTGATTTAATTATTAATATCAGTATAAATCAAGAGTTTCTCAAGTAATTCACATCTGATATCGTTTGAAAAAATATACATAATGTATAAAAGCATATATTCGGTTTTCAAATATTATCAGTTATATCTTTAAAAATTGTGAAACATATCAAACGTGCACATAACAAGGGCTACAATTATAATAAAAAACTTACACTGTGTCAAAATTTTGTTCAGATACTTCAAACAATACAAAGGAAATTATTGTAATGAAGTCTTCAAAGTATGGGTAGTGAATTCTCAAGTTGTATTAACTAGGCAATCTTCTGGACATATGGATTACCATATGTCCAGAAGATTGCCTAGTCCGAATGGACTTGTGATTTTCGATTTAGTCACAAAGGTATAGGGGATAATAGTGAACAACATTATTTTTTGACTATCGACATTTATTTAAATTTTCATTAACCAACGACGAAAAGTTAATAGCATGTCGATATCAGGCATTTTTTACAAATCTAAATACTGTAAAGGTAATTGTCATCTACAATATACGTGCAGATTACAATGTGATATTTATAGAATTTAAGAGTGCCTGGATTTGTGATTTCTGTCTCAGTCGAGAACCAAAAAAGGGTAATAATGTTAACACATATTTGTATAACTACTCACTAAAAATATGATTTCTAGCTTTACCCTTTAAATGGGTCTTTAATCAACTGGTCTCGCTTCAAACTTATCCAGCGGGATGAGTTGACTAAACATTTAATTTTATTATTTTTGCTTAGTAAACTAATCCCACTGGAAAAAAAGATATAGTGTATTTTGTTCTTTGAAATACATGTACACACGTGAACAAAAGTTATCATTGGGGAAAAATGTCACACCATGACTTGATTATAAAGATATAATTAGAAAATTCACATATCATTAGTAAACACAAACCACTTCAAATTTTAGCCTAACCGTATGGGATTGACGTGAACCCAAACCTGATACAATTATTTTTTTATTTGAAAAAAAAAAATTTTTTTTGAGCGAAGCGAGCGAAGAACCCATGGATCAGCTTCAATAGCGCAATGTCTGTTACGCCATAACTTCCCGAGTTATTTACCGATTTTAATATTTTTCGTGTGGAATCGAATCAACAGGTGTGGGACCAGATTGTGACGGAATTTTGAAATTCGCAAAAATTCCTATCGAAACGAAAACAAAATCTTCTTTTTTACGTATTACACTCCGCTCCAATGTATGGCGCTAGCGTAGCTTTATGCTGAGCGACTGCATCGCCTAGTTATTTAGGTACAAAAATAAGAATATAAAAGTAAGCAATAAATATTCACCATTGTTTTATTAAAATTAGCTATAAACTATATGAAGGTAGTAAAAAGTACAGTCGTTTGATTAAATATTACTAAAAATGAAATTAAAAGTAAATAATATTAAAATATTAAAGTTCACAATACAGTAAAAAAAGACCAAAAAGCACATTTATAATAGTCGTGTAATTCAAAATCAATAAACAAAAGTAAAGAATCTATAAATCTTCTATAAATCTCGTATAACTTTTTTAAATTAACATTTGCTTAGAACTAGTCAAATAGCCGTTTGATTAAAGTCACGTATAACAAAATAAATCTAAATAATCTAAATATAATATTACTCTTATTAAAAAAATAAAACTTAATATTACAATTATTATGTAACAGTTTAAGTTAAAATTGATAGTACTAAAACTTCCATCAAATCAGTTTTTGAAATTTATTCATAAAAAATATAAAATGAGAAATAAACATTATATAAAAAAATCAAGATCTAAGTTTTTCTAAACAATATCCTAACGTGATTTGGCCGCTGAGTACTTGATTTATTGCGTAGTCAATTTTTTTTCATCTCAATTGTTTCTGGCAAACTCTTTGAAATTCTGAGGCCGGTGGGATTTTTTAAGAAGGAAACATTGTGCAATATTTGGCCTATTTTTTACATATTTTTTATGTCCGTTCCACGATTCCACGACATTATTTGTTTAATGGATTTATTGCAATATACACCAAGTGTTAGCAAGTGGAGATTCTCCAACCAAGTATTGACGAAGTAGTCATTGAATTCCGTGACACTTTTGTTATTGGGAGCTTTTACCGTCACATGGAGCCTTCCTTCATCAATCAACTCTGATAGTACAGTCAATCTGTCGAAAAAAAGGTCGTTTCAGTGAAAAAATTACCCAATGGCTGATTCTTGTTTTTTCTGTTGCCAAATGACGTCACTAAGCTACCTTGGCGATGGGCATGTTCAACTCGTAGCGGTTTTTTGAAAAACTCAAAAAAACGTCCAAAATATTTATGAAATGCATTTTTCTCAATTTCTATGCATTTTACAAACTTTTTGTTTAGACAAAAATTGTAGAGGGCGTTGAGTACTACAATTTATATCATTGATGCAATGTCGTACAACAAAAAGTGCGCATTGTAGGTGGCGCTAAAGTGTCCAAAAAAGTGTTTTTTCACATTTTCACCCTAAAAATATCATTTTAATGGAAAAGTTTAAATGGAAAAGTTGTTTCTTACGTAATTTTTAACAACTTTTGTCTAAACAATTTTATTGTATTACTTACCGTTTTCAAGTTACACTGCTGTACAACGCAGTACAGTAGAATTTGTACTAATTTACCTTATCAAAAAAACCTTTTTAAATTTTAAAGTTTTTACAATTATGAGCTGTTTAATTTATTTGCTATTACGATTACAATTGTTTAAAACAACATTTTGTTTTAAATTCACGTTCTTAGAGTTGAACTTTATTATTAAACTTTTAAGCGATTATCATGTATTAATTCAACTTGCACATTTGAAATAAAAACTTTTTTCCAAATCTTGCAAGAACGCATTAACAGCAGGGAATAAGTTAATAACAATTTAAAATATTTATCTCCTATATACGACAAAATAATAATTATTGTATCAACTACTTTTGTTCCTGCAATTAATTCATGCAAAACAAAAAATCCAAAGCTCTAATTGTCGATATTTCAAGTTAATAACAAATCACAATTATTACAATCATAAAAAAATAAAAAATAGTAAAACGTACATTGAAATATGCACTGCAAATGTGTACTTGTACTACGCAAAACCGCATTATTGGATTTTTCATACCTGCGCCACCTATAACTTGAAAACGGTAAGTAATACAAAAAAATTGTTTAGACAAAAGTTGTTGAAAATTACGTAAGGAACAACTTTACCCTTTAAACTTTTCCATTAAAATGATATTTTTAGGGTGAAAATGTGAAAAAACACTTTTTTGGACACTAGCGCCACCTACAATGCGCACTTTTTGTTGTACGACATTGCATCAATGACATAAATTGTAGTACTCAACACCCTCTACAATTTTTGTCTAAACAAAAAGTTTGTAAAATGCATAGAAATCGAGAAAAATGCATTTCAAAAATATTTTGGACGTTTTTTTGAGTTTTTCAAAAAACCGCTACGAGTTGAACATGCCCATCGCCAAGGTAGCTTAGTGACGTCATTTGGCAACAGAAAAAACAAGAATCAGCCATTGGGTAATTTTTTCATCACTCAACCTACAGATTGACTGTACTATGAGGGAAGGTGAGAAAAGGCAGCATAAAGTTTTACATATAGTCGTATTTGTACAATAAGACGTAGGTCAACACCTACAACTGCACTTTGACGTTATTTCGTAAATCTAACATCAAACACTTTTATTCGTGACAATACAAATCATAAAATATATTCATGGGATCAGTTGCCCGATTCAAAACATTCAATAGGTCAACTGATCCCACAGGATAAGTTCGAGCGGCCTCAGTTGACTAAAGACCCCTTTAAATTTGCTTGTCAATATTATTCAGGACTAGGACGCAGCACGTTGGTCAGTAAAGTGTAAAAAATGATATCCGCAGGGAATATTGATTACTTTGAGCAAACAAATCTAAATTTTGCTTTTAGACTGAGAGCAGCAAACTCGAGCAATTATTATAGAAATACGATTCCAATTATAATGCAGCAGCAGCAAACAAGTAGGAAAATCTTGTTAACACAGTACTCAACTTTCTAAGGTGAACAAGCATCTCATCAGCGACAGCAACATTCAATTCGTCTATTTTCTGTATTTGTAAAATCCAACAATCCACGTTCTTCTTGTGGCACAATATTGTATAACCAAAAAAGCCATAAGGCTAATCGTCATGGTTTTGGCGGTGGCAAGAAGTTTCTATTTATGTAAATCAATATATGAACATTAAAATGAAATGTAATGAATCGCATTGCTTGCAATGCGATTCATTACATATTCGTTGTGATACATTTTTAGAAAAATAGCTACTTGTAGCTAAATATAATTTCATCAGTGTACATTGGAAAAAGATTTGTGCGGAGGAATGGCATTATTTTTTAAAATGCAATCATGATATCAAAAACTGCATCATGGTTTCCACAGAGGTTAATGTTTTTTACTTATGGACTCGTATATTGAAATTAATAAGAGTGTTATTTTTATTGAATACTTATATAAGCGTTTTGTCTCTGAAATATTGGATGATAGGAACAACGTGTTGGGCGCAATCGACCTAATATTGTACGTTGTTGCCCCAAGAGTGGTTGCCGTGACAACGTAACAGACGAAGTTCCTTTTAAATTTATAATATGTGTATGCATTCAAATCCAAAACTAAAATACGTCTTTATTATAACTTACACCTAAAATAAGAATATGAAAAATTGTAAACCCTTTTATAATTTACTTTTGCAATTATGACTATCCTTATATTGGTGAATTTGAGTGTTATTTGATTTTAAATAGTATTATCAGAAAGTAATTAGTTTTTTCTTTAAAGTATATTATTAATATTTTTACACTAATATGTGATATTAACGGATCTTCAATCTATCTATCTACCCATTTACGCATCGACTTGCAGATTGAATGAATTTGTATTTTTTAAGATTAGTATTTTTTTTCTTATAACTCTGCCACGTTTTAGTCTTTTAACTCAATTTAATATTATATTTTCATTTATCCTAAGGAAGAAAAGAATTTTAAGAAGAAGTAAAAATAAGAGTTATACAAACGATATTTAGTGGAAGCTAGACGAGGTGCTAGTCAATAACAGAACCTTAATATATCCTGCGGAAATTGAACCTGGAACTCCGTGTCCGAGACCGATGGAATAGCGACTAGAATACAGACCTATGTTTTAAATACTTTCAATACTGTTCTCCTTCAATACTTTTGTCCTTCTCGTATGTCAAAGAGCTATATTCTATGCAGAAAATGCAAATCGGAGCAAAGATTAGTTTAATGACACACTTTAGGATGGGAGGGAATGGCTTGTCGTTTGCCAAAGCAACTATTCTCTAAGCCTTGGTTTCATGTCAGTGGTTCGTACTCCATCTAACATTGTATGCAGCTATCGGATTCGTTTAACACGTGACTGGACACCAGCCGTAGTTTAATGGCCTCGTATATGTAAAGGACAGGCGCGGTCTCCGTCCAACCAATTTGCAATAAAACAATATGGCGCGCCCCAGCTTGTACGCGCGTTCTCCCAACCTCTTGCTGTATTTTATATTTATCCCGGCTACAAAACCATTAGCGCCGACCGTTCTGTGTCATTCCGAAATGTTGGAGCCTAAGGTAAAAATAATCCGACATAAAGTCAGTTGAACAGATACTAGCCATTTCGAAGCCGCCCTACTTTTTCATGCGGCTTAGGATTAACTTTTGCGGTTAATACTATGGAGCCAATTTGTGGAATGACATGAGTAAAAAGCAAGGAACAAAGCGGTGAGAAAAATTGTTCGTTACAGAATAGTTTTGATTTGATATGTGTAAAATTCCAAACGTAAAACCAACCAATTTAGGGTAAAACTTTTACAACGGTAAAGATTTTATGTAAAGAATGTAACTACGAATAAGTATTTCTGTCATAATTATAAACTTATCGACATGTGATTACTCTGCTTACTTTACTTTGAAATGCAAACAAGTAAGCTAGAAGAGGAAAAAGTATAATACAGTTTTTATAACGAGGCTATGCAAGTTAAGAAAATAAATAATAACAGTGATAAATTGACGATTGTTTGGTGCAGCGTTAGCTATCCTGCCTTTTGCAATAACGATCCTGGCTTCGAGTTCTGGAAGAGGCAGATATTGTTGTGATAGATACACATTATATAAACACAAATACATATCCATTTGAACATGAATCAGTCATGGTTATTTATTTATATTTGTATGATGATAACATGCATATTATTATATTCTTATGTGTACATTAGAATATAATCCATTATCATTTTGTTACATTCACTCCAATTATCCTAGCCAAATGTACCTAAGTACTGCAAGGCTTGTGTTATGAATACTATACTACATCTTTGCGATCGCTGTTAAAATAATTTTCTTATATCGAGTAAAAGTTTAATCTCATAATCCAAACTAACTGTATTGTGTTCGTGAGTTGTTTACCTATTTGTTTGTGTATAACTAGTGACAGTGTAGTGGAGAATTAAGCATAAAATTCATAAAATCAAAGTGTTTTTTTGCAAAATTATCAATAGTACTTTTTATTAAGATACCGCACAGCTGTTTTACACCATCATATTTGAGAACGCGTAAGCGCCGCGTTCTGCCTGGCGTTTATGACCTTTTGGGCGCGAACTCTGTAGATATTGCGAATTCATTTCGCAACACATTACCGGGCCTTATACTTCGATACAAACGACAGGAAAACGATAATCATCCGACCGGTACTACGATATCTTACTTAATAGCTTGATACTCCATTGATTATGTTGCGTTCTCCAAATAAATCATCATCTTCAAACCCTGATCTGACATCATTAAATGAACTGTCGAACAGCATCAACTTCCGCAAACGTAAGCAGCCGGAAAATGATTTTACTGATTTCCTTACTAAGTTTCAAGCAGATTTTAAAACGTCATTCCTGGACATGAAACGGGATATGAATGAAAAACTCCAGAATATCAACAGCAATATTGAGGTTATCAAAGTGGACCTAGAGACATACGTCACAGACATAAGGAAGGAACTAAGCTCTTTAAGATGTGATCACGATCAATTAGCACAGGAGGTCAGTGGTATCAAGGAATCACTTCAGTTTCACTCGGATACCCAAGATGATATAATTAACCAGGTACAAGAACTTTCATCTCGCGCAGCGGCCTTGGAGACAAAAAATGTGTCACTTGTAGCACTGGAAAGTAAGATAGAATCTTTGGAACAGCAAGCGCCGCAGTGCAATTTAGAGATATCCAATGTTCCCGAAAGGAAAGGGGAAAACTTAGTTACATTGACCGAATTAATTGGTACCAAAATTGGTTGCTTGATGTCTCGAAAGGATGTGATCGCTGCTCACAGAGTGCCTCATGCATCAAAGGATAACAAGTGGCCAAAAAACATTATCATTAAACTATCTTCTCGTATCCTGCGTGACAATGTTTTAAGTGCATACCGAGCCAAAAAAGGACTTAAATCCGACGAGGTGGGAATATCTGGTACAATAAATAATATTTATTTAAATGAGCATCTCACACTGCAGAACAAAAAAATATTTCGCCAAGCAAAAGAAGCTGCTAGACAAAATAAATTTAAATTCGTCTGGATCAAACATGCAACGGTTTTGGTTCGGGAATCGGAAAACTCAGCAGTCATCGCGGTTCGCACGTTTGAAGATATTAAGAAAATCAAAGCTGCTGCCGCACCAGGATCTTCTAAATAAATTTTCTATTTTTATCTCTTTTAGTCCTAAGTTTCAAATTACTTTTATTTGCAATAGGATATTGTTATTTGTGACACTAAATATGCCTTTAATTTTTTTTGCTTTAACAGTTCGAGTAAGTGTTGTAATGATACTTATCAGATTTTGTGCGGTTTGTTTGCTCTTGGTTGGGTCCTACTGGTTTTTTCTATCATTAGCAAGATTATAATAACACTGTGGTCGATTGTTACCCTTGCAACATTAACATTTAACTCCAACAAGAATACTTGTATTTTGACTTCAGGAAATGTTCTCTAATATTTCGATCTATTACCAGAACTGTAGGGGACTGCGTACAAAGCTACACATGCTGAACATGAATATATTGAGCAGTTGCTATGATATTCTGGTGCTAACCGAAACTTGGCTTATACCAGAAATCTCCGATAACGAATTTATCGACGACCGCTATGTAGTCTTTCGTTGTGACCGTGATCGATACGCCACAAATAAATCAGATGGAGGAGGTGTTCTCGTGGCAATTAGGCGCGAACTCCATCCTAGAGAAATGTCAACACCAGTCAATCATGCTTCACAGTCTCATTATATCGAGCATGTTTTAGTTGAGTTTCCTAGTAATCTAAATCACAGTAGAAACATTGTTAGTGCCGTTTACATCCCTCCAAAATTAAATAACGACGTTTATGAACTACATTTCAATAAGTTGCAGGACATTCTCAATGAACCTGAGACTGATAACTTTTTTATTTTAGGCGATTATAACATTCCAGACGCAATCTGGGTACCAAGCGGAAATGTCGCAGGTGGTCTTGTATGCTCTAGCTGTACGACGTTTTGTAACGAATTAAATTATTTTATGTCATCTGTGAATGCAAATCAATTTAATCACATTCAAAACTTACGCGGCAGAGTTCTAGACTTGTTAATATCTAATGTTACTCAGTGTAAATTATCCAATCCCTGCGCTCCTCTTTTACCAAGTGATGAGCATCATTTGCCTTTCTGTGCGGATATAGTTATTAATGTTAAAATTAAGCCACTGAAAAGACAATGGGCACAAAAGTATAATTTTCATAAAGCGGATTACAACTCTATTGGAAAAGATCTAGAGACAGTTAATTGGGAGTTACAATTTTCAAATCTGTCGGTGGAGCAGGCTTTGGAGGTATTTTACGAAAAAATTTTTGGTGTTATAAAAAAATGCTGCCGAATAAGAAAATGAAAAACTCTCATTTTCCAGTCTGGTTTAGCCAATCTTTAATACATATTTTTAAAAACAAAGCCAAAAAGTGGAAGCTTTGGAAAAAATATAATAATCATTCGGACTATGAATTATTTTCTTTGTACAGATCTCGTTTTAAGAATGAATGTAAAAAAGTCTATCTCAAATATATAAATACACTTGAAAATTCTATACCTAAAAACGTTAAATACTTTTGGACGTACATTGCTAATCGGAAGAATAGAACCGGAATACCGTCAATGATGCGCTATGATAATTTATCTTCTAACGATCCCAAAAATATATGCAATATGTTCTCTGCATTTTTTGAATCAGTATATGAGTCTTCTTCATTTGATATAAAAAATTGGGCGCCCTCAGATGCCATCTCTGATTGTTGTACGATTGTTGATAATTTATATTTTGATAAAGCCAATATTCTCCGAGTTTTAAAAGGGCTAGACACAACTAAAGGTCCAGGTCCTGATGGTTTGCCAGATATTTTTCTTAAAAGCATTGCTGAAGTATTAGTTGAACCGTTGCACATTATTTTTAATAGATGTATTCGAGACGGTACCTTTCCCAAAATATGGAAAAATGCTAATATTGTTCCCGTTCACAAGGGCGGTGCAAAGGATGACGTTCAGAATTATAGGCCAATATCCATGTTGTGCGCCCTGTCCAAGATTTTCGAGAAACTTTTGCACAATGAGCTGTATTCAACACTGCACAACTTAATACTTCCCCAACAACATGGTTTTGTCAAAAAAAGGTCAACCGTGACGAATTTGACGGTTTTCGTTGGAGAAATATTTGAGCACATGGACAGACGGATACAAATAGATGCCATTTATACGGATTTTCGGAAAGCTTTTGACAGGGTGGACCATAAACTTCTTCTTGAAAAGTTGGCATATAATGGTATTAGAGGGAATCTGCTTCGATGGTTCGCATCCTATATAACACACAGAACTCAAAAAGTAGTAGTTAATGGTTACGTATCTGACGTAGTATTGGTGACTTCTGGGGTCCCGCAAGGGTCAATCTTGGGCCCATTACTTTTTATTGTTTTTATAAATGATATTCAAAATTGTTTTCAGCATAGTAAATTTCTAATGTATGCTGATGACCTCAAGATTTACAAGGCTATTACTGGGCCTTCGCACTGTAGAGAACTTCAGCAAGATCTCAATAGATTTTCTGCATACTGCGAAGCAAATAAACTAAATTTAAACGTTTCGAAATGCAACATTATTAATTTCACAAAAAACAAAAATCTTATAAAATTTAACTATTTTCTTTGTAATCAATCCTTACAAAATGTGAAAGCATTGCGGGACCTCGGGGTCACTCTAGACAGCAAACTCACTCTTGACCAACATATTACTAATATAATCAACAAAGCACTAAAAATGTATGGTTTTGTGCTTAGATCCTCGACTGAGTTCTCAAACCCCACTACCCTTCTCCATTTGTATAAATTTTTAATACGTCCTCAACTAGAATACGCATGTGTTATTTGGGACCCACACTATAAAATATACGACGAGGCGATAGAAAAAGTACAGCGTAAATTTCTTCGCACCTTACAGTTCCGATGTTGCAGGGGTATCAAGAAATCATTTGATCAACTCTTAAGCGGATACCAGCTTTTATCATTGAAATCAAGACGTATCTTGCTTCAAGTAATGATGCTGTACGGACTGTGTCACAATAGGTTTGACAGCGTCGAGTTATGTGACAAATTGTACTATACTGTACCAAGGGCAGCATATCGGCGAGAGGTTCGCGCTCGTCGGCCTTTTTTCGCCACCAAGTCGTGTCGAACAAACGCTGGTTTGCGCGAGCCCCTGCGTCGGATGGTTCAAAGACATAATGAAATTTGTGAGCACATAGATCTTTATGCATTATCAGCTACAAAATTTAAAAAGAATCTTATAGAAACTTTACTAAACAACCATCCTTGAACTGGCATATGTTATTGTCTGTGTTAGATCTAAGTTTTATATTTGTAATAATAATTTAACAACATCGCTGAATTAATCCGTGGATGATGTAGTTGGTTACACATTTATTATTGGACTTGTAATAATAACTATATGTTTCTTTAAGTACATAATGTATAACTGTTTTTCGTCCCAAATAAAATAAAATAAAATAAAAATAAAATAAATAATAACAGTGATAAATTGACGATTGTTTGGTGCAGCGTTAGCTATCCTGCCTTTTGCAATAACGATCCTGGCTTCGAGTTCTGGAAGAGGCAGATATTGTTGTGATAGATACACATTATATAAACACAAATACATATCCATTTGAACATGAATCAGTCATGGTTATTTATTTATATTTGTATGATGATAACATGCATATTATTATATTCTTATGTGTACATTAGAATATAATCCATTATCATTTTGTTACATTCACTCCAATTATCCTAGCCAAATGTACCTAAGTACTGCAAGGCTTGTGTTATGAATACTAGGATAACAGATAGACATACATATATGATACATAGATTGCTACGATATAAATGACTGATTCAAGTACAAATGCATGCGTTTGTGTATATATATATAATGTGTATTAATTACACAAACATATGCTTCTTCCACAACTTTCGCACCAAGATCGTTGTTGCGAAAGGCAGGAAATCTACCGTTGCGCCAAATTATCGTCATTTTATCATTTTAATTAATTATTTTAAAACTTTCATAACTTCGTGATAAAAACTGAATTAAATTTCTCCTCTTCTAGCTTAGTAGATAAAGATTATAAGCACATAAAGAATCTGTGAATATAATCTCTTCGATGTTTATTCGTGTTTAGAGTTCCAGTGTTGAACTATAAACGTTATTGGAGCGGAGCGAGCGAAGCTCCCATGGATCAGCTTCAATGGCGCAATGTCTGTTACGCCATAACTTCCCAAGTTCTTCACCGGTTTTAATATTTTTTGTGTGGAATCGAATCAACAGGTTTAGGACCAGATTGTGACGGAGCCCGAATTTTGAAATTCGCTAAAATATCCATCGAAAAAAAAATCCTTTTTTTGGTATTACGCTCCGCTCTAATATATGGTGCTAGTGTAGCTATATGCTAAGCGACTGCATCGCCTAGTATATATATATACAAGGTTATTTTATAAACACCATCCAAATTTTTTCTAGGCATTAGATATCATTCAAACACTTCATTTATGAAAAAAATTTGGTAGGTAAAATTTCCGCAAAAAAAAATTTTGTCCGAGCGAATTATTACAACAGTTGGTTACTGGCAAAATAGGTACTTACAGTTGAACGACCGACCGCCCGAAGCGCCTCACCGAGCTGCGCGCGCAAGTTGTAACTACATCGGCGCAATGAAATCAGTCAGCCGCGGGCTTTCCGCGATGTACAATGTTGCGTTCACGCATTTACGTCGCATAATTATCTACCTAACGAAATGTGTTCACACTTGCAATTGAAATCGAGGGCGAAATTGAACGACGGGTTTATGTGAAGAAGGCCCAAAGCCTCGAGAACTTAATATAAATATAATCCGTGCATTTAACGAAGTGACAAAGTGAAAAAACAAGTAATACAATAAAAGACAATGTTCATAAACGTGCAAGACTGTTTAGAGAGAAATTACCTACACTTTAAGGTAAAGTGATTGTTTTCAAACTTCATGTAAGAGTATTTTTTTTGGATTTTTAATTAATTATTTTGTTGGAGTAAAGCAAAATGTGTGCAGGGCGGCTAAGACTTGTGAAATTTTTCACAAAAATATAGAACTATTAATTATACATTTCTTTATCCTATCGTGTAAAATAGACAAAAATAACTTAGGTAGGTAGGTACTAAGGTTTTGGCACTGCATTTGTTTTTGCGATTTTCGAATTGCCTTTGCGATCCCTGTGTTTTTTTAGATTCTGTGGTTAATAAACACCCTTTGCTTTACTCCAACCAATTATTCTACATAAGTTGATTAAATTTAAAAAAATGCGACGTAAGTGCCTAAGGTGTGGTTTACTTTTATGTTCATTTTTTATTTATTAAAAGTGTTATCGATTAATATTGTTATAATCAAAGAACAAATCAACTTATCTCTTCTTCAATTTGACGTTCCTATTTTTTTTCGTTTAAATTTGCAACTTATGAAAATCATTGTAATGTATCAATGAAATACGGGAGGGCGGGGCGGGGGTCGTGTAATCATCTGCTACAACACCGTGCGTAGCGTGACTGTGACAGCAATCGGTAGTTTTCCTCGGATAACTTTGTGTAGGCTTAACTTAATATTTTAGTACTGAGTGATATTAAAAGAAAAAAATCTTGTTTCGTTATTTTCTTCAAAGAATATAATATATAAATTTGGATGGTGTTTATAAAATGACCTTGTATATATATATATATATATACTAGCTGTTACCCGCGCCTTCGTTTGTTCGTTTGCGTGAAAATTTAGTGTGTGCCTATATGAGAAAATTGCCCACCCGACCTTACATTGTATAAGTATTATCTACTTATATGCTGAATCCCATTAAAGCCGTTCATCTATTTTAATGCGATTAAGTTACAACAAGGGTGACTTTAAATCTTAGGGGTCAACTTTAAAAAAATATATAAATTAAAATTTTGTTTTTATCACGGACTCGAATATAATATTTTTTTTGCAATTCTGACGAACTTAAACTATTTTTATATTTCAGTCAACAGAAAGTAACAAAACAACATTGTTTGAATCACTAATTAGAAAAAGAAAATATATTGTTATTTTCCTAAAACTTCTGTATAGATCACATATTTAGATTTATTTTCAGGATGTAGTAAATATAAACTATCAGGCAAACTTACTCTAGAACAATCCACATACAATCGACCGTGTGAGAAACAATTGCTTCTTAGATCTATGCCAGCTACTTTTAACTACCGGAAAATGGAGGGGCTTAAATTGAATTTGGTAATTCTGGAATAACTTCCTTTTAAACGAATTATTTATTGCTAAATATATATAAATGGTTATTTTTTTCCGCTGGGGCAAGTTTTTGTAAAAATAAATGGAATAACGGGAAGAAGATATTAAAATGCGTCTACGTAAAAAAACGACTTAAGTATTATAAGGAACCACATCTTTTAATTTTTCTTTATTATAGGAAGCATAAATTCACTTTATATAAAAGCATTATAAAACAATATTAAATTTTCTGATGCTCCAACGATTCTGATTCTGATTCTGTAGATAGTATTTCATCTTCGTTTTCTTCTGTAAAATATTATATTTTTTTATTTCAGTGATTGTGAGTTATAAATGTTTTGGGGAGCTTAGGAGTTTGTCATAAGACATCATATACAATGTGTCATATATAATAAATTAATTATGCTAATATATGATACAATACATATTGTGTCATATATTAGCATAATTTATTGCAACTTTATTTATTTTGCAATATTTATTTGGTGTTTTCATTATTGTCACGACACACAACAAAATGGTGATAGTTTTTTGCACATTACAGATATGAAATTTCAGAATTTTCATTAAGTTTTATAAAAATATTTCTTGCGGGCTTAAAAATTTCTTATATTCCAAAAATAAAATACAAAAAGACTATATTTTACTTAAATTTTATTGTATATACATATATACAATTATACATGCTCTGGTAAACTTTTGTGAAAAAAATATCGATAAGCGGTATTCCTGATAAAAATATAATCAGCAGGGAACCTTGTTGGTTACGCAGTCTCCTTGAGGTTGCTGTAAACGAATCACTTAAACATTTGATTGTACTGTGCTGAGCTTCAATGATCATAATAGCCCCTTAGTAATGTGTCATAAGGTGACAGATGTGCGGAAAATTGGTAAAAAGACCGCAGACAATTGCGTAATTCAATTGTTTATATAAAGATGCCAGGATACTATCATCTCCCTTCAGTAATAATATTACATATATTCACACCAATTAGCCTACCCCAATGTAATCACTGTAACGCTTGTGTCAAGGATACTAGAATAACAGATAGACATTCGATAGATAGTCGATAATTAGACACATTGATAGTTAAATTAAAAAAAAAAATAACTGTGCCGTTGTTACTGGAGCTATGTAAGCGATAACAAACTAAGATTTACACGGTTTATTCATAATCTACAGAAAGGATAAAAGAAACAGCTGATCGCAACGGATATTCCAAAAGTGACTGGCGTGGATGTATAAAGTAGAAAAGGAGATAGAAAGTCACGCTAGCCACGCACAATGATATGAATGAAAGTGAGACAGAAGGCCACGCACACTGAGGTGGGAAGGCAGCTTGCTTCTATATATATATATATATATATATATATATACATATAGTATATCGTGTAACGATACTAAATCTGACGCTCTCGTGTAACGGTAAAATTGAAGCTAAGCACGGATAGAATGGCCCCGCGGCGATTATCTATATGCGAGCGGTCGAATAGAAGCTTCTATTCAAAAATATATGAATACCTATGACTCAGGTACAAATGCATCATCACAAACTTATAAAATCAAAGTAAGTGCATTCCTTAAATTCTAATTCGAATGTTAGGCTACGTGTAACGTAACTTTTAGTATGTAGTACGTAAACTTAGTTTGTTTAAAATATTATTCTATTGAAAATATAATAATTTATACCTTCACGAAGCATTGCATACGATTTACAAATTTTACTATTCAAGATACGGTTCGCTCCTAGATGTGTTTTGTATACAAATGCACCTACTACTCGTTCTCTGGAAAAATGAACACTTTTCTTGGGAAAGAAATAATTTTCACGATTGGACAAGGGCGGTTAATTCGAACGTGTTTCATCATTTTATATATGAAAGTGTGCATCATGGTTTTTAGTATGATGTTAACCAGCCAAAATATAAAAGAATTATAAAAGTATGATACTACTACTTGTCGGCGTGTGACTCAGCTAAGGTTTTTTCAATATTTTTTAGTACGAAACTCAAAAGAATATTAATAATAGAATACAACATTTTAATTTACATTGTTATACTTATTGCAGTTTCATAAGTAATGTCTCATGAAATGAGATATTAAACATATCTCACCTCTCAAGACACATAGAAATTGCAAAAAACTTATCGATGACAGTCTTCTCTTTGCCAGTGCCACATCCTTCGTCGCGAACTCTGCGCTCATGGTCAAATGGCCAGCAAGCATCTGTCTATAAAAACCAAGATGTAAGTCTTTCAAGCTTTTGTCCGGCGCTGAGAATTGGATGACGTGTGCGAAAATAGATCATCGTATAAGCCTTTTCTACATACGCTACCTAGGAATTTATTATGTATATTATAGCAAGACAGGAGAGCTCTAGAAGTTCCACAGTTACTATCTAGCTACCTACCCTAGCTTTACCGCGCTTCTTAAACGTCACGAAAAAGAACGAAAAAAATACGTTTATGTAACTGAATTCTTTTCCCTCGTAAGTTTTGCAGTATCACTAGTATTGTGTAAATGTTACACGTTGGTGTGTTGTTGCATCTGTTTGTATGTAAAGCCAATAATATTGAGACAAAAAATGTTGGTATTTCTCATAAATGTCTTTGATCTAGATCTAGAATACAATTGTGCTTAGTGAAAATGTTATAAATTAAACAGGTTTTATTCTAATTAGTACCATTATTATTAAATAAGCAGGTTAAAAACAAACCTTAAAATATATTTGTTTTGAGCTGCCTTTAAATAAGTAAGGTAGGTTGATTTTATTTAGTAAGTTAATATAATTAAATCGGTGCAGTGGAATCGTTGGCGGGTAACCGCTATAGCGGGTTGTGGTTTACTGTACAATTACATTTCTGTGATGTGGATATTGGTAAATAACAGGATAAATAATTACTTAAATTGAATTCATTTAAGTTTGCTAGCGTTCTTCAGAATATCGGTCGAATTCGTATACTACAGAAACTGGGCATTAAATGTAAACTTGAACACTAATCGAATCTAAAATTTTAATAATACTATTAATGTTGCAAAGTATATGTTAATTAATTTCAGATTCTTTTGTTCCAGATTTACATTATCAACCTAGACCTCCTGCTCCAGAAGGTTAGTAAATTACTTCACTATCACTCGTACGTAATTAATTTATTTTTTATTGGTGCCATGCTAGTATAGACGTATTACAATTACTAAAAACTAAAAGCAAAGTAATCAAGATGCTGGAGAAGTTCTAAAACACATTTAAAAAAATTAAAATCATGGTACTTACAGAAATATAAGTAGAAAACTTTGTTTGAATGTTGGTTATTCAAATAAACAACGAATCCAATTTTGATCAAATTATGAGTCATAACTATGTTAGTCACTATTGGTATTATACTTAAAAAACCGGTCAAGTGCGAGTCGGACTTGCGCACAGAGGATTCCATGGAAACTTTAAGTACCGAGCATTGCTTTAACGAAATTATGAAACTTAATTTTGCCGTTTGGGGTTTTGGGGGTCCAAATTTACTCGCGTCAGTCCCACACGTGACCCCTGGGTGGTGCTAACGGAGTTAGGCTTCGGCCTTTCTGAAGTCTGGTGAAGCCATATTAGAGGGTGGGTCAGTACAGTTGTGCTGGTTGCAACGGACGATTTTTCGAGATGTGTAAGGGCAATGGATCGGGTATCCAGATTCGGAGAGCAGCGGGATCCGAGGCACGGTTCTTCTTCCGGCTTCACGAAAGGCTGCCCCGTCATCTCGTGAAAAATCCTGGGGGTGCCCCATCGTGCCGGTGCTCGGACGAGAGGACCCGGTGGACACACTTGGGGAGGATCGGGCGTCCCTGTGGTCTCCGGTTTGGCAATCCATTGGTTTGAGGCTCTGACTCGTCTCATTGTCTCGCAATTAGCATCTCGTCCTCCTTTCGTCTTCGTTACCTTCCCTCACAATATTATCAAATTTGGGTCACTAGATACAGGCTTAGAGAAAAATCTCTATGCTTATGTCTACCGTTCGCATAGCGGAGACGCGGAGACTACCAAACTTACCAATCTACTCATTGAGAAGGCAGACATTGCCCTATAGCGGTACCCGTCCGCTCAACTAGTGGTTCTCGGTGATTTCAACGCAGTCCACGGGGTCTGGCTGTTACCTTCCCAGAAAACCAACCAAGCTGGTTGAAAAACTCGAAAGTTAGCCTTGACACTTGACCTCACCCAGCTGGTCCAGGAAGCCACTAGAGTACCGAAGACTGACGGACACACAGCTAATTGTTTGGATCTTCTGCTGAAGACAAATCTTGACCGTTACTAGGTGTCGGTTACTTGGCAGTTCTGACCATTATGTGGTACTGTCGGTGTATTTTCCGCCCCACCCAATTTTGGCGTTTTAAATCAGCAGATTGGGTTGCTTTTTTGCATTTTATCCTTGGCGCCGGGTTTGCTTTTCTTCTAGCGACCCCTCTGCTTGCGCGGATGCTGTGACCAATTTGCTTCGTCACGGTATGGATTACTTTATCCCCATCTATGACGTATCACTTGCCGGCAAAGCTCTTCCGTGGTATAATGCCAAATGTCGTGATGCGGTGGCGTCAAAACATGAGCCTGAGTTGATGCTCAATCCCGCAGACCTAGTCACATACGCGAAAAGAAGAAAGTCTTAAGAAAACTACCAAGTCCTGCAATAAGGTTGTAAAGACAGCTCGCTCTGATTACATAGGCAATTGGGAAAAAGCTTCTTTACCAGTCGGGTTTTATTTTAATTTATTTAACGTTTTTACGAAATAAATATACATTGCTTAAAATAATAGCAAAACAAGCCACTATGGTTTAACCCTGTGCTATCTCAAGTCTACTTCATTAAAAAAATCAAGAGAAATCTAAAAGATTACAATTTGTTATTAAGTTTTTAACTATAAAAAAAGCTTTATACCATAAATAAACAAGTCAATTCAACTCAAATATTGTGATTTTCAAGTTAATTGACTTGTTTTGGGAATTGTCCAGGCTATTCAAATAATGCTGCATCAATTTAATTTTGATGTTGGTTTCCGATATATTTTTACATAGATCTGAGGGTAGGTTGTTTATAAGGCGAGGGACAACATAACCGGTAGTCCGCTTGCGTAGGTATTAATAGCCCTCGAGTACGTAGACGATCCGCAGAGATCGCCCGAGTGCGTACAGGATGGCGTCAGTTTTTAAGGACTCGTTAAAAAACTGTTCTTTAAGCAGTAAAAAATTGACTTGAGCGAGTACTGGTAGAATTTTATAATGCTTAAAAAGACCGTTTTCAGTGTCAAAAAATTGATTTATAATTTTGGGTGAGACTAATGATTTTAGAATTTTAACTTGTAGTTTATAAATTTTATCAACTACTTTAACAACCGACCGTAACTATTAAGGCCATATTATAAATAGGATCTCCCAATGCGTAGTAAAGCATAATCTTCAGCTTAAACGGAAAGCGATTTTTGAGTATTGTGATATTAGCTAGTCTTAGTTTATTGCAAACTCGTTCAATGTGATAACTCCAGTTAAACCTATTATCTGTCGTCAATCCGAGGTATGTTTGAGTTTGGACAATCTCTACAAGTGGACATTTGCAATTACTCACACTGTTAGTGTGTAGACATTCATGGTTATGAACTATTGAATGTAGTGATTGGAAGTGTTTTATGTAGGGGGATCTAATGATAAGTAATTTTGATTTATTTACGTTAAGCACTAAGTCAGCATCATGGCACCATCGTGTTAGGGTTTCCAGATCGAATTGAAACCGTTCCCTAGCAGCTTGAGTATTCCTGTCAGCAATTACAAGGCAAGTGTCATCCGCGAACTGATAGGATGTGCTGTTAACGATGCAGTCACTCATGGCATTAACGTAGGATTAAAAGTGACGGGGACCCAATACAGAACCTTGAGCTGTTCCTTCTGTTACAGATATGCTTCTACTACAGATATCGTTGATCTTTACAGTTAAGGCTCTGTTTTTTAAGTAATTTGCACACCAAGATAGTAACGGGCCACGAATTTCGCAGTCCTCTAATTTGTCTGCGAGAAGTCAATAAAGAGAGCAAAGTCGTACTATTTTTGATTCAAGTGCTTATTGATTTCATCAGTAAAATCTGACAAAAGAGAAGAGGTGCTCTTACCAAACTGAAAGCCAAACTGGCACTCGTTAATTACGTCGTGATTTCTATAAAATATATGCATTTGTTTACACACACACATATTTTATCTATAGTCGAAAGTAGGATTATTGGGCGATAATTTGAGTTTTTTTTTTTGAAAATTGGTCTTACACGGCCTATTTTTAGTTTTATTAGCTAAAAAGCCGGGTAGCGAAACCATTATCATCTATCCAAGGTAAAAAAATCGTTCGGAACGTTTACAAGTCATTTTGCACGTTTTATCATTATTTGCGGACGCATTTGTATTTTCAAAGGAATCAGTAATACAATTTTAGGTTTTGTTGGGGCTATTCGTACTTATGATCTTTAACCTTCAACATTTTTTAGTTCCTTAAGTAAAATGTCATAATTATTACTTTTCTTTGTGACAGCCTGTATACACCTAGGAACCACGAGTGACTCGTCAACGCAAGCAAAGATAATGGCCTCGGCGATCCGCTAGTACAACCTCAATCACCACCGCGAAACAGTATTAACGGATGTTATGTTGGAAAACGTGCAAATATGTGGTCAATACGTGATTTAGTAACCAAATATTTTTTTGTTTCAATTCGGGTGCAATCTGATATTCCACACATTAGTCCGTGTTCTCAAAGCGCTCCTTAATATGAATCTTTGTATGCCAAACTGCCTTTCAAATCTATGTTTGTATCACCAATAACAAGACAGTTTTGTTTTACATTAAACTAAGTGATGTGATATTCTAGCCCCTTGATACATAGGTTTATATTTGTAGATGGTGGCCTATAAATTGCACATACAACAACGTCTCCATGTGAGTTTAATTTCAGGGTGCCAGTAAGGTTTTCAATTTTTTTTGTTTTCTGCTCGATCTGTGTAAATTTAATATGTTTTCAAATGTAAATCGCCGCCGCTTTGGGTCGCTCATAACAATAAATGCCGACATCTCTCAGGATTCCGTACTCTATGCAACACTTTTTCTACTTTTTTTTGGGGTACGCAAATGACAGCACGTTGTAGAGACCTGTATGTCTGATGCACGAGCCAGTGCTGAATAGATCCAGCGTCATAGAGAGGCGATGGTCATCCGCATGAACCTACCTCTGCAGACAGCCTCCGAATGGGGCGATGCCAATCTGGTAAGGTTCAATCCATCAAAGGCCCAGGCATGTGTTTTCTCCGCTAAAAAGAGTCCTATCGACTTGACTCCTACTTTAGCAAGGCTCAAGTATCTACAAAAAAACTTGACATTCTAGCGAAGGTGAGAAGACACTACACGCCGGAACAGTTGCTCATCCTTTACCAAGTACAAGTTTGATCATGTATGCAGTAATGTTCTCATCTTTGGGACGGTTCCGCCCGATATCAACTCTAGACGCTTGGGTCCATTGAGAGAAGGGCCAAGAGGCTCATCGGCCTGACAATCTTTTTCATAAAAAGCTCATAATCCTTGAGCATAGACGGAAGGTAGCAAGCCTATCCGTTTTATATAGGATTCAATTTGGAGAGTGTACAGCAGAATTGCACAATCTTGTCGGTCCCCATTTTTTCATCGGACAACCAGACTCACAAATAGGCGAAACCATTATATGGTATATTCATATCTCAAAGAGTCGCCCTAAGCGTTTTAGTTCCAATTTTGTTATACCTACCGCTAAGGAGTGGAACTCTTAGTCTGAATCTGTGTTCCCTGACAAATACAATTTAGGGGTCTTCAAGTCACGAGTGAATAGGTATCTTCTAGGCAAGCGCGTCACATCCTAGATCGCATCGTCGCCTACCATCAGGCGAGATAAAGGTCAAGCACATGCCTATTTTTTATAAAAAAAAATAGAATAACTGTTGTCCCTCACATAGGTCACGGTTACTTTACCAACTGCAAATAACTTTGTGATGTAAGCACATAAGTATTTTTTTGTGATGCAACTTCACGGTTTTCGTATTTTTCGTGATTCTAGGTCAACGAAATATACCCTAAAATATTTTTTTCCCATAAGAGTATCGAAATATACGTTATTTGCGACTTAAACAGCCATACTTTTTATACGGTAACTTAGAAGTTTGATTTTCTCATAGCTTCAAAGGACTGTAGACCTGAGTATATGGTTTTAATTTCAACTCGATATCTCCACGCGTTCTTGAGTTAAACTTGACAGACAGATGGACGGACGGATAACAACGTGATCCTATAAGGATTCCGTTTTTTCCGTTTGACGTACGAAACACTGCAAATTACAAAGGTTTTAACTAAAATGAAATCAGACAAATTCATGCGAATAATAAACAACTTCAGTTGGAAACTTTTAAGTTTCATTCTTATATAAAATTCGTACATTATGTTTAGAGATTGTTTCTCAATCGAAATAAAGCTATTTTTTTATTACCTTACAACATTATTTTGCTTATAAAACAAATATCAAAATTGAAAGATGGTATGCAATAAAGCACCTTTAATATGGCACATATTCAACCTATCATGTTTACGAATCACAAGTTAAAACCGCAACCACGCGTTGTCTACAATTTTTCAAACAGAACTCCCTATTATTTCCACTAATATCTATGTCATTGCATAGATTACAGTTAACTATAAACAAAAATAGAAGCAGTCTTCAAAATTAAATAATATAGTTTTATGTAATAATCTACTTTTGAACAAGCTTTTTGTCTCAGACATGTCTATAGCATAAATTCTAAAATATCGCTAAATAACCGCTTATTTTTCTATAATTATTTTTACAAAGCCAGCTTAGTCTCTCGATGCTAATAGTAAATTTTGTTATGACCTAGGGGTGTGAAGTATTGAGCATTATCGGTTGTTTACAAAATCTAACGAATAACTATTTTGCTTTTTAATTTGCTTTATATGCAAAGCGCAACCGCGTAAAATCACAGTTCTAATTTTCATAATGAATGAAGTAATTTGGAAATAATCTTCGGAGCGAATTATAGAAAGAATTATGAAGCGACTATAGCGAATTATTTGATATGGAATACTGTGCCCGTAGCTTACAAACGCGATTAGGATATTCTGAGACGATTTAAAAGTACGGCAAGTTTAGTGACGGTTGATGTGCAATATTGTTTGGATACTGTGTTTGGAAGATCTATCCTTAGTATCTATCTTACAGCGAGTAAGTAATTTAAGTAAATTTATCTCGGAATCAATTTATCACTTTTATTTTAACCATCCAATACCCACAGCATGTAACAATACTTTAATTTGTAAATAAAAATCGATTGACAGCTATAAAAATAAACGCACCCTCACACATGGCAACACAATTTATTTTCGGGTGGTATTAGGTATTTTAGAACCGTTTTCTGGCGTGAAAAAGCGACGCGGCGAATTTTCTAATTTTATTCCATTCACAGGCATCCGCCATCATTTTTATCTCCCCTCTTGTCTCCATTTATCTCGAGCATTTCGTGTAGCGATTCAAGTTCAAACATTTTGTTTGTTTCTTACGAAATTGTTATTTCCGGCTGTTTTCTTTTCTCTAAGCGGATTCATCTTCAGCCTTTATATAAAATCAAGGAAATGACTTTGTGGCGGTATTTGGTACCTCATATATTTGACCTCTTTCAGTAAAAGTAAATTTGATACAATAAAAATTGACGCCTCTATCCTACTTTAGAGATCAGTTTCGGAACGAAATCAATTCAAGTGGAAATAATCTCGGTTATCTTAGGAAACGGTCGAGCGATTGTGCCGTAATAAAACAGTTCGTAGATTTTATAATTTCATGTGTGAATATTAAGTTGGATTTATATTTTATAACTTATGTTTACAAGACAAGTTACTATATTACATACAATAACTAAATGTTTTTTCCCCGTATTAATAGTAAAACAATACCTTGAAATAAATATAAAAGAACTTTCTTAGGTATTTTATAAAGAACAATTTCAGAGAAATATCAAAAATACTTTGCTGGAGAATCGACGCTGACTTTGAAATGGAGAAGAAAATTGTAAACTTTTGCATTCGCTGTGTGAGTTGAAGCCCAACAAAATCTGCTCGGAATTTTAACTAGGCGATAGAGACCACTCGTCGCCAATGCGTAACACAATGCTATGGCAAACGGAAGTTTGCATCTTATTTCCGTTATCCTAATAATCTTGTCACAGCCCAGGTGGAAAATTGGGATTGCGACATTCTTTGCGCAACCACCAAATCATATTTACTTGAAAGATCCTTCTCAATTTATATCTGAACATTATTAGAGCTATTCAGATTAAAATTACTGATTCTACGTCGTAGATGTTGCAACATTTTTTATGTATTTGGGATTTATGTCTATATAAAGTATGCCTTTATATATTTAACCTCTTACAAAAGAACAGAAAATAAGCATGGAATATTAAGTAATGCAATGTTTGTTTGCGTCTTTCGGGCGCTTTATGAAATGGTTGGAAAGAGACAAAATACTATCTAGGTTAATGCTTTGTTTATTTGTTAGGCTATTTAATTATTCTGTATTATTATTATAGACCGTGGATGAAAAGACAAGAAGTGCAAAATTCCACTCTCTAAACCTCGGCTGACCTCCGAACTCCAAACACTCCAAAGCTTTCAAATTTTCTTACCCTTTCTTATAATGATTAAATTATTACTCTATTAACTTGGATCATATCGCGCATTATTTATTAACTAAAGTTATATCAATTTACATAGATTTAGTTAAAAAGTAACATAAATTGACAATCAATAACAATCATTCAGAAAGTTTAAAGGACGACTCAGTTTTTTTACTCCAGCTTATCCGCGCTGCCACTGAGTCATATTTTTTTCGTTTTTGACACTTCAAAATTAAATCTAACTGCAGAAGAAATAAAACTATGGTCACTTCACTATTATCTTGAAAATAACTTAATGCCGAGGTTGATAAATAATGTATAAATAATTAAATTACTGAAATAATTTACTAATAATAGGGGTTAAAGTATGAAATTGCCGTTTTATTGCAATAGGTTCTTTGAATTGACATAGAATCTTCATGGTTTGAGGTTTTCGAATGAAACTTTTTTTAAATGGTTTCTATGATGTTCTTTTTTTAAAAAATGTAAAACATTTGAATATCGACTTTCAATTGTTTTTGTTATTCAATTTAGACAAGAAAGATGGATACTGCGAAAATTCGAGTTATTTTTGAATACGAGTTCCGACGCGGAACTAACGCGGCAGAAACAGCCCGCAATATCAATGCTGCGTTTGGAGAGGGGTCTACTAATGAACGCACCGTGCGATTTTGGTTTAAACGCTTTCGTGATGGAAATTTCGACTTAAAGAACGAGCCACGAGGAAGACCGCCCACACAGGTAAATAACGATGAATTAAGAGAGATAGTGGAAGCCGATCCTAGTCAAAGTACCCAGGAATTAGCGGCATGGTTTAACGTTACCTTACCCACAATATTGACTCACTTGCGTCAAATCAATAAAATAAAAAAATACGAAAAATGGGTGCCTCATGATTTGACTGATCTGCAGAAAGAAACGCGTGTTGAAACTTGTGTTGCCTTGTTGAACCGGTACAGAAATGAAGGAATATTGGATCGAATTGTAACATGTGATGAAAAGTGGATTCTTTATGATAACCGGAAAAGAAAAATGCAATGGCTGACCCCAGGTCAAATGCCACAACAGTGTCCTAAAGCAAAACTTACCAATAAAAAGGTAATGGTAACTGTTTGGTGGTCTCAGCATGGTGTTATTCACTATAGTTTTCTCCGATCTGGTCAAGCAATAACGGCAGATGTCTATTGTGCCGAACTCCGAACCATGTTGACAAAACTAGCAGTAAAACAGCCCCGACTCATGAATCGATCTTCACCATTATTGCTCCACGACAACGCGAGACCTCACACAGCACGAGAAACCATTTTGACCCTTCAGGAACTGCAGTTAGAAACCATTCGTCATCCTCCGTATTCACCAGACCTTGCTCCAACGGACTACCATTTTTTTCGTGATTTGGACAATTATCTACGTGACAAGAAGTTTTCTTCCCAGGAGGCAGTACAAAATGCTTTCACACAGTTTGTGCAGTCTAGATCGTCGGAATTCTATCGCAAAGGCATTAATGACCTTCCCATTAGATGGCAGCAATGTATAGATAATAATGGCAACTATTTTGATTAAATAAATTTGTTAAAAATTTAAAAAATAAACAATATAGATTTTCAGTACAAATCGGCAATTTCATACTTTAACCCCTAATATTATTAATACGATTTGAGTTTGTTTGTTAAACTTTAACTATTCGATCAATCATTATAAAATTTTGCATACCAGTCCAGCTGTAGAAGGAGTTCAGTGACTTGAACTTGCCTAAGGTGTCAGATAGGACACTGATTCTTTTGGGCTACTGAGACCTTGACAGACCCGTTGAATTTTTTCAAGCTTTTCTTAAGCTAACGCCAGCGCCATCTCTTCATATTCTGGGTACTACCTACAAAATACAAGGTATACTTACAACATGCTTTTACAAGTATGATATAAAGGTCTAGCAGTTAATTTTTTAAATAAGATAAAATATTACGATCGTAGTGTTAAGTTTATACAAATTCCTTTTACGACACAAAAAATAATGAGAATCAAATCTTGTTGAACATGTTCACCATGTGTGTTGATTCTCAAGAAAAAACAGTTTATAATCGTGTAGGGGAATGGAACCGATTAACTGATATTTTTGTTATATTCACACCACTTTAACCGGATCAACGACGCGTATATTTTTGTTTTTTATATTTATATAATAAAATGTTCTAGCTCTTGACAGGTGAGCACACCTACAAAAGCGTTTAAAACGATGAAACAGCGAAGGTATTTATGAAAACTATTGAAATCATGAAATTCTTTTTATTAGGTCTTCATGTAAACAATCTTATTCTTTTCTGCCCTAAGTCACTGAAACTGTGTAGGTTGTCGAAGATACACAATTGACTTAACAACCTTCCGTTTGGCTAAATACATAACTAAAATAGTATCACTATTGACTGGTAAAATGACCATGTGAAGAATTGGAATGCAAAATGATAAAGATATGATTAGCTTTGATGTTACCACGTTTTTCTTATCTCACTTTTCTTATTTGTTTGTCTGTCCGGGCAAAATCTTGCAACTTAAATTTGAGGCACTTTCCGATAAGCTAGAAAGCTGAAACTTTCAGGATAGTTCAGAACCCGATGACAATGCACTCTAAAGCAACTTTCAACTTTCCAGATGCACTTTCAGGTCCACTTTCGGCAACTTTCACTTTTGTATGGGGCTTATCCGATTGTTGCGTAACACATGGTTACTTCGTTGAGTTAATAATTAAAAAGAATAAAATAATTATACTAGATTTAAAAAATCTAAAAATCCCACGTTTTTCAATGTCCTAAAAAGAATAAAATAACCCTGCGGGGCAAAGCGAGGGGCCACTCAAAACGTGGGGGCGCATCTTTACAATAATCGGCATCAATGCATGTCATTCATCTCTTTAAAATCTCCTCTTAGTAATATGCGCCCCCACGTTTTGAGTGGCCCCTCGCTTTGCCCCGCAGGGTTATTTTATTCTTTTTAGGACATTGAAAAACGTGGGATTTTTAGATTTTTTAAATCTAGTATAATTTTTAGTCTTTACTCACATTTTTACCTATATTAGACTGCATCGATATTATACTAGGAAAAAAACTAGAGTTATGCAATATGCCAAGTGAATATTCAGAATTACTGGAATATTGTCTATATAAACGCTATCTCTTGTACAATGATGAATGATATATACAAGTTGATAGTGTTGCAATGGGTTTCTCTCTTTTCTCTGTATTCATGAAGTATTTTGCGAACATGCCTTTAGTAATTAAGCTGGATTATCTATGTTTGTACGATAGTTATGTGCGCATTAATTTATTTTATTTAAAATGATTATATAATTATTTTTATTCACCAACAGCCATCTTATAAAATTACTAAAAAAGTAGTAATCTGAATATTAAACAAGAAAAGGATTTACGTTCGCTTATAAGGTTTCCATTGATAGAAAAGGCTATTATTCATAACACTACACTCTTATTTTTAAGCAGGAATTGTTTGCGGTTTCCTTTTCTTCTATTATATGTTTTTATTTTTTAATTTGAAATGGTCGCTATGCGCGAAAACATTTAAATTCTTGCTAGGTAAATTCTATTCATGTTAGTCATAACAGCTGTTCTGAAGTCTGTTTTTAATTTATTACGGATTAATATGCTCTTAAAAGTTACGGCTACATCATACAATATATTCAAAGACCCTATTTTATGTCCGCATTTTTATTTACAGAAGCGTGTGAAAAGACCTTCTGCCGTTGGGGTGCTGAATGTGTATCTCTCGGGGATGGCCGTGCCCACTGCGCTTGTCCGACTAGCTGTCCAGCCACTCCTGCTCCAGTCTGTTCTACTGCGCTCCGAACGTATCGTAACCATTGTTACCTCAGGAAAGAAGCCTGTGAGCGAAGACTTAATTTGAGGGTCAAAAACGAAGGAGAATGTGGTGAGTAGCAATTTAAAAAGTTTAACTATAAATAAAATATATAAATAAATATTTCCTACATTCACACCAATTAACCTAGCCCAAAGTAAGCACTTTAAGGCTTGTGTTATGGATACTAGGGTAACGAATAGACATACATATATCATACATAAATAAGTAATATTCATAGAAATATATACAAACATCCATGACTCAGGTACCAATGCTTGTATTCATCATACAAACATTTGCCCCTTCCGGGATTTGAACCCAGGACCGTCAGTGTGAATGGCAGGATTGCTACCGTTGCACCAAACGGTCGTCAAAACTAGCGAAGAAGATATCAATTCTATTAAAACCTTGAAGCTAAACTGGATAGCAGTACCTGTGAACATACAAATCTCATGTAATATAAAAGTATACTGATTGGGGGTAAAAAGTTATTAATACTTTTAGGAAGAAAATAACCAGTTTTTCACTGCTGTAAGTAAGGTGTAAGTGGAAAACGTGATACAGAAAAACTATTATTTTAACATAAACAATGGTTATATCGGCTTAACCTGCAAATTCTCGTTTATTGTGGGGTTAGAAACTATAGCAGAGAGGACAATTCACGTATATTTTTTTTGGGTTGAAACGTGTTACTAAAGCTAGTAACTAAAGAGAAAATTTCTTATATAAGGCGGTATAAAAGCCAGGGTGAATAGGCACCTTCTGTGATAGCTCGTTCTATTGTGGATTCTGTTTTGGCCCCCGGGTTTGATTGAGATCAAGAGCTAACCCATCCTAAATAAAAAAAAATCAAGAAAATATATTCAAACTACTAAGGATATCATTATCATTAAGATTAACGTCTTGAATGTCATATCATCACTTTACCGTGCGATTATTTTTTGCTGTTTCATTTTTTTTAAATTTTATATATTTTTGCATTGTTTTCGATGCTATCTTTTAACAGAATTTATTTTTAATATAAAAAACTAGAAAAAATCGACTCGACTCACAAGTGAATTCTCAGGCGGGAATTGAACTTGCAACCTTGAAATAAAAAATGAAAAAAATATATAAAATTATAAAACTTAATGGTTGTTTCATCTTAAACGATTGCCTAAACAGTTGTAATTTTTTTTTTTTAATACGAGAGTACCTACGAGAGAAAGAGATGTATACATGCTTTTTTTACCTCGTTTTTATTAACTTGCTTTCGTTCGTGTCTGCCCGCAAAAGTTAGACCACTTCTGATGCTCCTAAAGAGTTCAAAATTTTACCACACGTAGATCACGGATGACAGTTCATTATTCAGTCATCACCATCGTAAACTTAATAGTTTTGAAACCACAATAAATTAATCAAAACATCTATATAATCCTTGAAGAAATTCAATAAATCCTCGGATTAATCCTGGGATTTACCTCCATGCGTTTAGACCTGGCAATCCATATTATGTGGAAACCAAGTAGGCAATTTTGTAACAAATTTGTATTTAATTAGCGATTTCTTATGTGGTTAAACGCCTGAAAACGAATTCACCAAGTGAATAGATTTTAAAACATGACTTATATTTTTTTATAATATATCCATCTAACTAGTTTATACACACTGAGACTGATAATTGTATATACAATTAATAATATTCATATAATAGCTAATAGGAATAACATGCGAGTTGGATTTTTTTAAGTCGGTTCACTTAGTAAAAATCATGATGAATTGATTGTAGCAGTAGACGACTGGGTCCAGATATTATTACAATAAATGAAACATGCTCTTAATGGCTAATAGAAATTATATGCGAGTTGGACTCATGAAGCAAAGCATCATGAATTCATCGTATCTGTAGACGAGCTGGCTCCAGATATTATTGCATTAAATTAAACATAGCTAAGGAGAGGTCAGGAAGACAGTGCACTGAAGCTAGCAAATTATCGCCTGCGCTGATCGCTTATCGCCTACATTGGCTAGACATTGTGTTTTTCGGTGCAATATCAGATAGCATAATCTCACTTCCTAGATATGATGGATTGGTCCTACTAGGTGATTTTAACATTAATATTTTGAGTGAAGGTGGTGGCTATTCAGGGTTACTTAATCAATTTCTTAAATTCACAAATCTGACCCAGCTGGTCTTGGCGCTTACCCACTTTACTTACAGTCAGAGTCTCATAGAAATGATTTTCAATGATTTAAAGGCAATAAAGGTCTTAGTAAAGTACAACCCAGACTTGGGTAGTCATGCAATGTTATTGGCTGAGTTTAAAATTAACAAAGAGAAATCCTGTCCCAGGTGGAGACAGTATCGTTCTCTTAAAAATACAATACCTGAACAATTTAATTATGATCTATCTGCAATTGAATGGACTCAATTCGAGAGAGCCAGTGATGTCAACAGACTGGTTGAGTGTTTTTACTAATTGCTTGGTAAACTTGTTTGACTTGCATGCCTCCGTCACAGCAAGTAAATTCAAACACCCGTTTCATCCCTGAATCACAGATAAAATTAAACCAAAGATGCGCATCAGGAATAAGTATCGTGGGGATTAAAGGACTTACAAAACAAAATTCTCATAACTCTATTTTAACCAATTGCTAGTTTACACCTTCACTTGTCCCTTTACATCGTCATAATAAACGAACGTGTTCGTTTTCTGGATATTTTTTTATTTTTGTTGAATTTTGTCTCACCTTATTTTAAACCTTGGTTTTTCTGATTGTAATGGATAAATTTATATTTTTTTCGTTGTATGTATCTTCGTTAAGATTTATTTAGTTAGGTAATACGAACTAGGGATGTTGCGAATATTCGCATCCGCATCCGCATATGCGGAACATCCGCATCGATTGAGACATCCGCATCCGTATTTTATTTATTTATTTATTTGGACAACCAACAAGGACATACACCTTAACAGCTTAGAATTACAAAGACGATGGTTAACAAGTATGATTGCTGCCTTAATTACAGGTTGCCAAGGACAGCAAAAAATAACGGTAGTTGGGAGCATAAGGCTTCCCTGTTCTTATAACTTAAATTAAATTAAATTAAAGACTTAATAAAAACTAAGAGCTTAACTAATTCTTATGTATACTAAAACGGTTGTTACATGAGTGTATACTTAGCTTAGCGATAATAATTTTTTTTTTTAAATATAGGTAAACTTAACCGAAATATATCGATTATCTCATTTTTGCTAATGGCATTATACTCTGTTTGTAACCTATTTATAGGAGAGAAGTGACCTAGGTTGCTTTTAGAACATTTTGGTGTGAACAATGAGTATCTGGATAGCCTTGGAAGCTTTAAGGTAATTTTTACATTAAGTTTTCCTAGTAGTTGAGGACAATTTATTTTACCATTGACTAATTTATGAAGAAATAACAGGTTGACAATTTTACGCCGATTTTTAAGTGATGTTAGATTGAAATGAGTTAAACGGTCGAAATAACTAGTCATCTTCTTTGACAAATTAAATTTATAAGATAAGTGATACATGAACCTTTTCTGGACCCGTTCAATTTTATTGGAATGAATTTCATAATGTGGATGCCAAACTACGCAACAGTATTCAAGAAGAGATCTTACTAGGCTTTCGTACAACTTTATAATGGTATTCTTTCTTTTAAATTTCTTGGTGTTTCTTATTATTAAACCGAGACTTTTGAGTGATTTTGAAACTATGAAATCGTAGTGTTCCTTGAAATTTAGTTTTTTATCAAGGATAACACCAAGGTCACGGACACAGTTAACTTCTTGAACACGTCGGTCAGATATAGTATAGACTCTCGACAGTTCGCTGCGGTTTCGAGTAAAGCGAATATAACAGCATTTGTCAACGTTTAATACCATCTTGTTGTCCTTACACCAACAAACCAATCTATTTAGATCCTCTTGTAGCAAAATTGTATCATGAGTGTCCCTGATCGGTTTCAACAACTTAAGATCATCTGCGTAAAGATAAGGTTTGCTACTTCTGAAGCATGACGTGACGTCATTCATAAATATATTTAAAAAAATTGGTCCCAAATGGGAGCCTTGGGGGACACCTGATAAATTTGGAAAAGGAACTGATTCGAACCCACTTACTACGACTTTTGATGTGCGATCACGTAAGTATGACGCGCACCACTTAAAGAAGGGACCACCAAAACCGAACTGCAATAATTTTTGGATATTTGGATTGAATTTTCGTATAAATCGATGCGGAGCTGATGCGGATGTGTAGCAACAAGAATGAAAGAGGAGGGGCCGGCGAGTGGTGCGTGTCGACAGAGGAACAGATTGAAGATGACATATTGAAGATTAGCAGAAACATCGAAGACATCTTGGCTTCTCGACGTCAGTTCTGTTTTATTAGTGATCTTGCCGTGATGCTCGATTCATCAAGTGACGATGGGGAGAGTCAGGAAACAGTAGAAATTGTCAGCCATGACGCAATTCTTAAGAAGGAGTTACTTTCTTTCCGCAATAAAAAGCGAATTAATTTAAATGAGAGTCCTTAACTTAAGTTTTTTGTACAGATCCGCATCCGCGGATGTGAGCCTCTTAAAATCTGCATCCTCATCCGCATCCGTGGATGTGAAAAAAATGCGTACATGATACAAACACAGACAAGCCGACATCTTTTCATTATTGAAACTAGATTGAGCAAAAGTATAAATGCAATGGATCAAAAGATTTTATAATAGATTAATGTTAATGGGGCTTTTACTATTTATGTGGTCGTCATCGTATTCTCAGCCAAATGTCGTCCACTGCTGGACAAAGGCCTCCCCCAAGCATCACCATAAGGCAGGTCCTGCGCTGCCTGCATCCAGATGTTTCCGCGACCTCCACCAGATCGTCGGTCCACAAAGTAGAGGGCTGCCTATGTGGTCTCGACGTAAAATTAAGCAAAAATATTAAGGAGGTTCAATACCATTGAGAGTAATTGGTGGAATCCCATAATATTCTTCAGGGTCAAGGATAGCGGTAAAGAATGTACGATGCAAACCCTTACTAGCTCAAATTTTTCAAAGTAATTTACGCGTTGGTTATGTGACAGTATCCCTTTTTATGAATTATTGTCTATATGGCTTCCATAATAATCTTTGATTAACTTAATAAAAATAATAAAGCGTGAAGAATTGGTGCCCTTCTACTTTCCCGAACAGCACACAATGTGGTCTTTTTTCAGTTATACAAATTACAACTTAAAACTATATTAAATTGTGGCACTTTTTAATGGCATTACTTATGGTGATATCAATCTCAAATGAACAAAAAATGCAAACTTTCCCTGTTGGTTTGGTACAACGAATTAAACAGTACCCTTTCGCAGAGGCTGGGGATCCGTGCATTGGAGTAACATGCCCACCCGGAGCGAGATGCGTTGTGACGGCTGGCCAGACTGAATGCCGTTGCCCGCGGAGCTGTCAAAGACGAAAGCCGGTCTGCGGCACCGACGGTAGAGAGTACCCGTCTGGCTGTCATCTTGACAAGCATGCCTGTGAAAACCAGCTTAACATCACTGTCAAGTACCAAGGGACGTGCGGTAAGTGACGATTGAAGCACAGGCCAATAAATATTTAGTTGATAATGCGTATTAAATTATTAGTGCATAGGTACTCAATTTTAGTACTTTTTAATCCATCCCATTTTCTTCACAACTCATATTTATATCGCCGCTATGTTACTGCTTAGATCACTCTACAGTAAAAATTATAAATAAATATTGCCTGTTCCATTAAAAGTATGGATTTCGTTTTTTTTCACTTCCAAATTAACAACCCTACAAAAAAGACACTGTTTGTGAATTTTTTTTTGGCCAAACATATGTGGTAATTGTAATTCAATAACAGTTTCAATCTAGGTCCTTAGGTCCTTGATAAGATTATTTGATATGAAGCACAAGTAACTAAACAATTTTGTATTATTTAATTCAATTTGAAGCTTGGACACTTAGAAACGCCGACAGGTCCCACAAGATTTTAATGAGGAAAATTAATTAAAGCAGTTGACCTGTATTGTCGGTTGTGTTGTTGGAAAATATAAAAAGACCTCGTTAAGAATGAATCGCCCCGAGCAGCGGCTTTTATAATATTTTTTAACATTTGTTTACTTACATGATTGTAGAAGAAAACAAGTATTAATTTACCCTTTTATAGTCGAAAGAGTTTCTGATACTAATTTTGTGTTCGAAATAATTAAAAAGCTTCTTTTAAAAAAAATGATCTAAAAACATGTCGCTACTGCGAACTTAACCACAATATCGAAAAGTAAGTGGTTTAAGCAAACACCAAACTCGGATAAACGAACAATTTTCTCGCACAAAATTCAAATTAAGTCGCCTACTTTCTTTTAATAAAACTAATCTAATCTTCTTTACTTTATTTATTATGTAGGTACCTACATTTTGTTAACCCTTTTCACAAAACTTCTCTGAGAATGTTCGATCTGAACTAAATTTGTACAAGACCAAACGCCCGCACATTCCGACATCCTTTGTGAAATTCTGTTTACTTTTCTAGTTCACTTCCCCACTTTTAATAAATCTTACAGTTCTATGCCAGAAACTAGTTCGCGTGCCTAAAATATTAATACCGTTATACTCTCATAGAATATTTTAAGATAGGTACTTATGAAATAAATACTACAGTAATATAACGTTCCAATGATTAAAGCTTTTTATTTATTCTGTTTAGCCTCAGAAAGTTGATATAGGATAGTGTGGTAGATGGAATAAAAGGATAAACTTAAAAATATTAAATTTTAAGTTTTCTGTGATCAAAAAACAATATCTCTTTTTTAAAAGCTATTATTAATGAGTTGCATGCTCGTTTATAATAGGGTATTTTTTTTCTTTTAATGCGTTAATTACATGAAAAAATATATAAAAGTAGGCATCGCGCCCATATACGTACAGCTGATTCGTTGTTACAATTAATCGCGCTACTCCAAACGTAACGTCAGTTCCTTTTATTTCCACACTAAAAACACGCTTAATTAACAGCCTCTGAGGTTCCGGTGAGGAGGCCACAACGTGGGTAACCTACAAACGTTTGTTAAACTTGCATGGCCATATGAGCAAAATCACTTAAATTTATGTTCAAAATTTAGTGCTCAATTAGTGATAATTAAATGCCAAAATAAAAAATGTGGTGCACCGTAAGATTTCCGAAAAATTTTAAAAAAATTTGATTAAACTAGCGGTGGACTTCGTAAAACAGCTTAATTCTATGAGTACAGGACAAAAGCCAAGTACACAATATTTAGTGCTGAAATGTCCCTCCATGCTATTCTCCCGAGGCTCGAGACCTCAATCAATAACTTAGGCGAATGGTTCCGCAAGTGGCACATCGATATAGACCCGGAGAAGGCCTCCGCTGTTTGCTTCGATGCCAAATGCTCGTGTGTCCCGACCCACTACACTACCAAATTCTAAGGGGTCACCTTGGACCAAAAAATGACATTCTCTCCCTACATCAAGAGGCTGTCCCGAAACAAGCGGTTCTACCTGGAGCGCCTTAACCCTATGTTGGGGCATCACAGCCGCATTTAACTTCGTAACAAACGAACGCTCTACAAAGTTAGCATGCGACCTACGCGTTTCCGATCTTCTCACACGTAAAAGCGTCAGTCCTATTTAAAATGCAGGCGGTCCAAAACACCTCCCTACGTAGGGTTTCAAATGCTCCCATGTTATGTCCGAACTTATACCGAGACTTTGAACCACCCTACCATCTAACAATTTTTCATAAAGGTCTCTGAACGTTTCTTTAAAACGCAGAGAGCCACTCAAACCCATTTATTCGAAGCGCATCCGACTACACACCGTTCACTTTCTCAAATCCTCTATCCAGACGACCTAGATCCGTCTTGACGGATCATCCCAACACTCGGCCGATCTGAACCTTAGAGGCACCGGAATCCGCCAAAAAACAACTCATGACTGACCCTTCAGATCAACCCCAGTCCTCTCCATTGTCAAAAGGGGGTCACCTTTTGGAAGTCAGCCGACCTCACTTTGCTTCGTCGCGACCGACCTCCATTCTGTGAGCCAGTCGACGTTTCACATGACCCGTCCCTCTCTAGAAGTGGCTGTCGCTTCAAATGAAGGTTTCGGCTGCTGACCCTTCCCGGATACGTGCCAACCTCAGGTGGTGTTTAGTCAGTACAAATCTGACATAGCTCCGAAGCTGAGCCGGAGTATCCATGAGGATTCACCACCTCCCCCCCCGCGTCCGGAGGGCGCCAGACATAAATTCGTATCTACAATGATATTATTTCATGTATATGTATACTCGTAATATCGTACATATATTCACACAACTGTATGCGTCTGAACGCGCAATGTCATAAAGTTGCTCTTCAAAAGCAAGAGTCTTAGAGGGTAATGCTGCAATGTTTAAGACATTGCCGACCAAGTTTTGTCCTTGCGATATAAAAAATCTAAAATTAAGGGCTAATTTTATTAGAAATTGCATTGCAGTTAGTTATGTTTAAATAAAAATAAGTTTTAGCGTGTTTGCGACACGATTCTTCTAGTTTTTTATTATTAAATCCTGATGTTTCAACTCCTTGATTCGTGATCACAGGTTATGGTCGTTCTACATACTACCTTCTAATATTTTAGTCGGGCTTGATCCCTTAATACTTAATTTATACATTTTTTTTGTTTTGTGGCTATGTTGTTGTTTAAACGTTTTATGAGGTCAGACGTCTGGTTAGTAGGATGTGCTTTCGCCTATAGGCAAAAGTTAGTACTAATTCGTTTTTCGATAGTTCAACTCACATATTTTTTGTTAGTCGCAGTATTTGTACACAGTGGCCAGTGGTGTGATCTTTTTTTAGTAATTGGAAGTGTTTGTAAAAAATCCCTTAAGAATATGAATAGACCTTCTCCCATTACTTTTGAGTTCCCTCGCAATTCTTGTATTGTTCTGTCTCTGATTTCAAGTAATTTTTATGTGTTATGTCAAACGTTATCGCAGTGCTACCTGATGTGTCAACTTCCGTGTTGTTGTTGATCCTATCCACGATAAATAACTAACAATTAATTTAATTGGGCAGATGTGAGCAATGTATTGAGGAAGTTTCCTAATACGGAAGATTTTTTCATTAATAATTTAAAAATTTAGTATCCGACACTATCTTTTCATGGTTGTTCAAATTTCTAGAACTAAGTTAATAATATAATAATAATAATATTTATTTATTTCTTTCTCGTCACAAATTACATGATGTAGGGTATATACATTTCTTGGTGTATTTAATACTTTTTGCGGGACTGATGCCTGTGCTAGGAAACAGGTCATCAGGCCCCCACTCCAGGGCGACTGTATTCTGATTACATTAATGTTCTGACTACATTAACAAAAGAAAGAAAAGAAAAGTACTCTTACCTATTATAACAAGAAATACAGACTATTTTCATGTAGGGTGGTGTATATTGAATTGAATTGACGTTTGTGCGTTTCTTTGTAAATGTGTGTGTGTGTGTGAAAAACTTTCGTGCATATATGAACGATGCAGGGCCTTCTAACCCGTAGTTAGCAATAGACTTTCAGTTTCATCAAAATTTAGATGTAATAACCATGTGGAAAGATGTACTAATGTTTGATTTTTTATTGCTAAAAATTTATCTTCTAGTCGAATATGTATTTTATTGAAGGTGTCGTCGTGGAATTCATATAGTGGCAAATAAGATTGTGATATGTTCTGCTGAGACTATGAGTGAGGCTACTTGTGGTGCTTATTCCCAGTGGTTGTTGTTTTCACTAGTCCTAAACGTGTCATTCTTCTCTGTTTTTTTTACCATAGGTAACCGTTAACAGTCTTGAGATTTGTGAAAATTGTTGTTTTCTATGTTACTTGTATACTCGGCCTAGTGCGTTGGTTTTCATGGATCCTCAACTGGAATTCCATGTTTCGCTCTCCACAATACAATTATTAGTTTAGCTAATTTAGTTAACGCTGTAATAAAATAAAAACTTCTATTGATACCTTCTTTTTTTGCTTCTTTTAGATCCGTGTTCTGAACATGAGTGTGCTGACGGAGGGATTTGTCAGTTAAATGAAAATCGAGCACCAGTATGTCGCTGCGGACCGCCATGCGATTTAGTCGCGCGTCCTGGCTCAGCTCTTTGTGGCTCTGACTATAAAGACTATCCTAGCGAATGTGCGCTGCGACGAGAGTCTTGTCGTACCAGACAACAACTTACTATTGCATACAGAGGGGAATGTGCCTCGGGTAAGCTGTGTAATGTTGACTATCGAAAAGTTACGGTATTAACGTGATTGTTTTCCAATATTGCGCACAATATAGCCATTGTTAATCGTTAAGTAGTTATTTGTATATTTGATTTATAATGTAGTTTTCGGTTTTTATAGTTTTTTCATATTCATTTTGATTTATCACATAACAGAAATAATGAAGGTCGCCAAGTAACTTAAAAAGTGAACTAAGATTGAAAATATAAAGTGTAAAGGAAATGTTTCTAAAAGTTCTTTGACGACCGTTTGGTGCAACGGTAGCGCTCCTGCCTTTCGGACGGAAGGTCCTGGGTTCGAATCCCGGAAGGGGCAGATGTTTGTGTGATGAATACGAGCATTTGTATCTGAGTCATGGATATTTATTTATATTTCTATTATTTTTAATATCTATGTATATATATATGATATATTAACCTATGTGTATCCGTTACCCTAGTATCCATAACACAAGCCTAACAGTGCTTACCTTGGGCTAGGCTAATTGGTGTGGATGTAAGAAATATTATTATTATTATTTGATGTGAGTTTGCACTAAACTAAGAAGTCACTACCTCAGATGGTAATCGAACAACTCATCTTCTACTATATAGGATCTGTCAAAATAAAAGAAGTTATTTGCAAAACCTATACATTGGTTGTCCGGTTCTTAAGCTTGGATAAGATTAATCTCGGCATATATAAATTCTCAAATAAGTATTTCTTTTTTATGTTGCAGTGGTAGTTGTTGAAATCCGTTATTTCTAAATTTTGAGCTTTTTTTAGCACAACATCCTTGTGATTCTGTTAAATGTGGGGTCCGAGAACATTGTTCATTGGATATCCGTGGAGTTGCAGTTTGTGGATGTGGTTCTGAGTGCGAGCCCATAGTCAGACCAGTCTGTGGGACCGATGGCAAGACTTACGACAGCGCGTGTTTTCTTGATAGAGCAGCGTGTTTGGACAACAGGGATATTCGCGTGGCTTATATTGGACCTTGTGGTAAGTCGACTTCTTTGAAAGTGCCACCAGTTAAGTCGAATAGTACCTAGTCGTAAAATAAATAGTTTTCTTCTTTATCTATGAATCGATAATTGTAAAAGCATTACTTTCGATGTTGTAGCTATGTAGCTACCAAGAACATGAACATATGGCGCTGGTATTCTGTAAAAGCACTCGCCCGGATAGCGAGAGATTGTGGGTTTAAGTTGCGCCTGACTCTTGAAACCATTTAAAATTTTTATTGTAAAAAAAATCTTTAGAGATTAGGAAATACAGCACAGCCGCATATTATTTTATTTGTCATTTTTTTAGGTATTTTTAAATATATTATTTTTTAATTATGTGTTATAAGAAAATATATGTTGGTAAACCTTGAAAAACGTGCATTATTAATGCGTTGAGGGTTTTGTTAAGTTAGTTCTTTATTAGATTTCATACATTAAATGTTGCCAGCAGCTGTGATTCAAGCCTCAAATAACATTGTTTACAATATTGTGTGTTTTCAATTTAAAAGTCTTGTATTTTTTCTTTCTAGGTTCTGAAAACCCATGTGCTCGTGCAACATGCCCTTGGGGCGGTGCATGTGTATCGCGTGGTGGCGCAGCACAATGTGCTTGTCCAGTTTGTGATGCGCTTCTCGCACCTGTATGTGCTTCAGACCACAACACTTACGGCAGTGAATGTAAAATGCGTATGCATGCGTGTCAGGAAGAAATTAAAGATGGTGAACTGCGTGTCCTCTACAATGGAACATGTCGTAAGTGTAATTTATCGATGTCGTCTATACATAATGAAACATGAGTACAATCTTAACTAATACAGAATCAAACCGCGATTTGCGAGATTATTTTACAAGCCATACCGAAATATCATTCACTGTTAGATTTTCCTTTTTTTTAACTTTGATGTATTTTGAAATACAAAGAATATAATACGGTGATATCGAAACAAAATTATACTATTCATATAGTTAAGTGTTATCCGAAATATAAAAAAATAACGAATGAAGTTGATGGTTATAAAATATATACACACTTTTCAAGTTTTTGTTTAAAACATTTTAAAACTTGACTGGGAATCCTATTTTAATTTCTCATACCTTAGATATAAGTACTTATTATTCAGTTTTGAAGTCACGAGTCTTTAATGCTTTATAAACAAATTTTGGCAATTCCTACGAGCTATTATCTTTGGACAATTATTTTTAGATAAAATTTAAAATGTAGATAATTAAATACCAGCATTGTCAGTAGTTTGTGTCTAGTCATTAGAATATGTCATACATTCATTTTCTTTAAGCAAATAATCAAATATTTTAAATATTTTTTAATATAAATTTAAAAAATCTAAAGCATTGCCGTCTCTGGTAGATACTCTGACAATATAGTTGACCTGGCAAATAAGATTATCTGCCAAGTGAACTATATTGTCAGGGTCTAAAATGAAACGTTATATTTGTCTTATCTAATTAAGACTCACATATATTGAAACCTAAAAAATAACGAATGACAGAAGTCCTCACTTATTTGTTACTAAAGGAATAATAAGAGTAACTAAATAGTAAAGCTTTATATATCTTTTACTTAAGAACTACTAAAGGAGGAAACTTTCCTCCGCCACGTTTAAAAATATTCGAAACAGCAGTAACGGAACCGTTAAGAACTTTCAACGCAGGAGTTTTTGTTCCTCTTATTTCACTTTCGAAGCGAATGCAGCGGTCGTTTGTTTACTTATAAAGCGCAGACGAGGCAATAAATTGTACAGAACCTATTACTGAAATGTTAATTAGCGATTGAAATAGAGTCTACGGTACATTGTGATGAAGCTTTGCAGATACTAATTTAAATTAAATTAAATTTAACATTAAAATAAGTTCAAATTTAGAAAAAATCTCCTAGTGGATTACTTTTTAAAGAACTAAAAACTATAATAGATTTCCATTCAATAACGATTCAGTTATTAAATGATATTGTCTACAGAATCGTGCGTTGATATAATATGCCAAGGAGGGGGAGATTGCGCCGTTGATATGGAGACAGGCCGGCCTATATGTCGATGCAATCACAACTGTACAAATGCATTGGTGAGTAATTTGTTTTATTTCTTTAACACAATAAATAAGTGATCTGAAACAAGAGTTTTTGAGTCTGACCGACTTCTTTAAGGTATTAAAGACTTCAGAAAACCATATCATATGTTTGTATAATCTATTTATCTGAGATATTATATGATTTATATATTTCTTGTTCGCGCCCAACGTCGTACAGAGTAACGTAGAGGTGTTAAGGAGGTCTAACATGGTTCGGGTTGTCCAACATCGGTGTTAAAGAAATATTCTGTTTGCATCGACTACGTTACTTACGTTTCTTGATGATGTTTACCAGCTCGATATGTTTTCAAGTTAATTATTCCACCACAAGAGCCTTCCACGAGAAATTCAAATTGAAATTTTACGTTACACTTATGTTTACCCTCTTAACGGATCAGTACATCTTTATCAAAATTACTGTTACATTGACGAAACATTTTTTTAAACTCGTTTGTTGAATATTTACCTAGTATTATTAGTTTATTAGTATTTTATATAGTACCATGAGATTTTTTTATGCCTGTAAATTATTGACCTGAAATTCCCAAATCTTTCAATTTTAATTATCATTTTATCTTAATTAGCAGAGACGTTGCAATGAAACAAAATTCAATTATATCATGTTATTTTAACGATCTAAAAATGAAACTTTTTTTTTCGTTAAAATACGAAGTTTTCAATTTTGTATTCGAATATCTGAGTTATTGAAGTGCTTTATTATTACGATAACCACTAAAACTTATTTATCATTTTTAATTTTATCTAGAAAAAGACATGATAGGAAGATTGTTGACAAAAATAGGGTATATTTTCTATTTCATATTAAACTGCTAGTTTTGTAGTAAAAACTTCTTCAAAACTAGTTAGTCAAATCACATCATCTACATATATAACATATCTGCATTGTTTTCAACCTTAGTTAAGAAGCTGAGGCACTTCTGTTATGAAAACCAGAAATAACGTCTAGTCAATTAAAAAAAAGTTTATTTACCACTATTTCCTGGCCGGAAATCGAAACCAGGACCGTAGAGTGGCCCTTACCATGAAAACCGGTTGTGCAAGCCAATACAGTCTTTTTCCAAGACTGATTTTTTTCAAGATATCGTTTATGCA
Source organism: Calamotropha paludella (assembly GCA_927399485.1). Taxonomy (NCBI): domain Eukaryota; kingdom Metazoa; phylum Arthropoda; class Insecta; order Lepidoptera; family Crambidae; genus Calamotropha; species Calamotropha paludella. The sequence continues at coordinate 14,555,214 of OV656804.1, read as the reverse complement.
TTAATAAATTACTTTAATTTACTGTTCCTGTAAATGAAAAAAATGAGCCTTATACAAATTTCAAATCAGTAGTTGTTCAATAGTTATTTTATAATTCAACCCTTATTTTGGGTGACAGGAATCAGACGTGGTGTGCGGGAACGACGGTCAAACGTACCCTTCTCAGTGCGAGCTCGACTCGACGGCGTGTCGGGAACAGAGCAACTTGCGGTCGGCGTACAAGGGCGACTGCGGTAAGTACCCATTTTGTGAACTGAAATTGAATTTATTTTGTAATCTCCATTAAGGTTGCAGAAAGGTAAGGGTCTATTTTTGTCTGGTTGATTAAATCTGTTAATCAATTGCAGATTACCTTAGATTCAATTGAAAATGCGGGCAGATTATTTTATTTTATTTTCAAATTAGAAAAACTTTTAATTGATGTATGCTTGATGAAAATAACTAAGTTTTATTTTGGATTTTATCTTTAAATTAGTGATATGCCATGGGGGATATTATTAAGTAGACATTAATATCAGGGCATTTTTTTTATGGGGCATCAAGGAGATGTTCAGTCTTGCTTATTTTGAAGTTTAATATAGATTTGATTTTTTTTGTACTGTCAAAAACATGTAAAACTATACACTCTAAAAATGAAATGAGCTCCATTACAAAGAAAAAAGGTAAGTCCGAAATTCCAAGTATAAAACTTGATGTAGTATCGACTGTACAACTGTACTACTTACAATAGTCAATAAGAATGTCAGTCGTATGTTTTTGGAAAAAAAATGAACTTTAATTTCTATTACTCTATTATTTCTTTTAGAGTATAACTCATTTTATAAACTAACCTCTACCGTTACGATGTAAACAGAATTCATATCTAAAAATTGTAGAGTTTACACCAAGATAATCCACACAGGCATCCTATGTGGATTTCATTTACTTTATATGCATATGTACAATTACTTGCTATAACACATTAATCATGACGTAACGTATTTGGAATTAACAATTGTTTTTTATAATAAAACTGTTATTAAAAAAGGAATAATAAGGATATTTTAACATTTTTGTCAGATTCTATTAACAGCCAGTTTTAAAGTACAATTATAATAGTATCTTTTTGTACCTATGATAAACCATAATATCGAAAGTTAGCTTATGGTAATTTCAAATAAGTTGATTAATTTTGGGCAATAGCATAATGCCTTATAAATTTTTAATAAAACGACATAACACAATTTACCTGAAACTTTACAGAGCTCTTAAGATTACTTGAAATAATGTAAATTATTATAATAGAAAAAATACTAGAAAAAATCGACTCGGGTCACAAGTGAATCTCAGGCGGGAATCGAACCCGCAACCTTTGGAAATCCGGTCCAATGCTCTCCCAATTGAGCTACCGAGCCTTGCGAACACTCGTCGAAATTTTCTAGTACATTCCTGATTTTACGCTGTAGGCCAGCGTTGTTTCATCAATGAGAGGAACATCCTCTCGTATTCGAAAAAAACATTTTTACAAATGTTTGGTCAATCGATTAAGATGAAACAGCCATGTTAGATTTATAATTTTTATATATTTTATGCATTTTCAATGCGATCTTATAAGATAAATTATTATAATAGAAAAAATACTAGAAAAAATCGACTCGGGTCACAAGTGAATCTCAGGCGGGAATCGAACCCGCAACCTTTGGAAATCCGGTCCAATGCTCTCCCAATTGAGCTACCGAGCCTTGCGAACACTCGTCGAAATTTTCTAGTACATTCCTGATTTTACGCTGTAGGCCAGCGTTGTTTCATCAATGAGAGGAACATCCTCTCGTATTCGAAAGAAACATTTTTACAAATGTTTGGTCAATCGATTAAGATGAAACAGCCATGTTAGATTTATAATTTTTATATATTTTATGCATTTTCAATGCGATCTTATAAGATAAATTATTATAATAGAAAAAATACTAGAAAAAATCGACTCGGGTCACAAGTGAATCTCAGGCGGGAATCGAACCCGCAACCTTTGGAAATCCGGTCCAATGCTCTCCCAATTGAGCTACAACGCTGGCCTACAGCGTAAAATCAGGAATGTACTAGAAAATTTCGACGAGTGTTCGCAAGGCTCGGTAGCTCGATTGGGAGAGCATTGGACCGGATTTCCAAAGGTTGCGGGTTCGATTCCCGCCTGAGATTCACTTGTGACCCGAGTCGATTTTTTCTAGTATTTTTTCTATTATAATAATTTATCTTATAAGATCGCATTGAAAATGCATAAAATATATAAAAATTATAAATCTTACATGGCTGTTTCATCTTAATCGATTGACCAAACATTTGTAAAAATGTTTCTTTCGAATACGAGAGGATGTTCCTCTCATTGATGAAACAACGCTGGCCTACAGCGTAAAATCAGGAATGTACTAGAAAATTTCGACGAGTGTTCGCAAGGCTCGGTAGCTCAATTGGGAGAGCATTGGACCGGATTTCCAAAGGTTGCGGGTTCGATTCCCGCCTGAGATTCACTTGTGACCCGAGTCGATTTTTTCTAGTATTTTTTCTATTATAATAATTTATCTTATAAGATCGCATTGAAAATGCATAAAATATATAAAAATTATAAATCTAACATGGCTGTTTCATCTTAATCGATTGACCAAACATTTGTAAAAATGTTTCTTTCGAATACGAGAGGATGTTCCTCTCATTGATGAAACAACGCTGGCCTACAGCGTAAAATCAGGAATGTACTAGAAAATTTCGACGAGTGTTCGCAAGGCTCGGTAGCTCAATTGGGAGAGCATTGGACCGGATTTCCAAAGGTTGCGGGTTCGATTCCCGCCTGAGATTCACTTGTGACCCGAGTCGATTTTTTCTAGTATTTTTTCTATTATAATAATTTATCTTATAATATCGCATTGAAAATGCATAAAATATATAAAAATTATAAATCTAACATGGCTGTTTCATCTTAATCGATTGACCAAACATTTGTAAAAATGTTTCTTTCGAATACGAGAGGATGTTCCTCTCATTGATGAAACAACGCTGGCCTACAGCGTAAAATCAGGAATGTACTAGAAAATTTCGACGAGTGTTCGCAAGGCTCGGTAGCTCAATTGGGAGAGCATTGGACCGGATTTCCAAAGGTTGCGGGTTCGATTCCCGCCTGAGATTCACTTGTGACCCGAGTCGATTTTTTCTAGTATTTTTTCTATTATAATAATTTATCTTATAAGATCGCATTGAAAATGCATAAAATATATAAAAAATATAAATCTAACATGGCTGTTTCGTCTTAATCGATTGACCAAACATTTGTAAAAATGTTTCTTTCGAATACGAGAGGATGTTCCTCTCATTGATGAAACAACGCTGGCCTACAGCGTAAAATCAGGAATGTACTAGAAAATTTCGACGAGTGTTCGCAAGGCTCGGTAGCTCAATTGGGAGAGCATTGGACCGGATTTCCAAAGGTTGCGGGTTCGATTCCCGCCTGAGATTCACTTGTGACCCGAGTCGATTTTTTCTAGTATTTTTTCTATTATAATAATTTATCTTATAAGATCGCATTGAAAATGCATAAAATATATAAAAATTATAAATCTAACATGGCTGTTTCATCTTAATCGATTGACCAAACATTTGTAAAAATGTTTCTTTCGAATACGAGAGGATGTTCCTCTCATTGATGAAACAACGCTGGCCTACAGCGTAAAATCAGGAATGTACTAGAAAATTTCGACGAGTGTTCGCAAGGCTCGGTAGCTCGAGGGGGAGAGCATTGGACCGGATTTCCAAAGGTTGCGGGTTCGATTCCCGCCTGAGATTCACTTGTGACCCGAGTCGATTTTTTCTAGTATTTTTTCTATTATAATAATTTATCTTATAAGATCGCATTGAAAATGCATAAAATATATAAAAATTATAAATCTAACATGGCTGTTTCATCTTAATCGATTGACCAAACATTTGTAAAAATGTTTCTTTCGAATACGAGAGGATGTTCCTCTCATTGATGAAACAACGCTGGCCTACAGCGTAAAATCAGGAATGTACTAGAAAATTTCGACGAGTGTTCGCAAGGCTCGGTAGCTCAATTGGGAGAGCATTGGACCGGATTTCCAAAGGTTGCGGGTTCGATTCCCGCCTGAGATTCACTTGTGACCCGAGTCGATTTTTTCTAGTATTTTTTCTATTATAATAATTTATCTTATAAGATCGCATTGAAAATGCATAAAATATATAAAAATTATAAATCTAACATGGCTGTTTCATCTTAATCGATTGACCAAACATTTGTAAAAATGTTTCTTTCGAATACGAGAGGATGTTCCTCTCATTGATGAAACAACGCTGGCCTACAGCGTAAAATCAGGAATGTACTAGAAAATTTCGACGAGTGTTCGCAAGGCTCGGTAGCTCGATTGGGAGAGCATTGGACCGGATTTCCAAAGGTTGCGGGTTCGATTCCCGCCTGAGATTCACTTGTGACCCGAGTCGATTTTTTCTAGTATTTTTTCTATTATAATAATTTATCTTATAAGATCGCATTGAAAATGCATAAAATATATAAAAATTATAAATCTAACATGGCTGTTTCATCTTAATCGATTGACCAAACATTTGTAAAAATGTTTCTTTCGAATACGAGAGGATGTTCCTCTCATTGATGAAACAACGCTGGCCTACAGCGTAAAATCAGGAATGTACTAGAAAATTTCGACGAGTGTTCGCAAGGCTCGGTAGCTCGATTGGGAGAGCATTGGACCGGATTTCCAAAGGTTGCGGGTTCGATTCCCGCCTGAGATTCACTTGTGACCCGAGTCGATTTTTTCTAGTATTTTTTATATTATAATAATTTATCTTATAAGATCGCATTGAAAATGCATAAAATATATAAAAATTATAAATCTAACATGGCTGTTTCATCTTAATCGATTGACCAAACATTTGTAAAAATGTTTCTTTCGAATACGAGAGGATGTTCCTCTCATTGATGAAACAACGCTGGCCTACAGCGTAAAATCAGGAATGTACTAGAAAATTTCGACGAGTGTTCGCAAGGCTCGGTAGCTCAATTGGGAGAGCATTGGACCGGATTTCCAAAGGTTGCGGGTTCGATTCCCGCCTGAGATTCACTTGTGACCCGAGTCGATTTTTTCTAGTATTTTTTCTATTATAATAATTTATCTTATAAGATCGCATTGAAAATGCATAAAATATATAAAAAATATAAATCTAACATGGCTGTTTCATCTTAATCGATTGACCAAACATTTGTAAAAATGTTTCTTTCGAATACGAGAGGATGTTCCTCTCATTGATGAAACAACGCTGGCCTACAGCGTAAAATCAGGAATGTACTAGAAAATTTCGACGAGTGTTCGCAAGGCTCGGTAGCTCAATTGGGAGAGCATTGGACCGGATTTCCAAAGGTTGCGGGTTCGATTCCCGCCTGAGATTCACTTGTGACCCGAGTCGATTTTTTCTAGTATTTTTTCTATTATAATAATTTATCTTATAAGATCGCATTGAAAATGCATAAAATATATAAAAATTATAAATCTAACATGGCTGTTTCATCTTAATCGATTGACCAAACATTTGTAAAAATGTTTCTTTCGAATACGAGAGGATGTTCCTCTCATTGATGAAACAACGCTGGCCTACAGCGTAAAATCAGGAATGTACTAGAAAATTTCGACGAGTGTTCGCAAGGCTCGGTAGCTCGATTGGGAGAGCATTGGACCGGATTTCCAAAGGTTGCGGGTTCGATTCCCGCCTGAGATTCACTTGTGACCCGAGTCGATTTTTTCTAGTATTTTTTCTATTATAATAATTTATCTTATAAGATCGCATTGAAAATGCATAAAATATATAAAAATTATAAATCTAACATGGCTGTTTCATCTTAATCGATTGACCAAACATTTGTAAAAATGTTTCTTTCGAATACGAGAGGATGTTCCTCTCATTGATGAAACAACGCTGGCCTACAGCGTAAAATCAGGAATGTACTAGAAAATTTCGACGAGTGTTCGCAAGGCTCGGTAGCTCAATTGGGAGAGCATTGGACCGGATTTCCAAAGGTTGCGGGTTCGATTCCCGCCTGAGATTCACTTGTGACCCGAGTCGATTTTTTCTAGTATTTTTTCTATTATAATAATTTATCTTATAAGATCGCATTGAAAATGCATAAAATATATAAAAAATATAAATCTAACATGGCTGTTTCATCTTAATCGATTGACCAAACATTTGTAAAAATGTTTCTTTCGAATACGAGAGGATGTTCCTCTCATTGATGAAACAACGCTGGCCTACAGCGTAAAATCAGGAATGTACTAGAAAATTTCGACGAGTGTTCGCAAGGCTCGGTAGCTCAATTGGGAGAGCATTGGACCGGATTTCCAAAGGTTGCGGGTTCGATTCCCGCCTGAGATTCACTTGTGACCCGAGTCGATTTTTTCTAGTATTTTTTCTATTATAATAATTTATCTTATAAGATCGCATTGAAAATGCATAAAATATATAAAAATTATAAATCTTGAAATAATGTTTAAAAAAGACTATGATTGCACCTTTAATCATTAAGACTAGGTTCTTTGGACATCTATAAAAAGCTCAAAAGCCTTGAGCATAGACGGAAGGTAGCAAGCCTATCTATAAGGATTGGAACTCTTTACCTGAGTCTGGGTTTTCTGACAAATACAATTTAGGTGTCTTCAAGTCACGAGTGAATAAGTATCTTCTAGGCAAGCGCGTCACATCCTAGATCGCATCGTCGCTTACCATAAGGCGAGATAGTGGTCAAGCGCATGCCTAGTTTATTATTATACTATTATACTACTATTTTCTATAAAAAACATCGCCATTATCAGCTTAGCCAAAATACGTCCATTGCTGGAGCTTCCCTCATAAAATGGGGGTGTTTTGCCATAATCGCCACGCTTGGCGGGTTGGAGATGGCAGGAAAAAGAAACAATTTTCAGAAAACACTGGTGCCTAGTTTGTGGTCTACGGGAGGTGTATGGTGATTGCTTGCAATATCATAAGTCTCCAATTACGATGTCGTTAAGATATTGGTGCTATTCGATCAACTTAATGAAACCAAATGTTCGGAATTATTTATTTTGCATTGTGTATACTGGAAGCTTCTGATTTTACAACCAGCTCAAGAATCGGTAGGCAATAAAAACAAAACTGGTAAAAGAAATTCGGGCATGTGGTGTGTGGGTTTGGATAAATTTCAACAAAGTCGTTTTCCTTCAATTCTGGTTATCTATTTTATTATCAAGTGATATTTTGTACTTCTTGATGCTTGCTCATATTTTAAACCGTTAAAATATTTTAAGTTGTTTTGTTAAATTTATGTGATAAACGTGTTTAAAGTTTGGAACTATTGAAACCTTTTTTACTTAAATTAAATAACTAGCCACCCTAATAAATTAACTTATCAACTGATATTAAAATAAATTGAAAACATACAAATAGACCCTACATTAAAATATTATGTTCTATAGAGCAAAGATTTATCTCAACCTTACTTACTTGATGATGCCTTATCAAATTTAGTAGTTAGTATTTTATAAGGTCTGAATGACAATGTAAACCACATGAAACAATCTACACCTAGCACATTATATCTGATTTAAGTTGGATGTCATTTTATCGTGTCTTGTCATAATTTGTTTCAATTAACAATATATCGCATAAATGTCTTGAATCGGCATTACAAAATTCATACAAAGGTTATGAAAAACACACCCGCTACTTGGAATTTACATTGAAATGGTATAATTATCAACCGAAATGACAAAATTCACCTTAATGAATTAATTATACACTGAAATTCGTAGCACTCACGAAGACGGTAATTTTAGTCATTTTAGGTTCGTATAATATCGTTTTGATTCATAGTTGAAGTCAGAAGTTGAATCGACTGAGATAAGTACAGAAACTAAAAAATGAGCATTAGGTACAAGAAGAGCATATTTTACAAACTGTAATGAACAATACAAAAATAAACGTAGTACAATTGGCGCACTCACCAATACTTAATTCAATATACAAGGCTTTTTAGAAGACAAGTTTACGTTTCACCAATACGAAATACCTATGTTTTTTTTTCTGAGAACGCAAAAGAAAACCCTTCTGCCCTTTCTAAGATAAGCACTTATGTAGCACTGGAACGAAAGTTCTAAATGAAGGGGGGCAGGTGGGGAAGGAGCTAGAGTTGTTCTATGTAAAGATATTTTTTAATAAACGAAGGCAACGTAATTAAAGGTCTCTCTGGAACACGTACATTTTCTTACCTGTATAAATTGTTTTATTCTAATATTACGACTATTTATAGTTTAAATAAAGTACTTGGCCATAAATCTAATTAACCAATAGTTTTTGTCGTATAAAAGGAATTATATTGAAATAAAAAATGTAGGGCTCAACCATTTTTTATTATAAGCTATAATTCATACAAAAACGTTTATTAGCTTGCATAGATAACCAATCTCTTCTACCAGGAAAAATATTATACCTGTATATCAACTTTCTGCAATACCGATTACACCCATGACACATTAATTTGGCTATTGGGAAGAAAAGAACAAAAATTCTTCAGGTCCTGCAGTTTATATTTTTGATTGAGATTTAATTTACTAAGAATAGGATACCAGACAGGCTCTACTCTCCGACCATCATCTCTATTGAAATTAGGTGGTTTCTAATCTAAATAACTTCGTCCAGCATTCTGGTAACAAACCATTGTTCTCGGGTAAGAAATTTTAGTTTATCAAATCCTAAATAATGGTTAGGTCCTTCAGAAGCATACTCGGTCACTATAGACTTGTTATAGCGCCTTTGTTTCCATTCAACTACAGTATTAAATAAAAACACTAATAAAAAATACTCAGTTTTTGTTAAAAAAAATTGTGATTATTTCTGATTTTGTCTGGATTTGTGGTGACGAAACCGCCAGATTAAGGTGTAATTTTTGGTGGGTAGCTATCATTCCCTAATAAACCTGATATGTCTTTCGTTTTGGCCATTTGTCCAAGTATATCGTACAGGTATAATGTAATGTTAAAATCTACAACATGTAGACATTCCCTTATAGTATGCCGTATTTCAGTTATATAAAACTTATGTTTCGAACTGACCTCCTTGAATAAAACACTTTTTCACGGATTTTGCACATATTTTATTTTATATTTAATCCTGAAAAAAGGGTTTTATTCTAATATGTAATGTGCACGGAAGTGTAAGAACTAAATATGACCTCCTTGAACAAAATTATTCAAACATTTTCAAGTTTAAAAATAAATAACACTTTTATTGATGCTAAGGCGATATAAAAAAATTCATGAATGTAAGTTATTCCCATCAAAAAATTAGAACCTAACTAAAATATTTAATTTCTCATTATATAATAATAAAGAGGAAGTAAGCAGCAGAGGATGTATTGATCTTTTTCATGGACAACACCGAGGCAAAAAGGGGTGGGTGTAAAACGAGTCACGTTTACGCGCGAGTTAACCAATTTATCAATAACTTTTTAAGTACCTACATTGCTTGTACGTAAATCGTTGGCAACGGTTTTGCCGAAGCAATTTGTGAAACACAATAGGTCGAATGAGATTGAAAATCATTTTGGCTGTTATTGAAAAATATTATTTGTGAGTGACAAGGTAGACCTTTAGAAGCTATGTAATATTTATGTGCCTTTAGCTTGAATTCTTTTCCTCATAACAGGTGCCTATTTAGAGCTATTATTCCATACCAAAAAGAGTATGACAGCTGTTTAATAAGGATTAAAAAATTTGGTGATAGGTGATTTGAGTTTTTACAGACAGAAGTATCGGTTGCTGCGATAGAATAAAAGATGACTAATACATTTTAATCAAAGTTAAAATAACATACAAGGTATAGAAGACCCTTGTCATTTATTGTTTACATCATTTTCGAAGATAACGAAGTATTACAGAAAAGAGGACATTAAAAGAGTTATTATAAAGACTCTTCTTCTATATAATTGGGAAATGGTTGAAGATCACGTTAACCATTGTTGGTTATAATCATTTGGCATCGGTTGGGCATGGATGCTATTAAATTCCGCCATTGCTCTAAGGAAATAGTGTTCCAACCCTATTAAAACTGATAATAATGTAATGTTGAGTTGCAGCTTTCTTCTTTACTTCAAACAATATGTATTCTATGGAGTTTAATTCGAGGCTCGTTTCTAATAAGTATTCTGACAGACAGTTCTATGTCCAGCGTGCTCGATACTAAGGTAATCGTGACCTGGAAACTTGCCTCTGGTCATGTTTTTTATGGCATTAATTACCATTTTAGCCGTGACTCTGATATCCACTATTTCACTTAACTCGCCAGCTTCGAACATCTGCCCTCTCGCGCCTGAGGGGGACTCTGCAGTAAATGATTATTATTAAAAAATACCGCAATTTTCTTGTAGTTTAAACTTATCGTCGTCGATGCTCACAAGGCGATCAGAAACTTTGAAAATTGCCTGAAGCGTTTTTTCAGGAAAGGCGTCCATCTCTCTTTGGCCATGTTAATATTAGAATAAACTTTACTATGTAATACCAAAAAGAATATTCCTCTTACATTGACGATTCTTAATGATAAAAACCCCAAACATAGCACAGCCCGACAGAGCATTTCTCATAAAGTATCTGTGTAGGTACTTGACTGGCCCGCAAATAGCCCCGAATTAAACGCCATAGAGCACGTGTAGTGTTAAGTAAAGAAAACACAATAAGCGTATGTTTTCAGAACAAAAAATTGAATAGGTATAGATAGAGTGTTTAAATAAAGCAAATTGTTATCTGTCATTCCCATTTTCTATAAATATCATATCATAATATATATCATAATTAAATTGAAGAGTCAATTGGATGTTGTTAACAAACTGTTTGATTAACTGCTGCCAATATTTTACAATCATGTCAGATACTAAATCGTGTCAATTGCGAATCAACAATAATCCCCTCTAATCCCATTAATATCGCAGCGTCCGCATTCATCCATGTCACGCCCGAAAAATATGTGGCGGTAGGCAAATTTAGTTATTCTTTTATGAACCGCATTGGGACCTGCATTTTAATTGTTGATTCTTGATTGAAAACGTCGATGACCAAACGTTTTAACACAAAAAATCTCAATCGGTAGACAAATAAACAGTATGAAACATATAAAGATATATTTCCAAATCTAACTCAACATAGCGTTTGAATATAACGTGCGATTAAAATACGGACATAGATAAAGTAGTCCGATCATACCGCACATACGGTGCTATAACGTCACTTATGCAAATGGTGTAATATATCAGGGGGAGCATTTAAAAATTGAACATCCTTACAACATATAGTTTTTCTCAGCTAAACAAATAAAATAATTAAGCTATAACTTTGAACTTCATTTAAGAGTAAAAGCAAGCAAAGTAAAGAGGTAGAGTAGAGGTAGGAATATTTTCTCATGCTCAGTTCAATTTTGTCTGAAATTACATAAGTGACGTTATAGCACCGTATGTGCGATACATAAACAAGAACAATACAAGTGATTTTAAACATAAACTGTCTTCGTCCAAGTATATATTATAAATTAGTTGACAAATACTAGTAACAGGTGGATAATTTATTATTTAACATATAAAGAAAGAAATACAGAAGCTTTTAATGAAATATAAATGTACATCATTTTCGTAGTTTCTAAGCGGGAGTTATTACACCTATTGGAGTTAAAATTTTATTTTAGAAATACCGTGATTTTTAAACTAAGAAGCATGTAATTTAACCAGTCCATCAAAGTAATTAGAATCATGAAAAGAAATATTAAGGCTTTTAGGTAAAATATAAATATATACGAACTAAGTCGATACATACGTATGAAGACGTATTTCAGTATATTAGAAAATTTTAACCCTAAGAGGTGGAAATAAAACACGGATAGAAATTTTATGGCATATACAACATTTTTTGAATTGAGAAATGTATAATTAGAATTAAAAGATCAGAAATTATCGTAAGTCGCCATCACCTTATGGCGACGTACTGCGACACCTCTTTACCTGCCACTAAAACTATGGTCCGTTCATCATCATTCAAAATGTTCCTAATTTGAACCACTACTGGCCTCATTTTCTATTTTATTACGGTATTGTAAGTCATCATAGTATGTGAGTCTTTGTCCTACATGAGTAGCTGACTGACAGCCAACCTAATCGCTGCACTTAAACACTTGATATGCAGAGGCTGTTTATATAGGCGTAACAACGCTCGCTTAGAGCAGAATTTAGAAAACTCTACTCCTAAGGGAGCGAAATGGAGGATAACTTTTATTTAGGATAGGAGAAATAGGAACTAAACATCACACGGTTTAAAACTTATACATTTAAATTGAAAAGGGGTAAAAATATAAAAATAATAATCGTCGCTTATCATTATCTAATTTCTAAAACAAATATACAATAGTAAGAACGTTCTCAATTTTACACATTATTTTTGCTTTGCATAAAAACAAAAACGATATAAACAAGTTAATTAAAACACAGCAGGTAATGCAGTCAAAAGTTTAAATAGAATATAAGAATGTATTTTGTGTGAACCTAACCTGTAATACCGTCGTCGAAAAGACTCAATCAATCAAACTAAGTTCCTGAGATTTCTCAACTCCAGTCGGCTTTGGCGTGGCATGTTGATAATGATACCTTCGAGTTGGCTAAAATATATTTTACACCTTTACATTTATATTCATAGAATCTATAAATATTAATAGTTCTTTTTTTAAGTCCTGGAAGATATCGAAATAAAACTTTATTATTTAAGCCAAAAAAAAAAAAAACAGACCCTTTTTGTTACCTGTGGCTCTGGCATTGTTTTCGCTGTCCAAGGCTTTTGTTTGTTTTATTTTGGCAGTATTTATTCTTGACCCACGAATATGGGCGACTTCAACTGTCCACCCAGGTAGAGATCCCGATGCCCGGATAACCCTTCTTATGCCTGGGGGTCGGGAAGTACCCCAGGGCGACCGCTAGTTGGCTGATGCCCTCCCCAGCTACCTTCGCAGCTGTACCAACGCCACGCATCCCAGCAATACTATTGCAATGCTACCAAGTGATATGGTTTGTGTCTTTTTAAGACACCTCAAATCCATGTATTCCAACATAGAATTTACTAAGGAATTGGAGACAGACAATAAAATCTTGTTGCGAACAACAAATTGCTAGTACCAGGACTATCTCACAGAGGTCACGCCACAGTAGAACATCAACCTGCTGGCCTTCCCCACGTAAAGGGGGTCACTGACAAAATTGTGATCATTCTGAAGCGAGTCCCAATTAATACTTACTTTAAACCAGCCAGAAAGATTCACCAATTCTTACGACCTGTCAAGTGCGCGCGCAGTTTGTAACGACATTTGCGCAATGAAATCAGTCACCCGGGGCCCTCTCGCGATGTATAATGTTGCGTTAACGCATTTACGTTGCATAATTACCTACCTAACGAAATGTGTTCACACTTGCAATTGAAATCGAAGGCGTTTAACGCGGGTTTATGTGAAGGAGGCCCAAAACCTCGAGAACTTAAAAATAAATATAATCCGTGCATTTAACGAAACGAAGTAAAAAAACAAGTGACACAATTAAAGACAATGTTCATAAACGTTCAAGACTATTTAAAGAGAAATCGCCTACACTGTGAAGTAAAGTGATTGTTTTCAAACTTCATGTAAGTGTATTTATTTTGTTTGGATTTTTAATTAATTATTTTGTTGGAGTAAAGCAAAGTGTGTGCAGGGCGGCTAAGACTTGTGAAATTTTTTACAAAAATATAAAACTATTAATTATACATTTCCTTACCCTATCATGTAAAATAGACAAAAATAACAGCTTTTTACTCGGCGAATGAGTGGTAATAGGTTTTGGCACTTAGAATAATTTTGATGAAAATATGAGATGTGTTAAGCCTGAATTTAATTTTTAATTTAAGCCTAAATTTAAATGCTGTAGCATAAAATTGTATTTTTTTTCTTCCAAGTTCGGGTTTAGCAGTAAATGAGCGGTAAAAATATGAAATGTGTTGCTGTTGGATAAAGTGGTTAAAAATAAATGCATTTTACTCGTGTTATTTTTTTTCAGCTTCAATTTTGTATATTTTTCAAATATTGAAATATCGTATTGTTCAATTTATTGCATTGTCATACCGATTTTCCAATTGCCTATGCGATCCCTGTGTTTTTTTTATTATTTCTGTCGTTAAAAAACACCTTTTGCATTACTCCAACCAATTATTGTACATAAGTTGATTATTTTTTTTAAATGCGACAGGGCATAAGGTATGGCTTACTTTTATGTTAAATGTTTTATTTATTAAAAGTGTTATCGATTAATAATGTTATAATCAAAGAACAAAACCACTCATCTGTTTTTAAATTTGACGATCCTAATCTTTTTTCGTTCAAATTTGCAACTTATGAAAATCATTGTAATGTATCAATGAAATACTGGTAGTGTAATCATCTGCTACAATACCGTGCGAAGCGTGATTGTGACAGCAATCGTCAGTTTTCCTCGGATAACTTTGTATAGCCTTAACTTAATATTTTAGTACTAGGTGATATTAAAAGATAAAAATCTTGTTTCGTTACTTTCTTCAAAGAATGTAATATATAAATTTGGATGGTGTTTATAAAATAACCTTGTATATACGGTACGTACACCAAAATATTTTTTTTTACAATTTTTGTCTGTCTGTCTATCTGTTTGTTCCGGCTTATCTCTGAAATGGCGAGACCGATTTTGACGGGGCTTTTATTGGCAGATAGCTGATGTAATAAGGAGTAACTTAGGCTATTTTTATTTTAGAAAAAAATAAAATATTTTAGAAAAAATATTTTATTTTGGAAAAACTATTTTATTTTAGAAACAAAAATGTAATATTGCAATGTCCAAGTAGTGTCTAGTACCGCGCACAGCTCACGCGCATGCCACGTCGGGCGCCTCCCACCACTTCTCCCACCAACGAATCAATATCACAAAGGCTGCCTATTGGTATTGCTGATTTTTAATAAAAATATATTGTAAATTATAATAAGTGAGCCACGGCAACGTGTGGCCGGGTCAGCTAGTTTATTATAAAATACACGAAAACAAAATTTAATTATTTGGTGATGATTTTTATGCGCACAATAGTAATGGATCAGATGGCGCTGTAAAAAAATGTGTTGACATATATGAACATCAACGTTTTGATTTTGAACAGCATTAAATGTAAAAAATAGCACTTTATTAATGTACGAAAACACTTCACGCAGGCATTTTTGTGCATACGTCATAGTTTTTCATCCGAAATAAGTAATTACACTTTTCATAAAATAAACGTTATGAAATCAAAGAAAAACCTTAGTTCCGAACGATAAATCTTCAACCCCGTCATGTCGTGACTCAGATCAAAATTTTAATCATTCCATATACAGTCTGCATGGAATTTACCAGAATGATTGACGCACAGAAATTAACTTATATTGCGTTATTATTTTTATTAAAGCTACGTAGTGTTGCCCAAATGCAAGAACAAGACGAGACTTAGCCAGTCTTGGTCTTGGTCTTGCGCCAATACACCTGGTCTTGGTCTTGGTCTTGGTCTTGCGCTTGCAGTCTTGGTCTTGGTCTTGGTCTTGCAGCAAGAGTCTTGCAAGTCTTGCAATTACCTATTAGTCTATTGCTATTTATTAAAGTTTACTTTAAATCTTAGAAAAACGTATTAGAATTGGAACATTGTGAGCTTGAATTAACATAGCCATAGTAAAGATCAATCAGATTAATAAATAACTGAAGATTTGATAAGAAAGTCGAAAAATCAACTGACCTATATGTCGTTTTCCATGGAAGTAACTGTTTCTTAATAAACATTTATGATTTATAAGCTTACATTTGCTAAAACATGTAAAAAAACAAATTAATTACAATAACTTGACTGTATTTTAAATAACAATGTCTGTCTAGAAAGAGATTGAACCCTCAACTTGCATGAAATTTAATAAAAGAGTTTTATGATTTATCATTTATTTCAATCAAAAATAAAATACAACACAAATCAAACATAACAGTACACAACAGCTTTATCATTAGGTTATGTTACTTTATATCAATTCTTTTGACCAAGAATTAATACAAAGTAACCATCTGGCTGACTCATCACTTAACCTATTTCTATGTTTTCTAATTACTAATGATGCTTTAGAAAATAATCTCTCAGCAGGTACTGAAGTTGCAGGTATTGAGAGAAAATCACGGGCCATCTTCGATAAAGTCGGATACTCTGTCTCATGCGTCCTCCACCAATCTAAAATGTCTTCCGAGCTGGCAGTTCTTGGTTTTCTCAGGTACTCCTCCAACTCGTCTATCACTAAGCCTTGAAGACAAGATCCAGATGACGTCGAGGGACATTCATAGAGTTTATCAAAGTCTATAATGTCTTCATCTTCATCACATACTTTATTTTCTTTTCTTGGCAATTCCAGAGATTTGTTCAGTGAGTGTAGACTTTTATATTCTTCATAAAGTTCATTGAACTTGCGCAGACTTTCTGTTTTAAGTTGCTTCCCCCACATTGTCAGGTCAAAAGTCTGAGCCTTATGCCTTGGGTCTAAAATTAAAGAAGTACAATAAATCCAGTTGCTCTTCTTATAATGTTTAAGCATTTTGTCTCGAGCTGCTTGGAAAGCTAGAATGAGCCTTTCATCCACTTCAGATCGATTAGGTTTCTCATCTAACTGTTTTACCATGGATTCAATTTTATCTAGCAAGAGATTGAATGATACAATGACTAGCGGTAATGTAACATATTTGTCTCCACCAAGTTTTGTACTTAAAAGTTTAAAGTTTATTAGAAATTTATGTAATTTTTCGAGTACCTGCCATTCACTAGCTGTGATTTGAAAATCATTCAATTCGGTGACAGAACTGCACAATATGTTAATGCCCGCTCTCACTTTTAAACCAAATCCAATCATATCATGTGTGGAATTCCATCTTGTTGGACAGTCAAGAATGGCATTTAGATTTGATGGCACGCCAGCTGCTTCACAAGCAGACTGAAACTTCTTCTTCACTATCTCACTTCTTTTTATTTTACTGGAAATACTGCGTAACTTTGTTACAGATGTACGCGAGTCAGCAATATTTGGTGCATATTCTTCATCTTCCTCAGTTTCGTCTGCATAGTCTTCATACTGCTGATCTTGCGCGTTAGTGTCAGACTCACAGTGTAATGCTAAGGTCTCTAATAAATCTTGTACACCAAGGTTTAAAATGTGAGCAAAGCACCGGAAATGTTGATTGTCTGAATCAAAGTGTGGCAACTGTTTGCCCAGTTCATACATAAATTTGGTATTTGCAGTTGCGTTGTCGACCGTGATACCTTGTATTTTATCAATTATGCCATATTCCAATAAACATTCATGGAAAATCGTTGCAATATCTTCCCCAGTATGTCGACCGCGTGATGGTATAAAATCAAGAACTACAGATCGATACTTCCATTCGTTGTCTATATAATGCATAGTAACCCCGTAGTAACTCCTACCAGCAATTGACGTCCACCCATCAATGGTAAATGACATTTTAGATGATAATTGTTGAAGTCGTTCCTTGAGATTAAATTGGAGCTCTTCAAATCGCTCTTTGACTTTCCTTCTAAGTGTAGACCTTTTAGGAAACTCCATATTAGGGCAAATACGTCGAAAATATACTTGTGTAGCTTCGTCATCGAAAAATGAGAAGGGAAGATATTTTTTCACTACCCAATCAACTGTAGCTGTCGTGATGTTGTCACTGCTGTTTTCCGACTGAAATAAAACAATAAATCTTGTGTTATTATTTAAAACATACTAGGTTTGAGCGTTTAGGAGGAGGAGGTTTGTTGTTGTTAAATCGAGAAAATCGTTAAATTGACATTTGTTATATTAAGGTTGCACTGTACTGTAATTTACCAAAATAAAGTACTTAGTTGTTACTGGCCGATTATGAAAACAAATGAAAATATAGGTGTTTATAAAAATATTTAAGACGATAATTACATACTTAATATGTCGCACCCCTAGATGAAAACACCACTAACTCAAAAATACTTACGTAAGTTAATGGCGTTTTTGAAAGTATCGCATGAACAGCTACGCGGAGTTAAAATTCCCGTAGCGACAATTTCGACCATTGTTAAAAATGACGCGAAATATGTACCTATGTATTACTATTTTATCAATATCTATAAAATATTCCGAAGTCAGTTTAAAGTCATTTGTTCAAAAAAGACTTTTTTGAGTTCCTGGAGTTTTCATATAAAAAAAATATATTCTTACCTGTCCACTTCTTCCAGCGGTTACTAAAAAGCTTGTGATATCTCCACTTAATTTTGGTTTAACAGGAAGAAATATTTGTGATTCCTTTTTGTGGAAAGATATTAGATGTTTCCTTAAGCCTGAAGTGTTTCTGTTTTTCATTTTTATTTCAGTCTTTTTATGTTGGCACAATTTACACAAGGCAGTTTGGGATGCATGAATTATTTCGAAAAACTCCTCAAATTTGCTTTTGGGTCTTTTAGATCTGTGACTCAAACTCTCGTTACTCGGACTAGAATAATTTGAATCTTCGTCACTCATATTAAATTGTACACGTGATACGTTTTTAGAAAACAACAAGAATTAGTAAAAACAATTATTAAGTTAGACTCGAAGCACAGCTCAATTGGAAATGACTGGAATTAAAATAATTCCTTTGTTTATAGTACGTTTCCTTGCTTTCTACCGCGCCGCCTCGCCACGTGCCGGCTCTATTAAAAGGATGCCGCCGCAAATCAAACGATGCCGCGTGCGGCGTACAAACACAGATTATTACCTACTTGTACAGACGCGACGCGTGAATAAAATATATGTAAAGAATTAGTGCCAATCACTATTCTTTACATATAAGTGAATGTTTTGGCGTACATCTATACTAATCTATACTAATATTATAAAGCTGAAGAGTTTGTTTGTATGTTTGATGACAGAAGTTTTAAAATAAATAAATAAATCCTGAACGTCACTATACCTCCAAAGTTACTATTCTTCGTGGGCGAAGTCGCGGGCACTGCTTGTAAATACTTTTTTTTTTTTTTATTTATTTTTTTTTATTTATTTATTTCATATACAAGAAAAAAAAATACAAAGATACAATTTAGTCCCACAAAACCGACTTGTCGGTTTGACTGAGGGATCTTTAGTCTCTTAGCTTATAATTATAATTATGTAGGTATATAATACAACTATAACTGTATCAGGTAAAGTTAAGTGCACAATAATTGGATTTAGACTGAATTACAACAAACTGAAGGAAAATTTAGCGGTGATAATAATAAGATACAATTGTTGTAAGATATAAAATACGTGTGTAAAAAACAACCACGCCTCCGAGCCCTCAGATGGGCTCGGAGGCGTGGTTGTTTTTTACATCTTTTTATATCTTATAGAAATATTGCATTGTGAATGCAAAAAAATAAATAAAAACATACAATTGTTGTGTTAAATAGTAGTCATCAGATAATCTTTTAATATTTTTTTAAATTTATTTTTATCCGTTTCACATCTAATAGTTTCGGGCAACGAATTAAGAAGATATGGTATACGCTTCTGTAAAGTTCTGTCACCAAAATAATTTTGAACCCTAGGAATTACAAATTTCTTTTTTGAAGTGGCTCTAGTGATCTGGTTATGATTTATGTATTCAAAAGTGGAGACACACTCTCGGCTGCCGTGATTATTTACTAATAATAAATCGCAGGCTTTTTATTTTATTAGTAGGTAAGTACCTACGCTTTTTATATTATTTTATTAATTATGTAGAATTTTTTTACACGTTTCAAGTATATTTAAAAGTGGCTACAATATTTATCAAACGGGTGATATTTGAACACTTTTTTGCTATTTTTTCTTGTAAAAACTTAAGAAATATAATGACTAAATGTACAATAATAGTACCTAAGTAATTAGTTTAAAACCATATAATCAATATTATAATATATACTTACTAGAATAAATTATTATGACATCTACTACCTATCCTTACCATTTTATTCTAATCATAATACTACTTGCGTGATCAGTATAATGTATTCATTTTCATTATAAGCACTCTGAAACTTATTTATTCTTTGGAACACCTGTAGGTACTCTTAAAATTCGAAATTATTTTGCATGAGTATACCTACGCCTACGCCCTGTGGCGGCAATCAAATAGTGTCAAATGTTGTGATTTCGGCGCGGCGGCAACGATTGTTGTATATGATTTCAAAAGAAGCCGCCGGCGCGTGTATTATAACCATGTGCTTCCGAAAAGCAGCAAATTTCTTTGAGAAGTAAGTACAAAACCTTTGATGCCGCATTATTAAAGTGCCGATGGTTAAAACATAACTATGCATGCACTCAGTTTGATTTTAATGGATATTTTTTTATTCGCTATGTAGGTATGTTTATGGTATTAGTCGTAATGCGCATAGATCCAGTTTTTCATATTCTTTGATACAGTTTTTTGCGTCTCATAGAATTCCTAAGCGTACCTATACACCGAACTGTTACACCTAACTACTCCGTGAAATAGCGCTAAGTCCTAGCTGCAAGACGCAAGAGTCTTGCAGGCTTAGTCTTGTTCTTGCTCAAGTCTTGCACGGTCAGTCTTGGTCTTGGTCTTGCTAAAAATACGCGGTCTTGTTCTTGGTCTTGGTCTTGCAAAAACGCAAGAACAAGACCAAGACTGCAAGACCAAGACTGAATTTGGGCAACACTAAAGCTACGACATTCGCAATGTCATATTATTTTTAAATTCTCAGTAAATTAATTTTCATATTCATTTCACGTCTTATTTTCATAAATGTCATTGCGTTTATTTCAATTTCTGAGTTATTTTTTATTAGTTAAGCTATATTCTTAGTAAGAAGCCTAGCTTTCATTCAATTTTGGATGTATAAGTAAATTTTCGTTTGCCTGCCCTTTAATAATAATACATAGGCATTAAATAACTTTTATTATTGTTTGTTAGAATAAAAAGAAATAAAAGCACTTTTAATAGACTCACCACTCATTGTTTTTTTATATTGAACTGGACGATTCGACTCCTTTACAGGAGCCGTGACAGGATTAGCGATAGTTTTATTTAAATGTACGACAGGCGTGGAAGTGTAAAAATAAAATAAAATAAACAGAGGCTGAAACATGAGTATTTAATGTTATTGAAATTGTCTATCGTCTTCGCTTTACAGTATCTATTTTTGGAAAATTTTACCAATACGAGATAAGATTTGTTATTTATTAAAATAACCCCTAGAAGTTCTGTAGGTATTGTGTTTCGGGACAGGATTAGAATCGATATCGGATTAAAGAGCTTCATAGCTGAAGCGAAGTCAGATTAAGGCTTTTTCTTGTGCATTTTCTACATACTTTGTCACTAGAGGACTGACAATCCAAACCATTGCTAGTTGTCAACGCTAGTAAATCCTCTCAGTCGTAAAGCATGCCTTGTAGTACGAACATCATCAGTTGGCTTCGTTTCTTTGTTTTTTAATACGTAGCTTATTATTCGTATATCTACAAGTTTTTTGACGTGTATTTGACGTAATCTAATGTAATATCTTTGGATGATTAATTTTACCACATTCAACTGTTATTTTTTGTCACAATCATAAGCTGACGCTTGTAATGCTCTACAGTCTTTTAAGCGCGCTTTGAGATCCGAAAATATATAACATTATTTTAGGTATAAAAACATCGGCATTCTTCTTGGTTTTCGATATTATTCGATTGTTGCTCACTGACGATGAGGTGGTGTGTTATTACGAGTGTAACAGTTCCCTGTCATTAAATAATACTTGTGACAAGAACCGACTTTCTAAGAAAAGATAATGATAACTTCGAAACATTTGAGGTTTGTTAGCATTTAGCCTAAGTTGATTATAAGTCTAGGTAAGATTGGCTAAACATTTCAAACATTTTGAAGCATTTTCATTCTCATTTCTCAAAGTCTGTTCTAAGAAGACAAATGAAACTATAAAATTTAATAAAAATACAAAATTTAGAAAACAAAACCGTTTGACAATAATGGCTCATAGGGTATCATAATATCTCAGATCGCACTTATTGTTGCTTTTTTATTTGGATAATACTTTCTTCGAAGTCTAAATCTGCAATATATTTTTTTAAACCGTCTAATAAATATTCTAATGAACGTCTTTTATAAAATATTTACAGAATTTAATACACTTTTAATATTTTTAAATATCTTGATATTATAACCTCAAAATTGTTTAAGAAAATTATTATTGCAAATGATATGTGGCCAGTATCTAAGAAAAAATAATAAGTTAAACAAACGGGACATTTCTATATTTTTTATACTTCGATATATCGACGGCATTCTTAGTAGTAAACAATATTTGTTTCTGTTTCGAGTTACCGCTTTTTCATATGATTATGGTTATTAATATTAAGCCAAGTTACATGGAACTTTACGCATTAAAAAATCTAGGAAAAAGGAAAGCAATATGGATATTGCAGTCAGAACGCCTTAGATCTATTTTTATCTAATACCTACTTGTATCGAAATATCAACTCATAATATTATATTTTTTGTTATAACACCTATTTTTATGCAGTGTAACTGCTCTCGCTAACGGCAGGCATGAGCCCATTGTTATATTACGAAAATACTGTAGTGGTGTTCACAATAATAAACTACATATTACCTTTTCTTCATCTGTGTGTACACACGTCGATAAGTGTAGACATTGATACTCATTTTTCTTTTAGTTTTGAAGGCGTGTTAATGTTAGTTTTATTAATATTCACAACCACTTCCTATTTACAACCTAATAATCAGAGCGTGTTTGGAAATTTGTACTCTACCGGCATTTCAATGCTTGCAATACTTAGTATTGTATATAAGATTTTTATTATATAAAATTAGTTTTCTTTTTAACATAGGATACAAACTAAGGGATATTATCTTTAAAATAACCTAACATTAGCTTAACATTACGTTCCCTTATATACTAGTTATAAAATTATACGCCTTTTCATTTTCACTGTAATTAACTTCTATAGAAAGTCACTATGGACAATTAAAACCATATAATTTTGTAGCATTACAATTACTTATTAAGTAACGCCAAGGATAATTATTTATCGTAAAATACAATACAATACAATACAAAAACACTTTATTGATAACACCACATTGAAATAATAAGATAACAAGAGAAAACTTAAAATAGTGTTACAATGGGCGGTCTTATCGCTCAGAGCGATCTCTTCCAGACAACCTTTGGATGGATAGGACTGGAAGGAAGCGTAAGAGGCGGCGGTGTAAACGATAAATATATATTCACATATACATACATACGTATACATACATACATATACACACATACACATAAATACATAGCATACAAACACATATACCTAAATTAAAAATACATACATACGTATATAATACACATACATAACGTCTAGTTAGTAGGATACATCATCCATACGTTGCTCGCCTAAATTGACAGAAAATATTCCCTTACGAGATTCTTAAAGACGCCAATGGATTGTGCACGCCTTATAGAAACCGGGAGGGAGTTCCAAAGACGAGCTGCTTGAACAGTAAAGGAAGAGTCATAGAACGTGGAACTATGTGCGGGAATATAAAGGCCAAGATTATCTGATGACCTCAAGGAAAACGTGTTTGATGTATGAAGAAACTTAAAACGTTCTTTAAGATAGTGAGGGGCTGAAGGATTAAATAGTATGTTGTAGAGCAGAGTAAGTATGTGAGTATTCCGGCGAAGACGAATGGGAAGCCATTTGAGCTGAGAACGAAACTGAGATATGTGATCATATTTGCGTAGGCCAAATATGAATCGAACACAAAAATTTTGAAGACGCTCAAGCTTATTAAGCTGTTCCTCCGTGATGTCAAGATAGCAGACGTCGGCATAGTCTAGAATAGGGAGCAACAGAGATTGCGTTAGTGCAATTTTGGTGGAAGTGGGTAAAAAATTACGCAGTCTTCTCAGCGCAGCTGCTGAAGCATATAATTTACGACTGACGGCCTCTAACTGAGGTCGCCAACTCAAATTATTATCAAAAATTAATCCCAAGTTTTTCACTGACGAGCTAAAAGGAATATCGGTGCCAGCAAAGTTTATATTTGGCAGCAATTGCCAGTCCACTCTAGCAATCATCCTGGAACTTCCCACGATAATTGCGGTACTTTTGTTGGGATTAACATCGAGGCCATAGGATTTGCTCCACTCTGCAATTCGACAGAGATCATTGTTTATAGCACGGACTGCATTATGCAATTCAGTGACAGGAGCCTGACAGTAAATTTGAAGGTCGTCTGCATACAGGTGATAGGAAGAAGATAAATTATTTGAGATAGAGTTGATAAAAATAGCAAAGAGAAGTGGAGAGAGGACACCGCCCTGCGGAACACCAGCAGTCGTGGGACTCCAGGAAGAGATACTGTCCTCCAGACGAACCCGCTGCTTGCGTCCGCTAATATAACTGTGGAACCATTCAGTTGCCGATGGAGATATGTTAAGAGAGCGCAGTAATGCCAAAAGAATATCAAAATTGACAGTATTAAAAGCATTACTAAAGTCCAATAGTGTTAAAACCGTGACATGACCAGCTTCCATTCCAGAACGAATGTCGTCTGTAATTTTAAGCAAAGTAGTCGTAGTGCTGTGTCCTGAACGGAAGCCGGATTGAAAAGGATTGAAAAGAGAATGACGGGCTAGGAAACAATTCAATTGATTGAGGACAAGACGTTCAAAAACTTTGGATAGAAAGGGAAGGATAGAAATGGGTCGAAAATCAGAGAATAACTGAGGAGTGGGTTTTTTAGGCAGAAAAATATGTAAGGAATAACCCTAAAATTGTTCACAACTTTACAAGAGATTCTATCCATTTTGTATATAATTGCAAAATAATTTCCTAGTCTACCCTTTTTCGAAGGCAATGATGTTAAAGACCTAAAAAAGATTAATATATCTATAGAGAAATATTCTATAGAGTTTACATTGAAAATGTTTGTCTTTGAAAGTATTGAGTAGTTTGTGTGTTATATTGTCTTAAACTCGGGTGGTTGTTGTACCTTTCCTGTTGCCAATTCCATAGCAATAGTGCTTATGCGAATTATTTTAGAATCAGAAGAATGTTTTTAAGTTGTCTTAAATGTCATTACTATTATTACGTATGTAAAGCCAAATTTTAATAATTTAGTTAGCTAAATAGCTTAATATATACAAATTTTATATAAATTACTCTTAAAACAAAAGGAAATTTATATATGACTTGCTGACCCAGCCACGCGTTGCTGTGGCACAGTAATTTTATTTTAAAATTAAAATATTTAAAATATTTTTATCTAAAATAAAAGTAGCCTAAGTTACTCCTTATTACATCAGCTACCTGCCAATAAAAGTCCCGTCCAAATCGGTCCAGCCATTTCAGAGATTAGCCGGAACAAACAGACAGACAGACAGACAAAAATTGTGAAAAATGTTATATTGGTGTATGTACCGTATATATATTCATATGCATGTAGTAAAAAACGGTTATTTCAATATTAAAAACAGACACTCCAATTTTATTTATATGTATAGATTACTCAGAGTTAGTGTTAAATATCTATCAAGAATATAATGACCTCCAAGAAAGCTACGATGTGTGTGATTTTTAACTCTATTAATACATTATATATTATGAAGCCTTTAATAAAGAAAACTTAATTTACTTTCGCCTTAGAACTTTAGACAGATAGGTGTTTGTAATTTTATTAAATGGACATTCTATTTAATATATTGAATGTTCCTCAAATATATATTAATGTGTTTTACCTACTTACCTGGACTAGGCCGACACACTATGTGGAGATCGAGTCGGTTTCGGGTCATAAATCTATAACTTCCATGTTTTTATAGATATACAGCTGATTTTTTTTTAGGTAATCTGAGATAAACGTACTTTAAAATAATATACAGTCTATGCATATAAAAATATATTTAATAATTGTAAAAAAATACAAAACATGAAATATTGAAAAATTATCATAAATTTACGACTAATTTTAAACAATGTGACCTAAATGTTATAATTAATACAAAATAAACACATAAAATTACTCTTATTAATTAAGTATAATAAGAAAAAGAAAATAACATAGAATTATATTATTCTACTAGCTCTACAGCTTCATCTATAAGTTCCATAGACTTTTTATTGGAAGGTTTTCTTAAACTTGTTATGTAAGGGTCTGAAGTGTACAAAAGTGTATGTAAAACGTCTTCATTTGTAGCTACTCTAGAGCATTTTCTAGCATGATGAAGTCTGAATCGTTTATAGTCTTTGTTCCTTGATTCCTGGGCATCTTTGGAGAGCTGTCCAAGAGGTAACACTGAATAATGCCGAATTACACTTTCCCCATGAATTAGGACTTTATGGACAGATGATGGCATATAATACCACATATATTTACTAACATATCGTTGTGCTGTATCGAAAGCATACTGTCCAAATTTCGTAGCATTAATTACTTTTCCGCTAGACATAACTTGAAGTAAAACATAAAATCGTTTTATCAATTCCTCATCCACACCGGTAATTTCTGCAGTGCACTGATAATTTTGAAAAAATCGTCTAGCTGTATTACCGTCATTACTGTTACCAGAACCTTGCTTAGGTTTATCTATATTTAAACCAAGTTCTTCTCTGAACCTTCTTTGTACATATGTCTTCTTTTGTTTTTTCAAATCTTTATTTTCTGTCGTTGTAGCAGACCATTTTTCAAAGCCTACATTATAAGATATATGTAAAATTAGTTCCATAAATCTAATCCAGCAATGTAAAGTCGAAAGCCCATATTGATAAGAATTTTCGTCAACAGGTTTATTTTGTACTTTTTCTAAATTGTTCATCTCTGTAGGTCTTGCACCACAAATAGTACATACAGCACCTGATGAAGTTTCTGACAAAACTTGAGCCACTTTCCCGTCAACCATTGTCAAAAATAATGTGTGTTCGATTTCAATACTTTCACCATTTTTATTGATTAAGCTTGTTGTGAGAGCGTTTCTTTGAGCTATAATTTCATTAACTACACTTGTAGTTTTCTCTGGTGTCTCTTTTGAAAATTCTATTAAAATGGGCCTACAAAATCTTACTGATGATGGAACAGGGTTTTCCCACAAAGTTTCATTTGTATAAATATCAACAAGTTTCAGAGGTACTAATGAAGATATAAATAAATTTGTGTCAGAAATTAACTCATCCTCTTCAGTTAAGACTTGCTTGTATTCACTTTGTCCGCTTGAGCCATCACAGCCCCATTTCGAATACAGCATTAAATGTTTTTTGCCAGCTTTGTATACACCATTGATTTTCAAAATTCTTGCAATAGTGTGATCCAGCAGATCTTGCAGTTTTATTTTTGCTGTAATATTATTAATTTCTATGCTTGATCTTGGTGGGTAGCACATTCCTTTAGCTTCCTGAATTGATTTATATGACGGAAATAATACGCAGTTCTTCGCAATTAAGCAATTTCTCATGTTTTCATACTGTGCCATGTTAAGGTCCAACTCTATAAAAATACTGAGAGCTTCATCTTTAGAGTACGCTGTTAAATGTGCCGGTTCATTTAAAAGATTTTGACGTATTTCACTTTTTTTATCTATGGGTAATACTCGTAAAATTTCGACAATGAATGCTTCTTCCGTTTCCCCTTGAGATCTCAATCCTTGAAGATATGAATTCAGTATAAAATCAAGGCCACATGTTTCAAGCAACTCCTTGTTTTTTCGTCTTTGTGTTCTATCGGAACTGTCTTCGTTGGTTTTAGAAGGGCGTCCTCGCTTCCCCGTCGATGTCGAAGGTTCAGATTCACAAGTAGGATCTTCCAGATTTACTGTGAATGTGGCATTCAACCACATGCTATTCTGATTTAAAAAAATTTCTTTATTTCTGCCAGATTTAGTGTAGCGTTGACGAAAGTTCGTAATAAGATTTTTTTGTACACTCGCGACAATTTTAGCGATATTTGCCTCAGAAAAATTGATAAAATTATTCCGTATATAACTTGTTAAAGCAACAACATAATTCCCGTCACTTTCAATCAAAACAAGACATAGGTCGCGTCTGGTACATTGTAATTCACTCATTGCGAGAGAGTAAGTGGTTAGATACACTTTTAATAACGACAATAACGAACGAAAAACAGTATGTAATTATTCAGTATGCAGATGCTCTATTTTATATTAAATAACTGATTTGAAACGTGTGCAAAGTATGGGAATAAAAACTATTTATCATTATGTGGTTACTCGGTTTCCTATGTGTTTTATTGATAATTTATTTTGTAGGCGAACTAAAAATGGTGAGAAATACTCGATACATTATCAAAACATAAACCGCAATTAATAATATATCACAAGTGTAACCTATATCAACTAATAAAACAAATAGATTCGCCCACGTATTTTTAAGAAATTATTACTATTTCATGTTATGATAGATAGCATTATGTTGTGCAATCAAGTTGCAACTTTTTTTTTCTTCCTGTATAAAAATATTAAATTTCCTATCAAATAACATTATTTACAGACCTTCGGCAAATTTCGGCGACTGTCAAAACTCTAATTGAAAGTTTCAGATACGCAAAAATGATATGTCATGAGATAAATATTTCTAGTAAATATATTTATAAATATATAGCATATTTGTGTATACCAAAAAAAGTTTATATTATAAGCTTTCTAAAATGGTATAATACTTGTATAATTTTCATTGCTAGCTTACTAGAAAATCATCCTGAAAAAAATACAAATTATGATGTTTTCGTGATAATTTTTCAATCATCGTATTTAGATGCTCTTTACTATAAAAAAGTACTAGTTACATACATAATTTATACATAATATAGTTGATCAACTTCTTAGCTATAGTTTGAGGTATAATACAAGTACCTGCGCCGATTTTTACAAAATGTATTTATGGCCAAGCTCTCTTAGGCACCTCCACATAGTGCGACGTGGCGGGCTAGTAGATTTTTCCTAGGAGGTTTTGATTAATAGATTAGGCCCGTGTTCTAATTGCCGAGACATTAAAAAGTGATAATGTTATTTCTTGTTTTTTTATTGAAATCAAACATTTATACCAGTATTGGTGAGAATTATTTAGGTGATTATATGTCTACAAATAATCTCTGTGAACTATCACTTTGATCAAAAAGAATATTTACAGTCAAATAATAGTAAAGTGTTCACAGAGGGGACAAGTTGATTGCATAATGACGAGAGCACCGTTCGAAGCCCGAGCCGTAAGCAAGGGCTATAAAAGCACCCGAGATCGGCAATCGTATTTACTCTCGAATAATACATATTACTTCGTACTAAAACTAAGAGGAAAATAATAGGGATGATGAAGCTATTTTTCGAAATTTTGCATTTAGCTATAATATTTAAGTTATAGTATTTAATTCTAGATATCTGAAGAGGTAGGTATGTTCTTAATGACTGGGTTACACTTCTTGGTTTTAGTGGCATTTTTATAAAATCGCCATTATTACTACTATATGACGTCTTGTTTATTTAATTAAGTAATGCATGCTGCAGTTGAGTAAGGAATGAAAATTTTAACCAACAAATCATCGAGCAATGTCATTTTTTAATTTAAGTATAAAATCTATCCATCAAAAACAGAGCAGGTACTATCATTGCTTTGGTTTTTTGGTAGAGCGGTAAGTTTTCTTTTAATATTGTTTATTTAAAATTAATAAAATAATAATGATAGTATGCTTTTACAATCCGCGCTAGCATAGTAGTAATGGATCCTCGAATAACTTTACGTGAGGTAAAGTATATTTATATGACAATAAACACGTTCTTTCTGACTCGTATAAAATAACTTCTGTCAACAAAGCAACCACAAAGATTACTTAAATTCAAATAAATAACATTTATTATTTATTTTGGTTATTGTTCTACTGAAAAAATAAAAAAATATTTCTAATTATATATAAATCAACTCAGCGTTCTTTTCGCTTCTTTCATTTTGCGGACCGGTGCTAAACAATCGTTATTAAATTTGAACGGGTGTCTGCTCCCATTCCACGGATAAGAGCAAGCCTAATTTTCCACAACATGAGAATGAGAAAATGTTAGAAAGTTCAAATTGTAGGAAGTAATTACATTATCTGTCCTAACATTTCTTAGTCATCAAACTCTAGCTGGGTGCTTGCTGAGCTTAGTAGACGGTGTAAAATGTAAACTTCTTCGTCTTATGCCTGTAGGTTGAGCCTTTAAGTTTTTTTGTGTCGTATACGTTGTTTTAAAAATTAAAATTGTAAGTATTTAATAATTAATCTGATAAAGGAATCACAAAATTCTTTTATTATTAAATTATACACCTATAAGTTTTAATTACCATAAAAAATGGAATGCCAAATTTAAGAAAGCATCAATATTATAAATATGCGAAGATTTTTTTTTTTTAGTAATAATAGTAAAGTTATTCAGTTTTTAAAATTGCGGAAAATATCGCCAAATTTACAGACACAATACATTGTATTCAATGAACTTCCGTCAATGAAAACGTATCACACCATCTCAAGTGAAAATGAACTTACTGTACATGGCAATAAGGTAGAATATATGCTAGCAAGCCGCCCCACTCCCGCTCAAGAACCAAAAAGCACCGATAGGTAAATACTCAATTAATAAATCAAACTTATCTTTCATACTTTATTGGGCGTAGAACCGACAAAATTACGTTTAGATAGGTATTAAGTTAACAAAATAACATACAATTTTTTTTTAACCAAAATGCAAATAGGTCATTAAATTATTCACGAGTAATTTTGGCGTATTAACATAGTTAGAATTAGCATATGTAAAAAGATTATTGTTATGTACATTACCTGTTCACATTAAAGTCACTGTCTTACAAATATTTCATTAATTGTTCAAAGTGTCCTCCTCCATTTTCAACACACACACTAGCCCGTTTTAACAAATTTCCTTTTAAAGAAATTAATACGTTTCTTTGCATTTTCACTTCATTAAAAGCGTCTATTATTCGCTGTTTTAGCACTTCAATAGTGTCAGGTTCACTTACATACACTCTACGCTTTATTTCACTCCATAGTAAAAAGTCTAAAGGTGTAAGGTCTGGTGAGCGCGCGGGCCACGGCACCGGGCCGCCGCGGCCGATCCATCGGTCACCGAACTCTTCGGTGAGGTACTCTCTCACAGCACGATGGTAATGTGGAGGTGCACCGTCTTGTTGAAACCACAACCCTCTCAAGTTCGCCAGTGGAATGTCATCCAACATAGTCGAAACCATCGTGCGGAGTAGATTTAAATAGGTTTCGCCCGTGAGTCGGCTCTCAATAAAATATGGACCGATGATTTCATCGTTCAATATGCCGGCCCAAACGTTTACACTAAACCTATGTTGAAACGAATGCTCTCGCGTGAGCATAGGATTCCTGTATGACCACCAATGTTCATTATGATGGTTAAACAATCCTATTCTGGTGAAAAGGCACTCGTCGGAGAAAACCACGTTGGCGTTTGGATTACTTATTACCCAACGACAAAAAGTAATCCTCGGCTCTCGGTCAACGGTCGTAGGTTCTTGAACTTTACGATAATGGTACGGATGCATACCAGCCGAGTTTATTATCTTCCAAGCCGAATATTGATTAATACCAAATCGTCGAGCAGCATCATGGGTGCTTCTTCGTGGATCTTCCTCAAAGTACGTCACCACGTCGTCATACAAGTTCTGAGAGATCGGTGGTCTCCCTCTTCCTTGCGCGTGCGATGGCACGTAAAATGAGCCATGGTCTAGGAGCCGTTGATAAGCACTTAACACTGTACTGTAGTTTGGCTGTCGAGCATTCGGGTACAGCTCTCGGTACATCCGTAAAGCCGCCGACACGTTTTCACCGCTCAAAAAATAAGCACGAACCATCATGACATATTCACGAGATGTAAACTGATAAGCCATGATTTTATTATGTACTTAACGAGTGTAACTGATCGATCACAAAAGCGTATGCGCACAGGCCGACTGACGAGTGGTAACTAAGTAATTAGGTCAAGGTCAAAGAAATGGTTATGTTCCCGGCATTTACGTCATCAAATCACGTGACATGCGCAGTAGCAAGTTTAGGTACATTATTTACTACTGCGCATGTCACGTGATTTCAAAATGCCGGGATTATACACGTGCAGAGTGGTGCGGGTTAGGGATATTCGATATACATCGATGCATTGAAAACATCGATGTTTACAATGCGATGCATCGAATCGATCCAATGTTTTGAAATGCTTTCGATATACTCGATGTATCGATGTTTTTTGCATTCACAATGCAATATTTCTATAAGATATAAAATACGTGTGTAAAAAACAACTACGCCTCTGAGCCCTCAGATGGGATACGAACCCACGACCTTTCGCTATCCGGGTGACTGCTCTGACCGCTGAGCTACCGAGACGCTGGCAAACGTGTCGAATTTTACAAATGTATTTCAACTTCTACTATGAGCTAGTATCGTTCCACCAATGTTGAATGCTAACTACCTTCAACATCGAAAGGAATATTTTTTACAAATATTTAACAATCGATTAAGATGGAACCAGCTATAATTATGTTTTTAATTTAATTTTTTGCATTCACAATGCAATATTTCTATAAGATATAAATTCAAATCCCATCTGAGGGCTTGGAGGCGTAGTTGTTGTTTACACACGTATTTTTTATCTTACCAATGAATTTCATAAAAACTCAAGTTTAACCACTAAAATTCTGCCTAATATTTTTTTCCCTATTTGTTTAATTAAAAAAGAAAAGTTGATGATTCAATAGTGGACTGGCATGAGATACAGGCTGGTGACAATCGGACAGCGAAATCTTAGTGATAGGGTTCCATTTTTCCACTTGTCAGTCCGTTACCGCGCCTTACCCCTCTCAACAGTCCCAGTACAGTGCGAACTATGAAAACGATGTCGGATTCTTAGATAAAAATGCCTATTTCTCGCTTAATAATTAAGCCAGGACCAATCAAAAAATACTACCATAAAGCTGATTAATACAGAATCCACCACAGAATATTAAGATCTGTGTATCTTTAGGACGGTTCCGTCCAATATCAACTCCAGACGCTGGAGTCGAAGGCGAAGAAACTCATCGGCAATAACGAACTTTTTAATAATAAGCTGAAGGGCCTTGAACATTGACGGAAGTTAGCTAGCCTATCCGTTTTTTATAGGATACATTTCCGAGGGTGTGCAGCAGAATTGCACAGCCTTGTTCCGCCGTCCCCATTTTTTCATCGGACAACCAGACTTTCGAATTGGCTTTATTTGTTTGATATACCAAAGAGTCGCACTAAGATTTTTGGTTCCAATTTTGTAATACGTACCGCTAAAGAGCGGAACTCTTTGCCTGATAAATACAATTTAGGATTTTCAAGTCACTAGTGAATAGGTTTCTTCTAGGCAAGCGCGTTACATCCTAGATCGCATCGTCACTTACCATCAGGCGTGATGGCGGTCAAGCGCTTTCCTATTCACGATAAATAAAAACTCAAAAATAAATCGTAATTTAAAGCCACACGGTAATTTGAATATGGTAGCAATTGCTACCAGGACTGATGAGGGATGTTGACTGGCAATTACTACCGTGGCTTGACAAGTAGTTATACCCTTTGGGTATGGAACCCTAAAAAAGTACTCGATGCGTACAAAATATCGCTGTTTACACCTGATACATCGAAAGACATCGATGTACAGTTCTGATTTATCGAATAGAGAAAAACATCGATGTTTTTCCAAAACGGACACCCCTAGTGCGGGGGAAGGGAGCAGCGGGGGAGGGGCGCAGCGGGGAAGGGCGCGGCGGCGGGGGTTTTATGTTTGCACGCGCCAGGATTGGGTCATTGCGCACCGATACATACCTATGTGTAAGTTACGTATTCAATAAGATAGTAAAGTCGTAGTAAATATTTGAGATAGACCATTTTTTAAGTTTTTTAAGGATAAATTAGTTCATGTTTTTTTTTGCGCTTAAACCTAGGTCTATAGTATCAGTAGTCGATACTGATAACGCAGTTTAATTTTTTATGGTAATTATATTTTAATCGTGTATATAAGAAATTTTAATTTCTTTTATTAAATTTTCTTATATAACACTGAAATAATTATTTGCTACATTTCCGACTCCAGGTGACATACACTGGTTTGAGGGAGTAGCAATGCGGTAAACGCGTATTTTATCCATGGGGATGTCTTGTGCCTCGGCAATAGGGACAATAATATTCTGGTTATGACGATACTGTGATTTTGATAGAACTTTTGTTTCAGCTTTATGTGAAGGCGTGCAATGTTCGTTTGGTGCTCACTGTTCTGCTGGAGAATGCATCTGCCCTACCGATTGCACGGGAGCCGCTCGTGAACCCGTTTGTGGTAGCACTATGCAAACATATCCTAATGAATGCGAGCTCCAAAAAGCTGCGTGTAGACTTCCACCACCAGCCACTCTCCACGTTATCTTCTATGGAGACTGCAAAGACAGACTAGCCGTTGTGCCACCTATAGCCATGAGTGAGTAATAAACACCTTTTATAAGTTGATTCTTCTAACAACTCACTAAAATGTCTACGTTGAAAACCTTATCATATAACTTTTAACTAATAACACATATATTGATCGAGACTGTGTTTTATACCAATTACCTAATAACACGAACTGGGAATTTGTTAAATAACTCAGTAGTATTGAAAATATTCTCTACCATACACAATAAAGGTTAGAACAGTCACAATATTTACCATCTGACCGTCATCAACCCAGTTGTTAGCAGTAATTTCAATAAAGCGACCCATCCTCGATCAATTAACTAACTTTCCGCTTTATCGCTCGACTAACACGCAAATATTTGGGTGGGGTGGATAGCTACGACCGCGATGACCACTACTGAGGCGGAGGAAGGATCGACAGACTCGTTGGGTGCAACGGATGTGGGTGG
This sequence comes from Calamotropha paludella, assembly GCA_927399485.1. Lineage (NCBI taxonomy): Eukaryota > Metazoa > Arthropoda > Insecta > Lepidoptera > Crambidae > Calamotropha > Calamotropha paludella. The sequence goes on along the minus strand of OV656804.1, from coordinate 14,520,102 downwards.
AACGGTGAGCCCCTCTGCTTGCCGGGATATTCGCTGCGATTTCGGCGCAAGTTGTGAAATTGGAACGGATGGCTACCCTAGATGTTCGTGCTTGTTCGAGTGCCCGCATGAAGTGGACTACTTTCCCGTCTGCGCTTCAGATTTCAGACTGTACTCGAGTCTTTGTGCGATGCGTAAAGAAGGCTGTCAGAAACAGCTCGAGCTTCGATTACGACCTTTGGACCTTTGCAAAGGTGTGACAAGTACTATTCTTATTATTAACACTAGTAAAATGGATATAGAAATAAAGTATTCCACATATTTTTTTGATATTTGAATAAATTATTTTGAATACCATAGGTATGGAGGTGCGACCTTGTGGAAATAACAAAGCAATGATTGATCCAACAACTGGCCTTGAAATAGATTGTGGCAACGGACCGCATCGCCAAGATTGCCCGGCTGGCACTTATTGCCATATTACAATGACGGCAGCGAGATGTTGTCCAAAAAGTGAGTGTTTATTAAAAAAGCAAAGACAAGTAGTTCAATTCTAAATATATTATAATAAGAAATATTACTAAAGGCGTATATAAATATAGCACTTAAATGATTAAATAATAAAAATGTAATAGCATTAATATAATTATGGTAATATTATATTTTTAATAACTACCCAATTCATTTAATATACTAATCTACCCGGATCATTCAAAATAATAAAGTTTTATGTATGATTTCGTCCCTTTACAAACGATTAAAAACACTTAAACTATTTAACTTTAAAAACACGATTTCCACTATCTCGAGTGAAATGTTACTTGATTTTCTTCAAACAACACGTAATAATTTTTTTTTTAATTCAATGTGGTATTTACTTCATTAGTACCACGGTAACATTTTTATGCATAGAAACTTGTGATTAAGCAATTGTATTTATTCTATTCACTTTTTTGCATTTATAATGCCATTTTTTATTTAAAATACCCCTGTAAAAACAACTGATATACACCGATCCAACTGATGCTCAGCGGTCAGAGCACTCGCTCGGATAGCGAAAGGTCGTGGATACCAATCCTAAGGGCTCGGAAATGTGGTAGTTGTTTACATGCGATTTGTAAATCCTAACTGCATTTACTTATAAATTGTATTTGTATTACGTAGCTGTTATCTTAAAGTTAATTTTAAAAGAATTACTCGGTATATACATACGGCATATATTATTATGCCGTCTCTTGACGTAGCAAATAGCTGTCAGTAAAATAAAAAATCAAAAACCAGAATTTTAACAATAACAACTCTGTGTCTACGTAATAACACTACCAAATATTTAATTGTTATAATAGTAATAGTAGACTATCAGTCGGCCCACATAAATACCAAATAATTTTAATTCCATTTAACGCTACATTGATAATATTTAATATGATGTCCAAGGTGAAGCCACACGAAACAAAAAAAAACAACTACACTATAGTATTTATTTTATTCCCCATAAAATAAATAAAAAAATATGGAATCGGAAAAGAAGGTGTTATAAGTACACATATAAAAAAATGGCTGAATGATTTGCACGCCAGTTTCCGTTCTGTATCTGCGATTATTTCATTACTTTATTGTTAACCTTTTGTTGTCTATGTTTACGATCTCACGCAAAAAGCATATTTGAATTTGCAATGTAATTTCAGTCTCGGTTCAGAATTATCACATTCTACTTATTTATGCGAAAATTGTACCCATTTCATGCATATACAGTACTTAACTAGTGATTTGTCATGGCAAAGATACTAAGAATACATGGCAATACGCTAAATTGGTTATAATCACGCTAGCTGATATGGCTTGAATTTCTTTGTTACCGTCTCGTAAAGAAGCAGGTTTATGATTTTGTGTACTTTAAACGCACACTTACTACTTTTAATTTTTTTAATAGATGATACGAAGTTTGAAGAAAAAAAGGTTATGCACTGTTCGGAGAGTGTGTTTGGGTGCTGCTCGGATGGCAGTACGACAGCAACAGGATCTAACGAAGAGGGATGTCCCATCACAAGCTCTACTTGCGGTTGTAACAGATTGGGTTCTGTGTCCGATCGGTGTGATGAGAATGGACAGTGCTCGTGCAGGCCAGGGGTTGGTGGCCTGAAATGTGACAGATGTGAACCTGGTTATTGGGGCCTTCCGAGAATAGGCACTGGACATACTGGTTGTATTCGTAAGTTATCAGTTCATCACCATTCAATTCCTAAAATCATTTTGTTACTAAAGTATTGTTTGTATTGAAACAATTTAATTTGAAATTGTGTATCATATTTGAATATTGTTTGTCTAATAATAAAAAAAAGTAATAAGTTTATATGTAAATCAAATCATTCATGATATTTTTAGCTTGTGGATGTTCAGCATTTGGTTCAGTAAGAGAAGATTGTGAGCAGATGACAGGTCGCTGCGTTTGTAGGACTGGAGTTCAAGGTCAAAAGTGTACTGTGTGCGCGGACCATAGAAGAAGACTCGGACCCAACGGTTGTTCAGATCGTAAGTTTTTCTTTTTGTTTATTTACCAAATGTGATATCACTGGTCCAATATCCCTCTTAGCAACTTTAGTAACTAATTATCTTATTTTTGTGTGTCTCAAATTACAATAATGAGTATATTACAAAAAAACGGGGCGTGATTTACTTTATGATAGCATATTCATTCACAAATTATGAAAAATCCATCAATCAGTTCAACTATATTCAAAGAAATTATTCCTGGTTAAACCTATTCATTACAGAATATATAGATGTATCATGATAAGTTTTGATGAAAGTATGGCTTTCAACATAATTTAAAGTTCTTAATAGCAGTTTTTTGACATCTGTAATTTTGAGTGGCTTAGGTTTAATATCTACTTTTAAACATTATGGCATTCTGAAAAATGAATTTCTTACTTAAGTAAGTCTGAAGTAAAAACTTTATTTAATGCGTGTAGGAAGCGAGTGAGGTTCTGAACATTGCAAGAAAAAAAGTTTGTGGCTTAGAATAAGCATTTACTACTTTATATAGCTTTAAGCTTCGCGAATAATACTGCCCGTGTGTAGTTAACTTCATAACTATTTTGTCCTTTTGTTTTGCATATAATGTGCAACAGGTGTAATTATAGTTCAAAAGCTACAAATCCTTTAATTTATTAACAGTTTTGAAACTAGAAATATCTAGTAAATATCTATTGATACAATATCTATTGATATGATTCAGAATTGCCAGAAATTGTTCGCAGACAACACCTTTTTTATTCTTTTTCAAACCTAACGAGCAATTAACTTAGGCTTAAAATTTAAAAAAATGGTTTAGGTTTGATTAAATTCCACTAGTAAAAAGTGAAATATTTATGGATATAATAATATAAGCATATATTTACAAATCTCTATTTCGTAAATGTTCATTGGGTTTGATTAGATCCGAACATACTTAAACACATTGATGTTAAAATGAAAAAAAAATCGGCATATTGTGCTTCGGTGAAAAAAGCTTCGGTAAACAATTTGGGAGCTCCATCAACCTGAACAATATCCCCTCGAAAGCAGTGATGGAACTTTACACTGAGTATACTGATTAAAAGAGATTAGATTTTATTTCTCTAATACTGAAAGTTTTTCTAGAGATATATTAAGATTTAAACATCTCTTTGCCTTTATGTCTTGTTTAGATATTATATTATTATTCTTATCTAAATGACAACTACGGTGGCACCATTTTCCTAGAGGTCCATTCATAGACCTAAACCTTGACTGTAATGGAACAGTCATCTGCGACCCATAGCAATTATACATCAAAATATTCGGTCTGTAACAAACAAATATGTTTAAATTAGTAAATAACCCTTATCTCGCACTGGACTTGTACTTTGATAAACAAATAGTTATTTCCATATCCGTTATCCTGTGTTTTATTGAACTTAGTTATCTAATTGAATTAACCTGAATTGAAATATAAATGATTTTTGTTTAATCTATCTACTTCAAATTTAATAAACAAGAAAGCTTTTGAAATTGTTTTTGAAACTTTTATGGATAATGTTCATTCATCATTAGTTTGATCTATATTTGTCAAGAAAAAACCATTGTAATAATATTTGAGCTCTTTTTAACATTAAAAACATCGTTTACCATTTCACATTGATAAAGAATTGGTTTAATTAGTGACAATTACACAGATATGAAAAAACAAGGAATAATATACTGAAATTTCTTTTGTAATATATTACCAATTTGTACAATTTGAGTATATAGGTAATGAGGCAATACGGAGAGTATAAGATGACTAATGTAGTCATAATTATGAAAGACTTGACCGTCATTTAAAGCTGACTGTATCACAACCTCACCAGATCTCTACCACGTCATACTTATGTAATAATTATGGTCGGATAAGGATAGCTGTCATTGGCTTGTGTTTTTCTGCAATAACTCAAAGTAGCGTAAGCACAAATTCATCTTATACTCTCCGTATTGCCTCATTACCTATATACTCAAATTGTACAATAATAAAAAAATAAGGACAGCTAACAAAAAACAGGTTTTAAAAAAATTAAAACAATCTGTTTACTTGTCAGTGTGTGAAAAAATAGGTGGACCGCTTAACATTTAATTATTTAGTAATTTTGGAATTAACGGTTACGATATTTAATATGACTACAGTTGCACTCGACTATTTAAATATCTTGACACTTAACTCTGCCGTTATATTTGACGTCGATGTTCGGTATGTTTGCATACTGGAAGAAGAAGCATACATAGATATTTAACTGTAAACAGGTGTTTTATTTTCCTAATCGTTGCAGCGGAAAGCGGTGGTATTGTTGGCTCTTGTACAGAACTGTCATGTTATTTTGGAGCAATTTGTACTGAGCGTACGGGAGGAGCATTATGTGAATGCGCAGCGGCACCATGTCCTGACACCGACACCAATATGTTGGTAAGTTCATTATTAATTAAGTTTTATTATATATTTAATAATTTTTTTTTTCTCTTTATTAGGAAAAGCAAACAACTACATACTATTGTTTTATAAATAAATGTTGGCCTTAAGTAATAATAATAGTGTATATGCAGTCAAATACGCTATCCACATATTAATAAATGTGAACTTAAATATAAATTATGCAAAGCGAGTACTCGCTAAGCAACAAAAGCTAATCTTAAGAGTGCAGTTAAGTACAGCTGCCAGCAACAAGATGCAAGTAAACACCAGCGACTGCACATAATATCAAAATTAATTATTATAAAAAATAATGTAACCATAATAGAGAGTATCAATCCATATAACAATAAAAGAAACTAAAGAATAGAAAAAATATCACTTAAGCGTGCTAATTATATTACAAATGTAACGCTTGAACTGACCCTCAGAAAGATGGAATATGTCAGAGTCAACAAAGTTATCATTATAGATATCAGTCATTCGACGCATTTATGTATTTGTTAAGATTTTAATTAATTACAATTCACAAATAAAATATTTCAACTAAATCGCCTGCTCGAGGCAAGGTACCCAAAAGAGTGGCAGCATTGCCACTTAGAATATCCAAGTTTATGCGCTGAGCGAAGAAATTGCCACTACTCGCAGGTGCGCAGTTATGTCTTTAAAAATAACAGCATTAGTTCCCCAAGGGCCCATCGTCTCTACTGAAAAAGGGAGGAAAAAGTATGTGTCACCCAAATCCCTGTGTTTGCGAGCTTATATTTAGCGAGAGTTTTATATATACATTCTACTACAAAAAACTTTTATTTACAACAAACTTTTATTATTACTTGTTAATGAAATAAATTAAAAATTAAATATATAATCAGACGAACCCATACTCAACGGGGTTGAGTCGTTTTATTGTCGACCTCCTATGGCCACCTTCCAGCTCCAGCATCAGACCCTGGTTACTATAAAGGATCAAAGCACTCGTCCATTCGAATCAAACGACCCCAAATTTTTTATTGCCGACTTTCTATGGCGACCTTCCGTAGTATCAGATGAGCTCCATACCATCACAATATTGCATTGTCACGCGATATACATATGCATGGACAAATTTCAGCTCAGTGGAAATTCGGAAAGTTTGTCAATTTTGTCTTTCAAGATTTCATTACAGACACCGGGACAGGTGAAATAAAATAAAAGCTTGTTAAAAACAGTAATGTTTAAAAAATGTGCAGTAATGATGGTGAAATTAGTATTACTTTAACACTTTTGAAATTTTTATATAATGAGAAATATATATAAGAAATTTCTACAAGACAGTGTCTTAATAAATAACAATTATTGTAATGCTTGTATAAAAGAAACTTCTCAAAATGAATATAATACAAATTTAAAACTTCGCTTTCCTTTTACATTTTCCTCATTCATTACGTATCTCAAAGCTTTGAATAATATAAATTGTTAGGTACGTTGAAAAAGTTTCCTGAAGGAAATCGGATTATCCAATCTCAGTTCCTTACCACATATCGAATATCAAAGTTGTTGTGATTGATTTCAAAGAAGCTTTTATGGACCTTGCTTTTCAATTACATGCTTTGAAAAATACATTATACATTCTTTCTTTTTACACGTCTCAATGGTTTAATCTTACCTTTTCTAAATTCTTAATAACGTCATTATGACTTTGTACTATCTATCACAACTTATCAACGGTTTTATCAAGTATTTTTTAAATATTCGTGCAAGACAACATTAACTTCACTGAAAACAACAAAAACCAACAGGTATGTGGCAGTGACGGCAAAACTTACGAGTCAGAATGTCACCTAAAATTGCAAGCGTGTCGCACGCAAGAAGATATTGTTGTGCAGGCATTCGGGCCTTGTAAACTCAGCGAAATAGCTGGTACAGCGGGCCCACCTAGACCGTCGTCACCCATACAATTCACACAACAAGACGATGGTGCTGCCTCGAAATCTACACGACATCTCCTTAATCCAGATAAATATTACAACAAATATGATTGGATAAGAAAGGAGACTCCCAGTGACTTTGACAGCGTGCTATCTGGACAAAAGTTCAAAGGTGAGGTTGGCCCGACTTCGTGGCATATGATACTGATGTTAGAATCTATTAATGTATGGAATGTTCACAATTTTTTTGTACATTTTGTTTAAATATTTGTTTTTTTCTAACAAAACAAATAACACAAAAACATTATTGCCATAGTCTTGGAAATATCAAGAGAAAAAAAATTAAATGTTGTATGCCAACTAATGAAAGAGGAAGAATAATTATGCGGCTGAACTATTGTAAATAGAAGTGAAAGATTAAATTTTGACGTGACAACGTCTTATAAATTGGTTTGCCGGGTGACACTTCAAGAAACTGCGTTACGCTCCGCTCACGTTATGCGCTTACAATGAGAGCGAGTGAGAGGCACGCGTCCCTTCCACTCGGGCATGGTTAGCCCGCCTAAGAGCGAGAGAGACAGACATAAAAAGTGGAAGGGACGCGTGCCTATAAATTAATGTTTTAAATATAATTCTTTGTATAAATAAATGTTTTAAATTGTTACTATTATTTCATCCTTCTTCCTACTATACGAATGAATATTCACATTAAAATTATTTTACCACTCAAAGTCGTTGTCACGTAAAACTTTCGCCCGTATACCGACTTTACAGGCAACCAACCAGTTTTTTTTGTTTTCCTGGAATTCTCGTATAATATGAAAATTCTCATTCCATTTAATGGAAAATCTGCAATATCCGATCAACAACAGGGCGGTATCAAAATCACATTTTTTTCAACTATCTGTATACAAATAATTTTCTAGGGCAGGCTCACTATTTCATCCTTTGAATCGGCGTGCCAATATTGAAACGTCAATATTAAACTTTGCATTCTTTTGCAGCTTTATTTTTATCAGTTTTGTATATTTATTCTTCCGCATTTTATAACTTTAAATGTTTTTAATTATTAACTTCATAGTTGTTACGACCGTTGGCAGCGTGTATTCAGTTTTTTATTAAAATAAGTTTAAGTTAGAAAAAGTATACTCCTATTCGTTTTATCGTCCCATTTATTTCATACTTGATTTTAAAAATGCTAAAGAACAATTTTTTACACTTCTTTTGTACCAAACACATGCTAGTCTATAAATAGTTATTTGCACAGAAAATTTTATAGTTAATCTAATAAAATGGGTCAAAAATTTTAAAAATTACAAATCAAATGTAACAAAATGCGAAACAGCAAATGAAAGGGTATGAATGAAATAAAATTAAATTATATTGGGAATTCTTAAGGGCATCTACATCTGCCGGCAAGAAATAAAATGACTCGAGGCTTATTAAGCATTAATTTAATTACCTTTTTTTATTTCTAATGAAGTGGTAATTTAGAATATATTATAAGTACAATGTTCTTGTGAATCTGACTTTAATACGACCGATTAGGTTCGCAAACAGCAACTACAGCAACTGTGGGTGCAGTGGGGGCTTTGCTAGGAGATTTGTGCACAGAAGACACTGACTGTTCTGCTCTGCCTGGCGCTCATTGCACTAGGGGTGGCTGTGAGTGCCTACCGGGATATGTACCCACGGTTCACAGGAAGGCTTGTATTGGTAAGTATAAGAAATAAAAGATTTACTGGACAACAGTTAAAGTAAATTTAATCAGCTAATCCACTTTTTAATATAATGTGAGCTAGTAAAATATCTTATCAAAATACAACTTTGCAAAGCAAATCCTTAAGCCTCCCTTTGAATAATAATATAATCAATAATAAATTTTGGACAACTCACATAATTTCTTTTGTTCCAATCTAAGCAAAGTTTGTACTATGTATACTAAATTATTTATATTATACATCGCATCGCTGTTATATATATATTAATATGTATATAACAGCGATGCCTAGGAATTAAATAGTTATGCTGATCACATTAACATAAGCTTCTACCAGGATTCGAACTCAGGACCGGCCGTCGAATACTCTTATTTTCTATTCGGATGTTATTTCAGACGAACGTTATGTCAATAAAATTAATAAACACTTAAGCAATTTTTACAATATGGTTCGCTGATGTTTAAACTAATAATAAAGAAATTATTGCGATAGATATAGCACTTTGAAACAGAATAACTATTTTAAGTACTATTTTTTAGAACAATCAACTCAAGAAACGACAGAAGAATACAGCGCATGTCTCTCAGACCCTTGTTACAATTTTGGGACCTGCATCGACCTACCTGGCTCTACTTACACCTGTGTTTGCGCCAATCTTTATACGGGTCTCAATTGTGAATCGTTGTCAAAAGACAATCTAATGGGATCATATATCGAGACGCCGTCCTTTGATGGTTCTGCATATATACGCCTTAAACCACTAAAAGCTTACCACAAGCTGAACATCGATATAGAGTTCAAAGCATTTTCAGAGAATGGCGTATTATTGTACAATCAGCAGAAACCCGACGGTACCGGCGACTTTGTTTCGCTGGCTCTAGTTAATGGATATTTAGAGTTTAGGTGAGCAATATTTTCCAATTTCTCACTTCTATTCGTTGCTTTTGAATGTAAATCTTGCCTTCGTGTTTGAAAAGGAGTAACAGTAAAATCCTTATTTAGCTTATTTTAAATCTTAATTCCAAGACAATTGAAGGTTAACAGTATATTAAAATTCACTCTATCAACAGTTATTGAGTAAATCACATTTCCTTTATTTGTATATCAATCAGGTATAATCTTGGAAATGGCGTGATAATCCTAACATCACTTGAGAAAATCACTTTAAATGAGTACCACAAGGTATCAGCTAAACGCTATCATCGCGATGGAATTCTCTCCATCGACGATATGGAGGACGTAGCTGGTCAGTCAGGTGGACATCTTAAAGCTCTGGATCTCGCTGAAGATGCTTATATCGGGAAAGTACCAACAAATTACTCCAGGTAGGTATTTGATATAAGGAATTTTCCTCCTTTTATGTAAATGTAAGTTCGACGAGAATTACCCTATCTTTGAAAATAAATCGAAAAAAATTAAGAACTAGTTTAAATGCATTTAATTTATCCTTGATTTACTCACCCTCAAATTATTGCGAGTTATTTCATATTATATGGTAGTTTACTGTAATCCGATTTGCTTTACATTTACTATACGTTGATAAAATAAAATCTGTTGAATATTACATATATACAGACCTCTTTGTCAATAACCAATTATATAAAATAAAACTTATCCAGGGTTTTCGATAACATCGGTACACGGAGCGGATTTATTGGGTGCGTCAAGTACTTGAGGATAATACGTCATCAAGTGACAAAGAAATTGGGGAGACCGGACTCATTAGTTGTGGCTATAGAAAATGTTAGGGAATGCCAAGCTAGTCCGTGTATGAGTATTCCTTGTAAGAATGGCGCCACATGTTCGCCTGTGGACGGGTCACCGACCGAATATATTTGTATCTGCCCTATCGGATTTCAAGGAGGCAATTGTGATGAGAGATTAGATCCATGCGAGTCGAATCCTTGCGGATATGATGAGGGGTTATTGTGTGACATCGGGCCTGAGGGAGGACACGTTTGCAGATGTTTGTTTGGTGGAGAAATTGGCTCCAATGGGAATACATGTAGCAATGGTAAGATAATAACCGTATAAGATTTAAAATACGCCTATAAAAAACAACCACATCTTCGAGTCCTCAGGAACCGTCAGATAGGAAGAAGCTCGGAAACGTGGTTATTTTTTACAGACGATTTTTAAATCTTATAAAAATATAGCATTGTGAATGCAAACAATAAATACATAATAAACTCGTTTGTTATATTATTTGTATTAAATGGTTCTTTGATCTGATAAATTTATCTTCATTGATGTACTAAGTTTTCACCATAACTAAGAGGAGTAACTTAAAGTTAAATTAGTACTTTAAACAATATCTAAGTTTGGCATAGTTCTGTCTATAAAACAAATTGTTACTCTTATTATACGTAACATGTCAATAATGGTTGTCTTGTAGTAAAATATAATATTTTTAAAACCATAAAATATATTCCAATTAGTTTACGTTTAAAGTAATTGAAAAACAATAAATGAACAGCCATCTCCTTAATTAGGGCCTTTTTTATTTGTTTACAGATGTAAATGTAGTTCAAGAGACGTGGTCCCCTCAATTTAACGGGACGAGCTACATCGAATTACCTCCACTTGAAGGGCTGGGCAAAGCGTTCCGCATCGAAATCTGGTTTTTAACGAACCGATTCTCCGGGATGCTCCTTTACACGGGCCAGTCTAATAAAGCCAAGGGAGATTTTATAGCGATTAACTTAGTTAATGGATACCTTCAGTTTAGGTACAACTTGGGGAGCGGCATCCCCAACATTACGTAAGTGAAAACCTTAATTCGAGATTGGTCTTTGTAAGTTAAAGTAATCAGATGTTTTTTCTTTTTGTTTGTTTTTCTCTGACGACATGACTGATTAAAAAAAGTTGATTCAATAAAAGAAATGGGTATTGTGTAACGCAAAATGTATAATATTACTAATTTTATAAGGTCAACCGTGCCAATCACCAAAGGACGTTGGCACAGAGTACGTGTCACAAGGGACGGTCGTCACGGTAGCCTACAACTCGATCGTCACCCAACAGAAAGAGGATATTCAGCTCCACCACTGACACATCTAGAGTTAACGTTACCTCTTTTCATCGGTTCCTTACCGTGAGTGCTTGTTATTTATTTATTATTAGCTTACCCGCCCGGATTCGCAAACGTAGAAAATTTCTTTTCTACACTTACTTCATTTTGCTCGACTCTCTTTGCAGATCAAATTAAACTCTTGTCAATTAACTTCTGTGTTGAAGGCTCGAGAGGAATGAAGAGGTCGACAAAGCTTATATAAAAAGTTCCAATTCTGCTTATGATGGTGCGTTAAAGAAGCGGTACCTTCTTAACGTCGCCATCTGTTGACATGTTTACGTCATAGTTTTAAAAAGTCTGGCTTTTTCACATATAGCTTATGTCTTTTTTGCGAGGACCAAAGTGTTTGATTACTTTTTTGTTAATATGTTAATTTAAAGCTGTTGGTCTCCCATGTAAATAAAAAAATTACACTGTTAATTACCATCCAAAATCCGTTCTGTAGTTTTTGCGTGTAAAAACCTTCACACACCTTTTTAATGTTAGTAGGGAGAGTATCAGTAAAAAATCAGTATACACATTGTATTAAATCTTAATTGAAACTCTTTACTGCAGTGACATTTAGTACAGTTTTGCAGAGAATTTTTTTCATTGTTCTGTTTTATAATTAAAAAAAAAAATACCTACTACCGAAAAATTTTTTTTTCTTAAAATGTTACTTTTTTACGTTTAATTGGTTATCTATATTTCACGTTTTTGTATTTTAATAGCTATTAGAATATCAATAATATAAAAATATTACTAACAACATTTATAAAAATTAAACAATTGTTAAATCACGATCACGCAACTGCGCCGCGCGGCTACCTTGTACAAGAACGCTACCGCCTTCCTCTTCACGATCACGATCGTAAAATCTTAACTAATTATCCAAAAAATATTGTGTAAAATGCAATTTTTCCACATGAAAACTCTTTTATGTTATTTTATTTTGACAAAAATTTAAACTTAAATATAACTTTTACTCGTATTTTACCAATTTGTGTTGTAATCTTTACTTTAGTTCGTTCTGTTTTAAATGTCGATGCTGACTTAAAACTTTTCGAGTTCTATAACTTGTCTATAGAAAATAGGTTAAGAGAAATATATTTATTTGAATGGGATAAATATTGCCCATATCCTGACAGCCCATTCTAAATATTGCTGAAAGAATTTTTAATTTCCAGTAAATATTTTCGTAAATTACCTCCTACAATTTAATTAACAAACATTACCTCTTTATATTTGTATGTATATGGCTTGTTGTTATATTATTAAGGGGTTCACTAAAATATAAGAAGTACTCTGACCCGTACGTGTGTTAAAGTTGCGCCTGTTTTGCTCGAACACAGTAAAAATAGTTATTTTCTTAAAATGCTTAAAATAGAAATGACATCTTTTTCAATAAATATTGTATTTAAATTAAACTTCTATTTAAATTTTCTTGAAACTTGCTATTTTAATATAAAATATATTTTGATCACATTAAATATACTGTAAGCAAAATATTAACAAAAACACGTTATTTAATTTAAACACGTGAAACTTAATAAACACAATTATTTAAAAAAAGCAGCTCTAAAGAGCGGCAAGAAATATATCTGTTAAATATTTGTTTATATTATTTTATGCAGCATGTATTTATCTTAGTAATTATTTATTAAACGGGAAAATCTTCTAGCTTCAATTGTTTTTTATAAATGCCGTATCGCCAACAAATCTAATTACCTATTTAACTTTGATTAGAATAATTTTATTTTTTTTCAATTACATTTTTGTGTATTGATATAATAACAAATTATTTCCATTACTGCTGCGGCATTTTAACCTGTTATTGTATAATAATGTGTAAAAAGCCTTCAATATATTAAGTCGTTACGTTAACTTACTCAATGTCTACCAGGAGTATATCAACGGAAATAACGCGTCATTAGATGGATATCAAAGTCCAGTTAATGATTACAGCGATCCTCATTAGTGCTGTAGGTTGACGTAATTTATCGTAATCGAGTTTCGGGTCGATCGAGCCTTTGTTCGCCGATTTGTCGAATGTTAGCATCCCCGTTTTTTCAGGGCCTACATCCGCCCCCATAAAATGTCTGGCGTGACCAGCAGTTTTATAGGAGCAGTGCAACAGGTCTTCGTGAATGGAAACCCTTTGTCATTGTATGGTGGAGACGTCGCGAGATGTGCTATAGTTCAAGATGAAGACAAGCTCCCTTGTGCAACTAGTGGGGTTACTAAGTATACCGGGCCCCCCTGTGGAGATGGTAAGAATTTTATTGAAAGACATATTTGACGAATTATCTTATAAAATAACAATGTCTATGTTTTCTGACAGCTAATTATCTTTATAGACTCTCTATCTATAACTATTCAAAAAAGATTTTTAAAATATATTCCCATGGAACGGAGTAATTACTCAGTAAACTTTTTCGTAATCATTAAATTCGAATCTAGTCACCATATAATGCAGAAAATATGTTTGACCTATAGGTCTGACGCCATGCAAGAACAACGGGAATTGCATACCGATGCTCAATGAATACAAGTGCATTTGTCGTGATGGCTTCCAAGGCAGAAACTGCGAAATACAAATGGCTGAAATGCTCAACGACAGATCTCCGATAAAATTTGATGGGAATAACTATTACTCCTATAGGAGTAGGGGAAATCGGAGGTAAGATATTACAGTTTGTCCTTTTGAGTTAAATAAATAAATAACAAGTAAGGGAGAGATCCATGGCGTATTTAGTGTGTTGTTTGAAAGGCATAGGTAAACAGGTCTACATCGGACTTGCATAGTAGAAAAAAGAAGCTTGTTCTTATGGTTTTTGTATCCATAAGAAGGGCACGTCTTTTACAAATGGAAATATAAGCTATTATCAATGATGATGTACCAAACAGTTAATTGAAAAACTAGTCGTGTTAAATTATTTTTAAATATTAATTAGATAAAAGCTTTCAGCGTAGCTCTTTTCTAACCTTTTAAAAAGTTTAACTTTAAACACAATAAAATAAAATCTAGTGATATAACAAATACAAAAGGAAACCAAGAATTATTTTACTAGCCTTTTATAGTTTTAATGCGAAGCAATTTACATGCAGTGGTCTGTTCCAGTCGTAACTTGGCACTAAATTGTTATACTGACAAATGAATTGCCATTCATGACCTACTTCATACCATATATTTTGTAGTGCAAATAAACCTGAAATTATTGTTTTGAAAATTTGAGATTTTTATCTGCAGGCGTAAATACTCTCTTGTCAAGTAAATTGATATATATTATGTCTATATATATTATACAAACGCAAAATATTAATTCCGATCTTATTTCTGTCTAACCGAGTTTCTTTTCTAGCTTACGTACTAACAAAGATGATGGTGAAGGACTATATGATGTAAGATAACATTTGATGGAAATGCAAAATAACATTTAGTTTCATAATAAACTACAACAGAAAGTCTAGATTAGGTAAACACATGGTATAGCTCCTACTTCTCTGTAGTTTTCGTGATAAAAGGGGACATTAGGTGCCTTTTATTGTTTCATGCTCGTGAATATTTGATGGCGACACGGAAATTGTGGCACTTATGTGTAATTTAGATGTAGAATACCAAATTTCAAGCACTTAGTTCGAGACATATAATACGAAAAATAAGGATTTTTAAAAATAGTAATAATATATATAAACTCATTGATTAGACACGTAAGTAGAATTGTACGCAAAATTGTTTCATTGAAATGAAACAGAAATAAAACTTTCACGTAAACTATTTGGAATGAAATCGCTGAATTTATTGAAATGTGCGCCACGTTTCGTAAAGTGCCAATCATGTTTCCTAATGAAACTCTTTGTGCTTTTGAAAAATGATACCCTAATGTCTTCTTAAGCGCATGTTCTGCACATGTCATTGAACTTTTGGTTTCAACTTTAGTACATTTTCTTTTTTTATTATACGCCATTGTGAGCTTGTTGCATTTGGTATTAATATTTATTTCCGTTTAGTCATGTTTAGTATTATTTATTTAATAAGTTTTACAAGCGCTTTTTATAAATTTCTTACTCTCTATCTTTTATTATCATATCTTCAGTTATACAATATCTGAACAAATTATAATCAGATTTATCACTGAAGCATTTTATTTATCAAGAAAAAAATCAGCCTATCATCAAGAGAAAATATTTTTTAAGCTTTTTATCGTTTTTTAATATTGGCAACATTTACATATTTTAAACTATATAATCATATTAAGATGTGAATTACCCAATGAAGCGTGTATATTTTTTCCTTTTGTAACGAAATAAGTTATTTACCAGAACAGACAATCAAATATTGGACATATAATATTTTATAACTGATTGCATTTGTGCAAAGTATCAATCATTAGATAGTTTATCTTTTATTCCAAAAGATCTACAACCATTACTTTTAATAACTTTCTTAGTATTAGTATAATCAAAATATTTATCTTTAAAATTAGATTTCCATAATGCGTTGCGGTCCTTTTGAGTTTTACTTAAGAACCAGCAGATTAAATAAAAGTTACATAATTTATTTATTTATAAAGATAACCAAGTGAAATTTTGCAACCATATCTCAGCGGAATCGTGAGTTTAGTAGATTCAGAGATTGTGGCATATAAGTTAAAACCGAAGTTAACACATTTGACATAACTGCGTTACCATAAACAAGTAAATGCTGGAACTGATTAGTTTCGTGTTATAACTAGGTGAAGTATAATAAGCTACAGACAAACGTACTAGCAGTCATTCTCAGCTACACATTGTTTGATATAGTATGCTTATTCTCCTTTTATTTTTAATAGACTCATTAAATGCGATTCCTCAATATTCTGCGTTCTCTTTTATTATAGTAACAAAATCTGTAAGTATCATTAAGATATGGAAACTTATTTAGAGTACCAATTTTTTTTTCGGAAATTGTCATTAATAAGTCTCATTCTTCGACTAATAAATACAACTCAAGATCTTAAAACAATTGTAAGTTCAAAGTACATTTAAGTATTAATATTTAACTGCAAGAAATTAATGTTTTTCTTTAAATAGTTATGTATAGTGTTGTGTCTCTATTTCTCTATTATTTCATTAATTTATTTATTTTTGCCAATTTGTTAGTTTTATATAAAATTCATCATTTTGAGTTACATCATTCATATACCACTTTACCACTGCGTTTTTAGACTGTCACATTCGGTGGCATCATTCGTTATTTTTGCTTTCTATGGCACTATTCATAAGTAGGTAAAAGAACATAGCAAAAATAAGGCTTCATAAATCGCGACATTTGTTGTAGTGTCAAACTTAATATTAAATTTCATATGTTTTGTAGGAATCGCAGCGCCCGTGGCATAAGGTATGAAATCAAATTTCGTACCTATAACAACTCGGGATTACTAATGTGGAGGCGGAAGATAGGCATCAGGCCTCGCGATTTCATAGGCCTCGGAATTAGCGAAGGGAAGCTTCAGCTGATATACACTGATACGAATATGAAGGAGTTGAACAGTTCTAGAGAAGAATGGTTTCAATGCATCGAATCGAAGATTAGAATAGATGATGGCATGTGGCATATCGCAACGGTGAGGAGAAGGAAGCGTCTGGCGATGCTACAACTTGACGACACGTCGCCAGTAAGGGGGTACTCTCAGTCACTACTAGTACCCTCGAAGTCAAATCCCAAGCTATGGATTGGTAAGATGCATTTTTAAATATATACCCACGCATTCCAAAATTTTCAATTCATAACATAAACGATATAGAACAAAGTCATGAATAATGAAACTAAGATCACTAACGAACAGTGCATTGTTTAATGCTTTTGAGACTTAGGTAAGCAGCAATGCTTACTACTTGCAGAAAACCAGAGTTACTGTAACAGTAATATCAAAATCTTTGATCTTTGATATTTATGTTTATCTTTCATTGTAGTTTCGCGACATTATACAAAATGCTATTTATATCATTGTAGATAATAAAAAAAAAAATTAACATAAAAGATGATTTCGAATAAATTTTTATGATTTTTATACAATTCTTTCTCTAATAGTTTTAACATATTGACAGAAAATTAATATGCCGTTATTATCTTAAAAATATTCATCTCAAAAGGAATTAAAAGTGTAACGAAGATAACGTTTTTATAGCATAACAACACGCTCGCTAAGTAGAAAATCGGAAAATTTAATCCCTCTCTTGGTATCCGTATTTTATCATATTATTTTCCTGGTAGGAGGTTCACCGACATTGCCGTTGGGGTTGCCAGCGTCCTTTTACACAGGTCTCCGTGGCTGCGTCGCCAGTGTGAAAGCTAGTGGTCGTCATATCGATCTCAGTTCGCCCATAAGACCCTCCACTACGATACACAAGTGTGACTGATACTACACTTCGCTCGACAGCCGAATATGAGTAAAAACGTTTGATTATCAACATAAAATTGAGATTTGTCATCAGCGAGTTGAATATAATGTTAATACAGCGTCAAGTGTGACAAAAATTACAATAAAATGGTGTCAATTAGAACGCGCCAGAAGTGACAATTACGTACGTCCATAAAACGTCTTTAGTACTAAACGTCACGGTCGTACAATAACTACGCAACTGATATTTTAACGAAACAGCAGTTGCTTAGCCATAAAGATGAATGTTGGGCAAAAGTATTATTATCTAGTTTTGCGTTGTAGACCTTAAAGTACCTGTTTAAATACCTACTCATACATATCCATTCGGGTAAATCGATTTTTGTAATAAATATCATATCTTTAAAAACCTCCTTAAGTGGCGTTGTTTTTAAAAGAGTATTCATATCTGTAACCAAAAGATTATGTTGCCATAGTAAAATATGTATTTTAGTTTAGACATATATTTTGTATTTAAAAAAATATAACTATATGTTAAACAAAAAAGGTAAAAGAAGAGTACATTGTTCTCTATGTGAATAGGCCATGAATAGGGTAAAACCAATTATATCTATGTAAATCGGTGCTCGGATTACACATCAGAGGTATAAGGAAAACAAAAATTATAGACGTACATAAGTACTTAAATAATAAAAGACTCTGGATATTTTGTTGTTAAAACTAGCAAAAATATATATTACCTAGATCGTAGATTAGTTCATAAAAATCCATATTGTATATGTAAAAAGTTTGAAATCATTATAGAAAAAAGTAAATAGGGCTTTTTAAGTACAATATTAATTTAACATTCCATACAGTTGTTTTTTTATGTGATATTCTTATCAAGTGAGAATTTTTTACTTTTCCGCTTAAATCATTCCAGAAGTAATTAATTTATAATTAATATATGAAACAGTGCCATAGTAATTATACAGCTCTAGTAGTTTTTAGTATCTTTAATTTACAATGAATTTAGTTAAAATGCTCTTTAACATTACAAGACGTCACGGAAAATGTTTTTTTTATATATTTGACAAAAGTATGGTATAGATTTAACAATTTGTATAATTCAAACTATTATTCTGTATCATGATCAGGTATATTTATAACTTATATATATATTCAAATATCATCTAATCAAGTGGTTAGTCAGTTAAAGTTTTCTTTTATTACACAAATAGTACTTCAGTTAGATTCTATTTAAATATATAATATAATTTTAAACAAAACTTAAATTTTTGTTTTGCGAATTCATCATTTGTAGTTAATTTCAACCTTGCAACAACTTTTTCAAAGCTATGTTTACATGACTAAGGAACTTTTTATCCTTAATACATTACGAATGTCTGATATTATACTGGGTACATTTAACTAATAGTATTAATTCATTTTAAATTAATTTAATAATAATCAAGTTATCTGGTAAAAAATGTTTTATTTTATAGTACATCACATATCTATACGTTAAAATCTACTTTTATTTACAACAGCTATGTGAGTAAATTTAAGAATCTTTCCATTTCACATATTATGCTATGTGTCTTTTTAAAACACATATTTAAAATTTTTAATTTTATCAGAAAATTCATAGTGTTTTGTTTGATATGAAACTGTGAACATAGTTTTTGCCATTATGTAATATAATGTACATATATAGTTGAATAAGTTTATGTCACCATAGTTTTTTTTGATTAAAAATGCTTATCATGCAATAAATTTCAATGTTCTAAATTTTATAAGATATTTGAGTTCGTCTTAAATTTTAATTGTTTCAAAAGGAAATATATCGAATTTGAATTTTTTTTTCTAAGCATGTAAATTATGAAAAAACCTAAATGTTATATATATTAAATATAGACGAAAATATAGTTAGCCTAGATGAAATTTAGGTAACTTTGGTTTGATTTTTATACGCTAATGTGAGACGCTCTAAGTAGTACCTAATAAAAAGCTAAGTTGTCTTTTCTACATTTCGCCTAGTGAACTATTTGTAAAGTATTATAATTAATACTAATTAAAATAAAACCATGACAATATTAAAGTATGTATAACAACATGGCATTTAGAATTACGTTTTTCGTGTTAGTAATGCTTCGTGTCGGGACAAAACATATCAACTTTGAATGATATTAAGGGTCCTCCCCCTCCCGGTTATCCAGAATAAGATGGATGAGTTGTGGTACAGGATGCTTTAGAAAACTCTTGAGGGAAATAAGCAGAGAGCACCCTCTTCCTGGCGATAACTCAAATAATGCTGAATTATTAATTGAATACTTTTTTTAAACACTTTCCTAATTGAATACTTCGATACCTATACCTTAATGAAAAATAATTTCAAGACATTGATGATTGGAGTGCATGTCGTAAGCTCTTTTTATTGTCAGTCGCCCTAATATACCAGTAACTCCATGGCTTAGACCTAGAGGTAATGTAAAATTGAGTACCATATAAAATTAACAAAATATATGTATTACTACTACTACTGTTTTCTTTATATATTCTGTTTTAAACATAATGTTTATTATTCCAAATATAAAATTAAATTTATTAGATAATATCACTACTACGATCTGAAATGGTTATGAAACATATGATTATATTTCCTATGAAATTATTTAAACGTCTATATAAGGCAAAATATTAAAACAGATAAAATATCTATTAAGCCATTGTTTTTTAAAAATGTTAGAACAGTTTTTTTAACGTTTTGGTTGTTTTAAAAGACGAGTTCTGTTCGTTACTTTATAAGACTTTTCAACTAAAATTCAGTTTAGCTTTATTGTTTAATGATATTGAGGGGAGGACCTACGGGAAAGATCTAATGAGGTTAATTATAAAAATGTGTACATAGTTTTGGCACTTTGTAAGTCTCAATAGAAAGCAATACACTATTTATCAAATGTTTTAACATTGAAATGTACGTACACATGTTTATAAGTAACATTATTATTTTATAGCTATTACTTATGTACAATATATCACTGATTTTAACATATCTTCCAGCCCATTTGTTACGCAATGAGTGTTATCATGTTACTATCTTAGTTAAATAATACAAATGATAAATTAAATGAGACTGCAAACAGAAAAAGTGTTTTTTTTATTCAAAAAGTGGCTAACAGATTTAATTGGATTTCCCATGGATCAGCTTCTGTCAGCAATGTCTGTTAACTTCGCGAGTTCTTAACCGATTTTAATAGTCACTTTCTAAAGAATAGTATTTAGTATATAATAATAGGGTACTCTCAACGACGCCAAACATAAGTCACTTATTTTTTTAAAATAAATAATGTCGTTTGGCTATTAGCGCTTTTGGCCTCTTAAACGGTGAAATGATGATATATATCTTCTTATAAATAAGGAAAAGTAACATAGTTAGGCTATATAATGTATATTACATATATAGCTATTTAATACTTATGTACGGTTATAAAGTGATAGTAATATATTGATCAAAAATAAAGGAAATGGCCAAAAAGCTGATATCCAAAGCTGTGTCGCCGTAAAAAAATATTAAATGGAAGTGTTTAGTAAACACACAACTTTTTTATTGGTTTTCAAATTCATAATCTGCTATTAGATAACTTCTATACGTTAAAAACTGTATTTTTATTATTTTTCAATTCCGATCACAAATCGGCATTGTCCTTTCTGTTAATAATGCATTGATAACTATCCCTTGGTACAAATATAAAAGGTTCCATTTTGCATTTCCTCAATGACGCATAATCAAAAACATCAAAACTGATAATTGAACTTTCGATAATTCTGCCATTACCTATTACCGCTTTTATGGCAAGGATGATTGTCAACATATAATTAATGACGCCCATGATTCGGCCAACATACAAAATATTCAGAAAAACTTTAAAACACCGACTTGAAAACAAGTTTTTATTGCTCTTAAGGAGAGGCATAGGCAACTACAAATCGCTAAGAAAGTAGGCATAATGCATTTAATTAAATAAAAAAGTGTGTGTGTGTGTCAGCTTCGACACACGACTGGAGTTTACTCCTTAAGAACGATTGTCTTTGAACAGGCACAAAAAATAATAAAATATAACTTCAAAGTAAAAGTGAAAGGTTCGTACGATATGTTCCGTTTTCATTCGATCACTAAATTATACTCTTAACATGTTTTTCATTCCGGGGCCTTATATGAAAATCATTTTTTAAGGAGCAAACTCCAAAAAAAGTGTGTGTGTCAGCTCCAACGCACGATAGGAGTTTACTTTTTAAGATCGGTTGTCTTTGAAAGGGCACAGAAAATAATGAAACAAAATTTTGAAATAAAAATGAAAGGTGCTCATGATAGGTTGCGCACCAAAAACCGTAGCGCTGTCATTGGATCACAAAATGTTACTCTTCATGTTTTGTCATATTATTATGGGGCCTTATATAAAAAATAATTATTATACTTTGTCCAATGTAGGGTGATACTTTTGACAATTGACACCTATATAGAGGGTATGAAGCTGCTATTGCAATTTCAAGCCAAACATAAGGAAACAAACGCAACCTTAGAACGTAGCAAAAAGGAAGTGACACCTGTCAAAAGTATCATCCTACATTGGACAAAATATAAGAAGTAAACCAACAATTACATATTTTTTTTATCATACACTTTATCTTAGGTGTTCTAAAAGTTATTAACATTTAATCTCCTTTTAACGTTGATAGACCTGCAATTGTTGTAAATAAAGTTAGATCTTATTTAGAAAAGTAACTAATACTTTCAACAGTCAACAGTTTCACTCTTAAATGAGATTAATATGGATACAATTTAAACAATGTACTCCATCATCTTAATTAACTTCGAAAATATACGATATTTCTGGGAATTCTTAATTAATTTTCTAAATTTTTGTTTTGTAAAAATATATGATTAGTTAGAAAACCTTTGAAATATAAGAGCTCTAACAATATTCATGAGATACCCAAACTTCGCGCACTTTCAGTGCTTAAGACTGATTAAGCACTGACGGTTCCGTAAAGCCGTAAGACGTGTCTTATCAACTTCTTGATCAGAAATTTATGGATAATAAATTAGTTAACTGTTTAACCGTGCCCTTGTACCTAGCAGTAGGTGCCGCTGATATTACAAACGGTCTAAAAACACGAACGCTTTTAATTTAATGACTAAAGCGATTTTAGCTATTTAGCTACATATTACAATTGAATAGCTGTTAGGTGTAAATGAAGCAAGTATTCAATATATAAAATTTGACAGTTAATTACAATATAAATTTCATTTTTTAATGATAATATTTCTTTGCTCTTTAGACAAATCCGTGCAGTCAGTCCCACCTCAGGGCTCGAAGATATGATTGTTTTTTATAGGCGTATTGTATATCTTTTAGTAAGAATATTCTATTATTGTAAACTGGAATATATATGTCACCGGAAAATAACAAGATCCGTAAGTTTATAAATTTCCTAGAAAAATTATAAACTTTCGTAGGATTCTAAACGATAGATAAATTGTATTATTTTACGTCCATATTTTCGCAAATTTATCAATTTACGACGTCTCGTGGTAAATTTATGAACTAACTGATATCCACTTGTAAGATTCTAAACGGTTCGACCAATCACAGAAAAGCTTTTAATTTTACGCTTTTTTTAAATACGGCAAATAACACACTGCTCTCTGATTGGTCGATGTTGACAGTGGCAATGCTTGTGTCCATAGACTTAGGTACAATCAGACTTGCCAAACTATAAATTTATCAGTTTCGATTACCTACCTAACTGTATTTTTACTTTAAAACTAGTAAGGTACCTAATAATACAGGATTACTTTTTTACATAATATGCTAATGACCTCTACTTCACTCTACCAAAATAAAACAACAGAAATCGTGTTCTACGATATCAAAGAGGTTTATTAAAAAGAAAAACAATCATAAAATATAAAACCGGCCTTCTACCAAAAAAAGGTTAGGTTATAGGTATTGACTGCTTGGAACTATTTATACCATTGTTCTTGCTGAGATTTCCTTTTCACTATCAAGACTTTTTCGTCACTAATTATATTTTATGGCGTGATATTATTCTTTATTTGTGGGCCGACGTCCCAAAACTTTAGTTTTCTTAAAATCTTCTATCATTTTAAAGACATTTTTAATTGTTTCCTCTTTCCATTCCGACTTCTTAGTATTTTGGTCATGGCTACTATAAAACTTTCGTAGCTCTGTGGTAAATTTGCTTACTTATTATTTTACGCGTGAGTTCGGTAAGTTTATCAATTGGCGAAAACATGGGCATAAAATAGTACTATTTATCTCTCGTTTAGAATCCTACGAAAGTTTATAATTTTCCTAGGAAATTTATAAATTAGCGGTTCTTGTTATTTCCGGTGACATATATAAGACATGATTCAACTACTTTGTTGAACGAGATACCTTTCAGTGCTGCTATCGACGGTATAGGACATTTTGTTTACCTATGTCTTTGCTTTATGTAGCATTGGACTAATACGAGCATATCAGATAACGAGAGTGAGAATGAGGGTTAAAATCTAGCTTGAAAACTGATACAAATTAATTTATTGAGTAGTTATATAATCTTTAGTTATAAAAATCTAGTAGCCAATGGCTTAAATGTAATTGTTTCTTTTTTGCCGATTGTTGGAAACTTGTAAAAGTATTACTTTCGATGTTGTAGGTAGTATTACCTAGAACATGAAGTATACCGCTTGATACCTGAGACAAGTAAATTTTTTCTTGTTAAATTGTTTAAAATATGAAATACTAGCAGTTTAATGCATAGTTCATTATATAATTTTTGATTTGAACTTTAGTATTAAATTTAAATGAAAACATCTTTGTAGCGTTCTTATGTATGTTTCTATTTCAATTATCCGGTTAAAGAATGAAGCTCAAGAAAACCGAATTCCAATTATTGTTTTGCACAAGGTAAACATTATATCTTTTTTGATATAATGGATCAAAAAGTCGACTTCAATCCGATGTTTACCGGATGTAATATTACGAATAAGTTCATAGAAACATCTTCTTTCAATAACTGTAAAAGGTAAGGCTACCCTTTTTTATTTTGTGATGATTTCATATACTATCATCACAAAATAAAAAAGGGACCCTTATATTTGTTATAGGAATCGAAACCCTATAACAAATCAATACATCTTCAAATTAAAAATCATTTTAAAAATAATTAATTGTTATATAGTTAAATAACATGACAATGTTAATTTGTATTTAGACAGCAATAAATTAAAGAAAGAAGATTCACAGCTGATATTAATTTCCTCTTATAAATTTCACATAAAAACATTCTAACAATTCAATAAAATTTACGAAAATCCAATGTAATACGAGTATTATGTACAAAAATGGACACAGGAAAGATAAAGATTGATATATCATTCTGCGCGGACCCGCCTCTAATCTCAACTAGGCTGAATTATGGCGTAGAAAATATCCTCTTATTCTTTGCATAAGCCATAAATCAAGCGAGCCACCGGAATACCAGGAGCCATTTATGAAAGAGAAAAATAAGCAGGAGATATTAAGCAAGAAGGATAAATATACGAGAGATTTCCCAGAAAGGTGTAAATATACCACATATTCACAAGATTAGACGTCTAAAATATACCCTTTAGAAACCCTTTTTTATCTAATTTGAATGTAGAAATACGGTCACGTTATTCCGAGAATAAAATTGAACAGATAAAAAATCCCTTTACCTCGTAGTTCACTTTGATAAAGATAAATCTATTTATTCATAATAACGTGTTTGATTCTTGATACATTTGTTGGAATATCAAAGGAGGAAATTGAAAAGAGTTCTAATAAAACCAACGAAATGGAATCATAAAAATATCGCGTGTTGGCACAAACCGTTCATCACTTTATTAAATGCTAAATTTGCTTTAGGAATTGACTAGAAGGCGAAAAGGCGAAAAAGAACGGTTTATTTTAAATCGTTTACAGACCTAGATTTTGTGAATGTTATAAACAAAAAACTGTACAGGTACGTAAAAATACACTGACTTATACAATCTTTCGAGAATAGAATTATTATTGTGTAATTGTATTATAAAAATAATTTATTTTACTTAAAAGATTTCATGGGATTAAAAGGGGGATGGGATCAAACATTCTATGAGTAATCTAAAATTTGATAGCAGCATAGCTACGACTACGATATTTGTAGCACGACGGTTTTGCAGAAGCAATTCGTTTTCCAATACCTACACGTAGGAATCTACTATGTTCTAAAAAGGAGCTATTTGTATCGATTTTGCCATTTGAATTTTATATAATACTAGCTGACCCAACCACGCGCAGCTGTGTAATAAATTAAATAAAACCTACCCTATCTTTTAAGTTAGATCAAATAACAGATAGTTACGAAGTTTGATCAAAATCGGTTAAGTAGTTTAGGAGTTCATCGCGGACAAACAACGTGACACGTAATTTATATAAACTCATTTGCAAAAAAAACGGGCACCTAGGCAATGAACCATTTTAAATGTTAATATTGCTTTGTTTGATAATTATAAGTAGTTTTATCCTCACAATTTGGTAAATTAATAAGAAAATAATCGTTTTCATCAGCATTTCATAAAATTTTGATACAATTTATGGGAAATAATGCTAAACCTCACTAGTAGTGTATGTTCGCTAGTAGTGCATATGCTCATGAAGTAAAAATAAAAAAGTTTTTTTTGTTTGTTTTTCTTTAATAAAGTAAAAGCAGATAAATGTTTAGTATAGAGTGTGACCCCCTCTAGCTAAAATCACAACTTGAATTCGTCTGGGAATGCTAGCGAGTATATCCCGGATACTTGCTTGCGGAATACGTTCCCACTCCGCAGTAATCACTTTCTTCAGCTCTCTGATGGTCTGCGGAGCCGGTTGTACTGATCTCACACGCCGTTTCAGAACGTCCCAGACATGCTCTATGGGATTCAGGTCAGGACTTCGAGCTGACCAATCCAAACGACGAATGCCGACCTCTTGCACATACGCTTTAACATCGCGAGATCGGTGGGCGCGAGCATTGTTGTCCATAAAAATCGAGTCTTCACCTAGAGCGGATAATGCGGGTTGTGCATGAGGAATTAGAACTTCCGTTATGTATCGATGCCCAGTCAGTGAGCCGTTTTCAATGAAGACTAACTCTGTACGATCCATTGAATTTATTCCTGCCCAAAACATAACAGAGCCCCCACCATAAGGTGTGATTTCTTCGAAACATGCCTCTGCAAAGCATTCTCCTTGTCTTCTTAGCACTCGCCGACGTCGATCTTCACCGAACAGAGATATCCTGGCTTCATCAGAGAACAAAACCCTATTCCAATCTTCTTGAGTCCATGATTCACATTTTCTAGCGAACCTAAGCCTGCGAACTCGGTGCTCACGGAGTAATTTTGGGCCGTGGGCCGGGCGGTGACTGCGTATATTGGCAGCGAGAAGCCTCTTCCTGACCGTCCATAGACTAATATGCACATTTCTTACTTCTTGGAGGTTGTTCTTAAGATCCACATTCGAAGATTTGCGATTTCTCAATGCGCGACTCACAAGAAAACGATCATCCTGTGGTTGGGTACATGGTTTTCTTCCATAACCAGGCCTTCTCTCGACGGAACCAGTCTCCTGTTATCGCTGCCAGGTCCTTTGGACCGTCGAGCGACTAACATTTAGCCTCCTAGCCACGAAGCATTGGCTGAAACCCTCTTCAAGAGCGCGATAATTTTGGTAGCTTTTACCACTTTATCTACCATTTTTCATACAGCCAAAAAGCAATAAATAAAGCTTTGACAGTCAAGGATATGAAATTAATCGATGAAAATTGAATAAAAGATATAAAAGTCGATGTTAACTTCTGGAACTTCGCGCCAAAAATGTAGGATAAAAAGGGGTTTTCTGTAAAAATGAGCACCAAATGAAAATTTGAATTTAGAACGTACTTTTTTAAATACCACGGCATTTTTAAAACCGGCCAGTAACGTGTACAAACGGTTGAAACCTTTTTTGTATTGTATCTTTTTAAAGATGAATGAAAACCAAAACCGCCCGTTTTTTTTGCAAATGAGTGTATATTAAGATTAATTCGTTCATAAATTGTTAGCGTTTTGGTTTGCACTAAAAAAATTGGTTGTCTGTAAAGTCGGTTTACGGACGATAATTTTACATGATACCGTCATAAGAAAATAAGTGATGAAAAATTGCGTACTTAATGTAATTAAAATCATAAATCAAATTCATGAAACTGATGCTTTGATAAGCCCGCAAAACCTGCTTGATATAATAATATATTCCCTTGCACTGTGTTAACTTGTCATTAAAACATAAATATTTCTGGTTCAAAACATTAATTTTTAATTTTCAGATATTATTTACAATTTTTGCAAATTTAATTTAAATTATTTGTTTAATAGAAATATTAGATTTAAAAATAAATTGAAATCAAATCAATGTCAATAAATTGTTAATTTGAAATGACGAAATTGGACAAATAAAATTCCTGCTTTTAAAAAGCCCGCCCTAACCCGTTTGATATTATAGAAGATTTTCCCGCACGGTGGTTGGCTGGTTCAATTTATCATTTTAGACACATTTTTATGACATGTGTGAGGTTAAACATTAGTTTTTAACCTTACATTAATAGCTACGCACGATCATTTTTTACATTGAATACTAAAAAAAAGCAGTTGACTTTTGATACGATCGTTTATATAAGTCATAGTAATTTAACTTGATAACGTCTTATAAATCAATAAATTGTTACGTTCTCTCATTGTCACGTTCCGTCATTATCACCCTAGCGTGCAAGCGAGAGCGCGGAATGAGCGATAGAGAGGCACGATCGTTTGGCTTGTGACGCATCTATCTCTCTTCCACTACATCGGCCGATGCGACCGATTGGAAGAGAGACAACGGCAGCACACAACCTACACGTGAATTGTTTTGTCTATCGTTTATAAAGTGAAGTGAAACGTTAATGTGGTTTCCATTGTTTATTACAATGACAATTTCGGCAAAAAAGGTAATTAATTCTTGCATTTTAAGAATTTGACGTAAACTGATTTATCAACTGTTTATTAAGTGAAGTAAACTTGAAGCATTGAAGGCAAATTTGCTTCGAACAATTAGAGTAACAATATTTAGTTTTATATTTTTATATTTGTTGGGGTTGTGGTGGATAGGTAAAATAAATAAGTATATTCCACTATCTCTTATGTTGTATAGGTGTAATTTCGTAGGGAAAGAAATGAATAGTACGACTTACGGTTTCCACTACGTGTAATTTTGCACACACAATTAACACAAACAAAGCACAGAAGGAGAAGAAGAATTCACAGCACAAGCAATAGAAAGTACAAGAAAGAAAATAGATAGAAGGCACAGTTATAATAATTTAGCAACAAAAAAGATGAATAATACAAAGCGGCGGTACGTCGCTAAGCGCACAATAAAAAAAGCGAGCGTTCCGCGTCGTAGTCAAATCTCGACTGGTTTTCTAAGATGGCGCGGCTGCGCGGGCGCCGGTCTGAATGAAAGCTAACAAGACCGGTTGTCGCTAGTGCGAGGGTCATGCGTACCGATCGATTGATTTATCGATATTGACCAACTAGAACACTTACTTGTAATGAATATATTATTTATTATAATAACTATTATACATATATATATATATATATACAAGGTCATTTTATAAACACCATCCAAATTTATATATTATATTCTTTGAAGAAAATAACGAAACAAGATTTTTTTCTTTTAATATCACTCAGTACTAAAATATTAAGTTAAGCCTACACAAAGTTATCCGAGGAAAACTACCGATTGCTGTCACAGTCACGCTACGCACGGTGTTGTAGCAGATGATTACACGACCCCCGCCCCGCCCTCCCGTATTTCATTGATACATTACAATGATTTTCATAAGTTGCAAATTTAAACGAAAAAAAATAGGAACGTCAAATTGAAGAAGAGATAAGTTGATTTGTTCTTTGATTATAACAATATTAATCGATAACACTTTTAATAAATAAAAAATGAACATAAAAGTAAACCACACCTTAGGCACTTACGTCGCATTTTTTTAAATTTAATCAACTTATGTAGAATAATTGGTTGGAGTAAAGCAAAGGGTGTTTATTAACCACAGAATCTAAAAAAACACAGGGATCGCAAAGGCAATTCGAAAATCGCAAAAACAAATGCAGTGCCAAAACCTTAGTACCTACCTACCTAAGTTATTTTTGTCTATTTTACACGATAGGATAAAGAAATGTATAATTAATAGTTCTATATTTTTGTGAAAAATTTCACAAGTCTTAGCCGCCCTGCACATATTTTGCTTTACTCCAACAAAATAATTAATTAAAAATCCAAAAAAAATACACTTACATGAAGTTTGAAAACAATCACTTTACCTTAAAGTGTAGGTAATTTCTCTCTAAACAGTCTTGCACGTTTATGAACATTGTCTTTTATTGTATTACTTGTTTTTTCACTTTGTCACTTCGTTAAATGCACGGATTATATTTATATTAAGTTCTCGAGGCTTTGGGCCTTCTTCACATAAACCCGTCGTTCAATTTCGCCCTCGATTTCAATTGCAAGTGTGAACACATTTCGTTAGGTAGATAATTATGCGACGTAAATGCGTGAACGCAACATTGTACATCGCGGAAAGCCCGCGGCTGACTGATTTCATTGCGCCGATGTAGTTACAACTTGCGCGCGCAGCTCGGTGAGGCGCTTCGGGCGGTCGGTCGTTCAACTGTAAGTACCTATTTTGCCAGTAACCAACTGTTGTAATAATTCGCTCGGACAAAATTTTTTTTTGCGGAAATTTTACCTACCAATTTTTTTTCATAAATGAAGTGTTTGAATGATATCTAATGCCTAGAAAAAATTTGGATGGTGTTAATAAAATAACCTTGTATATATTATGTTTATTACTAAATGTTATTATATAATTTAGGTGTAAGTTTAAATATAAGTTAGGATAAGTGTATATAGTAAGTTAATTAAGAAAATGTAATTATTATAGATATTATAGATAATCATGTAAATATATAGTTAATATTATAAGTAGCCTACAGGGTAATAGAACATAGTTTTCTGCCACTTGGTAGAATAGATCGAACTACGCGTGGTGGAGGAGGGATATCCTATTGATAGTCATGCGCAGCTCCCTTGGCAATCTGTTATTGTATACTCGGGTTTTAAAATGATTCGGCACGAAATCTCTTAAAAAATGTTGCTCTCCTAGTTTTGTTATCCCTGTCAGTACAACTTTGATATAATAAAAAGCAATTTATGCCCGACATGTCCAGCACTCTTTGAAAAACTGCCATAGGCTAATGACGAGTTTTACCACTGCAACAATTAATCGAGCAATTTTTATAAACCTCGTATACTCAAAAAAAAACATAAAAAAATTTGGCTTGAAAATTAGTTCTTCATCTTTATCACCAATATCGCTAAACTAAATTATACAAAAAATACCTTATCGCAAGATAAAGTAAACCACTTTACTGAGGTGGTAGCATAGTAGACACCTACCTTAACACTGATTTTGTAGTCTCGTGGACACCTTCCTTTCGGTACACACTCTTGCGCTTGCTACGACCACTCCTCGCCCACTGATCAACGCGCTAGTTCACAACAGTAAGGCACCAAGAGCTGCGGCGCTCAAATTTTAAAATTGACGGTAATAAACCGATTTTTTATTTCGCAGTGTCTATTGGACTACCACGTCAGTCGCAGAGGGTTAAGTCTATATAAAGGCTCCTTTTATTCATGTATTCACATGAATGAACAATACTATTAGATAATCTTAATGTTCCCAAGTGAAATCCCCTAACAGAATTACTTAATAGATTCATTCATCATCATAATTATTAATGGCCCCTTGGCACGGACATTTTCTACGGTGAAAGAATAGAAGGAAGACATAGGCACAGTAAAGAACAGTAAAACATCTTCATACAAACGTGCCGCTCTCGGATTGAATGTGTGCGTGCGCGCCGCGCGCCGTGTCGGCACGCGATTTCACGCACACGCTAGCATAATATATGGGGGAATAAGGTGGCGGCAGTACGGGCTGTGCCGCGCGACTGTGAGCATGCGCGTACGTCACATGACCGCTCGCGATCGTCAACTCTCGCCGGCCACTTACCATAATATTAATTATTACGAGTATCATGACTTCAAAAAGGGGAAAAAAATATTGTAGTGTTTTCGGGTGCCTCAATAACGATTTCGCAAACTCATTCGCAAACAAATATTCAATCATAATATGCTTTTTATTACATAAATTTAGATCAAGTGCTGCTTGTTCGAAAATATTAACTAAAAGTAAAAGTTACAACCCTGGGGATCAACGCAAGAGTAGGCTAATAACTCGGCGGGCGGCCTTAGATAACCTACTGTTCTGTATTTACTGTGACATAGGTCCATAATGTAGAAACCGGGCCCAGTGCAGATTGGTGGATTCTAATAACTGCAACGGCAGTCAGGACAAACCTTTAAATAAAATTACTGTAAAGTGGTTTTATTTAAATTTACGATAGGCGCGTTGAAGAGTAAGAACTTAATATAATAATTTTACTTATTCTCATACAACACAGATCCAGTAACTTACCTAGTGCAATTTTTCTTATGCCACTTCAATAGTAATAAAATTTTCGAAAGTTTTTAAAATACTTTGTCATTTAAAAAGCTTAAAAAATTTCAACTCTGTAAAACTTACAAAAAGAGAAAGTAATTACTTTGATATCGAATAAATTTAGGTAAGCATTTTCATTTACCCATACCAAAGGCTTTCAAAATAAACAATATTTGAACAAATCTTGCGTTTTTAGATCTATAATTTTACATACAGAATCACCTACAATGTCATGGACGGCTAACACGATACGTTGACACGTAATCATGCAGATATTTTTCTCGGAATTGCATGTAAATATCACTAAGGTGAGCATTAGATTCACGAGAACAGATTCTCGATCCTCCTGGGATTTATATCTCGTCTCTCGCGTCGAGACGTGTCTGGAATAAACAGGCGATCTCTTATATGCCACTCGAACACTTCGATTTCACATAAAGAAATGCAAATATGAAATGGCTGACAAAAATATGAAACTAATGTAATCGACATGTCTTTATTATTTAAAGAATAACATAAATGGTTTAACATAGAAATTATTAATTATCCATGTTTGTTTTCATAATTAACTATCATCCTAAAGAACCATTTATATTATTAGCTTTTCCATGAAGCTTTATCCATGTTTTATTATTAATAATTGTTAACAGCATAAACAATAAGGCTTTTAAGAATTGAGGGTTGTGGTTAATTATTCCAAATAGTTTTTTTTTTGATAACTTATCTGTCATGTTAGGTTTATACCTATACCTGCGTGCGATACTAAAAGCGTATAGTTGTGATTGTTTTGTCATTTATTACAATTTTGATTTCTTTTACTCTTAAAGACGTGAAGACCTTGCAGTTAGTTTAGCTGCAAGGCCAACCATCAAACTATTTACATCGAAAACGTGAAGTGCAAAAAGTGTATTTTTTGTTGTTTGACTGACTGATTCATTAATAACACTTTTTTCAGTAAAAATATTTTGGCTAACAATGACTTATTATGTGTTTCTGAAATTCTGTAAAAACATATTTTTTATAAGTAAGAAAAGAGTCGATGACATATAGTCGAATAATCCGTCATGAAAATAAAACGCTGTAACACATATTAAATAAGTGAGTTACGACTCAAGTGACAATGCGAAAGTTACCCGAACATTCCATACCTTCGGAGTTAGAGCGACGACATCGTATAAGAGAGGGTTATGAAAGGCTGAAGAATAAAATAAATCGGGGCTGATATATTGTCCCCGCGGAGCCCCGCACAAAATGAGCTGCCCTGAAATACGACTGGAGAGAATCATGTTTCTTTTTGCATGAGTAAATACAGACATTTCTTTCGCCATTTTGTATACCTAATCAATGTTTGGATTAAGAAAAAAGACAAATTCATTTTCTTTTTTTTGTGATATTTCTATTTGGAAGTGAAAGACTGAAAGCACATATCAAGAGGAAATAGTTCTATGAGGGCTTTTTCAACGGTGCTACTGACAAATTCTGGAAAGCTTTTGATGCTTTCATCAATTAGATATTACATTGTTAAAATTAGCGTTTAATTAAAAACTATAGAATATTCGTTGCGCGTGTAAACGGATCTCACACTATGTTACTCGCCACGCTCTAATGCAAGGGGTTGCAGTATTTCAATATGTGACTGAACTTTTGATTGTGAACTAATTACGCGTGTGTAATACAATGACAACTTTAATATTAACCTTTAATATAGGCTTAGAGCAAGGTTCCGGGATCTCTTTCCAGGTCCATTTGTTAATATAAACCACCTAAGGTCTACTAAAATTTGACAAACAATTTGTCGATAAAAATGCCATATTTCACACCATTAAAGGCTGCGACACTGGTGACGGGACACATTGTATATCATTCAGAACTCTCTACCTCTATATAAGTTTAATGCGTCTCAATCAATTTTCAAAACAATTTTTTCAGTCCGCCACAGACACTTCTGTTACGGCCTTCTCAAATGTTTTAATTGAGTCTTACTTTAGGTAATAAAAAGAAGTCACACTATTCTAAATCGGGACTGTAAGGAAAGTGACCCGGGACTTCGACCAGTATGGTGTCCAGGAAGTCCACCGCTTTGAGCGCTGAATACGCGCGCTGTCGTGGTGAAGAAGTAACCGGCTGAACCCAATGAACGGTCGTTTGTTGCTTATTCGAGTAAATCTTTTGACAGGCATTTCTAAGTATACTATTCGGCTTCGATGCTGCATTGATATTGTAAAAGCATCAACACCATATACCCTGTTAGAAGGAAAAAACCAGCAATTAAAATTTTTCCTACGCTTCTCGATTGCTCAATTTTGGTAGGCGTTGTTTCGTTTTCAAACAGTCAAATTATCGACTAACGAGTTTTTTGGGTAGTATTGATAAATACGGACGTTGTACGAGACCCAACGCAAAACTATTCATCTCACGCCAAGGTACCCGTTCTTAAGCGTTGTCGCAGATTGGGAAATCCAATCCCAATAAAGCAACAATAACATTGGAAACACTAACAGCGATCCACGAATACGATAAATCGTTATTTTCACTCGGTTGACTGCGCCGATAGCGAAGGCCAAGCTTCACAATTTGATGCTACCAAAGTAATACTCAGGTACTGAAATTAAGTTTATCTGATAATATTTTATTAATTCACTGTAAAGTAAATCCCACTCTTATAAGGGAAATAGCGTATAACCGCTAAAATATATATTTTTATAATTTTGTATAAATATATTATTACTACAGTACTAAAATATATGATTTTATGATTTTTATATTTTTGTATTTTCAATGCTATCGTATATCATAAATAAAATGGAAAAATACTAGAAAAAATCAACTCGGCTCACAAGTTCTCAGGTGGGATGCGAACCAAGGTTACGGATTCGTGTATCATTTAATCATCATTCACGTTAAAGACCTGAACAATCAAGTTCCAAATTTGATTGCTCATATTATTTTTGATAACAGAATATAAACAGAAATTAGAAAAAAGGCGAAGTACGGTACGAAATTTATTTGAATTTTTACTTAATACAAGTAGAACAAATCACTTTATTACAATTCATAATGCTCAAGCTTTATTGGCTGTATGGCACACGGTTAATCTATTTTTTAAATTAAATCATTATTTTTTGTTTTAACTTAGCTAAAAGAACGTAAGCTCGTTTTTCTCTATCAACTACTGCATTGTTTCATAGTTATTACCTTATTTAATCCGTGGAAATCTTTGTGTATTCGACCTATACCTCTAATCTAACCTAAGCAAACTATACAGGTTACATTTTATTCTCTGTAACTTAGAGGTTTTATCAAAAATCTCGACCAAATGAGTATTTTAAGAAACGGTAAGTATGCTAATGTGAATTTTGACTATACTTGAGAAAATATAGCTTGCTACCCGTGACACATGTTTAAGTGATATCTAAGTCCTATTGCTGGGGCAATATTTATAGTATCGATAATAATTTTCGACTATATTTTGCATTTCTTTATTATAAAAATGTACTTTATTGTGTACCAAGAGAAATGAGTAACGCGTAAGTTTTATTGAGGACAAAAGCATTTGAATGAAATCATAGACGATTAAATAAAACTGAAACACTTTTACAGGAATATCGTATTTTGTTCTTTGGTGGACAAAACATTCAGATTTATAAAGTGCATGTTTTTTTCTGGGGTTACTCATTGTTTGGGAAGACCGTATTTTTTTCTTAAATCGATTGATTTACATTTCTCGATCTAACTATATTGTTTTCTGATATAACCTTTTACGTACGTTATCGTTTTAATTTTGTAAGTGCTAATGACGGACAATTTAGGAATTGGAATGGCCCTCAAACAGCTAAAGAACAACAAGGCGGCGGGAGATGACGGAATTACAACAGAGCTTCTGAGAGCGGGCGGCACGCCGGTACTTAAAGTCCTCCAGAAGCTCTTCAATTCTGTCATCGTCCAGGGCAAAACGCCGAAGGCATGGAGCAGAAGCGAGGTGATTTTGTTCTTCAAAAAGGGCGATAACACCCTACTGAAGAACTACAGACCCATCTCGCTTCTGAGCCATATCTACAAGCTGTTTTCGAGGGTCATTACGAATCGTCTTGCTCGCAGGTTTGACGCCTTCCAACCTCCCGAACAAGCCGGTTTCCGAAAAGGCTTTAGCACCATAGACCACATTCATACGCTGCGGCAGGTTATACAGAAGACCGAAGAGTATAATCGGCCACTTTGCTTGGCGTTTGTGGACTATGAGAAGGCCTTTGATTCGATCGAGACTTGGGCGGTGCTGCAGTCTCTCCAGAGGTGCCAAGTGGACTACAGGTATATCGAAGTGTTAAGGTGCCTGTACCAAAACGCCACTATGTCGGTCCGAGTACAGAGACAGAGCTCTAATCCTATCCAACTACAGCGAGGAGTGAGACAGGGAGACGTTATCTCTCCGAAACTGTTCACTGCTGCGTTGGAGGATATTTTTAAGCTTCTGGACTGGAATGGACTTGGCATCAACATCAACGGCGAGTACCTGACGCATCTTCGGTTTGCCGATGATGTGGTCCTAATGGCTGAGACCTTGGAAGACCTGAGCACCATGCTCGAAGATCTCAGTAACGCATCCCAACGAGTGGGTCTTAAGATGAACATGGACAAGACGAAAATTATGTCCAACGCCCATGTTACACCCGCTCCAGTAAATGTTGGGAACGTTACACTCGAAGTTGTTGACCACTATGTTTATCTAGGACATACAATACAGTTAGGTAAGTCCAACTTCGAGAAAGAGATCTCTCGTCGAATCCAACTCGGGTGGGCAGCGTTCGGGGAGCTGCGATACATTTTCGCGTCCAAAATACCTCAGTGCCTTCAGACGAAAGTATTTAACCAGTGTGTGTTGCCAGTGATGACTTATGGCAGTGAAACGTCGTCGTTCACTATGGGTCTTGTGGGAAGGCTCAAGGTCGCTCAGCGGGCAATGGAGAGAGCTATGCTTGGTGTTTCCCTACGCGATCGAATCAGAAATGAGGAGATCCGTAGGAGAACAAAAACCGCCGACATAGCTCAAAGAATTGCGAAGCTGAAATGGCAGTGGGCAGGACACATAGCAAGGAGAACTGATGGCCGTTGGGGCGGAAAGGTTCTCGAATGGCGACCGCGTGCCGGACGACGCTCAGTGGGTAGGCCCGCTACGAGGTGGACTGACGATCTGGTTAAGGTCGCGGGAAAACGCTGGATGCGGGCAGCAGAGGACCGATCGTTGTGGAGATCCTTGGGGGAGGCCTATGTCCAGCAGTGGGCGTCGTACGGCTGATATGATGATGATATGCTCTAAGTATGAATAATACTGTTTCAAATTGTAATATGCCCTGCGAAAGCATATTTCTATGGAAAAAATCAAAGTTTTGACGTAGTATGTATAACATCTTTTTTTGTGGCGACGCTTGTTCAAAGTCATATTGTTTGATTAAATGACTTATGGCACGGGTATCAAGGTATTTTTTTATTTAAACTTGAGAAAATATATTCTCTAGTAAAATTATAATTTTATCTGGTAAACGTTATACCTTTTAAAATAGGTGTTCACATATTATTTGATATGAATGCACTTGTGTACAAAATAGGTATTTTAATGAGTTCTATTAAATTAATAATCAAACGCATTATCTGTACTTAACACACAGTTTAAATAATATTACATGTGAGGTAATGTAAATAGTTCACATAGTTATAATTACAGATCAGAAATAATGTAAATTTCTTCGCTTTCATTTCCATATTACTAGCTACTTTAATAATTGTGTAGATAAGAGCAATTATACTCCGCTAGTACAAATAATTATGTAACTACAGTAAATGACCTTAATCCCATGCTAGTTCTTATTAAATAAGAACCTACAAGACACGCGAGCTAATAATTGCCCTGAATTCTCTACAAACTTTATCAGTGATTGGATTTTATATAATTATTTGTTACTTGCGACATATACAGCTTTAATAGGACTTAATTATCCTTTTAAGGTATATGCTAATAAAAGCAACACTACTCCTCCCTTTAGTGTTTTCATCCCATAAAGTATTCCAAAAGTACCAAAAAATAATTTAATTACAATAGTCAGCGCATTTTCAAGATTTATGTTTTTAAGTAACGGACTTTTTGACTTCGTATAGTCTTTGTGTAGGTACGTCTATAACCATTAATCAAAAATAACAAATTTGTGATTCCTTAAGTAAAAAATGAAATGATTTTTGATGCAAACATAAATGTATCTTAACATAATTAGCGGCAAAAAAATGTTAAGAATGACAGAGGGTACACGATATTAAAGTGCAGTGGCGCCAACTTATATTTAAAGGTACTGCCAACTAATAGGAGGAAAAATTTGCATTGCGGCTGTCCATTAATCACGTGAGGCTCGAAAGGGGGGAGGGGGTCCATAAAAAATCACGAAATATCACAAGAGGGAGGGGGGGGGGGTCTAGTAATATATCACGTGTATTTATTTTCTTGACAAATGCGTACAAAACGAAAGCGGCTTTATACAGAAGTAGTAACTTCTGTATGAAGAAAAAAGCTAAGGCACATGTCAATTCTTGTCACAAGCAACTGAATCCGAGCAATAATAGTCTAGAGATGCACAATGTTCGTCCTTCCCGTATCCTGCACGCGACGATCGAACGGTAGATCGAGAGAGATTCTCTGCGTAGTGCGTGATTATGATGACGCCGAGTGGCTTGATGAAACCGATGTAGATCTTCACCAAAGCACTGTGCTAACAACTGACTTGCAAGATTCTGCAAGAAAGTCTTGCCAATCTGTGGTCCGAGGATACTGTACATTAAATGTATGTTCATGTATTAGTACAAAAAAGTTCTTCGCATTTCTTTCATTATTTTTATGTCAGTCAAAAACAAACTGCAACCTTTCTGTCTACCTCTAAACGTTATTATTGTAGCCTTCAATTTTCTATAATGCAAACCTATTTTCTTTACACAGTACAAGTGTTTCTGAAATGTAGTCGCCTTTGTTAAACCTATTGCCCTTTGTTAACAATATCACTGCCATTATTGTGTACGAATCTTACATTTTTTTCTGGTAACATTGTCTTGTAAAAATCATATCGAATATCTATATGTTTCGTTCTAGGTTTATAATAATCAGTAGAAGCTAAGCGTATTGCACTTTCACTATCACAATTAATGCGAAGGTGCCAGTCTTTTTTTACTATGAATAGGTAAGCGCTTGACCGCTATCGCGCCTGATGGTAAGCGACGATGCGATCTAGGATGTGATGCGCCTGCTTATAAGATTCACTCGTGAGTTGAAGACCCCAAAATTGTATTTGTCAGGAAACACAGACTTAGGCAAAGACTCTTTAGCGGTACGGATCAAAAAGTTGGAACCAAAACACTTACTGCGACTCCTTGGTATATCAATTATATATCTGTGGCGCCTATTTGTAAGAGTGGTAGTCCAATAAAAAAATGGGGACAGCGGAACAAGGCTGTGCGATTCTGCTGCGCACTCACCGAAATGAATTCTATAAAAACGGATCAGCTAGCTCCTTTTCGTCTATGCTCAAGGCTTTTCAGCTTATTATAAAAAAGATCGCCATTGCCGATGAGCTTGGTTCGTGGTTGGATGATAATGAGCTGGTATTGGGCGGAACCGTTCCAAAGATGAGAACAGAACAAGATCGAACTTGCACTTGATAAACATTGATGAACTACATCAGCATGAAGTACCTTTTTACCTTCACCAAAATACCAACGAATACACCTCGGAAAGTAGCAGTAAAGTCGAAAGGACTCCTTTTAGCGGGTCTTTGACGGATTAAACCTTACCAGGTTTGCATCCCCCCATACGGAGACTGCCTGAAGGGATAGGTTCATGCGGTTGACCATCGCTTCCCTATGATGTTTGATCTGTTCAGCACTGGCTTGTGTACCAGACATATATCTATGTACAACCCTGCTGACATCTGCATACCCCAAATTACCGGGCATAAGCAGGTCATTAATATGAAACAGAAAAAGTGTTGCAGGGGCTACGGAACCTTGAGGGACGCCGAGATGACAACTCGTATTGACTGATCTTTCAGGAAGTCCAATATCCGGTTACACAAACCAGATGATGTCCGGATGACGAAAGCTTGCTAATAACGCCTTCATGCCACAACCTGTCAAAAGCCTTCGAGATATCAAGAGAGACGGCAATCGCGTCACCATGCCTCTCGCTCAGACAGCTAAGTGGTGCTATGCTAGAAGATTTCCAGTAGACCGTTTTCGACGAAACCCATATTGTCACTTAGGAGGTAATTTTCTTCCACATACCCTGTAAAAAGCAGGGTTGGCACTGCCCTTTCTAGGCACAGGTTGCACATTGGTCAGCTTCCAGGACTTGGGTACTTATCCTTTAGCCATAGACAAGCGATATAGGCGTGTCAGTACCGGAGCTAACTCAGGAGCGCAATTTCTAAGAACTATGGATGATATTCTATGACTGGCAGGTTTTATTTACGTCCAGTTTACGCAATGCTTTTCTCACTTCGGTTTTGACAAATCGATACGTATAATACGAATAATTTGAAAATATAAATTTGCCAGGATCCAAACGCGAACATTCGGCAAATATATTGGCAAATAAATCAGCCTTTTCTTTTGCAGTGTGCCAACGATCCGTCAGGGACCAAAACGCCTTACTATTAGACGGGTAAAAAGCAAGTATTTTCCCTATTTGGCTTATTGTGGTCGAAGCGAGCTCTTTTAATAATAATTTTTCATTACTTGGCGCACACATTTAAGGCGCGGTAAGTTTATTTACTGAATTCAGCAATCTTCAAACAAAAATGGAAAAAATCGTACGCGAGTGTGCTTTAGACGTACAGTTAACCCAACGAGAATTGTTTGAAGTCAGCTATTATAGTGCATTATCTAGGGCTAAGCATATCCTTAAAGAGACCGAGGCGAATGAGAGTTACAATCTATAAAACTTCCCACTATATCTATGCCCACATTCGACGGTGCGTACGAGCATTGGCTCGAATTTAGAGACACGTTTTTGTCCCTAGTGCACAACTCTAGAGAACTTAGTGATATACAAAAATTTCACTATCTTTAATTGTCATTAACGGGGAGCGCGAAGTAAGTCATTGATTCTCTTGAGTTCTTAGCCGATAACTAATCGGTAGCATGGGAGTTGCTTCTTAACAGATACAACAATAGCAGTCAATTGGTTCATAATTACGTCATGCCGCTTTTTACAATTTCGAAACTGTCTAAAGAATAAATCCACTTGCTTAAACGACTCAGACACACAACTTAAGAATTTACGCGCATTTAAAGTCTTAGATGAACAAACTGAGCACTGGAAACATTAATAATTTTTATTGTTACGTCTAAGTTGGATGCTACTACCGAGCGAGAGTGGGAAAAGTTTAAATGCACTATAAGTCACGGCGATTCTAATTTATGCTTAAACATTGATGTTATTAAGATATATTCTTATGAGATCGCTGTAATATATTGGAAATGTTACAGGTTACGCACAACAATATCACTAATCGTGATAATAAAAGACACAACGCAGCCACATACAAAACGTCGATAGGCAATGCGTACTGCAACATTTCCACCAATAAGTCATAGTAACGAACCACGCATGAGCAATCATGTATTATGTGTAAAGCTGATCATGTCACTGGTTTTTGGAATCTAATTAAGACACTAAATTGAAATTTATATCCACAAAGAAGCTGTGTGAGAATTATTTACGACTTGGGAATTCATTAGTTGCGTTGCGTCATTGTCATTGTAAGTTTGAGCCGTGTAGGATATCAATAAAAACACAACACACTTATTCACAACGATCCGCCTAGTGACATGCCAGTAGCAGTGCTCCACATAGTCTGCGGCGGCGAGAGTCGCCCACTGCCTGTGCTTCAACTACCGCTGTCTTACTCCGTCCCCACGCAAATTCCTACGTCTCAGGTGAATAGTACACACATTGATAGTGATAATAGCGCATACAATTCACATCAATCTATTATGCACCCATTATTACTCTCTACTGCAATGGTCAAGATAGATAAGGATCATAATTATAACCTTGCATGCGCGCTGCTTGATTGTGGCAGCCAACATTGTTTTATTTCAAAAAAATTATGTGATTTATTAAACCAACTTGTATACAGTCCGATTAGGAGATTCGAGAGGTAGGTCACTCAGTTACACAGTATACGCAGGTCTGTGATATTAAAAAAATTAAAAAACCCCATATTGAAACCTATAAAACCCAAATTAGAGGTTTTGTTTTGCTTTACATAAAGCGGCTGTACATATATAAACAATGTGCAAAGTTTGTTATTCCAAACAATATACAGCTTGCTGATACATTTTATTGCAAGTTCCAAAATATCGACATACTTATAGGAGTATACGTGTTTTGAGACCTTCTTTGCGAAGGTAAAATAAGGTTGCCTAATGGGCCTGTTTTACAAAATACCGAGTTGGGATGGATCGTTTCCGGATCCATTAATTTATTATACGCGCACTAATAGTAGGTTTTTATGTAATTTTACACACGCAATAGATACTCAGCTGCGACAGTTTTGGGAGTAAGAGGAACTACCTCGGACTGAACACACGCACATAGACGAGGATCGTGCTTGCGAGGAGCATTTCATTCGTACTAGAAAGCGCAATGGCGACGGAACATTCTGTGTATGCTTATCGCTCAGAGTCACCAGCCAAGTTAGTTGAATCGTTTTTTCAAACCGCGTCCTATGAAGATTGTCACTACAAGGTGATTTAATTGACATTTTACTTCGCTTAAGGTATCATAAGTACACTGCTGATATTGAAAAACTGTACAAGCAATGTTTTTTACATGAATCACAACACGACCTTTAGTTGATTGACTGGCATGACAACCCTTCTGAGCCGCTAGGTATTTACCGGTTGAATACTGTAACGTATGGGACCGCTTCTGCCCCATTCTTTAGTTTTAGGTGTTTAAAACTACTTGCATTTGACTGTAAAGAACTGGAAGTATAGAGAATAATCGACAATGATTTCTATGTTGATGATTTAATTACGTCTGCAGATAATAAAACCGAGTTACTAGAATTATGTCACAAAATTTCTCAAGTTAAGCAGTCTGTCTGATTGCGATAAATCACTAGCTCCATTCTTCGTGTCGAAGAAATTGTCGCTAGGGAAAAACAGTTAAAGCAAAACGTTAGGTTTAGGACGGTACAATAGATTTGATTAATTTGATTTTAACGCACAATTTAAAGGTGACGTTAATAATTGTAAAGTTACCAAACGCGCAATTCTATCATATGTTTCACAAATATTAGATCCGTTAGGGTAACTTAGTCCGACCATTACCAATATTAGCAAAGATTTTATTGCAAAGACTATGGCGGTTGCAATAGCGCTGGGACGACGAAGTGCCACGAGACGGATTGCTCCCACATACACAACCGTGTATGTGGGAGCAATTCGTGAATGGTTTATCTGCGTTAAAAACCGTGCGCGTCCCACGTCATGTTATAGGTACCGATGCTATACGTATACAGCAACATATATTTATCGATGCCTCACAATCCGAGTACGGTGCTTGTATTTACGTACGTACAGTAAGCAATAACGATATGGTATCGGTAAGATTATTATGTTCGAAAATTAAGGTCGCTCCTTTAAAGCCTGGAAGTAT
This sequence comes from Calamotropha paludella, assembly GCA_927399485.1. Lineage (NCBI taxonomy): Eukaryota > Metazoa > Arthropoda > Insecta > Lepidoptera > Crambidae > Calamotropha > Calamotropha paludella. The sequence continues at coordinate 14,475,711 of OV656804.1, read as the reverse complement.
GTGGAGCTTTACTCGGGGCACCTTTATACAATAGGGTAAACATAGCACTCCAGCGTCATTTTAATAGTGTTGTATTTCGGACTGACTCAACCATTGTTTTAGGTTGGTTACACATGTCACCTAACTAACAAAAAACATTTGTTCAAAACAGAACAGCTGAATTACACGAATTGACAGGAGAACTTCCCTGGCGTCACGTAAGCGGCAAGGATAATCCAGTTGATTTAGTATCACGAGGAATTCGGCTGTAAGATCTTTCATCCTCTTTTTTATGGTGGAAGGGCTCGTCTTTTCTTCGCCTGTCAAATTTCCTGTTAAATGATATTCTTTTGCTATACTGAAATATTCTTTCGTAATTGAACAAATTCGTGAATCAACACTATACCCGTTTCTTAGATACTCTCAATTCAATTGCATTTGGTATGCTGTCGAATATGTACGTCGCTTTAAATTACACGCATGATAAGGGCAGCAAGCGAACAGGAGCTGTAACTGTCGGTGAATTGAGAGAAACTGATATAACGTTATCTAGACTAGCTTAGTTAGAGTCGTTTCGGGAGGAATAAAAGCTACTTGCCAAACACGGCGCTTTACACACACAATTTATCTTAGTTAAATTTGTTTTTAGATCAAAATAAAATTATTCGCGTATGTAGTCGGATTACTTATTTACCTTTTTTCTCTAGATACTTATAATAATAAAAGAATTTATTTTCTCTTCACAATAAAAGGCTTAGACCTACAAAGTTTTTACAACTTTGTGGAAGAGACCTGAAGTACTGAAGGCCTCACCCGCAGATAATCTTACCTATATGGGATTACAATATTCATATTCAATATCAAAAAGGTAAATATATATATATATATATTTTTTTTTGTCGGAAATGGAGTGTATCGACAGCTAATTGTTCTAAAGGCTACTAGTAGTAGTTGTTTTATTACAAAATAATTAGAATTTGACTTGATTTCGTTCAATTGTTTTTTTATTGTAACAAAGCATCATCTAGTTTATTATAAATTATTTATTATGGTGATATCTAGTGTTTGCTTTTGGTATTACTATAAATTACCTAATGTTCCTTTTTTGGTGTAAAATAAAGTATCGAATTCGGAAACGCACGCTGTCGTTAGATGGCGTTGGATAAGGCCTTTGGGTGGGGAGGGGTCTATCAAACTCTGTCTGGTCGCGATATTAATAGTGAAACAACCTCACCAAAGGACTTGTCTGTTTTCGTACTCGATAGCGACATATTATATCGTCTTTAATTGTTACTATTAATTACGTTGCACAGGGAGCCCAGACACGCCCAGCCCAGAACTATGGCAGATAGTGATAATGAGGGGAATGTTCACTGACAGAATAATTTGATGTCTACGTGAGCCATTCTAGATAGTGGCAAGCTTACATTATCAAATTAACTGTCGTCAATCGTTAAATGAGATGTTATTTTATGGCGTTTAGGAGATTTTCTGTTTCTGCATAGTCTAGTGTTTTGAGATAGTGGGCAACAAGGGACTTCAAACCGAATTTGAGGAGAGAGTGTATGTTTAGCTTGTTATTTATTTTGTTGCAGAGGTACGGTCCGAAGAACCAGAAAAAGTTGTGTATATTTGCCATTCTTGACTTTTGGACTGCACAGATTTTACTCTTTATTCGCTTATTGCTAAGCTGTTCGGGATTTTATTTTTACTGGGAGTGCTGTCTCAGCAAGATATTTAATAATACATAACTTTCTTACCGAGGGAACGTCCCAGCGTTTGTACAGCTCGGTGGTGGGGTATCGGAGGGGGAAACCAGCAGAAACTTTGAGTATGGAGCGTTGAGCTCTTTCTACTTCAAGAAGGTAGGTTTTTGCTACACCACCCCATGAGGAGACGCAATACGTGAGTAGTGATTGAGAAAGAGCAAAGTAGACCATTTTTATTACACGGTGGTCAGCTGTGTGTCGTAGGGTCCTGAAAATGTAAATAAGTTTGAGGACTCTTGGAACTAGAGCCTCCATGTGGGGCTTGAAGGAAAGCGGTTGGTCCAATATAACACCTGAATATTTTATACTTTCCGTTCTTTGGAGGGCTGGGCAAGAATAACTTGAATAACAAGTAATACAGTCGTGCGCTATGATGTTTCTTTCTTTTTCCATTCAGCGTGGTGATAGCGGAATTTGCCAAATCATGGACTGCATCATTAATAAAAATGCTAGCACGGAGTCCATATTGGTTTCGGGAGAGTAGTCTGTGAGGTTTTAGGAATTTAATTAGTCTATCATTCATGATGCGCTCTAGTATTTTGGAAAACGTAGACAATATGAAGATGGGCCTATAATTGTCGTCACAATAGATAAAAAACATCCAATACTCTTAACGTGTAAACATTGAATTTCTTGGTTATTATTTTTCATTATTAGCTCAAGCGATTGCTACACGCAGCCCCACAAGCGCTGTTATACAATGTCGACTTGGTGGACTATTGGCGGAAGGAATCTTGCTAGGAAAGTTGTACATGCTTGTGTCATATGTTAACGTCTGAGAGGTAGAATTCTATCTCTATTAATAGGAAATCTACCTAAGGACCGATTAATGCGTACCGGTGTACTGGTATTACTGGTATTACCCTTTTATGCGTACTGGTGTAGACTACGCCGGGCCAATGCTCGTACTTAATCGTAAGGATTAGAAGCACTAGAAAACAAAGTGTAACATTTGTATCTTTGTGTGTTTTACTACACGCGCAACATACCTGGACCAACCTGGACTAACCAGTAGTGACATGTTAACCGATGCTTATCTTTTTGCGTTATACTTCTAGACGTGGCATACCTTAGGGATTTTTTTTTGACAAAGTCGAAAATTTGTTAGCTTTATGAACGATTTTAAGATTTTTTTTAGATAAAAGAGTAATCTTAACGAGTCTAAAGAGTTGTCTGAAATATATATGTCTTATATATTAGAATAAGCTTTGAGTCAAAACATAAAATTTACCTTTATTCCACCTTATGCTCCTCAATTTGATGGTTTATGGGAGGCAGGTGTTAAATCCTACTAATTTCACTTGAAACGGGTCGTAGGTAACGCTCAATTATTAACCTACGAGGAGTTCAGCGCAGTACTTACACAAATTGAAGTCCTTCTGTATACCCGTCCTTTAAGCCCAATGTCCACAGATTCAAATGACTTCACACCTTTAAGTGCAGTTCATTTACTGATTGGTTGACCGCTCACTACACTTCTTAACGACGACACCATCCTGCAGCTCGATTCATGCACTATTAACGACTGGAGCAGACCTGTCAGCACTTTTGGAGTCAATGGGCGAAGAAATACGTGTCAGAACTGCAAATTCGGACCATGAGGGGGAAGGATGCGACACCACTGAAACCAGATATGCTTGTTGTCATTAAGAATGACAACCTTCCATCTTTGCAGTGGTATCTCGGCAGAATCGAGAAGATCATTCCCGGCACCGATCTAGTGACCAGAGTGGCTGATATCCGGACGGCGAAGGGCATCGTTAGACGAGCTTACAGCAAAATATGTCCTCTGCTTGGCAACTAGTTCCAGTTCTGGGCTACCTTATCTTCGTTGAAAGCCGATACTTCCAAGGCCGGGGGCATGTTCAAGCGCTCATAGTAGGTGCTTTATATTATTTTATATTTTCCGCTTACCTACCTATAACTACAAAATTATTATAGCTCAACACTTATTGTAGATAAATGTCAGTCAACAAGAAATAAAAATAAAATAGCCGTTGCAAATTTTGACTCCAAGGAGCTATTCTAAGTATTTTTTAATAAAGTTTCCGAAAGTATACATGATTTGTATCAGCAGAATAAAAAATACGCCCATGTGAAAAGGTTGCAAAGCTAGCGATTATGTAATGGATTGTATTGCATAGAAGTAAGAGTCGTGTAATAGTCATGAGAGTAATACTTATCAACTGAGCACTAATTACTACAGGCCGTGTTTGACAAGTATTTTCATTTGTTGATAAAAAAAAATATATAAAAGTATTTGGAGTATGGCATGCTCTTTAAAAACAGCGCGTGAGGTGGGGCGTTACGTTCCTAAAATATGGTTGAGTAAAGCAATAGCTGACAAAAAGCGTCATGCTTGTGAAAGGGTACTTACTGCTTTAAGAGATGGGTCTTGTTTGAACTACTACATAGTATTATCGATATCACCTTCACTAAAAATGTTACCATTTTATAGGATTTTTGCTTTGTTTATCATCGGAATGTCATAGCCATAGCGATGCTTAAGTATACTTATTTTAAACAGATTAAATATTTCAAAGCGTTTCTCTAGCTGACGTTAGCGCCATCACTTAATTTTTTAGGCACAACTATGATCTACAATATCGAAAGTAATACTTTTACAAGTATCTTAGAATTTTTAAAGAAGAAACAAAGGTATATTTGTTTGTTATGTAAGTATATAATTGTAACTTTTTTATAAATTATTGCTAAAAAATCTACCCGTCACTTGGAAGAGTAGCCGCCAGCATGGTGAGAGATTACGAGTTCATTCCTGCCTGATATTTAAGGCAAGTTGATTTTATATTAATAATATTTCTTTAGATACTTATTGACTTTGTAATTATAACAAGGACGTTATAAAAGCTCGGAAATATATTTATTGGAACCATCCTAATTTAAATTTATTAATTGAAGTAAAGTAACCTGTAATTGAAATTGATATAAAATTGATTTATGAATCAATTTCATAAATATCTCTAAAATTTAAAATCATAATTCTATCACTTAAAGATAACTGAAGTAGAATTTATCGATAATCATTACGCAAGGTCTTTTTTCATTTTTTTTGTTGATCAATATAGCGTTCATGAGGCGATGCTTTAAGTCATCAGTTTTTCATGAAATTGGATGCATATTATACGACTGATTAGAGCAAATCCTGAGGGTTCAAATGTATTAACAAACCAATGTCATGGTATTTTTTGTTAGAGCACACAGAACGCATGTACACAGAAGTTTTACGGAATATATATTGGATACAATACATATTTTTTTAGCTCTAAAAGCGATAATATGTTTTAAAGAATTTGCCATCATTATTCCATGTCCTTACTTACTTAGGCAAATATGATCCATGTTAACATTTCATGCCGCTATCAATATTTAACCTTAGTAACTTCATGCATTTCATTTGATCTTTTTTTTTAATTTATTTATTGCCTAAATGTGGTATGCATATCAAGATCTTAATTACACACAAGGTATAAGGTACAAGGTATATAATATCGACACAATTTTATCTTATTTTAAATGTATAGTGAGAAAGAGGCCATTTAATTTTATGAGGACTAAAATTTAACGATGATATGATTTTTGTTGTTTAATTTACTGTACCTAGAGTATTATTTTGAAATGAGTTATAAATAAAATCCTTATTATAATAATACCTAAATTAAATAAAAAAAGCGTGCAAGTATTTATGTACGTCATATTTTTCAGCTAACTAACTAACTTTTTAATAGCTAACTTTATGGTGCTGTTTCGCATGCTGCATTACATGTAAAAAATTCACCATTAATGCGCCAAAAGAAGTGTACTTTCAAAAATCAAATAAAAAGTATTAAAATATCATATTCTTGCTTTAATACATTCTTATTTAACATACTTATTTAAATATTAATTTAAACTATAGATACTATTGTTATTAGCTTCTTACGTAGACTTGTGACGGGGTGCAGCCGAAGAAATAAAAGCACTCAAGGTCACTTAAGTTTTTGTATTTATGGAATTAAGGCACAACTGAAACAATTATATAAAAAAGGTAAATTACACTGAATACAAAAATAATTTCACATTTATCACTAAAATATATTATAAAAGGTAGGGCTACTTACAAAAGTGCCTTAAAGAAACTTATAGACTTATAAACAGGAACTGGTGGTACAGAATATATATACAGGAAAACTTGTGAATTATGCTTATGAGCTTATTATAACTGCTCAGCACTATAAATATATTTAAATAATTTGTTATCGGTGAGTCAACCACTCTACGTGCTGACTCTGGTAAGAATAAACTTCGAACAAAACAAATAAAAAGAGACAGACAGTAAATTTAAAATAGGAAACAGAGACAGACAGTAAATTTAAAATAGCAAACGAAGAGAAAAGAAAATATGAAAAATGGCCACAGAAGAGCGCAATGAAAGCAACGAGTCGCCAATATACAGGACAGTTATCTTATCACTGCAGGCATGTGGTTAACGAATGCGACCGTCATAATAGAACAAGTTTTCAATAAAAAAGACTTTTATGTTGTAGAAGTGTAAAAGTGGAAGTACCCACTATGCAAGTCTCTAGGGCGGAATTTCGAATTTACTTAATCGGTTGGCGGGAAAAGTTCTGGATTATTCCATACAAACGTTCCTAATAGTTGTAGGATTCATAGCCCTGTGAAAATTAATATTTCCAAATCTACAAATACGGGCCGACGAGATTCAGTAGGACACCACAAATCGGTCGAACGCATTTCTTTTGAAGGGAGAAAGCTCTTTCTTTATCTGGAGAATTTTATATGAGACCGTACCTTAATATTGAAGAATGCGTAAAAAAACTTTTTCTAAATAGTAAATATTCCGTACGTCTGTTTTAAGTACCCGCAATCTTGTGAAGTACGGGCCAATGCTCTCCCAATTGAGTTACCGAGCCTTGTAAACACTCGTCGAAATTTTTTCTGGTACCTTTCTAATTTTACGCTGTAGGCTAGAGTTGTCTCATCAATGAGAGGAACATCCTGTCGTATTCATTTTTATTTTTATTATAAATATTTTATATTTTTTAGAACATTGGACTTGGTATGTTATTTACCTTATTTAGATAGAAATCGATAATCTTAATAAAAGATGTTTCTTTAACCAATGATCTCTCGTTAATCAAGGTTTATCAAAAAATATGCAAAAATGCTTCACACGAAAACTATTAAAAAAACAAGGAAATGAGGGTGATCCGGGTAGTCCTATAAACTTCCGTTTAATCTTATTCTTTAGGACACAATGTATAGCTTTCGTATTTCAATATGTTAGAGATATACCAAAAAAATATATATAACTGATTTCAATCATAGTTTTTGCATTGTATAAATTAACAAACGAGATAAAAAATAATATTTTCAGGAAACTAATGAGCTTTTATAACCTGAATTTACTCCAACATCAAAATCTTCTATAGTTAGGTTGCTAAAACATAAATAGTTTTCACAGTCCAATGTTGTTATTTATTGTCTTTATTTATAATGTTTAATGAACTGGAGACATCGTATTCACCTCATATTTCGAATCACCAAGATATAAGTGGCTTTAAATTCTTACTCTACTTAGAGATTTCCAGAAAATCTTTATTGTTCACAAAGAACATTGTACAAATATACAGGAAAGAGGACACATTTGTCTTTTGCAAAAACTAAAAATACAAGAAATCAATTTAGGTCAATTCATACCACTTATTTAGTCCCATAAATAACATGGTTTGTACTAATAATAGTACAAATGGATATAATATATAAGTACTTATAAAACAACCATGAGTCGCAATTAAATGCTCATACCAAGATTCTAACTTAGAACGATTAATGCAGTAGGCAGGATCCCTAACATTGTACTAAGTTGCCTAATCTAATCTCTCGGAAGACAATATTTATCGGATAAGGTAGATAAGACAATATAAATATTATAAAATTCCAAAAGTTGCTATTATCCACATTTACCTAGCTTATAGTTGGTAAATTTTTGCGTAATAACATGATAGATAATTAATATTAGGTGCATACTATGAAATCGAAAAACAAAACTTTTCGGGTAATAGAAATTACCCGAAAAGTTTTGTTTTTTATACTTTTCTTAGTTAGGTACTACAATTACTCTTTCGTTATCTAGGCATTTATAGCAGTTTAAAATAAAAAAATAACTTACAAAATATTAGAGCATAAATTCTACGAAACTAGGATGGAGCCGAATTTCAGTGAACCAGTGGTTTGCGCTATTACGGTAGTTGAGCCATTTTCGCAAAGGTCAACATTAATGGGTCACCAAATATCTATTATCTTGAAATATCTCGATCTTTCAGAAAGCATGCTAAGCTTTTGGTTATAACGTGCTTTGACTTCTGTAGCCCCCCCTCCCACCACTGGGTGAAGATTTCCATCGCAAATACCAATAATTGAACGAGTGTCCAAAAAGATTCGGAAAGAAGACCTTAATTGGAGAAGCATCTGCAGTAGCTAGTACCCACTTATTCGCAGTCAGCCCGCGCGGTAAAAAACGGACCATTCTCTCTACAGTCTTTTGATCTGTTGATAGGCCCGTTTCCAGCAGTACGATACTAACACGGTCGCTTATTAATGGGTAATTTTCAACAAGAGTGTATTTTTGCCTAATTTTGGTGTTTTTTTTTTATCTTTGAATATTTAAGTAATTTTATAGTTTAGAACTTTAGGGAAACTCCTAAAATTTAATTAAAGGTATTAAAAAATTGTTCAAGTCTGGTAGTTTCTATTAAGTGGCGACATCCAAATTATTGAACCACCAAAATTGATAAAAGCCGGAAAAATAAACAATACTGGATTATGTGTCAAAATGAGGCACCCTTTATCGTCAAAATACCTTCTAAAAAGTAAGTAATAATATGAATGTCATCGATACTTTGATTAAACTATATACTGTTATAAGTAATAGTATATAGTTTGATCAAAGTAACAATATTAATATAAATATTAAACTATATAGCGTGACTTAAAGGTCAAGGTACATATTAAATTTAGTTTTTAGCGGGTATTTCTAGAGTTAGCAGTTTTTTTTATATTAATCATTTTATTTTTATGGAATGCTTTATATTTTGACCGTTTTTCTTAATATTTCGTATCCGCAACAAAATCACAATCTATTACTTATTTACTGAGCCTATTTCAGATTATCCTGCAGATTGACGAGACTTGTAGAATTTTTTAATATTTCGAGATCAACTATAAGGGAACTGCTGACCAAAATTTCACGATTCAAAGCTAAAATACCTATTTTTGTATTGGAAGTTAAATCTGTTCTGTTAAAAATAAGTTGGTACAATTTTTTTTCAAAGATTCTATATTATAATTAGTATAACAAAAGAGGACTTTTGTGACTGTGAAAATTAGGAAATTATGATACTCCCTAATATTATTATTTTGGTTTGAAAATAAAATAATATTGACAAATGACAGAGTGACAAATTTAAAATCTGTGTTCTTCTTTTTAATTTTAGTAACTGATAAAAACATAATTAACAACTTAGCAAAATATAACGAATAATAAGATTATTTTTCAATTGCATGCCTAGCTGGCTCAATGTGAATTTCAGTTTTTTATTATAGTGCTATCGTCTACCGTCTTCATTCTTATTAAATTTATTATATTCTATTATTTGACTCTCATCAAAATCTTCATAATAATTATCTTTATTAATTTTGAAAAGGTCATCTCTTGTTCAATCATATTTTTCCATAATTTCGTTTTAAATATTTTCAAATAGTGATGCACTTGGAATCATACTTTTCAAATCTAGTCCTTATTATTGTATGATGTACTTGCAGTCGGTTAAGTATATTGTATTTAGTACTGTATTTCGAGGTAAAAAGTAAAAGTTTTAAGTATTTCAAAAAAAGTTTTTTTTAAATAGTTTTCTTCTGTTTGTTCGAAAATAGTTTGCATAGATTTTTTTCGGTAATTTCTTAATTTATTAAGACAAGTTGAATTTACAGAAACTTCAGAACTATTAGGCGCTATGTTAGGAAGTGGTGATTGTATGTTACTGACGTCAGATGAATTTAGTGATGAACAAGGCTGATATATTGGTGCACTGGTATCATTAATGTGATAAGCCAATTTTGAAAGTGTGTCGTCATCAAAGACCCCTTCTGCGGTATGTTAGACTAAGGAATCTTTTGCATTATTTCTAGAATTTGTTTTTGGGACCCTAGGATTCATTAACTGTGTACCTGCTGACTCTGAGGCTGTTTTTGAGTTTCAAAGTTCTACATGTATTGTTTGCTTATTCTGTGTTATCTTTGAAAATTATCTTTCTTCTTTATTTCGTTTTTTGTTACAGTCGACGCATACAACTTTTACTTAGAGGCAAGATTTTTTCATGAGCTTTTTATTATGGTAACTTTCTCTTTTTCGCATTTCCTCTAAAGGAAAATGCGTCAGTACGTACAACCCCTTATTGTGAATGTTTTGGTATCATTTTTACATAATTTTTTCCTTTATTTTTAGCATAATTTTACAGTAAATGTTATATTTTTAAAAGTTGGGGTTATAGAAAAATCTTAAAGTGAAATCATAATACAAATACTAGTAACGAAACGAAACTCTATGGTCACGTGCGAGCGTTTAAAATCCAAATGAAGACCACCGCGCGAATGTGTGAACAGTGCACCAGGACACGAATGTTTTGTCGAGACGTGTGATTCGCGCGAGTGGCGCGGCCAATAGCGAGAACGAATGTGTGATCGCGGTATTAGAGCATTAAATACAATCACACATTTTCATAAATAATGAATGAAAGTTGGTCATTTTTATGGTCTATCGATTTACTTATCGATTTTTTTATCTTGTGAAATAACGAATGACATTTTATTGCAACACTGTCAATGTCAGTCAACTTGACGGCGTCTGTCTGAGGTTTGTGTTAGTGCTAGTGGATATTTTGGGAGTTCTCGTTTTGGCATGACTCATGCTACAACATAAACACGTTGGTGGGTCATGCTATCATGCTCTCTTTAATGTTTCTATAAGGTCTCACAGAACACAGACAGAGGCGAACTGCAGCCGCGGCAAGCCCTTATTGGTCGCTCCTATTAGAACACTTGCTTACATTACAAGCAAATACAACTGGCTGTGAGACACTATATCGGCAGTACGAATTCGAACTAACGGGAGTACAATTTGTATAAAAACATGATTGGAAATACTATTATAACTTTTAAACCCACCATTTAAAATTCTGTTAATTTATGTAGTAATTAACAATAATATTATTTACTAAATGTATAAATCTCATTGCCAAACATGAAAGTTGTATACCTGTACAAAATTTCCATAGTACCCTGCCATTCCCCTTTATAGGATCGCTTCTAATTTTCTCTTTCTAATATCTCTCTGCAAGCTTGAATGTTTCTTTCGAAAAATGGTTACATAATAAAGTATTAAATAATATATATTTAGAACAGAAACACTGAAATTGTAATTTTTTTGTCAGAATACCAGAATTTTGCATACTCATATTTTTTGCAGAATAACGCGACAGACTGACATACCTGTTCTTTAATTTACTATTTTTGTACGGACAGACCTATTCCCTAATGTGTTGTATTACTTGTCGCACTAACTACAAAAGTAAAACTACCGTGTAGTTAAATAGATACAGAGTACTAATATTTAATTTCACATTCTACCATTCTACTGATGTATTTTTTGAGCCATGAAAACACCCCGTAAGTAATTACGTGGGCAAGCCTTAATAAACCTTAAGGAAGTTTTTGATCAGTATTATTATTGTAGAGGTCCAGATAATCACATCTAGTTTGAAGGTAAAATAAAGCATTTTATGTAACATTACTTATTACCTTGATTTTCAATATTGTCGAGTAAAATATACGTTTGAGAAAATTACCCTAATAGTAGTAGTGTTTTGTAACATTTATTATTAAGAGAGTAAAATTAATATTAATAAGTTTTCACTGTAGTCGCTATAAATAATTCATTCCATAGTCATTACGTATATTTGTCTCACTTCAATAGACATTTGACACATTAAAAAACATTAATTCATCAAATCGAATATCAAATATTTAATCGAGCTATGCCAGTGTTGACAAAGCTAGGGATAGGCCGGCTTTAATCTTCAGTGATTATTGATAAATGGGCTATTGACGATGCCTGAAATGTGGGCTTTTAAATGGCGGAGCGGGAAATTTCGTTACTTTGTAAAATTTTTTTTTTTTTTTATTTGTTAAAATATCCATTAAGCAAGATAACTTTATCAACATTTATTGATTTATATATATTATATATATAGTAGTAGGTCGTTGGTAGCCGGTAGTTTATTCTTACATATATACATAAACTACCTGTCACAGTGTTTGACCGCGATTAACTCCGAAACTACTCAATCAATTTTGAGGTTTTTTTTCGGCTGGATTTGTTTCGACTTAGGACGTAGGATAGGTTTAATTTATAATAACTGATCAACCAAGTAAATAAATAGATTTATTATCTCAGTATTATTACTTAGCTACCTGTTTAATGTTTATTTAATGAGCTTATAACATTATTTAAATCTTGTTTTGTTGTTTGATTTGTATTTTTGAATCGATAACAAAAAAAATGTTTGAGATATCTCCAAAGTGGTGGAATTGAAATTAATATTTTTTCTTTATATATGATGTCCTAAATACTTTGTAATTTGACTTGTTAGTTTAAAGACTGCATCACCGTACTTTGGAATAACTCATTTTTTTTTAATGTTTCACCGCTACAACGTATTGATGGCCACTAGGTTGTTACATTATCGTAAGCCAGATTGCCGTAGCAGTCGTAACGGTCATATAAGGTCAGATACACGCTCACGACACTTATTGCTAGATTTTCTTGTATTTTGAGTTTACAAATACATAGTGTTGAAAGAATGAATAATCAGAAGAAAAGAACTATCTTTTATCGTATGTACGATAAAAGATAGTAATATAAAATTAAGTAATATGAAGTTATTTTTCTTTTTCAGTATACATCATTTCCCATCAGGTAAATACATTAATAAGATCTCGAAATTAACTTCTCGATACCGTCAAAAATATGTTTTGTCTTTGCCCTCAAATGGGCCGCAATATCTTCTTTGACTTCAGTATCTTTCTTCACGATCACCGAATGCTTACCATTCGTTTCCTGTTTTCACTGTGTTGGTCACAGGGACATCACTGAATACGTGCTTTTTCGTGACAAGATGAATACTTTAAGATGATAATACTAGTTGATGATGTACGGTCGCGGTCAGAAATTGTTTATCACCCTACGGATCACAATTGCATGCACACATTTAGGTCACAAGTTCTAAATGTCAATTTCATAATAATTTGATTGATGGTCAATCATTACCTTTTTTCTAATGATGACAATCAATTGCTCTAGGAGATGGACTGACTACTATCGAGGTTTGATATATAGAAAACCTTCTTTAAAAAAACTAATATTTTAGTTTTTTAATTAAGAATATGAAAAACAATAAAATAATAACTTCAAAAATCTTTATTTAATATCTACAGACCGCTCACCATAAGTTCACCCCTGCCGTGGTAGCTTGTCAGTATGTAGGTGTCAGATTGTCATAGTGTGAATTATTCCGCTCGTTTTTGTGTTATTAGTTAATTCTTTTTGAATTTTAAATAATATAGCAATTCAAGCCATTGAAAAGCAGTGCAAGAGAGATTGTGTTGAAGTTGCGTGCCTTTGTAAGAGAAAAAAGGCAAACGTTAATTCCATTTTATCAAGTGCGATCTCGCGTCGCCGCCATGACATGTTATTAAAACAAGATTCAGACACAATGCTTTTAGTAGAAATGGCTTTCAGGGAAACTTATACTCAATTTGCCTCCAAACTCCTTATTCGTCGTAGATAAGACTCCCTATCATACTGTACAAGTGAATAAAGCACTTACTATGAGTTCCTTAAGAAAGAAAGAAAGAAAGAAACACCTTTATTGGCCTCAACAACATATTATAGTACCTTACATTAATACAAAAACAATTACAAACAAAAAAAAAATAATTATAACTAACATAACATAAAATACAGCGAGGCCAATTCGGACTCTGCCTCAGCATATGCGTCTGCGTCACTCTAAGATGGACAGAGTGACAGACATCAGTTTATGAGGCTGATCAATTATTGATGTCATGACCATAAAGTGGTTAGGTTGCCCCATACCATTGTGACTTAAATGCAATTGAGTTTACGTAGAGTCTTTTAAAGAGACGAGTAGCTAGCAATAATAAACCAATTTTATTGACATGTTGTCTGCTTGGATAATACCTAGTACTGATAACTTCATAATTGAACTAGGAAATGACAGCAGCACAAATTCGGATACGAGAGATGATGATGTTTATGCAAATGACAGTGATATCTCGGGAATCTTCCTTTCGACCATAATTACTGTTAGAAAAAATGAAATTATAAAAATATAAATTGTGTTATTATTTACAACCTTCCTTATCTAATAACTGCATTTAATTTACAAATATGCAAATAAAACATACTAATCTTTGGAGGATACAGTACACATCCTAAAAAAAAAAAACATACAAGTTTAGATAATGGGGGCTAAAGGGTGCATATATTGTTCGCAATACCTTAGACAATGCTGCCATTTCCCAAGGCAGGGAACATCTTATGGTGAACGGTCGGTAGTATAAACTCCCTCCGCAGCTATGACGGCACATATTCTATTTCGCATAGATACAACAAGACGCCTGCATAGATCGGTCCCTCTGCTATCATTGCATACTCGAGCACAGTGTGATCTAAGAACATGAGGGTTTCTTTCATTTTGGCAATCCTAGAGTTGAATCATAAGCCCTCATAAATTTTCAATAGGGTTTTAATCAGCAGCCGAGCGGGCAATGGCACCTGCACCGTGACACTTGTCCCATTCAATGGAATGGGACAAGTGTCACGGTGCAGGTTGAACCACGCCATAGTTGCATGGGCCGTGTGCATTATCTTGAACGTAATTAACGTGTGGGAATTATGTTGCGGGATACACTACACGCACAGTAGGCAGCATCACTTCTTCCAAAAGCGAAACATAATTAATGACAGTAGGTCTATTCTCTATCGACGCCAGTTCTCCGACGCCGTCGAGGCTCATCCAACCCCAAAAGTTTACTGTTATGCCACCTGACTGGTTTTGAGGGACACGATATGACGTTCATCATAAAGAGTTCGATTATAGCGTCATAAACTTAATCTTCCGATTTGGCTTGATTCAAAGGCTTTTTCGTCGGTAAATATAGTATTAGACCAATCAAAATCGAGATGTTGTCGCGCAAAGTTAAGCCGGGCTGCTTTGTGGTCAGGGTTCAGTTCCACTTTAATGGCATGGTGTCTTTAGTCTAGTCCAGCACTGTGCAAAGCTCGATGGATTGTTCGAGCACTGACATCACATAAAGCAGCAAAATTATTAGTTGGTGTGAAACCGTTCTCTTCGTAAATTCGTAAAAGAAATGAATCATTTCTGTTATTTACGCGGCGGTTAGTATCTGTCATCGTTCTGAATTATTTCTACGAAATGTTATTTGAAATGCCGTGAAGCCGAATCCAAAACTTCACAGCGAATCGCGATATATTGAGTTCTTGTGATAAAGAAATAATACTATGTCCATATTCGAAGAGAAATATAATTTCAGCCCTATGCTCCAGGGTTAAACTTGCCATTTTATTTCGTTATGAAAAAATCTTTCGTAAAATTTCGCTCTTGTACAAACGACGTTCAAGTAATCATTTTTGATAAATGTTATTTCAACAAATAAAGAAATGACTTTCATTATCAAAATAAGATTAATAATTCTCTTTGTTATTCTCGATCCGTCATTTTGCATAATAATCTTCAATGGGTAATAAGTAATTTGATATGGCATTTTAGACTTTAGTGAAAAAAAATGTAACATAGAATCTAATTTAAAACGGGTACACATTTTCTGACCAAGACCGTACTCTATAGATATGTTACTTGTGAAGGTATGTAATTCGTAAGAGTGAAAATATTGCGAAAGACCAGAGCTATGTAGGCACCGGATGCAGCGGGTTTTTGTCCTATCCATAGTTCAAAGCATGTTTAGCTTTCAAAAATGGGGTTTTAATTTAATCGACCTTTTTGTGCAAAAATAAAAGAAATAGTTGTATATCAGTACATTCAGTTACAACAACAGAAAAGAGAATGTTATTTTGAATTGAAATGTATTATTTGCTTAAAAGTCAAAAGCAAAGTGAAAGCTATTTATAATGTTCTTATAAAAGAAATTGATTCAGTTATGTTGTTATGATTACTATAAAGTACTATAAGAATATATTTAAACCAATATAAAAACATTGAAATCAATAAACATAAAATATTTTCCCTTCCCATGTAATTACCCAGTAGAATCTAATTAAAATTATTATCACAAAAAAAAAACGAAAACTTACGTATATATAGAACCGATGTTCATCGAGGTTTGAACCACATAGTTTGAAGGAGTAAGTAACAGTAAATACATAAGATATTTTGACCAACTATGTGCTATGTTAACTATTTTATGTTTTATTTAAGATTTGTAACGTATTGTCACTAGAAATTTATAAAGATTGATATCACATCATAATTTTATACACAATGCCATCTGCAAATGGTGAAAATCATAAATCTGTAAAAGTAGTGTTTGGTATATATGGTTCTTATTTATTATTTTTGATTCTTTTTATAATAATAAGTGTAATTTCTGCCATACCTGTTTAAGGATATTCTGAAAAACAGCAAGCTCTTGTACTCATATTTTTACCTTAATATATATTTCTTTCCAATTTTAATTGTATTGGGTGTAATGTAAACTATTATTTGTGTATGCTCTTAACTGATTCCGCCGTAGGTACCAATTCCAACAATTATAAAGCAAGTGAGTAGGACAAAGTAAATTCAAGCAGTATTGCCGCCAAAACTGGCGTCTTAGTCTAGTTCGATATGTCTCGAGAACTTGCACTAAGTCGTATTTAACTTGGGCGAACACAGCTTGCGTTGCGACCGCATACTAACAAATTTTGACACCGGCTACAGCTATGTACAATTAAGGACTGCGGGTATTCCTTCATTGTGGTTAGACTACAATATGGTTTTGAGCATCCTTATCTACTTATACTACAGAAGAACAAGTTTAACAACCGTTTCATGTTATCAAGCTAAGCAATCAGCAGGTCATAAAACTTCTTAGCTCTGTTTCAAAGCAAAACTGTTGGTGGCAGTACTATAAACGTGACTAATAGATTAAGGAAAGCTAATTAAGAACTTTCTTGTGAATTCGTGACTCGTAATGTTTAACCAAATGAGTAAATAAACCATGATAGTATCTGTGTAGCTTTGTAAACGACGTTTGCTTTCTTTTCCAGATAGCTTTCAGTTTTCTTTGCATACTTGCTACTTAATTCCTTGCTATCTTAAAACTTACAAGTTGAATCTGGAAATAGTGTTTCCTAAAAGTTATTTTGAAATCTTAACGCATTTGATGTGCGTTAGATTTACTTGTTACTTATTGACATGTCAACATATTTTCATAATAGAGGAAATGATAGAAAACGGTAACAATAATGGTTTTGGACCATTGACTTAACAAACAAGAGTGATAAACGAAAATCGATTAACGGAACACGGCTGTCGAAGAAACCGTGATTTCTTAGTCATTTGTGAAGAAATCGAGCCAAAGTTAGTGTTTCTTGCCATGAAATGACTTTAATACCGACCGACATGCAACTATTCAATCACAAACACGATGTTTTAGTCGTTAATATACAGAGAATTAAGTAAACGCAAACGTTAATAACGTTTTGAATGAAAGCTATATGCTTTGTTTGATAGTCGGGTTTTAAATTAATGTTGGCAAACTATAGGAAATATCAATTTGTTTGGAATCGAAATATTAATTTATATTCGTTTGCCTGAGTAGCTCGATAGCACGTTCGTTAGCGCGTTCGGATTATGATTGTAGATATTATGTTTTTTTCGAAAAGGCCTCCAACATCGTATCGGTGTTCAAAAAAATATACGGAAGGCGCGCTAAGAAATGAATCTGTGCTGCATTTTGCAGTCGTTGGTGGGTAAGTACCAATCCGCAGTGAGCCCGCGCGGTGGGACATAGCCCATTCTAATTATGATTTTCACCAATAGGGAAGGTCTGCATCTCATAAGTGAAATGTTTAAAAGGCTATTGTTAAAAATTCAACTTCATCGACACATACTGGTGGGTAATTTCTAATTTCTTTTTTCTTAAATGATTGAAAATAGTATTTCAAATCCTTGCCTATTTTATCAGGATGACACCTTCTTAGATTATTTTTGTTAACGCGTTACTATGGTAACGTTATTGATACAATAGAAAAAGAGAGGGGAAAAAGAGGGGACAGACAAACACACAAACAACTGTGATCTTAGATTATAGATTAATGCACTACCTAAACTAATAAATGAACACTGCGTTCTTTTTGCTGACGATGTTTCTGTGCTAACCTCATTGCAAATTAAAGAAGATATAAAAGAAAAACTACAATTCACCCTGGAACAAATAACAACTGGCTAAACAACTATAATTTAAAAATTAATATTTTTAAAACAAAACCATTAGCTTTCCATCCTTTTTAAAAAGAACCTTTAAATATTAACCTAAACTATTGCACGTTCTTTTGGAACCAGTGAATGTATATAAATTGCTGGGACTACTCATAGACTCAAAGATTACATGGAAGCCTCACATAAATAGCCTAAATATGAAGTTAAATAAAGAAATGTACTGATGAGAAAACTGCTCGAGCTACTTATAATGCACATGCATGGGTCAACTACGGGATAATTTTATTGGGAAATAGCACAGACGCACAAAGTCTCTTTATTCAACAGAAGAAACTTGTGAATCATCGCAAATGTACCCCAAGATACAAGCTAGTACAGCTGCAAGTCCATTTTCCAATTTCAAAAAATATTTACCATCCCATGTATATATTTAAAATATGTAAATTTATTTTAACAAGTTTAATATTCATTTATTACTGGCACCGACTCCAAAAAACATTAGGTATATGAGTATAACTATTGTAAGATATTTAGCTGGTTTAACTTTAATTACTTTGACATAGTTTAGGAAAATTATAGTATTAGGTAATATATATTAGGAATTATTTTTTAATTTTTAGTTTTTTTTTGTGTTCACGCATTTGAAGTCGGTTTTATTTTTTTTTTAAAGTTAATTATTTTATTTTAAAAATTTTAATGTTACTTTTTTGTAGATACCCTTAGTGCATTTAATATGGGTAGGCCTCAGAGTAAACAGGACTGGAGTAGCCATTAGTCAATATCTCGTACATATTTTTCTGCCATTTTTTGCGGGGGGTGAGGTTACTACTACATTCAATGCCAGCACACAGGAACAAAAACTCTTTGCGTGTTTACAAACGCACACATGCATAATACGACAAACATATTTAAAATACACGCACACGTGCTTAAAATAGTGTGTTAACGTTCTATTCAAACACACGAATGTCATTGTGTGAGAAGTGACATGACATAGCACGAGAATATCGATATCGATAAATCAGTTTCGTTCAATGAATGAATTTATTAACTTTGCGTTAGTATTCCTACAAATACAAATTGAAACTTGATAGTTTATTGCATTTAAAAGATATTTACAATAGGTGTTATTATATATATAGAATTCACTGTGGACCCTTTTGCGTATACCCATAATGGAAAGGAGGAACTCTGAAACATTATTTTTAACAAAGCGATAGTGAATATAGTTATATTTCTCAGATTTTTACTTTGACCGATTGATTATTTGTATTTTTTTGCGATTTGCTTACATCACTTTTTGCAGGTATTTCCTTTTCAACTTATTTTTTAACCTAAAATTAATACATTTAAATGTAATAAACTAAAACTGTTATAATATTACATGTTAATATCTATTTGAAGCATAACTAGTTATATAATAAACTAAGAGGATCATTCAAGAATAACGTTGGCACAGCATGGGCAACTAATCTTCTTCTATTGTTAGATAATTTTTGAAACTGAGACGGCTCAATATGTATGGAACATATAGTACTTGTTCTTGAAGATGCCCAAGATGCCCTATTACCTATTACAAGCATGAATCCATTTTTTTCGTATGCTGTATTCTTTAGGAAAACTGAATATGAAAAATTAGATGTTTCCGGGCATATCAAAGCTTAAAGTATAAATACCAACAATTAGTATACCGCCTAGGGGCAGAGTATATTTGCCTGAACTACACATACCGATCATTTCTAATTTTAATACTGCAATACTATCTTCCAATAGCTTTCATTTATGTACAAATGACTTTTGGTACCACATACCTTACTCCTAGTATCTTGAAGTATTGCAGTTGGACAAGCCGGTTTTTAAAAGGAGCTATAAATGCTACAATATTAATAAAAAACTTAACTTAAATGTTGACGATGACATTTAGCTATTACCATACTAAAATGTCATCAAAATCCGTCGCGTAGTTTTTGGGTGATGCGTGCTCAAACATACATACAGACAGACAAAATGTTCAAAAATTAGTGATTTCGCTTCCTCTACTCTCATTACTAGCCATTTGGTTTAAGGTGGACTTGACCTGTTTTATTCTATATCTTTACAGTTTTATTCTCGTATGTATAATATCGCAGGTAAATAGTATAATTCCGCACTTTACATACGGCGTCATCAGTTCAAAATCACATACCTTATTCTTATTTGAAATCATCATTAATACCTGGTAATAATTACTGAAACAAACTGTAATTTATCTAAGCTGTGTTTTATTATCGTTAAGAAAAAGAACTAAGAAAAGGGTATGTGTTTTTTAAACTGATGACGCCGAATGTAAACTGCGGAATTATACAATTTCCCTGCGACATACAGATTTAAATTAAAAATACATATTTCCAATTTAAGTATGATACTTGCATTCATTCATTCATTACTCACTCGTAAAATCACAATATCGATGAAGTTGACATCACTATTGTGCAAATTAATATTGTACAAATTAATAAGGGTTGCTGATTACAAAATAAAAACAATTTGTCCTGTGGCTCGAAAAAAAATTTTGGTTTCTCGGAAATGATCGGGTGTGCTGGTTAGACGATGGTACCCTTTTAACCGTGTCTTTTTTATGAAGTCAGGGACACTGGAAGTATATACAGCATTAGTACTCTTAATGTTTATGAGCGCCGCCCAGCATGAATAAAAGGACAAATAGTTTGATTATTATTTTAATTAATTATTTTATTTATTATTTTATATTTCCATGTTGTGTGGCAAAGAATAGGCTTCAAGCAGCCGCAAAAGTGTAGGTATGTACTTAATACTAAACTAAAAATAAACACGCAACGTACATTGTTAAAACGAAATTATAATTGGTAATTAATTAATACAAAATTACAGTTATTTATTACCAACAAACTTTTTCTAATTTTTGTCTTAATTAATTGAAATGCGATAATGGTCAACCCTAGGTAGTCTCGTGGGGAGTGCAGCCGTGACGTCATCAAACGAACTTTGAGCGCGAAATTTGAAATTGTAGTCTGCTAAAACATGAAATAATGAATCAAATAATAATCAAAACCTAAAAATTATGCTTACAAATGAAAGGTGACACCATCTTTTTGCATACTAGATATTTTCGAATTTTTTTTACAGTAGAAAACAGCACAGGCAGGCATTTTCGTGGGAGCTCTGCACGGTAAGACGTTCTGATTATTGTGGTTTTAAAATGGCGGCTCAACTAGTTTTATATAACGCACCGGATTCCGACGCTTGTGCATTTGGCAGAGGGGTAATGTTAGGCAAAGGCTACTCCAGTCCTGTTTACTCTGAGGGGTAGGCCTACTAAACGCGCAGCTCTAATGAGACAGCGCCGTTCGTTCAAATTGGTTTATAATCGGCGGAGATATTGCGTATAAAAAAGTTCATCCCCAATTTTCCACCCTTGGGGGTTGTTTTTTTTATTATTAAATTTAAATGGGACCACCCTTGAGGTATTACCTATACGCCGAAAAAAGATTTGTTCAAATCGGTTCATAATTGGCGGAGTTATTGCGTAACAAACATAGAAAAAAAAACATACGGGTCGAATTGAGAACCTCCTCCTTTTTGAAGTCGGTTGAAAAAGATCGACATTGTCGATGAGCATTTTGGCCCTTCTCTCAATGGACTCAAGCGTCTGAAGAAAGGTATTGGGCGGAAACGTCCTAAAGATGAGAACAATACTCCATACATGATCGAACTTGCGCTTGGTAAAGATTGAGCAACTGTTCCGACGTGAACTATATTCTCACCTTCGCCAGAATGCCAAGTTTTTTTTAACTTAATTAAGCCATATTCTCAATGAAAGAGCTAAACTTGAGCGTTGGTGACAATGCCATACCGAGAAGCTCAAGATGACTAGTGACCGGCACAAATACACCTCGGAAAATAGGAGTCAAGTCGAAGGGACTCTTTTTAGCGGAGAAAAGACACGCCTGCGTCTTTGTTGGGTTGAACCTTACTAGTTTGGCATCGCCCCATTCGGAAACTGCCTGCAGAGATAAGTTCATGCGGCTGACTATCGCCACTCTATGACGCTAGATCTGTTCAACACTGGCTCGTGCATCAGACATATAGCTCTCTACAACCTGCTGTCATCTGCGTACCCCAAATTACCGGGCACAAGCAGGTCATTAACATGAAGCAGAAAAAGTGTCGGAGAGAGTACGGAACCCCCTAGAGACACCGGCACTGATAGCCAAATGGTCCGACGAGCTACCATCAATGACAACTCGTATTGACCGGTCTCTCAGGAAGTCCGATATCCAAACACACAAACCAGTGGAAAACCATATGACGGAAGCCTGCTAATAAGGCTTTCATGCCACATCCTATGAAAAGCCTTCGAGATATCAAGAGGGACGGCAAGCGCCTGACTATGCCTATCTTGATGGCTTCGCTCCATATGTAAGTGGCGTATGCTAGAAGATCTCCAGTAGACCGTTTCCGGCAAAACCCATATTGTCAGTCACTAAGGACGCCATTTTTTTTTAGATATGACAGGATACTTTTCAGGCACAGGTAGCACGTTGGCCAGCTTCCACTTGCAATTCCTGTAATCGTTGTTTTTAATAAAAAATGGTTTTTAATAAATAATGTTTAACAAAATTTCCTTACAATACAATAAGTTTCAACAATATTTTCTTGATAATCTTTTTTTTTTGCTTATGTGATACAATTTATATAAATGTTATGGACGCCGGTATCACATACATCAGGTTTTTTTCATTCTTGTTAAAACTAATGTTTGTCATTTGGTATTACTTAATTAATAAAATAAACCATATACTGGGACTCCCTACACAATATTGTTATTATATAACGTTATTTTGTTTTTAAATATTTTTCATAATTCCGGATAGATTTAGTTTAATATAAAAACAAACAAAAATAAAGCGTCATTGTGTTCAATTTCCAAAATCTTTCTTTGGCTACTAACTTGGGATTACAACAAAGTATGCGATGTTGTCTAATATATACATTCATTGATAATTCTTCAAATTTTCTCGTCATTAAACTGATATATATTTAGATATTGACAGTCATAAATGAATTTATTAATAGTACTTTAGACACACTAAAATCAAAACTAAATGAAAACTATCCTCTAAATCTTTGTCATTAGTAATGTGCTCAGAAGACGGATAGCGTTGTATGGCCAAACATATTCTCTGGGCCTACTGATTACCTGAACTATCGATGAAATAATTTTATTTGTTTATTTTAAATGTTTATCTGTACGATAATAATTAAGAACACTTATTTATAAATATGTTTGGTCCTGAGTTCAATAAGTTGCATTCATATTTTATAATTGAATATCACAATTATATTAGATACCAACTCTGTTTGGCAATAATTTATATTACTTGTCTGAAATATAATATTTATTTATTCCTTATTCGAATAAAAGCAGAATTTAATCTTTAAAACGCCTACTCTAATCCAAGCAGCAATGTTGGTTTTGAGAAACATTGGAACGCGACGTTTCGGTTGGCCGCCTTCCTACGACAAAATGCACTCACACTGGCTCGGCCGTGCACTCACGAATGCATTTACATATTGATCTCAAAATCACACTGTCTGCATTGCAAATAAAAGTGTGTTCTGTTGTTCGACGTATTGAATGTAGCGCTACGGTATTCTAAGAGCTTTCGCATTAATAAATCGTTTGTTAATTATGTAGCAGTTTGTGAAATAAAGACGTTAATCACAAAAATTGCACATAGTTCTTCTAATGTCGCAAGAAACTGTGTGTTACATACTTTCACAATTTAAGAAGACTTTTTTATACTACTTTAATATTTAAGAAATATTTACTAATCCAAGTACCTAACCGAGTTTTTGTAAAGGAAAATAAATAGAGAGAATCTGAACCTGTAGTAGCTGTTTTGGGGTTTTTATGTTTTTCAGTAAATAGTTAAATTTGTTAAGTATTAACTATAAATATTTCTCCATCAATGATCCAGCTATATTATTTCTTATATTAACAACGATTGACAGGAGTTCACATTGTACAAACGATATTTACCACCATTAATTGAAAGACTTTAAAGGTAATTTGTTTTCCTTGCACCATAAAAGCGACAAAGTATGGATTTAATTTTATCACACACTAGGTTGTAGATGTCCCACATACCTTAAAGCAGGGTGTCAAGTGGAATATTCAATGACATAACTCGTCTCAATTTGCTGAACCATTAGTGGCCGCATGTTCCTACTAAGTTAATTAATATCTAATACCCAAAATGTACCTGGCATGCTTTGTAGGTAATGCTCTTTTCTGCTGATCGTTTTCTGTGCTTGTAATACATATACAATTTGCTGGTAATTCTGATTTAATATAAGCAGTAGTGTTAAATCCTGAACTTGTATGCGTTTACCGAAAATTAATATCCCTCCGTTTCTCTTAATATATCCAAATGAACGCTATATCCGATAAAATTTTAATTATAAGAAAAATAACAAATACCTATATTACTTATTCAATGTTGCCTTATAAATCAGTTGAGGCGTTGCCTTCTGTTAGAAGATATTTAAAAACATTTTTGTAGGTACTCCTCGATAAATTGAAATACGATACAAAATTGCTTTGTGTAACAAAAGTATAAGTATAATTGCTATTGGCTCAGTAATTGGATGCTTTTATGAAGGCAACAGCAGAGCACTCGTGGTGCTTATCTCATTATTGCATGGATTAAAAACTCATAAATGTCGATAACTAATATACTACGGTTTGGAGGAAAAATGTCTTTATTTGAAACACTCGGAATGCTGTTTTCAAACCATATTTATTTTATAATTGAAAAAATAAAATAAACTAAAATCCGCCATTTTTATTTAGACAGTTTGTGAATGATTTAATACATAAAAATTATTCGGTCTCTTATAAATTAATGATTTTAAGAAATCTAAGATACCTGAAATCATGCTATTACATCAAAATATTGCAAACAAAAAACACAGCTCCTCGACCGGCAAACGAACAAACTAGACAAATGCATTTTTGTTGTTTACGAATATAGATAATATAACTATGTTACCGATATAGTTTTCATATCGATATCGCAAACAGTTTTTAGATATTGCTGTTACTACTATGATTTGGAAAATTAAAATGGGAATTGGTTTATTCAGTTACGGTGAACCAATATTAACTTTATCTCTTTTACAAAGGTGTTGGTGTGCCGACTAGGAAAGAGAAGAAACAAATATGAAACGATATTGCGTTGCATCATAAGTAATGTTCATTTGTGCATGTTTTGGGTTTGTAATTTTTCTTAACCAGTTATTGTCTCGATAACGTTTTAGTATATCAAATATGCGGAAACATACGTTTCGATACATCAGAGTTAATTCTTATTGGATGTAAAACAATACTTAAAGAAGAAAAAACTAGTTTTATTGTTATCTGTAAAATTAGCTATGTGAAACACGCAACTACTACGTAGCAGACCAGGGTCGTAGCGTATAAATGTGTGTTTATTCATTGAAATGCTTAGTTACATAATTTTCAAGTGATTTCAGGAAAGAATAAAAAAAACCTCATTTTATTTCCGTATTGGCATGCATAAGCATGGCCTCACGCAATAAAACAAATGTCAATGATGGGGAGCTTCAGTATTGATGAACAGCGGTCAGACGCTCTCTTTCATAGAGCAATTCCCTAATATAAGAAGTTTGCACTCTAATCTCGGTCCCGTCCATCACCACCACGAAACTAGTTTTCTAGAAAACCACACCTGTTCTTTCTTATGGAGACGCAGATAAAATTTCCTACTGACGCAGCGTACCTTGCATATTCGGGTTATGTCCTTGAACAATGTTTAAAGGCTTATGCGGGTGTTTGCATGTATGCACGTGATGACATTAGTTATTTGCGTCTCGGTGATCTTGAAGACCCAAACCTATCTAATATCTGAGTTCTATTAGACACTGGTTTAGAAAAAAGATATATGTGTGCATCTACAGCATGGCGCATGGCGGAGATACGGAGACTAACAGACATTATAAGAATAAGAATTAACCCTACAACGTTACCCATCCGCTCAACTGGTGGTTCTCGGTGATTTCAATGCACACCACGAGGACAGGCTGTTCTCTTATGAGAAAATAGACCACGCTGGTCGAGAAACACGACGAATAGCCTTGCCGCTAGACCTCAACAACCTGGTCTAGGAAACCACTAGAGTGCCGAACACTGACGGCCACACAGCTAATTCTTTAGACCTTCTGCTGACAACAAACCAAGATACTCGGTGTCGCTTACAACATCACTTGGCAATTCTGAGCATTGTGTGATGGAATTGGTGTCGGTATATTTTCCACCCCACCTAAGTCCAAAAGGCTCCTGGCAGGTTTGGCGTTACAAATGAGAAGATTCGGATGAAATGCGTTGCTTCTATGCATCTTATCCTTGGCACCACGTTTGCTTTTCTTTTAGTGAGCCCTAACTAAGCCCCTTGCAAGAATGCTGTGATTAATGTGCTTCGTTAAGGTACAGTTATTAAAAGAAATGTGACGGGTATTCACAAGGCTCGGTAGCTCAATTGGGAGAGCATTGGACCAGACTTCCAAAGGTTGCGGGTTCGATTCCCGTCTGAGAATTAACTTGTGATTTGAGTCGATTTTTTTCTAATATTTTTCTATTATAATAATTTATCTCATAAGATAGCATTGAAAAAATGCAAAAAACATATTAAAGTTAAAAATTTAATGGATTTTTTCATCTTAATCGATTGTCCAAATTGTTTTTTTCGAAAACGAGGGGATGTTCCTCTTATTGATGAGACAACGCTGGCCTAAAGCGTAAAACCGGAAAGATACTAGAAAATTTCGACTTGTGTTCACAAGGCTCGGTAGCTCAATAGGGACAGCATTGGACCGGTCTTCCAAAGGTTGCGGGTTCGATTCCCGCCTGAGAATTCACTTGTGAGCCGAGTCGATTTCTTCTAGAATTTTTCTATTCAAATAATTAATCTTATAAGATAGCATTGAAAAAATGCAACAAACATAATTATGAAATTTAACAAATAGTTTGAGTTGATCGCAGTCGATCTATTCAAGCACGCTCGGTATGGACATTGCAAGGAGCACGTATGCAGTCGACACACAATTTGCCGACTTCGACGACAAATGATTTGTTCCAATTAAATCGTTACCCTAGTGCAGAGAAATAATAAACCCAAAGGCAATAGGGAGTTTTGCTTTTATTTTGTATCGTTCGATTAATGTTGAAAGTTAAGCAACATCGAAAGTGACATTTTTACAAAATTATCTAACAGTTGATTAAAAAATGTATTTATTGTGTTTTTTTGCATGTATAATGCCATATTGCTATGAGATAAGAAAATACGACTGTAAAAAAACAATCACATCGCCAAGCCCTCAGGCGCATTCGAACTAACGACTTTTTCCTATCCAGGCAAATGCTCTGACCGCTGAGCTACCAAGAAGCTGATAGATGCGTCGAAAATTACAAGCGCATTTCAACTTTTAATATGAGCTAGTTTCATTCCATCAATTTTGAAAGTTAACTACCTTTAATATTATCTTAGAGCGCCTTTTAACTCTTCAACCTTTAGCTCTCCCTTTACAAAATTCGGCTTCGGGATCCCTGATGTAGACTTCGGTAGTCCCTCAGCTTCCTCCGTCTCCTTAATCCTTTGAGTCGCATCCCTCCCCGCACTCGGTCGCTGTCTCCTCCCCCAACTCAGTATCGGACTCACTCATGGGGAGCAGGAACGTGTTAAATGCATTGATGAAGAGAGGCTGATATTAGAGGCCATAAAGACCATAAAGGGCCGAGTAAGACTCAATTCTCGACCCGAATCATTTCCTCTTTATGAACTTTAATGTCAGCCTCTCCTCATCAATGCATCCAGCACGTCCCTCCTCCCAAGGAAATCTAGTCCCTTGAGGACGAGCTAGTACTCATCTGTCAACTCATTCTTACTCTTATAGCTTTCCGTTATGGTCGGCGGTTCGTCATCAATCTAATATCGGCACCGTTTTTCCTTAGACTGTTTTTTTCTACGTTCCTTGGTTTTTATTTTGCTACAAAAAAACCAAACCAAAAAGTAACCGAGAGAATGGTAGAAAGTCAGTCTACCCGGATGGAGATCCCGATGCCCTATTAACCCTACATATGTCTGGGGGGTCGGGAAATTTCCTAAGGCCGCGCTCCGCCAGCTATCTTCACAGGCGAACCAACACCATACATTCCATTACGAGACTTTGAAGTATTTAACAGTGGTTGCCTCCACATAATCCCCACAAATGGCGACCCAAGCTCCTGCAACTCGTGTAAGGTTACAGGATGGGTCGAAACCGATCCTCGGAACGAAAAATGCCCCGATATATTTCACGCTTGCGGGTTGGGCTCTATAATTCTGGCAGTCTCCACTCTGAGGAATGGCGGCACCCAACCTTGTAATATGTAAAGGGTTAAAATATGCCCCTGGTGATGTTACCTGAAATATACCCCAAAATACCCGGGTTAAACAGCTGAGCTCCCCTTCCCCCGAAAGGGTTTACGGCCGTCTTCGTATGCAACCCTCGCAAATAAGACACTGAGGTCAGTTTTATATGAAGTTCAAATTTTAACTACTGTTAAAGTATTAGTATTTTTTATTTTGGTTTAATTTTATAAACACCGTCCAAAATTATATATTATATTCTTTAAAGAAAGTAACGAAAGAAGTTTTTTTTTGTATATCACCCAGTCACAATCACGCTACCCACGGTGTTATAACAGAAGTTACACGCCCTCCCCTATTTCATTGATACATAACAATGATTTTCATAAGTTGCAAATTTGAACGAAAAGAGATTAGGAACATCAAATTGAAGAAGATATGAGTTGCTTTGTTCTTTGATTAAAACGTCATTAATCGATAATACTTTTAATAAAAAAATTGAACATAAAAGTATACCATACTTTTTGCACTAAGGTGCATTTATAAAAAATAATCAACTTATGTATGATAATTGGTTGAAGTAAAGCAAAAGGTGTTTTTTTTACCACAGAATCTAAAAAAACACAGGGATCACAAAGGCAATCCGAAAATCGGTATAACAAAGCAATAAATTCAATGATACGACATTTTAGTATCTGAAAAATATCCAAAATTGAAGAAAAAAATTAACAGGAGTAAAAGCATTTATTTTTAACCACTTTATCCAATAGCATCAATAAATTCAAGGTTTAGACATTTCATATTTTTCAGCAAAATTATTGTGTTTAAACACTATAATCACTCATTTACTGCTAAACCCGAACTCGAAGGAAAAAACTACAAGAGAAAAATTATTATTTTTTTAGTATTTTATGCTATCATCATCATCATATCAGCCGTACGACGCCCACTGCTGGACATAGGCCTCCCCCAAGGATCTCCACAACGATCGGTCCTCTGCTGCCCGCATCCAGCGTTTTCCCGCGACCTTAACCAGATCGTCGGTCCACCTCGTAGCGGGCCTACCCACTGAGCGTCGTCCGGCACGCGGTCGCCATTCGAGAACCTTTCCGCCCCAACGGCCATCGGTTCTCCTTGCTATGTGTCCTGCCCATTGTCATTTCAGCTTCGCAATTCTTTGAGCTATGTCGGCGGTTTTTGTTCTCCTACGGATCTCCTCATTTCTGATTCGATCGCGTAGGGAAACACCAAGCATAGCTCTCTCCATTGCCCGCTGAGCGACCTTGAGCCTTCCCACAAGACCCATAGTGAACGACTACGATTCACTGCCATAAGTCATCACTGGCAACACACACTGGTTAAAGACTTTCGTCTTAAGGCACTGAGGTATTTTGGACGCGAAAATGTATCGCAGCTTCCCGAACGCTGCCCACCCGAGTTGGATTCGACGAGAGATCTCATTCTCGAAGTTGGATTTACCTAACTGTACTGTATGTCCTAGGTAAACATAGTGGTCAACAACTTCGAGTGTAACGTTCCCAACATTTACTGGAGCGGGTGTAACTTGGGCGTTGGACATAATTTTCGTCTTGTCCATGTTCATCTTAAGACCCACTCGTTGGGATGCGTTACTGAGATCTTCGAGCATGGTGCTTAGGTCTTCCAAGGTCTCAGCCATTAGGACCACATCATCGGCAAACCGAAGATGCGTCAGGTACTCGCCGTTCATGTTGATGCCAAGTCCATTCCAGTCCAGAAGCTTAAAAATATCCTCCAACGCAGCAGTGAACAGTTTCGGAGAGATAACGTCTCCCTGTCTCACTCCTCGCTGTAGTTGGATAGGATTAGAGCTCTGGCTTTGTACTCGGACCGACATAATGGCGTTTTGGTACAGGCACCTTAACACTTCGATATACCTGTAGTCCACTTGGCACCTCTGGAGAGACTGCAGCACTGCCCAAGTCTCGATCGAATCAAAGGCCTTCTCATAGTCCACAAACGCCAAGCAAAGTGGCCGATTATACTCTTCGGTCTTCTGTATAACCTGCCGCAGCGTATGAATGTGGTCTATGGTGCTAAAGCCTTTTCGGAAACCGGCTTGTTCGGGAGGTTGGAAGTCGTCAAACCTGCGAGCAGGACGATTCGTAATGACCCGCGAAAACAGCTTGTAGACATGGCTCAGAAGCGAGGTGGGTCTGTAGTTCTTCAGTAGGGTTTTATCGCCCTTTTTGAAGAACAAAATCACCTCGCTTCTGCTCCATGCCTTCGGCGTTTTGCCCTGGACGATGACAGAATTGAAGAGCGTCTGGAGGACTTTAAGTACCGGCGTGCCGCCCGCTCTCAGAAGCTCTGTTGTAATTCGGTCATCTCCCGCCGCCTTGTTATTCTTGAGCTGTTTGAGGGCCATTCTAATCTCGTACAGGCTGACGTCCGGGATATCTTCGGTATAGTGTCGGGTAAGCTTGGCTCTAGGATCTCGAGCTCTGCTTTGGCCTGGTGTAATACTGGAATACAGCTGCCTATAGAAACTCTCAATCTCTCTCAGGATTACAGGAGTCGATGAAATGATACTGCCGTTCTCAGTTTTCAGCCTCGTCAGTTGACTTTGCCCAATAGACAGATCTCTAGCGAACACTTTGGAGCCTTTGTTCCGCTCTATGGCCTCTTTAATACGCTCGGTATTAAATTGACGAAGGTCGCTCGTCAGCGACTTCGAGACCTGTCTATAACGTAGGGCATCCGCTGAGTCTTGCAGTTTCATTTCATGTCTCTTATCCATGAGTTCGAGAGTATGTGCGGAGAGTTTCTTCAATTTGGGACGGTGGGTTTTGAAGTATTTTGACCCTACCGTACGGACAGCATCCACCACCAGGTCGTTCAGATCGTCGATATCTATGCTGTTATCAAGGGTCTCGAAGCGGTTCTGGAGCTCGAGCTGAAAGCGCTCGGGGTTTTGAATTTGGGTCGGCACTGGTCGGAGCGTAGATTTTATCAGTCGCGATCTTTCAAGCTTCACGTTGATATTCAATGTGCCTCTTACCAGTCGGTGATCGCTCCCTGTCTTAACAGCGTTGATCACAGAGACGTCATTGAATATTTGCTTCCTCGTTGACATGATAAAATCGATCTCATTTTTGACCTTGCCGTCAGGACTTATCCAGGTCCATTTGCGAGTTACGGGCTTCCTGAAGAAGGAGTTCATCATATAGAGGTTCTCCCTCTCCATAAAGTCCGCCAGCATCTGGCCTCTGTCGTTC
The DNA here is from genome assembly GCA_927399485.1 of Calamotropha paludella. Classification (NCBI taxonomy): domain Eukaryota; kingdom Metazoa; phylum Arthropoda; class Insecta; order Lepidoptera; family Crambidae; genus Calamotropha; species Calamotropha paludella. The sequence goes on along the minus strand of OV656804.1, from coordinate 14,443,639 downwards.
CGTTCCCCAAATCCAAATTGCCCCACTCTCAACTCGTCACCGCAGCGTTTCCCCAACTTTGCATTGAAGTCTCCCATCACAACCGTGTAGTGGGATTTGTGACTATGTATGGCCCTAGAAATCTCCTCATACATAGCCTCCACTTCGTCATCGTCGTGTTTCGAGGTTGGAGCGTACACCTGGATGACCGTCAACGAATACCGTAATGATATTCTAAGTACCACTCCATGGAAATACTACCGATGGATAGCACGTTGTTGACGAGGGACTTGTGGACGATAAACCCGACACCACCCACAGACAGTTGGTCGCCCTCCCGGAAGTACAGCAAGTTACCGGAGTCCAAAATTATCGTGTCCTCTCCCTCTCTTCGGACTTCAGACAACCCGATGACGTCCCAGTGTAACTTGCCGATAACTTTTCAGTCGAAACGTCAGGATTAAATAAAAAAAAAATAAAACATGCGCAAAAATCCGTAAAAAAGTGTTTTATTCTGATGTGTAATGTGCGCGGAAGTGTAAGAACTAAATATGTTAACCAGTACGGGCTGGATATCGCCAACAAAATCCGCCGGTTGGAAGACCTGATGACTAAGCGCGCAAGAAAGATAACATCTTTGAATTTCTTGAAGAGATGCCGTGATCAAGGTCTCATCCCGCACTGTGTCCGAATCACTCCTAAGTGTGACATACGTGGGAGCGCCAGGATCTTACAACAGGCAAGCAAAAAACTACTAATCAGTTTGATTCGGGAACATCGTTTTAACTTAAATATATTAAATAATAAAATCGATTGTTCATTCAATGAGTTAAAAATACAACTGTCTAGGGAAGACTTTAATAACTGCATAAATTTGCTTCATAAACGAGAAACAGCAAAATATAATGAATGTAGGAATAGACAAATCTCAAAATACCAGAGACTAGAAACAACCCGTCATTATAAGTATCGGAACGCAGACTGTAATACCACCACAGACCATAGAGTTCCGAACCAATCCCGCGCAGTTGTCAATTTATCAAAACAAACATTGGATGAACCTAATTTAAAAGTTTTAGAAAAAGGATTAAACTTCGCGGTTGCCCCTCGCAGGATACCGTATGAGGACATTATATGTAACGTTGAGGATTGTTTGCTTAAAAATAACTTCAAAAAGGAGGATATGGAGGCAATCCGTCAAGACATTTCATCTGTTCTACGACGTAGTAAACCGCCGAAACCTAACCTCTCTTATAATGAATATATCGCTTTAAAAAACCTGCGAAATAAATCAGATCTTACAATCCTCCGAGCAGACAAAGGCAATGCCACGGTAGTAATGGATACGTCAGATTATAATGATAAAATGCTCCAGCTCTTGTCGGATGAGAACACATACAAAAAAGTTAAAAACGACCAAACTTCTAAGGTACTGAAGAAAACCAGTGAACTTATTAAGACGCATTCCGAGGTATTAGATCTTGACGTCAACCATCTTATTCCTTCCTGCCCTAAACCGCCGAAGTTGTATGGGTTGCCGAAAATACACAAACAAGATGTACCGCTACGTCCCATCGTTAGCCAAATTGACTCACCAACCTACCGTTTGGCTAAACACGTAGCTAAAATACTATCACCACTAAGGGGTAAAACAACAGCCTATGTAAAGGATTCCTACCATTTTGTTAGTGAGATACAACACCTACGTCTCACTGATGATGAAACTATGGTTAGCTTCGATGTCCAATCTTTATTCACAAGCTTACCTGTTCAAGATTGCATTGATGTCACTAGGAAGAGACTAGAGAAACACAATATACCAAGTGAATATTCAAAATTACTGGAACACTGCCTAACATCGGGCTATCTCTTGTGGAATGATGAATTCTACCTACAAGTGGATGGTGTAGCAATGGGCTCTCCTGTATCACCCATAGTCGCCGACATATTCATGGAGGACTTTGAGGAAAGGGCCCTAGCGACGGCACCGGTGTGTCCACGCTTTTACAAAAGGTATGTAGATGACAGATTCGCTATATTACCAAGAGATATCGTTTCTGTCTTTTTAAGTCACCTTAATTCCGTTCATCCCAACATACAATTTACTATGGAATTAGAGACAGACAATAAAATAGCCTTCCTAGATATTCAAATCAGCAGGAATCCAAATCAAACCCTTAGTCATACAGTGTACAGAAAGGCAACTCATACAGATAGATATTTAAATGGTGACTCTCACCACCATCCTATACAGTTAGCTACCGTAGGGAAATCTTTGTTTCAGAGAGCTCGTGGCATCTGTGACCAACAACATCTGACTGCTGAGCTTCAGCATGTCAAGAGAGTACTTCAAAATAACAAGTTGCGAGTACCAAGACTGCGTCACAGAAGCCGCGCCAAACCAGCCACAGTAGAGCGCCAACCTGCTGTCCTTCCCTACATGAAGGGGGTCACTGACAAGATTGGGAATATTCTGAAGCGGGTTTCTATTAAAACTTACTTTAAACCAGCCAGGAAGATTGACCAATTCTTACGATCGGTCAAGTGTAATATACCCCTTCAGGCAGCGGGTGTCTACAAAATCGATTGTGACTGTGGGCTCTCATACATCGGGCAAACAAAGAGAAGTATAGGGACGCGCATTAAAGAACACGTAGCTGACATGAAACATAGGCGCGATAACAGGTCTGCAGTGTGTGAGCATGCTTTTGAGGGGCCAAACCACTATATTCGTTTCGATAAACCACAAATTTTCGCTAGAGAACAAAGATTTGTTCCTAGGATGCTACGCGAGGCTATTGAAATTAGGAAACATCCTAATTTCAATAGAGACGAAGGTTGGAGCGTTCCACCTGCTTGGGACCCCATAATTAATAAATTAATACCTACAAAAACACACACTGCAAGACATGATGATGTAGTTAGCTCTTTTTGCAAATAATTAAACAGTAAGATGGAGGTCGGTCCCCCTGCCCGAGTTTCTTTCGCCAGTTCTTCTCGGAAGGCCCTCCCAATTTCCAAACTGGTAGTAGACTCAGTAGTATACAATGTAATCTTAGTGAGAATTAATTAAATAACTAAATAATGTTTTTAAAATAAATTAAAACAATTCGATTTATATAAAATAATTTAATAATTAGGAACGTGCCCGATTAAAATATTGTGAAGGTAGTAGAAAATACATGACAACCGTCATCTTAGTCATCCTGTGATCACGGCTCCTGTAAAGGAGTCGAAACGTCAGGATTAATTTTAAAATAAAATAAAACATGCGCAAAAATCCGTAAAAAAGTGTTTTATTCTGATTTTCTTTAATTTTATTCCTTTTTTTTTACTTCGTCACTTCGTAAAATGCACGGATTATTATTATTTTTAATTTCTCGAGGGTTTGGGCCTCCTTTACATAAACCAGCCGTTTAATTTCGCCCTCGATTTCAATTGAAAGTGTGAACACATTTCGTTAGGTAGATAATTATGTGACGTTAATGTGTGATCACAAGGTTATGCGTCACTGGAAGTCCCCGGGTGACTGATTTTATTGCGAAACTCTGCGCGCACCATGCCCGCGCATCTCTTTGCGGCGATGTTTCGTTCTAAACATTTCGGGCGTTCGTTGAACTGTAGGTATATTTTACCAGTAACCAGCTGTTGTAACAATTCGCTCGGAATAAATATTTTTTGCGGAAATTTTACCTAATATTTAAAAAAAAATGAAGTGTTTGAATGATATCTTATGCCTCGAAAAAATCTGGATGGTGTTTATAAAATACCGCTGTATATAAACCATTATCAACATTATAATAAGAAATAACCACCTTTATAATCATTTATTTCATTATGTAATCGATATTTCATTAAAAACTTAATCTTAAACTCAAAATTTAAAATATTTATTGTTTTAATAAGGATAAATTTTACTAACTCTAATACTGGGACCTGAGTTCCCTTTGTATCTACTGTAATATAGTCAGCCAGCTTTTTTTTCTTTCTATCGTGAATAAGAAAGCACTTGACGACTATCTCGCCTGATGGTAAGCGACGATGCAATCTAGGATGTAACGCGTTTGCCTAGAAGATACCTATCTATTCACTTGTGACTTGAAGACGCCTAAATTGCATTTATTAGGAAACACAGACTCAGGCAAAGAGTTTAGAAGTACGGATTACAAAATTGGAACCAAAACGCTTAGTGCAACTCTTTGGTATATCAACGAAACAACGGTGGCGCCACATCGTAAGTCTGGTTGATCGATGAAAAATGGTAACGGCGCAACAAGGCTGTGCAATTCTGCTGCACATTCTCCGATATGTATCCTATAAAAAACGAATAGGCTGGCTACCTTCCATCTATGCTCAAGGCTTTTCAGTTTATTATTAATGAGTTTCTTAGCCCTCCTTTCAGTGGACCGTCCCAAAGATGAGAACAGTACCTCTACACGATCTAACTTGCGCTTGGTAAAGATTGAGCCACTGTTCCGACGTGAAGTACCTTCTCACCGCCAGAATGCCAAGTTTTTTTAAACCAATTGAGCCTTACTCTCAATGTAAGGTTCAAAATTGAGAGTTGGTGACAATAACATGCATAGGAAATCAAGATGGTCTGTGATCGGCTTTTAGCGGAGAAGAGATCCAAAAGTAATGATAATGAATATTAAATAACATGATTATAGTTAATTTTTCAACAAGTTAATAAATTTATTAATAATCCATCGTTTTTCTAAACCTAAAATTCTCTTTGAAAAAGTCTTTTTCTTGACTTGAATAAAAGCCTCTACGGCGGCCATCACTTCGCTATTTTCTTCCAATTTCTTGCCTCGGTGGTGTTCTTTGAGCCGAAGAAAGAGATAGAAAGCGTTGGGAGCTAGATCTGGCGAATAGGAAGGCTGTTTGGCCAATTAAAATCCCATTTCTTGAATGGCAGCTATCGCAACTGCAGCTTTGTGAGCCACAGCATTGTCTTGATGAAACAACACTCCAGCGCGCAGCTTGCCGCGTCTTTTTTCTTTGATGGCCTCTTGCAATCTTCTTATTTGGTCTGCATAGTAAAAACCTGTAATAGTGGCTCCCTTTTCCAAATATTCCACCATTATTATTCCTTGTGCGTCCCAGAAAACGAAGGCCATAACCTTCCCCGCCAAACTTGACACTTTGAATTTCTTCGGCGTCGGTGAGGAGGCTCGTTTCCAAGTCATTGATTGCTGTTTCGTTTCAGGATCGAAATGGTGTATCCAGGTCTCGTCTATTGTCACAAAACGTGACAAAATAAATCCTGGTTAAGTTGAAACTTTTCAAGATTAGCCCTCAAAATGTCAATTTGTTTTTTCTTTTGTTCGTCGGTTAACATTCTCGGTACCCAACGCGCTGACACCTTTTTCATATGCAATTCGTTTGCGAAGATTCTTTGGATACTGTCATATGAGATCTTCGATCTGCCAACACGATATTTTCGACATTTTTCACGTTATCCTCAGTGAGGGACTTGGATGGGCGTGTCTGTAATTGGTGGCGTCCGCACGACTGTCCTTTAACGTGACTGGGCACAGGTTGCACGTTACCGAGCTTCCAGGTACTTATCCTTTAGCCATAGACAATCGATAAAGGCGTGTCAATACCGGAGCTAACTCAGAACCGCAAGTATAAGTGTTGGCTGGTATACCATCCGGACCGCTCGCTTTACTCACGTAAAGTTCGGTTTGTCTAATACGGATTTCAGACTTCATAAAAGTCCCACAACTTGACAAACCGGAAGGTACAGCATTGCCAGGATCTAAACGCGAATATTCGGCAAATAATTTGGCAAACAAATCAGCCTTCTCTTTACGGTGTGTGCCAGTGATCCGTCAGGTTTCTGCAAAGGAGGCACCGAGGAGCGGCAGAAGTTGCCCTCGACCGACTTAGCCAAGGACCAAAACGCTTTACTACCAAAAGGACATGAAGCAAGCTTTTTCCCTGTTCGTCTTGTGAGGTTCTGACCCGTTCTCCAGTTAGGCTTCACCAGACTTCAGCATTGAAACACGATCAGTTGGGACCGTTTGGCACTGTTGTCTTTGACTGGTGAGTGGTAACACGCAGCGGCCGAAGTCTACCACCTGAAAGGGGTTTACTCCTTTAGTACCACCCAAGGGCCACGTGTGAGACATCGAGGGCTAAACCCCAAGGACGCGAGTAAACTTGGAACCCCAAATAAAGCTGTAACATTAATTTGATGAAAGATCTTTGTCAAAAGGCATGGAGTATAGGACTATCCAGGTCCATAATCCACGGTGTACTTAGTTTGAACAGTACGACAAAGAACGACATATCGTACAGCGTGCTCGAGGATTCATTCTAGTGACGTAACATTAATAAAGTTAGGTATTTCGATAGGGAAAAACGAACCAACTTATTCTTTTGAATATTAAATGGTTTACATGTGAGTTTATTACTTAAGCATTTAATTGCTAGATTACAAGAATAGAATTAACTTGTCTCACATCCCCTCGCTATTGATTCTTTATCAATTGTACGACACTGTTCGATGCTGTAGGAAATAATACCTAGAACTGTTTTATATGTCATAAAAGATTCTGTTAGACGTAAATATAAGATGAACGAAGTTTTAATTAATCGGCTTGTGTTATAAGATTTTATTCGTTACGGAGAAGGCTAACTTTTCAATTTCACTTATTTCAACACTATAATAATTACATAACAAATCCTACCCGATTGGTCTACCTACTTGGTTGAATATACAGAAAAGTATAAAAGAGTTATGTACTATAAAATACTCGTAATATATGTACCTACTCTTTTTAACCATGACATAAAAAACAGAGATAATTTAAGAGTTACGAATATTGTCGTTCCGTTTGTTAAAACGGAGAATTAACCATCCTAGCTGAAACGAAAATGGCACCAACCATCATGTCGCACCATTCCTACTCGTTTAAACAAGTTTTGAGAAAGTAAGAGACAGTAATCGACAAGGGCACCTGAGTTCTACTCGACGTAGGCTAGAATCAAACTTATAACCATAGAGATAGTAGCAACGCAAAGCCGATATGCAAACTTCTCTAACGTGGAGGTCGTCAAAATATTATCAACAATTTATTGAAAAGGATTTAACATTATATGCATCGTAACACGTAGATTTCAATCTGAATAAAATTTGTTTAATAATTTCAAGTTCATTCCTACATGAGAATATCAAATAATCCTCCTATTAAGGATTATTGAAGTTGCAGTCTGTACTCATACCACTTTCACCATATCATCAAATATTCAAATATTCTCATAAAATACCCTTCCTCAGCCAAACTGCGTCATTACCATAAAGAACACCGTAACGGCTATAATAGACCATGAAATGGGGATCAATAATCAAACGTTCCATATAACCTTTGAAATATCGTCTCGGAAAAAAGGCAGACACACTTCTGAAAACAAACTGACGGGGTGGAGAAGCGACGAAAGTCAATTTCACGGGTTGTGAATGCTTCTTCTGAAGTCAGCTCGCTCGAACAATCCGCGACTTGGTTACTATTAATCACCATCTAGACAAAATATCGTTCACTTTAGATACTGATGTTCCAAAAATACTCCAAAGGCTGTGAAATCCGATTACAAACCTCTTGAATAAATAAATGAAACGGTAAAGCTAATATTTGAAATAAAATACTGAATGAAGCCAATAATCTATTGCTAAACAAAAATAAGAAAAACTGGATTAAATATTTCATAACGTTTTCCCGAAAGGAGTGCTCACAATCGAATATTTACTATTTGATTTACAATAACTTTTCTGGAAAATATTCCATAGGAGATCCCGAAAGAAATTGTTTATTAATACAAATTATTTTACCAGTGAACCAAATTTTTGTTACTTATAAAACCTTATAAAGAAGTTATTGTTTACACGGGAAAAAGCAGGTGGTAGCAATTAGTTGATACTATTTTTTCTTTTATATAGGATAAATAAAAGGTGACCCGGCACCTCGTATGGGCTTATGGCTTATAATTTTACAAAACTACACTAAATTATTGATGTAACAATTTTCTTGTGAGTCTTTTACTTAGCAGTTCTAAAAAGTTCAATGGCCGTTATAAATTACGTACAATGGTTCGAAGTAATCCATCTAATGTAAAAAGTTTAAAGTTTCCTTAGAAAATTTTCGCAGAGCCAGTGACATGCGAAACTTTGTGAACTTAACCTATAAATCATGCAAACCGACCATTATGTGAAATATTAGGTAGATATATAGTAAATCTTAATCTACTTTTCTTGTAAAATGGTGAGAGGGTGCAACTTCGTAATCTCGAAAGAGTTTGAGTATGTGGAAATATTTTTGAATTCAGTGCGGCATAGAATATAATATACTGATACTGTTATATGAACACAACTTTAGAATATTATAATCACAACAAAATATACATAAGAAACTAAATACAAATAATAATTGAGATTAGTTTAAAGCTCGATTTTTAACATAATACAGCAATTCAATATCAATGTTTCATCAACTAGTTACTGGACTTATATTTTCAGTTGTGCAACGGTGTAAGCTTTACACAAAACCGGCAAGGCATTTACGAATTATATAATTGATTTCGACTATTACTGAGGATTCTGCTTTGATGTAAAAATTTACTATTTTTAATAAGGATTAATCTGCTATTTTATTAAAATTATATTTTAACGTAATTTTTTAAATCATACGTGTAATCTTTTTGCTGTAGGTTATTGTTTGGGTCTCTTATATAATAAATTTCAAAATATGACCTACCAAGATAGCTGAGCGGTAATGTAAACATCCCACAACCATATCATCTATTCGATTTTCTCGATTTTTGCTCACAAACACTTTCGATGTCATCGAATCGAAATTAAGTATATGTCAGCTATATCGCAGGCTCTTGGACACGGAAAAAGAACGGTGGAATTGTCTACGAGAATTGGAAAGCTCAAGTGCTGAGTGAACGGAACGTATCGCTTAGATCTCAGGGGATTCTCCAAGAGCGGTTAACTGGCTACATTCCTCGGAGTTTGAGCTAACAACTTGCCATGTTTCGTTTATTTATTGTCAAAGTATTACTATATGGAATTCGCTCTCAAATGGAATTGCTTTTATAAGAATTACGGCGCACTGTAATGTTACGAAGGTAGGTACGTTTTAACATATCTGTACACAAATATTATTAAAGTATTATTGATATTGTAGATTAGATAAGTGACGAAGCCAAAACAAATTTAAAAAGTTGATAAAGAGAAAAAAACGCAGTACGTGTAGAATATTAACGTAATGGTAAATAAGATTAACGAATAATAAAATTATTAGCTACAGATTTTTCTATTAAACATTTTTATTGTAAACGCGTACTGTTTTTGCACTCATAATGAAAATATAACAAAAACAAAACAGTAGCGGTATCGTTACAAAAAAACCAAAACTTATTATTGTAACCTTTGAGTAAATTCTAAGAAGTAAGTGGAAAGTCAAAACCAGAAGATATCTCCGTCTAGGATCACTGACTATATCCGAGACAGCGTTAGTCTTAATGCACGTTTCGCTTTGAGATGTAAAGCTTCCTTCCATGATATTACCTGGAGACCGAAAGAGTCACGACTGACTCGGAAACCTCTAACTCTAATTCCCAGGAAACATAACATCACATAGACGTGTAGCTTTTAAACTTTCCGCTGTGTAATGTAATAGGTAATTCAATTCCAACATACAGTTGAGAAATATGCTTCTTTGACACACATTCAAGATTGTCCTTGCAGCTAGTGTATGAATTATTCAGCTTTATGATTCAGCGGAGAAAAATAATTAAGTTTTCCTTAGTGGAGGAGCTCGCTTGCGGCCAGTCCGCTGTTAATTAATCATCCCAGCCGTCTCTTTCTTCACTTTCTGAAATAGGTTAATAATGGCTAACTTTTTCGCAACCTTTCTGTCGTTTGCATTATTGAATAAGTAAATAAAATATTTCAAAATTTAATTAAGGGTTTTTTTTATCCTTTAAATATTCGTTTAAAACGCTCTAGATATAGTCGTATATCTTATGAGGATAATTTAACTGGTAGTAATGGTAATCAACTATTGAGATGATTATATGTATGATGACTCCTATTTATGTGTGTGTGTTAATTTTGTTAATTTTAATTTTGTTAGCTACTTAAAATTTTATTTCGAAAAATAGCTCGGAGTTCAATGAAAATTTAAGATTTCAACCTTTATGTTCTTGTTAACAGGAACTTTAATTTTAAATATATATTCGAAAGATATTGATAATAGATATATACTAATATTATAAATCCTATTACTGCCATCTAGTGCGTATCATGACCAATTTACTGTGCTAAATCTGGTTTAAGTGGAAAAATCTCAGGAGTTTGACAGCTTTTCATTCTACCTGGATCAGCTCTGCAGCTGTCGTATAAAGCTTTTATAGTCTGAAGTTAAATTTCTAACCTATCTTATACATCATCTCCAAGGCAAATTTCTTTTTGAAGTAAATTATGTAAACTATTTTTTAGATAAAAATTGGAACGTTGATGTAAAAATGAGTATTACCCAAGTCAAGAAGATAAGTTTATAATTCCTTAAATAATTAGGAAAGTTTATAAACCAAGATTATATTATTTCTGTCTTATTTTACGTTTTTACATTTCAAAAAAGCGGTAATTTCGTAATTCCTGTTTCACACACAAACACACACGCATGCAATGATTAGTGATTATTTGTTCGAAAAACGTAATAATTTAGCGAAAGTCAAAATTGAAATATGATTGCTGTAGAAACCATAATACATATTTAGTTAAAGTTAAATGTAGAATCACAATGAATGACTACTGTGAAAATTCTGAACAAAATTTAAGACCGAATGAAGCAAAGTAAAGAACAAAACATTCCAACGTTTTCCTTAAATAAGATCCGGCGCACAATTTAGTTTTCCTTCATTAGCGAGGGACAAATCCTTTCACTATTCTCCATCTAATTGCAGTATTAGGGGAGCTCGATGAGCTATTGTAGAGCGTTTTCTGTCTAAATGCTTATCTCCAAATCAGTAGAAAATAATTAAAAACAAGTAAGAATTTTAACATAATTGTATTACATCTCTACAATTTATAGTATAGTATTAAAATAAATATTTTATTTTAAACAATTTGTTAGATCAGATTAGATTGAACACTCTCTCTTAACAATATACATACAATGATACAAGTAACATTTTGTTATAAATATTTTATGGCTTTTTATTAATTACATTACATTTTATGAACATTAATAGTTACTTACTTAATATTGTACTAGTTATTACTATATTCTAGTTGGCATAAAGACTTTTAGTAAATATGTGAGTCACACGAAAATAAATGATGACCTTTGTGACACAAAGGACATGAAAATTTTTTGGATTGGGGGTAAACTTTGATACAACAATACTTGTGGGTTTTTATACGGATACTTATGGTGAAGATAAGACACTGTTCTATCATTTAAATATAATGTATTTATACAAATACCATAGTTATGTGAAAATATATATAACTATTACTATTTTATGATGTTGAAAAGAATGTCAAGTATAAATATATAATTATTTTGTATTTGTGAATGTCGCTGAGCTCCATCTAAGGAGCTGGACTGATTACCATTTTTTGTGTGGGAATGTATATGTTAGTGGATCATTTGAATTTACAAATGCCGGGCCAGACAACGTCTGCTGGGTCCACCTGTATTATAATATTATTTTGTTATCTTGCTATCTCTAGATGTCTCTGTTATTGATTGATAAGAAAAATAATACTACTTCTCTCGTTTCATTGATAAATAAATTACTTACTAAAATTACTTCGACTTTATTGGTGTTTACTTTATGTAAACAGATATTTTGATATCCCAAACAGGTAATTGAATTTCAAAAAGTTCTCTCTCTCTTTGAACTTTAATAAATTCAGGAAAGAATATATTTTCTAGTGTTTTCGATGTTAATCACTTTGCCCTCGTTTTATTTTTAGCTTCATAGATCTCACAACAATGGGTTTAAAACCGTACAAATACAAAATAATCTTTATTGGATCAAACAAAAGTTAAATCATTAAACAAGTAATTCAATTCCTATCACAGATCCATTATGTTAGTACAAAACAACTTTAAAACGATTGTGACTAAATCAAGTTATAAAATAAATATAAAGGTTAATAAAACTACAGCATCACTTTCATTTGTTTCGTACGGGTGCTTTATGCAAGGAGCGCACGTATTTATTTTAACAATTGGATTATCAGGCGGGAATCAACTGGTTTATCTGACGTAAGAGCGTAATAAGTCATACGATATAAAAATATATACATATTTTTATATATCAACGTTCAATCATTAAGCAATCAATAAAGAAACATGATGTTATAAAAAACGCATTATTTTGTTTTTCAAACAAAATCAACGTGTTGACTCCGCCTCCCTCCTTAAAACTGAAAATAGAAGTATTTTGGTAGTGGCCCGCATCTATTATTATTATTTGCAAAAATACGTTGTTGTTCTCTCACTTGTTTTGCTCCTTCTTTTTGTAAAAAAAATCATTAGGCCTTTTGCGCACTTTTAAAATTCTACTTTTAAATAAAAATAAACGAATCGCTTTATGTATGATTCTGACATTCGACTCTTTTGACTCCTTTTTACAGAATGACTAGGGAAATGGTAGTTACGAGTGTGCTACTAGCATCCAACATTTTAATAGGATACCTTCCCAACTATTTAACTAATTATTATTTTTTAAGTTACATCCATTTTTAATTTCTATTATTTTTCTTCAGGAGCTCATAGATAATAGTATCTATATGAACGCTCTGCATCTATATGCAGAATGTAAAATACAGGTGTGCTCGGCAACGGATGACGTTGCGAGAAGATTCCGACAGCGCGGATTAACTCTGCGCAGATCTTCCGCCCGATCGCGCGAGTGGATCCGCGTTCCCTCTGAACCCCTACTAATTTGGGATAAGTGCTCACGTAGCAGACTCAACGGCTCGACTACGAATGGGTACCTTTGAACCTGTTTTGACGCTTCAGAAAAAAATGGGTACATGCTCGATACATTTTTATACCGATACCCATTTAGTGTTTGAACGAGTCATTGACACATGTACTAATTTTTATTATTTTTTTATTTTAAAATTGTTTTATAGAAGTTTCGGTTTTAACAGATAATCAAAATTTTCATGTGAATTTAAAACAAGAAAATCCTCTACTCATGTAGAGTAGAGCATTTTCTTAAAGTATCGAATAATAATTAAAAAATGTGTGCGTGTATCTTTACGAAAGTAAAGATTTTAATTAGCAGAAACTATCTTAACAGACTATAGAATACAGTGTTACTTCCATCAGAAAAAAATTGATTAACCCTCAAGCCACGCCTAAAGCAGTTTTACTCCAAAAATTGCCCTATTTATTAATAATCATTTCAAATACGTGACAAAGATATTAATGAAATGAAATGTTTAATTTGCTGTGAATAGAGTTAACATTGGATAAGTTGGTCATCTTAAATATATAGTGTTTAGACCTATTAGACCATTTTAAATAGCATGCTTTGCAAATTTGCAAATAATAACCAGTCAAATTAATTTTTAAATTACCATATGAAGCCAAATTACATTTCTAAATTAGATTTACATTGTCACATAAATAATGTCATTTAAAATGAATAATCCATTTCAATGTAAAATAAAAAAAAAATCATTCTACCATTTACGTTCTCTTTACGGTTTTTCTGTCAGCGACGACCACAGTCACAGACCACATTCCTTCGAACTCATCAATCGAATAAGATATGTGTTTTAACAACCATTTTCGTAATATTGTCTTAAATCAATTTAGAGGCAAATCCTAGCGTGGCAATTCTTTAGAAATCGCTGACTTTATTGAACAGTCTCTCAAACTAGCTCATTAGGATCTACACGATACATCTGAAGGCTTCATCAGCAACTCGTTGGATCTTTAATGTACATCTCCATTGGCACTAGACCGGACATATCACATGCAGTATCTGTTCACAGCCAATTCAATGCACATTACGGGGAGGTACACTGGAGAAATGCTAAAAAGGTATTTCGGTACCTTAAGGCAACAAAAAATAAAAGGTTGATTTACACAAAATCAACAGAAAGCATTGTAGGATATGCTGATGCAGACTATGGATCTAATCTCATAGATCGCAGAATCTACACTGATTTTGTGTTTATTCTCAGTGGCTCTGCCATATGCTGGGAATCACGTAAACAACGCTCTGTCGCACTCTCAACTACAGAAGCAAAATACATGGCTCTTAGCGAAGCATGCAAAGAGGCCATATTATTAAAATATTTGCTTAAGGAAGTTTTTGAATAGAGCAATCCAACACTGTATTGCTATAATCAAAGTGCACTTCAACTCACCAAAAACAATACGCATCACTCACGCACCAAACACATTAACGTTAGCCGTTATTTTATTAGAAATTACCAATGTTTTATTTAGCATAAATGTACAGATGCTGATATTATTTGTTTATAATATATCTGCCATAGTGTCTACTGATAAAAATTGATATTAGAACAGCATAAAATTGATATTAAAACTACACTGACAATAATGTTGGTATGGCTTACAAATAACAATCTTAAAATAAATTTAACTAAAACTAATAAAATTTATTTAAATAATCAATCAGTCGTTCTTTACCTTGATAAACAAGTTCTACATAATGCTAAAACTGTGAAATTATCAGGCATTTTAGTAAAATTTTCCTGCTTAGAGCAAATAGAGAAAATTCTTAAAAATTAAATTGATTTACATTTGCTCTTTATATATTAAAAAAAACACTAAAGTAGCAGGTATAAGTACAGAAATTACTGCCTATTTTGCATATGTCAACATATGCAAAATAGCGAGTACTGACTCGGGTATGGATTAAGTAGTAATATATGGAATTGTTCAGATATGAAACAACATTTATCGCGCAAAAGCATTGTATCAGGGCCATCTGTGACATAGCTTCAGATGGTTGCTCATCATCTCGTGAATATCGGTCGTCAATAAAAGTTCTAATAGTTTTAGTGGCGGCTATCGTTGTAACAGGAAAATTAATAATAATAATTCGCTTCACTTACTATGTTAACTTATGCTTACCTACTGTACATGAAGTAAAGTAAGAACAACAAATCATTAATGAACTATTTTTATTATTTTATATTAAAAGAACAGTATTCTTATGACATTTATCATTTCTCTTATATTTCAATAACTTATCACCAAAGTATTATTTTTACCCTTATTAAACCTCTGAAATACTTATAAATTTATCATATAAATGTGTCCTTATATCAAATAGTAGCAAAACAAGTACAGTCAATAGACGTCTAGATCCGTGATCAATAATATTAACACATTCGTATTCGACGCAGAATGCATAGAGACGCGACGACGCGACGTGAGTGCATTTTGTCGTCGAAGAAACCAGTGAGCCGTACACGGCGCTGCATAAACACACACTGAAACTGAACAACTAAGCCTGATGAAAGGTCGGAAATCGGTATCAAAATCGGTATTATTTTTGATAGACTTCCAGTAAGATTGACACCATAATTCTGTAATGCAATTTTAAAATTAATTAAAGGTAACGAAGATATATTAAACAATTATACGATCACAAGTTTTTTGATGACCCCATTGCTAAGGCGCAAGACTACGGGTTCCTACGGGTGAAACACTGTGAGATTAATGAGCCGCTACCCACCAACCAATTAAGACCATTCGAAATATCTGACTGCCACTTGGACCTTGGACCATAAACAATTTAAGCAAGTGATTAACAAGTTATGCTAGCATCTCTCGTTGATCCATTCAGTAGGTTTTTAATATAATTTATCGCTTATCTTGTATACAAATCAATAAAGCAAAAAGTTCTCATCTAAAATATATGATTTACAAATTATTATTTCAAAGGAAAATTATGCTCCCTAAAGAATAAAGCAGGCATTTAATATTCTAACGTTTCATATAGTGGCCAAATTAAGAAAAAAGCTTATAGATAAGTATGAATTTTTAAAGCGATACCAGATTTATTGACATGTTAACCATCACTATTTAAGCTATACCGCGGAACGACACCAGATTTCTACAAGCTTTGAATATTGATGTTGCATAAACACGAAGCAACGCGAGCACACTTTGCTACAGTTTTTTTCCCAACGTTTGAATTTTTCCTAGATTTGAGAGCAATTTTGTGTGAGCGACGTATTTTATGACGGCCGCCGGCGGTGGAACAGTCACAACAACATGTGGTCGGGTTATGCTAAACGCTAAGAGAACAACGAAAATTACGAAATCTCAAAATATATTTCAGCCTGAGGCAGCATCTGTAGCAAATGTATGCATATGCTACTACACCCGCCCGTATATCTCTCGGGAGCTTTTTTAACATCAATAGCTTTGTATAATTCACTTGAGGTTTAAACACGCGAACAAAATTCCTCTCTACTCGTTTTAAATTAAAACATGATGTAACAAAAAATTTAAATTGCATTTTGATAAACATTTTCGTTTTCTGCTACCTCTCATAAGCAAAGGCAAAAAAAATCTTAAAGAAACTCCGCCCGGAAAATAACCAACAATATTAAATTTCCCTCTCGTAACAGCGCTACTGCCGGCGTAATAGACAAAACAGATGTTGTGATAATAAACACTTTATCGACCGAACGTTGGCCCAGGAGTGGCGACGAAATAAATGGCCTTTAATTTAGACGTGCAAGGGAAAAGAATCGCCCTCGATACGGATAATGCCGCTCGTCCAAAGGCCTCAGCCCAACGTTGAACATTGATTCGAGTAATAACAGAATCGAACCCAGATTTGTATCTTGATTTAATGTTATCTGCTAAATTCAAAGAGAAATACTTTTCAGAAAATCAGTGGTAGTTTTTGAATTGGAATGGGTCGGAATGGATAATGCCTGTTTCTTTTGTTACATCACACATTTGAATTACTTTTTGTTTTTTTAATATAGTGTAATATTATGTAATTATAAGGTAGGTTTATGTTCTTTTGCTATAGTTAGTCAGCATGCCAACTATTTCAATGCATTTATTTAAATAGTAACTTTTAACAAGAAAATTTATGACTATGCAGTATTTACTTTCGAGTAGCCTTTATAATTTATTATTGACATTATTTTACATTAAAAATGCGAATACATACCTCTTCATATAATATATATATATATATATATATATATATATATATATATATATGTATATATATATATATATATATATATATATATATATATAATAGAAATATATATAATAACTCATGACTCAGCTACAAATGCTCGTATTCATCACACAAATATTTGCTCTTTCCGGTACTCGAACTCAGGACCATCGGAGCGAAAGGCAGGATCGCTACCGTTTGCAACAAACGGTCGTTAAACTGACTTCTTTTTTCTTGTATAGTTTTTTGTATGTGTTTCTGCCGAAATTCGTTAATACCAAACTATTTTAATTGCAATTTTTATTACGTTATTAATGGATAATTAATGCAAATACAGTATAAAACTAATAAAAAATATACAGATTTATTATGCCATTAATTCGTAATAAATTATATAACTATTTAGCGCAACTTCAGTCTTTAAGATATCAATATAAAACAAGAAATGGAGTATTTTCATATCAAATTTTTAAATAACCATACAAATACTCCTTTCCTCCTTAAATGTTTACGTTTAAACACCTTAGATTAAATTCACACGTCAACTCATTTTATAAAGTTCAGCTACCCACTTTATAATTATTTTAGGATAAACCTAAATTAATTATTTTTGAAACCACGTGTTGTGACATGTCTTGGCATTCTTAAGATAAGCCTCTAAGTGTTATTTTCAAATAAACATCCCAGTTTGGTATAATAAAAAACAATTCAAATTAAAA
This sequence comes from Calamotropha paludella, assembly GCA_927399485.1. Lineage (NCBI taxonomy): Eukaryota > Metazoa > Arthropoda > Insecta > Lepidoptera > Crambidae > Calamotropha > Calamotropha paludella. The sequence continues at coordinate 14,425,712 of OV656804.1, read as the reverse complement.
GATTACAGTGTCTTTATTTTAAAGTGGCTTAAAGAGTTAGTTTTGATACATTTTAAGAGAAAAAAAAATACAACGTAGTGGCTAAGTTTAATCACAAACAGAAAGGATACTTTTCAGATTTAATTGAGTTTATATAAATAATAAAATAATTTATGAATGTTGACTTGTAACTTAGATTAAGAAGGCCAATACTATTGCAGTAAACTTATGATATTTATTATTGAAATTACCGTTGAAGGCAACAAAGAATTGATCTAATTTAATTCCATTTTATGTCTTCTAGCAATGATCCTATGGATTTATAGGGTTATAAACTGAAGTGGATTAATCAACAGAGGCTTTTAAGGTTAAAGGTAGAATGGTTTAATTAGCGATTTATAACGAGAAAATAAGAGAAATTGAAATTTTAAAATATCTTCGACTACAAAAGAAGTCATGATGTCTTACAGTTTTCTGGAAGATTCTCGATAAAATTCTTATGAATCTAAAGGAAATAACTTGAAGCATGGAATAAATAATAAAAAAATGTTTGAATTACTGAAACTAATTATTGAAAATGAAGTACCTACATAATTTATTTTCGGGGGGTTATTAGTGATCGGTTCTGCAAATGAATAACAGCTATTTTCCTTAGTTTCCGACCTGTTTTATTACTATCTGATTTCGGAGACACGTGCAGACAATAACGAAGAAAAGAATTTCTTGATCAACACAATATTAACAGGAAATTTGCAATAAAATCAAAGATTTAGCTACCGACTCGATGAAACGATCAGAAAACGAAAAAACACAGAGTATAACTCAGCTCAGAGTATGGACTAGGAGGGAAGTGTAGCCAAGACCCACGGAGTCGGTCCTTGCGATTCGTTTCCAAGCAATCAGTCTCCTATTGAATAAAAATACGCATATAATACCTATTTAATAACATAACACATAACAGTAATGTGTTATGTTATTAATCACGCTATGATTGCAGAAAGTATTTAGGTGCCAATATTTTCAAAAGCAACAAAAATGTATCTAAAAAAAACTTGATTGAAATTTATCTATTCGGGAACACATTAATACCACATCAAATAGGCCGGCGCGAGCTTAATGTTGGTAGTTTTGCCAAATAATATGTAAAAATGATTATTTTATAGTTTTAAGTTTGAAATTTAATGAATATGTACTTGTTTTAGTAAATTAAATTTTAATATTGTATGTTGTTTCTATTTAAAAGGCCGATCCTTTTCGAAAAGTTATCAAACAGTTCCTTGACTACATAATAACATCATCTATACAAGCGCTTTTCGTTTTATTTTATAAGTCCTAATAATACCCCCTTTTCAATTTCCATTTGAGGACTGTTAAAAAATGTTTCAAGAAAGAAAACAGGCGTTACATCTGCCGTGTTAGTCTGTCTGTGTGACAGCTGCTAGAACAATAGCAAAAAGGAGAATTTTATTAGTTAATTATTATACGGTTAGTTTCCTTACTGTATAGCGCAGAAGGTAATGTACTATATCTTCTTAATACGAATTCTTTTAATTAATAATTTAAATATTGTAAAGCAATTTCTAGCATCTAAGTTTCTAAATAGTACAACAATATAAATTTAACGTTATTGTTTATTAATATTTTATTAAATAATAAAAAAAACCAAGCACTAACTAATAAATGATTACTCTACAAAATACGAGAATAGTATTTGTCACGTGGATATATTTTTAACACTAAATAAAGAAGATGACAAGAATGTCTATGAACTCTTTTGAACGCAATACCATTATTCGAAGCTGAATCGAGAATAAAACTCGAAATAATGGGACCCTTGGGACAAGAATGTTAAATTAACTTTACTTTTGTGGGCGTCGATGTTATTTATATTGATATATGATTGTGTTGTCTTTTATAAGTTTAAAAAAAATGTATAATGCATTGTATAATTCTGCATCAGCAATCGCAGAAATAAAATGCAAATCATATTTGTAACTCTCTTCTCTATGATGTGAATTATGCTCATATAGATATGTTTACTTTTTTCACTTAAGCATTATATTGTAAGCGAGTAAAATTTAACTCTTTATTTTTTAATAATATTCCTGTTATTTTTCTAAATAATTCTCATTTCATGTTGCGTTTTGTAACAACCTCAAACCAATGTTTCACTGACAGCAGCCTAATTGAGTAAATACTAACTTTTTTATATTTAATATAATTTTGTTTACGTACATACACCACCATTTTTAATTGCGGCAAATATTTTAGGGGCTCATTAATTAAGGCCCTATTATTATAAAGGTGTAATAATAATTTGTTAAACTAACAAATTGCTAGCAACAAAATTAAATAAAACCACTTTTAAGGGATTCATAGCGCAATTAATTTTGTTTTTGACGTGATAACGTCTTATAAATATAGGAACGCCAGCTGCACGCACGATAAAGCATGACTCTTTGTCACGTTCCGCCTGAGCTGAGCGTGCAAGCGAGAGCGCGGCACAAGCGATCACGATCGGCCTAAGCCTTCGGCTTGTGACGCATCTATATTTCTTCCACTGCATCGGCCGATGTGTCCGAGTAGAAGAGAGACAGAGAGCGGCAACACACAACTTACACGTGAATTGTTTTGTCAACTGTTTATAAATTGAAGTGAATTAATTTCTTCTTTGTATTATACAAAAAAATGATAATTCAGTGATAATAATTCAATTCAAATCATAAAACTCAGTTTTAAATTTTCGACATCACAAAATTAAATTTTTCGTCAATGTTTTTGTATAACGTTATCGTAAAACTATTGTTCTTAAACCGACTTTACAGAGCAACAATTTTTTTATTGAATACTTACGTTTCGACTCATTAACAGGAGCCATGACCACAGGATAAATCCAGTATTCCAGTACTCTTATATAAAAGTGGTTTTATTTAAAAGTGGTGATGATATGCACGGAAGTGTAAGCACTAAGCAAAAAATATCAAAAAAAAAATTATATATTGTAGAGCTTCTTTCATTATTTACCATTCCCTCTCAATCTGTTATGCTTTGACCCCACCTTAAATATATACGAAATTTTGGTATGAATCTAGAATGCGGAAAAGTAAAAAAAAATTAAACACTTTTTTCTGTAGTTTTAACTTTCCCTTTTTACTCATTAGCGCTTAGAAGCACGGAAAATAATTTCCGTGCCAATTATAAATAAAAAGTTATCAAAGAACAAACATTGAAACAAACAATAAATCTAATTTTGGATTTAAATGCAAAAAAGTAATTTTGTCATATTTAAAAAGTGAGTGTCAGCTGATTGATATTTACAATAATTTTCCTCATTACGAAAAATAAAAATCAACTTACAGATATATTAGTTGTCATTCAAAAATGTCTAATTCCATTATTAAATCACGGAGGGGTACGTATAATTAAATTGTTTCTAAGCAAGACTTTTAATTTAGCGCCGTTTTAATAGTTCTAAACTATCAGGATCACTTCAGCTCACTCGCCGCTTAATCTCACTTTACAAAAACTCTACAATGTTTTTCTATGTTCGCGGTCGGTGGTGGTTAACTCTTGGACCTTTCGGTAATGTATGGATGCATCTCAGATGAATTTACAATTTACCAAGCACAGTAGATACTGGCTGATGTTAAAACTACAACAGAATCACACCCACTTCGCCGGGGATCTTCAACGAAGTACTCCAGTACATTGTCCTCCAAGTTTTGTATGCCGGTTTTCCTCTCCCTTAGACATGTGATGGTGCTTTGATATCACTAATAAACATTTAAAATATTTCAGAACTGTCGACACCCGCGTGCTGGGTACTGTTATGTATTATAAAATCCTGTGGCTCTTAAGTTTTCACCGGATAAGAGAAGTACAAGCATACCATAGCCATACTCACTAGACAAAAACGGATATGCAATAGAATAATAATAATTATTATTTGTTTTTAATTACTAGTCTAAACAATAAGACGCGCAAATTCTTGTTCGTGATTTACGCCATTTTTTGTTTGTTAGCTGTCGTCTCCGTCTTGCACATAGCGTTACACTCGTCCAATCGTGAGCTACTATGCGATACTATGAGTTTGCAGTGATTTATGAATGAAAATCGATTCTGCACTTTACGTATACAATAAAATAGGTAGACCGTGTGTATTGACTATACTAGGATCCATGGTAGTCTAATTCTTGTACCTCGTTTCTACAAGTCAGATATGTTCAGTAATAGTTACTGATAGCACCATTTGTTGCCTTAATTAAAAATAGTGATGTAATGGTCAGTAGGTACTTGTTATAAAGCAGACCGATTTCTAACATGCAATACTTGATTGGCCGTACTCGCGCTATTAACGATCGTCATTTGTCCGCCACACGCTCAGTTTATTTCCGCTCGTGTTTTAATATAAATGGAGTCATCTTGGAAAAATCTAGCTATTACTTTTTGTTGTGTTCTGCTTGTAATATACATCTTGACAGTTTATTGTTTTCCTGTTATGGATTATCAGTATAACGTAATGCATTCGTTATTTATCTTTGATAAAAGCTACGTCTAATTAAGTCCTAAACAATTGTTATATCTGAAATTCCTATGTATTTATCAAACTGAAATATTTTTTTGGAACTTTTTGGAGTTTAATTTTGGAGATTATCATATGAGGCACTCGATATGAAAAAAATATGAAGAGTAAATAGTGGTCGAATCGCAGCGTTATGTTTAAGTGAAAAACTATTGTGCTTACTTTTCACTTTCATTTTGAAGTTTTGTTTTATTATTTTCTGTGCTTGTTCAAAGTCAATCGTTTTTAACTAACTACAGTCGTGCGTCGGATCTTACAAACCCACTTTTTTATGCTTTGAAAAATATAAAACAGTTCTTAACTTATGAATTTACGTTAAGAGTAGATTTAGTCTATTTCACATTGTCACATTGTTCCAGTAGTGGGGTCTACTGGAACACAGAACTTCCTAATAGACGAAAACACATTTGGAATAATATATCGTTTTAGTGTAGATTAGTCTTTGGTTAAGGCTTTAGGTACACCTAAGACTGGATAAACGTGTTTTTCAAAGTACTTAGCAGTTCGAGATATTATTTTTTAACTTGCTTAACCGCCTTTCATAGACCGAATGTAAATACCAGTCTGCTACCGGGCTCCTCAGTATACCGCACTGAATTTCAGTGCTATTTTATGAGAATGTATTATGAACTAGTTTCAATGTTACTTAAATTGTCTCCTTTCCTTCCCAAATACATTAAGAAACATTCGAAACCCACTCAATTATTCAATACTAAGCATAAGAAAAACGTTGGTTGCGAGAAAGGCTGACCTCAAGTCTCGACGATTTTAAGAACACGAAGCTTTCAGCCTTTACCCTCTTCAATGGAATTACTAATACTCAAGAGCCCACTTAATAATTTTTCGTCTGATTGCTTTTAAAAGCTTAAAAATGTGTTTTTATTCGGTCTAGACTAGACTTATGGAAATAACGAGACTACGAGGATATAATATTGAAATAACAACCGATTTCCATTTAACCTTAATGACCGACGGGCTACGGCCGCCTTATTTAATGCACAGAAATCCGTAAGTAGATGTACAAAATCATCAGTATATATATTTTACAAGAAGCTGCATTTTTCTTTTTATAAAATAGATTTAAATTAAGAATTTTAACCACTTTTTATGAATTTTGCATTTTACGCAGACTTACGCGCATATTGAAGTAGAAGAGGGCAAATATGCATTGAGTCTACCGTTAGTTAAAAATCGGGAGGCTGTATCAAGAAGAACTGGTGAAAGAAACTTGGACAGGGGGACTGACCTCCATCTTACATTTACAGTTAAAAGTATTTGTACCTATCAAGCAAGTAAGCAAAATTACATTCATAAAATTTTATTTTATGATTTATGTACCGATAATTTTCCTTCTCTTATCATATTCGTGTAATAATTACTATTCAAATCCAAACCAAACAGAGCATATACTATATATAGTAACGTAAAAATAAGTAAAATTAAATTAGTGCATAAATATTCCTAGCTCTGGTACAAAGGTTTGTGCTAGTCACTGAAACATTTGTCTCCAATGGAATTCGAATCCAAAATCAAAAATTTTCATGACGGGACCACTGACCGTTCTGGCTTTCAATCTAATCGTATAATAATACGATTTATGTTATCTCATGGATTTAATAGATACGGTGAGTATATGGAAATTGTGTAGACACATATTAAGAGTACAATTATTTCAAGATTTTTTTTATAAGATATAAAATACGCATGTAGAAGTGCGAGTGCACTCGCCCGGATTGTGAAAGGTCGTGGGTGCAAATTCTACCCGAGAGCTCGGAGGCGTGGTCGTTTTTTACACGCGTATTTTATATCTTATAGAAATATGGCATTGTGAATTCAAATTAAAAACATAAGACTTTTTATTAAAATTTATATTTCTTTTTACTATTATTAGAAAAACAGAAACTTTACAATCGCAAAACAAAAGTCTATTATAATTATATTAGGGGTAGCTGCCAGCGAGTGGACAGTTCGTCAAAGACTTAACGATGAACTGTCCACTCGTTGGCAACTACCCCACAAACATTTCTTAGCTCCTGCTTGACGTCAACATCGGTCAAATGACGATTCCGAAGAGAGATTGACACGATAAAACGATGTGCACCAGCGCGTTCCAGATCTTGGTCTCGGGACAAAGCCACCAGTCTCTCGAAAGCGTTTATGAACTTTCGAAACACGGACCCTTTCCCCACCAAAAGAGGGGCAGCGGTTATCGGAGCGGGAGACCGGCAGCTGCATTTCACTTGGCCTTAGGCGTGCGGAGTGTTCAGGACGTCACGCGGCTCACCCCGTTGCTCCGTCCCCCACGGAACATAGGAGACGTCCGCCCAAGGGGTGGAACCACACTTGTCCGGGTCGCGGGAAGAAGCCGTAAGGGGCCACGCGACCCACACTAATGTGTTGTGGGACGCCGCAGGTTTTAGTGGGTAGGGGCATGGAGGAGAGATCCACATATCGTCTCGTGCTCTCCAGGCACGAGCGAATGCGTAATGCATTACCTGAGATAACAAAAAAAGGGTGTCAATACGCCGCCACTCTCGGCAAATCAAACAATTGAATCCTTACTTCTTCACATAATCCAGGATAGCTTTTTAAACACTGTGCGTGATTTGAATGAATTTAATGTTAATTTAAAGTTAACAATTAAACCTTTAAACTGGTGCCATTTTATTATAATTAACGAACTATTTAGTATTCAAGATCGGGCGGAACCAATTTCAAATAAGTGATTCCATTCTTTTGCTCGCGATTGTAGTATCTAATAAAATTATTACTCTGTTTGTTTTAAGTCGGGAGCTATTTAATGAGGGGCGGGTAATCTCAGGAGATAGAATCTGATAGTTTATTAGAGTGCTTAGAAAATATCCAATTTAATTCTTTTACAGAGAATTTCAAATATATTGTCACTGTCCAAAAATAATCAGCGCTTGAGCCGCGCAGACATGGAAGCCTATAATTGGAATTGAATTCCCGCGAGAATATTCCATCGAGATAAAAGTTTCTCGATTTTAATCTGAAAGCAATAGGAGAAAGGAGTTCATTTAGCTTATTCTTATCCCCCTGAGAGTTTGAAAATATATCATTTTGTTTATTGTGCTTTGTATAAAGGTAGTGCATTATAAAGGGATTGTAATAGGTAATTGTATGTAATATTGTAATACCAACTGGACTAATGTTGTCGTCAACGGTCGCTACTCCTGAACTCCATATTTTTATTGTACTCGATTTACCTGCTATCTGGCTACTTTCTACCACTTTATGTAGTCCTCTTGCTAAATTATAATTAACTGTTCCATCAGTAAGATATTTTGTTAGTGGTTGTTAATTCTATATTAAGAAAGCTTCCCCGTCGGGAACTTTTTATATTTGAAATGCTTTTTAGATTTGAAATGAAATAATGGATGAAACTTCTTAGTATAGCCAATATTTAATAAAATGATCAATGTTATATCTATTGAAGTAAACATTAACGCATGTTAAAAATACATGAAAAATTATTGCATTTCATACCGAGAATATTATTAAACGCTCGTTGAAGCACTGATTTGAAATGTAGTCTGATTTTAAATGAAAATCCGAGTACATCCAGTGCTACAATAATAAATACCGTTACGTTTTGTCTCCACTTCGTGATAGATAAGCTGGTACCCATAGCCAGTTTTTCAATATTTGGACCTTTTCTATTTAATATCTTAAATGCAGCACCTATTATTGCATCATTCTGCTAAGATTTGGTTCAACTCTCCACCACGACCGATCACAGACCCATTATTCCATGTTCCTATTCTTCGGCGACTACATTTTAATGTGTGCAGCAAGGACGTCCTATAATGATCACATTTTTTTGAGGTTTTACTTTGGTTACAGGTTAGCTCTATCCTTTAATGCATTCCTTACCGATGTACATACTTTCAATTGCAAACAAGAATAATTTCCTTGGTGTTTTCGGCCGGTTACCACCTGTCGTCAAGACCTTCGCCTTCGATAAGATGAGAGCGCCGCCGGCCGTTGGCTTATATGGAGCTCTTCCACTGCCTTTTTTCCCTCCAAAAACGTTAGAGCAGCTTTCGACAATGATTTCATACGGAGCGTCCACCTCCGCTCTCTTAGTCCGCGGGAGGTATTTAATTTCCCTTCTGCTAGGGATAATAATAACAATTGTATTATTATTTAATCCTTTCAAGAATTATGTTCAACAATAAATATTTTGTATTTTCTTTAATTTAGTTCCAGAATAATCGCTTTATTTTTATAATGGCGTAGCTGGTTATGTAGTTATAGTTAGAATTAGATAATATAAAATCTCTGTTTCAGATCTGCAGCCACATAACCTTTTAGGGAATAGGATAATAGAAAGCCGCGCTCTTCCTGAATTAGGGAGCAACGGTTAATAAAGTCTTTGTGTTGCGATGGGGGTGGTGTTTCGGAGAATGTAGGGCCCAAATTGGCCTCTTCTCCCGACAGGCCGCAATTAACGCTCCAAGTATCCGTCTGAGAACGAGATCGTTGCAAATACCACTTTAAAGCGGAACCGCAACGAACTAAATGCCTCAAGAAAATTCATGTGCAAATAAAGTCGGCTGCTGTTTACCTATAGGCTTTCCTTTCAACCTCTCATAAATAAGTAATTTGAATAAGGAAATTCAGTATGTTTATACAAGAATGACTTCTGTTGTTTATCTTTATGTTTTTATCTTATCTCTTTGACTTCAACTGATGAAATCCTGCAACCTTATGTGCCACCAGCATGGGCTGATTTTCCTAAACTATGGATGCTTTGTCTAACGATAGTAAAGGATAAATAATCGTAGGTAGTTCTACAGGCTTTTGATTAATAAGCTGGGAAAGGATTTATCATACTCTAGGAGTGTAAATTACTAATTGTAATTTAATTTAAGTGTAAATTACTAATTCTAATTGTAACTAATTAAAATTACTAATTGTAATTTACACTCCTAGAGTGTGATAAAAGCTTTCCATTTTAATCTGTTAAGTTGTTAAACCTCAATAAGTCTATTTTGTCTAAAATTGAACAATAATTAAAAATAAATTAAAAGAAAAAAAACCTTTTATTAAAATACTTTTCTATCATATAGTTTCTGTAATTACGTTATTAGTTTATATTAAAAGTTTTAAGGTAAAAGTTTTTTTTCTTTTTACCGCATTTTAATAAAAGCTTGTGTTAAAAAAAAACCTTTTAATTTATTTTTTACTTATTGCTAGACACGTTTCTCAGTATGTTCATCTCATTCAACGCATCATTGTTGCAAGGTCGTTTGCCGGTTAATTTCGACCAGTCTAACTTTTCAATAAGGAGACCTTCTAATGTTTTTCCCCACTTAAGACCATGTATGCTTGACTAGCAGCGAAGAACTTCGAGCCTAAGTATACAGCAGCATGGTCGACGATGCTACCCTACATTGAGTTTTCGTTTCATATTGGAATTATTTTTCTCCTAGACAGGTTGCAAACTAATGCAATTGACGCCTATCTTACCAAATTATACAAGTCAAAGTTAACCAACCGATACTAAAAACATGAACAATTCGACCTTCAAATAATAATCGAAGACTCCCGAACACCAAAATTCAAGACTGAGCAAAATTGGAGCAACGAAGTTTATGTTCAGCACCTTATTACTTTATTACATAATATAATATACAATACAATTCAATAATTTAAAGTATAACAAGTAGGCAATACATGAGAATAAAAATGTATAGTTTACAAAGCTTCTTCTAAACAATGACATAGTTTAAATGCATTCTTTTGCTCTGAATTTGTTTTAAACTTTAACTTCTATTAAACTACTTACATAAACTTAGAACTTATAATGTCCGAAGTTGACCCTAATAGGTTATTCGTAATAACCTCTGTTAAGGGATTCAGCTGCAGACCTATAGGTATTATTATAGTGCAGTGAATATCACATTACAGCAAGTAGTCTAAAAGTTGGTGTTTGATAATGTTGAAGTCACGATTCATTATTCTATACATTATTAAGACAATAACTACATATGTCTTACTATGTGATCTTTTTCTGTGCGTGTGTGTGTGATCGTATAAGTTTTTGTGTATATGTGTAGGAGTAAATGCGGTCACGTTTGTCTTTTTTAATAAGTACTTGATTGAATGATGAATGAATGAACTGTTCAAGAAATGTTGTTATAGAAGTAGTGGGGGTGGCGAAGTGGAAGTGGAAATCTGGTGGGTAAATCATAACAAGACTCGTAACATATATTTGTTTTGATCATAGGTTTTATCAAAGAGACATTCGGAGATTATTTTTTTACATATTTGATATGGATATTGGTAATGATTGGTAACTTTATTGGTTTTATTAGGTAGGGTCCAAGAAAAATAATAAATCTTTTAGCAAACGTGAAATTAGGTTTTGGGACGGAAAAGACGTGATATCTCCTTCTCTTATTGGTGACAATGTAAGGTGTGCGAGCATGTATATAAGAAGTATGTACAATATAAATAACTGACGGGCAGTTAGGACTTTCCATGATGTGTAAAGTTCATCAGTGGGGAAGGTGAAGGGGTCTGAATGTCTGTACTTTTAACCGCTCTTTAGACCCTTTCTAGTTGCAACATATTGGTTTTAGAAGAGCCACAGCACGCAGTAATGCAGTAATTGATGATGGACTGGCATAACGCGAAGTATGTCATCTTTATGATGGCAGAGGAGGCAACATAACGTCATTTTCCAAATATGTAAATTAGTTTTCTGACCTATTCTATATGTTTATAAAAGTTTAAGTTTTGTTGAATTTCAATGCCGAGGTATTTTACACGAGAAACGCAACAAATTTCCGAGCAGGTAAAACAATAAATTTTCGGACGCAAACAAGTATAAGCAATATGTGTTGGTGATAGCAGAGGTTAGGTGTCGTCTCTGGTTGAAAAGGTCATGAAGTTAGTGTTCAATGCCAACCATGAATTATTCGCAATGAACCCATATTGAGCAAGATCTATGACTTCATATCATTTTGGCGCCGTGAAAGTAGCAACCGTATCGTTCGCAAAGGATATGACTTTGCTTTTGGGGATGTGCATGTTATAGAGGTTATTAATGAATACGAGGAACAATGTTGGCCCAAAATGCTACCCTATGGAATACCGTAGGATACTGGAAGGTAATCACTATAGGTATCGCCGATTATAACCCTTTGATACTCACCCGTTAGATAGCAACTGAAAAGCTTATGTTGGACACCTCGAACACCAAGCCTCAATAGTTTGTTCAAAAATGTGGGGATAGGAATAGTGACCGATAAACGCAGAGGACAGCTGCTTTATTATTCAGCTTAACTAGTAGATAAGGAAATAATAAGAAAACTGTTTCATAATGGGGCCATTTTTCACTTCTGTGGGAGGCTTAAACGTCATAACTTCTCGAATTTCTTTTTGAATAAATAAATATATACAGCTGACCCGACTATATATGAGTTATAAAATAAAATGAAATCTAAAAACTAACTTCTAACTAACCTACGTCCCAAGTGGGAACAATTCCAGTAAAATTAAAAAAATATCATCAAAATCGGTTGAGTAGTTTCGGAGTTCATCGCAGTCAATTAATCATGTCTTACTATATAAAAAATGGTTGTCTGTATAGTCGGTTTATGTACGATAATTTTACGTGATAATGTCATAAGAAAACATTGATGAAAAATTGCACACTTTTATGAATTGAACTGATACAGTTATAATATCACTGAATTATTATTATTTTGTATAATACAAAGAAGGAGTTAATTCACTTCACTTTATAAACAGTTGACATAACAGGTCACGTGTAGGTTGTGTGCTGCCGCTGTCTCTCTTAAATTCGGGCGCATCAACCGATAGAGTGGAAGGGAGATAGATGCGTCACAAGCCGAACACTTTGGCCAATCGTGCCACTCTATCGCTTGTTCCGCACTATCGCTTGAACGTTCAGTTCAGGCGGAACATGACAATGACGAAACGTGATAATGAGTCATGTTTTTTTTTGCGCGTGCAGCTGGCGTTAATCGATTTATAAGACACTAGATGCCCCGGCCACGCGTTGCTGTGTTATAAATAAAATCAAATCTATCCTATCTTTTAAGTTAGATCAAATAACAGATAGTTACTAAGTTTGATCAAAACTGGTTAAGTAGTTTAGGAGTCCATCGCGGACAAACAACGTGACACGTAATTTATATTTATTAAGATTATCACGTCAAAAATCTATTTTATTGTATCCGAATGTCTAGGCAACCTAAATGTCGAATGATGTTAGTGTTGTATCGATAAATTAACCTACAGAGCCATCCACCACTACTGTCGTATAATAAACTTCTAATTTACAATAACAAATATTGGGGTCAATATTTAAGATTAAACTATCCTATCTTTTAATTAGATACACATATATTTTTTACTACCTTCACAATATTTATATCGGGCAATTCAATTACTCAGTAAAATGTAAAATAAATTAATTTTGATGGATATAAATTTTAACAGTTAGGAATATACTCGATATAAATATTGTGAAGGTAGTAGAAAATATTAACGCCCATTGCCTTAGTCATGATCATGGCTCTTGTAAAGGAGTCGAAATGTTAGGATTACATAGGTATAAATTATGCGTGAAAAACCGTAAATAATGTGTAATGTGTACAGAAGTGTAAGAACTAAAAACACAAATGTCATTATATTTTTAAGGAAAGTAAATTTTTTAATAATTCAAATTTAACTTAAGCAGTATTTGTACTATTTACAGAGATACTAAGTAACACAGAAACAAGTTTGTCAATATATATAATTCGCTATAAAATGAATACTTATATTTGACTAACAAACATATACAGCTAACAATTTTAAAGTCAGTCTTTTTGACGCATAAGCGGGATCGCTAACGTTGCAACAACCGACCCTCTTTTCTAAGTCCGGAAAAAATGTCTTTTGTGAATAACAAGAAAGATAACAAGAAAAATAAAGTATTTGTAGTTATTTACATTTCCTCCTTCGGCCCTCCCAAAATGATTAGTAAGCATTAATCTGTCTTATCAGCGAAAGAAATAAAACGGTTGCAAATGGTAGCCCGGCAGTTTCTTTCTTCCCTTGTTAATGTTAGCATTTGTATTAAAATCATAATCCGCCTAAAAAGGCGTTTCATTTCGGATGCTCAGAATCCCGGAATAAAATTGAAAGCAAGACAACAAAGAGTTTCGACGTCTAAGTCCAGAGTTTTTGTGAAATTACAATGTTTTTCTTCAAGGAAATGTGGGTTATTCTGATAAATATATCAAAAGCTATGTATTATTAAAACGCAGCAAAGGTTAGTCAGGTCTTGAACGATTTCAATTAGATGTGCGCGAACACGGAGGTACGTACACCCTCGTGTACAAACAATCTTGAGGTTGTATTTTGAATCACTCAGCTGCAATTATTTTGTAGTATGCGATCTACGTCACATTCGAATAAAATATTTATAATTTATTTTCCATATTTTGTATCGGTACTCGGCGGTAGTGCTAATTTAATATGATACCAAACAGAAGACGCGATTTAAAACTTAAAATTTAATAGCTATATTTAATAAATATTGATAATATAAAGGAGATGTTTCTAAAAGTTCTTTGACGATCGTTTGGTGCAACGGTAGCGATCCTGCCTTTCACACCAACGGTCCGGGTTCGAATCCCGGAAGGGGCAGATGTTTGTATGATGAATACGAGCATTTGTACCTGAGTCATGGATATTTATTTAAATTTCTATTATTATTAATATCTATGTATCATATACGTATGTCTATCCGTTACCCAAGTATCCATAACACAAGCCTTACAGTGCTTTCTTTGGGCTAGGCTAATTGGTGTGAATGTAAGAAATATTTATTTATTATTTATTTATTTATAATCCAAATTGACACACATATAAATAAGTAGGTACGTCACATTCAACGTTCACAACGTTACAAGGCGAAAGGTTTATACTACTACAACCTTGTATGTTGGAACTGATTATTACTTTTCCGACATTTACTTGCCCAAATTTCATTTAAGCGAATACGGTTAACTGACATTTTCTCTTGTATTGTTTGCTGTATATTTTGACCATTTTAATATCATTTGACATAACGTTTATTTCAGTGAACCACGATACAACGATTTTCAAAATAATTATTTACTGTTAAGTAAAGTCTCTTTTGGACTTTTTCTTTTCCAGATGATTTATTTGCCTTCACCTACACTTAAATAAAATAAGATTTTGACGAAAATTATTTGGCCACAATTATGTTATATGTAATTATGTACCTACGTAATTCAACTACTACTACCTCTATGCTACTCTACTAAATAAGAAAATGAATGTCTCCATGCACATTATTTTATTTCAAGAAACAAAAAATAATTACAAAAAAATAAAATTATATGTTAGTTTAGGATTCAAGTTTACTCGCGTACACAGAGCTTGGGTGGTTCCAAAGGACGTTACCACCCAGCAGACTAAGACAACACTGCCCAACGATCGTGTTCCAGTGCTAAAATCTGGTGAAATTCCATTAGAGGAGGGGTCAGAACAGCTGTACTGTCATACTGTTTACTGTTTTTTGAGATGTGTAAGGGAAATGCATCGGATATACAAATTCGGCGAGCAGTGGGATTCGAGGAACGGTTCTTCCGCAGTCCGACCGCAGATAGTTGGATTTCAGTCCTTCGTCACCCTCCCTCATGACACTATGAAAAGTAGGAACAGGAAACTGTTTTAATTTATTTTTTTTGCATTCACAATGCAATATTTCCATAAGATATAAAATACGCATGTAAGAAACAATAACGCCTCCGAGGCCTTAGATGGGATTCGAAACCACGACCTTTCACTATCTGGGCGAGTGCTCTGACCGCTGAGCTATCGAGACACTGGCAAACGTGTCGAATTTTACAAACGTATTTCAACTTCTGTTTTTTACACGCGTATTTTATATCTAACAGGAAACTGGTTAAACAGCAGTCGCACGTCCTCTCTTTCCTAGTGCACGTCTCTTATATAAGAGGATTGCACTCTTATCTCGAACCAGTCCTTCACCACCTCGAGACTAGAAAACCGCACCTGTTCTTTCTCAGGGAGACGGATATAAAATGTCCAACTGACGCAGCGTACCTTGCCTGTCCGGGTTACGTCCTTCAACATTGATTTAGGGGTCATGCGGGTATTTGCATGTATGTACGCGATGCCATTTGTTATTTGCGTCTCCGTGCTCTTAAAGACCTTACTCTTTCTAATATCTGAGTTGTATTAGATACTGGTTTAGAAAAAAAATATATGTATGCATCTACAGCAAGGCGCATGGCGCAGATACTAATGGAGACTACCAGAAGTTGCCCTACAACGTCACCCATCCGCTCAGCTACTGGTTCTCGGTGATTTCAATGTATATTACGAGGACAGGTTCCCTTATGAGAAAATCGACCACGCTGGTCGAGAAACAATGACTAGCCTTGACGCTAGACCTCAACGAGCTGGTCTAGGAAACCACTAGAGTACCGGACACTGACGGGCACACAGCTAATTATTTGGACTTTCTGCTGACGACAAACCCCGACAGTTACTCAATGTCGCTTACAACTTCACTTGACAATTCTTAGCATTGTGTGATGGAATCGGTGTTGGTGTATTCTCCGCCCCACCTAAGTCGAAAAGGCTCCTGGCGGGTTTTGCGTTACAAATCAGCAGATTAGGATGAGATGCGTTGATTTTTTGCTTCTTATTCTTGGCGGCAAGTTTGTTTTTCTTCTAGCGACCTCTCCACCTGCACGGATGCTATGAATTATATGCTTCTTCAGGGTGTGGAGTAGTTTATCCCCTTCTCTGACGCACCACTGACCGGCAAAACTCGCCCGTAATGCCAATGTCGTGATGCGGTGGCGTCAAAAGATAAGGCTTATTTAGCTTGGGTTGAAGCACGATTCCGCAAAGATTATAATATACACGAAAAGAAGAAGAAGTTGTTAAGAGAGCTCGCTTTGATCACATAAGCCGAGTAGGGAAAAAAATTGCTTCTTACCGTTTTGTAGTAAAGCATTTTGATGACTGGCTAAGTCAATCGAGGGTAGCTTCAGCCGTAACTCACTGCCTAAAACCTGAAACCTGACGGATCTTGGGTACACACTGCCAAGAAAAATGCTGATTAATTAACCAAATTGTTTGCAGACTTTTCACGTTTGGGTCCCGGCATTGGTGTACCTTCCGGTTTGTTAAGTTCTCGGAGATATATATCTGAAATACGTATCAGAAAAACCAAAGTAAAAAAAGCAACGTACACACCAGTCATAGTACTAAGAACTTGCGCTGCTGAGTTGACACGCATATATTGTTTATTTATCGATGCCGGCGTCTCGCAGGATTCCGTACTTTCTGCAACATATTTTTGGGTTTCATATCAATGAAATGCTTTTGCCCGTTATTTTGGAGTACGCATATGACAACACGGTTGTAAAGAGCTATATGTCTGATGCACAAGACAGTGCTGAAGAGATCCAGCATCATATGGAAGTGATGGTCAGCCGCATGAAGCTATCTCTGCAGGCAGTCTCCGAATAGGGCGATGCCAATTTGGTAATATTCCATCCATCAATCCAGCCGTTTCTTTTCTCGCTAAAAGGAATCCTTTCGACTTGACTCCTACTTTCCGATATGTATCCGTGTCGATTACAGACCTTCTTGAGTTTATCGGCATTTTATTGTCACCAACTCTCAATTTTGTCTATTTTATTGAGAGAAAGGCTCAATTAGCTTCATAAAAACTTGGCATTCGGGCGAAGGTGAGAAGTTACTTCACGCCGGAACAGTTGCCGGAGTACTGCTCACATCTTTGAGACGGTTCCGCCCAATACCAATACCGCTTGAGGCCATTATAAGGATGGCCAAGAAAATCATCGGCAACGTCGTCCTTTTTAATAATAAGCTGAAAAGTCTTGAACATAGACGGAAGGTAGATAACGAGTCCGTTTTTTATAGGATACATGACGGAAAATCTGCAGCAGCATTGCACAACCTTGTTCCGCCGTCACCATTTTTTTATCGGACAACCAGACTTACAAATACGCGCCACTGTTATATGGTTTATATACCAAAGAGTCTCATAAAGCGTTTTGGTTCCAATTTTGTGATCAGTACCGCTAAAGAGAGGAACTCTTTGTCATAGTCTGTGTTTCATGACAAATAAAATTTTGGAATCTTCAATTCACGAGTGAATAGGTGTCTTCTAGGTAAGCTCGTTACATCCTAGATAGCATTTCTTACCATCAGGCGAGATAGCGGTCAAGCGCTTACCTATTTACAATAAAAAAAAGATATTATGACCACATATAGCGGAACATTGATTTTTAAGCTTGTTTGTATGCATTCATATTTGCTTGCTTAAAGATTAGATTAGAGATTGGAAATATTATGCTCAAATTTTTGATGCATTTGCTGCAATGAAAATGTGAAAAATAAAACAATCCGTTAATGAATGTTCGGAATCGTAATACTTCGGAATAAATGTTATTTTACCGAGCATAACTTCGAAAAGAATTTTTTGTCTAAACAAAACATTGGAGTAACGAAAATAAATTGTATTTATAATAGGTAAACTGATACAGTAGCAAACGTGATTACGATGAAGTAAAAAGAGACGGAACTATAATAGTCGAGAAGATTTCAGCTTAATTGAAGTATATCCTTATGTAACCTATTTTTGATAATTTTAATACATAACACACACCCTACAGTGCTTACTTTGGGCTAAGCTACTTGGCTCAGCCCAAAGTAAGCACTGTAAGGTGTGTGTTGAGTTGAGTCAACGAACGGTTTAAATAGACGGTCTACGTTCAATTGACGCTTCGACGTTCTACAGTTTATTCGTGAACTAGTCGAATACATAGACGACTAAACTGAGAGTCCACAGCGTTCTTATG
Organism: Calamotropha paludella; assembly: GCA_927399485.1. Lineage (NCBI taxonomy): Eukaryota > Metazoa > Arthropoda > Insecta > Lepidoptera > Crambidae > Calamotropha > Calamotropha paludella. The sequence goes on along the minus strand of OV656804.1, from coordinate 14,407,214 downwards.
AACTGATAACGCGACTACGACGAGCGAACGTACCCGGTTAATACAAGTTTATGCGTCCGTTGAAATAGTATCATCGGGCAGACTAATTTGAACCTTAAGTATATCAAGTAGGAGGTGATATTTTTTAACTTTGATAGAGTGAAAAGGCATGTACGTCTATGTACTAGCCAAACTTTGCTTTTATGTAGAAGTTTAAATATTGCGTAGCGTATTAGTGTGACGCAAGGATAAGGCCACAGGAGTCATTACTCGTGATTGCAAAAATAATGGAAAAGTTCGTTTGAATTTTTATGGGATAATTTTGTAATTAATTTTGTACATTATTAAATTAATTTAAATATTGTAAGTAATTAATTGCTAATAGTGTAAAGACGTAGTCTATTGAACAACTGGTAAGTGAATTTTAGTGTAGGTTTATTCAACAATAACTTTCATTATTTTTCGAAATGGTGTGATGAAATACAAATGACTTATGGCATCACTTCGAAAAGGAAGTTTCAAGTGGAAAAGCTATTTGCAACTTATGTAAGAAAAACTTGCATATAACCGCTCAAGCAAAATAAGTAAATCCCAGCATACCTGGCTCGAGTGGATCTAAAAATAAAAATGTTTACTTCTTTATACATAAAAAAATAAATAACGAAAAAAAGAAGATTAATTTAGATTTGCTCGATTTATGTACTGATAGCTTCCATCTAATGTCGCTAGTAGTGGAAAAGAGAGCGTTTAAAAAAAATATGGTTGGATAACAGGATATTAGCTACTCACAAGCATAATTATGTTAAACTGTATGACGCAACACAAACTCAACTCAGGCAGGAGGTTAGGAGCATATGACTAACTGCAGATATGTGGACCCTGTTTAAAAACTGAGAGTTTCATTGCCTTGAGTAGGTAGGTAATGACACATGACATAACAGAAGATCTGGAGTTCAAATTCGTGACATCATCATACAGCGGACAACATCGCTGCAGAGATAACCGCATTAGTATATAAATTTTACCTAAAACATAAAATAAACTTTGTGATTACTGATAATGCCACTAACATAGTTAAAGCTGTTAAGGAAGTGTTGGGAGGGAAATATTATAGATGCTATGCGCATAGCCGAAATATTATAGTGGACCACACGCTTCATTTTACCAAATCCCAAAAAGACAAGGTAAAACGCATAGTTGCACATGTTAAAAAAGTACTCTATCCTTAGAGAGGCTACAAAAATATGAGATTCAACAAGGTCAAGAATCAAAGCGACTGATCCAACCTGTGGAGACTAATTGGAATTCTATTTCATCTCAAAAAGATGAGTGGAGCATGAAGGTGCCATCCGTGTAACTTTGGCTTTTGCAGACAGAAACTTACCAACGATCAGCCCTGAAGATTGGACAATTTTTAAGCAGCTATGCTAGACTTTGCAACCATTTAAAGAAATAACTGCATCACTGAGCGGACAAAAGTATATCATCGGAGGTTACATAATAATTGTGACTCGATGCGTAAAAGAAACTTGCCAAATGCTCATAAATAGGAATAATTTATTACCAGAAGCGAACGATACGGCGCTCTTGCTGAAATCAGGATTAGAAGAACGATTTCATCTTGTAGAAACAAGACAGTGGCACATTTGCATTGTGCACTTTCATGGATCCTCGTTTTAAAATGCAAGAATATTGGGACCAATCCGAGGCAACGAAAACCAAAGAAAAGGTCAAAAAATTAGTAGCTGCATTGATGCTGAAATAGATCGTACCATAGTATCCATCGCTGCCGCAGTCACGGAAACTAACGCTAACCCCGACAACAACAGTGAAGACCTCAAACCTTGGTACAGTTTTGACAAAATGGTGGCATCGAGTATTTCCCCAGGTACACCTCTTTCAAAGGCTATAAAAGAGGTAGACATATATCTTTCTGATGAACTGGTTCCAAGAAGAGACCAAATGGGAAATTTGATGTGCCCTCTTGAATGGTGGAGAAAACACCAATACGTCTACCCAAATTTAAAAAGAAATTATTACCCGTTGTAATATGTTTTCTTAAACAGGTCGTATAATTAATGAAAGGCGAACGAGACTAATGACAAGCAAAGATGGGCAAATTATGTTCCTGAACGTAAACACACCTGAGGAGAGATTTAAAGGATTTAAAATTCATGCATAAAATAATTTTAATTATTCTTCTGTACTTAAATATAATAAAAAAACATAACAAAAATTCCCTTCCATAAAAATATGTAATTAAAAAATGAAAATAATTAAAATGTACTTAAAATCAGTTGATCTTCTAAAAACACCTGAAATACGATAATATTAAAATCTTTTCAAAACGTATTTAGCCAGTTCTACGTCTGGAAAAGTATGAAGGGAAGTTCTAATTGATTGATTGTACTCTGACTAGTATACGAATTTTAACGAATTTCTTTAATAATTAAGAAAATTTGCAATTAATTCTATTGTCGAATCGTAGATCAGGTAAGGAAGTCGTCGACGTCGCGTTTAGTTAGTCGATTGAATTGATTTGTTAGTATATTAAAGTCGCTTCTGTTTCGCGTCATAGGTGAACAAATAATATATTTGAGGAGCTGAACACCGTACTCATTCAAGTCGAGGCCGTCATGAATACGCGTTCTCTTTGTCTAATGATCCCTTGGATCCGCTTGCACTGACTCCAGCGCACTTTTTGAATATGGTGTGTTGTGTGTACCACATGTATATATTGAAACAATAATGAGGCGGTCAAAATTGATTACTACCATATTATTTACTGTTTTAAGAAAGACTTAATTTCAATTTTACGAAAATTTGTATTGAGCTCTTTAAATTTTTTTAACACTGGTAGATCCTTCGTCACAGAAGGTAATCGAAACAAGCCAAGTCTATAACCGACCAGTATAGTAGAATTAACATCGTGGTTTTTAAAGGAATTTACTTACATTTCGTGATCACTAAATCATAAATAAACATTATTTAAATGTAACAAACATTTGCATTTGAAATTAAACAATCTCAAGGAGTAATGTAATTTACTTGGCAAATATACGCCTCCGTTATGGCGCTCAAACTCAATAATTTGGTCTTTACCTATCAGTTTATTTGGCATCTTGACATAAAAGTTTCTTTTGTTGTATTTATTATTTAATTATATGCATGATTTGTTTCAACAGGAGAGAACCATACTTACATATTGAAAATGTATATTATATTTTTTATGTACTCCTACTTTTATATACTGCATGTATTATATAAATTTTTATTGAAGCATTTTAGTTAGCAGTAAAGTAAGTATCAATGGGTAACTTACCCATTTTAAGTGTTGTCCTATAATTATCTTAAGCCTAATAATAATTCTACTGGTTGAGCACTGGCCTTCCCTGTAGATATTACACTCTATGGAGAAATAACCTACGACATGGACCTAAAGTGGATTGCTGCTAGCTTCTGCAATTGCAGGTCAATGGTATGGTGGTTGGACCATGAAAGGCCACTCTAACGAGAAAACACTTTTTATTCGTTTATTTACTGGACAAATGAAGGAAACAAATTATTAAGTAATACTTTGTTTTATTGTGTACCATACAAATATTTTTTACCTAGCTTTAATCACTATTTATTAAACTTAGATTTTATTAGGCTCTTCCAAATGGCCTTGCAAGGAACAGGGCTCTAAACAAAGCCAACATTATAAAATCCGTCATTCAACTTAAACATAGAGTTGTAACAATTAATATATCCGCTTTTTCTCAAATTAAATAATAAGCTCTTTCATTTAAGCGTAACATTAAATGCTCAATATATCATATATAAAAAACTCAACGAACATCATCCTATAACTAAGAATAACTTATTGGAAATTATTTAAAAATACTAGTAATAGTATTATATTGGTACCAAACAACTTGCCAACGCGTTTTATAATGAAATCAAAAACTTTTTTTTTAACCTAAAATGACTTTCTGGTCCGTTCTTTGTAAGGGCACATTGTTCCTAAGATGGCTAAACTAACATTAATCTATTACTTTTTATAATAACAAAATAATAAAATAATAGACACTAGTTTAATTTTAGACATAACCTTTCCATAAAAGAAATTGAAATTTAATAACCTTTATAAATGAATATAATATTCTGAACTATAAACATAAAATATTGTTTTGACTTTAACAGTACGTATTTATAACTAAAAAGAAAGTGTTCATATGACGTAAGGCCCCTGTACCCTAGCAAGGCCAACCGTCAAATTTTTGATTGGCCCTATAAGGAACCACCAGCTTTCCTAGGAACATTGGTAGTGTTATTTTAACTTAAATTGAGGCAAATTTGTTTTTCTTTGGTACCATAAAAATATTCGTATACGACAATCCACAGTGAAAAATATGAGGAACTAAATGGGTTATTTAACTATAAACTAACGTTTTGCTGTGCGCGCGAATAACAATTGTAACATTGACGACCGAAGTCTACGAAGCGTAAAATCGCACCGCCACAATAGCGGTGCCAGCGACATCTGTGGACTTGAGTTTAATGGATCTAAGTGTTTAGTAGAAGGAATATGTCTTTACATGTCAATAAATACGACTTTTTATTAGCTGGCCTTCAAAGGAGCATCGCCTTCCATGGTCCACCCACCTTATATAAGAAATAATAACAGTATATTTATTTTTAATATACATGCTAAACTACCTGACGAGTTACCAAAGGTATTACAAAAAGATTGCGAACTCAACCTATTTGGTATTGATAAAAACACGACACTGTCCAAAAGCGGTCCTTTCTGAAATGTCCTCCTACTTTCCCAGCTTAGACGGCTCACATTTACTTTCTGTAAATTGTCATACTTATCTTACTATAACAGGTGTTGTTCTATTTATATCGCACGATTAGACAAGAAAAAAAATTATCTATGCGTAATATATGATGCCAAGCTGATGCCAGTGCTCAAGATACACTTTGGAAAATTTAACGGCACTGTCAAGATATCGGTAGATCAATTGGAAGAACACTCAACCGAATAATGAGAGGCTGTGATTTCGAGTCCCAACTGACATCTAAGACAATTTGATTTATTTTTTTTAATATTAAGATCCAATAGTCCAAATGCTTACATAATAAAAAATAAACTGTTTAAGACAGCATGATTCATTCAATGAATTATTAGTATTTCTTACTCCCTATTTGTTGAAAAATAAAGGAATTAATTCTTTAAGACCATAGTCCACAAACGTAATACAAAAGCGTTTTATGCAACAATGATAGTCCACAAAAGTGATACAAAAAAGGTTTATTAAAATATACACTAGGTTCAGATATGGGTAATTAGGATTAACAATCTGCTAACTCAACCCCTTGCATTATAAATGTTCATTTTACTATTATTGAATGTGACGTTAATTTCCAATCAACAAATAACCTAATCAACAAACAAGGCATCGTTTCCAGGTAAATCATAGTACCAGTGTACAATTACGCAGACGTTCGACACCCAGTCCCTGACTGAACACGTTGCGTAATCAAGGATCAGTGCTTAAAGCCTCAGCTATAAACTAGCCAATTGGACCGCAATATCAACAGCCGATTGCATTAGCATTTCATTTATGTGTCTCATTCTAAATTAGAATATATTAAATTCTTTATCATTAATCATTATCATAGTCAAATGAGCCAATTAATTTATTCCAAGATTTAATTAGGTTAATAATTTACACACAGTATAAAGTCTTTCAAACAAAGTTCCAAAACAAGTTCGCTTGTTAACTACAATTGTCCAATAAATCGCCAAAGTTGTGTGAAATTATCTCTTCAATACTGTCGCTAAATATCTCAGTCGCGTGCGTAAACCACGTTCACAATAGTCCAGTAACTTGCTAAGGTAACTTATTAATTCACTCTTCAATTAGCGCCAAAGATTACTTTCAAGTCGCTTCGATCGTTTCCAAAATCAGAACTTACTCTTACATGTTTTTTTTCCGCCCCTGACAACTCGGGCACCCTCCTGATCCGGGGCAGGGAGGTGGTGAATCCTGCATGTATACTACGGACCGGCTTCGAAGTTATGTCAGACTCGTACTGACTAAACACCACCTGAAGTTGGCTTGTACCCGAGAAGGGTCAGAAGCCTTCATCTGAGGCGATATGGCCGCGATCGGCTTTAAGTATACGACTGCGTTTAATATATTTATCATGTTTAAAAATAAGTAAAACATTGTCAACTAATATAATATAAATTTTTGTTTATGTTTATTTAGTAATTCAGTAGACATTTTTAATGAAGTGGTCAAATCACTAACTACTACAATGGTTTTATATTTATTTCAAGCAATTGATAATACCACGTCAACCTAACGAATGAGAAACGTTAATGCACTCATAATTTATCAAAACTTTGTTTCATGGTTTTGTGTGAGAATTTAAATATACTTGTTGATAAGTGATTGAGTGTTTAGCATGCTAGTTTTGGCGTCGTCGCCATCTCTAGTGTACGAGTTCCAGACTTGATCAAGGCACCGAATAAAACGTTATTGTTTCCATATTTATTTAATATATCAGTTTTTGATCTATCTAAAATAAGTTTTTTTTTTTATTTCTTATTTTAAGATCCTAAGCAATTCTGCTTAGGATCGGCGCGTTGTCCATTTTTTATAGACAACAATATTAAAAACTAAAGTTGGTGCACAACTTTATCTATTAAATTAAAAAGTCAGTGTTTGAGTTAAACTACTTTGTTGAAATGTAAAAAAAATTGCAACGATCTCATTAATTTATTTTGTAACATAATCACTGAATGCCCCGCTACTAAGGTACGAATAATTTGGCAGTCTAGGACATTATGTGTGCTAGACGTGTGTCGCTTTTTAGCGATCTGACTCAGTGTTCCGAAACATGATTTTGATCCAAATGATTCGGAACAGTTGTCCGGTGTTAAATATATCATTTGGAACTTGACCATCTCGACCAACGCGACGAGACGAACGGAACAACGCGAGTGAATGAGAGGGAACCGAAATGCGCGCACAACGCTGAGTTAATTCAGGTGATATGCCTGTAATACTTTTTTTAAATTTTAATGTATAAATAATAAGTGTACATACTTGTACATAATATGACAATATGACAATCATTGTATTAAAATTGATTTTTTAATACGGCAGCTGTCACTCCAAAGCTAAAGGAAAAATGTTACCTTTTCTCATATCTATTTACTGAAAATTATAGTTTTGTAACGATGTTGATATATTAACAAATCCGTGACAAATATCACGTCTGATGGAAATTTCGGCGTGGACAAAACCTTATGATATGTACTTGCGTTTTGATGAAACGATGTTCCAAATTAAACATATCACTTATCCGAAACTATGTACTGTTCCAGATGCAAATGTTCCAATCTGTTTACTGATACATTTTTGCCACAACTAATGTGTGCGGTTACCACGAACTGGCGGCGCATAATTACGCAATAGTTGGGAGTAGAGTGGGTAATCAACGAGCGATGTGCTATCATTGCCGCATCCAACGTTGAGCTGTAAGCACTAACTTGGCAAAGATATATTCTATTTTGGTGTTTTATGTAAAATAGTAAAACCTTTTAACTGGTACGCGAAGTAAAATATCCCTTTACGAAATCATAATATTTATACAGTGTCTATGAAACTAAAAAAATATGATAAATGATCAATACTTGTCAGATGCTGAGACCAAATTTTATCTGTAGAGGCCACTATAATGTTAAATATCTCTAGCAGGTTAATAAGTCTAAAGGGATTATTATTATTGACGTATGTAACTGCTTTTTGTAATAATTTCTTCAACGCTCATGTGTTACCCCTGCTACTTGTAACATCAATTGATCATTTTTCTGAATCTTTTAGAAACGACCTTATGTCTCAAGAAGGAGTTGTATAGTGCTGTGGTCAAAAATCATGAGACCAAATTGCTACAATCTCTAACTTAAAACTACTTGACAACTACAAATATATTCAGAATTGCTAAAATTAAATGCAGCAAGGAAGCCGCCACTCTCCGATTTTTGACATTATACTCATCGACATAAAGTTGTAAATTGTTACAAAAAATTACAGAATTATTAAAAATTGTTTTTGTTTTGTTTATGATAATAGTCATTATTCCAACATAGACCGTGTTGTCACAGGAAATATTTAGAAATGAATCGGAGGTATTCATTTATTTGTCTTTATGTATAATCTGTGTACATTTATGCAGGTTTAGTGTTTATTATTTATAAACAACAAATTAAAATAATGATTTTTATGCTATAAAGAAGATTTACTTATAAAACATGGTGGGATCTATTGTTAACTACGTCCGACTATCTAATGTAGAAGAGAGAGCCCGATCTTTTGTTACAAAGAGAGTATTTGCGGTATTTATCTGCTTTGTAAAAGATATGGCTGCTCTTATATTACATGAACCGATACTATAAAGCAATGGAGCTATATTTGACTCGAAATTCTTTTAAAAGGTCTTAGAGTGATTGGATCTTTGTCACAAGGACTTCCATTCACATCAAGTTCAATTGTTAAACCTAAACGTGGTTTAATGTGTATTTGACCACAACCACGTTTGATGTGTATTTGACCACAGAATTTTATAGCATTTCAAGTAATAAGTATTCCAACACAAATATAAACTTCAAAAGTTTGGTAAAAATCATTTTCAGAGTGGTTGGTATCACCGATAAAAGAGTTGAGATCTAAAAAGCGCCAAATTCCATATTAGTTCTAACTGTAGGAATGTACAAATTCTACAGTTGATTTAAAATAAATTTGTTACTCCCTTATATACAAAATTCCTAATATGGCAAATTCGATTTTGATTAGTTTTTTTATTATTTAGAGAAAAAATATACATTTATTAACGAACGAATATTTCTATACTTATGAACTATATAACAATTAATTAATTAATCAAAGAAACTCATTCAGATGTCCAAAATTACTAGTATGTATGTTTAAAAGTTTTTGAGTCAAAAGAAGCTTGAAATAGTTCTTTCATACGATCAAAGGAATACCAACCATCTTATAAAGAATAAAAATAGAGTTTGTAAAAAACTATTAAAATTTATGAACAGCAAGAAAGCGTACTCAATGCATTCCTTGCCGGTCGTACACTGGTATTAGAAAAATCTTCGTTATAAATTTATCAAATTTGTTACTAGCGCGCCACATAAACTAACTGTATGTAATATTTATATAGTTTAATATTAAAAACATTTAGACACTATTCTGATACAATATACTAGCTGACCCGGTCACGCGTTGATGAGGCTCATTTAGTATAATTTGCAATATCTTTATTAATACAAATTTAAATGTAATCCATCCTTTGTCCTAAGTCGGAACTAACCAAGCGAAAAGAAAAAAAATCTTGAAAATCGGTTAAGTAGTTTCAGAGTTCATCGCAGTCTAACATTGTGACACGTACATTGTGATACATATGGATTGTAATCATACAGAGATGTTTGTTTTTAATAGAATGCAATAATGTTTAATTATTTGAGTATTGATCAGCATAAGGTCGTTGGCCTTTACAATCATAATCAATAAAAAAAAAATATAAATAACGTATTGTTTGCACACACATATAGGATACAGGAGAAGACAAGTTCAACAAATAAAGTTATACAAGAATGCGGCCTTATTGCTAAACAAAAACCTTTTCCAAACAAAATAATAACTCAGATTCATTGAATAATTACATTATTAAACAAATTTTAATTTTAATTTGTCGTTTTATAATAATTTTACTAAAGGGTAAGAAGAAAATTGAGTGAATAATTCCATGCATCTCTCAAGGGGCCAGTCCTTGTTAATTAATCGCTTAGATGGCGGGTCTCAGTGAGATACAGTTACAAGTTTTGTTGCAGTATAGAAATTATAGTTTGCGATTTTTAAAGGCAGAATAACGTAAAACAAAGATATAATCGTGTTTCCCTATTTTTGGGTAGGTATGTTAAAAATACCTATAACAATAGGTATTTTTAACATACCTACTCTACACACTTTTTTCTTGAAAGGAGAATGGCGAATTGAGAAACACGTCTTCTAATAAGAAAAACATTTTTATAAATTTGGCTTTGAGAAAGTAAATATAGAAGTTCTTTTGCCAAAATAAAACACATTGGTATCTGCGTGGCTATTTTGCAAAAAAAAAACTGACCATCTGTGTTACTAACTACTAACTAATAATCTTTTCATGACAAGAATTGTGATTATTGTAACACATCAATATATCGAGTACATTAACTATAACTCTTTAACAAATCCAAACAAGGGCTAAACCAATCAAGCAAGCGTATTCACTTAAACAATTATGAAACCAGTCCCTAAAGTGCTTCTGCCATTGTCTTTTCGTCCAATTAATTTTAATGAAATAGCCATGGAAACAAAGAGATTTATCTTTTGCTATTTATGATATTACTGAGAAAAAAATAAGTCACTGAAAAAGTTTCATCAAGATGACACAACTTTATATCCTCTATTTTATTAATAGCACAGTAAAATATTATAAATTTGGTATGTAAATATTTAGTTATATAAATATGTATATTCAATCTACAGATTACTTTAAAAAAGTGTTGATTTTAGGTTATATATCGATTATTTAAATATATATTAATTTAATTTAATATTAAATAATCTATACTAATATTATAAACAAGTAAAGTTTGTGTGTTTGTATATTTGTTAAATTGTAAGGGGCGATCTCGGGATCTACTGAACCGATTTTAAAAATTCTTTCACCATTAGAAAGGCACATTATTGCCGAGTGTCATAGGCTATATTGAATGCTAGAAAAAAATTGAAGAATTTTGTCCACCCGTGCGAAGCCGGGACGGGCCGCTAGTCATCATATATTTTGTTAGAACGATAATGGCTGAGGTTAGTATGAGAACTGTCGCAGCTAGATTAATGGAACTCCATTAATCATTTAAAGAAGTAAACAATACCATATCATTTTCTAATTGTAAGTCATACCAGAACAAACTTCTATGTAAGCGCATATTTATGTATTATTCTATTGCTTAAGATACATATATTTTATTTTGGCCACTTTCCTTAACGTTGGATTCTCGTTGAGTCCTGGCACAGTCAGATTTCTCACAGAGTCCTAAATAAACCACGTTCGGGCATATTTTAATGTTCTGACGAAATGTGCTCCCTTAACGTATTCAGAAGTAACGTTAAATAAAAATGCAAACTATTATGAGGATATTTTAAGATGAAAATAATCTATCAAGTCAGCTGATAATTGTACAGCAATGGAAATACTTTGATATAGGATAAGGAAAGCTTCTGTTTTGCTACGTTTGTAAATTAAGCTACATAAAGCTAGGGATTCTGCTTGATAATTTTTGTGAAATTTGTCTTTAGTCGGAGCGGGAAAAGAAACTTAATCCCTCAAAAACTAGAGATACCAATTCAATATTAACAGCTGTTTTCATAATCGCATAACTGTAAATGATATATAGTTTTGTTGCCTAAGAGCTAAATAAAGAGAAATAACATAACCTAACTGTTATTGAGGTTAAGTTATCGGGAATGGACTAGTCAGAAGTACGAAAGAGATAGGCTCACTTTGCTTTAGTTGCAAGGAAATATTTCATATCGGTATCCTATGACAATTATAAAATAATAAAATTGTCAGTAAAAGTAGAATGACGATTTTTCAGCAATATTGAGTTAAAATTTGATTATTATTTTGCGGATTACTGCTTTAGTTTAACATGCTTTAATTAAAAAAGTATTAAAACTTGTAATTTTAATTTATCAAAAGACTTTGATGTTATTAACGTGATATAAGCATTTTTAATTTAATTTGGTAGCAAAATATTTATTTTTAAACTTCAATTAACACAATATTACATTTTTACAATAGATGGACTTAATGCATAGCTACACTAGCATTCTCTATCAGTCAACCTTCGGGAAATACTAAATTCATGAACAATAGTACTAGTAATTTTGTTCATTTAATTTTAGTTAATATTTTTTATTAAATTAAAGACTGTTGACATTTAGGAACGGGTAAAGACCCAATAATTATATAAAAGTTAATTACTACCCTAGATTATACTTTTTATATACACCATCCGAGTATAGTTTGTTTAATTTATTGCTTGTTAGTGGTTTGTTATATAAAGTGCAATTTAGGGTAACTAAAAATTACCACCTCAATTAATTAATATCATCTATCAGTCTACTTTGTAAAAAATAAAAATAACGATTTATCAGAAATTTCTCAAGCAACGAGAGATACTTGGCACGACAATTTTCGTTCCTCGAAAAATAAAAAAGGTCGAGAAACCCTACTTAAAACGAAAAGGAGATCCAAAATGACTATATCTCATAAAGTTTTTCTATATAAATATCAATCATAATTCTGATATAACTTGATCTCTGAAATGTCGCAACTAAACTCGAAATACTGTTTGAAATGTTTTTTATTACTTTATAAAGGGAAAAGAAGTCATCATCTCTAAGTTATAATATTATTAAAATATAGATCATATTCGAAGAATACTCAATCATAAATTATTCCTGTAATATAAATTGGATTTATGAAATAGGATTAAAACGGCACAATTTTCTTTGCACAACGATTCGTTAAACTACTTCAGAGGTATATGAGTTACGGTATAAAAAAGACGTTCCCTTTTTTGCAATCAGAAAAAGCTAAGCCCGTTCTTTTTATCGATGCGGGTAACGTTCAGTTCCGATCTAATTTAAGATCTGTGATAAAATACCTCCCTCATTTTATTTGTAACAAGATGTGATTCTTAAAAAGATTATGTTCAGGCAAATTTGTTTTTATATTAAAATTCTTATTTAAAAACTAGGTCTGTAAGCGAAATTCAATATGATAGACTTTCAGACTTTAAATTACAATAGTACTCACCTGAGTCTGTAAATTATTCCAATGTTGTGGTACAGACCATACCTATGGACGTAAATACAGTAAGAAAATAGGCCACAACTCAGTACTTGGGCCCTGTACCAATGCCTTAACGTACATTCAGAAGCACGATAAAAATCGAGATGATAAATTCTCGATCACCCATCCGATAACTAGCCCTTGAGCCAATTGAGATACCCAATCACATCAACAGCCAATAACATCAAGCTTCTCGTTTTCATATCTTTAAGATGACCAAACATCATTCCATTTGTGTAATATCCAATGCGTAAGATCAAAAAAGGATTAGTAAATGTTATTTAATTATAAAACTATGACTTTGCATGCTTAGTAATGGACGAAACATGATATACAATCTAAACTACCGTATTATACCAAATAGGGAAAAAATCGGCCAAGTGCGAGTCGGACTCGCGCACCGAGGGTTCCGTACAAACATGTAGGTATTTTTTTTTTATTTTTTTTTAATTTAGGTATATAAGTAAAAGTTCACCCATCACGACAATCGAGTCTTAGTTATGGTTTTTTATTGCAAAATGAAGATATAACAAAAAATTTAAGGTTTTCGGAATTTTTCCTTTATATGTGCTGTTAAACATTGCTTCATGCCAAATTTCAAGATTCTAGATCGTCTGGAAGTACCCGTTAGGTTTTGATTCCCTCGTGAGTAGTTGCGAGTTCGAAAATATGCGGCTTAAATTGCTATTTCTTTTGATTGCGTTGACATAAAAGTTTGATGTCGTTACAGCTCAAAGGTATTATAGACCTGAGTATTTGATATGAATTTCAATTTAATACCTCTACGCGTTCATGAGAATAGAGGTAGTAACTTTAAAATTTCCAAATATATTTTTTATTATATGATGTAACTAAAAATTTACGGATTTTGCAATTTTTCCTTTATCTGTACTATAAGACGTTACTTCGTACCAAATTTCAAGGTTCTAAGTCTACGAGAAGTAGTAGGTTTTGATTACCGTGCGAGTTCCGAAAATTTGCGGAAATTTGGGGCATAAACGTCTGTGTGTTTTGATTGCTTTGGCTTAGGAGTTTAATTTTTTCACAGCTCCAATGGAGAGTAGGCCTGAGTATTGGATATAAATTTTAGTTTGATACCTCCACGCGCTCCTGAGAAAAACGGTCTTGACAGACGGACGGACAACAAAGTGATCCTATAAAGTTTCCGTTTTGTCCTTTTGAGGTACGGAACCCTAAAAAACTGTATATTATGTATGAGAAAAAAAGTTGTTTTCATAGTGAAATACTGAAATTAGAATGAAAGCTCACCTCGAAACAAAATTGATTGTACTACTTATTTTGAAAAATTAACTTTATGCGCGGGCCAAAGCATGGTTATAAATTTAAATACTCTTGAAACTGTTCCCCAGAGATGGAACTGCAGGCGTAAGCTAGTGGTTATTTAAATTACACGCCTTGTGCCGTATAAGCGCATCTGAAATACGCGCAATATATTAAATATATATAAGAACATTTGCAAAATTAGATAACATCACATACAATCGCAATCCTATGTATTTAGACTAAATGCACATCAAATCTTTATTTGATCAAATAATTTAGTGATCAATAAATCTGTTTTTTTGCAATGTGAAAATATTTAAATGTTTGAAGTTCACACACTTATACTTACTTACCTATAGTCAATTTTTTAAGCTGTATGAGTATTCAGAGTTAAAATTTGGCCATAGTTAGATATCTTTATAAAATAAAAATAAACAATAAAAGAATCGTTTCTGTTTGTGAATCACTCACCACATTTATCTTACTTTTTCAAACACCAAATAATCTATTCTGCTGTATACATATACCAAAATAATCAAGAGTATAATGAAAATCGTTTTGCTGTGTTATGTCCGGCTGAGCAGGATAGTACCAACCCTTTACATTTAAGGGCGTCGTGCGACTATTCTTACTAATGGTAATAATCATAAACCTTCTGTAGAGCATAAAATGGACAGCTGCCTTTTCCAAATAATTGTCTTTTCTTGCGATTTCCAATCCGTCTACCAAACGCGTAGCTTATGACTCCCCCCCCCTTTTTGGGATGTTTCTGTCTAGCAGTGGACGTCTTTTAGCAGAGATTATGATGAAGATGGTCTAAAACTAGTCATTTTATTTATTATGTTTTGGTTTTTATTTAGGTAATTGTAAAAACGGGATCCTAACCTACGAGATCAGGTAAAATATTGTTAAGGATCTTTTTCAAAACAAAAATGAACGCCAGGAGTCCTCGCCCTATTGTGTATACACATAACTATGACTGACATATTAACACAAAGCTGAAGTTGATAGATTATTGTATCTAGAAATTTAATACAAGAGTCTTTAATAACGTAGGCTATGACGAAGGGCTAATCAAAATTCAACCCTCTCTCTCAAAATATTAAGAGTATTTTTGTTACTAAACAAATATTGTTGATTTTGTCGCATTAACATAGATGGTTGAAAATTTTTTAAATGAAACGATTGTCAGTTTTCTTGTTTGTCCAGTATATATAGCCCACAAACGAGTTCGAGAGAAAAGTTAGTCTTAAAAGTAAATACAGATCTGGCTTTAAAGTTAGTCGGATTGCAAGCAGATCACGTAAAGTTTCGATTGAATTTAACGTTTCCAAAATGTGTTAGTATTACAACTGTGAATTAAATATATATCCGAAATAGTCTCGTGTCTTTTTATTCATTATATAATTGTGGAGTTAATAAAATCATCCTAGGTATCACGACATAAATTCCTTTTCTTTTTTCTAACTATTTTTTATGTTCGATTAATTTATTTTCAAAATTTGATGTTTGGAAATTCGGACACAGTTATTATAAAACATGAACTGAAATTAAACCCGACCCAAAACTCTCACTACAATTTTTTCAGAAAGCCCAGCGGTTTTATTTTAATCAACGTTTTACACGTGAAATGATTGGTATTTGTTTCTTTGTTTATATTATCTTGTTTCTATGCCTAAGTAAAGGTTTTTCTTTCCATATAAAGCTTTTGCCGGCATGAGGCTTCATTAGGAGGTTAGTTTTCTGTTTATTTTAATACTATTCACACTCTCAAAATTATTCAACTGCATTTAACCGTTCCAAGATGATATATGATATACACTAACGCTGACGTATGGGGTACCCCAACGTGACATTGTAATATGTGATACAATCTAGTGATATAAGATTTCACTGAAGAACGTTATATTCTACTTTATTCAAATTTTTTAAAACTCCTATCAGTGTGCTATTCCTTCAACATCTGATTAAATCCATTTTTTCAGGTTCTCTTTTGTCATGTGATCATTAAGCACATTTTTTATATTACCTCGAGGTTTTCAATGAACTGTCTCGATTAGTAGATTTCTACTACGAAAGTCTACGTGATTTATGCAACTCCCTTTACTGTACTCAATGTCAAAATTATACCCTCACGCTACTTTTGGCAATAAATCTCGTTTCTTGCATTACGGCATTGCAATCTGTGACCAGTTTGAATTTGAGACCCAATAAGAAAACTTGACATTTATTTAGACCATATACAATTGCCATTATCTCTAGTTCATAACTGTGATTTTTGGATTTTTCAAGGGAGGCTTTTTGCTGTAATATTGTTTTTTTTTTTGTAATCGTGAATAGGTAAACTCTTGACCGCTATCTCACCTGATGATAAGCGACGATGCGAAAAAAAAACACATACTCAGGCAAGAAATCCACTCTTTAGCGGTACGGATTACAAATTTGGAACCAAGACGCGACTCTTTGGTATATAAACCATATAGGTAGCGTCTATTTCTAAATTTGGTTGTCCGATAAAAATAAGGGATGGCGGAACAAAGCTGTGCAATTCTGCTGCACACTCTCCGAAATATATCCTATAAAAAACGCATAGGATAGCTACCTTCCATCTATGATCGGGTTTTTATTAAAAAGATCGCCACTGCCGATGACTATCATGGCCCTCCTCTCAATAACCTAAAGCGTTTGGAGTTGGTATTGGGAGGTTGTAGTTGGTACTGTCCCAAAGATCAGAACAGTACTCCATACACGATCGAACTCAAAATCGGTGGTACCTTCGCACTTTCGCCAGAATGTTGAGATTGAGAGTTGGTGACAATGACATGCCGAGAGGCTCATGATGGTCTGTGATGTCCGGATACACCTCGGAAAGTAGGAGTCAAGTCAAAAGGACTCATTTAGCGGAGAAAAGACACGTCTGGGTTGTCTAATTTGAAGTTGGATTGAGAACCTCATAAGGGAACAGTCAGTCCTCGTGATGTGCATTAAAATCACCGAGATCTACTAGTTAAGCAACGTCTGTCTTCTCAATGGGTAGGTTGGTAGGTCTGGTAGTCTCCGCGTCTCTACTATGCGAGCGGCAGATACATGCATATAGAATTGACTTTAAACCGATGTCCAATAGAACCCAGATCTTCAAGTTTTATAGTAGTTTATGATACTGTTGCATAATAAGGGTTCTTATAACACGAGTGTGTTTTAAAAAAAACGAGCCGTAGGCGAGTTTTTTTAT
Source organism: Calamotropha paludella (assembly GCA_927399485.1). NCBI lineage: Eukaryota > Metazoa > Arthropoda > Insecta > Lepidoptera > Crambidae > Calamotropha > Calamotropha paludella. The sequence continues at coordinate 14,389,750 of OV656804.1, read as the reverse complement.
AGTATCACACGAGTGTTATAAGACCAAGTTATGTACAGTGTCATACACTACACTCATACTATAATACGTAAAACAATATTGCAAACAAAACCAAACTTTGTTTAAATGTTGAAAAGATTTTTTAAATGTCAAATGTTGGCGCCAAGGTGCAAACATCGATTGCGCATGCGTGTTGCGTCGTCGCGGACTCGTTCATTGAAACCTTTTCAAAGTAGAGGTTCAACCTCCTTGGTCCAGCTGGAGGTTGTAAAGGTGTATGGTTATGATTAAAAAGTTATATTATGTTACAGGTGTCCATACAAGACTTGTATCGTAATTAAACTTTTTTTTATTATTTTTGGCCTGTACGTAATGTTAGTCATAAGCATTTTGTTTTCAGTTTTAGAATCTTTGTATTATAGTATCAGAGTAGATAAAAGTATTAACAACGCTGACGAATTGTTTATTTAGTCTTTACTGGAGAATTTTATATTAGTTTTTTAGCATTTTTTTATTTAAGTAAAAATAGTATGTTAGCATTATTTTCATTTACGTTAGCTTCCAATCTTAAGTTTCACAATTTTTATGTCTTTGCTTGCGGTAAATAGATATATATGGTATATTGTGGAAAATTGCTTGACTTAAAACTTACGAAACAAAGAATAAAAAAGCATTTTTTGAACTAGTCAGCACAGTTATCAAATACATATTGTCATTAATGAGAAAAATATTGCATAACGTACACAACGTACACACTTACACACACACATGTAATATATGATATATAGTAAATAAAATTAAATTATTAAGTTCCTACATTATCGTGCCTATCGTACACTTACAAATCACTTTTACCGGAATGATGATGCGTATATATATACCTATATATATATATTATTAATCCTGACTTTCTGACTCCTTAACAGGAGCCGTCATGATGAGGTTATTGATTGATCTAGTGACCTTGTAATCCTGTGAAGCACTCTAAACGTCAAAAGAAAAAAAAAACAAAATGAACACGTCGTTTATCCGTTGAAAGTGATTTAATTTAAATGAATTTATATTTATTGAATAAAATACTACAAAGAATGGGATTAAAATTTCTCCAAAATACCTATTGAACTCAAATAATAGCCCATTACGTTCAAATGCTCAAATCAAATAAAAACTAACGCAATAATTTCAGAACTAAATGATTCTAGTGAGCAGTTCCGCAATTTCACTGAAATATTGATGCTATAAACTTTGCAATTTTAAAAGAGTAATGGCAGATTCCAGGTGCTTGAAATCACTATTGGGAAATAAAACGAAGCAAGATAAGCAAAGTGAGTGGCGCTGGTTATATTTTTTAATTTGTATTTATTAATTACGCTTTTGGAATCACAATCTGATTACATTTTATATAGAAAGCTATTACCACCATACCATATAATGTCACTGTAGTCGATAACATAATAATATAAGTGTGGAAAAATCATGTATTTTATTTTTCTACATTTATAAATAGTTTTTGAAAACTAAATTAAATGAATTTCTTTTCTTCTAAAAGCGCAATGTAAGTTGCACTTTCAGATAAGCCCATTACACAACGTGCAAAGTCCGATGGTAGATGAGATATGCGAAGCACATGCACGGCAAGCTATCTCTGGCACTCTAGTGCATACAAGATGTGTGAATTGATCGAATACAAATGCCCTGCAAGCTCCTGAAAGTACTTCACATGTTTGTTAACGAATAAAGTATAAGAACAAAATTAACTGATTTACATAGTGACATTTTAATTAACACCATTTTTACCCATAAATTATAATTATCAAAAAGGAAGGTACTGCAAAAATAACTAAGTGTAGTAACTTTCCCCAGGGTTTTATTGTTTTGTTCAAGGACTATACAGTACATTTAATTAAAAACAATTACAATACGACTTTTAAATAAGAATGGATGTTATATTGTTAATTCAGAACAGAATTCTTATTGTAGTTGGGCAGTATTCAGCATACTGACCATATTTTTGGAAATATTTAACATTATTATTTTGAACAAGAATAAAAAGTAAATTTTGGCTAAAACGGCCTTAGCAGGCTCATTAATACAGGCCGACGTAATCAGGAAAATTTGTGTTAGGGCTGTCAATATATTATTATTTCTAATAACGTTATTTAAACAAAATCTTTATTTTTGTGGATTTCTTTAATTTTTACGTAGATTATGTGAGAGTTATGGCAGTTCACGATATGAAGCTCTATTGCGAGTAGCGTGAAAACCAACAAATAGTTGTGTGCAGTTGGAGTGAGTTATTTAACCGAAGGTTTGTGCGGCTTATTATGTAGAAGTTTTGTTGGTTTTCTATAAAATAAAATATTTCAAAAAATATTAAACATTCATCGGTTTTGGTTTAGATTTCGGCATTCGATCGCGGTATCAATATCCTATGATTTTGTGAAGCCTTATAATGTTTTTTCCAAAGTTCGTTATAGTCAGATGAGTTATTATTTTATTGTAACGATGTTGTATCGCAATGGATTTTTTTTTATATCCAAATACATTATTTTTTCAACTTTTAATAAACTTTCTCGTGTAGGTACGCTGCCTCGCATTGGACTATGCCTTTGAGTATCTTAATCGAGTCTGCGTCAAAAGTTGTATAACATACCTCGTTGTGCGGGCGATTCAAAATTAGTGGACCTTATTGCCTTATTATAAAATTTATGTCGACAACAAAATGAGAGGAAGATGAAAGGGGCACGATACCTTGACCGCCACGTGGTGTGAGATGCTGGAGTCTACCGGGACACATATAACTATAGGTTGTTGTAGGGGTTTGCGGATAGGCCACTAGTTCAATTTAATATTGCGGAACTCGACTTTTCTTAATTCTTTTTTGTCCGCATGTTGGCCACATTGCGGTATGATTTGCCACCGATAGATGGCGAGGTCGTCTTGCTCTTCCATATGTCAGACAAGGTATGTGCGAAAGGGAAATGGAGTAAATGGAGGTGAGGCTAGGAGTTGACCAAACTTATCAAAATTACAAAACCATACAAATAAATAACGTGGCACATTTGAATTTAATGCCGGCGCAACCAATACCGATATAAAAGAAATTTACGGAAATTATTTTTTTATTCGAAAAGTCTGAAATGTTAGAATTATTAATTTTGTATTGAAACATGGATAAGTAGGTACACATTCACTATTAAAAAGCGTATCACTCGTAAAATAAATGACGTATAACATAATGATTGTTATATTAGTTACTTATAGAGGTTGCAGCATGAGATAAATAGAAAGCTTCCATATTATAAACAGTAACAAATTAACCAAAACTCATTCTGTAAACCATAGTCCTTGATTAAATCACAAAATCAGATTAATGCAGTTACAAAACAACAAATTGTAATTAACAAAACCAATACAGGAATCGTTCCTGAATTTTGTGATTTATCAGGGTTCGATATAAGTTCGCAGGTACATACGAATCGTGGATATTGGCACGCCAGGCGTAAAATAAGTCTCAGGTGTAGTTGATAGCTTTTATCCGACAAAACTGATAAAATATGCCTTGCCCTAAACCCGGCCCATGCCGTTAGTTCCTTTTCAAAATTATGGAACTTATTGCTGTATATTAACGACATCACGATATTATATGCGAGATTGGATTAATTAACAAAGTATTTCTGTGTCCCGGTCACGTATAAACGGAGTTCCAGTCTATTGAAAAACATCTGATCTTTTACTTTAGGTGACTGAAGTGAACAAAGTAAATAAGAGGTTTTAACTAGATCGACAGTTCATTTGTTTATGACGTAGCATTTTTTTTATTTGTCCATAAAAAAATAATAATCTCTAATACATTGAAAGACTATAGTTAAGAAGAAAGTAGCCTCACTGAAAAGTTATAAGAGAAGGTGAGGGGTTCAAAAGTAATTTTTATATTTAGAAATATCACAGAAATAAGTTCTAGTTTTAATTTTATAATTAAGTATAAAATATACACCTAATATATTTTAAATTGTTTTTGACATAAAAATTTATATAATAAACTCCAATTCGTCAACTAAATTAATTAAAAATGAATCAGCAACCTCAGTTTACCTACTAAATGTAGGCTACTCTTTTCTAAACCAACCCCAATGGCATTAGATAGGTCCAAACGTCAAAGCGTGTGACGGGTGCAGCCGGAGAAATAAAAGCTCGTTTAGGTCACTTGTTTTATATTTAAGTAATTAAGGCACAACTGAAACAATTATATAAAAAAAAGGTAAATTACACTGAATACGAAACAATTTCACATTTATCACTAAAAACATATTATAAAAGGTAGGGCTACTTACAATAGTGCCTTAAAGAAACTTATAGACTTAGAAACAGGAACTGGTAGTAAAGAATATATATACAGGAAACTTGTGAATTATGCTTATGAGCTTATTATATACTTGTGAGCTTATTATAACTGCTCAGCACTATAAATATATTTAAATAATTTATTTTCGGTGAGTCAACCGCTCTACGCGCTGACTCTGGTAAGAATAAACTTCGAACAAAACAAATAAACAGAGACAGACAGTAAATTTTAAAATAGGAAACAGAGACAGACAGTAAATTTAAAATAGGAAACGAAGAGAAAAGAAAATATGAAAAATGGCCAGAGAAGAGCGCAATGAAAGCAACGAGTCGCCAATATAGCTATGGCGCCTCGTTACAATACCCGCTCCCCCCTGGAAGAAAAAATCCTGAGTATAAAAAGGATTTTTTCATAAAACTATGTAAAAATGTGACCATTTTATATAAAAAAGAAAACATATCTTTAATAAAAATGGATGAGATGAGAATTGTGAAATGAGAAAATAAGGAGACCAGCATCCTTACATGCATCACTTTCCTTACATGCATCACTTTCATACTTCTAGAACATACTTCAGTCAACGGTCATGGTTGATTTAACGAGACAACCAGACTCCACGCGGTAGAGTATCCAAAATTTATTGAATACTCAACTGGCTCCCTAAATTAGTGAAGGCTTACTTAACCAGTCACAACCCGCTGGATGAAAAAAAAATAAAACAGTGTAGGCTTGCTTAACCAGTCACAACCCGCTGGATGAAAAATAAAAATTAGTGTAGGCTTGTTTAACCAGTCACAACCCGCTGGATGAAAAATAAAAATTAGTGTAGACTTGTTTAACCAGTCACAACCCGCTGGATGAAAAATAAAAATTAGTGTAGGCTTATTTAACCAGTCACAACCCGCTGGAAGAAAAAATTCCCTCAAGATGTAAAATGAGGCTTTAACAATAGACTAAGAGGTTCTATTCTCGGTTGAGAAATTAAATATGCCTTCTATGAAGACTGAAAAATTAATGCCTTCTATGAAGACTAAGACTGTATAATTAAGTATGTCTTCTATGAAGATAGTTAATGTATAGTAATTATTATGTGTTGTAATAGAATGAGTGAATGAATGAGTTGTAAATAGTAGTATGTATAAAAGTAATATATAAAAAAAAAATTTGGAAAAGTAATAACGATAGAGAAATATAGTTGGGAGAAAAAGTTATAACGTAATAAAAGTAATATATAGTATAAACATAAATAAAAGTAATAATAAAGTAATAAAGAAAAAGTAAGTAATAAAAGTATTTTTTTAGGTCTAAAGAGTTTTGAGTAAATTTTGTGCCAGGAGTTCGTAGTTATGTTATTGTTGGACAGAAGAGGTTTAAAATTTGATTGACAGGCTGTCATGGATGAAAAATTTGTTTGAAGTATTGCAAAAGTCATTTATGTTATGTAGTAATCTCTAATCTATTTAAACGTATTGATAAATTAATCATGAAGAAACCATAAGCAGAATGTTTTTGATTTTATCAAGATCACGTTCAATGGAGTAAGGACTGGAAAGAATAGAACAATCTGAGTCTATTATTGGATTTAGTAATTCTCGTAATTCCTCAGCGGTTGCGACAGATGGAAATTCAATTGAGCGGAGACAAGTTCATAAGCAAGCTCAGGTTTATTTATAAGTGATGGATTCAGTGTTATTAAAAATAAATTATTGTGTTTCAAAACGAGGTGTTTTTCTAGCTATTTAAAAACTACTTAAAAACAGTTATGATTTAAAATAAATTTAATAATACTAGTGCTAGGTAGGTATTGTGTTCAAGCTTAGACTGGTAGGAACCTCTGGATAGTCGGCACGGATTGCCCCCAGGAAAGTGCCTAGCCAAATCTAAGTCTTGTATGTGGGATACACTGGAGGTACTCCCTCTCAGCACTGCCCGTAAGTATTAATTGCACTGATCTGAGTGATATATTGACGCTCAGAATCAGCAACAATTTTGTGTCGGTTTCTTTCAAAACCGCGTATAGTTTTACTGTCTGATGGGTGTAGTAAATGTGGGGTAAGTGTACTGTAAGTGTAGTGTGTAGTTGCGTGTTTGTTATGTCACTACTATAAATTATAATAGTCAAAGTGATAGGATGATATGTTATGAATTAAAAGGAGAGTGAAACTAAAGTTGTTTAAATCTCTAATAAATTTTTTCCTAACTAATCTATTATACAAGGACTGGTTAAGTAAGACTAAGAAAAATTTAATAAAACTAGTGTTCGGTAGGTGTAGTGTTCAAGTTTAGACTGGTAGGAACCTCTGGATAGTCGGCACGGATTGCCTCCAGGAAAGTGCCTAGCCAAATCTAAGACTTGTATGTGGGATACACTGGAGGTACTCCCTCTCAGCACTGCCCGTAAGTGTTAATTGCACTGATCTGAGTGATATATTGGCGCTCAGAATCAGCAACAATTTTGTGCCGGTTTCTTTCGAAACCGCGTATAGTTTCTTGTCTGTAAAATGTAGTAAATGTTGGGTAAAGTGTCTTGTAAGTGTTTTGTGTAGAGATGTAGTTGTATTGTCAACTACTATAAATTAAATAAAATGAGGATTGGGATGAGATGAGATGAGATGATTAAGTTAATAATATGGCCGATAAAATAGTGGGGGGCGACTAAGCCTTTTAGAATTTGGAAAAAGATAACAAAAAATCACACACAACATACAACGATCTTCAAAATATAGTAGTTCGGTTCGCCGGTACTGGTTGACTGGATGGTGGTGTTCTATACACGTTGAGGCGCCAGTGTGACGGGTGCAGCCGGAGAAATAAAAGCTCGTTTAGGTCACTTGTTTTATATTTAAGTAATTAAGGCACAACTGAAACAATTATATAAAAAAAAGGTAAATTACACTGAATACGAAACAATTTCACATTTATCACTAAAAACATATTATAAAAGGTAGGGCTACTTACAATAGTGCCTTAAAGAAACTTATAGACTTAGAAACAGGAACTGGTAGTAAAGAATATATATACAGGAAACTTGTGAATTATGCTTATGAGCTTATTATATACTTGTGAGCTTATTATAACTGCTCAGCACTATAAATATATTTAAATAATTTATTTTCGGTGAGTCAACCGCTCTACGCGCTGACTCTGGTAAGAATAAACTTCGAACAAAATAAAATACACAGAGACAGACAGTAAATTTTAAAATAGGAAACAGAGACAGACAGTAAATTTAAAATAGGAAACGAAGAGAAAAGAAAATATGAAAAATGGCCAGAGAAGAGCGCAATGAAAGCAACGAGTCGCCAATATAGCTATGGCGCCTCGTTACAAGCGTAGCTGGATGTACTGTACACTGTACCTATAAATCAATCCTTTGCGTTCCTTTTTTACCTACATATATAAAAAAATGTCTGACAAGTATTAAAGGAAGTATTTTATATGCAAGACGGGAAATCGGCATGCGATGACTGTAAAAACGTAGCACAGTGAATTATATGCGTTTCTATTTAAATGTTCACGTAAAATATCGCACAGCGCAGCTTACACCGGAGAGACATGCATAGATGAACAGCTTTGCATGTTCGATTTCTCAGAAGACTACCGATACAAAGTATGTGAGAATATTTTAAGTTTATTTATAAGTATGCATTACTAACACCATTTCGAACAGTTCGGTATATTGTTTCAGTTTCAAGCCTCTATCAGCTTAAAAGAGCATGACAGGAATTTTTCACGATAGCAAATACTGTTGAGAACATTATTGTAATGCGCAATTGAGCATTTTGAACAAGGATTAACGTGAAGATTAAAATGTACGACTATGGTACACTTGGCAACTCTGTATATAGAAAACCTTTTTTTTTTGTCGAGGGGAAATACTATTAATGTATCTACATATAATACGGACATTGACGGCCACATCGGTGCTCCGTAGAAAGCCATACACTTAATGACTCCTGTGAAAAGTCTGCGGCAGCTAGACCCTGGGCCGATGACGTCTGGCAGGACTCTCCTCAAGGCCAGGGCGGCCTTCACCAACCGGGTCGGTGGTGGGGGCAAAATGTCGTGCTACCTACATTGCTCAATATATACATCGAATTCTTGCGTTTTATTGGCTGGAAAGCCAAATTAACATCTTTGTTCCTGACCGTTCACGTTAACTTATTTTACCTTAATTTTTATTTAAGTTATTGTTACATATAGATGTTAAAGTATGTCGTGCCCATAAAAGTCTGCTAGATATCTGTGGCATAGTTTTATATAAAAATTATATATATTTTTTTGTAAATAAATGGTACCGCGATCGAGTGTAATAAAAGAATAAGACGCAGGAAGACCGATACATCTTCCTATCACAACCACACGCAAAAAGTCCAGTTTTTTCGTGATGATGGAAAATATCACTGCACCGAAATAGCGTAAAAACATGACGAAAATTTTTATTTGACATTATGAATTACTTAATCGCTACCACCCTATTGAAGTGACCGTAGATAAAGGGCTATTATCCAGACAAACATAGCAAACAACAAAGTAGAATTGGGCCGTTTATTAACATGAGTTATATTGTTGAGTTTTATCATATAGTCAGAATTGTAATGTTTCTTTCGAAAACCATGTCATATTACATTGACTGCAAACAAACCAATACTACGTACTACATACTTTACATACTTTACTTACCATAACTACATTTTATCTTCTATATGAGATTTCGAGAGTATTAAGTACTGTCAGTAAGTAATTGAAGCTAAAACAAGTGATGTTGTTGAAGCTATAAATATACTCAATAGAGAATTAATATAACGAATCTTTAGTCCAATCGTCTAAATGTCGGCTCTGAATCAAGCTGACATTTAGTTACATCTCCGATGTACTACGGAAGTAGACCCACTCATAACAATTACTTTTAGCATTGTTAATATTCTTTTTAAAATTATATTTAATTTATAATATAAGCAGCTTAACTTCATACCAAGATTTAGACCTAGACGACCGTTTGGTGCAACGGTAGCGATCCTGCCTTTCGCACCGACGGTCCTGGGTTCAAATCCCGGAAGGGGCAGATGTTTGTGTGATGAATACGAGCATTTGTACCTGAGTCATGGGTGTTTATATATATTTCTATGAATATTACATATCTATGTATCATATATGTATGTATATCCGTTACCCTAGTATCCATAACACAAGCCTTACAGTGCTTTCTTTGGGCTAGGCTAATTGGTGTGAATGTAAGAAATATTTATTTATTTATTTGTTTTTATTTAGTTTTATGGCATGAAGAACTTAAGTCCAAAATGGCAATTTTACAGAGCAGGGAGCTTACAGTTTGACATTTTCCTCAAAATCAGTTTTCATCTTGAACTCATCTTTATTACTTGGTTTATGGATAATTTTATTCATATAATCAATTTATCGGACGTATTCTCGTAAAATTTGCTTATTTTGAAAAATATTATAATTATTAACATACTAGACAGAGACCTATCAACTTATTGCCCATTAGTGCTCAAACCAATGAAAATATTGTAAAATTTCATTCCTAAAAGTCAGTTTTTCAGTTAAATTATTTAATTAATATCTAAAATGATTTAAGAGTAATTTTAGGTGACTTTTTTAAATATGGTGATGTTTTACTTTTTTATTATCATATCATTTGTAATACCAATTAACAACATGTTCACCGATGACTTTTCAACTTATTCACCAGAGAATCGGGTATCAATAATACTTCAAAGTTTGTAATAATAAAAATTGTAATAAAAGGGTTCATAATGAAACTACAATCATTGGGGAATGCAAGCACACTTTTTGTACTTTGTGTAAATGTTTCAGAGAAAAAAAAGGACCCTTGAGTTAGGGTAAGGGAAAGGAAAGCTATTTAAAATTGCCTCTTCTTGTGCTAACAATGTACTATAAATTCTTCAAAGGAAAGAAGTATATTTCTCATACTAAATGGTGCGCGTAATCCGAAATAAACGAAATTTTACTAATGTTCAGTCGAAGACTCTTATTCATTATTTGAGAATGAAAATCATCCAACTCTTTCGAGCCTGCCACATCATTTTTGCCATTATCTGAATATATCTCCGCTGGCTTGCCGCAACGCGCAACGAATCGGCAAAATGTCATTATGCAAGCTTTCTTACATAATCCTTCACTGCCTAGATAAGAATTATTGAAAAAACAATAATTTGGTTAAATAATGTGATAAATTCAACAATATTAGGTGCTTCTTTTCATAAGGATAGTTTGATCAATAAATTTGCCTTTATACTTTAATTACCGGATTTTTCTTTAAAAATGGAGATAAAGAAACAATATCTTATATTGGACATTGAAACATTGATTTAAAACAATTTTATAAAATAAGACAAACGAGTACTTTTATTTGTCTGCAAACTACCTGAGAATACATTTGCTTTATTTTCAGGATTTAGATTATGTATATAGCGTATTACGCAGACCATGTTGTATTTTAGAAAAACTTGAGAATTTATTGATATTTATTAGTGGCTGATCATCGGTAACAATAGATAATGCCTTTAACTCAGGTATGTGTAAGTAGATAAAACGATATAATCATTTGTTAACGTAACAGAGTGTTAGTCGTCGCTTTAATATCTTGTTTTATCAATTTTCGTACGCTATGTCGGTTTTTGAGTATGAGTTTACATGAGGATAGAATTTATGATATTATATATTTTTTGTAACTCATCGTCTAGATATCTCGTTTCGTTAAATAAAACAGCAAAATATGGACATATTTATGTACTGTCACAAGAAATATCTTTAAACGTTACGCAGATATCGAGTTGTCAATTGTTTTCCTAAAAAACCAATGCCGTAAAAGACATTGCGATGATAAAAAAATTCGTGTATGTCGAGTTATCAAGTTCTTCATGCCATGAATGGAGATTTACATGTTTATTTATTTATACAAACAACTTATAAGTTTACAGATGAGTTATCCAAGGCACTAACAATGTTAAGAATTTCATTGTATTGCAAAGCACATTTATTAGCCGATCTGAAAATCTGAGAGGGACATGAGGCAACCAACACCGCAACCGGTTTTCAGAGTAGATCAATGCTTTAATTGACTTTAAGACGAAAATAGTAAGTCAACTCGCCCAGCGTTGTTGTTTTCTAGATATAAAAATAACAAATTTCGATAAACTCACAATAATTATTTAGTCTCAGAATAATTAATCTAAATGACATATAAAATATATAAAGAGTATAAATGACCATAACTCGGGACCAAATGCTTGTGCTCATCACACAAACGCCCCTACCTGAATCCTAACTAAGGACCTTTGGCGCACTTTGGCGTTAACGTTGCACCGAGCACCCCTTAAAATTGATAGTATCTTAGGTCTAGGAGCTCTATGATGCAGCGATAAGTGCGTTCGACCTATAATTTTGTGGGTTAAACAACTTTCACAGGGTCTGGTCATGGTTCGGGATGGGTGACCAAATTTTCACTATGTTGTGCTAGGCATTACCGTAAGGCACGTTTAGTCATATCGCTAGCATTCACCAATCCGCACTGCTCCCGCACGGTGATTTATGTTCCATTCTTCGTACGATGTTTTTAATCATAGGGAAGGTCGGTTTTCCTGCAATGAGCAACGAACTGGCTGATGATAATGACTATCCATGTAGGATAGATACTCTCATGAAGGTCAAACATTATTTAATATGCTTCTGCGTATTAGCTGGAGAGATACCTTAGGTTCTCTCTAATGACTCAACCTGTTTTATGTTAAGCTATGTCGGCAAGGAGAAAAACACTGAGGCAGCTGTAGGGTGAGCTAAAACATGTAGCTGTACCTATTAATCCACCATCTGTTTCTTACTATATACTACAAAATACCTGGGCATTGGTGTAATTTGTAAACATTAACTTGAAGAAAGTAAATCTTTATTTATTTAATATATAATCTAAGCGCTAAGGTGATGATATATTTTAGATTATTGAACGCAAATAAAACCATCAGTCTAACAACACTTAGAATATTATTTGAAACAATTCTTACGTATTTTTTCCTAACAGATGACAATTCATTTTCCATTTATAATTATTCATATTGAAGTGTATAATATTACTCATTGCTTCAATCCGATTATTGTAGGACAATAAGTTCAGAACTATTTTATTACCAATAATTTACTTACTATCGAGATAAAAGAAATAATACACCTCAAGCGTAATCCAGACTGACTTTGGTACCGTAAAAATATAGGCTTTATAATAAGACACTTTTGTGGTAAGACTGCGATTGAATAACTAATGTACCTATATTAGATCAGCTGCCTTGTTTCCTTACAAGTGCTCAAAATATTTTTTGCAACGAAAAATAAAGATTAACACACAGCGAATTTACTACATTGATACACGCACACGCACGTTGATAGACTCATCTTAATTCGGTTTGTTCGTGACCTGAATCTCATATACGGAATTTGCTACAGTTAGTTTGTATTTAAACTTCCACTTAAATGCGATCGAGAAGACCTTAATTATTTGGTTAAGAACTTACAGTTAATAATGATATGTTAAGATTAAGACATATTCGATAGCTAAACTAAAATAAAAACGAACAATATAGAACGAGAATAAAATGTAATGTTATCTCACAAAAATTAATAATACATATAGCGTATACACAGGCTGTACAAAAAATAGTGGAAAGCGGAAGTCCAGAGGTAGAGCATTAATTAGGGCTACATTTAAGAAATTGCATTAATTAGGCTATTTTTCTCAATTTTCGGGTTAATTATTTGATGGGATGTATCTATGTTAGTAAGTTTTTAACCTTGCATAAAAAAATATTTGTGGTAAGGTTGGATACCAAGGTTGCAACAAAATAATAAAACTCAGGTTTATAAGGTTTGTCAAGCAATAAGCAAAGCATAACTCGAAAACTACGAAAACTACTACTGTTACACTTTTTACACTACTAGTTACACTATGCTCTAATAATTTGTACCGTTGCACAGCGATCTCTTAGCGATCCTGCCTTTCGCACCGACGGTCCTGGGTTCGAATCCAGGAAGGGGAAGATATTTGTATGATGAATACGTGTTCTTATTGATCTTACATATACATTTTTACCTGAGTCATGGGTGTTTATATATGTATAGTTACCCTGGTAATCCATAACACAAGTCCTATAGTGATTAATTTGGGCTAGGCTCAGTGGTGTAAATGAAAAAAAAAATTAGAACATCTCTACAATAATTTTTTTGTTCACCGCTATAGTATTTATGGTAAGTACCTCTAAAGTAGTTCAGACTATTTACGTAAGTCTGTTATATAGTAATTTTGATTTAGCAAGAAAACTAATCAAGAGTTAGTGGCATTTTTATACAAGAAACAAACATTAAGATTAAGTTTTGAGGTAGTCTTATATTTTGGTTATTGGACTACAAATACTGAGTTTATTCGAATTGTTCTTGCTGTCGGATACTATCGCTCTATCCCTTCACTCGCATTGGCTATGAGCAGTAAACGCGATTCCTATCAATATTGAAGATAGATAGATAGATAGAGAATAGATTGTATAAAATCACATAAGAGAGACAAATTGTAAAGGTAATATTAAGGTAATATTAAGTAGTAAAGGTAATATTCATTCTTTTTTCTAAATCTTTAACACAGTGCACTTTTCCTACTGTTTGGAAAAAGGCTCATATTATTCCCATTCATAAAAAAGGCTCTAAATCTTTAATTTCTAATTACCGCCCTATTTCTATTCTAAACACTATCGCCAAAATATTTGAGAAGATAGTTTATACACACATTTATCCGGTAATCACTAAAGGCATACCGATGTCACAGCACGGTTTTATAAGGGGCCGTTCCACTATCTCCAACCAGGCTCTTTTTACAAATTATGTTTTGGAGAAAATGGAAAGAGGTGGACAGGTTGACGTGATCTACACGGACTTTGAAAAAGCCTTTGATCGTGTTGATCACGTGATCCTGTTCCAAAAACTTGAGTTATTGGGCATTCACGGCGATTTGCTTAGATGGGTTGTCTCGTACCTCTCCAATCGTTCCCAGGCTGTCGTGGTAGGTGGTTACAGGTCGGACTTTATTGCTGTGCCATCAGGCGTTCCGCAGGGCTCACATCTCGGTCCATTGTTTTATAACGCTTATATACATGATATTCACATATGCTTCAGTAGCGCTAAACATCTTTTATACGCGGATGACAAAAAAGTTTACATGCAGGTGAATTCAATCTCTGATTGTATGTTGATCCAGCAAGACCTTAATAATCTGATGTCCTATTATGCGGACAATAACATTACAGTCAGTATTCACAAATGTCAATGCATCAGTTTTACGCGCAAAAGTCAGTCCCTATCGTTTAATTATAAATTGAATGATACTGTTGTGGAAAGGGTCGGGGTGGTTCAGGATTTAGGCGTCTGGCTAGATTCCAAAATGACGTTTTCATTTCATATTGATTATATAATTAATAGGTCTTATCGCAACTTGGGTTTCGTTATGCGAACTTGTAAACCTTTTACGAAAGTGGTTAGTCTTAAAATCGTTTATTATGCCTATGTTCGTAGTGTGCTGGAATACGCTTCCACTATATGGTCCCCGATTTATGCGATTCACATTAATAGGTTAGAAAATATACAAAAAAAAATTGTCAACCATCTTAATTTTAGGTTTAAAATCGATAAATCAGCATACCATGATAACTGTCATAATCTAAAAATTCTGACTCTTCGGGAGCGCCGATTCTCGAAATGGGTTTATTATTTGATATATTACGAGGGCGCCTAGACTGCCCTGAGCTCCTTGGACAAATTGCTCTCAAAGTACCAACTCGCAGTACGCGTCATACGCGCCTATTCGCGGTCCCATCGCATAAAACAAATTATGGATCGAATGCAGTGATGTCCCGTATAGTTGAGAATTATAATTTGCATTTTGGCGATTTAGACCCGTTCGTTTGGGGTAAAGGTAGCTTTCTGAACAGTGTGAAAAGCATTTTGTTGCCTGAGAGCCAATAGCGGAGTGCTTATCTTATATCTTATATTTTTATTTATATCATCTTAATTTTTAGTTATTTCAGTATGTGTCCACAGCACTGTTACACCATATTGTGGCTATATGTATATTGATATTAAATGTATTTATTACATTTTATTTTTTTTTTTTTTAATATATTAAGTGCTATTAGCAATAATCTTTATGCCGCTTGTGTAAATTTGTTATTTACCTAAATTGTTGCCTTAGGCGTATTGTAATTGTTTTTACTGTTGGCAACTTTTTGGCCGAAAAAGTATTATCCTAATAAGATTGTCTTAGTATAGATTAAGAATGGCTGTTTTTGTCACAAAATAAATAAATAAATAAAAATAAATATTATATACGGGATTGTTACCATGTACCTTGCTTTTATTGAGTTTCCGATACTTCGGCACTGTTGCAAAAGCCATGATCACGGAGTAACTGAAGTAACTGCGGGTAGGCTGTTATTGGCAGACAGATCGCTCTACCCTCCGACAAAGTCTTTTATTGCGTTCGTTACCCGTACCACTGTTCACATTATCACTATTCACTTGAAACTGTCCTTGACACACAACACTTACAGTATCGGATCGCAATACGACACTTTTTTGATTATTTCGGTTTTTACACATACGAACCACAGGATTCCAGACATCGTCTTCACGATTGAAATTTTTTGATTTTGATTGATGTTTTGTTATTTCAATCGCTTTTCTGACCAATCTTGGTATGTAGTGGCGTTCTGTCGAAATAATCTGTGGGTTATGGAACTCAATTCAATCAAGTGAATAGTGAGAATGTGAACAGTGGTACGGGTATAGAACGCAATAAGGGTAGACCGATATGTCTGCCAATAACAGCCTACCCACAAATACTTCAGTTGCTCCGTGATCATGGCGCTTGCAATAGTGCCGAAATATCGCAAACTCAATAAAAACCAGGTACATGGTATCAATCCCGTATATAACTTGAATTACTATAATTTTGTGACCATGAAAGTTTAAAACAATAAATTGTAAAGGTATTCAAACCGTATTACTAAAAGGAAATATTGTTACTCGACAGTTTATATATAGTTTATGATATAAACAATATCGAAATTAAAATTTGTTTCAATTTGCGCGAATACCCGAAGTCCGAAACAAATATTAATAAATTCATAAGCTCTAAACTTATTAAAACTTTGATGAAAACAAATGAAATATATTAAATCCCTCTTCTTTTCTTAGCTTTCTTTTGATGTGCATGTGATATTCGGCACATGTTTTGTTGAGCCATTAAGTCACATATAACGTAATTTGTATATTTTTATTATATTTGTATAATAAAAAAATACCACTTTTACGGAGTAGTACGTCAAGTGGGTCAAAGGTAGCTCATATGTCGTTTTAACGAGCAATGTCTAATCTTAAATGACATCACTTCAAAGTGAGCATTATGAAATGAAATAAAATGAAACAGAAATGAAAGGGAATGGAACGGAACGGAACGAAATGAAATGAAAATAACTTTATTCAAATGCACTTAAGTTGTTTTGAATCGTACAACATTCTTGCCTACCACCCATTGAGGACGACTGACAAGAAGAATAGGCGCAAGAAACTCATCAGCTTTAACAGATGTAACGACATTTACAATGTTTTACGTCGTCACCATACGTAATCTACAAAAAAGAATTCTGTTATTACAATTATAGCAGTGTTATGGTTTCATTACATCGTTGATTGCAACAAAGTTACCAAGTATCTGTTTTAAGTAAATATCTTTAAACATTGCAATAATATATATAATATACAACACAGATGTATGTTAAGTATATGTCAATAATACTGAAGGTTAAAGCAGACCCATCTCCCAAGGCAGCACCCGCTCAACGAGCATGACCCATGATGCAGCCATCGCTTCGCTCAACCATATCTTAGCGAACGTAACGATCCGCACCACATGCCACTACACAAGATATGTTTTAGGAGAGCATGTCATACTCCAACTACTAGTAATAAATTAGTGTTACAATAAACAAATGCTAATAGCTGTATGATACAACCTGGAATAAACAGTGTTATGTTGAAACGATACATATTACTGCCAAAATTATTATTCTATGCAACGCGCGAAATAGTAGTTGACGGCACATACGTTTTAAATTTATGCAAAGACAAATCTATACTTTGTGGAACTTTATTAAACAGTGCCTTCTGCCTTTTGAAATCTAAAACTTGAGGTGGCAAGTATATATTTATTTCTTGTGTTAAAGCAATGTATTTCGCTATGTTTGACAAAAGTATTGTAGTTTTTTCGTACTTAGACTATATTCTCATAAATGCACTTCCTACTTTATGTGACCTAGAAATCTGGAGTGTAGATGAGTTTTAAATATAATTTTGTAATGATATTTAAATTAGCTTGGCTCAACATTGCTTTTTGTATTAATATTATAAAAACGAAAGTGTGTTTGTTTGTTATAATTTCCTGCCTACTCAATCGATCAAGGTGAAATTTTGCTTACACTTTATCAGGGGTACAAAAAAAGACATACTGTTCTTAAGAGATAGACATATTATTTTTAATTGGTAGCCTACATTAACGCGAGCCAAGACGCGGATATAAGCTAGTTTGCTGTATTTTGTATTTTCAGACCTTGTATGAAAACTCTATTAAGATTATATTGTCTCTATTAAGATAATAGGGACAATAGAGTCTTAAGGCTTCTTTCTCTCTGTTAAGACAATAGAGATAAAGAAGCTAAAAAAATTAACACTGTTATATTCGTAAACATATAATATTATAAACACATTTACATTGAACTTTTAAAAGTATCTTGAGCTGACGTAGCTATTGTTATATATAATATTTATGTGAAGAAGTTGTCGAGAAGAAGAGTTAAGTTTTTTTAGGACTAAACTATGGAATTCATATTCAGTTTTTTTATTTGCATTATTAGACACGACGTTAGAATATTTAGTTTATTTTCTATACTTCTGCGCCTATCGAACATAAAGAGGTTAAAGTGGTTTTATTTAAACTACGTTAGAAATTATAATCCTTACTAATATTATAAATCGGAAAGTGAGTTTGTTTGTTTGTTTGTTTGTTTCGCTTTCACGCCGTAACTACTGAACCGATTGCTTTGAAATTTTGCAGACGTAAAGATAAAAGTCCGGATTAAATAATAGGGTACTTTTTATCCTGGAAAAAATTGATATTCCCGAGGAAAAACAAAAATATTGTTTGCTTGATGGATGGATTGTAGATGGCACACACCACCCTTATGCCCTCCCTTACGAAGAACAGTATTAGGTGTAAACTCTCCAGTGTGCAGGCTTGCGAAATGTTTAAACTCTTGCAGTGATCTAGTTGACATTCATATCGATTCATATGCCAAATTCTATAAAACTGTTTTAAATTATCTAAATTCCTGTTATTGATTATCTTAATTACTGATTTGTGTTATATTTAATTTCAATTATTTTTCTTTTTAAGTTTGCTGTATTTAAATTTTTAAGTTTGTCAAAATAAAATAAAATTTCATTTGTGCATGTTGAGTTAACCTATAAGTATCTGTAACATTTAGCCAATTTGTTAAGAATGTTTTTTTTTTTGTACCTAGTATTATTGTGTACAGGTGTTGGTTAGCCTAATAAATAAATAAATAAATAAATAGATGGCGCTGTGTGTCGTTTAAAACAACGTAAAATAATGCAAACGAATATAAATATGTAAATTTAGAAGCTAAATGATACGATAATGAATCCCTGAAAATGAGGAATTCCCGAGGGATGACGTACAATTTGTTTTATCGTCTAAACTATTTTTTTTACATCTACTTATATGTTGCAAACGAATATGAACATGTAAATTTTGAAGCTAAATGATACGAAAATGAATCCTCGAAAATGAGGAATTCTCGAGGGATGACGTACAATTTGTTTTATCGTCTAAATTGTTTTTTTTACATCTACTTATCCTGAAATCACTAAAGTCAACGAATTACTAATTGGTATAAGTATTAGTTACGCTATTTAGTTCTTGAGTTATGCGATAGATAGCGCTGGGGTCTTTTAAAACATGGTAACGATGTGTTTTTTAAAATACGTAAGAAGTGGAATGATAGCTTACGCTATTTAGTTCTAGAGGTATGCGAAAGATGGCGCTGGGTGTTTTTTAAAACGTGGTAACGAAGTGTTTTTTTAAGATACGTAAGAAGTGGAATGAATTATATGAATTTTTTATCCAGCGTTACATCGCGCTTCTTACATTGTTTCCGTGGGAATGAGAAGTTTTCTTATAGTTGTGCTTTATACGGCAATATAACCGAATTCCACGTGGGCGAAGCCGCGGGCGGAAAGCTAGTATTTATATATCTCTCAAACATGATTTATACTGCCTTTTTGCAAACCTCTCTTCTTACCTCGAAACAAATGTCTTTATTTCTCCATTTCGTTATATATTTGATAACACTTTAATTTTATTTATTATTAATATAACATAATATGGCTTGTACACCGTTATATAGCCAGCATTTCCAATGTTACCTTCTTATTTATTTTTAACTAAAAAGAATATTTTCACGTTTCGATAGCTTCTTTCGGGTTTTATGTTAAATAATGTATATAAATTTCATATATGTAGTCACTGTGAACCGCATCATTATGTAGTCAAGAATTTACAGTTCTGAATTCAGTTACGTGGTCTTATTTGTTCTCAAACTAAAGGAAGATTCTTGGGAGATTTTCGTGTATAAACTCGAAGCAATTTACGGAATTCTATTTATTAGGATTAAGCTATAATAGATGACACCAAGATTTCGTAGCGGAAACACGTGTGCAGAGTTAGCGTTAATGTTACTGCCTCTTTTTTATGCTGTCATGATTATGTCGACTGAATACCAAAATTAAAAATACAGAACATTGTCATATTACTTTCAAAATGAAAAGAAAAAAGCTCTACATATTTAAGTTTGTTTTTAACAAACAGTTGAAACAAAAACAAAGTAATTGTCGCGACGAAAAATTTCAAACAAATAAAAATATGACAGGTAGCAAAAGCGTTGAATACAAAATCCTAACATAACCTATTATAAATACGAAAGCGAGTTTGTTTGTTTGTTTGTTTGTCACGTCTTAACTTCTTAATTGATCTACATTAAATTTTGCATAAACTTTATCAGGGGTACAGAAAAGGACATAGGGTACCTTTCATTAAAAAAAAGTACTGTTTCTGAGGGATAGAATATAACTATCGGTAGTCATTAGACATAGACATAGATAGTAGGTAGACATTAACGCGAGCGAAGTCGCAGGTAAAAGCTCGTATCCAATAAAAAATATAATTTTTTGCCCTGTAAATATTTTACCCTGTATATATTTTTCTCAAAAATATTTTAAGCATTAGTAGTTTATATGGCTTGTGAGAGTTGGATTTATGTAACTGGATTTAGTTGATCCACTTTAAGCTCACGGATTCAACCACTGGTCGGGAAATAATAAGACTTGGGTTCAGCGTCATGCTCTGCACACTGCACGTATTAGTGAACAAACGTGTTCTATGATGTAACTAACAAAGTAAACCTACACTTTTTTGTGAAAGAGCCTGAAAATGTCACTATTTTATTTGCAACACCTAATTAAATGCTAGATTTCAAATTATTCTCATCATAAATGATTAAATTAACATAAATATTCGACGTTCAAAATTTTGCTGATATTAGCGTATTTAAATCAAACTATTAAAATGTAAATGACACAATAGTGACATTAAGTAATAATATAGTTACATGCCTATGAAGCTTTCACTGTCAGTTGACAAGTGCAAGTCTGATTTACATGCCATTTAAACATTTTCCAATTTGACGGTTGTAAAGTTAATTTGTAGTCATAATTATTTTCCCCGATATTTGTAAATATTTCACTGTCAGTTTAAAAGGGAAGCTGAGTTTTTGCTAAACTTAAAAATCTATAATTAAGACATAAGTGAAAAAAAAATGTAGGTGTGCCAGACGTAGTTCTGTTTTACTCACCTCCATTATTCTACACATTTTTCTTTCGTGTAACTTTAGGTAATACTCACCGAAAACTTCTTATGATTATGCATCTTAAAATACCATCATATATGCCATATGAATAAAGTTGTTATCCTATTTCATTTCAATGCGATTTATTAGTTTTAATAAAAATATATTACGTTACATTTATTGCAAAATAAAAGTCAAATAGTATTAGTAAATATGGTAGAAAGAAAATGTTCGTTGCGAACCAAACCACATGCCAAACGTTAAAATTTATTGTGTCCCTTTGACCGACCATAAATTTGATGAGAAAGCGCCACGGAAATTTGGCTCACTCATAGAAATTCAGCAGACACGTGATCGGAATTCCGATGGCCAGATTAGGCTTCGCGTTAGCAAAGTTGGCTTGGAAGACCCCCATGATGTTTCCTAATTAAGACTTGCTTAATGGAGAGACAGCTATCTTTCCAAACCATCATAATGGTAACATAAATTGTAGTTAATAAATATTGGACCAACTTAACTAGCTGTATGTATTTTGAAAATCCCTATAGTGATTTGGTACAGTTTGACAGTAAACCATTTAAGATAAAACCATTAGGTAATAGAGTGAAGGATCTTATAACCCAATTGCTCAAAACATTATTTTAAATTATATTCTATAAGACATTATTATATCTTGATAACAGTATAGAACATGTGCCAATAATCTTTATACGAATGCGTTAAAATTGATCAAAACTGGTGATTACAAAAACGAACACGAATAATAAATAGAACTTAAACTACTTACTAGTCACTTTTAGTCAACGATGGCCCATTTTTATTGATAAACAAAGATGTGTCTATATAAATGTTTAGCCATAAACAATGGATGTGCACATCTTAATTTTTATCAGCTGTTTTCACTGTTTATCCTCTTTACAGAGAAAACTCTGTGAATACGAAATATCGAAGATTACATTTCCGTTACTAGTATTTCTTTTTGTATTCTTGACGGATTCAAGCCAATTAACTTGGGCGATTCGCAATTTAATATCAGCCTTACGCTAATAGGGATTCAATCAACCAGTATAATTCTTAGAAAATATTTTTCACTCATTGCCAAACAGAATGCTCGAACCAGTCCATCGATTGTAAAAGCTCATTTGAAACGCGCTCGTTCATCGTGCGTGTTGTACTCTATACGTATGTGTGACTATTTATGGTAGTAGGGGGATGTTAAAAGCGATATTTTCGCATCGTGATGTATGGGGATCTTGCCTGGAGCTGTAATGAGAAATTCCGATGTCACTGCTTTTTGTATGACGCCCGTGTTCCCGGGGGCGCGATCGGCTTTGATAGGCTGAGTGACTCGTCAAAACTGAACAAGATGACCCCTAATTATGAATATGAGATAAATGTGAATGACGGTGCTATTATCTGTAAGCTCAAAAAGGGGCTCCAATTTTTTTTTTAAATACTCGTGCCTCTAAAATAAATAATGAGGAAAGCAAATTGCTAGTAGATTTGTTAATTAGCTGATATGACTACATGTTCAACATATTACAGAAAGGGAAGTATATAAATGATGAGTACCTATACAATGTCTGTAGACATGAAAATATGTTTAGAACTTTATAACTTGACACTGATATTTTTTTTTTTTTTTTACCTAAATTTCAAAGTGCACCACCTATACAATTTGTTTTAGTATTGTATTTTAATTATAATTTACTAAAGCAAAATGTACCTAATATTTAGATATAATCACTAGTTTTATTTAGTTTTTAAGTATTCATAATATAAAGTGTGCGTTCAAATGCGAAACACTTTCCTAGTTATTCTAGTAGTTATGTAGTAATTGATTACAATGTTTAAGTATGTGTTAACTACTAAAGCAACACCAAGGAGATAGTTATTTTTGAAACTAAATAAATTGTAATGGTTGTTGTGAGGGCAATGTGTGCAATTTACTCATAATCATATACCTCCTGGGTTTATTTTCTTTTTTCACATATGTTCTTCTCAATAACAATCATTTTGGAGATGCCCTTGCATTTGTGTATTGTTGTCATTCTTCTCTTGTTGTATATTATAGGTGAATGTGAAGTAAGTATTGTTGTTTTGACGGAACATATATTTGCTCATAAACTTGTTAATGTTATATAAAATCCAACATAATTTAATATTATTAATTAAACTGTTTTGTTGCTATTAGTGATTGGACCTATAATTTTGTAGGCAGATGTACGATTTGTAATTGCACAGATTATTGTATATGCATATGATCTGAGATGTATAGACTAACCACAGATCTTTGTAGTTGACTGATGGGTATGCGATGTTTCGCCCACAGACCAGGTAAGAGCACACTAAGTAAAATTGGAATTAGGTGCATTCAATTATTGTCACTTTGTAATTTAGTTTTATATCTTATGATTATATCTTTTAAAATGATAAATATTATTTAGGAGACTATAGGTTTATAAATTAGGTAATATGAACATGTAAATATTAGACTAAATAACTGTTTGTTTCTCAATAAATAAAAAATAAATAATAACTGTTAACCGCATCTTTATTATTATTTTAAAAAAATATGGTATAACTAATTAATCAATATAAGTAACAGTGATAAAACTTAAAGAATTATGTTAAGCTGCGATCGTTCATTATATTAACTAATCGACTACAGAAATAAGTATGTATTACCTAAACAGTGTGCGCAGTTTATGCATAATACGAGGCATATCCAGAAATTAAGTGTACTGAATTTTTGTAGGTTACAATTTTTTTTATTGAAACAAAACATTACATGGATATCGTAGTACATATGTAAGCTATTTTTCGACATAATCGCCAGTCCTCTCAATGCACGTGGTGAAGCGGGGTATCAACTTTTTGATGCCTTCCTCGAAGTAGTTTCCCGCCAACCCCTTCGTCCACTTCTCCACCTCCTCCTCGTCGGTTGCAAACCTTTTTCCACCCATGTGCAGTTTCAGGGATTGCCTCCCTGATAAGAGATAATAATCTGAAAGTGCTAGGTCAGGGGAATGCGCGGGGTGGTTCAGGACATCCCATTTAAACGAGGCAAGCAGTTCCTTCGTGGTGTTGGTCCGTGTGGTCTGGCATTTTAAACTCGCGATACCACTTGTACACACTCGTGCGATTCATAGTCTTATCACTATTATTAGAGACCGTGAAATAATACAAAAATTAACTTCTTGACAACGTTTATTTTACATCGTTTTCATGTTTTATAAGAATAGTTACTAGTCCTAACCCTTTTCAAGCTCTACACTTACTCAGAGTAATAAAATAATCAGCCAATGCTACTTACTTCAGCAGTTTGGTATTCCATTAGCTTTTCGAAGATTGTAACCGTTAAGTAAATGGCCAGACAACCGTACAATACCGCGTTGCCCGAGTGAATGCCGCCAGCGACCAAAAAGGTATGAAAAGCCAGACTATTAATTGACAGCCACAGACTAGCCACTTTAATAGTTACTACTAACGTCAATAATCGATTGAACAATCGATTATTAAACCAACGATAACTACGAAACTTAGTAGTAGTTACTTTAATATATAATTAATGTGCTAAAATAAATCATTTAAATATTAATTCCTTACAGCTCGGCCATCCTGCTGAAGCAAGTCCCTTTGCTTTTAAATTATAAAACCTAAACATTATTAATTAATGGTACCTAGGATGACCAAGAGATCAATTCTAAATGACGTCCCAATGTCTAAGGTTGGTTTAGTAAACTATAAATAAATAACTTATTTCCAAATTTTCTATTATAATCAATCACATTATTATTTTTTGAATGAACAGTTAAATTCTGGATTTTATTTTAATTAATGAAAAAATTTAATGATAAATCAAATATGTAGTTATCAAATAACTACACACTCAAAGAATTTCACTAAACGAAATGATTCTATAAGATATAAAATAAAAATATGAAATGATTCTACTTACGTCATAGAACATTATCATGCAATCTCAATGGAGATAGATAACAAATTATAAAAATAAACAAGTGTTACTTATTTTGTTACAATAACTTTGACAGTAAAAATAAACAGATTAATAGCATAGGGTAAAGTAACGGTCGTACTAGCTATAAAGAACCAAAGACTTCATGAGTACTTTCGTCGCTATCTGATTGTGAACTACCGTAATTATTATCAAAACTAAGCCATGGTTTTAGTTTATCTACCGTTATCACGTTTTCATAATGACGTTTACCCTTTTTTGTGTAAGAGTTGTATCTACAACTAAATACCGGTCATTTGGCAGGACTTTCCTAATTCTGTAGGGTCCCTGGAATTTTACTACCAATTTCTTAGACCTAGCGTCACTTGGCGTTTTTCGTTTAACGCTTACTAAGTCTCCTACTGAAAAAGCTACGTCTTTTCGTAGGGGTTAGTTAATTAGACGTTTCGCATAGAAATTAGTTTTATCTTTAGCTTGTTCAATACGGATTCGATCCCCCGCTTCATGTCTAATATTATCAAGCTCCCCAGTTTACTGTTTCATCAATAACTTCATTGAGAATATTCTCGGAACTACTTTTAATCCTACAACTAATGTTGTTTCTACAACCTGTGGTTTCGTGTTTCGTTGTATTTAACCCGATCTGTATGTCTGGTATATGCTCATCCCAGCCTTTGTCATCTTAACCATGACTCTTAGTAGACAAAGCGTCCATTTGAATCTTCCTACATGGCTATTGGCCCGCGGAGTGGATACTGCGTTAAAAATGTGTTTGACACCTTAAGGTTTCAAGAACGAACGGAAATCATTACTTGTGAATGAAATGCCTTGATCAGTGATGAGCCTAACCAGTGTACCAAAATAACTCAGGTGTTCCTTGAGAACTCTTATTGACGTGGCCGATTTAGTATTTTTAAAGGCCGTAATATTAATGAGTTTGGTAAATCCACAAATTATAACGAGAAGATATACGTTGCCCCGCTTACTACGTATGGAGGGGCCTAGATGATCAGCGTGGATCGTGTGAAAAGGAATCTCGACTTTTGGGATAGGATAGACGAATTACAATTCGCCTGGCTGTTCGCACTCAAAACACGCCCGCATATACATCTTTACAAAACGTCTCATTTTAGGAAACCAGGAGGACTGTTGGATCCTACCCAAAGTGGTTTACCTCTGCTACTTGCCATCGGGCTACCTTCGGCACAACCTATCGTAAACCATCATCCCCACTAAGACCAGTTATACGATATACCTTACCGTTATTTATAATTTTTTTTTTACAATTTCGACAACCTTCTCTGACTCTGATCAGCATAATATTCGCTTAATACGGGATAATACATCGCCACTGGATTGCACGGTCGCAATCCAATCTTCAATCTCAGTGGTAAGTACGTCTAGAATACGATTGTCTATATTTGCTTTACTTACTGGATTTCGACTTAAGAGCATCAACATGGGTCATGCCGGTTCCGGGCCGATACTCTATGTCGCAATCAAACTCAGTAAATTGTATCCACCAACGGGCGATACGAGGAATTAAATCACGTTTCGTTAAGGTAGTCCGTAACGCGTTACAATCAGTTAATATTTTAAATGGTATACCTATTAAATACGCGCGAAATCTATCGAAAGAATCTACCGCAGCAAGAGTTTCTAGTTCGAACGAATGTAACCGTTGTTCATCGGATGTAGTCTTACGGCCAAAATACGAGACCGCTTTGTACAGACCCTCATCGCCTTTTTGCAATAAGATTACTGCTACCCATATTTACACGCGTCTGTATGAAGTTGCGATTCGCGTTTAGGGTCATAAAGGACTGAAATCGGCCTGGTAACAAGAGCATCTTTTAATGATTTGAATGCTTGCTCTTGATCTTCCAGCCATTTCCACGTGCCATCTTTCTTTAAAAGGTCCGTCAATAGTTTGCAGATAACAGTAAAATCACGAACAAACCTTCTGAAAAAAAATCGGCCAGGCCGATAAATTGCCTTACTTCGTGCTGATTCCGTGGGGTTGGGAACATAGATACTGCCTCAGTTTTTCGGGCGCCGGGCCTATTACCACTAGAATCAAAGTGAGACCCCCATTTTGTAGAAGAATTAGGTCTTCTTCGAGCCTACTAAGACCTTCTTCAAACGTACGAGATGGAATCAATATGTCATTCATATATATAAGCGCATAATTTATTTTTGATTATGCTAATATTTGATTCATAGTTTTTTGAAATACGGAAGGTGCGTTCACTAAACCGAATGGCATTCGAGGAAACTCATACACTCCATCCGGCGTAATGAACGCAGTCTTCTCTTGAGACACGGAAAAGATAGCGATTTCGTAATATCCTGATGCCAAATGTAAACAAGTAAACAATATGTTACCGGCGTGCCTATCCGGCTGGTCTTTAACCCGGGGTGGAGGATAATGATCTTTCTTTGTCCGTCTGTTCAAGGCGCGGTAACTTTTTAACGAGCGCAATAGGGCTCGTATGGTGAGGAAGATTCTCGAATAATACCAGCAACTAACATTTCACTAACTATATCGTTAGAAACATTGCGCTCGGCAATGGACATTCTATATGGTCTGTATACAACTGGCTCACTATTCTCTACCTCTATCACCATCTCCCCCGCGTTCGTTAAACCTAGATCTTTAAGTCCTGATTAATAGCAACAGTTATATTTTAACACTAGCGACCGTAATAAGGCCCGTTCTGCACTAGTAATGTTGTGCCCGAAAACTAAAGTGTCTTCTGAGTAAGCGTTATCTAAAGTCACAGCATATACTTTACAGTTACCAGTCACCTGATTGGCTCGCATAACTAACGTATCTTTAGCAAAAATTAAATCTTGATCGCACGCGTTCTAAACGATAACAACACCTAATCCAGACTTAAATGAATATTCCCTGGGAAAAGGTAATATTCTTGGTTATTACATCCTCTCAAAGGACCACTAACATACACACCACCTTCATATCCATCATGTGAGTCGACTTTTATTAAACTTATTTCACGCGAAGTCAATGTCACTGTCTCCCAGACACGTAAAATTAATTTATTAGGATTGTGCTTTTGAAAATCAGTTGTTCAAGTGTTTTAATGATCAAGATATTAGGTAACTCAGTAAACGTATGTATGTCCCAACAAATCAGGATATTTTAAAACATGATCTTCAACTATTTCAACAACAACAAGTATTTCAACGTTTTCCCGTTTTCCCTGTACGGATATCTTAGCCCTAGACCTACCTTACGGTTTCACATGATAACCTCCAATAGCTCTCATTAAAGGTAAATCTATGGTATCTATTAACGGATTCAATTTTTTTTTGTTTCATATACTCTTATTAGCGTGCATTGGCTACCTAAATCAATATGATACAATATTTGTATATCATTGACTAAAATGTCAAAAATATATTTAGAATTAAACTCCCCTGATGACCCTAGTTCAAAAACTTGTTTTTTCATCCTGCTTGTTTACAATGTCATTGCTACGCCCTCATCTACAATACTTACTCATGTGGCCTACTTTTTTACAGTTGTTGCATTTAGATGATGGTTTGGCACATTGATAACTCTTATGATCACTACACTTGTAACATATAAATTTCTTGGTTGAAACGTTCGAAGAACTGAGGGCAGGATTGTACCCCTGATTCTTTTATCCTGTCTTTGCCTATCCCCGCATCCCTAAGAATACCTATTTTAACCGTTTTTAAATGCATTAGCAATTGTTCGGGTTCACAAAATTGAGCAGCCTGCGCGCCAACGCGAACAGCACTATCCTCTATTCCATTTAAAATACAATCGCCCGCTTTTCTACCTTTAATACTACATCGATTCAATAAATTCATCTTAGCATAAAAATACTGTTCGAGCGACTCCCCATAGCGTGCCTTTTTTGCCAGCGTAACCGTCAACAACTCTGCATAACCATCGCGACAAGGAAAGGACTCTACTAATTTTCTCTTCCACTCAGACCAAGAGTAGAGGACTGTGCTGAGCCCCTGGTACCAGGATTTTGCTACGCCAGTTAGCTTTGGAAGAGTAAAGTAAATAATTTATTTTTCACTCCAACCATAATGTCAGCACACTCCTCCACTTTTGTCAGCCACATTAACACAGTTTGACCCTGAGACATTGGGTCAAATTCTAATAGAACGTTATTCAAGGGCAACTTTGGGGAAGTATGACCCTTCATACTCTTTTAGATGTCTAAAAAGTTATCTAAAATATTATTTGGTATATCTATGTTATTATTTCTTTCAAGCTCTTGTCTAATCGTACTAACGTCAGGGTAACGAGAATTCATTTTTTTTTTCATTTATTATCTGAATAACGATCATTACTTGAACTGCTACTAGGATGGCGTTTCTTGTTACGTTGGCGTCCATACGGACTGCTACGAAATTTATTCTGTGAGCATTCCTCAGAACTGCTACGTGAATGACTTATGCTTTGATCCTCTACGTAATCTACGATACGTTCGTCCTTTTACATCATCAACTCGACTACATTGCGATATACACTCAATAGATATAGATCAACTCTAGAGCATTGCCATCGAGACTCCCCGCCATTAAGACGTTGCCTCGATGACTCCCTGCTCGGTACGCATGAGAAAGTTTCACCAAAACATAACTAAAAACCGTTTTGAATTTCATACCAAAACGTAACCTTACCGCAAAACATAAAAACGTTTTTCTCATAACCAACGCAATACAACCAAAATTGAAAACCGCGCTGCCATGATCGGTTAAATGCGCAAAAATAGTTATAAACGCAATAATAAAACAAATAATTTTGTAATTTTATCAGAAATGTTATCAAAAAATTCGAAATAAAAATTATTGTAAATAGGACTATTTTTAAATGCGCCAAAAAAAAAGCTTTAATTTTCTCGTCTATTCACATTACATTAAAAATTAATAGTTCATACATTTTAATTTTAACAAACTAGTCCTTAACCTAGTAAAAGCACGAAGAGATAACGTCATAACCATAATTACGTAATACTAAAACAAAAACTTGCGTTACGTTAGCTAACAGCGATTTAGTTTTCATTCGTTTTGAAGTAGCCAAATCCTCGTCAACCGCGGTAGTGATAACCAAAACTGAAAACGGCTTTCAATAACGTTATGGAAACTTCAAAACCTTTACGTAACGGTTTTCAAAAAACGCCCATACTGCTTGGGTCTCTCAACTGACGCCCTCATAAAAGCGATGGCCTCCCGCTTAACGGGATTACGGGGCTAGATTTATCATTATATAAGTATATTAATCTATTGTATAAGTGCTTGCGGCTTTGCCTACCTTTCAGGCTCCCTTCCGCTCCCTCACTTATCAAGCCAGTCGACCGCAGCCGAGAACGTCCACGGGTACTGCACCTAGCAGTGGCGTTCTCCGTCTCCGTGTTGGTATGCACACCTTCGCCATCATGATCGATAGTTTATATTTCTTTAGCACCATACTCCATATCTAGAACTCGCAACCGTAAGGGTAACCATGAGATCAAATTCTATTTCGATAAATTCTGTATATTTGTCTCAAACATTTGACATTAAAACTATACGGGTGAATGAAAAGGAGAAAAAACGCAAAATAATTTGATTTCATAGAGCATAACATTATTATATTTCTAACTAAAATGGCTAATATCTCAAAAAGTAAGCATCGTAGCGTAAAAATAATGAAATTTTGACCCCCTTAGAAACCCTAGAGGTACACTAAAGATATATAATATAGGTCCAAAAACGGTCAAGTCTGAGTTGGACCCTCACATCACATATATTACAAAAATATAAATCTTACACTTTTTTTTTTTACTTTAACATTATCTTAGTAAATGCGTAACAAAACTGATACAGGGGTAAAAAAAAAACTTTGATACGTTCTGTTAAACTGAAGTATAAAACATGAAAACCAATGGCGACCACGATACCTATTGCTAGATTTAAAGTAAAAAGGAACGAACATTTGCTTGGTCTGTAAAATCACGTGGGCAGGATAAGCAAGTGATTCGGAAGAATACCTGCCTATCCCACTTCTGAATTATTAGAGACCGTGAAATAATACAAAAATTAACTTCTTGACAACGTTTATTTTACATCGTTTTCATGTTTTATAAGAATAGTTACTAGTCCTAACCCTTTTCAAGCTCTACACTTACTCAGTGTAATAAAATAATCAGCCAATGCTACTTACTTCAGCAGTTTGGTATTCCATTAGCTTTTCGAAGATTGTAACCGTTAAGTAAATGGCCAGACAACCGTACAATACCGCGTTGCCCGAGTGAATGCCGCCAGCGACCAAAAAGGTATGAAAAGCCAGACTATTAATTGACAGCCACAGACTAGCCACTTTAATAGTTACTACTAACGTCAATAATCGATTGAACAATCGATTATTAAACCAACGATAACTACGAAACTTAGTAGTAGTTACTTTAATATATAATTAATGTGCTAAAATAAATCATTTAAATATTAATTCCTTACACTATATGCAGTGTTCTTCTCATTATAAAACTCAACCGGAGGTTTTCCCTTACAAACGGGGTAACGGATGAGGCCGCGTATTTCGCACTTGGCGGGAGATTGGATTGACATTTTTCACGAAACATGTTGTCGCATCGACACTTCTTAACGTACTGACCTTGAACCCGTCTCGTTGCGGAGGGGAAGAGGCAGAAAATAAAATTCATTCGGTCGTTAGAGCCTCAGTACACTTACTTTCTGAATATGCCTCGTACATTTAAGTAAGTTGTGCGAGTGCAACAATCAATATGTAGTAGCTGATAGTATTTATTTACATAAACTTGGTTACAGAGTGACAGTTGCTATGCTTAATTTAAACTAAAAGAACATTCACTGTGGCCAGTAGTAGTGTTTATGGTAGAAGAAACCATGCAGGTCCAACACAATGTCTATATTAAAAATCAACAACATAAAGGGTTGTCTGAGTTTGATAAAAGCTTATCGTGAACACCATTATGTTAAAGTATTTAGGTAATAAATAAGATCGTTAGTCTGGATTTTTTATGTTGTGTATCAAGATTTTTTATGTTGTGTATTTCATGAAATGTCATAGCACCTTTAATTTTTTTTTGTACACTTTGCCACTTGTCAGTCCGCTATCGCGCGCCCCACCCTCAACAGTCCCAATGCTGCGCGACCTGTGAAAAAAAATGTGGGCTCTTTGGTAAAAATGCCATTTTCTCGCTAAATAATGACTAAGAATTTCGCTAATACCAAACAAAAAATACTACGGTAAAACTGATTAAATAAAAAATCGTCCATAGTATATTTCAATCTCTGTAACTCAAGAATTAATCGTAATAAAAAAAACAGCAGGCCACGCGGAAATTTTAATATGGTAGCAATTGCTACCAGGGACTAATGAGGGGTGTTGGCTATCGGTAGCAATTGCTACCGGCAAAGACATAATATTATAATTACAATATGATACCTATGCTATTTAACATTCCTTTTATAACCAGAGTACTAGTTTGTTGATTATCTTTCTTAGTAAAACAGGTAAATTGTACAGTATATTCTAAGAAATTCCTTCAGTGGGTTATAGGACACAACATTCTCCTTTGGATAATATTAAGCAATCATCGAACGTAAGTCTCACAATTTTCTTTTATATTTTCTTGGAAACATATTGAGTGCGGTCCAGAATAAGATATTTGTTATTAAACTTGTCAAAGAAGTAATCATGAAGTGATTACTGATGAAATTATAAAGCACTAAGTATATTTTTTTATCTTTTTTTCTTAAATGTTTTATTCGTACGTCGTACGACTTGTATGGTACGAATCTTCGTGACTATATAAATAAAATTATTTATTATGATCACATCAATCAACCTAGCTCAAAGTAAGCACTATATGGTTAGCGCAGGGTTTCTTAACGTGGGGTCCATGGACCCCTTAGGGGTCCGTAGCATGTGTGTCAGGGGTCCGCAGTAGGTCAGTCAGTCTAATAATATTTATTAGGGAATTATGTAGTAAACTCGACGAGACTTTGTCGGGTAGCTTCAATAATAAAAAAAAGCTAACAAGAAAAAAAGGAATCGGTTCCAAAAGATGTCGCCTTCCGCCCTGTATCGACGATGCTCTCATACCAGACGCAACACGATGTCACGGCGCCGGCGCGGCCGGCCACTAATGACTTAATTGACATGAGATCCAAAGAAGTTTTGAAAGCTGAATTTCATGCAAAAGATCTTGGCGAGTTTTGGTGCTCTTTGAGTCAAGCTTATCCTCTTCTTGTCAAGAGTGCTATGTCTGTATCTTTGCGAGGCAGGGTTTTCGGTTCTGGTATCAATAAAAACAAAAAGTCGCAACCGATTAAACGTCGCAGATGACATGCACCTTGCCTTGTTGAAGACTGTCCCACAATTTAATGTGCTCATTGAGGCCAAAAAGCAGCAATCTTCTCATTAACATAGTAGTAACTGCAATAAAAGTGTAATATAAATAAGACTTTCTTTATTTTCAAAAATATTTATGGCTGGGGTCCGTGGAATAGTTTAAATTGTGAAAGTGGTCCGTGACTGCAAAAAGGTTAAGAAACCCTGGGTTAGCGTAACAGATAAACATATACATTATAAATAAACAAGAAACTAATATCCGCAGAAATATAAATATAAAAAACAACGATTCTGGTGCCAAAATTCTATAAAACACATAAACATCTGCCCCAATCTACACTCGAATCCAGTATCATTTGGATAAGCAAAAAGAGTACTCCTACTCGATCATCGTCGGTCAATTATATATTGAAATCTTATTTTAAAAAAGAAACAGTTCTCTTTTTATGTCCTATACATAATGCTAATTGTGCTTTAACCTTGTGAAAACTTACTATACATTTTATAACGCGTTAATCTCAAAATGGTTACGCCATTTTGAGATTCGCTCGCAATCGCTGTTGGCAATGGCTTTCCACCAAATAGACCCTGCCAACTAGGACTTCATCCACTCAACACTAAAGAATACAACATCAGTTCACCTATCAGATAAGTCTCTAATAATACTAAAAGCGATTATCACCAACAGTCACTATTTATGATTAGTACTACTGAAATTTAAAATGCCATTGAATTTCTGTCAACTATTTGAAGTTGAAAGGAAATACAGAACTTCCATTTAAATACGTTTAGCGCTATTAGCTATTAGTGACTGTTGGTGAAATGTGCCCTTAGAGTAATTCAAAATCTTAAAGTCTAATTAATCAGCCCCTTCATTAATACGGTCTAATGCAAAAAATATTTATAAGGCTACTCGTAATCTACTTTTGTATCCATTGTACAAATTGTAATAAAAATATTGAATTTAACAAACACATTTTGTCAAATTTTAAATCTTTTTTTATTATCATCCTCAGTATAAAAAATAAACAATAATTTTAAAAAGCAACGTCAGGTTTATACTAATAGAAAACTACATATCTTTTATTATGCAAAGACTAATACTATGTATTAAATTAATATAAAATTACTTTTTGCAAGTATTTTATACAACAGAATAAAAATCTTTATTCTTGATCCAAGTTATCAACTCATCATAATTTTGAAAACAAAACTCAGGTATATCAAAATTGTGATTCTTTAAAAAAATATAAAGGGCACTCCAGTTAAATGTGTCAATTTCACACGAAATAAAAATATATTTAGTCTTAATGAGTGCGCAAATCATGCCGCTTACATCAAATGTGATATGAACGTTTCGTACACAAAAAAAGCGTGTACATTATTAAGGTTCTGAGAGCGTAGTTAAAATTAACCCAGAAGAATCTCTTAAAATCCAAATACAATTTAAATTACTTGACAACTATCGGATAAAATTAAAGACACAATAAGTTTACTATGTCACAGCTACTACAGCTCTTCCTCAAACTGTAAAGCTCATAAAATGATAAAAGGCATTTAAATCGGTTTTGATATTTGTTTTATACTTTTTTATGTTACGTGAATTATAAGAGCTATTCAATAGTATTTAGTTGTAAGAATAAATCATAATATTGATATGTATGCTAAACAGCACATCAGGTTTGACAACCGTTTTGTGTAACGATAGCAATCCTGCCTTTCGCACAATATAACAGGTACGTCTATCAGTTGGCTTAGTATCCATAACACTAGCCTTAAAGTGCTTTCATTGGATTAGATCAATTGATGTGAATGTAATAAATATTATTAATATGTAGTAATAATATAATTATTATCAAGTTGACTCTAAAAATTAAATGAGAGAGCATTTCATTTATCATTAGAATATAATAAGGTAGGTCCAATCTTTAAAATGTGCTTGATGTATTGTCAACTATACTTAAGCAATTTCACAATATTCTTGATGATTGACACATCGTGGTTACCAGTAAAGAAGAAGCTGTATGATAAACTTCCATACCGTTCACCATAATAGACCAAGAGCCCACGACGGCCAGACCTTCCTTATTTTATAGAAGCTGAAAGTTTCTCTGTACATGTCCCCTATATAGATAACAACTACCAGCGACTATGGAGTTTGGGTTGTGGTTACTTTGGCAGGTAGCAGGTAGTAAAAGTGTATAAAATAGTACCTAAATTTTTTTAAAATATTAAGCTCAATTATTTCATATTTTCTTCGCGATAACTTTAGAAAGCTCGACTCTTCCCTAAATAACCGAATCAAATATACGTCCTTTTATTGCAATATTCCAAAATTTAACAAAACGTGAGATTTTGTAAAGAACTTTGAACAAATTATATTTCCTTTTTTATGTACTCCTGGCCATTCTTATTCATCGTTTTCATCGAAAACAGTACTTACTGATACTGAGGACCAAATTCCAATGACTGTAGAGAAAAAATATAAGATCAGCGGTATTGATTAATACTTTACCCAAAAATATATTGAATAAGAACGCAGAAAGGCTCATGAGGTTTTCACGACTGTTTAAGGTAAAATACGCCGATTTTTCACTTACAATAAAACGTCGCCGGCCGCGTTTATACATTTCTTTTGTAGCCGCTGAGGTACGGGAATTACCCTCTCTTTGTAATGCTAATTTTAAAACCAAGGAATTCATTCTTTATTCATAAGTTTTTCTGCTCCAAAGCCAGCAGTCGGAGCATCCGACTTAACTGTGATGAGTTTTTAGTTGGGTAGAAGTCATATATATTATTTAACTGTTTTTAAAATACGAGTATAACAAAATTATCATCACTCCTAATAAGTTAAATTAGTATGTTATTTGAAATGTAGTCACTTTTTCTTAATCTTTTGGCCTAGCATTCAAACGTATTTTCGCTATACTGTTTAATACTTTTAAATATAAAAAGAATCTCAGTCAAATGAACATTCACGATGATTTTAAATTTTGATTGTTATTATTACATTAAAGAGTGATCTTATGCTCTTAGTCGTCACTCATTCATTAGCATAACTCACGCACCAGCAGTTTTGCCGACAATTTTTTTAAGTCTTAACTAAACATAAAACGTACTTATTCCGGGTCGTCTCTCAGATATTTCGCTATCCCAGCAACAATTCTTTTGTTTTCCCCGCTCACATGAAAAAATAGAAAATGCTCATTTAACTTTCATGCAACTTCCGTTTGAAGAGGTATGCTTTGGTAATTAAATTTAACAAGGTATGCTTTTTAAAAGTAATAAAGCACATTTTTATAAATTACGTTGCATGATACCACATTTATTTTTGTGCGCCCAATGTTTAAATGTGTTCAATTGTTCCAGTGTTTTTGTTTCTATATATTTTATTTAATGAGCCCAAGCTGAGCCCCAGACTTAATTAGAATTGTAAATTTTAGTCCCATGATTAAAATGTGCATAAAAAAGAATCTTTAGCTAATTTATCACAAATATAAAGCTCAATAACCTTTTTGTTGTATGTATGTTATATATTAATATTTACATGATGCTTATCGTAATTACAAATGTATTTTTAATAGTTAAGTAAGATATTGTTGGAATCCGGGAGTAGTCATTTCTATATTCATCAATTAATTAACTTGTTTTTTTGTAATAATATGTGTATCGATTTTATTCTATCTTCATTAGATAGAATTAGTAGTAGTAGAATTAGTATTCTATCTTCATTAGATATATTAGTTTTATCTAGTTAGACTCATGTTTTAAATCATAATTGATAAGTAGCCAATAAAGCTATACATATAACGTATCAGCATAGTGTCGCGTTTCGTAAAAAATTGTATGATTCACACTTGAGTCACATAAAGAGTTATAAAAGATACATATTTATTGTTAACAAAGTCAAAATTTACATACTTTCCACCTGCATCCTGCACATTCCTGTTTTAACGAAGGGTAACTTAATTTATCAGCCCACGTCGGCGGATGCAGCGATGTGAGTCTAGGATTGCCAACCAGCCCTGCTACTGCTGACAGGGCTACCTGCTAAAACCCCCCAGACGTACCCCGACTCCTGTCAAAATGGTCTTTATAATAACAGCATAAGGCAAGTCTAAACGTAAAAGTGTGTAGTCCGATTTGTTGTCAGCAGTACATAATTAGGTCATGATAAAACGGAACTGTATAATATTGATATATTTGTTTCATGCAATTTGAATGGTGACTGGGCAGTGACTATTACCTCAGACCGACTGTATTCATAGCTACGTTAGATCATTTACTGCGTATCCGTGAGTAAATGTTACAACCAAGTAAAAATTGCAAAGTAGGCACATATCTCATTCAAGGGTACGTTTTCATAGGGAAGAGCCAATATTCGATACTCTTCCCTCAAGTGGCACACTTTTACATTGCGACTACGTTTCTCATTGACGATTCAACCCTTGCGCGCTCGAACAAACTGGATTAGCCCGGACATGTTCGCTCGCTAGGGAAATAGATTGATTTTTTTATTTCACTCTGTTTCCAACTCGCGTCCGCAATAACAAGCCACAATGAAAAATAATAACACATAGATAAATTGAGCTGTAAAAACAGAAAGCTTAAGCTAAGGCAACGAAAACAACAACAGTTTCAGGTCATACAAGGTCTTAAATTCAAAGGTAAACAAACTACACGTACGTGACGTTCGCCTTGCGTGCGCGCCCCTTACGTGTTGGAGAAACGTGCTGAGAAAGCACTAGTGTGGCATAGGGTCAAAAGGCCCATATTAAGTAATTTGTCAGCAAATCATGACAGACTGATCGGAGCCGCAAGGTTTTCATAAGAATTATGAAAAATGTAATTGCTTATTAGTACATATTAGTGCTTATTAGAATATGATTACTCATGATAACGTGAAGTTAACAAGTAGCATAAGTTACGGTATTTCTTCGGTAAAAAAGATATACAGACAAAACTTGCGATATTAGATGACCACACGCTGTTGTATTTTTTCTTAAGCTATGGAAAATCCATCATAACTTTTTCACGTCGTTAGCCGATCCCGGACATTTATTCTGTAACCGAGAGAGTAATATGGCAAAACAGGAATATGAAAAGAGACACAATCGAATATTAATATGACACAATCAAAAGAGTGACCCATAAGACATTATGATGGAAATTGACTTTTTTTTTCTACGTGAACAGCCCTTTAGGCTTCATAATTTGTCATACAATTTAAAAAAAAACGATATCAATACTATTGTGCAAATGTCCATTTTTATGTTAAATACGATTTATAACTTCAATGAAACGCAAACTGCAAGCTCATAGTATCAAAAGTAAACTGCACGGGTATCGATCAAATTACTCATTTAATATTGAAACTTATAGGTTGGGTTTTAAGCTGAAAACCAAATGAAGAAATTTTACAGTTTTTTATTCGTCAATGTGCATGACTTGCATTAATAAATATAGTTGAATGTATAAATATATTAAGCAATGAGTGCACTTTCAACGGTTATTTACAATTTTAATATTAAATTTTGTAAATAATTTAATATTTTTTACTATATTTTGTAAATGCAATTCATGTTATAAGAAAAAATTAATTATGAGAATGTACCAAAATATTCAACCTGTTCTAAAAGGAACTTAAACCCAGAACTTTGTAGTAGGTACAATGTAGTGCCACTTGCTTAAATATTCTAACTCGAATTGGTGCATTAAAAAGAAAACTGATAACTTTAACATAATAATCTGCAGCGTAACTTCTTCTATTTCTTAGTTCTCAGCTTGCCGATAAAAGTCACGTATTTAAGAGTAATATATTATCATACTATCTCTTAAATCATATTATTTTATTCTGTTACACCCCAGGCCCAAGTTTATAATATAAACGTTTACAATATAGCAAGTAGCTCCATTTATAGAAATTTAAAAGGACTAAAGGTTTCGATGTTTTTGTTATACTATTTTGGGGCTATATTATCACTCTTTAACTAAGAAAGAAGATTACTAAAATAAAAATATGTAGCTTACTTCCGCAAAACTCAAGCAGTGTGCACCGCCCGCCCGCCCGCAAATGAATGCAGGAACCGGAAAGGAATAACGAGCACTAAGTGCACTTAGTGCTCGTTATTGCACGGTCTAACAACTCCTGATGGTGCTCCGTGTGGGGGCGAAACACGTGTAGAGAAGTGAGTAGTTGGTGAAGGTGCCGATGTCTGCGGTTCCTGCATTTATTTGCGAACGGGTGGGCGGTGCACACTGCTTGAGTTTTGCGGAAGTAAGCTACATATTTTTTTTTTAATAATGGATATGGACTTCCGCCAAGTAACACCTGATACTATCAAATATCACTAAAGAAGAGTTATCGAAGTTCAAATATCGAAAACGTCTGTTGAAAAATACACCTCCGTTAATTTCCTTTTCAAATTGCATTTCAATTTAATTCCAATAGTCATTATTTTCAAGGAAATTAGCACTTCAAACAAGAGCCAAGAGTAACATGACTATAAAAATATAAAAGCATAATATGCCCGGAATGGTTTTGAAATAATCTGAATCTTACTCGTATATGAGTAGGATTTGAAAATATCTTTAGAAAGTACACGGACACTTTGAGACTCTCATTAAAAATATACCTTTTACTTTATGTCTAATAGATGCAACACATCTATTTAAAATAAAACAATGGAATATCATGTTAAACAAAAGATGTTTTTAAACTGTACTTAATAAACGTACATAATTTAATATTTTTCGTTTTTTATATTTTTCATGGCTTTATTATTTCAACAAAAATTTGTGTTATATTATTCATTATAACTGTCTGTTTACCTACGTCCCTCGTAATTAAAAAAAGAAGATAAGATATCAGCCCTCGACAGATTTAGTAAGCCAAACTTTTCATAAAATTCAGATACGTCTTGTTGACATGCCGTACTAATAAATTTTATTGACAGCATATCAGTATAAACAAAACCTTCTTTCCTAGAATACAATTCAATTTTCTATACAAGTTTCTTACTAGTTCACAAACTCATGAGTGCATATTTGCTCAAGGGATAGAAAATCCTTGTCTAGGAAATTGCCTTTGATCGGATTGGATGACGGGGCGGATCCCCTCGGAGAGTAAGCGCGACTGTCATTTGTTTACAACTGAATCGAACCATCTGATAGAGACGACAACTTATCAGCTGAAAACTGCAAGTTATAATCTCTCCTTGAAATAGTGTTTATATTTACTTGTTAAGGTGGCTTATTATTTAGGTACTTAATTGTATCAGTCACCTGGCTCGTAATAACGTAAGAAAAGTTGTTAAGTAGGTAGTAGTAGTAGTAATAAATGGATATCTAACTGTACATTAGTTTCAATAATTGTGATATAATTGTGCTCCGGTTGTCTTACGTCATATTAATGTTCAATTACAATATTTGGAAAAAAAATCAGCAACATCGCGACAATCTACACAGTAATGTTTATAAAACATATTTTTTTTTGGAATTTAAAAATATTTACATCGCGTTAGCATTTCAGTAGACCAGCGCACTATGTGGAGATCGAGTCGGTTTCGGGTCATAAATCTATAACTTCCATGTTTTTATAGATATACAGCTGATTTTTTTTTTAGGTAATCTGAGATAAACGTTCTTTAAAATAATATACAGTCTATGCATATAAACATATATTTAATAATTGTAAAAAAATACAAAACATGAAATATTGAAAAATTATCATAAATTTACGACTAATTTTAAACAATGTGACCTAAATGTTATAATTAATAGAAAATAAACACATAAAATTACTCTTATTAATTAAATATAATAAGAAAAAGAAAATAACATAGAATTATATTATTCTACTAGCTCTACAGCTTCATCTATAAGTTCCATAGACTTTTTATTGGAAGGTTTTCTTAAACTTGTTATGTAAGGGTCTGAAGTGTACAAAAGTGTATGTAAAACGTCTTCATTTGTAGCTACTCTAGAGCATTTTCTAGCATGATGAAGTCTGAATCGTTTATAGTCTTTGTTCCTTGATTCCTGGGCATCTTCGGAGAGCTGTCCAAGAGGTAACACTGAATAATGCCGAATTACACTTTCCCCATGAATTAGGACTTCATGGACAGATGATGGCATATAATACCACATATATTTACTAACATATCGTTGTGCTGTATCGAAAGCATACTATCCAAATTTCGTAGCATTAATTACTTTTCCGCTAGACATAACTTGAAGTAAAACATAAAATCGTTTTATCAATTCCTCATCCACACCGGTAATTTCTGCAGTGCACTGATAATTTTGAAAAAATCGTCTAGCTGTATTACCGTCATTACTGTTACCAGAACCTTGCTTAGGTTTATCTATATTTAAACCAAGTTCTTCTCTGAACCTTCTTTGTACATATGTCTTCTTTTGTTTTTTCAAATCTTTATTTTCTGTCGTTGTAGCAGACCATTTTTCAAAGCCTACATTATAAGATATATGTAAAATTAGTTCCATAAATCTAATCCAGCAATGTAAAGTCGAAAGCCCATATTGATAAGAATTTTCGTCAACAGGTTTATTTTGTACTTTTTTCTAAATTGTTCATCTCTGTAGGTCTTGCACCACAAATAGTACATACAGCACCTGATGAAGTTTCTGACAAAACTTGAGCCACTTTCCCGTCAACCATTGTCAAAAATAATGTGTGTTTGATTTCAATACTTTCACCATTTTTATTGATTAAGCTTGTTGTGAGAGCGTTTCTTTGAGCTATAATTTCATTAACTACAATTGTAGTTTTCTCTGGTGTCTCTTTTGAAAATTCTATTAAAATGGGCCTACAAAATCTTACTGATGATGGAACAGGGTTTTCCCACAAAGTTTCATTTGTATTAATATCAACAAGTTTCAGAGGTACTAATGAAGACATAAATAAATTTGTGTCAGAAATTAACTCATCCTCTTCAGTTAAGACTTGCTTGTTTTCACTTTGTCCGCTTGAGCCATCACAGCCCCATTTCGAATACAGCATTAAATGTTTTTTGCCAGCTTTGTATACACCATTGATTTTCAAAATTCTTGCAATAGTGTGATCCAGCGGATCTTGCAGTTTTATTTTTGCAGTAATATTATTAATTTCTATGCTTGATCTTGGTGGGTAGCACATTCCTTTAGCTTCCTGAATTGATTTATATGACGGAAATAATACGCAGTTCTTCGCAATTAAGCAATTTCTCATGTTTTCATACTGTGCCATGTTAAGATCCAACTCTATAAAAATACTGAGAGCTTCATCTTTAGAGTACGCTGTTAAATGTGCCGGTTCATTAAAAAATAAAAGATTTTGACGTATTTCACTTTTTTTATCTATGGGTAATACTCGTAAAATTTCGACAATGAATGCTTCTTCCGTTTCCCCTTGTGATCTCAATCCTTGAAGATATGAATTCAGTATAAAATCAAGGCCACATGTTTCAAGCAACTCCTTGTTTTTTCGTCTTTGTGTTCTATCGGAACTGTCTTCGTAGGTATTAGAAGGGCGTCCTCGCTTCCCCGTCGATGTCGAAGGTTCAGATTCACAAGTAGGATCTTCCAGATTTACTGTGAATGTGGCATTCAACCACATGCTATTCTGATTTAAAAATTTTTCTTTATTTCTGCCAGATTTAGTGAAGCGTTGACGAAAGTTCGTAATAAGATTTTTTTGTACACTCGCGACAATTTTAGCGATATTTGCCTCAGAAAAGTTGATAAAATTATTCCGTATATAACTTGTTAAAGCAACAAAATAATTCCCGTCACTTTCAATCAAAACAAGACATCGCGACAACGTGTCTGGTACATTGGAATTCACTCATTGCGAGAGAGTAGGTGGTTAGATACACTTTTAATAACGACAATAACGAACGAAAAACAGTATGTAATTATTCAGTATGCAGATGCTCTATTTTATATTAAATAACTGATTTGAAACGTGTGCAAAGTATGGGAATAAAAACTATTTATCATTATGTGGTTACTCGGTTTCCTATGTGTTTTATTGATAATTTATTTTGTAGGCGAACTAAAAATGGTGAGAAATACTCGATACATTATCAAAACATAAACCGCAATTAATAATATATCACAAGTGTAACCTATATCAACTAATAAAACAAATAGATTCGCCCACGTATTTTTAAGAAATTATTACTATTTCATGTTATGATAGATAGCATTATGTTGTGCAACGAAGTTGCAACTTTTTTTTTCTTCCTGCATAAAAATATTAAATTTCCTATCAAATAACATCATTTACAGACCTTCGGCAAATTTCGG
Source organism: Calamotropha paludella (assembly GCA_927399485.1). Lineage (NCBI taxonomy): Eukaryota > Metazoa > Arthropoda > Insecta > Lepidoptera > Crambidae > Calamotropha > Calamotropha paludella. The sequence goes on along the minus strand of OV656804.1, from coordinate 14,345,699 downwards.
CAACTGTCAAAACTCTAATTGAAAGTTTCAGATACGCAAAAATGATATGTCATGAGATAAATATTTCTAGTAAATATATTTATAAATATATAGCATATTTGTGTATACCAAAAAAAAGTATATATTATAAGCTTTCTAAAATGGTATAATACTTGTATAATTTTCATTGCAAGCTTACTAGAAAATCATCCTGAAAAAAATACAAATTATGATGTTTTCGTGATAATTTTTCAATCATCGTATTTAGATGCTCTTTACTATAAAAAAGTACTAGTTACATACATAATTTATACATAATATAGTAGATCAACTTCTTAGCTATAGTTTGAGGTATAATACAAGTACCTGCGCCGATTTTTACAAAATGTATTTATGGCCAAGCTCTCTTAGGCACCTCCACATAGTGCAGCGTGATAATGCCAAAAATGTAAGTTTTGCAATCTGCATCAAAATAATTATTAATATGGCGTGAGGATTGTAAGGACATAATTTTTTGCTGGTAAAGATTAGGTATTAATAAGGTACACAGATCGTCTTTTTCTATTCGTGAAAAATAAATTTAGGTTGCTAGTTGAGTACCAGATGCTTAGGGATTCATGAAGTGCTATTTAAGTATTAATCTTAGACCAATCATAATAAGGAGAAATTGCTGTCCACGCTTTGTACGAGAAATGTAAATCAAGTTAGCTTATCAAGTTGGTTGATGTATTCCCTCCGTTGGAACATAATTCGTCAATATCAGGGGCACGCGGTGCTATAAGATGTATCGTGTTTCTTACATTTCCACTAAGTCATTAATTTATTGATTCAAAGTTATAGAAATTGACGGTGCCCAATTAATTTCTAATATCTACTTTGGAGAAGTTCTTGTTAAATTACAAGCAATTCAATCTTTCTCTAGTTAACTTTTAAGCAAAACGTGTTAAAATTTTGTTAAATTTTATTTTTAATTTGCGAAAGCAAAATACTCCTAACATAAAAGTTTGTTGTATTAATTTATACCGTTTACTATGCCATGCCGTTATATTATATTAAAGTATCCAGTGGAAAAAAATGCACCAACCTCACACTTAAAATACTGATGTTAGTCACCATGCTACTCCCCTGGGACCACAAAGTAGGCAGTAACGTTTTCCGAATTATGGTGAAGATATAACAAACCCTTTTGTAGGCTGAGATGATAACGATAAAAGAAATCATATGGCAAAAACATATTAATCTACGCATAACGCAGATATATGTTAGCACACTTTTTGATTGTTATATTTATCGCAATAAACTAGAAGATCCCTAATTGATCATCCTCGCCGAAAGTTATATTGACGGTCACTCAGGAGATCATTGTCTTCTAGATATGAGAGCAACTTGCTGTTCAACACTTGTCAATAGATCGTGGTGTAGACGAAGAAAGTCTTGGAAATCGAGGTATTACCAAGGCTTCGTTTTCTAACCCTCTTTGTAGCTTTTTGACAAATCGATAGTATCAGAAGGTGCGTGTTCCATAGGTACATGAGTTAAAATACTACTTGTATGTGAATGATGTTGGCAAGTAAAAAAAATAAAGTTTAATGTCAATAAAACCCGTAAACATAAAAATTAACAAAAATAAGAGAAGATTATAATCTAATAAGGCATCGCCAGGTATTTGGCACTGTTCAGTAATATGAATATATTAAATTGCATGTACTTTTTAGCGTTTTCGGCAATGTTCATAATGATAGGATGCATGTTTATTATAATAAATATAAAAAAAGAAAAACCTCATAAAATAAACAATTTTAAAACATCAATCATAGCTTAGTTTATTAAGTAAAAGCCTAAAAACAGTCAAATATTTACTTAAATCGTCAATTTATAAATTATATATACAAGACTGTCTTAGAATTACTGCTAATTCACTAATAAGCAGTAATTGTAAGGCAATCTTGATAACTGCATTTTAGTTTTTTTACCACAAAAAAGAAGTACCAACAACACTAATACTGAGCACAGGCGTTGTTAATTTAGAATAGTTGCAATGCGGTTTCGTTTCTAAACTAAATCCAATATTGAGTTTGACCCTCCACTTTGTATATTAAGCTTAGTTTCTATTAGTTACGTTTAAGTAGTAGTTAAAGCCTTATTGAAGTTTATTGGATAATAATACGGATTCTGCCTAGACTAGCTTTGGTATATCAACAAAAAAACACAAGTTCCTTGTATACATACAAGGCGTATGACGATGGAAAATGCTAATAGTATCACCCTCCCCTTCCCTTAATCGCTTCACGTTACTCTCTTTTAGCTAGTGCGGAGTTTAAGTAGGCAACTTATTTATTTGATGTTATATATACAAAAGCCCATTTATATGCAGTACATTCACACATATAATTACATTCACAGGGTCGAAGGCAAACATGGACATGTTAAAAGGCATTATTAAAAAAAAATGAAATTCTTACTAATCAAAAGACATTAGTTGTTATATATTGCAAGATAGGCTTGATAGCGAACTACAGGATTTATAATAATAGTTGCATTTATTTCTCATCAAAAACTTACAGAGCAGAATCTTGTATATTGATAATGATTAACTATGATGCCTGAACTAGATATAAAAAACCTACCTAAAAAACCACTTAGCGCAAAAATAATGTTCAGTAAATAAAAAAAAAATATGCCTTTTAAAAGAATGAAAAAAATGCGATGCCACAGAATTAATCAAGGCAAAAGTGACTTTGCAAATATAATCAACTTCGAGGACAAGAGGATGATCATAATAACAAACCTGTAACGCAAAAACGTTGTTTTCATTCTTCTACTATCGTCTACTTATATATTTTTTTTACCGAATGATATGTGATACCGAATAATTTCACTGACACTTACAACAAATTTTTTCCAAATTTTAACATATTCGCAAATTCGGAGTTCCAGTAAAAAAAAGTTTTGGAAGTTTTATTTGATATTCCAAATTGATTCTCTTCTTTTTTAACAAGTTTTGAAAGAAGCCCCTTGTTTAGTATATTGAGGTTTTACTTTTTGCTACAGGTATGTAGCTTTATTTGGATTTTTGTGTGTGTTTTTTAGTGTGTTATAAGTTAACAAGTTTCACAAACTAACTTGTGGATGTGGGCTTCACTATAACCTTACTTATTGTAATAATTAAAATTTTATTATGAACGCTGTTTGTTATGCCAAATGAATAAATAAATTTGGAATGCGTCTTCTTTGTTCAATAACTTCTATCAGCCGATATTTTTTCGAATCTAGGTTAAACTAAGGTGCAAACTAATCAAAATGTTTATTCTATTAAATGTCAACGTTTTTATTGCTATGTCGACATGATATGATATAATATTTAGTTATTAGTATTTCTCGGTGTTAATTCGTTGACAGTTGATGCAACTGTGTCGCACAGCTATGCCTATCTTATAGCTGCGCGGCGCAGTTGTGTGGTCGGTGCAATATAACAATTATGTGATTGATCCTTTAATAAATATACTTCGTGATACTTTTGATTTTTTTGATATTTTTGTCATAAAACCATAGCTGTTTTATGTTGCATTAAAATAAACATAAACAAATAAATATTTTTATGTACGCCTTTAGTATGCGTTTATTTTTATGTTTTTATTTTAATCCTTGTAAGCAATTAATGTAAGATGCAGCTCAGTCCCATAACCAAGTTCCTTTCCTCAGTTCTCAATTTCTGAACTGTATAATATAAGTAAACCCACATAGTTCGGGTTCCGTCCGACACCTGGGACTTGAACGTTTCTGGTAATAGCTTTTTTAGATACAAAAGCAGTTAAATGCTAAGATAACAAAAACATAGAATAATAACATAGCCGTATCTTATAAATCGTAATCGTAATTGTAAGATTTTATTTAAATAACTATATTCAATGTTTAATACCAGAGGAAGAGATAGCGTAGCGATGGCGTCAGCTTTTCTCAAAAATTATTAGAAATGAATTTATTTATTTAATACTTTTAATTTTATGATATTTACTACAAGTGTACTTATATTTAAAATATACTGCATACTTTTTGCGCCATAATAAATATAATCAGAATTAATTTAAGATAAATCGGGAGTATTTAGAAGTTCACGTCTCTTGTTAGTGCACGGTGCCGTGTCTTGTTTCTGTATCATCCTAAAGTGGAGTAATAGAAAATGCCTGATGTACTTTGTCGATCTTTGTGTAATAATTATAAATAAATACGTTATATGAACACATACGAGACTAAACAGATTAGCGAAGACATCGTGTTGAGTACAGTTGGCTGTAAGTAAAGTACAGTCAGTTTGAAAGTTCAGTTAATGAATTACTTTTGACAACTTTGTGTTCACCTGGATTCACTAAAGTTTAGTATACTTGCGATAAAAACCGAACTTGATGCACAAAACTCCTATTTATAGACAACAAACTACCGAACGCGGGCATATTTTTAACGCGCTACTGCTGCTTTAAAAATATTTGAGTGTTAAAGTATTTAAAACGTACGTTGTATTTTTAGCTATACATACTTATACAAGTATAATAATTATATATTTCTTTTAAGTCAATGTAATATTTATAAGAGAAATCACACACTAATCAAGAATACATAAAATAAAATAAACAATATTATATGCGATCAACAACATTCAAGTATTTGAAATCCACTTTAAATCAACTTGTCATTCTGAGTAAAATAAGAATCGTATAAAGGTTAAATATTTAATCAAAAGAATATTTTATATGCCAAATAATTATTGCTATTTGAAGTTTCAGGGTCAAATGTATTAGAAAAATATTTTTTATTAATGATTTAATTTTAACATGCCTTAAAAGTGTATACATAAGACATGAGTTAACATTTTAAAGCAGGAAGTCAAATTTTTGTTTCATATTTAGTCAATTCGTAATAATATCGCTCGACTCGGCAACAATTTATTTTCAGCGTCCATGTCGCTTTGTCCAAAGATAATGCAGTTTTGACAGACGTAATGTGCTTGACATATCTACAAAATGCATTTCGTTTTCATTGGGAAATATGTTAAAATTTTAGTCGCTGAGCCTACATTTTAGCAGTAAACGTTTTAATATTAGAAATCAAAACAATGACTGATTATATTAGGTCGGGGAAAAAGTCTTTTCGCATATAGTATGTATCAACTTATAATAAAATTGGCCAAAGATTGGCTGTACAATTTGTATCTGGCTGGTTTTCATGACATTAAAAAGGTTACATTCTAAGAAAAGAATCAAAGTAGGAAATTCATTTGTTTTTTTTTTCTGTCAAAACGCGCGAATCGATTGAAGTAATTAGATACATTTTAAAATTTTATTAAGTGGGAAGGTCTGTGATCCAGCATCTTACCACAAATTGTATAAATGTAAGCCAGTCATAATTCATCAGCTGAGAAGTCTCGAATAAACCAAGAGGACCGAGATGAAAGCTCTCAGATGTACTATAGAGGTTATTCAAACCATGAATCATAATCCAAGCAACAAGGTTAAACAGTAATATTAGTAAGGTGTTGAGCATGTTCTATAATAAACATATATTATAGCCTTATACTGATCGATGACACTTAGAATCAGTGGTAGATTATCAATCAGTAGTGATCCGCCGGCGGCCATTTTGCATTCTGTTACTTGTAGCATAATCCTTCCAGGCGATGGTGACGCGTGTAATTAAAATAACAACAAAATCTTTAAGATTTTCTAATGATATTTTCAGTTTTTACAAAAGTCACATTGTCATAAACTATATAACCTAAAAGAAAATTTTTAAATGTGTGCAGTGATAATTTGATAAATATTCATAATAAAATGTTTTTTTATATACTAAATAGGCAGGTGCTTGACCACTATGTCGCCTGATGGTAAGCGACGATGCGATCTAGGATATGACGCGCTTGTTTAGAAGATACCTATTCAGTCGTGACTTGAAGACTCAGTCAGTTGTCAGGAAACTTAGATTCAGGCAAGAAGTTCCATTCCTTAGTGGTACATATCACAAAATAAGAAATAAAACGCTCATAATAGTGGCATATAATAATGACGCCTATTTGTGATTCTCATTGTCAGATGAAAATATGGGGACGACGGAACCAGGTTATGCAATTGTGCTGCATAATCTGCGAAATGTATTTTATAAAAAACGAATAGGCTAGCTACCTTTCGTCTATGCTCAAGGCTTTTTAGCTTTTTACAAAAAAATACCGTCATTGCCGAAAAACGCTTGGCCCTCCTCTCAATGGACTCAAGCGTCCGGAGTCCGGGCGGAACCGTCCCAAAGATGAAAATAGTACTCCATACATGATCGAACTTGCGCTTGGTAAAGGATGAGCAACTGTTCCGGCGCGAAGTATCTTCCCAACTTTGCCAGAATGCCAAGTTTTTTTGAAGCTAATTGAGCCTTGTTATCAATAAAAGAGTTCAAATTGAGAGTTGGTGACAATAATATGCCGAGAAACTCAAGATGGTCTGTGATCGGCATTGATGCACCTCGGAAAGTAAGAGCCAAGTCGAAAGGACTCCTTTTGCGGAGAAAAGACAAGCCGGGGTCTTTGACGGATTGTATCTTACCAGATTGGCATCACCCCATTCAAACACTGTCTACAGAAATAGGTTTATACGGCGGACCATCGCTTCCCTATGACGCTGAAACTGTCAGTGAAACTCGGCACTGTCTCGGGTATCGGACATATAGTTCTCTATATCCGTGCTCTCATCTGCGTATCCCAAAATACCGGGCAATAGCAGGTCATTAATATAAAGCAGAAAAAGTGTTGCAGAAAGAACCCTGAGGGACGCCGGCATTGATAGCCAAATGGTCCGACGACCTACCATAAATGACAAGTCGTATTAATCGAACTCTCAGAAAGTACGATATCCAGACGCACAAACCAATGGGAAGACCATACGACGGACGCTTGCTAATAAGGCTTTCATGCCACACCCTGTCAAAATCCTACGAGATATCAAGAGAGACAGCAGTCGCCTCACCATGCCGCTCGATGGCTTCGCTACATAAGTAAGTGGCGTATGCAAGAAGATTTCCAGTGGACCGGTTTCGGCGAAACCCATATTGTCGGTCGCTAAGGAGGTCCTCTAGATACAATAGGAGCCAGTATACGTTCCATTATTATATGTAAAGTCTTTTATTCCAGACTTTTTTATTTTAGTTACTGCGTTATAAACATTTTATCAATAAATCACAAAAGCTTTAACGTTAATAACAAAAGAATCCGACGGCCTAAACGAACAAAGCAGTAATGTTATAAGTAGTAGACGATGGGGAATTGGGGATGCTTATGCGGAATTGCAAATAAAACTCATACTATAAATAATAATCACTTATTATATTATACACAATATTAATTATTAAACTATAGATATATACCTTTTAAATCAAGATTAATAATTATATGAGATCAATCAACATTTATTAAAGTTTAATCAAAAACAAAAATATATCTATCCGTAATTACCCTTAATTCTTGGGGTAAACACGGAACAGTACTATGTTAATTGCAAACAATATGGGGTACTTACAGACGAGGTCTCATGTACAGAATTCACAAGTGAAGACTTTTGAAGAAGATCCAGCACTACAATTTTTATGTGCCCAATTCTTGCATTCAGCCTTCACACACATAATCCAGCCTTCGGTGGGTAAGTTACAATACTCTTCCAAGCCATAAATGCAGAAATATTCATAATTTTCTTTATCAATTTAATCTTTTTTATGTTTCTTAAGCCTTTTAGTTTTTGGTCTTTTATTCGTAGTTTTGGTCGCTTCCCTTTCAAGGTTCTCTCTCTTCCTTTCTATTTGCTTTTGTTTTTTTGCTCTAGGTTTACTTTTTCTGATGTGCTGAAAATATAGGAATGATTTTTTTAACTAATCATCTTTTATGAGTATGTTAGTACTTGCACTACATCATTAAGTGTTACTAAGGGAGATGGACTAATTTGAGTTGTTATATTTTGATTTATACCAGCTTCACTAACATCACCCACTGATTCAGACTCAGGTATTGTTTTGTTTAAATCGTCAACGTTTGCATCATTATTGGAAAGTTGAGATGTTTCTTGAGATTCTATTGGATTAAACATATTTTCATTGCTTACATCATAGACAACTTGAGGTTCATTTTGGGACTCACTTTGGCTTGAATTCTTGGTACTGGTTTCTGTTCGTTGTTCAAGAAAAGATGCTTAAATATCACCATAACATGCAAGTGTCTTTAAATTTATCTTGATCCATTGAATTAATTTCAGCAGACTTGAAGTCATTTATATTTTGTCCATACTTGTTGTTCTATTGAAAGCCTTTGTACTACAATATCATATTTATATAAATACAATATAATATCATATTTAGTAATTTTGGTGCCTGGATTCCGTATTTACCCCAGGTACTTTGTCCACAATTAACCCAAACGAGTTAGAAGAGATACAATGACAAAAATTTATCAAGGCAACAATTTTTAGGTCAACAAAAATTATCAAGGCAAACGTTTGTGCTATTTACTCGTCATTAAAAATATGACTTTGTACTGTATTTTTTACATAACACTCAAAATAGTAAATACCAAAAATTAGATTGAAATGACCAAAAATTTTAAATTACACTTACCTTGGAACGTGTGCGCAGCTGTCCATCGGGAATGATTGGTGAACACTAAAAATGACGGAACGTAACGCGTGATCTTGGCGCCCGACCGCGGGGGACACGGATCGAGTAGATATACCTATATTAGTACGTATTTACCCCGCGTTCGGAAATTCCTATTGTCCCCTACTACTTTACAGGAGAGCAAAAACTACAATATGTCCATAATATTAAGTCAATATTTATGTATTGCAGATGCATAGATAGGAAAAAATGCAGTCTTTTATGTGTACAAATCAACGTCTATCAATTCTTTAATTTTAAAGAAATGATTAATAACTTCTCTACTTTTATATTCGTCAAACACTCTGGTAAAGTCTTTTTGTATAATTTTATACGACTTTTTTCGCCCACAATCACCAACAATTTAATTTTGCGAAAAACTTTTACCATCTGCTTTTCGAAATGTTATGGTGATTTGATGTTAATGTATTCAAATTTTACGTCTTTTTTCGACAAAAGCTTTGAGATGTCATTAATTGTAACCAGATATTATATCTTTTTTCCCTCCAAACATCACACGATTTATAGAGCCATAAGAAAGTGTGTAACTGTGATTAAAATAAGGCAAAGTACATACAACAAAAGTAACAAATGTGTACTACAAAATTTATTTAGTTATTCAACTATAAGACAACAATATCATTTGACACGTCCTAAGCAAATATTTAAAATATATTAATGAAATTTAACATTTAAATTAAATTAATTCAAAATTCTGTTGAAATAACAAAAACAACTTGTATGAAATAAAAATTAAACAATTTTAAATTATTTTTAAATAGCTTATTGAGTCTAGTTTCCCGTGAGATATTTGCAATGAGTTTTAGTTAATATATTAATTTACCTCATTGCCCTGTCTCATACTTGTTGAGATTATATGATGTAGATGATATGTTTCTATTGGGCTGATTATGAGGTTCTTCTAGCTTCCTGTATAACTGCTGGTATTGAACCGAAATTGCCTCCGACTAACATAGACTGATTAAGTAGTGGTTAAAATGCTAAAATATCCAGAAATCAGTGCTGTATACGCTGGTTGCTGACATTGACATTCATTTTGAATACTTTATTCCTTCTACGTCAAGAAACTATTGGTATTGGTACTAACTAAGGAAAAATTGGTGGAAAATATTTTATAATCATAACTCAGACTATAACTGTAATAAAATTAAATTGGAACAGCACTATCAACTTTTATTTCCCTTACATTGGATTAATATATTCATTTACTAATGTCATCCTGCAACTAAATTCTTTTATTACTGGACACAACACTTTTAAAATCATATTTTTATTGCTGCATCTGTTTCAATAAAAAATTGCTACTTATTATCTTTCGTTTTATTTATAATGCAATATATTTGATGAGAGATGTTAATAGTTTGCCGTTTTTGCTCTCTCAATACACGAATGCATCATATCTCCTTCAGATTGACTTCGACCTGTAACAAAAATTATCTATATAAAATATTTTACTTGCAAATTGAAATAGGTCAAAAACTATAGGTATGTTTTCTGTTCTGCACAGCACAGAAATCAGAATATAAGGATATAGCTTTTATTACAGTATTTGGCTCCTTCTTCTTCTAAATGTAATGAGAAAGAAAATTGGCAATATTATTGGCCCCACTCTTGACAATCTGATGATGCCAAATAAAACAATATCTCTATTTTACAAATAACTTCTTAATTGTAAAATTAATACAGGGACATTTTATTTTTTATTCATGCTACTATTTTTAGCTTGAATAATGAATAAAAGAGGCTCCGTAATAAGAAGGACATTAAACTAATTCTGTGCTGGCCCCGACTGAAAAAGTAATTGGTAATTGTAAATATTAAAAATATAAATGTAAATAATTTTATTAAATTAATTTGTTACTGTTCAGTACGAATTACTGTGCATTTTTACATTTTTTTTTAAGTCTTATCATCTTAAGTTGATTGGTGAATAGGTTTCATTTTGTTTTACCTTTCGTGAGCTGAAAAAAGGCGAAACATATTTCAAACCGTTATTCTACTAGGATGATCTAAGAACAAAAATGTAACATTTCCTTATGGTTTTATTCAGCGTTATATGGATCGCACTTTTTTGGCAGTATAAAGACGTCTACCCTCATAACACAAAAAGTAACAGCAAAAAATTGAGAAAAAAAAACATTCCGTAATAACAACTTTAGATAGCTTTCTGCATTAAAATTAAAAGTCATGCAAACATTTTTACGGTTATATTAGTTTGGACCGTCCAATTATTGGTTAAGAGCAAGTTCATTATGCTTTATTCATTATAAGTAAACATAGTAATTATACTTTTTAAATAAAACCATGTTTACCAGGCGTGTTATTTTGTTTTAATTATAGCTGAAATTGTAAATATGTTTATATCCCTTAAACTTCCACGAGTCTAATAAATGCATATTTCACTTTGAGCGCATTTTTTAAGTTGGAATAACAATGCCATTCTTTAACTTGGAAACCGTTTCTTCTCCGTTGCTTTGCTGAGAACAATATTTTCCAATTTAAGTGACAAAGTGCACTTAGGTCGGCATGTCTGAAACCAAAACTTCGCCATTTGAACTACAGAACAAGTAGCGGCTTTTTTAAGTTATTTATGGTACAAACTTTTAGGACTTGTTTTATAGTAAATTCATTATTCTCCTGTAAGTAAGGTGTTTTAAGACTTATATAAAAGTACTTTCTTATAAACTTTAACCTTGACAATCTTTGGGTTATAACATATGGCTTATGTTTTTATTTTGTGAAAGGATTATTTGTAATATGCCCGTTTTTCCGGATAAAGCGGAAATAGATCACTGTTCTTGTTCGGACTGTTCTGTAGCTAGTGAAGAGCCTTTGAAAGGAACCTTTATTATTATGGCCACTTTTAAATAGTAGAGGTTATTTCACAGAATCAGATACATTTTGCAACCAAATCTATAAAACATAGTGCAGACTAGAAACAGACGTTTCAATAAAACATTGAAAAGCTTTCAACGGATTCGCAACATGCACGCCGAAAAACGACTGATAATTCAATTTTCTAAGCTCATTTCCGAATGGGTCCGTAGATAACAACGCGGCACATTCTTAATGTGTATCAACAGATTCTGTCAGCTTTTACCAATTCCATCATTGTAAGTACTACTAATTTCAATCTCGCATAAGCGTACGCTAAATGAAATTATTAATTCCGTTTGCCAAGGAGATAATTTTGTAGAATGGCTGCGTTGTTTGACTTTAATTAATTCGAGCCTTGTCAACTGTGGGTATAATTTCTACGCCGCGCCTGTCTGAGGCATGTATCTCGTTACTCTAATCGCCTAACGTTCATTTAGTGTTGATATGAAGCAAAGCCACAAATACGTAATGCTCAAAGTCATTTTGTAAGCCTGTGGTAATCATAGATTTTGGATTGAAAATCGCAAACCACAAATGAAATAGAGTGGAACGTTGTCACTTCGTAAATGGAAAACAAATGCATAAGTTCAATGTTTTCGAGACACAAACACCGATAGGAGACTCCCAACGCACGCTGAGCCAAGCGAAATCCGTACCATATTTCATGTTCTGTACGTTATGCGCTTTGTGAAAGAAAATACATTTTTCACTATCTTTAGAGCATATTCTTTGTTTGGTTCATTCTGCACCCAACAGCTATTTATAGACGGAGATTTAAAATTGAATTCAATTTTAGCTGTACCATTAATGAAGAATAAGTTTCATTCGGATGAACTTAATGCGGTATTGGTGCTGTTGCGCTTGCAGAAATGGTGAAATATAATTTAAAAGCGTTTGAGTGGATGAAGCTCGGTGGGATGATTTCTCGTTTGCCGACACTTGGTAACGATTCATTTGAGAAACTCATTTGCGAGAAGCCTCTAGAGAACGATCCTCATTTGCGTAGTGTAAGTGGAGCGAGTACCGGTTGATTGTACCGACCGCCTCTAAAAGACTTATTTCTGCATACCATGCTATGGAACGATTAGAAATATTTTCCAACTTGATTTATTTCTATTTACTCGAAGCTTATCAAGTAATGGAATAAAATAATTAAAACTAATTTACTTTGAACATGGTTTTCTTAACTACCGTTAACATCTTATTTTAGTATTTTTTGGCAAATAGCAATCATTCAGCCAGGATTAAGCCGAGCTACATATATAGTTAGTAAATGTGAGAATTAGAGCGTTAAAAACTGAAAACGGTCAGTGTATACTTAAGAAATGTTGTTTATTTGAAATGATTTCACTTTTTCGTTTGTCTGTGATCACGAACTCAGTGTCATTGGTTTGTTAGTTTTAGTCATTTATATAAAATCTGTATCTCACTGCGATGGATTTAGTTACAACGCTATCTGATAGCATACGAGGCAAAACTAACTGGTAGACGAGACAAGCCATAGTTTCAAGAACGTTATAGGCTTTCGTTAGAATTTCATGTTTGAAAATCGATCACCTTAATTGTCTTTATATTGGTTTAGGCCCAAGCTAGGTATGTCTTCAAAACTTTTGAATGGCATGATACATAATGTTTATACTAGTCTTTACCACAATATAACGCAGTTGTTAAAAAAATTAAATACAGAAGAGAAAGCTGAATATTTGTAAATTATAATTAAAAAATGAAGCTATGATCCTATAGCTACGTAAAAGAAGATAATTTCTACGTTTGCAATAATGTTTAAATACGAGAGCTTTAATACGAGTGTACCAGAAAATCTTTTTTAAGAAGAAAAGCTTCGGTCGCCTGAGGGAGTTTGTTATGGTACCAAATTAAATATTAAAATTAATATGAAATCATCTGTGAAACATCTCCAAGATTAAAATTTCTTGTGTGAAGTCTATTGTTGTTGGAACTTTCCAATCAGGGTCTTTTCATTTTCCCTTTATATCTTATCAGTTTCTTCGATATTTGTATATGATTGTACTAACTTAGCGTTATTTACTTAGAGGATAAATTTATGCCCACCTAAACACTGCATGCTGTGTTTTTGTATTGTAAAGAGTGTTTTAAAAAATATTCGAAAGATATAATATTTTTCTAGCACAGTGCAGATAAGTATTATGGATACTACTTAGGGGATATAGGGATAAAACTTACAAATATAAAATGAGTAATATTCATTGAAATATATATACTACTAGCGGACCCGGCCACGCGTTGCTGTGGCTTACTTATTATATGTTAAATTAGTATATAAACTGATAGCTAAAATTGGAATGAAAAAGCTTATAAAACTTTATAGTTTATTTAAAGAAATCACAATTACTTTTCAGTGATGAGGCACATATAAATAAAACAGCACTTGAATATTGTTTGAAAATCTCAAACACGTGGTGGCATCAAAAAAAGGGTAGAACCTAAAGTATGGCGCCATCTATTTGATGCTTATGTAAATCACTTGACGACAGAACTCATACTAAACGATATCTTGGTTTAAATAAAAATTGCAATAAAAAATATACTTGTTTATAAATTAATACGAAACTTATCCTATGTCCTTAGTCGGAACAAATCCATCAAAATGAAAAATAAATCATCAAAGTCCGTTGAGAAGTTTCGGAGTTAATTGCGGTCACACACCGTGACACGGATTTTTTACAAATATAGATATACGTCATATTAATTATTACATATTCATCCATGATTCAATTACTAATGCTCGTATTTATGTCACAAACATCTGCCCCTCCCTGGATACGAACCTAGGATCATTTGGATTTGAAGGCAGGGTCGAATTCGCTCGGCCAAACTGGTCGTCGAATTTGTTGATATTTTATATTAAACTTACTTTTTTTTTATTGGATAATATAAAACATTTTTCAACCAGAATTCCTTTTAGCATCCAAAAAATATTTATTAACAATACCAAACATAAGGTTTTTAAATTTGCATGTGGCCTCGTGAAACGGAGAACGCTTGACTTTTCGAGTGTGTGGTAGCATCGGAAGACCGACATCTTCTCCCCTTAGCGCCGTCTAGTGGTGAACACAGCGCGTCATTTGAAACAAAGGGTGAAATTGCCCGAGGTGCATTCAACGCCACTCCGCGTGTGCATTGACCGCATACTCGAATACTGCGGAGTCTGCTTTCCAGTCATTTGTAAATGTATTTCTAGGGAACACCGCTCCTTTAAATCTATCGATTTAGAAAGCAACTTAGTATTCTGACAGTGTGAATGAGTTTTCTTTAGATTTTGAAGCTGTAGTTCTTGCAGTTTCCCGTCCATTTGTTGACTGGAAAACATTTTACCGGATAATAACAAGCATCCTTTTTATCTTTTTTATATAAACTCTTTATTGCACTTATAAAGTTATTAAACAGTACATTTAGATATATTTGTGAGCAATGGTGGGCTTATCTCTAAAAGAGATCTCTTCCAGCCAACCAAGGGTATGTGGGTGATTAAACAGGTAAGCGGGACAACTTAAGAGTGCAGATCATATAATATTCATAAAATAAAAATAAAAAGAAAAACAAAAAAAAAATTATAATCTCAATCAAAATCCAAAAAAAGAAAAAATCTATTACACTAGGTATGTCAATATACTACATAAATAGGAACTAACTATATACTACATAAATACAATAAATAAATAAAATTACACATTGTGTAAATAGATAAAGTAGATAACTATAGTAAAGGTTGTAAGTAAGTTGATTATGTTTAGACTATGATAACTGTGCTAGAAAGTGATCTTTAAGTTTAGTTTTAAAGGAAGTGATGGACGGACAGTTTTGAATGGCTATAGGAAGTTTGTTCCAGAGTTGTGCCGCTCGGGATGAGAAGGAGTTGTGAAAAAATTTGGTGTTCGCTTTAGGCAATTCTAACATCTTAGTAATGCAGGCCCGCCTAGGGCGAGAAGGAGGGGGAAGAATCTGGAACCGGGAACGGAGATAGGGAGGAAAGTTAGGGTCTTTTAGGATTTGAAACAAGGTGGTAAGAATGTGCATGTCTCTGCGCATACGAATTGGCAGCCATTTTAATCGAGTTCTAAACTCTGACACCCGATCATATTTTCGCAGCCCAAATATAAACCGGATGGCTAGATTCTGGAGACGTTCGAGCTTATTCAGCTTTTATTATAATATATTTATATTAAAATAACAGAATTACGTTGAAGCCATACTGTGTTGGACTTAACAAAATACTTCGTAGCCCTAATACTGATGTGATTTTTACTTATTGATTGGTTATAAATATGTATAATGAAATAAATTTTTAATTAATCTAAAATATCTAAGTATTATAATAACTTTTGAGTTAATTTATTTTGAAACATATTTTAAAATGCAGGGCATCTAGACGGTGTGCATAAGGTTTCTTGTTAAAACAAGCAGTAATTGAATTTGTTTTCGTGAATTCCTATCAATAGAAAATTTTATCCAGGCGATTATCAAACATATAAGTTTTCTGTACATGTTTGTAATGCAATTTCGTTTATAATTTGGTGTTTAATATAATAAATGGTTTTATGCCAATATCGTTATTAGTGCGTGCAGATGTGAAGACCAGTGTTTTGAAAATATAGATTATAGGTAAAATAGATTATTTAGATAATTAGTGTCTCCAATGGTTTATAAAATTAGATTTAATTAAATGTCATCTCATTCCAAATTTCGAAGACAACCTTACCTCTTATAACACTAAACTAATCAGGTAGCAGTGGCAACAATATTTGTTTTGTTACTAATGAAACTACTTAATTATTATGTAATATTGTTCAACGACTAGATTTCATGTGTAAACATGTATTATTTATAATTCTGTTTAGTATTTAGTCTCTGTTATCATTCAATTCCAATTGTGTTTTGAGTAAGGTGAACAGAAATTTGAGTTACTATTCTAAGATTATTCCTTGTTTAGTAATAGTTTAACTGGCAAATAAAAAAATATATGTAAATCTTGTTTATAAAACATAATGTTGGCGCTTCACTATTATAGAAACCTTGGAAACGTGAACATTTAATTGAAACTTAAAATTTAAGGATGCTTATAATCAGCGTCAAGGAATCACCTCACCTTCAAGGAATGGTCTTTCTGGTACGAAACTCATTCAAATCATACAAAGGAAAACCCAATTAAAATGTGAGATTTATTCAAGATGGCTTTTATTCATTACAGAAAAATCTCTATTCGTATGAGATTAAGAACGTATGTTTTTAAGAAAGTTAACTGCAATAGGTATGACTAGATTACGGAAAAAATTACGATGCATTTTTTTCATTATTGGTTTACAAAACTAAATAAAATCCATAAAATAATTCATATGTAAACCATGCACAAAGCCATTACGTTGATTATATTCTTCTGGGTAAGTAATGAAATATGATTATAATAAATTAGATAATATTTAACCAAGAAAGAAATACAGATAAAGTAACCAAATTAACTTTATCTCTAAAAATTCTTTGAAGAATATTTTTTTCATAAATCATAATGGTCTCAATATGCATTTTCCTTATTATATAATTCCCTTAAAGTCAACGATATTATATAATAAACTTATTGCTCTTTCAACATTCTTGAAACATCCTGAAATTCACACGAAAAATCCTCAATACCGAACATCAACCTAGTGTATCGTATAAACGTGCTATTACTGATAATAGATGGCGCTATGCTGGATTACATCGCGGTAATGTTTCTCTTTATATTTTGAACAAGACCTTATGTACTTCAATAAAATTTGTCTACTATTCATACTGTAGATCGTATTCTCATTTCTTTTTGATACCTATCCTAGATCAACCCAGATCAAACCTAGGTCTCATCTTATTTCGTCCGGATGTAGGCTATACATTTTTGAGTTTAAACAGTCAGTACTTTAAGTACTACCACACATCACGTATTCGCAGTGGAATACGGCGGACAAGGTAAGTAGTTCCAGCAGCAGGCTTCTGCTGGTGATGAGAAGAGAACAGCGTGAGCTGATGAGAAGGTGGAGTTAACCAAGAAATAATTAAAAGAAAGTAGAAGGAGCGGCTTCAAGCGAAATCACTGTTCTGGAGTCACGACGTGGTGAGGAAAGTAGGCTTAGTGCAAAAGTGGTCAAGCGTAAGTAGAACATTTATTTAAATATTATCAAACAATTTTGAACTTCAATTCGTTGACTTCAAACAAACATGAGAAAATTTGTGGAAATGAGAGATTTAGAAAATTTTATTGTGTTTTATTACAAAATTAGAATAATTTTGTATGAAATGTCAGGACTTTTATAAAAAACGAGGGAACGGGGAATCCATGCCAGATTTTTCCCTCGATTATACAAACACTTGCAAAATTTTAAAAGCTTTACTTTGAATATTTTTAATGGTTATTTAAAAACTTATCATTATATGGAAAGCATTTAAAATGTACAATTAGAAATTTTATTTAACGAATTGTGTAAAACAATTCGTTAAATAAAATTTACTAACTTTAAGAAAAGTTCTAAAGAAGGACTTAAACAGGAATATTTAGAACCCAGATTAGAAAATTTAGAGAGAGGTTAGAAATTGTTTTGTTCAAATATAAATAAAAAAAATAATTAAAAAAACAAAATTACGCGAAATATCTAATCCGGAAGCGTTAGAAAATGCCATTTACGTTACCAAAGACATTTATGAGATCACTCAAATGATTTATTTATTGTATAAGCCTTATTTTAAAGATCCATTAAAACAATTCGATACTTTGAGAAACGAATCGGAATGTAAAAGTGATAAACCGAATCAATTAGTGAGACTTCCAAAATTTAGTATTCCGACCTTTTCAGGCAATCAATCAGAGTGGACTACCTTCCGTGATCTCTTTATTTGCTTGGTAGATAAGAATGACTCTTTACAAAATGTTCAGAAGTTTAACACTATTTAAAATCTCACTTACTTGGAGAAGCTGAACAACTGATACGGTACACTCCTATCACAGACTCTAAATACAATCAATGTTGGGAATTATTAGAAAAGCGCTATACTAATAAAAAGTTCTTAGCCAGTCGTATTTTAAAACGTTTGTTTAGTTAGTGGCGCATGAATGGCGAATCTGCGTCAAGTTTAAAAGAGCTTCTGAATACCACTTTGGATTACTTAAATGGTTTAAAAAATATTAATGTAGACGTGACCACATCGAATATCATTTTTATTTATATAGTTTTGTTCAAATAGGATTTAGAGACGCTTAAACGGTGGAAGCTTCACATATCAAGTAAAGATTCTAATGAGCTGCCAACCATAGATCAGTTTAAGGGTTTCATGGAAGGTCGCTTTTGTGCCTTGGAGTTTGTTGATACAAAACGTCCTTCACTTCAGTTCACTAGTGACCCCACACAAAACCAAGGTTCCTAATTTCTACCAATGTCTTACGTATGCGGTGTAAGTTTTGTTCGGAATAAATTATGATTCTGCCAAAAGTTTGCAAACCAAGAATATTCACAGCATCATGATTTTGTAGCGAAAAACTCCATAGGTTTAATTGATTAGGCTGTATCCGCACCATGTATGAGTGCAAAAACCTACTACGTGTCGGCTTTGTAAGAGACGTACCTATCTTATCACACTCTCTTACATCTCGATGATAAAACCAGTGACTGTAAGCCAAACGAAGCGGCGGCGAGTATAATTTGTCATGTGTCTCTATTCGTACATTCCCAGAGAGTGAAAAACTTCTTTTAACAAAAGTACAAGTTAATGCCAAGTCAGAACAGAATGGGAACCATGTTTTAAGAGCCTTAATAGATCAGGGTTCTCAGGCCTGCTTTATTACAGAAACGACAGTACAACTCCGAGCTCGTAAGAGGGTGTCGGTTAGAAGAACTATAATTGGATTACGAGGAGGCAAATCATTAATTTCTAAATAAGTTGTAAATGTTCATCTTCGATCAAGAGTGGATGAACAAATTTATATTAATTTTAAGGCTCTTTTGTTAAAAAATATTAAGTCAGATTTACCAGTAAATTAAAAGCTATAAATTTTATAGACCTCAACAATCTGTGCTTTGCATACCCACAGTTCAAAACTCCCAAAAAAGTTGACATTCTGTTAGGTGCTAATATTTTTAGTAAAACATTAAAGGACAAAATAAAGAAAATGTCAAATAGTTTAATTGTTGCTCAAAATACCACTTTAGTTTGGATTTGATCGGGTACAATAGCTTATCCCAATTATCAGTCGGATGAGGATGATTCTCGGATATGTGTAATGCAGGAGGACAATACTTTAAAGAAGTTTTAGAAGATTAAAGAACAAACAGTTAGTACAAAAAGTATATTGTCTGGCTCGAAGGACTGGGTACCTTGTACCAAGAAAAAACTTGTAAAATGCAGTAGAAACAATATTTTACAAAATATTAATTAGAAATATAAATAAATAATCGTCAATTCTATAAAAGCCTTTGTATATAAAGGTTTTTTAACGACTTTTTTAAATTTCTCTGAAGGCAATTCAGTTACATGGTGTGGCACTTTATTATAAAACGCAAGTTATCTTCACAAAAATGAGCTTCTCGTTTTTGGCAATCTGTGTTGTGTGTTGACCGAATGGTTATCACTATTTTTAGAAAAAGTGTTATAATATTTTTCTACATACATAACATTTTCATATATATAGTGGGAAGACACTGGAAGTATATTAATTTTCTTAAATGATTCTTGAAGAGAATCTCTTGATCTTAAGTTATAAATAGCGCGCACTGCTCTTTTCTTAAGAACAAATATTTTATTTTTTATTTATTTGTTATTAGGAAAGCTTAAATGTGATCTAGTACTAAATTTAAATAACTATTATAGTGAGTTAATAACAAGCTCTCACAAGTAAGAAAAAAATAAATAAAATATATATCATTAATATTAGCTGCTGACCCCCACAGCAATAGTCCGTAGTATATTACACTGTAAAAATAGCTGAAGTTCACGTTTATTGGCGTATTTACCTGTCTTACATTTTGTATAGAGTTTTTTTTTTATTATTTTATATATTTTTGCATTTTTCAATGCTATCTTATATGATAAATTATTTTTAGTAAAAAAATACTTGAAACAATCAACTTGGCTCACAGGTAATTGAATTGGAAGAGTACTATATAACAAGAAGTTTGGCTCCCGCCCACACCGAGTCCCGCCTTGCACCTAAGAGATTTATTTTTTTTTAGTAATCATAGAAATGTTATTGACATACATTTTGAATAAACAATTGAAATAAAAGCAATAACAGCTCCAGTAAATTCGTAGTTCTATTTTTTTTTTGCTCTTATTGATACCATGACTTTACAACGACCAAGAAGTTTTACTAATTTATTTTTAACTCAATCTAACTGACTTAGAGAGCGGTTTAGATTTTCAGGAATCGTCATATGGGAAGCAGTTGGTATTCACACATAAAGTTTTTCGATTGTGATGTTCACGGCTAAAATCTTTGTCTGTACTCCAAAGCCTCTTCTTATAAAATGCCGATTGGCACGAAAAACGATGGTATGATAGCTGGGCCATGAATAAGTTTTTATGCAAACTCACAGGCATATAATACCAATTATAATCTTCAAGGTATATTTTCTTAGTTTCAGATATAAGTAACATATTTATTTTAATTCTTTTACCACTTGCATTTACTTTATATAATGACCAAATTAGAAATAATATTAACGTGGATTCCAGTTATAGAAGCACAGGATTTTCAAAAGAAAACGTCGGACTTTGTTTCCGTCATTATTGAACTCAAACCTAGGTTTAAGTTTATCTTCTAATGAGACCCATTTTTTCTTTAAACTCCCTTTCAATCCTGGCCTTTGTTTCAGCAAAGATGTTTATAGACTCTTCTCCTCTAACTTGCCAAATTTTAATGCCTAATCTATATAATATGTGTAATAAGCATTCAAAAGACCTAATAATACAATGTAATGTCGATAACCCAAGTTCATAGATTGCTGGGTTAGGTTGATGTTTTCAGAAATTTATTATATTCATATCCTTAGGCGTGCACCCACATATATAAGATGGAAGCAAATTGCCTGCCAGGACTTCGTGGAGTGGTTGGGTCAAGTGTAAAGAATATACTCAACAAGGAATATTATTGTAGAAAAAAAAAAATTCTTTTCTTTCGTTTTTTCTCACAATGCCTTTATTTTATAATTTTCATCGTCATTTATAATCGTATTCCTTTTTTAGCTCAACTATGAACTATAAAAATAATCAAACGATCTTCATTTAAAAGTAGGCATAATCGCGCACAGCTGATCCGTGCGGTACACTGAACCGCGGCGAGCGCAGCTTGCGCTCCTTTTATTCTGAATTGAAATAGAACACTTCAAAAAAATCGTTAAATTCTGAATTGTTGCTTTCATTTAATATCTATCTATACGCTGATAGTTAGAACGGATTACCTAGGTACCTAATAGTTCGATTGCAGGCAAGTTCAATGATTCTTGGATAATATCTTCGTAACTCTTACATAAGCAAAGAAACAAACCATCAAAACTCTAAATGCTACATTCAATGACACTGGCGTGGAAATTGAAGACGTAGTTGAAAATAACTAATTTATTATACTGTATAGGAAACACTTACGAGTTCGGTGAATTTGGTGTAAGGTCTTGGTAGCCGATACACTCACATCACATCACAGCACAAGAGCCTATAACCTAGTTTATGGTAAGATTTAAAGAGCCTTTTTACAAATGTCATTGGATACCGTAAATATTTAATATGTATATAAGTATGTACTTATCGAGTTATCACAGAATATCACAAAAATCTTCACATTGTTGTTAATACTTCTATAACCTGTGCTTCTATAACTAGAATCCACGTTAATTTTATTTCTTATTTGGCCATTATATAAAGCAAATGCAAGTGGTAAAAGAATTAAAATAAATATGTTTACCACACTTATATCTGAAATTAAGAAAATATACCTTGAAAATAATAATTGGTATTATATGCCTGTGAGTTTGCATAAAATACTTATTCATGACCCAGCTATCATAACATCGTTTTTCGCGCCAATCGGCATTTTATCAGAAGACGCTTTGGAGTACAGACATAAAGATTTTAGCCGTGAACATCACACTCTAAAAACTTTACGTGTGAATACCAACAAGGATGTCATGATGACAACATCTGATCAGGGTATTGCTAAGTATCGTAAAATAACTTCTAAAACAGGATATTTAGTAAATGTGTCGAGGCCTACATCGAAACTGACACAAACCGATATATATCATTGTCAGGCAGTTTATCGAACGAAGAATCTTCTCCATCAGAAAGTGAATGACTTTTTTTTTATTTTATTATTAAAATCGATTGATTTTTTCTAAGTGACTGTTTTTTCATGGTGTTCCGTATATTTGTGGAGAAAAAAAATGAGGCGGGCGCCTTATTTTCATATAAGGCGCCCGCTAATAAAAAAAGAAGTGTAAAATTTAGCTATCGAATGACAGCGTTACGTTTATGGTGCGTTACCTTTTTTTTCGTAGAAAATGGCATTAGGCATTCCACCGTGTCGGGAGAACACGATGGATATGTAGGACTCTCCTCCATGCCCCTACCCGGCTGAGTGCCCGGTAAAAGCGTGGAGGCCTACCCACTAAAAACTACGGCGTCCCAATACACAGTGGTGCGAGTCGCGTGGTCCCTTACCGGACTCGGCCGCGACCCGGACCAGTGTGGGTCCGCGCTCGTGGGCGGACCTCGCCTATGCTCCGTGAGGGACGGAGCAACGGGAGACGCCCTGAACACCCCGCACGCCTGAGGGCCAAGTGCAATGCAGTTGCCGGTCTCCCGCCCCGACAACCGCTGGCCCCCTTTTGGTGAGGAAAGGAATAAACCACACCCCTCGACCGATACCGACCCACAAGGGAAGAGACTCCCGCGCCCGTGATGATCACCCAGGAACAGGTTCCTGGGCGCCATCACAGGTGGCGCGGTTGCCCTGACCAGGCCGGAGGCGGCCGAGGTGTGCTAACGGCCTTCCCCCCCCACCTCACTGGGATGTGCGTCCGCGGGAGTCCCCCCGAAACAATAGTTCCCGGAGGGCTTACGTGGTCGCAATCACCTATGTAAAACATCTATGAAAGCTTTTATTTCAAAGTTTTGTTATATTATTTTCTGTGTCTATTTAAAGACAATTGTTCTTAAGGACACATACTGTATTTAATTTTTGTAATAATTTGATTAATTCGTGGTGTACATTATTAACATTGTAACCCAATATTAGAAACCTACAAAATTATCTGAATAAGGTACACAAATAGGTTATTGAATAAAATTCACTGTTTGGTTATTTCCTAAATTTATCGAAATTTGACTACGCGCTGCAAAACGTTCTCTGTCATGTTAACTTTAAGCCATTTTTTGTACTTTATTTAATTTAATAATCCCAAAAAATACCTTACTTAGGAAGATAAAATTTATTTTCATTTTAAGCATCTCAGTCTTAATACCGAATGTAAGTCCAAATAGGAAGACAGATCTGATAATATTAAATAAAAACATCCAAATTTAATAACCATAAAATCTGTTAACAAAAAATCTGTTATCTGGACAACGTCGCATAAAGCAAGAAATGTGTAATTAATGACTTCCTCGGGGGAGCCTCAGGTCACGTCGGTAAATATTCAGACATTCCAAAGTCAACGTCTCTTCAAAAGGTAGATGACTTGAATTTTTTTAACGTTAAGTAACATTAACGTCAACAAAAAGCCTGAAGTGACCTAGCATCAAAGTCGGCTTATGACTGCGCGCGTGATAGATTGCCACAGCCACTTCCGTTTATTTTTTATTAAATGCCTCAACATCTGGCTTCAATTGCGGTAACAGCTTTGTATAGCACCCTCTTTTGTGTTTACGCGAGAGTATTTCTATTAAACGGTTTTTAATACACTAAACAGACAAACGTT
The DNA here is from genome assembly GCA_927399485.1 of Calamotropha paludella. Taxonomy (NCBI): domain Eukaryota; kingdom Metazoa; phylum Arthropoda; class Insecta; order Lepidoptera; family Crambidae; genus Calamotropha; species Calamotropha paludella. Next base: position 14,321,175 of record OV656804.1, on the reverse strand, counting down.
CAGAACTGTTTTATTACTATATATACGTTCTAAAATCCATACACTGTACATGAATATATTGTCACAGTATTATAACGTGATTATTTTAACTGATATAGTGCAGTTTAAGTACCACCTCAGGCCCCTGACAACTTGCATTAAACACTTTTTAATACGCTTAAATATATTGTCTCCTGGGAACATTGATTCATTTACCGACCGTAGTATGGAATGATGACAGTACTTCACGTACTTCTACTTCTACGTACAATATTACGGGATATGGATACGGCAATGTTGGTGCAGAGCTGTTTGAGTTAAGTCTTATACTACAATATAATTACTTATGAAATAATAGTGCCAACATCCTCGAGGAATTAAACGAACTTATCGTATGAAATTTTATTTTAATCATATGAGCATCACATAGAACATTACATGCAGCAGTACGTAGTAATGTACCGTCATTGCCATACTATTTTAAGGAACATAAAAAAAACTGACTCACTACCTAGTGTTTTGCGGTTGGTCGACCGGACGCCATTAATTTTAAACCTAATTTACATCCATTTTTAACCCATTGTAGACTGAGTTTTAAAAAGGTGTTGGATTATCGTGATTTTTATATATATTGCTGATATGGGTCTCTACAATCCTAAACCAGGTCAATAAATTGGATGCAACACCTACATCTGGAATAACTGGCCGGTGCCATATGGCACCGCTAGTCCCTAATGTAAGTATTTTGGTTCAATAACAAAAAATTAAAATGAAACAAGTTTAGGACATTTTTACATTTATTTTATACTTAATAATAAAAAAAAATATAAGCTGTCGATCATAGACCTTACAACCCTAAGAAAAAAGAATAACATGGTTATGTATGAAACTGAGCGTTGCAAGAAAGACAGAGTCCTACATTGCATTTGCGACATTCAGCCCTAGTTTGGCTTTTGCAGACTTCGAGGGCACACTTTCTACGACTTCCGCCTTCACAAGGCACTAGCAGATGACCCATACCATCAAATCGAATCTCATCAGGTACTCTGTTTCCTGTTCTAGAGAATTTAGAGGTAGATGGGCGACCTCCTGTGCTAGGCACCGACCGAAATTTCAGAAGGTATGTTTGCACAATGTGTCTTCGAAAGTTCAATTGGCTCATATTATTTCCAGTGCCTTTCGATAAAACCCAAGCATTGCAAATGGTCACGTCTATCAGATACGTGAAGATGGGCCACCACCACTTCTTACTTCTGAACCCAATTCTATACGTGTTCACGTTTTGGTCCATGAGATCAGTGCCACCCATATATCTATTATAATTAGTAAAAATAGATGGCCGTGGTACTTGTATCTTTTTCTTTTCAGATGAAGAATATCTTCCGACATTAGTGAGTGGCTCTACACCATAAGCAGACGACATACAAGTGACAACAGAATTGTCTTTCCATCTAACGACAATCACACCATCTTCTTTACTTTTTGTGTAGACATAAGTACCTCTTGGTTCTGTTTTCTTCATGTCATTTTTTTTTATCAAAGGTATATCTTTTGGAAGCCTATTTTCGCGAACTGTTCCTGTGCCTTGATATCCCCTTTTTTGTAACTCACAAAGTAATTGGAAACTAGTAAAAAGATTATCAAAGTAGAAACTCATTGGCAAAGATTGGATAGCCTGCGGCATGTTATCAATCATCCTAATTAGTGGGGACGCTGCTTTTCCGAATAATTTATCGTATGAAGTGTTTTCATTTGGATTTTTCCCTTGATAAATTTCAAAATCCAGTAAGTACCCGCTGGGAGTATTTAGGCACCAGTTTTTGAAACCAAACCTTATAGGTTTGCCACGAATGAACTGTTTGCACCCGTGCCTGCCAAAATACTCTATCATCGACTCGTCATAATTGAGATTTGCCGTAGGGACATAATTTTCTTGAAACTTTTTCTTTAGGAAATTTATTATTGGTCTCAACTTCCATATCTTGTCAATGTTATCCAGCTGTGTATTATCAGCGCAGTGTAGAAATCTCATGATTGTCTTGAACCTATCCCGCCTCATGCAATTGTACACCATGTGGTTTCTCATATCATCATGTTGGTCCCAGTAGTGAATTTTAGAAGGAACAGTATTATAACCGGAATTTATCAATATTGATATAAAAACTACCAATTCATCCAAGGTTATTTTCGGATCTGGACAGTTGAGGAAGGCTGCATATTTTTGAGATTCGGTAAGTAAAAATTCATAAAAACTTTTATCGAAAAATAATTCCAGCATCTCGGTTGGTGTTTTATTTCTATATTTACTATAGTCACCTTTTGGAAATACAGTTGCGTTTTGACTAATATCCTCATGTATCCAAGATTTCGGCGATTTCTTAGTTTGTTTCGAGGAGGGCCCTTCATCTTGATCTTCTGAGGTTTCGTCACTCTGCGATTCCGAATCATGAGTCAGTTGCTGCCTCCGACCACGAGAAGAGCTGGAGACGCGACCACGGTGACCACAGAAAATGCGACGCCCGCGGACACTACGGCTCCCAGAAGCCACTGGTTCCCCTTCATGCTCGTCTTTGTTCTCTCTATCTGACAAAAGCGATTGCACACGACGACGAGTTTGTTTATTTTTTTTCGAAGCCAACCTTACCTCACACCTAGCGTTGAGCTGTCTACCAGACAAGTTGTTGACCAAACCACCTTCGTCTTCGTCAGCCGAGTCTTCGTCTGTAACAACAGCCGGATCAGGTGGTGTAATGAAAACTGACACAGGATCGGCATCCTCGTCATCTTCTAGAGCCGCAAGAGCTTCATGAAGTGTACAGCCCCTATAAAAAACAAGTAGCTAAATAAGTACCTATAGAATATACCTAAGAAATAATATTCAGTACATATAAAACAAATATTTGATGAAACTATCACATATATTCAATTTATGAAAAGACACTGTAGAGGTCTAGCGGTGCCATATGGCACCTTAGCGAAACAACTGGTTGTATTTACGTCACTATCAGTAACTGAGGCAAAAATATATTTTTTATTATTAGTATTATAATATTTCAAAACAATAAGATGAAAAAACTAGCTACGCAATAAATATTTTAGATATTAGAGATACTTACTTGAGAGCGAAATCCATTTTTGGTCGACTTTTTCTAATACTGAACTTGCAGGTGTCAGCAAATTAAAATACTTATCTGTGATTGGCTAAAAATGACACGTGATTATGAGTTTACCTGTGCACTTCCCATACTGATGTCAACCAATAATATTAAACGTTGAATAACAGCTCAAGGCGCGAAAATTTAAACATCAAAATCCCGGTGCCGAACGGCACCGCTAGGCCGTAATGGGTTTAAAAGAGGTATCCACACCGGGATCTCTGCGAGTATGGTAATCATCTGCTCTTATAATTAGAATCGAACTTCACAAAATAAGTTCGTTTAATTCGCAATTATACTTTGTTTCTCTCCGAAAATGATTACCAGTTTATATGCAGATGTTTAGAATTAATAAAAAAATAAATATAATCACACCCTTATAAACCTTTTGCAAAAAAACGGGCAATTTAGATTTTTTGATTACCTCAATGAACATAAGAAGAAAGAGGTTTTATTAATTTGTCGATGTATTGGCATGTTATTTTGAAATATCCTGGCATGATTTCTTACGTTCCAAATTTTAAACTAACACAAAAAATATGACTATTGTAAAATTGCTTTACTATAGGCGCGAATTGCTGAAACTGTTACTTGCTGATTATTTAAATCTTTTTTATATTTTCTGCAAATATAAAAATTTAAACATTTTATTTTACATTAAAAATCACTTTTTGATATGGCTGATAAAGTGATAAGGGCCGTATCATAGCACTACTTAAAGAAGGTTGTTTGCAAACTTATGTGTCTCAGCGGTTAAATTTGAGTCGTTCAACTATCCAGAGGACAGTATCAAGATACTGGTTCGGTTAAAAGAAGATCAGGGTCGAAAAAAAAAAGCACAGAACCACGAGATATCCCTTTTTGGTGGGTCAGACATTACATAATCGTAAGCGTCAAGTTTGGACCTAAGATAGAGCCTTGAAGAAGTAAGAGGAGTAAATGTTAGCTTTTGGACGGTCAGGAGGAGGCTTTTGGCTGCCAATATCAGCAGTTACCGTCTGGCCCCAGGCCGTCAATTACTCCATGAGCACCGTGTTGCTCGACTTCAGTTTATTCGAATCTGTATTTCTAGGACTATAGAGGGCTGGAGCAAAGTGTTGTTTTCTGATAACGCTAGAATCAATTTGTGTGGAGAGGACCGGAATGCCGGCGAGCGCTGCGAAGACCACGGGAACACTATGTGGAAGTGTGTTTCGAAGTAATGGTTTGGGCAGCAATTAAGTCAACGGACTGTACGAAGTTAGTTTTCTTATAAAATGGAACATTACATGCACACCGGTTTATAAAGGAAATCCTAATGCCACATGCACAAACAACTTCAACTGCTCTTGATAAAGATTCCATTTCTATGCACAGGAATGTTCGCCCTCACCGTTCTAGCGAAGTGCAATAGTACACGGAAGAGGTTGGGATCCCTCGTTTTGATTGACCAGCTTGAAATCCTGACCTCAACCCAGTTGAGTATATCTAGGACGTTTTAAAAAGTCGGATGAGACCAGTGCAACCTTGTCCAAAAAACATCAGGGAGCTAAAAAGTCATTGCAGAAGAACGGGAACGTATTCCTCAAAACGTTATAATGGAAATGAAAATGGCATGGAAAGCATGCCTAGAAGATTTCAAGCTGTGATTTTGAAAAGAGGAGGTCACACTCGTTATTATGTTTCTAAATTTGTATCTTAATTTGATTAAAAAAAACTAAAAAAATCCTTTATTTATTGCTGACCTTTTCCTATAATTTGGACGAGTACGTCTGTTTCATTGAGTCAGAATTTATGAAAAAGTTACCAGATTTTACTTCACGCATTAATTTACACGATTAAAAGTATACAGACTACTTCAAACAATAAAATTTAACTTAATTAACTAGAATTGAAATATTAACAAATAAATCCTCAGGTTTCCGTTTTTTGCAAAGGAGTGTATAATATCTCTTTAAATTTCAATGATTTTAATAGATAACAAAAATATATTATATAAAGTTTCATAAAAAAGAAAATTTAACGTTGTCACTATTAACAATCAATATAAGTTTCAGAATCATGATTCATTAATTAAACAAACAGTAGGAAAAATCGTTATTTTCTTCAGGTGAACTGATGTCTCGGTTATATTATTTTAGGAAAATATTGAATGTATCACCCGAGCGTGGAGCTCTAGGAATCAATTGCAGATTAATTCCAGATCGGCGTCCGGCCAGGGTGGCCCCGTGTTGTGTGCTATGCGCACTAAAATGACTTTTATCCACGCCACTTTTTTAGAGAGTATTCTTCACCCAGTTCGCTAGCGATTACAATCCAACCTTATTATGTGGTTTTCTATAACCATTCCGATAATTTACTTTTTCTCATATTTAAGATTTTCTTCACATAAATTGTAAAGCCAGAACCGGGCATATTTTCGGATAGTCCTTGTGTAAATTATTTAAAAGTAAATGCATCAAATATTTTAGATCGAGGGTCAAGATTTCATATAGATCTTTACATGCACTGCAAGTTGAAATAAAACCACACTAAGCAAGATCGGAAATACATTCATCTGTAATTTCTTTGTGCACAATACCTATTTCACGAAAGACTATGTTGTGTAGAATATTCTTTAAAAGGTGTTTTGTGACCTCTGACTCCTAGGTAAAATTATGGGGCCATCAGATACTTCGGTCCACTGGTGGTAATAATATTTAAATCAACCTGCAACAGAAGCAGTTACCTCTAGGATTGGAAATAAGTCTTCCTCCCACAATGGTGCTGCGCTGTAGTAGTGCCGTTTGCGCGTTGAAAACGGTGCTGGAGCAGCATAATTCTCTCTGTTGTTGGTGCTTGTGTCTCTTTAAAGTCCCCGTACTAGCTGACGGTGTTGGATCTGTAGTTATAGGCTATTTCAGGCCATATATATGTTCCCAAGGCCAGAACCAATTAAGTATTTGTCTATTTAAGTGTTTTTTGATGATAGCATATCTGCGTGACTGAGATTCTTTGTAGTGATTATACACATCAGGCGACCATAATCGTTACGTGAATTTTTTATTTCTTGTTGAATATTATACTTATTTTTGGTAATTGATAAATTCAAAGCTTTCCCTAAGGTTGATAAGTAGCTTGCCAATTGAATTTGTTTCGTTTGGGAATAGGCATCTTTCTTATTATTTATTTCTGAGAGAGCAGCCTTAACTTCTCAAAAAGAAAAACTCAGATCTATTCTCCTTAAATAAACCATTAATAAAACGTGATGCCATCTCGTGGAAATATCTTTGTGCGAATTTTCATTGAAAGGACTTACTGCAAAGGAGTCATCGCTTAAAATTTTTAAAATATCTTATTTAATTCAGGAGACTTGTCAATATCATTAGCATCTTCGTATTAGGTTGGTAGTCTAGCTTAATCCTTATTTTCTGTGTAATTGCATTATGAATCCATATAGAATACTATCACCGCTCAAACACTTTATACGTGGAGCTTATTTTATGCAATAATAACTCAACATGGTAAACATGGAGTAAAGGAAAACTCATAACACTATTTACGTGCGGTTTATCTGTTCATGCTCGACACAGTTTACATGTAAACTTTTGTCAAAGTATTTAGCATGTGTATAAGTACTAGCTTTTACCCGTGGCTTCACTCGTATTAGATTGCTTTTTGAGTGAAAGAATGCATGTCAAACTCAGTAAATAAAAAAATACTCTACAAAACTTTTTTATATACAATAATCTTCACTAATCCAGGTGCCTAAACCACTAAACTACTGGGCGAGCTTACTCGTGACCAAGCATCGTAGAACTGACCATGAGAGAAGCAGTTTTCTCTTTTTAATATCCCAGCAAATTTAAATAAAAATCGCTCTTGAGACTTTTTTATTGTCATCGCGAAGCAGACGAAGGGAAAACTGCAATCATTTAAATTGAAAGATCATTTGGAATCAAAGGAATTCGTGGTATAAATAGTTTCCCCTTGCGCATACCCAGTTAAAATTGTCGCTTCCACTATACTTCTATGTAAAGCCTTGCTTATGACTTTGAGCTATTTCACTATTATCGCTGTAATCTGATGAAGTGTCTGGAAAAGGATTCCGCCTTTCGGCATGTACCTCTATACGATACTGCATAATTTGTTAAGCAACTAAAGAAATATAGACGTCAGAATGACTTCAATAAATCTTGGCCAAAACGTAATCGCCTTACGGGACAGTCATCTGATCCGGACTTTGTTCGTTGAAATACTGCTTCCTGTTGCTATCAATTCACAAAGCCCCAGTAAGACTCATTTTTCAACATACACTCGGCGTCAAAAAAATCGCACCTCTAAGAAAATCACGTTCAAATGGCATTAACTCTGGATATGCACATGCAGTCGTATTAATTATAATTTTATTTAAAAGGTTACTTAATTAACTTAATAAAAAAACATTATTTTTCATTATCAAATAAAACCTAAAGCAACAAATAAAGGGTCACAAAAATTCTAAGGAAATTTTGCTGCTCGGGAGAGTCGCGAGTTGCGCTAACTTTGTGGGTATAAAGAGGTCAACACGGGTTCAATGTGGGTCATTCGCTATTAAACCGTTGAAGGGGACACACGCACTGATTTTACTGAAGAAAGAACATCTGGAAAATGGACACTACAGCTGATGAGGCCGCTCAAGTGGTTGCACTACTGCAAGCAGGGGTGCGGCAGTGTGATGTCGCCCGGCAACTGAATCTGAGCCGTTTTTCGGTTCGTAGAGTCTACCAGCGCTTTTTAGAGACCGGTGGCTATATCCGGCGACATGGGTCCGGTAGACGTCGCTGCACTTCGGAAAGAGACGACCGGTTCGTTGTGTCGTACTCTTTGAGAAATCGCTTCTCAAACGCTGTTCAGCTGCAACAGGAGCTCCAGGCAGTTCGCAGACGCACCGTGAGTGTATCCACGGTTAGAAGAAGACTGAAGGAGAAGAACATAGCAGCCCGCAGAGCTGCTACAGGTCCAAAATTGACTGCAGCGCACCGACGAGCCCGCTTGCAGTTTGCTCGCGACCACGTCGATTGGACCATTGAGCAGTGGGGAGCTGTTCTCTTCTCAGACGAGACACGAGTGTGTCTTTTCTGCAACGACCGACGAAGAAGAGTATACCGGAGGCAGGGTGAACGTTTCGCTCAAGCCTGCATCCAGGAGACGGTGGAATATGGAGGCGGATCCTGCATGTTCTGGGGCGGTATGTCGGCTGCCGGCAAAACCGACCTGGTCTGCGTCTCCCGGACCGGAGGTGCTCGCGGACAAGGGTCGCTGACTGCGCGCCGCTATATCACAGAGATCCTGGATGTGCATGTGGTCCCTTTTGCCGAATCTTTTGGCGAGGGGTTCACATTAATGCACGACAACGCTCGCGCACACACTGCAGCCATCGTGAACGACTTCCTGCGGAGGTCCCAAATTCCTGTGATGCAGTGGCCAGCGAGAAGTCCTGATCTGAATCCGATAGAGCACCTCTGGGACCATCTTAAACGTAAGGTTCGATCTCGGGATCCGGCTCCTTCGACTCTAGAGGAACTCCAAACCGCGGTGATTGAAGAATGGGGTCTTATCCCTCAAGAAGAGCTCCTGAAGTTGGTGAGGTCTATGAGGGACCGTATGGAAGCCGTCATCAGGGCAAGGGGGGGTAACACTAGATTTTGAGTTAATTTTAAGACACTTTTTGTACATTTTTTTTGTAAATTATCGATTATTAATTAGGACTTAATTAAGATTTTTTATTATTTTTCAAATTTTTATGCTTTTTGTATAATTTTAATTAAAAAAAAGATTGCACTTAATTGTTGTTTGATGCTCCTTTTTGTTACCTTTCTAATGATACCTAACACTATCCTCTATATAAGGTTTAGGAATTTTTGAATAAGATTTTTATAAGGTGCGATTTTTTTGACGCCGAGTTTATTAGAAGAATATTCATTTGTTGTTGAGTAATTATCACAATTTCTTTCGTGAGACATAACTGAAAACTTGTTCCAATAATTGACTACAAATCTAACAATTTTTGAACGTCCTTTACTTTCAAAAAATGTGAGAATTGTTCGATTTAACAAACACGCGTCATTACCTTAAATGGGTATGACAGTATGTTGTTCAATGTTCCCTTTAATATTAAGATTTTCTTTATCCATTTTTTTAAAGTCAAATCCAAATCAACAAAACCAAAATACGAAGCGTTTCAATTTCCGAGTTCGAAAGTTTATGAATAACAAAATTAAGAATCTAATAATAAGAAAAAATTAAATCCTTAACAATCAATGAGTAAAGTCGTCTTTGTTTGTCTCAATTACCAACAATTTGAATGATCATATGGTGTATGGAAGAAAGTTGAAACACCTCTTTTTTTTGCGCCCCTGGCAACTTGGGCACCCTCATGATGCGGGTATGGATACTTCGGCGCGTTTTCGAAGTTATGTCAGACTTGTACTGACTAAACACCACCTGAGTTTCTATTTTACCCGGGAAGGGTTAGAGTCTTCATCTGAGAGTACCGCCCCTCTAGAGAGGGGCGTGCAAAATTCGTAAAACCCTTTACCCCTGGATATAATAGATTCAAAAAACACACAATGCTAGCGCGTTTTAAAGTAATACCTGCGACATCTATCGGTGTGGATTGAACATGAAGTCTATTTTCAAACCCTTAATTCTATATTTCAAAATTGAAAAAAATTAAAAATTCTTTAAATAGTGTTGTTTGCTGATTGTTTATATGTTTTTTGTTTGAACGCGCATCACGGGAAAACGACTGAACCGATTTCGATTAAACCGTTTCGCCGATTCGATCGAAACCGCAGTGCAAACTTATAAAATGAAATGTCGCAAAGGGATGGCTTTGTTACAAGGTGGAACATACATGTTGCGGACGCTTGCCGCGAGGCGAGACTTCATTTCCACGTTTGGACATTAGCTGGGCGACCGCCTAATGGTCACATATATGATGGTATGGTGGTGACGAGAAAACATTTTTAGGCTAAATTAAAGTGGTGTCAAGACAGGCAGGACCAGCTTAAAATGGATGTCCTCGCCGCTTACCATGCTAATAAAGACTTTAAAAGTTTTTGGAAGAACTGGTTGTGACTGATCGGAACTTTAAAATAGGAGCTAAAAGAGTGGCTAGAATCATTGCAGGCATGAAGCGTGACAAATCCCCGGGTCACGATAGTCTCGGCATTAAACATTTTAAATATACGGGAGTTCAGTTACCTAAGGTTCTGTCACTGTTTTTTACCTAGTGCGTAGGTAACTCATATTTACCAGAACCACTTATGCGGACTATAGTTGTGCCTACTACTAAAAATAAGACAGGTGACGCTTCCCGAATGGAAAATTATAGACCGATCTCACTCACTACCACCATGGTTAAGGTGTTTGACAGTTTATTGAATGATACCCTATCGGAATATGTAACTGTACATGATGCCCAGTTCGGGTTCAAAGCGGGGGTTTCAACAGAAACGCCTTTCTAAGCTTAAAATGTACCGTTAAGTACTATACAACGAGAAAGACTCCGATATACGCTTGCTATCTCGACTTGTCAAAAGCTTTTGATCTTGTCGCCTATGACAGAGGGATAGGGCGTGCAGGTGGAGTGTACAGCGCTTCTTAAATATTGGTATGGTCTTTAGACGAACCACCTAAGTTGGGTTGGTGCCCTGTCAGAGAAATACGGGTTGGAATGAGGGGCGAGGCAAGGTGAAATAAGTTCACCCCTGCTATTTAATCTGTACATGAATTGACTTATCGAGTGATTGAGAAGCACACATGTCGGTTGTCATATTGGCCGTATATTTGCCAATAATATAAGCTATGTCGATGACACGGTGCTGCTAAGTCTATTGATGGGCGTGTTAAAACAGTTTTTATGGATCTGCTAGATGTATGCAGTTGATCACGGTCTTAATTACAACTCTGCATAGAGTAAAATTTTAGTATTTAAGGCACCTAAACAACGACCTCGTCATGTGCCACCGATATATCTCATCGGCGTAGAACTGTGTTGTATATAGTTTTAAATATCTAAGTCATGATGTCACCAGTTACCTTAGGGACGAAAGTGACAGAGTTCGCTCGCTGCTCGAGAGACGTCAAAATACGTCTATTTAAGGCGTTCTTTCAATCTTATTATTCAAGCGGCCTGTGGGTGACATATACGTTCCGAACCTACAACATTCTAAGGGTGCAATACAACAACGCCACAACGTTGTAGTGCGTCTACACACATGCAGATGGTTTTCATGCCATCATGCGTAAGAAAGCTGCCTCTTTGCTGCAACGCTTGCATGGCGCTCGAAATAGCATCTTGTAACTAAATTTAAATTTGAACAAACTATAGACCCTAGTCTCAAGTAAATAATTTTATTATTATTTCAATTTTCCTTAACTTGAAGTTTGTTACGCATATGCTGTGCATTAAAAAACATATTTAGTCCTATCCTATACTTCTGTGCCTGTTTAAAATAAATCCACTTTTACCGTTTCCGTACCGTATATTCCTAGTTAATCTTTACGATTCGGCTTCTTTACTGGAGTTATGATCACAGGATGACTAAGTGACTATATATATGATCTTATTCTTGATGACAGTATGATTGGATTATGATGCAACATGAATATAATAATAATATTTCTTACATTCACATCAATTAGCGTAGACCAAAGTAAGGACTGAAGAGCTTGTCATATAGATACTAGGTAACGGATATATGATATAGATATGTCATATTTATAGAAATACTAGCTGACCCGGCCATGCATTACGATGATAATTACGAAGTTTCATCAAAATCGGTTCAGGAGTTTCAGAGTTTATCCCGCACTTTCATCGAGATTTATATATATATATAAAACCCATGACTCAGGTACAAATGCTCGTATTCATCACACAAATATTTGCCCCTTCCGGAACTCGAACCATTGGTGCGAAAAGCAGGATCACTACCGTTGCACCAAACGGTCGTATATATAAATACACGAACAAAGTTGCTTCCTTCAGATCCAGTAAAGTTTCGCAACCAACTATTAAATAGTTTCCTGACTGAACTGAGACTGAATTTTGAAATTGAAAAAACTCAACCAGTTGCTAATATAAATACTTTTGCCCCCGTGGGCACTAATTTCTACAACGAATTTCAAAATTGGAATGGTTTTTTCTTAATTGGTAACCTTTGCACCGAGAAAGAACAAAAAGTCCTTTTTAACAACTGGTTGCTAAACTCAGTTGCCGTGGTGGAAGACAGTTTTTATCAAAGAAAATAATTGGAAATACGAAATAAAACAAGAGATTTTAACTATATAATTTTGAATTAACGAGAAATTTCAAAATAAACAAACCAAATTCGAAATAATTTGCCGAACTCGTGTAAAGCCATGGGCTGCTCTATAAATATTTGCAAACAGAGTCACGTCCGCAGTGGCCTTAAATGTTGTTTGTTTTATCAATTTTTCCTGCCTAATTGCTAAACATCTACTAATTATAATTTTCTTACTCGGTCACGATATTTGTATCCAAAAAGTAAATGTTCTAATTCGAGCAATTGACAGTTTAGTTGGGTTCCTCATCAGTAACTTAGTGAATAAGTTTGTTAAGGTCTGAGTGAAAAAATGTGTTTGAAAGAATATTTCCTTAACGTTACGGAAATAAATTTATAATTCGATTTGGATTTTTTTATATATAGTCTCCTGGCGACCCTTGTTCTAAATTTACATAGAACGTAAGAAATAAAAAATATAGTAATATTATTGTGAATATACGTTCGAATAAGTAAGTGAAAAGTTTTCAATGTCAATGTCTTCTGCCATTTTGGAAAAAATGACGTCATTAGTGGGAGCTATGGCCAAACGGCAGTAAAAGTAAGTAAATCCACCTTCATCCTAAGATTTTTTGTTTCTTTTAGTCAATACTTTGCGTCAACTGTGTCAAAAGTGATGATTTTGATAAAATTAGGGCAGATTTTTAGTTTATTCCTGTAATTTTGCGAAATATAACCTCTAAACCTGTTATGTACTTTGCAAAGGATAAAGGTCATCACTAAAAGTTTTACATGTTGAACTTCTCATATGCTGTATATAGAACATATACATATTTTTGGATAATTTGGAGTATCTAAAAACTTAATTTAGTGAGTAAAAACAATACGCTCATTTATTAATGGACCTGCAAGAAAACAGACAATCTCCTCAAGGAAATGTAACCCAGTATTCGCTTAGGATAGGGACATGTCTTCCACAATTAATAACAGAAATCTCAGTGTCCACCACCAAACAAAGAGAACTTCCAGGTCGAACGGCGGCTATGGAAGATTTAGTCTTTCATCATTTCCTAATTGGGCTTTCCCCCCAAACTGCTGAGCACCCAAGAATCCCAATGAAGCCGTCAACCTCGCGATATCCGAAGAGAGAATCCAACAATCCTTATAAAAAAAATGTGCCTCAATCAGAATCTGGAAGCAACGTTAACAATCCAGCAACGTGCCAACAAGGCCCAAACCTAACTTCCAAGCACAAGCTCATTCATCCTCCCAAGTCCATGCAACACAAAACATGTCTAGCTTATTTTATAGATACTGCAAAACGCCAGGATATGCCAGACGGAAAAGGATAACCCTTAGGATGTCTTACCATTTTGATATTTTCATTGAACATTCATTAATAATTACAATACAATAATAATCATTTTAAGCTGATATGATGATGATGATGAATAATCATTTCAAAGATCCTGGCGTGAATTTTTACGTTTAAGGAATGGTGGTAGATTTTTAGATTGAGACTTAACGCATCGTAAGTATGAACAGAAGATTCTCAAGATCGAGCTTAAATTTCACCAGTAAAGGATTCGTCGCAAATACTTTTTGCCCACGACTGATACGCCGGGTGACACAAAGCAAATTATTTCAACGAATCGTTCCATGGTGAAAGTATCTGTCACTGATTTGTGATTTAGCCGAGTCGGAGATATTATAACCGATCTACAAACATAATGAAATTGTGTTCTTCAGTTTAGTTCTATAAAATAAGTGTTCAATAAAAATTAGGCCCCAAAAAAGTTGTTCTCGTTGTTCAAACAGCGCCGCAAATTCTTCCACTTAAGTTGGGCACGTGACAAATGTAGGGCCCTTCCCGACTGTTACATTTCGTTTTAGCCCGAGCGACCGTAAAGCGACATTGATAAGTGTTCGATAGGCACGTCTCTATTTTGCCCGAATTGGAGTTCTAGGTAGAGATTTCATTCATCTTGGTTGCATAATTAAAGATACGATACGAACATTGCAATCGAACTTGAGAAAATAAAATCACTTAGCTTTTGAAAGCATTATTCATAGTTTTAATTCAGATAGAATTAGGTATTATAGGTCTGATGAAGTATCTGTATCAGTAGATAGGTATAAATCAGATAAGTATAAGCATCTGATACTAAAAAATAAGCAGTACTATCGAAAAATCTATAACATCAGATAAAAAAGCGATCTACCTAAGTCTCGTTTCTAGAAATATTTGTGTTTTATGCGTTTTGATTTGCCCGCGATTTGTAATTTCGTTACCAAGTTTGACTTTATCTATACATTGAGAATGTATGCTTACTGATCCGAGGTCACAAGGACGACTCTCAGATAGTGGTTGGTTTTTGTATAGGTTTATATATAATTTTGTTTGTGGAGTACATTTTGACGAAGCACCTTTGGTGAAAATTCTTAATGTAACAAGGGCAGAAAACGACTTACAAATGACTTTTTATTTAAATTACAAATAAGAATATCGAAATATATTCTAGATATAAAAAGAATAACATAGACTTAACAAAGCGGATTATTAAAACCACACAGAAATACAAATCACCAGCCAATAAACCGCTTTTAGTATGTAATAAAACCGATTACAGCTGGGAAAAAAAATTTTTAGCGTGGTTAAATAAATCTCAACACATATTATAAGAAAAATAAAAAAAACTGCTTATCGTACCAACGGTCCTGGGTTCGAATCCCGGAAGGGGTAGATGTTAGTATAATGAATAAGAACATTTGTACCTGAGTCATGGGTATTTATGCATATTTCTATAAAAAATACATATCTATGTATCATAAATGTATATTAGGGTGTCCCAAAAAAATCAAAGTTTTTTTTTTTAAACGCATACCCTCTTATTTTGTTAGAATGATGTTAAAACAAGTGTAAACCAAATTTGGTGTAGGTAGGATCACGATAACCCGTGCCGACTTGCATCGGAACTTGTCAATACTTGCTAATTACGCCCGGCACGCTCGAACGGTCGATGTGCATGTTATGATTTGTCTTTTCTTTACAGTAAATACTTTGTTTTGTTCGGTCAACATGTCAGTGGAATTACGCAGTTCGAAAAAGGATATATTTTTAATAGGTGGTGCAAAGCATCAAATAACAGGATCAAAACTTCCTTCTAATAGACAAGTTTTAGCAGTCTTATTTTACAACATTCGTCAAGTGAATTTAACTGTAAATAAAAGTGCAAATCTCAGTATTCGCGAGTGTATTATATATTGGGAAAAGGCGCGTATACCTACGAAATCTTTTCCTAATTGTGTAAAGAAGCTTGTAAATTTATATCAAGTTTGGAGGGATTTGCAAAAAAATGCACAAAAATCCCAAGACGCATTTAAACAACGTCGACAGGAGTTTATTAGTAACTTAGACAACTTATTTGACATTGCCCACGCCGATGCGCTTCAATTAATGAAAATAAATGAAGATAAGTCTTTTTTGCAACGACAACGGGAGCCAGGTCGACCGGGTCACTTAGGTGGAGTAGACAAAAAAGGGACCGAAAAAGAGGAAAGGGCAAGTCTGAGAATTATTGAGGAAGAGAAACGGCGATCTAAATGTATCTCAGAGGTAACACCATCGACATCATCATATGATCCTATACAAAATGCTTCATCCGATTCGGATGAGGACATAATATCATCA
The DNA here is from genome assembly GCA_927399485.1 of Calamotropha paludella. Lineage (NCBI taxonomy): Eukaryota > Metazoa > Arthropoda > Insecta > Lepidoptera > Crambidae > Calamotropha > Calamotropha paludella. The sequence continues at coordinate 14,305,099 of OV656804.1, read as the reverse complement.
CAAGAAGTTTTGCCAGCTCAGACCGAGACAGCGCAACCCGAAAAAACAAAAATATCAGTACGTAAAGATTTCATCACCCCAAAATTAGTAGCGGCTCTAGACAGGTGTCAATTAAGTATGAGAGATTCTGTATATATTCTTGAAGCTACTATTGAGGCACTTGGATACAATACTGATGAATTTCCGAAAAGCAAGTCCTCAATTCAAAGAATACGCACGGAGAAACGCAAAGAGCGTGCGGAATCCATAAAAATTGATTTTCAAAACGAGATGCCAGAGGTTGTGACTGTTCACTTTGATGGAAAATTATTACCTGCTTTAGATGCTCGGAAATCAAAAAAAGAACGCCTTCCAGTAGTTATTTCATATGAAAATAAGGAACAATTGATTGCTGTGCCAAGATTAGAAAACTCATCAGGAAGAGAACAGGCAGATGCAATTTGGAAAGCGCTTGCAGATTGGAACCTGGAAGATAAGGTACAAATTCTTTGTTGTGATACAACAGCATCAAACACAGGTCGTATTAATGGCGCTTGTGTACTTCTTGAACAGAAACTTGACAGAGAATTGCTTATTTTTGCCTGCCGTCATCACATTTATGAGTTAATATTAAAAAGCGTATTTGAAACAAAAATCAGTCAAGTCACAACAAGCCCGGATATTCCGCTTTTCAAAAAGTTTCGTGATAACTGGAAGAGTGTCAATCCGAAAGAAATACAGTGCTATAAAGATAAACTAGAATTCCATTTTACTGCTGTTGAAATAAAAAACTTAATCAAATTTTATCAGTCTGAGTTGAACAAAGATATAGTCCGAGATGATTATCGTGGAGATATAAATCGAAAATTTAAGATCCGACCTCCAGGTGCCATGCACCAAGCCAGGTGGATGGCAAGGGCAATTTATGCACTGAAAATAGCACTTCTTAGCGCGCAAGTGATGATGACGAACAAGGATAAGGTGGCAATGTTTGATGTTTGCTTGTTTATCGTGACATCCTACGTTAAGCCGTGGCTGCAATGTATTTTAGCTGTAAAAACACCTTATCAGGATTTATGCTTTTTGAAGTCGATGAAGGCTTATGACAAAATCGATTTTAACATCTCAAAAGCAGCTTTACAGAAATTAAGCCAGCATCTCTGGTATTTAACCGATGAAATATCTGCCTTATCATTATTTGATGACGACGTAGACCAAGGAATAAAAATAAAAATGGTTGAAAATTTTACCAAAGATAATCCATCAACTCATGGTAAACGCTACATCCCATCCAAAGAAGTACTGTGTGGATCATTGTATGGTAGGTGGTATTAATCAATATTATTTCTTTTATATTCATTTAATTAAAATATGTTACTAATTTGCTTTATTTTTTTATTTCAGACAAAAACATCTACGACTTCGTATCGGTCAAAAGTAAAGCGTTGTTCACCCGTCTTCAAATCGATGACAGTTTTCTAAACGAAGAACCGTCTTTATGGCCAAATAACGCTTCATTTCAAGATGCTAAGAAGAAGGTTTCAGTGCTGAGGGCAGTCAACGATACAGCTGAAAGAGCGGTCAAGATGATGCAAGAATTTCATGGCTTAATTACAGTTGAAGAGGAACAAAAACAATTTTTATTACGCTGCGTACAAGAACACAGGAAGATTTATCCAGACTGTAAAAAACAAACTTTGAAAAGAAAATTCGTAGAATAATGTGTTTTATGTATAATATTAATTTATCAATACGTTTTGGGTATATTATTGTGTTATTTACCATATAAACTCGAACTTCAAGAAATCATCCATACAAACTCAGTACATTTTATTTCATTTATGTTTGGCATCAAGTCGGCACGGGTTACCGTGATTCAATCGTTATAATATTTATAATTTATGCTAATTAGGTCATTTCGAAAAAAAATAGAGGGTATGCGTTTTTAATTTCGAGAAAAAAAAAACCTGCCTTATGTCTTGGGACACCCTAATGTATATCTATCCATAAGCCTAGCATCCATAACCCTAGCATCCATAACACAATATTTATACTTTTGCTTACTTTGGGCTAGGCTGATTGATATGAATTTAAGAAATATTATTATTAGTAATCTAACTCGTAAGTAACTTGGTTTTTTTAAAAACATCATATTTTTGCTTTATGAATTCACATCTAGCCCGAAAAAGAAAATTGTTTTAATACACTCGATAGGTACGTATCTTGGTTTTATAAAGATACCTGAAAATCTCGGTTGCTATAAATAATACTGTAGTAATTCATACGTTTAAATGTTACTTTGTATTAAATTCTTACAAAAAATATATAAAAAATAACCAATCTCATTTTAAAACAAAAATAGGAACCATATAACCACCATTTTTTCAATTTTTCTCAAATTTTAGTATTTTGTTTTACATACGTGTACTGTCATTACTGCGGTTATGTAGTATGGCATCCTGGACACCAAGTTTTTGATATGATTTCGGAGAATATTCTCCAATTTCTCTATTACAACAATTATAAGCTCTCGAAGTGTGACCGGGGGAGGGTTTCATTCTCTCACGCATTGTCCGAGCACGTTCATGTATGCTCAGTCGGGTTGAGGTCCGGGCTGCGTACTGGCCACTCCACAAAGTTAATGTTCAATTGTTCATCTCTTAAAGGTACTTTTAGTATGAGATACATATACCGGGCATTGACGTGCATAAATACAGTATAGATCCACTCATATTGCCATTAAGGTCATCGAGGTCTTTGAATTGTGATAGTTTTTACCAATGCCGATATCCCGCTACTACCTTGTGGTAAGCCAAATATGCTCTAAACTCGAAACACTAGCACACGTCTTTGATTATGAGTAAGAACTGAACTCAGTCCGCTTGGGTAAAAGCTGACATCTCAGCCGATAGGCAATGGCCGCTATAAATGTTCAAGAAGCTGTTTTCTATAAGCATAAGATCGGTGCAACTCTCTGAAGAAATTCTGGTGCACATTAGTAGGGATCCACCGCCATGGAGGACTTTCTTTTCTAATCTTTATATGACCCGAACTCATTTTACTCGAGTGTATTATATTAATTACTTTGACGAAACATTTATCCGTTTTTGAATAGAAAATTGTCAATCATAGCAAAGGACCAAAAATTTACTCACAGCATTCAAATCAGGACAGTCAGTGGGCAAGCAGAGAATTCCGTCACCATTAAAGCGTATGCCTTCCGTCTAATCGAGTAAATGTTTCCAGCCCAGTGGTTCGGACGCGTCGCGTAGCTGCTACAAAGCTACAAGGCTGCTTCGCAGACGTATTGGTGTAGTCCCGTTGGGAACGGATAAAAAGCGATATTTTTTTCATTAAATGAATATCAATCACGAATTTTTCTGTACTTACTTTTTGGGTTTTGGAGTGAAATCTATTTCTCTTTTGACGATTTTCAAAGGATCACAGGGTAGGTTTCTTTAAAAAAAGATTAATTAAATACCTTCCGCCTACTATCTAGTAGATATCTTTTGTAGTCTCGTTGATCTGCCACTCCATTCCTGCATCTGTATTTCCGAATACTTATAACCCGTCCATTTTTAAAGCCAGGGTGAATATTCTAGATCCTGTCTTGGCACCCGGGCTTGATTGGGATCAAGAGCTAACCCATTAAAAAAAGTAATGAAGCCATAGAACTAGCTTTAGGTTACTGAAATTATTACACAGAAATGGTGCTTTCTCAACATCAAACTCTATAATTATTAAAGTTTTAATAGTCGTTTTCGATTAGGCCAATCATTGTGTTGTGATACATCAAATTTAACTTACGTTGAAACTACTTAATTCCTTAAGTCGTTACTAGACACCACTGTGCGAATCAGGTTCACACATTACTTTTTTTTTTACAAATAATAAGTACTCATGGTTGCCCATCACCGTTATTAGCCATCGCTCCTACCCCAGTAGCCTCCTACCCTACCTCAGCTTCAGGTAGGCGCTCGAGAGTGGGACATGCGTTGCCACGCGACCTGGTGCTCACGCCCACCCTAAACTTTAACCCTAAAAAAATCATTCCCACTAACCCCACTTAATAACTTCACATTCCCCGCAGCCCTATCCCACCGCCTGTTCGCTGGCGCTACCTGGTAGAAATTTGGGAAGAAGCCCATGGCTCACACCCGCACCAGTTTGCGCTCGCCATTGCCGCCACTGCTGAAGAAGAATTCCATCGTTATTAGCAAGCTTAGTTGGAAGTCCTGGAATAGTGCTCTCGTTTATGCGTTATTGCATGTATGGAGTCTTTCCTGTAGTCCTCTCCTGATCAGTGGTATTCGTCAATGATCCCATACGCACAATTAACTTCTAGTTTAAATGGTATAAATTGACTTCGCCGTGTTCGCCACTTTTAATTTCGCTACACGACTTTCACTCACACTGCAAATAAATAATACCTAACGGTAAGATGGCAGATGGTAACAAGTCGTCGGAGTTCCGATTCGAGCAAACATTTGTGCTGCACTCCCTTGCTTGATAGCCGCATAGGAATATTTTCCGATATGTTTCGTTTATTTACTATATTTATGTCTTAGACATGTAGAACTAAATAATCTTTACACCAAATATTTAAAATTAATATATGAGTTTTTATGAACATCTCTTCTATATAAAAGAAGGACTTGGTGGATTTTTTCCATATATAGTTACCATAAGCCTAAGAATAACAGTTTTTTAATCAATTAACGTTACCATAGCAACGCGTGGCTGTGTCAGCTATGTATAATAAATAACAGCTTACTTCTTTGTTTTAGTACCGCTTTAGTGTACAAGATGGCGTTACTGTTTTTCTATTCTGTGCCTTAAACCAACAAAATGGTTTTATTTAAATTGATATAGTTATGTTAATATTGAAATTTTAATCGCTAATAAACCACTCGGTAAGTTACAACGGTTGTTGGTTAGGAGTAAGCCGTCACACAAACCGTGAGGGCGCGAATACAAAAGTTAGATGTAGCGGGAGTTATTGTTTATCGAGGGGAGAAAGTGACCGATTACAGACGAGAGACTTTAAAGTACCCGTGATAGGGATATAAAGTATTTTATATCTATTATACCTTTGAGGAAAAAAAAAGAAATAATTAAATTAAAATAATTTGAAGGCATATAAAAATAAAGGCATATTTCTTTTATTTTTTCATTCTTTTCTTTTATATTATATTTTCTATCGCATTTATACTTCTACACTTCTTAGGAACTAAATTGTCAAAGACATATTATAGGCGGCATTTTTTGGTTATGGCGGCGTCACTATAAAATCTTAACTATGACTATTAGATGACGTCTGATAATATAACTGTAACTAAACTAACTGATAATAACTGAGCCACAGCAACGCGTGGCCGAGTCAGCTAGTATAAAGTTAAAAGTAGTTTGTTGAATTTCTCCTCTTTGCGTATCATTTTCGTTGTCTAAGAGATAACGTGCTAATATAAGGTCTCTCAGAAAGTTGTGCAAAAAATGTTTTTACTTATGAGTAGTAACTATGTATAAACAGTTGACTATATGCTCGAATATAATTATTAAAAAAATATTATTTACGAGTAAAACTACCAACATTTAAATAAAACACTTTTTTTACAGATTTTGCGCATATTTCATTTTATATTCAATCCTGACGTTTCGACTCCTTTACAGGAGCCGTGATCACAGGATGACTAAGATGATGGTTGTCATTTTTTTTACTACCTTCACAATATTTTAATCGGGCACGTTCCTAATTGTTTAAATTATTTTATATAAATCAAATTCTTTTATTTTTACATTTTATTTAGTTATTAAATTCTCATTACATTGTATACTACTAAGTCTACTACCAGTTCGGAAATTGGGAGGCCCTTCCGACAAGAACTGACGTAAGAAACTCCGGCAGGGGGACCGACCTCCATCTTACTGTTATTATTTGCAATAATAAGATAATCATTTTTTGATTATTTGATCCCAAGCAGGTGGAACGCTCCAAACTTCATCTCTATTAAAATTAGGATGTTGCCTGATTTCAATAGCCTTGCGTAGCATCCTAGGCACAAATCTTTCATCTCTAGCGAGAATATAAGGATTATCGAATCGAATTTAGTAGTTTGGCCCCTCGAAAGCATGCTCACACACTGCAGACCTTTTATCGCGCCTATATTTTATGTCGACTACATGTTCTTTAATACGCGTCCCTATGTACTTCTCTTTGTTTGCCCGATATATGAGATACCACAGTCACAATCGATTATGTAGACACCTGCTGCGTGGAGGAGTATATGACACTTGACAGGTCATAAGAATTGGTTAATCCTCCTGGCTGGTTTTAAATGTAAGTATTAGTGGAAACCCGCTTCAGAATGTTCTCAATCTTGTCAGTGACCCCTTTCATGTAAGGAAGGACAGCAGGTTGATGTTCTATTGTGGCTGGTTTGGTGCAGTCTCTGTGACATAGTCTTGGTACTCGCAACTTGTTATCGTGTAGTACTCTCTTGACATGCTGAAGCTCAACAGTCAGATGTTGTTGGTTACAGATGCCGCAAGCTCTCTGAATCAAAGATTTCCCTGTGGTAAGCAACTGTATAGGATGGTGGTAAGAGTAACCATTTTGATATTTATCTGTATGAATTGCCTTTCTATACACTATATAACTAAGGGATTGATTTGAATATCTAGGAAGGCTATTTTATTGTCTGTAGCTAATTCCATAGTAAATTGTATGTTGGAGTATATGGAATTGAAAAGACAGTAACAATATATCTTGGTAGTATTGCGAATGTGTCATCTGCGTAATTTTTTAAAAAGCGTGGACACACCAGTGCCGTTGCTAGGGCCCTTTCCTCAAAGACCTCAATGAAAATGTTGGTGACTGTAGGTAACACAGTAGAGCCCATTGCTACACCATCCACTTGTAGGTAGAATTCATCATTCCACAAGAGATAGCCCGATGTTAGGCAGTGTTCTAGTAATTCTGAATATTCACTTGGCATATTGTATTCCTCTAGTCTCTTCCGAGTGACATCAATGCAGTCTTGTACCTGTACAATAGCTGTACAAACTAGTGAATAAAGACTGGACATCGAAGCTAACCATAGTTGTTTTATTCAAATGTGTAATGTTCGCGGAAGTGTAAGAACTAAACAAATATTAATATATTTATTGTTAAAGATTAAAATATAACCTTGACTTGAAATTAAATAAAAGCTTAATTTTATAGAGATAAGTTGGGTTGGTTCGAAGTAAGAAAAACGGATCAACGAGGCCACTGCAATGTTTCCACATTCAGGTTCCATATGTGATCATATTTTATTTTTATTGGAAACGCCAATGGACACAGACGTGAACCCGAAATTAATATCATCATTATGTGATTAACATTTAGTATGGTAATGCTTTAGGAGTGAAATTTTAAAGCAATTATTTCAGTTAACAAACAGGCTTTTTTGGAAACATTGGCGGCTGTACTGTTGATGAATTGAATTCATATCTATACTGGATTTTTGATAGTTTGTGGTTTATTTAGAAGCAGGAACATTTTAAGTAGAATTTTTCTAATTTAATTTTATTTATTTATTTAAAGAAACCAACAGCGTTACAATGAATGTTTGTCTTTACATACATAATGAAAGTAAGGCTAATGACAGGTCTCTCTGAATTTACAAATAATAAAGCCTCACAGTGACGGTAGTTATCCACTAAGTAAGTTTTACAATACATAATTACTTCGATCGTCGTAGGCAATCAATAATGTTTTACAAAATCGTAACTTATGGTTACTTAAGAAATAGATTATAATTTTAAAAATTCACAGAAACTCATTTATGACCTTTAGTAACAATTTTTATAAAACCAATTTAAACTAAAATTAAAATACAAAAATTTAAAGTACAAAAATTTACAAAGAGTTGAGAGCGTTAAAAAAGATTATTTCATTCTATGCGTTGCTTCAAATTAGACTTTTCTGCAATTACATATATATTATGTGATAAATTTAAGTGATATTTAAGTGTCTGTGTTAGTGTTTTATGCATCTTAAAATTGTGTAGGTACTTTTATTACATCTATGATAGTATGTCCCTTGCTTGCGATTTCATGGAGCCCTTGCTGCAGTTGAATAGGTCGATATCAGAAAATGAATCGTTGTAAGTTAACGGCATCCGGGAGCAAGGTGCATTGCGTGCGTAGTTTGTTTTCATTTGAGGGACCCTAAACAAAGGTGGTATACGCCTGCGAGCGCGAGGTGCTGGGACGTTGAACAAAACACTTTCTATTAATTCTGAACAGTCCACCCGACCGCATACCACATCACTGAAGAAGCACAAGTCCATTAATTTGCGTCTGTCTTCTAAAGTCAAGAGATTGTACTGCTTACAGTTATCCTTATAAGTTGACGGCGATTTTCGAAAACGATAGTTTAGGTGTTTCACAAATTTTATTTGTAGTCTTTCTAAATGATTTTTATAAACTGCGTATTGAGGAGACCATATCGGACTGGCGTATTCAATAATGCTACGGACGTAAGCGTAATAAATTATTTTGAATGTTATTATGCATTTAAAGGATTGACAGGTGCGAATGACGAAACCTAGGTTTTTAAACCCTTTGTCTACCACCTTATCAATGTGCTCTTTTAACAGCATTTTACTGTCGAAATTAACACCGAGATCTTTTACCACAGACGTCCTACGAATCGGCACACCATTAAAGTTGTATGTATAATTTACAGGGCTTGTCCTACGCGTAAAACTAATAAATTCGCATTTATCTACGTTGATAGTAATGTTGTTGATTTTATAATAACTTGCAAGATTATCTAAGTCTGTCTGCACTTTCGTACAATCTTGTAATGTGTCAATTTTCAAGAAATTTTTTTTGTCGTCAGCATACATCAGGTGTCGGGCATATTTAATTTTGCTGAATTAAATTTAGAAATCATAATTAGACAACATGAATCAAAACTCAAAACACATTTAAAACTGTCAAAGCAGGACATGTAAAATATTTTGGATTACCGATAACTAAAATGTCTAAAAAATAGTAGAGTATTAGTTTAGTATAGTACAGTACAGAAGAGAACGGTATAGTATAGTGTAGTGCAGTAGAGTACAGTACAGTACGGTGTAGTGTGGTATAGTATAATACAGTTTAGTTTAGTATATACATACATTAAATTACACATTTTTGCTAGATTTAATAACGTTGTTATAACCATTGACAAAATCTTTATGATATACGCTACTATACCAATCTTACCAGCGTACCGCCTACTGTTGTTAATAATAAACTGTTACGTAAGTAGTTTTTTAGATTAGTATAATGTAATTAATGAGTGCAGTATGACAATGGTAGGAAGTTTTTGGAAATTTAATTTTTTCCTGAGTCTTTATTTTAGTGCGTTTCGTGAAAGATGACAGGTATTTTATTGATTTTGAATGGGTGCGCAGTGATCCTAATCAAACCCGGGGCAAAGACAGAATCTACAATGGAACGAGCTAACCCAGAACATATAAAAAATATAAAACAGGAATTATGTACGGTTCATTAGTCAGTTGATGCAATGCTAGCGGATCCCATCTACTTGCCAAGCTCCGGTGCTTAAACTCTTGGTCACAAACATTTGTTTCAGAGTCATTTTTATTTATATTCTTTAAATTTTGTCTGTCAGTTAGTATTCATATAACAAGTTCTGCTCAATTTTGAACTAAATAATAATTTATTATTGCTAATAAAGTAATTGGAACAAAAACATTTTGGTGACTCGTTTTTTGAGGTTCAGCAGAATAAAATATAGTCATGGCATAAGTATACCAAAAGTTATAAAACTTTAAAAATGTTTTTGTTCCAATTCTGCTTTATTTTAAAAGTTTTATAACTTTTGGTATACTTACGCCATGACTATATTTTATTCTGCTGAACCTCAAAAAACGAGTCACCAACATGTTTTTGTTCCAATTACTTAATTAGTGTCTGTTAGGCACTAGTAATATGAATCAGATTTGCATCCTTTAGGACGGGATAGAGGGTTTACTGAAAAATTGAATGTATGATCTCAACTCTTTGGGTTCGAGAAGAACGTGGGGTTCATGAAATAGTTTCCAGAATAATTGTTTGTCTGATTGCTTATATGTACATCATAATTTTGTTCAATTACGTTTAGCAGATTAGAAAATACCATACCCATTAGATGTTATTCACGGAATAAAATAACAATGCCGAGTGTCCATAGTAACTTTAACTTGACATGAAATTCTCACGGACAGTAGTACATTTAGGTAAGATATTAGTACATTTTTAGCAATGAGATAAAGTGTCCAGCTAATAAGATCGGAAATCGCTCGTTCTCTCGAGTGAACCTAGTATTTTATGTACACCTTCCATGAAGATAAAAGAAATATTGTTTTAAGGTTTATACATAAACTGAAGGCCCATTTTTCTTACTTTTTCATTGCAGGAAATCAGTTAGATGGTATCTTTGCGGCTTTTTCTTTGAAATAAGAAATAAAAACTTTTTGGATTTTGATCGATAAATTTTAATTCTAGTTTAAAAATTAAATTTATTTTGCAACTTGTGCTATCAGAGCAATAATATACTTTTACACAAATTTACCTCCCGCATATTGCACGATGAGAAAGACGAACTTTGGTGTCCAATTTTGCAGAAGTATCAATGTACTTTTCAAGTAGGAAAAAATATATCTAGAAATAAAAACGAGAAAGTAATATAATTTTATTTAATTTTAGAGCGCCTTATAAAAACTTAAATAAATTATTTAATTTATTTTCCTCATAGGCGTAATGTGTTTGTTTGTAGTGATACATAATGATGTATTTGAATTTGCTCAAGCATAGAAAGCTCGACTCCAAGCGCTCCGACAATTAAACGATATGGTCGTGAGGAGTGTCATTTCAGTCACAACTGGACAGCCAAAGTTCTTTAATAAGAAGCTTTGCATACAAGACGACATTTAATGAAAAAAAAACTTTATTCAAATGCACTTAAAACAAGTTGTTTTGAATTGTCCAAGATTTTTACCTATCACCCATTCAGGACGTCTTTTAACTGACACGAAGAATAAGCACAAGAAACTCGTCAGCTTTAACAGAAGTAACGACAATTACAATATTAACGTCATCACCATACATAATACACAAAAAATATTCAGTTATCACAATAAAAGTATTGTTATGATATAATTATTTCGTTGATTACAACAAAGTCAACAAGTATCTATGTTAAGTAAGTATCCCTCAACATTGCAATAATATACAGGGAATAAACGACAGAAAGAAAGCAACAAAGATGTATGTTAAGTATATGTCAATAATACTGAAGGTTAAAGCAGACCCATCTCCCAAGGCAGCACTCATTCACGAGCATGACGCGTGATGCAGCCATCGCTTCGCTCAACCATATCTTAGGGAACGTAGCGACTCACATCACATGCCACCACCTAAGAGCGGATTAAGAGAGCATGTCATACTCCATCTACCAGTAATAAATAAGTGTTAAAATTAACAAATGCTAATAGTTGTATTACACAACCTGTAATAAATAGCGTCATGTTGAAACGACACATATTACTTCCATACCTTTTACCTTGTAAACCTTTGGACATGAGTATATTTTTCACATACGTTTTAAATTTATGATAAGGTAAATCAACTATACTTTGTGGAACTGTATTAAGCAGTGCTCTACCTTTCCCCAAGAATGAGCCTCCTGCCTTTTGAAGTCTGAAACTTGAAACGGCAGTCTATTTTTATTTTTAGTGTTAAATCAATTTACGTCGATATGTTAATGTACAAAACCTTCATGAATTGATAGCGGATTTAACCCAGTTGCTCAAGAAAGCCCATCAAGAAATAGATAGCTTGATTCTTCATTTAAAAGAAAAGCTAAATGACAGACACTCTATAAATAAAATGTGTGGAAAGATCTGATCAAACCCAACCATAATCAATTATTGCAAAAAAGCATTATTGCAGCAACGATATTAAGAGCTAAAGCTAGCAAAGCGTCTAGTCAAAGGAAGATATAGTAATTAAAGCATGGGCTCACTCGAAAGCGATTTGCATATTTTACATTCAAACATCTGTATAGCTATTAACTTGTTGAGTAAATCATTGATATGTGTACCTATAATTAATAATCCACACTTTATAGCGTAGAATGTATAAATGTATGATAATATGATAAAACATTTCTGTTTATGTACCTTAATAGATTATAACTGTATAATATCTAAAAAATATTGAAGTGAAATTTGTAACAAAATTAATAGTAACATTGACTATAGCGAATACAAAGCTCCATATCTGACGTTCAAAAATATATTAAAATTTAAGTTATTGTGTACAATCCGTAAAATGCAGTACTCCTAAAAACTCCTAAACTCCTCCTAAATACTCCTAAATCAATAATAACTTAGATGAGGATTCTCAAAACACTACAATAATACCATTGCATTTGTTATGTAAGTTATGCACTGAACGTAATTTATTATTTCCCAAATCGCAAACCTAATCTGTTTATCATCCTTCATCAAAATAAACATGGATTGGTACCAAAGAGTTCCCTCTTTGGTAAATTGAAATCACTCTATCACAGATCAGTTTGCTTCTCCTGATGTTCTTTGTGTAAGCTATATTGTTCAGTAATTATTATTAACAAAACAAAATTATGAATACGATTTCAATTATTAAATGTGTATCATGGTATTTGAAAGTCATTAAACGATTACGTGTAACTAACTGGCCGATTGCTTTGATTGGTCGTGCGCTGTGATTGGTTATTTGTCAAAGTATGGGTTTTCTCCACCATTTGATGCTATAAAAGGTCTGTTTTGCTGTCAACTGAGTTCGACATGGGTAACGCAGCGAAATCCCTTGCGTCAACGCAGTAACTCAGGCGTAGTCTATTGAGCCGACTCATTACGTTAACTCAAAATTACGCCATGGCGCGATAGAATAGTACAGCGAAGCGGGCACCATCTGCACGCCACACTCACAACTCACAAGCTCTTGCTTGACATTTTCGAGCGAGTGTGAGAAATGTGTTGATGACACATGACACTTCATTGTATTCATATTTCATACGGGAAGTACACCGTAGTCCCGACTACGCTGTAACGACTAACGGCCACGGGTGTTGTGTTGTGTTTGTTTACGTTTGTTGATGGTAAATTATTTTATTATAAATAGTACTTTACATTAGTACTTATACACTATTATTTATTCTGTGGTTATGTAAAATCTTTTTACATTACTATATAGTGAGGCAAGCACATCTACATCCTGATCCTGAATCAAACTATAATAAAAAATCGACGAGGAATAATTGGACCCTTATCGCCCAATCGACACCAGTAACAACAGCCAGTGCGGCCCACCCTGTCATCCCGCCACATCCAGCATAAATATCGCATGAAGATTTTGTCTGTGGTGCCTGTTATGAATTCATTTAAAGATGCATTGCAATCTACTCAAGAGAAAGACACTATGGGCATGCCAGTGTTTGTTTTGGCTGTGGGATATCTGTTGGTTGTGCTAGAAGACATATTTCATCAGAAAACAGTCTACAAACATTGTTGCTTCATAAAGTAATTTTAGTTCTGCCTATATTTGCCACTATTATTATAACCTAATTTGCTAATATACTTGTCATAGTCTCTTAAACAGTTGCTATGTGTAAAGCGTTGCATCTGGTCAGAAATCCACTTATGAATCTTTTCAATACATTTTTCTGTTATTGAGCTATTTCGTATCTAGTTGTTAGTTGACATCTTTCTATGAATGTTCACATATAATTTCCATTTAATTTATAATACATGGAATGTGATAATTAGAAGTACACAAAATATTGCCACAACTGTAATTAAAGCATATTTATTATTTTACAGGTGAGACTGGCCAACTTTCTTTGTCACGCTTGCTTTGTGAGAGCTAATAGAGAAATATCATGCTGAAATCAAATTGATGGCTTCAGGGATCCTCACATGCAAAAAAATCAGGAGGAGCAATATATTCATGCACTGCCATTAATACCAACATAACCGATATAAATATTGTGATGATAGTAGAACATATATGACAACCATTGCCTTAGTCATCCTGTCATCATAGCTCCAGTTAAGAAGTTGAAACATCACAGCTAATGTAAAGAAGTCGAAAAATCATGATTTAATTATAAATTATGCACTAAAACCGTGAAAAAGTCATATTATTTACAGCAATTGTTTTATTTAATTAACTGCCCTATTTAACTATATCCAGTGTGTTGTACTATTTATTACTAATAGAATACTGAAAACTTAACAACATATAAATAAAAAATAAATAAATATTTCCTACATTCACACCAATTAGCCTAGCCCAAAGTAAGCACTATAAGGCTTATGTTATGGATACTAGGGTAACGGATAGACATACATATATGATACATAGATATGTAATATTCATAGAAATATAATATAAACACCCATGACTCAGGTACAAATGCTCGTATTCATCATAAAAACATCTGCCCCTACCGGGATTCGAACCCAGGACCGTCGGTGCGAAAGGCAGGATCGCTACCGTTGCACCAAACGGTCGTCATATAAGAGTACTATATGTAAATAGAAGAAAATCTTATAATGACATGGCACTAATGACATGCAATGTTTTGTTAAAAACAATGAATAATAGCAATTTCCTCTTTCCATTTGGAATTTAAAGCTAAGTTTATAAAGATCATAAGTCATGACAAATGGTCAACGTGACATTTTCCTACGTTTCCCTATGTGATAATAAAGCCTACCGAGTACAAATGCGGCGCGATTTCGAACGGCTTTGAGATGAGGTACAAACGATAACCTGTTGTCCGCAATGATTTCTAAGTATTTCACCTATGCCTTCCAAGGGATGAATTGGTCAAAAAGATGGATTTTGGGGAGAGAACTAGGGTTACAGTGCTGACGAAGTAAAGAGGATAGCAGCGCAACGCTTTTTTCGATGCCTCAATTGACAGCAAGACAAACCTTTTATAGCATCGAATGGTGGAGGAAAAACCCCTACTTTGACAAATAACCAATCACAGCGCACGACCAATCACAGCAATCGGCCATAGCAACAAAATCGTATCGAAAATTTCAATGGGTGTTCACGAGGCTCGGTAGCTCAATTGGGAGAGCATTGGACCAGTCCTCCAAAGGTTGCAGGTTCGATTCCCGCCTTAGATTTTGGTTTCTGATTAAGATAAAATTGTGCATGCATATGTGTCACATAATATAATAATGCAGTGTTATTGTGATATTATGCTGACCTAATGATGAAGCTGGAAGGTGGTTAAGGGAGCTCTGTAATAAAATGACGCAACACAATCGAATTTGGCTCGTGTGATTCTTCTTAACATGCACTCAGATTTTACTGATCCTTGCATCTAAATTTTTTAGTTCATTTTTTCAACAACTAACTAAAATAACCCGCCTGATTCCTGAGACAAATTGCATTTTTCTTATAATTGTTTGTTCTTTTTTCTTGTTTTTTTATATTTTAATAATTCTAATAGTTAATTGCTCAAATAACTGAGTATATAAAAATCAATTAGCCGTTGCCTTATTACCGATTGTTGAATACTTGTAAAAGTATTGAACAACAAGTATGACGACCGTTTGGTGGAACGGTAGCGATTCTGCCTTTCGCACCGACGGTCCGGGTTCGAATCCCGGTAGGGGCAGATGTTTGTATGATGAATGCGAGCATTTGTACCCGAGTCATGGATATTTATATATATTTATATGTATATTACATATCTATGTATTATATATGTATGTTTATCCGTTACCCTAGCATCCATAACACAAGCCTTACAGTGCTTACTTTGGGCTAGGCTAATTGGTGTGAATTGGTGTGAATGTAAAAAAATATTACATTTGATGTTTTAGGTGGTATTTCCTACACCATGATGAGATGGCAATGGCGTCAATTTAAGAAAAACTGATTAATTCGTCTGGTCTATCAAGGTCCCGGTAACTCAATTAAGAGAGTACTTGGCCGGATAGCGAGAGAATGTAGATTCATGTCCCGCCTCACACCTGAGACAAATTTACAATTTTAATTTCAGTATTAACACAAAAATGAGTGAACGTTTTTGTCAAAGTCGGCTATAATTTATCACAAATCATAATCATAATGTGTTATTTTCTGAATGATTAATCAAAGTATTGCGTGCTACAGAATCTAAAATTATGTTATTTGCTGTCAGAAAGGGAAACTGTTGTAGCTTTTCCATGGTTTGTGTATGTTATTTACGATTTTTCTTGGTGGAATATATTCATATGAGGTGGTCCTCAATGCATCTAAAAAAATATTGTCACAAACAAATGTTATTGTTATTTTTCCCTTTTTCTGTGTTTACTCTTGCATCATACGGAAAAAATGTTTTAGTTTGCATGTTCTGTTTTAATTTGAATGTAACACATGCCGTGATAGCCTTTAATTAAGACGTCACTTAAGATTGTATCCCCTATATAACTTAAGCTGAAATTGTTTAAAAGTGAATGTTCTTGTTGGTTGTCCTCAAATAAATAAATAAATGTCTTACGTGATAAATAACAGTTTATTTCTGTGCACAGTAGTGGAGATCCTCAACATTTTTATCAATGTATTTTATATTTTTATAGGTAGATTTATTTTTTCCACTAGGAAGTGTCGGAATTTTGTCGCCAGAATTTTTTTATGTCAATCAGATGCAGTGAAGTGTACCTACTATGTTAAATTTTGAATATAGTTAATTTAATTGAATACATAGTTTATTTGTATGCATGTGTGTGTATATGTATGTTTATTTGGTTAGCGATCTTTTTTGTATTTCCTGGCGTTTATTAAATTTATCTATATAAATAACACATACTTGTTTATGACTAGCGTTCAGCTTTTGTCTATTTTGTGATTCCACAAATTTCTTTGTAATTATAACAACATTTGCTTTATAAATATCTATGTGGTTTCATAGATTGCAATAATTAGCCATCGAACTTTTAAGCATTTAATTTTTGTTTACATCATATTATTGTACTGTTTTTGCCCTGAATTATTTCATGTTCCATGAAAAAAAATGGAATGTTCCATTTTTAAATTGAAGAGTTTTAATTTAAAAATGGAACATAAAGCAACAGTCGTTTTTTCGTTCAGTAGGCACCTTAGTTGAAAAACTCTCAACTTAACATCATAAGGGCAGGCAGATAAAATGCAAAGGAAAGGTGATACCTACAGATCTATTGCCGACTGACTGGAGCAATCAATTTCATCGATTCATCGCAGTATTCGACGGTACCGGTTGACTGCCTTTCTTTTGACGTGTAGCGGCCAAGGCAGAGAAAGGTGCACTTCGAGGGGATGACCGTAATCTACAACTTCGAACGTGAAGATGTAAAGGAGAACGATACATTTAGACCAATTTTGAAAATACGGTGACATATCGGGCTCAGTTAATGTGTGGCGACGGATCTAAGACCGGTCCTGAGATGCGTAACTGACTTATTACCAACCCCCATTGACACTAACATTCTCGCCGAATGCGAAACGCGAACGGAACGCAGCAAAGCTGCTTGGCGACGGTTTTCGGCGGGATGGTGGTCGCGAGTAAGGAGCCTACCAACGCCGCTGGGATCATCAGCCGTCACCACGGGCCGAGTTGGTCCGTGATGCCGTTGCCCGGAATGGACCGCTAGGAGGTAGATCTCAAATACCCCAAATTTATATTTAATAATAAAACTTTATTTAATAGAAGTAGATACAACAAAAAGCAACAGATGACAAAAAAGAAGAAATACATATACAAAATACTGAATAAAAATTAATAATTCATCAAAGAGTCCATCCGACCTGATGGCTAGTAAATAACGGAATCCCTTATACAATATCCATAGTACCAGTTTCGCTCAGTTTGGAGCTAAATAATTAGTGTTAGTTGTTCAGAATATATTTATTTGTTTACTTTTCCATGCGCTTGTTAGCCGATCTGCGTCTCCCTCCTCGTGAACGTGATTTGTCTGTCGTAAAGTTTTTGGTTCACCAATATCTTATTATGTACTGATAAATTATTAACACGATAACAAAATATAATATAAATTGTTTTTATATTATATTTTGTTTGATGTCTGTTAAGTTTGTGAAGTGAAATCGGCGAAATGCGCACAATTATTGACCCCTCATTATAGCACTAGGCAATAGGGTTTACACATGAGTTCTTGCCCTTTGCCCCGAAATACCTAAGCGTTATTCAATAAAAAGATATTTAATAGCTTTTTGAATAATGTCAGTAATGGCTTCCGAGCACAACAAAAGCCCCGTCCACTGACAAGCGGCATTATCAGTACGGCTCAATAGATGTTCTGCCATTGGAAAATAGCCCCAAGAATTATTCGCCTTAAAGTGGAGGTATGACAGCATCCTTTGTGAGTTTACGCCAAATAATTGAAATCTCATCTTGAAGTTTAACACTGTTTATTTAAGATCTTAATCATTACTTTAAAGAAATTGGAGTTTTTCTTAAATTTTGTGCAGCCAATATTTGAAATTCTTAAAGTATCTTTATCAAGTAATTTCGTTGAAGGTTATTAGGCATCTCAAAAAAAAATTAAGTTATTAAATCAAAAATATTTCTTTGGCATTTTTAATATACATAACGAAGTATTTATTTTTATTTTATTTATTTGTGAAGATGGTCACAAGTTGATTTTTATTATAGGAGTTGAGCCTGAAATAAAAATCTAACCAACAGGTACATGTGATACACCAAATCAAATAATATTTTTTTACAAACACGTTCGTATTTTATTAATTTACCGATGCCAATTCAATTTATTGGTTCTCTATGTGAAACCCAGTTGAGTGGCAAGCCGAGTAGTTAAATATAACGATTCTATTTCCGCGTACCTGAAAGCGTTTTTTTCTCCAAATGATTTTTACTTAAGTATACTCTGCATTATACTTAACTGTTAACTTAAAAGAGGATTAACCTCATTTTATATTTGATATTAATGATTTGAGGATGAATTTGACATTTTTATTATAATTTTTTTATAATATACCACTAAAAATTTGCGCGCCTGCTTGCAGGTTTTATACAATACTAAAATAAATATTTGTAAGACTCCTGTACAATTTATATTTCTGCAAATAATTTTTTTTATTGATTGATTTGATCGATTGAAAAAGTGCTTAATATCTCTCAAAACTACTGGAACGTCGTGAATGTGAACAACTGTCTATTTCTATTGAAAAAATACTATCTCAACTCCTTTTAGTCAGGTTTCGATCTTTGCTACAGTGCTACATTATTAATTGCTTGTGCTACTGTATTACTTACAGATAATAAACGATGTAAGTGTTAATATGGATTAAAAATATTTTACCGTACTAGCATTCTTAGATTTCAGTAACGTCTTTAAGAGTTGATTTAATTGAAGTTTGAAAACAATCACTTTACTTCAAAGTGTAGGCGATTTCTCTCTAAATAGTCTTGCATGTTTATGAACATAGTCTTTAATTTTATTACTTTATTTTTCACTTTGAGTATTAAATGCACTGATTATTTTTATTTTTAAGTTCTCCAGGCTTTGTGTCTTGTGTTGCCCTCGATTGCAATTGCAAGTGTGGACACATTTCGTTAAAGTGGGCATTGACGATCAGTTTCTCGCGTCAGTCATAAATGTATAAATATTAGGGGTTAAAGTATGAAATTGCCGATTTGTACTGAAAATCTATATTGTTTATTTTTTAAATTTTTAACAAATTTATTTAATCAAAATAGTTGCCATTATTATCTATACATTGCTGCCATCTAATGGGAAGGTCATTAATGCCTTTGCGATAGAATTCCGACGATCTAGACTGCACAAACTGTGTGAAAGCATTTTGTACTGCCTCCTGGGAAGAAAACTTCTTGTCACGTAGATAATTGTCCAAATCACGAAAAAAATGGTAGTCCGTTGGAGCAAGGTCTGGTGAATACGGAGGATGACGAATGGTTTCTAACTGCAGTTCCTGAAGGGTCAAAATGGTTTCTCGTGCTGTGTGAGGTCTCGCGTTGTCGTGGAGCAATAATGGTGAAGATCGATTCATGAGTCGGGGCTGTTTTACTGCTAGTTTTGTCAACATGGTTCGGAGTTCGGCACAATAGACATCTGCCGTTATTGCTTGACCAGATCGGAGAAAACTATAGTGAATAACACCATGCTGAGACCACCAAACAGTTACCATTACCTTTTTATTGGTAAGTTTTGCTTTAGGACACTGTTGTGGCATTTGACCTGGGGTCAGCCATTGCATTTTTCTTTTCCGGTTATCATAAAGAATCCACTTTTCATCACATGTTACAATTCGATCCAATATTCCTTCATTTCTGTACCGGTTCAACAAGGCAACACAAGTTTCAACACGCGTTTCTTTCTGCAGATCAGTCAAATCATGAGGCACCCATTTTTCGTATTTTTTTATTTTATTGATTTGACGCAAGTGAGTCAATATTGTGGGTAAGGTAACGTTAAACCATGCCGCTAATTCCTGGGTACTTTGACTAGGATCGGCTTCCACTATCTCTCTTAATTCATCGTTATTTACCTGTGTGGGCGGTCTTCCTCGTGGCTCGTTCTTTAAGTCGAAATTTCCATCACGAAAGCGTTTAAACCAAAATCGCACGGTGCGTTCATTAGTAGACCCCTCTCCAAACGCAGCATTGATATTGCGGGCTGTTTCTGCCGCGTTAGTTCCGCGTCGGAACTCGTATTCAAAAATAACTCGAATTTTCGCAGTATCCATCTTTCTTGTCTAAATTGAATAACAAAAACAATTGAAAGTCGATATTCAAATGTTTTACATTTTTTAAAAAAAGAACATCATAGAAACCATTTAAAAAAAGTTTCATTCGAAAACCTCAAACCATGAAGATTCTATGTCAATTCAAAGAACCTATTGCAATAAAACGGCAATTTCATACTTTAACCCCTATTACTTATACATTTATATTTTATTTATCCATAAATTCATTAAATGTCATGCTTTTTATTGTTTTATCTACTCTAATACTATAATACAAAGATTCTAAAACTGAAAACAAAATGCTTATGACAAACATTACGTACAGGCCAAAAATAATAAAAAAAAAGTTTCATTACGATACAGGTCTTGTATGGACACCTGTAACATAATATAACTTTTTTATCATAACGATACACCTATACAACCTCCATCTGGACCAAGGAGGTTGAACCTCTACTTTAAAAAGGTTTCAATGAACGAGTCCGTGACGACGCAACACGCATGCGCAATCGATATTTGCACCTTGGCGCCAACATTTGACATTTAAAAATTTGTTGTTATATTCAGCGTTTTATTTGCAATATTGTTTTACGTATTATAGTATGAAAGTAGATAAAGTAGTGTATGACACTATACATAACTTGGTCTTATAACACTCGTGTGATACTATAAAAAAACTCGCCTACGGCTCGTTTTTTTAAAACACACTCGTGTTATAAGAACCCTTATTATGCAACAGTATCATAAACTACTATTACCTGATGGAATGTCATTAACTTTACTTTTGTAAGTTAAGCCGACCCACCCAATAAATACACGATTTCTATGTAAATCCCTAAATTGTCTGGTTAAAAAACCCAATGACTTTATTTTAATTTAATGTTGTACTGTTTTAATTTGCATTTTTAGTACATATTCAAGTATATTTGTATCTTATTCTAAAGCAATACTTTTTGTGGAACTAAGTTATAAAATTTTCAAGTTAGAAAGTCAAATGTAGGATTGAACTGTCAGAATAGGGGCGGTTTTAGCCTTATGAATATAAAAAGTATTAGAACATTTAGAAAATAATAACGGGGCCATTTAGGATTGGGTGAACCATAGCTTGATCTTGTAGAATATATATATTGTGGAATAAATAATATATATTTAGAACAAAAGTTAATTAAAAATATTTATAAAACCAAAAGCAATTCACAAATAGTATATATATTTACAAAAAAATATGTGTTTATTGCTCACGGGTCCAATAATATCAGTTGATATTGTAGACTGAAACTAACAAGTACCTAATGCACAATTAAATCACACCCAATATAATTATTAGTATTATTATTATTATCATTAGTAAGTAGCAGTAGTAGTTCGCATCGTATTATCATAATTAGTATTATTTATGTATAAAGAACTTTAAAATTGTTGTCCTTTATTATAACAGGTCATACCTGCTCTGGGATTCCTAGCTTACGCCTAAGGAAAGCTTAATTTATAAATATTTATAATTAAACCACTTACCTGAAGAAATAATATATCGACGTAAAACACGTAACACGTAACCACTTCCTAATCAGTATTAATAAAACAACACAGAATAAATTTGAGAAACTTCCTGAATTAAACGCCACATCAAGAGAGTTACTCAATTATTGTAATGAGAAGACAGATCTAAGATCAAAGTATCAAAGGAAGAGTGATTCAAAAGGAACAATCAAGTGTAGCCTATTAGTAAAGAGTGCGGAAAAGAGGATTAATTTGTGTTGATTGGATCATTTCCTTCGGTTTAATGTCAACGGTTTTCTTCTTTTATATGGGGGAATTAATTTTGTAGTGACGAGGAAAGAATATTCTTTAACGTTGATTTTTACATTTATATTATTAAAAGAAAATCTGATTCCAAAACGGTGTTAAAAACACGAAGGAACCTAATTTTATTTGTGAGTTCACTTTGAAGTAATTTTAAATCAAAGAGAATTATTTATAAATATGTAGAAAAATGATGGCATAGGCTCGTATTATAAAGTTACATTATTTATTAATAACTTTTAGATATATGATATGTACGAATTTGTGCTGTACAGGCCCTTAGGATGATGCCGTGTGGTAATGGGCACAGTAGACCACCCCTTCACACTTATAGGACTGGATACAATAACTATACACATCCCATAGACCACAAAACTAGTCTGTTAAGATCGCACGATCTTAAACTTGCCTGTTAATAGTAGAGATTAATTCATTGAGTAAAGCCCTATTTTCTTGAATGTCTTCCAGCAGGAGATGTCTTCCTGCTGAGATGATGATCATGTACGGATTTTATGTTAAAACATTATTATTAAGCATTAAACTTATTTTGTCTTCATGTACTAGTCATAATATACAGTTTGTTATTTAGGATCTAAAACAAAAATCGGTTATTGTATTCAAAACCGCATTGAAAACTTTCTCTCGTCTTTTTTGAAATCTTTAATAGCCAGTACAATTATGTAAATTTTATTGTTTTGATTCCAGTAGCTATTGATACCGAGGTCCTAGGGTAATAAAAAAGTGTAATCTACGGTAATTGAAAAACAGCATAACGACCGAAAAAGCAAATCTGTGAAATAAATTAACCTTGAACTACCTACATGTATTTAACCGATTCGTTGCTACATACAATAACCAGAAACGAAGGCTACGAGCTTGATTTACGTGAACGAAACTTACATGAACGTAATTACGAAAACTTGATTAGAAGGAGTTATCTTCGATATAAAAATGACACAGCTTCAGTGGCTAGAACCACACGCAAAAGAAAGTGATGGCACGCCAGGCGTGTCATCGGCAACGAATCGGTTAATACAGTAAATGTTCTACTCACTCTGAGCGATAGTAATAAACTGTATTTTTGATTGTTGGGTTTCAATTTGAATACAGTTTAAGCAATGCCCAGGTTTTGAAGTCACAAGGTCCTTAAGAACACAAGAGCTTTCGTTTGTCACCAATTTTTTTCGTCATGATTTAAAATAGATTGTGCCCTTTTTAATTTAATGTGCAAGCGAAGAGTTAACTTAAATACACTAATGCAATTGCAAACGAAATCACGTTTAACTTTTAAATACATCTCTTTAACAACAATGCACCAGCTGAGAGAGCATTTTTGTCAGACAAAAGTTTAAAAGGGTACGTGCATAAAGGACAAGACTCGTAGTCCATCTTGCCTCTACTGAGTGTTTTTAAAGGTGAACCTACGGACCTACGAAGAGCGAAAAATATTTTTACGAACTGAGAGTTAACATTGCATCTAACTTGTTTTAATTTAATTTAATTAACAGATTTCTCGAAAGTTCTAACATGATAATAAAAATGAATTGATTATAATTATTTTTACTCATGTTTCGTCTGCGTGTTTTATTTTGGCAATGTTTTTTTTAATTTCAGCTTTGCCTGGCGTTATTAATATGTGTCTATTTTGAGTGATGACAGTAGCGTCTGAGACACAAGTATGTATCAGATGCTACGAACTAGCACGGATGATATCGCGCAAACCTGCATGCGCATTGGTAATGTAGCATACTATCAAGATACCATGTCCTTATCAGTTGATACCAATAAAGATTATTATTACTATGACTTATTTTTTTAATAAATTCGTCATCTAGTAACTTCGTTTCCCACAATACCGGCGATTAGTGAGTGCCTAAAGTGACAAAGCATGCGTCTTAATACCAATAACTTAAATGGTGAATTTGAAATTTAATTAAACTAACAGTTAACCATTTTATGTTTTCCTCTCCATTTTGTATTGGACTAATAATTAGATATTTATAATAGCACAAAGATTTGAAGTCCAAATCATCAATTAATTGACGGCCTGTGAATTACGTATTAAATAACGAAAAAACAAATTATTTTCGTGTAAAAGCAATTTATTGTAATTTTCTTACCACACTGTCCGAACCACAATGTCGTCGAGTTCATCGATAAGAAAACTTCTCAATTGAAAAACTTTTATCTACCGATCTATTAATCGAAGAGTCGCATCTGAAAGCTACAAATTCTAGTAATAATATTCGTTGTTCTTTAATCAATCGATTTTCAAAAGTTTGATACTTTATAATAGGATGAATTTAATTAATATTTGTATCTACGAAATATGACTACTATAAAATTAGGTTCTAATATATGGAATTGGTGTATTGTGTCGGAGGAATATAACTCGTTTTTTTGTTATCTGTGCACTTTTACCATGTCATAGGTAGTTCATTGATCCCTTTACTATAAAAACTATGGGGGCAAGAATCAATACTCTCTGAAGGCGGATTAGACTGACACATCGGATTTGAATTTTTTTCCTAGTATGAAGTAATCCAAATTCTGGAAGAATGGTAATCTGTTGGAGCAAGGTCCGGGGAGTTCAGTAGATAGGTATCGCAGACGTTTCAATTGCAGCTCCCCTAGTTTAGCAGCCGTCTGTTGTGCAGTGTGTGGCCTAGCGTTACCAGTGTGTGAACCAGCAGTAGCCTAGAACAGTTGACCAGCCTCAGTTATTTAGCAGCTAGTTCTTCCATCATGGTTTTCAGTTGCTGGTAATAGATATCTGCCGCACCGTTGGGTCAGATTATAGAAACTGTACTGAACAACACCGGCACTAGTCAAGGCCAATTTTCGCTTTGGGCAGGATTTTGCTGATTCTCTAGGGTTCAGCCATTGTGACGAGCGCTTGCGATTATCGTACAAGATCCACTTTTCATCACATATAATGATCCGATTTAAAATACCTTAATAATTGTGTACGTTAAGCAATGTAACGCAGCAGTCGGAACGAGTTTGCTGGTTTCATTCACTCAATTCATGAGCACCTTTCAAGCTTTTATGCTTTCCCTATTTGCTTAAAGTGGATTAAGTGTTCTGAAAGTCGAAATTTTCAGAACTAAAATGACGGAACCAAAAACGTATCGTGTTTTCTTTTGCGACACCACTGCCATACACACCTATAATCCTTCAAGCTGTTTCTACAACATTGGTGTCACGATAGAACTCGTACTCGTAAATATAACGATATATCATGTTTTCCATTGTGCGATACGAGCGACGCCAAAGAAAAACTGATCAGGAAAAAACAAATGAATGACTGTTTTCAAAACTCAAATGTGCTAGCTAAATGGATTTAAAAATCTGAATTGGGAATCCTCAACCAAAGAGGAGATATTTCAGATCAAAATGGCTAGCATGACAAAACGCCAATTTCATATGTAAGAACATAATATATTAATTACATATCAATCTGGACTTGATCAATTGACAATTGAGAATGTTTATTCGAAAAATTTAATTGCGAAGGTCGTCTGATATCCGATTTATGAATTTTGGAAAAAATGTCTGTGCTCTAATAAATTTAAAGTAAAATAGTAAAGATTTCGATTCCTAGAATACCTGTAATATAAATGGTTTGCAGTCATTATTAAATAAAAAGGAAAGTCTCAAAAGTGACGTCTATTTGTGACTATTTCTATTCGCAACCAAGGTAGTTTTTCCAATTTGATAACTGTCAAAACAATATTTCTATTTGTAGTGTTTGAGATCTAATAAAAATTTCCTGGTTATTTACGTTATGCAAAATGGTACTTAAACACCTGAGCCCGAGATGATATGTCACAATCAATATTTTACTACAAATTATCACACATAATATATGCATTTACAAATTAATTAAAAAACTTTTGTAAAATCTATTTTACGTAGACAATTAGTGGTATCGAAAAAATAAACTGCAGAAATGTTTTTATTGCACAAGCAGTTAAATCTTCCACTGCAAAAGATTTCCGAAGTTAACACGAAGCAAACAATATTGGCCCTCGCCTTCTGAACTTTTGGGGAGTTTATATCAGTTCTATGTTCAAATAAAAAGAATGAACGATTTATCCTTACCTGTTAAATTGAAAAAGTTGCTGGGATCAGTGTAGAGGTAGATTTACGTGCAGCGGGTGCTGAGTAATATCAAAAAAGTTCAGATACGGCTAAAGTAAGGCGACGCAGTTTTCGTTCAAATTTTGATAAGTTCTAATCATAATCGATTCTATCTATTGATACTATGTTAGAATCATTTGGTTTTCGGTCTCTTTCTAAAGCACAATTTTATGGTATTCTATTTTTATTTACCACATTTTTATTAACTTGCTTTTGTTCGTGCCTGTCCTTCTGTCTGTCCGCAAATTTTTCTAATCCTATAACTCGAAATTCGACCACTTGTGGTGCTCCTCACGAGCTCAAAATTTTACCACACGTAGATCGGAGATGACAGTTCATTATTCAGTCAGTTCGTTATTACCAACATAAACTTAATAGTTAGATAAGCTACAATAAGTTAATTAAAACACCTATATAATCCTTAATGAAATTCAATAAATCCTTGGGTTAATCCTGGGATTTACGTTAAAAAAAATACATCCTCTTGTAAATCTTGAATTTTAAAAGACCGTAAATTTTTTATTAGAAAAAGATTCAAAATAATAATTTTAAAGTTTTAGAATTTTATATATTCAATAAAGGAATTAAATTTTATCAATTTGTTCTTATCATTTTACACTAAGATTAAAAAGAATAAAATAAACAGCAGTAAAAAAAGATTTTTAATAACCACGTTTTTATATAGGTACGGACTGAAAAGAAGAAAATACATTTTTTTTCCAGTATTGTGAAGGAAAATTCTTTTCCCGGAATGATAACTATGATGGAATATGACTAAAAACGTGGGGCGGGCGGTGTTCAGGCTTTACTAATTCAAATTCACTTGGTGAATTCGTTTTTAGGAGTTTGGCGGAGTTGTTTAGTATTTACGAATAACGAGTTAGAAAATGAGTGAATTAAATTAGTTCCATCAGAAAATAAAATACATTCGGTCGTAAGAGCCTCAGTACACTTACTTTCTGGTTATGCCTCGTAATCAATTTATCTGACATATGTCCTGCATTCTTTTTTATTAAATTAGTTGGGACATTAGTCAAAGTTAATAACTGCGGGTGCTTTTCCGTTATCATAATTATTTTGTGGTATCTTTGTCGGTCACAGATGATGTCGAGTTCTGCATAGTTCCTTGATAATTTATTGATCGAATATTCTTTATTCTGTATTGCTTTAATTGTGGTTACAATGTGTTGTTGCGGATGTTTACAAAATATAAGTAGGTATCTAACAAATAACCTATTGTAGGTACCTCACAAATACCTATTGTCATCGTACTACGCATTATTGATTTAATTTAAACTTTCAGTACAACAATTTTATTAGGTATGCTTTCAAAGCCGTTTGTTTGTTACTGACTTTAGCCAAACGCTACAAGTAATATGCAAACTTATTAAGTTGCCTATTATTAAGTACATATTTCATCGACATGTGGTTTCCAACTTCAATTATCAACGAACTCGATTCTTAGAAATGTCATTTGTGTGGTTTTATAAATTTTTATATTGTTATATTGATTGTCAAGTATTGGTGTAGTGCATTCTTTGTTCTTAAATTTTATTTATTTAGATTTTTCTATGTTTATAATAAATTATTCGATTTAATAATGTCACTTATTATATAGTTAATTTGGTATTTAAATTCAATTTGTTTTACTACTTATCACTAAGGCTATGCCATCAGCATAGAGTGAGCAATGAATTATTGTTATCTTTCAAGATCATTTGTGTAGTAGAGATTAAAGAGTAAGGATCCTAGTATAGAGCCCTGCGGGACTACGGCTCTACAATAGCTCGTCTTAGAGCTGGTAGACTCATTAAGAGAATATGAGTTTATATATTTAATTTTTACATACTGGATTTGGTTTGATAGATAGCTTTTTGTCCAGTCTAGAATGACACCACGTACACTATACGCATATTATTTTTTTATGACCAAATTATGCGAAACAAAATCAAATGCCTTACTCATGTCGAAAAAGATAGCAACAGTTTCATATATTTTTTTAAGTTTTCGACAATTTCGTTCATTAAACTAGAAGTGGTTTGGATCCAGTAATTAAAATTTGATAATGTAAGTCATTAGACGAATCGGCATACATTTTTTCCAATTCTATCACAGTTAGTTTTAATTTATCAGGAAAAACGCCCTGGTTAAAAGATAAATTTATGATGTATAATAAAACAGGTTTTATAATATGCTTACAGTGTTTTTTCATATTAGTATCTAACTAAATCATCATAACTGATGGAGTATTTTTAAAAGAGTTTAATATTTTTGAGATCCCATCAGCATAAGTAGGAAATAAAAACATGCTCGACTGATTGTAAGTAATTAATGTTATGTTCATTTAGAGTTTTTGTATCTATCGTAATTGTAAAATTTACAAATAATTATTTGATATTTCACATATATCATTTGGATACTTAAAAGTAGTATTACCTACAGTAATTTCAGTTATATTTTTTTTTCTTGAGAATAACCAATGTTTTTTTTTTATTGTGTTCAAGGAGGCCTTAGAAATATTTTTGGATGGATTTTGGTCTATTAAACATTATGTAATTACTTTTGACAGCCTCTTGTTTTGATTTGTAATGCTTTAATCTTAATCTACCTTTGATTGATGCTATTTTGATAGGTTTCGTTAAAAATAAGGTTTATTTCGCGTCCTTGTATATTTTTTAAAGTAGCATGAAGTAAAACAAAGATGAAACGCAAGAGAAGTGTCTCATGGAACTTGTTAAATGCTTTATTTGTGTCGGTCTCCAATAATGCTACGTTCCATGACAACGTTTCAAGAAAGTTAATACATTTTAATATATTTGTCGATTTGAAATCCCTTTTTTTATCAGAAACAAATTTGACGGTATGTACTGATTGATCAGTTGCACTGTGATCCATTATGCTGTATCATGATCCGATAAGACCAGGGGGAGAGTTTATCCAAAAGCATTACTACAATTACTAATTATTTGATCTACACGAGAATTTAGCCTAGTAGTAGACGTAATGTGTGAATTATAGTTTTCAGTCAGCCTATTAGATTCACTTATAATGTCAGATGATTTTAACAACTCAACATTAAAATCCCCTGTAATAACAATTTTGTAAATTTTAACACAATATCCCAATTTGGAGAGCAGTGGGCTCCAAGGCAGGGTTCATCCGTTGGCTGACCGCAGATAGTTGGGGGCCCAAGTAGTGAACTAACCATTCACGAAACGCTGCCCCAACATCGCGCGCGCGCATATGAAAAGTAAGAAGGAGAAACTGGTAAAACAGCGGTCTTCTTAGTGCGTCTCTTTCTTAGTGCGTCTTTAATAAATAGCTTTGCACACCAATTTTTTCTCACAGAGACGCAGATAAAATGTCCAACAGACGCAGCGTACCTTACTTATCCGGATTACATCCTAGAAAATTGTTTTAGGGCTCATGTGGGTGTACGCATGTATGCACACGATGACATTTGTTATTATTTGCGTCAACGTGATCTTAAAGACCTCACCCTTCTTTCATTCGGGTTCTAGTGAATACAGGTTTAGAGAAAATTCTATATGCATGTATATACCGCTCGCATAGCGGAGACGACCATACTTACCAACCTGCTAATTAAGAAGACAGACCTTGCCCTATAGTGGTACCTGTCCGTTTAACTAGTGATTCTCGGTGATTTTAATGCACACCACGAGGACTGTTTATTCCTTTATGAGGAAACAGACCACGCTGATCAAGAAAAACGATGACTCGCCTTGACGCTAGACCACACCCAGCTGGTCTATGAAGCGACTAGAGTGCCGGACACTGATGGGCAATCAGCTACTTGTTTGGACCTCCTGCTGAGGACAAACCCCGACAGTTACTCGGTGTCGATTTCGCCAGAACTTGGCAGTTATGACCATTGTATGGTGGAATCGGTGTCGGTGTATTTTCCGCCTGACCCAAGCTCAAAAGGCTCTTGACGGATTTGGCGGTACAAGTCAGCAGGTTGGGATGAGATGCGTTGGTTTTTTGCATTTTATCCTTGGCAGCAGGTTTGCGTTTCTTCTAGTGAATACTGTGACTATTGTATGGAGTACTTTATTTCCTTCTCTGACGTACCAGGCCGGCAATGCTTGCCTGTAGTATAATGCCGAATGTTGTCATGCAGTCATGCATCATGGCGTCAAAACATAAGGCATATTTAGCCAGGGTCGAAGCTCGATCTCGCAAAGCTTGTAATATGAACGAAGAGAAGAAATCTTTTAACAAACCAGCCAAGTCCTGCAAAAAAGTTGTTAAGAGGGCTCGCTTTGATCACATAAGCCGAACAAAGAAAAAACTTGCTTCTTAGCCGTCTAGTAGTTAAGCGTTTTGGTCCTTGGCTAAGTCGGACGAAGGTAACTTCTGCCGCTCCTCAGCGCTACTTTGCAGTAACCTGACCGATCGTTAGCACATATCGCAAAGGAAAAGGCTGTTATAAATCAGCCTTTATTTGGAAAATAATTGCCAAATTATTTGCTGAATATTCGCGTTTAGAACCTGGTAATGCTTCCGGTTTGTAACATTGTGGGATTTTTTGCTTGAAATCCGTTAAACAGACTGAAGTAAGAAAAGCATTGCGTGAACTGGAAGTGAAAAGCTCAGTAGTTCGGATGGTATACCAGCCATAGTACTTAGGTCTTGCGCTCCTGAGTTAGCTCCGGTATTGGAACGACTTTATCGCTTATCTATGGCTAAAGGAAGCTGGCTAACGTGCAATCTGTGCCTAAAAAGGGGAGTCGTGCCGACCCTGCCAATCACAGGCCCATCTCGGTCACGTGCATTCTCTGTAAGATAATGGAACTTGTACTTAACCATAGCCTCCTGTCGTAACTAGAAGAAAATTACCTCCATAGTGACTAACAATATGGGTTTCGCTAAATCGGTCTACTGGAAATCTTCTAGCATACGCCACTAACATATGGACCGAAGCCATGGTGAATTTTGACAGGGTGTGGCTTGAAAGCCTCATTAGCAAGCTACCGTCATAAGGACTTCCCACTAACTTTTATGTCTGGATTTCGGACTTCCTGAGGGATCGGTCGTTACGAGGTGTCATTGA
This sequence comes from Calamotropha paludella, assembly GCA_927399485.1. NCBI lineage: Eukaryota > Metazoa > Arthropoda > Insecta > Lepidoptera > Crambidae > Calamotropha > Calamotropha paludella. Next base: position 14,273,292 of record OV656804.1, on the reverse strand, counting down.
AGGTTGCTCGTCGGACCATTTGTCTAACAATGCCGGCGTCCCTCAGGATTCCGTACTCTCTACAACACTTTATCTGCTTCATATGAATGATCTGCATATTATGCTCTGTAGTTTGGGGTACACAAATGACCGCACGATAATAGAGAGCATATGGGCTCATGCCCGAGCCATTGCTGAACAGATCCAGCGTCATAAGAAAGCGATGCTTAGTTGCATAAAGCTTTCTCTGCAGGCATTCTCCGAATAGGGTGATGCCAATCTGGTAAGGTTCAATCCAAAAAAGACCCAGGTGTGTCTTTTCTCCGTGAAAAGGAGTAATTTCGACTTGACTCTACTTTCCGAGGAGTAGCCGTGCTGATCACAAACCATCTTGAGCTTCTCGGCACGTCATTATCACCAGCTCTCATTTTGGGCTCTTTAATGAAAGTAAGGCTCAATGAGCTTAAAAAAATCATGATATTCTGGCGAAGGTGAAAAGGTACTTCACGCCGGAACAGTTTTTCATTCTTTACCAACAGCAATCTATCATGTATGGAGTACTGTTCTCATCTTTGGGATGGTTCCGACCAATATCATCTCCAAACGCTTGAGTCCATTGAGACGAGGGCCCTCTTTGGAAGGAGGGAAAAAAGGAGAGGGATTTTTAATAATAAGCTGTAAAGCCTTAAAGTTAGTACCCAGCCTACCCGTTGTCTTTAGGATACAATTCGGAGAGTCTTCAGCAGAATTGCACAGCCTTGTTCCGCCGTCCCCATTTTGTCATCGGACAACCAAACTAACAAATGGGCGCCACCGTTATACTGTTGATATACCAAAAAGCCGCACTAAGCGTTTTGGTTCCAATTTTATCCGTACCGCTAAAGAGTGTAACTCTTTGCCTGAGACTTTGTTTCCTGATAAATACAATTTAGGGTCTTCAAGTCACGAGTGAATATTTATCTTCTAGGTAGGTACATCACATCCTAGATCGCATCGTCGCCATCAAGCAGTATAGCGGTCAAGCGCTTACCTACCACTATTAAAAAAAGGCTGTATTATTTAAAAGTGTGTGTTCAGCACTCTTTGAGAGTCGTTCGGATGATACATATGAATCATTTGATGTGTCGAAAACGTCAGAAATCACAACTATATGAGGATAATGAGACTTAGGTTCATTCATAGAAGCCGAACAAATCGGTGAGTCGTTTTCTAGTTTAAATGTTTTTACGGTATTTGGTGACTAACTTTTCATTGTTTTAACACTTAGGCTTTACGGCATTAGGTTTCGATAAAAGGACCGTTATCATCTAGGGTCAATTATTCCAACACATTTTTCTGTATTTGTAAAATGTTTAGTTTATATTTTTATGAAATGGTGTATCATCAACAAAGTTATTTTACTATAATTCGCAAAAGTTTTTCCACCGAAATCATTTATCTAACAATTTGTCGCGGCATTGGCATCTATAAAGTTGTCTCTATTTTTAAATATGTACTCATTTTCTTTTTAAAGTTGAAGGAGTAAAATAAAAAACAAAATAAAATAATATAATTTGTAATTTTTACTTGTTTATTATTACTTAGTGTTACATCAAATGATTGTCTAATTATTTTTTCTTAACTTCTTAACCCCAAGAATGTAAGATAATACAAACGGTATCCCTTTTGGGTATTTATTGAACGTGGATTTGTACCATGATTTCCACTTAAGCCTATTATTATATCCCTGCGAGACGTGGAGTTCCGAGCCTACGTGAGCATTTTGCTAATATTAGCAGGTCTATATATGTATGATACTACTGATATAAAGCTTATGAAATGAATATATTATATGTAATTGTATATAGTAGTATGTTATATTGTTAATAGCATCTCGCAGTCTTTTCAATTAATGGAGGAAAAATAAATCCGCCGTTCGACTTTTAAATTATTGTAAATTTAAGAGAACGCCCTGCCAAAAAAGGCAAAACGCTGGTTAGCGGTTGATTCAATATATAATAAGTCCATAATTGGTTCAATAAATATATTTTTGGTATCACAGAGAATGTATCTACATTTTTTCCGAGTCAAAAATGAAAAATAAATTACAGTTTATGAAGCCAAACAATCTAAAGATAGCCGAAAATCTAAAAAAGGCGTGTTAGCGTTTTGTATATTATAATAAATCTAATTTTCTAATCTATTTCGACCTCAATTCTAAATAAACACAAACATATAAACTACGATTCGTTCGACTCACATTTTTAGAAATTTTGGAGCGAAACTTAATTATGATTTTTAGAAAACACAACTTAAATGCACCATACATTTTTACTATTTAATAAATACGCGACGAACTCGACTAACAATTCAGTTGCCCACTAGAGCTCAGCTTGAAATCTCGTTTCGTTGCGGAGCTAGACGACCGCGATCTATTATGTGTTTGCACTCTGCGGTTGCGCAGCAAAGCATGTAAGTATATTTTTTATGAGTATTACGTATTATTGAAAAATGTTTAGTTTTTACCTCAAATTACTCAAAGTAATTGCTGTTTTAGTGAAAATGGGAATTATAAACTGAAAAGAGGCGATGGCAGTAGACTTCGGAAAAAATGATAATTCGTATGACGTAAGTATAAACAATTACACGTAAATAGTATAATAAAAATATTTAAATCTATCTATGAATCATGAGAGGCGCAATTAAAAAACATATCATAACGTAAGATATAGAATACAATCACTCCTCCAAGCCCTCAGGTAGGATTTGAACAAATATCTTTCTAAGTCTAGAAATGTAAATCGCGAATACTAAAATCGACCAAAAGGAATATATTTCTTGGTTAACATGAAGATGAATTACAAAAGAAGAACTAAATAGCTCGAATAAACAAATAATAATAATTAAATTGACATACCACTGTACAGTTTTATGGTTCTTATTCAGCTACGATGCGAAAGAATGATATTCAAATTACATTTGATACTTAAGTTGAGTTGTCAGTGTAAAAGAAATAAAAGACTTTCTGACCATAAAGGTGTATTTGTAAATATTTCTACTAACAGCCGTCAACAAAATAATACATTGTTCACAAATAAAAGAATATTCAACGAACATAATATGATAAAATTTTCAATCGAGTTAAATACAATAGATTTTAGTAAAATTATTAGACTAGATAAAAACGCTAACTTTATATATGTATACCAATAGTCTTAAATAAAAAAATACCTAAAAAACTTGAAAATTAAAAACAATATTTTTAATATATTTTTAACATGGCTAACTACCGGAATAAAAAAATCCTGTAAAAATAAAAGAGTTAAAATTATTAAATGTAAAAGCTAATAATCCAATGCTAAAAAAGAACTATAAGGAATATGAAAAATACTGAAAAAGACAGTAAAAGCAACAAAAAAATTAAATAACATAAAAAGAATGGCAAAATCTGATAACAAAGTCAAAACAATGTGGCAAATAACAAAAGAAAACACTAATAAATTCCCTGTGAAAGTCAAGAAAAAATTTAAATTAATAATTAATAAACATATTATAGAAGACCCTATGTATATAGCTGATACGTATTACCAGTTTTTTATTTCTATAGGAGATGCCGATGATACATAAACTAAGTCACCGACAGGGCGACCCATAATAAATAAATCGAAAAACTCAATGTATCTTAGTGAGGTTGAAAACATCATAAAAAACTTAAAAAACCAAAAAAGTTTCGGTTATGATGAGCTGCCGCCAGTTTTAATTAAAAAAATATGCCGCAACATTAGCACCTCCGTTAACGCATCTTATAAACCAATAATTTGCCGGAGGTATAGTTCCAGACAAACTCAAGTTGGCTGTTAGAAAACCGCTTCATAAAAAGGGCGACAGGAAAGATCGTAATAATTATCGTCCAACGGCACTATTGTCAAGTTTTTCTAAGATACATGACGCAGCAATTGGGTCTCGCTTGTACTCGTTTTGGGAAAAATTTAATATATCGACATATCAACGACAGTCAAAGCGGATTTCGCAAAATCAAATCAACATCCTTAGCCGTATTCAAATACCTACAAATCATATTAAATATAATAGGGTTTTATACTCTATCTTATTAGAAAAATTAAATGGCATAGGGGTGAGAGGGCCAGCTTAATTTATTATGATGTTGCGATACCCTAACAGGGTACATGTTCGGTTCTGTTATTTTTGTAATTCCATCTACGTATACCACAATGAGTGCAATAAAAACTTTTCAATTTTGAATATAATACAATTGCATATTAAGTATTTATATCCTTCTGTTCAATTAATAGTGAAAAAAAAATCAAAGATGGGAATATGCGATGGAAGTGTCGGCTCTTTGATTAATGAGAGCCAGCTCGGTGTTGTTGTAATGCTAATGACTTGAGTCAAGCTATGTGATGACTGTCCTATACACTGAGGGAAGAATTCACACCAAAATGCATTATAATGTTATACTAACATATTGATTGTAAATATTCTATATAACTGAAGTTTCTTATTTAAATAAAACCACTTTTACCGGATTAATCACGTATTAATTTTATTTTATTGGTTTCATTATCCCAGGGATCAGCTTCAATGGCGCAATGTCTGTTACGCCATTACTTCCCGAGTTCTTAACCGATTTTAATATTTTTTGTGTGGAATCGAATCAATAGGTTTAGGACCAGATGTTGACGGAGCCCGATACTACCTTTTATTATTTTAACTGGACATTACAGTTTCCTAACTGTAAAATTTATACAAATCAAAATTGATTTCATTTGTATTTTATTGTTTCTACAATTACTGTAAACCACCACCAGTTCGGAAATTGGATCTATAATTAGATTTATGTCTCCATCTTCTGTCTGACCTTTCACAATTTCTTTACTGTTTCTTTTACGATCCACTAACGATATGCTGAGCATAGCTCGCTCCATTGCTCTTTGTGCGACTCGGAGCTTTTTGGCCAATCTCTGTGTTAGAGTCACCGTTTCCATCCCATAGGTAAACACTGGCAGGACACATTGATCGAAAACCCTAGCCCTAAGGTGTTGCGGAATCTTCTTCGAGCGGAGTATTGTTTTGTTCGCACCGAAGGCAGATGCTTGTGCAATTCTTTTGTCGATCTCTGCTGTTTGGTTTCTATAGCCAAGAGATATTTTATGGCCTACGTATACATACTCGTCGACGACTTCTATAGGCATGTCATATCTACGAGAGTCAGGTAAATTCGTCATAATCTTCGTCTTTCCAACGTTCAATTTTAGACCTATGTTTGATGATTCTCTGCGCAGATCTTCCAACATTTCGAGCATGTCATCGACGTTGTCGGACACTAGGACGATGTCATCGGCGAATCGCAAATTGCTCAGTTTTTCTCCATCTATGTTGATACCTTTTTCATGCCAGTCTAGTTTCTTAAAAACATTTTCTTCATTTTCATTAAATAGTTTCGGAGATAAAGTATCACCCTGCCGTACACCACGTCCCAGTGGAAATATTTTTGTCAGCTTGTGGAGCCTGATACAGGAGGTGCCATGGGTTTGGATATATTTGATTATTTGAATATATCTCTTATCAATTCTGCAGTCAGCGAGAGTTTTTCGACCGCCCAAAATTCGACAGAGTCAAACGCCTTCTCCTAGTCTACAAAAGTTAATATTAAACCTTGACACTTTTCGAGAAGCGTTTACATAATACAATTACTATTTATTCAACATCAGTAATAGTAGCAATAAACATAGGTAACCAATAATTTTGTTGTACGAGGGGTAGAAGCGGTAGGTTACATTTTCTACCCACAAAAAATATTAAAATGTAGAAAACGCTCCGATTTCATCGATTTTCTTTATACCGCATAAATTTAGCGGATGGGTAATCCATCTACTACTATTTTATAACTAATCTTTTAAATAAAATTCAATTTCTTAACAAAGAAAGAACATACAGACATAACAACAGAGACCACAATGAGTATTTTACTATACTAAAAGTATTGTTTCTTGTAGCTAATTTAATTCGAAAACCCATCGTTTTTGTTTCTTTCAAAATAATATTTCTAATTATAATTTTATTCAATATCAATATGAGTCAACAAAATTAAATAACTTACTTTCGCTTTCTTTAGAATTTTATTTTTTGTGGCAATATTTTCTTTTTATTTGTAGCTGTTGTTAATCCTACATTTTCCATATAAACAGTAACGGCCTAAGAAATCATTCTTAACGTATGCCATATTCACCAGATTGATGGGCTTTTAATCAATTTACAATTTTTATGATTATTGTTTCGTAGTATTAGACACCAATACATTAGAAAAGCGCATCATGGATCATGAAGCGACTGATCACACAATAAACGCCACAATAACAGAGTTGCAGGTGCTGCTGTCTAGACTCTGATGAACCGTTTCGACGATGCTCGACTTTACCATTGTTTGTTGTCCAGTTCCCTAATCGAAGGACTGTTTGCGTTGTGGTTTAATTTTGCTACTAATCTCGTGTGTGACATCTTAAAATAACTAGATTTTATACTTTATTAGATAGAATTTTTACTCGCCCGGTACCTGTAACAGGATAGGATATTGGATTTTTTGTAAATAAAAACTGTAATGATTTATGATAACCAAAGGCTGAATACAAAACATCCAAAATAACAACAATTCCTGCAACTACGACTGCTAATGCATTGACTCAGCAGCAGAAACGACTTTAAAATGATTAGTTATTGTGTATTAAAATACTTTTTTATTCAAAACTAGGAAAAAAAATAAATCACAACCTGTAAAGGAGGCAATCTATCGTGCATTTTATTCAAACCTTTTCCTTTATTTTAATAAACTTACAGCCTTGATTATTCTAAATTGTCAGATGAAATAACCGATTGAGCAAAAAGGATTTCACATTTTAGTAACAAGTACAAACGGATTGCAGCATTTGTCACCGGCAGCAGTGCACTTGATGAGGTGTTTTGGCAAAACCATTGTTTGCTCCATGTTCCCTGTGATCGAAACACGGTGTACGTATTGCTATGTGAACGCTTTGACGAGAATGTTCTGTTACCGTTGTTTACCACTATGCTAATGGTAGCAATATAATGAAAACAAATTGGATGGAACTGCCCAAACAGTATTCTCACATGTTTTACGAATTCACTAGATGTAACATAACATTACTTTCTTTAATATATTTCTAACGCAGGTTTTTTAGTAATTTTTTTTGTATTATACTAAAATCAGGAATCCGATTGAACTAGAGGGACGCCAAAGCTCTTTATCATCCAGTATACAGAATATTTCTATCAAATAGTATTATATTGAAGTATAGATGGTATGTTGTATTTTAAAGCTCTACAGGAATAGGGCCAGAGATTATCATAACCCTACAAATAGTGTCATATAATTGATAGCGTTGTAAATATTTATAGTCTATCAGATCAAATTCAATATTTTTTTTAATGGTTTACAATGTTTCTTAGCTTATATGTAAAAAAAATACATTTCCGCTTATGTACAAGATACATAATAATTATTACACTCAAAAAGCAGGAGTTAATACCTACCTTCTGTCCGTTAAACCTGTTTTGCGGCAGCACACTAACATCATCTATTTTTGCCCAGATCAAAATCATATCAATAAATCATAACATAAATTCTGTGGCAATTCATTTCGTGGTATATCTGTATTGATATCTAATCTAAACATTCTGAGCTTTTTGGTATCTCACTGACTTAATTATTTAACTTAATTATCCTTATTTATTTTGATTAAAGCACAATTGGTCTAGTTAGTCAAGTAATATCATTCCTTATTTGGATATATTTGGTGAATATACATTATATCTCTAGTTTCCAGTATTTTTTCATCTCCTAGGAAGAATGCCTTACATTATACCTATTTATAGGCAGGAGATAGGAATTTGTGTTGGAATTATCGTCTTATTAGTTTTTAGTCTCTCGTATACCCATATATATATAATCACTTCCTTAAATTTATATCAGACGACCAACACGGCTATTTGAAAAGCGGCCTACATTCTTTGATTTTTTGCTTCTGGAGGCCAAGTAGATACAGTATATTTAAACTTCAGTAAGGCGTCGGCCAAAGTAAACCACTCCTTGCTATGTCTTAAGCTGGAACACTATGAAATTCACGGGTATTCGTTGAGGTGGATAAACCTTGGACCCCTTCTCTTTATTGTCTTCTTCAATGGTCTGACTGGCCGCTTGTCGACCCTGCCCTCCTTTATGCCAACAACCTCAAGATATTCACCAAGTTGAAAGTGAAAGACAGAGTGCAGCTCTCCAACATGATCTTGATATTATTTTGCAATGGCGTCAATCTAATGTCTTGACTTTTAATGTCAATAAATATTGTGTTATCACATTTACTAGAAAGAAGAATAGACTCATTCACTCCATGACATAAGTAAATACCCATGCCTTAATGAGAGTTAACTCTGTTAGGGATCTGGGTGCAATATTTGACATTATGACTATATCATTAGGAAGGGTCACCAACTTTTGGGCTTTGTATTAAGGCCGAAAAAAGAATTCAAAAGAACACAAAGCATACTGTGTCTTTATTTTAATCTAGTAAAAAGTTTTAAACAATATTGCTGTCCCATATGGTGTCTTCACTATAAAGTTCATGTTGACAATATTGAAAGAGTTCGGAAGCGGTGTTTAAACATTTTGCGTACAGAAGTAACCTTGAGCGACCTCGAGGGGACTGTAATCAAAGGTTGTCTATATTTGATAGGATTTTTTGAAAACGCGACGTAAAGGGACCTTTTTGTTTGCATTAGGTAAACCACGCAAACATTAACGCCCCTCATCTGCTTGCATCACTAAATATCAAAACTAGATACAAATATCGCCTTCCAAAACTTGCTCAATGCAATCATCACATACACATCCTACTACAGCTCTTTGGTTAGAATGTGCCGTTCTTATAGCGCGGAGCAACAAAGATATTGATATTTTTAATGCGAACTTTGGGCAAAAAAATATAAAAAAAATAATATTTCTTTAAAAACCAACAGTGCTTTTATCCTTGAATAATTACCTGCACTTAACTGTTCTGGACACTTTGTTGTGTATTAGTTTTTTGTTCTATTATACTAGTATATTATCTGGTGTGTACTCTATCTATGGATTATTTTGTAGCCAAATTATTGTTATAAATAGCTTTGATAATAATCTATCAGGGTACCTGAAATTAAATAAATAAACGTACTTATAGATCTATATTAGCCTTATCTTCTAATTTTTGTTCTCACAATTTGTTATTTCCATTTAAAATTTCAAGCCTGTCGTTTTTTTTAATTCGCATAGGTGGTTTATTGAACGTGTTGGGGTTTGCTAGTTGTGAAATTGATATGTAAACTGTTATCGGTCATTTAACAATATACGATCATTTCAGAACTAGGCGTTTCAATATACACTAAGCTTAGAATGTCTAGTTTGTGCATAGCTACTTCCGGCACGCTTGATGAGGCCTTTCGGCATTGTATGCGCAACCTCTCTTTAATCAAGATACCGTATCAATAGTGTGGTAAAAGCTTGTAACAAAACAACTCCATTGCTTTACCTACTTTATGATACTTTATTTAGTATAAGTTAAACTAATTGTAAATTTTACCTCAGTGAAAAATCTGCATAAAAGTTCTAAGCTTTCTAGGCTGACATATTTAGTTCTTACACTTCCGCGCACATTACACATTTGAATAATGCATGCTTTTGAGGGGCCAAACCACTACATTCGTTTCGATAAACCTCAAATTCTCGCTAGAGAACAAAGATATGTTCATAGGACGCGAGGCTATTGAAATCAGGAAACATCCTAATTTCAATAGAGACGAAGGTTGGAATGTTCTACCTGCTTGGAATCCAATAATTAATAAATGAATACCTCCAAAAAACACACATTGTAGGACCTGATGATGTATTAAGCTCTTTTTGCAAATAATAACAGTAAGATGGAGGTCGGTCCCCCTGCCCGAGTTTCTTTCGCCAGTTCTTCTCGGAAGGGCCTCGGAAGGGTTTACTGGTAGTAGACTCAGTAGTATACAACGTAATCGTAGTGAGAATATAATTACTAAATAAAATGTAAAAATAAAACGATTTGATTTATATAAAAAAAAATAACAATTAGGAACGTGCCCGATTAAAATATTGTGAAGATACATGACAACCATTATCTTAGTCATCCTGTGATCACTACTACTGTAATGGAGTCGAAACGTCAGGATCAAATATAAAATAAAATATGCACAAAATCCGTAAAAAAGTGTTTTATCCAAATTTCTAGGCTAAGTTAAAAAATAAATAGCTGTTTTATCTTAATCGATTGTCGAACATTTGTAAAAATGTTTCTTTCGAATACGAGAGGATGTTCCTCTCATTGACGAGACAACGCTGGCCTACAGCGTAAAACCGGAAAGGTACTAGAAAATTGTGACAGGTTTTCACAAGGCTCGGTAGCTTGAGCGAGCATTAGACCGACCGAGATCCAAAGGTTGCGGGTTCGATTCCCGCTCGAGAATTCACTTGTGAGTCGATATTTCTAGTATTTTTCTATTAAAATAATTTATCTTACAAGATAGCATTGAAAGAATACAGAAAATATAATGAAAGTTAAAACCCCATTTCATATCGTAATTTGATAATGAACACGCAAAATTATGTGAAATGGCGCGAAACCGAAAGAAGTTTTTAAAATAATAAACGCGTTCCAAATTCAAAATGATTAAAAAGGTGAAAAAAAAGGTTTCATGTAACAGTATTTATGGCCAGACTATGCGCAACACAGGAAGCTGGCGCAGTCGACTACAGCTGGTAAGCGACTGACACGTCGATGCGCTTCGCATAAACTACACTAGGTACATAAAGCTTACGCGTTCATTATTGGCCACTCACGTACAATTATCGGCATGTTTTACTTTGTGATAGTTTCTCGGCTGTGTTCGTGATATAACTCCGATCTTGGTAGCTATTTTAGTACCTTAGTAGGTGTTGCTTCCTATACATTCAACCAGGCTTAGTGCATGTATGCATTACTAGAGCGGCAATACGTGTTATGATAAAGCAACTGAACATGAATACGGGTAAACCAGCACGTTGCATTGTTATTGCTAGCACAGCGTCTACGCGTTTAGACTATCACAGGAGTATTGAAAAATTTATTATTGGATGTGGCAAGTAGTATTTATTTACAATACATTTTTACAGATGAACACAAGAACGAAAGTATAGATAAAGAGACTATTATATTCTTATAGATGTGTATACATAATAAGTCTAAGGTCAAGTAGTTAAGATCCCCTATTTGTAAGGATAGAGTTCGTTCACTAAAAAAAAAAACATTAAAAAGTTATCTACGTAAGTCGTTAACATCTGATAAATTGACTAACAATAAATAATATAATATTTCTATGTAATTAAAGTAATAATTAAATAGAAATTTCTTTGAAAACGATGTAATTTATTGTCTGTTGATTGTTTGATACGGGTTAAAATACTACATTCGATGTTGTATAGTTACATGAACCTGAAGAGAAATAAAAATTAACAATCATTTGCAAACAAATGATTGTTGATGGTTTTTGTAGCTCAATTGAAAGAGCAATCGTCTGACATCTGGGACAAGTTATTTTTTTCTAGCAATAAGTTCTTTAGATATAAAAAATAGCAGTATTTTTGAATAATAAGAAATACAATAAATAATTAATAAATTTAACAGCAACTATACTTAGGTCTGGTTTAATTCCACATCATGTGCTTAGATGGATAAGCTTCGGTAGCTTTGCAGTTAAGGCATTTAGCCCACATTGCCATAAGACATACAAAACCAAACTACTGGATAGATAGTTTTCTAAGTTACCTCTTTAACCGGGTCAGGGTTCATAAGACCGCTGGGGTTCTCTCTGTTTTTACCGAAATTTAGTCAAAACTCAATACTTTAAACATTAATTCCTCCTGCTAGATTATATTTTCCTTTGAACCAGTTTAGATCAAATGCAATAAAATTATTTTTTTGAATAGTACCAAGACAGATTATGTTATCGGCGACCGGCGTTATCGGCGTTATTTGACGACCGTTTGGTGCAACGGTAGCGATCCTGCCTTTTGCTGGCTCTTGGGTTCTAATCCCGAAAAAAAGCAGATGTTTGTATGATGAATAATATTACTTGTTTATGTTTGATATATGTATGTCTATCCATTACCCTAGTATCCATAACACAAGCCTTTAAGTGCTTACTTTGGGTTAGGTTAATTAGTGTGAATGTAGAAAATGTTAATTTACTTACTTATTATCGGCGGGCATCAATAAGTAACTTGACATTTTACTTCCTGCCCGATCGGTTAATACCGCCTCCAAGAAAATGCAGACTTTTGAAACGTAGTCCACGTTGTTTCACATGCCACGGTCCGCATTGTCCACAAAGCGAGGTGGTTAGAAGCTAAAGCATATTTTAGCGAATGTTCACACCGAATTTTCAAGTATTCATTATTGGACTTCGTTTGCATAATGTAATTAAGGGTTCGTATACAGGGAAATGCTGAAAACACTATTCAAATTTATATATTATATTCTTAAAAAAAAATAACGAAATAATTTTTTTTTCTTTTAATATCACCCAGTACTAAAATATAAAATTAAGGCTATACAAAGTTATCCAAAATAAAACTACGTTTGTTGTCACGCTACGCACGGTGTTGTAGCAGACGATTACACCACCCCCGCCCCATCCTCCCGTATTTCATTGATACATAAACATAACTTGCAAATTTTCTCTTGATATATTTACGGGTTTAGGACCATCAAATTGCAGACTGTATAAGTTGTTTTGTTCTTTGATTAGAACGTTATTAATCCATAACTCTTTTAATAACAGATGAAAAAAAATAACGTAAAAGTAAACTATACCTTTTGTACAATCATGGAGTTTAGCAAAGGCTGTTTTTACCACCGAAACTAATCAAAAACCCAGGGATCGCAGACGCAATTCGAAAATCAGTATAAAAAAGCAATATTAATTTTATCCATTTTATGTTTAGGATAAAGAAATGTATCATTAAAAAAATATATATTTTTCAAAAAATGTTTTGTCCTAGACGCCCTGCACACACTTTGCTATATTCCAAGCTAATAATTAATTAAAAATCCAATCAAAATACATGAATGAAAAAATGAAATGATGAATGAAAACATGAAGTTTAAAAACAATCACTTTACTTCAAAGCGTAGACAATTTCTCTCAAATTCAAGTTTAAATATTTATTGCATGTCACATTGCGATATTGTGGTGATACATTTATGAGGCGGTATACATGTGACACCCTGCAAGGGCATTGCAATACAATTAAAACATTTCGATATGTTAATATAAAAATTTACAAATAATCAAATTAAAATCAATTTGATATAATAACAGAATAGAATAAAATGCATTCACAAACAATAAAATATAAAAAGCAATGTCAAACATAATTGAATACATATATAGTCCTTTATTTATTAGCTAAACTGCCTAATTTTTAAAACTAATAAATTTTATTGTACAAGTCTTAGAAATTCTAGACTTTTTAACTAATCACTGTTATCTGTTTATTAGTTTGATAAATATTAAGTTTAAAAAACATATTATTTATGTTAAAAAAATCTTTTAAATTATAATAACATTTCTCAATCAAGAATTTTTTTTAATGTTGAGTAACTGTGCAAGTTTCTCCAAGTCCTTGACTTGGTGTGAGATGTAATTATAGATTTTTATTGTCATGAAGTAAGGGCTGGTTGAAACCAATTTTAGTTTAGTGAAGGGTATTTTCAACTTATTTAAATACCTATTACTTTATTTTTGTTTTATCAGTCAGTGAAAGAAGTTCCTTATGCTTTCAAACAAATTTACAAAACTCTAATATGTAGATGGACACGGGTGTCAATATTTCGAGTTTGATAAAATGGTGTTTGCATGACTTTATTGTATCATTGTCATCTTTATTGTATATTTGTTAATATTTTCAAGCATTTTTTTCTATAATATAAATTATTAATCAATATCAGAAGAGTTTCACCGTAATACAATGCCATAGGAGAGAATTGAGTATGCGCAAGCATGCTGAGAGAGCTGTTTGAAAATTTTTCACACGTTTTCGGTAGTGAAGAGCGTAGATAAAAGATGACATTTTATTTTCTACTTTTTTATGTGTTGCTTCCAGTTTAAATGTGAATATAACTCTATACCGAACAGATAATGATTAATTGAGTTAATTGATCTATTTTAAAGATTTAAGGTACCTACTGCCTCTACAGGGTCCATTTTTTTTCACCTGTATAGTTACTTATTTCATGTTCTATCATATCTTTGAGTTTTTTATTCATAAAACTAGTTTTCTTTAGTTTATTTGTAGTTTTCATAAGTGTGAATTGTCGTTTAAAATTCACAATAACTTCTATTCATTTAAGTAAAATATAAGCAATTGTTAAAAAATCGCAAATGTTTAATATATTTTATTACGTTATTTTAGAGTCTTATTATAACAAAAAAATAACGATTAATATAATGCTTTACAGATACAAGTTTTACAGTCAAATTAAAATACAGGTATGACATACGTTGCCTCATACTCCTTGTTACTTTTTTTTGACCAGACGCTCGGCAAGTTAATATATATCAAAAGCAAGTAAAATATCTAACTATCGACTATCATTTCAAGGTATCAAATTGAACCCGAGACAACTAATCTTGACTCGAAAGCCACAATCTCGAGACGCCTAACTATGTTATCGGCGATAATCGCAGTTTGCACTGCCACAATCCCGCCATCTTAATAAATATATAGAAGTTTAGAAATAAACCTTATTGCACACTTACTGTAGATTATTTTATCCTTCGCTCGGGTCTTAATGACATTTTTTTGAAGATTAAAGGTTACGCTATATCGTCAAGAAATCTTTCTAAAGGTCATTGTAACTACTGCTAATCCTTAACACCCAGACAAATTATGTGGAAAATAATAAATTTTTATAGTACCTTATAATTCGATAATTTTGCATTTTTAGGGGGATAATATAGCTGCATATATCATTAACACGTATGAATTATATGTAACGAAACATGAAATGTGAAACAACATTTCCCACTTTTTTATACGAGGTTCATTCCGCAAACTTTATGTTTGCGGAATGGAGGGGATGGTGGGTGTAGGTTCATGTATCCAGACAGGCACTAATTGAGCATCTCACCATTAATATATAATCTAAATTCGAACCTAATCGGCCCATTAACCTTTGAGCTATCAACGGCAAATAAGTTAATCCGGAAAAAATCAACAAGTCACTCAAGTCAAGTCACCAAACAAGAAAAATCCACTCAGATAATTTTTCAAGAGATGTTAGCGGTTTACGGGGACTGTGCCCCTGGTAAACTCATAGTTTATAAGTGGCATGGCCTTTTCAAGCAAGGAAGAGACTCAATAGAAGACGATCTACGTTCTGGACGGCCAATTGAGGTCACCACACCCGGAATCATCGGGAAAGTAGAAAAAATTGTATTGGAAGATTCCCATCTGAAGAAGAAGCAGCTAGCAGCATGGTTGGAGTATCCGATAAAACATTTTGAACATTTTACATTATCATCTTGGGATGACAAACATCAGCGCACGGTGGGTTCCGAAAATGCTTTCTTCAAAAAATGACCATGTGTCGAATGTTCTCGTCAGTTTTTGGAGCTCTGTGGCTATATCAGGGAAGAAGTTATGGCCCGGGTTGTTACTGGAGATGAAACCTGGGTCACTACTATGAACCCAAGGTGAAGCAAGAGTCGATGCAGTGGCATAAAAAAGCATCCCGCCGCCCAAGAAGTACCGAGTCTCACAATGGGCCGGAAAGATCATGACGTTTATATTTTGGGATACATAAGGTATTTTACTGATCGACTATAAAGAACGTAGTGTTAATATAACGTGACAATACTACGCTTCAATATTATCACAGTTAAAGGAGATTAAACAAAAAGAAGAAAATTGACCAAAGGTGTGCTCCTTTGGCATAACAATGCACCTGTGCACACGAGTTATGTTGCGACGGCTGCTATTCACTGGTGCGGCTTCAAACAACTCCACAACCCTCCTTATAGTCTAGACCTGCCCCCCCTGATTATTATTTATTTCCAAAAATGAAAAAAGAGCTGCTTGGTATGAAATTTGACGACGATGAAGAGGATGAAATCGGAAATTTCGGCCTTTTTTGACGCTAAGGACAAATCATTTTTTTGTGATGGTATTAACAAATTATTTGAATGATCTAAGAAATAAGTTAGTGTTAAGGGGAAATATATTGAAAAAGAAAAAAAATTGGAGTTTAATTTCAACCTTCTTCCCACCCATTCCTCGAACTTTTTGAACTCCCGCGTATAATTGCTAATTGGTATCTGATTTTAGAATAAACGCAAATATTACGATACTCTTTGTATTACTGAGGCCCTACCATCACCTCTAATCGCAGTTCAAGTTCAGCCGTACAAGAGAGACGCCACTATTGACCATGTATAGCGGTGTCTCTCTTTGATGATTGAACTTGCATCGTGCTAAGAGATCATAGTAAGGTCCTCGATCTTAAAAATAAACATTTTCTCTATTTTTCAGATTTTTAACGGGTGCTGGTGTCTCTTTTCATCCTATTTGTTTTATGGAACACCATATAAACTACCACATCAATAACATTCAGAAAATTAACAGCAATTTTTAAGAAATATTAAATCATGTTTTATCCTTACTTTCAAAAACTCTGTAAGTGGATGTAAAACTTATTTCTAGCTTCCTCTTTCAATAGGATAATCATTATTTAATGCTAATGTGAACAGAACGTGAAGAGTGTGAGTGAGATATATATATATGAAAGTGAGAGAGGATGGAAAAAACGCCACATAGGAATTTGCCTGTACACTTAGCGCTCACGCACGACGGACTGACGAACAGTGTTTCTTGTGAAGAATGAAGAATAAGTTATTTTATTTGAAATCTTTTTTGTGAAAATGGAATCTTTTTTTGCATAGCGTCAGATAAAAGTATCTCTATTGTTCTAATATGCTAGAATGTCACAATTTGTTATGAACAGTCTTTCGTAGATTTTTTTATCTCTAAAAGTAGCGTGTTAATGGAACTATACTGTCCCATTACAATGTCTCTATTTAGAAAAGAATTAGCTTTTCCGGTTATATATTAAAAATATATTAAATATTATCTTAATTTAGGAATTCAATGGATCGCACTTTACACTGCCATGTCAAATGACTACAAGAGCTTTTAGAGGAAGTTTTGGGGTCTTAATTGTTTTGTAGTTTATCTTGCAGAACTGGGACCCAGCCAGAAGTCTCTGGCCCTTATTCATTTCGTAAACTGTTCACATTCGGTCAGATACTTTAAGGGATCGTGAAGCCGAAATGGAAAGCTTTCAGGGTTCTCAATTTGGACAAACTTTGATCGGAGTGAGGACTTAATCAAGTGTGACAGCCTAAAACTTGATATTATTTAGTGTCCCCTTGAATTCAGTATGATAAGTTTGTTGAATATAGTAGGTAATTAAAAAGTTAGTTTGAAATTAAGAAAACCAATGAAATCACCTAAAACCTTTGTCCTTTTTAAGTTAAATTCAAAGAGTCGTATTATCCCTGTGGCTGACAGATTTTTCTTAGATTTACGTCGAGTCGCTGTCAAGAAAACAATTTGTATTTTGCGCAGCACACAATTTATTACAAGAGAAAGCTGGAAATTATTCCTTTAAACTGCTCACTAATTGTTGTTAGTCAATTAAAAAGAACAAAATAAGACGGAGCTTAAAGTGAGCTTAGCCGATTAAGTTATTGACCCGGTGTGGGTATCACTTTAATTGACAACTAAAAAAGCTAAAGGTAACTAGTTTAAATTCCTATATACTCGTACCTAATACTTAATCAAGGGTAATACAAGATATCTTCTTTTAATTTTACGCTTAATTTGTTTCATCTTAGGTACTACTACGACATTTTTTAATTAATTGATGCATGACAACAAATTATTTATGTTTCAGTACCTTGGTTATTTTAATATAAATAAATATCATCATATAAACAATTAAAATACCGATTTCCTACACAATCGAGATCTAGTGCACAGTTGTTTATTAATTATTTCATTAATACACCTGAAAACACGAAACTACATAGATGTATCTAAAGTTTATTTAAAATCCTCATTTTTGAACCAACAAAGGGAATTACCTTATATTGAAAATTAACTTCATTACAAAGCTTTTAAATTTTAGTTAAAGGGCAAATGAGAGGGATTTATTTTTAATTTAATTTGAGTTATCACCTTCTCATGAAGGTAAACCATTTTCATATTTATTTTGGCTAAACAAAGCTCGACAAATATTTGGATCAGTTATACAACTCTGCAATCTAAAACACTATTTTCATTTAATCGTCAAATTAGCTTAGCCTTAAATAAGCACTGTAAGGCTTGTATTATGGATACTAGCGTAATGGATAGAAATATATATCTCATATGTAAATAAGTAATATTATTAGGAATATAAATAATTACCCATGACTCAGGTACAAATGCTCATATTCATAATACAAACATCTGTCCTTTCTAGGACTCAAGCCCAGGACCGTCAGTACGATAGGCAGGATCGCTACCGTTGCATCAAACAGTCATCAAATAATAAAAACGTCGGAAAATAAAACATTATCAATTAATTGCCGCCGTTTATTTTTTATTATGTTTTGGTAATAAACCTGTTTTTATTATATTTTACTTTCGTTGGATTACGTTTGGGTCGTTCCGTTTATTCTAAACAGATAAGCCACCAATGTCAGTAACTTTTACTTAGCGTGCACTTTAGTACGTAGTCACGTACCACATATTTCTCTTTAATACCCACAATATCGTTGGCTATTGCTTATTTGGTAGATATTCTACTATACACTGAATTATATTTAATCAAGTTAATCTTTTTTTTAGTGTTATTTTTTTAGTTTGTGTCGAGAAAAATAACACTAAAAGAATTATAGTATTATTTTTCTCAACGTTAAAGATAAGCTCACTTCATCATTTTTGTTTTTTGTTTTACTTACAAAATGGTTGATTTTTAAATGATTTAAATATTGCAATAAAAATACTTCTTTTTTTATTAAAACACTAACATTACCCAACTTTTAATTAGTTGCTTATTGACATCGTTTATTAAAAATGTGATTTGTGGTTTCGGGTATGTGAATGTGAAAATGAAAGGAATTTCAGTGGGCCTGTGGAATTTAATATACATATCATCAGCTTTTTAGTGTCCCTATGGGGACAAGGCAAGGCAAGGGGCTAAAGTATTTCTATGAACTGGGTGCTAAGGATTCAATAATATGACATACTTTCCAAAGCAGGTAGGAGATCTAGATAATATCCTTTTTGGTTACCCATCCGATCACTGGTTCTTATGAAAGTTGCTTCCCAACGCAATTGCCAGATGGCACAGATGTGCTGCGTTTAATTGACACCAATATCTATGTGGATATCTTTCTTCGTGCACTTCTCGAAATTGTATTAATTTCACGTAGATAAATGATTATTAATTAATTGCGAATATTTTTAAGGATATTCAGATGATTAAAAAGAAAATAAAACATACCCGATTATATATATAATACTAACCTAGATCAAACTGAAAAAAAAAATAAAAAAGAAACTAACAAAACACGCTTTTATGGTGAAGCTGAACTAAAAAGTTAAAAATAAATTTCTATATAACAATTTGTGTATGACATGATTCTTACACTATCTCTATATTTTGAAATTAAAATTGTAAGGTGTCTTGGTAACAAATAAAGGAATAAATAAAAAACAACCATGGGTATTGAGCACCCTACGCTTTCTGACACTGACATTTTTTTTTTAATTATTATATTGTCATCGATCTCTGATAAGTATCCGAAATTTCAAATTAATCTGACGATTTGAAGTGGCTAAAAATTATAAAATCCGTTACAAACGAACATACAAACATACAGGTGAAGTTAATAAAAGGTGTTTTGAAAAAAAGCTTTTGGAGCAGAGAAGAAAAGCACCAACCCTTTACACTTAACGGTATCGAAAAAGGCGACTAATGCTACTGAACGTAATAATGACATCTTCCGTTGACAACGAAATAGTCAGCAACGTTTTCAGAATTATGGTCTTTCACTATAATCTCCAACCCGCCTGCAAGGCGTGGATATTATTGCAGAAGACTTATATTTCATACTAAATACTGTTTTTTTTTCCTCAAATACTTTTCATTTTATTATTTAATTAATTCATAAGTTAATTTTGACAACAGCTCAGTATTTTAGATTAATTAAAACTATGATAATGTAAAGCAATCATTACATCAATGTTATTGTTTTTCTTAACCATTTTCAATTTCCCGCGTAATCCACAAAACTTCATAGACACCTCGTTTGATAGATGACACACAAAAAATTCTAAAAGGTAGAAACGTGAATTGGAGGTTAAGTAACATAAAAAATAAAAACATAGTAGACAGTGAATTTTACAATGGAAGAAATATCTAAACCTGAAGGCTTTAAATGTAGTTTTTTTGTCTTTACAGGTGAGTGAGTCAATTATTTACCTAAGATAATAGTGTAAAACTTTAAAAACCTTTTTGTTAATAAAATGTTTTTCTTTACAGAAAAATGCAATTATTTTTATTTCACTCATTAGAGTGTCTTGGTATTATAAGAATTATAAGGACTTTTATATTAATTTGTTAATTAAACATTTAACTGCTAGATTTTTAAATGTAAAGTCATTTTTATTAGAACTCAGTCTCTCGCTAACTGGGCGAGTGCTTTTCCAATCGAACTACCATAACATACCTGACTGCCTAAAGATTTAATAATAGGGTTATTTTATTTTCATGTTTATTCTTTTAAACATAAAATGTGTTGGAATTTAAAAGTATATCAAATTGTAAAATTATTCTGATAAGTAATGATCACGCACGACTGATCTTTATAGTGCTTATGATAAAAAACGGTCAACTCCGTGAATTACCATAAAACATTCACAAACAGAAACTTACATTAAATTCTTTAAATTTTAGATTTTGTAATTTTTTTCAAAGTACCTCAGACTTAAAAAACTGATAGTCAATATTTAGGATTACTTTAAATCGGTATTTTATCACCATGAGAAAGCATGAGAAGAAAGGTCATATACTATTCGACATACTCTTTTCTTTTAATGAAAGATTTTTATCAGCTAATTAAATTGTGCACCATTTTCGTAAGTTTTCAAATATTTAGATTTTAATTACTTCTATATATAGATATACTTATTCCGGCCATAAGTTCTGTTACAAATGAAAATGCATGTTTTTATAAAGTAATGTAATATTACTAAAACCTATATGTAGGTACATATACATATAAATATAAATAGGTATTTATTAAAGTCTCAGCAAAAAATGAAAAACTACTCTATTCGAAATACCTTTGGCTTTTATACAAGCCTTTATTTAATCAGTCTGGCCACGAATCTATGGATTTACGCACTGTTTCCATGGTAAATTTCGCCACTGCTTGCTCCAGAGATTTTTTAAGAGACTCGATGTCGCCGTGTCCTTAAGAGAAGACCGTGTCATCTAAAACTGGCCATATTTGTAGTCTAAAGTGTTGAGGTCTGGGCTAGATGAGGGCCAGTCAGTCAGCCTTATATAGTCCGGAACGTTGGTTTCAAGCCAGGCTTGGGTAGTTTGTGCCTTATAACCAGGTGCAGAGTCCTGCTGGAATGTGTATCGCTGAGAGGTTTCACAACACGATCCAAGACTGTCTCTTGATACACTTTGGCTGAAGTTTTCACATCTTTTTCACAAAAATGTGGCTTTGCGTCACCTTGATAAGACACGCCCCACCAAACCATTTATCGGTAAAGAGAATATTTCTGTGCCTTTCACCTACGTATCGTGACGGAAGGCATTTTGATGAATCCACGCCTCTTTAAATGTAAAGATTGATTAAGGACATGTCTTGTATATAGACGATAAGCACCGAGCTTCAGGTTTTATAATACGCGACAGAGTCCTAGCGATAATCTTCATTTCTCGCGATAAGATTTTTGCTTCCTAATGGGGTTTCGACGAATTCTGGCTTTAACAGCATTTAATAATTGACTTTATAGTTCTAATAGCACACAGCCGCCCCGATCTTTTATGGTCTTCCACAAGTGTTGTTGTATCTGTTGATAGTACGATATACGAACATACGGCTGATATCAAGCTTTTGAAGTGGAGTAAAGGCAATTACTGCAATCCTATTTTCTTTAACACCCCATTCCATATTGTAATTAGATAATTAACACGAAAAAATAAGTGAAATAGCGTGAAATCGAAAGATTTTTCTCAAATAATAAACGCGTTCTAAATTCAAAATAATTAAAATCTTGAAAAAAGAAAAGGTTTTTTAAACAGTATATATATATATATATATAAAATCCCTGTCCTAGTGTTCGACCGCGATGAACTCCGAAACTACTCAACCGATTTTGATGTTTTTTTTTCATTTTTCTGTATTTGTTCAGACTTAGGATATAGGATAGGTTTCATTTTAATTTATAACATAGTAACGCCTGGCTGGGTCAGCTAGTATTCTATAAAAATAAAAATCAATGTTTTTCACTATTCGCTCCCAAACCAACCAAAACGGTTGATAGAATACAAATTATCTGTGCATCTATTGTAATATCCGGCCAAGGATGTTTTTGATTATGACATTTTATACATATAATATAACTATACATTTATGCTTTCCAGAATATAGTAAAGCTTGAAACATTTCTCATTCAACAGAATGACGTTGTTTATTCTTTTAAAGATTTTTTTATTATTTCCCTAGTAAACCCACTGCGTCATTGAGTTTTAATTTTAGCTCATGATAGAACTAGTCAAACCAAGATACTGGAACTTACTTTTGCGTGGTGTTGGACAGAGAAAATGCAAGGGTAGACAATTTTTCTGTGTCGCAGTACAAATAGCTGTGGGGGATGACACGAATCTTAGGAGTCGGTGGGCGCTCTTTCTATTTGCGGGTCACAGTAAAGAAAAATATATTCCAATTTAAAGAGATAGTACGCGACTTGAATGATTTATGCTAGAACTTTTCCGTGAACAGACATACTCGGAAACCTACAAGCGTAAAAAGCATAAGAATATACATATATCTCAAAATCTAACTTTTGGCAAATTTAATATTTATTTTGAGACTAGCGACCCGCCCCGGCTTCGCACGGATGCAATGCTCTACTATATTGTATTGTTGACATGTATTATACATATAAACCGTCCTCTGGAATTACTCTATCTATAAAAAAAAAACCACATCAAAATCCGTTGCATGGTTTTAAAGATTTAAGCATACATAGGGATATAGGGACAGAGAAAGCGACTTTGTTTTATACTATGTAGTGATTACCTGGCTTTGTTATCTAAATATATATAAAGATTGCCGATTGACTGACCGACAGGTACCGCGCACTTTATGGGGATGGAAATGGAGAAAAGTCGTTGTATGGAAATCTGCTATTTTCAAAGTAATTCACATGGTCCTGGTAAAAAATAAAGGTACAGGGACATTTGTGTTTTACTTAATATTATTCTATACTAGAGGAAACGAAAGAAGCGTTAAAACGTTGTATAAAATTTCTATATAATTCTTCAACTTAGAAAAGTGAAAGTTCGTCTTGAGGTTTTGATAAAACATATATTTCAGCATTTTATAAAATAATAATAATAATAATCTTTATTTGCACTATACACGCTTACATAAAATATAGATTTAATAACTTAAATTTAATTTATTAACGTTAATAACATTAGTCTAGGACTATGTCGCAGTTATTAGCGCCCACCTGGAACTTTATCAAACATTTTCTTTTATTTAACAAATTTAAAAAGTAACATGTTTTAGGTATATAATTTAACGTTTCATTTGACAAGGGACTCGACATCGTCATAACTGAGGCTTAAAAGCCACTTGTTCAAAACTGCTTTAGGTACGATTCAGACCGACCGGCCCGCATCGGCTCGGCCCGGAACGGATGCGGACGTATCCTGCGGCAGCCGTACGGCTGCCGCAACTGCCGTATGCGTGCTGCGACAGCCGACAGCGCCCGCGGCATGAGTAAACACCCTGACCGCCCAGAAGTGCTGCTTGCATTACGCTGTGTAGACTCCATAGAATTATAATAGTACGAACTAACGTATTGTGTTGTTATTTTAGCACGGCTTCTATAGCTTTAGTTATTGTTCTGAGCGTTCGACAGCCGCACGGCTCCGAATTGACCGACGCATACCGATGGAGCTGTCGCGGTCGCGGTATCCGTCGGGAGCCGCTCGTATCCGAACGGCGCCGACCGGAGCCGACTAGAGACGACGGGCCGTCGCGGAATGTATATGTGGCAGAAATATGAACTGTAATTTCTTGTTAGAAGTTTCAATTTCCTTTACCGCATTGTGAAATGCCTTCCGGGCCGGGCCGATGCGAGCCGGTCGATCTGAATCGTACCTTACACTTGCGCAGAGGTATTTTTGGAGCGGAGCGAAGCGAAGCTCCCATGGATCAGCTTCAATTGTTTATAATTGATTCTATTGTATAATACAGAGTTAAGGTATAAATAATGAAGTCTAGCCGAAACCGTACTACACGTTTCGACTTTGAAGGCACTATTGGGCAATCTCTTATTTAAAGAAAACCTTTGACTATACTCGCAAGACGCATGCTTAAGTAAAATAAGATTAATTACAAATTCACGAACGGATAAGCTTTCCATAACTCATACCGTTGCTTAGTAGGGAACCGGACAGGTTTATATGTTATTACTTTTAATACTGCCTGTTGAACTCGTTCCAGGTGTAGGAGATGCGTCTTACCCGTGGCACCCCAGACAGTGATGCAAAATGTCAGTAAAGACTGTGCCAAAGAGAAGTAGATAGATTTGATTGTGTCAAAATCACTGTCTCTCAATTTGCAGAAAATGAAGATTAGTTATATGATAAGTGCTGAGATGGCTTTCACATGCTCCTTCCATGACATAACACTGTCAACTATTACACCCAAGTATTTTTCGTGGCTAACCCGTACGACAGGAATACAGTTGTGTATAGCACAAGAAGTTTGAGCAATAGATGAGAACCGCCTCTCATGTAAAGATATACGAGTATATATAATTATTTCACAATGAATTGATAATAAGTTTAACATTTTAGATAGATTTTGATATTTATGTAAAACAGTTTGTAATATTAATATTATATATATAATAACCATGCATAAGAGACAAATATAAACAAGTCATTTTTGTTTAATAAGTTTGCTAAGGTCAGCTTTATCTTTGATCCAATGTAATGGAGCTTCTTCCTTTTCTCGAATGAATACTTTGTCATTCGTTGAACAGCAATATTTGTATTCATTATTATTAAAAAAACCGAGCAATATAAAAAAATCGTTTCATTTTGGCAGTAAGATTTTCCTAGATATAAATAGGCTAATAGGGTCTTGATCTTCCATTTGATTTAATATGTTTCTTGTGTGAATTCAGTATAGAATCCTTTCTAATCCCACTTGTAAGTTCAGTTATAATCATTGTATTATCGGGACTTCAGGAGCCAATGCGAAAGATGTATTTGTCTTCATTGGGCTGAATAGTCATAGAAACTAAAGATCCAATATCCATTACAGTATTTAATAAAGACGATTTTGTCTCTATTTTATAAATGAGAATATTTATTAATCACACTTAGAACGAGAGCTCCGTTCAAATTTTTCATGTCTATCTTCAAGTGACCCTCTATACTTATAAGTCTGTGTAGCCTCTTCCTTAAGTGTGTTTACCTGCTCCACAATTAAGTCGTATTTATTTGAAAGAAATTTGATTTAGGTTCTTATATCATTATTTTGATTCTTGATTTCTTCAATCGCATTACAGATTTTATTCAATTTGTTTTCCTGCTGTTCCATAAAGTTAAAGAACAAGCCCCTCATTTCAATCCTAAAATTTGCTATTTGCACATTTTTTGTGTTTGCCCTTTTGCGTTTTTTCAAGACTGAATATTAGACGTGTATGCCAATACCGCTTCGTTATTATCAGACTGACAGTGCGATTCGCAGTCCGACGCAAGCACAGTTAAGACGGGTAGTAGTGAACGGCGCCGAAGCAGGCGGCGAATGTCGCACAGACATATAAAATGAAGGTTATTGTTAATCGTCGTGAAGTACCAGGAACTAATGTTAAGGTGAAGATAAACTAATGGCCCGCCTAATGACTATTCATTGGTGCTGGACGAAAATAACGGAGGATAAGTAGGCGACGCCTATTCTATTGTTTGCAGAACTGATAAATACGTTGGCTCACTCACCACCACATCGACGAATTCTTGTATTATACAATCCTTGTACGACGCAACTAATTTTTGCATTAATATTTTATTATTTTATTGAAATATTAATGAAATAGAATTCAGTAACACGTCTACTTGCAAGCGAGGTCCGAGGGGAAGGGGAAATACCTATATCCCTAATTGGGCAAAATAGAAAGCAACATATTCTTTATCAAATCTGTGTTTAATGTAATGGGCATGAAGTTATACATAGACCCCTCGTAAGAAAATATTGGTCACGGGCCTCAGTTTTTTAGAAAAGTCTGGTGCCCCTAAGAGAGATTAAAGAGTTAAAATTTTGTTTAAAAAGTCCACCAGTTTTAAAAAGAGAAGTATAAAATCCAGTACTTTGATGCAAAATAAACACACTTATTTCATCACCTCTGGATATACTATGCCTAAAAAGATGAAATAGTAAGTTTGTTGTTAAGTAATTCCGTCACATTTAAAGTTCAAAAATGACATTCTATACACAGGCTCTTTGCAGAAAATAAGTTAATACGTATTTTCGAAATACAGTTATCGTAGGTACCATGGGAGTTAAAAAAGGGATCATAATTTGGTATGAAAATTCTAGCATAGTTTTAAATAATAAAGTCATGTTTTAAAGCTTTTTATTGACAATGAACAAAGTGGGTTAAGTAGCGGGTATTTTTTTAATAAATTTTGTTTTGTTAAGTATGCAGCATGAAGACCAATACACGGGCTCAAATTGATATGAATGGATACGGGTTTCAGTATTTTAGAAAATTCTTTACAATTAGATATTAAAAAAAGTAATAAAAGGTTGTACGAAAAATAAAGGAATAAACACGAAACCTAATACCTTTAAATAAATACCGTCTGCCTCGGTAGCATAGTTGTCTATATATGCGACCACTGAAAATCAGTCCCAAAATGAATTTAGAATAGTTGCTTGGTAATCGAATTTACAACACGAGGAATTAAACATATGAAAGTATTATTTGTATTCTTTTAATATAAATTAACCCATATCTACCATTCAGAGGGCATTGAAAATGGCCACTTATTTGGATGTAGTCTTTTTCAGTATCATCAATCTTACTTTCAAATCATTCCAGATGGGACAAGAGATATTTTTTGAATAAGAAATTTCTTGAATGCTTTGTAAAAGATATGTTTGGCGAGGGTGGCTTCAAAATATTTGAGCAGAAATTTGCTTTTTTTTACTGTAGATATTTCTTAAAGAATTAGAGGTCTTATTAATGTTCCTGTTAGCCCTCGGGATAGGCAAAGCGTTTACATTACACAGATGGGTTCACGTTCTTAATACTATAGCGAAGTTTTAAATCAGTCTCTTTAGCGGATATCTCAACAGGTTTTTTTTTTAATCAGTTCGCTCTTTACCTCAATCAAGCCCGGGGGCCACGATGGAACGAGCTAACCCAGAAGGTGCATATACACCTTCGCTTTAAAAACAGATGGGTTATAAGTACTGAAAAATATAGACGCAGAGAGGGAGTTCCACTCCTTTGTGGTGCGCTTTATAAAAGAAGTTGAGAAGCGCTTGTGCGACAGGTAGGAATAGCAACCAAGAAAGGGTGATAGCCGGCAGTGCGTCTGGAAGGGTGATGGCGTCATAAGCGTATGCAGCTCCTGAGCACACTCTCTAAAATACAATCTGTAGAAGACCGACAGACAGACAACTTTGCGGTGGTGAGCTGAGGTGTGAAGCTTGTGCTTTACCGATTTGCTGTCACTAAAGAGCCTCTCGTCTCTGCGCTGAGTCGTGTCCAGTGCAAGCAAGTTGGTATTTTGCTGAATCTTCTCAGAGGTTGCTGTAATATTCCATGCAAGATCAGACTTGAGCTTTAAACAGAGTCAAAAGGTGTCCTGGCGTGAAATATTGCTTGAACTTATTTAGGACGCCCAGCCTTTTAGCTGCAGTTTAAGCCTTGGACTCGATGTTGGCGCCAAAGTTGAGGTCTGAAGATAACTCCATGCCAAGAAGATCGAGGTTGTCGGTCATGGGGACAGATGTACCTCGGAAAGTAGGAGTGAGGTTGAAGGAACTCCTTTTTACCGTGAAAAGATACGCTTGCGTTTTGGAGGCGGTGAAATTAACGAGGTTACTGCTACCCCACTGGGAAACGTAGCTTAAAATCTGGTTCATTCGCTCAACCATGGCCTCTCTCATCAACATCAGTTCTTCACCGCCGGCTTTCGCATTACACAGGTATATCTCTACGATAGTACTGTCATCTGCATACCCAACAATTCCTGGTTTCAACAGGTCATTGATGTGCAGCAGGAAAAGCGTCGCAGAGAAAACAGACCCCTGAGACACTCCGGCATCAGTAGCTACTGAGTCGGAGGAGCAGCCATCGACAACTACTCTGATCGACCGTTCAGGCAGGAAATCGGCTATCCAACTACAAAAGTCAATGGGAATACAATACACAGGAAGGTCACAGGTCTCTGAAGAGATCGTTGTCTTCTAGGTATGAGAACAAATTCCTGTTCAGCACTTTTTTCATAAGCTTACAGGATATGGTAATGATGGCAATTGATCTGTAGTTGCATGAGTACCATTTTTGGGTATTGGCTACAAATTAGAAAGCTTCCAGGATTTTGGTAAGGTTTTTGTTTTAAAATTTTGCCGCCAAGAATAAGATGCAAAGAAAATATACATCTCATCCCATCTGCTGACTCTTAACGCCATACCCGCGTCATGCCCCTTAGGCTATCATCCCGAAGAGAGCAGATCGCTACGGATTTTATGGTCAGACGTTCCCAATTCGAGTAAACACCGATACCAATTGTTTGTGTGGATCAGCTGTCAGCGGTAAATCAAGACAATTGGGTATGTCAGCAATATCTGGGATTCGCGTCGCTTGATCCACAAGCTGGGACAGATTTAGCGCTAGGGCAAATCGTCGCACTTGTTTTCAGTTTTCTGGTATATGAATAGCCACTCTTTGTGGTGAGCGTTGAAGTCCCCCCGAAGAACAAGCTCCGCCTCTGGATATCGCTGAGTTGCCAGGTCTGCCGTCTCTGTGAGGTAATCTGTGAGGTAGTCTCCCGTTCACCGCTATGCGATCAATACACACGCACGTAGAGCATCTACTCTACCCCTGTAGCCACCAGAAGCGAAATTACGGTCAACCCGGATTTTTCAAATCATCGGAGATGCTTACAGCAAATTTTATTGCAGACGAACACACAGACCCCTACACAGATCTTGAACTTATGCTCAAGTGTGTAACAAGGGTAGTTGAGGTACGCTTCGCCCGACGGGGTTGCTATCTGAGCCTCCGTCGAGAAGAATAGGTGCGGCTTCTCGGTCTCCAGATGATGATGGACCGGATCGAGAATTGAGTGGTCCTCTAATATTCGCAAGGTGAACTTTTAATGGGAGGAAGTGCAGCCATTTTTTTAGTTGTTCCTATTTTTTGTAATGAATTTTGCGGGGGTTGGGTTTCAGTCGAGTCAATCACGAAAGTTTTCCTGGTCTAAGCTGACCGTTAAAGGGAACTCATATGGGGCAGCCTTTCACGCGTGGCTAGCGCGCTAGTTGGGTCCCCTACTAACCACGGTCGGCCAACGGCTAAAACCGTGCTTCGGATCCCACTACCCTCCAGAATGAGTTACCTGGTACAGCATTGCCAAGATACTAAGACCGGTTCTGAGTTATGTAACTAACTTATTACCAACCTCCACTGGCACTGGCACTCCCGCCCTCCGACGGAACGCATCAAAGCTGCTTGGCGATGGATTTCGGTCGGTTAGTGGTCGCGAGCCAGGCAGCCCCTCGCGGAGCCTACCACCGCCGCTGGGATCATCAGCCGTCACCACGGGCCAAATTGATTCGTGATGCCGTAGCCTAGGGTGGACTGCTAGGAGGTAGATCCCAACCACCCCTAATTTTACAA
The DNA here is from genome assembly GCA_927399485.1 of Calamotropha paludella. Classification (NCBI taxonomy): domain Eukaryota; kingdom Metazoa; phylum Arthropoda; class Insecta; order Lepidoptera; family Crambidae; genus Calamotropha; species Calamotropha paludella. Next base: position 14,242,982 of record OV656804.1, on the reverse strand, counting down.
TATTTAACAATAACTTTAATTATTTAAGGTCAATATTTGGCATGCCGCTATATGGGGTCCAGCAAATTAGAATACTACTGACTATTCAAGGGCATTAAAGAAATATATGAAATATTTAGATCTTCGCTCAAGACAGCCAAATATTTTAATTTCTTTAATTACTTCCTGGTGCAACAAAAATATTCTAGAACATTTTGAATCATCTTAATCTTAACAAGAAATATAACTATTCGAATAAAAAAGGCTTTCGATCACCTACCTTGTTTTAGCTGAATGAAATCATTGGCACCCTATTTGGAAGTGCTTATTACGGTTCAAGCTCGCTTAAGCTTTGGCGCTTATTCGTATCTGGATACTCAAATGGAAATACATTAAAATCAATTTGAATAGATAACAGCTTCGAATGAAAATCTACGTTAAATCTGAAATCGTGAATGTTAATTATATTTTTTATTTGATGAATCGATTTCAATTGGAATTGAAAAGAAGCTTATATAGAAGTAACTATTTAGATTTTTGTAATAATATTTGCTACACATGCAGAAACAAAGAGTTATACATTATGCAAGCAAAAATAATTTATCGTACCTGATTCCTTTTCTTTTATTTTTTAAAGCTTGTAATTTTGGATATTGTTTACACACTTGTCAACTAGATTTAAATAAAAAATTGCAAATTAAAATATTTTATCTGGTCGATGTGGATGTCTGTAAATGTGAAATGTCTGTAAATCCAAGTTAAGTATCTACAGCACTTGTGTTATGGAATTCAGAAACAAGGACAGTACCACAAAATCCAGGAAAGTTTATTTTCTACATTATCCCGGCCAGGATAGAACCCGGAACATCAGAATGGCGTTACCATGGAAACAGGTAAGAGAGCTACTTGATTGATACGCCACTTGATATCGAACTCATTAATATCTAGGATATTTTTATAAGAGATGCACGTAATAAATATTATGTACTTAGTACTAACAATATTATTCAGACCTCTAACATTCGTCAAAAACTCGCAAAAAGATCAAATAACATTTTTCATGAATATGGAAATCAGGCAACGAAAATTGAGTCAATTTTCAGCAATAGGCAGATAAGTAAAACAAAGTTGAAATGAAAGCATTAGATTTATATTTACAGAGCATCTTGGGAGCGCATTTTTGCCTCATTTGTCTTCTATATGGCCATTACTGTAATGTTTCCCTGGAGGAGAACACTTCTCAAAAGATATTAAATAATGGCGGAAATGAACGTTTCGATAAATTATATTGAATTTTTCGCATTAGGAGCCGTGCTCAACGGAGTGGATGGGCTTTGTTAAGATAGAAACAAGTGCCACTTTCGGTGAAAATTAGAAAAAAACCTGATTTTTTTCGTGAATTATGCCTACAACAGCCGTCGTGCCCTACTTAAGCTTAATGAAACATATTTTAGGGTTTTAATAGTTCAATAACTATGATCCTTTTTAAGATCACTTACACATTTTTGACAAAGTGTAGGCAGGCCTTCCCACTCGGTGGTCCGACGATCTGGTGAAGATCGCGGAAACTACTTGGATGCGGGCAGCGAAGAACCGTTCAGTGTGGAGATCCTTGGGGGAGGCCGGCAGTGCACGTCATTTGGCTGAGACGACACGTTTTTTAATGCGGCCCCTCACTGCCAGTAATAGATTCTGTTTTATCAATATATGATTGATTTCTCAGTAATAATATAATTATATGTATCAATAAACTATGCGAATAAATGCTAGAATAACAACTACATAATTCGTTGCGAACTGTGATGGTCGGCAATGCTACACAATGATTTATAATTTGGGCACTATGCAACTAAATTGCAACAAATTTTCTAGAATCAAGCTCATATGAAAACATAATATTTCATATACAAATTATTAGATAAAGAAAAATAAATACATAAGTCCTCCGAAACTAATGAGATAATTTTATGGGTCGGGTTCGTTGACCTAATAAGATTCAAATGTTTTGCGCGCTGAACCTGCTTAGCAGATCATATGCGGAACCATAGCAAGAAATTTGTCACGTATAAACTTTACGGCCACTTGACGGCTTACGGTTTTTATATAACTTTCTGCGTAAATCTCCGGATACGTCTTGTTTGCCATGTAACAGCTGGTAGCGCAATAATTTAAAAGTGCTGTTGAATTAATTTTTTTCTAATAGTCGGAAAATTTCTCTCTTTAATGTAATGTAATTCGCTATAAATCTGAGCAAATTAAGCTGGTATGATTAAGCTCGGTTTTGAACCACTTTGTTGGGGGCCGACCCAAATTTTAGATCTCTAACACTCTACATTTAACTGTTATATGTTTTCCTAATAAGCGCTTTTTGAGTGAAAGTAATATTTTTGTAAATTATTGGTCAGTTTATATATATGTGACGGTAAGTGTGATTAATTGAAAATTATTAATAATTACCAAAAATTATTAATGATAAAACTTCAATAACCTAACCTAACCTAACCAAATCATGAGGTAAGTATTAATAATTACTGGTAATTAATAATGATAACCCTCGTAGTCACATTTACCGTAACATATATATAACGGACGATTAAGATAAATAAATAAATAAGTAACCATGACTCTGGAACAAATTCCTTAGTAGGAGAGCCGTCGCTGGGATATTGAATATTAGTATATGGAAAGAAAAAATGTTATATGAAAGGTGGCAGGAGTGTAAGAGGTTTTTAAAAGTGGAAAAAAAAGCCACACGAAGAGACTCGAGGACGTGAGATATTGATAGCGTTTATGATTCTGTCGGTTTGCATGGCGAAGTTGCCGAATAGAAAGATACAAAATAAGAAAAAAATATTTATGCATGTCTGACATTCAAAGAGAAGGTTAAGTGAACACTAAAGAAGCTTCCTTTCATAAGACTGACGATATAGAGGCTCCGCAAGATAGCTGCGGCGTTTATAAAATGTAATTAAAATCGCCATTTTGAAATACTCGAGCACGTCAGATTATCATACAGACAGTTCAGCTTTATATCCCAGACGTGCTGCCCCATAATCTACAACAACAGTCCGTAATAATAATTTTCTTTTACATCATTTAATAATTTAAATTGAATGCAGGGAAAATGGCATTCAAAATCTATTTACTTTATTTTATTATTTAAAATGTTAATAAAAATTGATAAGTTAATAATAAATTAATAATGTGATATTTTAGAAAATATATTTTTTTAAATTTATCATTATAATTATTTCGTAAGGTTACGGGGGAGTGGGACATATCAAATTCACAGCAGCTGCACGTTCTGAACTTTATTGGTGATTTTTGTTGCCTTGGCTTATGGAATTCTGCAGATGTTATTTTTATTGTAAATAATACAAAATGGAACACGCTCGGGAATATCGCGGTGATTGGAATACACTTTTCAGCAACTTCTTTACTCACTTCATCCTAATCTAACATGCGCGAGTATTTTTATAACATTAGATTTTTTTCACTATTCTGATCAGCTGCTCTAGACGCACAGCCCCACAAAAAGGGTTTATATATATTGAAATTACTTAAAATAGTGCAAGGCTTATACTAATCTTCCCTTTATATTATTCAGGAAAGTCTTTATTTGGAAATTCCAAAATCCCTTATTGGACTCCCTTAGCATCCGCCTGTTGAAATAAAATAGTTTTTATTTCAAAAATAACAGTGCCGTCTAAGGACGCCCAAAAGAAGCGAAGCTTTATGGTATAAATCGAAAAAGAGATAAAATGTCACGCCAGCCACGCAAACTGACATGATGGAAAGTAAGACAGAAGGCCACGCACGCTGAGGGGAGGCAACTGGCTTCTATATATTAGGTAACGGTGCTAAAACCACGATCTCGTGTAACGGTAAAACTGACGCTTAGCAGGAATAGAGTGGCCGCGCGGCAAGCGCCTATATGCGAGCGGCCCGAATGTCCGTATAGAAGCTTCGCTTCAAAAAGAACTTACTTTAATAACTTAAGTCGTGTTGGTTTTATTTGTTAGTAATAAATATAAGATGGAGGTCGGTCCCCTGTACGATCTTATCTTCTAGTTCTTCTAAATAAGTCTCCTCATTTCCAAACTGGTCATCAGGAGTTATTAGTAACTAATAAATTATTGAAAGAAATAAATAATATAATACATAAATGAAATATTTTAAAATATAACTTTGTATATATTTATTAGTTATGACAAAAATTGGACGGTAGTCGCTATGATGGTCATTATCTTATTGTTAGTTATCCAGTGAACACTATTTATGAAAGGGTGGCAAAACGCCAGAATTAAGATAAATCTTTATTTGGCAAAACATGAAATGGAAATCCGTCATCAAAGTCATGCTTAGGAAACCAATCAGATACCGCACCAATGCATTATGCATTGGTGCGGTATCTGATTGGTGTGATATCAAGAAAGTGATCTTCTTACAGTTCGTGGTCTTTTTATTCTCAGAGTAACGATTTCTACACATTCTTCTGTCTTTAAATCAAAAGACCACAAGAAAATGCTTACTAAAAGTGTTTTCAAGGTTCCTGTCCCCACAATCAATAGTAGACACACTAAAAAGAACGGCACCTACCTGCATCCATACAGTTACAATAAAGTTCAATCACACTGCCATATACAGAACTGCTCACCACTGGAGATGAAGAAAGCAGTTTCAAAATGGATTATTGCTTTATCTTACGAAAAATTGGAAATAATATTAAGATCACAAAGTTAGCCCGTCAAGTCTTCGATCAACAATCGAAGTGTCATGTGGTCATAACTATGAATTCCCGATCCCAAAATTCATATCGCGGAGCTTGATAGGTTACATGCGAAACTGAGTACGTAAAGACACATACACACACTCACACACACGTGCTTATAGTAAATTTATACATAAACGTCCAATCTCAATTTTGTAAAGTCGATTGACGAAAAGTGCGCATACTTACCTTGGCGACATATGAAAAAAGATTGTCTACAGGACAGGCCTAGCCTTGTTTGGAAATCTCTGCAATCATTTAGCCTTACTAAGCGTTTACAATGTTAGCACCTAGTGTTTAAGATAATGTACTCTTTTCTATGTAAAAGCCTTGCTTATATTGTTAAATAAACTTATTATTATTATTAATTACTGTAAAAAAAAATATTTTTGAATGATCAAGTTTTTTATGTTATTAAAGAGTAAGAGTAAATTTATCTTTTCTTCAATTTAAAGAGACAACTTTCTCATTCTTAGTTACTAAGCAACTGTCTCCGTAAAACTATACGACACAGAGAAATTTGATGTTAGCTATAGGTAGCGGTTATACACCTATCCGTAATAACTAATGTGAAACCATATAAACTTATCTCACATCAACCTAAGTCAGCGTTTGAAATGTAACAGGTACATTCGACACAGTAACATAGTTTTAAGTGGATTTAAAGGAAATAGCTACCCCTGCGTATTATCAAAATTAAAATATGCACAATAATAAACCAAAGGATATTTGTATTACTAGGGCGAAATTGTATTTTTAATTGAAATATACATACATAATTTGAAGATTTTTTTAAAATTTACAATGGCTTCCTGATTTTTAGGGAGTTCTAAAAATTAAATGCTTATGTCCACTTTAAGCTTTTCTATTCAAATTACTTCAGATTTAGAAATGGAAACCTTTTTATTCAGCTGTAAAACATAAATTACAACTAAACATATTGTGTGATAATAATGAAATAATTAAACCTAATCGAAATGCTCTCCTTTGTCTAGTTTCAGAGCTGATACAAACAGATCTAGTGTTGTTAGTATTCGGAACGTTGCTGTCGTTCGACTGTCCTCGTTAGCTGGCGTATAGCCGAGCCAACCGCACCTGGCTTACTCTTGAGCCGCACTTAAATTTACTTTCCGAAAATCCTGTCCTTAAAATCTCTACGCTTTCTTGGTCTGTTAGAAATTGCTAAAAGAAAGCCAAAGATTTTTAAGGTACTTTTTAATTTTTATGTATCAAAGTTCTTCAGAAAATTTTTAATAGATTGTAAAAAAAGATTCAAGATTTTATTTATTTAAATGTTCTTGGCTAAAAGATGTCTTGGCAATATTACTTATTATGGCAATATTACTCACTTAGCCAAGGTCTACCAAATAATTTTACCACCAAAAGTTGAGAAGCTTTTCACCGATTAAAATATCAAAATAACGCAAACCTTATTTTTTTTTTTATATCACTATTTTTTATTATTTTATTTAATTTATAACTGTACCAGCATGCATATTTCCTGACTCTGACAGACAGACATGACTTCTTTTTTGTTTTTATTTTATTATCCTGCACCGACCCTGCTAGTTAGGTTGGGTATTCATTGTTATCCAGGCTTGTGCTTTTATGTTCATCTTCTTTTTGTACTATGTTTTGTTTTGTTCTTTTTGTGTTAATTTAGACTTCTGTGTGTTATTCGTTGTTTTTAATTTATATTACTATTTGTTTAATTTGCATATTCGTACATATATATATATATATATATTCTTTAATTTTCCACCTTCCGTGCACCAAACAGGCCCTGACAGAATACCAGCGTTGCTACGACAAGCATTCGTGTCATTGTGCTATACTGTAACTTCTATTTGTAAAATTTATTTCTATTTTGTGTTGGTCAATAAATGTTTCTCTCTCTCTCTCTCTTATATCGCAGACATTCCAATTGCAACTCTTCTAGTTTAGTGACCGTCTGTTATGTAGATCTGTTCTGAAGCAGCAGTAACCTATAGTGGTTGATTAGCTTCAGTTGTTTAGCAGCTAGTTCTTAAGTTGCAGTTACTTACAATAGATATCTGCCGTAATTGTTTGGCCAGATTTTCAAAAGCTGTAGTGAACAACACTGGCTCTAGTCCACCAAACACTTGAAAGTAACTTTTTCTAGGTGAATTGCTTGGGGCAGGATTTTGCTGGTTTTCCATGGTTCAGCCATTGCGACGAGCGCTTCCGATTATCGTACAGGATCCACTTTTCGTCATATGTAATGATCCGATTTAAAATCCCTTCATTATTGTGTTGGTTTAGCAATGTAATGCAGCAGTGGAAGCGTGTTTGATGGTTTAATTTACTCAATTCATGATGTACCCACCTTTCAAGCTATTATACTTCCGATTCGCTTCAAGTGGATTAAAACAGTGTTATCATTCATACCGAAGCTGCAGCTAACTCTGAAGTGGTTTGCGATGGAGCCGCTTCCTGAAAAGCCTTTAATTCTTCATTATCCACTTTGGTCTCAGGCCGTCCACGGAGCTTATTCTGAAGGTCGAAATTACCGGAACGAAAACATTGATACAGTGTTTTTTTTATTTACGACACAATTGCACATTACACACCGATGATACTTCGAGCTATTTCTGCAGCACTATTGCCACGGTAGAACTCGTACTCGTTAATATAACGATATATCATGTTTTCCATTGTGCGTTTTGAGCGACGCCAAAGAAAAAACTAACCAGGCAAAAACAAATGAATACTGTTTTCGGAATTCAAATGTGCCAACTAAATGGATTTATAAATTTCAAATTTTTACACAAAGAGCAGATATTTTAGATCTAAATGGCCAGTACGACAAAAAGCAAATTTCATATGTAAGGACCTAATATAATAAACTTATACAAGTTGAAGCAAGGCATAATGACTATATGGAACTACAGTAGAATCCGGTTATAACGACGGCGAAGGGACCGGTGATATTAGGTCGTACTAACCGGAAGTCGTACTAAAGGAAGTGACCAAAAGAAACAAAAAAAAAACATTTGAATCAAAATATGTATTTATTTACATATGTATGTATTTCACAAAATGTATTATTGTAATGAAAATAAAAGTAACATTAATTCAAAAATGTACTTCAATGTCTAAGGTAGGATAGCAAAATAACCGTGCGCGTACATGATGTACATCTCTAATATAATCTACATAACAAATGACAAAATATCTAGTGCAAAAAGTCTGTAATTTTTGATTGTTTTTGGCTTTTATTTCTATAGTAAGAAGTACGGATTCGGTTATGCAAACAAGACATCATTTTTTTCATATTGTCATCTTCAAAATTAGAATGCACAAACACATTCAGCACTTCTGCAGCTTTTAGAGCTTCAGATAAAGTCGGAGTGGTACAATTTTCTTCCAGGCCGTCGTCGTCATTATCGTCGCTATCTTGACCGTTGTCGATAACACTTTGTAGAATATTTTCGTCAGTCGGCTCCTCACAAGTTGCGAGATCATCATCAATAGCAGAATATTGTTCAAGTTCTTCATTTCCCATGGGAAGTCCTTTATCCAACGCTCTCGCCCAGATAGACAGCGGCAAATCATCATCGTCATCGCTGGCGGAAACAACACTGAGACTGTCTTGGACAAATCCAGCGTGTCTATAACAGTTGAAAATCGTCGCTGATGTAAGCTTATTCCATGCGTCGTAAATCATTAGAATAGCATCCAGTATTGTGATCTTCGGATGTTTGGCACTGCTGGTGTTTTCATTTGCATCAAGATTAGCGATAATTTTTAGAACCAGGTTTTTACGAAAGTTTGATTTTAACACTCGAATTATTCCTTGGTCCATAGGTTGTAATACAGATGTTGTGTTCGGTGGCAGAAAAAATAGAGTTATGCTTCTCAAATCGCTGATCTGGGGATGAGCTGGACAATTGTCAACTAGAAGCAGGATCTTTTTATTCTTCTTAGTCAGTTCACGATCCCAGTCGCGTACCCATTTGATAAAAATATCAGATGTCATCCAGGCTTTGTGATTGCTTTCATAATCTACCGGGAGAGATCGTACATTTTTGAAACATCGTGGGTTCTTTGACTTGCCAATAATTAACAACTTCTTTTTTATCGTGCCACTCATGTTAGCTGCAACCATCACAGTTATTCTGTCTTTCGAAAGTTTTCCTCCTGAGCATTTTTCGCCTCTAAATTTTAATGTTTTATCTGGCGTTAATTTAAAGAATAATCCTGTTTCATCTGCGTTAAATATTTCATCGTCACTAAATTTTTCTCGCAAATTAGGCCAAACTTTGCTTAGCCACTCTGTTACATCGCTCTGTTCAACCGACAAAGACTCACCAGCAATTTTTCCGGCAACAATATTGTGTCTCTTCTTGAAACGGTTAATCCAACTCGCCGAACAATCAAAATTCAGAATCTTTAGCTCTTTAGCGAAAAAAGTAGCTTTTTGTTGAAGCATAGGCCCATTTACGGGTATTCCACGATTACGCTGCAGCTTAAACCATTGTAAAAGTGCCGAGTCCACTTGTTCTTGAGACGATAACCTCACACGTTTAAGTTTTAAAACATTCGCATTGAACAAAGGTTCTATTTTGTGTTTATTTTTCTTAATTGTTGATATTGTCGAATGATTTACACCGAATTCCTTCGCAATCGTTGCATTCGACTCGCCAGCTTCTAAACGTTGTATTATAACACTTTTTTCTTCAACAGAGAAACTTTTTCGTTTTATAGAAGCCATTTTTGTACGCCAAACTACGCATCACCCGCTAATTAACGCTGAGAACTAAACGGTCACACACGAATCACTGACGTGCAAGCAAGGGGGGGTGTCAAGCGGAGATAGTTTCATACCTACGATTTATTTGTAAACACGTCAACGCTCATCGTCGTTGTAACCGGATAATTTTATGTGATATACCGTCGTTAAAAGCGGTCGGTCGCTGTAAGCGGAGTCGTAATAAACGGATGTACTTTCATAAAGGCTCATATGAAAACCAAACAATCGTCTACACTCACGTCGCTAAAAACGGTTGGTTGTTATATGCGAAGTCGTACTAAACGGACTACACTGTAAGTATTATAAAAAAACCTATATTCAAGTTGTTTTTTATTTATTGACTAGCTGATCCGGCCACGCGTTGCTAGTTTTTTGCGCGTGTTATGAATTAAAAAAACTATCCTATCTCTTCAGTTGTACCAAATTACACATTAATACCAACTTTCATCAATATCGGTTGAGTTGGTGAAGAGTTCACTGGGAACATACATAATTAATCAATCATAATTAATTTAATAGACAAGTTAAAAAGCATAATTAATATTATTTATTTTATTAATATTTTGTATATACAATTCCTGTTCGCTTTAATTTTAGGAATCTTATGACCTGCAATAATTTCATTATAATATTTATTTTAATAACGTCTTTGTTTCCACAATGCCACCACAACTTTCTTAAATGAAAGACAATTTAGTAGACAAACCTCTTTGAATAACCTTAATCACTATCCTTAAGTTTACCGTCACAGAGTGGTTTCAACCTTCTACATAGATCGACAAACCGGTTGGTAATTAGATTAGTCCTACAGAAGGCGAAGTTTCCCGTAGATTTCTCGCTATAACTACATTACGTCACTGCTCCGTGCAAGTGGCCTATTCATAGTTGCCAGTCATTGGTTAATTAAGCAAACACAACAAGGCAGCAGTATCCACATTGTTGTGGAATGTATTGACGTTATATTGTCAGATTAAATTTTGCACAAACAACGGGTTTTGGCGCAGCTGTAGAAATCGGACTAATTTCGTCTCAACATGACAAGGGTATTAGTTGGGTCGACCCTTTTTATAACTCAGGTTACTAGCGAATGCAAGACCTTCGGAATAATTGTCACTCCGAAATATGGGTATAATGCGGATTTAATTTCAGAGAGCTTTTTATATATTTTTTTAAGGTTTTGTTTTCCAACTTTGCAGCATTCTATAAAATCTCCTACAGAATAGAATAGAAAAGTATTTATTCAGCAGACAATGTTACATTTTCATTATTTTATAAATACACAATAATATTTATGCCAAAACGGTCACATCTCAGCATATATCACCGCCTAATATAAGCAGAGACACTGATTTTCAGATGCGACTTTGGGTTGGTGTTAGATGTCGTTACATTTACCGTACACGTGCAAAATAATAGAATGTGTTAATAACAACTTGACTTAAACGAAACTTAATCCCTTACACTGCTAGGTTGTGTATCCAAAAGATAAGCCTTCACCTTAGTTTTGAAATAAGTATTTGGAACTAAGAATTCGGAGAGGTGGAGGAATGTTATTCCATATTTTAGTTGCAGTGCATTTAAAACAACCCTTGTAAGCTGGAGTATTACGTAATGGAACAGCAAGATGAAAGAGCGGGTACTCAAACACCAAGTTAGACTTTCGTAAAGATGAGGAGGTTTACGTTTTTTTATTATGCCAAATAGGAGTGAAGCAAAATGTGAAATTCTCCCTGAACCCATATTCAATATTTGAAAACGGTTAATAAAAGGCGAAACATGACTCCTCGGTGGTATATAGAAACGGGACTTCATACATGCATTTTGTATACGTTGTATTAAAGACTTAGTCTTTGACAGAAGTCTAGGTCCATAGAAAGCATCAACGTAATCAAACTTAGAAATAATTAATGCATCAATGAGTCTAACGAGCAACTCAGTAGAATAAAACACTTGTTTCCGGATTTTGTGCATAATTTATTTTATATTTAATCGAATAAATAATAAAAATAATCAATAACAACTAATAAATTAATACCTCCAAAGACACAAATTGCAATGGTGATGTAGTTAGCTCTTTTTGCAAACAATAACAGGGGTCGGTCCCCCTGCCAGAGTTTCTTTCGCCAGTTCTTTTCGGAAGAGCTTCCTAATTTCCGTACTGGTAGTAGACTCAGTAGTATACAATGTAATCGTAGTGAGAATTTAATAACTTCATAAAATGGAAAAATAAAACAATTTGATTTATATTAAATAAAAAAATATCAAATATTAACGTGCCCGATTAAAATATTGTGTAGCTTATTATCCATTATCGTAGTCATCCTGTGATAACGACTCCTGTGAAGGAGTCAAAACGTCAGGGTTATATATAAAATAAATTATGCGCAAAATCCGTCGTAAAAAGTGTTTTATTCAAATATGTATAGTGCGCGGTACTTAGAAAGTTACGAACTTTATAGATCACTTTTAAATGATAGAAACAATTTAGCTCCAATTAACGAATATATGTTTAAAAATTTAACTCCGAATCCATTATTAATCCCAATTTACGAGCCTTTTTTGTAGTAGAATATTTTCATTTCCTAATCGAATAATCGGCTTCCTAAATGCTATCTTAATTACTTGTTGTTTTGAGCCGAGGATCATAAATGCGGATTTTGTAGGGTTTAAAACAAGACCATTGTTACTTTGAAATTCTACTTAGATCCTCGTTGACCGAATCAACTGCTGTGTCGATATCTTGAGGATAACAATAAGTGTTAATCTGAAGGTCATCATCATATTAGTGGTATTCACAATTTTTTAAATATCGCACAATGTCAGCTGAATAAATAATGAAAACGATGGGACCCGTTATCGAACCTTGTGGTACACTTCGCATAACTGCAGATTGTGTAGAATAGGAAAAAGAACCATCACTGTTACGTAACCTAACATACTGCGAAAGACCGGTCAAATAACTGTGAAACTACTTCACAGTTGGTACATCAAACCCATAGTAAATCAACTTAGAAATTAATAATGATATACTTTGTGTGTCAAATGCATGGGAAAAATTAAAAAGAACTAGTTCTACTAACCTGACCTATATCTTGAGCCTCCAAAATATTGGAAGTCACCAGTATAGCTGTTTCAGTACTTAGGTTCTTACGAAAACCAGATTGGGCTTAAGGAAGAATGTTATTTCTCTCCAGGTCATTAACTAGTTGGTAAAAGATAACCTTTTCTATTGTTTTAGATAGGCAGGGCAGGATGCTAATAAGTCGAAGGTCTTTATAAGAAGAGGGATGCGGTAATTTTGGCAGGGATTGCACAATAGCCGTTTTCCATAATTCAGGAAAAGAACAAGTAATAATTGACCTGTTCATTATAGACGTAACTGCGCTTTGCGTAACATTATAGACGTAACTGACGTAATTGCGCTAAAATGTAAAATCATATTCAAAAAGATTAAATCTGCACCTTGTGCATTTTATTTAAGGGAGTTGATTATTTTAAGTACGTCTCCTTGATCGTCACACTTCAAATGTAAAGAGCAATCTTTGAACCTGTGATCCTCATAGTACCTTACCTTAACACAGATAAGTCAATACCGTTACGTCCAGGCTTAAAATGCTTATAAATATTCTCAGCAGAACAGAACAGAGTTCTCGGAACTAAGGGGCAAGTCTTTTTTCAATTTTTTCCACATTTTTAGAGTCTTTGGGATGCTGATAATTATGGTGTTTAAAATAGACACTTTCTTAAGGTGAAATTAAAGATCGAAACAAATTTTCAAATGTATATAGTAATCTCATTTCTAAGTACCTCATTTCTAAGTACCATCATAAACTAGAGATTGTCAGTTATCCAAGGATAATTTTGACATATAATTGAAATAGTTTAAATAGGACCATGCGCATCGAAAAGACATAAAACATAGTTATCAAATAAAGATACTATATCAATTATGTTAGACATATTAGATACATTATACCAAGGAATAGATCTAAAGTCAGTTTCAAATATACTCCTGTTAATACAATGACCTGAAGCTTACTAATTTAGTAGGTATTTTAGGTTTCTTCACCTTAAACTCGGTTATGATTAATACATAATTAGTAGACTTACTACCTATGGCCTTGAGAGAAACGTACCTAATAAGTGCGTCGGTACGAACAACGTCCAAAAATGTTTCACTAGATTCTGTAAAGTGCGTTCGGGAAGTCACTATTTGCTGATAATTAAACAGGTTGATGAAATCATTAAACTTCAAATAGTTTCCGTTATCCGTGCTTAAGAGATTAATGTTAAAATCTCCAAGTGAAATTATAGCGTCACAATGACCCATAGCGTTTATCGAATCAGAAAGGGTGTTCAGAAATATGTCTACATTAAGTCCAGAGGAGCGGAGATTGTAAATTGCCCATTATAAATTTAACATTTAATGCAAATCTGTTCAACTGGTAGAGACACAGGATACTCACAAACCTTAATCCTTATGCTCTTTCTGAAATAGAACGCTACCCCTCCACCGTGACCCCCGCGCACCAGAGGGGAGCGACGCGTACTCTTCAGCGTATAGACGGCGCTCTGCCATCCTCGTTAGTTCGAAGCCAAGTTTAATTGATTGCAACAATTTCCAATGAGTGTCTATTTACTGACATGATAAGATCATCATGATTATTAATGAAGGAACCTGGATTATATAAACCAACATTAATAATTAAAACTACATTAATAGCTTGCTAATCGCTATGGGTCTAAAAGGCTTTAATATAATGGATAAGTGAAATAACCTCAGGGAGTTTAGGTACAATAAACATTTCAGTGGTGTTAACTATGCAATGAAGAGTTAATAGATTGACTTTGTAAAAATAGACCATATATTACTAAAATATATTAATGGAATTTGGAAACCCAATACAAACAAACGAATGACTGGAATCTCAATACTAATAATACATAAAAATGAAAACCCAACTTATTATACATACCGCGATTTGTAAGGTAGCACTCATTGTACACAAAAAGGTAACATGAATATAAAAAGCAAATAAATAAAGAACAGTGTTTATGACAACTTGAAACATTATTAACACATCACACGGGCATACCATATACCCTAGTTAACAGAATTCGTATTCAATTCTCAATAAAACACAAAAAACAAAATATCAAAAAGAAATACATAACATTTAAAAATAAAATATAAAATAAACTTGATACACAATACATCACAAGTCCATAATAGGGAATGAGTAGTAAATAATCCTGTCATTTAACTCCCGTCTATATTCAGCGATAGTTTGTTCAAATTCAAATTCAAATTCAAAATTCAAAAATTCGTTCAAGGATTGCAGTACTGTCAGAGTGGGTAGAATTTCTTATTTTATTTTCCACAGCCTCCACTCTCGCAGCAAGGCCGTCAATACGATCATTGCAGGCACTTATAGTGGACGTAACACTACAGATAGAGTTTCGAAATTCCTGCATCTCCACCCGTGCTGCTTTTGTTTCTGTGCGTAACAAAGTTCAGTAATTAGATCAGACGTATCTAACATCAGATAAGATGAGACATTCGTTAGGGGAGAATTCTTTTTGCTTGATTGACCCCTCGTAACGATACTGGAGACATCTCCACTACTAACATTTGTCGCATTTCCGATTATTTTTATTTTCATTTCCCATGGTGTTATTGATTGTTGCAATGACAACACGTAAGGTACTCGCGAGACATTTAAGGTACTTTTGAACATTTGATACACGAGATGTTTTTATGTTGAACTTGTGCTACGTCAAAGTATAAGTAACGAAACAAACACAGGTGTGACAGCATATTACAGCATATTATACAACTGAATAGTATTTGATTTTATCCAAATTAAAAACTGTAACTGAAGTTTATTATAATAAGAAACTGAGTAATCACTAAATCACTTTGATGTCACTTTAAAGGCCATTAAAACATCAACAATCTAAATATTTGAACTGAATATTGGTATTGGTATTAAAATAGTACCAACTCAATTACTATACGATATTATTATGAGATAACACTCGTACACAATAATTACCACTGAAATACTTCGAAATTACGGTAAAAGTTAAGAAAAAAAAATACGGAGCCAATGTAAACTATGACAGTAGCGCTGATAGTGGTTGCACAAACATCTATCATGTCTTAAATAGAAACGTCGTGTATTTAGTCTTCAATTCCTTGCTCTTTTCGAAAATGTTATTAACATATCAAAGCATTTTTGTAGCAAAAATTGAAATTGAAATTTATAAACTGCCAAAGTAAGTAAACGTATATTTTTAGTTTCAGTATTCTAGGCAATATTTATAAATAGAGTTTCAATTGCTAATAAAACTGATCAATAAGCGAAAGTAATTGAACGGATATAAATAGGCAAGTAATTATATTACATTAAACCTTAATACAGGCGCAAATTGTACATGGATAACAAATTGTGTAATAACTGTCAACATGATCAAAATCAATGGGCCGTTAGACTACCCAAACTATATAATCCCTCTACAGACAGAGCTCATTGTAAGCGCTAATCCTGATTTAAAACTGCTAAATTATGCATTAATTTGTCTCGAATTAAAGGCTTGTAAGTGTTCCCGAGAGCAATATTCGAGACTCAGCAAGATTTAAGAGCGTCGTCGCTCGTAGAACTGAAAGAGATAAGAGTGGATCGCGCTAAGCTCATGAATTACCGCCGTTTCTTTGTACGACAGAAATGGTTCGGAGTTCGTCTCCCGAAATGGGGATAGCTTGCCGTATGTGCACGAATTTATTTAAATTCGCAGCATACCTCGTCCCGGCTCGAATAAGTGAAGTTACTATGACATCATTAACTCGGCAATAATCGTAATGAAATGTTCCTCGCCGTGACCCAGCTGCACCGGCGTGGAAGACAATATTACAGGCTTTATCACAATTTAGGAGTGTTAAGCTGCCCTAAATTTCTTCATTACTCACACAGAATACAGCGAAAAAGAAACAGCGAATGTCTGACTGGAGGCAATAA
Organism: Calamotropha paludella; assembly: GCA_927399485.1. Classification (NCBI taxonomy): domain Eukaryota; kingdom Metazoa; phylum Arthropoda; class Insecta; order Lepidoptera; family Crambidae; genus Calamotropha; species Calamotropha paludella. The sequence goes on along the minus strand of OV656804.1, from coordinate 14,226,439 downwards.
AGAATGGTGTCAGTTTTGCCATATCTGAGCATGGAGGGGCACGTAGGCCCATATCTAATATACATATAGATTTTTGTGACAAATACACGTCGTCTTCATAAGAAATTCACCCTTGTTGCTGGCGCAGGGCGGGCCCTTGTGAATTATAACATCAGAAAGCGCCAAGTTTTTGTGCCGAGATTAACTGCGTATTACAAGCCGAAAGTATGCCAATGAGCCGGTGTTTCTCGAACTTCTTAATTACTTGCGAAGGGTTTTTTTGTTACGACCGTCTTTTTAAAATGAATTGTTTCCACGTTTCAAAGTGAGACCGACAGAAGAAGTTTGCATAGTTAACGTTCACTGCAAAAACTTTGAGGTAGAACTCCTTGAGCACCTACTTAACCAGAGCTAACTTTATTTTATTTGAGCGTTATTTGACTTTACAGACAAGTAATTTTTTCGACATCTCTAATTTCAAAAAAATTATACAGCAAAGACATCGCTAATATTTAAAATATTTAATTTTGTTTAAATTATTAGCAATCGAAGTATAACCTAAAAATTAGTATCCAACAAAGTTAGAGTATTCTTCTTTTTACTCGACTGACACGGGAGGGAATAATTTATTCCGTGTACGTATTTATGTGGGTATGTAATATGTCCGTTCCATTGTGATCTCCTGTAGCATGAACGGTTTGACCGATACTGAAGAGTGAGGTGTCATAAGATTCCTATTCTTTCGCGGAGTATTATAGTTAATATGACGTGAACACAAAACTCATATAGTGGGCCAAACCATAAAATTGATAATAACCGGGAATACGTTCTGAAAACATTTTTAGTTTTGTGCAGTCTTGTTTTCATTTTTTGTTTTTTGTTAATTAACGTTTCTTGTATTTTCATTGTGAATAACCTAAAGTACTAGCCGTTATATAAAAAACCATTATAGGTAATTAGCGAGGTTCGTGATATGGATAACTAGAGTAACAGAAAGACCTAGGTGTATCTGATACATAAATAATATTATAACTAAGGTTTAATTTGAACAATATAAACAGCTTACTATTTTACAATTATTTCTCTATAATATAATAACCCAACAACATATGCACACCCCTTATAACACGAAGATATGCTGTAACAAACGTGATATACCGGACGTACTCTCGCCAGTAAGTTTCCGTACTGCCTTTGGCGAGAACGTGCATATCTCTGTGTATCTCTTTAATAAAATACATAAAAATTTAAACTTCTACCCTCTCTCACTTCATGACTGGAAATCAATAGTAAAAAACGGCTTTAGTTTTTAAACTGTGAAGAAATAGAAAATCTATTGAACTAAGGGGTAACAAAGCAATTCATACAATAGATTATGGTATAAGAAAGACATTATTTTGTATTATACATAAATAAAATAAAAGAATTATTAATTTATATTTATATACATGTATATTTGATGTGTATCTACCCTTACTATAATGTTTAAGTATTAATCTATTTTGGATTAACTTTATTGACACTCAAGTTGGAAAAAATTGAGATGGGCCACTTACACCTGAGATACAGGCTAATGCCTGTTTGGGCATCATTAAGCCTATTTAGGGCGCCAGTCTTCAAATAAATTGTAAATATGGATTACGTTAATAAAGATTATTATTAATATTAGTGGAAGCACATATATATACAAATATTTGTATCCATCATAAAAACGTCTGCCCTCAACGGACCTCGAATCTCGGGAATGGCTTCGTTTAAGGTTACTCCTGCTAGGTCGGTCGAAAAAATCAGACATATTCACTTATTCATAGGCATTAAGGGTGACAATGCATTAAAGTTTACGGCAGTTAATCAGCAACATCCCCATATTTAAGGTCGCTTTGTATATTATATGTTATATTATAAAGTTGTTTTATATTGGATTGTAAAAAAAATAAATTATTAATAATTTTTGGCAGCTAAGAAGCTACATTTCATATCACAGATTATATCATGCTGTGAACAGATTCAGTCAGTACTAATTTTGGGTATTTACATGAAAAACTGAAACTGAGGGTGTAGCAGCATCGCTAATCAGCCCACGACATTTTGACGCGACGACTCGCCTTCGATCAGGCGAAACGTCTGAATCACTCTCGTGTGGCTGAAGCCATTCACGGCACCGAAGTTCCGCTACGTGATTAATGGTCTCGCGTTCCCCGACATTGTGTTTTTGTGATGCAAATAACTCGAGCCGTCGGAACAAGGAAAATTGAGTGGGGGGACGGGGCACACTACCGCAGTTTCAATTCCTATGCCGCTGAATACTGATGAACCGTTTCAGTTAAAGGTATTATCTCTGTTGCACCGTTTAAGGTGCAAAGCGGTAAGACGATTAGCGGCACGGGCCAATGTCGTGTTTTTGGTTAAGGGTAGTTTATCCCAAAGCTGTATTTTCTCCTCCAATTTTGCAAAGACTAATTGCGTTTCTTACTTTATAGAATTAAAACAACGGTGTTTATTTATATAGCGTTTTGCTCTAAAAAACTACAATGACAACTCACCAATCTTGGCTTGCGATCCGTAAAGAAAACTTTGTACTTAATAATAATGACACTGCGTTTATAATGTCATTTCTACATATTTTAACTAAATAATCACATGTGGGTGTTGCATTTATGTACCTACTTCGTTGTCTGGTGTTATAATAGTTAATTATGACTTTTTAAAGTCGTTTCCTTTGAATTTTGGCACATGAGTTTCTTGCCCGATTCTTCTCATGTTAGCCCCTACGTTCGGAATCGGGTCGCTCGTGGCGATTACATGCGCGGCATCAACTCCGCGGATGTACTTGCCGCTAGCGCACGGGCTATCTTTATTATAGTATAATATTTTCTTAATTTTGTAAAATTGACGATTTTAAGTGCCCGCAAGGGCTTATGAAATAAAGTAATTTTGATTTTGAATATGTTTTGTTTTATGTACACTATTCATAATTAGGATCGTTGAAAACTATGATCAAATATCTTTTTACAGTTACAGTAAGCATGTACATATAGTATATACACTATTATATCGCTGAAAGAGCATTACTATGCCATGTCATACAACCCGTCTAGAATACGGCATAGCAGTCTAGTAATTATGCAGTATAAAATTTTAAACCCTTCTCAACAATAGCTGCTTGGAAAATATCGTCTAACAATCACAATGTTATTGTACGTTATTAACCAATTGCTTCCTGCATTTCCCTGGCGTTTCGATATCGTTTTTCTCGTGGATAGAAATTACCAGCTGGAGGCAATTTACGTAACTTTGTACGTTAATAGCGTACCATTGGTTTATTTTGTAAATATCCTTAGCTCTCACTACGTTAATGTTTTATTGTTCAGCCATAAGAGTAAAACTATTACAAGATATAAGTGTTCAGTCATAAAAACGATTAACTACAAAATATCTAATAACATTTCGTATACAAATAAATTTTGCAAGAAAAAACGTGTAAGTACTTCTTTTACGTAGAATTGATTTATCGTATACTTACTTACACTTACAATGACTATTAATAATGATAATACACTTAGGAGCTATGAGATGATATCAACATAGAACTATATTACATTAAATGTATAAAATGTATACGTGATATATACTGTCGCATTGATAGAAGTAAATAAATAATGTAATATGACATAGTTCTCGGTTGATTCCATTTGTATATAATTAACAAGCAGCGTTACTATATAATAATTATTCGTTACAAGTACATCGTATTAAAGTCTGTGGTTTAATTGATGAGGTTAATGGGATATAATGTTATTAGCTTTAAGTAAGCCGCCGGTTGTACCAACCATTTCGTATTCTAATTAATAAAGCTAATTAAATGCTAAAAAATACTTAATATAAATATAATAGTATACAAGAATATCATTTGTTAGTATTGCATAATTGTGTCTATGCGTCACCACAGCTTAAATCTGCAATAGCGGCAAAAATTCTCGTTTCTAAATATAGTACGATAAGGGATAGTTAGAAAAGCCTCCAGTGTTTCAAGTCCTTTCGAAAAGATTAAACTTAATTCAAACACTAATATTTTTGTATACAAGGTCATTATATAAACACCATCCAAATTTATAAATGATATTCTTTGAAGAGAGTTACGAAACAAGATTTTTTTCTTTTAATATCACTCAGTACTAAAATATTAAGTTAAGGCTATACAAAGTTATCCGAGGAAAACTACCGATTTACTGTCACAATCACGCTACGCACGGTGTTGGAGCAGATGATTACACAACCCCCGCCCCTCCCCCCGTATTTCATTGATACATTACGCTGCGCACGGTGTTGTAGCAGATGACTACATGACCTCCCCCACCCCCCCGCCGCCGCCGCCGCTCCCGCTCCCCGCTCTCGCATATTTCATTAATACATAACAATAATTGTCATAAGTTCCAAATTTTTCCTTCATACTTGATCGGGCTTAGGACCGTCAAATTGCAGAAGGTATGAGTTGTTTTCTAATAACAGATAAAAACTTTGAACGTAAAAGTAAACCATACTTTTTGCAATAAGGCGTATTTAAAAAATCTGGAACAACTTAGGTACAAAAATTGGTTGGAGTATAGCAATGGCTGTGCAAGGCGTCTAGAACTTAAGATTTTTTTTGTCTCACTGAAACATACAAAACTAAGAGAACTATTAACAACAGAAACTAAAAAAACACAGGAATCGCATACGCAATACGAAAATCGGTATTAAAAAGCAATAAATTCACTGATAACACATTTCAATACTTTTCCTAGTCCTAAACATTAACATCGCTCATTTAATACTAATCCGAAGCCGGATGAAAAATAGAAAGAGTAAAATTATTATTAGATTTTTTAATTTTTATGACTCACCCGGATTGCGAAAGGTCGTGGGTTCGAATCCCACCTTAGGGCTCGGAGACGTAGTTGTTTTTTCATACGTATTTTATATCTTATAGAAATATTGCATCATGAATGCAAAAAATTAAATAAAAAGCACATAATTATAGCTGGTTCCATCTTAATCGATTGTTTAATATTTGTAAAAATATTACTTTCGATGTTGAACTCATAATAGAAGTTGAAATACGTTTGTAAAATTCGACACGTTTGCCAGCGTCTCGGTAGCTCAGTGGTCAGAGCATTTGCCCGGATTGCGAAAGGTCGTGGGTTCGAATCCTACCTGAGGGCTCGGAGGCGTAGTTGTTTTTTACACACGTATTTTATATCTCATAGAAAATATTGCATTGCGAATGCAAAATAATTAAATTAAAAACATATTTTTTGAAGCCTAAACGCCCTGCACACCTTTGCTATACTCAAACCCAATAATAAATAAAAGAACCAATCATAATACACTTACATAAAGTTTGAAAACAATCGTTTTAAGAGTACTTCATTAACTGTTCAAAATGTAGACCATTTCTCTCCAAACAGAGTCTTGCACGTTTACAAACATTGTCTTTAATTTTATTAAGCACTACAGTGTCATTTTTCACTTCGTCAAATGCACGGATTATTTTTATTTTTAAGTCCTCGAGGCTTTGGGCCTCCTCCACATAAACCCGCCGTTTAATTTCGCCCCACAAAAAAAAGTCACAAGGCGTGAGGTCTGGTGATCGGGGCGGCCATGGGACGGGGCCTCCACGACCGATCCAGCGATCACCATGTTCGGTGTTTAAATAATCGCGAACTGCGGCCGCATAATGAGGTGGTGCTCCGTCTTGTTGGAAATAAAACACGCGATTTTGAATAAGCGCGAGTGGTACTTCGTCCATAAAGTCGGATATTACAGTGCGTAACATATCAAGATACGTGCTTCCGGTCAACCGCCCTTCAATAAAGAACGGCCCCAGTACTTGGTTACCGATAATACCCGCCCACACATTTGCACTAAAACGCACTTGATGATGGTTCTCCCTTATCACGTGCGGGTTCCGGAACGACCACCAATGCTCGTTGTGTTGGTTATACAGTCCCACGCGAGTGAATAAAGATTCATCAGTCCATAAAATAACAGCACCAGGATGTTCAATCAGCAACTCACAAAAGGCACGGCGAGGCACGGCATCTGCTTCACCTAAAGACTGCACTTTCTGATAGTGATAAGGATGCATGGTTGCGGCGTTAAGTAATTTCCACACCGCGGGTTGACTTACGCCGAACCGTCTTGCTGCGTCATTCGTACTTGCTCTGGGATTTCGATCAAAGAAATCAAAGATTTCGTCTTCGATTTCAATTGCAAGTCTCCTTCTACCACCTCCTCGAGCGTGTGATGGCGTCGTAAATTGTCCGTGGTCAAGTAAGCGTTGATTCGCAGCTAAAATGGTTTGACGATTCGGTGTTGTAGCATTTACGAAACCACTATTTCGAAGACGAGGAAGACTTTCAGCTTCGTACAGTGCACAGGCACCGTTTAAGCTTTCTCCACTTAAAATATAGCACCGTACCATCTCGTAATACTCGCGATTTGAATACATTTTGTTAGGTAGGTATTTATGTGATGTAAGCTCGCGGGAGCACAAGACGTACGTCGCGGGAGGTTCCCGCGTGACTGATTTCATTGCACAGGTGTCGCCACAACTAGGGTTGCCACCCGTACGAAAATACTTTATTTCGAATGATTTGATTTTTTTGGGATTTTGAAAATTTTAGTAGTACAGCTCGACAATAAAGAGTTGACAAAAAATATTCCGCAACTAATGTACACTTTTTGTTGGCAACACTTCCTTATCTGTCAAAACTGTCAAGAGGTTGACTAATTTTTTGCTTAGTTAAGAAGTCAATTGTTATTCTAGTGTGTTTTACGTGATATTTCTTTATCCTGGGTTTCATCATGAACAAAACCTACCGTATCGGTTCTCGCACAGAACAGAACTCTCTCTCGGAACAGATAGTGAATATGTTACACCGAAAAAATGTTTAAAAGAAATGATAGGTCAAAAAGAAAAATAAACGATTGCAGTAAAGTATAAAAGTACAATATAATGGAAAATGAAAATTGTGTGGAATTACAATTGCTTCAGTATAGGAGTAGGACAAGTAAGAAGACAAATTTTCTTTTTCTGTGTGTGTGTGTGAATTGATATGGTTGCATTAAATATCCAAACTAAACTATGCTATGCTAGACTGTAAAGATGCTGTGTTTGCAATTGTTAAATAGAAATACTAATTTGATACAAACTGCAAAAAGCAATAAAAAATATGCTTTTAAACATAATGATAAAGGAAAATAAATTGTACTTTATTTTCATTCTATGTACTTTTTTTTCTTACCTATAATAACCAGTGTACTTTAACTACAAAAATAAAAGGTGGCAACCCTAGCCACAACCTGCGCGCGCAGCCACGATCGCGGCTCGCCGCATGCGCTTCGAGTATTTAAATTGAGTAAGTCATTGTTCTAACTTTTTGCAAGTTATAAAAACATCGACTTCAAAGTTATTACGGTTTTCGGCAAAAACAAACAATATTTTATTTCCCTTCATTGTTCTAATAGAAATAGTAGTATTTATAAGGCTATTGAATTATTGATTTTTATTTTTTTCTTTTATGAAATAATCAAAATTTACTATTTCAACGTAACATAACAAATTTACGGTAAACATTATTATTTTAATTTTATACAACTGTCCGTTTTGCAATAAATGGAAAAAAAATATTGATTATTTTTCCTCTTTTAAACAAACAGGCAACAGTATTTTTTTAATTATTTAGCAAGAAATGGTTTAATGCGAAACAAATTCAAATAATTAACAAATTTAAATTGTTAGAATGACATTAATTAATACAAATAAATGAATCGTGGTCAAAAAGTGCACTACACATGTGGACTTATACTGCAGGCAACCGTATTATTGGACTTTTCATTCTTTTTCGAGGTCCAGCTTCAAAACGGTAAGTTGTATAAAAAAATTGTTCAAACAAAAGTCGTTGACAAAATCCTAAGGAACAACTTTTACATTTACATTTTTGCAATAAAAATGTATTTTCAAGGTGAAAAATAAAAAAACACCGTTTGACGACTTTGGCGCCACCTACTGTGTGCATTTGTTGGTGTACGGGATTGCAGCAATGACATTTTTTGTAGATTTTGACGTCCTCTACATTTTATAATCAATCGATTTTTCTGTGAAATGCATACATTCCGAGAAAAATGCATTTCAAATTTTTTTGGCTCGTTTTTGGAGTTTGCAAAAAGACGCACCAAGATGGCGCGTGGCCACCTTCAAGGTAGATAACTAACACCATTTTACAGCAAATAAAACAACTTTCACCCATTCGGCAATTTTCTCACTCAAACGATTTTTTCTTCGACAGATTGACTTTCTAACAACTCAATTTTGGAAAAAGAAAGTTACGTCGTTCTTTCTTACTGTACCTCGGCATCAACACCCCGCGACCCCACCCCGCTGTTTCATTCAAAACATTTCGGCCGTGTTTGACCTTTCGGGCGACCTTTCTTTTGACCAGTAACCAGCTGTTGTAATAATTCGCTCGGACAAAATAATATTTTTGCGGAAATTTTACCTACCAATTTTTTTTCATAAATGAAGTGTTTGAATGATATCTAATGCCTAGAAAAAATTTGGATGGTGTTTATAAAATAACCTGTATAATAAGACTCGCAAGTTACAGTTACAGACTTAACAATATAAATATTATCATTATTATTCTGCAAATGTAATTAATTAAAATAATTCTATTTTCAGGACACTATTCTTAAGAATCAATCCTAATTGACGACCGGTTTGGTTGGTATAGGGATTTTTTGTTTAATTTGCAGTATGCCGATCAGTTATTATGATTTTATTAACCATCTTAAAACAATTCATGCCATCAGCATTTTTTGATTGGTGCTATTTCAATTTAATGCAAAAAAATTAAATAGCACCAATCAAAAAAATTAAAACTGTTGCCGTGGTAATACTTTCTTAATAGTTGTTTATTTCTACAAAAGGCTTTCCTTAAACAACCTGCAAAAAAACCCATTTTAATTACTTACAGGTTCGGTTTCATTTTCCTAGCCTATTAGACGTGTTGAAGGATTCGGCGACATCATAAAATTATTAATGAACTAAACGCTATATACTTTATGTTATATCACTGCATTCTGAACTACATACATCCGTCAAGTAAAATTTTACAAATATTGATAATACCTGTATTAATGTTGAAAGCCCCAATACCCCCTACCATGCGAAGACATATATAGAATATTTAATAATAATAACAATAAAAAATTAATAATCTGGTAATCTGTATGTGCTCCAAATATAATAATTATGCTTAACTAGCGGCCCGTCCCGGCTTCGCACGGGTTTCTTTAATTTCTAGTTTCTAGTTTATTTAATTTTTAATTTTTTTTCTATTATTAAATATTTTTCCCTTAGCGCAATCTAGCGTCCGGTAGACGAAGTACTTGCTGTAAATGCGTTGCTATGGTAACGTTATTGATACAATGGAAAAAGACTGAGAAAAAGAGCGGACAGACAAACACACAAACCACTGTGATCTTAGATTATAGATTATTGGTAAGATTCTATATTTCATAATGTGCAACAAAAGATGTAGATATTTATAATGGTGATATAAAAAGTTTTTAACCTGTCGACAAAGAGACATACTAACTTTCACCAGCGGCTTCGCTCACTTTAGTAGACTACCGTTTAAAAGTTATCTTTCTATCCCTCGGAAACAATTATTTCTTTAAGATAAAAGGTACCTATACCCTATGTACTTTTCTGTACAGCTAGCAATGCTAAATTTTATGATGATTGGTCGATTAATTAAGGCATAAAAATGTAACAAACGAACAATTTGTATAGAAGAGGTAAATAATTCTTTAGGATTAAAAGGGGGTATACAAAAAGAGGATATTTTGAGGACAGGCCTTAGATGTGTGTTCTGAACGATTTATAAAATATATTGCTTCATCCATTATTTTACATTAAAGAAATTTAATCTTTTAAATATTGATAAAATATTTATAAATGTCAAGAGGCCCATACCCGTGACCACACGAAGATGTATACATAGAATAATTTGGGGACGTATGATGTAGATTAATAATGTGAAACAAGAGGTGCAGACATTATTAATGTAAAAAAAATACTTGCCGTCAACTAAGACATAAAACGGTGACAAATATGGGTTAATTTGAGGACATTATATCTTGAAGTACTAATAGCGCCATCTGTTCGCGTATGTAGGCAATATTTTAGAACAATATATATATATGACAACTAGCTGACCCAGCCACGCGTTGCTGTGTTATAAATTAAAAGCAAAGTTTACCGGAATAAGACTAGAACAACGGTCACGCGTCTCTGGCGCATGCCTCGCTATCGCGAGCTTTTTCGGTCGCATCGCTATCTTTTCCGTTCCAATCCTGGTAGGGGCATATATTTTTTCATGAACGATTGTTTCCTATGAGTTTTTTATGTATAACCTCTATGGTTTAGTAAGACGTTTGTTTCATTTAAATTAAAACTAAATAATTGGGGGAGTGAATAAATTGTCCAAAATGTATAATAACAGTATTTCAACCCTTCTTCAACACTTCGAACCTTAAAGAAATAATTTTTGGCACCGCACGCACTTTCGAAACCCAGCAGCATGAATTGTGGCGAATTAATTTTAATGATAACGGTATTCTCAAATGTTGATTTACTTCAATGTTTACTAGACCATGCTAGTAAGTATTCAAATTAAAGCCTTAATAATCGCTGAGATGACATTTCGGTGCCTTATTGCTACGCCACAACTACTGCTGGAAAGGGCTCAAGTTCTCATTCTTAAGACTGGAATTATTTTGGCCCTGACTTCAAACACTCTTGAGTTTTGAGTTTCTTTACCTTTGACGAATCCTAAAGTGGTTAACTCTAGTATTATTTAATAGCAGAGTTTAAATAATAGTATTAAAACTGAATATGACGAAAACTGAGCAATGATAAATAAATTTTTAAAATTCGTTACAGAATTTTCAATAAACTTCAAAATAAACATATAAAACAAAAAATTAAACGCGTCGTGAAATCGTGAATCATCGTGAAATAAAAGTGGTTTTATTTAAATGTGCATAGGCGCGAAAGTGTTAGTACTAAGTATGTAAACTAAAGAAGCCGATTTTTTTTAAATGACATAAGTACTAACTTAAAGCTGATCCTTCTAATAATGTACTATTTCTTACATTTACACTAAATATTAGCCTAACGCCAAGTAGGCTTGTGTTATGATAACTAGAGTAACGGATAAATATATGCGATAAATATAAGTAATCTTAATATATATAAACTTTTAACCGATTTTGATCAAACTTTGTAACTATCTGTTATTTGATAGATACTTATAAGATAGGATAGGTTTTAATTTAATTTAAAACACAGCAACGCGTGACTGGGTCAGCTAGTGGCTCTATAAATCGTGTGATGTTTGGATGGAAAAAAATATAAATAAGGTTGCAATTAATGATATCTCAAAGTTATTGTCAAAAAGGGACGTACGAGGCGTGTTTTTATGTAAGTACCGTTTTGAAATTAAAAAAAGACGTGCTAAGATAACTAAATAATTTTATTTTTACATGAAAGCCTGTACCTTAATCTACTTTACTACATAATTTCCGTCAATATTGAGGCACTTGTCATAAGGTTTCACCGGTTTTTGAATGCCCTCCTCATAGAAGTTTGCCGCCTGACTTTTTAAAAACTGCATCACAAATGTTTTGACTTCGTCATCGTCTTGAAGACTCTGACCGCCAAGGTGTTTCTTTAAGTGCAGGAACAGATGGTAGACACTGGGCGCCAGATCAGGGCTGTACGGAGGATGATCTAGACTTTCCCATCGAAAAGATGTGATGAGATCTTTGGTCGGATTAGTCACATGTGGAAGGGCATTATCATGCAGCAAAACGATGCCCTTGCTCAACTTGCCACGTCTTTTGTTCTCGACTGAACGGCGCAGATTGTGCAATGTCTTACAATAAGCTGCTGCATTGATTGTCTCATTACGAGGCAGAAATTCCACAAGCAATACTCCTTCGGCGGCAGACTTCTTTGAGGAGGGCATTCAAAAACTGGTACAACGTTATGACAAGTGCCTCAATATTGACGAAAATTATGTAGTAAAGTAGATAAAGGTACAGGCTTTCATGTAAAAATAAAATTATTGAGATATGTTAGCACGTCTTTTTTTAATTTCTAAACGGTACTTACTTAAAAAACACGCCTCGTAATATTTGAATACATTAACATCAAATCACGTTAATCAGAAGGTAAAAGTTTTTTGCAAAATAAAATTGTTGGTGATTTTAGACGAAATAAGTCGTATTAAATTATACAAAAAAGTTTTAGTTTAACGAATATATAAGTAAAGAAGCTTTAAATCATTTTCACAATGTATATGTTACAGTCATAACTCATAACCAGTCAAAACCACTTTTGACTGCAAAAATTAGGCAAAAGTACTTTTGACCAACAACCTTAGTTAAAAGCATTTTTGACTGATTTTCGCAGTCAAAAGTGGTTTTAACTAAGGGCATCGATCAAAGGTACTTTTGACTGCAAAAAACAGTCAAAAGTGATTTTGCCTGATTTAAAATTTAGATTGTCAGTCAAAACTCATAAATGGTTGAGGTGATTAGGTTAGGTTAGGTTAGGTTATTCTCTTTTTATTATTGATCTAAATCAAAATCTCAATTTAAAGAAAATATGTTATTTAGAAATATTGATGCTAGTCCTTGAAAAAGTTATTAAACACATAAAATACAACCCCTTAATGGTTGATGCATGAATTTTGCAACATGTACAAAAGTGAAAAAAAAATCCTGTAAACATCACTGTAACCTAAAATATTGTAGAAGAAATTGGAATTCAAAGAAAATGAGTGGAAACGAAAAGAATGAACGCTTTTTATTAAGGCTTCAAACGTTAGAAGAAATGAAGAATAGTCATTATAATGTAATGGCAAAGGAAGATTTTGAAAAAAATGTAATTGAGGTGGAAGACGCAAAATTTGCGGAAAAAAAGAAAAAAAATCCCACTCCAAGAAGTTTTGACTCACATTCTTAGTCGGAACGACTTTTAACTAAAACAATTTTGTCACAAACACTGTTACCCAATATTTTGCAGTTAAAAGTACTTTTGACCAACGTCCTCAGTTAAAACCACTTTTGACTGCGAAAATCAGGCAAAAGTGGTTTTAACTAAGGTCGTTGGTCAAAAGTATTTATGTCTAAATTTTGCAGTCAAAAGTGTTTTTGACTGGTTATGAGTTTTGACTGTAATATATACACATAAGACTGTTTTTTTCATCGATCCATGTGCAACACATAAATATTGACTTAATATTATACACCTCTCACACATATTACAAATTTTTGCTCTCCTGTAAACATTACTGCTTTATTCGTTTGGGCCGTCGATTTGTACTTCATAGTATCAGTAAGAATATATGTTTAAATACTAGGCTTTGAGAATCGCTTAATGCCGCTTTTGTAACAAGGTGACCCATTAAAACTATGGTTGACTGAAAGGAAGGTATAATCTATTGTAACTTAAAATGGAATAAATAATTATATTTTTCGTGAAACTTATACTACTATAAAACTTCTTTTGAAGTGTCATATTATATGGCATATTTATTATATGACCGAGGTCAATGACTTACTGTTATTATAGTATAGACCAAATTTGCATATAAAACAAATCGATTACCTCAGCACGTCACACGCCGCAACATTCGTGACTGTGTATGACCTACACAAATTGGTTTGTTTACTATTCAGGCATGAGACGGTTGCAGCCATTGTTCCATCATTTTGAGCGTTTTGCGGTTTTTGCTATCTCTGTTATGGCTGCCATTCATTATGGTACCACATTAAATGCAGGTAGAGTTGCTCCAGTGCGATTTTGTTTTGTAATTTAGTTGTAGTCCATTTGTTTTAATGGCTTTGTGGCTAGGTTAAATTTAGCATGTTTTATCATAACTATCTTTTGTTTTAACTTTGTTCCTAGTTTTTCCCACTCTTAAGTCCAACCTACTCATATATCTTTAAGTTATCAGTAGAAAATTGTTGAATGAACAGAATAGTTACACTAACACTATAAATGACTGTTAATGACATTATTTTTTAAAGAAAACAATGTAAATTACAGCCGTTTGGTGCACCCAACTGCGCCAAAGGAACTTGGTTGATATTCTGATTTGGGTATTTGGTTGATATTCGTCTTTATACTTATTTAGGTACATATTATTTAGGTTATATAGTACCAAAAGCACAATCTCTGGTTAGTTTAGGACTGAATAATTGTTGTCAGTTGTCCGGATTTTATTAATACATTTTAATATAAATAATAAAATAAAAATAAAAATAAAAAATAAAAATCTTTTATTTCAGACCAATCACGTCCATAAGTTAGTAACAATTTATTTATAAACTATGTTAGTAATATTAATTTTACAGAAACAAAAATTAAGAGTTATAAAAATCAAGAGTTATAAGTTAAGAGTTATAAGTTAAGAGTTATAAGTTCACCGATTTGCATGTTTAGTCACATGCAACTCGGTGAACCTATTGAGTACAGCTGAGTCCATTCTATTGGCAATTAACTTCAGAATTTCGTTGGTGCCCCCTCGGATATGCAACACAATAGTGGCAGACTTTTTGCGAATTATCGTGAAAAAATCATCAATTCCCACGTTAGCAAACATACCCGAAGCGCTACAGTATCTTGGAAGCCTCAGCAAAATCCTAAGAATATTATTATATTGCACTCTAATGCTATTATAAGCCTTTTGCGTAAAACTCGTCCATAGACCACTTGTATAAAAACTTTGACAGAAAGCCTTAAACAGTGTGAGCTTCACACCTACAGTACAACGCATGAAACGATGTGCCAACATATTACCACGAACTGCTAAGGCTCTGCGCTCTCTCTCTATATCAGAGTCATCATTTAGAGTTTCATTTACAATGTGCCCTAAGTACTTAAATTGTGGTACACGTTTTAATGGTACACCATTTAACAAAAGAGGTGGTATTTGTTTAGGTTGTTTACCAGAACTTTTGAAAACCATAAACTCAGACTTGTTTACATTATATTTTAGACCATGTCTCACAGCATAAGATTCACATTTTGACAGCAATTTTCTCATGCCACTAATCGAGGGGCTCAGCAGCACCATGTCGTCAGCGTAACTAATATTATTAATATTTATGTTATCTATACGACATCCAACATGCATGCTGCGGAGCTCCTCGATCAGCTGATTGACATATAAGTTGAATAGTCTAGGAGAGGACAGGCCTCCCTGTCTCACACCACAACTCAAACCATATTCATCCGAACTAGTATTACCCCATTTTACTACATTTTGTTGACTTTTGTACCAGTATGACAGTAGGTTTACAATTTCTGGAGCTGTACCAGCATCATTAAGTTTATCCCAAAGTATATCATAGACAACTAAGTCAAAAGCCTTTGACAAGTCTAAAAAACAGGCATATATAGGAGTATTCCTCTTTGTATAATAATTTACAGTATATTTGAGCGATAATATTGCACTCTCTGTTGACAAACCCTGTCGAAAGCCAAATTGTCCATCTGATAATTTTATAGTGTTCTCCAAATGAGAGTCCAGGATCCTGTCCATAACCTTTGCAATAATGGTTGCAAGAGATATAGGCCTATAATTAGTCTTGTCCGCAATATCACCAGTTTTATTCTTCACAAGAGGAATGACCACTGTTCGCATACAATCAGGTGGCAAATAGCCATGCCTAAGACAAAAAGTGAATAACATTGATAATATTCTACTTATGTGAAAGCCTGCATGTTGCAGGTGCTCAATGCTGAGCCCGTCATGTCCTGGAGATTTACCTCGTGTCATATTCTTTATTACTGCACTAACTTTCTCACTAGTTACCCTGATGAGCTCGCTGGGCTGACTGGGCTCAGCACTGGACACTCTATTTGATACCCTACTTAACGGAGTCATACAATGTGGCTGAAAATAGTTTTTAAAAGTATTTGCTATCTCTTTTGGATCGCTGCTACCATCCACACTGACAGGCAGGTCAGCCCTACCACTTAGTTTCTTAGTACTTTTCCAGAATTTAGCAAATTGTTTGGATGAGTGCTGAGTTGCTATGATATCAAGTTGAATCTGTTCCTGGTTACGCTGACAAAAATTAAGTCTGGACTTAAAAATTTTGCGACTTAAGGCCATCCTTTCATAAACAGGACCAGACTCAGGTTTACCATGCAAAACAAACAATTGGAAGTCCAACCTAGCCTGTCTGTGTGCCTGCGCTACATGTTTATTCCAACCTTTTATACATTTATTTCTGTTGCAACCACCATTACTACGCAAACAACTATACTGAGAGGCCTGACTCAACACATTTACAATGCTGTTGTAAAAATTATCTATAACCTCCCTGTGATCATTGTTAAAACACAATCTATCGGCACATTGACAAAACTCTTCTGGAAAATCTATCAGTCTTAACTGCTTGTCACAATATTCCTGATATTTAATCACCTGTTCTGGATTTCTGAAACCCCATCTTATACCATCACAACCCTGATTTAATACATTAATTTTCTTTCTAACTAAACCTAAGTTACATTCCAAAACTAAAGGAAAGTGATCTGACCATAATATATCATAGAGCACATATACATTAGTCACTGTAAGCCATGACGACGAGCTCACTAAACAATGGTCTAACCATCTTTTACATCCATGCGCCTCGCTTATGTATGTATATGTCCCAGATGATATACCCAGCTTTACAATATCGGCACACAGCCACTGCTGCTCAGCACAAAAACTAAGTAATTCGTTACAAAAAGAAGCCTGTGGGTGAGCATTAAAATCCCCCAACATAAACGCTGCCTCAACATTACTCTCCTCTATGATCGCATTCAATTCGCTTAAACACTGTGTAAAAATGGGCAAATTTTCAGGCTCATCCGTGGGCATGTACACACTCATAAACAACATCTCTCGTAAGTCGTGAGTAACAACTCTTATAGCCACTATACGCTCACTATCACACTGGATCACCGCCACATCACGAAACACACTTTTGCGCCATAGGATTGCCACTCCCCCATGAGGGCGACCACGTAGAACGCCTGATGTCAGGTCCACCGCACTCTTCCCTGTATAACTGAAGTCCCGATGAATGCCACCAAGAAAAGTCAGGTCGTGAGGCAGCAACCATGTCTCTTGCAATGCCACTACGTCCGCCTTTTTACATAATTCTCGAACGCAGTCAACACTACGCTTAACATTCTTACAGTTAAACGAAATGATTTTACTAATATATTCGTTACTATTCATTTATTTTATTTGCTTGCGTCATTCGCTTTTTGAAATGAATAAAGCGTCTAAATGTTATACCGTCCGGCCACATATCACTATCTAGGTACCGGTGTTCGTTACTTTTTAACACATTCACCTTATAAGCATTATACTCCCTCTCTTCTTTCATTTTTACTCTCTCTAAAGAAACCAACTCTTGAGTCTTGCCTTGAATATAGTCTATTATGTCTTGTTCAGAGCACTGTTTACTCACGTTTGATATAAATAATGATACCATGACGTCGGCCGCCTTAAACTTAGTTGTCGAGTCCGTAATTGCTTTACCGAATTTACCCAGAAAACGGTTTCTATGTTTTTTACGTTGAACCTCTATCCATTCTTCGCTCGGTTTACTTGTTTTCCAATCACCCGGTTCCTTTACAACCTCCGCCATATTCGGATTAGCCGGCGGGATAGGTGTCATGCTGCTATTTACGTTCTCACCTACTAGATGGCGTTTGTCGTTTCTTTGTACATGCGTGGCCGCCGCCGGTAAAGCAGATTGGCGTTGGTGTCGCGCAGTCGTAGTCGGCCATGTTAATCTATCCTCCTGCCGCGGGACAGAAACAGATTGTTCTACACGCAATGTGTGGGAAAGAGACAAGGCACTACAGTCGTCATCTTTCGGGTCATACTCGTTTAAAGTGAACTCACTCTCAGTTACTTTGTTTATTGAGTTAACTTCGTGCGAAAGGCCTCTTGGTCCGCTATCTAAGTGACCGCCACGTCTATTAATATTCACGTTTCTATGATTCAAAATAGGGCTTGTTTTTTCATTCACCGTGTTTGATTGTATTGCTGTAAAATGCTCAAGCGTGACATATGTCTCTTTAATGCACTTTATTTCGTTCCGCAGACTTATAACGTCTTTCATAAGGGACACTGCGTCAATGTGATCAATCGAAATTGGCGGCAGTTTCAACAAATCTCTGGCCACAAAAATAGGAATAGTATCCGGGTCCAGCTCCTTAAAAACGTTTATGATGTCTTCAATATTTCTTCTCTTCTTGCCATCTTTACGACGGGATACTTTTCGTGGAGCACTTGCCTCAGGCAGGGATTCAAAAAGTAACGTTTTCGCACACTCAATCTCTTCATCTGAAAATGATGATTCGCACACTTTGATGAGGCTCTCATTGTCCATTACATCTTGCTTGTATTGGATGTAAGACAGCACTTCACTTATAACAATATTACAATTTTTACATTTTAACGTAGTTGATGACATTTCACTTGACACGCAACCGATCGCTATCGTGGCCGACCGCGGAGTCGAATATATAAACCACGAGAAAAGACTGCTTACACAAATCATAGTGGTAATTAAATATAAGCGTAACGCTATTTAAATTTAATGATAATCGAACTGTTTATGATTGCTCTAAAGCTATTTTATCAAAAATTAAACCTAGACTCTGCAGTCTAGATTATAACATATACACTGCTATTATAACATATAATTTGCTAAAAATACACGTTGCTTATTCACACAATGTTCATTTTTCAAATATGCTAAATTTATCGGGGAATATTACGTAAAGCAACAATGACTCGTATTTGTTTTAGAAAAAGCAATTTAAGTCGCTTGTAAAACGGCGTCGTCATGACGTACAACTTGTAAAGGTCGCAAAAAGAATTTTCATTCGTAGAGAATTTTTCAAATCAGTGCATTCACCTGCACTACACATATAAAGAGAGGGTTACCTATCTTCCACAAAACTGACTTTTCTAGTAGATGTTTAACATTGAGCTGAATATCGAATAGAGAAATTAAACATTTTTTATAGGTCGATCTGATGTAAGCTGAAGGTTTCTATTACGAATATTTTTGAAACTTTTGAATTAGAGAAGGATGTTCAACGGATTCTTCCGTTGATTATTTTTTATGAATACAATTTCAAGCGATGAGAATCTTCCAAATATAGTGTGATGAGGACCCTTAAGTAAAATCAAGCTCTTGTATTCAAGTGGTTGCAATAACAGTTGATCTGACAACCACTCATGGTTAAAGCCAACTGGTATGGCCAAAAATAGGTGATGATATAGGTCGTGCTCAAAAATAGGCGATGATATATGATATAGAAGAGATTTTTACACATAAATTAGTAGTTGTTAGATTTTACTGGTATATTTGAATTGATTAGATACCTAAGCGATCGCAGCTAAAATGAAACATAAATTCGTTTACAATTTCAGTGTCTACACTGTAATATTAATATTATCTGCAACCTCGGCTCCTTTTTTAATGTAATTCACATAAATAATATCAACATTTTCCCGCTTAAATAACGTGGACCGAACAAAGTGGAAGCGGCTATAAAAATAAAATCCAACAATGGACATAAACATAAATAATCCCCCCATCATTTGCAACAATATACGAAGCTCAAATTGTCTGCGTCTATACTTTAAAAGTTTTTTAAGTGCCGGAACAGGCCGTCGTTTTAATTGCTCCAACCGGAAAAGGGGAGATGAATGGAAGGAAACTGGTGCTGCCTTGCCAACCGGCCTACATTATTAAAACTTGCCTCTTAAGCTTGGTACAGACGAATGGTGATTCGCTGGCTGCTGCAAAGTGAATGAGCTTGTGAGAGGGTAGCATGCACGTAATCTAATATTCGCAGAAAAATCACTTACAGTGCACAGGAAGCTGCATGAGCATTGTTAAATAAAAGAGTGAAAGAATTTCACAATAAGGAAAGAATGCAATCCAATTACTTGAAGTGAAGAAAATAATTTATTATAATAAAACGTTTTTATTGCGTGTCATTAACATAAGTCTATTTGTTTATTTATTCAAAATCACCATTTATTACTTATTCTTAAAACATTATTTTAGTGGTTAAATTTGATAACAACTATCACTGTGAAAAAAAAACAAGTTATACGGAAATTTGACCTGGATGAGATGTACCGTAACTTATTCATATAAGTTCTGTTACAAATGCAATTTTTTATGAAGTAATGTAATATTACTAAAACGTATATGCACACATTGGAACTGATATTTGATTGAGAAACTTAAATTAGCTAATAATTAATTAATGATTTGAGTATGCGCGACTTGATATTTTCCGAAAATGAGGAGTGGTCGTTAAATGTAAGCGAAATGATAATCATGATAACAAGGTGATATATTTTTACTACGGCTAAGATGATATTTGTTAATTTTCCCGATAAATTAAAAAGGTGATAGGCATAAATCATTACAAAACTAAGATATCAGTTTATCGTCCGCAGTTATGTTGACCACTGGTCGATCTTTCACTATCACTCGTTCAATCGCACTCGGTACGGTAGACGGCGTCCCTTTATTTTTCAGACACTCGCGCACAATTTTAATTATATTCACTTATCTCACTGAATTGATCACTACATACACTGTTCCCTGGTGGCGCCGGCAATGCCAGCGCATGCGGTGCGGGCCGCGCGGACTGCGTGGTCTGCGCCGGCGCTGCCGACGACGCCCTACAGCGTCTCCACACCAGCTTTGCTGTGATAACGCCTACTATGGCGAACTGTACCTATGTCGCCGTGTAGTGGTGGACGTCACGATATGAAAGCCGCTCTACTAAGGAATGTTGTCGCTTTGAATCTTATGTTGATATATGATACGTCATCGATTTCTGCTAAGTTTGTTTCTTCAGAGAAAACTCTAGTAATGATACATCTGGCTTTACTTCAATTTTACTATGTTGGTACAAGAGTTTCTTATTGTTTTACATATGTTTGTGTATTGAAGAATTTCACGATAATTATGATAATTATTGAGTATGTAAATGGGCCTCTCAAAATGGCTTTAGGTGGTAATTGTGTTTTTTGGGATATACAACTTTCAGTCCTCTCCTTTTAGATATATATATGAATCTTGTTTGAGATTGACGGGGCGACGTAACTTGATACTGTCACATTGGGATTACTGCATTATTTTCGAACATATATTCTGGAGGTAGTTAAGTTACATGGTGATCGCTGCGCTGCGGTCTTAATAAAGCTGCGTGTCGTAATAGACGATTAGGTGCCACTCGTCGCGTATTAAGTTCATATTTCTAACGTGATCGACATATTGCGGTTATTGCTAGGTAGAACTGTAGTTTGGTAAGAACATTTATTAAAGGAATCGTAAATAAAAAGAATAAGAATGTATTAGAGACCGTGAAATAATACAAAAATTAACTTCTTGACAACGTTTATTTTACATCGCTTTCATGTTTTATAAGAATAGTTACTAGTCCTAACCCTTTTCAAGCTCTACACTTACTCAGAGTAATAAAATAATCAGCCAATGCTACTTACTTCAGCAGTTTGGTATTCCATTAGCTTTTCGAAGATTGTAACCGTTAAGTAAATGGCCAGACAACCGTACAATACCGCGTTGCCCGAGTGAATGCCGCCAGCGACCAAAAAGGTATGAAAAGTCAGACTATTAATTGACAGCCACAGACTAGCCACTTTAATAGTTACTACTAACGTCAATAATCGATTGAACAATCGATTATTAAACCAACGATAACTACGAAACTTAGTAGTAGTTACTTTAATATATAATTAATGTGCTAAAATAAATCATTTAAATATCAATTCCTTACAGCTCGGCCATCCTGCTGAAGCAAGTCCCTTTGCTTTTAAATTATAAAACCTAAACATTATTAATTAATGGTACCTAGGATGACCAAAAGATCAATTCTAAATGACGTCCCAATGTCTAAGGTTGGTTTAGTAAACTATAAATAAATAACTTATTTCCAAATTTTCTATTATAATCAATCACATTATTATTTTTTGAATGAACAGTTAAATTCTGGATTTTATTTTAATTAATGACAAAATTTAATGATAAATCAAATATGTAGTTATCAAATAACTACACACTCAAAGAATTTCACTAAACGAAATGATTCTATAAGATATAAAATAAAAATATGAAATGATTCTACTTACGTCATAGAACATTATCATGCAATCTCAATGGAGATAGATAACAAATTATAAAAATAAACAAGTGTTACTTATTTTGTTACAATAACTTTGACAGTAAAAATAAACAGATTAATAGCATAGGGTAAAGTAACGGTCATACTAGCTATAAAGAACCAAAGACTTCATGAGTACTTTCGTCGCTATCTGATTGTGAACTACCGTAATTATTATCAAAACTAAGCCATGGTTTTAGTTTATCTACCGTTATCACGTTTTCATTATGACGTTTACCCTTTTTTGTGTAAGAGTTGTATCTACAACTAAATACCGGTCATTTGGCAGGACTTTCCTAATTCTGTAGGGTCCCTGGAATTTTACTACCAATTTCTTAGACCTAGCGTCACTTGGCGTTTTTCGTTTAACGCTTACTAAGTCTCCTACTGAAAAAGCTACGTCTTTTCGTAGGGGTTAGTTAATTGGACGTTTCGCATAGAAATTAGTTTTATCTTTAGCTTGTTCAATACGGATTCGATCCCCCGCTTCATGTCTAATATTATCAAGCTCCCCAGTTTACTGTTTTATCAATAACTTCATTGAGAATATTCTCGGAACTACTTTTAATCCTACAACTAATGTTGTTTCTACAACCTGTGGTTTCGTGTTTCGTTGTATTTAACCCGATCTGTATGTCTGGTATATGCTCATCCCAGCCTTTTTCATCTTAACCATGACTCTTAGTAGACAAAGCGTCCATTTGAATCTTCCTACATGGCTATTGGCCCGCGGAGTGGATACTGCGTTAAAAATGTGTTTGACACCTTAAGGTTTCAAGAACGAACGGAAATCATTACTTGTGAATGAAATGCCTTGATCAGTGATGAGCCTAACCAGTGTACCAAAATAACTCAGGTGTTCCTTGAGAACTCTTATTGACGTGGCCGATTTAGTATTTTTAAAGGCCGTAATATTAATGAGTTTGGTAAATCCACAAATTATAACGAGAAGATATACGTTGCCCCGCTTACTACGTATGGAGGGGCCTAGATGATCAGCGTGGATCGTGTGAAAAGGAATCTCGACTTTTGGGATAGGATAGACGAATTACAATTCGCCTGGCTGTTCGCACTCAAAACACGCCCGCATATACATCTTTACAAAACGTCTCATTTTAGGAAACCAGAAGGACTGTTGGATCCTACCCAAAGTGGTTTACCTCTGCTACTTGCCATCGGGCTACCTTCGGCACAACCTATCGTAAACCATCATCCCCACTAAGACCAGTTATACGATATACCTTACCGTTCTTTATAAATTTTTTTTTACAATTTCGACAACCTTCTCTGACTCTGATCAGCATAATATTCGCTTAATACGGGATAATACATCGCCACTGGATTGCACGGTCGCAATCCAATCTTCAATCTCAGTGGTAAGTACGTCTAGAATACGATTGTCTATATTTGCTTTACTTACTGGATTTCGACTTAAGAGCATCAACATGGGTCATGCCGGTTCCGGGCCGATACTCTATGTCGCAATCAAACTCAGTAAATTGTATCCACCAACGGGCGATACGAGGAATTAAATCACGTTTCGTTAAGGTAGTCCGTAACGCGTTACAATCAGTTAATATTTTAAATGGTATACCTATTAAATACGCGCGAAATCTATCGAAAGAAGCTACCGCAGCAAGAGTTTCTAGTTCGAACGAATGTAACCGTTGTTCATCGGATGTAGTCTTACGGCCAAAATACGAGACCGCTTTGTACAGACCCTCATCGCCTTTTTGCAATAAGATTACTGCTACCCATATTTACACGCGTCTGTATGAAGTTGCGATTCGCGTTTAGGGTCATAAAGGACTGAAATCGGCCTGGTAACAAGAGCATCTTTTAATGATTTGAATGCTTGCTCTTGATCTTCCAGCCATTTCCACGTGCCATCTTTCTTTAAAAGGTCCGTCAATAGTTTGCAGATAACAGTAAAATCACGAACAAACCTTCTGAAAAAAAAATCGGCCAGGCCGATAAATTGCCTTACTTCGTGCTGATTCCGTGGGGTTGGGAACATAGATACTGCCTCAGTTTTTCGGGCGCCGGGCCTATTACCACTAGAATCAAAGTGAGACAGACCCCCATTTTGTAGAAGAATTAGGTCTTCTTCGAGCCTACTAAGACCTTCTTCAAACGTACGAGATGGAATCAATATGTCATTCATATATATAAGCGCATAATTTATTTTTGATTATGCTAATATTTGATTCATAGTTTTTTGAAATACTGAAGGTGCGTTCACTAAACCGAATGGCATTCGAGGAAACTCATACACTCCATCCGGCGTAATGAACGCAGTCTTCTCTTGAGACACGGAAAAGATAGTGATTTCGTAATATCCTGATGCCAAATGTAAACAAGTAAACAATATGTTACCGACGTGCCTATCCGGCTGGTCTTTAACCCGGGGTGGAGGATAATGATCTTTCTTTGTCCGTCTGTTCAAGGCGCGGTAACTTTTTAACGAGCGCAATAGGGCTCGTATGGTGAGGAAGATTCTCGAATAATACCAGCAACTAACATTTCACTAACTATATCGTTAGAAACATTGCGCTCGGCAATGGACATTCTATATGGTCTGTATACAACCGGCTCACTATTCTCTACCTCTATCACCATCTCCCCCGCGTTCGTTAAACCTAGATCTTTAAGTCCTGATTAATAGCAACAGTTATATTTTAACACTAGCGACCGTAATAAGGCCCGTTCTGCACTAGTAATGTTGTGCCCGAAAACTAAAGTGTCTTCTGAGTAAGCGTTATCTAAAGTCACAGCATATACTTTACAGTTACCAGTCACCCGATTGGCTCGCCTAACTAACGTATCTTTAGCAAAAATTAAATCTTGATCGCACGCGTTCTAAACGATAACAACACCTAATCCAGACTTAAATGAATATTCCCTGGGAAAAGGTAATATTCTTGGTTATTACATCCTCTCAAAGGACCACTAACATACACACCACCTTCATATCCATCATGTGAGTCGACTTTTATTAAACTTATTTCACGCGAAGTCAATGTCACTGTCTCCCAGACACGTAAAATTAATTTATTAGGATTGTGCTTTTGAAAACCAGTTGTTCAGGTGTTTTAATGATCAAGATATTAGGTAACTCAGTAAACGTATGTATGTCCCAACAAATCAAGATATTTTAAAACATGATCTTCAACTACAAGTATTTCAACGTTTTCCCGTTTTCCCTGTACGGATATCTTAGCCCTAGACCTACCTTACGGTTTCACATGATAACCTCCAATAGCTCTCATTAAAGGTAAATCTATGGTATCTATTAACGGATTAAATTTTTTTTTGTTTCATATACTCTTATTAGCGTGCATTGGCTACCTAAATCAATATGATACAATATTTGTATATCATTGACTAAAATGTCAAAAAATATATTTAGAATTAAACTCCCCTGATGACCCTAGTTCAAAAACTTGTTTTTTCATCCTGCTTGTTTACAATGTCATTGCTACGCCCTAATCTACAATACTTACTCATGTGGCCTACTTTTTTACAGTTGTTGCATTTAGATGATGGTTTGGCACATTGATAACTCTTATGATCACTACACTTGTAACATATAAATTTCTTGGTTGAAACGTTCGAAGAACTGAGGGCAGGATTGTACCCCTGATTCTTTTATCCTGTCTTTGCCTATCCCCGCATCCCTAAGAATACCTATTTTAACCGTTTTTAAATGCATTAGCAATTGTTCGGGTTCACAAAATTGAGCAGCCTGCGCGCCAACGCGAACAGCACTATCCTCTATTCCATTTAAAATACAATCGCCCGCTTTTCTACCTTTAATACTACATCGATTCAATAAATTCATCTTAGCATAAAAATACTGTGCGAGCGACTCCCCATAGCGTGCCTTTTTTGCCAGCGTAACCGTCAACAACTCTGCATAACCATCGCGACAAGGAAAGGACTCTACTAATTTTCTCTTCCACTCAGACCAAGAGTAGAGGACTGTGCTGAGCCCCTGGTACCAGGATTTTGCTACGCCAGTTAGCTTTGGAAGAGTAAAGAAAATAATTTATTTTTCACTCCAACCATAATGTCAGCACACTCCTCCACTTTTGTCAGCCACATTAACACAGTTTGACCCTGAGACATTGGGTCAAATTCTAATAGAACGTTATTCAAGGGCAACTTTGGGGAAGTATGACCCTTCATACTCTTTAAAATGTCTAAAAAGTTATCTAAAATATTATTTGGTATATCTATGTTACTATTTCTTTCAAGCTCTTGTCTAATCGTACTAACGTCAGGGTAACGAGAATTCATTTTTTTTTTCATTTATTATCTGAATAACGATCATTACTTGAACTGCTACTAGGATGGCGTTTCTTGTTACGTTGGCGTCCATACGGACTGCTACGAAATTTATTCTGTGAGCATTCCTCAGAACTGCTACGTGAATGACTTATGCTTTGATCCTCTACGTAATCTACGATACGTTCGTCCTTTTACATCATCAACTCGACTACATTGCGATATACACTCAATAGATATAGATCAACTCTAGAGCATTGCCATCGAGACTCCCCGCCATTAAGACGTTGCCTCGATGACTCCCTGCTCGGTACGCATGAGAAAGTTTCACCAAAACATAACTAAAAACCGTTTTGAATTTCATACCAAAACGTAACCTTACCGCAAAACATAAAACCGTTTTTCTCATAACCAACGCAATACAACCAAAATTGAAAACCGCGCTGCCATGATCGGTTAAATACGCAAAAATAGTTATAAACGCAATAATAAAACAAATAATTTTGTAATTTTATCAGAAATGTTATCAAAAAAATTCGAAATAAAAATTATTGTAAATAGGACTATTTTTAAATGCGCCAAAAAAAAAGCTTTAATTTTCTCGTCTATTCACATTACATTAAAAATTAATAGTTCATACATTTTAATTTTAACAAACTAGTCCTTAACCTAGTAAAAGCACGAAGAGATAACGTCATAACCATAATTACGTAATACTAAAACAAAAACTTGCGTTACGTTAGCTAACAGCGTTTTAGTTTTCATTCGTTTTGAAGTAGCCTCGTCAACCGCGGTAGTGATAACCAAAACTGAAAACGGCTTTTAATAACGTTATGGAAACTTCAAAACCTTTACGTAATGGTTTTCAAAAAAACGCCCATACTGCTTGGGTCTCTCAACTGACGCCCTCATAAAAGCGATGGCCTCCCGCTTAACGGGATTACGGGGCTAGATTTATCATTATATAAGTATATTAATCTATTGTATAAGTGCTTGCGGCTTTGCCTACCTTTCAGGCTCCCTTCCGCTCCCTCACTTATCAAGCCAGTCGACCGCAGCCGAGAACGTCCACGGGTACTGCACCTAGCAGTGGCGTTCTCCGTCTTCGTGTTGGTATGCACACCTTCGCCATCATGATCGATAGTTTATATTTCTTTAGCACCGTACTCCATATCTAGAACTCGCAACCGTAAGGGTAACCATGAGATCAAATTCTATTTCGATAAATTCTGTATATTTGTCTCAAACATTTGACATTAAAACTATACGGGTGAATGAAAAGGAGAAAAAACGCAAAAGAATTTGATTTCAAAGAGCATAACATTATTATATTTCTAACTAAAATGGCTAATATCTCAAAAAGTAAGCATCGTAGCGTAAAAATAATGAAATTTTGACCCCCTTAGAAACCCCAGAGGTACACTAAAGATATATAATATAGGTCCAAAAACGGTCAAGTCTGAGTTGGACCCTCACATCACATATATTACAAAAATATAAATCTTACACTTTTTTTTTTTACTTTAACATTATCTTAGTAAATGCGTAACAAAACTGATACAGGGGTAAAAAAAAACTTTGATACGTTCTGTTAAACTGAAGTATAAAACATGAAAACCAATGGCGAACACGATACCTATTGCTAGATTTAAAGTAAAAAGGAACGAACATTTGCTTGGTCTGTAAAATCACGTGGGCAGGATAAGCAAGTGATTCGGAAGAATACCTGCCTATCCCACTTCTGAATTATTAGAGACCGTGAAATAATACAAAAATTAACTTCTTGACAACGTTTATTTTACATCGCTTTCATGTTTTATAAGAATAGTTACTAGTCCTAACCCTTTTCAAGCTCTACACTTACTCAGAGTAATAAAATAATCAGCCAATGCTACTTACTTCAGCAGTTTGGTATTCCATTAGCTTTTCGAAGATTGTAACCGTTAAGTAAATGGCCAGACAACCGTACAATACCGCGTTGCCCGAGTGAATGCCGCCAGCGACCAAAAAGGTATGAAAAGTCAGACTATTAATTGACAGCCACAGACTAGCCACTTTAATAGTTACTACTAACGTCAATAATCGATTGAACAATCGATTATTAAACCAACGATAACTACGAAACTTAGTAGTAGTTACTTTAATATATAATTAATGTGCTAAAATAAATCATTTAAATATCAATTCCTTACAAATGTGACAGCTAAGGTTGATAAATTGCATTTTTCCTTTGTAAATATTTTTGTGTTTGACTATTGTTGCGATCTTATGGGTTATTTATCGTTTTCTTTTTCACGGACCTCCTTGTTTTCGTAAACAGGTAAGATAGATAATGTTATTACAGGTCGATTCAGTAACCCGTTTTTCATTTTTAACTATTACTAACGTAACCGTCGCTCCCGGGGTTTGGTGCTATCACACGACCCAGACTCTATTAACCCGGTGGCAGGTTTTCGTCCTTGATGACTACAACATCCTTCAACTTGATGTTTTCCCGGTGCTGTCTTCATTTACTTCTTGATGAAAGCTGGGTCAAATATTCGTCACGCCAACGTTTCCCTACGTCGCCAAAGATTTCTTGTGTTAGGTTTCTTGTTCGTAGGTCCATTTCGGTGTCATAAAGCGTAAGTACGGGACCGCTGGCAGGAAAGTGAGCGGGAGTCAAGGAGTTACGATCGTCGGGATCTTCTGTTATTGGGTAGAGGGGGCGAATGTTCAAACATCCTTCGAGTTGACTGAGTATGGTTGTTAACTCTTCGAATGTAAGATGCCGCATACCAATAACTCTTTTTATTGTGTGAATTTGTAGAACTTTATACAATGTTGATCTTCAATTGATAAATTGGATACCTCGAAAATATCTTCTATTTGCCAAAAATTCTATATCTTCTTCGTGTCTTGATTATGAAGTACTACATTGCATTGAAAAGTTCTAGCATTCCCACTTAAAATC
Organism: Calamotropha paludella; assembly: GCA_927399485.1. Lineage (NCBI taxonomy): Eukaryota > Metazoa > Arthropoda > Insecta > Lepidoptera > Crambidae > Calamotropha > Calamotropha paludella. The sequence goes on along the minus strand of OV656804.1, from coordinate 14,196,866 downwards.
CACCTAGTCGAGTTTTTTGGGCAGTAGGTTAACTTGAGTTTGATCTACAGATAGCATCCATTAAAATCGTAGATAATACGTCGGCGTAATAATAGATCTACGGGGTGGCTAGTATAGAGTTAAGGATCAGCTAACTTGATTTGATCGAGGTATGACCAATCAGGACAGTTAAATGATCGACTTGGCAAATTCTTGATAAGTTGCCTCATGATTAAAGCGTCGGTCTCAAAAGAAAAATCGATTATCATTGACCTACACTTAACATTAATCATTCCTCTTCCTTTACTTTGTTTATCGCCGATACCGGAAATATTCCAATACCTTTTTTCCTGGGTAATCTGAAAAGCTGCGCTGCGTTGTCGGTTATAAGAGATGTTTGGAAACCTTGATCTAAGGGGGTGCGCATATCATAATAAGAACCATCCGCTGCTTGGACCTGTATCATAGCGTCATGCATTCGGTTTAAAGCAGGAGTGATTGCTGTTGCATCGAAGGAAGGTTCATTAAAGTGTGCATTTGTGAAGTAAAAATAAATCTTATGTTGTTATAGCGTTGGTTCAATATATCCCAACAAATATTATAATTCTCGGAGCTCATGTGAAGATGCTGTAATAATTTATTATATATATTTTAGGAGTAGAGTTTTCCATGTACACCACTGACCACATCATCTTGTTATATAAATATTTGATTAAAAAACTAAAATTATCTTATCTTAAAAATTAATTATCGTGTCTTGATGAGTTGATGGTTACAAACTGATTTTTGTACAATTAATTGTTAATAAATATGAATTGAAGTCAACTAAAAAGTGCTAATGGGACGATGTACGCGCTTGCTCGTAGAACATATTTATTAAAGTTTCAGCAAAAAAATAAAAAATGTTTTATTCGAAATGCCCACCTTTGACTTTTATACAGGCCTTTAATCTGTCTGGCCAGGATCTATGGATTTAAGCACTGTTTCCATGGGAAATTTTGCCACTGTTTTGCTACAGAGATTTTTTAAGAGACTCGATGTCGCCGTGACCTTTAGAGCAGGCCATGTCCTCTAAAACTGACCATAATTTGTGGTCTAAAGGGTTGAGATCTAGGCTAGATGAGGGCCAGTCTTCAGTTCTTATAAACGTTGGTTTCAAGCCAGGCTTGAGTAGTTCGTGCCTTGTGACCAGGTACGAAGTCCTTTTTTAAGTGTCACAACACGATCCAAGACTCTATTGATACACTTTTATTGAAGTTTTCACTCCTTTTTCACAAAAATGTAGCTTTGTGTCGCCTTGATAAGACACGCCCCACCAAACCATCATTGATGCAAGATGATGACAAAGTTGTAGCTTTCCGAACACTTGAGCAGCTCCTTTAGAATTGTGAGCGTACTTAAAGAGTAACGCTTACTTAACGAGTTTTGCTTGTTGTAGTGCCCTCCACTAATGGAATTTTTTTCATCGGTAAAGAGGATATTTCTTTGTCTTTCACCTGCGTATCGTGACAGCAGGCATTGTCTTGTTCTTGTTTCTAATACGTGACAGAGTCCTAGCGGGAATCTTCATTTCTCTTGGTTAGAATTTTTGCTTTCTAATAGGTTTTCGCTGAATTCTAGCTTCAACAGCAATAATAGTATTTATAGTTCTAACAGCACGCAGCCGCCCTGAACTTTTATGGTCTTCGATAGAGGAAGTATTGGCGTATCTGCTGATAGTACGATAAACGAACATGCAGCTGATACCAAGCTTTTGAATTGTCTGGAGTATGACCGACGGCTCCATACTTACTTTCTGCAAGGCGATCACTGCAAACCTATTTTCTTTAACACCTTAATCCATATTGTAATTTGACAATTAACACGAAAAAATATGTAAAAAGGCGCAAAGTCGAAAGAAGATTTTAAAATAATAAACGCGTTTCTAATTCAAAAAAATTAGAAAGTTGAAATAAAGAAAAATATTTATGTAACAGGATTTATGGCCAGACCAGTTATTGTTTGAGGTAGGAAAAAGTAAATTAATATGAGTCTCAATGTTTTGCTTACTTACAAGATGTTTGCTATTGATTGCTATAATAATGCGATAAAAATTTGCATTCATATTAATAAAGATAAGTAGGCGTATTTACCGGAGTAAAATTAATATAGCTAAGTAACATTTTACATTATGTTTGCGATGTCAAATGGGCGGAGAAAACATTTTTCGAACAGATTTATTCTATTAAAAGTATTAATAGAGAAATTTTTTATTATCATTTAAACATAGAACTTACATCTGAATTATGGAAGTGTATATTTAAAAAGGTTTTGAATCGAATGTCTACTTCACTCCGAGGCTCTGCCATAATGAATCGCGCATCTTGAACGTTCTCCAAATAATTTCGTTTTGCGTATAAACTGGCTTCCATTAATTATAAAAGATTTTGAAAGATACTTTTTATAAACCAACTTTTAATCACATAATTTAAGTTTAATATGATGATGCTTTAGCGGTGTATATTGGTAAAAAAATACAATAACTTAAAGTTGTGAAAAATTCACACGATGTTATGAAATCTATATTCCAAATAATATTTTCGTATGTATATTTCGGGTAACTAGAATACCACTTCATATTACTACGGTGAAGTAGAATTTCTACGTGCAACAAAAGTGCTCTTTTATGAACATGAATATGAATGAATAAACGTGTGAAATGGGTCCATCTGGTGCTAAAAAGGTAACGAATAAAATTTTAACACCTGCCTTGCATTAGTGGGTTTTGTTTACCGCATAACGCGTAACAGGAAAGCAGACTAATTGCGTCCTTGAAATGAGAGGCACCGCGTAAACACTGTTTATAAAAGGTACGAAATAGACGGTCGCGCAATACTGCGCTTGTGGTAAGATTAAGTGCGGTACCCAAGGTTCGAAGTTTCAACCCAAGTCTTCATTAGAAGTAATTATTTCATTTCGAATATTAATAAAATAATAATATTAAAATAATTCAACAAGTTAGTCTCATATATAGGTCTTTAAAAATATGTAACAATGTTTTATTTGGGCGCTATAACGCAGTACCTATATATGTATTTACTTGTTTAATTAATAAACTAAGAGTTGCTAAGTGCATATAATTTTAAGCTATAAAGGACGCTCCAAGAAATAGCTGACAATAGGTACCAGCGTCTATTTATACCTGTATGCTATTGTATTGCCATTTGCCATTGATACTGTAGGTAGGTACTGTAGGTGCTAAGACTATCCTTTAACAGAAAACGAATAACTTTTCGTCCGTTAAGACGTTCAAATCCAAGTCATCCAGTTACATTAAATGTATATTTTTAGTTTTATAATTTCATATATTTTATGTATTTTTTAATGCGATCTTATAAAAATCGACTCTGGTCACAAGTGAATTCACTTGTGACCAGAGTCGATTTTTTCTAGTATTTTTCTATTATAATAATTTATCTTAAATGTATATGTTTAGTCATATTTCACTATTTTCTAAATTGTATATGTTGCGTAATTCATTTTAATACTAAAGAATAATTTACTACCAGTCCCAAACTGGTAATTTCTCTTTCAAATACCTGTGGTAAATATTCAATGCCTTTAATAGTTTTTTACTACAATTTAATATGAGCACAAATAACATAAGGTACTGTTTCATTCCTTTTAACTTTACTACGACCGCCTTATTACATTGCGCGAGTACCGCCACAAAGCCTCAGCCGTGCCTTATCTGTGGACAACGAGAGCCTTCTAAGCCCAGGTTGTTACCTCGGAACACATTGTAACACATTATGCGCCTCGACCTAACGCCCCGTCCTCACATAATAAGAATATGTAGTGTTAATGTCTCGCTTCTTGACAATTTACCTTTAGATTCTGCTATGCGCAGACTATAAAAAGTAAGGTAAACTAAAGTAAGGTAAGGTTTATTTTAAAATGAGCAGAAGTATTTTCTGAATCTTTTTTAAGCAATCTCCCACCCGTCTGCCCAGCGTGCATAAAATGACAAAACCTTCAAATTTTGGGGGAAGTTTCAGTCCAGCAGCAGCTGAGTTGATGATATCTTCGAACTCACTCGCAAAAGAAGACAACTCCGGTTAGATGGTGCTTGGCTAGAAAAAAAACTAGGTTTTGTTTTTGATCTCTCATTACTTAGTTCATTTTATTGTCGCCTTAAGAAAAAATACCTACCTCCCTAACCACAATGTCAATTGCTACCAGTTTTTAAAAAACTAACATATACAAAATTACTCTGCTATATAACACGAATAATAAACATCCAAGCTACCGAAATTGGTTATAAGTTCATAACTTTACAGGATCCGCACCTATTCTGGGAACAAAGAACGTGTTATAAGAGTTATAGTTGTTGTGGACTGACTGGAACTAACTGGGTTCTATATTACTCAAGTCACATGCATCTTCACTGCACATGAAAGTTTCCCCATTGTTAAACTACATTTCAACTAGTACTTTACCGGTGAAAGGGAAGTAGTCCTTTACGTCTAACTAGCTAAAACTACATAAGTTCAACATGCCATAATGCTAGTTTTTCAAAATATGTTGCTATATGCTATGTCACTTTAACTATTTTTTTGTTTTAAAAGTGAATAAAAACACAGCGCCGATAGACATCAGACCTCATAATTTATAGTATTAATCCTTATCCAAATAATCACTTTATATTCAAGACTTTTTTAGTATCTACCGATCACTTTTAAATTATTCAAAAGAAAAGTATATAAAGTATGAATACAAATAAAATAGGCTCTGAAACTACGGGATCGATTTGAAAAAATCTTTCGCTAATAAAATTCTACATTATCCTTGATTAACATACAAAAAACCGCGATACCATATGTCTTACTATTGCAGTTATGTCATAATAAATACTTCTTTAGTTCTTCCACTTCCGCGCACATGACACATTAGAATAAAACACTTTTTTATCGATTTCGCGACGTAGTAAACCTCCGAAACCTAACCTCTCTTATAACGAATATAACGCATTAAAGAACCGGCGAACTAAATCAGATCTTACAATCTTTCGAGCAGACAACCACAGTAATAATGGATACGTCAGATTATAATGATAAAATGCTCCAGCTCTTGTCGGATGAGAACACATACAAAAAAGTTAAAAACGACCAAACTATTAAGGTACTTAAGAAAATCAGTGAACTCATAAAGACGTATTCTGAGGTATTGACGTCAACCATCTTATTCCTTCCTGCCCTAAACCGCCGAAGATGTATGGGTTGCCGAAAATAAACAAACAAGACGTACCGCTACGTCCCATCGTTAGCCAAATTGACTCACCAACCTACCGTTTGGCTAAACACGTAGCTAAAATATAATATATATATACTATCACCACTAAGGGGTAAAACAACTGGCTATGTAAAGGATTCCTACCATTTTGTTTGTGAGATACAACACCTACATCTCACTGATGATGAAACTATGGTTAGCTTCAATGTTCAATCTTTATTCACAAGCTTACCTGTACAAGATTGCATTTATGTCACTAGGAAGAGACTAGAGAAACACAATATACCAAGTGAATATTCAAAATTACTGGAACACTGCCTAACATCCGGCTATCTCCTGTGGAATGATGAATTCTAACTACAAGTGGATGGTGAAGCAATGGGCTCTCCTGCAACACCCATAGTCGCTGACATATTTATGGAGGACTTTGAGGAAAGGGCCCTAGCGACGGCACCGTTGCATCCACGCTTTTACAAAAAGTCCGTAGATGTCACATTTGCCACACTACCAAGAGATATGGTTTCTATCTTTTTAAGTCACCTTTATTCCATACATCCCAACATACAATTTACTATGGAATTAGAGAACATACAGTAAAATAGCCTTCCTAGATATTCAAATTAGCAGGACTCCAAATCAAACCCTTAGTCATACAGTGTACAGAAAGATATATATTTAAATGGTGACTCTCACCATCATCATATACAGTTGGCTACCGTAGGGAAATCATTGTTTCAGAGAGCTCGCGGCATCTGTGACCAACAACATCTGACTGCTGAGCTTCAGCATGTCAAGCGAGTACTACAAGATAACAAGTTGCGAGTACCAAGACTGCGTCACAGAGGCCGTGTCAAACCAGCCACAGTAGAGCGTCAACCTGCTGTCCTTCCCTACATGAAGGGGGTCACTGACAAGATTGGGAATATTCTGAAGCGGGTTTTTATTAATACCTACTTTAAACCAGCCAGGAAGATAGACCAATTCTTACGACCAGTCAAGTGCAATATACCCCTCCAGGCAGCAGATGTCTACAAAATCGATTGTGACTGTGGTCTCTCATTCATCGGAAAGTCAAAGATAAGTATAGGAACGCGCATTAAACAACACGTAGCCGACATAAAACATAGGCGCGATAATAGGTCTGCAGTGTGTGAGCATGCTTTTGAGGGCCAAGCCACTACATTCGCTTCCATACCACAAATTCTCGCTAGAGAGCAAAGATTTGTTCAAAAGGATGCTGGGCGAGGCTATTGAAATCAGGAAACATCCTAATTTCAATAGACGAAGGTTGGAGCGTTTCACCTGCTTAGGATCCAATAATTAATAAATTAATACCTACAAAAACACACATTGCAAGACTTTTTGCAAATAATAACAGTAAGATGGAGGTCAGTCCCCCTGCCCGCGTTTCTTTCGCCAGTTCTTCTCGGAAGGGCCTCCCAATTTCCGAACTGGTAGTAGACTCAGTAGTATACAATGCAATCGTAGTGACAATTTAATAAATAAGTAAATAAAATGTAAAAATAAAACAATTTGATTTATATAAAATAATTTTAACAATTAAGAACGTGCCCAATTAAAATATTGTGAAGGTAGTAGAAAATACATGACAACCATTATCTTTGTCATCCTGTGATCAAGACTGCTGTAAAGGAGTCGAAACGTCAGGATTATATATATAATAAAATATGCGCAAAATCCGTAGAAAAGTTCTAACTTTCTTTCTAACGTTCTTTTTTGTTAATTTATGCAATAGTAACGCCTGTATAAACTAGGCCACATTATTCGTACCTGAAGATCGGCCTCCCCACTACCGCCCGCCGCTGCGGGCCGTGACAATTTCAAAAAATATAGTGCCACGCCATTAATCTCTTAAGGGATGGAAAACTGCTCATTCTTTTTTAAACTTCTACAATCCGTATATCTTGAGCAACAATCTACTTATTCTATATGCATAAATGAGCCTCTTGATAAATGACTACAAAATTGTGGGATGTGTGGCATGTGGGATGAATGCACATATAGAGGCCGTAGACAGAACCTTAAAAGATCTTAGATACTTTTCTGCTACCATGGGCGCGATCACTTTTATATTTGCCGGAGATTTCCGACAGAATCTTCCCGTCATTGACACATGTACGCGAGCAGATATCATCAAAGCATGCTTGAAATCATCTCCCTTATCGACAACGATGGAAAATTTTAAATTACGAACGAGTGTCAAAGACATAGAGATTTTCCACAACAACTGCTAAAACTTAGGGAAGGAATTTTTCCCACTTCAAATTTAAGCATAATAGGATGTCACATCCTTCTGGATGAGTCTCTTGATCGAATATTATATTAAGAAAATTTTATAAATTCAGTATACCCTGACATCGAGAAATTCTACGAAAAGGACTTTGATTTACTGTGTTCTAGGATACTATAATGTCACTTGATTACTAGCTTGACTCACTTGACTCGCTTGACTTTGATTTACTGTGTTCTAGGATACTATAATGTCACCTAGAAAAATGCTCTCAACGAAATAAACAATCTAATTATTTAAAAAGTCTCCAGCCAAATATAAAAATCGGAATTCTAATCATTATTTTGAGAAATTTCGTCTAACAAAAACATCCTGTTGATCGATAATTGTATTATGCAGTGAAGGATAGATGCTACATATTATGAACCAGTCTCTAAAGTTATTGACTTTAGATTTATCGTCTTTAAAAACGGGAAAAATACGTGTGGCTTTCCGTGTGGATTTAAGGAAAAGAGGCAAATGTTATCGACCCTTGAACCCTTGAATATATTTAAATTGAATATCTCTTTATATACTTCTTTATTAATATTGATCAAAATAAGACCGGATGTTTAATCATTTTTCGAAAGAGGATTAACGTTATAATCTTCAGTTACACTGGAAGATTCAAAGTATGATCTAAAAACGATTAAAATAAGTGACACACCCCATCAGGGTTATTGACAGCTTCATTGTTTTATGAAGAGGAAGCCTCTTATTATTGTTTAAATAATTTTAAAAGTACTTAACATTATCATGTATGCCGTTTTCAACTGTTTTCATATACGTTTTGTAGCATGTTTTTTTTTTGTTTTGAAAAAGTGTTCTGTACTGTATAGAGGATATGTCTAAATCATATAGATTTTTCCATTTATTTCAAGAACAATGTTTATTTTTCAATATGTGAATAAGTGGTTTTGATAACCACTCTAGAAACTGGGAAGATTTGACAGTTTTAGTGGGTACGTGTTCAGTAATATTAATACTACTCGTATGTATTTTGTCATTTATCATGAAGTAAACTAACCGTGATATCTGCAACCTTTCTTAAAACAAAGAACTATAGTTTGTACTGTAAAATTCATTATTTGAGGTATTGTGGTCAACTTTTTCAATTAAATTCTATTCTAAACTTTGTTTTAAGAGAAGAGGTAACGTTGTCAGTAGTAATCAGAGGCATAAACGGTACAGGTGCGCCTGCCAAGGACGGATCTTTAATATTATTAATAAAAGGGCCCAAAAGGCAAATTAAAAATATCTGAATTTTTTGAATTTAATGCGGATGAAAAATTTAATGAATTTATTTGTTTGTTACTTGTAATACAGTTTTTATTTCCATAGAAATCCCATAGAAAACAAGCTAAAGCGTGAGTCAATAAATTCGCTATCCGATATATTATTCTGCAGCCAGGTCTCAGTGAGAACAATAACGTCTTAGCTAAATGACAATATATTCACATATATGGTATTCCATTTCGCACTTAACCCTCGACAGTTCTGATAAAACACTGATAACACTAATATAGCGATTTTTTTTTTATTTTGTATAAAATAGGTTAACACTTGACCACTATCTAGCCTGATGGTAAGCCAAGATGCGATTTAGGGTGTGACGCGCTTGCCTAGAAGATACCTATTCCCTCTTAACTTGAAGACCCTACATTGTATTGTCAGAAAATACAGATTCAGGCACAGAGTTCCACTCCTTAGCGGAATGTGTTACAAAATTGGAACTGAAACGCTTAGTGGGACTCTTCGGTATATTTTTTTTTAAATCAATAATTTATTTCGAAAATAATGTCCATATTATATTTACCATATAATGCCAATTTGTAAGTCTTGTTGACCGATAAAAAAATGGGGACGGCGGAACAAAATTGTAAATTTCTGCTGCACACTCTCCGAAATGTATCCTGTCATATATATATATTGATTTATATATTAGTAAAATATGAACAAAGTCTAAAATTGATACCTAATAAATTATGATTTTATTATTTATATTACTATTGTTAATGAAAAAATTATGCCCACTTGGAATCACTTTTAGTTGATAGGTTTATTTTAATTAAATTTATTAAAATTAATTATCTGGTGATAATACGATATAACAATAGTTATTGTTATTAATTTGCAACTTGAGAGTGTACCAGTTACGTAATATAATTTATAATATAACATTTTATGCCAATTACAATATTGTCTTAATCTGTAATCAACTCACAGTCTAAGGACAGTGTTCCTGATAGCATACCAGCAAGAGTACTGAGATATTGTTCGCCTGAGTTGTCTTTTGTGATAACAAGCTTGTTTTTCCTCTCTTCTTCAAGATATAAACCGTATCAAAATCCTGGAAACTTGCCAATGTGCTGCCAGTACCCAAAAAGGGTAGTGGTACTGAACCATGCAATAACCGCTTCCATATTCTGTAAGGTTATGGAGAGAGTGCTGAACAGCAAATTGCTCTCATACCTAGAAGACAATGATATCCTCAGTGACCGTCAATATGGTTTTCGCTGAGGACGTTCAACTGTGAATCTTCTAGTTTTCATTGCTGGGTCGTCGAGATGCACGGCGAAACATTTGCCGTGTCACTTGACGTCTTGAAGGCTTTTGACAAGGTTTGGCACGCAAGTCTGTTGCGCAAGCCTTCTGCGTATGGTACCCCTGCTGATTTGGTAGACGAATAGCTGATTTTCTGACTAAACGGTCGATCAGGGTAATTGTCGATGGCTGCTCCTCTGATTCAGTGGCTATGGATGCTGGAGTTCCTCAGGGGTCTGATCTTTCTGCGACGCTTTTCCTGCTGCACATGAATTGTTGAGTATGTTGAATTGTTGAGTATACAGACGACAGTACTGTCATAGAGAAATATGTGGGGCGATAGTAACCTCGTTCATTTCAACGCCTCCAAAACGCAAGGGTGTCTTTTCACGGCAAAAAAGAGTTCCTTCAACCTCACTCCTACTTTCTGAGGTACATCTGTACCTGTGACCGGCAGACTCGAGCTTCTTGGCATGGAGTTGTCTTCAGGCCTTAACTTTGGCGGCAACATCTCTGAACATGCCAGGAAATACTTTAACAACAACAAAGTCCTCTTTTTTTTCTGACTTTAAATAAATAGCCACCAGAACTATATATGTATATTATGTCATTAATAAAGCTGCATAGATGTTTACAAGTTAAACACTTAGCACAGTCATTTGATTTAGCAAATTTCCGCTTTGGATTAAATGGCCAGATCTAGTAATGTATCCATCTTTTGTACCAAAATGGTGCCGTGTTTCACCATTAGTGTTCATTGATATATATATATATATATATATATATATTATTTTTTTTATAAAAAATAGGCTTAACCACTATCTAGCCTGATGGTAAGCTATCGATGCGATGTAGGATGTGACACGCTTGACTAGAAGATACCTATTTACTCGTGACTTGATATATATAGAAAGCTGGTTTTCCACTTTTTAAGAGGTTGGTTGTATTTACTCATTTTGTTTCTCGGTAGGCAGATATGACGTTATCATGAAGAATTTTGGTCGACAACAGTTAGTTCTAATATTTTTAGGTTGCTGATTCTTGGAGTCGGCATGAGGCACTCGAAGGACCGCTACAATATTAGGGGTTTGTATTGGCTTTTTTATTGTCTCACCCAGGCGTTCTAAACCGTTAACAAGATTTTCCCTTCGCCGCTCAGGCAGGTTTGACATTTCAATGTTTCATTGCCTAGAATGTTGCTCCATTTTTCATATCTGACTTTGAACTACATTAATCTGATAAGCGAATTGGGTAGCATTTGAATAGTTTTCTTTACTATGTCGATATATTTATATAATATAATGAAAATTTATTTGGCGGTAAACGTTGTTAGTTTATTATGCGTATGCGTAGCTACTTCCACGAGTACAACAGGGATGAAAAATATGTTTCCGTCCCTTAGCTGGAAGAATTGAACAGCGGGGACCCCGCTACCACGTTCGTAAGATGCGGTGCAAAATAGAGACAACGCTAGATTCGTCTGGTGCTTTAGAAGCCGTGCCACTGTAGCTAGCTGTATGCGAATTAATGACAGGGGTTCAATTATGATACTGATGATTTTAAAAAAGATACTAGGAACTGTATTGATAACATTTGTAAATGACAATAACCCATTTCCACTTTGATTGTGTTACTGTACATTATAAAAAAGTTGGAACATTATGGTACACACAATCTTATCTGGCAACGAGAGTACAAAACTTGTATGTATGTCCATAACTATGCCCATAACAGCAAATACTTGTATGCCCATAACCATGGGCGTGCCACAGGGTTCAATATTGGCTCACTTTCTTATTTAGTTATTAGGTAATTCTACTATATATACTACGTAATAACTAATTTTTAGGTAAGTAATGTCATTAATAGAGACCGGATTATATGCAACATAAAAACTTTGTTATATGCATGAAAAATGCTTGAAATATGCACGAAAATTGGCAGAATATGCGAAATTAAATAATAAATTTTAGTAATCCCTAAAAAACGAGAATGGTAAGTATTCATTTTTTTTATTTCAAAATCGGCTTACAATTAGTAAATTATTTTTTGATAGGCTATAATAGGTACTTTAACATTACATGACATTAAAATTATTATTATTTTTTTGTAAACGTAAGCAACCAAATATTTATCTAAATTTTCAGTGGTAAGATTGTATCTACGATCATTTAGAATATTTTTGTGAGTGGAAAAGGTTCGCTCCACATACAATGAGGTAACTGGGCAGAATTTGAACTTGGGTGCTATGTTATCACTTATCTATAGTTTCTGGCAAAAGTTCTGCCGTCCCATTAATTAAACTATCAATTTGTCACAAACTTTGATAACCTGGGTTATTGTTCAATATGCGGCAATGCCTTTGGCAACGCGGAGTTCATTTGGTAAAGAGTCACAATTATTACTCAATAGCTAAGCCCTTATGTTATTAAATTTGGTCGCATTTCGGAACGCAGAGTGAGTGAAAAATATTGTAAATGTACCGATAATATGCATCATAACTAGATCTTAGGTAAAATATTCTATTACCGCTGACAATGGCTAAAATATGTAAATGCATATGCGAATACGCAAATGCATATAATCCGGTCTCTATTACGAATCAAACGCCTTCTAGAGATCACAGAAATACCAACCGCATCCTATTTTCCCTCCTAGGAATAAAAAATATGTCTCAAAAGTGTAACTCCAGCATCCATAATGCATCTACCTCGTGTAGAGCCAAATTGCTTATTAATGATTAGGTTATTTAAACAGAAATGAAACAATAATTGTGTTCTTCCTTTGCGGGCGAGCGGCCAACTCGTGACCTCAAACTCATAGGTGACAAGATCTTCCAAAACCTGGGTGACCTCCATATGCCCCAACATCCACATTCACTTAGTGCGGTACGGGCCACCAAACCGATATATGCCAACGTAACGGCAAGAATTCCTGGCCATCCGTCGGCACTGCACTCCATAGTTACCACATCAACGAACGAAATTCAGACCGCCGATGAGCTAATCAGTGTAATAAAAGTGGTAGTAAACGCCAGAAAGGAGGGCGTTAAGAGGACAAAGTCAGGAAAGCAAGGGACCAGAAGGTCATTATAGACTGCACCACCAGCAAGTAGTTGAAGAAGGTTAGGGACAAAATTAACGCAATGCAAAAATATAAAAATCATAAACCCATTAAGGGTTTATTGACTGATACCCAAAAACGCATTTATTACAGTCTACTTGTAAACACCTTTCCAAAAAAGAGTTGAAATATCAGAAGTCAATAAAAAATATGAAAATAAACCACTAAACTAGGGTGGTTTTTGTTATAAGGCACAAAGTTTGAACACTAGTGTATGAATATATACCGCTAAGAAGTATCCGTTTACGGAGTTCTACGAATTTCAAATAAGCTTTTGGACTTAGCCTAACGTTATATAGTACTTATAAAAAGACTTTTCGGTCAGAAGGCTCGGATTAGATACTCCTAGTGATAGAATAATCCTTCCTACAGCCCGCGGTCATAATCTGGGTTACATCCACCGGTCAGATCCCGACTATCACGAAGAGACGTCGATCACAAAGGTTGAAACCAAGTATAGAACTTGAAGGGTAGGATTATAAGGGTCTAATTCTCTGAGGCAACCGGATTATTAATATTCGGGGCCGTGGATGATGGCCTTAATTTACTTTTATTTAATATTCAGTTACAGGTTGGTTTTATTCGTTATTATAATAACCCTTCTTTCAGAGGCATTTTGTTTTATGCTTAACAGGTCATAGAATGGAATTAGATAGCAAAAGAGGCTTACTTTTATTGCGAAGGCATTAAATATCAAATATTTGGGCCAGTAAAATTCGCTTTATTACTCAATTAACATGTTTTACATTATTGCATTTGTGCATTTCCTTGGTAACCAAATAATCCTTACTAATATTATAAATCGGAAAGTGAGTTTGTTTGTTTGTTTGTTTGTTTGTTTGTTCCGCTTTCACGCCGTAACTATTGAACCGATTGCTTTGAAATTTTGCAGACGTAAAGATAAAAGTCCGGATTAAATAATAGGGTACTTTTTATCCTGGAAAAAATTGATGTTCCCGAGGAAAAACAAAAATATTGTTTGCTTGATGGATGGATTGTAGATGGCGCTGTGTGTCGTTTAAAACAACGTAAAATATTGCAAACGAATGTAAATTTAGAAGCTAAATGATACTATAGTGAATCCACGAAAATGAGGAATTCCCGAGGGATGACGTACAATTTGTTTTATCGTCTAAACTGTTTTTTTTACATCTACTTATATGTTGCAAACGAATATGAACATGTAAATGTTGAAGCTAAATGATACGAAAATGAATCCTCGAAAATGAGGAATTCTCGAGGGATGACGTACAATTTGTTTTATCGTCTAAATTGTTTTTTTTACATCTACTTATCCTGAAATTACTAAAGTCAACGAATTACTAATGGGTATAAGTATTAGTTACGTTATTTAGTTCTTGAGGTATGCGATAGATGGCGCTGGGTGTTTTTTAAAACATGGTAACGATGTGTTTTTTAAAATACGTAAGAAGTGGAATGATAGCTTACGCTATTTAGTTCTAGAGGTATGCGAAAGATGGCACTGGGTGTTTTTTAAAACGTGGTAACGAAGTGTTTTTTTAATATACGTAAGAAGTGGAATGAATTATATGAATTTTGTATCCAGCGTTACATCGCGCTTCTTAGATTTTTCCGTGGGAATGAGAAGTTTTCTTATAGTTGTGCTTTATACCGCAATATAACCGAATTCCACGCGGGTGAAGCCGCGGGCGGAAAGCTAGTATATAATAACTTTGTTTTCTAGTGTGACATATACTATTTATTGGTGTCCTAATTAACACTTTTATTTAGTGAATAAAATTAAAGATAAGTTTGGCAATTAGCAATTAAATATCACCTCTTAATCTTTATATCAAAACACAACATTACCAATTTTCATTTCCAACCAAATCACAACCAAAGTTAACAAAGTAGCTTGACCATATATCATTTAAGTGAATGTTGTTAATATGCTATTGGATTTATATAAATCGAAATAGTTTACTATTACTTTTAAACGAATTTTAATAAAAAATGGATTGTTAGCCTTCAGAAAATCGAAAAAGAAAAGACCCGAAATCTCTACCAAGTAGGAAAAAAATATAAAATAAAAAATATTTTATTTATGAGTAATTCAAATACAACTTTTAAATATGAAATAAATACTTTTTGATTTTTTCACAAACTCGCTATTGGTGGTTTAAGACATTTTAAATTATCAAATAACAAAACTTGTATAAAAAATGAAGAGCAAAACAACGAACAAGAAACAAATAAAATGAGACGAAACGGAAATAGTCGAAAAGCTTTCCTTTTCATGAAATTCGGTCAAAAAATTTTTCAAAGGTGCAAAATCAAAATAACTTTATTTAAAATTAACTTAAAATCGTCAATTTTACAGAATCAAAAAAATATTCTTCTATAATAAAGATAGCCCATGCGCTAGCGGCAAGTACATCCGCGGAGTTGATGCCGCGCATGTAATCGCCACGAGCGACCCGATTCCGAACGTAGAGGCTTACATGAGAAGAATCGGGCACGAAACTCATGTGCCAAAACTCTTATAAAATCGCTAAATGTCTTACAAAATGTGTATATTACAAAACGATGCAGAGAACGAGCAATTCATTTCTTTTAGGTCCACGCTGCTTGAGTGATAAGTCACTGAAAAAATCTTTAACACTGTAATAAGCCTTTTTGCATAACTGAGTTTTAATTAAAAATTTAAATTTATTCATTGACAAGTCATGCATGTTACATTGCAGCGTGTTGTACATTCGTATACAGTGACCTGCAAAGGAGTTGCTTATTTTATGGAGCCTATACCTGGGCATTGCTAGCTTGTCTTTATTTCTTAAGTTGAAATTATGATAGTCACTATTTTTTCTGAATTTAATATCTTTACACTTGTGTGCATACATTAAGTTTTCATAAATATATTGTGAATGTACAGTCATACTACCAATTTCTTTAAATTTTTCTCTTAAAGACTCTCGGGAGCCCATCCTATAGATCGCCCGGACAGCCCTCTTCTGCAGTACAAAAATGCAGCCAATATCGGCGGCATTTCCCCACAGTAGTATCCCGTACGACATAATACTGTGGAAGTAGCTAAAATAGACTAAGCTCGCAGTTTTTACGTCTGTTAACTGACGAATCATTTTTACGGCGTATGCTGCAGAACTGAGTCTGCTCGGCAGGCATTCAATATGAGGACCCCATTGTAACTTAGAATCTAAAGTTATACCCAGAAATACAGTTTGATTGGCCAGCTCTATTTCCTCATCCCTAACCCTGACTTTGACTTTAGCTAATTGAACATTTGGCATAGTGAATCTAATGCATTTTGTTTTACTTTCATTTAACAACAAATTATTGGCGCCAAACCAGTGAACGACCTTGGAGAGTGCAATGTTTACTTCGTCAATATTAATTTGTCCACGTTTAACTTTAAATATTAAAGACGTGTCATCTGCAAACAAGACTATCTCATGGTCGCGTCTTACAAGGTGAGGGAGGTCATTAATATATACCAGAAATAGAAATGGACCCAATATTGAGCCCTGCGGCACCCCCATTGTTACAAATGATCCAGGCGACTGCTCTCCATTGATTACCACCTTTTGAATCCTGTCACTTAGGTAAGAAGTGAGAAAATCCAAAGCGGTACCACGGATACCGTAATAGTGTAATTTCCTGATTAACGTCTGATGTTGGACACAGTCAAAAGCCTTTGATAAGTCACAAAAAACACCATAGGCATCCTGGGACTCCTCCCAGGCCTCATAAATGCATTCTAACAATTTTATTCCAGCATCAGTCGTGGACCGTCCGCGGGTAAAACCAAATTGTTTAATATGTAGTAAGTTATTATTACTAAAATATTTCTGTAATTGCTTAAGCGCGGATCTTTCAAAAATTTTACTGATAGTACGGATATTGGACGAAAGTTAGAAGGATCTGAAGTACTACCAGATTTAAACAATGGAGTTATTTTGCTAAGTTTCATCAAATCAGGAAACACACCACTATCAATACAGTTGTTGAAAACTAAAGCTAAATGTGTAGCAACTATTTCAATAACATTCTTTACCATATATACAGATATTCCCCAAAGATCGGCAGTTTTTTTTATGTTCAACGATTTAAAAGTGTCTATGATGTCACGTTTAGTAACATAATTAAATTTAAATACAGTATTACAACATTTTCTTTCAACAAGGATTCTGCAATGAGGGTGGAAGATCCTAAAGTGCTTGTCAAATCTACTGGAATTCGAGTAAAAAATTTTTCAAATTCATTCGCTACATCTGAGTCCGAGCTAATAAATTTACCATCAATTTTAAGTTTATAATTATTTGCTGAAGCTTTTGTTCGGCCAGTCTCTGCATTTATAATTTTCCAAGTAGATTTGACTTTGTCAGTACTGTTATAAATTTGAGAACTAATATATTTAATTTTTGCAGTTTGACAAACCTGCTTAAAAATGTTTGAGTATGACTTAACATAATTTTGAAAATATTCCGTTCTATTAAACTGTCTTTCTGAGTACAGCTCATACAATTTTTGCCTACTTTTGTGTATTCCTGCAGTGGCCCATTCGCTAAACATTGGATTATCAGTAACAGTGATCCCTTTGGTTTTGAAAATTTTGTTAAATTGGTTGCAAAATGACTCAAAAATAAATAATACATATCATTTGGTGACATATCCGGTGATAAAAAAGGAAGTTTACAACATAATTCAATTCCAATACGTTTCAATCTGTCAGCAGTTACTGGTCGACATATAATTTTACGTTTACTGACTTGTTCTGTGACAATTTTGAAGCAAGCTAATTGCCCGCAATGATCTGAATCTAAGTTTGCAATAACTTTCTTACTTACAGGTACCAGATTACTATATATATTGTCTAAACAGGTTGCCGTTGTTTTACAGAATCTAGTAGGCTCCATAAATAAGTTGAAAAGATTGTGTGATTTAAATAAATTTAAGATTTTATAAGTTTCGCTGTTCTTTATAAGAAGATCAATATTAATATCTCCACACACAATCAAGTATTTTTTTGACCTACACAATTTGTTCAAGGCTTCATCCATGATTTCCTCAAATCTATCATAAGCTGAGGAACCAGGTTTGTATACACATACCACAATGAGTTGCTCAAGTTCTATACATGATAGTTCTATTATGCATTCTACAGAGAGAGACACAATATCTTTCCATTCTTTAAATTTTAAACTTTTATTTAAAAGAATCAGTGACCCCCCATGTACTATGTTGACTCTGCAGAATGAACTACCAACCTGGTGATTATTGAAACTAAACATGAGTTCACATCCCTCAAGCCAATGTTCTGTAATACACAAAATGTCAATTTGTTTTGAATTCATAAATAATTCCATCTCTAATTGTTTGCCCTTTGATAGTCCATTATTATTTTGATGCACCAGGTTAATATTTTTTATTTTATTTAAATTACATTTATTTTGAGGGCATTTCTGAACACATTTTTTTTTATTTGACTCTAATGGTAATGTTATAAGAGGCATGTTAAAATCATTATTTCTGTATTTATATTTGCAAGAGGATACATACCCCTTTTGTCTCTATTTCTAATTTAAATAGCTTGGAACGGATTCCAATGTCATAATATTATTATACTGCTCAATAGAGTCAGTTTGTTTAGCCAAGTTCTTGGCTGAAGTTAATAAAAAATATGATAGTGAATTCACTATCTGTCTCTTATAATACTGAGGCAGGTAATATCTACCATTAGTAAAAGTATATACATTTTTACTAACAATACTGTTAGAGTCAATGACATTAAAATTATTATTATACTGACTGAATAAATTCAAAGTCATATTTAATTAAATCTATAATTATTTTCCGCATCTGACAAATTTTTTATGTAGGGGAATGTAAACATTACAATTTTTTTAAGCTCTAATTGTTTTAATTTTTCAAAGTAAGAGGTTAACTTTTTTTTTGACATTACCCCTATTTCCAATAAATATAATTAATTCATCATTCTTACTAAATGTGTAGTTGAATATTTTGTGCATAATTTCATGTAAATTAGCACAAGGAAAACAATTATTTATAATCGGCTCCGGTGAATTTAACTTTAAGCGCAAATTTGAGCCCATATCCTTACCAATATTATCGCTGAACATAATTATATTTTGAGAGGAACTTACGTCATGTATACTGTCACACAATGATGATGGAAGTAAAGGAGAGACCTGGGACTCTGAGTTTACCGGAGTGCCTTGCCTATCTGGTGACTGTGGAAGACTGCCGTTGTTACAAATACAACACTGATTATTAACCAGTGAGTCACAGCGCTCAGAATTATCTTTGGATAAATTTAAAGTGTCATCCACTGCCATAGAATACTCCTTCATAGACTTTTCAGACAATTCATATTTCATTGTAAGATTTTTTAAATTCATTTTGTAAAATTTGTATTTTTGACTCTAAGTGTTGTGTGTCAGTTTCATGTTTTTTCAAGTTATTTTCTAGTTTAAAAGTACATGATTGAAGTTGATTTCTTAATTCAAGATTATTCTTTATTGTTTTAATATTTTTAGTTGATGATTTAAAATATTTCATAGCTCTTTTTGTACTGACTCCTCTTTGGTGGGGTCTTCAATGGTCAAGTTAGAAATTGCAGGAGAAACCAACTGCGGGGCACAACTAACCAATTCTTGGTATAGGCTGTCATTCTGCTGAGCAGTGACTTTCAGAGCAGTCTCCTCCAGATCTAAGATGTGATGATGGGCCTCACGTAGTTCCTGTTCCAATTTGGAAGTTCTTCTAAGGGTCTGCTCGTACTCATCACTGCATTCATCGAACCTATCAACTATTGACTGGAGTTTGTCCCACTCATCAACAATATCATTAAATCTAATCTGTAACGATGCTAGTTCACTTTTAAGCCTACTATTATCATTATTTCGCACAATAAGCAATTTATGAGATATATCTGCACGTTTCTCTTTTCTACGTACGGCGAACTACAACCAATGTTTAAACCTTTAGAGGCACCCTGTGGTACAAATCTGGCTCTGGATAACTCTTAAGTCACTTCTTTAAAAACCAATTAAGTGTTTTGCCGTTCCAAACTTCGATTGCGTTATGACGACTATTTGCGAGTGGCAGCAATCGTACACTAAAATAAAAATTTTAATGTTTCAGCCCCATTTAACTAGATTATTCCCCAAAGAGCGCACGTTTGTCAGTTAATTAAATAATTAAAAAGGTCATATTATGTGAGACACAACTCATAAAAGCACCTGAATATGGAACTCTAAAAATACAAAATGAATAATTTAGCGGCTGGCATCATGTGAATTGCAAATTGAGCGGAAGATTGTATTTACGGCAAATTATTCAAGCAAATCTTTCCTAACGAATTGTTTACTTTTCTCAAACTTTTATCATAAAAATATTAAAATTGGAAATACTTTTCTTTTAATTATTAATTTAAGTAATTGGATTTTCTTTATTTAATAGCCACATCAAAATTAACTTCACTTAAGGGAATATAAAAAAATTCACATGAATAAATATAATGAAAGCTGAAGATTTATTTGATATATATTTATTACTGTATAAATGTGAAAATAATATTCTTAATAATAAATCAATATTCCACGATTCCTCATCTATTTGTTCTTTCCTATTCTGGAACAGCTTCCTTCCTTATTCAAAACTGTCCTCCCCCATTTCCTTCGAACTCGAGGTTCAGCCTACATATTAGAGCACCATTATGAACGATGATTTGGAGACTTCCTTAGGCAAAATGCTAGTAGTCTAGCAATTTGGTGACTCGCTATCACTGGCTTGAATACCATCTATAAATTATGCTGACTCGAATACTTATTACGCAGTAACGACCCTCTATTGTCTGTAGCAATCACAAGTATTAATTAAATTACTGAAATAATTTAATAAAAAAACTACCTTATCAAATAACAATGTCTACTTTGAACATTTTATTTCCAGCCTTGTAACAATCTAGTCAAGATTGTTTTGTGATTAAGTATTTTTAAAAATGTACATCGTTTCGAAATTTACTTTATGAATTCTGAATTAATAAATGAGAAAGATCTTTTTAAATTCTAGAACGTAAACATTTGAGAAATGGAACATCTTCAACGTGTTTAACGCATAGTACATATTTGTGTTGTGTTTAATCAACACATATTAATAACCAATATTTAAGTCTTGCCTTAGTACTGCAGTGGCTATGCAGCTTCATCATTATTCGGAATGTGTCGTTATATTGTACCCGAAGTACATTATAAAATCGTTTGGTATATGCCGCCCAAAGTTGTAGAACATATTAATATTACGTGCTGTGGGTTTTGAGTAGTAAAATGAAAATAATTAATTTAGGACAAGATTTATTTACTTAAATAGCTAACTATAAACGTTCTTTCAAACTCAGTTCCCAAACAAGTCTATATACTCAGTATATTTACTCAGTCGTTCAATAAACTTGACGTTGTTGACAAAAATGAAGTTTAAACCCTTGCAGAATTTCCCAATCACATGCGTAAACCCAAGTCACGATAGGCCAAAACCTTCTTAAATCATTATTTAAACGCTTTCGATTGCCGTTCAAAATTAGAACTATGAGTTAATGCTGTCACGCTGCGTTTAGAGCTATGCCAATGCAGTCGCGAACGTCCCAGATTCGCCAATGTCAGTTCAGGTTTGCGATCTGTCTCGCGAATTTGCCTACACGGTTGGTATCATGCTCGCTCGCTGTTTCTTTCATGCGCTGTTTTAGTGCGTTTTACGTCATAACTGTCCATCGTTGTTATATTAATAAATCTGTATTTAAATTTTTACTAGCACATAGATTCAGTTTCTAGCCTTGTAGTTCTCTGTTACCTGTATACTTTTTTGGTAAATTTCGTTACGCTAAAGCATATTTTTTCGCATCATCGGTTTATTAATGTCTACATAACTGCAGCATAGACCTTTCAAATAAAATAAAAAATGGACGCAATACAATGGACAAAATAAAAATATGCAGAACCAGGATTAGTTAATGCTAATGACTGTAGACATTCAACCCGGACCAATGACATGACGTCCCTACTACCGTCCGAAGCACAGAGGAGCCTGCATAATTTTTTAACGAGTTCACCACTTCGCCATCCATTTCCACCAAGTGTTAGAACAATATCTTGCTCTTTCTGGAGATCGAATCTGATAGAATTTATTAATTTTAAATATACAAAAACCAAAGCAATCGTGAATTTGATCAGATACAAAGAAAAGTTTGTTAATGTTCAACATTCGAATCATTTCAACAAACAAAATTATTCGCTCGATTAAGAAATAATTCTGAGCTAAAATCCTATTGTTAATTCCAACAAAGTAATTAAGCAGGGACAAATTTTAATAAACGTGCTATTCAATTTGTTATCTGTCCCTTTACACATTGTTTCATGAAAATCTAATCAAGCTGGTGAAAAACACAATCAACCCAATTTTTGATATCTGTTAATTAAAATCAATTTTACCCTTCAGTAACCTGAGTTTTCAATTGAAAAATGTAGGTATATGCGGACCATATTTTTGTATTAAATCCAAAATCGAACTTTTGCAGAATTATTGTTGACAGGCTTTGACGCCTTTAAACATAAAAAAGAGTTATTTACGACTCTATATCAGATTATGAATATAGAAATTAAATTTTCAATTTTCAATAAGAATATTAAGAATGCAAAAAACTTTTTATTAATTTTAATAAAACAACTTCCGTGCGGTTTTTTTGCGCATTCTTTATATTCAAGTCATGTTTTGACTTCTTTACAGGAGCCGTGATTACAGAATGTCTAAAGTAATGGTCGTAATACATGCTCTACTACCTTCACAATATTTTAATCGGGCACATTACTTACCGTTAAAATTTATATAAATCAAAATTGTTTTATTTTGTATTTTATTTAGTTATTTGTCACTACAATTACTGTAAACTACTGTGAATCTATTGCGGAAATTGAGTGGCCCTTCCGAGAAGAACTGGCGAAAGAAACTCGGACAGTGGGACTGATCTCCATCTTACTTTAATTATTTTGAGAATTATTTTTTTGATTATGGGATCTCAAGCAGGTGGAACGCGCAACCTTCATCTGTATTGAAATTTGAATATTTCGTGATTTCAATAGTCTGACGTAGTATTTAAGGAACAAATGTTTTTTCTCTCGCGAAAATTTGAGGTTTATCAAATCGAATGTAGTGGTTGAGCTCCTTGAACGCATGCTCACATACTGCAGACTTATTATCAGGCCTATGTTTTATTTCGGCTACATGTACTTTAACAGGCGTCCCTATACTTTTCTTTTTTTTCCCGATATATGAGAGATCACAGTCATAATCAATTTTTAGACAACTGCTATCTGGAGGTGAATATTACAGTTGACAGGTCGTAAGAATTCGTAAATCTTCCCGACTGGTTATTACACTTTACAGGCCGTAAGAATAGGTTAATCTTCTTGTCTGATTAAGTTATTACTAGAGACCGGATTATATGCAACATAAAAAGCTTGTTATATGCATGCAAATATGCATGAAAAATGCTTGAAATATGCACGTAAATTGGCAGAATATGCGAAATAAAATATATTTTAGGAATCCCCAAAAAAGAGAAAAGTAAGTATTCATTTTTTTTTATTTAAAAATCAGTATACAATTAGTAAATTATTTTTTGATAGGCGATAATATAGGTACAGTAACATTATATGACATTAAAATTATTTAAAATTTTTGTAAACGTAAGCAATCAAATATTTTTCTAAATTTTCAGTGGTAAGTAAGATTGTGTCTACGATCATTTAGAATATTTTTGTAAGTGGAAAAGGTTCGCTCCACATCCACTGAGGTAACTAGGCAGAATTTGAACTTGGGTGCTTTGTTAACTGGGTGCTTTGTTAACACGTATAGTTTTTGGCAAAAGTTCTGCCGTCACATTAATGAAACTCTCAATTTGACACAAACTTTGAAACGTTATTGTTCAATATGCGCCAATGCCTTTGGCAACGCGGAGTTCATTTTGTATAAAGTCACATTATTACTCATATCAATAGCTAAGCCCTTATATTTTGTGACTGTTATTAAATTTGGTCGCATTTCGGAACGCAGTGAGTGAAAAATATTGTAAATGTACCGATAATATGGATCATAACTAGATCTTAGGTAAAATACATATGCTATTACCCTTGAGAGTGGGGTAAAATATGCAAATGCATATGCGAATATGCAAATGCATATAATCCGGTCTCTAGTTATTACATTTCACAGGTCGTAAGAAATGGTTAATATTTTTGATTGGTTATGTGTTATTTCTTACACTTCACAAGTAGTAAGAGATTGACCAGCCAGGAAGATCAACTTTTTAAAACAACAAAATTGATTGTGAATATGGTTTCACATATATTAGGCAAACAAAGACAAGTATAGGGACGCACGTTAAGGAATATGTAGCTGACATAAAATAAAATGCAAAATTAAACAAAGTGTATTGTGATCACGGCTCCTGTAAAGGAGTAATCATAAAACATGCGCAAATAAAAACCGTTATAATGTTGTTTTATTTAAATGTGTAATGTGTTTGTTAAATGTGTAACCAAATATGTTTCATTAATATCCACATTAACCACGTACTCCTCACAATTGAAATAAAATCTTATGTTACGAGTGGGTTGTCGTCATCAAAGCTTATATCTCAAATATTGATTGAGATATGGCTACAGCCGCTTTCATTATTTTCTACATATTGATTTCGCCAGCTATTTCACTCGAGTAGAGTTTAGTAGTGGATATCTTGTGTTGTGATTTTTAGCTCGGCGGTGTATCAAGCTACAATGCAAATATTATTTATTTTACATCAAAATTACAAATTAAAACAGTACTACAAAGAATTAAAATAAAAACACACTGGGCAGTCTTATCGCCTATCTCGTATATCGTTTCAAACTTTCGATGGTGACAGGAATTGTCTATGTAACGGGCAACGGCATCACGGACCACCTGTGGTGATGGCTCAGTGACCGTCAATATGGCTTTCGCCGTGGACGTTCAACTGGGGATCTTCTTGTGATGCACTGCTGGGGCGAGGCCCTCGAGATGCACGGCGAAGCACTTGCCGTGCCACTTGACATCTCAAAGGGTGGTCCGTGATGCCGCACGTCTGGCGGCACGCTAGTCTACTGCGCAAGCTTCCTGCGTATAGTTACGGATTTCCTGACTGAACGGTCGATCAGAGTAGTTATAAATAACTGTTACTCTAACTCAGTGGCTATATGCTGGAGTTCTTCAGGGGTCTGTTCTTTCTGCGACACTTTTCCTGTTGCACATCAATGAACTTATGATTACTGGAATTCTTAGGTATGCAGACTACAGTACTATCGTAGAGAGATATCTGTCTAACGCAAAAGCCAGCGGTGATGACGTGATGTTGATGACAGATGCCATGGATGAGCGAACGAACCAAAAGATTTACCAGTGGTGTGACGGTAACCTCGTTAATTTCAACGCCTTCAAAATGCAAACGTGTATTTTCACGGCTAAAAGGAGATTCTTCCAGCCACCTCTGGGACGGCTCAGCGAAGTACCAACTTGCTACACTGGACTCGATTCAGTGCAGAGCTGAGAGAATCATTTGTGACAAATTGTCGAAGAGCAGGGTTCACAGCTTAGCTCACCGCCGTAAAGTTGCCTGTCTGCAGTCTTCTACAAATTGTATTTTGGAGAGTGTGCTTAGGAGCTGCATATGCTCACGTCGGCATCTCCCTTTTTCCATCGGACATCCAGACGCACTGCGGGCTACCACCCTTTCTTGGTTGCTATTCCTACCTGTTGCACCAAGTGCTTCTCAACATCATTTATAATGCGCACAGAAAAGGAGTGATACTCCCTCCCATTTTTTCCTAGTACTTATAACTCGTCCGTTTTCAAGGCCAGTTTGAAAAGGCACCTTTTGAGTTAGCTCGTTCCATCGTGGATTCTATCTTGGCCCCCAGGCTAGATTGGGATCAAGAGCGAACCTATTCAAAATAAGAAAGCAATATAAAAGATAATCAATTGAGTATATACATATAATGTAAAGGTACAATAACTAAAATATGAATGTACTTATAGTATTAGTCAATTCTTAACAAATTTAATTATCCAAAAATAGGATTAAAGATTTGCTTGAACGATAAAAACTGTAAAAAAAGATAATAAAAATAAAAAAAGATGGACTGCCAAATAAAACATTATAAAAAATCTTATTTGTCAATGTGTAACAAGATCCATTCCTCCTTTTCAAAAAAAATCACTTTTTAATAAACTCACACCAAATTTCAAGTCACTCATTACAAAGCCTTACATATACCTTAATATTAATATAATTAGCTTTCAATTAAAAAATAAACTATATTGATGGGTCACTTATGAGCTAATCTCTAAAATATCTTCCAGTCAACTAGACTACAAGAAATAATCATATAAACAAGCTCAATAATCGCCCAAATAAAATTAAGAAGTTTATTATGAGACTAATAGAAGCTTTGTTTGTTGTTTAATGGGCCATGTAATTAAAAAAATGTAGTATTAAACAGGAATATTATGAAAAGGGTGATAATTTCGAGATGTGATAATAATTTACAGGTTAAAACAATTGAATATTTAGTCACATCTATGCAATAACAACTCATTCCACACGTCTAATTTTTATTTTATCACAAAAGCGACTAAGCATGTCTCAATACCTTTAATGGTAGAAATATTTTATTTCGTTTATACCCATACTTATGCAAATGTATTTTACAAACTAAATCCAAATCAACATTTCGGAATAGAATCTCTTTTGTTTTCATAATATTTATGTAATATAAAAGTTATCACAAGAACAACAAACATTATAAACTCTTGCCAATAGATAAATCCATAGTAAACAATAAGAAATGTTCGGCGGACGAACTTGAGAGATTTGTAAATAAAGCCCTCACTGTTCGGAAACTTCCTGCTAAGTGTTTTGCATAGTTTTCTGAGTGGCGGCAGAAACTTAACAATATCATTTTTCCGTTCTGGCAAAGAACTTATGAAGAATGTTATATTATAGAAACTTAGACGGGGAAGTAATTATACATTCCTGTCACTTTTTACGCTACTATTTGAAAAAACATTTTTTACTTCTTCGTATGGTTGACTTTTATAGAGTACTACTTTATTACTAATGAGCATACAGCCATTCATACAAATAAGCCTTGATAAAGGATTATACTATATAACCACCAAATTAATAATAGTCAAAACACAATATCTATGCTATTATTAATTATAATAGAATAGAAATTATTCCATACAAAGAAGTAGCTAAAACCTTCAATTTAAGCAAATTGTTTAGCAAAATTAATTGCCTAAAGTGTTCATATTGAAACCAGAATTTGCATGGAAATTTAAGAAATTGCATAGCAAAAATAAATCATGGCTACCATACTGCTCTACGCTTTAATGTTTTACATAAAAATATAACATTTTCGCCGCTAAAATAAAAAACAAATTAACTTTACCCTAGTGGACACGGCTCCTAAATGGAAGTAAGGATTAAATAAAACGTATAACCATGAAAAATAATGGCGTTTTCTTCATTTACTTTTGCTTACACTCGTTAATGCGGGTAGAATGATTTTTTTAATCAGTCATTATTTAGAATTATCCAAATTAAACAACAATGTTTACTGAAGTAGAAAGAATAACTTTCTACGACAGCCGTAAATTTTTAGAATAAAGTTGACAAATACAATATTGTTTTTGATAATTAGTGTGGATACCGACCTTTATTAAAGTATCTTCTTGACATTGAACACGTCCGTTTTTAACTTTGTGTCCATAGCAATATATTAAATAAAAACAATTTAACTTAAATCTCTACAAATAAGTAAACGTTTTCAAATTGAACCAAATTTATAATAACAAATGGTAACAGAATATCCGCACAGGAAATTAAATGCGAATCAGAACAAATCCCATTATAAACTCTCATCAATCATTGAATCCCTGAAGGTTCCGTACAAAAAGGTGGTACGAAACGCATTGAAAGACATTGCTATAAAAATGAATCTGAGTTTAAGATTGACTATCAAAGAAAATACATTCCTGCAATAATGTCAAAATCAAAATAAATGTAAAATTTAAGTGCGTAAGCGGATATAAGTTTTAGATGGTGTAAGTGCCTACGATGACTGTTTCGTATATCTGCTACTGTACAAGTAATTTATTCCATTTGCTCAGGGCGTATCTCATCATTAGTAAGTCTGATAAACTTTCTATTATATGTTTCAAATTAATATTCCATTTATATGAAATACTTAATTTTTGTGTTCATATATTTTAATAAACAAAATTCTAAAAGAACAACAGCTGATTGTCACCCAAAGTGGTCGATTTGTGTTCAAAATTTCATACATTGTTTGATAAAATCCACCTCACGGGAGAGTTCATATAACAATATTCTACTTAACCATCAAGATGCCAGTGGTTAATGGATGCAAGGCCTGTGTAAGAAATTAATTACAATTTAAATATTTAAAACTCTAATTTAAAAATTAGAGTTAATCATATTTTTGATAAAGGTCAAGGTTTGTAAAAGATTTTTGAGGCATCAAGGCCAGATTACAACATTATTAGAAACTTGCAGTTTGCCAAAAATTTTTGAAAAGACAACCGTTCGTTTAAGTTTCTTGAATTATTCAGGAATTTTAATAAAATATAGTTGGCACGCTCAGTCCTCTAGTTCTACGATAGCTTTACAAATTTGTACTTGCAACACAAACACTAAATACAATAAAATCGTTTAATGCTTGTGTTAGATTGATTAACCATTATCATACTTTAGTATGATAATTAAGTATTTTACATATGTTTTCTTGTTTACCTTAAAGAAAAGCATCTTTTGCTAGATAGTTTGTAAAATTTTGCTTTATTGCTTGTTAATTCAAAATGTAATTTGTTAATCCAAATAAGTCATTTTGGATAGCTCCACACTATTTTACTAAATGTTTAAATGGAGTTATTTTGAATAGTTTAATGTTCAACCACATTATGTTGTTTAATGTTAAAATAAATGTTATTCCATGACATTCTTCCTATTTGCTTAAATCTTTCTATGATTATTTGTTAAATGAGATTAAAATACTGTTTTTTTTTAGTATTCTGCCATTTTCTCTTCTCTATTTTTTTAACTTAATCTCACACTTGCAGTAAATTATGTTACTGCAAGCATTAAACGATTTTATTTTATATATTTTATATATTTATTCAAACAAGGTCCTAATGTTTTGACTATAAATCATCATAAAATACATATAAATACATTACACACTTAAGCTACAAGGGGAAAGTATATGATTTAATTATAATAGGCCGATTAATTAAGAAGCAACCCCGTGAAAGCATTATTACCTATTGTATGCCAGGATCAACTTTAAATGAAATAATGAAAAAGCTGTGAAACTTAAATACAATGAAAACACAATCATTTTAATTGGCAATAGGGGTAATGTAAACAAAGAACATTTGCTTGAATACTGTATTATAACCTTACCCTGATACTAATTATCAAAAATTTGAATTAATTTATTTATAAAAAAAAATATAACAAAGGATAAATTCTATCTGCCTACCAATTATAAGAGACAAATAGCTGTATCGCTATCTTATTTATTTAAACAATTAGTCAATAACCTGGCTAGTAAAAGAGCTGCTTCTATTGAGCAGTATAATAATTACACTTATAATTCAACTTTGTAATTAGTTCCAAATAATGGTTTATTAAAATCTAGAGATAATATTTTAAATTCATTTATGGGACAATAGAGGAGTTCTCCGGCCCTGTAGTGACAAAAGAAAAGTCTACCTATTTGAATATTGTTCATCAAAATATACAAGGTTTTTCTGGCAAAAATTTAGAAGTGAATCTATATTTAAATTAAAAAAAATATTGATGCGTTATGTATAACAGAGCATTAGCCAAATAATCAAGAATTGATGACTAATATAGATAACTATAAAATTGTACAATACAATATGTTTTATTGCAAAAATAGGGTACAGTTACATTTTGGTGTTATAAATTAAAGTCTTACTTAACCTATTTAGCCACGTTACATAGCATGCAAATGTTTGAGCACCTAAAAAAAATATTAAAAAATCTAACTAAAAGTCACAACAATAGTTTTAATAAAAAAAATCAAAATCTCATTACTAATACACTCTTAATGACAAACGTCAGGATCATTTAAGCAGTCTTTCAATGTATAACATGCCTTATTTATTAAAAAAAAACCTTGAGAGTCAATTTATATCTCAGGATATTATTTATTTCTTTTACGCCTTTCGGTAGCTTGTTATAAATACTCGGAGCAATACCATTCAAATTATTTCCAAATAAAGCAGTTTTGTGTGGAATCTGACACAGCTTATCTTTACATCTTGACGATAACAAATTTTTAAATAAATGTAATTTAGACGCAGGCGAAGAACGGGAGGCAGGAGGCGGTGGTATGAACACCCGATTCCCCCATAGCCCCCAGACAAGTGCAGGACTACTTTCATCTCTCTTCCCCGCAGAGAAAGCGTCTGGAATCAGCTGGAATAGAGTCATAGCCCTCAACAGAGGGAGAACCTTCGAAGACAAGAGGGTAGGCAACACCAGCTGGCGAAGGGTCGGGCGGTCCTAAGCCGGCATTGCACGGTCTTTCCCATCTGGGGGAAATTCAAATGCACCGGGCATCCCCCATTCTGGTAGAACCCTCGGGCCAGCCTGCCAGAACCCCGCGGCGAAAGCTAAGGACAACCTCGCGGAACCAACGGCAGTGTGAGGGTGCATACTTAAGTTTTTAGTGGGTAGGTCCCCAATGCCCCCTCCAAGCTGCGCCTCTCGCCTGGTGGCGCAGTATGGGGAACTCAATTTTCTAAGTATAAAAAAAATTACATGCTGTCCTAAAACATCTTTTGGGTGGTGGCATGTGTTGCGGGTCGTTACGTTCCCTAACATTTGGTTGAGTGAAACGATGGCTGCATCATGAGTCATGCTCGTGGGTCTGCTTTAGCCTTCAGTATTATCGACATATACTAAACATACACCTTTGTTGCTTTGTTAAATTTGACGCTTATTCGCCGTATATCAACGATGTAATGAAACCATAACCTTACTATAATTGTGATAAAGGAATAATTTTGTTTTTTTTTATGGATTATTTATGGTGACGACGTATAAAATTGTAAATGTCGTTACTTCTTGTCACGTTACGTCTTGTCAGTTAAAAGACGTCCTGAATGGGTGGTAGGTAAAAATGTTGGACGATTCAAAACAAATTTTTTAAAGTGCATTTGAATAAAGTTATTTTAATTTTCAATAGTTTTACTTATGCCTATTAAAATAAAATTAAACATAGGACTAACATTACAAAAACAATCTACTTTTCTGGTGCCTACTATATCGTTTGAAATGTAATAATAAATGGAAAAGACGAGGTTGAAAAATCTGCAGTAGGCTTACTTGACTGTAGGTGCTATATACGACTTACTTCTATAATTATATTAAAATATTAAATTTTCTCACGATATAAAATAACCCGCACCTAAAACAAAGTGTTGGTGATTAAGTCGTAATAATCTCTTCGCCTAATTTAAAAGGGCCGTTTTCTTAATTAAGTCATAAAATAGTCGTTGACTTAGGCAAGTGCTATTTATACCCTTCCTGCTTATATTTTCCGGCTATACTGAAGTTTATGGGCCTGATTTTGGAGCACTGCCTCATTTGGTTTACGCAACAATTAGAAGGGGACGAAAGCAAGTACTTGACAATGTCGAGTCGTTTCTGAAGGAAAATGGTGCATTACTATGGCTTTCGTGTGGCGAATATCGCGATCTGTCTTCATGACAGATGGAGTATTAGGAATTGTGTGGACTTACAAATTGTAATTTATTTTAAAAATTCTGTTTGGACTACTTTCACCAACCTTGAAATAAAGAATTCAAATACTGAAAGTTTGTTTACGCAAATCTCTGTGAATAAAAAGAGATTTAAAGACAGCAAAAGACGTTGTCAAAGTGTCCATAAATATTATAAACTAAAGTTAAAAGTATTAAAGGAGTTGACCTACTGAATTAGGGCGCTTAAATAAATAGTAAAGCCGGAATCTTAGAAATCCAAACCTCGTGAAAATAACTTTAGAGTATAATGGTGGCTTAATTGCATCCCTCAATTCAGTACATGTCTACATCAAAGTATTTTTAATAAGTTTAAAAAAAGGAGAAATATATGCATTATATTTTATCTTCTCTGTTGAGAGTCAAATATGTTATATGAATACGTGAGTAGTGAGCTTATTATTATTAATCATTCGGTCTCCTCGTACTTAAAAAACGGATTTAAAATATTTTGGCGTTTGTTCACCCACTTTCTTATTTTTTTATGAAAAGCTGTAACACTCAATTTAATGCTTAGGACTTAAAATTTTTATGGACTATACATTCAAATTTTCAACGCCATTCTCACTTTCTTAGATTTCAAATTTTCTAAAACTCTAGAGAGTGAGATGAAAACTATATTTTATGCTTCTTACTGTAAAAATGGTGGATTATTCATTAAACCTTTTAACCGCTTATTTATTCTATTAGAGTCAGAATATTCTTAAATACTCAAACACGTATCCATACATATCTTACTAAAATATATTTTTTTAAATTTTATGCTTGTAACTCGTACTTCAAGAAGACAGAGTTGTAATTTTTAATCAAAAGTATTAATACTTGATTTTAGGATTATCTCTTTAAACTTGAATGTGAATTGTAAATACTAACTTTCAATCTTTTTTTAAACTCTTAGGGGTACAATTTTCTAAAATGCTTAATATCCCTTAACGACGAAATACGTGAAAGGCTAGAGTTTTACACTTTGACTTAGTTTGACACCTCTTAATTTTAAAAATAGGTTTTCATACGAACTATACCAATAACTAGACACAAAAATAAAATGATTAAGTTTTAATTGTAATAAGTAGAGAAATATCCTGAAATGGTGATGCCCATGTACATTTTCTGGTGCCAAAGCATATGCCTTCATGCCACTTTGAAAACAACAGATTTTCATAAAACTATTTCTTCAGCTGTTTGAATGAACCACCCAACCCCTATTTCATCCCCTATTTAACCACTCCGAAAATACAGTTTTATAAAACATTGAAGCACGCGTCCACTAATTTCTTATCAGGAACCTGAAATCGCTCCTAATTTATAAAAATAGGATTTTTCATAGGTACTAACTTTCAACTACTATTCACCCCTTTTAAGGTAGAACACTGAAACACGTATATTTTTTTTCAGAAGCCTATGCATTGATGTTTCTTGTTTAAAAAAGGCATGAGTGCAATTCACACGTGGTAGAAGTGAAACCTTCAAAAATAATAGGTACACGTATACAAAATACCACTGTTGTTGTTATGCCTTATCTCAAGTATTGTACTACGCTTGCGCACACCAACACGTATTAACACACGTATATTATGCCTCCTATCTAATTTTTTCCTACGTCAAATCTTATGAATTTCTGTGTCTGTCTCTTTTTACTGCCGCTTTTTCGTTTCATCGACTTTCATATCACAATAGTGCTAAAGAAGTTTTCACTTCAAAATGAAGTAAACTAAAAAAAAACTATTGTTGGAAATTGTCTATTTTTGATCAAAGGCTTAAACTTGATTACACGCGTTTTATTTTATAGTGGATGGACTTTCCATACAAACTTTCAACCAATACTCCCTTAAGGGTTGAATTTTCCATAATCATTTCTTAGGATACACTTATATCCTTTTATAAACATAGCCTTCAAATTTTTAGGCTTTTGGTTGAGCAGTTTTGAGTTGTCAGTCAGTGAATCAAACAGAACAAAACAAGCGTAAAGGAAATGACTCAGATGACTCGCAGCAGTGATAAAAGTTTATAATCTTTCAATGTAATAAATATCGAACCCTATTTATTAAGTATAATCACGAGAGACAGTTTTCTGTGCCTCAACATAGTCTATTTAATTACTAATTCTAAACAGCTATCTATAAGTAAAGGGTAATGTAGCCGACTCAATTTGTCTCATAGCATTACTCCTAAGTGTAATTGCGTTTCGTAATAAGTAATTTGGCAAATTCCCTTCTCGGGGCTTGCTTCCACGATGGTATAATTAGATACGTCGTTAATTAGAAGCAGCTCTACAAGAGTACTCAGGCGCTGCTTTCGTTTACTTTCATAAGAACTAGGCAGGTCTAGCC
This sequence comes from Calamotropha paludella, assembly GCA_927399485.1. Classification (NCBI taxonomy): domain Eukaryota; kingdom Metazoa; phylum Arthropoda; class Insecta; order Lepidoptera; family Crambidae; genus Calamotropha; species Calamotropha paludella. Next base: position 14,162,384 of record OV656804.1, on the reverse strand, counting down.
AGCTAAATGAAATTAAAATTAATGTGCAAAAATCAGTTTAGTCTGTCTAAAACTTTAATTTCTACAATAACAATAGTTCTAGAGTAATTATAGTTTCTCTTTTCAGTATTTTTTTACTTTCTGGTTAAATTTATAATTCTACAATATATAATATAGCATATAATTAATATCAAAACATATAGCCCAATCGCTGACTGTTAGCATGTCCATTATAGTGGAAACGAAAAATTACAGATATAATTTTCTGCGAACACATGGCAAGCGCTCAGAACATAGGGGAGAAAGTTATTCTGTTAATGGAGGTACAATGGAAAAGAAAACTCAATCAAGCGCACGAGTCGCCGTGATTTCTGCGCCTAACTAGGTACAACCAACCACTTGCTTGCAAACTCTAACCTTTAGCACCGCTACATAAAGTCTACATGTCTTCCCCCACTTGCGGCCGGTCGTATAAGAGATATATTGTGGGCTCGGAGTCGTCATTAGCTAAGGAACGCCACATCGCCCACAGAGAGCGGAAGAAATTCTTCTAAATAACCTTTACGTAACTTTTCATATGCGAGTCTGATTTTCTGAGCGCCATCACGTTTCGAGCTCAGATTTTTTGCGGTTCCGTTGTTAATTGGATGTTAATTGTCTGGACGCGGGAACTTATTACTTTGTGTCTCGTTTAGCAAAGTATTAGGAGCTTAGTTTACATCAAACGAATATTATAAATAATTTATAATCAAATAATGAAAATGGCATACATAATAACGTCAATTAACTCTTTGTAACGTATGTCATTTTATTATGCATTTAACTTGATAAAAGAAATCGATTGGAAATTACATATGGATAACGTGTGCAAAAAAATAAATATTTTTTTTTCGCACTTTTCAATTCATCCAAGAAACGATAAAAAATCTCTAACAGCTTACTTTGCCTACTACGCACCTGATCACTACATAGTATAAAACAAAGTCGCTTCCTGCTGTCTGTCTGTCCCTATATATACTTAGATCTTTAAAACCAGGCAACGGATTTTGAATCGGATTTTTTAATAAATAGAGATATTCAAGAGGTTTATATGTATAAAATATGCATAATATAGTAGAGAAACACTGATAATTTTAGAGGTTTCTAATGTAATGTCATAAATAAACACATTTTTTGCGCTTACATTGCAAACGCTGGCTGAATCCTACAAGATAGATGATTATAATGTACTACAGTATTGTACACCTTTAAAACTTCTATAAAAATCCGCGATGATATATGTCTATATCCACAATAACCATTTTTTATCCTTTACTTTTTACGAGAAATATTGGCTTATTTACGAAGCGATTTAAAGCAATACAACACTAATCATTATCCAATTAAGTAACTTAAATATGTACATTGTGCATTTAATATAAACATGGCCCTTTACAGTAATTTAAATGAATATTTTCGAAGATATTATAGATATAAAATGCTGGGACATAGCGGTTACGGCGTTAGTATCAGCATTGCACACGTGCGAAGCCGGGGCGGGTCGCTAGTATTTTATCTTTACAAATCTTGCCACCATATTAACAGTACATCTTTGAAATCGCGGAAGTCGTGAAATGTAACCAAAGTCAAATAAAAACTACTAAAGGGGAACCCCTAGAAATACTGTAATACTGAACTGAACGGAACTGTAATAGTAAGGTCAACAATATACTTTGAAAAAGCACTTTATTAAAAACTGCTACTGTATTTTAATATATACTAGCGACCCGCCCTGGCTTCGCACGGATTCAACTATATTATGCATGTATTATAAATATAAACCTTCCTCTTGAATTACTCTATCTATTAAAAAAACCGCATCAAAATCCGTTGCGTAGTTTTAAAGATTTAAGCGTACATAGGGATATAGGGACAGAGAAAGAGACTTTGTTTTATACTATGTAGTGATTAAGATTTCTCAGACCATAAGAGACTTACTTACCTTTTAGTAAATTTAAGATAGCGCTGCATAAAAAGCATGTTCAAAATTGTAATTTTTTTTAGTTCAGTAATAATAAGACCAGATATTTAACTGAATTCTGAATTAAATAACATTCTATGTCAATGAGATAAATTATTTTCAATAATTATGTTTTGTGATTATATTGACATGTAATTACATAGGTATTTTATCTTATTCAAAACCTTTCCAATTACGTTGTGTGTATACATATATTGGCAATTTCAAAAATTGAGAACTGCTCAATAAAAAATAGAATCTCAAAACAATTAAATGTATTAGGATCAATGCTATTATTATGTCACAGTGACGTTTTATGTCAAGATTACGTACGAAAATGCTTCATACTAAGAATTATGTCCGTGCAATAATATTCTACTACTCACAAAGAGACATAAGTAGCACGATTTCAAAGAGCTAATATCTGTGTTCATCACACTGTTCATATTCGTGATATGCCTATAGCATCCAAACAAACTACTATGTGTATACGAGGATCAGCTACGGCGTCATGTTGTAGGCCAAAACGGCCGATTCTTCAGCTCTTTTTATTATCCTAAAGAAACTGGTCAGGATATTAGTTATTATACAGTACCTACAAATATTACATATATACATATATTTGTGATATGTAACACAACATCTTAATCTTTTTTACAATTAGACAAGACTTGACAACCAGATATGCTTTACCTAATAAAAATAATTCAGTTTTACGTTTCAAAATTTAAATCACACTCCTGAAGCCCGTTCGACAATTCAAATTTACTACAAAATACGCAAGGCGTGAAAAAATTTTAAGACTATACTATTAAAAAGTTAGTATTCAATACAAGAAAATATTAAATAGTAAACTTTAAAGTACATACATACATTATAGTACTTATTATATTCATAACAATACATAATTGAAATTAAACCTCTAATTATTAAATATTAAAATTAAAATATTATTAAAATTATTATACCTCTGTATACAAATAAAAACGAAATTCGATTGCAAAAATCAGTTAAATTGTGATTATTGCACTTGAAAATCATAAAAGGGTTAACATAGGATGGTATAAAGTGGATCTTTTACCACAAGTTATAGCCAAACTACGAACAACACATCTACTTACACACTCAAAACGAAGCCAACCCTCATGAAACGACTAATTTTATGTTTTTTTGAGCTTTATGTGAGCTTGAAATACTCAAGTATTTGAAACAGGAAAACATAGAAATTCTTGACCATCCCCCGTACAGTCCTGACCAAGCCTGATATCCTGAAATTTCGTAAAATTAAGAAAAAACATTTTCGTGGTCAAAGGTTCTAAAATTGGTGAACAAGCAGTCGATGCTTTAGCCACGTGGGGAATATGTACGTTAAAAATGAAAATGAAAAAATATTTTATTTTTTTATTTTTTGAAAATATTTTTATTTACTTTAAATCTTACAATGCTATAACGATACACATAAATATTGTACATACAAAAATATTGTAAAACTTTTTAGTTCTAATCGTATTTTTTCCTCAATTGACAAAACTTAAAAAGCATTATTCGTATCTTTGATCTTCATTGTCCTTATAACACACCCTGTTCAAAAGCAAAAAATAATCTCAATTCTTCTTAAACTGCTACTTGAAATGATTACCGAAACAGCAGCATTAAAATGTAAAAAAGTGACGAGTTATGACTCCAAAAGCAATAGTGCAGTGAAAAAGCGCTCATTTACGTATCTTTTATTTGAAATACTTTCACCACTTAAGGCAATGTCTAAATATTCCCCTTCAAACATCCACCAGTGGGCGCATTTATCACATGAAGTACATCAAGGAGCATTTCGTATTGTAATGTCGTCGTTACGAACACTTATACATATTTATAGGGGGCAGGTTTCAGCTCGTAGGCTCGGCACGTATGCGCGCGTGTCGGATGAATTGAACCTCCCGTGACATGAGCTCAAAAAGTAAAATTTAAAAGACTTGCATATTTAACCGTTTGGAATTTACGTGATAAGCACGGGTTGAAAAAACGTGATCATAATGTTAAAAAATGATTTTTAAAAAATCAAGTTCTTTACGTTTCTTTTTATGGGAAAAATCTGTGTCAAAAATTTTATTTGTGGATATATTCTAATTGAATATAATGAAATATATATTTATTATATTCACCATCAGTGCTAAAGGCAGGAGCGCTACCGTTACACAAAACAGTCGACAAAAAGAAAAAATTAGAAACGTAGAAATGGGAAAGGATAGAATCATAATTTCTACTGCTAGGAAAATATTACATTAAGTGGTTTTACCATGTGTAATTTATTTAGCGAATCTATTCCTTGCTTTTTAGCCATCAACAATGAATTCAAATTTTAAAGAAATTTTGTAATAATTTTATTTCACATTCACATTTAAAATTGTTTCAATACAACTAAATCCATAGATTAGACGATAATTATCTTACTTTAATTATAATGAGATAAAAGTAAGAATATAATGGGAAATAATTACCGTATGCCTATGGTAACAGGAAAAAGGTTGATAAAACAACACAATATAGTGGTATTAAAAAAACTGTATTATTTCATGGATAAATTCTTCTTTGTTAATAAAATAGTAATGAACCCGGGATAAATTTAGGGATAATAATTCCTACCATTTTGTCAGTGAAATATATCTATCTCTTAATAATGATGAAACTATGGTTAACTTTGATGTCCAGCCTTTATTCACATGTTTACATGGACAAGACATCATTATAACCACTATAGTCCATTTTTTGGCATTAGAAATTATGTAAACAAAGAAGCAGTGGTGGCTAACCATGTGCTGGAGTCCACTTTGACCGGGTTCAGGCTCGTCCATTGTTGAAGAGATTTAATAACAAATAACAACAAAAACTATTAACAAAAAGCTTCAATAAAAACAATAGAAACTTAACAAACCAAAGAAAATAGTCAAAATAGATAAATGCAGACGTTGACATTTGCCGCTATTGTTGTAAATGGCGGCCATTTTAAGCGACCATTTAAAAAATCACCTAATATCGGACGTATTACAACATCGGCATGTACTTTTTAATTTTGTCGAGTCAAACTGACCTACGTTTCGTTCCACAAGTTTGCAACTTCTGCTTCTTAAGGTATTTTTAGTGTAAACTTTTCACGATGTTACGTTTTGCTTGTTACATTATATGTGTACAATAAAGTACCCAAATTTTGTTCTTTCTAATGCTAAAAAAACGGACTAAAGGAAAAGATTAAAGGAATACAATATGCCAAGTGAACATTCAGAGTACTTGAACACTGCTTAACATCGGGCTATCTCTTGTGAAATGATGAATTCTACCTACAAGTGGATGGTGTAGCAACGGGCTCTCCTGTATCACTTATAGTCGCCGATATTTACATGGAGGATGGATATTACCGAATAACGGGTCCTAACAAAAGCACAAGTATCTCTAGACTTTTATAAAGGGTACATAGATTATACCGATATGGTTTATGCCATTTTAAGTCCCTTTAATTTCATACAAACCGCAAACTGTTTACAATGGTATTGGAGACAGATAATAAAATAACCTTCCTAGATATTGAAATCAGCAGGAATCCGAATTATTATCTAAGTCATACAGGAATACATACAGATAGATACCTAAATGGTGAACCTCAGCGTCATCTTATACAGTTGGCTACTACGGATTTCAGAGAGATCGCGGCATCTATGACTAACAACATCTGATAGTTGAACTTCAACGTATCAATCACATACTGCAATCGCAAGTACCACGCCTACGTCACAGAAACTGCACCAAACCAGCCACAGTAGAACGTCTTCTTGCTGTCTTGATGAAGGGAGGTCACTGACAAGGTTGGGAACTTTCTGAACTTTGCGATTTCTGAGTCAACAATAGATGCATCCACTGTGGAATAGCCATGCAAAGATTGCAAAAGCATGTGATATTCTCGCTTTCTGAGCACCAACAAACAAAACTTTCACGTTGGTTATGAAGTCAGGTATGTAGTAATATTCTTGACACTTGTTCAGATTGTATTGTGATGATCTTATTTTTCAGTTGTGGCTGGATACATATATTTGTGACTCATGCTTCCTATTATTAAATACTGACGGTGCCGAATACGAAAGATTTCTAGGACATATCATGGTTTGCCGTGGATGTGAAAAATCTGTGTTAGGAATGAGGCATCACCATATAGAGAGTCCCTTGCTGGCAATTTTTTATCTCAAAATAGTAATTATGAGGTGGGTATTGAAGTTATATGTTTTGTTCAATCTATTTTCATTAGTATAGTGAACAGGAATACTTGATTATTGGTTAATTAAGAACTTACATGTCACGAATTACGATCAAATACTTAAAAGAAATATAATATCAAATGTGAATGTCTATAATATTGTCTATCTTTATCAATTTAATGGGCATTTTAGGCATTAAAAAATACTAATTATATTATGTGTTGCAGCCCTCAAGAATGTTTTGAAGCCACTTCGTGTGTCATCTGTGTTGAATACAAGCAAGAAAGTTAAATAAGTAAATTAAACTATTGAAAGCAAAATCATAAAGCATCAAGAGCATGTTCACTAAGCATGAAATATTTATCGCATATTAAATTCATCCTAGTACTAGTTTATTTTACTACTTTACTTATGACCGATTTTGTGACAATACAGGGGCTCAAAAATCTTTAAAGGTGTTTTTCCAACAATCATCTTTTTCGAATTGTGTCCCTATAGTATTAAAGGTGCGAATAATATAAAAGATAGATACATCTTGCAATACCTTAAAGCTGATAAATAAAAAAGAATACGTTTCATAAAACAGACAAGACAACATTGCTATCATTGCACCAAGTGACTGTCAACTATAATATTTACATTTCCCGTTATGGCGCTAATAGCTATCTGAAGCAAACACTGATAATAGTAAATTAGTTGTCTAATTATCAGTCTCAAAACTTGGATTATGTTGAAGGTAGAAATAAAAAAAATACGATTAAATTTCTACCACTAAATATATGTTTAATTGCTCATCTGTCTTATATGCGGCCTAATAGTATGGTACGTTTATCATTTTCTCATTTGAATGTCCTAAATATGTTAAATTACTTTTGAAATAATGACAAGTTGTCAAAACCCACATTAAACATTATGAACGTATGCATAATAAAGTAACCCCAACCAACTCAGTCATAACGCAATTCCTTACAATTTGTAAGAAAGTAAAAATCGCAAACTGTAAGTTGTTACAAAACTCGTAATCCCAAAAACGTCTGTTGGTAATTTCTTTCCTGATTTTAAAAGAGCCATCTTTCATTTACGACGACATTTAGAACAAGAAAATTTCAGGCTTCGACACGAAGTTTTGCCAATTTCCGTACTTTGTGACGCTTTTTTGTGACCCACAGTTTGGCATTAATCTTTCGCACAAAAAGTCCTCCTATACTAGCAGAGTTGTTACAGGGACTGTTAAAGTTAATCGATTTAAATTGCCGATTCGTGGTGGCAAACAATTAAGTATTTCTTATCTTTATAATTGCCTATTAACGTCGAGAATAAAATCAAATTAGAATAGAAAACTCTGTTACTGCAAATATTGATGAATGTCATGGCTCATATTAGGTTCCAATATATTCAATATTGTAAAATAGTTGGCTCTAGATTTTATATTACGGTTGTAGGGGATCATTCACTTTCACCATTCGAGGTTATATTCGACCCAAATTTGTCGAACTGCGGACACATTTTCAACGCCTCCCAGAACACTTTTCCTTTTATTGGAATGTATATTTCAGAAATTTCATCGGCGCACTACTCTTATGTTATTGCAAATGTAAATGTATTAAGGGTCCTTTCCCCGCGTTAAACTAGTATATATGTAATTTTGATTAATTATATTTGTAGTTTATTTTGATTACAGTGATTAAAACGTATGACAAGCGAGATGGACTGAAAAGAGGAAAGCAGCTAGAAGAGAGAGCAGATGATTGAGTATGGTTGCAGTAAAAAGCCTAAGTACTAAATTTATTGATAACCAGGTCGCAATCCTACTAGCCTTTGTGAAAACTATTTACCTTACCTCCACAGTCACATGCCAACACGCAAAACCACTGCGCCTTTGTACTTTTCTCAATTCTTAAAGATTTTGTTTACTTAAATTTCGTTCACGTGAGTTATTTATATATATAAAATATTTTGGTTAGATTATTGATTAGATATGACACAGTGAAAATAAAGTCAATAAAATGTTTTCTGCATAAGGTTTATACAAAAGTATTTTTTTAAAACTAATTTTATACATACTTTTAATTCTATTGACTTTGATTTGATTGAACACAGGTACTTAATGAACTAGTATACTAGATGAAGAAATAGTTCGTCATACGGAAAATATAAGTTATAATTAAATTTCATCTTATTTAATGCAAGACTAGTCTGAATAATATAATCTTACATACCTACGAGTATCAGAACTTAAAAAAACGTTTAAGTAAATACAAAAATATGAAATTATATCTTTCATTAGACGTATTTTGAAGCAAGACGTTTCGAAACCTTTAAAATCGAGCGGATCTGTTACATTTAGATATTTCCTCTATCGGGTGCCATAACCGAAATTGGTAATATATTAGGTACTGGAATTTTTATGTTTCCCTGCATTTTATAGGCCCATATATCGGGCTTATTCCATGCTAAAAATATTTTACGGGTTTTACGTTCATAAGTATGTGTTTTATAGAAGTCTTACAGCCAACGTAGCAAGTAAGACTCAATAGATCATTGATTGATTTAGATTTGTGTTCACTTGTATTTAATATTTTTATTTATAGATTTATATTAATAAAAAAATTAATCCTAAGATCTTGTGTCTACAAGTTTAAAGTGGTTAATTTTAACATAAATAATAACAGCTTTTTATCCTCACCGACTACTGGTTTTTACAAGTCTGGTTTTAACTTTGTCTAAAAGGTATTTAATTTTGTATCAGTTTTTTTTTTAATTTAAAAACTAATTACAATTTTATTGGCAAACAGCACCTCAAGGAGGATTCAAACTTGCACCTTACTGCAATGTTGTTATTATTTTCTCATATGCTAGTTGTTGATGAACAAAAAAAAGGTAGGCAAAAGGTGTATTTTACAAATCAAATTGATTTTTTTTTACCTTTAGGTTACATTGACATTTTCGCGCTTCTAAACAGAAATAAAAACACGTATGATAATAATAATAATATTTCCTACATTCACACCAATTAGCCCAAAGTAAGCACTATAAGGCTTGTGTTATGGATACTAAGGTAACGAATAGACATACATATATGATACATAGATACGAGTTTTTTTTAAAGATTCGGTGTTAAGCCAGAATATAGTAATGCGAAGACGCATTTTGGCAGACGAAAGGATGCTATGACTATAAAGTAAATCAACAACATTATGTCCTACAGTCACGAGCAATGATTTTTTTACGTTGACAAAGTTTTTTAATCATATTACTTTTATAATTATTATTTTCAAAACAAAGTATACTTTTACATAAAGATTATGACATTCCCCGATGGCATCAAAATCATGTAAATATTTTTATCAATTCGTTGTCCTCTGATCACTAATCTACACTAATATTATAAAGAGGAATATTATATTGTATTTTTGCAATGAATAAACTCAAAAACTACTAAGTCGATTTCAAAAATTCTTTCACCATTGGAAAGCTACATTCACGCGGAGTAACATTTAATGCTAGAAAAAATTAAAAGAATTTTTTCCACTCGTGCGAAGCCGGGACGGGCCGCTAGTAAGATATAAGTGTACATATTTCACCCTACAGTTAACTGAACACATTTCCAAAATATGTATACAAAATAGTTTTATAAAAATGTAAACGATCGGTATTGAGATTTATGTTTCAAAAATTACACGATACATTTGTTCTCAGTTGTTTGTGTTTTTGTAATAGTAAAAAGATATTCATCTGGCAGACTGTGGATATTTTGTGATGTTTAATGTATTTATCCCTTAAAATCACGTATATATGTATTAGGCTATAGCTTTTAAATCATTCTGTACCCTGCGTATTTTAAAGAAGATTTAATTTTTTTATCTCGTGTTGCGTCGCCGTTTAAGAAGATGAAAAAGTTGCTTTGTGTTCAACTAAGTTCTGAACTACTTCTTATCCATTGATTTATTTTAAGTGTTGTTTTATATTCAGAATCATGTACGACCTTTGCTCGTATTGACACCGAAATAAGACTTTTTATGATGTTATTACTATGCATTTTCCATTTGCAATAGTATCTAAATCCATTTGTATTTTATTGTAGTAACTTATTTTGTCAGTCAATTACTTATAACAAATACATACAAAGAGACCACTTCGACTTTTCGTCGCGGACTGAAAAGAGTCCTTAACGGCCGATGCCGTCGTGCTGCGTCGACTTTCTTCTGTTAGCGATTTTAGTTCTCCACAATCGTGAACTGAGAATGCTAGTAAAGTTTATTGTATTATTAAGTCCAAAATGATTCCCGAGGCTGTCCCTTACTCGACCATGAAGTCGTTAGGTGGTAGAACTTTATCACATAGGATAAATGTAGAAAATATTATAACTTGTTACTTTGTTCATAGATAGAAATATATTAGCAGCGCTTTATATGAAAATCGGATAACATCATACAAATTATATTAATGGTCTTATTAATAACGTTGAAAGAACAGTATAATAAATGTCCTACGACGTAAGTCATTGATTTATGGCCCAAAGCTATTGATTTGTCTTAATCATGTTTTACTCAGTTTATTATTCTTTATCAATACAGATACTCCTTTTAAATACAATATATATCTTATATGCAATACCCCTTTTGTTAAAGTAATATCTCTACATTAATTTAGAAATAATATTCTCGTTAACATCTTTGATGGTTTTTATACTTATTACAGTGATAATCAGTTTTTTTTTATTCGTAATTTGTAAATTCACCTACTCCATATTTACACCCATTTGGACAAACCTACAAACGAATCAATGATTGTTTCATTTCAACTTTTTAAATTTTCTGACAGATTTATTGGTAGTATTATAGAATATGTCTGTGTCATTTGATCACCCTGCTACGGCTTCATTCTGATAATATTTCAAATATTTAGCTATAAATGTGATTTTGGCTGAAGTTTTAATCACCTTCGGCCTGTTCCATCCAGCCCATATCACTTTGAATATTAATATCTTTATTAAGCTTTAAGTAGTAAAAAATATTGACTAATTTTAACACAAAACGCTTCCGATTACTTAATAAAATATTCCCACTTCAAACAAACTATTGAGAATGTGTCAACTCTGTAATAAGGTATCTGTTATCAATATCAAATCATATATTCAAAGTTTGTCACCTTTATAAAGTTGTTCCAGTAAGTAGAGAACAGATATTTATAACTTCCTTCTTTTTATATTTTTATGTAGCTCATATCTCTCCAAATATGTTTCCTAAAACATAATAATTTTTCTTCCTTTCATTGTAATATAATAATGGTATAAGATTACAAAATAATATGCTTATTATATGTTACCTACTGTTTATATGTTCCTGTTTTATTCTTTATGTCTTTACTATTCAATTTTAATGCTTACAACATACCTACCAGAGGCTGTTCCGAGTTCTGAAGTGCTTTGCAAAGCATGCCCATGAGAAATAAAAATTGTCGTAGTTAATTGCAATTAATTGACAGGTTCCTTTCTTTGTATCATAAAAAATATATATTAACCAAATAGATAATATAAATATAAAGATGATTTTATATTGAAACTATGGTCTTAGACTAAATTCCCTTTACAATTTGTGTAATATATTTATGTAACAGACTAAAATAAAGGTATTACAAATTGACGGTTATAATAAAAGCACAAAAAGGGGAACTTTTATGTATTTTGCCGTGAGGTTGCGTGTTCTAAACTAGGGGCCTTTTCATTTGAAACATTAAAAATTACGTCGGATTTTTTGAATGTGACCCTTTTAGACACAGATAACGTGAAGTCATGCTGACTACCGAGATGCAAATAAAAGTTACAAGCGACGATACAAAAACAATAAAACGGATTTTTTGTAATTAAAATTATCAAGTAAATATAACCCTTTTTATTTTGTCGTATTATATCGCTCCTATATTCATTAAAATAGCGAAAACAGTTTTTGTAAGTAAAATTGACGTGATTTACTCGTATGCTCGTAAAGTTTCACGGCACGGCGCCTCAGTCTGCGACGGCAGTGGGCCTCGGGCATCAAACCGTTTACCGCAATCAATCACCCTCCTGAGCCAGCACATTCTGCTTTATATCACTTCACGAAAGCTTTCACTGAGCAACCTGAGTCAGAATAGCGTGATGAGGCCAATTGAAGAATACTTACTTATATACGCATACGTCTCAATAGTCAAATAAAAAAAATGATAACAATTATTTAAGTACTTCTTATAATTATGTTTATTCGATCAATTTAACATTTTTACAGCAATGGAAGTATTGCCGATTTATCATAAAAAAAATTAAGTCTGAAATTAGGTCCGTGTTTAACTATCTGTGGTAACAATTTAATCCTCAATCCATAAATTTTTAAAATCACTAGTTTATAAATTATTTAACCTGGACTCGTTATAACGATCACAATTGTTTCGACAGTAACTTGTTTGAAAATCGAATCTATAACATATACTTCCGTGCGAGCCGCTCGACTTGATCTGATGACTGATCTTCCGAAAATATGTAAAAAAGATTTTCCAACCAAATTCAACATAGTCAAAACTGAATTTTACGAATAGTTTAATAAAATATGTTATTCTTTAATTTTTATCTGTGAGCATTCAGTCTTAATCAACTAGTCGTTTATAACGTCGAACATCTTAGTTACCAGTTACGAAATTATGAGCAAAAAAATAAGAACTCATTTTTCTTCTCAATATTGTCCTACTTGCCACCCTTCATCAGACGCGAAATGACTGTTTTTATTCAATTTACGAAGCTTATTCAAGTTTAAAGGGAGTTTTGGTTGCAAATCTTGATTGATAGCTCGTACGGGAGCCCATCAATTTCCACCGAGCGCCGAATTTGCACTTTAATGATACAAGCACGGCTGCTTAAAGCCGTGTCTTTTGTATTAAAATGTTGATGTCATATTACACGTCGATATAAAGTAATCATTATATTTTGTTTATTTAAGTATTTGTTAGATAATTCATTTGTAAATAAGTACGATTATAAAAATATTTCATACGCTAGAAAGGGTCGGTATTCATGGAGACTTGTTATGGTAGTTTGCTTCTTATGTAGAGAATCGCTGTCAAGCCGCTATTATTAATAATTATATGTCTGGTTGGGTCGCGATCCACAGCTGATGATTATTTTATTAAAGGACATTGACTCAAATTTCCGTCAAAGTTCTTTTGCTTCGCAACCTATAAATATGCGTACGCACGATGATGATAGTCAACAGTCATAAATCATGCTGTGCATTGAATAAAGTGATACTCAACCCGGCCAAATTAATTTAGTCGTAAAGTCAATTAAATAACGTATAAATAAACTCTCCAGCAGCAAAGTCTACGAGTACATTCTAAGCATGACCTGAACATGACATTAGATTCCAGATTGCTGTTTGATGAACAGCCGATGGACATTGACTACTGAATGGAAACCTCCCCCAGAAATGGGTGGTTCTGTCATAATATCCGATCTTAGCAGGAGGGTTGGAGATCGTAGTAAGGAACCATAATTCAGATAACGCCACTGTCCATTTCCTGGTTTGCGGGAGATTTGTGGTGATTACCAAATCCCGCCTGCGGTTGTACGCATATTATTTTCGATTAGTCACCGAAAGCCTTTATTGTGCTCCCTCAAAGAACACTGAAATTTTAGCCAGTTAACACTCTTAACAACTTCACCGCACGGAAGTACTCGCAGCTTACGTTATTAATATGTATAACTCGGTTACAATATCTGTGGACCTCGCTGGAATGTCAAGCCCCCTCCCCGTTCTCTTGAAAAAGAATAAAAAAATAAAATAATAAAAGAATAAAAGAGTAAAAGTATAATATATTTTATTTATAGTTCATAATTATTATTGTTTACAATACTATCCCCATGATGCTTGTTTTGTGCACCGTACCTAAGCGCTAACGTGACGTCATCAGGTCCACAGATATTGTAACCGGGTTGTAGAAGAGCATAATTGGAACAAAGGTAACCTATGCCCACGATGACCGTTTCAAACGAGTTCCTCGTTGTATGAAGGTTAGTATTATGGAGAGGTCAGGCTGTATCTCGAATAAGATGAAATTTTCCTTAGATTTAAAGTTGGACCCCAAGCTACTTAACTCTGAAAACTACACCAAAATATGTTCAATGGCAGACAGACAAACAAACACAAAAAATAAAAATAAAATGTTTTTTTAAAGTTTCCGTTCGATTAACTCGACTGTTTTTTCGGGTATATTTTCAATGTACAGATATGGTATTTTTCAGTTTTATACGACTATTAGATGACTATTTAGACAAATTACTACAATTCCGTTTGACTTAAAGCTTGTTTAAGACTTCAAACATGTATCTTAATTAATAGGTGTCAAGCCACTATACTTTTCAAGGTAAAATTAAATCAAGTTCCACATGTTATACCTCTATTAACTGCTCGGTCAATTATCAGTTTATTACGGTTCATATTTTCAAGTTTGTTCAAAATATTTCTAAGTAGCCAATTAGTGAATATATTTTGATCAATCAACCACCTATGCGGAATGCTACCTTAGTAATCTTCTTATACCACATCAGTTACGGTTTCCATTACACAACATAGTAGTGAAAAACAGACTATAAAAATTATTTGGTGATCACAAATAACTAAAATTTAGGCGTTACCAATTTTAACCAACAGATTTAGCACCCAATGGAGTATTAAAATTGTTTGTATTTGCTTACGCGCAAAATAAAAATAATATTATATTTTCTTTTATTTATGAGCTTTGATAATTTGATTGTTTGAAACTATTAATTCTCTTTTTCTGGAACCACGAGAATGTCTAAAAAACATGTTACCACTTACATTTTTCATACTGTTATGTATAATTTGTAAAACTCATAAAGATTGCACTTACTTTCATCCCAAGATTGGAACTTTTACATCAAAGTTTGCGGCAAGTTGCAAGACTGAGAAGCGCTGAAACCATAAAAGAACTGCTTCATTATTTACATAAAACTTTATAAAAGCGAACAAAAGAAAATTTATACCGTAAACTTTTGGGCAATATCCGTTTTCTGTGACACGTTTTTTCGAGGGCCGTTGTTCATCGTTAATCTTGGAAACAAAAACAGCGAGTTAGGCGTCTGCCGGGCCCATAATTTACGCGAGCAAGTGCTCGCGACATGCGGCCGTGGACTGTGCAGCGTTCAACCGATAAAAATTTAGGTAAACAGCTCAAACGAAATATGAGAAAAATAAGCTACCATTGGAATAACAGCTTAATCTTTGAAGAAGAAGCAAATAAAATCATTTATACTCTTGATGTTTTATGCTTCAATCTGTTGTTAAAAGAAACTGTTTTTAAATTTTTGATATTTTTTATGTTATTGCGTTCACTCACAGATACACACAAAATAAAGTGTCATATACACTTTATTTTGTAATTATGAAAGAATATCGGGGAAAATGATCACTTCTAATGCAGTATTTGCAAGTAGTATCTCTTCTTTCAAGATTTAATATAACAAGAATTTCTGTATTGAATATTGCGTTGTTATAATTTAGCCAAGTTGTAATATTGGTAAACGATGGTTGTTGATGTCATTCCCTTTATTTTTGTTATAGTTTTTCAAACATTCGCTGAATTGTACGAATCCATTTTGCATAAACCCATTTATTTAATGTTTAAACTATAGTGCTTTTAGTGAAAAAAGAACCTTCGTTGGATTTTTACAAATAATCTGAAAAATTGCGATTGGGATTTTTATGTTATTTAATATTTATTTCTTTATTAACCATTTAGAATTAATATACATTTTAAGTTTTGGTGTAGAATGCAAACTTGATTCAGGTACATAATCTTAGAAAATATGATTTTGGTTTTTAATGTATTAATTTAATGTGTTAATGTGTTAATACACGTTGTATACAAAAATGTAATAAAAATGAAATGAATTATTTACTATGCTGTGAAATTAAATATATTATGTGTGATTTTTATGTTATATCATAATTTAATATTTATTGTAGTAAGTATCAACATGATATAGATTATTTCCAATAAAAAAACGTGAAGAGTCTCGTATCGTATGCAACATCTATCACCGATGCAATGAATTGATTTGAGGTAATATTTTAGAACTAAAAGATTTTTTTAAACTAAGCTGTACCATAACATTTAATTTTTTTTTTCGAATGGGATAGTATTTTCTGTCCAATCACAGCTTGTTGCTATTTGCGATGAAAGAATGTAATACTTACAGATAAAATGTAACTATAACATTATTATTACGATTATTAGTAACCATTTATCGCCAAATCGGTTCAGTATTTTAAATGTGGCTTAAAATTTTGAAATAATAGTGAGATTAAACATCTTTCTTAACTTCAACAAAACTTTATTATGGTCCTTTAACTAAATTTGGAATTCCAATACGAAATTCCTTCGCTTTAACCTGAAATAACCGTTGGGCTTAACTACTACTAACTACTGCGACACGAAGTAAAATGAACGGTTTAGTAAACGATACCCTTACTGACGTTGAACCCACAGCTCGTTAACTGAATAACGTTCAGAGTTTCTGCTTTGCTGTTTGGATGTAAAGCTGGACTAAACGATGGACCTTTGAAAATGAAAATAACTTTGTTCAAATGCACTTAAAATAAGTTGTTTAAAATCGTCCAACATTTTTACCTACCACTTATTCAGGACGTCTTTTAACTGGCAGGAAGAATGGGCACAAGAAACTCATAAGCTTAAACAGAACTATTATTATATATTTTATACGTCGTCACCGTACGTAACCCACAAAAAAAAACAAAATTATTCTGTTATCAAAATAAAAGTAGTGTTATGGTTTAATTACATCGTTGATTATAACAAAGCCAACAAGTATCTGTTATAAGTAAGTGTCCTTAAACATTGCAATAATATACAGGTAATAAACGTCAAATTTAACAAAGCAACAAAGATGTATGTTAAGTAGGTATATAATACTACTTAATAATAATAATGAAGGTTAAAGCAGACCAACAATCCATTAGACATTACACTATGAAAAAACCTAAAATAAATTAACCTTGCCGTTTAAATATTAGTTAAAAGCCTTATTGTTTTTACTTCACATGCCGCAGAACTGAGTTTTGAGAACTGAGACTTGACAATGCCTCAATGTGACGGTCCCTTTGTAGTAGTGTATCTAATATAATACCCAAAAATTTTGACTTTTCCACCAATTCTTTCTTTATATGTTGGTGGACCACCAGCCTTACATTCGGTAACGTAAATTTTGTGCACTTTGTTTTCGTTGAACTCAGTGATAAATTATTACTGCTGAACCAATGCAAAACTTTTGATTACGTACTATTTACATCGTTAGAGCAATCATTGCTTCGAGAAACTTTAAAAACTAAGGAAGTGTCATCTACGAATAGCACTGTCTCACATAGATTTTTAACATAGTAAGGAAGGTCATTAATAAAGATAAAAAAGTAAAGGCCCTAATTGGTCTTTGGGGCACGCCCATAGTTATGGCAGCTTCAACAGACTCACTCTAATTAATGAGTGTTATAGGATTTTTGACGTATCAGACACCATAATGTTCCAACTCTTCTAATAGTGTGTGGCAATCAATGCAATCGATCGCCTTACAAAGGTCGCAAAAGATGACAACTACATTTTGCTTGCCAAGCAACAAGTATATTTTTGATAACTGCAACTCCAGCATCAGTAGTATTTTTACCTTTAGTAAAACCGGTTTGATTTTTATGAAAAAAAATATTATTGGTTTAAATTATTTAAGGCTTTAGTTTTAATTAATTAAAGCTGAAAAAATATTTTTTTTTTTAATTTACTGAGCACTGGTAATATGGATATCGGTTTAAACTGGTTCATTTTTTTCTCCAGATTTAAAAAGAGGAATTAATTTACTATGTCTCATTAAGTTTGGGAAAGCCCCCTCGTCAACACTATTATTAAAAATACAAGCTAAGTAAGGCGCAATTTTGTCAATTGTTAATTAAATATTATTTGTTGACATACCCCACACATCTTCTGTTTTTTAATATGAATTGTTTTGAAAGTTCTAGTAATGTCTTCACTGTCAATATGTGTAAAATTAATTTTTTTCATTGCACCTATCAACTCTCGATTCTAGGAGGGCAACAGCAATATAAGGATATGAACGCAAGGAACTTGTAGATTCTAGTGGTAATGTAGCAAAAAATCCTCAAAATCCTCAAACAACACAGCTTTGTCAGAATTTACCCCTTTTTTACTAATTTGCAGTGGAAAAGGTTGCATTTGAGATTTACTTTTGCCTGTTCCTTTATTTATTATATTCTTATTGTTGTCTTGTTGTTGATTGTTGTCTTACTTTGTCTCTAATACCTTAATTCTGTTAGCTATGTAATAGATTTAGCGAGAGAACATACTTTTTGAAATGTTTAAGTATACTTCTTAACATATTCAATAAAGCTAGTATCACTGGAGGTAGATTTTAAAGCATAAAGTTCATATAATTTTCTTCTGCTTTTATAAATAACAGGTGTAGCCGAAACGCTAAATTTCTTTTTACACTTTCTTTTTTAAATACCCTTTGTTAAAATATATTTCTAAATATATTATTAATTATATTAAACAAATTATCACAAAGACTGTTAGTTTCAAAGTCGAGGACCGGTAGAGTTGCAATTTTGTTACTAACATCGTATCTGAATTTATCTATACAGTGTTTCGATAATTGTCTACAAATTCTTTAGCGTTTTGGAGGAATGTGAATGGAGGTATTCAATCGAGGAAAATTGGCCGCTGTGGTCTGATTTAATGCAGTTAATTATTCATTTTATAACTATTTCATTATTACAAAAAATATTGTCTAAGCAAGTGGCGGATGTTGGAGTAATTCAGGTCGCTTCATTAAAAATAGTGAATAAATTAAAAGATTTAAATAAATTTAGGAACCTACCAGAGAATAAATTTAGGAACCCACCACATTATTAAACCGTTCAACCACGTGTTGAACCAAGAATATAAATTGAAATATCCAGATACAATCACTTTTTTATTTTTGCTGCAAGTTATTCTTAGTACTTCATCCATTGCGGCCTCAAACTGTGGGTAAGATTTCTTGGGATGTCTATATACACATACAATAACTGTTGGGAAATTGTACCTTGGCGTTCTTTATATTCTATTGACTCCTGCATAATTATCATACAGCCACCTCTTGATTTTCTATTAAATGAGCTTACAATTTTATAATTATCTATGTCAAGCATTATTCATGATTTTTTAGCCAACAATGCTCAGTAACACATAACACATCAATCTACATTTACACTAATATTATAAAGAGGAAAGATTTGTATTTTGGTATGTTTGCAATGAATAAACTCATAAACTACTAAGCCGAAAATTCTTTGATCATTGGAAAGCTACATTCACGCTGAGTAACATAGGCTATATTTAATGATAGAAAATTCAAAGAATTTTGTCCACCCGTGCAAAGCCGGGACGGGCCGCTAGCATTTTTATAATGTAAATACAGTCTTACTTCTAAATCTTTGCTGCCAGAAAAGCCTTGTATATTTTAATGAACAATATTCAAATAGATAGTACTTTTCTTTTGTCACCACGGGACCAGAGAACTCCTCTATTGTGTCATAAATGGATTTAAAATATTATCAGATTTTAATAAACAATTATTTGGAACTAATTCCAAAGTCGAATTATAAGTGTCAATATTATACTGCTCAATAGAAGAAGCAGTTTTACTAGCCAAGTTATTGGCTAATTGTTCAAAAAAAAAAGATAGCAATACAGCTATTTTTCTCTTATAATAAGTGGGCAGATAGTATTTATCCTTTGTCATTAAAATTACAAATTTATTATTTCCAATTAATAAATCCAGTGAAATTGGCTATTATACTATACCATAGCACTTAATGATATATTTAAATGATATCTTTAATTATTTTCCACCTGTCAGACTACTGCTATAGGGAAATGTAAACATTACAATTTTTTTGATATTTAGGGTACACAGTATATGACAGTATTTAAGCAAATGTTCTTTGTTTACATTACCCCTATTTCGAATTAAAATGATAAAATCTGTATTTTCACTCTTAATCCTGGCATACAATAATTAATAACGCTTTCCCGTAATTGGTTCTTAATTAATTGGCTTAAATTCTTCCCAATTTCGTTACAGTATATAACAGTTCTATAACAATTGTTATCAGTAAAGGAATTATTTTCATTTGAGCTTGTCACATTATTACAGTAACTAGAGGTTAAAGGCTCACTTGCTGGTTGGGTTATATATTCCTCCGGGGCAGCTAGGCCTGCAGCCCCGGAGTTAAATGTAATATTGTTTTCCTGCTGTGAATTTGAAGCATTTGTGTTAGATTTGTATAGCGTGTATTCCCTTGTCTCCTTTTTTTGAGGCCTCATAATAATTGCGAGTCATTATATTTAAAGATATATGCCAATTAATAATTTTGCTATTTAGTCCATCCACATTACTTTCATAAATAGTTCTATTTTCCTCAACAATGGAAGAGCATTTTTTGAGTAGTTAAAAGTTTTCTGAATATGTATATTTATTAATATTAATATATTTTTTCACCTTCTTTTAACTGCAATTTATAGATCCCTTTACACATTTGTAGTAAGAAATCTTATCATTTGATAGATCTATTGATGTAGCAGGATTTATATTAAATGAAGCAGAAACGATGTCAGGAGCGCTACCAACCTATTCATCAAATATGCTTTAGTTTTGAGACGAACAGATTTGTGATTTTTCTGATTCTAATTTTATTATATGGTTATTGGCCTCATAAAGTTACTGCTACAATCATGCTCATATTCATCCCTGCATTGATCGAACTCGTCTATTAGCAATGGGAGTCTATCTCGATCCTCACTAAGAGCCAAATTTTAATTGTGTAATTCAAACATTTCTTTTTTAATATACTATTTTTTTTCAAAACATCCAATAATTCCTTTTCATTGTCATCTTTTCCCCAATGCAATTGTGTGACTAACTCCTTGGAAACTTTCACTTCTTGTAAGGCCATATGTAGATAGGACTCTTTTTGACGAGCTGAGGCATTTCGAGTCACATTTAAAAAATTAAAGTAATAATGTGATTGTTTAATATAAAGTCCAGAGGACCTACCATGATCTCTTAGCGCGATGCAAGTTCGATTGTCAAAGTGAGACACCGCTATACGCGATCTATAGTGGCGTCTCTTTTCAACAGCTAAACTTGAATTGCTATAAGACGTGATGGTACGGCCACAGGTAGCCGTCAAACAACAGAGAGGTAATCTTATTGATAACACTACACTCCCTTATTAACAATAATTACAATTAATAAAGAAAGTTATTTACCAACAATAACTTTAAAAACGGTATTAAATAATCAGGACAAAAGCGAGAAGAATGATAAACATACAATAATTCAAATACTGACAATGCACTTACCGGCGCTTGGCCAGCGATTACCAGAAAAATCTTAACAATATTTCACACTAATTAGATAATATAACACTTGTAACTGTGATAAAATGGTTTGAAGCCTTTTTAATATACCAAATTGATTAAATTTGCAAATAAATTTAGATGAGATCCGTATTTTAGAAGTTAATTAACAACTTTGATCAGTGGATGAGGTTAACATTTTCGGTATTTGAAGAGCAACAGTGGGACCTTGGGATATGAGTAAACTTTCTGTAGATGTTATGAAGTTCGTAAGATCAAAATTATATTTAATTACATAGTTTGCACAGAAAAATAATAGAAACGAGAAATGGAAACATACATCATGCATTCAGAGTTTTTTATAAATACACACAAAATCTGACCGACAACAGCTGGACTGCGATCCCCGGACAAAGATCACCTATCCTTGGCCTTCCCACCATACAGGGATTCTAGACGTCTGTTGAGCTAAGATGAAAAAAAAAATTTAAATCACTTAAGTTTTTGTTCCAAATTTAGTGCTAATTTAGTGCCATAATCAAAAATTTGGTGCTTTATAAGGTTTCCGAAAAATGAAAACACTGCTACCTGTGCTGTATCAAGTTCAACTTTTTTCTTTTTTAACTTCCATATTTGAGGCGTTTTGTAGTGAGCTTGTTGATAATAGTTGGTTTTAATCTTTAATTCATTTCCATGAAGAGATTCAACCATAAAAATCAACGAATCCCGAATTAATGCAAATGAGTTATCACAGGACATCAAATTTTAATATACGCCAAGAGGCGCCGTTTCACATCAAGAGCGGAATCACAATTCGAAGGACTATTATTGCGTTTTTGTTTTCCATTTGTACGTTTTATGGTTACGACCCTGGTCTGGCGACTGGCCTCGAGCACAAGAAGGCCACTTAAAATCACATAGACGTGTAATAGTTATATATTATTAAAAAAAACAATCAGAGTTATTCTTTACCGTCTAATAGTTATATCCCTAGGGATATTATTATATACCGTAATAAATTACATTGTAGCGACTTAAACACTGATTTATGACTACAAAGAAATTAAATACTTATGTCATTCTTAGGTTTGTCGGGATTGGAACTCACGTCTCTTAAGCTTTACTTATAAGGTCTGATAACCCGGCACAGGTTCCTTATATGAAAAAGCAAATGAACTTGCATTTTAGTATGATTTTGCTTACTAACTTCTCGGTTTTGAACTTTAGAAGGACTATTAAAGTCACTAATTCTGCCTCTGTCAACTTTAAGAACTAGGAGAAAAAGTCATGTATAAACGCTAAATATTCAAACGAGATATTCTTTTATGACTACTTTACATCACGGTGTAAGTGTCGGTATCCTAAAGCAATAACAACACAGCCACGACGTCCGGTCGCGCCATTAACTACTGCATTATCTCGTCTCTTCTTTCCAAATATTTAGTCATTTTATTCGCCGCACTGAAGCGGGCCCTACAAAATTCTTTTAATCGAAGTATTGCTATAATTTTTGTGTTTTCTAACATTATACTGTAAGCATTTTCTAGATTATCTATCTATTATAATATTGGGATCTCCAAACTACGGCTCGCGGGCCGAATCCGGCCTGCTAGTGTCATCGATCCGGTCCGCAACATTTTTTGACCGGTTAATGACAGCTAGTATTTTTTTAAACATTAAATATTATTATATCACATATTTTTCCTAGTTTCCATAACACAATCCTTATAGTGCTTTTTTGGGCTAGGTTAATTGGTGTGAATGAAACAAATATTATTATTATAAATCGACTCTGTACAGCGTGTTTGACCGTATATAAATATAATTTAATATTCGCCTTGCAATATCAAATTTGTTCGTTTGTACAGGTTGCGGCAAAAAAAACACGGACAAACAAATTTCATGATAATTTTAGTAAAAGTAAGAAATTTAGCAAAACATTAATAAGGATAACATGAAACTTAACAAAAATATTCTCAACCGGGTTCGAAGTGGCGATACACAGGGCCAAACGCGATTTTAAGTTTTCAGCGATTGACCGCAGCTCCTCTTGCACACTGCAGTTCCACACTGCGACTGCTTCAGTGACTGTAACCTTTTGTAGGGCTTAGCACAGATCCTTGCCTCCAAAATGGACCACACACCGGCGAGTAGGGCGACCATTCCGCAGAAAAAATTAAGTCCGAAAAATGTTGGTCCAGTCCTGAATGGTTATCGCCCGGTAAGCGGGCTCAGGACTCATCCAGCTATAACGTGCTGTTATACGGGATCCTTTGAATGTCTTTTTAAAAAAAGATTTTCTTTACACACACACTATTTTATTTGAATAAAAAGTATAACCGCTCGCGAGTAGGGCTGTGATGCGACTGACGAGCCACGCAGGGCTCGCGCGGATGTAAGGCTAGATTGCTAGGTCAGCATGTCTAGCAGCCCTGTTAGCAATAGCCCTTACAATTACCATATATAACAACCCCCACGTTAAGAGGAAACTTACCCCATTTAAAATGTAAGTTTCCGGGATTATTCTATTCGTAGCCGAGGAGCGGTTACAATTTCGGGGTTTTCGGAAGGTTCAAAATTTACTTCTGGGGATGTGGTAGTTATAGGGTGTTTGCTTATACATTTATAAAATTTAAGTTTTATACAAAAATAGAATACTAAACCTAAGATTATAATCATGGATATAATAATATTGAATATAGAGAAGCCCATATGATTTTGAAAGGAAGTTGTTTCTAAAACTAAGTCTTTGGAAATTTGATCAGTTACAATTTTAAAATCATTTATACTATCTAGGTTAATACTTTTTATCTTAGAAATTGGAATGTTAGGGCTTAACTGATTAAAGCGGTGGAAATTACAACAACTATCATTAATTATATTAAAATTAGATTCGATAACCGGTATTTCTAACTTTGGGTAGTTTTTACTTACAAATTTAATATTTTTATGAAAGGCTACGCATTCGTTTGGAATATTCAGTACACCTGTACCAGATATTACACTTTCGGAGACAACATTGTTACATTCAACAGATAGTTTGGTTTGCTTTGACTGGACAAATATCCACTTGTTATTATTTAATCTATGCCAAATATCTACCTCTCCTGCAATGAATTTATAAGAACAGGTATTAGGAATAGAAGTCAAAGCTTTAGTAATTATTTCGATTTCACAAGAAGGGTTGTTGAGGACTGCGTAGATGTCAACGGTTTCACAAAGGTAAGTTTTGGTAAGTATACTTTTACAATTATTTAAATCCTTTAGGTAAGTATATGACAATTTGTCTTTAGAAATAGCTAAGAACTGTTCAGTGGGGATGATTACAGCGAAAGAGTTTAAAGTATTGTTAACATGTGGAGTTGGTAATGGTATGTTTTTATATACTGTTGCAGACTTACTAAAGGTAGCTTTCTATTAGTTATTATTATTATTAAGGTAGGTTCTTATTTGAATAATAACAAGTTAGATCTGCTGTATTAATTAGAACATGAATATTGCTTATTTCTAAATTCACAGGAAATTCCTTATACTTAGGTAATAACTTTAAGTTTTTAACGATATCATTATACATTTGACTTGGGCTCAATATAGAAGGATGCAATGTATTACTTTTTATAAACAAAATGGAATTCAGTAGATTCTCAATTTTAAATGAGATGGTGAGTAAGTGAGCTTCTAAAACATTCATAACATTATTAAATCTAGTTCTAAAACTAAGTAAGTTAACGACATTAGATACATTTTTTACAGATTGCGATAAACCTTCAATGGCGTCATATAATTTTGCTTCGTTAACGTTTACTTCATATAAGGATTGATTTATATTGTGTATTGCCGACTGAGAGATCATTACAGCCTTTCTGATGGATTCTTTTAGTGTTTTGTCGTTATTATACAACGCTTCGACTGCTTTATCATAATCTTTCGCGTCATCTTCGTCTAATGTGCCAAAGATGTGTTTAAATACGACACCTATGCCACCGAACCATGCAGATCTCTTGGAAATATCACTGGATATAATGTGAGAGATAGATTGATAGTTGCGAGTTATGTCAATAAAGAGGGCTTCTAATGGCTGTAGCATATTTTGACATGCCGAGTTGTTGATCTCTTTACTATCTCGACATTGAAATCGGATAGTGTTAAATATTTCGTGAATATTCTGTAAATAGTAATTGATTGGGGATACGTCCATTGGGATGACTATATGGAATTGGTCATCAACAATCCTTAGGGTGCCGACAGGATCGAAAAATACACCAGGGCTCTCGTGGATATTACTGATATACTTATCTTCGCTTCTCACCAAGCCAATTCTGTAAATGGACAGTAACTCTGTTGTGAAACAGTATATATATAAATAAGAAAAAGGAAAGTTGTATATTAAAGTATGTAAAGTTTATTCTAAAATAATTGTATTCTATTATCTGTAAGTGAACTAAACGATGTATATTATAGTATATGTGTATATGCCTAACCTACATATAAATCCTAACCTAAACTAACTTTAAATTCTGTCTACTTTTACTAATAGACACTAGTCGTTGTCGTGTGCGGGTTTTATCTCATCATAGTGATGTTTGGTATGACGCCGGTTTATTAATAGAGACAATGTATTGTTACCGTGAATCTTAACCACTTTGTACGGGCCCTTCCACAGTGGTGAGAGAGCTTTACGGAGCCTTACGTGGTTCTTTAAATAAACATAGTCGCCTACCTTATACTGAATTGCGCGAGAGTGCTTATCATAGTAGGATTTAGATCTTTCTTTGGAAGCGTTTATATTTTCCACTGCTTTTTCTCGGGATATTTTGAGGCGATGTTGGAGCATTTTAACGTATTCAGGGTAAGTAGCGTCAGAACGCTGGTCGAAAACGGAATCAGGGATATATGGCTTATGGCCGAAGAGAAGTTCGTAAGGGGTAAACTTAGTCGTTGTGTGTACATTACTATTGTATGTTAACATAGCAGTGTACACAAACTTATGCCAGTCTGTTTGGTTTTGATTCACGTAAAATTTGAGGTATTCCTTCAAGGTGGAATGGCTGCGCTCTAGAGCACCTTGGGTTTGCGGATGATAAGGTGAGGACCAGATCTGTTTGATTTTCAAGAATTCGCAGGTGCGCTTGAAAAGGTCCGCTGTAAAATTGGTACCTTGATCCGTTAGGATCGATTTTGGAATGCCAAACAAGGATATAAAGTGTACTAGACATTCACAGGTTTCTTCTGAAGTGGCATTGGAGATGGGATAAGCAATAGAAAACTTAGTAAGGTCGTCCTGAAGAGTGAGGATAAATTTTAGTTTAAGAATACCAGCTTCAGGTAAGGGACCGACAAGGTCAAGACTTATCCTTTCAAAAGGACGGGTTGAGGTGGTAGTAATCTGCATTGGGGCCCTATTTACTTTTCGTAGTGCTTTATTTGATTGGCACAGTTTGCAATTTCGGACGTAGTTTTCAATATCGGTGCGCATGTTTTTCCAATAATAACGCTCTTTTATCCTATCATACATTCTATTGGAGCCTAGGTGACCTGCTATAGGGATATCGTGATTTTCTTTAAGGATTTTAGTAATTTCAGTAGGGACAGGATAAATAATGGTATTGTGATGAATGTTTACAGTTATGTTGGTATTATTAAAGAGATACATTAACATCCCATAGATCTTAACGAGGGAATGCTGTTCAAAAAGGTTTTTAAAGTCGGATATAGCAATTTCGTTGATATTGGCGGTAAGTAAAATATCATCGCGGACAGACTTCAAAGTTCTGAAAATTTCGGGGTATGTACTACTATCGAAATAGTAGACTTTGGTGAATAGTAAATAATATATTTTACCCTTGGCTTCAAACTTCTTAGAAGAGTATAGTTCTCGTTCGGAATTTAGAATATCAGAAGAGTCTTCCATAGATGAGATGACATCTTGGAGATAAGGGTTGGACTCATCTAAGTCTATTGATGTAGGGATTAATAGGGTTTTACACGTATTTTTAAGAAGGGATTCGTTATACTCTTTTATGTGTGTATTAAATTTCTCATCTTTGTTGCCAAATGATTTCAGGAAAGTGTTGTAGTCTTTGTTGGAGTTAACAGATTCTTTAGATGTTTCAGGATCTTCAGAAGGAGGTAGGGGATCGGAAGTTTCCGAAGTAAGATTCTGATCGTTTACGTTTTCTGGACTGTATGCGGTTAAGGATAGATCTTCACCATCTAGAAGTGGGATCGAGGGTAAGTCACTACTGTCTGCACCTAGGAGACTTGACGGGATGCGAACAACTAAGTCGTCGAGGGTTATAGGACTAAATGCAGGTGAGACGTCGGGGTTTGGTAAGGTTTCTGAATTTTCGGATATAGCGTCTTGGTTGTCTGGAGAGGGATTATCATTGGGTTGTAAAGGATTGGGTTCTTTGGGAAGGACAGGATTAACAGGGTACC
The DNA here is from genome assembly GCA_927399485.1 of Calamotropha paludella. Classification (NCBI taxonomy): domain Eukaryota; kingdom Metazoa; phylum Arthropoda; class Insecta; order Lepidoptera; family Crambidae; genus Calamotropha; species Calamotropha paludella. The sequence continues at coordinate 14,134,250 of OV656804.1, read as the reverse complement.
GTGATAAAGCGTCAGCGTTACTGTTAACTTTTCCCTTTTTATATTCGACCTCGTAGTCAAACTCTTCAAGTTTGAGTCTCCACCTGATGAGTTTAGATCCAGGGACTTTATGGTTCAACAGCCATTTAAGAGGTCGATGATCTGTAACTATTTTGAATTGGTGACCGTAGAGATACGGCCGGAAGGTTTTAGTACCGAAAAGGATGGCGAGACATTCCTTTTCGGTCGTACTGTAGTTACATTCGGCTTTGTTTAGTGTTCTCGATGCATATGCGATAGGTTTGTCGTTTCCAATAGGGCCTTGTGAGAGAATTGCAGAAATTGCATAGTTAGAAGCGTCACAAGTTAACAAAAAGGGTTTGGAGAAGTCAGGGTATATTAAAAGGGGTGCAGAAGTAAGATGTTGTTTTAGCTGTTCGAATGCTAATTGGTGTTCATTTTGCCAGTTGAACGGAATGTTCTTTCTTAAAAGGTTAGTTAGAGGTTTGGCTTTTCTAGATAAATCTGGTATAAAGCGACGATAGTAAGAGACTAATCCCATGAAGGATTTTACATCTTTAGGACACTTAGGTTGGGGAAATTGCTGAAAAGCTTTGACTTTATCAGGATTTGGCTTCACGCCTTGGTCAGTGATGATATGGCCAAGATAGGAGACCTCCTTACGGAGAAATTCGCACTTATCCGGCTGGAGTTTGAGATTGAAATGTCTGAGCCTGTCAAAGACATTTGAGAGTGATTTATGTGGGTCGTCAGGTCAAAGGAGTAGATTACAATATCATCAAGGTATACAAAACATTGTATACCCTGAAGCCCTGACAAAGCGGAGTTCATTAGTCTTTGAAAAGTAGAGGGGGCGTTCTTTAAGCCAAATGGCATACGGGTGAATTCGAAGTGCCCTTGTGGGATAGAAAAGGCAGTCTTGGGAGCGTCACGCTCGGACATCTTAATCTGATGAAATCCAGATGCAAGGTCAAGGGTACTGAAGTATTTACACTTGCCTAGCTGGTCTAGGATTTCGCTAATGTTTGGGATTGGATAAGAATCTCCGATACTTATATCATTCAGACGACGATAGTCAATTACTACACGCCATTTGCGAAGCCCTGAGGCATCTTGTTTTTTAGGAACAACCCATATGGGTGAAGACCAAGGGGACGTAGAGGGTTTAATGATTCCCTCGTTTAGCATCTTGTTCATTTGGATCTCGACTTCTCGTTTGTGTATTTCTGGGAATCGATATGATTTAGTATTAATAGGGTTTGAAGAAGAAGTGGGTATTTCGTGTTGTATAGCATCAGTATGTGTTAGCTTATCTTCCGGTAAAGGGAAGATATCTGAGAAGTCGGCACACAGGTTATATAAAGAGTCTCTTTCTTCGTGATTTAGGTGGGACACTCTCAAGAGATCTATGACTTGGTTAGTTCGGTTTAGGACATTCACGGAGTTATCATCAATTCGCGAAGTGTGAAAGATCTTGAAACTATTGTTTTCTTGTAGGGGTATTATGTTAAACTTCATGTCGGAACTAACTGTCAAAGGTGATTCGGAGACGTTCACTACTGAAATGTTGATTCTTGAATTAGATTTAACTTTGACTATACAATTAGCTATGAGTAGTGATTCGATAGGATGTTGATCTAAGATAAGTCCTTCTTTTATTTCTGGGTTTTGAACGGAACATTCAATTATGGTTTCAGATCGAGGTGCGATAACGTAGACAGGTTCGGTGAATTTAAGGGGGATCATGGTATTATTTATTATTAACTGGTCATTTGCAAAGTCTATTTTACTAGAAGATTTTGCCAGAAAATCATTTCCGATTATTCCATCGTATGGGAAGTTTAAGTGACCTATAAGGTGAAACTGATGACTGAGAGATTGAAAGGTAACCGGAACGTGACCCAATGATATCATAGGGTTGGCTTCGTTGCCGAGTCCCATGAAAGTCACGAATTCTCCAGTTATTTTCTGAGGCATTTTTTCTATGGAGCATTCTTTTATTAAACTTATAGCTGCGCCAGTGTCAATAAGGAATGATAATGGTTTCTCCGAGATGGAAGTTTGGACTTCAATAAAAGGTAAGTATTTTTTTGAAGGGTTGGTGGTTATGTTGTATATTTTAACATTATTTATTTCTTTTTCAGATGTGGGGACAGTGCTACGAGTTGTCACAGGAGTACTAGGATCCAAGTAATTATTGGTAAGTATTGGTCGAGGTTCATCACTATAGGTTTGAGGATGAGGCGCTGGAGGTGCTGAAACAGTGGGTTTTAGGTTGGTAAGTAAGTTTTGGGAATAATTTTCGTTATCACTATGAAATTGAGGCTGGTTACCCTGTTTGTTAGTGGTATTGGGAATAGTAGAATTGCCACTATGAGTTTGGGGCTGGTTACCCTGTTTGTTAGTTGTGTTGGAAATAGTATGAGTTCCACTATGAGTTTGGGGCTGGTTACCCTGTTTGTTAGTGGTGTTGGAAATAGTAGGAATGCCACTATGAGTTTGGGGCTGGTTACCCTGTTCGTTAGTGGTGTTGGAAATAATAGGAATGCTACTATGAGTTTGGGGCTGGTTACCCTGTTTGTTAGTGGTGTTGATTTGTATTGGATTGGTTGAGTGCAGTGAATTAGAAATGATGCCGGTTTTGGTGTTTCGTTTTCCCGTACGGCACCCGGCGGGAAAATTGTTTAGTTTAAATGATTGTTATCTGTTTCGTCAATACCATCAGTCTCATATGAAGTTACAGCATGAATTGGTTGATTACCTCTGAAGGATGTGCTACTGTTAGGATTCGGACGGAAAGACGGGTTAGGTCTAGAGAAGCGTCGATTATTATATTCTCTCTTACGGCACACGTCAATGGTATGGCCTGGAATTTTGCAATATCGGCACACTAGCGCATTATATCTGGCTAGCGACATTCATATTAGGGTTTCCACGATTTTGTGGTTGACGAGGCCGTCCTTGATATTGTAAATTACTTGTATGATTAAAAGTAGTAGGCTGTCGTCTCAAAGTCGTCAATAATAGTTTTTCCTCTGACACTGCAAAATTTATGGCTTCATTGAGGGTTTCAGGATCGCGACAACGGATAATTGTAGAGAGACGAGGTTGCAACCCTACCACGAAGGTATGCAGCGCCAAGTCTTGCATTGCAGCGACACGGCCTGCCAGTTCGCCTTTCTTTTTAGTAGGAATAGATATATTTATTTCGGTTAGTAACTTTGATAAACAAGATTCAATACGAAGCGCGAACTGGTTGACTGTCTCGTGATTCAATTGTTTGCATTCTTGTTAGTCAGATAGTAGGGCAGCATAGTGTTTACGTTCACCGTATTGTGATTTTAGGAAATCTTCTAATTGTTGCCAATTTTCGAATTCTTTTATTGAGCACGCGGCTTCAGCATGCCCTTCTAGCTGGCTTAAAATATATTTTAATAGTATGTCTTGTTGTGACGAAGAAGCTAAATTTATAGCGTTTTTGCAATTATTTAAAAAAGCATTTAACTTTTCGCGATTTCCGTCAAATCGGTTTATAAATTTAATAAGAATATTAAGGTCGATGTCTGACATGCTTATTTTGCTTATGCTTGGCACTTCATCCTTGGGCATTGAATTAATTGAATCGGACGGGAGGTCCAGTCTAAACAATGATAAGACGGTCTCTTCTTCTCTTCTCTTCTCTATTGAATTCGTCGAATTAAATATCACTGGGACTTTTGCACAAATACACTTGTAGGATTGAATTAACTCACAGTACGGAGAATAACACGGCGATCATCTTCAACGGCTCAGGAACAACACACACACACACAAGTAGTAAAAGTTTATAAAAAAAATATATTTATGTAGTTTATTATTTAGGTGTTTCTTAACTGGAACTGGGACTTAAGTTTCTGGAATCGATTGGAAATATACGTATATAATACGTAATACGTATAATACGTATAGGTAGATAATATATGAGTCGCACCGGAAAAGGTTCTGGCTTTTAAAATTTTCACAGGTTTTCACTCGCGAGTCGAAGACGTACCGGGGATCTATTCTGAGATCCCTTTACGCTGCCACCAATGTTATACGGGATCCTTTGAATGTCTTTTTAAAAAAAGATTTTCTTAACACACACACTATTTTATTTGAATAAAAAGTATAACCGCTCGCGAGTAGGGCTGTGATGCGACTGACGAGCCACGCAGGGCTCGCGCGGATGTAAGGCTAGATTGCTAGGTCAGCATGTCTAGCAGCCCTGTTAGCAATAGCCCTTACAATTACCATATATAACAGTGCGATCTGCATGGCCAAAGTACTGCTGGGACAAAGGAAGTACGACGGCCTCAAGAATGTCTTGGCGATATACGTCTTTGTGGATCTTGACACCTTGATCCACGAAAAGGAGAGGTGTCTTACGGCTGGCGCAAATTCCACCCCAGACCATAACCGGTTGTGAATTTTGGCGCTCTTTGACGATGACCGATGTGCCAGTGGCTTTGGCGGGCTAGATTCTGTCTTTCTGGCGGTTGTGAGCCTGCACGATGGTGAACACCTTCTCATCCGTGAAGAAGATGTGCTCCCATCTCTCGATGCGGCACGACGCTTCAGCTGGCGATATCATTGCAGTCGTACGAGATTTTTTTTTTTCCGTGAGGCGTTCAACTTGTACGGCTTGAGATTGAGTTCCTCTTTAACCATTCGCTGAACTGATTCCTATCTCACGAGCAATTTTCATGGATTATCGGATATCGCTGCACTCGCTTCTAAATGAACTTTGACCAGACGAACAATTTTATATTGATGTTTTCCAGCGCAAAACAGCTCAAAAATTGCATAACGTTGATTTGACATTCTAAAAACAAATAATAATAATTAGTATAAACTTGAAACTGCACACATTAAAACAGAAAAACACGGAAAATCTTATAAAAAACAATACTCTAGTTACGGTACAACGTCTTCGTGTCAGGACGTGTGAAACTTTGTCAGAGTTTTTATGATTACTACCGCAGGCATTCGCTATATGCTATTTCTGAATCAGTCACAGAGCGATGCTTTTTATAAAAAATCGATCTTTACTCTCTGTTCAAAAAGGCGCTAAAAGACTTTCTGCAACTAAGCCAGAGTTCGGCAGAATTATCGTTGATCCAACTGTGAGAGCTAAAGGTTCTAATTGGAGCGTAGCTCCCATGGATCAGCTTCAATGACGAAATGTCTGTTACGCCATAACTTCCAGAGTTCTTAATCGATTTTAATATTTTTTGTGTGGAATTGAATCAACAGGTTTAGGACCAGATTGTGACGGAGCCCGAATTTTGAAATTCGCAAAAATCCCATCGAAACAAAAATTTTTTTTTCCTTTTTTACGTGTTACGCTCCGCTCCAATATATCATGCTAGCGTAGCTTTATGCTTAGCGACTGCATCGCCTAGTATTTGCCATGCAAGAACTGTTGATGAATGATACAATGTAACACTAATGATTTTGAACCACCGTCATTTTCTAGTCTTTGACATACGTGTTAACACTCATTTATCTTCTCCACACACGTATTTGTTTTCGGTTGAAATAGATTTGAAGTGTTTCTATCGAAGATTCTTTTTATTAATGTCATTTGCAACTTCATTTGAAATATCTGCTCTTGTAGTCGTGCCGTGAATATTATCCATAAATAGAAGTTCTAAACACATCTTATGGCTTTATCTATTCCCCGTATAAACATCAACACCTAAGTAGTATCTGACGATTCTTTAACTCATCCAAGACCAGAAAAAACCGCTCATGTAGTAACTCTTTTTGTCATAAAGTTGAGATGATATATTTTCTGCGATATTTTGTACCCACCGAGTCATGGTATTTGTGGTGCCACACTTCTTCGGCGACTGCAATTACGCATTTGTCCATCGTTGGAATGGTTTTCAACGTTTTCCGGTTTCAAGAACCACACGTAAGTTGCAGCCTCTATTTCAGTAATGACTTTAAAAACAAAGATTTCTCGAATTTCAATCGATGCTTCAAAGCTTTAAATTAATGTGTCCGCAAGCTTCCTTTATATTTGAGTTATCCACTCTACTTTCTTAATCTAAGTTAAGAGAATAGATTGGATTCCACTTTGATATAACTATAGATTTTTATTAACAACTAATATGTCAGAATGGACATAAATATCCGTTTGGTTCAAAACATGCGAAAGGACATTGGACATTTCAAAAACAGTATTTTTTCCGTATATAGAATACAGAGCTCTAGCTTCTGTTCTGTGGTATTTTTCGTTATAGGTAGGTACAGTAAATACTTTTGCATACAGTTAATGAAAATCTATTTTTATCACAAACAGACACTACAATTTTGTTGATATTTTGTATAGATTGGTACTAAATAAAAAATATAAACCTTTCTGTTTAGATATTTATAGATAATTGACTTGGTCATTCAGATATCCTTGATTATTGATCATTTTCTTATTCTTTAAAAGTTCTTAGTATTTTATAAAAAATATTCTGTATCTGACGAATTGAGGATGATAATATTTTCTTTTTAACATTTGTTTTATATTTTATATAGTTGTGTGGTTTTCTAGGTTTACGAAGTGATCTTTAAAAAAATTTAAAATGTATGTGAAAACACTCTTTCGAAGTTATGTTGGAAATCAGTTTAACATAAAGGTGAGGAAAATTCAATTACGGGGAATAATGGTCCCTACAGTGAACGCAGATTCATCCTTACAGAATTTTAAATCGGGCAATATGGTTTTTAGGTAATATTTGGGATCAAACGACAGGTAAAATGATTTTATTTATTGTTGACCTCTCTTGTTCTACAAATATACATGCCGTTATTCAACTACAAGATTATTTTTGTTTACCCTCTGTATTTTAACTTATTACAGTAAAGTAATAGTAGTAAGTGAAATTAGGAGAAAAGGAGCACGAAAGACAGGAACACGCTCGGACAGTAAAGAATTACAGGCGCGAGGTTAAAGTCATACAGCAGAAGTGCTCATGTTGAAATAACTACTAGAATACTCTTACGAGTATTGAAAAGACAATGCAGGTAAGTCAGCTAAAGAAATACTTGGAAAAATCAACAGGTTTTGGTAGCTCAAACACCTGATTCCCGAGACAGGTTGAATTTTTTTCTAGCTAAAATTTCTATTACTATAAAATTCCATCATTTATAGCAGAGGTTGCCACTTTTTTTTCTCAAAGACCAATTTCAATTTTGCTGGTTTCGGTGAACCCCCTACAGCATTTCTACTATATTCTACATTTCAACTATATTCCGAAATTACAAAAATGTGAAGATTAGATCCTACTATGGAAATTTGCGTTGCGGCTGAGTTCCAACCATGAAACTACGAGTTTTAAAAAAAAGAGTGAGAATTGATTGGTGAATTAAGTAATTGATTGAGCTGTGAGTAGATGTCAAAAAAGTAAAGTTGGCCAATCAAAAAAGCATGTATGCAATTCACACGTGGTAGAAGTGAAACCTTCAAAAATAATACGTACACGTATACAAAATACCAAGGTTGTTGTGATTCCTTCTCTCAACCTTTTTACTACGCATGCGCACATAAACACGTATTAACACACGTACATAATGCTTCCTATCTCATTTTCTTCTGCGTTAAATCTTATGAATTTATGTGTCTGTCTCTTTTTACTGTCGCTTTTTCATTTCATCGACTTTCATATCACAACAATGCTAAAGATGTTTTCACTTCAAAAAGTGATTCTATCCAACTTTACTTTTTTAATAACAATAGTTTATTTTCTTATGATGTATTTATTTATATATTTAATTTTAACACTTTTAATTATTATTGTTGTCATATTAAATTGCAATATGATTACAGTCGTAATATAATTAAAATTAAACATTAATAACTTAACGTAACTTCTACAACGACAATCACTAAAATAGTCATAACTTTAATGGGAGAGATGTACTTAATGGATTGATAGCTTCAGTTTTGTTATAAATAACCGCAAATCTCCCCGTTCTGTGATATTCAATATGCTCTTTTTTTGTTATTAAACTGTAACTTTAATCAGATAATAGTAGAGATTACAAGTAAAAATTACAAATGGGAAAAGTGGCAAAATCTTTTCCTACTTAAGTCATTAATGCGGATTGTCATGGGTAATACGTAGCTAACGTTTTCAAAATGCTGTACAGTAGGTTTGTCTTTAAATAAAGGACAAGGTTTAGTTTTGGTTAGATGTGATTAGGTAATGTGAGAAAAACATCTCGAGTTTGGAGATATAACAAATATCTCAAGCTTTGTACTAGTAAAGTTACTAGGTAAATATAAAACAAAACTATATTATTCCCACTTCATCGGTTCAGTTCTTAGTTTTAGACCAAAATTAAAGCAGTAGTACAATCTTCATAATAAATTACCACACCGAGAAAATCCCTGTGGATCAAGATACTACCATACGTTAAGGATTTACGGCTTAACCTGACTTTAGTTTCAAGTTGGAATTAACTTCGATAATTGGTGTAATATTTTAAAATTAATAAATTTTTTCTTCTTGTTCATAAACTATGTATGTAGCTATGTATGTATAGTAACTGTAGTTGATAATTTTTACTGCACATGAAATTGAATATAGAGTTAAATTTAATTAAATTTAATATTTTTTTTGTTTTCATTTAATACTGTGCTTTATCTCCATCCTGAGGGTTAGACTATTTATAGTTATTGTAGCTACCGTACCAATACACTCAGAATGTTTTGCAAATTTTGAATTTGACATATTTCTTTTAAGAGCTAAATTCGACTATCGTGTATCATTGAAAAATGTAGAAAAATGAAGAAAAATAAGAAACCTAATTATCTTTACGAGAACAAATTAACAACGTTAGGTGATAAATATGAATTTAAATCCATGCAGAAGCCACTCATTAACTATCGTCACGGTACGGTTGCATTTCGTAGGTGTTTTCGTTACCACGTCACCAAGTGATGGTATAACTTATCTGACATCTACTTACTCTATAGAAGTTAGGCATTCCGACTTGATGCTATCCTGAGTAATACTGGCTCCATTGGTTTCTGGATCCATGTCTGTAAACTTGCATGACAATTATTATATTATATTTATTATGTTTACTCGCCATGTGTAATTAATATATTTATAGAAATATGCCATTGTGAAAGAAAAAATAAATTTAATACATTATATTCAATATCATTATTGAATGCCACATCTCTATAAGATAATTATAAAATACGCCTGTAAAAAACAACCACGTCTCCGAGCCCTCAGGTGGGATTCGAACCCACGACCTTTCGCTATCCGGGCGAGCGTTCTGACCACTGAGCTACCGTGACACTGGCAGACGCGTCGAAATTTACAAACGTATTTTAACTTCTGTGAGTTATAATCGTAATCATTAATAATTAATAATTTTGATGGTTCTTGGTCAATGGTCTTTTGTATCCTAATTTAAAAATCTTTTTACACAGACAGTGCGCTCATATCGTTTACCCAGATTAAGACTGCCACAAATAAAAAATAGGGATATTTAGTTTTAAATGCCAACTGATAGTATGATATGTGTTGAACATGGTGAAAAAGTGCCACAAGTCTAAAACGAATGTTTACAAAATGGAAGATACATATGGCACTCTAGGTTGGAAAAAATCTTGAAAACTTAAAAATTTCAACTCTGGTTTTCTCAGTTTGACACTTTTGGACATGTGGCAGTCTTAATCTGGGTGTACGATATAAACACACATTACAATCGTACCCGCTGCTGGTAACATTTCATATTTGGGTGACCGCTGAAAATCGGTGTCTTGTGGAGAGGCAATAACTATACACTGCACTCTAACCCATCTTGTGGAAAGAGGAATGCATACACGTGCATTTCACCTTCTTACTATTTCTATTGTAATTGTGCTTATCAACTTTGTTTGTCTTAGCTCTATTAGCTTTTAATTTAAGATAATCTTATACGTATGAGTTGTGAATGTGTGTTTCGCAGCACATAAACTTTTTATCTATCCATCTTACCCTGAATTTATTACTACGAACCATAAACAAAGCGTCAGTTGAACAAAGCCCACCTAAGTTAAGTAGGAAGTAAGAATCACATGTAATATTTTGTATGGTTTACTTTGATTTACTTTGACGGAAAAGCTGGTGTCGATTTCAATATAAAATCAAAGAAACACCAACGCCGAATGGTATGCTCTGAAATGCCACTCAGAAATTTTGAAAGTAATAAGAAACAAGCGACCAAAGACCGGGCGCAGGTGTTTAGCCAGCCAGCTCAGGTGGTTTTACAGTATATCAAACTTTCTGTCTCCTATGTACATTATAGGCCTTTAAGATTCGTATACGATGATTGTATTAACGCTTTTACGGGGCATAATGTTATTGTCGTTAATACACTACACGTACACGTCTATAGGACACTGCGTGGGTTAAATACCGGCACATATTTTTTCTAACTTCATACTCGTGGAGTTTGGAAATAGATATCTAATATTATTATTAATACGTGGAGCGCATTACGTAAACATGTATTCATATTTTCGGCAACCTCTTCTGGTGATGAATATCGTTAACTGAGTAATTGATTCTTAATTTTAAGGAACAGAGAACAAAGAAATGCAAGTTCGGGATTTTATACAGGATGGAACATAATTTCTACGTTTTCCATCACAATGTCATGGTGCAAAATAATACTGTTATTTTTACGGAGTACATACTTACTTTCGGCAAATCAAAGGTCGTGTATCAATCACTATCCATGGTATGGTGATTACCTAAAGCAACAGTAGCCACATATCTAGTTTAATTGAAAGAAATAATCATCTATTCAGAAATACTTTGTACGCGCACCACTTCGGTTGGTTTGGCTCACCATGAAAGACTCATATGCTCGATTGCTACTTTGTTTTGGGATTGTGGCAATAAATAAATGGGTTCATCATTGCATACCAAGTTTGACGCATCGTCGTTGAAGTTTGTAAGAACAGCATTGCACAATGTGACATTACTCGTTTTTTGAGCATCAGGCAAACAATGTGTGATCCATCGCGAGTACACCATTATCATACCCAAAATTTGTGCAAGATTATTTGTATTTGTAGGCGTTGTCCTAAGTTTAAGGATGTCTTAATCACATGGTACATCACATACTGTATGATTCGTTGTTAGGGTTTCTCAATTCTCGACCTTTTTTATTTCTCGGAGCACGAGAATTCTCGACCACTATTTCCCGGGAATTCTCGGGTTGTCGAGAAATATGGAAATTTTTAAAAATATGTGTGATTTAACAATAAATCTACGCCCTTTATGCAATATTCAACAACATTTATTTTTAGTTTCATGTGACTTTAACTTAAACTAAGTAAGTATAAAAAACTTTAATTAAGCGAAAATAACTCTAGCGAGATCATTTGTCATTATTTCCACAAATAATTTTAGGACTAAATAGTCTTCTTCTTTGGAAGAAACAAATAAAATATCTTCTAAAAACAACTTCCGCGCACATTACACATCAGAAAAAAACACTTTTTTACGGATTTTTGTGCATGTGGGTGATCACAGGGTGATCACGGCTCCTGTAAAGGAGTCGAAACGTCAGGATTAAATATAAAATAAAATAAAACATGCGCAAAAATCCGTAAAAAAGTGTTTTATTCTAATAATAAATAATTTTAGACAAATTACAATCACAATTTAAAGCGGAAACTGCTTCAAAAGCTAGCCCACTATGACTTGTAATTATTAGGGAAATAAGCCTTTAAAAATACGAGGGCATTCATAGCATCATCTGACAATCGGTTTCGTATTTTCGTCACAAAGTTTCCAGACAAGGAGAAAACCCGTTCATTTTCTGTCAACGTAGGCTTTACTGACATAACAGCTTTATACAAGTTTTCCAGTATTTGTATTCTAAAATTCTTGACTTTGGTGTGTTCTAAAATTTTTGACTGAATTTCTCGATTTCTCGACCACTTTTTTCTCGTCTCGAGTAAGGCAAAATTTCCCGGGAATTCTCGGTTCGAAAACTCTCGAAGAGAAACTCTATTCGTTGTTCATAGCTGTGGACGGGCGATTATCACGAAATACATAACCAAGATTGATACAGTCTCGCTTAACTTCTTCAAACCAGCTATAAATATTTAAAAGTCTCCGTCTCCGTCTTACCTATTTCTGCCGCAAAGCAGCAGTGCTTGCATTGCTGTGTTCCGGTTTGAAGGGTAAGATATGGCAGTGAAATTACTGGGTACAGTGACTTTACATCTTATGTCACAAGTTGGCAACGTACACTGTGGTTCTTGTGGGGGTTGCAGTTTTGCTGCGAATCTCACAAGAGCCACATGTATTATAGGTGACTGTTACCACTTACCACCAGGTGGGCAGTTTGCTTGTTTGCCAACTTTCTGCAATAAGAAAAAAAAATAAAAAAAAAGTCTATAAATAGGTCCTTCACCGCTGCCAAATAACATTAAGAAATTATAGAAAATCAAGCAACGAATTTTTTGTTTTTAAATTACGTTTTGAGACACTGTAAAACCACCTGAGCTGGCTCCGAGCCAAAGGTGGCACTTGAGAGACTGGGTTGTGGAACGATAGATTTTTTTACACCCTACATCAGGTAAATAACAAACGCGTATAAAGGTTGGGTTAAGAACTTTCACAGCATACCGATGTAGTTCAATATCCCTATCTTCCACTTATCATATACGAGCATATAAAAATTCCCATTTTGGATTTGTTCTGACTTCGGACATAGTACAGGTTTTATTTTAATTCATAACACAGCAACTCGAGGCCGGGTCAGCTAATGTGCTATATATTTTACTTAAGTTGCACTACATTATTTCTTATATACAACGTTACATTGTTCTGAAGACAAGAAGCTAAATCAAGTGTTTTGGAAAAGAGAACCAACGAAGATACTACAATATTCAGGCCCCAGCCAATAAAAAAATGTTCGTTTTCTATATTGAACTGGCCCAGAATCAAAACCCCCTGATTGGCGTCACCATGAAAACCGATATACAAACCATTCGTCCGGAGTTCATACAGGTCGTGTAGTCACTGTCACTATTTCACGCTGAGAACGTCTTGTAGAAAGCCAAGTCTTTATTCGTAAGCATTTCTGAGCTGGTTTTGCTAACTAGGGCTTAAGTTTATTGATTACCAAGCGATATCTAGAAACAGCTATGGTTTCTAATTAACAGAAAGCCGCTAAGAAACTATGTTGAGCTCTCTAAGCTTTAATCACAACGGTATCCATATTATATGAGTAGGATTATGCTACAAGTGGATTTTTTAAGCTTATCTCATATATGTTGTTTAATAATTTAAAACTTAATTGAGAATTTAAAGTAATAATAATTGTTAAAATACTTAGTAAGTTCCTTTCAACAAATTGTAATGTCGGTATGTATTGTATCTTGACATAATATACAGTGATGTGTGTAATAAAACGTGATAATCTCTCTTTGCTACGACTTCTGCTATGAAGGGTTGTGTTTAACTATAGTTATATTAGTTAATTACTTTTAAAAGTTATATTTTGTAGGTAGTAAATAAATAGCACATAAAGAGATGGCGTCAAGTTAAGAAATACAAAAAAATAAAAAGTGAAAAGCTTTTTTTAAAACAAGCTGCTATTAAAATTCTCCGATACGCATAAAATAAACTTTTCTTTAAATCTATTACTATCAACTTATAATGTCATTACCCAGTTTATATGATATAAAAATTTTTCGAGAGATTTAAGTACTTATATATTTACTTAGTCTGAAAATGATAAATTTTAAAATCAACCTGATCTATTTAATTTATTTTAATTAAACTGGTTTATCTACGCAGGTAAATCTCGTGATAAGGTTTTATATTATACTAGCTAATCCGGCCAGGCGTTGCTGTATTATACTAAAATTAAAATAAGCCTATCCTTTGTTCGCCACAAATAATAAATAAATATAATCATATTCGGTGAGTCATCGATGAACACTGTGACAGGGAATTTATTTATACTCGTATATAAAAATAAATTATGTAATGACGCTATAAGTTGATAATAAAAGATTTAAAATAAAAGTTAATTTTACTCTTTTAAGCACACTTTAATAAAAGCTTATTTTAAAAAAGGTTTTTACTTTTAATATATTTTCTTTAGTTACCGGAGTTTAATTCGCATTGTATTCTCAGCAAGTGTATTCATTGCTACCCATTTTGAAGGAAAGCATAAAAAACTTAGTCCGCCATCTTTATAAGTCCGCCGTATTAGATTTAGAGTGATAACACATAATTTTTTAAGTTATTCTCAGCAAGCCTTTTTGATACCCATATAGTATATGTGTATTAAAAATGATTAGTCCGCCATCTTGTGTGTCTGAACGTGTATACAAAACTTCAGCTCAATCAGTTGAAGATATCTGCTTCAAAATTGAGTTGCAAGATTCTACCTAAACAAACTTAGTTACATACATTGCAAGTAAAAAAATGATGGGGTTGCATACCAAACCAAAGAACTTGTCAAGACGAATCAAACGAGCCTAAACTGAATGATGTTGTGTTGTTTTATTGCCGAGTTTCTATGGTCATATTTCAGCTCCAGCATCAAACCCTGGTTCCAAGGACTCAAGTACTCGTCAATACGAATCAAACAACCCGCCACTTGATGGGGTTGAATCGTTTTATTTTGCAGAGTTCCTATGGCCACCTTCCAGCTCCTGCATCAGATCAGTTCCACGTCGTCATAATATTACAATAAACATATGCATGCAACATTTCAGCTTAATCGGAAACCGAAAAGTAGGTAAAAAATACTAGAAAAAATCGACTCGGGTCACAAGTGAATTCTCCCGCCTGAGAATTCACTTGTGACCCGAGTCGATTTTTTCTAGTATTTTTCTATTATAATAATTTATCTTATAGGATCGCATTAAAAATGTATAAAAAATATATAAAAATAATAAAACATTAAAAAATTAACTAGCACAATTGGAAGAGTACTCGCCCAGTAAGCGAGAGGAGGTGGGTTCGAGACCCGTCTGAAAACTGAGACAAGTGGAATTTTTAACATAATTTTGTGTAATAAAATGCTCATAAACATTATTTTCTTTCAGAACATATGTGATATTATCCTTACTTTCCCGGATGCTGGTTCTGCTTTATTTTGGGCTATAAAGACCCAAATATTATCAGTATTTATTGGTTATAATATTACTTCCCTTTTAGAAATATTCTTTTTTTATCTTAACCAGCTAATATTTGGATTGTGTTATCTTGATAGGAAACAAAGAAATAACTATTATCACGTAAACCCAAGATAATACAATACAGACTAGTTGATGCTAAAAATGACACCGCCGGGAATCAATTGCGGCACCACTGAGGGACTAGTTCATGCTGAAAATGACACCGCCGAGAAACAATCCCGGCACCGCCGCGGTAGCGTCACCGTGAATCCGGTGTGTAAGCCACTTAACCACAAATGCCTATGCGTTTAAGTTTTAACATAAATCACCCCAAGTTTGTCAGATTTATGTCAAATTTTGTACTTATGGTTTTAATAACGCTAATTGGATGTTACAATAACATTATTTCTGTATTCATCAGAAAATATAGCTTTTTCATAGCTTTCGTAAACAAAAATCTTTTACTATCCCATATTTTATTATTTGCTGATGATGCACCGACTTATTTCGAATGAAGGTTGTGAAAATAAGTGCCATAATTCCATCTCATCTATCAACGTAAAAGTGGCCCAGTGCAGTATAAATTCACGAGTCAAAGTTATTAGTTCGCATCATCGCTTACCATCAGGCGAGATAGCGGTCAAGCGCTTACCTGTTAACAATAAAAAAGTTCCCTCTTTTTGTATTGTGATCTCATTTTATTTGTGAACGAATAAGACAACCATAACCATAAATAAACAACATTCTAACTCCTATCACAATATCCACTATTGGTACACTCATTTTATTTATACAGTAAAATTAACATTTTCTTGTAATTTTATTTGTTCGGGACTTTATACTTCTATCAAGCGATTCTGGCGTTATGCTTCCGCGATATTTTATTGTACTAATGATTTTCCATCTAATATGTACAAACCAAAATTAATGTTTTTCGGTTTACTGACTTATTCATATTCAAAAGCATTTATTTCTTACAGTTTCACGCTGATCACTTATCGAAATTACTTAGCTTATTTAGTGGAACGTCAAAATTAACAGTACATTCCGCTTTACCCATTGGGAATTTTCATTGAAGACGTCACTTCGCAGTAATAAGTTATAATTATGAGACATAACAGAATACTACTTTGTAAATAACCTAATTGCCGACACATATTCACCGAAAATTAGAGCGGGAGTTGCACTTCTATAGTGGAGTGCCGCCGCCGCTTTCATTGTTCATTTTTATGGTAATAATAACTAGTCATTCGTTGTCATGCAAAATTACTAATGGAGATAGTGGAACCATAATCGATTGAATCAGTATTCCCACTATCTCCATCTATTAAGACAGTGGTGATAGTGGGATGTATCGAAAATGAAATATTTAAAAATACAATAATAATAGAGGCACTAAGTTATCTTTTTAAAGTTGCTTCGACTTTATTATTTGTGAATTCAGGTTGATTAGGCGGCGTTTCACAAAGGAAAAGAAACCGATAGCAAGAAAATGCGGTGTAGATTCTTACTCATTACGCTCTCTATGATCAACTGTTTCTTATGCATAGGGCTTCTACTGTTTACAAAAGTACTTATAATATGTTTAAAAAACCATTGGCCGTGCGGTAGAGCTACGGGTTCTACTTCCTATTACTAAACAATTAAGGTTGACATTGGGTCCTACGTTTAACCCATATCGTAGCAGCGCAGCGTGGCTATCACGCGCATAGTGTGCCCCCTCCCCCCTTTTCTTGTCACCTTTTCGTGTTGTCGCCGTATTCCTGCGCTATGTACCGCGCGGGTAAAGACTTATTTAAGCGGTCGACTTATAGGCAACCTTTCTTATTGCTACCATTTGACAAAAATATAATCGAAGAGTTTTTTCTTTTAGTTACACCGCCGTAGTTCTTGCTTCTTGATTATCCTCTCCATCCTTAAGTTGACGAGTAAAAATTCGCTTTTAGCGATAATACCGCCCATTGTGAAACGTTTGTTTTTGAGCAGTTATCTGTTAATTTATCTCCTGTTTGTTTTGTGGTGTAAACTATAAAGTGTTACTGTATTGTATTTTATTACAACTGCCTATGCCTTACGCGGCGCTATACCGCTACCTATACATCCGATTTACGAGTATTAAGATTAAATAAAACCACTTTAACCGCATTAGTTACGCATTTAATTTTGTAATTATTATTTTATTCTAACGATAGGACTCCTTTACAGAAATCGTGATCACAGTACCAATTTACTCTACATAAAAAAATATGTGATACTATAATGCAAAGTTTTTATTCTCTATCATTATTACGACACAAACTGCATCATTTTAATAAGCTCAAACGGGACGGCTATAAAACTTTACAAACATGTATTTTGCTTCTTAACAATTCTCCAGAACATCCATTACAAGCTTGGTATTTTTCGATGCTAATAATTATACATTCCTCTGGCGTGTTTCATGAGTCTGATGTTTCAAGTGGAAAAATGGCATTCGCTTGTGTCATTTTGCAGCGAGGTATTAAAACGTGGAATGTTTAATTTTTGCTTTAACGGACAATATCTACTACAAACAGAAACTTCCAACTTCACGTAAAATGACAAATTGTGATAAAACCATTTCCGTAAAATGCCTTCATCGTAAAACACATTAAATAATTTACGCAATATACCTAACTAATGACACTTAATACTAAGCACAAAATCAGCTAACACAATAGGATCACACGCAGAACACCAACTACGCTAGGCAAGTGCACTCACCTTTCCAGCGTATTTGACGTATTAAGTTTTATGGTCCAAATACTTTTCGGTATGCCAGTTCTCTCATATGTTTTCGTTCACAGAAAGAGCGTAGAAGATTTAGGCACTCACCCATTAGTACACTCCCGGCTTGTAATTCGGATTCATACTTGTGATGGCTTGGCAAAGCGAGTTACCTCACCACTAGGCCACAGTCACTCCAACCGGCTATTGTATTATGTCTAGTACATGAGCGACCGAGCTTCGCTCGTTTGTTGTTAAGATATTTCTATAGTGGAGAAATAACAATTGTTACGTACCCTAACTGTGCCAAAGTGCCTTTTTGGGGATAAAAAAGGCTTTTTGGGTAAAATACGTTTTTACAAGAATTACGTGTCAATCAATATTCGTGTGATATCAAAATAAATATTATTTCATTTCTTTTCAAATTTGTAAACTTATAAAGCAAAACCTCTAAATACAATTTTTCATCCAATTTGTTGAAATATATGATGATATTTTGAGATATGTACACGGTATAAGTTTATATACCTGTTCGTTATACGAAATTTTCATTCAAAGTAATTAATTTTTTGTATTTGTTTATTCATGACAGGTTCTCTCTAATTCCACAGTGAGCATGGGATAATGTTATAATTTATTTACATGTCTAAGTAGGTGGTTTAGGTAGTTTGTATAATAAGTTTTTGGTATATGGCGAAACAAAGAAATAATTTCTATAAACTCCAAAAAGCAGCGACTAGATATCTACATACTTATTATAAAAATTGGTAAAGTCATAAGACTACTACGTACCTACCTTATTTGAGTTACGACAGGCTGTCTACGTCTCTTCCATTAATTTGCCTAGTACAGAATTAAATTGGATTGATAAAATGTGGCATAGTCGCGTCGAAGTTCACGTTTGATCCCTAAGTTATTATTACCTATAATATAATGCCTCATATAATAAGCTTCTAGTTTTTGTCATAATAAAAATTGGTGGTGTATATTTTTAAATGCCACAAAACAAAAATAAAAGTAGAGGCGGTATTCTCCGTTTGCTGTATTGTCCATCGAAAGGAAATGTTTGCTTGAATTTTTGTACTTTGTAGGGTTGCAGATGAAACTAAGTTACGCCGAAAATACTGCTTTTAAGTTTTAAAACAGATTTTCTAATATTTCGTTGTTAGCAAGAAATAACCCAAAGCATTACGGAAATACTTTTATGGCTAGATTTCAGAAGATTTTCTTAACTTAGAACTGGTTACATTACAACTTCACAAGTGCGTAAAAATCAAAGTCTGTGCAGTCGTAATATCTTGAATTAATAAATATAACACAAATTTCTTTATGGATTAGTCCACATTGAGGAAATAAAAATAATGGGTGGTCATATCATTCATATATAAAAATATTTATGTAGTTGTTCTACAGTTGGTATTGACAAAAATATGTTTAGTTCCCAAACAGCGCTATCAACTAACAGACTAAATAAATAACTATAAATCATAATTCTGGCTCTCCCAGTACAAGGCATTGGCAATTTTTTTGTGATAACACAAACAATTGCTATGATAATATAGTAACATAATTCATAACGCAACAAATATTTTTATTTTACTTAAACATTTTGTTTTCCCTAGATCCTTAAATTCTTTAAATTAGGATTAAATAATTGTCAAAATATTATTAAACTTTAATAAGAAGTTGTTCAAATGTCTACAATTATTATATTTCTTACATTCACAACAGTTAGCCCAACCTATAAAGGGTAGACATGAAATCTCGTGCTTATGTTTATCACACAAAATTTGCATTGTAGGTATAGTCACTTCCCCTCGGCCAAACTACAAAACGATAAAAGTTAATATAAAAATAAGAAATATAAAAAAGATATTACATTAATTAACATCTAAAAATCGGACCACGCAATTGCTAATGAATGTATTCAATGAAAGAAAAGCCGCACCTTTGAGTCGCGAGGATAAATTAGACGCTACTGTTAATCGCTTACATTTCAACAAAGCGCTACGTTTTAATTAAACTTGATTTTTTTTTAGCTAAACATCAATGTGGAAAATTAATTTTTATGTCTTCTTTGGTTTGAATGGTTACAGTACTAGTTAACCTTTAATGGTAACTTATTAATTTTTAAAGCTTCCTATAGGAAGAAGATCATAATATAACATATAATTATATAGGTTGTCTGGAAGAGATCGCTCTGAGCGATAAGACCGCCCATTGTAACACTATTTTAAGTTTTCTCTTGTTATCTGATTATTTCAATGTGGTGTTATCAATAAAGTGTATTGTATTGTATTGTATATTAATGAAATTGTCTAAAAGGTAATAGCATTAAACAAAAGATTTAGAAGGGTCTTTAAATTAGGCCTTAAATTAGTAAGTTACTTACCTCAGTAAGAAGTTATCGAATATTTAAAAAAAAACACCTTTTCATTGTTTTTGCAATGCCTACCGTTATTAATAGCTATAAATAAAACTAATGGGTTGTTTGAATTATATTTTTAGGTCAAAGTGTAATTAGCTTAAATACTATCAAAAACAATAGTTAGTCCAGAGTCTAGGCGATATTTGCTTTTAAAAATTTTTGCTCTACATTTTATTATTTAGTATTTCTTCATTGTTCAATACATCAATTTACAATTATATTCACAGAAATGGTCTGAGAAAAACTTCCAAGGGCTTATTTAGTAATAAGAGTTCGCGATCAAATTATAATAAAAAAGGGAGAACGAAAAATATGCAATGATTTCCAGTAAATCCTGGTGCGCATGAAAATTTGGTGCGGTTTATGTTTTTGTAGTTTTATGTATCATTTTACAATTTAAATTATCAATCTGATAGAGACTAATGCTATAAAGCGTAGCCTGTATTTTTATTTGCATTTGACAATAAAACATATAACTTATTTCATTTGCGTTAAAAAATATATATTGTTTAAGCTTTGATCGTTTATGAAATTATAAAGTGTAAGTGGGTTAACTATTTAAAATTTCGGTAATAGCTATATATTTATAATTTCCTGCACCATAAAAGTTCTGATATTTATAAAAACGTTTAAAATTTTAATTATTTATATGGGGTTTTCAATCTTTCATCTCGTATATATTTCTAAGTTCTTAACATATTGTGGTGTTCTTCTTTTAAAATTACCAATTTTACGTTATTTTGTATATGTAACAAGATATAATATTTGAAAAGTTCGGAGTAATCTTGAGTATAGCTAGATTTAATATTTTTCGGCACAATGGCTTTTAATATTTTTATTTGTATATGTATGTATTATATAGCAATTTTGTCATAATAAAATAGAACATTCAATATTCAACGAGTTAAACACCCGCTTTATCTATTTGTTGTTTTGTATATTGTTGTCGGTAAGAATAATTATTAAGGTTTTAAGTAAGTTGAACTATGTTACTAATTATTGAAATCTGGCATAACGACAGCTTCATGATGACCCGATAGGATAAAATAAAAAAAATTCGTCATCTAAATTACCATGACATTCACACACGACCGATGATTGTTAGTAAATACTTTAACGTTTTATGTAAAATGCTCCATCATACTCATTATCTCAACTAAATAGACGTTCTCTGCTGGACGAATGCCTCCTCCAAAAATGCCATGACGTCCAGGCTGAACAGGGGGTTTAGAGGACGCAAAAAATACCATTATATAAAAAAAACACTGCTGCTTATTTGTGGTCTATAAGAGGTGAGTATGAGGGTTTAGTGCTATTCTCCTCTACCGGACACCACACGGCTAGTAAAATATCTATAGTAAACATTAAAAATAATAAATATTTAATAAAACTTCTCATACTTCAAGTAATATTTTATGACCAGTAAAATTTAAGTGAAGTTACTACAATTAACAAAATAAATTAATATGATAATATAACATTGTCCAAGGGCTAAATCTTTTGTAGCCCAAATCCTGGACCAGGTGGTGGTTCCAGAAGACTCGTCAGTCCGCATATTGGCTCGCTTGCATATCTTCCGTTTCTGCGAAAAGCAATTTGCAGTGTAATTAGCAACTAAGAAAAGTTATTATTTGGTACAATAACTCAAAAGGAATGCTTTATATTTCGGAAAGGGTAAAGAAATTCGTTTCAAGAGCCTGGAATGCTGCGAAAATTTGGACGACTCCAATAACAGATTCGTGGAAATTGTCCGATCAGCTGGGTCTAAAGGCATCAAAACCTGACATCCCAAAAAATCTCTAACCTCAACAACAAGCTTATAGAAGAAAGGCGAAACATGATACCGCAGTCCTCTAAAGATGTTGCTCAGTATCGGCATGTTAACAAACAGATCTTCAAGTCCCTAACTCGCGACCGGCGCCTATTTTATAAAATCGTATTAAAGAGGCGATTAGCCGTAATAAGGACTCAAAAGTATTCAAAAGGGATGGGTCTATTGGCCAAAGTCAATTGATCAAGCTGAAGGTCGAAAATAACTAAGTTTTTTCCTTAGGACAGGGTTCTACGGGCAATTAGATCAGTCTGTACGAGATAAATAATAAGCTTCTAAAAGCAGACGAAACGCTGTTACTGAAAGCTCTTCACAAGCTATTTGATTCTGTCATACTCGAGGGACAAACGTTTCAAATATAACACAAAAGTATGGTACTCTTTTCCCCACGTGATGGAATCAGAAAAGAGGAAATCCGTAGGCGAACCAAAGAAACCGAAATAGCCCGCAAAATTGCCAAACTTAAGTTGTTGTGGGCGGGGCACATAGCTCGCACAAACTGGTGGCCCTTAAAGTAGAAAAGATCTCAAGTGGTGAGCACGGACCAGAAAACGCAATGTAGATAGGCGTCCCACTCGATGGACTGACGACCTAGTGAAGGTCACGGGAAGCACCTTGATGCGGACAGCGCATGACCGGTCATTGTGGAGATCCTTGGGGAAGGATCTTGTCCAGCAGAGAACGTCATTTGGTTGAGACGTACAGTTGAAAAGCTGGTATGTAGTTCTATGGAATAAATAGGGAAAAATGTTATAACTTTTCCCGATGACGTTATGTTATATAAAATAAACGGGAACATTCGCTGAATATCAGTAGATTTACCATTACGATAAGTTGATATAACAATTAGAGGTCATACCATGAAAACCAATCCTTATTATAATTTTATTGAAAATCTTTCATTGAATCACGTTAGTGTAAAGAAATTGCGTTAATAATTTTAGAGCAACAAAATAACACTTACCCTCCCACAATGATAGTGCAATAATCGTGGACAACTATTTAATATGAAATGCTGTATAATGTAAAAATATTTAAGTGAAGCATTTAGAATTCGAACAAAAGGGTTATCTTCACAGCAACATAGACCCAATATTAACAGAAATACATAAACAGAAATATATTAAACAACGTGCCCTTAATTCAAAGCACATTTACTTCATAATATGTAGGTAACAAACCAGCATACATAATAAAGGCACAATACAGGCAATCTTTTCCGAGTCCGTAGGATTTCCCTCATCAAACGGAAACAATAATCAACCCATCCGTAATTCATAAAACTCATCGCTTACATCACTTAGAGTACTCATAACTCTAATATTTCCCTTATGTGCCCCATAAAAGGCATATAAGTATCAAATCGTAATATAAAATTTTAAATAGAAAAATAAAATGAAACACAGTTTGCTCGTTTGGTTTTGCTTATGTAACGTGCAATAAACAGTATATTGGTAAACTACCTTTTCACCACGAGTATGCAACAATACTAGGCGATGCAGTCGCTAAGCATAAAGCTACGCTAGCACCATATATTGGAGCGAAGCGTAATACCTAAAAAAATTTTTTTTTTGTTTCGATGGAATTTTTTGCGAATTTCAAAATTCGTGCTCCGTCACAATCTGGTTCTGAACCTGTTGATTCGATTCCACACAAAAAATATTAAAATCAGTTAAGAACTCGGGGAGTTATGGTGTAACAGACATTGCGCCATTAAAGCTGATCCATGGGAACTTCGCTCCAACTATAGTCCGTTTTTTTAGCATTAGAAAGAACAAAATTTGGGTACTTTATTGTACACATATAATGTAACAAGCAAAACGTAACATCGTGAAAAGTTTACACTAAAAAGTACCTTAAAAAGCAGATGTTGCAAACTTGTGGAACGAAACGTTGGTCAGTTTGACACGAAAAAATTAAAAAGTACATGCCGATGTTGTACGTACCATATTAGGTGATTTTTAAAATGGTCGCTTAACATGGCCACCATTTGCAACAATAGCGGCAAATGTCAACGTCTGCATTTATCTGTTTTGACTATTTTCTTTGGTTTATTGTTAAGTTTCTATTGTTTTTTTTAAGTTTATTGTTAAAAGTTTTTGTTGTATTTGTTATTTAATCTGTTCAACAATGGACGAGCCTGAAGCCGGTCCAAGTGGACTCCAGCACAAGGTTAGCCACCACTGCTTCTTTGTTTACATAATTTCTAATGCTAAAAAAATGGACTATAGGTGATGCAGTCGCTAAGCATAAAGCTACGCTAGCACCATATATTGGAGCGGAACGTGATACCTAAAAAAGAAAAAAAAAATTTTTTGCGAATTTCAAAATTCGGGCTCCGTCACCATCTGGTCCTAAACCTGTTGATTTGATTCACAATAAAAAAAATTAAAATCGGTTAAGAACTCTGGAAGTTATGGCGTAACAGACGTTGCGCCATTGAAGCTGATCCATGGGAGCTTCGCTTCGCTCCGCTCCAATAAAAGGTTGTAAGTGGCGATACATAAAATTGAGCCTATTGCGCCGATATTTTTGTGAGTTCTTTCAGGTGAGGAACACTAAAATAAACAAGACCATTCGAAGGGATTTTTATTATGCAGGTTAAAAAAATGTTTTTTCGTCGTATGTTCATATATCACCAACAAGATAAACGACAAATACCACTAATTTCGCTTCTTCTTACGAAGCAAACAGTGATTGTTTTCAAATTATTTAGAGAGCAGTAAAATATTAATAGCTCTAAGTATAAACTATACTAAACCCCTACTACAGAAAACTGACAGAGGTAACAAAATATGTCAACATCGTTGCGTCATTAACGCCGCGGCCGTTCGAAACTTTACTTTATCAGACATTGCTCTAAACCAACATTATATTTCATTACTTACTGAGGTCCCATTGGTGGAATTTGTCCACATTTAATAGCTTTAATAATATTGTAGACATCGCAAACATTCACGTCTTCCTGAAATGGATAAAATGCTAAAATCATACTCCAGAATTCTTTAATTTTGTGTTTACATAATATAATAACAGAATATGGCTTACATAATAATCATCATCAACAACCAACACAGGGGCGTTGACGCACGCGCCCTGACACTCCACAGTATCAACTCCAAATATCTTGTCGGGAGAAAGACCACCTACGCTGCAGCAAGTAGCTTCTTCGGCAGCCTGTAGAATAATATCAGAGCCTCGCAGCATACAGGGAGTGGTGATACAAACTTTTACGTGGTACTTTCCACGGAAACGCCTGGAAATAAGTGTCTACGCATCATAATCCCAATTCAGCTTCATTTCATAAGAAAAAATAAGAGATTAGATTTGACAGAAACATAGTGATTCCCATTAACATAAAAAAAATAAAGACTGATTGATTTTGGCTGCAGTGTTTTGACAGCGATCCTGGTGCAAGTATCTTTTATATATCAATGTTTGATAAGTAGGTAAAAGTAAGAGAGAATTCTATAGATTGGGAGATTCTCCCACAAAGATATGTACTACCACTTGGTAGCACTATAATACTTTTGGTATCATCTCATATGTAGTTGCTGTTAAACACGCATTACATTAAATATTATTAAAACAAAATAATGTACGCATTAAAATATTTGAACTTGATGCTTAGTGCGCTGTCTTTTAAATACCATTATACGCTATAAAATCCATTATAGTATTAATTTGAGTAATTTAAAACAATAACCACCACTAAATATTTTAATTTCAGAAATGTGGCAATACAACTCCAACAAACGATACATTTACATTTGGAAAAATTGGATCAGCGGCTTTTACTGATTGGATTAAAATAATAATTAACAGTTTTGATGATTTTTTTACCAATATCTAAACAACTTGTGACATAGCTTACTAGTGGTGCAATTAGCTCTTGTTTCTATTAACAAATGTGAAGCTGTGTGATTCCAAGCAGGGAAGAATATCACTAACCCGTGACACTTATAGGTGTCTTATAAGATAAATAAGAACTCTGGAGGTAATCACCATTCACCACCCGTGGACCACAAAATAGAGAGCAGCGTTTTAAAATGATATCCTGTTAGTGTGATCTCCAACCCGCCTGCCAAAACGTGGAGATTATGGCAAAACCCCCCTCTTTAGGATGGAGGAAGTGAGACGAGGAAGCATAAAGGGGGGTGGGTTTGACTCAATCAGGCGGTTCGGAGCTCTGCAACTAAGATAAAAAGCTCGGATAGATCGAAACTAAGCATAGTGAAATACGTAAACATCTGTTTCTTACGGTAAGATACCTACCTTTTGTTCATAGTGTAAAACGTGGCCCATTCGTAGACCCTGACTCTAGGAATGCTCAAAATCTCTGCCACTTTATGCATAGCCGATATAGGAACCCAACCGATTTGACGTTGCACGATATCCAAAGCTGCGCCAACTACAGATCGCTGTGCGCCTACCGGATAATTTTGCACCAGGGCTGCAATACGCTGCAATCAACCTTTGTGTCATTAACGTGAAAGTTGTTTATTTATAAGATAACACGGCGGTTTGCTGATTCATTCTACCGAAAAAGTGACCAAAAATTATAACATTCAAGTTTTTATGATTTTATATATTTATTGCATTTTTTCAATGCTATCTTATATGATAAATTATTTTTCTATTAAAAATAATTTATTAATATCCGCAAGATACTCCATGCATCAAAGAGCCGTTTCAGTCATTGGTAACGCCGGCACTAGCAGTTGTAAATTATTTGTACATCCACCAATCATCGTTGCTTAGCTATTCTTACTATCCTTGTCATATGCAAACAAGGTGTAGCAGTATGTACAATAATGGATGATAGTGATAAGTAAACATGAGAAGTTTTGTGCAATATTTATTAAATAAGGGAAAATAAGCAATGGGGACCAATCAGTGTAAGTAGTGCAAAAGTATTTGTAGGGGACTGTAATAAAAATTAAAAAACAAATTCTTCTTGGTTTTATTTCTTGATTAAAACTGGATTGTCCAGAGAGTCCAGTAAGGACTAACTCTACGCCATCCTTGACTTTTGCCCCCTTTTATTTCGGGTCAACGGATCCCTGTGGATGAGAACCCGCCAATGGGAGAGCCCACATTTTGCACACGGCACCATTTTACACACATCACTATTAGGCTTCTTTTTCATCCTCATATTGTCTCTTTCTAACAACTGTTAGAAAGAGACAATATGAGGATGAAAAAGAAAAGCATCCCATTGCCCAGGTGCACCTGCGCGAACTCCTAGCGAAACGTGCAGTCTCTGTCTCAAGAGGGGGGAGTTCCCTAGGGCCTGAAAGAGAGGAAGACTGTCTGCTGAAAAAGGAGGAGCGCCCGGCGGATTCGCCTTTCGCGTACAGGCCGGTAGTGCTGCTCGACGAGCTCGGCAAGGGTTTGGAGCGCACCATTGCGGGACGTGTTGTGCAGCACCTTGAGGAGGGTCTGGGCCGGAACCTGTCTGACAGGCAGTTCGGGTTCAGGCGAGGGCGGTCCACTGTCGATGCCGTCCTAGCTCTGAAGGACGTCATCGACACAGCAGAGCGGTTGGGGCAGGGAGTGTTTGCGCTGTCCTTGGACATAAGGAACGCATTCAACTCCCTGCCATACGAGGTGATGAGGAACGCGCTGAAGTCCAACAACTTCCCCCCTATCTCTAATTCGTCGTGGAGCATAACGTGCAGGAAAGGGTGGTGTTCAACGCCAATTCAAGTTGGAACCTGGTAAAGAGGAGCATGTCGTGCGGTGTTCCACAGGGGGCGTTTCTGGGTTCTCTCCTCTGGAACATGGGGTACGACTGGCTCCTCAAGAATTTAAGCTTTAAGAAATTTAGCTAACTCGGCGGCGCAAGCGCTCCTCACCTAGGTGAGGATGCGCATAGAAAATTTGACCGACTCCCAAGGAAGTTGAAGGGAGTCTCCCTTTACTAAAGTCTAGTATATCGGGGTCGTGTTCCGTGTTGTCTGGGTAATGAATATGGCGTACGGGCTTAGGACGTCTAGTTCGTGATCATGAGTGATCTCAAGTAGGCGCCGCCCATTGGAGTTGGTTTTTTAGGCATTCCAGTCAGTGTGTTTGGAATTGAAGTCTCCTAACAGAATGACTGAATCGCATAAAAAAATAAGAAACTCGAAATCGCTCCGCAATGGAGTAGTGCCATGATGTATGTAGACTGAAGCTATGATCAGTGTTTTGTGACCCGTCATAGCTAGTCTGCATACAGTGGCTTTCATGTTGGAGAGAGCAGGAGTGGGGATGAAAATGATTGAGAAGTCATCCATTAGGGATGACTTCAGGGCTTGGGGAGCGGGAGCGAGTTCGAGTACCCCTTCTGGTCGCGATAATTAGTCTCACACGCTACTATTCTTTAGACCCGGCCGGAGATTTAACCCGGGACTTTACAGTAGCGCTACCATGAAAACCTGTATGCAAACTACACTAGCACGGAAGTTATCAATATAATATTTATCGTTATGTTTAAAACGGGAGGTAGAAAAATATTAAGATCTGTATTTATTAAAATGACAAATAAACCGTTATAAATTTAGTTTTAATAAATTTTAATATATTGGTTTGGTAATTATATAATATCTATAATTTCATTTTTCGTTTATTTATCGTCACTAATCCACTAATCTACTCGCAATTAAGTCAGAGGAGTTTTTTTGATGGAATTAACCCACTATATAGACTTAATATACATAACTTAAGACGCAAATAAGACTTAACAAATTAACATTGCTATCAATTATGTTTGTAAGTAAATGTAACCGATGCGTACATAAATGTGCTTGGAACAGAAACTTAAAACTCTGGATTCATATACCGAAGGGTCCAATGGAAACATATGTTATGTTACATTTCGGACTATTTTAAATTCAAAATGTGGGGAATAACCTGAGGGAATATTTTAATAGGGACGACTAAGTTTTAATGTGGGTCCTAAGATGATGTCATAAAGAACCCCATTATCCCTTTCGTACAAGACAATGCCAACTAACTCCCTTTATAATCCATCAGCGGTCGTTTGCTATTTTCCTCAAAACTGTAATTTATTTTGAGCTAAAATCTACAAAACCTTATGCTATGACAAATATTTGGAAAACTACATGTTGATAATTGTCTTCTTTCCAATGTAGATGAATACCTTACAAGGTACATAGGTTACAATTCTGTAACCCCATCCAAGAAGAAAGCGTTGATGTTATTACCACACGTCTTTTTATTTTTGATAACAAGACTTCTGTCTATAATAACCCAAGTGTTTCAGCTACATATTAACACATTGTAAGATTTCAATTTGATTTAATTCTAGACAAATATTTGAGCATTACAATCCAATAAAACTGTATGGGTAGTTTTATATACTAGGTTCTGTACTCGTAATCAATATTTTGTTCTAACTCTAACCAAATATTTTAATTACAAATAATAGGGGTTAAAGTATGAAATTGCCGTTTTATTGCAATAGGTTCTTTGAATTGACATAGAATCTTCATGGTTTGAGGTTTTCGAATGAAACTTTTTTTAAATGGTTTCTATGATGTTCTTTTTTTAAAAAATGTAAAACATTTGAATATCGACTTTCAATTGTTTTTGTTATTCAATTTAGACAAGAAAGATGGATACTGCGAAAATTCGAGTTATTTTTGAATACGAGTTCCGACGCGGAACTAACGCGGCAGAAACAGCCCGCAATATCAATGCTGCGTTTGGAGAGGGGTCTACTAATGAACGCACCGTGCGATTTTGGTTTAAACGCTTTCGTGATGGAAATTTCGACTTAAAGAACGAGCCACGAGGAAGACCGCCCACACAGGTAAATAACGATGAATTAAGAGAGATAGTGGAAGCCGATCCTAGTCAAAGTACCCAGGAATTAGCGGCATGGTTTAACGTTACCTTACCCACAATATTGACTCACTTGCGTCAAATCAATAAAATAAAAAAATACGAAAAATGGGTGCCTCATGATTTGACTGATCTGCAGAAAGAAACGCGTGTTGAAACTTGTGTTGCCTTGTTGAACCGGTACAGAAATGAAGGAATATTGGATCGAATTGTAACATGTGATGAAAAGTGGATTCTTTATGATAACCGGAAAAGAAAAATGCAATGGCTGACCCCAGGTCAAATGCCACAACAGTGTCCTAAAGCAAAACTTACCAATAAAAAGGTAATGGTAACTGTTTGGTGGTCTCAGCATGGTGTTATTCACTATAGTTTTCTCCGATCTGGTCAAGCAATAACGGCAGATGTCTATTGTGCCGAACTCCGAACCATGTTGACAAAACTAGCAGTAAAACAGCCCCGACTCATGAATCGATCTTCACCATTATTGCTCCACGACAACGCGAGACCTCACACAGCACGAGAAACCATTTTGACCCTTCAGGAACTGCAGTTAGAAACCATTCGTCATCCTCCGTATTCACCAGACCTTGCTCCAACGGACTACCATTTTTTTCGTGATTTGGACAATTATCTACGTGACAAGAAGTTTTCTTCCCAGGAGGCAGTACAAAATGCTTTCACACAGTTTGTGCAGTCTAGATCGTCGGAATTCTATCGCAAAGGCATTAATGACCTTCCCATTAGATGGCAGCAATGTATAGATAATAATGGCAACTATTTTGATTAAATAAATTTGTTAAAAATTTAAAAAATAAACAATATAGATTTTCAGTACAAATCGGCAATTTCATACTTTAACCCCTAATATTTCATGTAATTATTTCTGAGAACTTTCAGGGACCAAATAGAAAATGTCCTGAAAAAAGGCTAGGTCAAAAGGATCTGATCTGGTCAAAAGGATGTATGAAAGGTCTGATCAGAGTTAAAGAAGCGAGAAATATATTTCTCGCTTCTCGACAGGATAGTGGAAAGTGGAAATCTGTAATCTCTGCCTTCATCTGCGGGTAAAAATTTTATATGTAATTCTGCCGTCCTTACGATAAGTGCAATAAGTCGAGTTTTTGGGCAAATTGACTTACGTATGTAAATACTTATAATATATGTACAAATATAATATATTACATAAAATTCCGCTTCATTTTATAAGTTTCAAGTCAAAAGGTATTATAGTTACGATGATACACAAAAAAAAACAAAAATTAAATCATAATTATTTTGAAAGTGGCTGAAACTACTTATTACACTTATCGTAAGGACGGCAGAATTATTACCCTTTAAAAATTCTTAAACACATATTTTTCCTAAACCACGTTTAAAACTATTTATATAATATATCAAGTGTCAATGAATAAAAATTCCACTTCAACACTAACATAAGTGTTGTGTAGAGAACAAAGTACAGGTAAAAACAAACCTTTAATAAATTTCGTTATAACTAATTCTTTGCATTCTTAAATTCTAGTTGCCAGTTTTGCCAGTTCCAATTTGGAGTATGCCGACATATATTTTATTTCAAAGTTTACATTTGCTTAATGGTAAGTCACAATATCACGTTTTTGAGCAAATAAACAATTATTATTTTCTTTTCTATTCTAAATGTAAATACTAACATAAAAATAATACTAACAGCCATATTTGCCTCGGTAAAATCAAAAGGAGTGTTTGCGTTGTTATCCGAGGAATCTCTATGAACGAACAAGTCTTCGGCGAACAGCCTCCTAGAGGTTGAAATCTTTCTATATAACACAGGAATCTGCAATGAGGCAAAATTACTTTTATACTTTCACATATAATTGCGTTAATATAACATTTTTGGGATCACTTTGGTATTACTTTGTTGATTTTCATCACATTGGAGATGGTAAGTTCGATCATCGATTGCGGATTAGTCTTCAGTGAGTTCAAAACATATCAATTGGATGACGAAACGAATTACAAGGAGTTCCTTATAAAATGATCTACTTTAGCAATATTTTCCAAGGATTACAAATGTAAATTATAATAGTAGAGCACAATAAAGGTGGAATTAAAAATAGATATGAACTTTGCTACATCAACTAGGAAAAAGTAAACTAATAATAACAAAATTATATATTAAAATAATAATAAATTGAATTTTACTACAGCTACTAATATTATGGAAAGCTCTATAGCCTGAAAGCAATGAAAAATGCGTAGTTTACACAATAATATGTTTAACGCTTATCTTACATTTGGTATGAATTTCCTTGAAATTATCATAGTGATTGATATTTTCCTTCAATAATAATATTCTGTCTTAACTGAAGCAGAAGAATACCAGATGAATAAGCTCAATATGTAAATATTAATTACGCTAGCAAAATATTTGACAAGGAGAATGATACACTTTTATTACAACTATTACAGATGAATAAACGTCGGTGGAATAAAACCTCTATTGTTCTTTTTGTTGAGGTTATATTTACGTCTAGTGATATAGAGGTTTTATTTGAAGTTATTTGTCTTTAGTATGTTACATATTATATTGTTTTGTTTTAAGTTTCTTTTATAAATAAATTGAAGATGGTGTTGTTAATTAGTAATTTTATTTAATAAAAATTACATTAGTATTTTAGTATTCTAACACTTTCTCTATTATATTGATTGAATGACATCTACAAGGCGTGTATGATATGACATGATATATATCGCAAATGTAACATTAACGTGTTTTTGGGAAGGGTTTATAACATGAGAGCTCAAAAATTTATTAAAAGAGCTAAATATTTTACACAGCCCGCATTGCAAGCAACCTAGCACTAAATAAAATGGCGCCGCTACGCAAGCTAAGATAACGCCCAGCATAGTGGTTACAGTGACTTAAGTAACTTTTAGTGACATTCAAAGTATATTTATATAACCAACATTACTACCAATGTAACCCAAATGCTATGGATATGAAACAAGTTTTTATAGAACGTACTAGATATACACGTATTTAAATTAATTTGTCAAATTTAAAGAAATGTTTTCACACCTTAGACGATACTTGAGTATTTTCTCATGTATCACTTAATGTTGTATGTATATTATGGAAATACTATTTTGGTTATATTAAACAGCAGCCTATGACACTGTGGCTATTTTCTAACCACTATACCATTCTCTATTCATACGGTTGGTTTAAAAAATCCTTAGGTATCCTAAAGATATCGGAACTGAAGTGCAAATAAAATAATTTATTTTCTTACAATATAAGAATCGTAAAAAGTTGTTTTATTAAGACAAGGGCCAAAAAAATATGAACTATTAAAAAAATTTGAAATAGTTTTAAATTTGTTGATTT
Organism: Calamotropha paludella; assembly: GCA_927399485.1. Lineage (NCBI taxonomy): Eukaryota > Metazoa > Arthropoda > Insecta > Lepidoptera > Crambidae > Calamotropha > Calamotropha paludella. The sequence continues at coordinate 14,100,856 of OV656804.1, read as the reverse complement.
TTTTCGTTGATTTTATATTGTATTATTTGGTACCCATCTGGCATTTAAGCCATCAAATAATAAACAACGGTAGCGCGCCTTCCTTTCGCACCGACGACGCTCCTGGGATTGAGTCCCGGAAGGGGCAGATACACACACACACACACACATATATATATATATATATATATATATATATATATATATATAGCATATATGTATATCTATCCGTTATCCCTAGTATCCCTAACAAAAGGCTTACAGTGCTTACTTTGGGCTATGCTAATTGGTGTGAATGTAAGAAATATTATATTATTATTATTTACAATAACCTGTCCTCTATGATAGATAGATGTCAAAAAATCAATCAATCAAAAAAAATCAAAATAACTTTATTTCATAGGCCCTTGCGGGCACTTAAAATCGTCAATTTTACATAGAAGAATCAAGATAATATTCTTTTATAATAAAGATAGCCCGTGCGCTAGCGGCAAGTACATCCGCGGAGTTGATGCCGCGCATGTAATCGCCACGAGCGACCCGATTCCGAACGTAGGGGCTAACATGAGAAGAATCGGGCAAGAAACTCATGTGCCAAAACTCTTATAAAATCGCCAAATGTCTTACAAATTGTGCATATTACAAAACGATTCAAAGAACGAGCAATTCATTTCTTTTAGGTCCACGCTGCCTTATCATTCAAAAAATCTTTAACACTATAATAAGCCTTTTTGCATAACTGAGTTTTAATTAAAAATTTAAATTTATTCATTGACAAGTCATGCATGTTACATGGCAGCGTGTTATACATTCGTATACAGTGACCTGCAAAGGAGTTGCTTATTTTATGGAGCCTATGCCTGGGCATTGCTAGCTTGTCTTTATTTCTTAAATTGTAATTATGATTGTCACTATTTTTTCTGAATTTAATATCTTTACACTTATGCGCATACAGTAGGTTTTCATAAATATATTGTGAATGTACAGTCATAATACCAATTTCTTTAAATTTTTCTCTTAAAGACTCTCGGGAGCCCATCCTATAGATCGCCCGAACAGCCCTCTTCTGCAGCACAAAAATGCAGCCAATATCGGCGGCATTTCCCCACAGTAGTATCCCGTACGACATAATACTGTGGAAGTAGCTAAAATAGACCAAGCGTGCAGTTTTTACGTCTGTTAACTGACGAATCATTTTTACGGCGTATGCTGCAGAACTGAGTCTGCTCGATAGGCATTCAATATGAGGACCCCATTGTAACTTAGAATCTAAAGTTATACCCAGAAATACAGTTTGATTGGCCAGCTCTATTTCCTCATCCCTAACCCGGACTTTGGCTTTAGCTAATTGAACATTTGGCATAGTGAATCTAATGCATTTTGTTTTATTTTCATTTAACAACAAATTATTGGCGCCAAACCAGTGAACGACCTTGGAGAGTGCAATGTTTACTTCGTCAATATTAATTTGTCCACGTTTAACTTTAAATATTAAAGACGTGTCATCTGCAAACAAGACTATCTCATGGTCGCGTCTTACAAGGTGAGGGAGGTCATTAATATATACCAGAAATAGAAATGGACCCAATATTGAGCCCTGCGGCACCCCCATTGTTACAAATGATCCAGGCGACTGCTCTCCATTGATGACCACCTTTTGAATCCTGTCACTTAGGTAAGAAGTGAGAAAATCCAAAGCGGTACCACGGATACCGTAATAGTGTAATTTCCTGATTAACGTCTGATGTTGGACACAGTCAAAAGCCTTTGATAAGTCACAAAAAACACCATAGGCATCCTGCGACTCCTCCCAGGCCTCATAAATGGATTCTAACAATTTTATTCCAGCATCAGTCGTGGACCGTCCGCGGGTAAAACCAAATTGTTTAATGTGTAGTAAGTTATTATTACTAAAATATTTCTGTAATTGCTTAAGCGCGGTTTTTTCAAAATTTTTACTGAATGTTGATAGTACTGATATTGGACGAAAGTTAGAGGGATCTGAAGTACTACCAGATTTAAACAATGGAGTTATTTTGCTAAGTTTCATCAAATCAGGAAACACACCACTATCAATACAGTTGTTGAAAACTAAGGCTAAATGTGTAGCAACTATTTCAATAACATTCTTTACCATATATACAGATATTCCCCAAAGATCGGCAGTTTTTTAATGTTCAACGATTTAAAAGTGTCTATGATGTCCCGTTTAGTAACATAATTAAATTTAAATACAGTATTACAACAAGGAACATTTTCTTTCAACAAGGATTCTGCAATGGGGGTGGAAGAGCCTAAAGTGCTTGTCAAATCTACTGGAATTCGAGTAAAAAATTTTTCAAATTCATTCGCAACATCTGAGTCCGAGCTAATAAATTTACCATCAATTTTAAGTTTATAATTATTTGCTAAAGCTTTTGTTCGGCCAGTCTCTGCATTTATAATTTTCCAAGTAGATTTGACTTTGTCAGTACTGTTATATATTTGAGAACTAATATATTTAATTTTTGCAGTTTGACAAACCTGCTTAAAAATTTTTGAGTATGACTTGACATAATTTTGAAAAGATTCCGTTCTATTAAACTGTCTTTCTGAGTACAGCTCATACAATTTTTGCCTACTTTTGTGTATTCCTGCAGTGGCCCATTCGCTAAACATTGGATTAACAGTAACGGTGATCTCTTTGGTTTTGAAAATTTTATTAAATTGGTTACAAAATGACTCAAAAAATAAATTATACATATCATTTGGTGGCATATCCGGTGATAAAAAAGGAAGTTTACAACATAATTCAATTCCTATACGTTTCAATCTGTCAGCAGTTACTGGTCGACATATAATTTTACGTTTACTGACTTGTTCTGTGACAATTTTGAAGCAAGCTATTTGCCCGCAATGGTCTGAATCTAAGTTTGCAATAACTTTCTTACTTACAGGTACCAGATTACTATATATATTGTCTAGACAGGTTGCCGTTGTTTTACAGAATCTAGTAGGCTCCATAAATAAGTTGAAAAGATTGTGTGATTTAAATAAATTTAAGATTCTATAAGTTTCACTATTCTTTGTAAGAAGATCAATATTAATATCTCCACACACAATCAAGTATTTTTTTGACCGACTCAATTTGTTCAAGGCTTCATCCATGATTTCCTCAAATCTATCATAAGCTGAGGAACCAGGTTTGTATACACATACCACAATGAGTTGCTCAAGTTCTATACATGATAGTTCTATTATGCATTCTACAGAGAGAGACACAATATCTTTCCGTTCTTTAAATTTTAAACTTTTATTTAAAAGAATCAGTGACCCCCCATGTACTGTGTTGACTCTGCAGAATGAACTACCAACCTGGTGATTATTGAAACTAAACATGAGTTCACATCCCTCAAGCCAATGTTCTGTAATACACAAAATGTCAATTTGTTTTGAATTCATGAATAATTCCATCTCTAATTGTTTGCCCTTTGATAGTCCATTACTATTTTGATGCACCAGGTTAATATTTTTTATTTATTTAAATTACATTTATTTTGAGGGCATTTCTGAACACAATTTTTTTTATTTGACTCTAATGGTAATGTTATAAGAGGCATGTTAAAATCATTATTTATGTATTTATATTTGCAAGAGGATACCTCTTTTGTCTCTATATCTAATTTAAATAGCTTGGAACGGATTCCAATGTCATAATATTATTATACTGCTCAATAGAGTCAGTTTGTTTAGCCAAGTTCTTGGCTGAAGTTAATAAAAAATATGATAGTGAATTCACTATCTGTCTCTTATAGTACTGAGGCAGGTAATATCTACCATTAGTAAAAGTATATACATTTTTACTAACAATACTGTTAGAGTCAATTACATTAAAATTATTATTATACTGACTGAATAAATTCAGAGTCATATTTAAATTAAATCTATAATTATTTTCCGCATCTGACAAATTTTTTATGTAGGGGAATGTAAACATTACAATTTTTTTAAGCTCTAATTGTTTTAATTTTTCAAAGTAAGAGGTTAACTTTTTTTTGTTGACATTACCCCTATTTCCGATAAATATAATTAATTCATCATTCTTACTAAATGTGTAGTTGAATATTTTGTGCATAATTTCATGTAAACTAGCACAAGGAAAACAATTATTTATAATCAACTGCTCCGGTGAATTTAACTTTAAGCGCAAATTTGAGCCCATATCCTTACCAATATTATCGCTGAACATTATTATATTTTGAGAGGAACTGACGTCATGTATACTGTCACACAATGATGATGGAAGTAAAGGAGAGACCTGGGACTCCGAGATTACCGAAGTGCCTTGCCTATCTGGTGACTGTGGAAGACTGCCGTTGTTACAAATACAACACTGATTATTAACCAGTGAGTCACAGCGCTCAGAATTATCTTTGGATAACTTTAAAGTGTCATCCACTGCCATAGAATACTCCTTAATAGACTTTTCAGACAATTCATATTTATTTGTAAGATTTTTTAATTCATTTTGTAAAATTTGTATTTTTGACTCTAAGTGTTGTGTGTCAGTTTCATGTTTTTTCAAGTTATTTTCTAGTTTAAAAGTACATGATTGAAGTTGATTTCTTAATTCAAGATTTTTCTTTATTGTTTTAATATTTTTAGTTGATGATTTAAAATATTTCATAGCTCTCTTTGATTTTTTTATGAACTTATTTATTTTTATATATTTTTTTAGTTTATTCCTACTGCAAAATGCTATTCTTGACTTTTCATGTACTGACTCCTCTTTGGTGGGGTCTTCAATGGTCAAGTTAGAAATTGCAGGAGAAACCAACTGCGGGGCACAACTAACCAATTCTTGGTATAGGCTGTCATTCTGCTGAGCAGTGACTTTCAGAGCAGTCTCCTCCAGATCTGTGATGTGATGATGGGCCTCACGTAGTTCCTGTTCCAATTTGGAAGTTCTTCTAAGGGTCTGCTCGTACTCATCACTGCATTCATCGAACCTATCAACTATTGACTGGAGTTTGTCCCGCTCATCAACAATATCATTAAATCTAATCTGTAACGATGCTAGTTCACTTTTAAGCCTACTGTTATTATTCAAGACCCCTACTAGTTCCTTCTCATTATCCTCCCTTTCATCCTCCAGCTGGACACATTGTTCCTTTACAGCCTTAAGTTCCTGTAAGGCCAGTTGAAGTTTAGACTCCTCTTGGCGTGACAAGGCCCTTCGAGTCATCATTTTAAGATCGTAAATTACAACAAAATTTAATACCGAAGGAACAACTTGTCAACTAGAAACTGGAAGGTAGGTATTTCTAAAGTTACCGGTTAATCACAATATGATATTATAATGATTATATCAATGTAGAAACCGACTATATCTTCATTGAATATCCGCTTATATACGAGATATAATAATAATATTCAAGAGAAACAGTCAGTCAATACTTACTTTGACAAATCAGCTGTTTTGAGGTTAGCGGTATCGACACTTATTTCGTTTAAAGTCACAAACAATCACAACCATTAATTACCTATAATTAATCACTCATATGTACACCTATTAAAAGCTTAATATTGGTAAGTGGGCTATAGGAAATTAATTTAAATATTTAACAAATACGGAGCACAATTATTTTGATGTTTGACTTAGTGTTGCCAGATGCCAAAAAAAAAGATGTTCTTTGGTTAAGCCAGTTGATAATATTACTTTCCCATTCTTTGACCGAAACATTTAAGCAAAGCAAGACTATTGTATCTCTATCTGTTACTGAGAAAAGAATATTATAATCAGTCGCTACTAAACCAATTGAGGCCTGTCTTTACAAAAAAGGAAATGGTCATAGGAATACAAGAATTGCTAAAAAAATCCTGAATCGAAAATACTCTGGCAACAAATTCTTATATAAGGGCTTCACGGATTATTAAATGGTATGATTAAAATAAGCAGTTCTAAAAAGTTCGTCCACTCATTATTTATAAAGGATCAAAAAAACGCTTTGAAGGCAAATGTACTTATGATTTAAGGAATATGTAGGCAGCGGCGATCACAATCACCTTTTCGTTAATTTATCGCTTTGAAGGCAAATGTACTTACGATTAAAGAATATGTAGGAAGCGGCGATCACAATCACCTTTTCGTTAATTTAACGCTTTAAAGGCAAATGTACTTACGATTATAGAATATGTAGGAAGCGGCGATCACAATCACCTTTTCGTTAATTTAACGCTTTGAAGGCAAATGTACTTACGATTAAAGAATATGTAGGAAGCGGCGATCACAATCACCTTTTCGTTAATTTAACGCTTTGAAGGCAAATGTACTTACGATTAAAGAATATGTAAGAAGCGGCAATCACAATCACCCTTTCGTTAATTTAACGCTTGAAAGGCAAAAATGTACTTACGATTAAAGAATATGTAGGAAGCGGCGATCACAATCACCTTGTCGTTAATTAAACGCTTTGAAGGCAAATGTACTTACGATTAAAGAATATGTAGGAAGCGGCGATCACAATCACCTTTTCGTTAATTTAACGCTTTAAAGGCAAAAATGTACTTACGATTAAAGAATATGTAGGAAGCGGCGATCACAATCACCTTTTCGTTAATTTAACGCTTTGAAGGCAAATATACTTACGATTAAAGAATATGTAGGAAGCGGCGATCACAATCACCTTTTCGTTAATTTAACGCTTTGAAGGCAAATGTACTTACGATTAAAGAATATGTAGGAAGCGGCGATCACATTCACCTTTTCGTTAATTTAACGCTTTAAAGGCAAATGTACTTACGATTAAAGAATATGTAGGAAGCGGCGATCACAATCACCTTTTCGTTAATTTAACGCTTTGAAGGCAAATGTACTTACGATTAAAGAATATGTAGGAAGCGGCGATCACAATCATCTTTTCGTTAATTTAACGCTTTGAAGGCAAAAATGTACTTACGATTAAAGAATAAGTAGGAAGCGGCGATCACAATCACCTTTTCGTTAATTTAACGCTTTGAAGGCAAATGTACTTACGATTACAGAATATGTAGGAAGTGGCGATTACAATCACCTTTTCGTTAATCACGCCGTTAGTTACTTGAATACGGCATGTGTACAACCACATTCTTTTAAATAATTAAATAATAGACAACATAATATATATTGTTCTGATCCCAAATTAAATAGTCAAAGTTTTGTTTAGGGAATCAGAAACAACGTCGGTTCCAAAACACTCAGACCTGACGGAAACTAGAAAAATTCGTTATGTAGATTAACCCAGTTATTCCAGTAATCGTTATAGATTAACTCAGAGTGATATATTAACATTATATAACATTTCTGATACGATAAAAATCAGGAAAAACATAACTGAAAACTCGATCTAGCAATATTGAATAATAAAATTCATATAATTGCAAGAAAATGATTAAACAACACAACAAAAAAGAATCCCTTTCTTTGAATATCAACACAATAAATTGTTTATATTTCTTATTTATTTATTTATTGTATAAGCATCACATAACAAACATAAAAGATGGTATAAGAGTAAAAATACAATTTGTGACACTCGTAAGGGCGACGTCACATTCTCAAGTTACGTGCTACCCTCTTAGGTAGCAATATGATTATTTCTGTCTTAAAAGTAACTTAACAATAAACCAAAGAAAATAGTCAAAACAGATAAATGTAGACGTTGACATTTGCCGCTATTGTTGCAAATGGCGGCCATGTTAAGCGACCATTTTAAAAATCACCTAATATGGTACGTATTACAACATCGGCATGTACTTTTTTAATTTTGTCGTGTCAAACTGATCAACGTTTCGTTCCACAAGTTTGCAACTTCTGCTTCTTAAGGTACTTTTTAGTGTAAACTTTTCACGATGTTACGTTTTGCTTGTTACATTATATGTGTACAATAAAGTACCCTAATTTTGTTCTTTCTAATGCTTAAAAAAACGGACTATAATGAGATCAAAACATTTTACAAGTTTAACGAAAAGTAAAATAGGAACTTGTCCATAACTTGCTAAACATACAAAACAAAATAAAATGATATTAAAATATTATTGCCTGTAAATTATGTACATTAATAAAAAACGACCGTTAATATTACGTTTCAACGTACCTGCATACTGAAGCAAAATGTTTTATTCAAAACAAGCCGATTTAATAAAGGTATTCGCAACCTCTCGACGCGACGCGATGGCGCAAAAACATTAAGGAAAGTGTTCCCAACGATCGCGAAGTTGTTACTGAACGAACGACCAATATTAACGGATATTGGAAAAAGATGGTTAGAGAGGCTGAAACCGCGCCGGATCAAGACTAGTAGACACTAATATTCCCTGGTGCAATATCAGAATTCGTGCCATAAAACCGCTCTGGGCGATCGTGGGCGCGTTATTGACCCAACAGTATATGGAGAAAGCAGATATTGAGCAACATCAACATAGTAAATGATGGTTATCACTGTTAGCAAGTGATCTAGTAAATATTAGGCTTCGACTTAATATTAGATAAAGTTTTCAGTTTTCTAGAAAAAGTCTTGATGAGATAATATTTTAGTGCTAAGCATTTTTGATAGGTAGATAACATTGTAATATTTAATTACGAGTTTAAGTTAGTTTTAAGTCAGTTTTATTTTTAAGTGGTAAGGTTCAAATTATATTTCTTTTTAGACACGGTGTCAAATAACGTTTGTATTTGTTTTTAAATTAATAAATAATTACTTGATTTGCTAGAATATGTAACAGTTGATTTGATTATATTACATACATATATGAGTAAATTCAACACAAATAATTTCTTACTTAGAGTAAGAGTAGAGTTAATATGAGTATGCAAAATTGTTATACCAGACTGTGACAGAAATAAGCAAATATACACCGAGTTTACACAACGGTTAAAGCAATTCCGCTTTAAGCGTTTAAAAAAAGTTTCCTCCATAAAGATGCAATAATAAAGGTCCCTCCGTTTAAAAGGAAAAATCGGCGTAAATTTCATCAGCAAATTTAATTTCTTGTTGACTGCGAAGGCCCTCGTTCGTTAGATTGAAACAAATTTTCAATCAAGCGTTGGGATTATTTGGCAGCGGTTTACACGACGCCATTCAGTGATTGATCAATTTCATCAACCCTACGAATACAAGTTCGAATCTGAATCTTTAATGCAAGCGGATTTCGTTATAATGTTTGTTTTTTATATTTTATTAAAATAATAATTGTTTGTTATGATAAAATATAAGCTTTTAAAATATACGCGGTAAGTCCTCGCAATGCTATTTGTTTAAAAGTCGCAGATTTCCTAACATATGTCAACGTTAATGTAAATCATTGTTATTTTCACCAGTGAAACAGTTAACTGTACCGAAATTTAACTTCACATCGAAAACAATGCAAAAACGGGGAGCATATTAAAGTGAAATTAATAGCACAATTTGCATAACAATACGACAGAATACATTTAAACCGAGTGCAACTAAAGTTTATACGGTAAATATACGTTATTTACAAAATGTGCATTCTCCTGAAACGCTTGAGTGCGTTTCTGACTGAAAGGGATTCTGTACAAAGCAAGCTTTGCAATGGAAACTAAATCGTATAGCATGCTCTTTGATATTATGCGAGAATATGGCGCTTTAGAACTTGATGGCTACTTAGGCATAAGAGCGTCGAGTCCACTACAGTCGAGGATTCAGGATAAGCTTCAGGTCAACCGATTACAAATATTCGCTGGAAGAAGATATTGAATTTCTCTGGAATAAAGTGCGAATTGAAACAAGTTGTTGTTTTAGTGAATAAAACAACTACTGTGAACATAAAAAAATAAAACAAGTGGATTTTATAAATCGATTTTATAATTCTTAAATGACATCGACTAAGCAAGAAATGGTCATATTGCTATCTTTTATTACCAAGAACACTTCCCATGGAACCAATTGCTCAAAAAATATAACTGTCCCATGAACTTATGAGAAGTAGGTAGGCAACCAAGTAAAAACCCAACTATAACGAAAATTAACTTTATTGCTAAAACGTCTTTAAATACTAAACTTTATATTTTTAGGTGAAAGTTACTTAAATCAACGCGTACAAATTAATTTTTATATTTGCATAACAGGGTTTAAAATAGTGTTTACAGTTTAAAAAATGTAATTCAACCACTAAATACATTTTTATTTTCTTAAGTGTTGTTATTAGTTTTCAAAATAGGTAGAATAAAAAATATGATACATCATGAAGTATTTCAGTCATCATCTTAACCAAAACAAAACCACTGGAGGAGAGAAGCCTTCCCCAAAAATCAGGGTTCTTGCCTTCTTCAGGCCTTATTACTAAAGAGAAATCTATTCCAATCAACCGTGGCTGAGAAGAACTAATCAAAAGAAAAAGATCTCTTATAATTCAACTGATTGATTATCCAAAATGCTTCTAAAATATTCTACGCCATTGGTCAGATGTAAAACTCGTTTATACAAGAGCAGAGAGCCTTACCAAACGGTTCATTCTCTTTGTTTTATGAGACAATTAAGAGGCAAAGGGACGCTCGGTGTGTAAAATAAATTTGTTCAACGTAGTAAAAGTGAATCCATTCAAATAGCAGATTGAAAACTTTTAACAATCTATGTAACTTTTCTAAGAAAAAAATTTTATGGCGGTTGCTCCGAGAAATTTTATTAACTATCACTGTGGAATCAACCCAACCAAGGATAGTACATTTTCCTTTGAGAAACTGTTTGTTTAAAAAAAACCTTAAACGATTTAACGAAGTACTCGGGGCGTGTTGCTTGGCACTAAAACTTTTCCATTAAACTTAGAGATAGCTTTGTCTCATTGTGAAACCATTCTAGAAAATTTTCTTTTGTTCCTTTGCGTTATGTTTTATATACGAAATCAGTAATACAATAATTCCTACATAATATAATCCTATACAATAAATACTACGTAATATAGATATCTGAATTTTACTTCCGTACGTGTTCACTATGTTTTGTGACAAAAAGTCGTAAATGGATTGACTTGCAATTTTTACACAACTCACATTGTAATAAATAAAAGAAGGTCTTGTGTTGTTTTTATGCCTTTACTTTATACTTTTCGTGGGAATGGGTAATTTAACAACAATTCATATTAGTACGAATATATTACATTCACACCAATTAGCCTAGCCCAAAGTAAGGCGTGTGTTATGGATATGTAATATATATATATATATATGTATCCATTACATATCCATAACACACGCCTTACTTTGGGCTAGGCTAATTGGTGTGAATGTAATAAATATATATATATGATGCATAGATATGTAATATTTATTGCATTATATATCAATACTTATAACTGAGGTATAAATGCTCGTATTCACCACATAACCGTCTGCCCTTTCCGGACTCGAACCCAGGACCGTTGGTGCAAAAGGTAAGATCGCTACCGACAGTTAAGAAGTAGAGGAATCGTTTACTTACCTTACTCTTCAAAATATTTTCTATTTTTAATGACACACCCACACAGTCAAAGGGAAAACAAATTCACCAAGTGTAGAATACAAAGTAATATAACACAAAAGGGTAAATTTTTACAAGAGCTTTTTGAGTGTATCTTATGAATTTTAATTTTTCATTTATGCACCAAGTTATGAAAATATTATAGCATGTCACATATAATAACACCCCGGCTTAACATTAACATGTTGTTAAAAGGTTTACGTTAAGAGCAATGCCTTTGTATCCTTTACGACCCTCGTCAACAGTAATATGGTTATGTTGCGATTAATTTGGACACGTTTTTTGCCTGTTGGCGTGTGTTGAATTGATTTCTGAATGCGTATATTGCAGGTTCTAAGAGGCAGGATGCGCAATGTTTATAATACCCATAATGTAAAAACTCTCCATAAACCATGACGTTCCCATAAGAAGAGGGAATAAAATAAATATTGTAATGACAAAATTTTAACACAATTTCTAAAACTTATTATCATAGACTTTGCTTAGCGTCTAACCCTTATTTCGTAACAAATATAATTTACAGTTTTAATGATAATTATATTTAGTCAATATATTAATTACAGCGAAATTGGAACGCACTTGACATCAATATCAATCTTAAATACAACACTCACCTTCGTTTTGCTGATGATATAGGTGCAGGTTCTGAGTACCATGCTCAGCGATCTTTGCAGAGCTTCTCAACCAGTGCATCTAAACAATAAGAAGTGAACAAGACGAAAATCATCTATATTGGTTACTTTTGGGAATGATACCACTGAAGTTGCCGACGAATAGTTCTATTTACCTTAAAGTCCAAATGTGACAAAAAGGTGACACCCCGAATCCAACTCTGTGTGTCTAAGCAGCCTTCGAGTAGTTGCGCGATATTTTCTTGTCCCAAACCCATAGAGTCTGAAAAGTAGGGTCTTCGAACAGTATGTGTTGCCAGTTACGAGATAAGGCACTGAGACGTGGTCTTAACTGTTGGCTTCTTAAGCTTATATTTACCCAGTGTGATTTGCAGAGGGATTATAGCGATACCGTTTAAATGTATCCTCTAGTTTCCCGCTTATTGTCGCTTAGATTTGGTGTTATACACGTTATCGACTAACCACAACGCAATTCACTGAAAAACGTTAACATTCAAATAAAAATCACAACAGTCACAACTTTGCAACTTTTTTGTAAAGTTCTCAACGTTATAGAATCTCTTTTATTTGATTGGACCCTTCATTTTGTCGCTGACGTTTCCAAAGCAAATAAATTACTAAAACAAGCACTTATGCTTAGTATTTAAGAACGAAAATAAACGTATATTTTTAAGAAATTTTTTTCAAGTATAATTTTAATATAATCCCTTTATTCAGACAGAAAGCTAATTAACAAAGACGAGTTGATTCAAAAACTCTCTATAATGTTTCAGTAGCGGGAGCAAGGTACGATTTTAGGGTACAGAAAATAAGCTTATCTTAGACCCTTATAATCCCTGGCCGCAACTTTGATCCTCTCAAAATGGAACAGACCTGCACAGATTGACGTTTACATCGTTATCTGTAGTAACAGGCGACGGTTTGCCACTGTGTAGCCTTTGAAATATAATAGTTGTGCTTACAACTGAGCCAAATGTGTGATGTTAAATGTGTAAAACAAAGCAATGTTGCCCTTTATATCTACCGATATTACAGTCACAATTTTTTAAGAGAATACCATACGATATCTTGAATGGAAAAAAAGGGAACTGTTACAGCATCACTTCGTTTTCTTTTTATGCATCAAGACCCTTTATTCTGACTAACGTGGATATGTCAAATTGAAATTAATTTTATATACAATAGAAATCACATTAGCTTTTCCCTTCACTTTATAAACAGTCTCTCTTCTACTCAGACGCATCGGCCGATGCAGTGGAAGAGAGATAGATGCGTCACAAGTCGAACGCTTAGGCCCACAGAACAGTAAAAAAGACTAAAAGTCGCATGACGAGATTTTTTCAAGAAAACCAGCGTAACCTTACACATTGTTAAAACGCGATAATATTCCGATTGGTTAGGAGAACTGAAAACGTTAAATGAATTATATCATATTCTACCCTTTTTGCATATAGTTATGGTCCATAATAAATAAAAGCTTTTCATTGTTATAGTACCGCTTTTGAGTACAAGATGGCGTTACAGTTATGCTATTAATAGCACTGCTTTAACTGCACACTGCAACCACACGCTAGAAAGCGCTTCAAGTTGAACAAATTACCAGGGTTGCAAAAATATGAAACTCTATTAAGTAAAGAAAGATATTTCGAAAGATTAAAATTATTATCTTCTACATGCTAGAAATGTCGGTGGTCAACGTTATTGTAATTAAAATACGAATTGCATAAAAAATCTAAGCATCACATCGGTGTCACGTTATTGTATCAAAATAGAGCATTGGTCGTCAAATTAAAGATTGCTAAATTTAAATTAATCCGTTCCTAGAGATGTTAGAGCCGTAAAGGTCTGTTTTAAGGGTCAACAAACAAAAGGATTAATGCTAAAATCTTCTCATGTAATCTTGGTCCATATACTCGTACAGATGGATTAAATTCAATGACATTTTAGATAGAGGAGCTTTGAGTGAAACCTCAATCACAGTAAACGCTGTTTGGCTTATGTCATATAGCTTTTGGTTTCTGTGCCTCAATTCCGTTAGATTATTTATGGATATTTTATGCAAAATCAATGGTTAGTGGTTTTGGTTTTTATTTTTTTTTGTCGTGATAGAAATTAGTGTAATTAATAATGCATTACATACCAAAAGTTAACAGACATAAGCACATCAATAAGAGACTGGTTAAAGGAACTGGATTATGATCAAACTGAGCAGTTACTATCACGCCAATTCACATTTCTACCACACATACACACACACAGGCGCACGCATGAACATACACACACACAGGCGCACGCATGAACATACACCCCATGTTAATTTTATAAATTTAGTTTAGTCTGAATATAGTTTGTAGGTTAAGTTATCTATTTTTAAAAATAACGCCGAAAGAAAGAGCGGTCTCCTCCTTATATAGGTTATTATTACTTAAATAGAGGCCCAGCCCTTTTCAAGTACAACTTCAAATGGAAAATAAATAAATAAATTTCCCAATCAGGTAAGTATGTACTTACAACAGATTTTTTTTATTTTATCTCAGTTGAAAGACGACTTCTGCTGGATGGAAGCCTCCCCCAAAATAATAGGGGGGGGGCTTTTGTTATAATCTCCAAACTTGGTAGGCGGGTTTGCGATCGTAGGAAAAGATAACAATTCGGAAAACGCTGCTGCCCATTTTGTAGCCCACAGGAGCTAAGTAAGAAAGAGATAGTTGCCTCCGATACCACCCTTAAGTGTGAAGACTTGCCGCTATTCTACTCTGCCGTACACCACACGGTGATTTTTTTAAGCTAGCTTGCAATTATTTTGTTTGGTATGATGTTACTTACTTGGGTTGGTTTTATTTCCGTAAGTTCAGCGTATTGTCTTATGGCGGCGATTATGTTTTGTAAGTGGTTATAATAAACATAAATTGGTATCAAAGTGCACTTAAAATGGTATTTGGCTTTGCTTATCACTTGAGGTTCATCTAATTTCATGATTGGAAATTATTTTCTTCCTTCAAAGAGTATTTCCTTCTAATTAAAAATTTATAACTTTTTATTGACTTTTTTTTATATTAACTATTATAAAATTTATTGAGTAGATTTGTATATGTATATCCTAAGTTTTTTTTAATAGGGAGCCACCCCTCCCTTTCGACAGTCATCCCGTGTAACTTTTGGTTTATCATGTCTTGGTAACAATATGATGTGTAGCTGGGCACGCTGGGAAGTTTCAGCAGTGATACGCGGACTACATATTAAGGTGCCGCACCCAGATTTATTTTAAATGTATCCATTTATATTTTATTGACGAGTGGTATTTCTTTTTCACACGCTGTGAGAACCAAGCGTGACGCGATGTGTTTACCTCACGATCGTAAATTACTGTGCCACTTGCCGACGGAACTCTAACTCGTGTGGCAAAGTCCTTATGGGCCCTAAAAAGACAATTTTATCTTTCGCTACGTTAATACCAGCAAAAGAACAATTCTTTTGTATGTATTGGTGTTCCGTAGTAGCGATTCAGGTACTTTGCGAAATCGTTTAGTTTAATAAAGTAATATTTTAAATAATGGCGATGGCTAAAGCGATCGATTTATCGTCCTTACCAATGCTAATTATTATGTTGTCACTAGTTAAGCCGAAAAATTTTAAGTAAAATGAAGCAATTAATTTATTAAATCAATTTTCCTTTTATTTTTATAAGTATGATATATCTTTTCTGTTGCGCTCTTGAAAATTTTTAATTTCACCCCATTTCTGTGGTGGCAGGAGTACTCAAAGGTGGTTTATTTGGCCGACGCTGGTCTAAGCCAAAACAGAAGGTATTGTCGGACACAAATTACATCATTAATAATAGGCGCTTAAACCATAATTAGTTGATAGGCGATGGAGGAACAAGTTGCATAGGTATGTGAATGCTACTAAATTGCTACGAAATAAATAAAATATTAAATGCTACGAAAACCTACTGTTTCTGAATTTTTATAAAATTGAATATTTTGAGAGGTTTAGGCGTAAATGTAAACGGGTAAAATAGGACATGCAGGTATTGCCTGCTTTAGTAAAGTTTGTTTATTTCATATTTGATAAACATTTGACAAACAAATAATGATTTATTGGTACCTACTGCCTGCAACCTCGTTTTTGCTGTATTCATAAAGGTTTTTCATATATTTAGTAAAAAAAATACTAAAAAAAATAAAATGTTTTTGCCTTCACATTAAAAATAGGTTTTTTTTTGGGGAAATAGGATTTTAAACATGTTTTTTTTTGGCTCCGATATGCAATGTGCTTGCGCGTCGTCATCGTCACGGAAGAACTGAAGTCTTTTTGCGGGTCAATGTTATGGGCAGACGTCAAAACGTGGTAATAATTCCGTTTCGATTCTTACTAATGTAAGTGACAATGAAATTTAAGACTTAAAGAATGCTGTAATTAAACAGAAAACCACTACAACTCAGGACTGCTGTTTCCCTGTAATCTAACAAATAATTCCTTTTGAACGTTAAAAACATTTAAATATATAAATTTATAAAAGAACCCTAAATCGCACTAAACGATTTAATGGATTGCGTAGGACGACGTAAATCTACAGTGAAACACGCACAAATCCCCTTTTTTCCGTTGATGCCTTTTATTGCGATAAGTGTTTCATATTCAAGGAGCAAGAGAGGTATGGACATATTCAAATACCGGAAGATTTTTGTGAATGAATGAATAAAATTAAATAAGCTTTATAAAATGAATTAAACTTAATACATAAAATAAAAATAAATTCTAACTAAACTGCAACAGTATTTTTGTTTTTTGTATTTAATCATGACGTTTCGATTTCTGAACAGGAGCTATGATGACATAACTTTTGTCATCATAGCTCCTGATAGATGAGTAAACTTTTTTTATATCCAAGTTTATGAAAACCAATGGAAATATCAGTCTTCCACATAACAACTTAGAAGTTATAATTATCAAAACATATTACTTATTAAAAAAAAAATTAAGTAACAAAAATTAAACTTCTATAATATAAAATTTAAAAAAAAATTACAATCGAGCAACTTTCGTAAAAAATCACACACTAAGTAGATTCTAAGCAATTGATTTTTATATCCAAAAGCATAAGCTTATGACATGCAACACATATGTACTTAGTGCGACACTTCAGTCTTGATGGACAGGTTTGGCAAGTTTTTTTAACGTTTTCTGTGTGTTTTATGTTTAGATTCTGGTGGCAAATGCTTGCCAAGAACATATATTATAGTCATTCAATGTTCTCTTGTTAGACGTTCGTTATAAACTCGTCCTTTCAGATGTATTATTACTAATAAACGACTTAGATCTTTCAGAAATTTTCCTCTATGTATGCATTTACTACACTCAAATAAACAAAGAAATAAATACTACCGTTACATACATACTTATTTAGAATGCTGAACGAACAAATTACATTGTCGCCATTATTAGAACGAAGCTTTTAGCTTTAAGTAATAGACTCAAATAAAGCTATTGTTTTGTTTTTGTTATGTAAGAATTTAGGTAACTGTTGGATTTTTATATCTAAGGAAATTATAATTACAAAAAAAAATCAATTTGTCTCAGGTGTCAGCCAGGACAAGATAATGGAGGGATTAGATAAAGTTTCCGAAAAATAATTACACAACAGGGGCACACAATATTATAATTTTTAAAATGGAAGGTAAACTAAAGTTTGCTGGGTATAAGTGTAAGCTTGATTTTATTTTCCTGATATTTAGAACGGTGGTCTGCTTCGATTTCTAAACTTTATACTACTTATAGTAATAATTATAAATTCCTGCTTATTTATAATAGCTGAGCATGTTCACTCATATAATTCAGAAACTAAGACATATGAGCTGACCATATGAGTGCAATGGAATTTTGTGGGAAAGCATCCAATATTAGGGTAGAAGGGATGTTTTCAAAACAGAGTAACTTTGATTAAATTCTTTCCGAACAAGAGGAAGGATGAATTGATAGGAATCGGTAGCTATCACTAAAACATAACATACTGTAATTTTAATTTAAATATCACTATCTATTTTTTGCAGCATTTTTAGTGATGTATAGGTAACACAGGGTAATAAGAGCGGTCGATTAATAGGAGCCATCATGATTGAGCGAAAAGTAGGCACATTACGCGATTAATATAACATATAACAAATAAAGTAATTCATAGGTATTTTAACAATTGTTGTTTTAGGAGTTATATAACACTATCTATCCATTCCTAAAATGTAAAGTCCACCTATGTGGGTTAGAAATACTCGTACTTCATAAAATAACGTGAAAGATACCTTATGGTTATATTATTATTATATGTTCAATTTTTTTTTGTGAGTTAGACTCAATGGTTAGGCTAGTTTGGTAAATGGTATTTTTATTCAGATTGATTTGACGGCTGGTGGTTCACCAACCCAATGTTTGGTCATCGAGATACTGGAAACATAACTTATTTCAAGCAAATTCCTTAATTCAGATTTCAATGTTTGTAATACGAATGTAATAAAAATTATTACGGTATTATTACTACGAATTATTCAAGTCAAACCCTTTATACAGGTTTTTTTGCTTGGTTTTGGTGTTTAGTAAGTATTTCATAAAAGTATATAATAATATTTCGCCGTGCGCTTAATGCAATTAATAATGAAACTCCCAACAGTTTTAAATAACAATATCATATTTCGACTTTTTTATCAATTGCTTAATCAAGGAGTTTGAAAGCGAAACAGGCGGCGTTTTAACTTTACTCCCGAGATTTTCACGTTTTTTATTCATCGTAACTCAAAGTGCTCACCTTGACGAAAATAATTTACTAAAAATCATTAATGGGCAATAAAATTTAACACTATGCTAAGCTCTATACAGTTTTTGGCCATGTCCTTTATTGGTATAAAATTTAGAACCAGAATTTATTATTTATGATTTTTAATATAATCAACAAAAGGAAATAAAAATATTTGTAATGAAATAAATGTGAATCTATATTTCCTTATAAGAAGATTGCTCATATAATTTCTCTACGGTCTCTTGTAGTTTACTTAGATAGGTAGTAACCAGTTTCCTACATATTATCTATATTGTAGATAATATGTAGGAAACCAACATAATATAATATAGAGACCTTGTTATCGTTCCAGAGGAAAACAACATACTACAATCGGAGTCGCGCCCCAAATATTCTAGATCTAAAGCAAATAGGCGTTGCTTTATATATGGGTGAAAAGGGAGACGACAATTAATTATTTGGAAAATATGTGGAAGAGAAATTTTAATCTATAATCTAAAATGCCACTGGTTTGTTTGTTTGTCTGTCCGCTCTTTTTCCCGCTCTTTTTCTATTGTATACGCGTTACCATAGTGCCTAAGAATAACATTCAAGAAGGCTAAGAACGGTTAGCTATATGTGTAGTCGTAGAACCGAAACGTTAGCGCGATTCATTTCGGTGCAGCTACATCTATAACTGAGACACAACAACGCGTGGCCGGGTCAGCAGCAACGCGTTAACCGCAAGTAGTTCGTCTACCGGATGCTAGATGACGCTAACGGAAAAATATTAAATAAAAACAAAATTTTAAGAATTACGAATTTTAAGAAATACCAATGCAAGTCTCGCAATGCAGTCCTTTCGCCCCGTCATTATTTATTATTTTAGACATGAACCGTGTTACTAGAAGCAATAAAAAAACGAATGTCAAGAAATAAAAAAACGAATGTTGCCCGGTGAGAGAATCTGTTGAGCCGACGACTAATTCAAATCAATAATAATTGTTCACAATATTTGTCCTAAGCGTTAAACCATGAATAATTCGGGAGACTGCAGATTCTTTCCACATCAACATTGCTATATGAGGCTATGCTAAAGGATTTTAAGTAGGCAGCATCAACCATCCAACTACGAATAAGCAGTTTCAATATCAAACAGTTAGATAAAAAAAACTCTACCTACAGCTAAACTAACATGGATTTCTACAAGAAAGCATTAATATTGAAAGTGGGTAGCGATAGAAGAAACAGCACTTTGGAATATTTTTTTACAAATTATTTTATATAAAAGATACATATATATGTCATCTGTTGCCCTGAAAAGACAACGTATAGGGTGGACAGACTTATACCAATCCTTCAATTTGTCTCAGATCAGATAACTACCCTTACTAGGTGTTAGTCGAAAACACTTAACATGAGAAAAGTTTTGCAAAAGTTCTCTTTAATGGATTCCAATCATCTAGTGTTTTGTATCTGGAATTTTCCCAAAGATCCAATTTTTCAAATTGTCCAACGACATTCGCAACAGCGAGATAATGCGTCGGTAAATGGAGTGTCGCCGGTGGCGGCACGCGCGTTAAGCGACTTCAACCATTAGTGATTGGTACACAGGAAAAGTTATCGACTTTATGCTTTAACATTTTTAGGAGTTTAATGTTGAAAAGCTTTTGAGAACGTTCGATTTATTGTTTGAATAAACACCTTAAAACCATAATCTGCACCATTGGTATAGATAAGTGATAAAACAATAATATATTTTTTATAAGATATAAAATACGTGTGTAAAAAACAAGTACGCCTCCTAGCCCTCAGATGGGATTTGAATCCACGACCTTTCGCTATCCGGGCGACTGCTCTGACCGCTGAGCTACCGAGACGCTGGCAAACGTGTCGAATTTTACTAACGTATTTCAACTTCTACTATGAGCTAGTATCGTTCCACAAATGTTTTTTACACACGTATTTTATATCTTATATTAATATTGCATTGTGAATGCAAAAAATTAAATTAAAAACATAATATGTTTTTTGTTCCAGGTTCGACTTTCTGAAGTGGCAGATGTTTGTGTGTTAAAAACGCCTGAGTACCTGAGTCATGGGTATTTAAATATCTGTCTATAATATAATCTATAAATATTATTGTTTTAAAGATCATATATGTATGTCTATCCTTTACCCTAGTACCCAAAAGACAAACCTTACAGTGCTTATTTTACGCTTGCCTAATTGGTGCAAAAATAATATAGGGGTCCGACGGGACTCAAACCTACAACACCTTGCTAACCGAGTGAGTACACTTCCAATCGAGTTACCGAGACATTGACAGAACCATCGAATTTTTCCAAATAGTTCTTAAGCTAACGATAGCACCATTTTTTCATGCTCTAGGTACCACTACATTCCACATCGAACATAATATTTTTACAGTTATCTAAACATCGATAAAGAACCAACAACTTTATAAATTTTATATTTTTAAAGTAATATTTGCTAGAAAAAAAAATCAACTAATCGTAGAAGTCACACTGGTCTTTTTATATATATTATAATTGCTTTTGATATAAAAATAAAGCGGTTAGATGCTGAAATATCAAAAGATATTCAAGTTAAGGTATATTTTTATATAGAGTTAATAAAAGCAAGTAAAGAAATAGATTCAAAAAGATTTTTTTTATAATAGTCTTTTATTTAAACAAACTCATACATTTTCGACTGTATCAAATAGCATTAGTGGAGTACTGACACAACAATTTTCCTTGGATTGTAGACATGCTACACTTCAATATAAGAATAAGTCTCTTATTACAATCAAAAATTAATATTTGCAACAGATTATTTTGTAGTTGATTCATTGTTAGTGGGATGAAGGTTTTATTAGAATCATGTTATCTCCAATTTTCAATATTCATTTCATTTACTAGCCATATCTGAATATGCAGGTACCTGTTTTTATGTGTAAAAATGCTTTATTAGTTGTAGGAGGTAATGAAGACAAAAGAATAATAGAATTTTTGCCATTGGTGTCATGGAAGAATTCAACGTATATATTCTATACTATATTTATGTATTACTGGCATCTCCACTGAAATGTTTGAACACTTTTTAATTCATGACATGAAAAAATGAAAAAATTTGACGAACGTCATAATTGACGTTCGTCAGATTTTTTGCCAGACTTAATGTTATCTTTATTGTACAATATAATGCAAAAAATTGATACACAGTCCGTGACAGCACGCACAAAAAGAATATGTAACAAATTTTCGAGAAGGTAATGAAGAAAAATATATTTTAATACCTGATCCTTATCCATTATTACTGATAATGATAAAATTTGCTGCCCCTCCCCCCTTAAATTTTACTTCTGTTAAAGGCTGCTACGACCTTTTCAGTACATTTAGGTGCTTTATTTAATGTTATTTGTCAAAATTATTATGCTCACATTTTTTAATTTAATAAATATTTAATAGTTTTTTGTTTAAATAGCGTGCAAAAGCACAATCTATTCACTTGCTGAACTAGATTATGTTTCTATTAAAACAATATATAGTTAATCATGCAAGCATCCTTGTTTTCCAATAAATAGGTACAGAATACCTTTGACAAGATATAGGACGATAAAAATAATGCAATTGACGTTAGCTAAGTAAGTTCGAACGGTTCCTATATATAACAAAGAATGAACCGAACCTAAAAACTTATACTTCAACTAGCTATTATACAAAAAAAAAATCCCGTTCGCGATTCAGACGAACCATTAAAAGCTAAGCTCCTTTTCGCGCAAAACTACGTACAAAAAAGGAAAACTCTTACACGTGTACTGTAGCCAAGGACATAATGGATGCCTTTAAACTGTGAACATTTATTCCAAAAGTTTTCCAATTTGAATTTAACTAACAAGTTAAGATTTCTTGGTGCAATACAAAAAGGTTTTAGTATTCTAACTAAGCTTCAGGTACATGGTAAAAGACAGACACTTATTAACGGCCAAGGCTTAGTGTGAAAATGTGCTACGTGTTGCAAGTTTTTAACTTTACGGGGCTTGAGTGAAATATTAAGATATCTGGTTCAACTAAGAGTAATTCCAATTTGAAATACATAGTTCTTTCGTCAGTTTTTAAGTACAAAGTGATAAATGACATATGGAAATGCCAATTTATATGGATATTTTGTAACAAGTTTTGTTTTCTTACTAACACTTTTAAACTACACGATCTTTCGTTTCAATTATAAATAGTAAAACACAAATAAAAAAGGAAAAGAACATACACTTTTAAAAGTATCTAAGCAGCATTTATGAGAAATCAATAAGTAGCCATTTGATTGCAATTTTCAGTATCAATTTGTTTGTATTTTGTTTTTAAAAATATCTTTAAAAATGGTCCGTGTTCCAAATTAATTACACGATCTAAAATTACTATACATATAGTTACAGGAGATTTACGTTTAATTGTTTGTTGGTAAAACATGATAATTTTATAAATAAGGACCTAATATTTTCTTAAGCTATATTTACATTTCAATTGCTGTTTTTGAAAAATGTTTTTTTGATATGTAATAATACAAACTATAGTTACATTTACGTACGTTTACATTTACAGGTAAAAAATTAATTTAACCTCAGATTTGGAAATGGAAAATGCGCAATTATTATTTTTACAAACCTATTTATTTTTTTATATATCAAGAGGACTCTAAGTTCAAATATAACGGAAACTGCAAAATATTAGTAACATTAAACATTACCAACTATATAACTTAATTCTATTGTCCCTATGTAAGAAAATAACTACTTTTGAGAATACTGGCTTTATATAAGAATAGTTTACTACTGATTCGTGTAAATGTGGGACAAGATACCTTACTTATGAACTAACAGAAACTTGTAATGTATTTAACCTATACACTGTAGAAATGGGAGCGAGATATATACTAGCAAAATCTCTCTACATCCTGCTAAAAGACTGGTCTGCCTAGAACTGCAGTAAGTTCCATATAAGAACAAATATCCAAAGCTGCATTAGCAGGATCATACCAGATTAAGCTGGGCAGGGAGAGCAACACGAGTAGTTAAGATGAGTGTTGATGTGCATCGAAAAGGGGCCCCTTAAACCTATACCCGTGTCACAAGTCTTGAGATGGCACCTGTATGATGATGAGCTAATAAAGTCTATAAATATAAGTAAAATTTAAATATCTGACTAAGCTAAAAATATATTTCTTCTTCAGTAAGATCATAATCAGAATATTCGTTTATGTCTGGAACATTCTCTCTAATGTATTCCAAAATGGCTCAACGAATTTCTAACGTTTCGAAGTAATTTCAAATATTTTTTCGATTCATCTTCATATAATGCAGGGTACATACGATATATTCCAGGGAACAGGGAACGAAGGTATGAGTCAATACAAAGGTGCGGGAACTATACAGAATATAGTAGGTTTATTTTTAGCCGTGCACTTTACATTCCCCGACTGAAATATCTGTGCGCACATTTCCATCTACGTATTATACTAAGTAGGCACAATAACTTTGCAAGCCTGTTTTTGGTTACCTATCTTTTTCTTTTACGTCATATAATCTCTTTACTACTACGGCATATTTATGTTTATACTTTTCGCTGAACTTGCATTTTCTCATATACATATATTTACATAACTCATGAAAATGTAATAAAACATAATCTTAGCGTTTTATATTTTATACCAATATTTTACTGGTGTTAGGTATTTTCTTTAACGCAAAATAAAATAATCTTTTTTCTACAACAATATTGGAATACTTCGTGTAACATTTCGGAAAAATTGTTGAGTGGAAGTTTGATTTCATCCAGTCTCGACGAGACGTACAATATTACTGAAGTTTCGAAGTTATTTCATTTCCAGCCTAAGGGATAAAAGTTTGGATCCATCAGCTAATGTCTAAACAAGTAAAGCGGCGATGCCGGTCACAATGGACGTAAGTAATTAAATGCTATCTGTTGAACCACCCTTGGTAGAACTTTTGACTGGAACAGCCTTTGATTGCCATGCGCCTCGAATTCAGTTAAATTAGTTACTTTGAGATAATCCTTGGATACTTTGAGATTGATCGGGGTGAAAGTTGGCAAATTTTTTCTTAAGATACGTACACGGCTTTTGGCAGCTTCCCATCTTCTAGTTGACCTCTCCTTAGACCGGCCATTTCGCAGCCCCCAGTGCATCGATCGTACTTGATTATTGCTACGGGGGGCCAAGACAGGATCCACCTAACCCAGAAGGTGCTTATTCACTTTAAAACCGGACGGGTTATAAGTACTCGGAAATATCGACGCAGGGAGGGAGTTCCACTCCTTTGCTGTCCGCATTATACAAGATGTTCAGAAGCGCTTGGTGCGACAGGTTGGGTTTGCTTTATAATCAAAAGAAATATATAAAAGTAATAACTGTTAAGTAAGTATTAGGGAATAGAAAGAGCATGTACTAAAAAATATCTGCAGAAAATAATTATTTTACCGATGTACTACTTTTAAGCACTCTGCTTTGCACACAATATATATTTTAGTTGCACATTGGCTTGCTTGTAAGAAGGTAAATAACTGTGACTATGATTTAACACATCAGTCACAGATTAAAGCCTAGGTATAGATCTTAAATCACATCATCTCAAATTGCTTTACAAACATACTTTGGGGCAGCAGTCTGGATCTTGAGACAGAATTTATAGTAAAACAAACTCTCCAATTACATTGTACGAAATGAAGTTTTTTTTATTTAAATAACCAATTTTAGCAATATAGCAAAGAAAAATCCTGGCAGGATCACCAACTTACTAACAAATATAGTAAAGACTATAAATAAAATTTTAAAGATAAAGAGATTTATTCGGGCACTATGTGTAACAACAGCACTAAATAATAATAACACATCCATCCATAACAAGTCCTTAATATTTTGTCAAACACAAGGACGCTAAAGTTAATTTAAATAATTGTGGGAAAGAATTAAATAATGATTTTACTTATGCAACTGAACACTATTACAACTAAAACAAACACTATTCGATTTTTCCAATACAAAATTTTAATAAGATTCCACAGGAGATGTCCCGTAACGAGAAACAAATAAAGAAAAACACTTATGAGGTAGCGATTAGAGCAACACATATACCAATGAGAGAATATTTTATAATGTATGTTAAAATTTTTATTTGTATATCGAGGTCAAGACTAGTGACATTATTTAATGTTTCATTTATGTACAACAGATAATCTAAAATGGCCATCATATATTTATTTATTTAAACTTTGTTGCACACAAAATATGTACAAATGGCGGACTTAATGCCATTAGGCATTCTCTACCAGTCAAATATACATTTATATTAAAATTATTATTGGACTGTAGAGATATTACATTTTAAGAATAATCACGAATTGACAATTTTAAGAATATAACTTTAATCAACTTTTGCCTGCCAGAGAGCGGCAAAATATTCCGAATAATATTTTATACATTATACCTACATATCGTCGTTGCGCGTGCAAAAATCGCTATGTGTTATTTAGCTATTTTCGGATTTTTATGAAGTATTGACCGTTATTTTAATGCACACATACTGTAAAAACAACTATGTAATAGATTGAATATTTAAAGTTTCGGAATGTAGCTAGGTGACATTCACACTTCGAAAGTTCCATATATACACGTTAAGTGTTATAATTCACAGAGCTAAAACAAATTTATAAAAAACACATAGCGACTCTTTCACGCGCAACGACGATATCTGTTTATATTTCCGAGAAAAATAAATATTATTATTTGTAAAAATATAATGTGATATTACTTTGATCGTTTATATGTTGTATTTAAGTGAATGAAAAAAAAATCACGCAATTATTTTTTATTTTTTCTTACATTATTTAGTTTATTTTTTGATAAAGTTTTATACCCTGCATAGTGGCATACTGAAGGCAGTTCGGTTATTTTACAACGCTTACCACTAAGTTCAACGGATGTGATTATTTCTACACTAATGTCATTTGAACTGTTTAAAAAAATAAGTCTACTACGACTAGAAATATAGTTTAAACTGAGTATCACCGTAAGCCTGCATGTAGTGAGCGCCTATCAAGATATTTCAATTTGCATGTATCCTAATTTTTATCATTTATTTCCACAACATAATAAAATAAAACCTACGATCATACAATAAATAGATAAGATAGAAATAAGTTTACAATCAGAATTTACAAAGACCAAAGTATTAATGAATAATGCACCCTTGTATTGGGGAGATAATCGAGAAAACATTTAAGGGTCGGCCACAAATCATGATCGCTTAATAGATTAAACATTAAGGCGATGCTGATATTTACCAAAATTCTTCAAGTACCCAACAAGCTCTCCTCTTATTCCGAATCAAATTAATTCACAAGTTCTGTAAAACTTTATCCTTATTTTGTCTCATTGTAATTTAGACTAATATATTTTCATGTCCAACTTCAAAAGCGAAGACGCGTTAATGGAAGATCGCTTTAAAATTGTTTGTAAAAGATAATAATTTTACTTCTAAGATAATACTTCTTTGTTCACGTCCATTCTGTGAAAGTATTTATAGTCAATATCCGTAAAATATGAATACAGCGAAATTGTCAACCTAAAAAAAGCTCCATGTATTTAAAAATTAACGACACTCAATCGTGATTAAGAAACTCAAGAGTTTTAAAAATATCTTTTTTTATACAATAGCAACACAAATTGGTGTCATAAAATATTGTCTCTTCACCTATGTGGCATTTTCTCATTTCTCTATATATCCAGGTATTTCCCTTAATTATAACCATATCCGTAATTTATGAACACTGAATTAAATGAGAATTTATCAATCTATATCAAACTCCTTGTATTTATAAAAAAAGCTACACTCAAACGTGGTTCATAAAACTCAGAGTAATAACAATATGTGTTATATATATTAGCAGCATAAATAGATGATAGAAATATATGTCTCATGTGACATTCTCTCATTTCTCTCTAAATATCCGGGTATTTTCCCATCTGTATTCACAGCCAATATGGTGTTGTGTGGATGTTATGTGTGAAAATAATTACACCATAAAGTAGGGTTGCGAGTAAATTGTTGTAATAAAGATGAGTGACGGACAATGAGCTTTCCTCGCAGCTAAATGACTATGCGGTAGACATAGCTTATACTCGTAAATCTAGCATGTACAATTGTACAAGAAATTAGATTGGAAAATATGATTAGATAATTTTAAAAGAAATGATACTAAATTGAGATGGAGTTTAGACCGTGATTTGGAGGGAATAAACTAAACATATGATTTTCCTATTCGCCAAATTTCTTTCTATTTTATTCAGATGTTTTATTATAGGTTGTAAACAAAGATGTATAGCAAAACCAAATCGGCCATTCTTATAAAACTTACATCCACGCACTATATTGTTCTCACAATTTTAGCATCACAGACCTTGTTTACAATCATAAATGCTAGTCATAGGTCTTCTATTTAGGGAGTCGCCAGGAGCGGTTGTTATCATTTTGCAGCCCCGTAACCTTCAAGTCATCGGTCTATTTAGTAAGCCAATTCGTTCCTTTTCCCCTAAGGTCATCAGTTCTGCGAGTGATGTGGTTGCCGTTTCAGATTAGCAAAACAAAGAACTATGTCATTAACTTTAGTTGTCTTGCAAATGTCCTCATTACGAATATTTGTTTCCTTGCATGATACAACGAGCATAGTTGAATGAAAATGAATCCGTATGAAAACTTTGATTTTGTGTTTGTATTAAATAGGCTTCGAAACTACTAAACTAATTTGTTTTTTTTTTCACGTGTAGAATTCTACATTATCCTTAATTAACATAGGCGATAGAATATTTTCAAAAATTTTGGGACCCGTATCGAGACTTCGAAAATGTAACCCAACGTGTGAAAAATACATAAAAATAATGTTAAATTGCGTACGCTGCGGAAATTATTGACTATAGAGCAAAGAGATGTACTAAAGTTCTATAGAGGACATCAATATCTACAAAAAAGTCCACAATACCATATATCTAACTATTACAGTTATGTCACTATTACTACTTTTAATGTCAAAATAGGCAATAGCAACGCTTGTACAAACTAGGCCACATTATTCGTGCTAATTTCATTTAAACGGCTACTTTCCGGTTGTTTTACGTTAACTATTAACAAGTCCCAGGGCCAAACCTTCGAATCGAAATCGACGTACGAAAATAATGTTTTACTCATGGTCAACTGTGTGTATGTGGCCTATCGCGGGTCGGAGTTCCTAAAAAATAATTTATTTTGCTTCCACAAAATAAAACAACATCTAATATCGTATACAGGGAAGCTCTGACCCAATAAATTTATTGGCTTATGTTTTGTAGAAACATTAGAAATAAAAGCAAATTGGTCGAATATTGAGAAATAACAAAAAAAACATTAATATAACAATATCCAAACGTTATTTCTAATGTACTCTTTTTTAAAAATCCCCGACGCAAAAAGGCATTATAATTTATGTTATGTTAATTAAGTGTTGTTAAAACTTGTTAAATAGCCGTGCGATGCCGTAGCAGGCCGCTATAAATACAATAAATAAATAAGGTTGTGTTGTAATGTTCCTAATGTCAATAATATCTATCCATCTACAATTTTCAATGACGCAATTAATGATAGTCGCATTCAGTAGAAACTATTTTCGATTCTGTTGTCTTCTACTTTTTGTCAGTTTTATCTCTCAAATATTACATAAATATAAAAATTTCCTGTCACAGTGTTTGACCGCGATGAACTCCGAAACTACTCAACCGATTTTAATATATTTTTTTTATTTCACCTATCCTATGTTCAACTAAGAACATAGGATAGGTGTCATTTTAATAAACAATAAAAAATATTATGTAAATTATAATAACTGAGCCACAGCAACGCGTGGCCGGGTCGGCTATGTGAAATATACCAATGGCGCAGGTGTTAACGCAATCGGTCTGCGATAGCGGCGATATAGCAACTGCTTTAAATGCTGGTCGTTGGATGATGACCGAATTACTTTTATATCACGGCTCCTTCGTGCTTCAAGAGGCACGTTATCCATTACTTTGTACCGGCTTCGTTTTTTTCGCATAAGTATAAAATAAACTGAAATTTCATAATATTCAAAACGCCTTAAAATATTTATTAAGGAAAAAGGGAAATAATACATAAAGAAATAAAATAAACTAATTGATATATTTTGTAGTGGCACTAATAGGATTCTCGTTTACTGGATAGTAATGGATAATAATCAATATAATAAAAAAATACTAACGTAACAAATTGTATTATTCCAAAGATTATTTCAGAAGGGTAAATTATTAAGATACTTCTAAAGGTTAGGCTGGCAAATCGGAAGCATCATCTGTAGATAGTTTATCCCAAGTAAGTAGGTTTACGGTGTTCTGTATTGGTTTAGAAAGCCCTCTTGCGGAAAATTACATCATCTCCCAAGAGAGATAGCTATCTCTCGTTTTTTCGGTTAGAAAACTATTTAATATTTCTTTTTACTTTGGGATCTAATATCGAATTGAAGTTTTTTGTGAGGCGTATATGTACTTAAGTTTTTTTCTTGTTAGAAGGACTTCAATGAAACGATTTATATACCTTAACATTAGTCTTTATATTATTCCTTTAATATCAGCTTTTGAGTTATATCGTATAAAACGCCTCATTCAAGGTAACTCCAAAGTAGCGATATTAAAAATATAAAACATATAGGTTAATACAACAAGGCACTAAAAAGTTTATAATCTTCTATTAAAAGTACAAAACAACGAATTTTTTTAGGCTCAAGAAAAATTAAATAGAAGCACTCAAGACTGATTTTTGCAAACTATGTAGTAAAAATAAAATATCATTTTTATTCAAAGGAAGGTCCGTTGAATTTTACAGTTGCAGCAATTTTTATGACAGTGTGTCGAGAAATGGTTACATGAATAATAAAATATCTAATATGCTTTCCTGAACGGACACTGTACCGAACTTTGCTGCACTATTTTTAAATTCCTATGCATATGACTTCGTTCTGCATATGAAGTTTTACATACTATTTCTTTCCTTTATGGTTAAATTGAATTAATAAGTAAACTGGGTGTTTGGGTTAACTTCTTCTTAATTTTTAGTAATAATATGAGCGGCTAAATGAATTTTTTGAAGTGAAAACCTCTTTACCGGCGTTGTCCACTTTTTGGGATGGTTAAAAAATGATAAACTCGCTTCAGGACACGTGACCTGATCGAAAATTCGTAAAACGGAGGGAGAGTAGACCACCGGCGCGGCGTAGCAGAGGAAGTAATATCCCCCTCTCTTTCTACCGCGCGGCGAAAATGTATGCCCGCTCCTACTGTTTCGTTTCAGCGGCGCAGGACGTTTGCGCGAGTGTGCGTGTGTGTTTTTTGTCATGTTTGTGTACGATAGCGCAATAAATGAATATTGTATTTTACCACGTAAATGATAGTACTTTTATCCTGATAATTAAGGCAAATCGTGCGAAATTATTCCCTATTCATTCCAAAATATCAAAAATGCAAAACGTTAATGTTCATGTTTTCACTTCTGCCGGCACTCCTGGAGTGCAACCCGTGTTGTTTGTTTTACTGTGGTTATCAACATTATAGGCATTCACGGGTCGAGTTGAAAAGGCCAAGTTTCAAATATTATAATAGAAAAATACTATAAAAAATTGACTCAGCTCACAAGTGAATTCTCAGGCGGGAGTCAAACCCACCACCTTTGGAAATTTTGAGCTACCGAGCCTTCTGAACACTCGTCGAATTTTTCTAGTGCCTTTCTAATTTCACGCTGACGGCCAGCACTGTTTCTTCAAATGAGAGGAACATCCTCTCGTATTCGAAAGAAACATTTTTACAAATGTTTGGGCAATCGATTAAGACGAAACAGCCATTTAGTTTTATAATTTTTATATATTTTATGCATTTTTCAATCCTATCTTATAAGATAAATTATTACATTAGAAAAATAAAAAAGAGCTGAGAGGCTCATTAGTGACAGCAAATTAGCTTCGCACCTTAACTCATCGTCGCAAAGTTGCCTGTCTGTCGGTCTTTTACAGACTGTACTTTGGAAAGTGTACTCAAGAGCTGCTTTTGCTCATACCGCCATCTCCTTTCTTCTATCGGACATCCAGACGCAATGCGGGCTACCACCCTTTCTTGGTTGCTATTCCTACCTGTCGCACCAAGCACTTCGTAACATCCTTTATAATGCGCACAGCAAAGGAGTGGAACTCCCTCCCTTCGTCTGTATTTCGGAGAACTTATAATTTATCCATTTTTAGAGCCGGAGTGAATAGGCAACTTCTGGGTTAGCTCGATCCAATTTGGATCCTGTCTTGACCCCCGGGCTTAATTGGGATCAAGAGCGAACCCATTTAAAATAAAAATAAAAAACAATAATTTATAAGCTATTAGTCACTAAAAGCGGTGATATTGACTAAAACAAAGCTCTTTATTATATTAGTGAGTAGTTACAAAAATAGTTCATATACTTAATCCTAGTGTGTTGATTCCTACGAAAACAGTACTTTTTGCTTCCTATCATTCGTTTTGAAATGAAAATCACAATTCATGTTTTATGTATGCTCGTTTGTGAAGTACTGGAGTTACTCGCAATATTTTATTCATAGCTTTCTGTTTGTAAGGTATTTTTAATGGTTCTGTTTTCTGGCCGCAAAAATACTTAATTATGTTAGTCCTAAACCGACATGAAAGCGATTTCGGGAAGAAAATGCGCAAAAGGCTAAGCTGCTTGAGTTAAACAGTTTTGCTCTTGGATAATAATATAATAATTGGATAGATTTATATTTTTGTGAATTTATTATAAATATAAAACCCCTTCCAATTAAATTGAATAAAAGAACAACAGATTCAGGCTAAAAAGCCTGCCGCTGATTTCTGCTGATATCTGATTTACTTCTTAAACTTTATTTAATATTTTATAAGTGACAATGTTGTAGAAGAAGTTTGGTTGATAGGTAGTCTCACGGTGATTTCAAGATAAAGTAAATAATTTTGTTCTACCTATTTTGAACGGATCGGGCCACAGAATGGAAAATAATTTAAGCATTTTTAATGACATAAAAATAAACATTTCAAAGGATTCGATAAGACTAATGAAAACAGAATTATGATAGCGATTAATTCACAAGATAAAACATAGCAATATTTTAGCTTATGAAAATTTGATATCCGTATGAAACACATTTTATCTATATAAATTATTTATATATATCTTTAAATACATTAAGAAATAGTCAGTTTCTTAATTAGTCAACTAGTCATATTCTGAAATTAAATGGTAAAAACTAATGTTCAAAGATTAGGATTAATGTTGATGTTGCGAGCGGGTGACCTAATAGTTTCTAGCTGAAAACAAATGAATGACTTTTAATTTATTCAGACGAAACACTTTAAATTTATTAGTACAAACTTAATAAATTATTTTATATAATTTTCCACGGTTTCACATTTTGAATAGCCTTTCATATATTCATATAATTTCATAGTAAAATAAAAACAATAAGTATATGGTTTGATAACATACACATTTGTACAACTCATTTCAGTCAGAAATTTTCACAAGATACTTCAGAAAGAAGAAATTTATTTATTAGTTTAAGTTTTACTTACAGCAGTATAAAAACGTTGATAACTAAGTATTGAATATCAATTCTTGGATTTAAAAATATATATGGTAAAAAGCAAAAGTTTTTTAATAATATTTATAATAATCTTTATTAGTACCATAAATAATTTACAAAAAACATAGTTAACGTTAATAACCGCATTAGTCAAGGACTGTCGCAGTTATTAGCGCCCACCTCGAACTTGTACATTTAACCATTATCACACTCAAACACTATTTAGTAAATTTCACCTAAATGTTTGTGTGTGTGTGTGTGTGTGTGTTTGGGTGAATAAAATACATACAAAAAATATTTAACTAACAGCTCAATAACTTCATATTCTTGACTTAATAGCCACTCATGTAGATTGTTTACCTTATAACATTTTTGATTTTAATGGAATATAAGTAGATGGGGCTATAAATATAGCTTTATATTTATATAACATCATTGAATCCATTATTTAAATTAAATAATTTAAAATTTCTTCTGAAATTTTCAATCAATATGGATGAATTTCCTTATAGTTGTTTGATTGGTGAATCACTTTGGACAAGTAAGAGTATATATGTATGTAGTAGACAAAATGGTGCCTAAACTTCTTAAGCCTCCTTACACACGTATCTGGACAATGTTATCTGTATCTGTCACAGTACAAAGGCACTATATCTCTTATTCCGTAGAGATCTAAGCCGACACAACCAAAGGATGAAGTAGGACAGCTCGTGCGTACAAAAGGTACGTCAACAAAATAAAACGCCCCTATGTCTTGTAGTTGCAAGATGAAAAGGAGTGGGGATATTCTTTCGTTTTGTACAATTTCAAATTGCAGCATCGCGAGTTTAGATCTCTTTGTTCGCCAAATCTCGTTACTGCAATGCTGAATGTGATTTGATCGTACCTACATATAGTTACCTATGTTTATATTTTGTATGTTGCTGCAGATTATTCTGCTGATACGAGGATAATAACATTTATGTTATAAACGAAACTCATAAGAAGGTATCAGGAAGGTGTACTCTAAGGCTCTTTAGTGATTTGATGAGTAATAAATATCTTTTTACCTCTTATACAGTAAATAATCTTGTACACTGTGTGCTTTTGATATTTACACCCAAATTTTTTGCCCAAGGTTACTAAAATAAATTGCTGCAATAAGATCTATACTTTTCTCTTTTTTATATTAAGTCAATCTGCTTCAATCCATTGTTATTGCATTTATATTCATTTATTCATAATTAATTTAGAATAAAACACTTTTTACGGATTTTTGCGTATGATATATAAAATATAAAAAATACATTAACATTATATATATAAACTAAAACATGCGCAAAAATCCGTAAAAAAGTGTTTTATTCTAATGTGTAATGTGCGCGGAAATGTAAGAACTAAACATATTTAACTTACTTTTCCTTTATATTAGATATACTTCATTTATATATCTTTTTTATTGTTTTTCTTTAGTAAACCAAAGCAAAATCGTTTGCTAAAAATACTAATTTTAGTTGTTTTGTATTTTTATTAGAATAGAATTAAATATTTATTGTGCTTCATATGATACATTTATGTTCTCCAAAATTGAAATCAATAAAATTTGGTGTACTATTTAGTACTATTGTATTGTAATTCACAATCACGACCAAAAATGATAATATGATATCATTGGCTTTTAGTATTTTCCTGGTTCTCGCAATCACTTTTTTAATTCTCACAGGAAAGATTACAATCCAAATTGCAAAATACATGTGATTTCGTAATCAACGTTAAAAAAATCTCACATTTGACACCTATTTGACTTATTTATTTTTTTAAAGAGAATCCTAATTTATAGCTCTCACCGGTGGGTAACATCCAGTACTACCAACTAACGCTTACTGGAAGGACTACTCGATAAAAGCCTTGATGTTCCCTTAGTCCCGTCGAGCTCGTTTGGTGCCGTCGCAGCACTAACAACCAAGCTATTCTGCCTCTTGCACAAACGGTCCTGGATTTGAATTCTGGCAAGGGCATATGTGTGACGAGCATAAACATTCGAACTATAAACCATTATTCTGTATCTAAATCACAAAGTGAAAAGCAGACCAAAAGTTTTGGTATCTGGCTATTTATTTGAATGTAGACGAGTTACCATTCTGTACTTGTTATATCTTTCACTCAAATCCAAATAAGAGAAATACGTGATTTTTACAGCAACTTATCTGTCGCGATATGTTTTTCTTAATAAAGGTTTTGGAATGATATATAAACTATAAAATTTTAACAAGTTTAATAAAATATCGATTCCAATTTATATTACAAATAATAAAAAGGTCTTTACCTATGTCGAATTAAGTGAAAAGTAGATAGGTATGAAGAGTAGATAGATAGATATATATGCTACAAAGAGTAGATAGAGGTTAAATAAAGGCCTGCTCCAAGGAACCTATTTAACTACTTTATTAATGTTCTAAGAAAGGACTTGTCACATTTCCCTGACATTCATTGCTCATGTTTGTACAGTGTCATAAAAAGGGTCTGGAAAGATTAACTGTCTCGTGATTCCAAATGAAATATTATTAATAGTATTTTCCTTGGTTATTATTACGCTAACTTAACCAACGTCTGGTTTTGTGAATATAAAACGTATTTGAAGTTTAATAACATACAATATTGTTTACACCTCTATATAAAACTTCTGCCAATTGGTGATCTTTCAAAAGTATAAGCTATTTTTTGCCTTTAAAAATCTGTGCGAAGTTTCCATATCTTTATTGAAATACGTGGCTGTCGAGGAATAAAACGCATTTTAAGTCTTTGGCTTCAAAAAAAAATTATAACCAAAATAATTCAATATATTACCTAAGTTTCAATGATAAAAAATAGCTGTATAAGAAGGAGTAATAATAAAAGGTTCGCAAAGGCAAATAGAAATTATATAAAAAAGCTAAATATTCATATTTTAAGTACTACTAAGTACTAAGTACTCGTATTATATTTTTTGTTAGTTAAGCATACACTTGCTATATTATTATAAGTAATGAAATTTCAACTTGTGTCAGGCGTCAGGCGCGACTCGAAACCGCAGCCTCTCGCTATTCGCGCGAAAGCTCTTCCAATTGATTTACCAAAGCCTTGACAGACCCGTTGAGTCACTAATAGCGCCATCTCTTCATGATCTATGTAACTATTACCCACAACATTAAATGTTTTAGTTTTAAAAGTATCAAACAATCGATTTAGAAATAAACAGTTATGTTATGTATGTTTGGAGGTATAAATTTACTCGCGTCCGTGGGATTGAGCCCTCGCTGTCCCACACGTGGCCCCTGGCTGGTGCCAAAGCAGTAAACCCCTTAAAGATGGTAGGCTTCAGTCGCACCATGTTACCACCTACCAGACTAAGATAATACTGCCAAACAAAAAACAAACGCTTAGCAAGCGTAGCAGCAACTGGGTGCATGAGAACCACTCCATCAACCGAACTCTGCAAAGGCAGCTGCACTTATATTAAAAGCTAACGGCTCATGGAAACAAAACATAGAAAGGACATACTCTGCAGTTTTGCAGGGAATTCTTTAGAATTCCATTCCTTTAGGAAATACCTCTTCTCGAAGGTATTATATTCGACTCACTGCGGAATCAAAAGATAGCTCTGGTATCAATGAAGTCAGAATATATACAGATGGCTCTAAAACCACATACGGTACGGGAACTGGAATCTTCTCGAATGACTAAAATATCAAAATATCATCATCGCTCGGTGAACTAAACCATATCTTTCAAGCCAAATGCATATGTATTATCAAAGCGGCACAAGCGGTTGCCGCCAGAGATGTCAGAGAATACGATATCAAAATCATCTCAGACAGTGCATCCGTTCTACAAGCCCTGCAAAGAAACAGTACAACCTCAGCCCTTATTTTGGAATGCCATAATACACTCCAATCCATTGCAAGAAAAAACAAAGTTACTGTGCAATGGATTAAAGGGCACAGCAACTCACTCGGCAACGACGCAGCAGATGAGCTGGCCAAAAGGGGCTGAAATATAACAGTATACGGACCGGAACCACTACTGCTCATACCCCAACGCCAAATAAAAACTTAGCTGCATCGTAACACGAAAGAAAAACACTTGAAAGTATGGAATACTAGTTAAGGATGCAGGCAAACAAAAAATACAGTTCCGGTGGCATTAAAAAAAGTTGACCGGCAAACTCACCAAACTAAAAAAGGCCAAAGTTCGCAAAGTTATTTGTTTAATAACTAGATATGCCCCTGAAACAAGCACCTGTAACAATAGGTGTGACTGACTGCCCCCTGTGCAGAGGCTGCATGGAGGCAGAAGAAACTCCACAGTACATGCTTACATAATGCAGGGGTGTGGAATATCAACGGGCACAGCTTTTCCAATCACCAACATCACTCCCGGAAGCATGCAGCAGCCTGAAAAGGCTGCTTACCTTCTGGGACGAATTAAGGTGGCTGGAGTAGAAAGACAACCCAGGATACGCACAATGGCCCAATCAAGAGGCTAAGTGTGGAGGAAGCCCCGCTAAACTAACTAACTAACCCTGTCAAAGGGTCCCAACCGTCATGTTCGAATGTTGAAGTCTGATGAAACTACATTGGCGGACGGGTCAGAACAGTTGTGCTGGTCACAATGGCTGGATTTTTGAGACGCGTAAGGGCAATGCTTCGGATATTCAAATCCAGAGAGCAGCTGGATCCTGATCCGGATCCTGGCCAACCGCAGATAGTTGTGAGTCCAAGTAGTGAGCAAGGCACTTTCGCAAGGCTGCCCCGCCATCTCGCGAAATATCCTGGGGGCACGCCATCGTACCGATTGGGTTTTAGCGAAACCGGTCTATTGGAGATCTTCTAGCATACGCCACTTACGTATGGAGTGAAGCCATCGAAAGGCATGGTAAGGTGCATTCCGACTCTCTTGATATCTCGAAAACTTTTGATAGGGTGTAGCGATACTAATAAGGCTTTCACAGCCTAATTAGTAACCTTCGGTCATATGGATTTCTCACTGGTTTGTGTGTCTGAGACTGGGACCTTCTGAGAGATCGATCGATACGTGTTGTTATTGAAGGTAGCTCGTCGGACCATTTGGCTTTTAATACCAGCGTCCCTTAGGGTTCCGCACTCTCTGCAACACTTTTTCTGCTTCATATTAATGACCTCCTTATGAGTGGTATTTAAAATACGCAGATGACAGCACGGTTATAGAGAGCTATATGTCTGATGCACGAGCCAGTGCTGAACGGAACCAGGCGATGGTCAACCGCATTAACCTATCTCTACAGGCAGTGTCCGAATGGGGCGCTGACAATCTGGTAAGGTTCAATACATTAAAGACCTAGTCGTGTCTTTTCTCCGTCGAGTCACTTGTCAGTCCATAGTAACAATTGCTACCGTATTCAAATATCCGCATGGCCTGCTGTTTTTCTGAAGTTATGATTATTTTTTGAGTTGCAGAGATCCAAATATTTTGTGGTGGATTCTTTATTTAACCCGCCTTACTCTGGTATTTTTTGTTTGGTCCTAGCTTCTTGATTAGCGAGAAAATGTATTTACTATGCGCGCAGCATTGGGACTGTTGAGAGGGGCGGGGTGCGCAGTAGCGGACTGACAAGTAGTTAGAAAAGTCCTTTCGACTTTGTATCCGTACCGATCACTGACTGCCTTGAGCTTCTCGGCATGTCATTGTCACCAACTTTCAATTTTGGCTTTTATATTGAGTTTGAAAAAAAACTAGATATTCTGGTGAAGATAAGAATGTACTTCAAGCCGGAACAGTTGCTTAGTCTTTACCAAGCGCTAGTTTGATCATGTATGGAGTACTGTTCTCATCTTTGGGACGGTTCCACCTAATACTAGCTAATCTATTGAGAGGAGGGCCAAGCAAGGCAAAGCTCAAAAGCCTTGAGCATAGACGGAAGGTCTGTCTGTTTTTCATAGGATATTTTTCGGAGAATGTACAGCAAAATTGCACACCTTTGTTCCGCCATCCCCATTTTTTCATCGGACATACAGACTCATAAATACCGCCGTTTTATTGAAGAGCCATTAAAGAGCCTCGCTAAGGGTTTTGGTTCCAGCTTTGTGATTCATACAGCTAAAAAGTGGAACTCTGCCTGAGTCTGTGTTTTTCGACAAATAAAGTTTAGGGGTCTTCAAGTCGAGTCACGAGTGAATAAGTGTCTTCTAATCAACCCCGTCACATCCTAGATCGCATCGTCGTTTACCATTAGGCGAGATAGCGTTCAAGCGCCTAATTATATGCTTAAATAACGTAAATGTATATTTACTTTTAACGTCTATTTACTAAATTTTAATAATTATAAGTGGAAAAAAAAACTTAAAACTAACGCCATCTATTCGTGTTTAAAAATAATAAAAACGTTACGTCGCGGCGTCGTTACTGCCACGGGGGCTACGCAGATTTTTATAAAAACGCATAGTTCACATCAGTCACATTTATCACTCAGTGTTAAGTGAATGATAAGGACCATATCGCAACCACGATACGACTTCTTTGTGACACTACGTTAAATAGTGATTATGGTACATTTAAATAGTCGCTTTCCCGAAATAAACATATTCCTTGCCGCTAAACCTTCTCGTGAAACATTAAATTACATTTCAAGAAAAAAACATTTTTGACTAAAGCAAGGAAGCGTGAACTGATTTACAGTGAAGCAAAAATAGCAATGAGCTCACAGAAAGATTAGGCAAGTTTTACTTGCTCGCAGGAAAAATAAAATGTCTTACTTCTCCGAGCTATGTAAGGTGCACGTACACACAAGGAATATAGAGGTGCTTACCCGTACGATATGTTTTTTTTTTTCAGCCTAAAAGTGTTCGTGAAATATTTTCAGCGCATAAATGTTTGGTTGTTCAATACATAGCGATTATTTTTATACGAACATTCAAACAAGAAGTGAATGTAGCGTAAACTTTATTGAAATATTAATAAACTAGGTATTTGCGCTGATTACAAAAAAGGAGATCCTTAACCATTTTCTATTATCCTTACTTCCTTACTAATATTATAAATCGGAAAGTGAGTTTGTTTGTTTGTTTGTTTGTTTGTTTGTTCCGCTTTCACGCCGTAACTACTGAACTGATTGCTTTGAAATTTTGCAGACGTAAAGATAAAAGTCCGGATTAAATAATAGGGTACTTTTTATCCTGGAAAAAATTAATATTCCTGAGGAAAAACAAAAATATAGTTTGCTTGATGGATGGATTGTAGATGGCGCTGTGTGTCGTTTAAAATAACGTAAAATATTGCAAACGAATATAAACATGTAAATTTAGAAGCTAAATGATACGATAATGAATCCCCGAAAATGAGGAATTCCCGAGGGATGACGTACAATTTGTTTTATCGTCTAAACTGTTTTTTTACATCTACTTATATGTTGCAAACGAATATGAACATGTAAATTTTGAAGCCAAATGATACGAAAATGAATCCTCAAAAATGAGGAATTCTCAAGAGAAGACGTACAATTTGTTTTATCGTCTAAATTGTTTTTTTTTACATCTATTTATCTTGAAATCACTAAAGTCAACGAATTACTAATTGGTATAAGTGTTAGTAACGTTATTTAGTTCTTGAGGTATGCGATCGATGGCGCTGGGTGTTTTTTAAAACATGGTGACGATGTGTTTTTTAAAATACGTAAGAAGTGGAATAATAGCTTACGCTATTTAGTTCTAGAGGTGTGCGAAAGATGGCGCTGGGTGTTTTTTAAAACGTGGTAACGAAGTGTTTTTTTAAGATACGTAAGAAATGGAATGAATTATATGAATTTTGTATCCAGCGTTATATCGGGCTTCTTAGATTTTTCCGTGGGAATGAGAAGTTTTAACTGAATTCCACGCGGGCGAAGCCGCGGGCGGAAAGCTAGTAAGTCATAATTATAACGTAGACGGAAGTAATGCAAGCGTGCAGTCTCCCTCTTCTCTGCTGGCGATGGATCGAAGGTCCATCACCAACATTGTACAACTTTTCACATGCCAATGTGCACCCGTGCATCCCCCATCGTGTAGGGGCTCTAAGCCAGCAGCCGGGTTTATGCGGCGAAAGCAATCAACAGCCCCGCGGGACCAACGGAAGTGGTTAAGGGTTTATAGTTAGGTATTAAGTGGTTAGGTCTTCAACCCTTTACCACGCTCTAGGCCGAGTGGGTATGCGGAAGAGAGTCCCACATATCTTTGCCACTTGCCTTGCGATGAAACAAGTATAAATAGAAAAATTATCATTCTCGTACGGTCAATCCAGTCGTCAATAATATAGGTTAAATGATTTCAACTCAAAAAATTGGACATTTTACGGGATGGTGATTAGGTTTTGATCACATACTACGCACTACCTGCCATTATTATTTGTGCTAAGAAAAATTCACATTACTCTTATTAAAATAAAAGATTTTTATAGCAAACATATATCTTTGAAAATTTCACAGAGCTGTATTGTGTAATTAGCATTCCATACGTAATTTTATATTTTATAATAAAATATAGATTAATTTTGTAAGTGTCAATTATATGCAGACTATATCGAAGCCTAATTGAATTATTGAATCGCCTTTTATCAAGTGCAAATGGTCGCTGAAACCACCAAATTGAATTTCATCCAGTCGAGTTCCGATGAGTTGGAAATTACCCGAAAATGAGCCTTACAATTTGAATATAATACTCATACATATGTACGTTCGTCGATTAAACGCTGGGAATACTGTTTAATACCGATTTATTCTGATTTGTTATTCCGACTTTTGGAGCTTGCATCGAAATATATATTTCAAAATTAAAACACGTATAATGATTTTTTCTATAATTTGATCGATTTTTATAACTTATTAAGAAAATTTTGCAATATAAACAACAAGTGCCTAGGATACCTTTTTATGAGCCATTTATTCAATTTGGTATCTTAAGTTTTACTTTCAAGATACGGCATTATTAATGAAAACGTGTAGGCAGGACATTTTAAACCTTTTCATTTTGAATATTAGCTCTAGTTGTGGGTACTCCGAGCGACATC
This sequence comes from Calamotropha paludella, assembly GCA_927399485.1. Classification (NCBI taxonomy): domain Eukaryota; kingdom Metazoa; phylum Arthropoda; class Insecta; order Lepidoptera; family Crambidae; genus Calamotropha; species Calamotropha paludella. The sequence goes on along the minus strand of OV656804.1, from coordinate 14,058,237 downwards.
ATCGCTAACAACAACTTTTTGCACCGTGCACCTATCTCTTATAAAATTTGATTGTTTATCGTGGAAAATTATGTTAATACAGAATTGAGCTAACAAATTCCATTTTATTTTTATAAGATTTTGCTTAAAGAAAACAAACAAATATAGGTCTAAAATTGTGTGAGAGTAAAAGTGTCAGATTTATTTCCAGATTTGAAAAGAAGCATATTATTGATGTATTTCATAAGAATGGAAAAATATAATTAAATAATAATAAAATACATGTATTAAAAACTTACCTTTGTTTTTAAAATTTTTGTGGAGCAATTATTGATTTTAGGAAATAAGTGAAAATGCTCTATAGATTTTCTTATTTATGATTATCGTATCAATTATAATTACTATTAATTGCGTCACGGTTAGTGTGTCAAAAATCAAAGCTACTATTGTACTGTTATTCAACGTTATTTCTAGATCTCAATTGGTACTTTAAAAAAGATATTTTTTACTTTTAACTTCCAATACGTTTATCCCAAAGTTACTTTTATTACAGGGGTTTCCAGATAAATTATATTCCAAGAAGTATTTTATATTTTGATAAGTCAATCAATTAAATTATTTAGAGAATATACTTGACTTTTGCATAACACAAAGAATATAGAGTTTTTTGGCTTTAACCAATTGGATGAAATCCCTTACAAAGCTGTGTATGCTTATCACATTTTTTTATTTAAGCCTTTATCTACTATATTTTTATATAAAAAGAAATTATTGCCAGAATAAACTCGTCTCAGGTATCAGACTTGTCGAATCGATGTGAATTCTCCTTAATCATTGGCCAAATACCGTATCGCTACGCCACCAAGTTCTTTGAAGAATATAGTTTCAATTGTGTATTAAATAACCACGATTTTTTAATCTATGTATGTATGAACTACACAGCTCTAAAACTGAAATTTAAATACCTTGCTGCCGACCTTTAATGTTTCTCTTTTATAATATTATCAGGGTTTTTTAACATTGTTGATTACATAATATTCTGAAAAATATACTATTTCTAGAGCGTCTCTTCTCAGATGAGGTTAAGGGGCATTACACGGATGAGATAAGAGAGAACACTCTGTAAATGGAAAAGTAACGGGTCAGTAAACCCGTGATTTTTTCGCATTCGTGACGTGATAAATGGCCAAAAACTAGGGTTTCCACAATAAATAGTGTGGTGCAAGATAACATTTGCTCGTGATTCGTGAAATTGCTATATATTCATAATAATGTTTTATATATAATTTATAAATCAAGGCGTGTTGAATACGATAGCTGTCATACAGTTCATGACACTGTCAGGGTTAACATAAAAATAAAATAAAAGAATCCATTACATAGGTAACAGAATATTGTAGCGTAACAAAATCAATATTATAAGTAGTTTATAAAAACATTAAATTCCTCTACCGCTTTTGTGTCGTTAATGGATAATAAACAATATTGAGTTGATGAAAATTAACTGCTGAAAGTGTACATATTCAGCACCCACATCCAAACGTCCTCAATTCAATCTCACAAATAACCACCTTGCAATGGACACTTTCTGTTTATAAATACTAAGATGTACCATTTTCGACCACTCTTGAGTTATATCAAAGGGGTAAAAGTTTTTCTTTCTCTACCTTCCAGGGGTTCACTATAAGGACACCGTCTCACCGACTAATTTATTTATTTTTTACCTCTACAGCAAAAACACTGAACAGGAAAAACTGCTGAGTAATAAAATAAGTGCTCACTTAAAATCTAAGGTTGTGGTGTTGTGGGTGGGTTGTTGCGTTTCTTAAAATATGATTGTGCAAAATGGTGGCTTGCTCGTGCGTTATGCTCGCGTACGAGTTCAGCTTGTGAAAATACGACTAGTCCTGACTTATATTAGAACCTTACTCTTATTTACCTTAAAATGTCATCTCAATATTTTGGTTTTTATCTTGCTTTATGTATATAAAAACAAAAATTTAAGTTTTATAATATCATTTTATTTTGTATGGTCTTATATATAATGACGCCCTGAACGGAGTAGGCAGAAAACAGTTACACAATCCAAAACAATTTATTATACTTACGTATCAATTAAATATATAATTTGTTACTTCAGTTTTTTGTTTTCCTAAAAAAATAGGTACTATAGATCTCAAATAATAGAAAAATGGACCAGAAAATCTCATGAGGTTCTTGAACCCACATCTTCCTTGCAATCAGGTCAGACTATAAGATAAGAACTATAAGATTATTGAGGATCTATCCAATCGAAGGCGAGATTTATTCAAATACTTTATAACATTTTTTTCATTCGCTCATATCCTGTAGAAGTCTTGAATGTTGGCAACCTCGTCTGGAACGCAACGTTTGGATGCCTAGACTCGGCAAGCGGTTGCCAATGGTGCGAGAAATTGCCCTTATTTTTCTCATCTCTTTAGAAATGTTGCAAGAAACGCTATTGCTATTGATTTTTTAAATAGAGTTAAACATTGTTGCCTCAAAGAAATTACTGCATAAAATATTTTTGAAATTAATGCAAAATAATAATAATATCATCTTAGGGATGATAATTTTTAGACAATAATGAGAAAAATCGTGTACACATCGGACAAAATCAGCGATCCACTTTCTGAAAATAAAAACACTTTTTACGGATATTGAAACGCGTTTGTTATTTTAGACTTTAAATAAATAAAATATTGAAAAATATTCCTTTATAGGATTGTCATGCCAAATACGTTTTTTATTATTATTATAAGCTTAGTTAATAAAAACTTATTAAGGTTTGAAAATCAATTCATAATTTATACTCTTTATTGCACTTATAAATTAATTAAACAGTACATTTACAATATATTAGTGAGCAATACTGGGTTTATCTCTAAAAGAGATCAATTATTCAGTCTGTTAAGAACCCTTTGTTAATATAATGAGGTTTTTGTTTATGAATTTCTAGTATTTATATGCTTTATATACAAGTGGCTGAAACATTGACGTCCACATAAAAAATAGGTTCTTCGTATCGTGGGATATCCGAATTACGCCGTGTATTTTTCTGCGACATTTTTCCACGAGATTTCGAGTTATGATTTTTTTGGACCCGACCAACTTATAAAATCTTAAAAAAAAATAGAAAACTGTCGATATTTGGCAAATTAAACCAACTTTCCAGTCTCTGGTTGAGCTGTAAGTTTGCCTGCATATGTGAATCGGATTACGATGAAATATTATTGTGACACAGAGCTGATCTTATGATGGAGCCGGAAAGTGGCCATGAGAATAAATGCAGCTGCATTGATTTTGATGTCGTTTGATTTGTGTTGACAAGAAATCTGGCCGTAGACGACCAGTACAGGGTCTCTAATGTTGAAGGTTTATGATATAGCCAGAAGTTGGCTATGGAAACTCTGTAATTAAACGATGCGATCCCATCGATTTAGGACTTGTTTGATTCCTGTTATAAATAACTTTGGCTTTCTGGTTCTAATGAATAAGATGGTCGACGGTTATAAAAAATAATGACATATCACTAAAAAATACTAAAAGTCAAAAAGGAATAGAAATAACTGAAAAATGAATTTCGAAAACAACCTTTTTTTTATTCACGGTTTCAAGTTTTAAAGTAAAAACGTTACATCGTCTTGCTCTCTTGCTGTTGGAAGGTTTTTTTTGTTTGTTTTTCTTATAACCTATTTATTATTTTAATAAATAGGTTATTGTTATATTTTCTTATGATATAAAATCTATTTATCTATTTTATATTTAATATATAACAAAATAAGAAGAAAGCACACTACTTTTCTTAAGAAAATAAATATTTATAGGAATCAAATTACCTAAATATAAAAAGATTTTATAAATTTCTTAACCACAAAAACGTACGAGCATAAGACAGGTCCTTAAAAATAAATATATTACAATTGTAAATAAAGTTTTATTGTAGTACCAACATTCATATTAATTCTTTAAATAGTGTAAGAAAATTTTAGTTTTTGCTCTCCTTTCTATATAATTTCGACTTAAAACTATTTTATCATCGAATGAATTATATATCCACTTCGGCCACAGAACAGTAGAAAAGGGATTTCGGCTGTAACTAAACCCTGATCCGCTGAATTTTGATATTGCAATAACTAATTCACAGAAAATCTTAAAGTTAAGACTGCATGATTTTGCAAACTCAACCTTATGACTTTGCTTCTCATTAATAAACCTGATTATAAAAGAGGTTTTCTTTACTTGCAAAAAAGCATCAAAGTATGTAATTGGTGGCATTCGTAGTAATATAATATTAAATAATAAATTACTAATAAAAAAAATTGTACTTAATAATAAATAAGTAATAAAAAAATGTACTTAAAAATAAATTAGTAATAAATAATAAATGAAAAATAATGTACAAAGCTCTAAAGCATTTCGGAAAAGTCATTGTGTATCTTCTTTAAAAAAAACAAGCATTAACTATAATCAAACCTAATTAACCTGAAACATTTTAGGAATTCTTATCAGTAATAAAATAAATAATACTGTTCAAAAGAGCAAGAAATCAAAATAAGTCACTCTTACGTCATAATGTAGAAATCGTCAAAACATATTTTGTGTTTAGCTCCATCTAGCGAAAGCTTCGAGAAGTTTTACGGAACGTAGCTTATCAATGCTTTTAGAGACTGCAAGCGTTTAAACATGTAAATTACTATAGCGGTGTTGATGTTATTTACTAGATGACGTGAAATTGCATTTTGAAAAATATAAAAATACTAAGACTTTTTTATACTATAACTGTGGGTTAAAAGTGAAGGGTAAGTGTTGGTAAACTTTTAGAATTATATTATACAGTTATGATAGTGAAATATTGTTTATTAGCAATATTGAGCTAATATGACTTGATGCAGAATTATATGTTAATATATAAATAATCTTTTCGCCTAAAGCCATACTGTAAATGAATACTATATAAAAGTAGTACGTATTTATTAACCCTTTGGCCTATGATAATTATGCCCACTATAGCTTTCTTACCAATTTCAAAAACCCTTTGTTTTGTACCTATACTGTAAAAAACACTGATTATTGAGCTCACTGTTGTAACTAGCAAAAAATTTTGACCGTTCAAAACTAATCTTCCTAAAAAACTGGCCCTCCCAGCCAAGGGCGAACATGATGACATTTTTTTAGGTCGGATCCCCCGCGCTTGTTTTGCCGTAAACACTACTCGAAGACACCTACGCAAAACATAAGGTATAAGATAAGTATGTAATGTGTAGGGAAAACGCCCGCAAGAGAGCCGTCTTTATAGGTAGTGAAATAAATAAGCAAATTTCATAATGCATATTTATTTTCTTTCAGTTATTTAATTCAAATTTTATTTTACGGTTGATAACTTAACGGTTGATTAAATCACCCAAACTATTCACAAGTTTTTTTATGTACACTGGGTATACTAAGCTCATTTTATCGTGAGCGTCAAGATGGCGGGATCAAGTCCCCAATTTGAAATGTATCACATTAAAATGTTTGTGCTACATATGTTTTATTTGTACCCCGAACCAGACATTTGTACCTCTAAAGGTAAATGAAGTATGTAAAGATCTCCCTGATCCCGCCAATTTGACGTCAAAGTGGCGGGACCTTCTGAAAGCTCTACTCAGAGGCAGGCAATTCACACCCGAAAACTTAGTACTACATATTTACATGTATATACTCAGTATTCAACACAGTTGTAAGTGCCAAATTAAAGTAATGTGATTAAAACATTGGTCCCGCCAATTTGATGATTCATGTTATCGCTGAATTTATATGAACATTGTTACAACTCGCGCAAAATCAAATGTGGAAACTTAGTACGGCCTAAGTACATGAACTTGTGTAATTTTCATGTTCATAATTTCATCATGTTCATCTCGTTAAATACAAACTACGTTAAATAATTAGGGTTTCCATTGATAACCAAAAAAATATTTGTTTCATTACTGCATATATCTGTCCAATTCTATAAAAATATAGTCTCCGGCAAATAAGTTGAACATGATTTTGAAATCACGTGACATACGCAGTAGCAAGTTTAGGTACATTATTCACTACTGCGCATGTCACGTCATTTCAAAATCATGTTCAACTAATTTGCCGGGGACAATACTAGGTACGAAAATTAATAACGATGAATGACAGATAACTTTTGATGTTCTTAAATTATGAACATGAAAATTACACAAGTTCATGTACTTAGCCCGTACTAAGTTTCCACATTTGATTTTGCGCGAGTTGTAAGAATGTTCATATAAATTCAGCGATAACATGAATCATCAAATTGGCGGGACCAATGTTTTAATCACATTACTTTAATTTGGCACTTACAACTGTGTTAAATACTGAGTATATACATGTACAAACAGCAACAATCTTAACTGCCCCTGTCACGTGACTACCAACTTTTTGAAAGAAAGTGAGAATAGATGTATGACGTCTTCATAAATGTCATTTTTATTGTAGATGTGTGTGTAACATTACAAAGTTTTGAAATGAACCATAATAACTGAAACTAATACTTTTTTCTGAGACCCTAATGAGTTTCGCATCAAAAAGGTGGGATTGTTTCAATTCAATAATAAGAGTAATGTCAGAACAATCTTTGTCAATTTTTCCGGCCGCAAGATATCAATGCAGACAGTGCGGCGTAGGCTAAATGAAGGTGGCCTACACCATCACATACGAGGGCTGCACTAAAAGTATCGGGAATGGAATATTTCCACTGTTCCTGTCATATTAAAATCTTTTTAATTGAAAACTCTTTGGTTTCAAAAATCAAATATCATTTATTTATTTAAAAAAAAGATTCTCGGTCTAGTCACAAGGTCTTGTCAAACTTGTTTAGTCGTTGAGAAACTTGAATTGACTCGAGAAAAATCAAGAGCGATGATTTATTATGACTTTCGAGGTGATTTAACACAAAAACAGTGTGTTGATCGGATGCTTTTGCATTTGGTGATGAAGCCCCATCCAATGCCACAATTTATCGCTGGTTTGCTGAATTTTAACGTGGACGTGTCAAGCTCAGTGATGTTCCCCGTCAAGGTCGTCGAAAAATTGCAGTCACCCAAGAAAACGTTGATGCTGTGCGTAAGCTGATTGAGGAAGATCGACATGTGACATACCGCGAAATTCAGGCAACTTTAGACATTGGCATGAGTCAAATACAAATAATCTTGCATGAACAATTAGGTGTAAAAAAGTTGTTTTCCCGATGGATACCGCATTCGCTCTGTGAAGAGCAAAAAGCGGCTCGCGTTACTTGGTGCGTCGGAACACTCGAAAGATTCCACGAAGGATCCTCAAATGCTGTATACAACATGGTATCAGGTTTCGAATCCTGGATATACGCGTACGAACCCGAAACAAAAAAACTAGTCCCGAGTTTGGGTGTTCGGAAAATGAGTTAAAGCCAACAAAAATTGTTCGTTCACGGAGTGTTCCAAAAAAATGGTGATCACGTTTGTCTCCAAAACCGGCCTCCGACTATTCCTCTTGAGAGACAAAGAACGGTTAATGCAGAATGGTATGCTAGCATTTGTTTGCCACAGGTCTTTTCTGAACTCCGTAAAGAGAAATGCAACCGCCGCATCATCCTCCATCCCGACAATGCGAGTTCTCACACCGCGCACAGAACAAAAGATTTTTGGAGCAAGAACACATAGAATTATTAAACCATTTGCCATACAGCCCCGACCTAAGCCATAATTAATGATTTCTATACTTTCCGTAACATAAAGAATAAATTGCGTGGTCAGAGATTTTCATCACATGAAGAAGCTGTGGACGCCTACAAAACGGCCATTTTGGAGACCCCAACTTCCGAATGGAAAGGTTGCTTCAATGATTGGTTCCATCGTATGGAAAAATGTGTCAAATTTCGCGGAGAATACTTCGAAAAGCAATAAATACATTTTTAAATAGAAATGTTGTGTCACTTCCTTGATTCCCGAATTTTTCAGTGCCGCCCTCGTACCAGCCCGAAAATTGCCACTTACACAACAACAATTTTTTATTATTGTTGGTCCCAGTTATCTTCGTATGATAGCGATTTTTAAAAGGCAGAAGGCACAAACGGTTGGTCCTTCATAACAATGTTAGAACATTGTTATGAAGTGGTAATAATATATTTTTACTGAAAAGCGTATTGGTTTTTAAAATTACCAGGACTAATACTAGACATATCGTTCATTTTGGCGGCGATATGGAATTTTTTTTCCGTTCTTGTCCGTTTTAAAAGATTTTACTAAATAAAAAAATCGATGGAAATTTTTGCAAATTTCAAAATTCGGGCTCCGTCACAATCTGGTCCTAAACCTGTTGATTCGATTCCACACAAAAAATATTAAAATAGGTTAAGAACTCGGGAATTTATGGCGTAACAGACATTTCGCCAATGAAGCTGATCCATGGGAGCTTCGCTCACTTCGTTCGCTCCGCTCCAATAAAGTCTTGGGAACGGCAGAGGCAACCAGATGCGTGGTGGAATAAGAGCTAAGGACAAACTACATAAGAGGTCGAGTTTGGCAATGATTCTACTAACATAATCAGAAAAGGTTTTGAGTTAGAGTCCCGGTAAGGACAAATGTTTGTGTAATAAAAAAAATGTCAATATTTATGCGCTATTTCGATTTGTTTATTTGATAAGTTAGTATATGTTTAATTTGAGTAATATAATGTTAATAATAAAATTTTATAATGCAAGTGTAAGAAATCTTTATTATTATTTGCGTGCTGCATCTATACTTTTCTAAGTCTATGGATGCAGGATAAGTAAAATTAAATTTTATCATTATTTCATCCAAAAGCATGCGACGTTGCCGTTGCTCTTTGTTTTGGAAGAGCGGCAACAACTGAAAGCACGTCATCAGGCATGTCAAGACTCTGCGTTAAGCAGTGACAGTCCTCTGGCGCCAAGAGACACACTCCACACACACAAAGATATTATGTCATAAAAACTTTAGTTTTTGTTATGAAGTTGTCATGAGAAAAATAATGTCATCTCTTTCTACCTTTCTGTCTGTTGGGTCTTGAACGGGCAGTTAAGGGTGTTGCTGTTTGTACATATGTAGTACTAAGTTTTCGGGTGTGAATTGCCTGCCTCTGAGTAGAGCTTTCAGAAGGTCTCAGGGAGATCTTTACATACTTCATTTACCAGACAAATGTCTGGTTCGGGGTACAAATAGAACATATGTAGCACAAATATTTTAATGTGATACATTTCAAATTGGGGACTTGATCCCGCCATCTTGACGCTCACCATTTTATCGATTTTCCATCTTTGCAGACCTCAACCACGTTTTTAATACGTACACATCTTTAAATGTACTACATTCTTATTCAATAAATTCTATTCTAATTTATTATTAAACTATCATCAGGATCTTCATCTTTATTAATTTCGGAGGGTCACCTCTCATTCATATTTTTCCATAATTGCGTTTTAAATATTTTCAAATAATGATGCACTTGGAGTCACACGTTCCCAATCTTAAATGTCCCAATTATTTTATGATGAACTTGCAGACGGTTTAGTGGTGTTGTGGATCTTTCAAATAAAATGTTTGTTTTATTGAAATATTTTCCATCTATTTGTTCTAAAATATTTTTCACAGATTTTTTTCCTTTGGTAATTTCTTAATTTATTACTTAATTTTTGTCTTGAAATAGTTGAATTTACAGAAAGTTCTGATCTTAGACTATGAGGGCTGTGTTAGTGGTGATTGTATGGTACTTAAGTCAGATGAATTTAGTGATGAACAAGGATATACTGTTGTGCTGGTATCATTGATTTGAGTAGCCAATTTTCTAAATGCGTCCGAGGAATCTTTGGCATTATTTCTGGAATATGTTTTTAGGATCGTAAAATTCATTAACTATGCACCTGCTGATTCCGAAGTTGTTTCCGAGATGTACTGTGCAAAGCGTTAGCCGAAAAAGCCAATATTAGATGAATCTTTTCAATTTTAGAGTTCCATTCATGTATTTCTTGCCTATTCTATGCTATCTTTGAAAATATCTTTCTTCCTCTTTCGATTTTATGTTACATTCGACGCATACGACTTTTACTTAGAGGCTAGATTTCCCCATGAGCATCCATTTCCATCTCCATTTGACATCTGTCAAAATGGGCTCCTTTTATTGTGATGACTATAATGCGTACGAAAAAAGATATTACATGGAAGATGATGAGCAAAGAGGATACATAACGGTTGGTGATACACTGTAACCAATATGAAGGCCCTTCGACTGCCTTGACAACTGAGTTATGCAACGAGTTGCGAAATATTATAATATAACATTGCTACACGACTAGATGCCAAAGGCGAAATTTGATTCCTGTTTAACAAGTAATATCGTCTACCTTTTTAACTTTCGCAACCAGTTGTCGAAAAAATGGCTTTCTCGCCAAAATTGCCAATCCAAAACAATAAAAGTACCTAAATTAAAACATTATTCGGTTACATGACGTTATAATTATTAGATTTCTTATATTTTTGAAGTATTGATATGTTTATCAATAAATATATTCTGCTGAAAAGGTTATCGATTAATAATTACTAAATCTTTGATTACTGTATATTTGATTATTAATCAAATTATTACAAGATGAGAGATGAGATAAGAATTCGGGAAAAACGTATTAAAAGAACTGGAAACTGGATGATCATGGATGAGAATGAGAAGTTGCAATTCCAATGAATTCCTACACAATGGCTCGTAAATAAAAAAAAATGAATATTATTTCATTTGCGATAAATCAAAATTCATCAGCGTCAAAACTCCTTTTAACTGCTAGCGAGAGTAACAAAGTACCAAAAATGAGTTTAACGGGAATCCACGGAAGAGCTAATGCTTTTAAAGAAATATTTACTTTAATACTTTTTAAGGGTTGGATTCTTAATAGTAATGTTAGATCACTTCAGAAATTTGACATTGTGGAAGGTCGATGTAATTTCACGGGTATTTAAATAATTTATTTATTTGCAAATGTGTAGCGACTAAGCAACTGACACCTTCCCATTTTCCTTATTTTAGTATTTATCGTTATAACATTTTAGATATTTAATTTTTTAACTGCTTAAGCTTGCTTTTTCGAAAAATAATGATATTAAAAAATGCGAACTAGAATAGTTAAACAACATAAACTTGTCTTGATTTGCTTGTTATGGTAAAATCTATCAGCCGTCGCTTCTAATACCCTATATGCAATCGCTAATTAGATATAATAGTCGCCTTTGGTAGGGTATTAATCAGTTGTCAAAATAATTGGATCATGATATGTATCACCTTGTAGATCACCTCTTTCATACCAATTAAATCTAAAAATGAACGAAAAATGCTGTCAAGGCTGACTTCGATTGCCGTTCCATAAAAAATATATGGAAAGGAACTATTTGGATAGTCAATTTAATTTTGGTAGTTTTCGTGTTCAGCGAACATTGGTGATTCAGTAAGTGGATGTTTTAACCTTGAGAAGGAGGCAAGGTTAAAAGGGTAATATTTTCTTAGGTTTATGGGACAATTTCAAGAACATAACGACATAAATGGAGTTGGTCACGCTAGATTTTGTGCTAATGTAGGTAATTTCGGAATTGTTTTTTAATGTCTTATAAATAATACTGTATGAAAATATGATGACGACATGGTTATTACAAAATAATAGTAAAGCGAAAAATTGACGTGTGGTGATCCTATGAATAATTTTTCGTCAGCTTAATGTTATCCAGAACATCATTGTCAGTGAGCTGTATAAGCTATGTAATTTAAAAAAATACTGTCAGTGCCAATCTTTATTAAAACTATTTTTTATATTATAGGTTTTATTTTTTTTCTCAGGAGTTTTATAACGTCTTACAGCAAATTGAGCGAAAGACAAAAATAATCAAAATAAAGCGTCCTGTAAAAAAGTATGAATATAAATCGGTTTCGGTATCCATAGAGAGAGTTTAATTTTAATGTGTGGAGAAGACTCTTAAACTAAATAAAGACAGATTGCTATGATAAATTTAATCAAGAAAATGTTTGTAATAACTTTATAATTTTACCGGACTGGCTGCCTAAGGAATGTTTCGTCGTAAGAATAGTTCTTCATTTCATCTGACAACGAGGTACTAATGTCAGAACTGAAAGGTGACTTTTTTTTCTTTTTAGTGTCGTTTGGTAACTATAATAGTGATTTTTTTTTTTAATTTTCCGACATTTCTTATTCTCCGTAGACTTTGAAAGTTAGGTGTAAGATATGTGTAAGATGAAAATACGCATACTTTTGCGTTGAAATTACAAATTTCTGAAATAATTTCATAGTTTTTAAGTTTAAGTACCATGTAAAAATTAACTCGAATTTGTTAATTTAAAAACATACACTAAGGCTTTTTTTGATGGCCATGGATCAGCTTCAATGACGCAATGTCTGTAACGCCATAACTTCCAGAGTTCTTAACCGATTTCAATATTTTTTGTGTGGAATCGATTCAACACATTTAAGACCAGATTTTGATGGAGCCTCAATTTTGAAATTCACAAAAATAAAAAAGTTATGAACAAAAAACATTAGCTCAATGTTTTTTGTTCATTGAAAAAAGCGCGCCTATGTGAAAGTTTTCTTTCTTATGGAATTTTAAAATTTACTTAACATTATATATATATATATATATATATATATAACATAACATAACATTCGTCTTAGCTGTTGAAGTAACTACGGGGAAACCTATTGATTATTAGGTTTATTGTGCAATTAAATGGACAGCAAATAAAAAAATATCACAGCATGTTGCTGTGATATTTTTTATGTAAAGCAGATAAACAGTCAAATCCAGTTATTCTATTATAAAATAAAAACAATTTGTACTATATTTTTACATATTGTTTCTTTTGTATATAACCTATAAACAATGTTAACTCTTATGTGCTTGTCACAGTTTTTATAAGGTCGCATCGATCATTCTTAAGTAAACTCTGAGGCTATGTCTGGATGGGTGACCGATTGATCTTAAGAAATTTCGCGATACTACAAGGTGGGTATTATATACTCTTAATATATTTGTTGTTATTAATACATAACAATGGTAGATTTTATAACTAAACACTTTTTACTCGACAAAATCAACAGGGTAAAAATTTCTATCACAACTTTTTGTTAATATAAACAAATCAAGCAAAACTAACAAAACTATTAAAACTGTACTCTGTATTGAAAGGACAAATCCGATTTCATAAAAATATCAATTGAAAAGCGAAACGCAAGGGTTAACAAATTATAAACATTTTATATAGCGCACCTTCCAATATTTATTTTTTGCTACCTCTTAAATAAATATAAAGTATATTTGTACAGACGCATGTAAAGGGTCGAGCGAAGAATTATAAAAACATATTTGATAAAATTATTAATTCACTTAACCTTAACCTGTCATCGCCTGAAAAACAAATTGCAGCTTGTCAAATTTATATGACTTATAATATAACAACATATTATTTTGTCTCTCTTCGAAATACTTGAAGTAATAATTGGCAATCTACAATTTTAGTTAATTATTTAATAAGTAATCATTTTACAACTCTGTAAAATCTAATTACAAGCTTTTATGAAAACTGTTCTTCTTTTATTTATTTTCGTTATACAAAATTACTTCTAATAACCTCTTGACTAAAGTGGTAGCAATATGATATACACTGAATATAGTAAGGACTGCATCGTGGGTTGTACTATTATCACTCCATTATATTCCTCCTTGGCGTAAAGGCCGGATGCTGTCACGGCCTCATTAGCCGATGCATCATGTTTCAAGATGTCTCGCCGACTAGGATTACACTCTTTTCCAGAGATAAAAAACTTTCTCTATAATATTCATATATTTTTGATGATAATTAGCGTCTAATAAAAAAATCTTGATAACTGGAGAATTTTCGAATCTTGTTGCCGGGAAAATCTGAGAATTGAGAAAAAATGAGTTGAAAAATGAGAAATCCTTTATAGAACATACACGAAACAGTCTAGGCAATCTATTTGGTAATAAACAGCAAATAAACCCGCTGCGTGCGTTTAAGCACTAATACTTAAAAAAAATGGCAAAGCTAATGATGAACGCGGAAACTATCCGATGTCAATTGTTTTTTTCACTTTGCTAGATATCACAGAGGATAGCTTTTATTTAATTTATGGCAAAAAATATTGCAAGTTATAATTCTAATACTGGGAAGCGATTCTATTCTAATGTATTTTATTTACTCTTTTAGAATTCACAATCCTACAGTTTTATAAGATTACTTTTAGATTAATGCAATATTTGTTATAGAATACTATTCTGTTATGTCAAAAAAACAAGATTATTTCCGGAGACTTAAATTTTTATTTTAACAAACGATTGCTTGGAAAAACATTCAAAATTATTTTGAATGCACACAAAAATTTGTCACCCTCATAAAATTAAATGTTATTGTTGCCACGTTTTGTTTAATTATTTAATATTTGGAAATAAAACAACACATACAATTTAGGTATATTATGCAAATTTTAATAATTATATTTTTATTTTATAATTATCAGATAGCCAATTATAAATCCCCATATTTAACCATACAAAATGTGCTGCTCTACTTCATCTAAATTCCGAGAAATATAAAGCGTTGTTGAATGTCGCGCTATTTGACGTATTTCAATAAAAGAAGGAAAGTTTAGGTCGTTGCCTTCTGATCAGCTGTCCGCGTCTAGTAGCAACGAGATGCCTTGCCAAGGCTGTATGCAAGGCAGCGGAGCCGCATACCATGAGTGATTCAAGATCAATATCCCTATCTCTTTCTACCACAGTGAATCTGTGGGAAACCCTTTGAATTCTTGGCCTGCCATTTGTTTGTGCAGTATGTTAAGTGCCTTTTTCTTGTGCGCTCTTTTTTAAATTTATGTAAGATCTATATATTTTTCGACGAGCGATGTTTGCAAATAAATGTTTTTTTCTTTTTTACTGTTTATAAGAATGTTCCAGAGGAGATGAAATAAACATTTCTTTAATCAAATAATGATTTAGATATGTAATATTTTTCGATGGTAGAGCATAGAGTAACAGATAAGAATAACTCAATATACTACTAATAATATAGCTCCCGGCATATAAGTTGAACCTGGTTTTTAAATGACGTGACATGCGCAGTAGTGAATAATGTATCTAAACTTGCTACTGCGCATGTCACGTGATTTCAAAACCAGGTTCAATTTATATTCCGGAGACTACAACTAAGGCAGTTTTTTGGTCTAAGATTTATTAATCTGAGTATGATATCGGAGCTATGCATATTTACCCGAATCGTAAAGGTTTGCTCTATATATTTTATTGTTATTTAAACATATATTTGCTAGATTTTAATATCTAAATATTTTTAAGCAGAAAAAATCAATTCATCTTAGAAGTCAGGTGGGATTTAATCCTACATACTCTCGCTATCCAGGCGAGTTGTAATTGAGCTGATTTCAACTATTGTTTTTTTTTATTTCTTTAATTTGCATATCTTTCACTGTTCGCCTACAAAATACAAATCAATAGATAATCTTAACGTAATTATTATTCTTATCTAATTAAATATAATAATACTTCTTACTTCCATACGAATAAACCTAGTCCGAAGTAATATATAAGTAGATATGCTGGTATCATCACACAAACACCTACCCATTCCAGGACTCGAACCCAAGAGAACGCTTTCTATATGCAATAACCATGATATAAATCATGATTTGCTTATCCAAAAGTTGGCAGGTGCCGGTGTACACGGCAGTCTATTGAGATGGATTGAATCTTATATCACGAACAGAAGTCAGGCTGTCTGCGTAAAGGGATATTGCTCACAATTCCTGCCGGTGCACTCAGGCGCGGCGCAGGGGTCACATATTGCACCATTGCTCTTTTCTTTTTATATAAACGATATTGGGAATTTTCTAAAACACAGTCATTATCTCCTTTACGCGGATGATTCAAAGTTTTTTAAGTCATAAAGACGTCTGATGACTGCGTCAAACTGCAAGAAGATTTAATTTCTTTGGAAAAATATTGTGAAAATAATCAACTATTTCTAAATATTGAAAAGTATAGGGTTATTACTTATACTAGAAAATTGCAGGTTATTAAGTACGAATACAAATTAAATAGCATGTCCGTTAAAACGGCTGACACCATCAGGGACCTGGGTTTGATAATGGACTCACAACTTTCCTTTACCCATCACATTGACAACATTGTGAGTCGAGCGTTTCGTAATCTCGGATTTATCTTAAGAACTGGTAAACCCTTCAAAAAAGCCAGCACGCTCAAAATATTATACTTTGCTTTCGTTCGATCTGTTTTGGATTTCTGTAGTACTGTATGGAATCCCTACTACCAAGTTCATATCAATAGAATAGAAAGAGTGCAAAAAAAGTTTTTAAAATCACTTAATTACCGTTTTAATTATAACATTAAATTGTATGAGTCCTCCCTGAAACAGTATAGTTTACAATCCCTTCAAAATAGGCGTCAAATGTTTGACATTATATTTCTTTATAAAATATTAAATGGTTTAATAGATTCCTCTGAGCTTCTAAGCAAAATCAAATTCGTAAGCCGTATGCGTATACTTATGTGATCCTCTCGCAAGCGATCACTATTTGTCCCGCCATCTCTTACTAAATTGTACACACGTAACTCCTTTATTTACCGTTCCACCAACATATACAATAACGACTTCAACGAAATCGATTTGTTCAATTCTTCTCTTTGCAAATAAAAGAAAACTTTAATACATAAATTAGACAATGATAATTAATTAGTACATCCACTTATATTTGCCTCACAATTAACAATTAGCTTAAACATTTTTATCCTTATTGTTTTATCACCATCCATGCGACGATGTATAAATATATTGAATTGTATTTTATTTTTTAGTTTAATTTTGTCTAAAATTTATATAGAACGCTCATTTGTTTTAAATATTGTAATAGATACTCACATTGATGGCACTATAGGTCTATAGCTATAGCTAAAGAGAAAAAAATAATAATAATAATCAGATATCATGGTTATTGCATAGCCAAATACAAACCATTCTTCGAGCCGTGACTTAGGAAGTACAAAACAGCCATAAATAATTTGAATAAAATAACGTTCGTTCGTAAAATAAGTTATGCCACCATTCAAACTCATGATGCAAGTGTTAGTTTTAGATTCAATCTAAAGCTATACCAACCCTAACACGCAGATTGCCGCTAACAGCTGCAACGTATGTTCCTGGTACAGAAGTCCGGCTTGCTATAAAGGAACGGACATGGAACAAGGACTTCAGAAAAAAGTGCTTAAAATGTTAATTTTAACATGATGCTGTCCACGGTTTATAAGAAAACTCCAATGAAGCAAACTTTCATTCCTAAACATCGATTGCTTTTATAACATCATTTCATAGCCGCAATTGATGAGAAATTAATTTCAAAATAACAAAAATATAAAAAATAGAACAAAACAACATCAAAAGGTTTTCTGCGAGTTTGAGGTGTCGTAAAACCACGTAAGTAATTTCAGATAAATGATCTCACAGCAGGCCAGTGGCCACATTGCGGGTAGTAGGTAAAAACAGTAATCTTTATTCCTTGCCGTAAATGGCTCTTGTAAGGGAATCTAAACGTCAGGGTAGAGTATGTAGAACAAGTATAAACGTTTTGCTAATCCGATTAAATTAGTCTTATTTAAATGTGCGAAAGTATACGAAATAAATATGATTGTTTAAGTTAAACCGATATTGTAATAATTTCACTTTCACCATTCAGTATTTACCAAAAAACAGTCATAATCACAAATTAAATAAACTACTGGGCAAAACTACTGGGCAAAACTACTGGGCAAAACTACTGGGCAAAATTACTGGGCAATAAAAAGAAGATAGGTAAACATTCTATAGGTTTGTAATGTCTTTAAGCATTATATGACGTATCTATATTGACAGATAAAGGCGACCGGAGCAAAAAAGTAGTAAAATCCGGCCCTGGGGAAAGTCAGCCATGCGTGTCTATTCCACGTTTTGTATCCGAGCATATCGACTACCAAAAAAACACACCCTCCGACACGCGAACAGGCTGTTTATAAGTTTCATAATAACTTCACTATGATGTAACATTTTGTGAAATGAACACTTTTTACCGGTTCACTAATACGTTTATTTATATCTTATTTTGTTATTTTTATCCTACTTTCGAGGCACAAGTGTGTTCACAGATGATCATTGCATTAGTCATCTTATTGACATAACCTTTAGTCATCTTATTTTACTTGAGGGAGACTCTGTACCAGGGTCGTCTGCTTAGGTACCTCCGTCTTACCTATTTCTGCCGCAAACCAGCAGTGCTTGCATTGCTGTGTTCCGGTTTGAAGGGTAAGATATGGCAGTGAAATTACTAGGTACAGTGACTTTACATCTTGTGTCACAAGTTGGCAACGTACACTGTGGTTCTTGTGGGGGTTGCAGTTTTGCTGCGAATCTAAAGCCGGAATTACATTATTGTGTCGGGGTGTGTCGTGGCGCCTTCTGGTAGCATCTGGCGCGTATCTGAACTATCAATTTTGTATGTGTAGAATTACATTATTCTCGTGTGGTATGTCGTGACGCTCTCTGGCGCGTTAACGATCTGGCGATTTAGATCGGAGACACAACGGTGGAGGGGATATGTCGCGACACAACACACGAGAATAGTACGCTTGGCTATCTGTCGTGGCGTTGTCTCTGATCTAGCCGAGAGCATGTTTACTTTATGGTAATGTTAATAGTATGTGGCTTGTTTATTTATATTCATACTAGCTTTTACCCGCGGCTTCGCCCGCATTTTTATTCTTTTTTTTTAATAAAAAGTATCCTATGTTACTTCTAATACCTCCAAAAATATATTTACGAAGTGACGACGACGAAATGTAGTGTCTTCTTTTTTAATATCTTTATCAATCATAGAATGGATATCTGCAAATTGTCTATGAGTAACTCTATAATAAAGTTGAAATCGTTCTTCAGCACTCTCTAATTCTTTAACGAGACAATGAAATTCTCCTCTACTGCTTCTTTATCTGTTTACTGGATGTAAACAAAACCTTCTCTTTCTTCTTTCCTTTTGAACTGATTGCATTAGAAAAAGAAATGAAAGATCTTCATCAAAATCACTGTCAGAGCTCGAAGAAAACATTTTACTGACCCAAACACACGAAAGACTACTGGATGACTAAATGAAAATTGCGCCAGAGCGGTCCACGACACGCCTTATAAATGTAAACGGTCGCCGCCACAACACAACGCGCCACGACACACCCCGACACAATAATGTAATTCCGGCTTTACAAGAGCCACATGTATTATAGGTGACTGTTACCACTTACCATCAGGTGGGCAGTTTGCTTGTTAGCCAACTTTCAGCAATAAAAAAATAAAAAAAACCCCTGAAAATATATGAATATATATAAACGTCACAATATAAGAAATAAATCAGTACCATATAAATAACGCGCAAGCCATCTGATAAATATTAAGTGTAAGCGAATTTTTTGGATAATAAATTTAAGAAGAATGAAAGTTAAAGATAAACCGGGAATATATTTTAAAATTGTCCGTGGGCAAGAGTTCCTTTTCTGATATTTTTTATTTCAGATCTTAATGTTTTTTAATCTTTTCAGTGCTCCGCAACGAGTTCGTTATAACTACACGTGTCGTAGTATGCGTTTAACGTCAAATACTTGCCATGGAAAGGCTATTTTAAAAGAGTAAATACTGTTAGAAATTACAACCTCTTTTAAAATGACAATGACAAACATTTGACTAGAATATTACTGTTACGTTGTAAATAAGTAGAATTGTACGTCTAAATATTCTGCAACTGCGTTGTATAAAATATTTGGAGAAAGATACATTATTTCGTTATCATATTAGCAGCACAAATGATTCAACATAAGGTTATAACGACAGTGTCAATTTCAAATTGGTCGCAGAAAATGTCATCCCTAAGCTAAAATTTTTTTTTTTTCAAAGATATTATAAAATATTATTACGTTATAGGGGTAGTTAGTCAAGAGCCCTATTATTTAATAACTTTACCTTTAAAAACAGGTTTATTATTGATTAATCACCACTTTTTTTATGTAACTGAATGGTCATGCATGGTAACAGAGATGTTTATGTAAGTATTTTAATATTTCCGTATAATTTTACAATTTTAAAGTAGCTCTAACGGAATAATTTGCTATTATTTCGTTATAATAAAGTTTCGTTCCAAGGTGAAACGACATTAAGCATTAAAAATACTCCTCTGTTACTGCACAACTATTTTACTAGATAAAGGTAACAGAGTTGTTATTATTGAACTGTTAGAAGCTATGGTTGAATATATTAGGCAGGAGTCAATATATTAATAGAATAATCTAATAAAGTACATAATTTGTTCCAGATTATAAATAGAATCCCACTGTTGCTCTAATGGCTGCTGAAAAACAGCGACGCTATAGAAAAAAGTGCATACTAAATTTAGAAAAGGCAGTATAAGCTAAAAGAATGGATTTAGAACGGTATCATGCAAAAAACGCCTGGTAAAAGTCATGACTCCAGGTGAGCATCGATTATCTAAAAAAAAGAAGAGATTACCTAAGAGCACTTTGAATAATTATGGATCCACCAGAATCTGGAGCTCAGACACCCACCACCTTCAGATAGAGTTCCACGTACTGTTTCACTAAGATTTGTTACTGCTCGTCTACTATCTACTCCTCAGCCATCGATTCCAAGACACCGTGGTGTAAGTCCAAATATATCTACAAAAGCTCGAGATAGAAAAAAACAAAAAGAAATAGAGAAATTTTATGACATTTGTGAGTAAATTCGTTAAAAAAGTACAACTATTTTAGTATTCCTACAATTGTTACTTTTATGTCCCTAAATATATAAGAGTAAGATTTAAAATAATATGAAAAGCTGATACTTGACTCTACATTTTATACATATATCTGATTTATACTTTTCTTTGTAATGCACAATATATTTTTATGATTTAAGTCAATTTAAGTAATTTATAGAAAAAAAAATGTTTTACAAAACATAGAAAGTAACAGAGTTTAATTAACTTAAATTATTATAAATACTTACTAAAAATAACTTAAATACTAAAGGCAAGTGCTCGCGACCAACCACGAAATCGTATTTGACAAGGTTGTCCACATAGCATGCGTACATACTTTTGCTGTCACGTTTTTCTACAACCGATTTTGAATTGACCCGACAACATTTCAAACGTGTTATTCAAAAACAGGGCCCTAGGACAAATCCTACCTTGCGAGCACATTGCAGACTCTGCTTGCAATAAACTCTTGGTCTTATTGAAATTCCGTCTGGATGCCTATGCCACTGTTAACATTATTTAGAGAAAATATTTTGTAACTTGTAAACCTTGACAAATAATTAAGTTAGTTACTTATTACATATTAAATAACTTGTGACTTGAAATTGCTTATGCAATATCTGTTGTCACTTTCAATCAAATTTAAAGATGGCAAATTTATAAGTGACGAAAACTTTAAAATGTATATATGCAAAGTTGATATCGTGTTAAATAAAATGTTTATATTTTAAAATAAGTTCTGAATTTTAAATCTTTTCTCAGACGCGATAATATTATTTAAAAACTTACATTCAGATCTCAGGTTTCAGATGGCCTTAGTTTCGGTAAAGTATATTATTAGTTAACCTAAACAGGCAAAGAAGTCAGATTTAAGCTGTTTTGACTAATTTTAATAATTGTATGCTAAAAACGTAAGCAGCAACCATATTATGTCCAATATATTTAATTATTAAGATATACATGTAATTAGTATGTATTAAGGGCACTCATTACTTCCCTGCATCCTGATTATACTGGTAGTGTCATATTGATTAAGATGGTCACTGTATGTTACATTCAGTGACCTTCTTAATCATACAAATGTTGATTTACTAAAGGTCTATGTTTTCACAAAACCCATTCAAGGACCCGTGAAAATCGGACAGATCTATTTAACGTAGTACACCATACACAAGTTCCTACTTTAAAAACAGTAAGAATTTTTTTATTTATGATTATGAATTAGAATTAAATAATCAGGTTGATTTCCTAACTACAGCCTACACACTGTGATTTACTTTTCGTCGATTACAATGTATAACTAACAATTTATGACTGAAAAATTAAAAGTTATCTTTCTAATGAAAATTAATAAGTTGAATCGGGAGAACTGAATGGTAAAATCAAAAGTAGCACTGGACCAGAATTCATTATAAAATAATGCGTATGTATATAAGCAATATCAGAGTGAATTTTAAGTAGGGCAGTCGCTCTCGCCATAACCCCTATACACAGGTTTTGTCTACTCAGCCATAACGCTAACATTAAGGTAGCGTTATGTAATAGGCCCGCATAATGGTATGTAAGTGGTGTTTAACAGGTAGGGTTGTTAATGCCATAAGTACTACATTTTGGAAAAAATATGTAATAGTGTTACTTATTAAATTTTAAATTAAAAATCCAGCAATCATAAACATTGAAAGATATTAAATTTATGATCCTATATACTATTTTTTAATTTAAATTAATTATTCTGAAGCTATCGAAAGGGGAAAGAATGATTTTTTGTTATTTGTATTCATAAATTATATTACTTACTTATAGAGAGTTTATTTGTAATAAGTAATAAATTATATAGAGTTTGTTTAATAAAGAATGCATTTATATAGTTAGCAATATACTAATAAAAATATATATTTTTTCATCTAATGTATAAAAGTCTCAATGTTTCAAAGTCTCAAACACTAAAGATTCTGTATTCGAATTCTAGTAGGGCCCCTATGAGGAGGGTTTATATACTTGTTTATGTATGAAAACCATTATTTATTATCTGTATCACAATATCTGCCAAATTCGGGACTAAGTCATTGGTGTGAATTGTCTTAATATTATTAACAAAAAATAACAATAAACACTTTTACCCAAGTTTTTATTTATCGTACTTGTATGTATCTGCGTGTACGAAATAATGTGTCATACCTTGTTGACAGCCCTAGTTGAGCCCGCTACGCTGTCGGCGAATGGCCCAGCACCATTCGCCATGTGGTCAGCATTAACGGACACTCGAATTCCTCCCCAGGTCAACAAGCCGGCCGATTTAAGATGCCCCCGATAAGCTCGCTTCCAGATCTTATCACTGACCTCCGAATATCGATTGGTTAGCAATTTGCTTGAAAACTGAGACACGCCTATGAAGATTGTATACCCCGAATTTTGATACGCTTCATCAATTCTTCCGACGAAAGTACTGTCAGGATTAATTATAGCGCTGGATGTTTTGTATTCTCAATCGCAAAAGGCAATCTGAATTATAAACTATTATTATTTTATTACCCACTAGGAAAAATTTTACCTCTAAAAAAAGTTGCAAAATTGTTCAGTACGTATTAATAAATATTCTAGGCGGAATAGTATTTCATTGCTTATAAATATTTGATATTTATGAAATTGGAGAGGATAGAGGTTAACGTGTACGACCTGTCATTGCGGAGGCTAAGCAACTTTCGCAAGGGTTGTTAATGGGAGAGATGACCAAAAATGTCTGGGGTGGTTGGGATCTACCTCATAGCGGTCTACCCCTGGCAATCCCAGCGCGCTGGTAGGCTCTGCAAGCCGCCGCCTGACTCGCGACCTGCTGAAATCCGTCGCCAAGCAGCACTGCTGCATTCCGTCAAAGGGCGGGAGTGCCAGTGCCAATGGGCGTTGGTAATAAGTCAGTTACGCAGCGTGAGACCAGTCTTGTTATCTTGGCAATGCTGTTCCAGGTAACTCATTCTGGTAGCTGGAATCGAAGCACGGTTTTAGCCGTTGGCCGACCGCAGTTAGTAGGGGGCCCAACTAGCGCGGTAACCACATGTGAAAGGCTGCCCCGCAAACTCGTGGAAAATCCGAAAATGCTCCACCATGCAAGTAAGCGACTGGATGGGAGGACCCGGTGGCCATTTTGGGGGGTTTGTGCATCCCCGCAGTCACCCGTCTTCCGCAGTCGGGTGATTTTCTCTGTTAGGTTAGTTAAAGCCCAAGCTTTTAGCCCAAGAAAACTTCCATGGTCGACAAAGTAGCGTCTCGACTGAAAATCCTACCCCCAACATACACCATCACGACGAGAGAGAATAGAAAGAATTTAAAACAACGGCTGAACCTTAAGCTCCTCAAAAGGCTGATTAAGTCGTTGTTCCCTGCTTAATCTTCCTCTGCAGATATTAGCACCCGCCAATCCGCATTGTATCTGCGCCATTATTGTCATTAAGATGGGGCACACGCTGACGCAGACGCAGCCGGTACCAATGGGTTGAATTGTTTATTGTCTAATGAAGAACTCAAGATCATAATAGTTTTGCCACCCATTTGATAACGGGAGCACTGGGAAGTGTTTAACTTTCACGATAACAGATTGAACGCTCTAACCACTGCATCATCGCGTTTCTCACTATGTAACAACAGCTTTCATTTAACTGCAACGTTAAAGTAGGTGTTTTTTTCAGAGAAAAATTAGATTGGATTTTTAAACAAAACAACTTACCAAACAAACAAATTATAAAAAGACTTCAAATACAGATACCTAAAAATAAACTTCAATATTGTAATTTGTGTATCAGTATACTATGACGGCAGACGGCAACAAAAGCAATAGCCTTCGTATGGTTTTGTAGCAACACCAAGTTTAGGGTTACCGCCACTGAAGCCTTATTGAGTCGGCTGTGGCAATATTGACACAACTGAGGTGTACGTCGCACTGTACTGACGTAGTAAAATTGAAGGGAGTAAGTTAAGCTATGTAACCTTTTTTATATAACTTCCTTCAAGGCTCTACAACCTAACAAATTTTTTTATTAAAACTCTATTGTTATAATTTATTTATCTTTTTGATAAAATAATTACTATAAATAAGACAGTTTGTATGAGCCTTAATTATAATATAAAATAACATAATATTAATTACAGTTTTAAATACAACAAAAAAAAATTGTGTCTATTAGAACTGGATTTTAGTCGTGTTGTTTTGACACTCCAATTTTGCATTAACTGCTTGATTTAGAATGTTATGCACCTAATGGCCAGCGTCGGAACTAATTCCCCAAAGCCTTTAAATCGAAGGTACGAATTGCCGATATCCACTAATTTAAACGTCTTTTTCACCGAAAATCCACTGCAACGACATTCCGAGGGGTAAATGAAAGTTTAAAGCTAATTTTAGTATTAAATAACTTTAGTATTAGTAATAAGAGGATTAATATATACACAAATATCATTATAAATAATGATTTTATCACACAAACCTTAGTGCATACTACAGTATGTGGTGAAAGACATATTATATAGTGATACTATACTTAACAATTAATATACATATTATTAGATGCGTGTAATATCTGGCAGAGCAGAATAGTCAACGCCAAGTCGTAAAAGGCTGCTAATGACATCGACATCTCTAATTACTTACTAATACTAAAAATATGCTATTTGATTATTTTAATTAGCTGTTTTATATGAATAATTCGTTGTACGTTTAAAAATTGTAAAACAGGAAATCTATATTTATCAGTGATTCTACTGTATGGTTCTTATATTGTCAAATATATGTTGAACGAAATTATATGAACAATAATAATGGTTAACATTTAATTATTTACGAAAACGGATTAACTAGAAAAAAAATAGTATGTAATGTTATTTATTTTTGTTGTGTTGCAAATATTTTATAGAGATGTTATACTACCAATATATGCATTGTGTCACTCAGTTACATTATTTGCTCTTTGAGGCACAAACCTTCGCAGTTCGCTTTGATGTACATATCTACTAGCAGTTTAAGTTGACATAGCTGGGACCGATACTGTTCATGATTTAGCACTTCAAAAGCGAAGTTTACAATCGGTTTTAGCTTCGCTTACCTAGCCAGCAAACCAAGCTTAATAATAGCAGGACTAGTTAAATTATGAGATCGTTGACTTAGCTTTACTCGTCGTTGACCGCAAGGAAAATAATACTTCATTCAGTATCTTAAATATTTTGTAAGACAAACTAAGCTACTAAGTTACATGGCGGAATATGTCTTAAAGGAATGTCTCATCATGACCAATAAAATTCCCATGTAATTTTATTTTTTCTGCTTAGTTTATGGTATGTGTACTAAAAGACTTTAAGTATTAGATATATTTACATTATATACTAGCTGACCCAGCCACGCGTCGCTGTGTTATAAATTAAAATAAAACCTATCCTATTTATTAAGTTACATCAAATAACATATAGTTACGAAGTTTGATCAAAATGGTTTAAGTAGTTTAGGAGTCCATCGCGGACAAACAACGTGACACGTAATTTATATATATTAAGATATATCACAAAGGATGATTATGAAAAATATATCTAACTGATACTTAAAGAACTGATACCTGCTATATTTAAATTAGATGTTTTAGAGTAAATTTTATTTGTGCCATGATCTTACCCCGTAAGATTTTAAAACTTCACACTACACTGCGGAATCATCATAACAAAACTCCTCAACACGTGTTGTGCAAAAACAAAGTTGCAAGAATTTATAAAAGCACTCTAAAAGTTTTGTACTAATTACCACATTCAAAGGTATTATTTTAACATCGTTATAAAGACATTTACTCGCTATAAAGACTCCATGGTTGCATAACGACTGCAGCTTACGACTACGATATATCACTTACTGCTCATAGTTATCGGTCTTCCATTTGGGTTATACGTCTGGTATGTTCTCAACGAACAATCTCATATAAAATTTACAATTTACTTCACTCATGTTCACATATGCTGGCTTCAAAGTAATACATGTTAATATACCTGCTATGTAAATAAAATATACTTTTTAACTGTTTGTTTACCCAAATAAATAGAGAAAATAAAATACAAATAGAATTTGTATTTGAAACATTTGTTAGTAAAGTAGTAGTTGTCTCAAGATATACTCGTATACACGTGGTAGGTAGAGTTTACACATATTGTAGGATAAAAGAAAGAGTTTGAAACAAAATTCGATGACAATAAAGGAGATCGTAGAAATCACAAATACTCAAATTAAATCAACATTCAGAGAGTCCATTAGAGTTTAATTTGTATTGTAATTACGATTAATCTTATTAGCATGATGTTAAATAAGTTGCTATTTGTTATTGCCTGCTTGCCATGACGTCCATTTTAATTTTTTTTTCGAACGTTAAACAATCTTTGATTATTCTTTTAATACATAATATAGTATTTAAGATCCCACAAATGAAATCGATTATTTAATTATTAATGTTTTAAAACTAGTTGTATGTGTAGAACAATGAATTCAATTTCTTAAAAAGTTCCTTAGCAAAATTATTTAAGAGAACTCTCAAAAATTTTTATATTTTAAAATACACTTTTACATTTATTAAACAGCTATTAATAATAATATAATAAAAAATATTTTTTACATTCACTCCAATAAGCCGAGCCCAAAGTAAACACTGTTAAACTTGCACTATTACTAAGGTAAATAAATAAATAATAAATAAAATACAGTAATACATTGTGGGAAGCTGGCATCCATGCTAGGTAAGACCTGTATTACGGACTGTCAGGTCCGTTAAGTTAATTTAGGACTTAATTAAGGACCCGTTTAAGTTAAAATTAAATAAGTACTTAACCAATACCTATTCCTAAGATTTTTGTCGAAATAACAATGGATATGCATGTACATGAGGATTCGTAATTAGAGTTTTTGTGTGTATGGTATGTGTGTTTGTAAATGTATGTGTAATGTGGGTGTGTGTTGTGTGAAAGATTGTGCATAACCTGGATAATGAGTCAGCAAACTATGGTTAACAATTTTTCTGTTGCATCATAATCCAAACACAGGAGCCAGTCTGTCACTGCTTTTTTACAAGCTACTTTGTTGAGTGCATAAATGGAAAGAGCTGAATTTAGTATGTTATATAGGAATGATCCCGAAAAACCAAAGAATCTCTGAGCAAATCGACTTTTGCAAACGTGCACGGGGCAAACTCTATATTTACGACGACAGTGTTCAAATTTCTTTGGGTCATAGATAAGACAAGTGTGCTTTCTTATTACTGTGTTTAGATCAAATAACTGCCGCACAGTGAGGACCTTCCATTCCTTGTATAAATCCATGGTGGAATATAGAAATGGTAAGCCTAGACTAACCTTCAGGACTGCCCTTTGAGCTCGTTCCAATTTAATCAATAACGATTTAGTTGTGCCTCCCCAGACCGTAAGACAGTATGTTAAAATAGATTGACAGAGGGCATAGTATATAGAAGTTAAATTTTTCTATCTGTTACTTTTCTAAGAGTTTTGAATATGAAGATCAGTTTACGGACTCTGCCCGTCATTACATCTACGTGAGGTGCAAATGAAAGCTTGTTATCGATCAATACCCCCAAGTATTTAATGCAATTTGTTGACTCAATACGAGGACACGTACACGGAGTCTTGCATGGATCCGAGCAAGAATGTGCAACCAATAGAGCCATTGATGGAGGTGTGGATTTTAATGTAAATGTATGAGGTATTTTGTTTTGGCAGCATTTATTGTAAGCACATTATCCGAAAGCGATCTCATCACAAGATTTAAACCCTTTTGCGTAAACTGGAAAGTTTCAGACCAACTCTCACCCCTGAAAATAAGAGCTGTATCATCAGCAAAAGCGACGACTTTTCCATTTGGTATATGAAGGTCACATAATCCATTCATATAAATGAGAAATAAACTCGGTCCGAGGATACTTCCTTGGGGAATTCTGCAAGTAGTGTGAAGTCCATCACTTATATGAGTGCCAATCTTAACCTGTTGTATACGACCTTGCAGATAGTCTCGAAAAAGGGACAATTGTATACCCCTCACTCCCATATTTTCAAGCTTGTGAATAAGTATGGGGACAGAAACCGTATCAAAAGCCTTTGCTAGGTCAAGGAATACCGCAATAGCCTTCTTTTTATTATCAAGGCTATCCACTATATATTCGGTAAGTGTATGAACAGCATCAGCAGTACTCCTATCAGAACGAAAACCGAATTGGTTAGACGAAATAAGCTTTTTACTCTCCAGGAAAATTGTTAGCCTTTTATTCATAATACGCTCCAATATTTTGGATAATGTCGGTAAGATCGATATAGGTCTATAGTTGTTGACGCAGGCTTTGTCCCTAGACTTGTGTATAGGCTGTATATGTGCAATTTTGAAAGCTTGGGGGTATACACCCGTACTTATGGCCAGATTACATATATAGGTAAGGGGTGGAACAAATATATCTTTAAATCTTTTCAAAAAATTACAAGAAATACCATCAGGACCCTCCACGTTACTACTTTTTAAATTCATGATAATGCTGCCCACTTCCCCATCATCCGTAGGCAGAAAACCCATTGAGCTAGATGGAACATTAATTGAAATCGAGATTGTTCGTTCATTGTTTTTCGAGATTTTCTCAGCTAACGTTCTTCCAACATTTACAAAGAAACGATTAATCGCATTTATAGATTGTAAAGGTTCCGATGTAGACAACAACTCACTAGGCACATGACAATTTGCATTTTTGAATGTTATATCCTTGACAATTTGCCACAGCCTTTTACTATTCCCAGTAGCCTTTTTTATTTCTTCTCGCTCATGCTCCACCTTTAAACGTTTCAGTAAACCGTTGCAAAAGTTGCGATATCGTTTGTAGGAAATTAACAATGTTTCATCGTTAGGGCTACATTTAACTTTTTTATGCAAATGATCTCTATGCTTCATACACCTCAGCAATCCTGGTGTGATCCATGGTTTAGTTATACTTTTCCGCTTAGAGACCTTGAAACATGTGGTGTGGTGGGATATTACAGATTTAATAATTGATATAAAATAATTTGCAGCAGAGTTTACATCAGACAATTCATAAAGTGGATCAAACTTAAGCTTCAACATGTCATTAGTGAGACTTTCGTAATTTGTTTTTTTGATGGTATAATTTAATTTTTTTATTTTGTGACTTAACTTTATAAAGCAGATAACACCATCGTGGTCGGTTATTGAAGTGTGAGGGACGAAACAGCGGGCCGGTAATTTAGTCTTCAATAAGACATGATCAATACATGATCTACCATGTGTAGGAAGAGAGTGAGCTGCTAATAGTCCGTGAAAGGCACACATATTTAAATATGATGAAGCATATGGATCAGTGGTACCTACAATAGTATCGATATTTATATCACCCGTCAAGATTATGTTTTTGGATGATGCGTAACTTGAAAGTAAAATGTTTAAAGACTCTAGAAAAGGGTCAACATTTCTATAACTGGGTGGACGATAAATTGCAATAATAATTGTGTCGGTATTTACTTTTAATAATAGGCAATTAGCATCGACAAGATGAGGTTCTTCCACTTTCACTACTAAACTCTTTCTTACTAAGACAACAACACCTTCATTGTGGGTTCTATTTTGGATGGTAGAAAAGTAGTAGTATCCATCTAATGTAGGGATTGTAGCATTTTTAAACAGCCAACATTCAGTGAGCACAATATAATCCCAATCAATGTTTAGTCTCAACAATAGAGTATTAAAATTGTCAAAATTGCATCTTATGCTTCTTATATTCTGACACAGAAGCTTTAAAGAAGTTGTGGAAGTAAACATTACATCTCGACATTGCTCAACATCACATATCGAAGACTCTGCGACCGTTACGGAATCTAGGCTGTTATTAAGATAAAATAATTGGTTGAATTTTTTTGTAAAACATGAAAGTCACAGATTCATAAGACAGTAAATGATACAGTGGACCAAAACTAATAGTTATATAGTCATGAGGAGAGATCCAGTCAGTGAATTTCCCATTATAGCACTTTTCAAAGACAAAGGATATAAAAAGGTATATACCTGGCAATGCAGTTGCTTGCACACAGCTGTTAATCAAACGTTTGCGTTAGTTTAGTGTTGTGATGTGAAGACAATCTGTTTGTGTTCGGGGATGTGAGCAGTTTCTTAAATTTAATAGCAATAACACTTTCAAATAGATTAATAACTCTAGGATTAAATATATCTTAAGACTAAAGTAGTACTATAACTCTAACATAATGATACTGTAGTATGGATTCAATAGGTTGTAAAATATTATTTCAACACAATCAACAGTCACTAGTCATATTTTGTCCTTTAGAGCAGACAGATCCGCTTCAGTATCTATACGGATGCGCGTAGATCCATCATCTTTCCGAAGGTACACTTGTC
Organism: Calamotropha paludella; assembly: GCA_927399485.1. Lineage (NCBI taxonomy): Eukaryota > Metazoa > Arthropoda > Insecta > Lepidoptera > Crambidae > Calamotropha > Calamotropha paludella. The sequence continues at coordinate 14,026,882 of OV656804.1, read as the reverse complement.
CATGGGAAGTCCAGCAATACTTGAAGTGGAAATTAGTGGCAAATTCTCTTCCTTGGGCGAATAACTTTCTATTTTTTCCTGTCAGATTTTCAGAAACATAAATAGGTGATTTTGTACCGTCATAGTGTAAATGGGTAGAATTTAATTTATCCTCTCTACCCTTGCTTTTATTAAATGCTGTTACAGCTTTTAGTAGCTCTTCTTTTAGTAATACAGAGGTAAGCTCTGCAATAATTGGTTTTTTACCAGTCCTGGAGTTTGTTCGAAAGACGTTTACCACATCATTCGGCTTAATTTGAACGTTTACAGCTTTTCCAGTCCCTAATATTGCGTTTAACAAATCTTTTTTAGTTTCGCCAGTTTTTAACAGGTAAATTTTTTAATTCAATAGCTGCCATTCGAGACTTCTTATCTAGTTGATCCATCTTTTCCTCCAATAAACGAATGTATTTTCGGTCATTTGTTCTCTCGTTTTCCATTTGTTTGAGTTTTTCTGAGATTTCATCGTATTTGGCGGATATAAATTCAACGGACTCCTGCAGTCTCGCATTTTGTTCTATAAGTTCATCTCTCACAGATTGCAGCGAAGTTGAATGCAAAACTTATCCTTCTTTTAATTCCTTGAACATATTAAATATCATAGCTTTAAATTCTTCAAAACTATCAAAATCAAAAACCTCCTCACGACGTCTCTTAAAACGCTGTGATGCAAAAGCAGGTGGCTGGGTTTCTTCTTCTACTGCAGTACATAGGTTTGGGTCCGAAAGGAAGAGAGACTCAGCCCGAAGAGAAGTATTACGTCCACTGGGTGGCGTTCTTTTCAGTGGCATTATACAGCTTTTGAAAATCGTAGTCTATATATATGAAAAAACTCGAGTGATACTCGGTTATATGCCGTACACACAAGCGTTAAAAACAAATGAAATAAAAAACAAAATAAAAAAGAATGTAAGATTCTTTGGTTTCGAACTCCGGAGTAAGAAACGTATTTCCATTGAGTTCCCGCTCGACTAACGATGCTCACTTCGTAGTCGACGAAATATCTAATCAATTCATCAAAGGACGACTATTCTGTTTGTCGCCACACAATAGACAGTACAATAACAGATGAACATAAATATATCATACATAAATAAGTAATATTCAAATAAATAATTATCTTAACCATGATTCAAGTACAAATATTCGTATTCGTCACCTAAACATCTGCCCCTTCCAGGAGTTAAATCCGCGATCGTTTAGCTTCGAAGGTAAAGCCACACGGCCAAATGCATTGTTAAAATCATTTTCACTTTTCAACTACTTTGTTAACCGCACGACACTAGTCAGATTTAAATAATATATTTCATTGGATTACAATAATAGTATTAAAATTATAACAACAATGTCTTATGGGAAGGGACCAAACTACTTGAATCATTCATCCATACCAAGCTATAATTTGATAGCGAGCAATAGATCTTAAAAGCCACACTCATAAATAACATTGTTTCTCAATCGGACGCTATATATATTTTGTAATTATAACTCAGTACTGTTACATCTTTTTACAACTATTGCAGTCACATTTAGAAACCGTACAATATTAATAATCGTTTTACGTGACGGCATCGCTGCCCAACAAAAATAAAATAACAGCAAATCTCAAAACAACAAAGTGAAAAAAATAATAATTAAATATTGACTATAATCTTTTGCAGCACTGTCATAGAATATCTTAAAAAAACTAAAACTTTAAGGTTAAAACACCTTGCATGTTTAATATTTTTTATTAAATACAGAAAAGTCATGTTTGAATTTTGATACGACCTTTTAACATTTCACAGATTTGGGGAGCGGTGATGCATTAATTAGCATTTAATTTAATTTATTATTATTTATTACACACAACCACATTACATTATATATATTTCTTAACAGTGATTCAAATCTGTGAATATTGGTTTTGGGAAATATGGGATATTAAGACAAATCGGATTGCTAAGGAACAAAGTAATGACCCAAGCAATAACTTATCTAGTAAATGAAGTGTTGACAAGCTTAAACGACAAAAATATACAACTGCAGTGTTACTCAATATATCAAGGTCGTTGAATTTTTGCTTTCAAGATAAACTTTCGAGAAGTTGCTAATGAAAATACTAAAATACTTTGACGGGCTTGTTTCTAATCTGCCTTAAAATATAATCTTTGTATTATAAGGACAAATACACATGACTAATGACCAATTACATTTACAACTACTGTCATAAATAAAAGACACAAAACCAAATCACATGCTTGAAAAACCAGGTCAATTCCTACGTCCGAACGTTCCTTCATACGAGTGGCTTGAATAGAAATATCTCTAGTATCACAGACGAGTTAATTCAATTTTATTTGTAGCGATGCATTCAGTTCTTTATTCGTTCTGCTGCAAGGTATTGACTGGATTGTAATCTAAATTGTTTTACAAAACAATGCAATTCTATTTTAATGAAAGATCAATCGTCTTATGAGAATGAATTGCACAAATATTTTTTATTTCTCACGAACAAGAATTGTTCATGATGTTAATTGAAATGCGGAGGCATCAAAGAAAATGTGTAAAACAAAAACAACACAATCTACCTTATTATATTTAGTACATTCAAAGGCAGTTTAGCCTTCTGAAACATGTCAAACCTCAAACTTGAATGCAATAGACCCTAAGTATAATTGTGAAATTTTACATTATTTGAAGAATTGCGAGCTTTTAATTACACAAGAGTGACAAAATCACTTAATCTAAAATCTAAGATTACAGTTGTTTGTGTGTTTGTCTGTCCGCTCTTTTTCCATTTTATCAATAACGTTACCATAGCAACGCGTTTACCGCAAATAGTTCGTCTACCGGACGCTAGATGGCGCTAACGGAAAATATTTAATAATAGAAAAAAATATAGAATTTTTTCACCCGTGCAAAGCCGGGACGGGCCGCTAGTAGAATCAAACCTATCAATGTATTTGTTTTAAAAGTAATCAACTTTGACCATTTATTTAATACCGCATTGAACAGACGTTGAACTATGACACATTAAAGATTTTTTTCCATGACTCTCATTGGTTTTCGACCTGCTAATGTCAGTTTGCTATATTATAGCCAGTGAAAGAAATGAAATTATTTATTATTATTAGTGGTGAATTTAAATTTATCTTGAAATATAGACAATTTTTCAATAATGAAACAATGCTACAATAGTATTTTAAGTCAAGCTTAGTAACTTGTACAAATCTTACCATATGAAGATCTTTACAAACATTTTTTTGTTATTTGAGCGTTTCACTGCCAGACTTTTTATATTCAAAGAAATTATAACGAGAAAAAATTCTACTTGTGTCAAGTGTCAGGCGAGACCCCAACCGTCGCTATCCGGGCGAGTGTTGTTCCAATTAAGCTACCAAGACCTTGGCAGACCCGTCCAAGTATTTCATAAGCAGACGTCAGCGCCGTCTCTTCATGTTCTAGATATTACTACTTACAACATCGAGTATAATATTTTTACAAGTATCGACCAATCTATAAAGAAGAAACAGCTATGTCAAGCATTTAATTGCTAGATTTTTATATCTAAAGATGTTATCGAACCCACATTGACATCGTAAGAGATATAGGGGAATGAATTATAGTGCGGTGTATTTTACTGAAAGTGTAACTTATTACAAAATTAACAAAATTAAAATTTTGTCGTCAATTCAATAAAACCCATGCATTGATTTTAAATGCAGAAATTTTAATTAAGACAATAGTTGTGATCACCTATTTCATTTATTTATTATATTTCATAACAAACATTTTAACACCCCAGAACAAGTTGAGCTTTGAAAGTGCCACTTATTGAGTCACACCTTCAAAAGCCTTTATGATTCGGGAGCCCTTTATGTTTCTCTCGAATTTTATTAAAATGATCAAAGTTGATCCTCCTCCGCAAGGTGGAGGATTATAATGATTATAATAATTTTCAATGAGAATATGTGTAGGTATTTATTTTTTAGGAACGTCGGAACATCCATGGATGGATCTAGTTCGCGGTCGATTTACGAGAACCTCTCCGCCCCGACCCACAAGTTCTTTTCGTTCTGTCTGTACTGCCCACTACCACTTTACCTAAGCAATCTTTCGGGCTATGTCATTTACTTAAGTTTTCTTTTAGATTCTATCATGCAAGGAAACTCCAAGCGTCGCTTTCTTCACTGCTTGCTCGATAACCTCAAGCCTTCTTATGAGACCGATAGTTATTGATCATGTCTTACTCCCGCATGTCATCCATTACTGGGTCCACACACCTGACGAGATGGGTTTAAGAGAGATCTCTGTCTCTTACTTCTTAAATAAACTGTCTCTCATAGGTAAACTTAATAAAAAAAGAAAAGAAAAAAAATATAGATTTAATTCTAACATGGTACATATATTAGTATCATTAGGTTAAGTTATCCGCTACATGTTATACCAAATATTAGGTATTTAATATGTTCAGTTTACATAATTATGCAAAAGAAAAGATAAATAAATGAAAGCAGTACAAGCATGGGTATTATTGAATTGGTAACAAAATTTAAAAGTTCGTCAGTTTTTGTAACTAGTAACACTTTTGTAAAATACACCACAATTAAATACGTTCCGCGAGTTATAGGTACTATTTTTTCTTATATGTCAAAGAAATTGACCTGAATTATATCATATTACTGCTGTTTGAATTAATTATTATTTTTAATTATATTAAAGTTTGCAGAAGGAAAATCACTTCTCACTTAAAAAATTAGACTGATTAGCTATAACAAACCTCAACTAAGATTTAATTTACCCACGTTCTTACTAACTGTGGCTTAACAGTATCATTACAAGCGTACTTATAATTTGTATTGCATAAAAAATCCTCGAACACAATGCTAATTGCTCGTGCTCCCCAGCTGACGGGCATCCGTGTTTTTGTTCCTTTGCCATTCTTGGGCGAGTCTACAGTGTAACAAGTAATATTTATTCTCTGATGATCTATTGTCCTCGGTTACAGGCTAGAGCTACAACTGCGCTCTTTCCTATTTGTAAACTGCGTGATGAATTTTCCTCGTATGCTATATTAAATACGTGGAGAGTTAATTTTTCTTTCCAAGGCTAACAGAAACAAATTAAATTGCCTTTAAACCGTCAACTTTATTGCCAAAGCAAAAATAGACTGTTGACAATTTGATTGTTAGTAAATAAAACGAACACGTTCTTAGAAAATGTACTAAACTTTTTGCTTGCATTATTTATCAATACTGCATTAAGGTTTTGCGAAATGCTTCGTGACCGAACTGTTATTATTACCGTGACAACTTCATCCTAGCAGTTTTTGTCATTCATGAAGTGGTCGTTTTGTTACTATTAAAATTCACTTTTCTTTCATATTTTATAGGATATTGACGAAATTATAAGATTTCGTATGCTTGCTTTTTTATTTCTGCGTTCTAGTTTTGAAACGTTTAAATAATTAGGTCAGTTTTATAAGAAATATTACCTAATAAATTCGATTTATATAACACTAAGCGGTAAGATTCAATATTTTAAAAATTGTCAAGATATTGTTAGTAAAATATTCGTAAACGTTATTTCTTTGCCCACTATGTAAGCTGAAAAGTAAACAAGGGCATGATATTTGCACGTGCGTGGCGCAGGCCTCGCTTAAAGTGTTGTAATGTTCAGCCTAAAGTCAAATCTACCCTTGGAGTTCAAATTCTGCCAAGCTTAGGAAGATGATGGTAACATGAACGTTAATAAATATGAGTTATGTGAACTGTCTTTTTATCTGAAATTATTAAGATTAATGCATATTTGAAGAAATTAGAAACTTAGATGGCGCTTAACGCCTGGCAACATTATATTGTTGCTTTATAGCCTATGATTTCATAACGCGCTCTCTCTCCCTCTCTGTTCTATTAAATTTACGTACATTCGCTCCGTCAATTCATTATAAATTAAAAATACAGTTTGATTATCAGAAAACTCGTTTCATTTCATCAGGTTGGGCCTTCCCAAAGCTGCAAGTATTTTTTTTAGTAAAATAAAAAGTCTTTGTCGTATAAAGTCAAATCGCGATTTTCTTAACCTCAAATTTGAACACGCTGCCTTGATGACAAACACTGGTTTTATGAGCACATGGAAAATTACGCCACATGGAGTTTTGCAGTCATAGCATACTTGCAACTTGAAGATCTGAAAAAAAGGTCCAAGGTCATTGTAATAAAACCGGGCATAAAAGTAAAAATTGTTTGGCATAATATAAACAAATAACAATAGTTTTGTTCCAGCTTTGTCAACCACTACATGTAATGACTCTTTAAATTGGTACATTGATTCAGGTGCATCTATGCATATGACAATGCACAAGGATTGGCTCCAGAACATAATTTCACCACCTGTTCAAATTATTCCAATTGCAGACAACAAAGTAATTCAAGCTGAATGTTGTGGTGATGAGACTACTATACTACCAGATGCAAATTTATCTGTAAACAAAATACAGGTAAGAAATGACATTTATATACCAGAGTTATCTACAAACCTGATATCTGTCAGTAAATTGATAATTAATAGATGTCATGTACGGTTTAATAACAACTGTTGTGATATATTAAATAATAGTGGAGAAAAAGTTGCAATTGCCAATTATATAAATGATATGCTATAGACTTAATGTATCTCATAATGAAAGTCACTCGATACCTGCTGTTACGGAGAATGATACTTATCTATGGCACCAGCGTATAGGCCATTTGAAATTTCATGATATGGAAAAAATATTAAATTGTACTACCGGTGTCACATTGTCTCCGTCAAAAGAAAATATTACTTGCATATAATCTATCAAAGGAAAACAGATAAGACAGTCATTTCCAAGTGAAGGCTCCCGGGCAACTGAGTTGCTAGAAGTCATCCACTCTGATGTATGTGGACCGATGCAGACTGCAACATTTGGTGTTTCCAGATGCTTTGTAAGTTTTATAGATGATTTCTCACTTAAAGAACATGTATTACCAATCAAAAATAAAAGTGAAGTACATGAAAAATTCATTGAAATTAAAAAAAGAGGAGAAAATCAGCTAAACAGGAAAATACAAATAATTAGGTCTGACAATGACAAAGAACACATGAATAGAAATTTTGAAAATTATTCAAATAAATATGGTATGCTGCACCAAACCAACAACCTATATATACCAGAGCAAAATGGACTAAGTGAGCGCATGAATCGAAATTTTATCGAAAACCCTAAATGTATCCTATAGAAAACGGGTAGGCTGGCTACCTTCCGTCTATGTTCAAGGCTTTTCAGCTTATTAGTAAAAAAATCGTCATTGCCGATGAGTTTCTTGGCCCTTCTTTCAATGGATTCAAACTCTGGAGTTGATATTGGACAGAACTGTTCAAAGATGAGAACAGTACTCCACACACGATCGAACTTGTGCATGATAAAAATTGAGCAACTGTTCTGGTGTGAAGTATCTTCTCACCTTCGCCATAATACCAGGTTTTTTTGAAGCTAATTGAGCCTTACTCTCAATCAAAGAGCCAAAATTAAAAGTTGGTGACAATGACATGTCGAGAAGCTCAAGATGGTCTGTGATCGGCATGGATACACCTCGGAAAGTAGGAGTCAAGTCGGAAGGACACCTTTTAGCGGAGAAAAGATACGCTTGGGTCTTTGCTGGATAGAACCTTACCAAATTGGCATTCTTCTAATTACTATTCGAATAAAAGAGAACGATAATCAATGGTAATTATAAGAATGATAATATATTTTTTTTATATTTTCCTGTATTTGCCATTATTTGTAATAGGTACAAACTTCTTACGCCATTCAGCATGAGGACATTTGTCTCTATCTATCAAGTAATTATTTAAATACACGAGATATAGTAACCTTTTTTTAACTTCACACTTACTCTTTACGCGTACACTCAGCTCGATGACAGAGCGCTGACTGTCGTGGAATATCCTGGGAGAGACACAGTGCACAGTGGTATAAAATAACTCAAATATAAAATCAAACAAATTATCGAATGGTAATTTCATGACAATGTAAGGATAGTTTTAAAAGTGATGTCACCTTATTAAATTGTTCTTTAGTAAATAATATTTTGTCTGTATTGATTTACTATTCCATTATTTAAATATGGTATAAAAAAGTTGTTCTCCAATAAAGTTTTTATCTAGAAATTTCTGGATAAAGGGCCACGAATGGTAATTAGTTTTTGAGTCTTTAGTTTTAAATTTAATAAAGTTAAAAAAATGTAACTTTTACGAATTGCACCGAAACCGAAAGCAAAGTGCAAAAAATATTTTATGGTCAAATTCTTTCATCTCTGTATATTCTTTATCATCCGACGATCAATATGCATTTTTATGTTTAGTTTTTTAAAATAAATATTTTTTTCCATGACTTTAATGGAACTTTTTACACAATCGTATGCAAAAACATCGAAATATATTTAAGAAAGCTAAATAATGTGGTTTCTATTACTTACCATTAAATTTATTTTACATTTATAGGTAAACCCGCAGATGGCTTTAATGTAAACCCATCAGTCATTCGGTCATGTTGAATGGTAGAATATCCATTAAGCATTGCCTTTGAGGTCTAACAGCGGACCATATTGGATTTCGTGACTCCCATATATTCTTAGGCTTATAAGAAAAGCTTTAAGAATCAAGAACCGTTGCTACAAAAGTTGAAAAAGTAAAGTGGTACTTTTACGAGTTAGGCTTGCGAATTTAGTTTAAATGTTTTCTAAAATATCGTACTTAAAATCGTAGTTCAAATAAACTCTAATTTATAAAATAGTGACCTGGGTAATTTGAAATAATAATAAACCAACATCGGGAAGATTTACACACCAAGAACTATTGCAACTTGTCTCAGGATATAGGCTTAAGTTAGGCACATCCTAGTCCTACTCGACGTCTGGGGTAAATTGATTTTTTTTAGTAAAAATTACTCACATCTATGTTATATGCTTAAAAATAAATAATAGCAGTTTCTCCTTTATCGATTGTCTAATACTTGTAAAAGTATTTACATTTGATTTTGAAGGTATGTTGTTACCTAGAACATGAAGAGATGGTGCTGGTATTGAGCTGAAAAAACAGCATCAAAATTCTGTAAAGTTTTCGGTAGCTTAATTGAAAGAAATTTTGCCCTTTGCTAGAAAATACTAAATATTCTCTAGATATGAAAACCTGTCAATGTTGAAATACCATTGCACAGTAAAAGTTTTCAATTCCTTCATTTCACAGTTTTATCGTTATGCTCATCATTATTAAGCTCAAACTGCAAGCACTTTAATAACTCCCGTCCGTTCCATAGAGTGGCCAGTACTTTTCGTTTGTTGTTCAAATACAAGTAACCTCGTTTCGAAGCTTTATTGAATTTGTTAGCAAAGAACTGTTGAAACCTTTTGGATATTTTACAGTTAGTTTGTATTTATTTATTCTCCATATCGTCATCTTAGCCGAAGGTGTCCACTACGAGACGGAAGCCTTCCCTGAAAATGCGGAGTTTTTTTACAATCTTCGAACATAGCCGGCGGGTGGGGAGATCGCAGTTTTAGACACAGGTCCTGTCCAGTTTGTTTGAAGGAAGAGTTCGATTATTAACTCTAATATAATTAGTCGCCTTTTAAGATTTAAGTGTATTGGGGAGTGATTTCACTCTGCCTTATACCACATTGCCCATATTCTCCACATAGAATAGAATTGTGATTTTAGATACTCTGCCTAAAAGGCTTAAATCTAAGCTTGATGTGCAAAGTTTGAAATAATCAGAATTTTAATGAGCTGCAGAGTTCATTTTTAACTTAAAATATTTAAATGCATATAACAATTATTGATGAACTTTTATTATGAAAAACCATCTTATTTAACAATTATGTTTTATATTCGTACTTGTAAAGTATGGGCAAAGCAAGAACAATTTTTAGGACACTGAATTTACATTAAACTTCATAACAACACGTCAAATCTTATCAATTAATATTGTTCTCTATATCTAGGACTTCAAGCTGAAACTCGCATGAAGAAATTTGATTGCTTAATATGTATTTTATACTTTTGACTATATGTAGATGAAAAATTTAATATCTATACAACCAAAAGCAGCCATACAAATATTTTTTTCTTTTCGCACGTACTTTGACAGTTATAAATGAATTGCCATGCATATGCTATGCACATGGACTGCGAGTTCTGATGCCACTTCGCACTATTACGTTAATTGCTGTCATTATTTACTTTTTTAGTTTCATCGGTCATCACATTTGCGCATTTATACACATAAAAATATTAAAATATTAGTCTTCCATTGTCTTTTTACTTTTAAATATCATGAAAATACGTAAAATTTACGTCACACACTGAATAAAAAAATGTCGTGATTTTTAAAACTACTCTTATTTCTTTATAATTTAAGTCATAGCGTTAAAAATGTTGTACAGCAACAACAACCTGATTATTATTTCTCATAATTTATGTAAAAATTATTGCAAGGGTAATTGCAGAAGTTAAGTTTCTGAATTATTACAAGTTGTGCAGGTGGATACCATTTTTTACGTATACAGTTTCAATTTGTGAAATTACGTAATGCACTTACGTAATCGCTAAGCAAATGAACTAAAAGTGTTCTATAGTTATGTTAACCATCTTTGATATGAAAACATAATTGAATTATGTTAGCAGAAATAAACAATTAACAAGAATTATATGTTTCATTGCCGTATGCTGACTGATTTCAAAACAAGTATTTGTACCCTTTTGTGCTGAATCTGTATTTTTTCCGTCGGAGTAGAAATGCAAATTGAATCAATATTCCGCAAACTATAACTTAATCAAAAATGACGGTCTGAAACGTAGTCAACATTTAATTTTACTAACAATCAAACTTTCGTGCCCTCGATGAGCGCACCGGAAGCTCACCCACCCTCGGGACTCCAATGAATCCGAGAACGCCCGACTGATTCCGAATGTTTCCGAACAAACCCACCATAGCCATAGCAGTCGACATTAGGTCGTCGCCGGCCGCCGTAATACAACTACCTACGTGCCGTCCATGCAGAATTAAAGCACTAAAATTTGTCTATTCATCGGATTGTGACTTATAGTGAAGTGAATTTTTACTAATAAAATACAGTTTCCTTAAGTGTTTTATACAAAAAACATTTTGGAGTTGTACACCCTTCTGAAGACTGTACTGTGACGAATTGTTTCTTCACGCCGGTATATTAATTGCTTTTTGTGAAGGTAAGTCAGTTTAAATTATGTTGACTATTATATCACAAACTATTAATAGAGTTTAATTTAATCGTAGAAATATATCAACTCTGTGATGCAAATAGGAAACTTGACACAGGTGTAGGTAGTGAGTTTACAAACTGATCTAACAACCAATAGTCTTTATTTATATCCAGTGAAATTTCTCAACTCATCGCCTGACTGCAAACGTCATTCATGCCTTTTATCCTTGTCCAACAAGTTATAAAATACCTTTTCCCTCTTTAAGTCTATCGGTCCGCCTCATTCGCCGTCTCGGAACCAGTTTTGACCAGATGATAGTTTGTTATTATTTTTTTTTTGGTTCGCCGAGTATCTGCGACGTAAGACACGCAGCGGATCTACTCGATCACAAGTTAATGCGACAAGTACTTGATGTATTACTAGTATCGTGCGTTAAGAATAATATTATAACATCTATATAAGCGGGGAATTATATTTTACATAGAATTTTTTGTAAGTACTTTAGAGAATCTGTGTATTTCATGACAAACGTACTGTTTAAAAAGTGACATCAACTTTGAAATACAGAATTGTTTGAGCACTATCTATGAAAAAATAAAGCTTTTTCCTTTGTTTCCTAATAAGTAGTTTTAAGACAAAACTGTTAATCAGTTATGTTTATTAAAATATAACTAATTATTAAACATTTTTCTGACTGTGGTTTTATACTTACAAAACCTATGATAATAGGAACAAACTGTCCGGAATGGAGTTACTATACTAAAATAATAGTAATTTCTTTTACTTTAGAAAATAATATACAAAAGATAACAATGCATTTTTTCGTTATTAATATTTGTGCTTAGTAAGTAATTATTACTTGATATAATGGTAGCTAAATTTTATACTATTTTTAATTTTTTCGATTCTAAGGAACTTTTACTGAGAATATCTATGGCTAAAGAATTTAAAAATGTTTAGAATTTATCTTTTGCTTTGTGCTCGACACAAAGATATCAAATGAATATTAATTCCAGTTTTAGCTCCTTTAATTCAATGTTAATATTATTTTTAATAAACTCGTACTTCCTTTTCACATCAACTCCGTAAACATAACGCAATAGAGTCCCTAATTCATAAGGAAATAATATATTCGATTATCATAATTGTTACACCATCGAATATTTCATGCATCATGATAGGTATGACTTGTAAGGCTGTGTCAGATTTGTATGCAGCAACTGATCTACTGTTCCGATCAATAGATATACTTACGTATTATGATTCTAACTTGTCGCAAAGACTCACTGTACTATCTGCTATTGGTTAGTATATACGAACTATGCAACATATGCATGCGATAGTACATATGCAACATTACTCTTACTTTTACTAGTTTTAAAAGTTAGCAGTTTATTTGAATACCAGTTATTGTCTTAAATATATAGTCATAATCACGTCCTCCTCCATATTTTTACAACAATATTAAGTAATCCATCTGTCGCCTTGCTTTTACAGTAATTGATTAAGTTTAACCATCCTTACTGCAAGTCTTATGGAGGCCAACAACCAGCTTGCAATCCCATAATTCAGTTACTAGCACGAATTTATAACTATCTATCGACTGAGAGTGATCGGTTTTCGATTTAATTAAAATCACATCCTGAGCACAGCCCTTCAGGAAATGAGTATAAATTTTGCGTCAAAGTAATGGATTCGATTATCGGATATTATTTTAATATTTAAAACTTATGTTTGTGCCCACATAAGTCCTAAGATTATTTAAGCTTCATTTAAGCTGATGAACAAACTCACTAAACCTCCCTTATATCCTCTCTGCCACTGGTAAGCCGTATTTGGTCCTCGTTGGATTCACAACTAAAGCCGCAGAGTCACAAAGGTTCCCTCTTTTTTACTATTTTCGCAGCATCCTTTTATAATATGACTTCCTCGCTGAAGGATGATCTCTCGCTACCCATAACCGCTTCTAAGGCTACAAGCTGAAATGCCAGCACCACAACGTGCAAGCTAAAAGGTGTCCTAAACAGGTTCCTTCGGTGTTTCACAGTGTTAGCACAGTGTTGACACACTCTATTTAACATAGTATTCTAAGCCTTTGTCCAGATAAACACCCTTCAACAGACCACGAGGACTTATACGCCACTTTGATACGAGCCAGATTCACTGATTCCGAGCTAGTTTGCCATGCGAAACACATACGAGCCCTTTTCGCTCCACGCCACCTTGTGACCACATTCTCGTATACTTCTAGTAGCACCAGGGCTTTTAAATCCGAGTGCAATGTACCTGGAATGGCACATGCCCTTTACCAAGAAACAAAACGGCAGCCTCTGATCACACGAGTGGCTTGCCATACGTTCATAACGTTGTTATAGTTGTGTCGAAGTTTACGATATAACAATCTATCACGTGACACAACTAATAAAGCTAGTTATCAAAATAATAAATGTTCAGCAATGAAATACAAATGAACCAGGCAGTTATAAATTTATAACGGAGATTTATAAGTGTCGAAACTTTAGTACCTCCAAAAGATAATGCGTTTTCTCTTAAAATTAAATTGTATTGTCCAAATAGTTAAGACTAGGCGCGTTGAAATGTCTTGATTATGTCAATTTTATATCAACTCATGCATTCTAGAGTAAGATTGATTTAAAATTTTGGCCCCGAGCCATTTGACATATTTGTTTAAGACTAATCATAATCCAAATGTTGCTCATCGCCTTGTACCTAAGTTTTGATACCGAAGTTTTCCCTTGGAATATTTATTATTTGCTCCATTTATCAAATGTTTAAATAGCTACCATATTTATCGTAATGTCGGTGTTTAATTTTCTATAATTGACATCCTGTATAAATAACAGTAGTCAATTGTCATACAGATACCATTTAGAAGAGATAGTGGTTAACTTATGTTGACATTTAGTTATGAAGGAAATAAACTTCAGGTCTTGACCAGATAACTCGGAGCAATGTCCTTAAGATATGCGCTTATTTTGAATGCAATTGTACTTTAGTTATTATGGACACTTGATAACATGTGTTTATGAGCTAAAAGTCTCGAAACTTGTAGGTATACTCTTACTTTGACTTGACGATTTTTCCATAACGAAGGTCAGCGACACAAATATTAAAAATAGTAGTATTATTTTGCATCATCGTTGGTCCAAAATTTAAGAAAAAATTTCTCAGTTTATTAATTTCATACTAAGGTACTTGCTAAAATGCATTGAAATTGTCACTGCCATTTAACAAACAGCTTAAGTTAAACACTATTATGATAAGACGATAATAATTTTATTTTAAATTTATTTTTTAACTAAATAAATAATAAATATAAATATTTCCTACAGTCACACCAATTAGCCCTATTAGGAAACCATTTGCATTTATTAAATGGTTTTATATGGGTTTTTAAATTCACTTTATAGAACAATTATAAGTAAAATGCAGCGGATTTATAGTGATAAAAACCAATACTCTGAAACTCTTAAAAGGTTTAGTATAATATACTTAGTATCAAAACCTATATCCATGGTGTCCTGTAAGGAATACATTGGTTTATAATTTTCTTGCCAATGCTATTATAGTCAGTACGGACATTTTGATATTGTTGTGTCGTATTCATTGCCAACGTGGCGTTCTATTTACTTTTCTTTCAAAAATTAATCTGAATAAATGGAATCGGCTAAAAAAACTTCTTGCAAACAAAAACAGAAAGTTCTTACAAACTAAAAGTTAAGTAAACCTATAAACAAATTATTCAGGCGTCGGGGTCTAGCTTTGTGTCTGGCGAAGAACTTACGAGTATCATAAATAAAGGAGAAGATTCCGTACAAAATACTACGAGTATCTTTTGCTTCTTGAGAGACTAAGCATCACATTAATTGGGTCGTGATCACAATTCTGCGAAAAACTAAACATTAATTTTTATATACAACTAGCTGACCCGGCAAACGTTGTTTTGCCATATAAATTATTTTTAGGGAATTTCTAGTGAAGAAAAAAAATAACTAAAATATTGTAAGTGTGTAACTCCGTGCTGTTTACTGGGAAGTGACACCGGTATGAAAATGAAAATGAAAATGAAAATAACTTTATTCAAATGCACTTAAAAATAAGTAGTTTTGAATCGTCCAACATTTTTTCCTACCACCCATTCAGGACGTCTTTTAACTGACAAGAAGAATGGGCGCAAGAAACTCGTCAGCTTTAACAGAAGTAACGACATTTACAATATAATACGTCGTCACCATATACAATCCACAAAAAAAAAAAAAACAAAATTATTTTGTTATGACAATACTAATAGTGTTATGATATCATTATTTCGTTGTTTCGTTGATTACAACAAAGTCAACAAGTATCTGTACTTACTTAAAGTAAGTATCCCAAAACATTGCAATAACATACAGGGAATAAACGACAAATTTAAGAAAACAACAAGATTTATGTTTAGTTTTAGCCAATACTGAATACTGAAGGTTAGAGCAGACCCATTTCCCAAGGCAGCACCCGTTCACGAGCATGACGCATGATACAGCCATCGCTTCGCTCAACCATATCTTAGGGAACGTAACGATCCGCACCACATGCCACCACCCAAGAAATGTATTAAGAGAGCATGTCATACTCTTAACTACCAGTAATAAATTAGTTTTAAAACAATTAACAAATGCTAATACTGTATGATACAACCTGTAATATATAGTGTCATGTTGAAATGACACATATTACTTCCATGCATCGCGATCTATTAAATAGTCGTTGACCTTGTAATAACCTTTGGACATGAGCTTATTTTTAACATACATTTTAAACTTATGATAAGGCAAATCTACTATACTTTGTGGAACTTTATTAAACAGTGCTATACCTTTCCCCAAGAAAGAGCCTCCTGTCTTTTGAAGTCTAAATCTTGGAACGGCAAGTCTATTCTTATTTCTGGTGTTAAAGCAATGTACGTCGCTATTTTTGACAAAAGTATTGTAGTGTTTTCGTACATAAATTATATTCTCATAAATGTACTGTCCCGCCACAGTAAGAATATTAATTTCCTTAAAAAAATCTCTGAGAGAATACCGAGGCCGAAGGCTGTATATTGCACGGACAGCTCTTTTCTGTAATACAAAAATGCTTTCAATATTAGCAGCTGAGCCCCACAACAACAACCCATAAGACATTACACTATGAAAATAACTAAAATAAATTAACCTTGCCGTTTCAACATTAGTTAAAAGCCTTATTTTTTTTACAGCATATGCCGCAGAACTGAGTCTACTTGACAAGGCCTCAATGTGAGGGTCCCATTGTAGTCGTGAATCTAATGTTATACCCAGAAATTTTGTCTTTTCAACAAATTCGACTACTTCATCATTCAACTTTACATGTAGGTCAACCCTCCTTACATTCGGTAACGTAAATTGTATGCACTTTGTTTTCTTTGAATTTAGTGATAAATTTTTACTGGTGAACCATTGTAAAACTTTTGATAGCGTACTATTTACATCGTCAGAGCAATCATCGTGTCGAGAGACTTTAAAAACTAAGGAAGTGTCATCTGCAAATAGTACTGTCTCACAAAGATTTTTAACATAGTAAGGAAGGTCATTAATATAGATCAAAAAAAGTAAAGGCCCTAATATTGATCCTTGGGGCACGCCCATAGTTATGGGGGCTCCAGCAGACTCACTCTTATTAATGACAACTTTATGAATTCTATTTGACAAATACGACTGTATTAGGCTTTTTGACATATCAGAGACACCATAATGTTCCAACTTTTTTAATAGCGTGCGGTAATCAACGCAATCGAACGCCTTAGAAAGGTCACAAAAGATGCCAATTACATCTTGCTTGCCCTCCCAAGCATCAAGTATGTGTTTAATAAGTGCAACTCCAGCATCAGTAGTACTTTTACCTTTAGAAAAACCGAATTGATTTTTATGAAAAATTTTAGTATCGGTAAAGTGAGCCAATAACTGCATATAGATAATTTTTTCAAAAATTTTACTGAACACTGGTAATATAGATATAGGTCGAAAGTTAGCGGGATCATTTTTTTCTCCCGATTTGAAAAGGGGAACTAATTTACTATGTTTCATTAAGCGTGGGAATACCCCCTCGTCAACACTATTATTAAAAATATAAGCTAAGTAAGGCGCAATTATGTCAATTATTGATTTAATATTATTAGTTGACATACCCCATAAATCTTCTGTTTTTTTGATACGAATACTTTTGAATGCTTTAATAATATCTTCTGTATTAATATGTGTAAAATTAAATTTTACATTGCACCTATCAACACTCGATTCTAGTAGGGCAGCAGCAACATTAGGACACGAACGTAGGGAACTTGTAGTTTCTAATGGTAATCTAGAAAAAAAATCCTCAAAAACACCAGCAACAACTTTGTCAGAATTTACAATATTTTTGTTAATTTCTAGTGAAAAAGATTGTATTTGAGATTTGCTTTTGCCTGTTTCTTTATTAATTATATTCCACGTAGTCTTTATTTTGTTCTCTGATAACTTAATTTTGTTAGCTATGTACATAGATTTAGCAAGAGAACATACTTTTTTAAATGTTTTAGAATATTTCTTAACATATTCAATAAAGCTAGTATCACTGGAGGTAGATTTTAAAGCATAAAGTTCATATAATTTCCTTCTGCTTTTATAAATTCCAGGTGTAGCCCAATCACTAAATTTCTTTTTTACATTATCTTTTTTAAATACCCTTTGTCTAAATATATTGCTAAATTCATTATTAATTATATTAAACAAATGATTATAAAGACTATTAGTTTCAAAGTTGGAGACCGGTAGAGTTGCAAGTTTGTTACTTACATTGTATCTGAATTTATCTATACAATGTTTAGATAATGGTCTACAAGTTATTTCGCGTTTCGAAGGAACGTGATGGTACTCAATAGAGGCAAATTGGCCGCTGTGGTCGGATTTAATACAGTTAATTATTGATTTTTTAAGTATTTTATTATTACAAAAAATATTGTCCAAACAAGTGGCGCATGTGGGAGTAATTCGGGTCGGTTCATTAAATACATTAAATAAATTAAAAGATTTAAATAAATTTAGGAACCCACCCGACAGATGTGTTGAATCAAGAATATTTATATTGAAATCTCCACATACAATCACTTTTTTATTTTTGTTGAAAGTTATTCTTAGTACTTCCTCCATAGCGGCCTCAAACTGTGGGTATGAACTCTTGGGAGGTCTATATACACATACAATAACTATTTTGTCTAGTTCCACACATGCTATCTCAATAATACGTTCTATTGATTTGGATACTATATCTTTGCGTTCCTTACATTGTATTGACTCATGTAAAATTATCATAGAGCCACCTCTTTTGGCTGATTTTCTAGTAAACGAGCTTACAATTTTATAATTATCTATGTTAGTCATCAATTCGTAATTCTTTAGCCAATGCTCAGTTACACATAACCAGTGGTCGGAGTAGGTATATTGAATTAAGGTCACTGACATCAAACGTATATGTTAATATGGATACGCCTCCGAGTTTCCGGATTATTATGATAAAAATACCGAAACATCGAAATTATTACATGAAACTAGTTAAAAATGTATCAATACTCTCAACGCTATGCTGCTAGTGGCGTAGATGGCCAGAATTTAATAGTAAAAAAAATTGGTTGCCTGTAAAGTCGATATACGGGCGAAAGTTTTACGTGACAACGACTTTGAGTGGTAAAATAATTTTAATGTGAATATTCATTCGTATAGTAGGAAGAAGGATGAAATAATAGTAACAATTTAAAACATTTATTTATACAAAGAATTATATTTAAAACATTAATTTATACAAAGAATCTCGCACTGAATTTCATATATCACCGCCTAAGCGAAATAGAAGCGCAAGACATGAACCGGTGTGTATGCCTATCTCTCTCACTCTCTCTCTCGCTCTGTCTCTCTCGCTCTTAGGCGGGCTAACCATGCCCGAGTGGAAGGGACGCGTGCCTCTCACTCGCTCTCATTTATAAAATGATATAATAATAATATTCATTTCAACACACGACATCCGGCAAACAGGGTCTTTTGTCCTCTTATGTCTATGCTCAACGCATCTGACCAATTAGAATCAAGTATCCTGGATGACTCATTGACTGTTTGTTCGAAAACAATGCTCGCACCGACATCCAGACCAAGTGGCTCACTCACTTATTTCGGTTCGTGGAGTGCGCTTATTTTATGTGTTGTGAATATCTTGACTTGACCCTGGCTTGTGTACTGTCTTCTGAAATCTACTTAAAACGACGAATTTGGCTTATAACTACGGACATCGATTTATTACTCTTGGATTGGGCCCATTTGAAGTTGTTTTTGTACGGGTAAGTTTTAATTATTTTCACTATTTAAGAAGGTTTTAGAACTTGGAAACAGTTAAAATATCACTTTATAGCAATCATCATAGCGCATGAGAGTCCGGTACGCACACCGCAGGGCTATCACCGCTTCAGTTAAAAAAATCACTTTATATGAAACAGAATTTCATTATCGACTTTACAGTTGTGTATGTATATATTGTAAATTTAAATCATTGTTTTAGGTGACATATAAATAAATATGGCAAAGGTCAAGGCTGAAACAGTGCTAAAGTGGTTATTGCACTATCCTGAGCTACTTTACGATAACGCTAGTGGCACTATATACTGTACAAAGTGTGAAAGTCATTTGAAAGCTGTGAATAGAGGCAACATTACCAAACACATTGAAGGCGCTGTACATCAAGGAAAATTTAAGAGACCGCAAGAGGAATTTTACTTCGACCTCATTAAGTTCCTGATTCTATGCAATATTCCTTGGTCGCAAATGAAAAATCCAGCGTTCAAAGAGTTTTTTCAGAAATATATGTGCAGTACTTGTTGTTGCGTTTGTACCAATCGTAAAGTGGTTGACGAATCACAGTTACGAAAAGTTTATTTGGAGAAGTTTTATAGGAATAAAATCAATTCGATTTATGAAATTAATAAAAATGAGAAACTATGGATATCGCTGGATGAGACAACAGACATTTTTGGTCGATACATAGTCAATTTCCTAATAAAACCATTGCATCCTAGTAATAGTGCAGGCCGGCCTTATTTGATTGCTTGTAAAATGCTAACAGCAGTAAATGGACAAACAATAACACAATTTGTACTGCAATGTCTAGAAAATTTATGGCAAAACACTTTTGAAGCGAAAGTTGACAATATTTTAATGCTTTGCACTGACAGTGTCGCGTACATGCTATCTGCAGGGCGAAATTTAAAACATTACTTACCTGAAATGAAGCATGTGACATGTTTGGCGCACGCTCTTCATCGTGTAAGTGAGCAGATAAGGTCAGAATACAACGATATTGATATTCTTATATCAAATGTTAAAAAAGTATTTTTAAAGGCTCCTAGTAGGGTAAACATTTTAAAAGAAAAATATCCTGACTTACCGTTGCCTCCGCAACCAGTCATTACCAGATGGGGTACTTGGTTACAGGCAACATCTTACTACGCTCAACATTTAGATAAAATAAAAGAAGTTTTATCCTGCTTGAGCAGTTCTGATGCTATAGCCATACGAAACGCAAAAAACATTTTGGAAAAACAAAATTTAGAAAATGATTTAAAATATATCGAAGAAAATTACTCTATTATACTACTAGCCCTAAAAGAGTTACAAAAACAAAATTTATCTCTAGCTGATTCACTTTTAGTATTTGATCAAGTAAGGGCTACGCTTAACGAGTGCAATAATGAGAATATAAAAAATAAAATAGAATCAGTTATGGAACGAAATCCAGATTTAGATACAATTAGAGAATACAGCGAGAGTATTGAAAAAAGCGTAGCAAATAATCAGAAACTTTATTTCAAATTCGCTCCATTGACATCTACAGATGTTGAACGATCATTTTCCACTTACAAATGGATCTTAGATGTTAAAAGAAATAGCTTAAAAATCGAAAATATTGAAAAAATTATAGTTATTTATTTTAATTGTATAGAGACAGAAAATCAAAATGTAGAAATTGTAACCGATGAGGATTAAAAATAATTGTTTTTAATAAAACTGTAATAATGATTATTTGTATTCACAATAAACAATTTTGTTTGCTTACATATGGTTTTTTATTTTATTACTCTATTTACCAAATTTTTGGAAACTCCGGTACATTCCGGAAGAAATGCATGTCCATGTTATGATATCATGACGCAAGTATCTAAAATCAATATACCTACTCCGACCACTGCACATAACACATCAATATTTTCATAATTTAAATAGAGACTTAATTCTAAATCCTTGCCAGAGAAGCCTTGTATATTTTGATGAACAATATTCAAATAGGAAGACTTTTCTTTTGTCACTATAGGGCCAGAGGACTCCTCTATTGTCTCATAAATTAATTTAAAATATTATCTTTAGATTTTAATAAACAATTATTTGGAACTAATTCCAAAGTCGAATAATTAATGTCAATATTATACTGCTCAATAGAAGCAGCAGTTTTACTAGCCAAGTTATTGGCTAATTGTTTAAAAAAATAAGATAGCGATATAGCTATTTGTCTCTTATAATAAGTAGGCAGATAGTATTTATCCTTTGTCATATAAAATTTCTTTATAAATTTATTAATATCAATTATATGAAATTATATATAGTCTGGCAAATGAGTGTTGACCCAGAAAAAGTGCGGAAAATTTAAAAAATCTAGCACTGGTAACACTAAATATAGCAGGAATAAACTCTCTTGATACTAATGTTACCATGTAATAAGTTTCAATTAAATGTTAGGCTCAACTGGCGGGGATAACTTACCAAGTGATAATTGATCAGTTATCGAGCGGGATGAATAATGATTAAATTATTAAAATGACTATTAAAAAATAAGGGTTGGTGATAGAGGGATGAAAATTTAGGGTTGTATGTATTTTTTATTGGCACATTATATACAAAAATTAAAAATTAAAGTTTTGTCCAAAATATAAAAATAAAATGTTAGGGGTGGACAACCCTTATCACTTAGGTGTATGAAAAATAGTAGCCGATTCTGAATATGCATATAAAATTTGATAAAAATCGGTCAAGCCGTTTCGGAGGAGTATGGTAACTAACATTGTGACACGAGAATTTTATATATAAGATTATCGATACGTATCAGTGTATATTTTATATATAACATATATAATAGGTATAGGTATAGAGAAATCACAGAAATTAAACCAAAAATGGTAGAGATTAAGTAGTTAGTAAGTTAGCAAGTTTACATTCGTAACTGGTGAAGTGATCATAAACTAAAAAGAAGCAGTAATTTTTACATAAGAAATTACCTTATTTTAACATTGATCTTATGTATTATTCATTCAGAACAAAGTGTCGTGGTCGTATTGCAAGATATTTAAAACGCTCTTTTTATAACCACGACATTTGTGAGACAACAAGAAAGGTTTTTAAGGCTCGAAAATCTCTTTAATTTCAAAAGCAATCGATGTCAAGAAAAATTACTATTTTGAATGTTGACACCTAAACAAAAACACTAATAGAAGACATAGCTATCTAATAACAATTTAAAAATAACCGACTGGAAGCCGTCTGGTTATAGAAATATTTACGAAACCCTAATTACAAACAATATAGCCAAGCAAAAATGCTGATGTTTACCATTTTTAAGCAAAGTACTCCTATAAAGTTTGTTAATATGTATTTGGGAAAACCAACTCTGTCAAAATGGCGACTTGTCGTTGTATTTTTCTGAAATATTTTTTTTTAAATTTTAATTATTTAAAATGCTAATGCCAAGAGGCGTGTGAAAATTTTGATAAAACTCACCAGAAATCTACGTGCGCACATTCAAACATTATATAACTTGACTTTTTGTTAGCTAACTTTCTACTCATAATTAATGTTATAAACAATATAATAAGAAATAGATGAATAACTTACCTTTATTTTATTTCTTTACAAATGTCCGCAGCAACATTCATCAATTCACAACACTTTGTATGAGCTTGTAAGAGATTCACTGTGTACGTTATTGTCGTGTTTGGTTCCATTAAGAGCTGATAGTTAGCTTCGCAGGAGCAAATAGTTCTACGTAGTCCAACTATAAGATTGTTTTTGGTCAAGTGGTCACCAAGTCTGCTATAGATATTTAATTAGGTAGAATCTGCCCTTAAATTAGGCCATTTTCCGTGGTTATAATTGCTTACTATTCCATTATAGTCCTGATGAAATGGTGGTTCCTGGACCACATTTTGCTGCTTGGGTACTTACATAATTTTTTTCCTTTATCTCGATATGTCGCGTTGATTCGTTTTCATTATAGTTAAAATAAGTATCGGTATAAATCATAAATCATGCAATTTCGATACCTCAAAAAACAATTTATTACATATCAGTATATGTATTTTATAATATTATATTACTTTTATATTAGATACGGTTTTTACATAAAAATGCATTTTGCTTTGCATCATTGACATTTATTTTAAACTTAACAGGGAAAATGGGTTAAAGGTATTTGAAATAACACGGTTTCAATTAACTTACGTCGTAACGTCGGAAGTGAACAACAAGATATTGAACAACTTTTTAAAAGAAAATAATTTTTGGTTTACCTACAAAATATATTTGAAACTAGATCATGACGAATGTTTCAAAAATAGTAAGTCTGACCTGGAATAAAGCCAGTGGCGAATCAATACTGGTTCCGGAAGTATTTTGACTACACTTTTGTGTTACTAGATCTGTGACGGAATAAATAAACCACTTAGTAATAACAAAACTTTACTTAAACTTGATCAAGAAATCACGCGGATCGTATAAAGATAACGCTTTTTTGTATTTTTCAAAGTCAGTTCTATGTTTCATATATTCTGATATATTTCTTATTTTTCTATGGAAAGAGAGCAGAATATATATAGAATAAAGTAAATAAAAATTCAAATGATGCTTATATAAAATATTATTAATTAATAAATTCCTTTTTATCATTCATAATTATTGAAAATATTATATTCATAAATGATAAAAACCCACTAACCAAAATTGTTTACACTTGGTTACTTTATTTAACAGGAATAATAAAGATGTCTTTAAATATATATAAAACTTTATCCCATTAAAATAATTATATCAACTAACCAAACAAACTTATTGCACCGGAACAAAACTGTTAATGCAACATAAAGGTGCTGGCCGTGCTCAAATCCTGGTGACATTTATTTCGGAGCCCAAGTTTTTTATTGTTGTATTGTTATTGCTTGACTACTTACAAATCTTTACCTTCTCTTTAATAAAGTTGGTAATATCTAATTAGCCTTATGGTGCCTGGCAGGGTGGAATAGTTCCAACCCTTTACAGTTAAGGGTGTCTTAAAAGACAACAAATAATACTGCAGGTAATCAGCATACACCTTCCGTATACCATGAAACGAGCAATAGCTTTTTCCGCATTAAGTTCTTTACGTGGCCTTCAAACCGCCTGGAATAACCCCCAATTTTAGAAGATCGATTAATCTAATATCACATATTTTTCACATTTCTTTTCTTATTTTCCAATACAAAGAAACTAAATCTATATTATAATATTAGGGGTTAAAGTATGAAATTGCCGATTTGTACTGAAAATCTATATTGTTTATTTTTTAAATTTTTAACAAATTTATTTAATCAAAATAGTTGCCATTATTATCTATACATTGCTGCCATCTAATGGGAAGGTCATTAATGCCTTTGCGATAGAATTCCGACGATCTAGACTGCACAAACTGTGTGAAAGCATTTTGTACTGCCTCCTGGGAAGAAAACTTCTTGTCACGTAGATAATTGTCCAAATCACGAAAAAAATGGTAGTCCGTTGGAGCAAGGTCTGGTGAATACGGAGGATGACGAATGGTTTCTAACTGCAGTTCCTGAAGGGTCAAAATGGTTTCTCGTGCTGTGTGAGGTCTCGCGTTGTCGTGGAGCAATAATGGTGAAGATCGATTCATGAGTCGGGGCTGTTTTACTGCTAGTTTTGTCAACATGGTTCGGAGTTCGGCACAATAGACATCTGCCGTTATTGCTTGACCAGATCGGAGAAAACTATAGTGAATAACACCATGCTGAGACCACCAAACAGTTACCATTACCTTTTTATTGGTAAGTTTTGCTTTAGGACACTGTTGTGGCATTTGACCTGGGGTCAGCCATTGCATTTTTCTTTTCCGGTTATCATAAAGAATCCACTTTTCATCACATGTTACAATTCGATCCAATATTCCTTCATTTCTGTACCGGTTCAACAAGGCAACACAAGTTTCAACACGCGTTTCTTTCTGCAGATCAGTCAAATCATGAGGCACCCATTTTTCGTATTTTTTTATTTTATTGATTTGACGCAAGTGAGTCAATATTGTGGGTAAGGTAACGTTAAACCATGCCGCTAATTCCTGGGTACTTTGACTAGGATCGGCTTCCACTATCTCTCTTAATTCATCGTTATTTACCTGTGTGGGCGGTCTTCCTCGTGGCTCGTTCTTTAAGTCGAAATTTCCATCACGAAAGCGTTTAAACCAAAATCGCACGGTGCGTTCATTAGTAGACCCCTCTCCAAACGCAGCATTGATATTGCGGGCTGTTTCTGCCGCGTTAGTTCCGCGTCGGAACTCGTATTCAAAAATAACTCGAATTTTCGCAGTATCCATCTTTCTTGTCTAAATTGAATAACAAAAACAATTGAAAGTCGATATTCAAATGTTTTACATTTTTTAAAAAAAGAACATCATAGAAACCATTTAAAAAAAGTTTCATTCGAAAACCTCAAACCATGAAGATTCTATGTCAATTCAAAGAACCTATTGCAATAAAACGGCAATTTCATACTTTAACCCCTATTAAATTCCCGTTCATTTTCAGTCGTATTCCAACTGTAATGCTGCCAGTAGAAATGTTGACACCTGACAGCGTGGGGGTGGTCAGTGATATAAATAATGCACTAATTTCAACGACCCGGCCAGTTGTTAACCCGACTGCTATAACGGTTTGAGCAATCGTAACGGCACCTTATGTTTTTTATCATAAAGTTTACAATTTGCCAAAACTTACAATTATTTAGGTCTTTTTTGAATTTGCATAGCAAAAGCATTGCAAAGGACTTGTCCCCGAAATAAGCCCTTTTGTAGAAAAGAAGGGCTTAAAAGTAAAAAAGTGTATATTTTATTCTTACTATTTTTCCCTAAATTTTGAAATATGTTTATAACTTGATTAAATAAAAAAAAACAAAGCTAGATTTTTAAAGAGTTAAGTATTAAACATTGGCAAAAAATTATATATTCTTGCCTGATATGATAACAACGTAAATAAAACAAAAGATAGGTACACAGTCAGTTAACATCATTACCTAAATGCCAATTTGAATAGCTTAGCTTTATAAGCATCATCTTCTAAAAATATTCAGATTTATTCGCAGTCAACAGTGTTATTCGCCATTCAAAATTACTCTTATTATATATACTTTTAATATAGCCCATGGAAACATTATTAAAAGCTGCGGAAGCATTTCATATAGACAGTAGAAAAATGTTATGAAAACATCTAACTCAAGCGAAATTCGTACTTGCTGCTACTGTCAAGCCGGCCAGACATCGTATCGCCGAGGCCTTGATGAATATATAATGTCAATTCAAATCATGAAGGTTGAAAAACCTGGTCGGTACGGCGTACAGTGGATCTTGCTTGTGATCGTGTGTAGCCTGGTTAAACATAAAGCAAAGATTCGACGTCTGTCTGAAGTAAAAATTATCAATACGTTTTTTAATATCAAATATTATTTTGCCCATGAAAACCACTATACCAGATTCACGATGCGTTCATTCTTGGTTTTTGATATTAAATCCTGCGATTTTGTGACTCTTTTACAAGAGCTATGGGCTTGATTTGCATTATTTAATTTAAAAATGTCAGGATTAAATTTAAAAAACAATAATAATCGCGCAATTAATAAAAATAAGAATAAATAAAAATAAAATACTTAGTACAAAATCAGTTGAATGAGAAGCAAAAGTTTGAAAGTAGGTGGAATAAAGTGAATCTAACTAAAGAACAGAATCTGGCTCTCAAAGCAGGTGACTCGTGCAATACTGATAGTAACACGGTTGCAGGCGTGACATTCGAACAAGACCGGAATTCTGTCGTCTCGAATTCATGACCGCTTCAACGCTTGCAACACGATTCCGCATAGTAAAAATGGAGGTATGTCGATATATCTCGTCCTGATTGTTATATAAAGGTTTTATTTAAATATGCAAATATACATAACACATACGAAACCATAAAACTTACCTAGATTTGATTGTAGCGTTCAGTTAGCAGTTAATCCAACATGCTTGCGTGAAAATTAAAGGTATCTTTACTGATTACCCCATATTGAGGCGCAAATGCGTAATAATCTGTATTACGAATTGCGTGGAATCCCTCAATCAAAGTTACACGTAGCAAACATAGGCTATCGGATTAAACAATTGATAATTTATTCTGAAACAAACTAACATACTAACAAAGCTTCATTTTCGATCATCAGTTAAAGATCTTTAAAAAATATTGGTGTTAATAAAATTCATGTTTTCAGAACTATAAATTATTATATTTACTAATTTAATTAAATAAAAATATTAAGTTCCCTCACCATAACTAAAAAATAAAGTATCTGTGGGAGACTCTCACCACACTATAATCATATTTATCACTTTCATTTCCTCTAAATCTAATGAGTGTTAGGGAAGCTTATGTGTAAACACAAACAAGATTAATATTAAAATTTTCAGTTCATGAGATAAAGTGTATTTTCCTTTGTTGTTGAGAAGCGACCAAGGAGCAGTGAACTTTGTTGAGTGCTCTTCACGCACCTGTGGTTTACTCATACAGCCATTAGTTCCGACACTTTATAGTTTCAACGTCCCAATAGACGCGTATCTCACGTTTTTAAAGCTTCAAGCTATGTCACACTCAGATGACATTTGAAACACATTAATACACTATTTTGATTAATTAAGAAACAGAGACAGTGTGACATTATTGGAGGTTACACCTTAAGAATTTTTTTCATTAAAGGTGCCTGGTATGAAAAAATATGAAGACTAAAATTTAGTGATCGAATGACAGCGTAACGTTTTTTGTGCACCTTTCAGTTTTATTTTCAAGTTTTGTTATTTTCTGTGACTTTTCAAAGACAATCGTTCTTAAAGAGTGAACTCTAGTCGTGCGTTGGCGCTGAAACACATAGTTTTTTGTATGACCATTGGGCGAGCACGAATTTTTGCATATATTCCTAAAATGCATGCAGTAAGGATCCTCATAATCTCAAGATTAACGCGATAATACTAGCTACGCCTTGGCTAAACGCAATGCCGAGATATCCATCTTCAAACACGACTCTCATTATAACCTCAGAAGACAAAAAAGTGCTTGTATCAGAAGTCAAAAGTTTAAGAAGAATTTTTTTTGGCATTATAATACTTTGATCTATATAAATTTCATCTATATGTACCAATTCTTGACACAAAGTACTTGAAGCATATATCGAGGACTTATTTTATAAAAAAAATTTTAGTTAGCAAAAAAAATCAAGTAAGCAATTAACAAGTACGAGCAGTATAAATATATTAAAATGTTATTATATATGTTTATCGTCATATCCTTATTAGCAGTAATTTGTAATTTAAGGAACATTTTTATTATATATGGAATATAAAAAGAGTCTCCAAAAAATACTAGCGTAAGAAAAAACAAGCGCACGCGAACAACTGACAAAATGTATTCCAAAATGCGTCGCTTAGGACTACAGGGTAACTTTATACCTGCGTATTCTTCACTGTTGCAAAAACATTTGTCTTTTTAAATCCCTTTGAATATATACGAACAAAAGTAAGAAATCCCTGTAGCAGCTTTATTAGCTTGCACTTTTTAGTGTCTGCATCTGCTTTAATTTTAATTGTTTAAACCTCAATACTTAGAAAGAGCTTTCAAAACGTAATGTTAGTTAGTTCATCGTCAATTATTATTTTTTACATTTTTTGGTACATCAGCAGGGACAATAATATGATTGCATTGACTATTGATACATACATAAATCATAGAGTGTGATAGATACGTATTAAGAAATTTTAATTAAGCTACTGTTAACAGAAGTTATGAAAATGAAATAGCTTCGTGAACGACAGAGTTTAATGATCTTTTAAAATTATAAAGTAGGTACAAATAAGTAATCCCAGTATAGACTGGGATGAAGATGAAGAGTTTCATGAAATATCAAACAATAAAAAAACGAATAGTAAAGCTTATTTTTTCTATTGTTTGATATTTGATGGAACTTTATCTTCTGATTTCAAAGTAACTTCTAAATAGAAAAATGAATGTTTATTTTTTTTTGTACCTATACTTATGTTTCATAATTCTAAACACGATGTTCTAATAATAAATATTGAAATTCTACAACGAACTTCGTTAAATCACGGAGTAATAAAAATAATAGTAATCGTGTAGTAGTAAGCCCACAAAGTCCACGCACTCTTTTATTAATTTTGAATCCACAAATTCACAAGTTTCGTATTCGAAAAATTGTTCGTTGGTCACTATGACCAACTTTATAAATGTTCGGAATTCATTAAACTCACTCCTAGTGATTGCTACAGATTTAACCGTTCTAATAATTTGTGTATTAACTGTCTCAGTGACAAACATCGTATTTCATTTTGTAGTTCGAATCATTTTTGTCGCAAGTGAAATGGTAAACACCATTCGTTATTACACTTCGAAAATAATAATGCCGCTGCCAATGTGACTTCGCACGTTGGTAATAATTCGCTTATAGTCAGCAGCGCGCCCGCCATGCAAAGACGCAGTCCAGTCACGATGACGTCACAGCCGCCTGCGCCATCGAGTGTTTGTTTTCCGCGCCTAGAACTCCATTCCACTCTCGTCATCTGCTCCGGTTACAACCCAAGCTCAGTTGCAATAACGAACTTTTAACACTAATGTCATATCATAATGCGAGATATTTTAGACCAAAGTTACAAATGCAAAAACTACTAATGTATCAAAAAAATATTTCAGTTCCGTTTATCTATATTGTCTGGCGGTCCTAACAGATATTGTCCTGCCCTATTTTAGCACCACATGCCAGGTCCGATTGTAAACCATTTGCATAAAAATGAATTAAAATCGAAACAAACCTTTAAGGTAAATATAGTTACATACACACCTACATGACGAAAATGATTGATAGCACAAAGATAAGAAGATAGTAAATCAATTTCCATGCGTTAATCTTAAAATAACTTAAAGATGGGTAACGATTAAACTACGCATACCGGAGATGATTTATATATAGTCAACAAAAAAATGTCGCAAAGTACGGTCACGGCTAGTAATAATACAAGAAAATTGCTCTAAAATGAAATTAGAGTAGCTTCACGAACCTGTTTTAAAATGTCAGAATTTAAAAAGCTTTTGAAGCCTCTGAAGAGTTCTTTTACCCTTAGTACTCTCATAACATAATACTCACTACGGTCGTGTTGAGGTACTTTTTGCACACTAATTACAACTTCTATGCGGTTAATTACTTGACACTAAACACTCCAGTTCCGCGTCGCTCCAGCTGGAGTTCACAGACTGAAAATGTACTTCGTGAAATACATTCATTATAAATCACTATTTATGTAAAATTAAAAGAATACTTGAAACTTTTCAGTCTAGTCTAAGAAATGTACTATAAGTTACCGCCAACTTATAGGTTCACTTTTACTTACACCATATAACGGTGGCGCCTATTTGTAAGTCTGGTTGCCGGATGAAAAAATGGGGGCAGCGTAATAAGATTGTACAATTCTGCTGCACACTCTTCGAAATGTATTCTAAAAAAACGGATAAGCTTCCGTCCATACTCAATAGGGTGGAGAGAAACATATACAAAAAAATTTTTTTTGCTCTTCTCAAATCTCCTGTATTATTAATTGGTGACCATATGTAAAGGCTTTATTCATCCAAAAAACAAAAGTTCTATGACTTTATTTTCAGGTGGCGCATTGAGATAATAGTTTCAAAAAAACTAATATTTTTACTGATAAGCCTACCCTCAAAAAAGAGTTATTCTTACATTCTTTGCTTACAAATATACTGTTTTTTACTTCGTGTAAGTGTGATCTCGTAACAAAAATATAGTATTTTCTCATGAAACTTTAATATATTGTTTTAAAATAGTGCCAACGTTAAGTAAATTTTCATAAAAAAATGCCTAAAACGCGTAAAGATTTCCGGTGTCCTATATTTGGTGATCCAATCTAATTCAGTGATAACATGTTATCTTCATATTGTGATGTGATTAAACACTACTTATGGATTAGAAACGAAATGTTAGAGTTGAATAATGGAAAGGACCCTTCAATCAAAGACTTATGTAAAATGATTGCTTCCGATATTGAAACAATCTGGAGTAAAGCATCTATCCCTACAATTACCCATCAACAAGTCGTCTCTAGGCTGATTTTATATTATCAAAAGTACAAGAATGTGAAAAAATTACGTAATGACTCCAAAAAGCAGATATTCTACAATGACTCAATTAATAAGTTGTTTGATATCGCAAAAGGTAAATGTGTATCCCGAGAACTATGCAAATGTGTGACTAAAGTACCCGTTGCTAAGAAAAACTTCTTAACAGATCAACGAAATGAGCGCAAAATGTATATTGGTTCTGTGGATAAGGTGACAACTCAATCTATGCAACGTCGTGAAATAAGGAAGCGAAAATATGAAGAGTTTGCTGCAAAATGTAACGTCACTCCAAGTGCATCATCACCTGCCCCAGCTATAGTTTGGGCGTCTGATAGTTCGTCTGACTCTTCTACATCAGATGAGGACGATGAATTACGTACTGCAGAATTATTATCTAATCCATCCCTTAAAAAAACTCAACAGATGCGAGATAAGCTGAAAAATCTTGCTACAACGTGCGATAGAACTGGAGTTTCTGATCGATCTGCAGCATTAATTTATAATGCTGCGTTACTTGACTTAAATGTTATCAGTACTAAGGACTCATCAAAAGTAGTAGATCAAAGCAAAATACGCAGAGAACGGCAGAAGATTCGTAAAGAATTGCAATCTATAGAAAAACACAAACCTTTAACGGCTATTTATTTTGATGGTCGTAAGGACAAAACTTTGACTATAACTAAGGCTAATAATATATCCCAAAGGAAGATTATAGTTGAAGAACATATCTCAATCATATCAGAACCTTATTCTGAATACATCGGTCATCTTTCTATTGATTCCGGTAAAGCGGCTGATATTGAGAAAAATATTGTCGACTTTCTTGAAAACAAATATGAATATCGTTCTTCTTTGGTGGCAATTGGATGCGATGGTACTGCTGTTAACACTGGTCGGAAAAATGGAGTCATTTTTAATCCGCAAACGTCTGAAGCGCCTTTGCAATGGTTTGTGTGCTTGTTACATGCAAATGAATTACTACTTCTGCTGGCTATGTTACACGATGATAATCAACAAGTACGAGAGCTGGCTCTTCGGAGAGTTTTAAAGGCAAGAAAGTTCGTGAATTCCAGTAACCAGAGCTAAAAATAGATGCGACAAAATATTATGATTTGATAGAATGGGCGAAAGAGAAGATAACGGAACCTCCTGTAAAAATGAAATATAGCGACTCGGAAATTACTACAAAAATTGCATCTGGAGGTAAATGTTTGATATTGAGAAGAATGAGAAATACCCTTGCCACACTCAAGCAGTCGAAAGGTGTGTCAAACTTGTAACTGAGACTTCGGCGTCTGTTTGTGGACCCGATGCTAGAGATGGTTTCATTCGTACTAGAATAAAATCCAGGCAAGAAATACCTATTTTTGACACCAAATCTCAGTATTTCCGTCTAAAAGAAGACACTGGGACTACTGATACTGAACATCACCACCTCAAGATATTGAGTTAGAAAGCTGGTATTTTGCATGAACATTTCCATTACGATGGATCACTGTTTGAGAAGCCAGGAAATATAAAATTCAGAAAAAAAAATTTTCGCTCCACCCTAATACTCAAGGCTTTTGAGCTCTTTATAAAAAATATCGTCATAGCCGATAAGCTTCTTGGCCCTTATCTTAATAGACTCAATGGTCTGTATCTGGCATTGGGCGAAACCGTCCTAAAGATGAGAACAGTACATACACACACGATCAAACTTGCGCCTTGTAAAAAGATTGAGCAACTTTTCCGGCGTAAAGTACCTTCTCACCTTCGCCAGATTTTTTTTAAGCTAATTGAGCCCTACTCTCAATAAAAGAACGAAATTTGTGAGTGGATGACAATGATATACCGAGAAGTTCAAGATTGTTAGTGATCGGCACAGATACACCTCGGAAAGTAGGAAAAAAGCTACTTCAGAAGAGGAACAAACTCAGTTCAATTGAACTGTGATAAACACAGATTTTTTCGATCTTTGAACTTCACTATCTAGGGGTTATTATAATGATTTTTGTATAAATAGGAATAGAAGAAACATTTCAGTATCTTTTACTCCTATAGTTGTTAACGGAGAGCTTTTTGATTAGATCGACCGAAAAATAATTTAAAACAGTTATTTTTTTGATATGGGAAACTACCACTACCTGCATTATTACATATATTATCTCTTTTTAACGACGTCTTTAATATTAGGTCCAAACTTCTGAAATTGCCGCCTTTTTCCCACATAACGATAAAAATGTTTATATAGCTTCTTTTTATGGTTTAGCGGAACAAATGCCTTCATAATTTGTCTTTCTTTTATATACAGACTTTTTTATTTATTTCTTACTGTTATACTTGCCTCGATAGCGATAAAAAAATACATATTTTCAATGACCTGTGTACTAACAAAATAAAAATGTAAGTAAGTAAAACTTCAAAAAGTATTCATACTAATCAGCTATTTTACATGTCAGCACCTTAATTTATTTAAATAGACAATATTTTTTACTACTTTTACATTACATTATTTTTTTTTAATTGAAATAAATATAAGTATTCGGCATTTCTATTTCAAATAACTGCCGCTGAAGAATATAAGAAAAACATAAGGCTTACTGATAATGAAAAATATGCTGATCCATAAAGCATTAAATATACTACACTATTTAAATATTCAAAAGAATGTTCATAGAATATAACATAAGTTTATAATGGTCAGGACCTGTTGGAAGATTATTTTCTCTTCCGGGTTTTATTCATTCTCCAACAAGAGGCTGTTTCTCTTACAACGCATTTTAAAACTTTTATTAATAAAAGAAACTCTTTTTTGACTGATTGATGAGCTGGGCTGGACAAGTCCTATTTTCTTTAACGCCCCATTCCATATTGTAGTTTGATAATGAATGTGAAAAAATATGTGAAATGGCGCAAAATCGCTAAATGCGAAATATGAAAATTGAAAAAAAGGAAAAGGTTTTATGTAACAGTATTTAAGGCTAGACTAGTGTGAAAATGATCAATTTTTTTCCATTCAATTTATAGCTTACAGTGATGTCGGTCTATTTATCACTTCAGTTTATCATAGAATTTTGTCTCTATTAATAGAAAAAAATGACAATTTGTGGTAAGTGGTGTGTGTTATTCATTAAACACTACAATTTTGAATGTATTGTCGGACAGATAAACGGCCTCTTATTGCGTTGGAGAAAAGTAAACTCATTTATGTGGTACATAATCTATGTGTATTTTAAATAACAATTGTTGAGCATTTAATAGCAACATGTTTATATTAAAAATAAATTACTAGAAGAAATACAATTTGTCTCAGGCAGGACTCGTAATTTATTCTAGTAAAATTTTCTTTACCTTCTTTAATTTGTATTTTATATTTTAAATACACCACATCAATAGTTATTTGTTATGCAAGGATGCAAAGTTCTACCTCTGTTGAAACCTGAGCCAGCGAAGGATTCTAGGATTGAACCACGAGCATAGCGACTTTGCTGTCGAGCGAAACACAAAATTTTCACCTCACTACAACGATTTTAGGTGCAATAAAAACAAATTAAATAAAATAGTAAGTGGTTTATTCTAATTTAAAATTAAAAGTGGAATTTCTTGAAATAGTAATGTTAAATATCATTTTTTATTGGTTTCTAATAAATGTGATTTGACTTAGAATTCCATAACCAATAAATAAATCACTTTGATCGTTTTTTTTTCGAGTGTGGTCCGAAAACCAATCATTTGTTATGAAATCTCACCCACCATACATATAACATTTTTATAATAAAATATTAATTCTAAATAATATTTATTCTTGTTGATTTTATAATTTAATGAACTAAAATAATTTAATAAAAACAAAATAGTTATTATAGTATTAATTTAAATAATAAAGGAGTGTTATAGTATTAATTCAAATGAGAATAAAATGTATCTAACATAAAGACTATAATGACGATTCGAAAAGTACCATGTGTGTTTTTGTTCGAAGAGAAAAGTTCTTATTTTAAACACATTTATACGCTAGCGGATAAAACGCAACTTCCTATGCAGAAATTGAATGACAAACCAAACTTTTCCGAGCATATAAAGTGAAAAATATTTTGTTCAGCATTTTAAAATGTTTTCCATATGTAAAGCAATATGTGAAGACTAGCATATTTTGCCCAGCCTTGCCAATACTTTCGATAATTAGGATTTCGAGTTGCTTAACTTTTGCTAAAATTGAATCCAATACAATCCATTTTTATATTCGCAGTTGTACAATTTCAGAACATGGGAACAAACGCTGCTTTTAATTACAACAAACAATAACATTCCGCAAACCAAATATGAAGCATGAAATTTGAATATAATGCTTTGCTAGACTAATGTCGATCAGATGGCGTAACCTTGATGTGTCAAGGACCTGAAGAATATATTGATATAATGTAGCGATAACCTTTTTTTTCGAACATTTTTTTTTTAATTAAGAGACCGGAGTTTTTGTCTTTCAGACAACCCGATCACAACTTTATTCTTTTCCTTTTAAATGAGAAGTAGCTATTCTAAAGCCGTGAGCAAGCGGCAAAATCTTTTAATTTTATTATCAAATCTTTTAACAAGTAGGTATTTACAAATCTACAAATACGGTCAAATATAATAATGTTCAGTTTTAAATAAAAAAATTTGGTCTGAGGACCCACAAAGCAAAAATAGTTTATATCAAGAGATTGCGTAGTTTAGTGACTCAATGCGAGAATGCTGTCGGTGTCATGGCTAATATAGCGCTAAACCTCTGGGTAAAGATAAGATGAAATATTTTCTATCTTTTCAAAATTTAAATTGATCATTATACATGGTGTAAAACGTAAACCAATTCTGTTTCGTCCCTTATACAATACAATATAACGATTAGTTTACTTACTGAGGTTTACAAACAAATAGAAAAGCTTGGGTTAGTTCTTATTTATGTACAGTCAACAGCAGAATAAGTTATGCGTTTTGAAGTAAACGTGCCTAATGCCATTGTAATGAAGATCATTTTATTTGTCGTGTGTATCTTTGATGTGTTGTCGACCATACAGTGTTATTAAAAAATATAACTTTTAACCAATATTAAAATAACTTACTATAATAGTCGGAAATATCGATATTAAAAAGGTGTTCTTTAGTAAGAACATTATTTGAGAACGGATCGACTATATCGATTATTTTTGTTAATCGTGTATTCCAAACATAACAGTAAATTAAATAAAAAAGGTTGCATATATCTGTCATATGAATTGTAAAATGTTTATATATAAGGATTAGTAACATTTACATTAACATTTTATCAGTTCGGCTCGGCTCATAGTAGTATAGTAACGTTATAGTAAAAAAGCTAATAAAAAAAAACCAGGACAGGAAGCAGGTATCGAACTTTCACTACCCCAAGCTCTAATGAACAAACGGTAATTTTAATTGTTAATGGTCGAATAAAAGAAACTAAATTTAGCCGTAGAGCTACCATAATAACCTCAACTACAATACATTATGATTTAAGAACCACAATACACGGGCTGCAAGTTATTTAGTTGAACTAACGTTTCCAGAGAATCTATTTATTATTTTTCATGTGAACACATATTAACAAAACAGTACGACTTACTAATGACTTAAGAAAAATCACATATAATAAAAACACGTAATGTATATGATTAAGTTCAACAACGTTT
Source organism: Calamotropha paludella (assembly GCA_927399485.1). Taxonomy (NCBI): domain Eukaryota; kingdom Metazoa; phylum Arthropoda; class Insecta; order Lepidoptera; family Crambidae; genus Calamotropha; species Calamotropha paludella. The sequence continues at coordinate 13,989,364 of OV656804.1, read as the reverse complement.
TTAGCCACCTCTTTATTATTAAAAAAATAAATAATGATAAACTTTTATCAGTTTTATGTGAAATCCATTTAAATAAATATCTTAAAATTTCTAAATTAAGGCAATATGATAATTTTCGAACATTAAAGGTGTACGGATAACTGCAATATTTGAATATTTCCAAATAAATCTTCGAAATGTAAGCATCTATACGCTTTAAAAATATACCCAAATATAATTCTAAAATTTAATTAAATTTTAGAAACTTATTTTTTATGAATATCCGTTAAATGGAATTCCATTTAATATAAAATACAATACAAAACACTTTATTGATAACAGCGTATTAAATAATACACAGAACAAAAGAAAACCCAAAAAATATACAGGGTGTTTCTTTTACGGTGTCGAACCGGGATGATAGGTGATAGCTGAGTACTATACCTATCGATTTGACTCCCATGTATGTTCCGCGATTTTTTTGTTATATTTTTTTTTCATTATTTTTTATGATTTAACGACTGAACTGATTGAAAAAATTATAGCCTTTTGGAGTAAGCTTTTCTTTGTATTTTTTTTTTTAACTTTGATACAAAATGCAAAAAAAATATCAATAGTAAAAGATTGGGAACAAGCAAGAAACAATGGAATTTTCAACGTGAATAATCAATTAAATTAAGATTTTCCTTAGCCTCTCAATAATTTTAGAAACTGCGCGACCAACTAAGCTTTCATAATAATATAAAAAATGATGAAAGATGAAAGGCTGAGGAGGAACTTTATGAGACATTTTTCACTGAAATCGGACTCTCGAACTCAGTTGATAGGTAAAACTGTCATGTATAGTCGTACCACAGAGGCAGCTTAAGGTCTTTATAGGAAGGAGGGAACAAAAATAAAACTTAAAAAGCAAGGTATAACCGCATTTTGTTTATTATTATCTACACATACATTCTACATTCGACACTGTCACAAAATAATTGGTTAACTATAAAGTCATTTTACAGACGATCATTTTACGTGATAAAGTCATGAGAAAATATTGATAAACAAATTGCATACTTTTGAATTGAATTGAATTAAATTATTATCACTGAATTATAATTATTTTGTGTAATATACAAAGAAGGGGTTGATTGAAAATTACAATTTTTTCGATAATTAACATTTTGTTGTACAAGAGAGATAAATGCGTCACAAGCCGAACGCTAAGGCCGATCTTGTCTCTCTATCGCTTATTACAACAGTTAAAGGAGGCCATTAAAGAAAAAAGAAGAGGAAGATTGACCAAAGGCGTGTTTCTTTTGCATGATAATGCACCTGTGCACACGAGTCATGTTGCGACGGTTGCTATTAACTGGCGCGGCTTTGAACAACTCCACCACCTTCCTTATAGTCCAGACCTGGCCCCCCAGTGATTATTATTTATTTCCAAAAATAAAAAAAGAGCTGCGTGGTAAGAAATTTGACCACGATGAAGAGATGAAGTCGGCAATTTTGGCCTTTTTTGACGCTATGGACAAATCATTTTTTTATGATGGTATTAACAAATTATTTGAATGATCCGAGAAATGTAATAGGGTTAAGGGGGAATACATTAAAACTGAAAAATAATTTGGTGTTTAATTTCAACTTCTTCTCCCACCCATTCCGCGAACTTTTTGACCTTCCCTCGTATATGTAGTCTAGGTAGTAGAAACAATATCTTGACGCAGCTCGCCTCGAGTCACAGGTAGTTATCCTTTACTTAATTCCTAAAGACGCTATTAGAGTAATGATTGAGTAAACCTTATGATTGATTTTTTAAATAAAATAAAAACGGGTTTATATTTAAAACCAGTGTATATATTTAATATTTGATGTTTTTGTAACTTAAAGTCAAAATATAATTATTTTATTCAAGGTCGTATGCTGTTCATACGCGATCCTTATATATGTAACGTAAAATTTCGAAGAGTGAGAAAATTGCGAATATGTTTACTTTGTGGAAGGCATTTGTAATAATCTATATGGATGCTGTATTCGGTAATTGAATAACGTTCGATGCTCTCAGCGGCAGAAGCGTTCAGGAAGTTGAGCTTACTCCACGGAAGAGTGGACACCTTTACAACTAAATTTAAGCTATTACGAATAATTCCGATGAAGGTGTGTTAATGCAAAACAGGTTTTAGATAATTTTGTCACAATATATTTACGATGTATCTCTTATAATATTTCAAAATTTATAACTAGTAGGTACTGCTAGTCTATAGATATTTAATTAAGTTTAATGAAGTTTCTGAACTCCATTAAGTCGATAACACACATTTTATACCACTACAATTAAAAGCATATTGAGTGTAGTGATTCTGCTTTACAATAAGAAAACGTTACTATCGCGTTAAAGATTGTAAAGAATAAAGACCCTGATAAGTAAAAGTCCTTAAATAAAAACTGGAATTAAACTTACACGCGGTAGTTATATATATATACAAATATTACTTATTTTTTATGAATATCCGTTACCATAGTACAAGCCTTACAGTTTTTACTTTGTGCTATGTTAATTGTTGTGAATGTAAGAAATGTCATTATTATTATTAAAAAAATATTATATTAACATCTGCATATGAAAATTTACACTCATCTCTTAGGAGCTCCAATACCATAAAATCAATACAGTACATAAAAACATTAGTGTTAAACAGGGCAATTGTGTAAATATTTGCACATACGATGCTTTTTCTTCCCACATATATCATAAATGACCTTTTCCAACATACTGTATGGCACTTTACTCGGGTCAGGTATTTGGACACTTATAATTCCAAAAACTCTACTTGAGTATTTTTAGGAATTGTCAAGGTTAAAATAAGGCAAATATGTTTCTGGTCTTTTATGTAATAGTGTTCACAATCGCTAAATGCCACGATCGTTTGTGGTGATTAAGCGGAATGCTGTCGCATGGTTCTATGTATAAGTTCTTCAAACATTGTCCTTAAATAGCTTACTTAGCTAATATGACTACTCGACGTGTCATCGATAAAATTAGGTAATGTTTAGTTATATTCTTACAATAAGTTACATTTGGATGCGAACATTGTGTTTGGCTTCAAAAACATAGGTCAATTAGATTTTAAGTAACTAATGAAAATTGTTTTTTCCATGTGACTAAGCGAAATTTTATAATCTCAAGAGATTACGTTACCTTCCCATGGTACATCCGGGCTTGAACGTTAGTCAATGTAGCAAGATTTCGAACTTGAAGGTTTAGCTATTATTTATTTCGTCTCTTTACAGGCACTTATGAAGCTCAAGATGCGATGCAAACCTTTCGTAAATCTACGACGGTGGCCTTGCACTCAGAAAATCTAGAAAAAAAAACTTGGCAATTGCCGTTTTTTGGCCTTAATATGTCATACTAAATCGTGAAATCAAATATAATTCTAAATGACTATAAAATATAAGTACGTTATAAATAATGGCTGAATTTCTCACTTCAATCATTTAGTTCCAAACTAAGCAGAGGTTTTGGACGTAAAATAGCCGATAATATTATATCTATACAATACAGATATATACCCATACATAAATAGGTTTATAACCAATCATTACTTGCTTATACTTATCACACAATCACAATTTTACGCGGACTGAAAGCTTGAACATTCAGTGCATTACCAGGTTTGCTACTATTGTACCAATATACGCTGAGGGTGGAAGTAAATTCCAGTGATTCTAGATCCTCATTTGTATAGACTTCGATGTGACAATTGCATACCATTATTGCTCATCGTCACACCACTATCACTGACATAATTAAACGCTTTATGGATACATCGATGTTGGTACCAGTTTCATGTAATAAATAGGTGGAGTCATGGTTACACCACAAAGTGAAACGCTTTATGTCCAACTATACGTACGCCACAAAACTATACAATCAAGAGTCTGAAGTGAAATTTTAGAATGGGATAATGGAACATAACTTAATCTTAACAAGACTTCAAATAAAATGCCAAATTACAATTGTTACATACTTACGAAACACTTACAAGAATATACTTGGGAATCAGATAATGCAAGAGGAAGCCAATCGGATATTACAACCATATTCCAAAATCGTATTTGCTCATGTACGAAAAAAACCCACCTCACTATTAAGTTTACGCTAGCCCTACTACGATATCTTTAGCGCAAAGTACATCGGCGAGATGAATGATTTTTAACGTTATCTTGCTAAGGTAATACAGCATTGGTTTATGATGTAATAGTCAGCGTGCTCCGTTCGTCCATTCGGTTACCTGCGACCACGATGCCGGCAAAATTACTTTAGTTCTCTGTCGCGTTCCCACTGCATCGAACGTTTAGACGCTCGGCTGCACAATTTGCTATCATAAAATTGACATTTGATTAGTTAATGTTCGCGTAAATATTTTGACTGTAATTCGTATCTATTGATCGTGCGCTTAATGAGTTAAGTGTAGTGTTTTCAATAATCTGGAGTAATCCATGGAAAAGATCATCATTCATTTGAACTTTGAAGGTACCTACTATGTTCATCTCTCTAGTAACCTGTTATTGTAAGTTCTTAAATTTATAGAAGCAATTTAAAGCTATGCATTGAAATCATTTAAAAAAACTTTGACATCTTACATTATATATTAATTAATTAATACATAGTGCATTAAAAGTCTATTGGTTAATTACATCTGTCTTTCTAATTTTTTAAATATTTTGTTATTTATATATTTACTATCTCAAAATACTATGTCATTTATTGTAGTTTCCAATATAAAACTAAACCTGTATTCTTCAATAATTTCAATTCCGATTTGAGACAAAGTTATATGTATATAAATGGCCAAATCTTAACTAATACTGTATATTTTTAATAGCTCAAATTATTTTTGAGAAATTCTTGAATCTCTATAGCGAACTTATTTCACGGTGAATGATATCCGACTATTTGATTGATCAAGGCGGAAAATTTTTAAAGCATAAAACTAAAATGTCTAGGTTTTCTGCGGACAAGTCTCAGAATAAAGAGTATCCGGTATTTCAGTGGCCAATGAATATTATGCATCATCATAGAATTTAATTGATTAAGCAATTTAAGAGTGTAAACTAGTTCTAATGAGCTGCGTTAAATTATATCTGCTATATCAACTACTCACCACTTGACATTGAGATTTGCTCACGTACGACAGCAAATCTCTCATTATACCAAAAACAAGTTTAAAATTATTTGTGCATATTACTTGACTTAAAACAAGTATGGGAAAACTAGTTGACTCATAAAATCCTTCATGACGTGTCGCTTAGGTTACTCTTGCCATTACTTTGTGGAATAAGTATATTTTATCTTTTATATTTACCGTGTAGGTAACTTGCAACTAAACGTGGGAATGCTACAGAAATATTAAATGAATGTTTATCAAATTCCTAATCTATATTCACATTCTAAGATCGGAATGTCAGGTTTTCAAATTTAAAACATTGAAATTAGATGAAATTCAAAAAGGGTAGAAGAGTTACGGAAATAAATAGGTATGCGAGCTTTTATAACTTGTTATACAAAAAGGACTCAAAAATTCAGCCTCTAGATATGATATAAGAGTTGAAAACTTGTAAAGATGAATCAGACGAGCCCAAATTCAATGGGGTTTGCGTCATTTTATTACAGAGTACATTTTACTACATATATATTATTACATTATAATAACATTAAATTGTCATCCGCAAGCAAAATTAGAACTCAATCGAAATCCCGGAAGTAGGTCAAAAACTTACAAGATTTGATACAGACAGACAGGCACCGGGACTAATGAAAAAACATGTTAAAATCACTAGTAAATTATCATGTAATTTGAGCCGTATATATATTAATAATAGAATAAGTAAAACATTACTTAATGGATATACATTTTTAACAAAAAATACTGTAACAAAGGAAACCAACAAAAGTTTATTTAACCTAAAAAATTTTAACCGGAGTCATTGATGCAAATCCCGCTGGCATCAGCATTTGATATTGTGTTCGAATACTTGTATTTTTGCGAATTACCAATCAAGCTCAGCTTAATTTAGAAACAATAACTGTATTGAGTTATTTGTAATTAATTGTTGCTCAGTATGAAAGATAGATTGAAGCATTTCTGCAATCTAAGGGGCAATGGAAAAAACTCTCCATACGGGTCCAATGCAGATGAGTAAAAATTTAATGCAATGATTTAGTGTAAAGTGTTTTATTTACACTAAATCATTGCATTAAAAAAGAGACGTATAATTTCTAAACACCCAAAGAAATTAATATGACACATACAAAACTCATGAAGATAAATCTGGGAAAAATAACGAAGTTATAAATTAATAGCTTTACTTTGAACTTATCTAGTGTATGAAGGTCGAAGCGCATCAGCGCATACCGTGGAATGATTCATAGCAACCATCATTATAAATCATATATCAGCATCATCCACTATCCAAGACGTGTAACTTATATTATTCCTTTCTGATGTTTGAAGTTTAAATTACTTTGCCTCAGTTATGTCCACCTTTTTATGTGTATTCTGATTTATTTTTATGGACCTTACATACGGTTGCTTATGCACCAACGAGCTATAAATAATGTTAGCGGACTTTCAAAAGTTTTCATTTATTTAATTAATGTTTCCATTTCTGATGCACAGGCTTTCGATATAGATCACCATACGTATAAATCATACGTTATCTTCAATTTTTACGGCGGAAAGTAATCGCAATATATTATGACCAAAACTGTGTTACATTAAACACTAAAATGTTCGTATATTATCTGTAACAATAACAATTATCCTGTTTCTAAAAAAAGTAAATAAAATTTTAATTATCATCAATCAGAATATATTCCGAATGGCTCCAACTCATATTTAAGCTGCCTGTAGAATTACTATCAATTCTACAGGCTCACAAGTCTATACTTATGATAGAAAAGGTAAGAACCTCAACATCAGTGTAAAAGAGAATTGGTTCACTAAACATACTGTTATATTTTTACTTAAAGAAAAGATCAAAGAACTGCCAACCTTTTTATGAAACTGATTGAAAATGACTTGGTATTTATTGTATTAAAGAATAGGTTTTTATTTTAAATAGCTTTTGAATTAAGTATTTGGATAAAATAACTTCCATAATTATTTTAAAAGTAAAGACATGCATTTAACAAAAACGAGAAAAACGAGACCGAGACCTTTTTTTTTTTAGGATTTCTCGAAAATGGAGCTGAAAAGCTTAGAAGTTCATGTTTAGAGGTTGTGGTGTGTGTACGTTCAGTTAAATATTTTTTGTTCTTTAGTTTTAATCAGCTAACTTTTTGCTTATCTATAAAGCAAAATAAAAAAGGAAATGTCTTTTTTTTATTTACCTGTTTATCATACGATGGTAAAAAGTGGCAAACAGTTTATTATTTTCATCTGTTATTTATTTAAACCTCGTATAAGTTCTTATAGCGTGGCCGTCAGCGATCTTGCTAAGATTTACATACATGACTTAAATTCTATTTTTGTCTTCAAAGCAAACTCGTTAAATATAGTGTAACAAAGATTTGGTTTTTGTCAGAACATCATATGGTATTCATATTCATACACAATCACACATTTGGCGCAGTAGCTAAAATGTTAAGACAGCAATTATAAATGTTAAGTAACTTTTGCAGTGGTATACCAACGGATGGGTGACCAATAATTATTCTTGCTTCAAAAGTCTCCACGAACGATCTCCATTATACTATTGAAATACAACATAATGTTGCAACGCAATACGAAATTGTTTTGGTTTGGGGGTAAGAATACCCACCAATGAAAATAATTTATCTTCCAAGCATTAAGCGCTAAGGAACACTTGTTGTCGCTAGACTACTTAGCCTAGATATCGGAAGAGAAGTTACACTGACGTTAAGTTTTCTACGGTTTCCGTTTTAAATTCAATGATATTACAATTAGTGCAGTGATTGTAGGAAAAACTACACGAAGAATGATTTGTAGTTTTTATTTATACGTCTATTGTAGATGTCGGTATTATTATTATTTTGTGTATTCTTGATTTTTATTTTTTATAGAAACAAAGAATACACAAAATAATCAATTTCATATTTAAATGTTAACCGAATCTCAAGATACATAGACGTAGGTAAATATTTTTGTTACAAAATATATTATTGTTAATACATTTAGTTCTCTCAACAGTAACACCTCTAATGGAATATAATTAGCGATCTAGGTATACAGACAGTGGTTTCACATTAGTCATTAATGTTATAATTTTGACTAAAAAAAATATTATGACTCATATAAACGATCGTATCAAAAGTCAACTGCGGAGGGTCTTAAATATCACACATGTATATAACTTTTAAATAGCACAATGTTACTTGTACTTAATCTGTATAATTTTAGTAAAAAATATTTGAATTAACGCGTGCAAATAAATGTTAATTAATCGAAAAAAACTGTGATTTTCAATTAACTCCTTCTTTGTATTGTACAAAATAATGATAATTAAATAATAATAATTCAATCAAATCATAAAAGTACTATGCAATTTTTCATCAATGTTTTCTTATGACGTAAAATAACCGTTTGTAAACCGAGTAGTAGTAGTAAACCGAAAATTCTGGTAAGCACTATAATTTCTTTATAACTTGTCATGTTTATAACTTGTGTTCAGTGAAGTATTTATTTTTTTATATTGTTGATGTTATTTATATATCATATATGTACTCTTATGTCCATTAGAGAAGCCTAATAGTGCTTACTTTGGGTTAGACAAATTGGTGTATATATAAGAAATATTATAATAGATCTATTAAAATTTGATATATCATGATTATGACGCATAATATAATACGCCGTTTAGAAGTAGAACAAAAAGATACAACTGATTCAAGAAATGATTTTGCAATAAATGAGTCATCCTCTTTGTAATCAGATATAATTATATTAATTACCCTGAGGTACTCGTACCTACGTGTAAATGCTTTCTGCGAAGCTGTTGCAACTTGAAACGCCTCATGTTTAATGGTTTCGATCTCATTTCTCCATTTCTATAGAGGTTACGTAAGGAGTCTTATTTCTAATGAAAAAATAAATCAGTAAATTAAAGCACAGAAGAAAAAAGATACAGCAATAATTAATTCAAAGTGGATAACTAAAAAAAGTTTTATGGAGCTTCTCATTTCATCATCTCAGTCGCAAGACGTCTGCTGATAAAAGGAAGCATTTCCCTAAAATGGGGAGTCTAATCATAATTTCCACGGTTGGCAGGTGGGTTGAAGATCGCAGTAGAAGACCATAATTCGGAAAACATTGCTGCCCATTTTGTGGTCCACGGGAAGAGTGTGTCGCTATTCTACGCTGCCAGACTGCCATATTCAAATATAAAAAATGAAAATTTTGTTTTAATAGTTGAGCAGTTTTTTTTTCTAAATAAAAGTTATAAGAAATAGGAATACATAGAAATCATTACATTTATTAACTATTTAATGTTTTATTTTTTATTAACCTCGTGAACTTTAGTGTGAGTAGATTTACGATGCGCAGATATTTAATAAAGTAAAGTATTATAAATATATTTGTAGTCCCATAGTGCTTCCTCTCGAGCTGATAAGGATTGTCAGCTTATGAGTATGAGGTGTAGATATTATCTACACTTTCGCTGGAGTAATATCTCACTACAAATTTTACCGGAACTACCTCTATATCGAATCGCATTAAATCGTAACAGTCATATTATTAGAAAGTGAGTTCTATTAGATACATTGATCTTTATTAGCAATTATGGTGGATCATAAAAACGGATATTAAAAATCAATCATAAATAAGTATAGTTTACTCGTATAATAATCCAATAATGCACGAATCCTTTGGATAAATAAATAAATCAAAATGATCGTCTATAAGTGATTTGATCTGTTGTTTAATTTAAAAATATGAAATCAAATTTATTAATCACGATTAAAAGAGAGCATCTTAATTTTGATATTACTCGCATTATAAAGTACTTAAATAAATAAATGTATAATTATACATAAGTAGTAAGGCTTCCTCTTGGAGATAAGACATATTTTTAAGTATATTAATCTTCTTTTCTTTGCCAACACATGGTGAAGAACTTATCGTACAAGGTATAGAAATACGTCATAATTTAAAATATCATCATAATATTGTATTAGCTTAAGTTAAATATGATTTAAGTGCTTTAATCGATTCCTGTGACATTTAAGATTTAAATCCAAAGAAACAATAAATCGATGATGACGTCGATTCAGTAAAGATCTGGCCTTTTAATCTCCGTAATAAAACAGCAGCGTTGATTACTTCCTAGTGATATAACCATCTAGTATTTCCGAGATTCTAACGTTTAAAGGTGTTTACAAATTAGTCTCGTTTGGCATTCTCCATCTGTATATGGATATCTACTTTATTGGAAATATCAAATATCAAACGCCGGCTTTGTTCTGTTATGTAAGGAATGTTTAAAAACAAACAAACTTCTGATGTCTTACTCTATTGTTTTCTGTTTCTGGTAAATATGTGCATTTTATAGACGTGCCAACAAATAATTTTGATATTGTGGTTATTAGGACAATAATAATACTAAATACAATCAACTCAAAACTCTTTATTTACTATAAAAAATTGGTACATTTTGCAATGTAATCACATAGTAATTTTAATAAAATTTGTGTGACTTCTGTTGTATCTGATTAGATGATAAATACCATATGTTAGGGTTGTAAGATGTTACTTTTAGCAGAATGCATGCTGAACTGTAGTCACCTGTCAAATGGTTTTTAACTGAGTCTTTAATGTTATGCATCTCTGAAAATAATGACTCGCAGGCATAGGTAGATGAAAATATTGTTAAAAGCGTAGGTATCACTCGCGGTCGCTCGTCATATAAAACCTACTTCACACTATTTTTTCAAAGTGCCTAATGAATCTTGTTATCAATGACGTGCCCAAAATATTGTGTCTCGTGCCATTGGTTCGCCATCCCTGTTCTAGGCAACTACTTACAAACATCGAATTTTACAAGTATCGAACAATTGATAAAGGAGAAATTGCTATGAAATTATTATATTTTTTTGGTATTTAACTAATAAAATTTATTATCTGAAGCTATTTTATTAGAAAACCTCTCGCTATGCGAGCGATTGAATATATTATTCTGTTGACTTTTAAGTTTTATTAGTTAAAGAATAAGACGAATAAGAATTGGTATATTGTGACCAATAATATCTTATGATATAATATTTACTTCTTCAAGTATTGAAAAGTAAGTAACACTTTCTTTTCCTTAACATAAGGACGCTTTTTGTTATTCTGTATACAAAAATGATTGCATTTTTGTATACAGAATAATAAAAAGCGTTATAAATTTGATTGCAAATAGACTCTATGACTTAGAAAACAAGCACGAATTTTTGACGTCATCATTATTTTAGCCTTTTTCAATATATAGTTTTAAATATGTTGATGCGACCAATCAGTAAGTAAATGATAATATTGTACTCAACATTGAGTATACGATTAAACGATTTGCTATAATCAAATGCAAAGTAAAATTGGTAACACATTTTGATGAAATTAGTAAGTTATTTACAGAAATATATTCAGTTTGTGTTTACAAAATTATTCACCAGACCTGCAAATTATATTGACCGCGTGACATAAATATCTAAATATGCTTATTCGAACAATATTATGTAGGACGACCGTACAGTTTAAGTTTGTAATGGATTTCTTTCTTTCCTAACTTTAGGCGCTCAATTCCACGGTAATTACAATTATAACAGAATAGAATTTCATCAGAAAACATTGAAAGTAACGCTTCCCCTTTGTTAACAGTTTGAAGACAACAGAATAATAACATTGTTTATAAAAACAATCTTTTTAATCGCTAATATTTGTTTTATGCGATTTAATTCACAGTAAAACTAACTAAAACACTAAGTTCATTTAAATAATGCAACATGAAATTAAATAAGGAATTAGGTAATAACTGTCGTTGCATAATCTTAATCATCTTAATCGAAGCAAACATCAATCAGACTGAAGATGGGAAGTTATTCAATTGAAAAATTATGTCGTGCATTGAGGTCGTCTTATAATGCTAACAATACTAAAAATTAAAAATTTTATTTGATAAGTTTTTACTTCTAGTCTTAAGTTTACAAAAAAGCGTGTTATATTTAACAGCGAAACAGTAAATGAGATAAAGTAACTTTTATTCAAGAAATTGATACAATCAATAAATGCTTGTTCTTGAACCAAAAATGCGGTAAGTTTTTGTTTATGCACAGGGAAGCAACTAAGCATGTCTTCTCTACGAAACCTCTCGACATTAAAAATAATGTTCTGGCACTGCTAACCCTGAATCAATTTCCTATCTATATGTATTTAATGAGCAGCATTACCTTCAATATTCAATAGGTGGTATAACTATGAAGAAAATATGCCATAAAAAACAAAAATGGTAATGGAAACATTAATACGACTGGCTCAGTTAGAAGGTCATATCCCATGTCTAATAAATTTAAAATTTAACAGACATTATTGTTTCTTTATGGCAAATTATTGCCTCATTAGTTAAAAGATTGATATCTTATATCAATATTATGTGTGTAAATCTGTATTATTGATCTTATTTTTACGTTACGTGGGACCTATAAATCAAATTTGATAATTGTTAAATTCTTCCGGTCCACTAATCACCAATTTAGTGTTACCTGTTTCCTTTGCCTACTTCTTCCGTTTTTTAGCGATGCCCAGAGCTCTTAAGGTTACCAAATTGTAAATAATGTTTTGTATCAATATTTATTACATGTATTTAACAGAATAACAGGTAACTTTAATACCGTATAAATGAAAATATATTCTCTAGAAAGTAATAATCAAACAAAGTAAAGATGTCAGATTTAATAAAGCAACAACATTGTTCGTGAATATGATTTTTAAAATAGTGATTTTTACTTTAGTAAGAAAAACAGTGGCACTCCGAGTGCGCCGACAAAAGTGAAAAAAGTCTAGCAACAAAATTAGCGAATTCTTACTTTTTAAATGCTTTGAATTTGGAAATAAAAACTTTTTGGATTATAGTATTTATGTTTTCTTGTTATTATATCATTGTTTTTATATAACGCTTCTTTGTCTAATTTTCCATTTACGTCATCAGTATCATTCAAGGTTCGGTGAACTTTATTGTGTTCGTTCATTCTTGATTAGCTTCGAATCATATGCGATCAACTAGAAACTCCATCACATCATCCGGCATAACGCCTACAAATAAGGTGCTTACCTATTACATTGCATCAGATAATAATTTCTAAATTATAATAATTAAAATTACGTTTTTTATAATATTTTCTTAATAACTGCATAATCTTTGTTTTAAACTAGCTGACCCGGTAACGCGTTGCTATCGTAACGCGTATACAATGTAAAAAAGCGGGAAAACGAGCGGACAGACAAACACACAAACCACTGTGGTCTTAGATTATAGCCGGCCCGTCCAGGCTACGCACGGGTGGACAAAATTCTTTAATTTTTTTCTTTTATTATGTATTTTTCCTTTAGCGCCATCTAGCGTCCGGTAGACGAACTACTTGCGGATAACGCGTTGCTATGGTAACGCGTATACAATGGAAAAAGAGCGGACAGACAAACAACAAATTTGTGATCTTAGATTATAGGTTATATGTGTTTACTAGGTTCAGTATTGAAAAACTAAACAGTATGGCTTCTTTTTTATTTCGAAAATTAATCACACCAACTCAAATAACTATTGCTTTACATAAGTTATGTCCATAATAGTGTATGTGGAAAAAATTAAAATGTCGTAAGGACCTAATATTTATACACGCAGAGGTCTTCGTAGTGTTTTTTTTTTCATTATTTTTTTTTTTCTCTGATTATTGAAAAGGTTTGCTCTACAGCGGTGAACAGCCTAACCCCACCCTCACTCCTCGCAACCGGATAGGGTTCGTGTTCTGATCCTGGAGGCGGACCGATATAGTGGCGTGTTTCGTACAAGCAAATCAGTACTTCGATATATCAATAGCCTTCGATATATCGATAGTCAACTTGACACCGTTGAAGAGACTGCAGCACAGCCCAGGTCTCGACTGAATCGAAGGCTTTCTCATTGTCCACAACCGCCAGGCAAAGTAGCCGATTATACTCCTTAGTCTTTTGTAGAAGAAGATTTTATCGCCTTTTTTTGAAGAAGAGTACCACCACACTTCTGTGCCATGCTTGTCTCTCGAATATGACGGAATCGAATAGCTTCTTAAGAGCCTTTAGTTCCGACTTTACGTTAGCTTTCAGAAGCTCAGCCGTTATTCCACCATCACCCGGTGCCTTATTGTTTTTCAGCTGTTTGCGAGCTATTCTAACCTCATTCAGACTGACGATGACGTCCGGGTTCGTCCGGTATAGTGCTATAGTTATAGTGATCACTGACAACTATATGTACACTCTTGTATAATTGTCCGTAGAATTTCTCGACCACTGTCAATACCTTAAAATGACTGCCATCCTCGACCTTCAGCTTGGTCAGTTGACTTTGGCCAACAGACTGATCCCTTTTTAATACTCATGAGCCCATGTTACGCTTAATCGTCTCTTTAATATTGTTTGTATTAAATTGACGTAGGATACAAGTCACGGACTTGGAGATCTGTCTGTTGAGATGCCGATACTGAGCAGGATTTTTAGATGACTGCAGTACCAATAGCAAACATAGAACCAAGCAAGCTTAGTTACTATTGTTGCACTGAGAGAAGGGATATTTCTTATAGAAAAGTTTCTTATTAAAAGACATTATATTTAAAATAAACACCAATCCAAAAAAGACAAAAAAATGTAAGTATACAAGCAAACACAACTGTACTCTCCACTAGTCCCGCTCCAAATATGATAAGTACTTCGTCGGTGCGGCGTAATGGCCCTATAGCACCGACGACTAGAGCAAATTGAAAAAAGAAAAATGCCGAGTACAGAACCTACGCGCTGTATGGAGACTCCATTTAAAATATACGGGGCGTCTTCACATGACACAACCTAATCTGTTTATGAAGCCGCAAGCTAGAGTGACCACCATCCAAGTTTTGACTTCAGCCTTTCGTAATATTAGTGTGTGGTGTCTTGTAGAGGTATTTTAGAACAGTCATCATGAATTTCATTATGAACCTCTTAACAACCATTATCTTGTAAATGCCCATGTTTGCCGTCGAGTTTCACAATCTGGGAGACAATGCCACTTCTGAATATTGCATGTTTCGTCTCCAACGGTATTTAGAGGAGTCAAAGTGCTATACCCCAAACGGAGAATATGGTATGAATATTCATATGGAAAAGCGCTAACACCTGAGCAACTGTTAATAGGACTTAAATTATACTTTATTTACATAAAAGATACGTCATTTGAATACGTATTCGTGCTGTATTTGCATATCTACTGTAAAGTTACTAAATATATAGTCAACATTAAACGTATCCTTTAACATGTGTTATAGTTATTGTACCATTTTACACGATATGAATTATTTTTTTCTTTATCGAATGAGAAAAAAATCCCCAGAAATTTTGTTAACTCAAAATACATGGCGCAATTAGATTTAAATAACATTGAGCGAGATATGTAATTTGTAATAAATAATGTCAATAAAATTTTAAATTACAACGATTTAAAGATAATGTTTTGACATTTGATCAATCATCAGTCACGCAATCTACAACTATTATGGTATAAAAACTTACTTGATCAAAATTAATTATACAGAATTACACAAACTTTTTTTATAAAAAAAAGGTTGATGACACCTTCACATAAACAGGTTTTGTCTACAAAATAAAGAGCGCTGTGAGAGAGCTCACGATACATAACGTTATCAAATCAGAAGAATCTTGTTAAAGGTACTGTTAATGACCGGCGCGGTCCCTTTTGACAGTCTTGGGTTTATGTAAATAATACTAAACAAAGACGAATATTTAATATGAGTTTCACAATCGTAAAGCAACGTAAGCTTTTCTTGACCCTCATACTTTACGTAACCGGCAAAATATTTTTGACGTAAAATAAAATAGTTTTCGCTGTATTTCTACATAGAAGTCAAAGTTGTAAAATTAAAGAAAGTTTAAATAAAATTTATAGGAATAATTATAGTACAACAATATCCTAACATAATATAATTATATTTTTTTAATGTCCGGCATAAAACCTGGGCTTAGTGAAAAATATTAAAAAAAGTTTATAACTGACTTCTGATTGAATAGAACACAACATGAAATAGAATTGTTCATATATATTTAATTTCCATAGAAAGAAAGTTAGAAATGATGTCGATTCGAACCACATATAATTAAAATTCATTGGTAATATATTTTTCTGCAATTTATTAAAGTTCTAAGCTAATAACACCATTGTAAAGAAATGCATATGTGAGCGTTATAGCCATCGGGTTAAGTAAAAACGCTTTTCGAAGTTTGTTCATATTGAATAGCGGGGCACACTATTAAGCTTGGGTCACAATGCGGTGGCATAGTGGTCGGCAAAGGCAAGAAAGAACCTTGTTCCGTAGCGTGAAAGCATCAGACGTTCAGCTGTAGTAAAGTAGGTACATGAGAGATGAAATCGTGTTGTGAATAGAAATATCAAGTGACAGGTAAAATACCACTCGTATATAGTGACGATCTTCAAAAAATTACACAAACCACAGTTAGTAACCCAAAACCATAGTACCGAAAATTATTTTAATTTTCTTCATTACACCACAAAGATTTATTTATGAAAAAAACAAGTTTTAGCTTTTTTCTGTGCACCAAATATTAAAAAGTTAGTAGCCTGCATCTGCATAAATAGTTAATGAGAGTATATGCATGTAAATAGCTGCTATATAAAAGTAAACAATATTAAACTGAAGATATTTTAATATGTCTTATAGTAGAAATGAGTTTAGTCACGAAAGCGTGCTTAAACTAATATTAAATAATAGGTATAATAATGCTTTAGATGATTGCAGTACTAAAATCACTTGATTAATTGGTGTTCTTATGGCTATATATCAAGGAGCTTTATTTTGCACACATTGGTATGTTTGAAAGAAAAGTGTTACTTACATCAGATTTGTTATTTTTTTTATTAATTCTTTATTGCGCAAGACAGTACAAATGGCAGACTTAATGCCTTTAGGCATTCTCCACCAGTGATCTGAGTACAGGAACAGTAAAAAGCGGTGCATTCTTGTTGAATTTAATTTACTGTAAGTAACTTTTATAAATGTTTTGCTGATCAACCATTGATAACATATTTTCTAAATATTCTATAATAGAAGTAATTCTTCCTATTGACGACCAGAGGCCCTACCATCACGTCTTATAGCAATTCAAGTTTAGTTGTTGAAAAGAGACGCCACTATGAACCACGTATAGCGGTGTCTCACTTTGACAATCAAACTTGAATCGCGCTAAAAGATTATGGTAGGCCCGCTGTTGGTGCTACTGTAGCGATCCTGCCTACTGCACTAAACAACGGTCCTAGATTCAAGTCATGGTAGGGGCATATATTCACATAATGAACATGAGTACCTGTTCCCGAGTTATCAAGGTCTCTTAGTTCGGGACTAATGAATCGCTGTGAGTTGTGCGAAATTGAGTATCTTTTGTTTATATTTTATAATCCTTTTGCATGTGTGTCACTGAACTCTTCCTATACTGCTGCACCTATTTTGATTATGTTTTTTGTATGCGTTTAAATGGGTTCCAAGAAAAAAATAAAAGATATGTGTAAAGCTACTAATATAAAAATCATATTGATATAGAATATCATCCCATAAATTCTCATCATTACGTAAAAATCATGTGTAAATATCACGTGAAGTCGTAGCCAACATATACGTCGGCGAATGCCATTAAAAATATCCGCTTCTTTCATACAGTTGAGGAGAACACTTTAAACAGTTTGAACCAATGCACCTTTATAATGAATGTTTTTGCTTACGAAATATTTTTGTCCGTAACCCCTTTAACATGGTTAGGGAAAACAAATCAGAAAAGAAAACATTAAATCAATTTATATATATACGTTCTTTGTTTAGTTCCTACACAACTGCAATACTGTGACCTATTGAAAACAAATAATACATAAATTATTTAATTAAACAGAATGGACCTATATAACAAAATATGTAGCTTACTTCCCCAAAATTACTTAGTGATCGATATTGCACGGTCTAATAGCTCCTGATGATGCACCGTGTGGGGGCGAAACACGTGTAGAGTAGTTGGTTAAGGTGCCGGTTTCTGCTTTTATTTGCGGGCGGACGGGCGTTGCACACTGCTTGAATTTTGCGGAAGTAAGTTATATATTTTTGTTTTACTAATGGATATGGACTTCCGCCAAGTAACGCTTGATTGTATCAAATATTAAAAGTATTTGTATAAATGAAATATTTAAAAAAAATGTCTCCCTTTAGTCCATAATCGTATATTATGTTTTCTAAACAGGTATTTGAAGTTTTTTATTAAAGTAACAAATATTCTCGCAGAGAGAAAAAATACACATGATATAACTATTTAATTGAATAATCTTTAATTAAGAGTAGAGTTATCCATACCAATACTATAAATGGGAAAGTGTGTCTGTCTGTTTGTCTTTCTTCCACGGCAAAACGGAGCGACGAATTGACGTGATTTTTTAAGTGGAGATAGTTGAAGGGATGGAAAGTAACATAGGCTACTTTTTGCCCCTTTCTAACCCCCCACTTCCCAAAAATGGGGGGTGGAAGTTTGTATGGAGCATTCCGCAATTTTCAAGGTAGAAAGCTAAAAATTGATATGCTGACTATTTATGACTACCAAAAAATCGCCCATCATTTTTTTTTGAAATCTGCACCCAAACCCTTAAAAGAGGGGGTGACATTTGAATGAGACCTTTCGCAGTTTTCAAGGCAGGAAGCTAAAATCGGCACACAGACTCTTTGTTACTAACGAAAATACCTGCCATTTTTTAGAAATCCTCCCACAGCCCCTAAAATAGGGGATGGAAATGTGTGTGAGACTCCGCAAAATTAGAACAGGTTCTTTAATACCAACGAATAATAAAATAATTTAATTAAAACGAATTAAATAAAACAATATTAAAAACATTAAATCTTACCATAAAGCAATCAGCTTTTGAGAAAATAAACATTATAAACATAAATAAGTGTAACTCATGGATTCCGCTAGATGGCGCTGATATGTTTATTGTATATTATGTTCACGATAGGTTTAATTGATCAGTTCAAAAATTAATAACAGATGGCAGTGTTGAAATAAAATAAATAACGTGTAAAATTCTGTTCCGAGTTCTCTTCTGTGTTCAGGAAAGGGGAACAGTGCTACCCCGAATTTAACGCGAGCGAAGCCGCGGGCAAAAGCTAGTTTCATCAATAAAGTAATATCCGTTTTGAAGGGAGTTTTTTTAAGAATTTTAAAAGCATTGTTACCTTGTATAACATTTAAGAATTATTGATAAATATTTTTAAAAGCTTATTTCTCTCTTGCGTAAATATTTAACTCTTACTACGTAAGGATGGGAATTTAAACCGAAAACATATACATATATTAGGATATAATATGTATATATTTTTCATTTTGCTGGATATGTACCTACTAAGGATATAGGTGTCCTTAGTCGGAACATATCCAGCAAAATGAAAAAAAAATCATCAAAATCAGTTGAATAATTTCGGAGTTCATCGTGGTCAAATACTATGAAAGGGAAGTTTTATATATATATATATATATATATATATATATATATATATACTGACGTTGTTGGCCACGCGTTGTTGTGTTATAAATTGAAACCTAACCTATCTTTTAAGTTAGATCAAACAACAGATAGTTAAGAAATTTGATCAAAATCTGTTCAGTAGTTTCAGAATTAATCCCGAACATACATCATGACACGAGATTTTCATATACAAGATATAACTATATGAGTAGAAGCACTCTAATGTCACTGATATACGATATCTTTATATATATAATTCTTCTGTGAGTGTGTATGTCACTGAACTCCTCTTAAACGACTGGACCGATTTTGATGAAATTTTTTGTGTGTGTTCAAGGGGATCTGAGAATGGTTTAGATTCACAAATCAGCCCGGCAGATGGCGCTGCAGACGGTATCTAGGTTATTTATCTATACTGCAAAAATAACAGGCAGGACAACGTCTGTCGGGTCCACTAGTTGTTATATATAATTTCTAGTATTATCCATGTCTCTTCCCAATGGTTGTACGAAAATAGTTCATATTTCTTTGTGCGATCTTCATCTGTTTTGTTGCGTCGAGAGAAAAGACACAATGAAGAAAGGCTATAGGACGATAAGAATACCGAATCGGCCCCAGAGAGGTATCTGGCTCATAATTTTAGGAAATGTTGGTACTCATAAGATACGTCGATGCTGAAAGTTTCAGCTTTTTATCTATTACCGTTTCTGAATAAATCTAAAAATACTGAATTTCAGTAAAAAAAATCATTCTCAGCACCATGTGAATCGATTGATCTAAATACAGGATATGTTTTGGGGCATGGTGGTAGCTTCTAAGAAAAAAAATATAAGCAATATCTGTTCATAAGAACCTATAAAAAAACGAGGTTATTTTCTTGATTTTAATTTTTAATCATGTTACGGGAACGCTAAAAATATGAATCTATTTTTTTTTAATTCCTCATTCAATTTTCGATGAAATTGTGATCTTGGGATTTTTTTTAAAACGTTACGCCATATTGAAAAAAAATAAAAACCGATTAGCTGCTCAAAAATTGATTTCTTATTATGATTTAACTCTTGCAATGATAAAATACAGAACGTTTGCAATTATTGTACTAGTGAAAACAACAGAATAAATTATGAACACTCATATAAAAATATTTTTTCTCTTTTCAATAACTTTAATATTAATATTTAATTATAAACTATTCAAATGTATCAATTATATTAATGTGTTAATAATAAAATCTTCTTATGAATTTGTGACTAGTCCTCGTCGCTATCTTCATCAATCACAGTGGGGATATTGTCTTAATTGAATAAAGTATTAAGTATTGCTGCTGGTTTGGGGATTTTAGCCAAATATCGTCCATGCGCCAGGTAAAAAATTATTGCAGCTTAGTGTGAACAACAACCAATTGTCCTTAATCCACAACAGTATTTGTGAGTTGCAACAGTTCTTTTAATTTGAACTTCAATACATTCTTCTGTATCATAATCACATACAACCTCTAAATTAAATGATGAATAATCAGTACTTGATTGAGATTCAACAATTCACTTGTATCTGAAGGTAATTCATTCTCCAACGATGTATCCTGATCCTCGTCGTCAAGTTTCGTTTTCTTATATTTTTTGATCGACAATTATTCCACAAAACATCACCAACTACAATTGGATGATCAAAGATCGTTGAAAAGTCTTCAGCATCTTCATCAGATTATATATATTTTGGAGTACCTCGCGTTTGTTTAATGAATTTTGAACAAATACAGCACTTTGGATTATATGTTTTAGATGACGACATATTTTCACTTATATAATTATATAATTAGATAAAATTAATTATTAAAAACAGAAAAAGTACGACCAATACTTGTATAGAATATCAACAAATAATTTTAAGGTTATCTACAAATCTGGCGGGTTTTCATGAAAATAGAAAACAGTGTCACCAGTTTTGAATTACAGTGCCATCTTATGGGTGCTGAATTAACTAATAATTGAGCGGGAAAGTTTAAATTCCCTAAAACGTAGTTGAATTATATAAACAATATTGTTTTGTACTGATTTAATAATTATAGTGATAAATAAAGTTTATAATAATGATTAGAGTTCATTATATGAAGAACGATCTGAACGACCTGGTGGTGGATGCTGTCCGTACGGGAGGGTCAAAATACTTCAAAACCCACCGTCCCAAATTGAAGAAACTCTCCGCACATACACTCGAACTCATGGATAAGAGACATGAAATGAGATTGCAAGACTCAGCGGATGCCCTACGTTATAGACAGCTTAATAGACAGATCTCGAAGTCGCTGACGAGCGACCTTCGCCAATTTAATACCGAGCGTATTAAAGAGGCCATAGAGCGGAACAAAGGCTCCAAAGTGTTCGCTAGCGATCTGTCTATTGGGCAAAGTCAACTGACGAGGCTGAAAACTGAGAACGGCAGTATCATATCATCGACTCCTGAAATCCTGAGAGAGATTGAGGTTTCTATAGGCAGCTGTATTCCAGTATTACACCAGGCCAAAGCAAAGCTCGAGATCCTAGAGCCAAGCTTACCCGACACTATACCGAAGATATCCCGGACGTCAGCCTGTACGATATTAGAATGGCCCTCAAACATCTAAAGAACAACGAGGCGGCGGGAGATGACGGAATTACAACAGAGCTTCTGAGAGCGGGCGGCACGCGGTACTTAAAGTCCTCCAGAAGCTCTTCAATTCTGTTATCGTCCAGGGCAAAACGCAGAAGGCAAGGAGCAGAAGCGAGGTGATTTTGTTCTTCAAAAAGGGCGATAATACCCTACTGAAGAACTACAGACCCATATCGCTTCTGAGCCATGTCTACAAGCTATTTTCGAGGGTCATTACGAATCGTCTTGCTCGCAGGTTTGACGACTTCCAACCTCCCGAACAAGCCGGTTTCCGAAAAGGCTTTAGCACCATAGACCACATTCATACGCTGCGGCAGGTTATACCGAAGACTGAAGAGTATAATCGGCCACTCTGCTTGGCGTTTGTGGACTATGAGAAGGCCTTTGATTCGATCGAGACTTGGGCGGTGCTGCAGTCTCTCCAGAGGTGCCAAGTGGACTGCAGGTTTATCGAAGTGTTAAGGTGCCTATACTAAAACGCCACTATGTCGGTCCGAGTACAGAGCCAGAGCTCTAATCCTATCCAACTACAGCAAGGAGTGAGACAGGGAGACGTTTTCTCTCCGAAACTGTTTACTGCTGCGTTGGAGGATATTTTTAAGCTTCTGGACTGGAATGGACTTGGCATCAACATCAACGGCGAGTACCTGACACATCTTCGGTTTGCCGATGATGTGGTCCTAATGGCTGAGACCTTGGAAGACCTGAGCACCATGCTCGAAGATCTCAGTAACGCGTCCCAACGAGTGGGTCTTAAGATGAAGATGGACAAGACGAAAATTATGTTCAACGCCCATGTTACACCCGCTCCAGTAAATGTTGGGAACGTTACACTCGAAGTTGTTGACCACTATGTTTACCTAGGACATACAATACAGTAAGGTAAGTCCAACTTCGAGAAAGAGATCTCTAGTCGAATCCAACTCGGGTGGGCAGCGTTCGGGAAGCTGCGATACATTTTCGCGTCCAAAATACCTCAGTGCCTTAAGACGAAAGTCTTTAACCAGTGTGTGTTGCCAGTGATGAGTTATGGCAGTGAAACGTGGTCGTTCACTATGGGTCTTGTAAGAAGGCTCAAGGTCGCCCAGCGGGCAATGGAGAGAGCTATGCTTGGTGTTTCCCTACGCGATCGAATCAGAAATGAGGAGATCCGTAGGAGAACAAAAACAGC
This sequence comes from Calamotropha paludella, assembly GCA_927399485.1. NCBI lineage: Eukaryota > Metazoa > Arthropoda > Insecta > Lepidoptera > Crambidae > Calamotropha > Calamotropha paludella. The sequence continues at coordinate 13,965,768 of OV656804.1, read as the reverse complement.
CGACATAGCTCAAAGAATTGCGAAGATGAAATGGCAATGGGCAGGACACATAGGAAGGAGAACTGATGCCGGTTGGGGCGGAAAGGTTGTCGAATGGCGACCGCGTGCCGGACGACGCTCAGTGGGTAGGCCCGCTACGAGGTAGACCGACGATCTGGTTAAGGTCGCGGGAAAACGCTGGATGCGGGCAGCACAGGAGCGATCGTTGTGGAGATCCTTGGGGGAGGCCTATGTCCAGCAGTGGGCGTCGTACGGCTGATATGATGATATGAAGAACAATTATTTTTATATGAGTGTTCATAATTTATTCTGTTGTTTTCACTAGTACAATAATTGCAAACGTTCTGTATTTTATCATTGCAAGAGTTAAATCATAATAAGAAATCAATTTTTGAGCAGCTAATCGGTTTTTATTTTTTTTCAATATGGCGTAACGTTTTAAAAAAAATCCCAGGATCACAATTTCATCGAAAATTGAATGAGGAATTAAAAAAAAATAGATTCATATTTTTAGCGTTCCCGTAACATGATTAAAAATTAAAATCAAGAAAATAACCTCGTTTTTTTATAGGTTCTTATGAACAGATATTGCTTATATTTTTTTTCTTAGAAGCTACCACCATGCCCCAAAACATATCCTGTATTTAGATCAATCGATTCACATGGTGCTGAGAATGATTTTTTTTACTGAAATTCAGTATTTTTAGATTTATTCAGAAACGGTAATAGATAAAAAGCTGAAACTTTCAGCATCGACGTATCTTATGAGTACCAACATTTCCTAAAATAATGAGCCAGATACCTCTCTGGGGCCGATTCGGTATTCTTATCGTCCTATGGCCTTTACATGAAATTAATACATAAACCTCCTAACCAAGTATTAATCCTTTGCTACCCTACCGTAAGCTGTCCCACATGCGTCACTTCTAATCTTAGCTTGGACGGGGCGCCTCACGAACTACCTGACTCACGTTCCTAATCCAAGCGCATTAGCCATTACGAATATTGTTTGGTAATTAGCAAAATTAAATGTATTATTTTATAATCAAGCATCTCATACCAACTTTATTTTATAAAAGTAACGAAATTTGATATATTATAAATATACTACCGAGTAAAAGAAGAAACGTTTAAAAGAAAATACATTTTACAATATTAAAATCCATGCAAAGATTTTTGATATTCTACTGTACTAAAGATGTAGCGATTCGGTTTATTGAATCATTTCAATGAATTTTATTTGAAATATGTATTATTAAGGAATTGAGTTTAATATAATTCATATAATGAGATTCTTAGATTTCATTTGAAAGACTTCAAATAATGTAATGAGATAAAGATCGTATTTCTAAAGACGGTACTCCTTAGATATTTTATTAAATTGTCGTTTATATTTGCAATAAGTATTTGCTATTTGTAAATTATATCAAATGAGTCGGCAACGGTTCCATTATTGTGAAAAGACATTTATAACATTTATATTTATGAAACTTAATATATTTTATTGTTTTTATAGTAGTAGTTTGTTTGTAGTCTGTAGTTTCGATAATCATTTAACCTTTCAGTTTAATCTGTATTAATCATTAATCTCGCTTAGTGAAAACCATTGAATTGAACTTGCCTTTTCATCCCGTCATTATTTTGGGTATAAATCTTCTTTTTTAGAAACCTTGTCAGCTTGTTCGAGAAAATCATGTTCGTTAACATATTAAACAATTACATTAATTAACAAAATTATTACAACTCATGATTGATACAATCAATTCAAGGGTGAGAAAGATATTGGTACTTACCAGTATAGTGACACTCCCAACACATTTTATTTCTATTGCAGCACAACCAAAGCATGGGGTTGTTCTTGCAGGTTTTTTTCTTTATCATATTAGCATCCGTCATTTAACAAAACTGTTTCACCGTTCCTATCATATTTAATCTTCATACCATAACACATAAAAATTGTTATATGTCAAATTTTATTTTATTGTTAGTAGGAAACCGATTAGAGATCGGTAGATGGTGAGGAACACTAAAATAATAAATTTATTAGTGAACAATATGTATTCCTAACTGATTATCCAGGTTGATATCAGGCGATCCAACTAGATGAATAAATGGAGTGGGCCTTTAGTATTTACATTCTACATGACAAAAAAGAAACAAAGAATTAATTCACAGTATTGCAATCTATTTTTTGAACACCTGTTTAGCGAGTTCATCCGAGATCACTAGCTCTGCATTGCTCCAAATCAATACTACTGATTTTCTGAAAGGGTTATTCAAAATAGTAATATGAGTACCAAATATGTTATTCCAACCTTACATGGATAAATAATACAAAAAAATCGTATAATGTGACAGACCGATGTGATTTGTATGCTTGACTGACTATAGTATATAAAAAAATGTCATCACACCAAAAATGTAGTACGGAAATTGCAATTAGTACCACAACAGTCATCGATACGAGTTTTAATTAGATAGATTTGTTACAATGAAATAACTGAATATAATGGTTGTTTCTATTAACAACATTTTTTGGTGGGTAATAAAATTGTTATGTAAAAATTTATGTAGGTATCAACGCAATTAAGTCAGTCATTAGATTGTAAAGGGGAATGCCCATTTTTGGCCCACCGAGGACATCATTAAACAAGGAAATGATTTTGTACATTAATTTTGTCATTTAAAGTTATGAATTTTACATATATTTAAATTGGCGCCACTGCAATAAACTATATTTCGATAAATAAAATTATTTTTGTTTATAAATGATCATAACTTATGTGGCAAAATGTTGCCACCATGTAAATTACATTTTGGATATAATTTCACATTAAATATCGATACGAATCGATTGTGACGTAAATACATTCAACTGAATAAATATCTTAAGATTTTGCATAAACAACGTAGTTCGTATATGAATCAATATAAAATATCAATGAAAATAAAACTAAGGTATTTATTTTATAAAACAAAGGAAGTAATAAAAAAAGTTGATTAATCGATTTCGTTTTTTTATATTTTTGGTATCCTTTAATGTTTACTCGCAAGCCGATGTGTTTTGATTGCAATTTCGATTTCTTTAACTACGAATTAGTTTTTCTATAAGGACTTTATTCAGATCTTCACCGACGACTTAGGCTTCGTTTAACGGACTCAGTGCTTACTATCAACAAAGACCTTGTAGCTTTGTTTTACGGAATCTGTGCTCACTTTTAATAACGACTTTGGCTCTGGAATCAATGATCACTGCTGCATGACAATACTTTGGTATAATGGTTGGGCTATAGCTTTCCTATACGGAGTCCATTCTGATCTTCACCGACGACTTGGGCTTTGTTTTACGGACTCATTGCTTACTATCAACGAAGACTTTATAGCTTTGTTTTACGGAATCTGTGCTCACTTTTAATAACGACTTTGGCTCTGGAATCAATGATCACTGCTGCATGACAATACTTTGGTATAATGATTGGGCTATAGCTTTCCTATACGGAGTCCATTCTGATATTCACCGACGACTTGGGCTTTGTTTTACGGACTCATTGCTTACTATCAACGAAGACTTTATAGCTTTGTTTTACGGAATCTGTGCTCACTATTAATAACGACTTTGGCTCTGGAATCAATGATCACTGCTGCATGACAATACTTTGGTATAATGGTTGGGCTAGATATGATATGAATATATAACCTCCTGCACCGTTTTTAGATTATATATTGGTCATATATGATAATGAAGAAAAGATAAGTACTTAATGTATAAAAAAATATTTTTTTATATACTTACCCCAATAACTACAATTATAAAAAAAAAAAAGAACATGTTTTTCGTTAAATTTTACACACAATCTCGAGCGAGAACCAAGAGAAATTTGCACTCACAGTAGGACAAATTTCCTTCCTAAAAATGTTTACCTTTCTACTCTTTCTAAAATAATGGCTTCATTTTTAATATCTCATTAAGATATCTATTTTAAAACACACAATTAATATCCTAAGTTTTGCTGTCCATCCTGGATCCAAGACACTATGGAGCGTGGGCATTCACCTTTAAGGTAAAATAAATCCATTATTAAGGTCTCACCCATTGGCTAGCTACCAACGAGGTAAGGTATACTAGTAAACTATTAGTAAATAGTTTCATTCAGTAACTACGAAGTAATTTAACAAACGTCAGTGTGTGTGCTCGCGTATGTGTGTGCTCGCGTATATATGTGCTTGAATGAATGTGATTGCTTTTTAAATCTTACCAGAGCTAACCTAATAAATCAAACTGCACAGAAGCTCAGTAATAACTTTATGTAGTACTTTTAGAAGTATTTAATAATCCATAAAAAAGAAAAAACCGTATAATTATTACATTTGTTGTCATTGCGTTACATTACATAACGGTTTCTTTTTTATCTATTGTGTGATATTTGCTTCTAAAAGTGTTACATTCGATGTTGTCTCGGTAGCCCAATTGGAAGATTCACCCGGATAGCGTGAGGCTGTGCGTATGAGACTCCTGTGGCAAGTTCAAATTTTTTATAGGAAAAAAATGTAAGATATAAAAAAATATCCCTTACATGCTGAAATAACCAAGAAATATGTATTCATTGCCATAGCCATGTAGTCATTAGGGCATATACTTGGGTAGCCGATGTCCATACATGTGTGGCACGTAAATAAGTCATATTCATAGAAATATATAACGCAGGTGCAGATGTCCGCATCTATCACAAAAACATTTGTCCATTCCGGGCTCTTTTGGCTTCGACAAATTACTGTAGCCAATCGTCAAATTACTGTCCAGTCCTAAGATTGATGTATGTTTTAGCTCAGTAGTTTTTGTTTGTTTTATTATTATTATATCTGTGTGCCTGTGTATGTGCCTGCATATGTGTAACTCAATAAGCTCTTTCTTTTCTTTCTTATTTTCAAGAACACCATTTGACTAAAAGTTTCTATAACCCTAAGTAATGTCCTTGAATATACTAAAGTGGGTCAGATGCTATCTAAATGTCAATAGATGTTATCATTCCTCTTTTATTTTCACTTAAACCATCAGCATTTCTTATCTAAGGAATTTAGGTTTATGTTATGGCATTGATAAGAACATCATACAATATTCTTATCGGTTTGTTAATTCATCATATTTTTTATCTAGTATCGGTAACTTCGGAGTTCAGGAAGAGCTTACGTTGCTGTTTTACCATAGTGTTTTAACCGATTTTTTATGGTTATAGACCTTAAAATAACGTTGGTTTAGCTGTAGTTTAATTAAATTTCAATTTGATGTGAATGTGAAATTTCAATGAATTGAAAATTCTAAAGTATCGTATTAAGAATACTTAGTTACACCATTTACGATATATATGTATACCTTTTTGGACAATTTACAAACAATAGTCTTCTCTAGAGAATTGAAATTAGTTTCAGTTTTCTCTTGAGATAATAGTTGATTGCCGGATGCGTTTTGATTAGTAATTTGGTCTGATTGTCAATCTGATTATCAGATAACTTATTCCTGATTGTTAAGCTAACCGAGAAAGAAGGCGTGTGGTCTTCAGAATAGACAGATTGTATTTCCCGGTAATTTTATATTTGAAACAATATATCTTATTGCATAAGTACTGTGGTCATCATAATAGTTAAAATCTTAAGACATAACTTATAACATTAAATATTAGATAGTTGCGAATTAACAACAAAGTAAGTAATAATTTCTATTTTCTTTTGATATGTTTTTTATCAATAATTAATGCAACAATACATTTTATTTTTTCATTTTACATCAGTATGTTATTATTATTTAAATACTTGTCATATTATATCAAAAGAAAAATTTTGGGTATGGTTATTTTTTGTTTTAAAAATAAATAAAAAAAGATTTTTGAACTAATAATATTCAGATTAATTTTAATTTAAGGGTTATGTCAGTTAAACCTTAACCTATCTGTAAGAATTAGGATATTTTAATATTTTACCAGAGGAAACAACGTTTTAACAACATTTATGAATTAATTTTCGTAGAAATAAGGTCACAGAGTAACACCCAAACTTCATTATTATTTGGCGGCATCTCCTAATTCAAGTGAGATTGTCACCTGCGGCTCACATTCGCGTCGTTCCGGATTTTTGATCTTGTTTGTATTCCAATACATCCCTGCAGTCGCGACCGCAATACTAATACGAAGCGGTAAGCGATACATACAAGTAGCTTTATTTTTCAATAGAAACTCTGATTTCCAACAGACAGAATGTCCAATAAGGATTGTTACACTTTCTTATATGATCTTTAAATAAACCCTTAATAGCCAAACCTATAGCGTGTATGTGCCTAATCAGATTATTTTTAAATACAAATATTTAATAAAAAATTTTAAAGTGATAATAAATGTATTAAGTTCTAGATGAACCATATAAAACAAAGATTTTTTTTATAATTTTATGCATACAAATAAATTCATATTCGTTTTTTATTACAAGAATTACTGTGAAACTTTTCACTGAATCACAATATTATTTATAACCATTTCAAAGATGGGATTCGCAAACACTAGCTCTTTTTGCTTATGTTTGGAACAAAACTAATCCATTTATCCCGGTCTTACCATTGTTGCGGCAAATGGACCCAGAAATAATAAATAACTTCCTTGAATAAACATGCATTAGATTCGAAATAATTTCCCGCTCTAACTAAAGAGAAACAATAAGAAACATAACAGTTATGGAAATCCTTGTCCGGCGACATTTGAACACAAGCCAAATAAGGCTCAAACACTACATATGTAAACACTTGGTAATAAAACTGCTTACATTTATTTATGACATCAGATAGACAGATTATGTTGAAATCAAGCCTTAAGAAAAACAAATCATATTACCAAAAGTCAAAACATATTTCCAAGTGTTTAAATGTAACGTAGTTTAGATGTACCATTTGCAGTCATGGTAAATGTAAAGTTGCCAGGTTATTAACTTCGAAAGTCCACCTAATTAGCTGTTGGTTGTTTACTTAAACCAGTTATAAACTAATTATCTGAATAAAAACCTTTGACCGGGTTTAATAGCGTCGTTTTATTTGTAATCATAAAGTGTAGCCGTTCTAAGAATTCACTAGGAAACTAAACGTAAGTATTATGTGATGAGAATCTCTCTAATTTCGTCTCTTTTGGAATAATTGAGCTCACACATCCCTTTTCTTATCCGAGAAAATATCTTTTAAATTGAAGCTGTTACGAAATTGCCTCGCATCATATTATGGGAACTTTGTTACTGCCCATTGAAATGTTATTTGACCACTCGTAGTAAATTCATCATACAAAAAATGTAATCATGGGCATTGTTTTTTCCCATGAAATAATATTTGATCCTTTGTCTTCGCCAAACATAGATAATTGGCTTTGTCCACTTATTACTTCCTTTAAAAAAATACTATGCGTGATTGACTTTTCCGGTAGTATACATTTAGTAAACTACACCTATTAAAGCCATTCAATTAAAATTTACAATTTTTTTGGTAAAATAATAACAAATGATAAATCAAGGATCGTTGGTGCAGTAGTTATTAATTAAATGATATGCAATCTTAAAGTTTACGCATTGCCAAAGAGCATTACAATTTACACAAGCTTTATGTATATGGAATTGTATTAAATCTTGCGACCATAATGTTGGAACTATCAGTTTTGACAGGCGGCCTCGTTATATAATTTCATAACATTCAAATTAGCAAAATTCGATTAAATATACACTGAATCGAATTTTGCTGTCTAAAACTACTCTTATCTCTAAAATATTAAACTTTATGTATAATTTTACTTCTAACATCATAAATAAAACACTAAACACTTACTTTGGCAGTCGTAAAGCGTTGTCCATCAAATGAAGCAATATTACATATACTCGGCTGCCAATATTGACACCCAAGCAAATACTATGACAGTTAATAAAAGTAAACACAATAAATATGAAGATACATGGGTAAAAAGTAACCTTTGACCTTACATCATGAGGTCTTACAAGAAATATATTCATGTTATGCCCAAGCTAAATATCCATAATATTAATTTTTTAGCCAAATATATGAGGTTAGGATTAAAAACCACTTGAGCAAAGGTATCTAAGTCCAACCTTTATTACAAAGAAAAGTATAAGACAATAGTCATTCAAAGTAATTAGAACGAAAACAAGCTCTTAAAGATAGATATGTTTAATAATGGTGTACCTTTTTCAAAGTGATCAGATTACAAAAACATTATTAAAAGATTTTAGTGATAAGTTTTTACCGTGATCTGGATATGAAATTGCCGTCGCCGTTAAACAAAAGATTTATTCATCTCCTTTAAAGTAAAATTCATTTAACTAAAGATAAGAGATAATTTATTCTCATAGATAAGCCACATTGTGATCCTTGTTTCGTAATTGGTGATTAATGGCCTAAACATGTATAACAAAGCTTAGTTTAAATTTTTTTAATCTAATGCTTTCCATAATTTTTTAACTTTATTTGAATATGTAATTTCTTTGCTGCGCGTAAAATACTTTTTTACAGAAACAACACATTTGCTGTCTCTGATCTGTGTTTCTTTTTACAAATCAACTTTGCTGTTTTACTGTATTTTCTGATTGATTAAAAAAACATGCAAGCAATCGAGTCACAACGCAGGAACAACAGTTTTACGTACCACAGTTTTGTCGACCGGAATGATAAGTGCTTTCCGCATAATTTATTGATTTTGAGACGTGAGCGACTGACATCATCGTGGGCCGGCATGAATCATTAAATGTTATTCTCTGTTCCTCAATACCTTCCTTATGTATTAGGCTTACCTCCGACTGCATCGATAAAAGATGTCACGCAAGAAACGTGTGAAAGTCCGTAGATGTGTATGTGGAAAGTTTGAGCAAGTCTTTTGTCGACTTTGACTTTAGCGGATTTCTTCATTGTTTAAATCCAAATAGGGTGATGATAGTATATTATCGCTTACTTATTTTTTTGCATGCCTGTAATGTACTCTACATTCGACGTTCATTTGGCGCTGCGGTAGCGATCCCGCCTTTTACACCACCGTAAAACGCGACGGTCCTGGATTCGAGTCCCGGTCCGATATTTGTGTAATGAATATGAGCATAATTATGTATTTGAATCATAGGAGTTTATGAAGAAATAAATTAATTTAATATAAAGTATACAAAAATCATTACATATAAATTTGCATTATTTACCTAAAACTTCTAGAAATTTAATAAAAAAAAATATATGTAAAATATTGTAAGAATAGTTACTGCATCGGTGCAGTGTGATAGTCGTGTGCCCAAATCGGACAGATATAATTAAAAACTAACTTGAATATTATTTCGCTTATTATTATTTCCTTTCTTCCGTTTTTAGCACTCTCATTCCCTTTTTTCTCTATGCGGTCAACCTTATCCCGACGGACTGTCACATTGTTCCAGATGGCCTCGTAACATTTCATGCGACAAAGCATTTCAATTTTTGTGTATAAATCAATGAAACAGTGCTTAGTACACAACGACATGTGTGCATCAAGCTATTGTTGATGCGGAATTCATTTGAAATCGAATCTAACTCTTGCGTAATATCAATACGAAGTAAAATGAGAAAGTTGGAAGTGGTTTCCTAGAGTAACATCAATAAAAGTGACGGTCGATAGTTACACCTCAGTTGGTTATACTCTATTGTTCTTAAGGTAGCGTTATCGACTTCTCCACAACATAGTTAACGAGTTGCATTTTCGTTTTTTCTCTATTTTATAACCTTACAATTACCATTTGTACAGACATTAATAATTATACTCGTAATATTATAAAATTAAACTTTTAATTAGGAACCTTTAAGTAGTAAAGACATGTCACATAGGGGCATGAATATCCAAGTAGTGAGAATGTTAATAAGCTAATGATAATTATGTTACGCTGCATCCTGTTAGGATTCGGAGCCGGGACTTTTGGCACCAAAGATAGGATCATTGTTGTCTATGTAAATGTTTAATATTTATATTAAAGTCGCATAATTATTGCCAAGAAAACAAAATAATCTATAAACTTAGTCTACTATTTTCATGATCAGAATGCCTATGCATCTGCTGCAATGAAGTATATTAGCTGTTTAGTTTGTTAACAATACTTTTATGAGACAATGAAACTAGATTTCGTCGATAAGTTTGGTGAAACTTATCGACGAAATCCACTATGGTGATCGCTCTTATCCACTATGGTGATAGTGGATAAGAGCACGTTAATCAATTATTCATGTGTTTATTTTTAGCGGTCTAGCAATCACTATAAATATAGTCACTGCTAGACCGCACTATGGGACGTTTCGCCTATTTTCTGGCCAAAAGTGGCAAAAATCAAAGTCGAAATTCGTAATGTTTAACGACTGCAAAGGTTTCTATAAACATTAGTGGGACCTGGGGAAAAATTTAGGACCATTTGTTCCACGCAAAGTATTTTTTCTGTCGCATTATGTGTTCGAAAGTGTGTAAAAATGTACCTTGAAATCACGAAAGATTATTGCTTCTTTTATCTTTTTTTTCTCCTCCAATGTTGAAGGCGTACAAACCACTGCTTGAAATACTTGTTTAGCGTAAGTTAATGCTTGAAAATAATAAGAATAAATTAAGCTTGGGCGATTCTGGGGGAGAAAACTTTAAACTTAAATTACAGAAAAGTAATGATATTATCAGTTTCTAATATTTAAAAGAATAGAACTTCCGAATAACAAACAATAACAAGGCGATTTTCGGCTTGAATATTAGGTGGGACTCGACTCTTCCTAAAACGGTTTCGTAAATTACCCGATAGAACCCTATCCGGGAGATATAATATTTTAAAGTAAAAGAAATCGACTATGTGTTTCTTAACAAGTTCGTGATAAAGCTAAGCGATATCACAGTGGGTCGTTATATAAGGGTTTTTGAGGTTACTGATTTTGAATATGACATTAAAAATTAGAAATACAAAATGGCGGATCTAATATGGCGCCCAAAAATATGAAAAACTGCTTTTTTTGCATAAAAATGAAACGTAAGCTATTTCCAAAGGGTTGTTGAGTTCGTTAAATTCTAATTTGAAATCAAAGTAAATGTATATATAAAGTATATAGAAGTAATGCAATCGTTATGATATAAATATGTGTATTTCGTGCCATGTGGGTATGTCATCCATTCTTAACCTTTAAAATCTCCGGTAAAGGGCTTTACAGCCTACTCGTGATGATTCCTAAATGGAGAGTAAGGAAGAGCCCCTGTGCTGTAAATAAAGCCTTACCCGATGAAATTTAGGATAAAAATATTGAATAAGTCGTTATTAATTAATAAGTTTTAACAGTCATTTTCAATTTCAAGTCTTGATAGACAATTTTTTAATTTTGTTGGGCGCCATATTGGATTCGTCATTTTGTATGTCTAATTTTTAAAGTCGTATTCAAAATCAGCGACCTCGAAAACCCCTTAGAAAGCCCCCAGGTTTCATTTTTATGCGAAACAAGCAATTTTTAATATCTGCGGACGCGATATTGGATCTGCTATTTTGTATTTCTAATTTTTAATGTCATATTCAAAATCAGCGACCCCAAAAACCCCAACATATAGACATTTAACTCAAGAAAACGAATCTTTGATATTTTGGCCAGAAAATAGGCGAAACGTCCCATAGTGGACCGCCAGACCCAATTTGCCAAAATACGTAAATCCGAATTTCACCTGAGGTGAATTTCTTTAGCACATTTCATATTATCCTCAATAAATATTAATAATGCATGAAACATATTATTCATATGGTAACCTCAATGCTTGTATGGATAAGATACTCAAATGAGTGGATTCACTTCCGCAGTACATCAGCGACGATCTATCAGTCTTCTTGGGTTAACCTCAACTGATGAGCTATGGCCGCCATCAAAATAAATTTAGCAGTTCATTGAATGCACTGATTGCAAATAAAAAGTTTAGATAAAAATGAACGCGCATTATTCTCATTTTTCCATTGCATGAAATCACGATAATTACTTCATCGTATTTACTTATAGACTTCTCAGGAAGTAAGTTGCCAATGACTGCGGCAGCATCTTTTAGTTCTGGTGGTGTCGTAACTTTAAAATCGTCGTTATAAGTAATAGATGACATATTAAATATTTATTTAAACAGTGTACCTTTTTACATAGACGAAATTAAATGAACAATTCATCTAAAGAATATTCCAGCAATTCGCATCAAACAGTCAAAATAAATTCTTTGATTTTTTTCGATTTTGGTCTTTCAGTTTTGGTCTTTAAACATTTTTATACATTCCTAGCAGTTAATATTCACATATAAATCCTCGATTTCTTTTCTATTGAAAATCAATTTGGCACGTATTCATAAGAATTCTCAACTTTTTATAGATAAGCTTGTCTTAAAAATACTCATACATCATTACAAGTGAGAGTTGCTCGAGTCATTCCCGGTAAGGGCATCATTGCCACACTGAGTGCAGACGTGTTTCTTACGTACTTCAACTTTTTTATTGACCACTAAATGTGATATTACTTGAGAATTGCGTTATATACCTTCTTACTCCGCGTTTCTAAGTACTTAAGATGTTGAGTTTCTAGGTAATGTCTACTGTAATGTCAGACCATTAAAAAAGTTGAGAAAATGTAATGTGGCATTGAAGATTTTTTTTCGCTCAGGTAATTCTTTATACTTATTTAATACGAAAACTGCCATTAAAAATATAATTTCCATAATGCTTAACATTTTTACATCTAACGTAACAAGTAGCATTTAACTGTATTTTTCTTTCTCATTAAATATTTTTCTAAAACAATAAGTGGCAAACGATAGGTTACTTATTAATTAGGCAGCCTGCCGAAGCTTCCTATAAAGTTTTTTCTATTCTGCGGCTAGAAGTGTTAATGAACTCACTAAAACTGAAACAAACAATTTTAACCTTAAGAGGTAGGTGAATCACGTAGAGGAGTAGTAGTAGTAAGAGATAGTAAATATGTGTTTAGGTGTGTGTGGGAGTGTGTGTTTGTTTGGTGTATGTGTGTGTGAGTTTGTTTTTGATATCTTGGACACAGTACAGAACAGTAGCACAGTAAAGAACAGTAAAACATCTTCATACAAACGTGCCGCTCTCGGTTTGAATGTGTGCGTGCGCGCCGCGCGCCGTGTCGGCACGCGATTTCACGCACACGCTAGCATAATATATGGGGGAATAAGGTGACGGCAGTACGGGCTGTGCCGCGCGACTGTGAGCATGCGCGTACGTCACATGACCGCTCGCGATCGTCAACTCTCGCCGGCCACTTACCATAATATTAATTATTACGAGTATCATGACTTCAAAAAGGGGAAAAAATATTGTAGTGTTTTCGGGTGCCTCAATAACGATTTCGCAAACAAATATTCAATCATCATATGCTTTTTATTACATAAATTTAGATCAAGTGCTGCTTGTTCGAAAATATTAACTAAAAGTAATAAAAAGCATATTATGATTGAATATTTGTTTGCGAAATCGTTATTGAGGCACCCGAAAACACTACAATATATTTTTCCCCTTTTTGAAGTCATGATACTCGTAATAATTAATATTATGGTAAGTGGCCGGCGAGAGTTGACGATCGCGAGCGGTCATGTGACGTACGCGCATGCTCACAGTCGCGCGGCACAGCCCGTACTGCCGCTACCTTATTCCCCCGTATATTATGCTAGCGTGTGCGTGAAATCGCGTGCCGACACGGCGCGCGGCGCGCACGCACACATTCAAACCGAGAGCGGCACGTTTGTATGAAGATATTTTACTGTTCTTTACTGTGTCTTGGATCCTAACGTCGTAAAAAACAGTCAATGAGGTAAAAACGATTTATTTAGATAACTTATATATGTGTACTAACTTTGCGTAAAGTTAAAATAACATAACAAAGGAATGATGAACAGGTATTTAACAAGTTATTTATGCAATTCGATGAAAACACTCATAAAAACAAAAATTAAAGTCGCGTAATGTAATTATTATATATTAGATATTCTATTATATTTTTGTGCTTATAACTGTTTACGTATACCCTTAAATTTAAATGAAAATTTATAAAATTATATTGGTAACTAATTTTATAAATTTTCATTTAAATTTAAGGGTATTTGAATGAAGAGATGTTTACTTTTAACGTTTCCTTAAATTACAATAACAGAGTAGGTACAGAGTTTTATTATTAAGTTAGTACCTACATATTTAATGTTTGACTTGATATGCCGTATAAGATACGGCCGATAAAAATATTTTTCTTTCTTTACAGTACCAATACCAACTTGAGTAAATTCAGGACGGAAATCACCCTCTTATATTGACCCAATTTTTTCGCTAACTCGATCAAAGTCTCAATTTCATCAGACAACTTGACAAAACTAACCAGAGTTTTCTTTAGGAAATCCCTTGCGGCTAGTTCGAATTACTTTTTATATAACCTACCCACTAAACTGAGTGGGTTATATAAAAGTACTTAGTGAACGTTTATTGAATACGTCTTTGTTCGAACATTAGCTAAAACTGTAACCTGTGAAATAGAATCACATAATACTCGTACATACTTACATTTTGTCATCTTTCATGATATCGAAATAATCGAATAACAAGTAACGTCGTTCTGATTTTTATGACTATTGATATTAATGGTCTGTTTTTCTAAAGGAAATGCTTAGCCTTCCTAAGTTTGGAAAAAAGCAATATATCAGTGTATTCCAAATCATGGCTAGTTCAGCCTTCCAATGAATCCACTACGCAACCGCGGGCAAGGCTGGCCATTGTTACGTGAACGATAATATCGGAACAGGTTTCGATTCTAAGAACCAAAGTGGCGAGTATCAAGCCCTCTTACGAAGATCGATGTTTCGGCGCTTGGACTAACTAATTGGGCGTCATATTGTCATTACCGTTAATCTTATGACAAGACAAGGACTAATTAAGTTACGAACGTAACGTCTTAGAATTCGGAGTAGGACACAAAATATTTTCTATTTTTCCATAGGTATTTACATTCATAGTATCATCTCCCATTTGTTGGTAGTAGTTCTTAATTTAATAATTACCCGCCATCTGCTCTTAATACTGTTAAAACATATTTAATTTTGTTAATATTTAACAAAACTACGT
Source organism: Calamotropha paludella (assembly GCA_927399485.1). Classification (NCBI taxonomy): domain Eukaryota; kingdom Metazoa; phylum Arthropoda; class Insecta; order Lepidoptera; family Crambidae; genus Calamotropha; species Calamotropha paludella. The sequence continues at coordinate 13,950,612 of OV656804.1, read as the reverse complement.
TGTCTGTAAAGTCGGTTTACGGACGATAATTTTACGTGATAACATCATAAAAAAACATTGATGAAAAATTGCACACTTTTTTTAATAGAATTAAATTATTATCACCGAATTATCTTTATTTTGTATAAAACAAAGAAGGAGTTAATTGAAAATTACAATTGTTTTGATAAATTAACATTTATTTGCACTCATTAATTGAAATATTTTTTTATTTAAATTATATAGATTAATTACACGTAACAATGTGCTATTAACAATTTATTTACAACTTATACACGTACTTGTGTGATATTTAATAAATATGAGTAATAATAATTCTTTAGGCAAAATTGTAACCTATTATTACTGCACTCTCCGACCGATGCTATTTTTTTGACAATAAAAGAATAAAGATATGAGATTATATCTCTAATGAAATTCTTGTTGTTGCAATAAACAATGGAAACTACATTAACTTTTTACTTCAACAACTTTATAAACAGTTCACAAAACTGTTCACGTGTAGGTTGTGTGCTGCCGCTGTCTCTCTTATACTCGGGCGCATCGGCCGAGGGAATGGAAGAGAGATAGATGCGTCACAAGCTGAACGCTTAGGCCGATCGTGCCTCTCAATCGCTTGTTCCGCGCTCTCCATTGCACGCTCGGCTCAGGCGGAGCGTGGCAATTAATCATCCTTTTTCGTGCGTGCAGCGTTATCACGTCAAAAAATTTAGAAAATGTCATTTAACTAACCCTTAACTAATAAGCACTTGTCGATGTGATAATTCAAATATACATTCAGCAGCGCTATTTGTGTAGGAATAATTCCCTACAAAACTATACTTTTTTAAGAAAGGTTATACAACGGAACGTTATACAATGGAATTTAAATAAAAAAATCGATTGTGGAGTAAACCTGGCATATGTTAAATCGAATAAGACCGCACACGCAGCATCCTTTACACAACATCAATAATATAGTGTCGAATTTGTTGCCTCTTCTTTAGGTTTACAAATAAACTTAGCTAATCTCATGCACAAAACTATGCAATCGTCGCGCAGCTAGATAAGTAAATTAAGTCCTTTCTGCAATATATTAAATTATGTAGATTTATAAATTAATAGAAATATAGCTAAGACCATATTGTCAGCACAAACCGGCGACAATTGACTTATCAAACACTTTTTTATTTCATACTAGCGACCCGCCCCGGCTTCGCATGGATGCAATGCTCTACTATATTATGCATGTATCATACATATAAACCTTCATCTTGAATTACTCCATCTATTGAAAAAAACCGCATCAAAATCCGTTGCGTAGTTTTAATGATTTAAGCATACATAGGGATATAGGGACAGAGAAAGCGACTTTGTTTTATACTATGTAGTGATATCAAAACTACTTTTAAATGAACAAATATATATATATATATATATATATATATATATAATTTATAAAAATACCGGTACGGATATTAATCAATTCAATCTCCGGCATTTCATAAAATGTATCACGGTTACAGTCTTTTTTATTATATAAGTGACAGCATTAATAAATCATTTTATTATATGATACCTACTATACATATGAAAAAGATTTCAAAATGATCAGTATTCCGTAATGATAATTGTCATCTACCAAATACGTTAGTTGCACAGGCATAATAATTAGCGAAGTGTCGCAACATCGCCAATAATAGGTTTGGACAAGTGCAAGTGGCATGTAGAGTTTGCAAATGATCTGTCGTAAAAGGGGGCTGACTAGTTAAGAAACTGGTCGGACCTTAATGATCATGAGGTGTCCAAGTTTAGGCTGTTGTAATAATTTCAAATGGTATTCAGTTAAAACATTCAATTTTACTTCATATTAGGTAGTGGTAATGTACATACGGTGTCATATTTCGTGTGGCAACAATTTTTTCCATCCCTTTTATTTATGTTATTCCAATTAAACTGCTGTAAGCTTATTGCGCTTTTCTTTTATTGCAGAATAGCCATTATGGAGTGAAAGTGAGGATGCGGTGGTTTAAGAAAGGCGAGCCACCACGGCTTCTCGCTGTCTCGCCTCAAACCGAATCAAGGTCTGCACGGAGATCAAGAATTGGTAAGCACGCTTAAATCATTTAACAAAAAAAGTTATTATTCTCAAAACCAACAAGAAGACTCGTGTACTAAGTCTCCAAGTCGTACAAATATCAGATGAATCATAGAAAGGTCAAATATATACAGACCGAATGTTGCCAAAATGTAGTAAATATTTTGTACTATCATCGGTTTTCACATAAAATATATTACCCTACGGCTAAACTCCACAACACAATGTGAATTTTCCACTCAAGTGCACTGTAAGATATCCACACCTACCCAACATATTCCTCGCTTTGTAAATCCATAGAAATAAAGTTCTACGATATATGCTGCATTTCTTGAAATCCGAAGTCGTCCTACACACCAATTGACTTTCAATTTACTTTTTAATGTTTATTACTGTTATAAATCACGTTGTTACCACGAGGTGAGACATAATCGCCCACTTGTGTCACTCTTTACACTTAACTGCATCTGTGTTGGCGGAGCTAACGTACTTGATGTTACCAATAAATTCACCGACACCTACGAATTCCCATACAGAAAGCAAGTGAATGATTCTCAGGGGAATCACCGACAAGATTATTTTTTTATTTAGAGTTTTATTACAGTGTTTAGCTGACGAATGTTAATAATCAACAATGCTTAAAAATAATTATTTCTATTCCACGGAGATTTGAGAAGTGTTGTTTGGCTTATTTTGACACATTTAATATAAAAAAAAATATTGACTACCTAGATCTTTTCCTAATTCTCAAACTCATTTCATTTTATCATTTTGATTTATAATCGTGTTTATATTATTAATTTTTATATTGTAATCATTCCAATATAAAAAAAACAAATTTAATTTTTTAGTTTTGCAATTATGTTTGTCTTGAGGTAAACGTATAATTGCTATTAAATTGCATGTCTTTAAGATAAATATAATAAATGTTTCTTAGCACAAACAAAACTATAAATATTATTGATCACGGCATATTTAGTGTCATACTTTAGACGCCTGGCATAATTAATTAGCAATATTTGCAAAACAACGCAACTGCAGCAAATCGATTGACAGGATTTGATTAACTATAAATCACAATCATACACTACGGCGTAACTTTAACTTATTATGAATATTAAAGAAGTGAAATGTAATTTCTGACTACTTACTTGTGTTATAGCGATGATCGAAAATTGACACAAATAGATAATTACGTGTTCTATTAGTTCTTTTAAGTCCTATAAGAATGAAAAAAGGAAATTATTTTTCTTGAACATCGATTGTAATATAATTAGGTTACGAGCTTGTTTGTTCAATAATCCAAAGCAATATAACGATAAACGATTCTGTTATTTGTAACCAATCTAATTATCATTCGATTTCGCACGCTCGTTCATTACGCATGACAACATTTTGTCATTCGTAGTTATCAGTTATGTAACGTTCGAGCAACGATGACTTATAATTATGTAACAATATAAATAAACTTTAAGGAAAATGGTTAGAAGAAAACTACGAAATTACGTGCTACGTGTTACAAGAGGAAATAACGTTGTTATGATGATCTGTCATCTCCTAAAGAGGCAATTTTAAAATTGAATAGCCTTTTTTCTGACTTGTCTGAATGCCGTCTGGTATTCGGCATAGTAAAATAGTACGAATCCTTCACTCTTAAGGGTACGGTAAAATGCTACTAATTATATTGGACGTAATCACCATACACCTTACGCAACCCAAGTAGCAATTATGACTAGTGATTAAATCTTATATATCTTTACTTTATCTAAAGTTGGATTTTGCTAAATCAAAAAGGATTTCCTGAAGTCTTTTCTTTCTTTAATACTAAATAGTTTTAAACTACCGCTACTTAAGCAAGTGAGGAATACTAAAAACCGAGTTAAGTATTCTTAAAACTAGTTTGATTTAAGTATACCTACACTTAAAACTTAAAATATTTTTTTTACTTCACTCGGATTATTTGAAAGCTCACTTTAAACTCTATTGAATAATTAAAGTATCTTTTAAAACTCATTAAGAAAAAATATATTTTCTAGATAAATTTAAGATGATTTTAATACCAAGTTCTAAATATTGATTATCTGAAGTATATTTTCATTCCTTTTTTACTAAAATTAGTAAGATTAGAGTAAAAATTCATTTAATGGGACGTTTTCTCCAAATATAACCAAAAGAAACATGGATGAATCTGGAAAAATAAAAAGATCTGGTGCCTTTCGTCGACGTGTAGAGAAATATAAAAACGAACGTTGTGTGTACTTATGTACGTACGTAAAAAGTTATACTTCTTTATCGTTATTAAAAAAAGATAACTAAATATTTCCCCCCGTGTGCTTGTATTCTTTGTATGTGAAAAGAAAGACAAATTTAAAAATTATATAGTGATCAGTAAGAAGCGTCAAAAGATTAACATATTTCCTATATATCTGTATACAGAATCAAGTAATATATCAAAAACCATTAAAATAAACTGTTTAACCAATAGAAATGTAAAACTAATAACTATTTATATTACAAACAAATAAAAAGAATACATTCCGACAGATAACCTCAAATCAATAAACGCACTTAAAAAGTTTATAAAATAAAAACCACTTTTAAATAAAATTGTTATATTGTTATTATATAATATAAAATTGTTATTACAATTTTATATCAATTATTTTTAACTACCATATATAATTTAAAATCACACACATCCACACATTCATAATTAGTGGCCAACTTCATCCTGCTGGTTTATTCTATATCGCTTTTGTGGCTATCTTCACCCTGTAACTTTTGTGCTGCAGCGATGAAATTTCACTCACAACATTTTTTCATAACGCGCCTAAAGAAGTATAACTTCAAAAATAACTCGAATGTGCTTTAAATGCTGCAAACGTGAGCAATGCGACACCTTCGAGTCAGACCTAAACTTAATGTATTAATGTATTACGACTTAGACTTAATGTATACGAGGAAGATGATACCACGGTAAATTTGAATTGAGGTGATTCCAACTCTTAATGAATCGACACTAATCGATCGATCAACACGAGCTGACGATAACGCATCAAAAATTGATCATGATTTTTATTTTAGAGACCAATTAAGAAACTGGTCCATTTATCACAATATACCACATACTGCAATCAATGCCTTATTACAGATTATTGACAAGCATGATCCAGGTGTTGTGCCAAAAGACGCTAGAACACTTCTGAAAACATTAAATTCTGTAGATATAGAATACTGTAGCAGTGGGGAATACTGACACAGCGGATTTAAATAAAAATATTCTGCAGTATTTTGAAAATTTAGTTAAAAATGTCGATTTATGTATAAATGTAAATATCGTCGGCTTACCCACATAAAAGTTCAAAGTAGAATTTTGGCCAATTCTCTGTAACATTTATGAGATGAACAATGTGCCTGTAATGAAGCAGAACAGAAGTTATTTAATGTAGGTACCTATTCATTATTGTTGCTGTGTTTATTAGTCCTCTAAATAAATGGGGATTGGATAGTTATTTAATATCACGTAAGTACTTACCGCTGATTTTATTTCCTCGACTATCTTGCATAAACCTGTTCCCACCACAAAATATACAAGAACTATAGAATGTCAAGTTAAGAAAATATTAAGACGAAATCTGATCTTAACTACATCAAACTATAGAATCACTTAGTACCAAAATGTATTATATAGTACTTCGCCAATACGGTTTTAAGAATAAATTAAGTATAATATCTCTTAACTAGCACTACTTCAAATGTAATTTGTCCCTACATTGCTTTGAATAAGCTCGTATGTTTCGAATTAAGTGTTGAATTTTAGTTGATGAAGACATTCACGTAATAAGTAGTATTCAAACTGGGTATTCAAATACCTACTTGGCTATTTTAATTAGAGTTAATTAGGCTCTTCTATGGCATTCTCAAACGCTAGCAGCATAGATGATACACTATAATGGCAGCACATTCTCCGGCGATGAACGCTGTATCTCTTTTGGTTGATATTTTACTTTAGGGATTAAAAAGAAGTTACGCGGTGCCGGATCAGGACTTTGAACGGTGTAGTGTCCAGGAAGTCCCTCGGTTTGAGCAATGAGTGCGTGGGCGCAGTGATGTAGTAACCCGCAGAACCCGATGTTCTGACGCTCGTTGCTCATTGTTGTAAATACTTCTGCAGGTATTTCGTAGTATATCATTCGACGTTTATGCTACTTTAATTTATTTTGCAATGGAACCGATCTCTCTCTCAGGGTGTCTGGTACACCGTCAAATTGAAGAAACTTGCGAACAAAATTTTCCCTACGCTTTACGATCGCTTTACTTTGGTAGGCGTTGCTTCGTTTTGACACAGGCCAACTGTCGCCTGACGCTTTGTTTCTGAATTATATTGATAAATACAGGATTCGTCGCCTGTAACAATGTCGTAAACGCGCTGAAACGAACCTGCTTCAGATTTATTAGTCATGTCACGGTACCATTTCACACAGGATGGTACTCGTATATAATCTTGTCAACGCTTGCCGATTTAATCTGCAATATTCATAACAGAATTAGAAATAATAGCAGAATTTCAATTTAAAAAAATGTCGAGAAAAATAAATCCAATGCAGATACCAACACCAATAAACTATCCTGTGATTTATTTTAAAGTACCATATTGACCCCACTGAAAAGAAATCACACATCTATACATATGAATAAAATTGGAGTGTATGTTTGTAATATTGAAATAACCGTTTTTTACTAGATGCTTATGAATATATATATATACGGTACATACACCAAAATAACATTTTTTACAATTTTTGTGTCTTTCTGTCTGTCTGTTTGTTCCGGCTAATCTTTGAAATGGATGGACTGATTTTAACGGGACTTTTATTGGCAGATAGCTGACGTAATAAGAAGTAACTAAGGCTACTTTTATTTAAGAAAAAAAATTTTAGTACTACATAAATGTTTATACTTCTTTTAGTCTAAGGGTCATAAGATAACGTTACAACTATATAACAGTTAGGTATAGTTAGGTCCTTTAACCATAAAAAACTAATAGTGGATTAAGATGAGGACAGGAAAATAGTTATAAAATTAAAGCTATATATGTTTCATAAATAAGTTATTAAAATTCAAACTCAATTTCAACGGCTACTTGCTGTTTTGCATCTTATGAATAAAAATTATTTCTTGTAACTTTTTTTGCAGTAATAAATTAGTTAGAAAATTTTTAATACATTGCTCTATTTTTAAGAGAAACATAAGGTTCGAATTGAGCGTTTTATTTGCATTAAATAAGAGCCTAACGCTTACAAAGGCAAAGTTAGAAGACGAAAATATATAAGTGTGTCACTAAATATGCATTAGCTAATATTGTACCAAATCGAAAACAAACGACAAAAATAATAACAATCGAACGTTTTCGTATCTTCAACTTTAAGTATAAATAAAATTATCTTAAATAAAAATGGTTTTTTGCAATACCATCAGTGCCCGGCATGCTTTACAATACACTTTTTTGTTGACCATTCAAAATAATCTGATATCTTAGAAAACTTACAAAAATTTCGTCGCAAACCATCGACTACTTTGATACTTATATATAGATAACCTTATATTGTTGATGACAATAAAGATTATGATGTTTATCCTATAAAGGGAATTTCTTTTCTTATTTCAGATGAATCACCGGTACAATATTCTCAACGCAAGAGTAGCAGTAGCTCAGTAGAAACTAACTTTTACAACCTGAGTGACCAAATCATTATCGTCGAGAAATCACCTCACCGATTTCACCAAAGTGGCGAGACTCCCGTAACTCGCCGCATATCACTTCAGAACGGTCCCATTTCACCGCACGAAGGCTATAACTCGACACGGAAAAACCGCGGTGGTTCATTGGAGAAAGAATATACGATATACCGGGAAAAAAGAAACCCGTTACTTGATAAAGTGAAAAACACTAAATTGTCATGTTTTAAGTCTAACGCACCGTTACGACACGCTGAAGATGCTGCTTCTACTTCAGGAAGTGATTGCAGCGGTTTTGGTCATATTGAATACGCAAACCCGTGTCGTTACACTAATAATTACGCTGAAAGTCATTTAGAATTTGAAAATCAAAATCCTTGGGTGAAAATGCCAAACTACGATGATGACGTATTTTTCGCCAAAAGCATGACTAGTCCTATTGATCATCAATGGAAGGAAGGCAAATCATTTACAAACAGAGGCACAAGGTGTTATAGCTCTGGTTCAGAATGTGATCGTTACCACGCTATACCGAAACCAGGCACAAAGTTGTCTAAGTCCAGTGATCAAATCTTTAATGATGATTATGAACCCTACGATAACACGCCTATTGCTATGAAGTCACAAAATAAGACTGATAAATATAAGAGTAATAAAAATGAAAAAGATACCATTGGCCCCAGTTCCTGTTTATCAGCCAAACTTAGAGCAATGTCAGATCGTTATCTAAAATCTTCAACAAATAAATTTTTATCAAAATTATATAAACCAAATGGCGAAAATGAAGAAGAAATAAGTAGTAGTAACGATAATATTTTGAAATCAAGTAGTGGAAAGAGTCGAAAGAAAAGAGGTGGCGTCAAAGCAAAGTTACGTAGTTTTTCATATGGTGCACTACCGGGCTTAGATGAATTTCAGAAAGGTCACAATTCAGTTTTCCATGATGATGTTTACAAAGTGGCGTGTGATGATGAAAATGTTTTAATACAAGACTGCGAAGATGCTGATTCAGGTATTCTAGTCAATGAATCAGCAGCTTCATCTATTTTTGATAGTGATAGAATATCCTCACGGTGTGAAAGTTCTGCTTCACATGTTAATACTTTAGTACCATGCCATGGAAGAAGTGTATCAGGAGATCAAAGCTATTCAAATAAGCCAAGGTCATCTAGTAGAATAAGTAGAGAAAGAAGCGATCATCCAAAACCTAGACCTCGTCAAGCCCAAAGAGCATTGTCATTAGACCGGAAAGAAATTCTAAGGCGAATGCCAAAAAACAATGAAGATTATGCAGAACCCCAATATTTACAACTTACAGAGAAGCAAAAAATGCGCCAACGAGATATAAGTTTAGGGGATTCCGGTATTCCTCCGATACCTCCATGTAGGAAACCATCAAGAGGCGGGAAAGTTGAAAAATCTGAATTCAAAGTTGTAAGAATAATAAGAAGGAATCCATCTGAGGAACTAGGCATATTTATCGCTAAAACTAAATTATCTGATGAAGGCCACATTGGTTACCTAGTAGCTCATGTTGTTCCTGGTGGCTTAGCGGAAAAGTAAGTAATAAACCATTTATTATATAAGTGTAGTTTTTTCACTTCAAATGACACATTGACATACACTTCCAATTACTCAAATCAGTTTTCATCTGATGGTATTCGACTTTAAATCCACTCTATATCTAGTTATGTTTTAAGATTAAAATCACAAACATATAAGTATTTTTTACCATTATGTATTTTATTTAGCTTTATTAGATCACGAAATACCTAATATTTGCCAATTGAAATAAACTAAATTAGATTATTGTTGAATTGATGAAAAAAGCAAATGATACAGAATTTCTAATTTACATATTGTTGAAAACGATATTATCTTTATAGTAATAGTATTTATTATATTTACACTAATTAGCCAACGTAAGCACTGTAGCACTGGTTCCTACATATACATGATATATAATATTCATAAAAACCATATATAAATATACATGACTCAGGTACAAATGCTCGTATTCATAACACAAACACTACCGTTACACTAAACAGTCCTCATATACTTTAAACTAGATGTAAAATGATATTATTAGTGTAGTCTTTAATGTTTAGTCCCTGCAGACTCAAACCCACTATATAACTGCCAACATAAAAACTATTACAAAAACCCGTTTGGTAATGTTAGCAGTCTATATTTAATATGTTTTTTACATATTTATACTATCTGTCTAATCTACCTGTACTTTTTCAGAGAGGGTACGCTGTGCATCGGTGACGAGCTTCTAAATGTAAACGGTCGTAGGCTTCGTGACCTTACCATGGCCGAAGCAAAAGATGCTCTAAAATCTGGTTCATCAGAAATAGACATCGTGATCTGTCGGCAACGTGAAAAAAATGCAGACAGTAGACAAAGAGAACCATCTCAACGCAGTATAAACCTTATGCGGGAAAGTTCAGTCGATTACGAAAACGCAATAATATTAGGAAAGGAAAAACGTGTTGATAAATATGACGTCAGGATAGGTCGGCGGCGGTCGCAGGATGAGTCGGTGTGTAATCGCGGCGCGCTATCAGCTGCGGACGAGCCGGCCGACAGCACGTCGCATGCGCACTCGCACTTCCTCAAGGGCCAGAACGCAAGCTACAGCAGCATGAACAACAAATTGTTGCGCCGACAAGTTGTTAGTTACGGTGGTGCGAATAAGGACGGCTTGGCTCTTAGTTGTGCAGGAGACGTCGTCAATGTTGACGTCCCAGACGGTTCAGAAAGGTTCAAAGAAAGACAAGACAGTGAAAATGATATTCAAACGCCAAACGCGGCCAATTTTTGCACTCTTCCTAGAAGACCTCGAGCACCCACGCACACTTATCACACCATCACGTTTGAGAAAGGACACGGAAAAAAACCACTTGGATTTACGATAGTTGGTGGACGTGATTCTCCTCGGGGACCACTTGGTATTTTTATCAAGAGCATCCTTCCACAAGGGCAAGCTATCGATGACGGGAGATTAAAAGCAGGTATGTCTCAAATTAAAAAAAAATACCTAGCTTATACCTAGTTGTTGTGAATATATCTTGTGGAATGTCATTTGATAACTAGTAGGAAACTGTTCTTTTGTTATTCACTCAGTGTTTACAAGTACATCAAAATATTTAAACAATGCAGCGCTATCGACAGATAATAGCAACTGGAATGAATATCACACAAATATTTATTTAACCGCATTAACTATGTACGTTTACATTGTAAAGACCAATTTTGTATGTTTGACTAGTTTCGGTCATATGCATTAATTAAACGATTACATTGCCTTTCATTAAACCCAGTTGAACAAGTAAATTAAAATAATGTATGAATACCTATGTCGTATTCATATAAAACCAGTTTCCTTCAAAGTCAGTGTCCATTCTTCACTGTTTATTAGTATATGTTTTGATTTCTATTCATAAATTCGTAGAAGGGTGTTTACGGTATGTATAGTAAACCTGACCATGGCATTTATACAATGGCGATTGGTGAAAACGTAGTACATAAAATTCACTTGTCCATGATGAATGAATATGATTGTTATATGTTGACTCAAAATAATATTTTGGTATTTATTATTTCAGGAGACGAAGTTTTAGCAGTTAATGGCGAGGCATGTCACGAACTGGCACATGTACAAGCTTTAGCTTTATTTAAATCTGTGAGAAATGGGCCAATAGAACTAAGGGTCTGCCGGAGAGTGAAGAATTCTCAGTAAGTACCTACACGACCTTTTACTCATTATTTTTTCCTCGTCAATATAAAATGACGTTAATAACTGACCGCAAGAATATTCGTAGGTTCTAATCCCAAAAGAGGTAAATATAATGAGCCGCACTTTTCCCCGTTAGTCAGTTTTCCTTTAAGTATTTACTATTGGGTCGTTCTTCTTTTTTACCGACAGTGAAACGACATTTTTCTGTTTTTTTGGTTTTTGAAGTATCAATAAATGTGGTTTCTGTGTGGAATTTAAAAGAAATTGCATCTTTGCTGTCATTAGGACTAATTAAAGTTTCCTTTGCGGCAAATATTAATTCTTTTTTAATATTGGTTTTTGAAAAAAATATGTGACAGAGTGGCCTTTTTCTGTGGAAACCACATTTCGGTTTACCACTCTGTAACGGCATTCTACGGAAAACAAACGAAAAAATATGTTGGTTGGAGAAAATGAATAATTACATAATATTAATAGATAAGAAAAATATGGACGTTTATTCGAACCGAATTAAAAAACCGTAAATATCAATACTCCAACGAGATGCCATAATAAGACGAAGGACAGACCATTGTCGGTAAAAAAGAAGAACGACCCTATTATGTTGATAATATCCACACAACCATTTTAAGTAAATAATTTAATAAACCTTAAGATTTATAACAGAATATTGCCAATAGAGATAAATGTTGCAGTATTAAGAATTTTAAATACTACTAGGCTTTTCCAAGAGCAATTAGAACACTCTTCTTTAGGTAATTACAGCAATTTGTTTCTTCTACAGATCAACCAAAGCAAAATCCTGCACAGACCTTCTCAACGACGAGGAATGAGCGTATTTATCATCTGTGATTCTGTTTATTGGATATATGCATGATTTTGCATGTGAAAATATTTGATGAAATTTTAAGAAATTTAACGTAGGTACATTGTTTTCTCTTGCAGCGAATTCAGAAAACATAATATTTGATAAATATTTTTAACGGGCGAAATGTTAATCTCCTTCGTAAGAAATGTTATAAGTATTAAATGTTGTTTAACGTTATTCAAAGTCAACACTGATATGTGTATTTTGTAACACCTTTATAAGTATGTAAACATTAAATGAATCATTACGTAACCTACTACTCAAATTATAATTATGTTACTCAATTACAGCCTATAAGAAGATACAACATAGTATGAAAATAACTAATCTATTCAATATCTTAAGTGCCATTGTATTTCTTTCAATCTTCTTCTGAAAAACTACTTAAAAGTCAATGAACCCTATACCATATTTCAATTTTTCTCTTCTATTTTGTTGCTCAAAATCTTCAAATTTTTTTAGCTCAAACTATGTAAGTGCACGGTTTAATTGAAAATTCCAAAGATAAGAATTAGATATTACGTTATTTTATCAGCATGGAAACTGATAACTGTTAGTTCTTAGTAATCGATAAGTAGAAATTGTAAAAATAGTTATAATTGTACTTAGAATTTCTTTAAAAAGTCTGCAATTATTGTAATATAGACTAAGTTAAATAGGCACCTTGCGAGTTGAATCAAAATTTCACAATATTTCAAAACATCTTTCAATAATATTTTAATGTGGTTGATATAAGAAACATAATTGTAACACGTTTAAAATTATAAAAGATTTTTTTTATCAAGAATGTATGTGCAATAAATTATATTTTTACTTTTAATATGTTAAAGTGAAGATCTGTGTACTGTGATAGCTTTTATTCGACCTAGTATATGGTATTTAGTCTCAAGTATGATGTATTGATTCAAAAACTAAACACAAGAAATATTATTACCTTCTAATAAAATTACAAAATTTTTGAAAGTAGTGGTGTAATTTTCTTTTCAAAATGCAATAAAATATAGACCTTAAATTGTATTGAGCTTCTATCGACATCTTCAATATTTTTTTAGAAAGAATATATCCTGACTAATAGTTATAGTAATAGTTTCAGACGTCCATGAACGTTTAAACTAAGTTAGCATATCTCCCTTTTTTTCAAAGCACTGTATTCGTAACAGATAATACCACTATTTCGTGACATATTCTATGATTGGCAACCATATTTTTGGAAACTTATTTAAATTTTTAATCCTATATCTCTCCAGTGATATGTATTTTCAATACTTTATTATTAAAAAAAATAATATTTTTAGATTGCAGCACCTTTTTAGTTCTTGTTTGCTCTATTTTAAAGCCTGTTTCTACTGTAAGGTCACAGTGTTAGTCATTTTAAAACTAAACTTGATTAATGTTTTGATTGATTACACGCAGATCAATTCGATTTAAGTTATTTAGTGTGAGAAATACAATGTATGTATGTGGATTTATTTTACTTGACGATGTAAGCCATGCACGTTATTAAAAATTTATTCGACATAGATGCTTGTGCGCATCTTCATACTTAGAGCACACAAAAAGGCGTATAATTAATGTCTTTACACTAACAATTAAAAGAAAGAACCCACCATCGCTAGTTAAAATATCTCGTATATAAAAATTGTATTATATCTTTTCTTATTGCTCTATTTTTATAGAAATCTCACGTTATCACACGTGCGTTAAGCGATGCGATTAAGCATGGGTATGGTGACGAAGCCTATATAAAAGTAATTAGGATCGCCTACCCGAGAGTATATCATCAGGATCAACAGGCGTACATGCATTACTAGCATGTTACATGCATTTTTTATAAAGAAACACAAGCACAAACCTCCCCAAAACTGTCACATTTCCATAGTTGAATTCGTTACCCTAAAATCAATAACACAAGCATAAGTATAGGAAGTATGAATAATACTTATATAAAGTTCAACAAAAAGGATTGACAACTCGTGGAGAAATTTTGGATTATTTTGGTAGAGTGATGTGTTGTTACCCAAATTTACGGTTCGCATTTAAAAACGCTGATCCGCGCATTGGTGTGTGGTGCATCGCAGTCTGAAACCTAAGTGCAACTTTTTTAAGGCTATACAATTACTATCGCATTTTGGTAAATATTTGTATGATAGACCTTAGCCCAACGAAAACAAGTTATGAATTAAAAATATTAACAGAGATGCGATTTTTCTTTTTTGCTTAATTTGAATATTTTATACTTGTATTACTTTATATGACGTTCGCGCGATATAAACAAAATACCTATACACACGAAGTTAATTTCGTAACTTTTGAAATTGATGAATGCATGGATATTCACTTGGAGTTTTAACTTACGCCATAAACAATTTCAGGATATTAGATTTTGTTTTACTTTCAAATTTCTCGTGTTTTAACGAGTGGAGGTGTTTTGTATAAATTATATGTATAATTAAAATAGTTATTGTTAGATTTGATTATAAATAAAACATTTACTATACATATCATTTTATTATAGAATAAATAGCAATTGTCATCATTTTGTTTAAATGTTCCAAATAAAATTATACTTATTATAATTGATTTTTTCTTTCGATCATGACAAACATAAATGGAGCAAGTAGATAAAGAATTATTGTTTCATTATAACCTTTCATTTCCTTGTAAATCTTTATGAAATGTGAAAATCTAGCCTGTGACATATAAACAGTAAGACGAGTAAAAAATTAAAAAATAAAAATAAATATCAATAGCTTTACTTTGTCGATGCACTTAAGCCCATGTAAAAATCACCTTAACCAAATCTTAGATTATTTTACAGAATCAGGCGTCACTTGGCGAAAGTCCATATCCATTAATAAAACTAAAATATGTAGCTTACTTAAAAAATATATTTATGTACATATGTCTGTGGTGTATAGTGGCTAATAGCGCCATCTTGTATTGTTGTACTTATAAAAGGAATAATATTAGAGTGTTCATCGACAAAGTGCATTAAAACACAAGTTTCATATACGATATGCATATTTTGTGGTTTCGCTATTGATATTTTTATACCCAGTCTAATATTAGTTAGTTATACATATAGATTAATAATAAGTCAATCCTTCAACATAACGACAAATACACACGGTCTTTATAATAAGTCTGCCAATACTTTACGTCCTATTCTATGTTTTAAAATTTGGGAATACAAAAATAGAAGTTACTTGCGTGCTCCAGAAAAAGTATGTATGTGCAAATATGAACAATATTTCATTAAATAATATTTTGTTTTTTCCTATGTATAACCTCCAAGTCAAGTTTGATTTTTAACAAGAACAGTAGGAAAATATAACAAAATGTGCTATGTTATTAATTTTCACTAAACCTATAATCTAATTACTTTATATTTGAATGAAAAAGCTGCCCCGTAAACTTTATTCAAATGAGGTTATCATGGAGGGTTTAAAACAGATAAAAGATGGAAGACATTTAAGAAATTATAAAAATATTATGGGACATTTTCACACAAAACATTATTTTTGCTCTAAATCTAAGCACTCTCCTATAACAGACGACAAAGCCATCTATCGTAGTAGCATTGAACTACAAAACAGATGCACGACAAAACAAATGATAGGAGTTTCTTTAAAATAAATGTTTTTTGTATGACAAACCAATACAAAAATAGTCAACTAAATTCCAAACGTCATCTGAATAAATTAATATGTTAATAAAAATTTATGATGAACTCAAATTGCAAAATGAAACATAGAATGGCATTTAATTACACTTATGCTACTTGCTTGCTGGTTAGATATCTCCCGTACGTTTTGCTTAGCTTGCTATCTACAAGATGGCGCTATGAGTTTATGACTGCTACATTTTCGAAGAAAAGTGTAGCGTTTGAAATGTTTTAAAAGTAAAGTCGATAAGAATCTGTTATTTTACATTTTTTTTAATCTATCACAATATGTGATAGAATAATTCTAAATCAAATTCGTTTATTGCAAATATATATGGCTTATAATTATGTTCAAAACCCCGTCTTATTTTGTAATTTTTGTATATCTCTTATGCAGCCCCGCCTGCTCTCCCCCAAATGTGAACCTGAGAACAATACAACTTATTGTACATACAGATAACCTAACTCGTTTAAACCATAAATTGTGGTATTTTTTAAATTTAAGTGGTTTCAAGTGGATAAATCTCTTCTGAATAATTATCTTACAAGTAAAACATGTAAACCACTTTGTTTTGCTATTGACAAAAAGATAACAATAAAATAATAAATATAATTACGGCAATAGGATTTTTTTTGTATATAGGATAAGAATATTTTTTAGATAAATGTAAGTGTTCTCTAGTGTTTCTACATAAAATTATAACCTCCCGTGTGACAAAACCGTGTGACAAAACCGACCGTTGCTTTGTGATTTTGATTTTATGAATGCAATTCTGGATATTTTATAAAAATAACGTAACATAAAGCGTGTTACATTTAACCTTTCAACGAACACACGCATCGGAATTACTTAAGGTGAGGGCTAAATTTAAATACTCTGGAAAAAAGTTATTACATAAATTTAATAAATAGGGCTTTTGGAACGTAGTAAAGGTTCGTAAAAGAAGTTAAAACGTAAAGATTAAAGAAAAAATAAGAACATTTTCGGTTACTGTAAAATAATATTCATTATATTAGTCAGATGTATTTTAATGAAGAAGGCGTTGTCAAATTGTTATGGCGTCCTTGTGTTACAAGTGATATTTCTCATCGACTGTGTGTAATTAAACTGGTAAGTTACTCTCTTTATGTACTTAAATATATTTTAAATTTCTGCCTGTAATCTGATTCCAGGCAGGACTGCGTAGCAGTATTTAGCAAATATATATGATACTACGTAACAGAAGCAGTAATCAACAAGTCTCGTAACAGTTTCGTCAAATAACTTAATGCAGTGATTCTATCAAATTACAAATTAACAATTTGACTTAAGCTTTTCGCCCAAAAGTTGTCAACAGTGAATAAATTAACAATACGTCAGTGTAGCAACTACGTTTAAGTTAAAGATAACCAAGTAATATATAGATATTTGGATAAACACAAATTGGTATTATCAGTATTTGAGCAATGATCATATCAATACATGCATGATAATATAATATGATACAATAAAAAAAACAATACATACATATATACAATGACACAGTGCATTAAATCTGAACTCACTTAATGAGGATAAAAATACATATCATATACATAAACAAAGTCACATAGGCAACAAAATGCACTTGTTTAAGAAGCTACCTATGAATGGATCTAACACTAAAGTACCGAACACACGAACACTAAACTATAATACCGAACATTACTGCATTCATTTTATTATTGATATTATGGGATAGGATGGCAAACAGGTGCGTGTAACAGGTGCGGTGTGTTGGTACTCTTAGAACAATTTCTTCAAGGAGCTCAGGACTGTCAAGGCGCCCGCGCAATACATCATATAGCGAACCCATATCTAGAACCAATCGGTAATCTTCAAGTGTCAGGATTTCAAACTTGTTCTACTTAGTTGTCTGCGTATGCTATTTATTGATTATAAATCTAAAGTTAAAATTATATTTTCTGGTCGATTCATGTGTCGTATGTACAATTTCGTGATCATATATTACAGGAAAATTCTCATACGCTACGACCGTAGGCATTATAGACGTTTTAAGGCTGGTTTATTGAGAAATAAGATATGATTTTCTTATAACATATACACAAATAAACTATTTCCTTACAAAATAATCTTTTTTGACATGTAAGAACCTACTATGAAATAATTCAGAAGTAAGGCGACTTTTCCGCCTCAATTTTACAATTAGTTATAGTAATAGTTTCAGACGTCCATGAACGTTTAAACTAAGTTAGCATATCTCCCTTTTTTTCAAAGCACTGTATTCGTAACAGATAATACCACTATTTCGTGACATATTCTATGATTGGCAACCATATTTTTGGAAACTTATTTAAATTTTTAATCCTATATCTCTCCAGTGATATGTATTTTCAATACTTTATTATTAAAAAAAATAATATTTTTAGATTGCAGCACCTTTTTAGTTCTTGTTTGCTCTATTTTAAAGCCTGTTGCTACTGTAAGGTCACAGTGTTAGTCATTTTAAAACTAAACTTGATTAATGTTTTGATTGATTACACGCAGATCAATTCGATTTAAGTTAATTAGTGTGAGAAATACAATGTATGTATGTGGATTTATTTTACTTGACGATGTAAGCCATGCACGTTATTAAAAATTTATTCGACATAGATGCTTGTGCGCATCTTCATACTTAGAGCACACAAAAAGGCGTATAATTAATGTCTTTACACTAACAATTAAAAGAAAGAACCCACCATCGCTAGTTAAAATATCTCGTATATAAAAATTGTATTATATCTTTTCTTATTGCTCTATTTTTATAGAAATCTCACGTTATCACACGTGCGTTAAGCGATGCGATTAAGCATGGGTATGGTGACGAAGCCTATATAAAAGTAATTAGGATCGCCTACCCGAGAGTATATCATCAGGATCAACAGGCGTACATGCATTACTAGCATGTTACATGCATTTTTTATAAAGAAACACAAGCACAAACCTCCCCAAAACTGTCACATTTCCATAGTTGAATTCGTTACCCTAAAATCAATAACACAAGCATAAGTATAGGAAGTATGAATAATACTTATATAAAGTTCAACAAAAAGGATTGACAACTCGTGGAGAAATTTTGGATTATTTTGGTAGAGTGATGTGTTGTTACCCAAATTTACGGTTCGCATTTAAAAACGCTGATCCGCGCATTGGTGTGTGGTGCATCGCAGTCTGAAACCTAAGTGCAACTTTTTTAAGGCTATACAATTACTATCGCATTTTGGTAAATATTTGTATGATAGACCTTAGCCCAACGAAAACAAGTTATGAATTAAAAATATTAACAGAGATGCGATTTTTCTTTTTTGCTTAATTTGAATATTTTATACTTGTATTACTTTATATGACGTTCGCGCGATATAAACAAAATACCTATACACACGAAGTTAATTTCGTAACTTTTGAAATTGATGAATGCATGGATATTCACTTGGAGTTTTAACTTACGCCATAAACAATTTCAGGATATTAGATTTTGTTTTACTTTCAAATTTCTCGTGTTTTAACGAGTGGAGGTGTTTTGTATAAATTATATGTATAATTAAAATAGTTATTGTTAGATTTGATTATAAATAAAACATTTACTATACATATCATTTTATTATAGAATAAATAGCAATTGTCATCATTTTGTTTAAATGTTCCAAATAAAATTATACTTATTATAATTGATTTTTTCTTTCGATCATGACAAACATAAATGGAGCAAGTAGATAAAGAATTATTGTTTCATTATAACCTTTCATTTCCTTGTAAATCTTTATGAAATGTGAAAATCTAGCCTGTGACATATAAACAGTAAGACGAGTAAAAAATTAAAAAATAAAAATAAATATCAATAGCTTTACTTTGTCGATGCACTTAAGCCCATGTAAAAATCACCTTAACCAAATCTTAGATTATTTTACAGAATCAGGCGTCACTTGGCGAAAGTCCATATCCATTAATAAAACTAAAATATGTAGCTTACTTAAAAAATATATTTATGTACATATGTCTGTGGTGTATAGTGGCTAATAGCGCCATCTTGTATTGTTGTACTTATAAAAGGAATAATATTAGAGTGTTCATCGACAAAGTGCATTAAAACACAAGTTTCATATACGATATGCATATTTTGTGGTTTCGCTATTGATATTTTTATACCCAGTCTAATATTAGTTAGTTATACATATAGATTAATAATAAGTCAATCCTTCAACATAACGACAAATACACACGGTCTTTATAATAAGTCTGCCAATACTTTACGTCCTATTCTATGTTTTAAAATTTGGGAATACAAAAATAGAAGTTACTTGCGTGCTCCAGAAAAAGTATGTATGTGCAAATATGAACAATATTTCATTAAATAATATTTTGTTTTTTCCTATGTATAACCTCCAAGTCAAGTTTGATTTTTAACAAGAACAGTAGGAAAATATAACAAAATGTGCTATGTTATTAATTTTCACTAAACCTATAATCTAATTACTTTATATTTGAATGAAAAAGCTGCCCCGTAAACTTTATTCAAATGAGGTTATCATGGAGGGTTTAAAACAGATAAAAGATGGAAGACATTTAAGAAATTATAAAAATATTATGGGACATTTTCACACAAAACATTATTTTTGCTCTAAATCTAAGCACTCTCCTATAACAGACGACAAAGCCATCTATCGTAGTAGCATTGAACTACAAAACAGATGCACGACAAAACAAATGATAGGAGTTTCTTTAAAATAAATGTTTTTTGTATGACAAACCAATACAAAAATAGTCAACTAAATTCCAAACGTCATCTGAATAAATTAATATGTTAATAAAAATTTATGATGAACTCAAATTGCAAAATGAAACATAGAATGGCATTTAATTACACTTATGCTACTTGCTTGCTGGTTAGATATCTCCCGTACGTTTTGCTTAGCTTGCTATCTACAAGATGGCGCTATGAGTTTATGACTGCTACATTTTCGAAGAAAAGTGTAGCGTTTGAAATGTTTTAAAAGTAAAGTCGATAAGAATCTGTTATTTTACATTTTTTTTAATCTATCACAATATGTGATAGAATAATTCTAAATCAAATTCGTTTATTGCAAATATATATGGCTTATAATTATGTTCAAAACCCCGTCTTATTTTGTAATTTTTGTATATCTCTTATGCAGCCCCGCCTGCTCTCCCCCAAATGTGAACCTGAGAACAATACAACTTATTGTACATACAGATAACCTAACTCGTTTAAACCATAAATTGTGGTATTTTTTAAATTTAAGTGGTTTCAAGTGGATAAATCTCTTCTGAATAATTATCTTACAAGTAAAACATGTAAACCACTTTGTTTTGCTATTGACAAAAAGATAACAATAAAATAATAAATATAATTACGGCAATAGGATTTTTTTTGTATATAGGATAAGAATATTTTTTAGATAAATGTAAGTGTTCTCTAGTGTTTCTACATAAAATTATAACCTCCCGTGTGACAAAACCGTGTGACAAAACCGACCGTTGCTTTGTGATTTTGATTTTATGAATGCAATTCTGGATATTTTATAAAAATAACGTAACATAAAGCGTGTTACATTTAACCTTTCAACGAACACACGCATCGGAATTACTTAAGGTGAGGGCTAAATTTAAATACTCTGGAAAAAAGTTATTACATAAATTTAATAAATAGGGCTTTTGGAACGTAGTAAAGGTTCGTAAAAGAAGTTAAAACGTAAAGATTAAAGAAAAAATAAGAACATTTTCGGTTACTGTAAAATAATATTCATTATATTAGTCAGATGTATTTTAATGAAGAAGGCGTTGTCAAATTGTTATGGCGTCCTTGTGTTACAAGTGATATTTCTCATCGACTGTGTGTAATTAAACTGGTAAGTGACTCTCTTTATGTACTTAAATATATTTTAAATTTCTGCCTGTAATCTGATTCCAGGCAGGACTGCGTAGCAGTATTTAGCAAATATATATGATACTACGTAACAGAAGCAGTAATCAACAAGTCTCGTAACAGTTTCGTCAAATAACTTAATGCAGTGATTCTATCAAATTACAAATTAACAATTTGACTTAAGCTTTTCGCCCAAAAGTTGTCAACAGTGAATAAATTAACAATACGTCAGTGTAGCAACTACGTTTAAGTTAAAGATAACCAAGTAATATATAGATATTTGGATAAACACAAATTGGTATTATCAGTATTTGAGCAATGATCATATCAATACATGCATGATAATATAATATGATACAATAAAAAAAACAATACATACATATATACAATGACACAGTGCATTAAATCTGAACTCACTTAATGAGGATAAAAATACATATCATATACATAAACAAAGTCACATAGGCAACAAAATGCACTTGTTTAAGAAGCTACCTATGAATGGATCTAACACTAAAGTACCGAACACACGAACACTAAACTATAATACCGAACATTACTGCATTCATTTTATTATTGATATTATGGGATAGGATGGCAAACAGGTGCGTGTAACAGGTGCGGTGTGTTGGTACTCTTAGAACAATTTCTTCAAGGAGCTCAGGACTGTCAAGGCGCCCGCGCAATACATCATATAGCGAACCCATATCTAGAACCAATCGGTAATCTTCAAGTGTCAGGATTTCAAACTTGTTCTACTTAGTTGTCTGCGTATGCTATTTATTGATTATAAATCTAAAGTTAAAATTATATTTTCTGGTCGATTCATGTGTCGTATGTACAATTTCGTGATCATATATTACAGGAAAATTCTCATACGCTACGACCGTAGGCATTATAGACGTTTTAAGGCTGGTTTATTGAGAAATAAGATATGATTTTCTTATAACATATACACAAATAAACTATTTCCTTACAAAATAATCTTTTTTGACATGTAAGAACCTACTATGAAATAATTCAGAAGTAAGGCGACTTTTCCGCCTCAATTTTACAATTAGTTATAGTAATAGTTTCAGACGTCCATGAACGTTTAAACTAAGTTAGCATATCTCCCTTTTTTTCAAAGCACTGTATTCGTAACAGATAATACCACTATTTCGTGACATATTCTATGATTGGCAACCATATTTTTGGAAACTTATTTAAATTTTTAATCCTATATCTCTCCAGTGATATGTATTTTCAATACTTTATTATTAAAAAAAATAATATTTTTAGATTGCAGCACCTTTTTAGTTCTTGTTTGCTCTATTTTAAAGCCTGTTGCTACTGTAAGGTCACAGTGTTAGTCATTTTAAAACTAAACTTGATTAATGTTTTGATTGATTACACGCAGATCAATTCGATTTAAGTTAATTAGTGTGAGAAATACAATGTATGTATGTGGATTTATTTTACTTGACGATGTAAGCCATGCACGTTATTAAAAATTTATTCGACATAGATGCTTGTGCGCATCTTCATACTTAGAGCACACAAAAAGGCGTATAATTAATGTCTTTACACTAACAATTAAAAGAAAGAACCCACCATCGCTAGTTAAAATATCTCGTATATAAAAATTGTATTATATCTTTTCTTATTGCTCTATTTTTATAGAAATCTCACGTTATCACACGTGCGTTAAGCGATGCGATTAAGCATGGGTATGGTGACGAAGCCTATATAAAAGTAATTAGGATCGCCTACCCGAGAGTATATCATCAGGATCAACAGGCGTACATGCATTACTAGCATGTTACATGCATTTTTTATAAAGAAACACAAGCACAAACCTCCCCAAAACTGTCACATTTCCATAGTTGAATTCGTTACCCTAAAATCAATAACACAAGCATAAGTATAGGAAGTATGAATAATACTTATATAAAGTTCAACAAAAAGGATTGACAACTCGTGGAGAAATTTTGGATTATTTTGGTAGAGTGATGTGTTGTTACCCAAATTTACGGTTCGCATTTAAAAACGCTGATCCGCGCATTGGTGTGTGGTGCATCGCAGTCTGAAACCTAAGTGCAACTTTTTTAAGGCTATACAATTACTATCGCATTTTGGTAAATATTTGTATGATAGACCTTAGCCCAACGAAAACAAGTTATGAATTAAAAATATTAACAGAGATGCGATTTTTCTTTTTTGCTTAATTTGAATATTTTATACTTGTATTACTTTATATGACGTTCGCGCGATATAAACAAAATACCTATACACACGAAGTTAATTTCGTAACTTTTGAAATTGATGAATGCATGGATATTCACTTGGAGTTTTAACTTACGCCATAAACAATTTCAGGATATTAGATTTTGTTTTACTTTCAAATTTCTCGTGTTTTAACGAGTGGAGGTGTTTTGTATAAATTATATGTATAATTAAAATAGTTATTGTTAGATTTGATTATAAATAAAACATTTACTATACATATCATTTTATTATAGAATAAATAGCAATTGTCATCATTTTGTTTAAATGTTCCAAATAAAATTATACTTATTATAATTGATTTTTTCTTTCGATCATGACAAACATAAATGGAGCAAGTAGATAAAGAATTATTGTTTCATTATAACCTTTCATTTCCTTGTAAATCTTTATGAAATGTGAAAATCTAGCCTGTGACATATAAACAGTAAGACGAGTAAAAAATTAAAAAATAAAAATAAATATCAATAGCTTTACTTTGTCGATGCACTTAAGCCCATGTAAAAATCACCTTAACCAAATCTTAGATTATTTTACAGAATCAGGCGTCACTTGGCGAAAGTCCATATCCATTAATAAAACTAAAATATGTAGCTTACTTAAAAAATATATTTATGTACATATGTCTGTGGTGTATAGTGGCTAATAGCGCCATCTTGTATTGTTGTACTTATAAAAGGAATAATATTAGAGTGTTCATCGACAAAGTGCATTAAAACACAAGTTTCATATACGATATGCATATTTTGTGGTTTCGCTATTGATATTTTTATACCCAGTCTAATATTAGTTAGTTATACATATAGATTAATAATAAGTCAATCCTTCAACATAACGACAAATACACACGGTCTTTATAATAAGTCTGCCAATACTTTACGTCCTATTCTATGTTTTAAAATTTGGGAATACAAAAATAGAAGTTACTTGCGTGCTCCAGAAAAAGTATGTATGTGCAAATATGAACAATATTTCATTAAATAATATTTTGTTTTTTCCTATGTATAACCTCCAAGTCAAGTTTGATTTTTAACAAGAACAGTAGGAAAATATAACAAAATGTGCTATGTTATTAATTTTCACTAAACCTATAATCTAATTACTTTATATTTGAATGAAAAAGCTGCCCCGTAAACTTTATTCAAATGAGGTTATCATGGAGGGTTTAAAACAGATAAAAGATGGAAGACATTTAAGAAATTATAAAAATATTATGGGACATTTTCACACAAAACATTATTTTTGCTCTAAATCTAAGCACTCTCCTATAACAGACGACAAAGCCATCTATCGTAGTACCATTGAACTACAAAACAGATGCACGACAAAACAAATGATAGGAGTTTCTTTAAAATAAATGTTTTTTGTATGACAAACCAATACAAAAATAGTCAACTAAATTCCAAACGTCATCTGAATAAATTAATATGTTAATAAAAATTTATGATGAACTCAAATTGCAAAATGAAACATAGAATGGCATTTAATTACACTTATGCTACTTGCTTGCTGGTTAGATATCTCCCGTACGTTTTGCTTAGCTTGCTATCTACAAGATGGCGCTATGAGTTTATGACTGCTACATTTTCGAAGAAAAGTGTAGCGTTTGAAATGTTTTAAAAGTAAAGTCGATAAGAATCTGTTATTTTACATTTTTTTTAATCTATCACAATATGTGATAGAATAATTCTAAATCAAATTCGTTTATTGCAAATATATATGGCTTATAATTATGTTCAAAACCCCGTCTTATTTTGTAATTTTTGTATATCTCTTATGCAGCCCCGCCTGCTCTCCCCCAAATGTGAACCTGAGAACAATACAACTTATTGTACATACAGATAACCTAACTCGTTTAAACCATAAATTGTGGTATTTTTTAAATTTAAGTGGTTTCAAGTGGATAAATCTCTTCTGAATAATTATCTTACAAGTAAAACATGTAAACCACTTTGTTTTGCTATTGACAAAAAGATAACAATAAAATAATAAATATAATTACGGCAATAGGATTTTTTTTGTATATAGGATAAGAATATTTTTTAGATAAATGTAAGTGTTCTCTAGTGTTTCTACATAAAATTATAACCTCCCGTGTGACAAAACCGTGTGACAAAACCGACCGTTGCTTTGTGATTTTGATTTTATGAATGCAATTCTGGATATTTTATAAAAATAACGTAACATAAAGCGTGTTACATTTAACCTTTCAACGAACACACGCATCGGAATTACTTAAGGTGAGGGCTAAATTTAAATACTCTGGAAAAAAGTTATTACATAAATTTAATAAATAGGGCTTTTGGAACGTAGTAAAGGTTCGTAAAAGAAGTTAAAACGTAAAGATTAAAGAAAAAATAAGAACATTTTCGGTTACTGTAAAATAATATTCATTATATTAGTCAGATGTATTTTAATGAAGAAGGCGTTGTCAAATTGTTATGGCGTCCTTGTGTTACAAGTGATATTTCTCATCGACTGTGTGTAATTAAACTGGTAAGTGACTCTCTTTATGTACTTAAATATATTTTAAATTTCTGCCTGTAATCTGATTCCAGGCAGGACTGCGTAGCAGTATTTAGCAAATATATATGATACTACGTAACAGAAGCAGTAATCAACAAGTCTCGTAACAGTTTCGTCAAATAACTTAATGCAGTGATTCTATCAAATTACAAATTAACAATTTGACTTAAGCTTTTCGCCCAAAAGTTGTCAACAGTGAATAAATTAACAATACGTCAGTGTAGCAACTACGTTTAAGTTAAAGATAACCAAGTAATATATAGATATTTGGATAAACACAAATTGGTATTATCAGTATTTGAGCAATGATCATATCAATACATGCATGATAATATAATATGATACAATAAAAAAAACAATACATACATATATACAATGACACAGTGCATTAAATCTGAACTCACTTAATGAGGATAAAAATACATATCATATACATAAACAAAGTCACATAGGCAACAAAATGCACTTGTTTAAGAAGCTACCTATGAATGGATCTAACACTAAAGTACCGAACACACGAACACTAAACTATAATACCGAACATTACTGCATTCATTTTATTATTGATATTATGGGATAGGATGGCAAACAGGTGCGTGTAACAGGTGCGGTGTGTTGGTACTCTTAGAACAATTTCTTCAAGGAGCTCAGGACTGTCAAGGCGCCCGCGCAATACATCATATAGCGAACCCATATCTAGAACCAATCGGTAATCTTCAAGTGTCAGGATTTCAAACTTGTTCTACTTAGTTGTCTGCGTATGCTATTTATTGATTATAAATCTAAAGTTAAAATTATATTTTCTGGTCGATTCATGTGTCGTATGTACAATTTCGTGATCATATATTACAGGAAAATTCTCATACGCTACGACCGTAGGCATTATAGACGTTTTAAGGCTGGTTTATTGAGAAATAAGATATGATTTTCTTATAACATATACACAAATAAACTATTTCCTTACAAAATAATCTTTTTTGACATGTAAGAACCTACTATGAAATAATTCAGAAGTAAGGCGACTTTTCCGCCTCAATTTTACAATTAGTTATAGTAATAGTTTCAGACGTCCATGAACGTTTAAACTAAGTTAGCATATCTCCCTTTTTTTCAAAGCACTGTATTCGTAACAGATAATACCACTATTTCGTGACATATTCTATGATTGGCAACCATATTTTTGGAAACTTATTTAAATTTTTAATCCTATATCTCTCCAGTGATATGTATTTTCAATACTTTATTATTAAAAAAAATAATATTTTTAGATTGCAGCACCTTTTTAGTTCTTGTTTGCTCTATTTTAAAGCCTGTTGCTACTGTAAGGTCACAGTGTTAGTCATTTTAAAACTAAACTTGATTAATGTTTTGATTGATTACACGCAGATCAATTCGATTTAAGTTAATTAGTGTGAGAAATACAATGTATGTATGTGGATTTATTTTACTTGACGATGTAAGCCATGCACGTTATTAAAAATTTATTCGACATAGATGCTTGTGCGCATCTTCATACTTAGAGCACACAAAAAGGCGTATAATTAATGTCTTTACACTAACAATTAAAAGAAAGAACCCACCATCGCTAGTTAAAATATCTCGTATATAAAAATTGTATTATATCTTTTCTTATTGCTCTATTTTTATAGAAATCTCACGTTATCACACGTGCGTTAAGCGATGCGATTAAGCATGGGTATGGTGACGAAGCCTATATAAAAGTAATTAGGATCGCCTACCCGAGAGTATATCATCAGGATCAACAGGCGTACATGCATTACTAGCATGTTACATGCATTTTTTATAAAGAAACACAAGCACAAACCTCCCCAAAACTGTCACATTTCCATAGTTGAATTCGTTACCCTAAAATCAATAACACAAGCATAAGTATAGGAAGTATGAATAATACTTATATAAAGTTCAACAAAAAGGATTGACAACTCGTGGAGAAATTTTGGATTATTTTGGTAGAGTGATGTGTTGTTACCCAAATTTACGGTTCGCATTTAAAAACGCTGATCCGCGCATTGGTGTGTGGTGCATCGCAGTCTGAAACCTAAGTGCAACTTTTTTAAGGCTATACAATTACTATCGCATTTTGGTAAATATTTGTATGATAGACCTTAGCCCAACGAAAACAAGTTATGAATTAAAAATATTAACAGAGATGCGATTTTTCTTTTTTGCTTAATTTGAATATTTTATACTTGTATTACTTTATATGACGTTCGCGCGATATAAACAAAATACCTATACACACGAAGTTAATTTCGTAACTTTTGAAATTGATGAATGCATGGATATTCACTTGGAGTTTTAACTTACGCCATAAACAATTTCAGGATATTAGATTTTGTTTTACTTTCAAATTTCTCGTGTTTTAACGAGTGGAGGTGTTTTGTATAAATTATAGGTATAATTAAAATAGTTATTGTTAGATTTGATTATAAATAAAACATTTACTATACATATCATTTTATTATAGAATAAATAGCAATTGTCATCATTTTGTTTAAATGTTCCAAATAAAATTATACTTATTATAATTGATTTTTTCTTTCGATCATGACAAACATAAATGGAGCAAGTAGATAAAGAATTATTGTTTCATTATAACCTTTCATTTCCTTGTAAATCTTTATGAAATGTGAAAATCTAGCCTGTGACATATAAACAGTAAGACGAGTAAAAAATTAAAAAATAAAAATAAATATCAATAGCTTTACTTTGTCGATGCACTTAAGCCCATGTAAAAATCACCTTAACCAAATCTTAGATTATTTTACAGAATCAGGCGTCACTTGGCGAAAGTCCATATCCATTAATAAAACTAAAATATGTAGCTTACTTAAAAAATATATTTATGTACATATGTCTGTGGTGTATAGTGGCTAATAGCGCCATCTTGTATTGTTGTACTTATAAAAGGAATAATATTAGAGTGTTCATCGACAAAGTGCATTAAAACACAAGTTTCATATACGATATGCATATTTTGTGGTTTCGCTATTGATATTTTTATACCCAGTCTAATATTAGTTAGTTATACATATAGATTAATAATAAGTCAATCCTTCAACATAACGACAAATACACACGGTCTTTATAATAAGTCTGCCAATACTTTACGTCCTATTCTATGTTTTAAAATTTGGGAATACAAAAATAGAAGTTACTTGCGTGCTCCAGAAGAAGTATGTATGTGCAAATATGAACAATATTTCATTAAATAATATTTTGTTTTTTCCTATGTATAACCTCCAAGTCAAGTTTGATTTTTAACAAGAACAGTAGGAAAATATAACAAAATGTGCTATGTTATTAATTTTCACTAAACCTATAATCTAATTACTTTATATTTGAATGAAAAAGCTGCCCCGTAAACTTTATTCAAATGAGGTTATCATGGAGGGTTTAAAACAGATAAAAGATGGAAGACATTTAAGAAATTATAAAAATATTATGGGACATTTTCACACAAAACATTATTTTTGCTCTAAATCTAAGCACTCTCCTATAACAGACGACAAAGCCATCTATCGTAGTAGCATTGAACTACAAAACAGATGCACGACAAAACAAATGATAGGAGTTTCTTTAAAATAAATGTTTTTTGTATGACAAACCAATACAAAAATAGTCAACTAAATTCCAAACGTCATCTGAATAAATTAATATGTTAATAAAAATTTATGATGAACTCAAATTGCAAAATGAAACATAGAATGGCATTTAATTACACTTATGCTACTTGCTTGCTGGTTAGATATCTCCCGTACGTTTTGCTTAGCTTGCTATCTACAAGATGGCGCTATGAGTTTATGACTGCTACATTTTCGAAGAAAAGTGTAGCGTTTGAAATGTTTTAAAAGTAAAGTCGATAAGAATCTGTTATTTTACATTTTTTTTAATCTATCACAATATGTGATAGAATAATTCTAAATCAAATTCGTTTATTGCAAATATATATGGCTTATAATTATGTTCAAAACCCCGTCTTATTTTGTAATTTTTGTATATCTCTTATGCAGCCCCGCCTGCTCTCCCCCAAATGTGAACCTGAGAACAATACAACTTATTGTACATACAGATAACCTAACTCGTTTAAACCATAAATTGTGGTATTTTTTAAATTTAAGTGGTTTCAAGTGGATAAATCTCTTCTGAATAATTATCTTACAAGTAAAACATGTAAACCACTTTGTTTTGCTATTGACAAAAAGATAACAATAAAATAATAAATATAATTACGGCAATAGGATTTTTTTTGTATATAGGATAAGAATATTTTTTAGATAAATGTAAGTGTTCTCTAGTGTTTCTACATAAAATTATAACCTCCCGTGTGACAAAACCGTGTGACAAAACCGACCGTTGCTTTGTGATTTTGATTTTATGAATGCAATTCTGGATATTTTATAAAAATAACGTAACATAAAGCGTGTTACATTTAACCTTTCAACGAACACACGCATCGGAATTACTTAAGGTGAGGGCTAAATTTAAATACTCTGGAAAAAAGTTATTACATAAATTTAATAAATAGGGCTTTTGGAACGTAGTAAAGGTTCGTAAAAGAAGTTAAAACGTAAAGATTAAAGAAAAAATAAGAACATTTTCGGTTACTGTAAAATAATATTCATTATATTAGTCAGATGTATTTTAATGAAGAAGGCGTTGTCAAATTGTTATGGCGTCCTTGTGTTACAAGTGATATTTCTCATCGACTGTGTGTAATTAAACTGGTAAGTGACTCTCTTAATGTACTTAAATATATTTTAAATTTCTGCCTGTAATCTGATTCCAGGCAGGACTGCGTAGCAGTATTTAGCAAATATATATGATACTACGTAACAGAAGCAGTAATCAACAAGTCTCGTAACAGTTTCGTCAAATAACTTAATGCAGTGATTCTATCAAATTACAAATTAACAATTTGACTTAAGCTTTTCGCCCAAAAGTTGTCAACAGTGAATAAATTAACAATACGTCAGTGTAGCAACTACGTTTAAGTTAAAGATAACCAAGTAATATATAGATATTTGGATAAACACAAATTGGTATTATCACTATTTGAGCAATGATCATATCAATACATACATGATAATACAATATGATACAATAAAAAAAACAATACATACATATATACAATGACACAGTGCATTAAATCTGAACTCACATAATGAGGATAAAAATACATATCATATACATAAACAAAGTCACATAGGCAACAAAATGCATTTGTTTAAGAAGCTACCTATGAATGGATCTAACACTAAAGTACCGAACACACGAACACTAAACTATAATACCGAACATTACTGCATTCATTTTATTATTGATATTATGGGATAGGATGGCAAACAGGTGCGTGTAACAGGTGCGGTGTGTTGGTACTCTTAGAACAATTTCTTCAAGAAGCTCAGGACTGTCAAGGCGCCCGCGCAATACATCATATAGCGAACCCATATCTAGAACCAAACGGTAATCTTCAAGTGTCAGGATTTCAAACTTGTTCTACTTAGTTGTCTGCGTATGCTATTTATTGATTATAAATCTAAAGTTAAAATTATATTTTCTGGTCGATTCATGTGTCGTATGTACAATTTCGTGATCATATATTACAGGAAAATTCTCATACGCTACGACCGTAGGCATTATAGACGTTTTAAGGCTGGTTTATTGAGAAATAAGATATCATTTTCTTATAACATATACACAAATAAACTATTTCCTTACAAAATAATCTTTTTTGACATGTAAGAACCTACTATGAAATAATTCAGAAGTAAGGCGACTTTTCCGCCTCAATTTTACAATCACTGCAATTTTGGAAAAACTGGTATGTTTTTAAGTAATAAAAAAATAGAGACTTTATTTTCCTACGTCTACATAATTTATTACGTCCTTTTTCTTTATTTTTATGTTTGCTTGACACTTATGATTTGAACAGTTCTCATCATCCAATTTACACAATTCCTAATATTTTACAATGGAACCCATCAATTGATGCGTCATCGGTGCTGTGAAACTTTCTCTTTTGTTGTTAATATAAAACAATAGAATATGATGCCGTGCATATTCCATAGATTCTATGATATGGTATTTATTTCAATGAATCGGAAGTTAGATAGTGGTAGAGCATGACTATTATATATGATAAGTTGTTTTTTTTTATGTATCTTTAGTGACTGCAGAAAGTGAAATATTCGCGTATTGAAATATTACAGGTAAACTGGGATAGTAGTTCACAAATACGTTACCAGACACCTTTCTCTACAATTATGTATTTTTATGAAGAATCAAAACATATGTTACCAGCATAGCGGCTGTTGTGGTACCGGAGTATTTTTTTATGACACAAAAGAAAATTATTATGTTATTGAAAACGATGGCAAAATTTATACAACGTGTTACAAAAAACCACGTAAAAAAATTAATAAAAATATCAGAGTAAAAAATATTGTCAACCCTAGTAAGCTGTCACTGCATAGATGAGTTTAAAAGTTATGATGGATTATTTAACAGACTGTAGTCTTTAACGGATTTTAAGTTCTCCATTTAAAAAGGTTTGCATTGATTGCAATTGATTGCATAAAGAGGAATTATTGGCTTCGAAAAATGTCAAGTCGAAAAAAAACTTTGTTTTAATTTCGAATCTTCTAATCGATATCTTACAATTATTTCGTATTTTAACCAATATTATTTCTAAAGTGAAAAAAGTAGCTATGTTTTCTAGTTCTGAATATTACGATATGATGTTATGCGTAGGCCATGAAGATGGCAACTTAAATCGTGCTTTCAAACTGTATCGGAAATGATTTATTGAGCGAGCGAGGTTGTGCATTGAGCAAGATTGAGCACACTTTGAGCCGTTTCTGTAAATTTGTTGTTCGTTATGAAAAAGTAAGTGTTAGTTAAGGTTGAAAGAGACGTAATATAAAGTCCCTACGTCAGGTCTTTTAACAGTTTTTTTTACTTGTAATATCGATCTGAGCGTTTTCTGTACATTTTGTTATTGACTCTATGTAGTTTCGCGGATATAATGTACATAAACATAAACATTACATGGAAACGTACAACGTACATAAACATTATATGGAAATAGGGCTGGCACATAAATGAAAAAAAAAAATTTTGGCGGTAAGTCATACTGCGATACTACGGTTTTCAAATATTGTATATTGACTATTTATAAGGGATCATTTAACCCCGTTTCCGCTTTACGAGTATGCACCTACGTCTTTATGTATGTAAACATCTACTCGCAACACAAAAAAGCAGAACAGTGACGAGACGAGATGACTTCACCAAAACGACGGGTTCATGACTATTCAACCCACCTCTGGTACTAATGAATTTATAAACTCAAAAATAACTTTGCCGCCTCGGCAATAAGATCGAAGTTGTCTTTATCATGACCAAAGAATCTAGGATAAGCTCTTTGTTACCGTACACCGCCGGCCGGCACGGCGGCCTTTGTTTAGTTTACACAACTTAACAAAGGCCCTTCTCTATATTTTTTTTAAATGTGGAAAAGGGATAAGTTCATTTTTATTACACAGTAGTCTAAAAATAATCTCGGATAATGTTTAAGATATCAGTTTAAAATTATTAACTTTAGCAATCTAAGTTTGTTTAGATCTTCTTGAAAATTCTTTCCCTTAACTGGTGCGGTAAATGATACCTTAAAAGAAAGAACAATAACTCAGCATGTTTTAAAATTGTTTGAACACTTTAGCTATTTTTTTAATGTCAATAAAAATCTTGTTTTTTCTTTTAACTTTTTTTCTGTTAATTATAAATAGTCTGAATTTGATATTTTAGTAAAAACTGTGCATTAAAAAGATTTGATTAAACACAGACTAGACTTACAAAGTATATTAAAAAAATAGCGATTTCCTCTTAAACTTTGCGTAATTAGCGCTTGATTGGAAAATTTTTGGATTTTGGTACCAAAATCGTAAAAGTTCCCTAGTCCCTTGGTTAGAACAAATATGGCTCAAAATATTCTAGATGGACTATATTTCCCACTTAAGGCTTTGTACCCAGCTTCCAAATACCTGGTATATATAAAAACTTATTATTATCCTTTTTTTATTTATTTATAACATCTTGGTCCTTTATTAGTTTCGTATGTAATCTTTGGACGCATTTACTCAATCGATTTGGAAGTTTCTCTAGAACTCCCTAGATTTGTTAAAAACTGTTTATTTCTATTTCCATGATATCTTAAAGACCTATTTTACCTATTCCTTACTTTACCCTATTTAATGAATTTCTTGTTGGTCAAGAGTTGATTATTTAGAATCATTGACAAATTAAAAACAATCTTAACTGTCATTATCCAAAGAGCACATTTAATTTTCAGAGTATTCACTCGCAAATTAAAATTTAAGTACAGAGAACAATAAATGTACTATCTACTTAGCATATTTGTTGGCTTAACAAGCTTAAAAGCATACTTACGCAGTTTTCATTTTCTAAGAATGTTTCCAGAAACGCATCCAAGTCTCTTTGCTTCGTAGAATCCTATCTCATTAGCTGACAGGAGTTAAGCCTTTTATCAGCATTAGGAAACACCTCCGTTACGCGATAAACGTCTTGAAATTGGAGTCAACGACACTGCGCTTACAGGACTTGATAACCAGAGTCGCTCCGATTACATTCTAAGTAAGTGATTTAGAGCAGCTTATACTGACTGTGATATATTATGTTTTAGCGGTTACTCCGATTTGTCAGATAAAAGTGACGAATTGTTAATTATTAAATACTTAACATTTAATCTCAAGTTCATGGGCATCATCATTAGTATATAGTAGTCCTCTGTTATATTGGCAAGTGTAGGTAGTTTTCTCTTTTGTGGTGAAACGAACAGTTTTTTTACCATTTGCAATTTTCATCAGATCATCAGATCACCAATTCACGTATTTTTTACCGGATTATGTTCGCTACTGCAGTATAATTCTTTCTACAGTTATGAGTCTGGTAAGGTTATGTATTTTCTCTCCATCCCACTTTAGTTTAGCAATTCGTATAAATACGTAAATTGTCATGATTAACCTGGATCCCTAGATGTTACTAAGCAGATAAACTAGCTAATTTAGGAGCTAGAATAATTTAGGAGCTTGTCTACGATTTGACACCAGACATGTCCCATCGATAAGTCGAGACATGAGCGTTAAATAATACCCGTACCATCTTCATACAATATCTTTATATATATAATTCTTCTGTGAGTGTGTATGTCACTGAACTCCTCCTAAACGGCTGGACCGATTTGAATGATTTTTTTTGTTTGTGTTCAAGGGGATCTGAGAATGGTTTAGATTCACAAATCAGTCCGGCAGATGACGCTGCAGTCGGCACAGCAACGCGTGGCCGGGTCAACTAGTAATATAATAAATCCTTATGAGAGTAACTTAGCAATTGGTTAAAGAATAACAAACGTATTAAGTTTATATAGGTTTCAATCAGTAACCAGCCTTATTGGTATTTACATTCGCGTTGTTATAACCTTGTGTTTATGCTGGAATAGGAAAATAACAATATGTTGTCGCTATTTTTGTAATATTGTCTTTTAAAGCTGTAAAATAATATAAAAACCTGTAAAAATGGAGTACCTACACTGAAATTAAAAAAAAAATTGTCTAAATAATTCCTGTTTTCTGTTAACGTATATTTTAATTCTAAACAAGTTCACAATGTTTCGATGCAAAGTAGCAACGGGATATTATCCAACGGTTCCCTGCTGTCGCCATGAAATCGGAAACTTGATTATGATATTTGATACGCGCGTCATTTGTCTTGTAGTTCGTTATTGCACATACGGTTCACCACTAGATTATTTGCAAAGATTCCCTCTAAATATAAGTGTTTATCGTCAAGGCAATTATACTTACAGACATATTTAACTTCTACATTATTTACATATCACAATGTAATCCAAACAAACAGTTATACTTTATTCAAATAATTTAAAACGAATGTTTATACAAATTTTCGTTTCTATCGTGTATACGTTGAACCTATAACAAACAGAATGAAATGACGAACCAGATCGTAACATATCGATATTAGGTACCATTTTATACGAGAAAATATATATGATAATTGTGCTTCAATATACTAACTCTAGTAATTTGTTAGCTGATTTATTGTCAAAAGGCTTAGAGAAATTTGCACAGCGCAGATGCGACTATGTAATAGTTTTAGTCAAGGTGTAGTTATATTCATTTCTCTTAACATGTTTTTTTATATATTTTTAATATCTTATATATTTTATGGGAGAAAGTTTATTTTTAGTATAGTTGCATATTTCTTTTGTTTAGTGTTTTACTAGTACGATCTTTACGGGCGGATATTGTATGCTTTTGGTGCTTTTAGGCCTTGTGGGTGCTTAAGAGAGACTTCTGAATATGACCATTGCGGGCCGATGTTGTTACATACTGGCCATATTATTTTAGAAATTTATGAAGTATTACTCTGTGACAATAAGTTTTAAAATATATTTCAAAAAGCAAACATACAGTATGTCTAATATTATATTTTCCACATAATCAACGATTACCTTCATCACGCCTCTATTTCAAAGTGCAATTGAAATTAAAACCTTCTATCATCAAAGTTATATCTTCGGTTCAAATCCATGAACGTAATGATTCCAATTTAACTCTTATAACATAAAATTATAGCAATTATAGGCGACTCCGTTTTCCGGTGAAGAGTCTTCAACGTTAACATTGGTACAGTCAAGTAATAAATACATTATTTTGAAATAAATCATTAAATATAAAATCGATCGAAACAAAAGTTGTAGCAATATACTCGTACAATATATTTGCTGCATCCGTTTTTACCAGCTTGTTTTATTTCATAATGACGTCTAAACACACTAGTAGTAAAAATCGTTGGCGGTGTTAACCTATATAAAAATATTTGTTTTGTACAAATATTTTTTATTTGCTTTTTAAAAGCAAATTAAGCGCCTTAGCATGATGAAATAGGTTTTGTTAAATTTGACCGTTCCTTACTTTTAACTGTTGTTGCAGAAAACATGTTAAATCATATAGTTATATACCAAACCTATACGTTTGATTTTATGTCAGTATTAGACTGTACTTGTGCACACGCAGCTTATTTCGCTGTAGTTCCCTCTTAATGACGCGTAACCAACCTCTGATAGCGACTCCCGCGCGCCTCAGGATATCAATCATGAATAGGGCTACTGAATTAAAGTTCGAAAACACAGAATATATTTTATACTTGCAACCCATACCTTATTTAATTATAACCACAATTTTATTTATTTTAAATATAATAATAAAAATAATTATGTAATGAATATTCCATCAATCAGACAAATCAGCGTTTACGATATGCATTGAAGGTTTTTTTGCAGTTTACCATTTTTGAATCAGATATTTTTATGTACTTTATGACGACCGTTTGGTGCAACGGTAGCGATCCTGCCTTTCGTACCGACGGTCCTGGGTACAAATCCCGGAAGGGGCAGATGTTTTTATGATGAATACGAGCATTTGTACCTGAGTCATGGGTGTTTATATATATTCCTATGAATATAAAATATTTATGTATCATATATGTATGTCTATCCGTTACCATAGCATCCATAACACAAGCCTTACAGTGCTTACTTTGGACTAAGGTAATTGGTGTGAATGTAAGAAATATTAATTTATTATTTATTTAAAAACATTAAAAACTATCTGAATTAAAAATGAATTCAAAAAGGTCATTACTAAACCTTGTTAATGTTAAATTGCTTTGACTCAGGCAACCCTGACTACAAGCCTTTGTACAGAAAAAGCTTGCTTTGCTGTCATTATGAGGCCTTCTAACTAACTTTTTCTATTTTATAGGAAACAGATAGCAACTGTAATTGATGATCGTTCTTACCTATGTAAGGACCTGTTGTCGCATGTTAACGGAGAGTGATTGAATATTTTGCTTTACATTATGATATAATTAAGGAAGT
This sequence comes from Calamotropha paludella, assembly GCA_927399485.1. NCBI lineage: Eukaryota > Metazoa > Arthropoda > Insecta > Lepidoptera > Crambidae > Calamotropha > Calamotropha paludella. The sequence continues at coordinate 13,911,821 of OV656804.1, read as the reverse complement.
CATTTGTAGATTGGGATATAGAGAGACGGAACACAGAATTAAAACTAATTGGTTTTGTTAATAATTGTTACTATGTTTTTACCACAGGAACTAACCACTATTTTAATAAAGGTTAGATGGACTACGTTTTTCTAATACAAAATTACTGTAATAATGAATTACACAAGTTTTCATTATCCGCCGCTGCTCATAAGAAAACGGAAAGGCACATGTCTTTTTGATAAATATTTACCACTCACAGTTAGGGGTTAAAAGTGTCAATATTGTTCATTTTGTATACCCGAATGTACGGACATAAAATCTCAAAGTTCTTCATATATTTATAAGATTTTTTATTTCTTGCCGTGAAGGCACATGCCTTTTGTTTCATTCTAATTAAGTATGATAAGACTGGATTTTACCCGGAATTCTTAATTTGTGAGAAACACGTTTGTATCTATTGGCTTCTAATAGAAACAAAAAATATTTTTTTGACGACAGGCAATTATTTTTTGTATGCTGTCGGTAGCGGATGACCGTGCATTCGGGGTTAGACCTCGATCTAAGTAGAACAGATAGATGGCTCTCCAAATTGACATTATAAATACTAAAGGATTTATTTTGATCAGTATACAAATTGGACAAAAAAAAATAGATACTGTGTGTTCTCATTTGACGCCACTACTGGGCAAGTGTAATAATTTTAAACAGACACGTAACAAAAACAAATTTTGTTTTATTTATAATGCGCGGTTCGATTCTATTATGAGCATCTTATGGACTTACATTTAGAACCTGTCTAAAGAAAAAAAATACAACAAAGATTTTATAAACTTTTTGTTAATATGCAAAAGACGAAAAAGCTTATCCACGGTTGTAATCTATTAAAGGATTTAGAATAATGCCGATTGATGTAACAGCTAACTAGGTAATATGCTTAGAACAATTTAAAACATACATAAATACAGACATAAAAAGAGTACAAACAGCTAATGACTGGTCATCACTATAAACAATGGAAAATATGATAGATCACCCAGAAATATTCAATAAATTTGATTTACCTGATTTTAGCGCTACAAATTTAATAAGAAAATATATGAAAAAAGGTTTTACGCTTATATTAATAAATACATAACTTGTAATTCTGTGCACTCATATTTTTTTAACAGCTGATTTTGTTAGGTTGTTATTTATGTTATATTTAGTACTTTTGGAACACTTATTGTGATATACTATTTCTATTTGGCAGAATGTAAGACATTGTTTTCTTTTATTTTCATTTCATAATTAAAAAAGTCTTACACAAATCTCGGTGTATCAGATACGATCTTCGAAATAACATGCTCTTATTTCAAAAATATGCAATGTTGATATTTAAGCTTGTGTTTTTATGACGACCGTGACCTTGCAACGATAGAGATCCTGCCTTTCGCACCGACGGTCCTGGGTTCGAATCCCGGAAGGGGCATATGTTTGTATGATGAATACGAGCATTTCTACCTGAGTCATGGATGTTTGTATATATTTCTATGAATATTACTTATTTATGTATGATATATGTATGTCTATGCGTTACCCTAGAATCCATAACACAAGCCTTAAAAGGGCTAGGTTAATTGGTGTGAAAGTAGGAAATATTTATTTTATTTTTATTTTTTATTTACTAACTTCTGAGAAAAAAACATACCACTATTCGACCAAGATAGGTATATACATATGGACTAATCTATTCTGCATAATTTTATCAAAATACATTCACAAGCAATAAAACGAAACCAGAGAACCATATCACATTATTTTTATAGCAATTTCTTTGAAGTAGACCTGATGTGATCTGTGATAATATGATGGTGATTCTATTTTATTGTTCGTGAGTGTATTAAGTTTCTTTTTTTTTAAGATGGACTTGCTCTCTCGAGATGGACCCTCTGAACACTTAGAGGAAACTTACAATGGAGTGAGCTTACCCAGAAGCAGCTTATTCACTCAAGCTTTAAGTAATGGCGTTAAAAGAGCTCAGGAAAACAGACGCAGGTAGGGTATTCCAATCCTTAGCTACGCGCACTGAAAAGATTAACTGAAAGATGACACAGTGCGTCTAGATTCCCCGTGATAGAAAATTCAAGTATCAAAAGTTTCAGATTATCGTAAACAATATTTTATTTTATCGATTTTATATAAGAAACTCATCGGTTGACTAACAAAGAACGCATTTAGCATCCATCCATCATTTTATACCTTTATGTACTTAGACTAAGATAAATGAATAAAATATTTAACTAAAATAGTACGTAATGTGCAAGCGTTCGTACACTTTGGTCGGTTTTTACTTCCTAGACAATGACTATTATTTAGGAAACTGACACGTTTTGCCTTTCATAAGTTCCACCTGAGTAGACTTTAGGGTATTCTTACTACTCGAAAATTCTTAAGTTACGCCTTAATCATTATTTCCACGCTTATTTTAATAGATATATGTACCTTACCATACCTTATATATGTACATACCTATATTAACTTTCCTTTTCCAGCTAAGTAGGGTCACAAGTAAAATTGCCTAAAATTTAGATATTTAGTATACCTACTATATTATGTAATATAAATTATAATCGGGATTATTACCATGTACCTTGTTTATCACAGTCCGATCGTCGGAGGGTAGATCGATATGTCTGCCAATAACAGCCTACCCGCAATTACTTCAGTTGCTCCATGATCATGGCGCTTGCAAACAAAAAACAAAAACAAGGTAGGTACATGGTAACAATCCCGTATATAATTTATATTACTACTATATTATGTTAACACTAAAATTTATATTTATAAATTTGGGTAAAAACGGTCTAATAAATGTAATCAGTGGGCGTTTTTGCCACTTTCTACTGAAGCATTTTTGTCACCCAAGTCATTTTTATAACAAAACTTCTCAACTTAACATTATTGTCTTTAGATAAAAGTTTCTAAGGCCCGTCTTGGCCACTTTCCTCAACTTGATTTATGTTAGCTCCGCGTAGAGAATTTTCGCTGTACTTTTGCGAACTGTTACCATGAAATATTGCTTTAAATAAGACCAAAGAACTTCAAAGCTTACATATGGGAGTTGAAACGTTGTTTCAAAAGTACATCGACTGACGTATCTTGTAGATATTTTAAGGACCACGAACGATAATTCCAAAATAATAGTAAGTAGTTTTGACTTACTAATATAATAATTTGAAGGTTTTCAATGTCAATTATATATAAAAATCTCAATTTGATTAACGTTTACATCTTAGTACTAAAGACATTTAAGACACGATTTCGTTCATTATTCTGTAACGATTTTAAGTTTATATTTAATAGGTTATAGATGATAAAAAGGAAGACAACAATTCAATTCTTGTTTAAATCTTCAAATCGTTATACGTTATTTCTTATACGTTTGACGTCGTAAATAAGACAATTGTTCCTATTCAATTCACATGTGAATCTACAAAATTGTAAAGACGAACCTTGAGTACAACTTGTTTATAAATAACTTAATAGGATTATTCAGAAATTACATTTTGATGTCAACAAAATACGTTATCTCGTACGCTTTTAGAAACAAGTGTTACGCAATATGACGTGGGTGAAAACAATGAACGAAGACTTAAGGTGTTATCTTGTAATCATGCGACATTTTTGGTGTGACATTACTTAATATGTCACATCATTTGTGAGTTTTTTGTTTTAGTAAATAAGATGCGCAGGTATGTTTTTTTTCACTATATATTTTAAAAATAACACCTTAATTGCTTATTGTCGGTCTACTCTCTTGTTAAATATTTCAAGATTATTGAATCTTTCTCTCTCTCTCTCTCTCTCTCTCTGTCTATTTAAAATATTTTCCCACAATCACACACAAACATCTGCACCCTGCGGGACCCGAACCGTTTCGTTTCGAAGATAAAGTAATTCTCGCTCGGTCAAACAAACAATACTTGAACTTAAAAAAAACATTCTTATTCAATATTGTTAATTCTTTCATGGTCACTGCTATTGGTATTATTTCAAATTTTAGAGGCTTCGATATTGCGGCGTAGTTGCATGCACCATCGTCACGATTTTGTTTTTTAAAACAGGCTAATCAAAAATAAATCAAAGATCTGACTCAAATAACGAATCAACAACTATATAACTATATTTTACACTTTAGAATAAATCTACTGGCAAAGTAACTTCTAAGTAAGTTTGAATAATATTTATTTAGTTAATGAGTTTATAGTGAACCGATGGAATGATGATCTGTCAATGTCGTGAGAAGCAGTTCGATGCGGGTAGCGCTGGACCGATAGTCATGGAGATTCTTGGTGATGATAATGATAATGATAATAAATATCAGGTTCAATAATTCTTCCTGCTATTAAATAGTCCAGTTTAGTAATAACAAATAATGAGTGATATTTGACGTTCCTAACGGACAAAAGTTTTTGTCTCCTTTGTAAGTATTCTGAAATACTTGTATACTATATCTTTGATTTCTAACCAACTAACAATACTTGCTTAATGTAAGACCAAATAATCGGTTTGAGTTATGGATATAACAAAAGCATTAATTATTAGAATAAAATAAATAAATCAGTTTTGCCATGCCATCAAGTTATAGAATCGACCCCCTGCCTTCTGTCGCAAGCAAAGTGACAACAAAGAGCCGATTTGTCTCCGCGTACAGTCACAATGGCAACCAGGTCAAGTTACTACGGAACAAACTTAACGATCAAAATGTCGCCACCATCTTTACCTCCGTCATTCACTAAATTAACTTTTTTAAGTGAAGGGTCGTGTGTAGTAAGATGTAAACGTAAATGATTCAATTAACGTGCTTAACATACAATTCTATAAATAATCGGAATGGATTATTCCGAAATTCCAAACAACTAGAGTCTTGAACTACATTTCCTACAACGGGGTATAGAAATAAATTAAATGGCAGAGAAAATTTAATTAATAAGTTCAGAAGCCACAATTTGTTTTTTCCTTCCCATAAATCACTTCCTTATTGTATATATCAGCGCGATGTGAACATTAAAGCGGTATTTTTTGCTACCGCTAATGTACATGATATCAAGAAACCGCACGGAAATTGTCCCTGGCAAGGACATTAGCCGATATAATAAAAAGCCAGGGCTGGCCTGACCCATTATTACAAACGCGCGCTAAATCCTAATAGGAGACTTATCTTAAGATTCTTAAGTAAAAATGTTTTAATCAAAATTTTGAGAGTGACACGGTTTGAGAAGATGAAAGACCCTAAAATGATTTGTTCATTTCAGTTATCGATTTCCAAGATATAACACTAATCTTAATATACATATATAAATTACGTGTCACGTTGTTTGTTCGCGATGGACTCCTAAACTACTTAACCGATTTTAATCAAATTTGGACACCGTGTGCAGTTTGATCCAACTTGAAAGATAGGATAGATATCATTTTAATTTATAACACAGCAACGCGTGGCTGGGTCAGCTAGTATATATATAATTAGCTGCCCCGGCCACGCGTTGATGTGTTATAATTTAAAATGAAATCTATCCTATCTTTTAAGTTAGATCAAATAACAGATAGTTACGAAGTTTCATCAAAATTGGTTAAGTAGTTTAAGAGTCCATCGCGGACAAACAAGGTAACACGTAATTTATATGTATTAAGATAAACAAAATAATAATAATACGGCTAAAAATAATTTATCACGGTCGCACCAAATAGCCTAGCCAAAAAAAGTACTGTGACGATTTTATAATAGATGCTAGATTAACAGATAGACAACTATTTGCTACAATATATATATATATATATATATATATATATATATATATATATATATATATGACTTAGGTGCAAAAAGCTCGTTTTCATCACTTACACTTAAACCGGAACAAGATATAAAAGATAACATTTTTAACTTCATTTATGTTATTATTTTGTAACATCAGTCACATTAGATGGGAAAGTACCATTAGAGAAGACAAAATAAAATAACATTTGTTGGAAAATATTGCATTTTTATCAGTGAGTTCAAGAGCTATAAGGAGTAAAACGGATGATGTCAGAGAAACTCAAGTTAACACTGATATCGCTTCATCTTAGTTTATATTTATATCACACCTCATATCTTTTATTTTTATCCCTTTAACTGTTTTTTGCAATTTCTTTGCGGAATTTTCTGCCTGAGTACATTAGGAAATGTCTTCCGCCACGTCCCTTACCTAATTACTATGTCTTCCAGTAATTAGGTAAGGGAGTGCTATTTAACCTCACCATGATTAAATGATTTTATCCCTTTTTCTTTCTGTTTTTTTTTTCCTATTCTTTTATTTGTTTTTTTTTTAATATTTATCTTTTTAAAGTTATACTTCTTTAGGCGCGTTATGAAAAAATAATGAGAGTGAACTTTTAAAATGCGCCGGCACTGTGTCACAAAATTATCATGTTGATGTTGGCCGCAAAAGCGACATGGAATAAACCAGCAGGATGAAGTTGGCCGCTAATTATGAATTAGTGAGTGTGTTCTTTTCACATACAAAGTATACGAACACACGGGAGGAGATTTTTAGTTATCTTTGTTTAGTAACGATAAAGAAGTATAACTTCTTACGTGCGTACATAAGTACACACAACGGTTTTTCTATTTTGTCATGCCTTTCTGTACAGTTTTGCACCCCATTTTTGTTAATATTTTACCTATTACCATGCAATGTTTATACCTAGTTGCCTAGAATAAATTGCATTGTAACATTGTTTGTTTTGTATTATTGAATATTGAATACATTTATGAATAATCAGCCATATCAATTAGTTGATTGCAATATAAAATTTTACTTAATGGAAATTTCATTTGCTGCCAAATTTGATCGCGCAATATTAAAGTCAATCTAGTTGACTTAAATCATAGCTTTCTAAGTTTTCTTGTTAAAGCAAACTTAGAAAGCTATGATTGAATTGAAAAAAATGCTTGAAGGTGCAAGCATTTTTTTTCCAAAGGGCCCTTATTATTTATAGTCCGATCCTGTATACAACATTTTGCTTTGGAGAAAGTTATGAAACTGCTTAGTAAGACAGGGGTTGTTTAGGGAAAATTATGTGCCTACCAAAAGTATTTGTACAAGTTTCTGCTTTTTCGTTTAATTAAGGTTTGTTGTATTCAGAAGTTGTGTTAATTTGTAAGATTGCCTGTGAAGGTGTAAAGTAAAGGGTAGAATAACCATATTTAGTTAATCTGTAAGCCTAGCAGTGTCATAACTAAAAGTAGTTAAGTATTAAATTTATGACGTGAATAATTTAAAAGTTTAATTTATATTCAATTTTTTTTAAAATTCTAACAATAGATCGATCAAGTTCAAATGGTTCATAATGTTTTAACTATCTCTATTCACGCAAAGTCTAAAAACATTTGTTAAGGGATAAGTGATAGTATATTGGATGGAATCTGTAGACCTGAAATTAAATAAATATAAATGAATAAAAACCACACAATGTCACATACTTTGTTCTGAATCCAAATTAGATAAATTAGGTCGTGAAGTGAAACCCGGGGTTTCGGAGTGGCGTCACCATGTAAACCGGTATGCAAGTTCACGGAGGTCATCTTTTTATATTATTGAGATAGCATATTTATTTTTTTTCTTTCTTAGTTAGAATACGGGATTACATAATGTTAAATATGTTCACATTTACTTTAACTTGACCACGTTTGGCATAATGCGGCACATTAACACCCCGTTACGCGAAGTCACGCTTTCATACACAGCCCTACTAACCTTGGCCGCGTAGTCTACCTTTAGTAGAAATAAATAGGAGGCCCCCAATACGATGAGTCAGAGGAAATGATTCTCTCTTTTGGGGAATGAGTTCGAAAAGTATTTACGTAAGAGTGGAAACGAACGCATTAGATTAGTAACGATTAATTTATTATCTTGAAAAGACGTGGGTCTCAGTTCGTCAAAGGAGATGCTTGAATTGCGAAGGTTAGACAATTGAGGCATATCTTAAGTTAAGGCTTGTAGAGAGAAGAACTCGGTAGGTGGGAGTTCTGACATCGTTTGAATGAATCACATTAAAAAATATTGCTTATTTGAGTACAAGTATAAATTACGCTACATTCTACAAAAGAAAAATATGAAAAGTAAATTTATTTTCTCATTGTGTTGTCCGCTTTCCATAATGGAATCTTAAAATAAAGAAAAGTACAATAGACTATTACAAATACCTATACATCACTTTAATTATTAGGAGCTGTAAGTGGTTGGTAATTATTCTCATTTACAATTTCTTGATGTTTCTACCACAGACGATATCACAGATATAGAAATCACAGACAAGTGCATTTTAGGGGAATCAATATACTCATGTATATGTTTTTCTATATAAACTTTTGCCAATAGATTTTATTTCTACACAACAGTTAACAATTTAATACAAAAAGAATTTTGTTTATCAGAAGTAACTTTTAGCTGTCTTATTTGCAAGAGTTTTATGTCGTTTGTGTTCCATTTTCTAATAGTGAAAGAAGTTTGTTCCCCACTAAGAGCAAATTGTAAACAAATGTTAATCATTATGTTATTACATTCAGTAAGGTATTTGTTTTGTTAGGTATGTTTATTGTTATTTGTTCAACTTAATCAATACTAAAAAACCCTTTTCTTATATAACAAAATACCAAATTGCATTGTGCGTCGCATTACTCGGCATAACAGTTGCTCTACACTTTTGGAAGTAGGCCACACAACACACGCGAAATTCAAACTCTCGTAAAAAATTAAACTAAAGACACTGTTTGTAGTAATTCCAAACAAAGCAATAAAATTTATGCGTGACTGATCATTAATAGATTGGTATGAAGCTACCGTGTATTACAAAACATCCATGGAGGCATTAGAAAGAACAAGAGCAATTTGCGCAACACACACCTATGGGTATATGTAAAATTTTGTTCTCAGGTGACTTTAGTTAAATTTTACCCATAGTAACGAGAGGCATGCTTCATAAAAATTAAATATGTTTGGCCATATGTGAATAAATTGGAACTTAAAATTAACATGATAGTTTTGTTCTGTTTAATGAAAAAACAGCTCTAAACATTTTATTTAAAAAAATGCTACAGTCATACGCCCCCGTCAATGTACAAGCACGCCGCACTGGTCTATGTACAAGCTTGTAAAAAGATCCGTGTTAAGTCGCAGCGAGTTATTGGTAAATAAATAATAAATCAATTTTTGACAACTCACACAAATTATTTCAAACTAATAAGAGATAATAGTATTGATACTAAAAAACGGATAGAACACAAATACTCCTATATCTATACTTAATCGAAATTAGTTAATTCTTAGCGATTATGTAAGGTAGTGCGACGTTTCTCAAATTTTTTCAATGCATTTTTTCTATAGTGTTTGGTACATGCCTACAAAAATAAGATGGTAACCTTAATTATTCAAGTAACCAATATTTTAGACAAGAAAGATACCGCAGATATTATTAACTATGTGTCGTCTAATTGTGCTTAGTCAATTCGGATATTAAAATCCACTCATTGTACCCAATACTTAAATTCACAAGTGGCAGGAAAACTGTTCTCTTTTCGGTATCTGGGTCACTCTCGTATCTTATCATCCAAAGTGAATTGGATCCAGTGAACCCATTTCGCGAACTCGTATGGATATTGCTACATTGGCCCGATTACTTAAACAAACAAGTATCGTTATCCATTTTACTACAAATCATTTAAAATAGGTGGTCAATTCGTTTGTTTGTGTTATCTTTTATGTTGTGCTTGTATCTTTGTAAACCTTTGGTCAATAAAATTCAGTCAATTATTCATTCACTAATTCAATTCAGTTTATTTAGAATATTGTGTTTCTATTAATTTTGTTCACTGCAATTTTGTTACAATATGAATCAACAATACAATTTTATTTTTGAAGTTATACTGCTTTTGGCTCTTGGGAAAAATGATGAATTTATACGATGCTCACGCAGACAGACACCTAAAAGCGACAGGATGAAGTTGGCCGCTAATTGTCTCAAATTTTCGTGAGCTTTGATAGCTATATTTAAATATTTATGAATCTATAACACGTGTTTTATATCACTGGAAATATAAACTATTTTAACGTAAATAAACACGTTTGAGCGTGTGATTTTATTAATAAATGGTGGTTAACAATAATTTACACAATGCTATAATGATTGTTGTAATCATGATAATTATGTTATATAATAATATTATAAAAAAAAATTATATAATAATTGTGATAAAAGCGCTTCTTAACTTCTTTTATAATGCGCACAGCAAACATAAGAACGGACACACACTCGGTTTTTTTAAAACGATTATTGATTTTAGAAAAAATCATCGGTTATCGGAGCGTAGGTCAATAATATGTTTTTGATACGTATACTAATCTTCTAGAATATCCATTATTTCTCAAGCGGGCCCATTTTTTTTTACAATAATTACCTTTCCAGAGTAAGACTAAGGTATTCAAGGACGGCATCGAGACGTGGTCCTTAACCATAAGCCTCTTAAAAAAGCTCAGGCTTAGCAAACTAAGGAGATAGGTCTCCTTAGTTTGCTAAGCCTGAATCTCGATGTTTAGTTGCATGATAAAATTCGTCATGAGATCATCCATAAAAGAGAGAGTCGCTAAGCTAAAACTGCAATGGGCAGGTCACATCGACCGCAGATCCCATCACCGCTCCAGCGGTTTCCCAGAAGAAAGGTTCGTTATGAACTGGATGATCCATCGTAGGGAAGTCCTCTACTAGTGGATCAACGATTTGGTGAAACATTATTACGCAAGGAAAAAGTATGAACTATTCAAAATAACTTATTCTAAGTACCTACATTTCAATAAAATTTATGTTTATTTCATTTTAATAACCTTTCACATTGTTTTCATTTTCAAAGATGACCCGTTTTCATTTTTAAAGCTATATAGCATCTAGCGATGTACCTACGATTAATCATCTCGGTTTTGGTGCAATTGCTGACTAATAGCAATGAAAGGCAGGTGTGAAATACTGTACACAGTAAGTGAATGTAGAAATAGGAGAAGCTGAATAACGCAGCTATATATTTGGCCTTTGATTGCCGAGGTTAAGCAACATTCGTAAGATCTGGTCATCTGTTGGGTGACTAAAGATTTACGATCTCAAAATGGCGCGTCAACTCGTTGGTCCTGTTCGCATTTCAGTCAGTCTACGCGCACCAATTTACAGTAGGCTCCCGCGATATGAATTATCCTATCTACAGCCAATTTCCCCAAAGCTGTTTTCAACAGGCAAGGGTCGTCCAGCGAGGAATCAATAGTGGGGACACTAAAACAGGACGATGATGATAAAAGTAAACAAATGTTAATGTAAGTATCCAACCCACAGCACTGTAAATATCGCTCGCCTAACAGGGCGCTGGTTTCAACTTATTATTAAAAAGGTTATCGTATGAAAAAAATATCTTCAACTTCACCAAAATCAGGTTTATCTTTTATCTATACTGGTATTAATACCAGTATAGATAAAAGATAAACCTGATAAATCTTTAAAAATGAGAACGTATTCGTTGATTTGTACTTCTTTCATGCTCCAATGAAGCAACGGTCCGTCTTTATTTATTTTCATATTAATAGTTTTAAGTGATTGATATCTTGGGCTTTTTAATAAATAAAAAATGTGTAGTTCCTTATCTTCAATAATATCTGATTATTATATTTAGAATAGGTAACATTACCTAACCTTGCAGATAAAAAACAAATGCCTGTAGAAATTTTTAGTTATATTAACTTTAAGATTTTGAATAAAACTATTTACTTTTACAAAATTACTCTAGAAAATTATGATTAACATGCTTTAAATAATATTTCATTCCTGCTTCTCGTAAAACAGAAAATCAGTCAATACTAACGAAATAATGTAATATTCTACATTCACGCATTTTGCCTTCGTAGAGTTACCTATTGAGTCATAGGCGATTAATGTAAGTTGGATTTAATCTATCTGAAACAACACCTTTTATTCAATGTCGCAAATAAATTCGTTTTATCCGGCATCACATTCATAATGGCGTCGGAAGCTGGGCAGTAAATATACTTCCTTCAGCGTGTTTGTCCCAATGTTCCCAAAATAACTCCCGGAATGTACACGGAAAACATACATTCACCGGCAACGTCGAAATATTGAGCGGAAAACATCTTTGGCTTCTTGCTGTTTATTAATTAATCAAGAAGGTTTTATCTAAAATAGACAAAGTTACTCAGCGTTTTAATTAACTAATGTGTTACAGTGGCTGAATAAACTGAGATATTACATATGATTAAATAAATAATTAATACAATATTATTGTTTTAGTAAGCTGGTCAATTGCCTGAATTTTATTTTATTTTATTTTTCTATACGATAAACAGTTTTATATACAAATAATTCTTTAAGCAATTTTCAAGGCCTATAAAAGCTATACAATCCAAACGCAACCATGACTTCGACCTCGCACATGGCCACGCGGCCACGGTACAACAACAGGCGTGCAAATTCAGATATAAAAATAATCTTTGCTTACGCTCCTAGCTCGTAATTGCGGCATTAGTTAGAACTAAAGAAAAGTACGACAAAGTATCGGATTGCATCAGTCTTGGTTTTTGTTAATGAATAAGAACTTGACATAAGCGTAAAAACGCATAAGACTGACATTGACTCTTATGAACTTTGCTATTTATTTTATATATATTATATAAAATTTACTTTCCTTCGTCGCAGAACCGAGCCCTTAAATCATCATGAGAGGTCTTATTGTACGTAGCTAGATAGCTAAATACCGATATTCTATGAAATTGTTATAATGCACTTATAAGTAACGAGTAATAATAACCATAATGAAAAGTACGTAAATGCAAGAGATAAGTATATACCAATTATGTAATGCGATTCAAATATCTTTCAATGGGCATAATCATTACAAGTCGTCTCAATTGGGATTAAAGAAAAAAAAAGGTGGGATAATAGAAATAAAAAAACGGAAAAGTGTTAAAACAGAGGAACTGAAGACTTTTTTAATTTGTGTTTGTTTTGATATTATTACTATATTTATTAATCTTGTTTAAAAAACGATTGAATTACAATTACAATCTAACAGACTTTTCTTTAGATCCAAAATAAGTATTGCTAAATTCATTAACTTTGTTATTGTCTGCAATAAAGTTAGTAAACTTTTACGTATTCAATAGCCATAGCCTTTTGGAATTCCAAATCAAAACATGAATATAAAGTATGAACACTTAAATGTGGCGTGATGAAAATGCAATAGCTAGGTAATTAACACTAATCACAGTATAATTAACTGTAAAAGTGGTATTTTTGTTCAGTCCACATTACAACGTGTGTAAACGTTACATTGCTTAGCACTGGTGCATTACTGATGTCATCATCGCTTTTCGCAATACCTACAGTATGTCCTAGTCGCAAACAAACAAACTTCAAGGACTGTTTTTTTATTAATATAAATAAAATGTATTAATGTGCGAAGTGGTTGTCATTTTGCAGAACTTCATAAAAATGTCCATTAACTATTTCACTATTTTTTACGTTCAAGTTTCCTGTACGAAACGATAGCGAAGTTGTCGGCAATTGTACAATTAACGTACAGCGAATTCTCACAATGAATCAAAGCAGTTCAAATTGCTTTTTCTGTTGTTTGTGTTAAACTAGCTGACCCGGTAACGCGTTGCTATGGTAACGTTAATTGATACAATGGAAAATGAGCGAGGAAAAGAGCGGACAGACAAACATACAAACAACAAATTTGTGTTCCTAGATTATAGGTTTATACAGATAAATAACTTAAGGTGATATTGGAATCCATGTTTTTTGAAAATGCATGTTTTTTTATTTAACGCGTTATTGTATCATATGAGAGAATAACTTCTAAACCTCGCAATAGTACTCAAAGTTTATTCACTTGTAAAGCTAAGCAAAACAGAACTAAAGATCATGGTTGAATGATTTAACCACATTTACATCAAGATCTCATCTTACATATTGTTCTAGATTCATTTAAATCCATATTGTTTTACCATAATAAAGGTTATCTAATAAGTACGTTATGTTATATTCTATATCTCCCACAAAATACAAATGGACTCAAACTGTGCATATAAATCGCTAATTAACGCCAAAAGGGCTAAGTAGAGAATAATTTATATCCTCTCTACCCCTCCGCAACTGTTTTACTCTAATTAATCCCATTTCAAGGGATCGCCAAGAAATTAAACTTGTTCAATATTTCAGACTTCTCATTCTTATATAGTCATTTGAAAATTTTGGTTTTATTATTTGCAAGGAAATAATAATTTCAACCATTTTGAAGCTTTCAACATTTATTGATTGTATATATATTATGGCAGACCAACTGCCAACCCGATAAAATAGTAAGCATTTACTATTTTATAAACCATTTTTCTACAGTTATCTTATTCCCCTAACACAGAGATTAAGATCTTATTCCAGGCCAATCTAGGATTGCCAGCTAGTTTATAACTCGAAATTTACTATACACGAATGAAAAGAAAAATGAAAATAAGCAGTTGCAACCAAGTTGGATATAAATTGCAAGGATATTTTTACTATCGACTACTAGTTGCGTGGCGAAAACACTATGTTGTAACTATCTTTTATATTCACTAGCTAATCCGGCCACGCGTTGCTATGGTAACTTTAATTGATTATAATAACTGTTATTCTTAGATTTATGGTAATTGTGGTAACTATATATGGTAACAAACCCACAAAGTCCTTCTTTTATATAGTAGAGATAATTCCAACCCCATTCAGATGAATCACCTGTACCTCAATTATCTTTAGTCTGAGGTGGTTTGTAACATCGCTGTTTTCATTAGACGAAAACTACAGGGTGTCTCTTCTATCTAAACTTAATAGTCCTTCTTGTGCATAGCAATAACAAATAAAGTCAATAAACAATACCATTGTAATACGATTATTTTGTTAATATCAGCAACATAGTGACCCTAGACTGTCCAATTTATGAATATTGGACACTCCAGAGTAATAATACCTTAATTACTTATTAATACTTTATGATAACAGCATGCTATTAATGAGCCACATATTATTGTTAATATCGTTTGTTTCTTACATGCATTTTTAGATGCAGGAGAAAATGTTAAAGAAGCGATTAAAATTTGATAAATATTATTAAGTATTCACTGAAATATTTAGTTTGGTAACCTCTCGGGCCAACGCGGTGAACTAGCCAGTATGACATTTACCAGAGGCGAAGCTAACCTTATTTATCTGGCATCTCAAAACATCGACCTAGGGCTGTGATCAGATTCTTTGGTATTTTCAAGGGCTAAATAAAAACTATCACATTTACATAAAGATTTTATTTCAGAACTTTTCGAATCCAAACAACCTTGGCCTGTGCATAATTAATTTATACTCAAGATTATAACTCCAAGCTATTTTTTGAATAAAGTGATGGTAAACAGCACACCCTCAGATAAATATAATAATTTAAAAAATAGCATTCTTTTGTTAACCAAGCTACGGTTAATATGTCACGTGCGTTATAAATGCACAAGCACGTTCTTTGCTATCAAATTATTAAAAGTGAGCTTTATTAACCTATATTTAATATTGGAAGTTTTAATATGAGAGAAATACTGAAAGGTTTTTTTCTTTTATATAGAATAATTTAAATTTATGTAAACGGTTCACATGTCATAAGTTGATAACGAAAAACCGTTGCTTGGTCAAATATGTTCTATTATTTTTATAGTGTACAGTACAATTACTGTACTATTACGAAATATTCATAATAAGCACAGCCCTAAGACAGGTTGAATACTAAATTGTAGACCTATAATATTGCAAACCGAACCTCAATTACGGGACCATAGAGTAAAAAATTGTTTATTTCATTTATTATCACCAATTTGCTTAAAACAAACTTAAAAAATGAAATTAAGTGATGTTAAACAATAAAAATATACTATATTAAATAAATTTAAAGAAGAAGAACGTGCATAGTTGCATTTCCAAAGCTTCTTAGACAATGACACTTTTTAGTTGCATTCTTTCACTCGGAATTTGTTATAAACTTTAATTTCTATTAAGCTACTTTTATTTCTTTTATAAACTTCTATTAAAGCTATTAGTAATACAGCTAATGGTTATTTATTATTTATATATAATTTTAATACCACCCTTTCGAGATAACTTACTAAACACCATTGTTTAATTAGTTTAACGTAAAATAATATAAAAGTATTGGATGTCGAAAAGTAGATATTGAAGATTGCTTCTTCTTTTGTTATGATAAGTATCACCAGAAGTACTATTTGTTTTTGCTTTTTTTAAAAAGAGAAACCTCAGTGAGAATATTCATAATAGAAAACAAATTATATACATATTGTTACTGTAGCGCCAATCGCATAATCATTATTACAAAATACATTACGCGTCTTACGCACCATGTGTAAGATTACGCGTAAATCATCGCTGGTAGCAATTGAATAACGCAAGCAATTATTACATCAACTGATCCATCACCTCTTATATGGTAACTCAATCAACGTTTCTATTTATTATGAAACCAAAATACAAAAAAAAAATGTGTTCCTCTATTTGCTATGTATCAATGATGAAATCGAACCCATCGAAGCAAAGCCACTAAATTTTATATTTCTGCACCACAATGTGCTTGGATAGTGGAAAAATATGGTAGTAAAAAGAGACTCCCCTACCCACGCGGGTTTTTATGCACTGCAATTGTTCAAAGGCAAAATTGATAATACCTATAGCGGCAGCGATTTGGATACGGTACTAACCGATGCATTGTATTATATTGTTAAGTTTATGTAAATGTAATAGTTTACTTTAAAATTTCTGAATTTTATTTCATATCCCCAAACACCGTTCAATTGGTACGGACTTAAAAGCTTTAGCAAATTTTTGTTTTCACGCCCCAACAATAGTGATATATGTATATACATAAACTTCTTGATAGGTTTTTTTACTCTACATTATTTATTCATGTAGTGATTCGAATGACGTTGTCATGAAAATGAAAGAATGATATAAATAATATACGAATTTTCTATTTCAATATTAGTATTTATTAAATAGTTTTGTACAACCTTCAACGATTCCCGGAATAGGTAGATGGGAAAAAATATCGTCTCGTGTACCTTACCTTACTTGGTACCTTAAATGGTATCTGAAAAAACACAACATTAAAACATTGACTAATTACAGTGTGGATTGAAACAAAAGTACTATAAGGTTTCTGTTATCACCATAAGACCGTAAACTCCAAGTTACATGAAATATCTTTGACAAAAGAAAATGTCTAAACATGCTTCAGACGTTTTAGGACACTTGAATTAAATATATTACAAATAAGACTGAGTTAGTACTAAGACTATTACTAAAGATCCACTGCATAGGGGCTTTTATATACTTAACAGAATATCACATACTTACTTTATTTTCTTAGTTAATGACTTCCACGCTTACCATTTCAATAGCCAGATAGGATCTGCAAATACAATAGTCAAATCGATTGGGAAATCTACATCGTGACTGCTTTCCTTCAGATTTCTCTTTCAATTTTATCACCCATTCTACGCAAGGATAACCTTTCTCATCCAGTGGCCTGCACTTTAAAGAAGTGAATGCTTCAAAAGAGGTCGTTGTGGTGGTAACTGGCGAAAGATATATTGAATATAAATCTTGTGGTGTTGGAATAAGAGGTAGAATTGTACTGCTGTTTTATTATTGCCGGTAGAAAGATCGCCTCTCACCGCCTGTAGAATGGCTAAATGTCATCATGACCCATAATAAATACTGATAATTTATAAATCATTAATAATACATTGAATGTTGAAGCAGAATCTCAAAATTAACAAGTAGAATATATAGTGTAGTAGGCTACTAAATTAAGGATTTTGAATGTAGTCCTTACACTTTCGCACACATTACACATTTAAATAAAACAACTTTTTTATGGTTTTTGCACGTAGTTTGGTCCCATTGAAAGCATGCTCACAAACTGCGGACTTATTGTCGTATGTTTTATGTCGATTAAAATATTGTGAAGGTAGTAGAAAATATATGACGACCATTGCCTTAGTCATCCTGTAATCACGGCTCCTGTAAAGGAGTTGCAAAGTCAGGATTAAATATAACTTAAAAAGCTCATTTTGTTCATGACGGAATTGCCTGATTACCGTTAAGCATTAGAATGAATGTCACACTTTCACTGCATAAAGCTCTTATCTCAAAGGAATTGAACAGAGTTTTTAGTGAAGTTTCACAGAAAACCGACACATGTTATTAAGTTTCACGTTTTACAAAACCACTAGATGTTTTACAAAACAGCACTGTTACGTAAAAAAACTTAACAACTTTCTGCTGGATTGCCATTTTACTGCTTGCTTTGACTTCAATAAATATGTAAATACAAGTTTAAGTAGGTAATGTTACATTACTTCATAAAAAAAATCATTTTACCACGTTTTTCTTATCTCACTTTTCTTATTTGTTTGTCTGTTTGTTTGTTTGTTTGTCTGTCCGGGCAAAATCTTGCAACTTAAATTTGAGGCACTTTCCGATAAGCTAGAAAGCTGAAACTTTCAGGATAGTTCAGAACCCGATGACAATGCACTCTAAAGCAACTTTCAACTTTCTAGATGCACTTTCAGGTCCACTTTCGGCAACTTTCACTTTTGTATGGGGCTTATCCGATTGTTGCGTAACACATGGTTACTTCGTTAAGTTAATAATTAAAAAGAATAAAATAATTATACTAGATTTAAAAAATCTAAAAATCCCACGTTTTTCAATGTCCTAAAAAGAATAAAATAACCCTGCGGGGCAAAGCGAGGGGCCACTCAAAACGTGGGGGCGCATCTTTACAATAATCGGCATCAATGCATGTCATTCATCTCTTTAAAATCTCCTCTTAGTAATATGCGCCCCCACGTTTTGAGTGGCCCCTCGCTTTGCCCCGCAGGGTTATTTTATTCTTTTTAGGACATTGAAAAACGTGGGATTTTTAGATTTTTTAAATCTAGTATTATTTCATTTGTAAAAAACTTATGGCCGAACTACATAGGTATACAGCTCTAAATAAATTGATTTTCTTTATAGGAATACCTCAAAGTATGATATGGTTTACAATGTTATTAATTACACAAACTGACTTAAAAGTGTGTAAGAAAATCTTCTCATTAAGGAACCTAAAATCACTTATTAAATTCACTCGCACACTATATTTATATCTTCTTTATGTACAGTCGAGTAAATAGATATCAGGAGCGAATAAAAATCATTGACGTGGACCTAATCATTATTGATTTAATTAATTTTTTCCCTTGAATTCCTTAGCGTATTGTTTTCCAATAGTTAGCCAAGACTATGCATTTCGTCGGCAATGTGCCGATGATGCGCATCGCCGTTGCAACTTCCTCACTTTGTGTTCGAGTTTCAACGTTACCCCTTACGTTATTGTTTCGATCAACAAAGGCATTTAGGTCAAGAGCCGCTTTTAAATGGTCATTTGGTAATGAAAAAATGTTGGATTTTATGAAACTACAGCTACCACAAATGTTAACGCAGTTGTAATTACAATATGTAAAAGTAATAATACCAATATAACAAAGTTTTATTAGATCAAATAATCAGGTATATTCTTATACAGTTCACTGTGGTGTGTCGTACGTCTAATATAGGTAATATTCGGTAAAATCGACCGTTTTGGTAAATCACAAGTATTATGTTAATTTCTATCGACATAATAATCAGAATAACTGTCGCTTATAACTAGAAAGCGAATAATATTATTCTTTATTTATTAGTAATATAAAATCTAAGAAATGAAAATCTTCTAGGGAAAGTGTAACCAATATTTTCAGTTAATAACCGATACAATCGAATACACTGCTGTCCGTTTTAATGTCATGAAACATATAGGACCAGAAATATGTATTTATATAGATACGTAGATAACCACTCATACTTTTAAACATCTAACAACAGACGATATTTTCTTAGACAGAAAGACAGTCGTGTAAAAATCCAATATCCAATTTATATTGAAAAAAAGCAAAATCAACCATAGGCTACGCTAGTGGTTAGAGGAATGTGACGAAGACAGCGCGGCGCGTGCTTCTTGTTTCAGAACGATACCATAAACAGTCATTTATTTTCGGACGTCTCTTCTCTTGGAAAGTCTACAGGAAGATATAATTAATAGAGAAACATTAACAACCCATTTTTCTAGAACATTAAAGGGAAACACAAAATTATGAATTTTACAGTTATTAATTCCCCTGAGATGGTTCCAAATTAGTTAAGATTTGTATTTGTTTATATTTTGCGGTTCCATATATAACGTTTAACATGAAAGGTAGGAAGCTGAGGTAGGCAATTGAACTCTATGATTTTATTTTGATTTACTCAAGAATGTCATTCCAGTAATGTAAATTATATGACCTCTGAGAAGTAAATCTACACTCACAACAACCTTTAAAGTTCATAAGGAAACGACTTTCTCATAGGAAATCAATGTACACAATACAGGTGCAAGACCTTTGCAAGGCAGCTACTAGAGCACGCGTTCGTTCGTGCTTTTATAGGTATTACCACTTTACCGGTGGTGTACGTAAAGGAAATGTGGGGAATAAAAATAATTGCAATCTTGCAAGCAATGAGACGGTAATAAAAAAATATATAGTTCATCAGAATTGATATGGATGCTGCGTTATAATATTTATGTTATTTTTTTATTTTATGCTATTTTTGCTATTGCCTTTGAGCTCTATTAATGCTACTTAAAGCCAAAGCATAACTACTAAAAAATATAAACTTCGACGCTGTATCAAAACGAGTATCATCAAAACAGTGATATAAAAGTGGATGCGTTTTTCGTGTAACTTATAATACCTTAAGTCAAGTTTGTAGCATACCTCAAAGATGTGGAAACACTAGCATTTCTAGTGAATACAATGCCGGTATATAATAATGACATTAATTGAAGAAGTCGGACCTCTAAATAAAGATATCATCTCATCCCCTACACTACAACATATAACACTAATCTATTCACATCCCCAGTGTAGAGAATCAAGAATAAATATTATTTATTTCTAATTTGCTGGTTTTATTTTAAGCTTATAAATCAATGAAATTTTATATTGTAATTAAGACAGCTTATTTTATTTTATATTATATGCTATTATTTTATAGCAAACAACTATTTAATTCCTAAAATCTCTATTCTAAATGCAGTGTACGATTTAATTCTATTACAAACTCCGTCTAGAAAAATCTGCTTTGAAAGCATGATTTTTTCCATAAGACATTTCATTCTTGATCTTGTTAACTTTCAAAACTCGTTTATCCCTCGGGCGTATAAAAATGCAAAGCAGAGTTATAGGCAAGTGACGAATGCAAATTTTGTTTTTTACGTCCCCCAATATTCTGTTTGACATTATTTTTGTTTTTCCCCTCGATAAAAACGTGTTTTTTTACAACGTTCTTATGATGCTTATTTTCCATCCAGAAGATTTAACCTATTAAGAGAAAGCTTCATATATTGTTCAAAATGAGAAAACAACAGCTTATTATGCAAAATATTTTACGCAGTACTGATAAAGAGTTTTTTAGTTTTATTGAGTATTGTTTTATTTAAGTTTGTTTTGCTAGCGACTATACATTTCACGTTACTTCTAATCTAAAAATATATTACATAACTGGGACTGTAGATCAATTTCCTCATGGATCCATTCAAGTAATTCTATATATAGATCCGATGTATTCTTTTTTAACGAGTTTTAAGATGCTTTCAGTTGCAATTTTACCACTAATTATATCAAACATTAAAATAAGGAGAAGTGATGAAAATAAGAACAAAATATATATTGGCTTAATTTTATGATTCAATTTTGTCTTGTATAATTTAAACCGCTAAAAAGCAAAAAGTACTTTACAGATACAGTCACGTACGTTAGATCTTGATTAACTTATTATATTCGGTTAATAAAACTACTACCTACTTGTTTTGGTCTACTTATATGTGAATTACGCAGATATTTAGCCAAATCAAGTTTACAATATGTTACGAGAAAGACATTTTTCCGAAATTAACACGTAATAATAAAAAAAAGTAAATAAGTAAAATTGTAAGTGTAGGTAACTTCATATAATTGACTATTTCGATAGACAGTTACAAATTTTGCTAGCAGTAATGTTATTTTTTTATATATATACGACACAATGTTTTAGGTCTTTACCTATGACATTACAGAAAAACTGGTTTATAAATAATTCCACCAACTTTATAACTAATGATATTGATTTCAATTAGTTCTGGTGTAAATAGATTAAATAGTTTCGTTTAACATATTTGGAATAGTTAGCCATATAATGAAAATTATAATGGTTCCTTCATTTCGTCTTCATCTATTTTAAATAGTGACTGCCACAGATATTTATAGATATCACACTGGGTAATACTCTTACCAATTGCATGAAACAGTCACGAGTTGATGAAATGCAACACAGTCAACTATTTTAGTTAAAAATCATTAATAAAAAGAGCTTCTTGAAGGGCTTTTTTTAAATTAAACACATTTTAGTAGTCCGTGTTTTGCATGGTGTTTATTTATAGATAAAAACCTTACGCTCTTCTATTAATTAGTACCATTATATAGATGCCTTCAAAAAAAATCTTTCATTTTCAGGTTAAACTAATATAACAAGGATTTCCGAATGAGAGGCAAAAGTAATGAGTAAACGCTTAAACTAGTTTATTGATTAATTTATAAAAGAACTTGAGATCCTGAGGCGGAGTCACGTTTTTCTTTTGTTTCTGTCTATAAAGTGAAGCGGTCGATCAAAATCCTTTTAATGCCAAAATTATATTTTGGTGATTGAAATAGTGAAAAAATATATATGATTCCGCCTTAACATCTTTGTATTTATTGAAAACGAAAAAAAAATAACAAAAATTTTAACAAAAAGTACATGGGCCACTTTATTGACGTGACAACGTCTTATAAATTGGTTTGCCGGGTGACACTTCAAGAAACTGCGTTACGCTCCGCTCACGTTATGCGCTTACAATGAGAGCGAGTGAGAGGCACGCGTCCCTTCCACTCGGGCATGGTTAGCCCGCCTAAGAGCGAGAGAGACAGACATAAAAAGTGGAAGGGACGCGTGCCTATAAATTAATGTTTTAAATATAATTCTTTGTATAAATAAATGTTTTAAATTGTTACTATTATTTCATCCTTCTTCCTACTATACGAATGAATATTCACATTAAAATTATTTTACCACTCAAAGTCGTTGTCACGTAAAACTTTCGCCCGTATACCGACTTTACAGGCAACCAACCAGTTTTTTTTTTTACTGAATTATTCCAAAACAGGGAAAATAAAACTTAAAAAAGTTATGTGTAAATTCAAAAGTAACTTTTAAAAAGCGAATTAAATAACAAAAGAATTTTAACAAAATATTCGAGTACAATAAATTATAGAAAAAATTCATAATGACTACAACACACTTATTCAAAATGGTCATTGCGATTAACTGGATAAAGACAAGATATACCATGCCATATATGGAAAGCTGTCCAGAAGTATTTCTGGAATGATATCGCCATTATGGAATTGTATCGAAACTCCAGGTGCCTTAAAGACATCGTATCAGCATAGTAGGGCCGCTTCGTAACATGCTCCATCTATTTTGATGTATTGCAGTCATTTATTAAGTTAGGATATCGATGCTCACTTATAAATGTATAAATTCTTCAAGTTTATATACCAACTTAGTACTATTGAATTTTGTTATATTTGCTTTACCTACTTTTATTTAAAGCTTCTGAATAATGCATTACATAACAAAATCAATAGATAGAGTTTTAATTTTCTTTGCATTATTTATTTATTTAGAAATTAAATGTTAGAGCAATTAAAGTTAAGATTAGTATGACAAAAAACGAGCGTATTTTTTAAATTTTTAAATAAAATCAACAATTAGAGTATTTTAAATACAACGATAAAAACGAGCAGTCTTTAAATGCACAACTAGGTATAGCAGGAACGTATTAACTCAGTGTGGCAGGTAATGTCAGCTATCCGTATGCAGTTGCTAGTCTGCCATCGGACGCGTCCCCGGGTGGCGGATTGGGGAACGGCTCTCAGATATGAGAGCCACCGGATTGCCGGCGCGGACCAAAACTAGCTGGGGCGGGGGGGTATACCGTAACCCCGTACATAGTGCGGGGCCGGGGGCTGTCATCCCGGGGGGTGGGGGCCGCGAGGAAGAAAACCTCTTTAAAAATCACTGAGGGGGCCTACGGGCCCAGCTCGCTAGACGAGCAAGTCGGGGGCGTGTTCCGGTCCGAGGACTGGTTCCGGCCCACCCGTATACTCGTACGTGGTGCGGGAACGGGGGCCGCCACTTCGGTGGGGGCCAAGGGGAGTAAACCCCTATAAAAAATCCTCAAAGTCCCGGCGCTAGGATGCGCGGTGTCGGGGCGCCTCGTTGAGGTGGCTGGCGGAGGACGGTCAGCCCGTCTGCGGTCGCCCTGGGGTACCTCCCGACCCCCCAGGTGTAAGTAGGGTAGCCAGGGTATCGGGATCTCTGCCCTGGTGGTCCGTATAGTTCTCCCGTTCTCGTGGGTCCATAATGAATATGAACTTGAAAAAAAATTTGAATAAAAAAGGTGGTGAAGAGGCAGAGGACAACACACAGCGTCCGACCAAAAACTGTGTTGAATCCGGTAGTCGTGTGGGCTATCAGTTTGCTGATGGCTGGGAAGATGATTCTTTCTCCGAAGTGGAAGACGGAGAGCTGAATGTCGAAGAGGCGCATTTCGAGCTGGATGTCGAAGAGGTGCGGATAGGCGACAGCGAGCTGAGCGCTGGAGAAATGTCACTTGAGGAGTGCGACCGAAGCCGAAAGCGTCCAAGTGGGGTAGTCGATCGCTCAGATTCGGACGATGTGGATCCGGCGTGTGCAAAGCCCCCGCCGAAGATTAACACGGCAGGCAGAGGTAGGGCCCGCAGTCTGGGCAGGAATGCAGAATACCTGACAGCAAAGGCCCTGCTGTACAGCAAGCAACAACTTGAAGCGGTGGGACTGCACGAACAGGCGGATAACCTGTACAAGAGCGTTTACGGAACTTCGGAGAGCCTGACTGGTGGGTCGGCACCGGGCTCTAATTCCAATCTTGCAGAGGTGGCGAGGCCATCGTCGTCGAAGGGTCCTTGTATGAGGACGGGGAAACCCAAGGGCCGGAAGGAGGCGGAGCCCACAAAGAGGGATAAGAAAAAGGGTGTCAGTGCCAAGACGACAAGGGCGTCAGTAGAATCCTTCCCACCGAGGGAGTCAGTCTCGGGGCTTTCGTCGCAGTCCCTCTGTGACAAAGCTCTCGAGCATGTTAAGGCCATCCAGGAGGTTGCGAATGGGTCCCGCAACCTCAAAAAGTCCTATAAAAGGAACCTGGTCTCGGCGATCGCAGGGCTTGAGGATGTGGCGAAGGAGTTTGCCTCTCTGAATTCCACGCAGGAGGTAGCGCGGCTCCGTGAGGAGCTTAAAGAGCAAAGAGAGGAGATGGAGTCACTGCGCAGCCAAATAAAGTCTTTGCAAGAGGTGCAGCGTACGGTTGCCGGAGCGGAATGTGTTGGGGTCCAGACCAGCCCAACCAAGTCCCCGTATGGCGAGGGGAGCGCAGGGACCCTCCCCAAGGATTTCCAAGAGTTGCTGGAGCTAATCAAAGCGGAGGTGCTCTGGTCCGCCGGCGAAATGATTAGCGCCAGAATCGAAGGACTCGGTATCCCTGCCAACAGGCCACCGCTGGCGGCAGATGTAAGGAGGGCGGCGGCAATCGCAGAGAAGAGAAGTAGAGGCCCCCCGCCAAATTCTGGACCCTCTGAGTCCCCGGCCGAGCAGCATAGTGCCCTGGAGACGGAAAGGGTAGATGGTCTCTGGATGGAGGTGGGGCCAGGGGGCCGGAAGAAAAAGGCGAGTCGGCCGGTTGTTGCCGCCACAGCTTCAGTTCCTGCCAACAGAGGTGGTGCGGCGCTGTCGAACAGGAAGCACCCTCCGGCACCAAAAAACAAGAGGAGGAAGCCGAAGCTGGCCACCCCGAAGGCAGCCGCGGTGGTTATCACCATCCCCACAGAGGCGGCTCAGGAGGGCCTGACCTACGTCCAGGTCATCAAGACGGCCAGACAATCGTTCCGGCTGAGTGACGTGGGGGTGGATGGTATCCGCACAAAGACGGCTCCCGCATTTTTGAAATACCGGGACCAATGGGAGCGGTAAAGGCGGACGCGTTCGCGAGCAAGCTGCGGGAGGTGCTTGACAGCAGAATCGCAGTCACCAGACCCGTCAAGACGGCAGACCTGCGGTTCTCCGGGCTGGATGAGTCAGTCGGAACCGAAGAATTGGCACAGGCGGTGGCCGAAAAAGGGGGCTGCCCTCCGGAGCAGGTCAAAGTGGGACCCATACGGAAAGGCCCCGGTGGACTGAGCTCCACCGTGGTTAGGTGCCCCTTGGCGGCGGCGAAAACCCTGGTTGACGCTGGCCGCTTTTTGGTGGGGTGGAGTTCGGCAAGAGTTATAGCACTGGAACCATTACCGCTCCGGTGCTTTAAGTGTATGGGCATCGGGCACACAAGAATTATGTGCCCGAATGGAGAGGACAGGTCCGCCGTCTGCTTCCGTTGCGGCCAGGAGGGTCACAGGGCCGCAGACTGCGCCAAGGAACCTAAATGCGCGGTGTGTCTGGCAGCTAAGCTGCCCGCCGGGCACGGAATGGGGACCAGAAATTGTCGGCCGCCAAAAGTGGGAGGAAAGCCGGTCACCGGGCGGGTCCAGGCGATACGGGCGGCCGACGACGGCGCAATTGAGGGCCGAATGTCTCCCTAAGGGGCGATCAACGTACACTTGCCCCCCATTGGCCGTCGCTCCCCTCTTCTCTCAAAAGAGAGCGGAACGGGATGTGGCGGCCTATATGGAGTCAAGGGAGAGGTTGCGTTCGGGTCTGCAGACGAATGGGCGCGGGCGAAGGGGATGGGGGCGGCAACACGCAAGCGAGCGTAGCCTCCTGCCCCGGACGAGGCTAGCCGGCGGAGGACCGGGAGTCCGACCGTCGGCATTGCACAGCTTTGCCAGCCTGGGGGGGACCCCGTAATGTACCACGCGGTTCCCCATTTGTGAGGAGGCCGTTGGGCCAACCAGTCGCTTTCCAGGGTGGTGACTGCCAAAAACGGCCCCACCGGATTGCGACTGAGCTGAGGGTACATCGTGTAGTTTTTAGTGGGTAGGCCTCCCAGCCTTTATCGGGCACTAGGCCGGTTGGGGGCATGGAGGAGAGTCCCACATAACGTCCCGTCCGCCGTACTCCCGACGGCGGCGTATGCGTAACGCATTTTCTACACGTTAAAAAAAAAAAAAAAAAAAAAAAAAAAAGGTAATGTCAGCTATCAGACTCATTCATAAGTGACGCGATTTTTAATGAGGTAAACAATAACGCTTTTGAACACTATTCTATATATTATTTCTGCCAGTTTTACCAATTTGCATCGTCAAATGAAAATAATTTATATTTCAATATTCAGTTTTGGCATAAGACATTGAGACGGACATAACTGACTGTCATACATTATTTGACTTTGTCGCACACACTACATCAATATGGGATTATCCCCTCATAATATACTTAGGTACTAACCGTAAGTCAGGCTCAGGTGATCTTCGTGGTAACATATATAGCTATCGCTTTCGTACTTTGTGAAAGTGCAATATTATGACCAGGGTTTCATATAATATTAGCTTATGTTCGAACAAGGACTCAACAAAGTGCTACCGATATTAAATGGTAGTATAGTCTCCGGCAAATAAGTTGAACATGATTTTGAAATCACGTGACATGCGCAGTAGCAAGTTTAGGTACATTATTCACTACTGCGCATGTCACGTGATTTCAAAATCATGTTCAACTTATTTGCCGTGGACAATAACAAGCAACTGTGTCATCTTTGTGTCGCCTGTGAATAATTTACATTCGGATTGGTACACATCAATATAACACAAAATTTTAAAATCCACTTCTTATTATGAAATTGATCTGCGTGGTATAATTTCTATGAATGGAATTATTTGATATAAATAAATCTCTACCCGTACCATGAATGACGCGTCAATAAATAGACTGCCCTTTATGATTTGAAATATATTCTAAGAAGTATAAGCCTAAACTAATTTCCATCTTATACACTTTCCAAATTATTTACCACCTCATTGATTTAAATACAGTTATGACGAAGGCCTTTGGTGCAACAACTATATTTC
Source organism: Calamotropha paludella (assembly GCA_927399485.1). NCBI lineage: Eukaryota > Metazoa > Arthropoda > Insecta > Lepidoptera > Crambidae > Calamotropha > Calamotropha paludella. Next base: position 13,883,442 of record OV656804.1, on the reverse strand, counting down.
ATAATCTAATCATCCCTAATGTTTCGTAATATTTTAAATTGATTTATGCATTTCAATTCATGTGACATTACAACCATCATTTTTTTATTTATACTAGCTCACTCGGTAACGCGTTGCTATGGTAACGCGTTGCTATGATAACGCGTATATAATGGAAAAAGAGCGGGGATAAGAGCGGACAGACAAACACACAAACAACAAATTTGTGTTCTTAGAGTGTATATTAATCTAAATCACGTTTAATTATTAAGAGAAATAGTTATGTGTATTGTTAAAAATCTATTTAAAAATATCAGGTTGTTCTTTATGGTTCCCGTTTCTTCACACAAAAAATTAGCATTCCAGCCAACGCTGGAATCTGGACGTATTTAATCGTAATTCATATGATCACTGTTTATGATGTAAAAAGATAAATGCTCATTTGCTGTTCTTAAAATTCATTCAGTCCGACTCACGATTTTCAAAAAAAAAACCCTTTTGGCAATAAAGCTGCTAATTGAATACTAAAAGGTACTAAGCTAATACCACATCAACAAGCAATCAACAACTTAAGCAGTTTCTAAATTATTATAATAGAAAAATACTAGAAAATATCGACTCGGGTCACCCGCAACCTTTGGAAATCCAAGACCGGATTTCCAAAGGTTGCGGGTTCGATTCCCGCCTGAGAATTCAATTGTGACCCGAGTCGATTTTTTCTAGTATTTTTCTATTATAATAATTTATCTTATAAGATCGCATTGAAAATGCATAAAATATATAAAAATTATAAAATTAAGCAGTTTCTTTTTATGTTGAATATACTGTGCAAAGGAGTAAATAAGTATTCATAACAGGTTACTAAACAGCCTGTACAGTACACAAGAAACGTATTAAACTTTAATTTTAATTTACACTTTAAGTATGAGCAAGTCGATGGTAAGGAATCTTGGAAGCCTAATGGAATCCGACACAATAAAACACGAGCGCGAATGTGAATAATACGCTCGGGCGCCACTATAACGCTAGCGTGACGTTATTTCGTGATAATCTTTAACAAATCGACTGTAATGTATTGAGTCTATAAACGTAACGTAATTACATTTATACAAAATACTTTATAAAAAAAAAACTTTTAAAAAACCACGTTTTACTACGGGTTATAGATGTACTAAAAAGGAGAAAATAAATTTTTACAAATGGACTAAAAAGATAAAAATAAATTTTTGGTAATAATGAAAATTTACGATACAAATATTCTAAAATTTGTTGAATATTATGTATTGTTCTGAACATTCATACGCAGAATTTGAAAATATTCCAAAAAATTAAAACGTGGTGCGTAATTTAGATCAACAGCGTTATTGATATTATATTAATATTTTCATTATCTTTCCTAAATCCCTTCCTAACTAAACCAATGCCATAGTAATGCTGTGGATGGCATTGAATTGTTTTTCGAGTATAATGCGCACCACGTTTTAATTTTTTGGAATATTTTCAAATTCTGCGTATGAATGTTCTGAACAATACATAATATTCAACAAATTTTAGAATATTTGTATCGTAAATTTTCATTATTACCAAAAATTTATTTTTATCTTTTTAGTCCATTTGTAAAAATTTATTTTCTCCTTTTTAGTACATCTATAACCCGTAGTAAAACGTGGTTTTTTTAAAGTTTTTTTTATAAAGTATTTATTTAACTCTTTTTAGTTTTAAATTATCTGAGTTGTGCCTACTTAGTTCTTCAATATATACATGTAATATATATCAAATATCCAGACACACCACGTGGAGGTTAATTTAATTAAAGCCTAATTAAGTGGTTTTAGGATGTAAAACTGATTAAATATGAAATTGTTAGGTGAAACAAGCCTGTATACAAAATTTCAACCAAATCGGATAAGAGGAAGAGGTCGAAATAAGGATCTCAAATTTTGACGACAAACCAACAGACAAACCAACAGACAGACAAGTGAAGTTAAGTAAAACGTGGATATAAAAATACCTTACCTGCCTATGCAGACGATTGAGATATATATGAAAAATGTAACTGGCGAATTCGACTATTTTACAAAAAAAAAGAAATCCTTGACTGTGCCCTAAGCAAGTAATACGTGAGTCAAAGGTTAAATGTATAATATATTTATAGAAGTAGTAGTAATCTATAACTCATGTTTCATTTGTTTAGATTTGTAAGATTTCAGACAACTCACTCTAATAACTTAGCTCCAGGCTGAGTAATCAGTAAGTATAAAATGTAATATATAATCAAACCGAACCTCACTCCTACTTTCCGAGGTACATCTGTACCTGTGACCGACAGCCTCGGGCTTCTTGGCATGGCGTTGTCTTCAGACCTCAACTTCAGCGCCAACATCGAGACCAAGGCTCAAACTGCAGCTAAAAAGGTGGGCGTCCTAAATAAGGTCAAGCGATATTTCACGCCGGGACAGCTTTAACTCTAAAAATATTGCAGCCACCTTTGGGACGGCTCAGCAAAATACCAACTTGCTGCACTGGACACGATTCAGCGCAGAGCTGAGAGGCTCATTAGTGACAGCTTATTGGCAAAGAGTAAGCTTCACAGCTTAGCTTATCGCCGCAAAGTTGCCTGCCTGTCGCTTTCTACAGACTGTACTTTGGAGTGTGTTCAGGAGATGCATTTGCTCATACCTCCATCTCCTTTCTTTCATCGGACATCCAGTCGCACTACGGGCGCATCACAACTTTCTTCATAATGCGTACAGCAAAGGAGTAGAACTCCCTTCCTGCGTCTGTATTTTCGAGAATTTATAACCCGTCCATTTTCAAAGCCAGGGTGAATAGGCACCTTCTGGGTTAGCTCGTTCCATCGTGTCTTGGCCCCCGGGCTTGTTCGGGATCAAGGGCGAACCTATTCTAAATAATAAAAAAAGCCTTCGGTTTCGTTGGCAACATGTTTCAGTCTGTTAAACCCCTTAAATGTTAGCACCTTAGCTAGCAACCCAGCTGATGCTATCGCATCAGCATTTAAGGGCAAGTTCTGCCCCGCGTCGCAACTTTCAAGTCAGTTCCCTTCAAGCCTCAGTTCGTGTTGGTTCTGTCTGAAATTAATTCGGTCTCTTTTTTTAAAACTCAAACCCCGGAACTCGTTATGAAGGTCTAACAGTAGGTTGTATATATAAGGTTGGTACTAAGTACTGCCCCAGTCTACAATATATCATCCTTGGAAAGTTTACGACCACCCTACGAGTAAACTCATAACATGGATACTATACAAATGAGCGCGTAATAGTCTAAGAGCCCGAGGCCGAATTTTTTTAAAGTTACCTTAGTAAATAATATTATTTTATCACTGCTTTTTTTGCAAATAATATAAATTGTTTCACCTCACATAATGATATTTAATTAAAGCTATATCACATTTATTTATAAACTGCACAAAAAAGTAAACACTGAACGTATAACATGAAACATACTGAAGTATCGAGGAATGTGCAGTAAAGCGCGCGAAAGATCTAGCTCGCTGTCTCACAAGCAGCTACTAAGAAGTACTGCAGGGAGCTCGCACATTTAAATTAGTCTGGCTATCGGAATCATCAAAATGGTCTGACAATTGGGAAAACACATGATTATAATAAGAGTAAAAATACTCGTATATCTAATAATTAGCTTTTATACTGTAACATTGACGATTAAGGGCGTCTGGCGGGGGGTTGCCACCAGACTAATTGTCTTGTAATGGGTTAGATCATTTTGCATACTTGACTACTGCACTATTGAAAATATAAAAAAATAGTATATATTTTCACAATTTATGCCTGGTATAAAGTTCCTGCCAAAGCTACCATAATCTAAATTCCATAGTGAGTCACCGTTCCTACCTGTGCTCGAGGCACGAACTGAAAATTTTCAGCTTTTATATAATAACGAAGGTCTGGCGGTCATGGGCTCTTACTCTATAACGAAACGGTCGAAATAATGAAGGTACGGCCCTGATATGGTGGTAAGATATTACCGACAAAACTTCAAAGCTTGATGTTCACTTTGTCTTTTGTCCTTGGTTTTGTTGTATTTTGAATTGTATGAATAATATAATCACGAAGCAGGTAAACTGCTACATATCGTAGACTTAAAAGCAGCAACGCGCACTTCATTTCATGCTTAATCCAAATACTTTAAAATTTGGAATATGAAAAAGTTCGCAGAATATAGTTTTCAAATGTGAAATAAAAAAGAAATTAAAATTATCTCTCTCTATCTCTTGATACAGTTTGGCTGAAGTTTTCAATCCTTTTTCAAAAATATAGCCTTGTGACACCTTGATAAGACATGCCCTACCAAACCATCACTGACGTAGGATGATGACCACGTCGTACCTTTCCGATCACTTTGTGCTGTTGTGCCTTTCACCTGCGTATCGTGACAGAAGGCATTTTGATCAAACCACTCTTTAATTGTAAAGCTTGATTTAGGGTTTGTCCTGTATATCAACGATAAGCACCGAGGTTCAGGTCTTGTTTTATGTTGCGACAGAGTCCTAGCGGGAATCTCCATTTCTCGCGATAAGATTTTTCGCTTCCTAATGGGGTTTTGACGAATTTTGGCTTTAACAGCATTAGCAGCCTTTGTTGTTCTGACAGCACGCAGTCGCCCCGATCTTTTATGGACTTCGACAGAGAAAGTTTTGTTGTATTTGTGGATAGTACGTTATACAAACATACTGCTGATACCAAGCTTTTGAAGTGTCTGGCATATGAACGACGGCTCCATACCCACTTTGTGCAAGGCAATACCAATTCCATATTGTAATTTGATAATGAACACGAAAAAATATGTAAACGGCGCAAAATCGAAAGAAGATTTTAAAATAATAAACGCGTTCCAAATTCAAAATAATTAAAAAGTTGAAAAAAAGAAAAGGTTTTATGTAACAGTGTTTACGGTCAGACTAGTTAGTTCTTCAGTGGAGCATCGATATGGTAAAAATACATAACCTTCAGCAGCCGTCTTTGTTTTCTTTTACTTCCAGAAATTTTGTTTTAGTGGTGCTCCCCCATATTGAGGCAAGAACATGTCCCTAGCTGGGTACTGTCACAGTAGTGTATTTTAATTTGAAAGTTGTTATCTGGTTGAATTCGTTTATTAAGAGTAAATCATATGTATCCATTTACCCATTTTTTAATCTTGACAATTCCTTTCTCAGCCACGCTCTGTATATCGTTTCATGACTTCCCAAAAAATGCAACGGCTCGTCATCCGCTTATGATATTAATTTTGAATTCGGGATTTTGATGTAACATAGCTCATTTGTATATAGTAAAAACAGGGTTGAACCGAGAACACTCCCCTGCGGGACACCATATGCTTTTGTTTTTACCAAATTGCTTTTTTAATTTTGTACTTTAACCTGTTGTTTTCTCCTTGCAGATAATAAGTAAAAAGTATCAGTGGGACGCCCCTAATACCATATTTTTCCAGCCAACTTACAAGAGTGGGACTGAGACAGTGTCGAATGCTTTTTAAGGTCAAAAAATTCTGTAAGACACTATCACCTTTGTCAAGATGTTTAATTATTGATGATGTCATAGCTATAATTGCATCTTCAGTAGATAGTCCTTGTCTAAATACGAATTGTGAATCAGAATGAGAGAACCCCGATAACTCGATCACTCGGGTTAATCTCTCCAATTTCTCCTACACAGAACAGACACAGTCCAGTTATTCATCACATACACTCTCATGTAGCGTCTGTACACCTTACCTTAGGACCATTGTGCGAACATTCGGTCTCTTCAATTAGCACTTTACCAGGTACAGACGAGCGAGACGTACCTGGGCGCTTCTCTCCCCCACGACACGGCATATCATTGCCCAGGTCTGAGCTCTTAGAGGCGCCCTATGGCACCCTGTGCTCCCTTTCCGGCTAGACCACCATAGTGAATCTATACCGGTTCGGAGACTCCCTCTTGGGAGAAGCCGTCTATCTAGAAACCACTATGGTAGCTCGCTACTCTCAGTTTGAGGTCTATTTAAAGATTTCGCAGTCCTGAAACCCGGTACCGTTGTTGAGGTTATCAGCGATAAACAACAATTACACATATAAAAAAAAGTTGCAATCAGTTGGCGGCGGCTCGCAGAGGATATGCATCAATAGAAATACGGCGATCGGCGCGAGGCTTATTGTTGATGTATTGCAGCTACAATATTATTACTTATGTACTTACGTAATTGTGAATTCTTATTTGTATTAATGTTTTTAACCAAGTCGGAACAAATTTTATATGTAAAATTATCGCGGCAAAGTTGCTTTAATTTCTCCCTCGCCTTTTCTGTGCTCCATTAAGGCAATGCCATAAATTACCTTGCGCTGAAAATAGTATTAAAGTATCTGTACTTTTCTAATTCGTCAAAGACGAGTGCCTTTAGTATGATCTTAAAACATGATTATATGACAACAAAAATAGCAAATAAACCTACAAAATTTAAAACAACAAAGAGTTAGATTATTATGTAAAGTAGATTGTTCCGCGGTTGTTGAAGATCAAGATTACTTTTAAAATAATGTAGCTAGAGTGTATTTCTTAATATTTAATTTAATAAGCCCTTTATAACACACACGGACAGAGTTTGTTGCAACCCGCGTTAAATTACATAACTAGAATAATAATAACTTGGATATCATGTGCTAACAATCATAATAATCAATATCATCATCGTCATTGTCTCAGCCAAAAGACGTACACTACTAAATGGAGGCTTTTTTTCGAGGAAAGATCCCTTATGGGTAATGTAGGACTCCCTTTGCCAAAGCGCATGGAACGTTGGTATAGGTATACCCAGTAGCAGCGTTAGAGTAGGACGCGGTGGGGCGACCGCCCAGGGCGCCGGACATAAAGGGGCGCTATAATGTAATATCATAATCTCGCCCTGGGCGCTAGTAGCGCTAAAACCGGCACTGGGTATACCTAAACTCTCCATGCGTATATATTTTTAAGTTCTTATAACCCATCCGTTTTCAAAGCTAGGGTGAATAGCCTTCTGGGTTAGCTCGCGCGATAGTAGATCCTATCTTGGCCCTCGGGTTTGCTTGGGATTAAGAGCGAACCCAATCATTATATATAAAAAACAGTAACAAATTGACTGTTGCTATATATACAATACACTACACATAATTTGTAGCTTCATTTTGTATACTTAAAATATCAGTTACCACAACAATTTATTTTTTCAACCACAAACCCACTCCTTTATTATATAAATGCTGGTAATGTAACATTTCCAAATAACATTGAACTAAATTTAATCTGGCCTAAGAGTAGTGTTGTTCAACTTTTTGTGCTTATATTTCACATAATTACAACTACCGCCTTTTCTAATGACATCTTTTTGAAAAAGCAAGTTAGTCGCTGCAACGGTTAGACTATTGAGGCTTTTATGTTATTATAATTTACAAATTTGTATGAGTGAAATTCACCCGTTGCCTTCGTTAGGGCCGCTTATATACTCCTGACGTGGTGACATTTATTTATATTTTACTCTTTATTCCCCAGAAAAGAACAAATCTATTTGCAGTTAATTAGTTGCGTTAAATTACGAAGGAAACGATGTATCTAGTAATTAAACACAATTTATCTCACTAAGCTAGCATTCTTAACTTTCGAGAGTTTCAGGTACCTCTATCGTGTTCTGGATCCATTGCTCTCGAGTGTAGTTAAAACTATGGAATCGGAAACATGTGACGGTACTGCAGATGTATACCAAACGAATAATATAGTTCGACTTTATTTAAATAAGATATCAATAATATAATTAATAATATGAATAACATATATTTAATTAAAACCATTCCAATCAATCATATTTGCGGCTGACTCACTGATAATAAAAAAGATATATTTTTTTATCAGGCTTTCTTGCTAACTAATAACACTGTATATTGGCATCTAGTTAATCTGATTTAATATTAATCAGCAAACTAACCGGACGGACCTGCTTGGAATATAATTACATCGTAGATAAATAAACAAACACGATGCGATGACAAGATTCTCTCTGATGGGTTCGATTCGTAGGTAATCTCTTACATATTGAACTTATAGATGTGACTATAAGTACAGCGTGTGGCTGTATATCGAGCTGGGTACCTTTATAATTTATCAGATTTTTGCGCATGTTTTAAACATGCGCAAAAATCCGTAAAAAAGTGTTTTATTCTCATGTGTAATGTGCGCGGAAGTGTAAGAACTTTATAATTTATCTTAATAATAATTTAGAATCATTTATTTTTTCCTTAATTATCCAACATGTAAGGACTTTATATTGGTATTATGAGATAGCATTTTAAAATGTGTAAATGTATGATTTAAAAAATCCAATACGATTTACGGTGCTCAAAAACTTGCAAATTTTGTATCAAATAATACAATCAAAATATTTTTTTTCTGGCTATAGATATTTAGACAAAAAAATATATAACCATTAGGGATAACCCCTTAACACTTAAGAAGATACATTTATAATACTTATATTTATTTTTATTTGAATATCGTGAAGTGGCTAATGGCGTTAAGTATTAAATAATTATACAAACAAACCATGAAACGACGTTTCATGACGATTAAGAACCGCATTGAAGCAGCTACTTTATAGAGATAATATAAAACAAGCTCATACCCAGCTAAAACCATCCAGTTATCTACAATCAAATGCTTTCATATCAGTGTTTATCAATACCAGCCCCTTGCACTATTTATAACGAGTCAGTACGTCTAAATCACTACCAGCTGTACCAGAATGATAAAATCGGTCAAGACGGAATAAATCGTGTACACGAACCCTTCGCATTTATTCGATAGAAGATGAGATAATGCGTCAGCGTGCAGTTTTAATTGTAAGCACAACCAACTTCTATTAAATTATCGTCATAACATCTCAGCTTTATGAGCTTTAATGTTCTTTTATATCTGGAAATGAGTAAGATTTCCTGTATAACTGCAGATTTTAATCATAATCTAAACTATAATGGACTCTATAATGCGCCTACGGTAAGCACCCAATAACTTACCGACCTTTTTTGTGAAAGGACTAGCTTACCGATAACAAAGGCGGTTCACACGACAATATTCTTACGCTAAAATTGCAAAGAGGTTTTTTATGTTTACTCTGGCATCCCATTCGGTCGCTGTCTAATATCCGGATAATGACCATGAACCTCAATAAGGTTTAATAAATATTACGTAAATATTAATTTGTGATGTTTCCTTTAACCTAAACCCCTAGAGAATACTTTAGCTTATTTATTTTAAAGTTTTGCTAATGATTTAAGATCAATCAAAACTCTTGATAGAACCTGAAATAATACCAAAAAATAATTTCAGTATCTTAATTTAGTTTTTTCTTGCCGTTTAGACAGCTCGCTTCTATGATGAGGGTATTTGTTATTTTCAAAATTTTCTTCACCGTTTCAAATGTTATTTCTATCGAGCTAATTTCTTTAGACGACTCTCTAAGTTGCTTTTATTTCAATTTAACTGTAAAGTAACCCATCGAATATATTCGAAATAAATTAAGTTACTTATTAAAAACAAGATAAATCAATTGATAACAATATAGTATTACTCAACACTGTTAAAACTAACAAAGGACCAAGAAAAAATATAAAAAAAAGTTAAGCTACTAGCACTAGCGGGTAATTATCGTTGCCGACTGCAATTTTCTTGTAGTTTTAAGTATCAAATCCTTTTGTTTAATTAGTATTTAAAATATGTAATTGCCAATATTGTATACTTTTGCCATAATTCTAGATGATGATGATGAGATATATTAATACCATCTCTATAAAATATATATTTGATAAACCTTTCATTATGATTATTATTAAGAGCCACAGCTAAGCATTAAGAATAACTTATAAATACGTATCCCAGCACATGCCTTTAGACTTTTAAGTAGCATATTTACTTGTGATTTAGTTAGTTTATGAAATGGAGCATTATGATAAGTTTTCTGAAGCAAAAAAATACTCGAGCTCTCTTTAGTCTGCCACGGGTGAAGACTCTTTGGTAAAATCGGCGTCGCGACGGATCGATTGCTGCGTCACAACACCAGACTGTAGAGACACCAACCTTCAGAATATTACTTCAAATCTAGGAAACTATGAAAAATATTGAGAAGAAGGATATATTTTATTAACTCGTTCACGAGACCCATGTTTTCTTATGATGTGGGGTAACTTACTACATACTTTCCATTTATTTAGAAAAAAATCACAATCTATCCATTTGAAGCAAGTAAAGCAACAGCAGTTACATGGTCTTTGATGAATTTGTAGGCTATCTAAAGATTTAACCCTATCTTACCCGTAGACACAATAGTCAAGCAGCTCAAAGTTTTATAGTATTGTGTTCTCATTAGGATAGTGTGAATAAAGTGGAGAAAGGTGTAAGTTAGGTGCCATTATGATTATTTAGTTTTTATTGCGGTGTTCATAATGAATACAGTATAGGGAGAAATTTACATTTTTGTTGTGGTTTATTGTGGTGGTTAGTTTCGAAGTAAACAAATTTGAAGATTGCTGTTGTACACCATATTACTAGTTGGAAATATACAATTTGCCTTTCCCGATGACGCTGCTATGTGTATAGGTACACACAGAAATACATATAAAAGCCCTCGAGGTTAGCTAGACGTTTCTGTTACGAGTGGATGGATAGTACATCGACAGGAATCGAACTCAGTCCGCTTGGGTTATCTTAACCGATCGGCTACGGCCCCTTAAGTAAAAAAATCAGTTTCGTCAATTATTCTTGGTAATCTAACTTGGTTTTATGTTGTTTAGCTCAAGCTCTGGTTAAGTTGAAAATCTTTTATTTCCAGCAATGTAGGTATATGTATGCGTTCCAATAATGGGTATAAAGATTATTAACGTAAAATGATGAAAATAGTGATTGATCCTCTAATATATTAACTCGACGTTTAGAGAGACAATGAATCAAGATAGCCACCGTTTATTTGACATTTAAATCTTAGGCTCATGTTAACTTATATATTTTACATTATTCTATGTATAAGAGGTCCCTTAATTGGTTTACAGTTTGATGGTAACACCACTCCGCACTTCCAGACTGCTCTTTACACTCGGTTGCGAGATACGAGTCCCTAAAATTTACTGGGGCCGGAACGTTAAAATTTAAATTCACGTTTTACCAGTTGTCCAGGTATAAATACAGGGACAGACTTAAAAATACATCAGCACAATTTATAATAAAGTTTTATTTGTTTTTATACAAAAAAACTAGTGATTCTACTAAAATTTTTGCCAACTCCAATCACATTGAGTAATGAACTACAGGCATGCCCTTGACTTACCGTTCGTTATTAATTTATTTAAGTAAATTCATAACAGTAAAACTATCATAAGCTTCAACTTGTTATTTATGAGTGTTTATGAATTCGAAAGAACATACTCCAAGAGAACCGTAGTTATAGTTCTGTAAGAATTACGTTAATTTCTTATAACCTGTAGGTAGGTCAAAGGAAATTTGAATCGTTCTTTTCGTAGCAATCTTCTTTAAATTATTCTTTGTCATCTACATTTATAATATTTATAACTAGATCCGTTATCTAACCGAGTAACAAACTTTAATTTGTTTTCCAAGTAAAAAATTAAAATAATTCGATGCTTAGAAAGCTTGCAGTGATAAGAACATTCTTTGTTTCTACATCTATTCTCTGTTTTCTTAGAACATTCTGTCATCACGTTTAAATAAACAAAAAATAAATAAATAAATATTTCTTACATTCACATCAATTTGCCTAGCCCAAAGTAAGCACTGTAAGGCTTGTGTTACGGATACTAGAATAACGAATACACATACATATATGAATTATGATACATAGATATGTAATATTTATAGAAATATATATAAACACCTATTTCTCAGGTACAAATGGTCGTATTCATCTTACAAACATCTGCCTCTTCTGGGATTCGAACCCAGGACCGTCGGTGCGAAAGGCTGGATTACCACCGTTGCACCAAACGGTCGTCTTTACGTTTATTTAATACTCATACTTACTTATTAAATTACTTATTTATTATTAAAGTGTTGCAAATCAGTGAAGGCATTATTACAAAGTAATACATTACCTGCGCATTTTGCATTAACTATTTCGACAATCACTTAGACATTTGTTTCTAGGTACCTTTTCCTTTTACAAGATATCTCTATTGGTGTGTGACGCATATAGAGACTCATACAAAAACTTTTAGAATCAGACGAAACACCCGTATCATCACATTATCTCAAAGCTCTTAGACCATTCGTCTTTTATAACTTTAGCATACCATTATGATTTGAGTGATGAGCATGAAATGAATTCCTTCGATACCCAATTAGCCAAGGTCAAATACCTATTTAGGTTTAAGATATGATGACAACCATTCCGTTTACTGGTTGACCTTAGATGCATAAGCTTGTGTTGATTGTTATTAATTGTACTCGAACATAATTCATTAATATATTCAATTTGATTTATGTATTCTATCAGCTATTTAGTTGAATGCTGTGGATTGGCCAGAGTCGATTATTTATTATATAATAACGGCGCGTCTGTTACAGACTAATTAACGCTTTGATTTGTGTGAACCGGAAAAGAAAGCAAGACATCATATTCAATGTCTTAGTTATATTGTTTCTTTGCAGTTTCAATTGCGTATTTATGTTGTGTGGTTTTTAGTTTCTAGATAAAGTATAAGGAAAGAAAGAGATTAACTGCCTTTTTTTCAGTCAGGTTAACAAACTCAAAAGATGAAAAGAAAGAGCCAAGGTTATTCACCTTTTATCCTGTAAGTAGATAGTCTTTTCACTCCATAGATAAAATTATTGGTAACTGTGGGATCAGGTGGCACAAGTTAACAGGCTAAAGCCGGTCGTCGATCTTTATTTGTTCACCCTCAGGTCATAACGCCACGGGTGAAAGCCAGTTATATACGTTCAGTAGAATAACAGAGTTTTTTAATAAAACTCGCTCGTTAGTAACTTGGGAAAGTGTGGTACCAAAGGGAAAAAGGCTAGCAAAAACATTGAATATTTAAAACAGCTCGCCTGTTGGTAAGCGGCCACAAAGCTGATAAAAATCCACAAACTTTGTTAGTTTTTTGTTTTCAACCAACATTTACCTATAGTTATGAATATAAATGCCGCCTATCTACACAGTTCATATAGCTGTAACTAGAGAAAATTCCGTCCATCATTGAACAGACTGATCGACGAGCTCAGTAGCACCTATCTAGGTTGCCATGTAGGTGATTTATGTAGTAATAATATTAGTTACGCTGATGATATGGCGCTGCTGAGCCCGTCGATCGGATCCTTGAGGAAACTACTTCACATATGTGAAGAATATGCGGTGGCTCATGGCCTTAGTAAGACATCATATTTCAATGTTTTACATGCAATTCTCTTGAAAGCGAGTTCATAGTATTTCAGGCTCTACCCCTATTACTCTCGGAGGAATGAAATTGAAAAGAGTTGACCAAGTTAAATATCTGGGTCACTGACAACTTGTCAGACGCTGTGTATTCGCTGTAATATGTTGGCTCGCAGATTTGCACGGTAAAGTAAACTAGTAAAGATAACGCTTTTCAAAGCTTATTGTCAATAGTTTTACACCAGCAGTCTTTGGGCCAACTTTACGCAGAGGACATATAACGCTCTACGCGTCCAGTCTAATAATGCGTTCAGGATGCTGTTTGGGCTACCGCGCCATTGTAGTGCGACATTCATGTTCGCAAAGGCGCGAACTGATTTTTTCCACACGATCATCAGAAAGCGCTGCGCTTAGCACACATTATTATACTGGACCTGTAGAACGGCATATGTTCTCTGCATGATTGACCCAAAGACTGCTGTTGTAAAAAGATTGACAATAAGCTTTGAAAAGCGTTATCTTTACTTGACTGACAGGTGGATTCTCCACTGCTGCGAAGCTGCTTGCAGCTCCATGCCCCTACCTGTAGCTATGAGTATCTGTACCACAGGAGTTGCATCGGTGGCCTAACTAACTTTTATATGGATTTGGATGTCTGAAATAAATAAGAATAATAATTGAAATTAAAATTACCTTAACTGTTATATTACTTATAAGTTTCAGGGTTATATTTTTTATAACAGAGTATAAACGTAGAAATTGACCCGCTATAAGAGCAAACAGATACAGTTTTAAACGAATTTTACTATCTACTGATCTTAATTTATACAAACAGATGATTAAATTAAGTGCTTGACCAACTTTGATGGGTTTTAATTCCATTGCCGTATATTTGCTCAAAACATTTTGTTCGAAAAATGCTTATACAGCTTATTCCGGGATAGTATACATTGCTAATTTGTATAACACGAGACTGCTATATTTGTATTCAAATGAATAAAAGAAGCAAAGTGGTGAATTTATTGTAATGTCACTACAAAATTTAGTTTTCCAATTTGGGTAATACTTTTTTTTATCAAGCTCTGGAGATATGGCAATAATAAATGTTTCATTGGAAAGACTTTTCAAAAGCAGAGGTATTTTATTCGGCTTCAGAAGTCAATCAATCTTTACGCACACAAACAACGCTAACGTTAACCATTTATATGAAAAGCTAAACCCATTTGCGAAGTTTCGGGTATGAAATATTTGGCATATACATATTACAATTTCTGGTTACTACAAAGGCTGTTTTGTTGTACCTATTATATTATTATTATATCATTTCATATTATAATAATCTTGTTAATTTAATGAACCGAGTATATCGATACCCATTATTTCTTTAATTTTAATATATGCTTGATTCGGTTTTGTGTAATTATCCAGTAAGAAAAACTATCGATTTCTCTATTGCTGTGAACACATCCTCCCTATGGATGAAAATACCGTCCATGCATATTATCAATCTTTATCCATGAGCTATGAGATATTTAGTTCAAGAAATCATTTTTAGAATTATTCTGCTGTAAATAGTACCTACTTTCTGTAATAAAATATTTTTGAAAATTATTGTTCTGTCTGTATTCAATATTTTTGATTAAAAGATTATTTAACTTTTAATTACAAATCATAAACTTAATTAACTTATCTTCTGTAAAGCTAAATATTTATATCACATAGATACGACAGTGATTAGTGTTCTACAAATAATTTATTAATAATATTAATATAATATATTAATTATATATATAAAACTACTTACATTTCAAAAGCCGAATGGAGTCATGCTGTTTAATTTTATGTTGACTCAAAATTTTCATAGGTAGGCTTCGCCTCCATTATACTTGCGGCATAAAGTATAATTTATTGCAGTTAACTTCCTCAGGGACATCTATTGTGGTTTTTTACATGTCTGGGAAGCCGCCTTTGTCTTAAATAAGTGTTTAGATAGGAGAACAATAAATACGACTTGAAGAGTCCAACTTTGCTAAAACTCAGCGTAACAGTCTCCTAAATAAATGATGTTAGCTTAGACTAAAGTAAGCACTGTGAGGCTCGTATTATCGGTACTAGGGTTGTGGATTCACATACATAACACTGTTTTGCTTCGAAGCACCGATTGAACCCAGTCATTGTGTTTCAATATCTGCAGAAGTTTTCAATTACAATTTTTGTTTTTATGGTTAATGATTTTTTTCATTACTTTATCTAAAAACATTATTAAAACAGTATTACATTCTTATAAATAGTTTCTCAGATGCCCACATAGGAAAATACCATATGTTTAATTGCACAGAGCATACCATTAGTCTACCAAAAGCATACAAAGCCATTCTTTATTGATGGAGATATCATGAGAAGGGTTGTCTGCTTTTCTTATGATGTCTCAATATTCATAAATGAATGTTGCTTACAATGCAACGAGACCCACAAGTATTAAACAGTTGTTGTATCTCGAAGCTCGTGATTAAAAATGTTTTGTCACACATGCAATAACTGATCTTAGCAAAAGTTGCTTAACATTAGCAATGGCCGATGAATTGTAAGCTACAAGAATAACCCAGCCAGTCAGCTTCCTCTTTATGTAGTAAGGCGATAATCTTTTCTGCTTTAAAGAAAAATTGCATTTTTCCATAGAAATAATATTTCAAGAGTTTTTTGTTATCTCCCACATAAAAAAGGAGTCTAATAGCAGATTGAATAATATAAAGAAGAAAGAACAAGCTGTTTTGAAATTTGGTTTCTTTGATAGAGATATTCAGAATACCTGTTATCTTAGCTTATTAAGGTCCCCGCTATGGATGAATACAAGTTAAGGAGAGTCGGTCACAACCCATTACGCAAGACTAGTGCAGACTCAACGTGCCTTCTAAAGTATCTACTTTTTATTTTAATTTAATAGCTGCTATCTAGCAGCTACATACAATAAATTAAAATAAATAATAATATTAGACAATATTACATCATACATTGTTCTGAACACAAATCATGCAGCTAAAGAACTTATGTAATAGAATTTAAAAACAAGTGAGGTACCACAACACCCAGACCAGAGCCAATATAGAAAAGTTCGTTTTCTACTTTGACCTCAGATACATTGTTCCGATTCTTAGCTAAGTACTTGAAACACTTGAATTAGTTTATTGACTCAATCGCACATTCAAAATTAGAGCTAAGAAAGTTCTAAACACTCAACCATTGAGCATGTCGACATTATTGTAGACATAGTTATATGCGAAAACGTGTAAATGGTGCATAGTCTTTTACACTTATTACCTAAAATGTAACATTGTCACTGCATGTTTTCCTATGAAAATAAAATTAAAAAAAAATAGCTTAGATAAGTTTCGTATAGTAGTAAGAAGATCATAATTGTTTACTGAATTGTCATTACCTTCAATATTCTAAAATCTCTATTTGGTATTCCTGATTAAATCTTGGGTAGTTATCAGCTTTCATATTCTACTTCCGTAACCGTAATAAAAAGAATCTACATTGGATGATCTCAGTCCAAGTTTATATTTATAAAGGTACTGCATTCACAATTGACCCAACCGGAACTAACCGTCAAGAAAAGCTCAAAAGCACTTTACGTAGACTGTATTGAGAATAAAATAGTTTAGACTTAACGAACGGCAGTTGGTACGCGTAACATATAACATTATATCCTACGTCCGATTGATTTTGCGAAGTTCGCTCGGCGGTTCTGACTCCGGATACCACGTTTATACTGCTTCCTCTTCAACCACCTTTACCTTATTGGGTTAAGAGTCAATTGTGATAAGTAAAATTGAACTTTATTGTCTAGGCACGTAATGTTAAATTATTTTGAAGTCTTCGCGTTTGAGCTTTTATATTTTTCGTTACGTTTTTGCTTTTGCCCGTACTCTTGCATTGATATTCAAAGAAGTACAGTAAGTAAATTGTAAAAATCGGTTAGCTTAAATGGAATCCGATTTTGTTTCTAAAACTAACATAGAATATTAAATTCTACTAATTCTAATTTCAAATGTCAGAGTTATACAAACATTTCATAAACCTAGAAATCTTAAAGCTGCAGAAACAAGGATCGCAAATATTACTCAAGTAATTGACATTATTCACAAAACAATGTATTTAAAAATGCAAAATATTAAAGCGTCAATCCTGCGAAATCAAAAAGAAGCCATAGAAATAAACATTCCAATATCAATCAATTTCCAATAATTGGTTTTTATTTTTGAGTCTTAATAATATTTGCCTTAACAGAAATGCCTTTACAATTTGGTCTGTATTTCACATTAATTGGACTTGAAGTTACTATTTGCCTTACAAGAAGTATGCGCTTTGGGCTTGTTTCGCATCTGTACGGGAGCTCCGCATTTACCCTAAGTACGAACTCCCTGAGAGAAGACATAGTGAGGCGCTAGAATATCATTTTACATAATAACGAGCGAAAATATTATGGAACTTATGTTTGGGTTCATTTGATTGATAATTGACATTTCATTTTTTTACCCAACATGTTTTGTGTGTTAAATAAAAGAAAATAAAAGTAATACATTAAAAAAAATTGCACAGAGGCCCTGCCATGATCTCTAAGCGCGATGCAAGTTCGATTGTCAAAGTGAGACAGCGTTATACGCGGTCTATAGTGACATTCCTCTTCAACAGTCGAACTTGAATAGCATTAAGAGGTGATGGTAGGTCTTCAAGGTGGGTAAGAATTAGCCTTGTGGCTACCGGCTTTTGGTCCGATTAACCAGAAAGTCTTGGATTCGAATCTCATAAATACTTTTTTAATATGATATTTAATTATCTGTATATTTGAAATAAAAACAGCTATTTATCGACGTCGTTTGACTTTGATGTATAAATTGCATGAATGTAATGAGATATTGTCAACGCGATGTCTACCGTACAATCCGATGTTTCCTGCCATGCAACATTCAAATGTTTTCAGATAAAAACTATTGAAAGTTACAATTACAGAATAATATTTTATTAAAAGAGCGAATCTTTAAACAGTTTGCAATTTTAGTATCTCTTAAAAACTTGAGTCCATTAGACGACGGGTTAGTGTAACAGCCGCGGCTCTGCTAATACTAGCGGGTTTGAATCCTCGTAGAGGCGTATTTTTCTGTCATGAATCTGCATTTGTTCCCGAGTCAAAAAGTTGTTATATATTTTTTATGTATTATATCCGCTATTTAATATACAAAGTACAAGCTCTTCTTAGCTTCTAATTTAATGATTTTAATAAGTTGTTTAAAATTAATATATAAAAATACCATAATAGTAAAAAATCTTCACCTTATGCATAACATAAACGTTCATTATCCAGTACCGTTGTCTGTATAGGTCGCTAATAACAAAAAAAATATTTCGATTAGGGTTTGGATCCGCTCTAACACGAGAGGGAAAACCTTTTCTATTAAAAAATCCTTTAGATATCAAAATCTAGCAATGAATTGCTCAAAGAATAAAAGATGCAATAAGAAGTTAGAAGTATATGCTCTAGTTTTGTCGACCTTATGTAGATTGAAAGTGATTCTTGATAACCATAAAAACCTCTAAAGTGTCATTATAACATATGTGCTATATTGTCATGTTCCTTCACAAAACTGCTGATATATTGGTTTTATATTCGTTCACAATGGACCCATAAAATTTAATAAATCCACGTAAGGTAGTTCGCCCCACCGGTGTAGGGACGTGAATCTAATAGTCCTCCTAAAGCAAAGTTTACGTCAGCGTATAAAAATAACATTTCGGTACCATTCAATATGGTTTGGGATTTCGCACGTCCAAAATGTTTATATGCGACCTTTTTATGGTGACAGATACTATGGGTAAATGGACTTGTAATGAAATCTATAGCCATCTGTTCTTCCTTACTATTGCAAAGTTTTGCATATGTTTTTTAATACATAAAATAATCGTTTACCTTGAATTAATTTAGTAATCTTTTTAACTTTCGTGTAGTTATTGTGAGTTTCGTGTTTAGTTATACATAAAACTTTATTGAGCAGTGAAGAGAGAGAGAGATTAATAGATCGAAACTGATGAGCATGATGGTTGTGTTGTTATGAAAAAAAATTAAAATAAGAATGTATATTTTCATCATCTCAACCGGGGTATGTACACTTCTGAGCGGAAGCTTATCCCAAACACAGAGGGATTTAGTCACAATTACCACTCTTAGCAGGCTGCTACCCATTTTGCGATTTAATGAAGATGTACGGAGGTGATTACTTCAGTATATAGAACCACCTACGACATCCTTAAATGTATATATTGGTGCTGTTTCACTCTTCCGACGACACAAAGCAAAAAGTACGTATTTGTTTTTTAAATTTAGATTTTTACTAAGCATGAGTTTTAAAATTTTTGAGGCGCAATGCTATCCCACTAAACCATATATGTCTTAACTATAGTTAGGTATTATTATTTACCTAAGTAAACAAATAATCAAGTACTTATTTTAATAATTAATATGTCCGAGATCAACAATTTATTGTAACTCAGATGTGTTTAAAAATATGATTTAAAAACGACGATAAATCGCGGAACATACATGGTGGTGATTTGAATAGCCCTAGGGATGACTCTTCACTTCCGCTTGATTCCGTTTTTTGGAACAGTATGTATAAAATTAACATTTCACATCATCCTTATATTTAAGTTTTGAGAATACCTGTAAATGTGTTCAAATCTGCAACTTGACGTAGGTACTTCATAAGCAATATATATGGCACATTGACTAAACAATTAAAGTTAATAATATGCCAGATTGCGTAAGAGTCGCAGTAGCAGCGGTAACTGGGTCAAGATCGAAAGGACAGTAAGAAATGGGGTGATTTTTCTTACAACAGAACAAATGTTAGACAACATCAAATACATTGTTCTGATTTCAAGTTAAGTGCCCAAAGCACTTGTGTTATGGAGTTATTAATTTTTATATAAAAATTCAGTGTTTTCTACATTTTAAAGAGGAAAATAAAAACATTGCAAATTTATAAAGTAAAATGTATCATATGGATGTCATCCGTATGACATAAAGATTAAGGCGCCACTAACATATGCAAAATAAGATTAACAAAATTATAATTAATATGTTGCTTTCTTATAAATACCTACTTCCGCTTGCGGTTTTACCTGTTTGGTATTCCGCTTGTATTGTATTCCTATTTCCCGGAATAAAAGTATTCAATGTTTTAATCCAGGTTATAAACAATCTATTTCTAAACTCTTAAATTCAATTGTGTAACAAACATTTTAACATATAAACTTTCACATTTAGATGGTTGTGAAATAGCAATATCAAACATATTGGCTTTTTATTGATGTTACATTAAGGTTAAACTTTAAATCTTAAAACAGATTTATAACAGATAACTAATACATATAAGTCAATAAAAACGCATTTTAAAAATAATGTAATTACTAGAAATATGTGCTAGAAAAATAAGAGATATTTTTTGACTTTATTAATTTAAATTCTTTTGGTAAAATAAATAAGTATGGATCAAGAATTAGTAATACAAACCGAACCCCGATGTTATTAACTAAAAATTATTTGTTCATAAAATTGTCGAAAGCAACGTTTAGGTTAATATGCATTAATATATTTGTTCTATATTACTTAATTGTCTTTTAACTAGATAAATTTGCTACTAATGTCAAATATACAATGCGTTCTTGATGATTTTTACTCTTTTTAATAGGTATTTTTCCATTATACCTAAGTACTTTGAATAAATCAATAAATGTCCAATAGCTTTTATAATAAAAGAAGAAAAACGGGTATGTAATTTTATTGGATAATAATATTTCCAACATAATAGTAATGTTAAATTGGTTTTGTTTTGTTATGGTGCATTTTTATTCCATAGTTTTAACGGTCCATAGTTAATTTTAATAGTCTAATAAAAAAATGAACACTAGACAGCCCGGCGTCAATAGGTCTCGAAATGCACACAACCGCCATTTGTCATCGCTCAGAATCGGACTCACGCTTATACAGTTAGCAAAGATCCATAGCGCACTCAGCGATTGAATACAGCTATGGTAATCATGATTACCTGGTTTGCAAGCAAAACAGTGTTAATTTTTGGGAAAACACTGTAACTAAACAAAAACATAAAGATATAAATGGCTGCGGTCTTCTGTAAGGGGAGATATTTCACCAGTTGGGCTGCTCCAATTTGAGAGAGATAGTTCGCTATGCCCTTCCTCTCTTAAAGACTGCAGCCAAACATAAATCTTTTGTGTTGTTGTGTTCCTGTGTGTGAGTAAGGTTTCCAGAGCTCCTGAAGGGGTTTTGCGTTAGTAGCAGAGGTCAGGCCTTCTAGGTGAGGGGACAAGCCCATTTTCTTCGTCACATCCTAGATATCATCGTTCTGGACGCCCAGTTGAAGTCTCTACATCCGAAACAATTGAAAAAAATCACGATATGGTTTCAGCCGATAGGAGATTGAAAGTGAGAGAGATTGTGGAAGCCACAGGCATCTCACATGGCTCAGTGGTTTCAGATTTGAATAATTACTTGGATAAGAAAAAGCTTTCTGCAAGATGGGTGACGCATTTGCTCACATTCGACCACAAACGCAACCGTGTGACAATTTCGCAGTAACGTTTGGCGTTGTTCAACCGCAATATGGAAGAGTTTTAGCGCTGTTTTGGTAACCGTGGAGGAAACGTGAATCCACCACAACACGAGACCAAAAAGCAGTCAAAACAGTGGGTTTCTCGGTGTGAATCGGCGCCGACAAAACAATCAATGTCGAATATTATACCAACTTATTAGGTCGATTCAATGAGAAATTGAAAAAAAAACGACTGCATTTGGCCAGTAAAAAAGTTCTTTTCCACCCGGTCAATGCAAGGGTGCACACATGCGCAGTTCCTATGTCAAAAATCCATGAATTGGGCTATGAATTGTTCCTTTATCCGCTCTATTCTCCAGATTTAGCCCCGAGTGGCTATTTCTTGTTCCCAACCTTGAAGAAAGGGCTCGGTGGGAAGAGATTTGTCTCTAACGACGAAATCATCTCACAAAGAAATGCCTATTTTGATGACCTCAACAAATCACATTTTCGAAAGGGCTAAAAAAATGGAGCAACATTGGTTTAAGTGAACTCAAAGGAGACTATGTTGGAAAATAATATAACTTCTTTCCTAAAAACTTGTGTTTCATTCAAAAAGTCTCAAACTTACTGACCCGCCCTCGTAAACATACATCAGAAAGCTACTTTCAAATCCGACACCATCTCAGCCTTGAATATAATTGAATTTAGTAATTTTATTTCATAAAATATTTTGTAGAAATTGAAGTATAAAAATGCACCTTATAATAAGTAACGTATAAAAAGCTCCAATAAAAAATCAATTTTAATAAAAAAACACCCGCTACGGTAACATTGCAGACTGATCTTATTAACTCTATAAATTCCTGCGCCAATTTAGCTCATCAAACTTGTTATATTAGTTTATTGGTTATCAAGTAACTATTTTATTGATAATTACTTTATTAGTTAACGAAGGGTCAATGTTTTACAACAATGTTTCAATAAGGATAACCACATTACCAATAAAATATCTTTCGCACTTCTATCGGCACACTCTCCGAAATGTATCCTATAAAAAAAGGATAGGCTTGCTTCCTACGTCTATGTTCAAGGCTTTTGAGCTTTTTATAGTCTGGAACTGGTCAGGCGGAACTGTCCCAAGGTGAGAACAATGCTCCAAACACGATCGAACTTCTGCTTGGTAAAGGATGAGCAACTGTTCTGGCGTGAAGTATTTTCTCACCTTTGTCATCATGCAGTTTTTTTTAAGCTACTTGAGCCTTGCTTTCAATGAAAGAGCCAAAATTGGGAGTTGGTGACAAAGACATACTGAGAAGCTCAAGATAGTTATCGGCACGGATACAAATCGGAAAGTAGGAGTCAAGACGAAAGGACTCCTTTTAGCGGAGCAAACACACGCCTGGGTCTTTGTCGGATTGAACCTTACCAGATTGGCATCGCCTGCAGAGATAGGTTCATGCGGCTGACCATCGCCACTCTATGACGCTTGATTTGTTTAATACTGGCTTGTGCATCAGAGATATACGTCTCTACAACCGTGCTATCATCTGCGTACCCCAAAATACCGGACAAAAGCAGGTCATTTATATGAAGGAGAAAAAGTGTTACTGAGATGTATAGGGAACCCTATATTTTTTTGATCTACTTTTTTTAATTTGAAATTTTTTTGTCTGTTCGAACATGAAATGCATAGACACATTATTACATTATTACTGTCATAAAAGGATCCTGTTCAATACTAATTCAACTGTAGTTTTATTATGGGATTAAGAGAATAAAAGTCTACATAATGTGAAACAAAATTAAACTTACCTTAAATAAACTCTTGCAAGTAACAAGTAATAACAAAATGGTTGTCATACTGTTGGTCGATAATCCAAACATATCGCAAAGGGCTCTCTTAATGTGTTGTTGCTCATTCTTCCTACGATATTTTCATCTGTAAGCAAGGCCTGTCCCAGTAGTTGGGGCATTGATAAGTTCGTGATCATGATATCATACATAATAATGGCCTGCCCTCTGAAATGCAGTTGCCCATTATTATGTATACATGATAATTATCATGCAAATGACAATGGCCAGCTGTACTGCACCCTGAAAAAAAATGTTCCAATATAAGTTTTGAGATGTAGCCTAAATTGTATATGGAATACATTGTGAATTTTTAAATAAAGTGAATATGATAGTTACTTTAAAGCTAATCTTAAATTATATTTAAATTAAAATAGGATATTGAGAACAAAGATCTATCAGATTATTTTTTTTAGTTAAAGTCTACAAGGATGCTAATTCTCCACACGTGTCTGTGGGACGTATTTGTTGCAGTCATAAGCAAGTAGTAAAACATAAACCGTAATTATGTGCTTTCTCGAAACAATTAAGTTGAAAACTGCGTTTAATAATAACAGTAATAATTCTCACATTTATACTAATTAGTCTAGTCCAAAGTAACCACTGTAAGTCGTGAGTAATATATACACAGGATACGGATAAACATATTTAAGTATATATGATACATAAATAGGTAATTTTTATATAATATATATATAAATATAGCTATAAATGCTCGTTTTTATAACACAAAACTTCTGCCCCTTCGGAGACTCCAACCCATGACAATTATCTTCGAAGGTAGTTTTATCACCCGGCAAACCAATCGTTTTATATTTTTTAAGTTATTATATTATTATTATATTATTATTATTATTATTATTATATCAAACGAATTATACTTTTTATTGATAATAATTAACAATTTAGGTCATAGAACTAAGAAGAGAAATCCCTATGTGCCGCTTACGTAACAATTTAATGGTTTCTGTAGTCTTACATTTTAACTAAATAAGTTTTAACAAAAAGGTATAAATAAGTATAAATTTATGAAAGACTAGGTAAAAGACAACCTAACTCAAGAATTTGTGAAAATTTTCACAATGTTAATTTAGTTATTTTTTTGCATAATATTACTATAAATAGTTATAATTTTCTAGTTCATTAAAACCTTTTTATTAAGTTTAATATTAAAATATTTATATTGGAGTTTTATTTTTTAATATGATAATAACATATTTATTAAGAATGTTACAGAAACCGTCATATTAATTCATTGGCGCAAATAAATTGACAACAAGTAACAGTACGGATTGTCAAACATGCTTCGAAACTCGTATTTTTTCTTATAAACTCTATTGTATCTATTGTATCTATAATAAAACACATCAAGACATAATAGAAAATTAAAAACCAAGTTATTAATATACCTAATTAAAAACTGATAAAAATTGTTAAAAACCAAAAAACTTTTAAAAAAACGGTCCATTTTTCTGTCGCTCTCTCTGTCTGAAATCATATGATTAATTATTTCTCAAACAAAACTTAGTAATCAATGCTGAGTAACAAAGCGATGCGTTTGACGACTGCCCACTATGGGGTGTTCCGGGAACAACGAGGCCTTAAGCCTACCTCTGAATAACAATCACATAACGTTGCTTGTCCTTCCGCCAACGCATGGCATGCATACTCAGAGTACATTATGTTAACAATGTAAGAAAAAAATGTACACTCAAAATGAACCTATTTGTGTTACTGGAGTGTACATATCTTTCCATCTCAATATTCATTTTTCTGTGGCATGGTTCACTACGATCATCTAGGTGATATGTTCAATTACAAAAGTAAGCTAAAAGAAGACTTCGAAATAAATTGTATTTTAAATTTCGTATTCTGCGTCAAAAATGCTATACTCTGATTTTTAATTAGATGGACTAAAGTAACAGCCGCTGGCGCACTATTTTTCTTTTAATGTTGCCAACTGAAGAGCATAGTGTTGGAGGCGAGTAATTTTACCGATTGAATTGAATTATCGTGTCATCGGCATGATTTTAATTAAATGTTAATAGGTATAATAAAATGTTTTTATTGTATTTTTTCTTGTGTTCTTATTTTTAATACACATTGAGTAGGTTTTCGATGTATTGTTCTTATTTGAAAATGTCGTTAAGTAGTGATGCATTTATTAATTTTTATTTATTTTCTCGCTTATATGTTATAAAACGTCGTATGACATAAAAAAAAACAAAAATCAACAAACAGGAACAACAACACTCAAAAACAACATAACAAAAAAAGATATAACAAAAACTTATAGTCCGAAAATATTTAAAGTCACACGATGGTTTTAGAATTTACAGGATAACCCCTTTATCATAAAAATTATTTAAGCTGGGGTGGGGTCACTGCATCATTCGATTAATTTTCAATTACAAGTATTGTGGTACATACATATTTAACCAGACAAAACCGATTAAAACAATATTACGTTAATTTAAACCAATTCAATTTCTGTAAATGATTTTTCTAAAATGAATAGTCGAAAGATAACTGGGTTTTATTTATATGTCCTAATTAAGTAGTTTTTTATCAAAATAACACAGTGTGTTTTGCATTTAAAAATGTGCGTAAATGAACAAATAATTGAATTTCAATTGGATAAGGGGACAACACTATTTTTTATTTTCCGTAATGTGGTATCATTACTAATGTCACTTTAGTCCATCTAATTAAAAATCAGAGTATAGTTTAGACTGAGTTGACACAAAAATTGAAATAGGATGTACTAGGACAGTTTTGAATGTGCGTACCAATACGCACATTTTAAACTCTCTATGAAATATATACTCGTAGAATACCTTTATTATTAGGATATATTATAGAGCGATGATTAATTGAAATTCAATTGTGAAATGTTCAAGTATTGTATAATATGTATCTAAATAAAAAATGTTGACAAAACGATCACGTAGTTGAGTTCACGAGCCTATTTTACAATGTTGATCTAACCACTTAATACATAATGTAAAGCATGCTTTGTATAATTAATCAGTTATAACTTTACTTATTATATACGCGTATTTGCATTACCACAATTCAGCTTATATCCTACATTACCATATACACATAAGTGTGAAAAATATTCCTAAGCGATTTTTGTAAGGTAATGGAGTTGCTAAAGATCGAATTTACTTTTTTTTAATTTCATGAAATCCCGTTTAAAATGTTTTAACTGAACATTACAATTTATGTACATGTTACGGACAACTTGAGAACGCAGAACTATGAATAAAGGCCGGTCTGCATAAAGGCCGTATGAACAAGACAATGTAAGTAAAACTACATGAGTAATCACTTTTCCCGGTCAGTATGAATAAATGACCAACCTATTACGAGCAAAGTTATAAAACAGGTTTATTCAATTAAATGAAACCTATACAATTATTGTTCTAAAGTACAAGTTATATAAATTAAAGGACATAACATCAATTGTCAATAAACAAAACTTCCAAAAAAGTAATTTGAAAAATTTCCTTTTTTCCAAAAATTTAAATGATGCCTAAAAAAATATTTTATTAAAATTAGAATTATTAATTCCTTATCCATCAAAAGAGTCTCTTCAAACATGTTCTCGCAGATTTAATTAAGCTTTTGGAACACCGTCAATTGAAATGAAATATTTCCCTCTTTCTCTTCATCGTATTACCCGCTAGTATTAGGAAGTATTCATACTACCCGGTGCAAAAGATAAATTTAAGCTATCTAAAACCCTGATGTTTTAAATGGCCCAAGGGTCATTGGCTATTATCAATATGGGCCCGCCAATGTTATAAATTTATCACATTGACCGACGCTCTTGGTCATTATTCATAATGATCCGTCCATATTAATAATGCCCGGTTTATGTAACAGTGACACACCTGGCTATTGGCCTAGCTGGTCTGGCTCTATGTTACTAAGTATAAACGTATGTTTGCATAACTAAAATCCAGCTTATTCTATTTCTGATTAGGTAAAGTAGACGAAGATACAACGCAGAAAGAGTCATTACGACCAATGCGGCAAAGGCAAACGATACAATTAAATTCACCAAGCTGAGAAAAGTCAGTCTGAAGACTAGATAGTTAGATAGAGAACTTTCGCTTTTTCGATGATTTTTTTTTGAACCGTTTGGGGTTAAAACAATTGGCCCGAGGTGTCCTGGAGGTCCCAGGTATCCCGGGATATGAGGACCATAAAAAACTTATCAGATAGATGATTTGTAACTTGATGAGAGAATTAGTTTGGAAATACAAAGACTTCACGCTATCAGCCCTTTAGGCAAAGATTGAGGGATATTATCTATTTAGATTTAATTGCAGTGTACCTTTATTGTTATTTTTTTAAAGTTAATTTATTATGAAACAATTTCTTCTTATTTCCTGAATATTACAAAATCATACATAACAAAATAATCAGTAAGTAAATTAAATTTAAACAAACAGCAACAACATCTAAACGTCCTCATAAATATAAAATTTTGCAATTGGTTTTCAGCTTTAGGTTCTACACAAAGAGTTCGATATCGCTGGATGATACTCTTATATAACTTTTGAGGTGGCAAGAGAAAACGTTGCGAGACTGCCATTTTTGTAGATTTTATGTATTTGTTGGGATTTATTCTGGATTAATAAACAAAATAATTTAAATTGTAGAGATATACGACATTATTGAAAATATAGTAGTCGCGGCATTATAAAAATCATTAAGAACACACACATCATTTTTTATTTTTTTATAAAATCTTTGATTGCCGTCAGCTAATTTTGCTTTGAAAGATCTGTACAGTATGAATATATGCTACTGATTACCAACTAAAATAGGACTGCCATGACTGCAATGAAGCGAAAATATTATTAAAACAGAGCGATGGCTCTGTTTTGGTATATTTGCTGATTGCAGTATTCTTAAGAGAAAACTTTATAGTGATCTAGTGTGCTAAGCATTTACAGTGCTAAGTAGCGTACTGCATGCCTATTATGGTTATACTGTTGTTGCATACTAATCTGTAATATTGCCTGCAAACATTTGTACAGTTTAGTCTCAATAAATATTTTTTAGAATTAACTTAAAGTTAGGATAGTAGATACGGAACCATCAATGCTCAAGTTCAACTTCCATTTGTTTGACTATGTTTTTTTGTTTTACGTAGGCTGATCACAACTATAATCGAAGTCAAGGTTAGGTTATATTAGGCTACGAAGGCGTCGAAGTCAACCTTGACTTACGACCCAATAAGTCACAACATGCCTTATCTAATCTGCCGTCATAAACAAAAGAGATCTAACCAATATAAAAGAATTATAACCGATTCGTTATCCAGTATTATTTACGAACCCCGTTAATGAAGTTAATAAAGGTATAACTAATTAAAAACCATTTTTTTAAACATTACAGCAAATATATCTTTGCACTTTTTGGTGCTTTCATTAACCACTCTAAAATTAAATGATGACCAACAACGCTTTTATTGCCTTTTTTTAGAAAATTGTAAGTTGCAGATTTTCTTATATTAAGTTCAGATGTATACATACGCATTTTATTTTGTAATAGATCAAAAAGTTGCCGTATATTGCCATTAATAATTTTAATTCATTCTTATAAAAACTACTAATACAAAGTAAATTTATTATTTTTAATATATGGGGGTGGTCCTAACATTATTGTTATAAGGCTAGTTTTTTTAGGACGTATGCGTGTAAACTCTGCATTTGCAAGTCGGTTCGGTTTACTTTTGCCACATCGATTATTCTGAAAGCCTATGAAAGAAATCCTATTTTGTAGCTTTTTATAGATTTTTTTTAAGTATTTGCAAAAGTAACAGCATCGCAAGCAATACTTTACATAAGAATGTACAATAAAATATCTTAGCTATCAACTGACTCTAAACACCTACAAAGCCACATTCTTCCATTAAAAAAACCTTGTAATTAATAATTAAACACCGTTGCTATTCGAAAAATATTCATTGTTTGAACATTAACTAAAACACAGAAAGAAAATAAATCATTATTGAACTTAAAGCAAGATAAAGTCATACTTATTTCAAAAAAAACAGTTGTATATCCTTAGCAACTCAATTTATATCCGCACGCCATAATAAAAAAAAATTCAATAGAATCCACAATAAAAAGCCCAACAAATTACTGACGCGAACGAATTGGATTTTGCCAAATCAACAGCACTGCCATTATATGTACGTATAAAATTCGACACGAAATTGTTCTCCCCGGCTATAGGCGTTGTCCCAATTTCGACTGGGCCTCTCGTTTGGTCAAATAAATGGTGCACGAAAATTTATGCTGCCAAACTCCCTCTTGCCCTAGATTCCTTGTAGGTACATTGCCTCGCATGGCTATCCGTCTTTCCTCGCAATTATAAAGCCAAGATTTCTGAGCCGTTCATTTATCTTAACGAATTCCAATTCATATAGTAGCAAATAATTTGAAACTGTGCATACAAAAAACAGTTTAGGTGTTCACAGCTTCAGTTCAATTTATTTAGTTCAGTGTGATATTCTGCTTTTAATATAAAGGGAAAAAAGACACGTGCAGTCACTTAAGAGCACGAGTTTAATTGTTTTTCTTCAGTTCCAAAATAATAAGGTGGTCAAATATTACGTAGCCCACCGCTGGGTAAACATGGGATGACAACGCAGGCAACTGCTGCACAAACAAACTAGTTGTCTCAACCTAATTTATATACCGGCACACGTGGAGGCTTTTAAACTTAATAACTTTAAGAATGTGTCCATTGTCTCGCGACAGTTTGAACCCATCCGCAGGTAATATAAAAATATTTATTATTATTACCAAATTAAATATTGAAATTAAATACATATAACGTTAATTAATTCTTGACATATTAAACAAGCATTGAAAGTAATACTCATTTATTGGGCAGTTACATACTTTGTATACTTTT
The DNA here is from genome assembly GCA_927399485.1 of Calamotropha paludella. NCBI lineage: Eukaryota > Metazoa > Arthropoda > Insecta > Lepidoptera > Crambidae > Calamotropha > Calamotropha paludella. The sequence continues at coordinate 13,852,639 of OV656804.1, read as the reverse complement.
TTACTATTTGGGAAATGCATTATGTTATGAAATTATAAGAAGGAATTCTAAAGTGTATTGATGTTATGAATAGTAGGTATGTATCGTATCTATAATAAAAACTTAAGTAGCTCGACATTGAAAATCACAGTTTAGTAGAAATCGACAATAGAAATACGCGTTGTTAATATTTCGGTTTTTCCAGTCTCCAAACTTTCCAGGCTTCATAAATAAGAGATTTTTTGCTCTCAATATGTATTTAATTTTATACTTAGATTGTTATTGTGATAAGATTATCCATTAGCATTTTTGTAATGTTGCAACGGGTACAATTTATTATTTATATTTGGTTTATGTGTTCCATACACATCCATACTAATATTATAAATGTGTAAGTTACTGTCTGTCGATTACGTTTCTACGTCAAAGGAGCTAAACGAATTTTTGACAAAATTTAATATGAAGATTGCTCGAACTCGAGAGATTAACTCTGGGGAGGAACATAGGCTCTTTTACAAGCGGGAAGAATCTTACGTCCCTCGAAAATTTAAGTAAGCACAGTTTAACCTAATTCAACTATTTCTTTAACAGAAAAGGTAAATATCTCAAGAATGGTCTTTCTCTAAGCTAATTTGGATAGCAGACTTTACAAGCTCATGATGAGACTAAACTGCGGAATGACCTAAAAACAGCGTACGACAACGAATATTTTTAGCTGCAACTAAAAATAGAAGAGACGGGCGACGCAAAAGGAAACGATTCCCGAGACGATCGTGACACGGCAACGTTGTTTACCCGGTGCCTTTTTACCCAGGCGTAATAAATCTCGAGGTGCAACAACGCTTCAACACACATGTGATAAAAATCTAACGCGGTGTATTACGTTAATGTTCTTTATTCATGAGCAGAATGGGAATTCAGTTCCTCAACGAACCTTGTATTTTAGTTCAATAGCTTTATGGATCTTTACAATCAGTGGATATACGTAACCAGTTATCAAACGTCACTTAGCATGTTTAATTTACAATTTTACAACAGTTCTCATTGGAGCGGAGCTCCCATAGATCAGCTTCAATGACGAAATGTATGTGACGCCATAACTCTATGAGTTCTTAGCCGATTTTCGTTACTTTTAAACCAACAGATTTAGGACTAGATTGTGATGGACCAAATTTTGAGCAAAAATAAAAAAAATATGATCAAAAAACATTGGCTCTATGGGATTTCCCATTGAAACAATAAGCACGCGCTTTTTGAAAGTTTTCATTCTTATGGAAATGAAAAAATAACTAAACATTATTGATTTTTTTTTTCATTATAACTGTTTGCTCCACCATAATGGTGCTAGTGAAGCTTTATACTTAGCGACTGCATCGGCCTAGTTATTCATCCCCTATAACACTATTTCATTTTCACATTTCTCAAACTCTGCTTGAATATTGTTATTTTCTTGTTATTTTCCGTGAAAAAAATCTTATTTTTCTCTGAAAGTTAAAGCAAGTGAGATATAACCTAGTTCCAAGCGATCAAATTCAAGAACAAGAAGAATGATATAAAAATATTATAATACAATTACAGTAAACTCTTCCTCTTCTTTTAATCTCAGTCTATAAAGATTTAAAAGGTCAATATATTATTACGACTGTTCCCTTTAACTGTCATTAAAATCTATAATCTAAGAACACAAATTTGTTGTTTGTGTGTTTGTCTGTCCGCTCTTTTTCCCGCTCTTTTCTATTGTTTTCAATTGTTGCTTTTACCATAGCAACGCGTTACCGGGTCAGCTAGTATAACACAATAATAGTAATCTTCCACTGATAAAAACCATTCTAAGGCTTTTAAATTACAATCCTTTTTATGAGCACTATTCTAGTAGAATTATATTCTACTTCATATAAAAACATTTTATGTGAACATTCATTAAATTAGTGTAGAGTGCTGGCAAAATGTGCAATTTCTGCTTAACATAATAGCAAGTAACTGGTTATAAAACTTAACAAGAGTGACTTATCCGGTATATTGAGGGTTCTGCTTGGAATATCTCTTCTGACAAGTTCAAAAAGTTACAGTCGTTAAAAATTACTAACACGCATCACAATAATAAAGGAGTTAAGTGCCTACTTTTAAGTAGTCAATACCTACAGTTAATATGTTTTATGAATTTCGAAGTCAATTGTTAAAATTTTGTATACACAAGCGGTGTATATTTTCTATGATTATACCTAGTCCAGCCATATATTTTGTAACAAATGAAAATCATTTTTTTATGAAGTAATTTAATATTACTAAAACGTATATGTACATATTTAATAGAATCTCAGAAATGAAATAAAAAAATATTCTATTAGAAATGGCCACTTTTGGCTTTTATACAGGCCTTTAATCTGTCTGGTCCGAATCCATAGATTTCCGCACAGTTTCCATGGGCAATTTTGCCACTGTTTACTCCAGAGATTTTTAAGAGACTCGATGTCGCCGTGTTGTTTATAGCAAGCCATTTTCTCTTAAACTGACCGTAAAAGAAGTCTAAAGGATTGAAGTCTGGGCTAGATAAGAGCCAGTCTTCAGCTCTTATAAAGTCCGGAACATTGGTTGCAAACCAGGCTTGGGTAGTTCGTGCCTTGTGACCAGGTGCAGAGTCCTGCTGGAAAGTCCTCGATACATTTTTAAAAAGTGTATTGCTGAGAGGTTTCACAACACGATCCAAGACAGTATCTTGATACACTTTGGCTGAAGTTTACACTCCTTTTTCACAAAAATGTAGCTGTGACGCCTTGATAAGACACGCCCCACCAAACAATCACTGACGCAAGATGATGACCACGTCGTACCTTTCCGAACACTTGAGCAGCTTCTTTAGAACTGTGAGCGTACACTTTATCATTTTGCTTATTGTAGTGCTTTTCACGCGTGAAATTTTTTTCATCGGTAAAGAGGATATTTCTATGCCTTTCACATGCGTATTACAGAAGGCATTTTGATCAATCCACTCTATTTAATTGTAAAGATTGATTTGGGGCATGTCCTACATATCGACGATAAGCACCGAGCTTCTGGTCTTGTTTTATAATACGCGAGTCCTAGCGAGTCCTAGGGAATCTTCATTTCTCGCGATAAGATTTTTTGCTTCCTATGTTCGACGTATTTCTCCAGTTTCGACGAATTCTGACTTTATCAGGATTTTAAGCCTTTGTAGTTCTAACAGCATGCGGCCGCCCTGATCTTTTATGGTCTTCGACAGAGGAAGTGTTGTTGTATCTGTTGATAGTAAGATATACGAACATATGGCTGATACCAAGCTTTTGAATTGTCTGGAATATGACCGACGACGGCTCCATCCCCAGTTTGTGCAAGGCGATCACTGCAATACTATTTTATTTAACACCCCATTGTAACTTGATAATGAAGACGAAAAAATATGTGAAATGGCGCGATCTTGAAAGAAGTTTTTAAAATAATAAACGTGTTCCAAATTCAATATAATTAATAAGTTGAAAAAAAAACATTTTATGTAGCAATATTTACGGGTCAAACTAGTTATAAAACAATTATCTTCTACTAGATCCATGCCGTTCGCGATAACAAAAAAATTATAGCCGACTGACAAAACTGGTTACTTAACAAATATTGTACTAATTTAACCCTAAAACGGTGACATTAAACAGGACGAGTGTATCTTATCTCGTACGTTGATAACCAGGGACATCTGGCCCGAGCTCTTGAATGTTGTAATACTTGACTATAAAAAAAACTTTCAATTTTCAAACAAAACCTTGTTCCATTTGCCTGATCGTCATTTGTTAAATCGATTGCGAATTATAAACAGATTGTTTAAATAAAGTAGTGTTTTTTGTATCATATTTTTCTAACCTTTACAAACAGAAAATTATCCGAGGAAATTGTTTCGTTCCCAATTTAATTAAAACGAAGATTAACTAATGCAAACACGCTGAAGTTAATGCATTTTAAGGAAAATCGATTTTAAGCAAAGCCTGATATGATGATGATATTCCATAAAGAATATCATCACCATCATCATCAGCTTGTTGAAGCTGGGGTTACCACTGCTGAGCAAAGGTATCCCCTAAGGATGTAAACGCATTAGGGAGAATAAATCATAATTCACCACAGGACCGATGCTAATTGTTGGGTGCTTACGACTGCAGACACAGCTGGGACTATTTGCCTTCCAAAGCAAGGAGATCTAAATAACAATATTTTTACCGCCTAACCGATGACCGGATGCATTGAACCATCGAGCACATACCTAAAATAATAAGCAGACACGTACGCACAGATCCAATACTGGTTTTGTACTGTTTTAGTGGGAGCGAGCGTTAATATTTATTAGTGACAAATCACTAATCAGTTGCGAAGGCTGACAGCCCAATATTACAACTCTATTGGGGTATGTGCTCGATGCATCAACGCACTACCCGTTGCGCTAACGAGCTCGTCATTTTATATGCGTAAATAGTTAATGAGTGTGAATAAAAGTGTGATGCCAAATGCCAAAACGTTTCTTCAGTACACACTGAATTGTCTTTTTTATTTTTTGCTGACTCTGTTAAACCAAACCCGGAGAAAAAAGAGACCACGCTGAGAGACCTGTGCCTTCTTTTCTATTAAGATTTCGAATTTAATATAAAACAATAAATTGTAACTTTAACAGAGTATTTTTTTTTTAAGGAATTTGTCTCATGTTTGCCCCATGCGACTACGGGTTTGGCTGAGCGTTAGTAACACTATATTTGAAGCCAAATGTTTTTCCGGGTTCGCGTCCCAGAAGGCGCAGGTGTTAATGTGATGAATACGAGCATTTGTAGTTATGAATATTTATATGTATATATTGCTTTGAATATTACTCATATACGTTTATATAACGGTTACCCTATTATTATCTATAACACAAGCCTCACAAAGCTTACTTTAGAAATGTGGGAAACATTATTATTTTAAAATTAGTACTAATGCTAAAGCTGGATTTAAACTAATTTCATCATTTTTATTAGTTGAATCAAAATCTCTATCTTCTTTCTTGACGGCTTTACAATTTCAAACTTAATAACAAAACAATTTACATTTAAATTTTGCATTTCTGGAAACTACAACGTAGTAATTCTATAGTACTTCTGTTTTAGCTTCAGCTTCTTTATTGCTACTATATGAATAAACTGTCGCAATCTATTTTTTCTTTTGCTCGCTATTTTAAGTTTTTAAGTGTAATGTGGCATATGCTGTTAAACTAAGATACTAAAATATTTTATATACGTGTATTAATATACGTGTTTATGGATTATTTTTCATATTTCCTTTAACGTGCGTGCAAATCTTATTTAGAACTACGAATCCCACACACTACAATTAACTATCAAAAGCAAATACATATCTTCCAAGTTATGAAAAAAAAACTTATCTTTGGAATTTAGTTAATGTGTTGTTTTTTGGATTTATTATAAGTAGATTCTATTAAAACCACCAGCAAGAATATATTTAAGGTAAATTAATAAAGCACTCATACAAACACTCTGCTACCACAAACCCGCCATACAACAGCATAGAATACTGATAAAAAATATTTATATGAAAAAAATTGTCACTACTTGCCCTAATTGCTAGATTTGAAACAACCACATCAAGATTATGTACAATTATGTAATCAATAAAACAAAAGTGAAAATCATTTAACAGAAATGATATACAAAAAAAATTTTCTTTCTAGAAATTTCGACCTACAGAACAAACCCCGTGTACGGCCGGAAACGAAAGTAGATAACGAAGAAATTCGCAAATCTCAGAGTTAGCTTCGGTGTGTGTGATAAAATTATTTTAATCCACTTAAAACAAATCGGGAAAGTAAAAAGCTTGAAAGGAGGGTTCCTCGTGAATTGAGTAAATTAAACTAGCAAACACGGAAAGCAAATCGGAAGCGCTCGTCCCAATGGCTGAACCCTGGAAAACTAGCCAAATCCTGCCCCAAGCGAAAATCGAATCAGAAAAAGTTACTTGTGAGTGTTTGGTGGACTAGTGCCGATGTCGTTCACTACAGATTTCTAAAATCTGGGTAACCAGTTGCGGCAAATATCTATTGTTAGCAACTGCAAACCATGATGGAATAACTAGCTGCTAAACAACCGAGGCTGGTCAATCGCTTCAGGCCACTACTGCTTCAATACGACGCTAGCATAACAGACGGCTTCTAAACTAGAGGACAAGGTCCAACAGATTACCATTTATGTATTTGGATAACTTCTTACAAGGAAAAAAAATCAATTCCGATGTGGCAGTCCAAACCATCTTCAGAGAGTTTATTGACTTCCCTCCCATGGTTCTTTTAGTAAAGGGATCAATTAACTACTTATGAGATGGCAAAAGGGCATAGATAACAATGATGCATACTTTGTTAAATTAAATATATTTTACAAAAAATATCGACTTTATATTCCTCCCATAGAAAACGCCAATTCAATATGTAAGGATCTAATATTATAATTAATTCTTTAAACATTATGATGCTTAATTTATAAGCATTGAGGCGTTTAAAAAAAAGAAAAAAGACAAGAAACATACCATTATAGTAATTATTTATAGATATATAGATAAATAGACATTGTTTATTGCGTCATGTGGTACAGAAGATCCTAAAAACTAGTTACATCTTACAAAATAATACAATATTACATATCTACTACCTATAACACAAGCCTTATACAGTGCTTACTTTCGGTAAGGCTAACTGGTGTGAGTGTAAGAAATATTATTATTATGTATAACTCTATGTTCTTAATTAATTTACTGAATTATTCAGCAATTCAATAAAGATGATAAAGTAAAAAAATTGCGCTATTGGATTGTTCAACTTTTTAATTATTTTTATTTTAGTGCACCTTATATTCTAGCGATTAGATATCCTGCTGCATATTCATGATAAAATTTCTAATTTTGTCTTAAAAGTAATAAGTTAGTTTAGTATGGTAAAGCCACAAACGAAAAAACCCAATTTATGTTAGTGTGACCAATATGAAAAAATTGTGAACACACACATAGAGTGTCTGTTATGTATCTATAATAAACAAACTAATTATTATGAGAATATCCTTAGAATTATTTTAAATTTTGGCATATTCCAATGTGTCTAATTCTTTATACTTCTGTTTAGATATAAGTTATGAAATTCCGACAAATTCAAAAAAAATAATAAAAACAGGTATTAATTCAAGTATTTATAAAGTCAGCTTCGCACAGACACCAAGTAATTATACTTAACACTTTCCCGATCAAACTAAACCAAACAAAGTTTACAACAGCCAGAATTTTAGTTTGTCAATCACTTTAATCGTTTTTTCCAGTTCTTAATAAAAATAAAAAAGGTGAAATTGGATTTTTTAATTGAAGGACTAAGCTAGTCTTGTGTAGTTCGCGAACGAACTAGGTCTTAAGAGCCATCCCACAGATGAACTACTCGAACAAGTTCCCTCATTCCCCGTTCCATAGTTCATTAGTTCGTAACCGAGTGAGCGAGCGCACTATGTGGAGATCGAGTCGGTTTCGGGTCATAAATCTATAACTTCCATGTTTTTATAGATATACAGCTGATTTTTTTTTTAGGTAATCTGAGATAAACGTACTTTAAAATAATATACAGTCTATGCATATAAAAATATATTTAATAATTGTAAAAAAATACAAAACATGAAATATTGAAAAATTATCATAAATTTACGACTAATTTTAAACAATGTGACCTAAATGTTATAATTAATACAAAATAAACACATAAAATTACTCTTATTAATTAAATATAATAAGAAAAAGAAAATAACATAGAATTATATTATTCTACTAGCTCTACAGCTTCATCTATAAGTTCCATAGACTTTTTATTGGAAGGTTTTCTTAAACTTGTTATGTAAGGGTCTGAAGTGTACAAAAGTGTATGTAAAACGTCTTCGTTTGTAGCTACTCTAGAGCATTTTCTAGCATGATGAAGTCTGAATCGTTTATAGTCTTTGTTCCTTGATTCCTGGGCATCTTCGGAGAGCTGTCCAAGAGGTAACACTGAATAATGCCGAATTACACTTTCCCCATGAATTAGGACTTTATGGACAGATGATGGCATATAATACCACATATATTTACTAACATATCGTTGTGCTGTATCGAAAGCATACTGTCCAAATTTCGTAGCATTAATTACTTTTCCGCTAGACATAACTTGAAGTAAAACATAAAATCGTTTTATCAATTCCTCATCCACACCGGTAATTTCTGCAGTGCACTGATAATTTTGAAAAAATCGTCTAGCTGTATTACCGTCATTACTGTTACCAAAACCTTGCTTAGGTTTATCTATATTTAAACCAAGTTCTTCTCTGAACCTTCTTTGTACATATGTCTTCTTTTGTTTTTTCAAATCTTTATTTTCTGTCGTTGTAGCAGACCATTTTTCAAAGCCTACATTATAAGATATATGTAAAATTAGTTCCATAAATCTAATCCAGCAATGTAAAGTCGAAAGCCCATATTGATAAGAATTTTCGTCAACAGGTTTATTTTGTACTTTTTCTAAATTGTTCATCTCTGTAGGTCTTGCACCACAAATAGTACATACAGCACCTGATGAAGTTTCTGACAAAACTTGAGCCACTTTCCCGTCAACCATTGTCAAAAATAATGTGTGTTTGATTTCAATACTTTCACCATTTTTATTGATTAAGCTTGTTGTGAGAGCGTTTCTTTGAGCTATAATTTCATTAACTACACTTGTAGTTTTCTCTGGTGTCTCTTTTGAAAATTCTATTAAAATGGGCCTACAAAATCTTACTGATGATGGAACAGGGTTTTCCCACAAAGTTTCATTTGTATTAATATCAACAAGTTTCAGAGGTACTAATGAAGATATAAATAAATTTGTGTCAGAAATTAACTCATCCTCTTCAGTTAAGACTTGCTTGTATTCACTTTGTCCGCTTGAGCCATCACAGCCCCATTTCGAATACAGCATTAAATGTTTTTTGCCAGCTTTGTATACACCATTGATTTTCAAAATTCTTGCAATAGTGTGATCCAGCAGATCTTGCAGTTTTATTTTTGCTGTAATATTATTAATTTCTATGCTTGATCTTGGTGGGTAGCACATTCCTTTAGCTTCCTGAATTAATTTATATGACGGAAATAATACGCAGTTCTTCGCAATTAAGCAATTTCTCATGTTTTCATACTGTGCCATGTTAAGGTCCAACTCTATAAAAATACTGAGAGCTTCATCTTTAGAGTACGCTGTTAAATGTGCCGGTTCATTTAAAAGATTTTGACGTATTTCACTTTTTTTATCTATGGGTAATACTCGTAAAATTTCGACAATGAATGCTTCTTCCGTTTCCCCTTGAGATCTCAATCCTTGAAGATATGAATTCAGTATAAAATCAAAGCCACATGTTTCAAGCAACTCCTTGTTTTTTCGTCTTTGTGTTCTATCGGAACTGTCTTCGTAGGTTTTAGAAGGGCGTCCTCGCTTCCCCGTCGATGTCGAAGGTTCAGATTCACAAGTAGGATCTTCCAGATTTACTGTGAATGTGGCATTCAACCACATGCTATTCTGATTTAAAAAATTTTCTTTATTTCTGCCAGATTTAGTGTAGCGTTGACGAAAGTTCGTAATAAGATTTTTTTGTACACTCGCGACAATTTTAGCGATATTTGCCTCAGAAAAGTTGATAAAATTATTCCGTATATAACTTGTTAAAGCAACAACATAATTCCCGTCACTTTCAATCAAAACAAGACATAGGTCGCATCTGGTACATTGGAATTCACTCATTGCGAGAGAGTAGGTGGTTAGATACACTTTTAATAACGACAATAACGAACGAAAAACAGTATGTAGAATGTTATTCAGTATGCAGATGCTCTATTTTATATTAAATAACTGATTTGAAACGTGTGCAAAGTATGGGAATAAAAACTATTTATCATTATGTGGTTACTCGGTTTCCTATGTGTTTTATTGATAATTTATTTTTTAGGCGAACTAAAAATGGTGAGAAATACTCGATACATTATCAAAACATAAACCGCAATTAATAATATATCACAAGTGTAACCTATATCAACTAATAAAACAAATAGATTCGCCCACGTATTTTTAAGAAATTATTACTATATCATGTTATGATAGATAGCATTATGTTGTGCAATGAAGTTGCAACTTTTTTTTTCTTCCTGTATAAAAATATTAAATTTCCTATCAAATAACATCATTTACAGACCTTCGGCAAATTTCGGCAACTCTCAAAACTCTAATTGAAAGTTTCAGATACGCAAAAATGATATGTCATGAGATAAATATTTCTAGTAAATATATTTATAAATATATAGCATATTTGTGTATACCAAAAAAAAGTATATATTATAAGCTTTCTAAAATGGTATAATACTTGTATAATTTTCATTGCTAGCTTACTAGAAAATCATCCTGAAAAAAATACAAATTATGATGTTTTCGTGATAATTTTTCAATCATCGCATTTAGATGCTCTTTACTATAAAAAAGTACTAGTTACATACATAATTTATACATAATATAGTAGATCAACTTCTTAGCTATAGTTTGAGGTATAATACAAGTACCTGCGCCGATTTTTACAAAATGTATTTATGGCCAAGCTCTCTTAGGCACCTCCACATAGTGGAGCGTGGCGAACGGGACGGCACTACACTTATACTGTCGCTCGCTCACTGCACATGCGCGTCTCTTTTAGTTCCTTGGCCTGTCAATCAGTGGGGTTATATACACTACTCTTTGGTTATTGAGTGAAAATGAATTGTTAATTTTTAATAATAAAACACTATTGTCATCATTTAACTTATGTTTCTGATGTATAACAACAATTACTTTTAACAATTAATTAATTTCTGTAATAAATACATTTTAAAATAATTTACGTATAGAGTACATACATATTCGAAAAATGCAAATTATACAAAGATATTTTAATCACTACTTCTATTCATTTGGAGGTTTTTGCTATTTTAGAATGCAAAATTTGTACGTAAAGGCACAACATTCCATAATCTTAACACATGCAGCCAGAGTAGTATCAAAACGAGCGAACGATCTGCCCTCTACTGATTCGAGGGGAGCTGACGAACTAGAAGAGCGAACTAGTTCGTTTAGGGGCGGCGAAACTGAACGATCTCAGTTGCGAACTACTATAACCAAGCCTACTATATACGTCCTGCCCCCAGACTTAATACAACCGCAAGGTTCTCAGATTTAGTTTATCGTGTGTACTTTCTTACATATTTATGATATTTTTAGAGCCGACCCATAAAAAACGGCAGTTTTTCTAGCATTTTTTTAATATGTATGTCTTTTACATTGCTTACACAACATTTTTTATTATTTTTCTCCCTAATTATTTATAACAAACATACAGACATTAAATACAGATAATAAACTTATCATGATTCACTGCACTCCACTCAGACGATCAAGTCCTTATGCCATTAAGACCTCCTTTTCCTCAAAGTACAATGACATAACGCATCGATGTAACAGGATTCTTGGCTGATTAGCGCACATGACTTGCTGCTTTATTGACTTCTCATCGAGTGTGCATAATAGGCTCAGCTCACAACTCTGTGGAAAACGCATGTTAATGATCTTAAATTAAGTTAAGATGGACGCGAACTTGAGTAAAACATGCAAGGACGTGATAGCAAGTGATATTGACAATTTTTTATTTTTATGCAGAAGATACCAAGCACCCAATACATGTTTTTTAATTAGAAATAAGTTTTCAGATTATGGTGTTCAAAATTTAATAATCCTGCTGGATATTAAGATATTCACGCTACTAATAGCGTAAGGATACTAATACTAATAGGATTTCTTTTCATATAAGTTTTCTTCCTACATATTTGTATGATAGTAAAAACTTACTTTCTCTCCAGTTCTTGCACAAATATTAAAGCCAGTTACTACCTGCTCAAATATTGAAAAATATTTTCCTAGTATATGTTAGCAAATAGAGAAAATAAAAACCTTTTTATTTATTTACAAACTTCATTCACATTAAAACAATCAGAAGATGAATATTGTATCTGAACTCCAACTCAAACTATTTTATTTGTCCAAATGTGAATTGAATGAAAACTGAACAAATCACTACAAATGTTTAGTGCCACTGTCAACAGTTCGTAATAAAGTTTGAGATAAAGTTATCTGCCATTTAACACTATCTAATAGAAAACGGTTGATACCAGCAACTTTATCTGCCATTTCTTACTATTCAAGACTTGTAAAACTGAAATTTGTATTTCATCTGGTAGATAAGTTCCGAATAGGTTATCAGGAACTTTATCAGCAAGTGGTAAAACTGGCTCTAAGTCTCACAGTTAATCTGAGTGCATACCTGTATCCAATTACAATAGTGCACGACATTGAAGGGAACAATAGTACAAAAAGATATAGATTAAAAAAAAAACTAATTATATCACAATGTTGACTGTATTGAGACATTAGATTGTTAGGCTGATGCCAGTGATCTCTTGATATCAATAACAAATCCATTGGCAATTAGATGAAGTAAAATTCTCTCATTTACCAACTTCACATCCACCTTTTCTTTGTTTTTCCTTCGAGACAATGATGCCAGACGGTACGCTCATCCCATTATAAGTGGTCAAATTACCACTCAAATATACAACGTCTTTCAATATTTTTAACACGTTATATTATTCCTGCTAAGCAAGGCATCAGTGAGACAGGCTATTTCGTCACAGCCTACAGCATTGAACAAAGGCCAACGCCACGCTCCTTAATTTTTCGCTTTCCCACTCGGTGGTATTAAAAAGGAAGTCACGGAGTAAGGGTCACTGATCTTTAACTTTACAGAGTGTAGTTTGGATTAATTTTTACAATATTAGGCTACTCTATATTATCAATTTTGATTTTAAAATATCTAGTATTTTGGTTTTAAAACCAATGTAGTTATTTAAACATAAAATTATTTTTGAAAATTTGGCAAAGTACCTTATTAGTTGCAGGAAAACTAGAGACTATCCTTACCATTTTATAAACACACCAAAATACGTTTTACTACCTCGTAATATCATAGAGATCAAATATTCTTGAAGCAACTTTAGATACACTAGAATTTATAATTTGGGCTTCCTTTTTCCTCCTTTAATTATGTTTTGGTGTCCTTGATTAGGTATAATCTTTCTGTTACACTCTGTAGTTTAAAAGTTTTAAGGGAACAATAAAGTTTCAATTCAAATAAATATCGAAACTGTGACGATTTTTTGTTGTTTACCTCATCGATTTGTAGTGCTGTTTTTATTAATTGAATCACAACTTTTTAAGGCTAATTAAAAAACTCGAACATTTAATATTGATAAGCATTGGAATAAAACACTTTTTTAAGGATTTTGCGCATATTTTATTTTGTATTTAATCCTGACGTTTCGATTCCTTTACAGCAGTCGTGATCACAGGATGACTAAGATAATGGTAGGACTAAGATAATCAGGATTAAATGCAAAATAAAATATGAGCAAAATCCGTAAAAAAGTATTTTATTCTTATGTGTAATGTGCGCGGAAGTGTAAGAACTAAATATTGATAAGCATTTTTATCTACGTGTTGTTACAACTGTGACACAGCACGAAACAATATAACTAGGCGATGCATTCGCTAAGCAGGAGAAGAGGAAGGAGAAGCTGGAGCGGAGCGTAATACCTAAAAAAAGAAAAAAAAAATTTTTTTTCGATGTGAATTTTTGCGAATTTCAAAATTCGGGCTCCGTCACAATTTGGTCCTAAACCTGTTGATTCGATTCCACACAAAAAATATTAAAATCGGTTAAGAACTCGGGAAGTTATGGCGTAACAGACATTTCGCCATTGAAGCTGATCCATGGGAGCTTCGCTCACTTCGTTCGCTCGGCTCCAATAATGTAGCAAAAACCGCGGTTCTGTATATTGAATAAATTTAACTTAAATAATTAAGAGTAACAGACGAAAAAAAATAACTTTACTTTATGTCGCTCTGTCTGTATGTACATCTGCGAAACTCTTGAATAGCGGTTGCACGGTTTTGACAGATAGACTAAGTTCTATTTCAAGTAATATATAGGTATGTTTTCGTCAAAAGTAAGTAAAATGTAAGAAAATTGTTTGAACTGCTAGTTAGGTAAATTATTAAATAAATGCAAACTTGTTACATTTAATTATGGTATATGATATTCACAATTTAATTAATTTATAGACCCTCTTAAACATAGGAAACCATGGAAACTCACTATTTGGCACTCTTCAATTGTGTTCAACTCCTAGAACACGCAAACATAAATCTTTTGATAGGAAATGCGAAACTTCTGGCTGAGAGCGATAATTAAGGATATATTTTTACCGAAGACAACCTCCTTGGTCAAATGGCTTACATACCAATTTTTACGGTGACACCTTTCAATATCTCAGGTTCAATTCCCGGCAGGTCGAATGTAGGAAACTATTATTTATTGGCTAGGGTCGGCTCTAACTTTCTCTGACTTCGATAATACTCAGAAAACAGGGGGTGTTTGACTATTTCAATTACTCTATCGCCATTATATTTATGTGTTTATTATATTACTAACTTTCATGAGATGATGACAAACTAAAGGTATTAAAATAGGCAAACCAGCCTACTAGCAGCACTGATAAATACATCCAGCTGAAAATCATAGTAATTGTGCGAAGTTAGAGCAGTTGTCATCCATCTACATATAAAAATCTACAAACACTTAGTCCAGACATAAGTTTTTTTTTCTTTTTGTAGTTTGATCTTGGATTAGTTTATTCGACATCCATAATGGACTGAATAAAAAGAACCAAGAAATGCTGACACTTCACAGCTTAACCGATGCGGTCGGATGCATTTGAAAACGAAAGCCGAATATTTAAAAGAAAGTACATTTTATTGCAAAAAGACGTCGGCTTTATTAACCTTATTTTCATGGTAATTTACGTCAATGACTGAGAAACGTCGGCGCGTAAAATGTGTGGAAACGCTTTACTTAGATATTAAAAAAAAATTGGAGCATGTGAGTGATTCAACTCATGTGATGTTGATACTTTCTCTAAAGGTTATACGTAGATGAAGAAAAGATTAAGTGTTTGTTTGTGGCAAAACGGACTTAAATTAAAAATTATTTATAATATTAAACATAACAGTAAAATCACAGCCAATAGAATTTGGCTACTGTAAAAAAAAAATAAGTTGACTTTAGTTAAAACGAGCTTACGCAGAGTGCCCATTTTTGACGGCGAAAAGAAAAAATAAGTCAAGTTTGTCACAGTCTGGTGTCACAAAGGGATAATTCCATTTTCAAATACTCTTATCTTATACTAAGAAAAGCAAATATAAATTGTAGTAAGCAATCTAATACCATAGATGCACTTTAAACCGACAAAAACCTTTTTTTGACTACGAAATTAAAAAAAAGTTATTAAATTCGCTATAATAGTTAAGAGCCTCGATAACCTCGAAACTACAACGTTTGGCAAGCTGGCTGAAGCGCCATCGCGATTGATATTTTTAATACATCTTGTTCTTACCTTATACGGATGTTAAAAACTTTAATTTATATTATTATTAGTTAAGAAGTTTATTCACAAAACCAAGAATTGTGGGCTAAGATCCAATTATATTGTCAGTTTATCTGCTTCATAGAACATTTAGCTGTTGATAGCAAAATAATCAAGTTCCAGAGAATAGCTATTATGAATCTTTTCCCCCAATATTTTATCAACATTTTGTTTAATTGACCGCTTGATGTCTCGAGTTCTGTGTGATAATTCTTGCACCTCTTTTATGGGTTTGATTATTTAGTAGTACCACGTGGCTCTGATTCCTTTGCTGTTTCTTATATAAATATAAAGAATTTTTTATAACTTTAACTACTTATCCTTGTCTGAATTCAATGTTATCCTATCATTTTCATGAATTCAATATCTATTCATCTTATTGATTAAATTACAAAATGCAGGTTGTAACCAGTTGTAAATTACGATAAGTGAAAGATTATGACCGTAAGTAAAATTATATTGCAACTTTGCTGTTGCCAATAAAGTTGATATAAACAATTTTATGAGTAAGGAATGGGATTTTTTTATAACATCCTGCTATAATATTATATTTATAAAACTTGATTTATTATTTATAACAGTTAATATTATTTTTGATTATTACACTTTTTATTTTCAATAAAATTCTTAATTCATAAATTTTGACATGGCATTACATGGTTTTAAAGATAAAAATAAATATAACATAATGCTGATCGAGTTCAATATTTTAATTAATCGGAATGTGTTTAGAGTTATTACCAATCAGTCTGCTACAAGGGCATTTTTGTTTTATTAAAAATAATTTAAGATTAATGAGGTTCTGCTCTTCTCTGTGTCTAGTAATAGTAAATAATAATGAGCCACCTGTCTGTCAAAATTCTGCGACATAAAATTTTAACTTGGTTACTCACTACTATTATTCACTGATTTAGTTAAAATTACACTAAACAGATTAACAGAATAAACGAAATACTGAAACAATACTTGTTGAAAAGGCTGCAACTGCACAGGTGAGGAACCAGGTAACCAAACAATCAACCATGCGGCTTTATTGAGTTTCCATACGAAAATTATGGTCAAAATCAGTAAGGGGATAAATGATTCACGAAATTTATGTCAATTCCTATTAAATAAGAAAAAAACTATTAACTGGATAATATATAACGGCAGGCTTAGCCCAGCGTGAGTGACCTTATCTTTGAAGCCTAAAGATCCCAGGACTCGAGCATTTGTACTTAAGCTGTGGGTATTTATATACTTTTCTATAAGTAGCAGGTACGTATTTATGTTTTTATCCATAAGACAAGCATTACAGTGCATACTTTAGACAGGGCCAATTGGTGTGAACGTCAAAAATAATTAAAAAATATTATATTATTTATTATAATGTTATACCTATTAGAGGTTTGTTATTAAAGCATTTTATTAGTATACAAATGAAATATAAAAATTGCCGCTGTTTCTTACTTCTTTTTACTAAAAACTAGTAGAGCTTTGGCTGTATGCTAACATCCACTCTTTTGTTTTAGTGTCTTCGATGAGATTACTCTGATTTAAAAAAATCGTTGAACTCTTGCCAATATTAAATGTCTGGTGTGCGGGTGACATCGTAAATTCACTTGACGGTATTTAAACCCCATAAAAGGATAACGACCCACATTAACCATACCTTCATGAGAATATCATTTTTACATTGTTGCAAATGTAAAAGTAATGTCGTTTTTCATTGATGTTTAATATTTTTTGCTTTAAGTGACTAAAGTGCTTTTATAGTTTGTCAATACAGAATCGGGTTCAGGGATATATAGTAAGTAAGTAAGTATCAAGATTTTGTTTCTTTTTTTTCTGTCTTTTTTTCCTGTAACATTTTATAACTGTCTTGTCTTTGGGATATACATTTTCTTAAATTTTCACAATGAATTTTAATATTAACTGAACGATATGAATGAGTGTCACATAGAGCAACAACCGCTACGAAGATTTTTTTTTCAGATTAACAAAATTCTAAGAATTGTAAACAATTTTCAAAGAGTTTCTTGTCGTTTTTATTTAACAGTGACTTGACAAAAAAGGTATGTGTCATGGTTAAGTACGTAAATAAGTCAAGAGTAAATCATAGTTCTAGTCATATTACGCTTAACGCTTACTTCTTTACAATCAGCTATCCATAAAAATATGAGTAGTTCATCACGAATTTTTTTATGGACATCCCAACTGTAAAAAAAACGTAATACAACCTTTTTTTAATGATACAAATATTCAAACGCAGTAGTATTGTAACTCTATCCATTAAAGGTACTTAGGTAGGTACTGTAAAGGTTTTTCTTACGACTGCACATTATAATATACTACATATACTTTTTATCTTCATTTCTGTATTTTCTCTAAATAGACTAAGATGTACCCATGAAGATATTTGTAGTTCCCAATATATCTAATCAATATCATTTAACAAGGAAAATATTTTTATTAAAGGATTAATCTGATTGGGGTCAAGAGCGAACCCATTCAAAATAAAATAAATAAGCTGCTAGAATTTTGTATCTGAGAAAATTATCACTAGAAAAAATCAGATTGGTGAAGAGCAAGCTTCACACGTTAGCTTATCGCCGTAAAGTTGCCTGTCTGTCGGTCTTCTACAGACTGTACTTTGGCGAGTATGCTCTAGAGCTGCATTTGCTCATACGGCCATTTCCTTTTTTCCATCAGACATCCAGACGCACTGCAGGCTACCACCCTTTCTTGGTTGCTATTCCTACCTGTCGCACCAAGCGCTTTTCAACATCTTTCATAATGCGCACGGCAAAGGAGTGGAACTCCCTCCCTGCATTTGTATTTCCGAGAACTTATAAACCGTCCATTTTCAAAGCTAGGGTGAATAGGCACCTTCTGGGTTAGCTCGTTCCATCGTAGATTCTGTCTTGGCCCCGGGCTTGATTGGGATCAAGAGCTAACCCATCCTAAATAAAATAAAAAGTTGTGATATTATACATTTACTATAAAAAAAAATTTACTTAGATATTGGCTGGGATAACCGTGTCAAATCGTTTTTTTTTTACATTTCATTTAGATATTATATTACCAACCTATTTGGACAACGTATCAGTCTATTTATAAAAATAAATAGTTGATTGAAAAAGGGTGGGCATGCCAGCGTGTACCGTATATTCCCTGATCTCGTTTGCTCATTCCCTTAACTGTGAACATTAATTACTAAAGGCTTGTACAGGTATGCAAGATCAAGTTTTTATTATGGAATCAACAATTATTGGCGGTAGAGCACGCCACCTGCCGACTAGATGGCATACCCTTTCAAGTAGCGATTTATAGGAACAACCCAGCGGTTTGATATCCCATATTTTTTATTGAAATACAGTTTATTTCAATTGAAATTAAAGCCTGGTAAAGGTTCTTTACTACTGTTCATGAGCACTGCTTTTCTGATCAACTTAATTATTAATATATTTATGAATTTTCAGCAATGCAAAAAGTGCAATGGAAAAATAAATATTTGGTGTTAGTACACCATCATTTTTCCATTCCACTTTTCTTATAGCATATAAGCGAAGAGTAAATAAATAATATATCATATCATATTGTCACTACTACACGGAATAGGGAAATAAAATTGGCAAGTTACTCTCAGCATTCACGGTTAAGTAGTTTTACATTATATTTAAACAGAAAATTTAACATGAAAATTAATTGATAAAACTGTAATTTTTAGATAGAGCTATGTGCAGTTTATTATACAAATAGGTTTTTAATATCGATAGGCAGCCTCAGCGACTGGTTTTCTCACTGAAGACTGTTACAACTCTAAAAATTTAAAGCGCAAAAGATTTTTAATTTCGACTTCAATCTAAAAACAAGTCCCGCCGCCAAAGCATAAATAAAAAGACAAATGAAGTTACAATCCAATTCGAAATGTTTTGCTCTCAATCTGTCAATTTAACGTAAGCCTTTGAATCATTGCGTCATTCCCAGGTCGATATTTTTAGTACACTCGATCGAATATCGCCCATGCGTGAAGTCGAAAAGTGATCCCCTTTGAGCCGGTGCTAAGGAAAAATGGCGCAAATATGTAACACCAAACGTAAGAATGCTTTTTATTACGTTACTACGTTCCACCACCTGTAAATATTTACCATATTTTTTTTAATTATTTATTTTAATACATACAAATACAAGCTACAGAAGTCCACTTTCAACACACCAGCAGATCATACATGGTTAAAGTTTACATAACAAAATTAATTACAAATCAACTTATAAAATGTGATGCTAAAAATAATGTCAAATTGTTAGATGGAATTAATTAAATTATGCGCCAATATCAATAATGAAAAGAAAATATATAACAAAAATAAATAATAAATACAATAGCATAAAAATAATTATCACGTTTATATAATTAAATAATTAATAATCAGAGCCTAAGATATTGTAATTCTTAAAAAAATACTGGCTTCTCTACGTATGTGTTTAATTATATCAGCAAACTAGCGGCCTGTCCCGGCTTCGCATGGGTGGACAAAATTCTTTAATTTTTTTCTAGCATTAAATATATCTAATTAAATATGTTACTCAGCATGAATGTAGCTTTCCAATGGTGAAAGAATTTTTGAAATCGGCTGAGTAGTTTATGAGTTTATTTATTGCAAATATACAAAATTACAAATCTTTCCTCTTTATAATATTAGTGTAGATAAGTCAATGTTTGTACACTGAGTGAGTATGTCCCAATCAGGAGTAATGCGCGAACAGTAGGTGCGTAAGTGGCATGTACTGTGCGTGTGTGGGTTTGCGTAGAAGCCGCGGTCGGCCGGCGGCGCGGGGCCATCGTCCCAGCCTCAGTCTGGGGAATACGTGATCTACTTTAGACATTGCATCAATGGCCACATTATTGTGGATCACTGAAATAAAATAGATAAGAATCAGAATTCTTCGCCTATGATACAGCGTGTCTAACTAAACCATACCAGCTGCAAAACGTGAGGAATACAAATAAAGGTAATACCCATAACTCCGTTTATAAAGCCAACCACCAAACTTATAAGTTCTAATATGATCATACTATGAAAGTGTGAGCTGATTTTTCAATATATACATTTTTATATTTTCAATTTGGCATTAGTGAAAATGGTACCAAAACAAATGTATATTAAAAAAAATTAGACTATGAAGTTATAATTTAATGTACACGTAAAAAGTTTGTCTATAAAAGACGTGAAGTCTCAGTGTTTATTGTACTATATATTGTTTTAAACTTTCATGGTCACTAACATTATAGTAATATAAGTTATTTTCGGGATTGCTACCATGTACCTTGTTTTTGAGTTACCGATATTATTGTATTTATTGTACTATAATTAATTCTGACATAAGTTTTTAGTCTACTTTATTGTAAATCCAAACAATACACTAGACAAACCTCGTCTATGTTAAACAACATTCATTTTGTAAACACGCTACGTCATAGTGTATTTAGGGTTGCTTTCCTCACAAGAAAAATGGAATCCTTATAGGATTACTTTATTGTCCGCCCCTCTTTCAATGTGTTATACATTTTTTGTTCTGAGATGACGAGGGCATACCAAGTTAAATAATATGAATCTTAGACAAGAAGCAAAGTTTTATGGCACAAGTAATGGATTAATTTTAAAGTCGTTAATTTCATTTCTAAGAAAAGTAGTCATTGCTAGCTACATTTGTATGTGCAGAAAGAAATCCTACATAGCCTTTCGTTACAGCAATGTTTACTTGTCTATTGGGCAGTCAACAAAAACATAACTTACAACAAACAATAACATATTTGCAGTACAATAAACTAATAATTAATGAAAGTCAGCCACGGCACACTTAATTAACTTTAGAAATGTAACAAACCAAACCAATCTAAATACCTTCTCTCACTTGTTCTTTGTTTCTCACTCTTTCCTTTATACCAATGACATAATTTTTAAGTTTCAGGACCTGATTCTGAAGGGTAGCACAGATATTACTAAGGTAAAAATGAGCAAAGTCGACCTTGTATAACTGTCGTTATGGACGAACTGTCCACATGAAAAACTACACGGAACCTCTAATGCAGATGTTGTGAATTGTTTACTCTTTAAAATAACTGCTATTTGTTTCGCAAGTTTACATAGATTACAACTAGCATGGTCGCATTTTAACGATAACTTTGCACATCAAAGCGTCTTATTTTGGTTCATGTGAGTAAGCTTTTATTAGCCTTATGAAAAAGGAACAAATTAAATGAGAACTGCCATAATATCTACTGATAAGCATAAACATTCCTGATTCATGGAATCAAATAATAATAAAAAATTGCAGACAAACAAACTAAGCAGCGCTTGTACTATGGATACCCACTTAATAACTTATAGTATACATAAATAAGTATCGTCTACATACTACATACCATAACTCAGGAACAAATGCTTATTGCTCATCATAACATATTGGATATAATAGATTAAAGATATCCAATATTTAAGAAGTAGTTATTGGCACGCGATAAGCGCGTTCAGTCTATGATTGTGGTGTTTAAATAAAAACCGCAAAGGCCAATCAACAGATGGATGACCAAAAATTTATTACCTCGCGCTCCTCCACGCTTCAGAAATGACGTTAAGCCGTTGATTCCGATTGCATATCTAAACCGTACTATGAAGTCTGTGGGGGTTATGGGAAATTCTCTCTACAGTGCTTTCATTCACAGGAAAGGCATTGATTCCAGTTATGAGGACATTAATAAGCTGATAATCATTTTAGTATCTGATGGCATAAACTCTCATTAGTTTGCAAATAAATAAATATGTTTAATTTAGTGTACTTTGTAGTAGATACTAAGCAAAAGACTAAGAAATAATTAGATGTTTTTCGCAGACTCATAGAACTCATCAGAGCTTTTAAAACGTCAAGCGCTAGGATGACACAGGACAGTCGGGAATACTCGCAGCTAAACCTGTACCTATTAGTGAGTGCCTAGCCGCAAAAACAACAGGGAACGAATCGGGAATGCGCTCTGGATCAGACTCTCAGCTTGTGTTGCCAGTTTCAAGCGATTACCTTAACAAGGTGGTAAAAATGTATTGTTATTAATTCATTTTTTTGCAAATCATTCTAGCCATAGATTGTAAATATCATTTATTTATATAAATCAGTTACCATGATAAATATCAAAAGCGAGAAAACTTAAAGTTATACCAATATTTTAATTTGTAATATACTTTCTTAATACGAATGAAACAAAACGATAATTATTAAATTACTGATTTGTTTACGTTTCTGTATCACCACAAACACTTATTTATTTATTAATCAAAATGTAAAATATAGTTACTCATAACTTAATAATCTGATCTACTCTGAATCTTGCAAAAGTAAATTATTTTTCCTGCTATAAACACACCGGAGATTCCATTTGATAGTTAAATAGCGCATATCTTTGCAAGGACCTCGTTTACTACGAGCGGCTTGTGCCTACAACCGGTTCTGCCCTTTAATTACATCTTTCCAGTAACTAATGCATTGTTTTGCAATAACCACTAACAACAAGGAATTTTCGAACGCTTCTCATTTAAAATTAGTACCCATTTATTTAATATTAGCACCTGGTCTGTTTTCACATTAAAAAATAAACCAAAGTGGCCAGTGATAAAAGGGGAAATTAATTCCGTAGAGTTTATGTTACAGGAAATCTTAGCGATTCATTTTTATTTTTTGAATTCCCCATGTAATAATTACTTTGCCTTTTCCTTCAAAACATACATTAAAACATTGAGTATTTTTTTTTATTAAAAAGAGATTTAGGTACTTTCAAAACGATTAATATGCTTACAGTTAATTATTCAAAAACGATAGTACCTTTTTTTTAATAACCGTAAAAGAAATCTAGTGAAATAATTAGTTAGCAAAAAATGATCCGTTATTAGATAATCCTTTATCATTCTCTCCGTTCGTTTTCTCTTCGGACTGATAATTGCAGTCTTATAATAATGCTAAGTATTGCTAATAAGTTATTTTATCATCCCACCTCTCTTACATTTTGTAGTGCAACTCATCGACCCAAAATGTACGGGTGAAAATCAGCAACTCGTTAAACTGCACCAATTATTTTCAATTCTTTAACAACAACACTGAAGCAAATCGAAAGCTTTTCCTTTGTTACAGGCTCAGCGATAGTAAAACCTCACACTGGTGCTAGTGTGTCAATCAATCGTGAAGCGAAGAATTCGAATCGCAGTTTCGTAATTCCCATACATCGTGAGATAGCAAGTTCAATTACCACCAGGGACGGACGAAAGTAATCGCCAGAGACTTTGACGTGCCATTCCAGACACTAATAATACCAGTAATTTGATCGTAATTCTTTATAGAAAAGTACGTTTGATAGCTTGTTTCTATATAATATGGGAAAGAAGAAACCTCAAGTATTCTGCCCTACTGTAAAACAAAATCGGTAACATTATGTGAATCACAAAAGAGATTTATATAATGTTACAAACTTTGTTTCATATATTTATAAGTATTGTGTCTTTTTACTTCTAAATGAAAAGTAATAGCATAAATAACGGAACGTCTATCTACAACTACGCTACTATTACGTAGTTAAATATATGCCCAATAATTATGTTGGATGGTAGTAGTAGCACACGTATACCGACCATTATCTTAGTTATCCTGTGATTACCGCTCTTCTACTTAAGGGAGTCGAAACGTCAGGATTAAACATAAGAACAAGAATAAGCGAGTCGAAAATCCAGTTAATGTGGTTTAATTTAAATAGTGGTATATTTTTAGATGATTTGCATTCCTTAAATTTAATTACAAAATACTGCAATTTATATTCAACTCTCTTAAGTTTTCGCAATTTTAATGTTTACACTACAATATTGGCAGAAAAGCCATTTTTAAATAACTGTCGGGTTTACTTCGCATATGGAAATATTATATAATACTATAAACGTTTTTATTACATATAACTTGCCATGTATAACTACGATTCAAATGCGCGTAATGGCGGCTACCTGTTTTATCAACTAAGTAAGATTTTACTATCTGTGAATTTATTAGTGATACAAACGCATTAAAGATGTTGTTTTTAAATATGATCATTATTATTTTACCTACGTTTATCTCGCGCTTTCCAGTGCCCTTGGAATTAATCAATTTGGATCATCCACTATATAATAGCAACGGCTGGCAGCGGAGCGAGGACTAGATTCAAATGTATCAGTTTAGACAACATTTCAAACTTTACCACACACCGAATCTTTACTTCACCTGATAAGACTAGATTGCTTAATTCATATTCACCAATTAAGAACATTTATCGGATCTTAGAGCAATGCGGCAAGTACATTAGCGATTTAGCTTAGCAGCTCAAAGAGTTGAGTGAACCGGTGATCCTTCAATGATTCGGTATAATTTAATTATTTTATCTAGCTAACCCGGTAACGCGTTGCTATGGTAACGCGTATACAATGGAAAAAGAGCGGGGAAAAGAGCGGACCGACAAACACACAACAAATTTGTGTTCTTAGATTATAGATTTAGACATATGAAAAGAAACGCCGACTAAGTGCATTTTAATGACATAATTATCTGTACCCACTGAACTTGGACGACTAAGTACTGGTGTACTTCGTGGAAGATCCCTGTAGTATGACCTCGATATCGTTATATCATCAGTCAGTACTATATGTACCATATCAATATCGAAAGGTCCAAGAGTGAGCTACCACCGTGGTGGTCTATCGATTTAGAATGAAATAGGCTATTTAACAACACTGAAAATATTCTAACAATTGTGGTTATCCTATCAGCTAATTGCCTTAAAAAACATATATCATTTTATATATACTAAGATATGTATATCATTTCCAAAATATTTGAAATAAAATAATATTTAAATCAACAAAAATTTATGAAGGGAACGTCCTGTGATTGGTGGCAACTCTGGTGACGTCACATGCGAGTAAACATCAATTCTTTCGACTGTTGATTATATGCGTTTTAAGTTTTCTGAGTCATAATTACATCTGTGAAGCTATTTTTTGTTAATCTTTCATTAGGCTTTTATATAAATACATAAGTTGGCACAACTAAACAGAGAATCTTTGGAATTCTACCACTGTATTATGTTTTTAAAATATGCAATATTTTAATCTACTGAGTATCTAGTATTATGATAAAGGTAAATATTACCTACTTACATTATAGTGATCTTCACACATAAAAAATGTATACATTAAAATGCTATTTTGGGCTCTTCTAGCTAATTGTAACTACATATTTCGTGTTTTGGGACTCGTTGAAAGAGAAACAAACACCTTGTTTATATACGTATTTGTATATTTTAACCAATAAACTTGAAGTAAAATCATAATCATTCTATTTTATAAGTTAGGAATTTGTCGACGTGTCTGTGTCGTCACACAAGTCATGTGACCAATTCCATTACAGAAACATAGTTTTTGGCGCGGTTTTGATAATTTAAACTTTAACATTGTATTATACTATTATAATACAGTAGAACAGCCAGAAATATCAATGGAGTGTGCTTATGGTGTATCATAGAATCATTAAAAACAATTTTAAAAATTACTCAAATATCGTATTGTAGATTTTTATAGGGTGAGATTAAGCAAGGAATATACCTGAGTGACCCAGATAGTTAAGAATGATTAAAACAGGGCATAATAGTCTTGCTTATAAACAATTTAATTAAACTTGTGAAGTGGTAATGGAGGTGGACACTTTGAAAGATAACTAAAATATCTGTAAGAAGATTTTTAATTTTGTGTAAAAAGTTAAATTATTGTGTATATCAATGATTCTCACTTTTTAACTACGACTAAATTACTTTTTGCTTTTTAATCCAAAATAAGACTGTTCAAGTTTTTGTTTTGTTTTTTGGTTATACATTAATAACATAAGTAGTTATGTGTCCTCGGAGCGAATTTGTATGAAGGGAAAGTAAGAACAGAGTAGTGTTCTCTTTTTGATTTTGCCGCCTTATGGCTTCAAATCAAAAAATTGGTAAAAATTGAAGGCGGGCTCAGCGTCTACCCGAGCGAGCGAATACGATAAACAGATGTTATAATAAATGAGGCTCTAAATACGTCCACATTTTTATATATTTTAGGATATAGCTAAGCCATTTATAATTTTGTTGCTAACAGATATTTAGAAATTATGGTCAGAAATAAATATTTAGAAGATTATTTATTATTACAAATGTGATCGGTAAAAGTATTGTCAGTCACGCTGACAATTCTTTAATTACTTATCTAACTTTATAAAACCTTAAAGTTACATACTGACACAATTAACCCACATGAGTAGAGCAGATTTAATAACGCAAGGTAAAAAGGTACTCACTCACGTCACGACTGGTTCATATTGGGGTTGGCATAAACTTTTTTATTTATCTTTTACTGTAGGTATTATATCATATCTTTTAAATTAAAATAAGTTCTGGATAAATCATTGGTAGCTTTACTATGGATAGTAAGTAACGGACGGAATTATGCAATATATTGCATAAAGATTTGTGTCTTTTTTTAGGGAAATAAAATTTCCGGTATTTTGGGGTATCGTACTGTTAGTACGGTTGTAGAGAGCTATATGTCTGATGCACGAGCCAGTGCTGAACAGATCCAGTGCCATAATCAGCGATAGTCAGCCAAATTAACCTATCTCTGCAGGCAGTCTCCGAATGGGGCGATGATAATCTGGTAAGGTTGAATCCGTCAAATATCTAGGCGTGTTTTTTCTCCGCTTAAAGCAGTCCATTCGACTTGACTTCTACTTTCCGTGGTGTATCCGTGCCGATCACTGACCATCTTGAGCTTCTCGGTTTGTTGTTGCCATAAACTCTCAATTTTTGCTCTTTCATTAAGAGCAAGGCCCAATTAGCTTCAAAAAAACTTGGTATTCTGGCAAAGTTGAAAAGGTACTTCACGCCGCACTATGTGGAGGTGCCTAAGAGAGCTTGGCCATAAATACATTTTGTAAAAATCGGCGCAGGTACTTGTATTATACCTCAAACTATAGCTAAGAAGTTGATCTACTATATTATTTATAAATTATGTATGTAACTAGTACTTTTTTATAGTAAAGAGCATCTAAATACGATGATTGAAAAATTATCACGAAAACATCATAATTTGTATTTTTTTCAGGATGATTTTCTAGTAAGCTAGCAATGAAAATTATACAAGTATTATACCATTTTAGAAAGCTTATAATATATACTTTTTTTTGGTATACACAAATATGCTATATATTTATAAATATATTTACCAGAAATATTTATCTCATAACATATCATTTTTGCGTATCTGAAACTTTCAATTAGAGTTTTGACAGTTGCCGAAATTTGCCGAAGGTCTGTAAATGATGTTATTTGATAATAATAATAATAATAATAATAATTTATTGACACAAAACAATAACATTACAAAACATCAACAATACACATAATGAGAAGGTTAACAATATTGGTTATTGATAGGAAATTTAATATTTTTATACAGGAAGAAAAAAAAAGTTGCAACTTCTTTGCACAACATAATGCTATCTATCATAACATGAAATAGTAATAATTTCTTAAAAATTCGTGGGCTAATCTATTTGTTTTATTAGTTGATATAGGTTACACTTGTGATATATTATTAATTGCGGTTTATGTTTTGATAATGTATCGAGTATTTCTCACCATTTTTAGTTCGCCTACAAAATAAATTATCAATAAAACACATA
This sequence comes from Calamotropha paludella, assembly GCA_927399485.1. NCBI lineage: Eukaryota > Metazoa > Arthropoda > Insecta > Lepidoptera > Crambidae > Calamotropha > Calamotropha paludella. Next base: position 13,824,268 of record OV656804.1, on the reverse strand, counting down.
GGAAACCGAGTAACCAAATAATGATAAATAGTTTTTATTCCCATACTTTGCACACGTTTCAAATCAGTTATTTAATATAAAATAGAGCATCTGCATACTGAATAATTACATACTGTTTTTCGTTCGTTATTGTCGTTATTAAAAGTGTATCTAACCACCTACTCTCTCGCAATGAGTAAATTCCAATGTACCAGACGCGACCTATGTCTTGTTTTGATTGAAAGTGACGGGAATTATGTTGTTGCTTTAACAAGTTATATACGGAATAATTTTATCAACTTTTCTGAGGCAAATATCGCTAAAATTGTCGCGAGTGTACAAAAAAATCTTATTACGAACTTTCGTCAACGCTACACTAAATCTGGCAGAAATAAAGAAAATTTTTTAAATCAGAATAGCATGTGGTTGAATGCCACATTCACAGTAAATCTGGAAGATCCTACTTGTGAATCTGAACCTTCGACATCGACGGGGAAGCGAGGACGCCCTTCTAAAACCTACGAAGACAGTTCCGATAGAACACAAAGACGAAAAAACAAGGAGTTGCTTGAAACATGTGGCCTTGATTTTATACTGAATTCATATCTTCAAGGATTGAGATCTCAAGGGGAAACGGAAGAAGCATTCATTGTCGAAATTTTACGAGTATTACCCATAGATAAAAAAAGTGAAATACGTCAAAATCTTTTAAATGAACCGGCACATTTAACAGCGTACTCTAAAGATGAAGCTCTCAGTATTTTTATAGAGTTGGACCTTAACATGGCACAGTAAGAAAACATGAGAAATTGCTTAATTGCGAAGAACTGCGTATTATTTCCGTCATATAAATCGATTCAGGAAGCTAAAGGAATGTGCTACCCACCAAGATCAAGCATAGAAATTAATAATATTACAGCAAAAATAAAACTGCAAGATCTGCTGGATCACACTATTGCAAGAATTTTGAAAATCAATGGTGTATACAAAGCTGGCAAAAAACATTTAATGCTGTATTCGAAATGGGGCTGTGATGGCTCAAGCGGACAAAGTGAATACAAGCAAGTCTTAACTGAAGAGGATGAGTTAATTTCTGACACAAATTTATTTATATCTTCATTAGTACCTCTGAAACTTGTTGATATTAATACAAATGAAACTTTGTGGGAAAACCCTGTTCCATCATCAGTAAGATTTTGTAGGCCCATTTTAATAGAATTTTCAAAAGAGACACCAGAGAAAACTACAAGTGTAGTTAATGAAATTATAGCTCATAGAAACGCTCTCACAACAAGCTTAATCAATAAAAATGGTGAAAGTATTGAAATCAAACACACATTATTTTTGACAATGGTTGACGGGAAAGTGGCTCAAGTTTTGTCAGAAACTTCATCAGGTGCTGTATGTACTATTTGTGGTGCAAGACCTACAGAGATGAACAATTTAGAAAAAGTACAAAATAAACCTGTTGACGAAAATTCTTATCAATATGGGCTTTCGACTTTACATTGCTGGATTAGATTTATGGAACTAATTTTACATATATCTTATAATGTAGGCTTTGAAAAATGGTCTGCTACAACGACAGAAAATAAAGATTTGAAAAAACAAAAGAAGACATATGTACAAAGAAGGTTCAGAGAAGAACTTGGTTTAAATATAGATAAACCTAAGCAAGGTTTTGGTAACAGTAATGACGGTAATACAGCTAGACGATTTTTTCAAAATTATCAGTGCACTGCAGAAATTACCGGTGTGGATGAGGAATTGATAAAACGATTTTATGTTTTACTTCAAGTTATGTCTAGCGGAAAAGTAATTAATGCTACGAAATTTGGACAGTATGCTTTCGATACAGCACAACGATATGTTAGTAAATATATGTGGTATTATATGCCATCATCTGTCCATAAAGTCCTAATTCATGGGGAAAGTGTAATTCGGCATTATTCAGTGTTACCTCTTGGACAGCTCTCCGAAGATGCCCAGGAATCAAGGAACAAAGACTATAAACGATTCAGACTTCATCATGCTAGAAAATGCTCTAGAGTAGCTACAAACGAAGACGTTTTACATACACTTTTGTACACTTCAGACCCTTACATAACAAGTTTAAGAAAACCTTCTAATAAAAAGTCTATGGAACTTATAGATGAAGCTGTAGAGCTAGTAGAATAATATAATTCTATGTTATTTTCTTTTTCTTATTATATTTAATTAATAAGAGTAATTTTATGTGTTTATTTTGTATTAATTATAACATTTAGGTCACATTGTTTAAAATTAGTCGTAAATTTATGATAATTTTTCAATATTTCATGTTTTGTATTTTTTTACAATTATTAAATATATTTTTATATGCATAGACTGTATATTATTTTAAAGTACGTTTATCTCAGATTACCTAAAAAAAAAATCAGCTGTATATCTATAAAAACATGGAAGTTATAGATTTATGACCCGAAACCGACTCGATCTCCACATAGTGCGCCGGCACGAGTACTGTTCTCATCTTTGGGTCGGTTCCGCCCAATTCCAGCTCCAGTCGCTTGAGTCCATTGAGAGGAGGGTCAAGAGGTTTATCGGCAATGACGATTTTTTATAAAAAGCTCAAAACCCTTGTGCATAGACAAAAGGTAGCTAGCCTATCCTTTTTTATAGAATAAATTTCGGAGAATGTGCACAACCTTGTTCCGCCGTCCCCACCTCTTCATCGGACAACCAGACTCACAAAAAGCCGCCACCATTATGTGGTGGATATACCAAAGAGTCGCACTAAGCGTTTTAATTCCAATTTTGTGATACGTACCGCTAAGGAATGGAACTCTTTACCTCAATCTGTGTTTCCTGAAAAATACAATTTAGGGGCCTTCAATTCAAGAGTGAATTGGTATCTTCTAGGCAAGCGCGTCACATCCTGGATCGCATTGTCGCTTACCTTCAGATGAGATAGTGGTCAAGCGTCTGCCTATTAAGTATAAAAAAGGGTTTGTCTGAGTTCTAAGTAATATCTACATTTTCAAATGTATCCTTTTGCAAGTATAAAACAATTTGATAATGAAGAAACTGCTATGTTAAATTTTTACTTGAAAAAATTCCAACTTGAGTCAGGAGTCAGGAAGGGCTTAAACTCACATTATCCCGGCGAGTGCTTTTCCAATAGCGAGAGAATGTGGTTCCAAATAATATAAAAATTTAACAGTTAAATTCTTCAATTATAAAAAAAGTTTATGTTTTGTTTACATTTAATTGTACCACATATTAAAGGGGATTTAAGAAACGATTATTTATAACCGTCTTTGACCGAATAGCACTTATAATTTCCTGATAAAACAGAAAACGGTGTTTCTGTTAATAACTATAAGTGCTGCAGTTTTTGCCTATTAAAACGTGGCATGTCATCAACTAATCAACTTTTATGATAATGGCTGTGTTAATTTAACTTTTTTTTACATAATTGGTTAAATATGAAGTTAAAAAATATCAGTAACTTCTTTTAGCAGCATTATTCTTAAAAGCAGCATTATGATGTAATATTAACATAGCACATATATATACTGCAACAGTTTTGATAGATTTTTTATACCAATTGCGTATTTCACACTAAACATATAGTTACTAATTCATCCCTTGGTTTTGTTCCATCATCATTACGATGCTTACTACATGGCATACGCCTTCCCCAAGGATCAGTTCTACGCTGCCCACATCCAACGGCTTCCCTCAAAATAAGTGTATCTACGTCGGATATTAGATATCGAATACAATAAGTAATCAAGCATTTGAACTTCACAAAAATGCCCTTGCAAAAATTCGATTCCTTATAATTAGGTGCAAATGCAGACATAACTACAAGTTAATCTATCTACTGTATTATCAATCAATTCAAATGTCAACATTTCATATGAAAAACGTCTTGATCGAGTATTAGGTAATAATATCATAAACCATTCAAGATAATTTATTTCAAGTGCATTGAAATAAAGTTTGTTTTCGATTTCATTTCATTTTCATTTAACTCCAATTTTTGTGAACACTTAAAATGTGTTTTAAATAAAGTTCCTTTTATTTTTTAACACTTTTATTTAGAGTTATTCTCTGTAAGAAAAGTTAAAGTAAAAAGTCATTTCAAAGAAATTTTTTTATGATCAAATTTCCTTTTAATGGCCAAAAACTATGGCTCATTAATTTTTCCAATATTTAAAAAAAACAGGGAATATCAAAATAAATGTTGCCAAATAATTATCAATTATCGCTAGTTTTATCTTCAATTAAAACTTATATTTCATAAACATCGTTATTTCTGTACAACTGATCAGTTTATGAAGTCCATTCTTTTTCTCAGTTCAAAAAAGGTCTCAGGTCTTAAAGACCTAATGGATGTTAGATGAATATTTTAAATACCTCTCTTTATATGAACTATACGAAAGTTTAATTTCATCTTATTTTAAAATTAACCTAAACATAATACTAACTTCTCTTTTAAAGTATGTACTTCTGTACATACACTAATCAGTCAAAGAAATTTGGTATATATTTGTGTAAATAATATTTGTGTCTTGCTTATTTTTTTTAAACGACTCGCTTTACAAACTACACTCACACAAAATACCTATCTCATTTTCCCAATCCGTAGAAAGCAGTCATGTGAATCACGTACTTTTGCCAACAGAGGATACGATACATTAATTTCAACTACCATATGTAATCGGAATAAGGACCAAATTCGTAAATCTATTCAGATATAGACCAGAACTGGAACGACCTCGAAGGTCGTACGGTTGCGCGATATCCGCGTAGCTGCTCAAGCGGTCGCAATTAACAAACTATGCGCTAATGCCATACACAACTTTGTTTACAGAGTTATGAACCTATTTACTAGTAATTTACCCTTTTTTGTAAGTTATTAAGTTACGTGCTCTCAGCGTTTACGATTATACTGAAACGATTTAGCGTAATTTACTTTAATTTATAATTAATAACGTATGCAATAAATTTTAGTTAAACGTTAAGGTAGATTAATTGATAAGAAGTTCCTTTGGCCGACTCCGGTACGTTTCGGTCGCGTCAGTGTTATAGGCGATCCTAAGATAAGTGTACATGATCAACCACTAAAGTTGCACTTGATTGCTTTTATACATGAGACATAATGCACTTTACATGTTATAGAGTATTTGCAGTATGTTGAATAAGAACTGGATCTAGTTGGTTTTTATTTTCTAAGATTAGAATGAGATTTAACTAAAACTACATTTAAATTATCATGTTCAGAGATAGTCAAATCCCTGTTCAAAGATCCCTAGTCAAAGATAGTGGAAAGCCTTTCGCATTGAAGATCCTGGATTTGAGTTATTATTTATACTAGCTTACCCGGCTACGCGTTGCTGGTATGGTAACAAATACACACACACACACACACAAAGTATTGTCATAATATAATGTAGATAGATATAACCTATTTTCGTGTATCATATACAAGCGACAATTGACTTACTGTTTGTTTGCCCTTAAATTTGGCTCCGATGTCGCTAGCCAAATAAAATGATATTGGCTATACGGAAATTGTAACATTCCTATAGGTTAGTGACTTGCTGGAACGGCCGTTCTCATTCCGATACTTCCGATCCAATCTGAGTCCAAGGCAAACAGATAAAAAAATAAGATGAGTGACATTTCTTGGAATCGTTGGAACGAGTTTTAATAACCAAGTCGACGATGGTAAAGGCCTATTAATATAAATGTATATATTTACTTATAGGTCAATTGGTAAATTCAAATAATATTAATATATTTGTTTTTAATTATTTTCTACACCACGCATATGACACATTTGTATAAAACATTTTTTCCAAAAACCTCCTCCTCCTTCAAAGACACACATTGCAAAACCTGGTGATGAAGTTAGCTCTTTTTGCAAATAATAACAGTAAGTTGGAGATCGGTCCCCCTGCCCGAGTTTCTTTGCCAGTTCTTCTCGGAAGGGCCTCCCAATTCCCGAACTGATAGTAGACTCAGTAGTATACAATGTAATCGTAGTGGGAATTTAATAACTAAATAAAATGTAAAAATAAAACAATTTGATTTATATAGAATTTTAACAATTAGGAACGTGCCTGATTAAAATATAGTAAAGGTAGTAGAAAATATATGGCAACCATTATCTTAGGCATCCTGTGATCATAATCAGGATAAATATAAAATAAATTATGCGCAAAATTCGTAAAAAAGTATTTTATTCAAATTTTTTTTTTGTTATTCTTGATATTGACCCTCTCAAGGATTCTACATTGTTATTGCTTCTGCAACTGCAATTTAAAGAATGGGTATTGCTTTTTTGACTTTTAGCGTCAAACAATCAATATAAATTCTATAAAAAGAGTTAAGTATAAATTTTAGGTTTATCGATCATATTCGTCTGATAGTAAGAACATTATAACAAATTAAACGAAAAATTGTTCATTTTACTCTATAGCTCATTTTAATTAATATATGTTATGATATAGAAAGAAAAGAGAATGCAGGAAATCGAGGGAATGGGGCTTTGCACACTTTTATGAGCAGGCAGAAGGTGTCAAAAAGGCCCGGCTGGCTGTGCATAGGGGCGTGTTAGTACCGACTCTAATGTATGGAAGTGAATCTTGAGTATGGCAGAAGAAGCACGAATGTATTATTAATGCAGTAGAAATGAGAGCTTTAAGAAGAATAGATGGAATGAATTTGATGGATAAAATAAGGAATGATGAGATAAGAGAGTGGTGGGGTGTGGAAGAAGATATAGTGGCAAATATAGAAAAAAAGATACTTAGATGGTATGGACATGTACAGAGGATGGACGAAAGGAAATTGACAAAACAAGTTTATGAGGCGAATGTGCATGGACATGTCGGTGAAGACTAAGGCGAACTTTCAGGGACCAAATAGAAGATGTCCTGAACAAAGGTCAGGTTAAAAGTACCTGTTAGTAAAGTAGATCTGTTAAGAGTTGAAGAAGCGAGAGATGTAGGTACATATGTATGTCAGGATCGTGGAAGGTGAAAATCTGTAATCTTTGTCTACCCCTGCGAGAAAAAGGGGTGATTATATGTATGTATGTACTACTTTCGAATACGCTTTCTAATTATCTACTTATTATCTATCACATTACCAAGTGTTTAGATTATATTTTTACGCTCGGTTGATTACAAAGTCCTAAAATAATTCCTTGTGGACAAAAATGTGTCGCTCCACAAGGATCAGAGATTTAAGAAACAAACACTACGACTCCACCAGTATACATGTGAGAACGACGTGCTGCTGCCAAGAAAAAAATATATAAAAGGCAGGTATATTCCCAATTTGTTTACGCATTCAAACAGAGACCAAGTAAAGCCTTGATTAATTAAGTAAAGTAACCTTAAACATTAATTTCCTATTGTTCCGATTCTGATTATTGTATTATTAATTTATAATCTTATCCACTTGATTTACACAATATATATGCATACTACTATTAAAATAAATATATATTTTTTTAATTTTCTCATTTAAGTTTCAAACGCTCTATTGTTGCAGTGTTTATACTTATGATGATATGCTATATTTAGAAAAGCTGTGTTTATTTCTTCAAATGACACTAAATTGACAAAATACTAAATAATAATACAATATTCAATGGGAATTTTCGTTAATTAATATTTGAAATTATTGTACATATCAACAAAGCTCTTTAATAATTACAATTATTAACATGTTCCTATATAATATAGCTATTAGGCATCATATGTTTTAAATATTATTTTTACAGTTTTGCCGCAAAACTAAACCATTCTTGATGTTACTTAATTTTTAAAATATATAACAATCATTTAAATGTACTGTAATATGTTTGTCTATGTACTGTACTGCTTATAGTTAACATACGCCCATAATTTCGGGGAATGTTGTTCTATCCCGCACTCATATAGCCACTTGTAATAAAAACAAACTAATAATAAAGAGAAAGGTTTTCTTAGAAACATTACGCTGGAACGAGGGTAGAATTTAGAAGGTTTCGCAAGAATAAGCCGTTCGCATAATGTAATAACATAAAATATCGAATGTGCCGTCCTTGCCAAATAGGCAAAGCTAGATTTTATTATAATATGGTGAAGCGTTTATTTTTCCATAACTTTTCTTTTGCTAACCAGATATTAAAATGAGTTTGCTTTTAAATTGCTATGAAACAAATCTTTGTATTTGAGTGATTGCCATAAAGTCCCTTTTAAAGAAACAATCTACCATTAGGATAACGAATTCAAATGCGGTCGTTTAACCTTGGGGAATAAAGAAAAGAGTGGTCGTCCTTGAACAGGTGTCGACGAAAATAACGTGCTCGCAGTGAAAAATGTAATTCAAGAAGACAGACAAATTGGATACGAGGGAACTCAGCATAAATTGTAGAGTGGATTGGGAAGCGTTTAATAGATTCTACACGAGTACCTTCGCGTGAAAGGGATAGCTTCACGCTAGGTGCAACGCAACCGCACAGAAACTTAGAAGCAGGCCCTTTTGAAATGGAACAGTGATATGATTAACAACTTGAAGCAGACTTATCGCGGCGCATTTATGACATTGTAACTGTAGTGACTCCGGAGCCAATAAAACACACCCTTTCTGACGCACAGGTAGATGTATAGACTGCGTAACACAGGAAGCTTGCGCACTCGCCTACGGCCGGTAAGCGACTGACACGTCGATGTGTTCGCATACACTACATCCCTTCTTTATTTGAATTAAACAGTAATGTTTCATAATTACAATTATTAACATGTTCCTATATAATATAGCTATTAGGCATCATATGTTTTAAATATTATTTTTACAGTTTTGCCGCAAAACTAAACCATTCTTGATGTTACTTAATTTTTAAAATATATAACAATCATTTAAATGTACTTGATAACAGTAAACAATTAATAAATGAATCAACCAACAATCATTCATTAATCATATACTTTATTTTAAGTGAACTACATTTCAACGATATTCTTTTCCAGTTTCATCATTCCGACCATCACTCACTTCCGTTATTGTAATCCATTTTGTTACTCAGAGGGGTTGGAATTGGAGGAACTTTGATTACATCTTTCACCAATACTTTTCCCATAACTCTTAGTTTTTATCTGTCGCTTTTCTTCTAACATCCCCATACTCATTCCCTTTTTCTTCATTTGCAGATCTCTGTCACTTCTTCTTCCGTTGTTTTGTTTTCCATATAAAATAGAATAGTAATAATTTATTTCACACACAGCAATGCATATCTTAACAAAAAATACGCATATAAAAGCAACCTTTCATTTTATTATATGTGGATGTTTGTAACAATGTATTATAATAAGTATAGGTATATCTTGTATATAGTTTATTAACACATTGTTTATATTAGTGTAATCATAGTATATATTTTATTGAGCATTGACTGACCTAAATACCGACTGCCAGAAAGATATTGCTTTTTGGCAATAAGACCGCCATTTGTACTTTGTCTGTATGTTTGTCTCTCCTTGTTTTTTTTTGTCGTGTATGATATACAATAAATAGTTTTCTATTCTATTCTATTCACATCTTCGCTCCGACACACTGGCAGACGTGTCAAAATTCACAATCGTATTTAACTTTTACTATGAACTAGTATCGTTCCATCATATATCATAGATTGAAAGTTAAATATTTTCAACATCGTGTAAAACTGTTTACAAATATCTAACAATCGATTAAGATGGAATCAGCTATAATAATGTATTCATTCCTAAACGTAATTTAAAACCTAGTGTTACCCCCCTTGCCATAATGACGACTTCCATACGTTCCCTCATAGACCTAATCAGTGTGATAATGGTTTTTTATATCCTGGTCCCACTCTTCCAAGGCGGCATCTTGAAGCTCTTGTAGGGTGGTTGGAGCAGGTTCATGTGCCCGAACCCGTCGTTTCAGATCGTCCCAAAGATGCTCTATCGGGTTCAGGTCTGGACTTTGCGCTGGCCATTGCATAATGATTTTTTGGTATCATGATCCAAATCAGCCCCATTTAATTAATTAAACCACCCGATCTAAAATAAAATCGGCACAAAAATACAAGTCGGACAGGCCATATTATTAGGCCATCATGACTCAGTGAACCAACCATCTTTGTTGTTCAAAATCAAAATGCAAGTTTTATAAGTTTCTTATTTCAGGTATAAGAGAAATTTGCTCTTGAAAGCAAAAACAATATTTCCTTTTATGTAGATAGTAGGATTTTGTATAATGAAATATTTGTAATAATAAGAAAGAATTAGAAAAAATATGACTATCCAGTCATATTTCCATTATATTTGTGGGTGTAGGATATTTGCATATAGGTGGCTGGATTGGATAAAATAGTGTCTATAGAAATCCCTCTATAGACACTATTTTATCCAATCCAGCCACCTATATGCAATTATCCTACACCCACAAATATAATTGGTTACCAAGTAAGAATATGTTACAATATTTAATGCATCAGCAATAGCAGATGAACACTCACTGGAAAAATAATTTGGAGATGCCTTATAAAGATTACAATGAACGCAGTAATTAAATAATGTATGTAATGCTCCTATAGTGCTTTTATTGGAGCAATATTTTTAAAGTTAGTATATTACAAGTAAGAGATACTGATGTAATCGTAACTTAACCTTTTAGACAGACGTGTGTTTGTATATATATGTATTATCATTATCGTCTTGTAAATTCGAAGATTATTAAATTAATTAATGGTTTCATATCAAGTAAATTAAATACAGACAAAATAAATAATATACGGATACAAATAAAATAAGGATCAAACATAATAGCGATTTTTCTCCATTCTACGCAGTACGAGTAAAATATTTGTCTTAAATGTGGATAAAGCCATAACCAATCAATTTTATTTATAAATTTTTATAACAGACTTACAAAGGCTGCAAACTTATGGCGGCAGTAGCCCATCCGTTAGATGTCGGCTTTTACCTAAGCGACCAAGTTTGGTGATGAAGCTCGCTGAGGGACTTACGATGCGGACCATCTCCAAAAACACAAATGTTTAGCTTACCACAAGGGGTCGACGGGAATATTAATAACGTATTAATACTCTTTATAATAATATTTCGGTAAATAATTATATGGCAAGATAATAAATAAAATATAATTAACCTGTGGTATTATTATTTAATACAAACTTGCAAATCAAAGAGCAGTTGATGGCGCCTTTTCCTATTCACGTACATGTTTCAAAATAATGTTATCAAGTGGGTTTAGTTAGATTTGATATATGTTTTACTGAGATAACTTGTTCTGTTTACCGATTATGTAATAACATAATTTGGTCTTCTTGTGATTATACTGAAGACGACCAGAGTCATCTTGGTTCCAGTATTTGTTAAATCGTTATTTGATGCATTGCTGTAAGATAGTGTTTAAAGTTTAAATAAGATACATTAAGACAATTAGCACATGAGAGTGCGGAGCAGGTGCGGCAATGTCATCTGGATTCCTCCGCTCATCCCTCAAAAAAACCAGGGTTTAGTTAGGAACGCCATCACAATTAACCGGCTGGGAAATGTCGTTTGACATCCTCGGCAAATAAGTCGGTCTAGACACCTGTTCTTCTCTTATTAAAACACAATTTATCTCGATTACCTTTAAATTCATATTTAAATACAGCAATGACCTGACTGAATTCAAGTTTACCTGTCTTAAAGGTTTTAATTTCAAAATCTTTATCCTTCCTATCATTTGATTAGATCATACTTCTCTATATTTATGAATGTCTTCTACTTGATCTTGTAACGGCTTCATCCGAGTAAACTGATAAGAAATAAACGCAATCTCTTCGCAATTTTGCATGTGGATGAGTTTTAAATACACACCAGTTTGATTATGTTATAATATTTACAGTTACAGGAAATTACATTAGGTTTTAAGGGGAGTCAAAAAAAAAACGAACAATAAATTCGTAGATCAGTTCTTTGAATTCATTGTTCTACTAGCGGCCTGTCCCGGCTTCGCACGGGTGGACAAAATTCTTTATTTTTTTTTAGCATTAAATATAGCCTATGTTACTCAGCGTGAATGTAGCTTTTTAATGGTGACAGAATTTTTGAAATTGGGTTAGTAGTTTTTGAATTTATTCATTGCCAACATACATAAAATACAAATCTTTCCTCTTTATAATATTAGTGTAGAAGTGTAGTGTAGATGTGGAATGGTAGTGACGTTTTGTATGCATGTGTTAGAATTAGGAATAATTCGGAGTGTATTAATTATGTTACTTAATCATATTCATTATCATTATTTATATTTAAATGATTATTTATTGATTTACTAAATTGATTTATTGATTGATTTAACTATGTACACTTTATAGTACAATATTTTTCATCATTGTCTTTGATCTAACGTGTTACCTGTCATAGCATAGACAACACAATCGGTCCACGTCACCTCCCCGCCAGGCGGTGGAGTGACGCGGTGCCTTTATAATGCCTCGCACTGAGTCAGACGGTCTCTTTCTTTGGTTGACGCTCAGAGCCGGCGGACGGCCGGTAGTCCTTATCGGATTATATTCAGCACTAATCGTTGTGCCAAAGATAAGTATATATTGGTAAAGTGCGAATATTAATTGTTGAATCATCATACAATATAAATTTAGAGCATTTGAATATTTAGTTTTCCATTTTGATGGCAAATACATGACCTAGATGAATAAACTGATTTTGGCCACTTAATAAATACTTTATTATCTACCCTCTTTTTGATATTTCATTTGATCAAAAGAAAATATAATATTTCCTCTTTTCCGTTTGATGACATCAGAAGTGGGATCCACACGCCCTGTACTAATTTTTTTTTTCTTTCTTTCAGCATGTGACCAAGGTCGGTTAAATAGTTCGATATAGACCCTACGATGCTGAAGGGATTGTTGTTGGCAATACGTGATGCTCTACCTCGTTATGATACTAAAAACTGTAATTTGAAACCACGTGTTCAGCAAACGAGTAAATTTAATGAATCGTGACTAAAAACTACTAAAATATTTATTCATGGCTGAGAAAAAGTAACAAAAAAAAATAAAATAAAAATTAATGAATACCTACAAAAACACACATTGCAAGATCTGATGATGTGGTTAGCTCTTTATGCAAATAATAACAGTAAGATGGAGGTCGGTCCCCCTGCCCGAGTTTCTTTCGCCAGTTCTTCTCGGAAGGGCCTCCCAATTTCCGAACTGGTAGTAGACTCGGTAGTATACAATGTAATCGTAGTAAGAATGTAATAACGAAATAAAATTTAAAAATAAAACAATTTAATTTTAACAATTTGGAACGTGCCCGATCAAAATATTGTGGAGGAAGTAGAAAATACATGACAACCATTGAAATATCGGGATTAAATATAAAATAAAAAGTGCGCAAAATCCGTAAAAATAAAAAGTGTTTTATTCAAGTGTGTGGTGTGTGCGGAGGTGTAAGAACTAAATGAGAAATAACTAAATTTCATATTAGGTATTGGTGTAAATTGTAGTCTGATAAGGGAATGTCTAGCAAAGCGTCTTAAATATCACTTCTCATCATGTTACTTATATTTCGATAGAATAGGAAAGGCATGTTATCTACACGTCTTTTCGAAAAATTTTAGTGCCTGTTACTACATGTTCTGATTCATCAGGCTGGCCGAACAGGCTTTGGAAAGTTCAAATTTTGATTACAACTGTCTTAAAATCAACCGGATTATATTCTCTTCGATTATGAACAGGTCGTACTGCAAACTTACCTTACAGGCTCGATTTAATGAGGTTACGAAAGGTAATGAACATAACTTCATAGATGAAATGCTTCTATAGAAAATTAACTTGTAAATAGTGATAATGAAAATGAACTTGTAAAAAGTGATAATGAAAATGAACCTGGAAAATAGTGATAATGAAAATGAACTTATAAATAATGATAATGAAAATGAACTTGTAATTGGTGATAATGAAAATTATTTATTGAGTAATAGTGCAACAGAATCGTATCATAAAAACAATGATTTAGAATAAATAAATCAGTTGCTGGGTACCGCTATGCTTGGTGTCAGTTTGGTCTTCACTAACCAGCAAGTGATGGAACTGTACATGTCTAGGCATAGAGGTTTATAAAAAAAGATATGCTGGATAACCATGTGCTTGGTGTCAGTTTGGTCTTCACTAACCAGCAAGTGATGGAACTGTACATGTCTAGGCATAGAGGTTTATAAAAAAAGATATGCTGGATAACCATGTGCTTGGTGTCAGTTTGGTCTTCACTAACCAGCAAGTGATGGAACTGTACATGTCTAGGCATAGAGGTTTATAAAAAAAGATATGCTGGATAACCATGTCCTTGGTGTCAGTTTGGTCTTCACTAACCAGCAAGTGATGGAACTGTACATGTCTAGGCATAGAGGTTTATAAAAAAAGATATGCTGGATAACCATGTGCTTGGTGTCAGTTTGGTCTTCACTAACCAGCAAGTGATGGAACTGTACATGTCTAGGCATAGAGGTTTATAAAATTAAGAAACAATAACTTGGTTTTATGAAACGATATCTGATTTATGTCGGTGTTTTTTATATAATCTCAAAGTACTTCGGGGACGAAGTACTGTCAGTATGGCCGTGTTAGAATTAGGAATAATTCGGAGTGTATTAATTATGTTACTTAATCATATTCATTATCATTATTTATATTTAAATGATTATTTATTGATTTACTAAATTGATTTATTGATTGATTTAACTATGTACACTTTATAGTACAATATTTTTCATCATTGTCTTTGATCTAACGTGTTACCTGTCATAGCATAGACAACACAATCGGTCCACGTCACCTCCCCGCCAGGCGGTGGAGTGACGCGGTGCCTTTATAATGCCTCGCACTGAGTCAGACGGTCTCTTTCTTTGGTTGACGCTCAGAGCCGGCGGACGGCCGGTAGTCCTTATCGGATTATATTCAGCACTAATCGTTGTGCCAAAGATAAGTATATATTGGTAAAGTGCGAATATTAATTGTTGAATCATCATACAATATAAATTTAGAGCATTTGAATATTTAGTTTTCCATTTTGATGGCAAATACATGACCTAGATGAATAAACTGATTTTGGCCACTTAATAAATACTTTATTATCTACCCTCTTTTTGATATTTCATTTGATCAAAAGAAAATATAATATTTCCTCTTTTCCGTTTGATGACACATGCTTTTGTTATTTTCTTTGTTATTGTGAGGCGATAGCCCTAAAGATATTTAGTGATGTTGACAAATAGAGAAGCGAGCATTACGCGGCAGTATTCGACCTACCATCAATGTATGTATTCGTACATTGTTTGGTCAATGGATAAAATTAACTTTACTATTACTTTTACCATTAACAAAATATAACACACGGATACCAAGTATTTCAAGAAAACAGAAAGTAATTAAAAGAAGCTTTTTTAATTTGTTGGTGGATATGTGGACAGGTTTGTTTTATGCTGAAGTATAATTGCTAACATCCCATCAAAATAAGTTATCGTAAGTTATTTGTATTTAACAAACTTCCACTCATAAAAATTTAAACATATATTCAAATATTAAACTATGTATATCTAAAAGAACAAACAAATGTTTAGAGAAAATCTCTTTAGGCCCACTATTTTGTTAACGCATATCTTTTTAAATACATTTCTTATACTATTATGTTAAAGATACCACTTAAGAGTAAAATTAAAAAAATCTGTACTATGTGTGTATGTATACTATTTATATATACTATAAGTGGAGAGAACTACATAAAAGCAGTCTTGAAATTTCCGAAATCTACAGGATAAAACAAAAGAAGACCACATATATAATAGATATTTCTGTACCAAACACACATAACATTACAAAAACTATCACCAAAAAATCACAATAATCCCAAGTTCCACAAAAGACTTCAATATTATGTAAATGAAAAAAACAAACTAAAACATAATAATAAAATTACGAGGTGGTTAAAAGCAATATTTCCCGGAAGGAAAGAAATATTTCTTTATGTCCATAAATAAGAATCCATTTAAAGCAGACAAATATTTAAATTCAGATCTATTATTATGATAGCGAGCTAGTCAAATAATAAATTCGTCGTGTTATTTTTTAAATTATTTAAAATGACCTATAAATATTGTAATAACATAATATAAGACATGAAAATAATTGTATTTCGGTTTTCGCTACAACGTGGTTCATTACAATCAGTTGACTTGGAAGTATTAATTTCAGACATTGAAATCACTAAAAGAGTAAAAATAATATATACCAGACAAAGTACTGTTTTCATTTTTTCCAAAATTAATTATTTGCAATCATTTTTGTACCCGTTTTTGATATAATGATATAGAAAATCTAGGAAATCAAATTCATTCAACCTCATTACAAAAAACTTGTTATAAAATAGATGTCATAATCTGAGGCTGTATTACTTAGGAATATGTATTTGAAAATAAATTTATAGTAAGCTTCAGTTTCTTTCAAAGAGTTCTTCTTGTCTGTATATAGAATTTTTTGATAAGTGTTATTTTTTTTGTGATGTATATACTGTGAAAGAAATAGCATTGCAAATTAAAACAGATTGTCAACAAACAAATGCGGCAGGTCTGGCGGAGTTGTTGATTCAACACCGACTCGGACAGTGAGTGTCTGCACTTTTGTTCGAAAACAAAAGGAAAAGTAAACAATGAGCGAATTGTAAGCAATAATAATACAAGTAATGAATGAGTGAACATGATTCTAATATGGTTCGTGCGGTGCCGGCTTACAACTTCGTGGAATATGTAAATGGATTAATCCACTTCGCATTTAACAAGGAATGAACGAGGAAGAAATGTAAATTAGTTACATTTTCCTACATAAACATTGGAAATGTTGCTATTCATAATTTAGTTAATGACACAAAATTATGTTAAAATAAAGGTATTTCACGTACCCAATATTATGATATTTCCGAAACTATCCTAGCTAAATAAATTATAGTTTTGAAAGTATTTATAATACTACCTTGATATTATTATACAATCTGTAAGCATGACAGCTTGTCGTAAACAATTTTAAAACTACAAAACTTGTATCTCGTTGGGTATGTTATTCCTATTCCATGTTTGTTATATTAGTATGGGATAATTAGGTGTTTAAATATACTATGATATTTATTTAAGCGTAGGAACTTACTGAAAACAAAGCCGACAATAGTTTCTTCTAAAACAAATATCATTATTCGATTTATTTCATATTACAAAATTACTTGAAATAATGAAAGTTAGTTGTTCTTTTATTCCAGTTTTGATGTTCTACCCTAAGTTTAATAGCAAAACAACCAACTAACCGTTCATTACTCGTATTACTTATTACAAAATCCGATAAAGTAAGCAGAGTGTTTTTAATTATGTTTGGTTTTCTATGTTTAGTATGTTTTTAATTGTACGTATTTATTCTTTATATTATAAATCGACGGCGAAGTGCCAATAACACCTAACTGCTAATTTCAAAATAATACACAAGCTGAAAAAAACGTTTGATTTCGTGACGAGTTAATAATAAGTTAAAAAAATTGTTTATTTATTTTTAACATGATGAGCTTGCAATTGAAAATACGCTTAGGAAATTTCAATCAAACATGCACATAACGAATTTTAATTCTAAATGACAAAAAAGTGAATTTCTCGACGAATTTCAGTTAGGTCTTAGCACTTTGCCATCGAAATATTATTTACACGGTGTGTAAATTAATACAATTGTTGCAGTCACATTCATAATTAGTATTTTATAGAATTCTTTTCTTTGTACTTGAAGTAACAAAAACCCTCTCACAACGATAATTTGGTTTTCAAACTATACAGAGCCTACTATGAATATTAAAATCCCGTACAATGCGTTTGTAACTACTTAACAACCGTGACTCGGGAACAAATGCTTCTGCTCATCACATAAACACATGCGACTGCCAGGATTAGAAGCCGGAGCTTTTTAGAACTTGAGCAAGTTCATTACTGTTGTATTAACTAGTCAAATGTTTATATACAATAAATGTTTTAGTTATTGAGCGAAGCTCTCTTTTAGGCAACTCACAAATTCCGCTTGTCCCTCTTGCCCCTCCTGCCTTGTCCCTCCTGCTACTTAACGGTTCAACTGATTCGAACGAATTTTGGCATGAACAAACATGATTATAACCTGACGGACATAGGCTATGTAAAATAAAGATAAAGATTTTACCATGCGGGAATAATCACAGAAAGAAAAATTGAAAAGCTGATCACAGCCAAACCGCTGAGACTACATTGATGAAATTTGGCGCCAAAACTCACAAACGAAGGTAATGTAGTTCTTCGCTCAGTATTTGCAAATAGCAGCATGCATTGCAGACCTAGTTAATTATCGTTTTTGTTTTGAATACCTTGCTCCTCATTTTGGAAAAGTAGACAATGACTCAGCTATAATTGATGTAATCATTTGGGAAAGAAGAACTAACTAATATTGCTCTCTGAAGCTTGACTTTTCGATCGCGTCCCACCAGATTCCCCAAAAGGCCACAGGAAGAGCCTGAGTCAGAAGCCGATGCTATTCATTAATATGCCCACGCTCCTTTCACGACCATCAATAGACCTTTAGGCCAAACATGACGTAATGTGTTTATTAATTTGCATTTCTATTGACGCCATACCATTTTGTCCGTTTTGTACAGGTGTGGTAATGGATATGTTCGCGATGCATAATTACTAGTGTGGTCGGTTTAGTTTTAAGACTGTATTTCCGTATTATTAGACGTTAAATCCTTTCTTTTTTTTACTGTGTTTATAGGTGCATAGCTAATGAAGAGCGCGTGGAAGATTATTTAACACATGCTAACACCTGTTAAAAAGGCATTTACTTAAAATAAACTTTGCTTACTTTCAATTCGGTTGTGTGTTTTATAAATAAGCAAGTACCCATTTATTGTTTATTTTTATGCTGAATTAAAATCAATTACAAATAAAAAAATATATAGGTAGGCATATGTTTTTGGTTTCTTTTATTCAAAATTAAATTTATACTTAACATCACGTCACGGGAACGATTTTAAAAAGTTGTGTTTATTATTTCTAGCCTTACTTAAAAATAACTCGGACACTGGCGATGGCTGACTACTTGGTATTATTAAGTAACAGTACAGGTACATGTTTTATGTGGCTGGTATTAAAGCGGCTCTATGTGACATGCTGTTGAATACCTTATAGGACAAGTGCTTTAAATATCTGCTGCGCATCGGTAGTAAAATCAAAGTCATAACGATGAAGAATAATTTCAACTACATTTGAATTTATAACTTACGTAATGCCGATTAAGGTATATTTGTGGATAATCATACACATAAGCAAAATGGTAGATTTGGCGATAGATTTCTATGCAGAGGTCATGGTTGGACGTGGTGAGGCATCACAGTAGCAATTAATGTTCATGGCAATGACCTGGCTACAGTTTGTTGCACTCGATCACGTTGACATAGCATAGCGGCATAATAACTGAAGGGTTGGGAGAAATTCGGAATATCTAATGAAAAATTACCTTAATTTAAAACGTGTTCGCTCGTAAATTAAATGAAAAATCTAGCCTAAACGTGCTATGACTACTTGTTTGTCATCACACTGTTAACTTTTTAACTTAATTGTTATTTATAGCCAGGAAGTTTAGGTAAAATGCGGAAACAGGCAATCCAAACACCTCCATACAAAGCAATTGTCAACACTTAACATTATCAAACCAATCAACTTGTTTCCAACAATACTAATTAAAAGGTATACATCGATCAGTGAAAATGTTTCTAACCATCTAATGTGTTTTTTGTAGGAAGTATAATCACCGGATACAGAAACCTTGATGGCAATATCTATCTTGGTGCATACTTTCTACAATGATCCTCTCCAATTAACGGAATGATTGGCGGAGCAGATGCGCACGCGACTACTTGCCTTTCTTACGCTGAAGAAGCGCTCATTGTTCGCCGAGTGTAGATCCGATTACCCGATAATTTGCGCTGCGAGGCGCTTTGATACAATATAGCAACCAATCATTAATTTTCATTGCATCATACTTTTAGAGTAACATAAGAGAAGTTACATTTTTTATTCGATGTGAATTTGAGAAAAGTGCTAAGAGTATTAATTAATCATGTTTTTTTAAGTATTCATAACTTTAATGTTTCCTCTACTGAGATCTTTGGCACTTCCTCGTGGATAAATATATTCTATAGTGGGCACGCCGCGGAGTGTGTTAAGTTGATGAAGTTACTGTTGATGCAATCTGGAACAAACGGCTAAATGTGTCTTCTTCAAGACTATATGAGTAAAATTGATTTCGATCACCCTTTCCATGACCGCATCTTTTCGGAAGTTGTTTTATATATGCATTGAATAAAGACGTTAAAAATTGCACCATCAAGTTTCTCATTACTCTCGAGTCTTAACCGATTTAAATAGTTTCGTATAAATATTTTCGTCTAAATACTTTCGTAGGTATATACGTTTTCGTATACCGTTTTGTGGCCAAGGTAAACCCTCAGCAGACAGGCCTTGGTTTGATCTCTTTTTTTTATTTTTTTTAGTGATGCTACAATGTAAATTAAAGATATCTGTGACTTTTATACCATAATGCACACAACGCAAAAAGGACGTTTGGAAACCGAAAGAACGCATAATGTTTATTATTAATAATATCTATTCTAGTTGTCACGATGAATGCCTGTCATTGGACACTATATCGTTCAAGGTAAATATTGTAATTTATGAAACAGTTAGTTGAAGCATTAACACATTTCAAAGTTCGTGGCCAGAGAGGTTTCCATATTTTCATACACTCTATTTCTATGTTACCTTTATTATTGTTTTATGCAAATATGTTTAGTTTTATTTTTGCAAGTTATGCCAAATTTACTTAGAAATCGTTTTATGCAATAAAATAGCCCATTGTACTGTAAACTGGTTTTATTTTAATTCCTTGGTGTGCAGACTGAGATATATTTTAAAAATAATATGTCTTCTAACTGTTTTACGAAACTAACATGACTAGTAGATAGCTGTACTCGTATAATCTCATGTTGTATTTTTTTAATTTTAACATTTAGAAATTTATTCAAATTGCGTATAGCCGTAAATTAAGTAATATAGTTGCGTGCGCTTTCACTAAGCATGGATTATATCGATATGAAATCGTGTGGTGCCCTCTTTAGAGTGTGTTAAAGATCGAGTAATAGTGTGTCATTATTGCTCGTAATACACTCGGCGTCACAAAAATCGTACCTTTTCATTAATCGGTTTTAATCGCCAATAGCTTATAGTATAGAAAAGAAATGTAATGCAATTTGAAACCTAGTAAAAATACATTTAATTATTTTTAATTTAACAGTTATTAGATTTAATTGATAAATCATGGACTCTTGAATACGGGACGTCAAAGTGGTTACTGGCTCAGCACCCTATTAATTGCGCTACCTTGAAAGGCGCTATAAAAGCTACTTGTCAAATATTGATTATTCGCTCTTAAGACGTTGAAGAGAACACATGTCAAAAACAACACCTATAAGAAATATTCAGATATGGATACTAATCCTGAAGAATCTGATCAAGTGATCGCACTACTGCAGTTCAGGGATGTGGCAGTGTGATGTTGCTCGACAATTGAATTGAAGCCGTTTCTCGGTCCATCGAGTACGCCAGAGGTTCGAGGAAACTGGCAGCTACACCAGAAGGCACGGATATGGGCAACAATGATGTACCTCTGAAAGAACGATCGCTTTATCGTCTCTTCATCATTGCGAAATCGGTTCGCCATCGCTGCAGAGCGTCAGCAGCAGCTCCGCTCAGTAAGAGTCAGGGGCAACAGTAAGCGTCTCCACTATAAGAAGAATGTTGCGATAAAAGAAAATCACGGCCCACAGAGCCACTACTGGTCCGAAATTGACTAAACAAAATCGAAGAAACCGACTACAGTTCGCCCGCGTACATATTGACTGGACAATAGAGTTGTGGAGGACTGTTTTCTTCTCATATGAGACAAGAATGTGTCTCTATTGCAACGACAGGCGTAGAAGAGTATACAGAAGACGGGGGGAACGTTTAACGCCTACGTTTTAGCCTGTATTGAAGAGACGGTTAAACACGGAGGCGGCTCGTGCACGTTCTTGGGTGACATGTCAATCGATGGCATACCCGTCCTTGTATGCATTTCCCGGACTCGAGGTGCTCGCGAGCAAGGCTCTCTAACAGCTCATCGTTACATCACAGAGATACTGGAAGAGCACGTGGTCCCGTATGCCGGTTTTGTCGGCCATGGGTTCTCTCTAATGCACGACAATGCGTGCTCAGACACCGCGATAATTTTTGTGACTACCATGAATACCATTGAGGTGTTTTGCACAAGTAGTATATAGCTGATAAAAAAACTTGGTCAACGGAAATCCACAACAATAAAACTTATCGAGACTTATACCATAAAGTTTCTATTGCTTCTATTTCTTTTGTGATTCTTAAGCTGTTCTGTACAATTTCCAATAAGAACAATAGTTGAATGATAGATGCGGTTGACACTTTACATACTCGCTAAGCTGAATTATATTGCTTTATACCTTAGTTTTTTATTTTTATTAGTTAAAGTGATAAAGTCATTGTACTCGAGTTATTGATGTGATCACAAGTGTCATGAAACAATTATTTATTGCTTACATCGCGGGTAACACAGACTCAGGTTATTGTCATTATTATACAATACATCAAAACAAAACACCGTCAAAGCAAAAAGTGTTTTGGTTTTGCAAAAAGGCTTTACAGCGTTTGTTACAGCAAAAGAAGGATATACAAATTATTTTTACTTATTATTCGCAACTTTTATAAGAATATTAATAACCTAAGTTATGATCTTATAAAACTTCGATTTTTTTAATGAAGACGTAGAACCCAATTTGCCATTATTTTTTATGATTTAAACAATTATACGGCTTCAAAAAGCAAGTTCATGGCTACGAAAGGTTCGTGGCAACAGTGGGGACTGTTCAGTGGTTGACCACGTCGTTAATTCCTTACATAAATGTAAGCCGTTGTATATACTAACAATGTGGATCATTGATTGTGGTCGAAATAGTAAAAGTTTTAGATTCATTTTATACGTGCCTTTTTACTCTTTACATGATTTTCTTTTTAATTCATATTACCAATATGTCAACCATATTATTAACATTCCCACTGTTTCCTCGTGATAATATAAAATCCACGCCAAGGTCCACGTGTATAGTACACTGGTGTACAGGTTGGAACTCAACCGGTGGGCTACGGTCGCTTCAAGGTTACAACCTTAAAGAAGAGATGATTTTATTTCGCGAAGTCCGGTGATTAAGCAAAATTAGACTCTATTAGCACGTGTTTTTAAATGCGCAATCACCGGATTTCCTGACATTGATTTTCAGATCCGTCGGCAGATGGCACATAAATTCTACTTCGATCCCAATTTTGGACGTTTTTATTTCTTTTATTATAATGTGCATTCAAGTAATTTACTAAATTCTTTAAAATATAATATGTAATAATACAATAGTTTATATTGCAAGGAAATAGCCAAAATGTACCAGTCGAGAATTAATCGATTTTGCAAATAAAATGAGATCTCTTCTGTATTACAATTGAACATATAGATGTCAGATTGATTCCTCTGGGTTATGGCCAGTGGCTTTACTTGTTACGAAAATTTTGGGATCTCTTCGGCACTTACTACGAATTATTGTGGATTGCGTTCCTCGTGTTAATTACTATTGATTGGTTTGACATTTTATGCTCTCATAATTAATTCGTTAATCTCATTGTGTACCTACATTTATTAAATAAAATACGCTGGTTATTTCAAAACGTAAATTTAAAGGAACCTGCACTATGGATACTAAATAAGGAATGTTATTCATAAATAAGTATATAACAACCATGAATCAGGAACAAATGCTAATATTCATCCCATAAACACATGCACCTATTTGGAATTTGAACTTAGGACCATTGATGCAGTAGGCAGGATCGCTACCGTTGCACCAACAGGACGTGTGTAATCGAATTCTCACAATTTTAAACACCTTTTTGAAATACAAAACCTTTTTAATTATTTCAAGGTTACTGAACCTTATTACTTTTTGTCTATGATCGAGCACTGAATCAACATTCAATTATTTTTTTGTGACACTTATTATTACCCGGCTCAGTATAATGGTAATGAAGATTATTCATAGATAAACTGTACGCTTCGATGTAAAACTATTGTAAGTGAAATATTTTGGTGCCGCTTTTCTGTCAGTGCTTAAAATAATGAAGTATCTATGTCATGTTATCCGACAACGACGTATCGATGTCTCCACTTTTGGGGCCTTTCGTAAAAACCGGGCTATCATACTCCTATGATCCTCCTTTGAGTTAACGACTACTTTTACTACTACAAAACGTATACAGATCCAAAAGCAATTATCAATGTGCAGAACTTATATGAAACTATTTAAAAAATTGAAACAATTAAAATAAGTAGCTTTATTCTTTATTTACTTCATATTTTAAACTCCGATGTTTTTTAAGATAAAAATATAAAATAAACCTTAAGTGTGACATAAAGCAAAATAGCATTAAATTCATAACCAAATAAGTTTCTTTCTAGGGTAAATATGGATTATGACGGATATTAAAATAACCTAGAATGCAACGGTAATCGGTTCAACTCGCAATCCGACCGTTCATGTAAATTGAATTATCTGCAATGCGCGCAAACCATCTTAGGTGGTTAACACACTGCACCGCGCCCCGTCGCGTAGTGCGTGGCCGCAGATTTTATTATTGTATGCAAGAATCTCAATTAATATAGAAAACACGCCTATGACAACACACTGCCGACGCGGGAACGCGCGGGTAGGCGCCCCACGCGCAGATTCTGCGCGGGAGCGCGGGGCGTGAAGGAGTAGGGTCAACTTGTATTGAAAATCTGCGCGGGGAAGCAGATTACACCGCTAAGTTAGGCAGATCTGCGCCTCCGCGCGGGGGCGCGTTTTCTGTCGCTACGCGCACCGCGGCTTCTGTCGCTACGCGCACCGCGGCGGGACGCATCTCTAGTGTGTGAACCGCCTTATACATAAACTAGGGCTTTATGCTTGACTGGCTTGACGCAACAGATGACGAGCTACTGCATAAGATAAATAAGAGACACGCGTAATGCTACTGTAATCTTGTTGTTTTCATGGCAACATGCAAAACAGTTCCACATTTCAATCTATCAAAATCAACATAGAACTAATCATGAAAATAAATATTACCTATGACAAAATATTTATTGTCTCAAAATTTTATCCGCGTAGGTAATTACCTGATATTTTTTATATTATTTTTTTTACCAACCACATGTTATATCCTCTCAATTATTAAAAAATTGATTAATTTTCCATCAGTTGCTTAAAAAAATGTATTTATAATGATTTAAATACCATTATTTTGATAACCCGACAGAAAATAGTTTTTTGAGCATTCATTATTTTCTACAAATAGCTAATATTATGTAATTTTTATTTCACCTACCTATACTTCCATCACCCACCAACACGGAGCATTGATAATTCTAAGTGGGTACCTATAGATAACGGATCTCGATATATTGATAATCCTAAATTGAAAAGCAATGGATATCGCAATAACAAACACTTTCACATGGCTTAATGCTGAATGACGATAGATACCTAGTTTTTTCACCCGATGCACACATTTCTAGTTTGTCGAACGGGCTAAAGTAAACGCTCCATTGATCATAAAGGCTAACAATTGTCGATAGCCGCAGTATTCTATCGTGGCATATACTAGGTCTGCAATACGTGCTGCTGTTTGCAAATACTGAGCGAAGCAATTAGATTTTTGAAGGGTGATTATTCCTATATGGTATGTCCGATTTCAAAAACTTTTTTGCACATTAGTCACGACCACAATGTGAGTTTTGGCGCCAAATTTCATCAGTGTAATCTCAGCGATTTGGCTGTGATGTGGCAGCTTTTGAATTTTTCTTTCAGTGATTATTCCTCCATGGTAAAGTCTATATTTTTTTTACATAGCCTATGTCCGTCAGGTTATAATTATGTATGTTCATGTCAAAATTCGTTCGAATCGGTTGAACCGTTAAGTAGTAGGAGGGAGACAAGCGAAATTTGTGAGTTGCCTAAAAGAGAGCTTCGTTCAACTAGTATCAATGGTACTTGGTAGCAGTCAAATTATATATGTAGCATGTCTGCATTAATGATTTGAGATAATAAATAGGTTCTATAATTAAAACCAATAATATTACTTATAAACCGATTATAGTTACTGTTAAGAAATGACCTGGTTGAAAAGAGACGACTTAAGCGGGTTTCACAGTCATCCGTTTGCGCAGCACGATCGAAACGTATGTGTTGTTATAAACACACGTAACAAGTGCCCTAATATTTCGACGGTGCGTATTTGACAGAGCTGCCCAAACGCATAAGTATAAAAAAACCTTACAACTGTTCAAAGTTGACGTTGTCATCTTATAATTTAATAGTGGCAATATCTGTTCTAAACAATCTCTAGATTGAACACACGTTTAACAATTTGAAGTCCAGAAGTACTGAATTTCCAAGATAACTTAATAAAAGTTGATTCCGTTATTTTTATAATATACTAGCTGGCCCGGCCACGTGTTGCTGTGTTATAAATTAAATGAAACGTATCCTATGTCCTAAGTCGGAACAAATCCAGCATAATGAAAAAAAAACATCAAAATCAGTTGAGTAGTTTCGGAGTTCATCGCGGTCAAACACTGTGACACAGAATTTTTATATATATTTTTATATAAGTGATTCTTACTCTTCACAGAAAAACAAAAACCATGCAATTGAAATCAAACAATAATAAAATTAATTTATACAGGTGATGAACATTTTGCAGGCTTTTTTGCAAGTTAATTGTATTGTATTAATGTAACTTATTTATTTTGTTTTAGTAAAAAACGAATAGAATAATTTATTCACAATTTAACTATCTAAGAATCAGACCAATGCAATATATAGGTAGGAAGTTAGACATGATCCGTGTATCCTCCTACGACTATCCGTCTGAGTTTTATAGATTAATATTACAATAGGCGTATTAATTATGACATACGCAATTTGTGATAACTATAATTTTCTCTACAGATATAATTTAATATCACTTTCTTAACTAAGTTTGGCAATAAAACGAGAAAACGCTATCAGTCTTCTGGAAAAACAAAAATATAGGGAATATTTTTAAAGTTTACTATACCTAAAGGATTATTGATAAGGTAGTTTATGATTTTTTTTTTTTATTATTACTTCCATTTCTACAAAAATCTTAAATAGATATATCAAATAGTAATGCAGACGTAAACTTTGGAGACATACCTACGACGACCCTATTTAACCAATTGAATTGCGTTTATGAGTTTTACATTACGTCCATATTTATTTCAGTTTAACTTTTTAGGTGTTATGGTATGGAAATTACAAACCAAAACAGACAAACAAAATTTACAATAATAATTACATTTTGACTCGATTTCTTTCACATTATTCCCTTTCACATATTTCCCTATTCTTTGATCTATTATATCTAAATATGTCTGTACTACTGAATGAACATCTTCTCTCCAATTAGTTTAACGCTAGTTAATAGGCGCGGGTGTTAATGTTTAACATTATTAATAAAGAGATAATAATAACGAAACAAACAAAGTAATTATTTCATCATTAACTTGATAGTAATAGCCTATTCTAACAGTGTATTTTCACGGATCACCCACTGAGGTATCAGCTAAAGTGTATTGTGGAGCACAGGATTCCAACAGTAATGCAAATACTCTTATTGCAACACTTTGCAGTACACGCATATGCAATGCCGGTGTGTGGCAACACTGATAGTTTACTAAATTACATGATGCCCAAGTATACATACTACCCACCAAATTAAGTATTTATAATGCAACGTCCCAACTTTAAAAGCATCAAAACTATCTTTTTTGATTACAGTATTTCATAATAGACTGAAAATACAAATTAACCACATCTTTAACTAATCTAAATATGCAACTGAACTCAGTTGCTGTAATAGAAATCATTCGAGTGACTCGTATACCTATTTATTTCATGTCATCTCTAGCTGTATTTAGCAGTTTCACAAGAAATAATCGCACAAAATTAGCAATTTTTTTTACACAAACTCCATGACTACACCATTAGAAAAAAAAAATAGTTTTTTGAGATCCTTGTGTATAAGATTTTTTTGTGATTGTTGTTAGTCACAGATGACCGCAACAACGAAACCGGGTTTTGGGACGGCGAGATCCTTAAATGGACCTCAAGCCGAGAGTAGTGAGCCATCATAGTGGTTTTCTAGATGAACGGCATCTCCCATGAAGGAGTCTCCGAGGCCTACTCCCAAACCGCACGTTCGAATCTTTGGGCCCGACCGATAGACGACCGAAGTTAATACCGTGACCTTACTCTGAAATCATATCGGGCTCGAGAATTTAGATCGGAGTCACGTGACAATTATCGTAAACGAAAAAATAAACGAATGATTAGTGCGGCCAACTATGAAATCTTACTCCTCGGTTCCGGTTTATATCTTTTGTTGGTATTTTTCAAAATTTACGCTTTTGTGTTATGTAAAATATTTAAATGTGTCTTTAAAATGAACTAAGAAGTTGCAAAACCCATTAAAAAGTTTATTTCTCTCTTTATTTTGTAAACTATTTTAAGCATGGCTGTATACTACTGGCTTTGCCTATATTATGTCATAGTTTGTAAACAAATCTTAAATCAGGAAGTTTATTAGGTTAGATTTTGTTTTCACAAATGTTCTACATCTGCTTTTGTTAAATTAAAGTGGACGATTGCAAAACCTAATCCCTGTCCCACGGTTTTCTAAGTATTGGCAGATTCCATTTTTTGTTCATAAACATGATTTCTTCGGTTTGTTAAATTTTTGTGTTTACGTTATTCTTAATTGGTAGCTCGATAGAGTTGTAATACTGAAGTAATACCTTATTATAAGTTTTTTTCACTTCCCAAAATGGTTCCGATGAACAAAAGGTACCTTTATTATCATTGTGAATTTTTATACTATTCTTACGAGAAATCTTATGTCAAACTCAAACCTTCGGTCGTGTTTCGTGCGTTCAGAGTAACCTCCGATACTAGAAACGTCATTTAAAGTTCGGTCGGGACGATCTTCGCAACGAATGTATTTCAGAGTCGGAAACGCATAGAATCACTACGGCGCTCTAGCCGGAAAGGTTGTGTATAAGCGTGTGATCAAAAATTACCCGCCGCAAACCCGTATCAAATTTTTAGATTACATAAAATTTATTTAACAATGACATAATTTAAATTTTGACAACTTATTTACGTTTATTTTAAATATACAATCATAATTAACATACTTCGTATGTAAATAGATTTAAATGAAAAAAATCTATTTGTGAATTCGAAAATTATTTATAATATTTATCTATACATATAAATAAAATTGGAGTGTCTGTTTGTAATATTAAAATAACCGTTTTTTACTACATGCATATGAATATATATACGGTACATACACTAAAATAACATTTGTCACAATTTTTGTCTGTCTGTCTGTCTGTTTTTCCGGCTAATCTCTGAAATGGCTGAACCGCTTTTGACGGGACTTTTATTGGCAGGTACCTTTTGTAATAAGGAGTAAGTTAGGTTACTTTTATTTTATCTATACATCAATACATATAAATAAAATTGGAGTGTCTGCAAATTATAATAACTGAGCCACGGCAACGAGTGGCCGGGTCAGCTAGTCACAAATATTTTGATTAATATGCGAAGAAAAATATGAGAAAGAACAAGGTATCCTCGCTCTCACAATATTGTTGGCTATATTTTTGCGGACTTATTATGACTTATTCATGAAATACTGCCGCAAAAGGAATACAAATCCAGCATCTGTAAATACATCCTGGTGAGAAACAATTTACTTATGGCATTGATACGTATATAATATAGTATATTATTAAATATTAATTACATGAACTAAGTAAGAAATGATAATAAGAAATCTACTAAATTCATAAAGATTACTAATACTACGCTTCAAATATTACGGATTTTTTTTCGATATTAGTAAATCAATATGTGTCTTGATAGTAATCCAAGCTATCAAATTAATGTAGTGATTAATAATATGTGAAACTAGACAATGTTTGCAGAATGAAATACCGCATTCCATCTCAATCCAGCTGAGCAAAGTTGTACCACCAACACAGTTCTTTATACTTTGTTAGTTCAAACAATCAGCATACACTTACTACACCGAGTAAAGAAAATAGTTTTGTTCCATTTTCCTACATCGTATGTTTATTTTTATCCGTGTGGTGTCCGGTAGAGTAGAATAGCATCAAGCCCTCACACTTAACGGTGTCGTAAAAGGCTACTAATGATACTGAAGGTGATGATCATATACCTACCGTAGATCAGAAAATGGAAAAGTGCATTTTGTGATTTTGGTCTTTTATCCGCCTGCTAAGGATAGACATTACTGAAAAATACTCCCATATTTGCAGGAGGCTTCTGCCCAGCTTATTAGGCTGAGATAATGATGTTTATTTATATGCTCAATTCTTTAAAACGCGATGTAAATTGTTACTAAGATTTTATTAAAATGCAGTTCGTCTTTAATAAGCACACTGTCAAAGTTATAAAAAGAAAATAACAAAGGGGGCATCCATTAATTACGTGAGCTCAGAATGGGGGGGGGGGTCCTGTAAAATCTTACCAAATCTCATTTAAACCGGAGGGGGAATAATCGAAAATCTCACGTCAACTTTAAAAAATATAAAATACTACAGATATTAAAAAAAAATTTTAAGTGTTCACTTTGCCTAAATTTTGTTAAAAATATTTTTAGCTTCAATCTCACGTAAGGGGGGGGGTCCAGGCATATCTCACTAAATCTCACAGAAGGGGGGGAGGAGTCTAAACTGATCGAAAAATAGCTCACGTAATTAATGGATGCCCCCAAACCTGGAATATTAAAATAGACCAAATACTTCCTCTCACATAAAGCAGACAAACGTAATAGCAAACCTCAGAATTATTTTGTTACTCAGTTATATTACCAAGGTTTGTTGAACTTCTTACAGCTAAATTACGCCATTGTCACCGCATGGCTCTTGCCGCTGTGTCCTAAATGCGCACATTGTATTAACGGAATTGCCCACATTTCGGCGGTATTGTCTCGTGCCAATGGATCGCTTGGCATATTACTTAACCGACCGAATCATTGGTGGTCGGAAACCGAGCCATGAATAGTTGCACAACGTAGTAATATTTTATTCAAACTCAAAATTTAATTGAATTTTGTTTTCTTAAACGAAATAAATTATTGAGTAGTTGATTGATTGAATTATTATGGGAAATAAAACACATTACTGGTTTACAGAACGCCATATTTTCCATGGTCTTATTTTAATTTTTATATTTTAAAAATATAACAAAATGAAATTTATATTAATTTAAAGATAACGTATCTCGATAACGCATTAGACCTAAAGTAATACAGCTAGGGTCACAATTATCTTAATTACCAAGGGAACACGGTTCTTTAAGGACCCTGAGTTGAATTAGAACAACATAATCCAATAAATAAAAAGTATTTTGTGAAAAAGACCCGCAAGTGAATAAACTGTATTGTTTGTTATAGAAGCCAACAACAATAAGTGTTGTTTAAATTTTTAGTAATCCATTATTTGAATGAATATTGTTCGATTAGAAATTCTTAATATACAACGCTATTACGAAGTGGAAACATCATATAGAAATAAAATATAAATATAAAAGTATACATACACTACTTTGTCTTTATTTTATTAAACCGATAGTTAGCCAAAAATAAAATTACTTATAAAATACATACTCCAAAGGAATCTTTTTACAATTTGAGACTTGTGTTACTTACTCAACTACACTCGCGCGCAAAAGTATTGAATTGCTTACTTGAAATTGGTTCCGCACGATCTTGAGTGCTAAATAATTAGTTAATTATAATAAAAATATACTTGGTAAAAGAATTAACTACACTCGCGAACAAAAGTATGATTGCAGGATTCTAAAAACTTCACCAGAGAAACTATCAAATACCATTATAGAGTAATAAATGTTCTGTGCAACACTTGTAATAAAGTTTCTCTATTGTTACAAAATTTTTATTAAAAACAAATATGTAAAACGAAGTAACTGCTAATTTAATTGTTCTAATTTCATTACCCAAATTCATTAATTAAAACCGCTCACTCATAGAAGAATTACATATTTGCTCACCAACCGTTATAATCGGAATATACGCGCGGCCCAATTTTTTTGCACGAAAACTACGTTATTTCGCTACTATCGAGTTAATGATACAATACCAAGAATAGCTGTAAAATTTGTTTTTTTTCTATAATTATTATTATCTAATTGTGATATTACACAATATGTACAGTCGACTCTACTACAGTACTCTTCACTCGGACTCTACTACAGTACTCAGATAAACCATTGAAATAGTTTTACGAGGGAAAAATGGAAAATGTTATGTAATTTGTATGTTATAAAAAATAAACAGAACATAGATTTTTAAAAAAACCGGCCAACTGCGAGTCAGACTTGCGCACGAAGGGTAGTTAAGTAACGTTTGTTCTATGGGAGCCCATCTTAAATATTTATTTTATTTTACTTTTATTATTTCTTATTGAAATAAAAATACAACTGAGTATTTTATGAATATTTCAAGTGCCTACCTTACTGATATCGAGCAAAAAAGGGCAAAAAAAATCGCGTTTGTTGTATGGGAGCCCCCCTTAAATATTTATTTTATTTTGTTTTAGTCTTTGTTGTTTTAGTGGCAGAAATTCATAATTTGTGAAAATTTCAACTGTCTAGCTATTGCGGTTCTTGAGATACAACCTGGGGACAGACAGACGGACGGACAGACAGCGAAGTCTGATTAATAGGGTCTCGTTTTTACCCTTTGGGTACGGAACCCTAAAAACTGTCATATTTTGCCATTCGATTTTCCAAAACATAAAGCTATTGAAAAAAAAAGTGGTAGGTTGACAAGATGTTATCCGTACTTTGGCAAAATCTTAATGTAAAATGGAGGAAAGTAAATAAGCACCGGTAAAGGGTCCTAGTTTGCGTATTACCAGTCAAAGGAAAACAACGTGTTTTAAAAACGCATATTACATGGCAATACAGATATTTAGCAAGTTTTCTGATGAAATAAAGCCTTACTAAGAGCAATTATAATACTCATATTCTGAAATATAATTCTTCTTCTGAAAATATCACTGTTTTGACATTTTTAATTAACTCAATGATTCAATAAGTATTATTACCAGTTTTATTTTATCACAGTAATTATTTACTAGACATTTTTTGTATATTAACATAATTAATAGAATAATTGATGTTACGTAATTTAATAAGATCCTCTGCAACCATATTTTGTGAAATAAATCTACTAAATTATTGATTCAATGGAAAACAATTATTAAAAATAAATTAAATATATGTTCAAAGGCACTATTTATCAGGGTTGCACTGGATAATTATCGTGATAATTATCTTGATAATTATCAACGATAATTATATATTGATAATTATCGTTGATAATAACGAGTAACTGTTATTGTACAAAACAAAATAATAGTACATTGTGGTCGAGGCGCGGAAACCAGCAATTGCTGGACGAGTAGAGTTTTAATATTACTTAATATTACGAGTCAGTCAAAAATTACAATTTAGTAATAACAATTTAGTCATATGTACTCATATCAAAATAAATAGTTTTTTTTTTTTTAACAAAAGTAGTCTCAGACTCTCAGATAAAAGTAATGTCTAAAAATAGAAAAAATCTTTCATTTATATATATATGTTATTTGATTTGGTAGTCGGATAATTATCAGATAATTATGTGATAATTATCAGATAAAATAATTATCTTGATAATTTGCAACCTTGCTATTTAGTATTGATATTGATAGTTCATCACTTTGAACTAGTTTTGTAACATAGACATAAAGCTAATAAATTAATTTCTCGAATGATTAAAAAATATTATACTTTAAAAAGACTAGAGATAGGGCGCTCTCATAAGCAAAAAAACTGAGAAAAAAAAAATTGGCACATAAATAATATGAACATTACTAGATCCACAGAAAACTAGTGCTTAAAGTAGTTAAATGTTCAACTCGTAATTAACTGAACAGTTATATTGGAGACGAAATGATAAAAACTTCAAGAGACATTCAGTAATTTGCACAAATATGTTGCTGGAACTAAATTTGTTATATAAGACAAGACGTAGTACGAAAGTAAATAACAAGAAAAATGATAATGGTACCACACACATTAATGTTTTTCTTGATATTATATTATATTACGTAACAGCCGAGAAGAACATAATAACATAAGTCTGAGATAACTTATATATATCCTCCTTGCCGTGATTAAAAGTTTTGATGTTACACGGCTAAACTGTCGTAATATTTTGAGGAACTGACTAGCAATCCACCAAGAAACGCAGTAATAAAACTACTTTTATTATTTATTTTTTTCACATCTGATACTAAACCTGACCCCTAAACAGGTTTAAAAAAAATTACAAGTACCCAGAATCACTTTTGGACGCCTTACCATATTTCTTTATGTCTCCTACGCCAATAGTACAATCAAGATATGAAATTAGTTTTTTCTCCCATTTTATTTAATATTTTCCATATAAAATTTAAAATTATTGTCAATTGTTTGTTACCGCGCATACCACCCAATGCAGGACGGCTTTGTTATTATTACGCATGTGCCGAAACCCCTTGGACCAAATAGAAAACGCCGACCGTCGTATGCGCCGCCCGTTGATTAAACAGAACGCGCCTATTTAGGCATTATTTTTCGTTTTTAGCATATTTTGCAGCCATTTTTTTAATCCTAAAATGTTATTTGGGATTAAAAAAATGACTTCAAATAATTCCTAAAAAGGAAAAATCATAATATTTATCTCCAATATTTTTTATTATACCCTATATTTGTTTTTCACGGGGGGGTTCAACCCACTTGATGATTCTTCGATACGGAACGCAAAAAATAACTTCTTTTAAAACTGCGTATCGGAACAATACGACGCCCGCTGGCTACAGTGCAAACAAATCGAATATTCCAACAACGTTATCACATCTTCCGGAGCACGTAATGAAGGTATTGACGAGTGTTCTAGGGGTTCCTGACTCTGAAGAAATCAAATCAAAGTTAAACACGGGGACTTTTATGATGTAAGTTGAAAAGCACTGTCATAAAACTTGGATGCTCAAAAGTTGTTCGAGTTACTCGCTTATCTTTGTGGAAACAAAATTCTCGATAAAAGGAAGAAATTTGCAACATTCTGTTTGGTTTCGGTAAAGTTAAAATTGTTTTGGCTACACTTTTTTAATACATAATTACGCGTGTAACATATGCCCGACGCATGCGCACGCAGTGTAAAAACTTATTGATTTATTTGAATAATATTAAAAAAAAATACATATTACTGTACCGTAAATGTATCTAGAGAAGTTAAATTGTTGATAAGAGAAGATCTCTCTTATTTTCCTATCCATAATTAATACAGAACATCTCCGACATAATCCAAGACTATAATGGTCACTAAAAAACGAGAAAGTATTTTTTTACATTTGCCCGTTTACATTACGACAGGGAGTTTACGGAAAAAAACTAACAATGTTTTTTTAATGATTGTAATTTTTTTTTGTTAAAAAGCAGAAAACAAACAAAAAAGCAGATATTAAACATGGCGATGGCGATATTTCATATCCTAAAGACAAACATCTAGAACAATTATTTTTTATATACAAAATAATCGCATTAAAAAAAATGTTTAATCCATTTGGTTTAGTCTGAAGAACAGAAATAATAAAAAAATGAGTCTCCAATCTTGGTACCTTCTGAGAAAGAATTTTCAGAATTCGTCGGTTAAAAGGGTAAATAACCTCTAGGGCAGCTCAACCTCTAAAAAATGCAGTTAATCAAGCCTACCATTAGCTTAGGATTTCATTAAAAATCCTACGTTGATACTATCTACTAAATCACTTAAATGATTTTATTGTCTATAAAATTACTCGTTTATTAAAACTATGTGTATAGCAAGTTTGTAAACAGAATTATTGGACATTTATTACAAGAATATAAAAATTGACGAAGTGAAAATTTGGGAATAATAATAAACAAAGATCGTAATTGGAAATAGCACATAGCAGAGGCAACAAATTTATGTACGGTCCGATGTAAGTTAAAAATGTAACAAGAAAATGCAATAACTACTTATCGTGCATATGCAAGCTCCATACTGCTCTATGGAATACTAATGTGGGGCAACGGTGTTAATGATAGTAGAGTTTTTGTTGCCCAAAAAAAGTGTTTATGATCTATATACGGATTTCCTCCATTAACATCTTGTTGTTCTTTTTTCCCATACGTTTTATGACTTGAAGAAATTCTTTAATATGAAACGATAATAATTAATAATTGTTTTATTAACATTAATTAATTTATTATAAAACTAAATGTAAAATGTTTTTATTATTTTTTTAAATAAAATATTGTGTCTGCCTATTTACAAATTGGAATATATTTTGCATGCCATCTTATTGACTAAACATGTATTGCCCTTTTTAGTATGAACCAACACCTTACTACGTTTATTGGCACATAAATGTTTCTTATCTTATCTTGTTGATATCTTAACTCAGCCGTCACGGAGTTGTACTTTCACAAACACAAAAATATTACATTATTCTATTATCTGAGTAAAAAGGTCTAATTATGGACATGTAGAAAAGCCAATGCACCTGCGAATTCTTTAGGTTCTTTACGTTATTCCTATACATTTAGTTTCTTTATAAAAACTATAAGTAAAAAATATTAAATTCTTTAAGTACCTACATCAGCTATGGTCTCCATAGCTAGACGGAGGTCTGTTTATCACCTGTGAAAATATAACGTCCTGGTTAGCAGGTCACGATTACAAAGAAGGGCGGAAAATTTGTCACCGATACGCCTATATCGCTATAAGTTGTGTTTGAAATAGCGCAAATGAATTTACGCCATAATCATTATAGATATTTTAAATACTGACTTTTAACTCCAAATTAAGAGCCGTATTCACAGGGTTCTTAAGGTCGTCATACGAGTACTAAATTTTTATTCCTCACTAACTATTCAATTTATACATATTTCAAACTTTTACAATTGTGTTCTATTAAGCATTTTTGCAAAATATTCCAATGAGTAGACGAGATAATGTAATAACATAATCTGAGATAAGTTTACTCACTTCTTTGTGTATTATTGTCTTTACAGTAAATTGTGTGGCCGAAATTTCCACACAGAGAAATAAGGGCATCGTTGAAAAAATAGTCGAGTAGTAAAGTAACGAGCACCTATCGCATAGGCTATAATGATGGCGATGATCTATTACGAAAAGGGAAAGAAGATGTTAAATTCAGAAACATTCACGGCGAAGGTTCACACCTAGTAGTCGAAATATAGACGATATACACAACTGATACTTGATATCGAAACAATTAATAAACACTCGTTTCTTTCGTCAGACTAAAGGTTGGTTGTCTCAAACGACTATATCATTGTCTTAAAGAGCGTGAGCAAGAATACTTGCTTTTCTTCACTCGTCTGAGGAACGCTTATCATAAAGCGGATTGTATACTTGATTGCCACCTCAGTGGTATAAAAAGGCTCAAGGAAAAGCACATAAAAATATATGTAGTGCGTGCATTCTGTTGAAATTAGTCTTCATTTCGTTTTACCTTCATATTGTTAGGCCTTCATACTTGCGATGCCACTTGCCACACATTCTTGCAGCAACCGTAATCGTTTCATCGTAAACAGTTTAATGCAATATTTAATTCAACATAATTTCATTGAATTAATACCGAATTATTAATTAAAACTACTCAAACCGGATTAACAATGTGTTTATTTATGGTTTTATATTTAATTTAGACGTTTCGCATTCTTTACAGAAACCGCGATCACAGGTTAATAAGGTAAAGGTTCGTTATACAAGTGCTACTACAGTCCAACATAATAATCGGGCTCGTTGCTAACTTCTTTATATTTTATATTTTATTTATTTATTGTATTTATTTATGGCTTGCACAATTTGTCCATTTAGCCAGTGTCAAGTAAGTATAATCTTTCTTCTATGTTCTTGAGTAATTTCCTAGTTTTCAGTAAAGAAGTGGGGTTTTACTGAAACCTCCTCGTGGCCTTATTAAAAAAGCGCGAAAAGACACCTTCCAACCTGTTTTGTTTCACTTGCCAACACTCATGTATATTCAAAAACACTCAGTGGTTAATAACCCACCATTATTACACACTATTATCAACCACAACACAAAATTTAACAAGAAAATCAAAACCATTAAAGTGACGCTTCGCACTCCCGCCAAAAAGTCTTTATTTATTTTATTACCACCCTGACTCAGGTGCACCAAGAGCCAAGCGAATATTGAAAAGTTTGTTTCATACATTGATCCAGCCAGGAATCAAACCGAAGTACTTGAAGTGGCGTCACAATGTAGAACGATAAATCACTCAACCATGCGGTTGTCAACGCATTTCTACAACAAAATGACTCAGTTTTCCCAGTAACTAAGTAGTGATACTTAAGTAAATAGTTCCTCGTTTAATTCATTGCAGAACTTTAATAATTATATGTTTACTTACCAGTTTATGAATGAATTTTCAAAATTATCCTGAGTAAATGATGACACATTTTCAATAATGAGAATAACATGTTTATCAGTGGCAAGTTATTCACGTTTTATTTGGTATTATATTTCAAGTTGTTTTCATTATTTATTCAGGGTAATTAACACTTAGGTACTTAACTTTATTGAAGTGCAAATGGCTACATACATTTTTATGTGGCTTATAAATAATAAACTGAAAGCAAGGCTGGCGAATGCGTAAGTAGAAAAATAAGATAAGAATTAGAATTCGTTTAGGTAATAACTTGCAAGTAGCACAATGTTGATTAAAAATGTGGCTGGAGCATCATTTTCCAAAGATATTCGTGAAATTTGTTTTATTTTTATGTTACATCTTAAATGTCGAAAAATGGGATATTACTTTTAACTTATTTGTCAACACATATATAATATTAAAATACTCATATTTTAAAATATCGCGCGAGATTTTAAACTATCGAAAGATTATGAACCGTAACATACTGCTTACAGTTTAACGCATATTTTGCGGTAGATAAAATTTGCGATATATGATATATGATAAAGCTAACCTAACCATAAGTTAAGGTTAGGTTAGGTTAGATATTTCATAATCTATCGGAAAATAAAATTAAACTGTTAGCAGTATGTTACGGTTCACAATCTTTCGATAGTTTCGGTCTCGCGAGATAGATTATAATGTTACAGTATTTACAAATTAACGGTGACATATATAACCCATTATCCCTACGACATTTTCATCCATACTGAATACCTGTCACCAACAGTAAGAACATTAAAAAATTAACAATAAATATACAATGTACATTCTATTTATAGAAATTCAAACACATAATACTGTTTTAGGTAACTTCATTATGTTACGCAAGAACTTATCATTATCAATAATCAAACATGCTCTGAAGACCACACGTCCAATTATTTTTTTACAACACGGTAATACTAAAAATGAGATCACTGAATAGAACGCATTTGAAATGAATTAAACAAAACACTATACGGTTTGGGCAACCGAAACTGCAGATACGCTATGAATGGGTGCACTTGTCGCATGCAGCTTATCATGATCGTAGTGGGAGCAAACCCCCGCAGGCAGCTGCCCGCCCGCCGGCCGCCAGTCGCGCCGCGCACACCAAGCTCTTCGCATGCGTCACGTTGTCAGTGTCCGCTTTATCACAACCCGCAGAAGGATCGATCGCACGTCTCCTCAGTTATTACGCACCGTGACTCTGTGACTCCTGTGCCCTTAGTGTTGTGATGACATGTGCTTTTCTCGTGCTCAATATACTGGAACGGTTTTTGTGGCGAGCACTAAAAATACTGAAGTCTCTGTAAGTAACTTCGTAAACAAAGCTTAAAAACCTTAAATATATGTATTTTAAAATATATAAATATCAGTTAAAAAAGAATAGACAGATATATAAATCTGATTTATCAGTATAAACAAAACTTTCAACTATCATCATAGTCATTTAAAATATTATAAACTTCACTCGTTAATCGAGCCAACTGCTCCTTTAAGAGATAAATAATATTCCGATCTTAGTAAAAATATTGTTGACATCAGATTCTAGTGAAAGTCAATTAAAAATGCAAAGCTAAAACTAACGAGAAATATTACAACTATATAGGATAAGATTGCACTCTAAAATCATGCACCTGTTCATTAAAATCCTCTTTAAACTAACCATCATCAACGTTGGAACACAAAATATAAGTAGAAACGCATTTCCAGTTACTAACGCGTCAACACGCATGTATATTTTTATACTCCAACAGAAACTTAAAAGAGTTACCGAAAGAAATACTAAGAACAGCTGCTTTAGAAACAAACTGCATTTAACTGCAACAAAAGCTTTTACTGTTTTAATTATATTTATAATCGCAAAGTGAATGTACGCTAGCATCATATTTTGTATTTTAATGTTTCATTACTGAAGAACATTACTTCATATTCCATTACTGCTGGTTGCAAATGATATACTGCGTGATCCGACGCGGCTCGATAACCGCCCGATTCCCATTAAATTCCATCAGTGACTGGCACTTTTTAGTTAGATGCCTTAACGTCTCCCGCCTACGATTAGTTTATAATAAACACTTTGAGATGACTGTCATTATTATTTGTTGGTACTTGCCCTGAATTACTCTATTAAAAAGTACACAAACACCGAATTTACAGGAAAATATTATTAAACATTTTCATGTTCAAACAAAGATAGGCTTACGTACCGTGTGCTCGTGCAAAAAGTAGTAAAGACACTTGCACGGAATGCTAGTCCCATTAAAATCCTCGGACTATCAACTTTTTTTTGCATAAGTACCGACGTACACATTGACATACATACATATGATTGTTAAATGTTTGTCTTTAGTCAGCGGAAGCAATTTCGTTAAATTTTGTTATAATTATTTTCGGAACACGACAATCATGAAATGACATTTGAAAGTTTGAAACTACTCGCACTGTGCGTTCCAAGGTTATTTCTTGTATTAACCACAGACAGTGGTATTCATTGCGAAAATTGTATCTGGAATATTTGCTGATACATACATTTTACAAAATTTCATAACATTGCTTAGTATTTAAATAATCACCGATATGCCCTAACCATTTTGAAAAAGTAGGGCAATTTGAACAGATACTGTGTTAGTATATTAAACGTGAGCTACTTGACTATCCACGTTACGAATGTATATCTGTTAATCTGCAAACATTAATGTTCGATATGAGATGAGACAGAACAGAGCTCATTGAGATCGTCCGCAATGGCCCGTAATGCGCGCACGCATCTGCGACCTGGATGCCACCAGACCGTCTCGTGTAATTAATCTGGACAATTCATCAACGCCGGCCACAGTAATTAAATGCCTTGACTCGTAAGACACTCAAAAATATTCTTAATACAATCTGGCTATACAAACAACATTGTAACTGACGGTTTAAATTGAATTACTACTACAAACTGGTTAACAAAATGAACCATATTTTGGAACGCCTAGCCTTTAACTTTATAATCCCTTCCGTATCGCTCAATATACAATATATAAATTAAAATGCTTAACTAGGATGAAGAAGAAAAAAATACCGGTAGCTGTACCAAAGTCATTCTAAAAGCACACAAACACGAAATTGTTGTAATGAGATGAGTATAGAAATTATTGAGATTTTTATGCCCAAAATTATTCATTCATTGGCAGAATCGTAATTAATAAAATATGCTAAACGAGTAGAAAACTTCTTATAGTAAATAATCTGGTCACTTCGACATTACGAGTTTGATTATATCAGAATTGTACTGCTATCCGTTTAGTAATTTGTTGTTTGTAAATGTCGCTAGTCTCTCATACATTCTTTTAACTGTTGTCTTTATTGTCGCTTTATGTTAAACATTGTTCTAATGCATGAAAATTAAGTAATATAAAACAGAATTTAACTGCATTAATTATACAAGATTTTTATGACCA
The DNA here is from genome assembly GCA_927399485.1 of Calamotropha paludella. Lineage (NCBI taxonomy): Eukaryota > Metazoa > Arthropoda > Insecta > Lepidoptera > Crambidae > Calamotropha > Calamotropha paludella. Next base: position 13,781,916 of record OV656804.1, on the reverse strand, counting down.
TTTCTATTTTAATAGTCAACTGAAACATTGCGGAAACATCAAAATCTTAATTTTTGCTTCGTGACCTTAAATATTTCGCTATTACGTAGTATTAGTCTAATTATTCATTAATAAATTTAAACTTTCTCCTTTCTTTCTTAACTGTTTCAAAAAACATTGAAATAACAACAAGTAAATTCTGTAAGGAAATAAAATAAGTAAGTGGTAGCATAAAATAAATACACCACGAACTTATTTGAACCCACGTGTTTATTTATTTCAATAAGCATGTAAGTTACTTACCGACTGGCCACAAACACGAACTTATATACTGAGCATTTATATAAAAATCATCAATTAAAATCTTATTGCATTTGTTTTCAACCTGTCAGTTACAATTTAATTTGTGACCGAATTTTATAGCTACCTATATCTTTATTTTTTTAGAAGAGTATGCTACAAACTAACGATAGCTTTATGAGACTTTCGATCTTTTTGGTGAATCAGATACACATGAGCTTTTCGTATTCTAATGTAATAGGAACCAAGCGGAGATGCCCAATTTGTTACAAAAATTATATAATGAGAGACCGCGGATGCACCGCCTCCTCTTAAAAAAATGCTTAAAAAAGAACGAATTAGGCGCCGCGCCGCCAGACTGGTTTGGCGTAACTCCGGAAGCGAACAGGTTCCACCTTCGAGATAACTATTTATTGGAATTTAAATTTTTACTAATAAAAGATACTTTTGGTACTCTCTGTCTCTTGTGAATCGGTTTTTGAAACTATTACCGTAGATTGAGTAACACTGACGGCTTTCACTGAATACAAGGTAGTTGTAATCGGCGACGCACGCAATGCTTTTTAGGTAACATCAATTGTGGATCATTTAGTTACGAGGTGCTTCAGTCAACTATAAGAATTGTATAATATGTACAGCTGATTAGACATAAACAGGTTTCTGAAATAAAGTTATATCTATCATAAGAACCGTTGTTTTACTGAGAGATATTAAAATCTACCAGTTTTCTATCAATACGAGCCATGTTCAAGCTTTCGTTTATAAAACATAATAAAATATTAATACTAACTGAGCTTATTTTTAAACTGTTTAAATGTAAATCTTATAATTACTTTAGTAACTGACTATACTTATAACAATCTAAGTAAAACCCTTAGCTCGTATAATGTATTTTTTAATTCTTTGAAACGACGAATGCATTTACTTGCCATGTAATGAAGAGTTTAATTGTTATAAACTTTCATGATCAATAACATTAATTTAAATTTTATGGATATTATTACAATTTCTTTATATCTGAGGCTCCAATACTTCGGCTTTTACTAGTTCTTCTAAAAATTAATACTCAGTGTCAATTATTATATTATTTTAATGGAATAATAATATGTGGAAAATATTCGTGACAACCAGATATAAGGATTTAATAGCACAATCTATTGACCCCACTTAAAGTTTTTGAAAGAGGTAAAAAATTTTTCGTCATGTCATATCAAATGCTCTGCAAATCGCATGTTCATCTTCACTAAAATTAGAGACTTTCAAACTTTAAATGCAAATTGCTTTATGAAACCCAATGTTAGTCGGTCTAAATTGTTCGAGGGTCATCGTAACAGGTCACGGCTGTGAAATTATATTATGTTGAATAAGTGCGTAACGAGCAATGTTATATAAGAGTATAATAAATAGCCAACTTTTTCAAGGAATTTTTGTAGGGATTTTATTCTTGGTTTTTATAGGCTAACTTCGTAGAAACTCTTTCTGCAAAGCGCAAGATTGTTAAAAATTACGATAAAAAATCTAGAAACGTAATAAAAAAAACAAAATTTTCTAGTCCAGAACCTGTGGGTAATTACCATAAAGAAATAAAAACATAATATTTCTATTTTAACAGGAGCTAAATTGTTAAACAAAATCCATCATATTAAAAAGATGTGATACTTTACCCATTTAACCTTTGGTAAACATAATTAGACATGTCAATTTCGCTGTTTGAACTTGTTCATTTTATTATATGGCAGTTGAAACATTTTGGTTTGATATCAGCTTTTGTAAAATGTACTTTTCCATCGTTATCAAATTTATATTATACTTAAGTCATTTAATAAATTATTAATTTAAGATCTTGAAGGATTCCATCCAATATCTTCCACGTACAATGAGCGTAGATACAAACTTTGACCAGCATTTTATAAAAAAAAATAAGTAGCGTACCATTCATTATAATCAACATTTAATCAACATCCGCACATTGCTGGACATAGACCTCCCATCCAGCTCTTGCTAGCCACCCCGCAAACATCGTAGCTACACCGTGTCTGAAGACGTCTTACGCTACGTTTGCCTAACACGTTTACCCCAACGGTTACCGGTTCTGGGGCCAATATGACCAATCCACTGCAACTTCAGCTTATCCGCTAGACTATTACTTTGATTCTTTGTTGGATCACCTCGTTCCGGATCCGATCCTTCATGGAAATTTCATGCATAGCCTTTTCCGTAACTCTAAATTTGTGTACCAACTCACGTCGTAATTCCCCATATTCTGTCCAGTCAAGTTTTTGCTAGCGTTCCTTCCGTTAGCCTTTTTCTCGTAATTGTCTCCACTCAACTAAAAAAATTGCCTGAAGCAGACATTTTCTGTAATAACATAAACGTTACAACTTCTTAAGACATTTTGGGTTAAGAAATAAAAATTTCTAAAATACTAGGCGATGCAGTCGCTAAGCATAAAGCTACGCTAGCACCATATATTGGAGCGGAGCATAATTTTTGCAAATTTCAAAGTTCGGGTCACAATCTGCTCCTAAACCTGTTGATTCGATTCCACGCAAAAAATATTAAAATCGGTTAAGAACTTGGGAAGTTATGGCGTAACAGACATTGCGCCATTGAAGCTGATCCATGGGAGCTTCGCTCGCTCCGCTCCAAATATGCATATATTATTAGTAAAATGTTTTATTTAACTATGTATATACTGTAGTATGTAAACAAGATATATAAGTGAGTTTTTTTTAATAATTTTTGTACGAAAATTAAAGCACTAAACCGTCCTCCTGTAAGTTAAACAAAGTGTCACCTTTCAACAGTCGATATGTTTAACATTACAAATTACATTATTTTAAAGCAACGTATTCATCCAGCAGAGATTAGTCTGTGGTAATTTGCAATTGAAAATATTATCGAGTATACAACGAGGGACGCAATTTTGAGACAGGAAACACTCAAGTTTGTTTTATTGCCTACTATTAATGTCTCTTAGTGCGACGTGTTTGATTTACCTTAACTGGCAGTACGCTTCCGACGTCGGTCGCATAACATTATCGTTATCTTTAAAACTATTAGAAACATTGACCCTTAGCTATTTCTTGGGTAATAAAACAGGGATAATAGATCGTTTTGGTAGAATAAAAATGTAAAAGAAGATTAAACAGGACGCGGCACAAAAGAGACATTTACAAATTGTTGTTCCATTGTCTTTTTTGTTTACTTTAGAAAGTATTGTGAAGGTGTTAAAGTTTTATTACAGCTTGTTTTGTTATATCGTAAAAGTCGTCGTCTTCGGTGTAGGTGGGTACGTTTAGGGGCATTTTCTCAATGGCCACGTTCGCCCACGGGACGCGCCAGCTTACCGGCAGCATACCGCCCGCTTACCTTTGCGGCCGGGTGTAAACCTAACTGTACCGGCAACAAATTATCTCTGTAAGATGCGTAATTGTACCTCTTTTGTTTTGATGATATCGTTTTGTGAGCCCTGACTTAATGCTATTACTTACAACACTACAAATTCGACCCAATTTGTTGAGGATATTATAATATATTGGCTGCATAACAATGAGAGTTTAAAAACTGAATTACCAATATAAATACCATTTAATATTACCACCAAGGCAATAAACCACATATAAACTGGCTAAGTTAAAAGCAAGAGTTTTGTTCTTAATAATATTCAAACTTTTCCATTGGTGATATTTTACTTGTCATTATCAAATTTAAGCTAAGCAAAACGTTTTTTGAATCAATTGCTCTTAGCATCTAATTGAATTTACTAAATATTACTCACTCAAGATTATAGGTATACAGGGTGACTTGGAGAATTGTAATTCAATAAAGTTTAATTTCATATCAAGAATGCATAAGAATAATACACAGCCGAATTGATGCATTTATTTTTAAAAGATATAATTATCTATATAAATGAGGGTTAAGATTTTTTACGTTATTTTTTTCCTAACGTGGTAAGATTAATGTTTATTATTACTATGTTTTCATATACTCAAATATAAACATAGCATAAGAAAAGTAATTTCATGTTACTCATAGAAGTTCCGTTGAGCAGTGGATAACATGACATTTTTAAGATTAGGTTTCTCTGGCTACTTATTGTCATAGCTGTGATTTGCAACTATGTATTGAATTCTTTATAACTTTAATACCAGATGTCCAGAACGTAAGAAATTATCTTAAAAATATTTTATTACTTTATTTTAGAACAGCTGAGCATATGTATTTCTTAATTGAATTATGCTCATTTTTATAACGAATAAGTGCTTTAATTAATCCGCCACAAGTTTCGCCACATCTAAGTTTTTAATTTTAACTAGACTTAACCACAAACATGTGGATGCGATTCTAAGATCTGTCAAACCAATTATTTTTTTTTTATCAATTTTATTCCAATATGATTTTTTATGATTAAGTTATATAAGATATAAAACATGTGACTACAACTTTTCATATTATAACAACATTTATATTAGCCTGAATTTAAATTATTGCTCAGCAATAAGACCGCTTTTTAAAGCGAATACTATAATAGGAAAGGAGTTGTTAGATATTGAAATTATTTGAATATAATAATAATATGTTTTTTGCCAAAAAGTTTTACTACATCTTCTAACTGATAACAAATAGAGAAAAATAAAATAACTGATATTGTACCTACATACCAACCAGATGACATATTTTACACTGTATTATTCAGTCTATCGTTAATATTCTGTACATTAAATTTTGTAAAAGCATTATATTTTGATCTAGAAACATTATTAAAGTACAGACTTAATCAACATGTCCCACATTCTTCATCAAGCAGCTGACATCATTTGCAATGGGAGTGCTGCGCCGATCACGTTACACAAACAATGATTACTTATGAAGTGCAATCGAAGCACGTTTCAAATAACACTAAGCAGAACTCGGCTCTCTTATCTCCTCCATCTTATCACTGAAATTCCTATCTACTCACTAATTTTTAAAGACAAAGAGACACTCCAAAGTCATAATTGCACATTATTCTTTTGATACGTACGAATGCAACTAAATTTTAAATTTAAACCTCTATTTCATTCGATTAAGTTTTAAATTACTTTATTAATGTTATTAATGGCGGAGATTAACAAAAAAACATAGTTATTATGACAACAATACTTGACTATATTTATCGTTAAGGGTCATTATAGGAACACCTTATATTAAGCCTATTTTCATTGGGAACAATATACTTGTCAAATAAATGAAGAGATCTTTGAATTGTCAATGGTTTCAGGTCTTACTCTCCACATATAAACAAATTTACAAAAAATCTTTTTTTTTATATTGTGCAGAGAACCAGAAGTTGAGATAATTTATTGGATAATTCAATATTACGAGTACATGAATAGCTTATTAAATAGGAACTTTTTATTTTGTATTTGTCGAGTGTTTTGTGTATAAAGTCTTTTATTATCTTTAATAGAATATTAACACATACCAAACACTTGTGTAAATATGAGCTTCATTTGTAAACAAAGTAGGAAATCCCCTCTATTTACATGGCGACATGCCCATTGACTTTGGTATTTTTATAATAAGTATTTTTATTTGTCTTTGTCACTAAAACCGCAAAGAGTTTTTGCTATTTAAACAACTAATAAACTCTGTCAACATAGATACCTGTAAATCACATAGTATTCGTTAAGAATATATTATCCACATTCAAATAAAAGAAAATTCGAAAAACCTTTTTTAGTTAGAAATTTATCAAAATTGAAAACTTCTGTACTCGAAAAGTAATCATGTAATTTTATTGTATTCGATGGCATTCCAATGGCCACTCATACCTTTATATTTACCTATCAAGTGCTCTAATTCACTAAAATGCTTTAGGTACTGAAAGTCGGCGCTATTGTGTAGCTAATACAACAACAGCAGGTACCTGACCATACTGTCGTAAACACTGTTCATTGTTTTGTTCCGTTAATAATATGTTGTTTGTAGGGTTCCACAGTGAAAACATAATAAGCTATAATTGTGAACATTTGTTTTTTCAATTAGTGATTAAGGTATATTCGTAATAAAATGACTAAAGTTAGTTAAGAAGTAAATCAAAAATGAATAATTCTGCCGTTTTACGTTTTTATTGTTTTATTTTTAATACTAGACTAGCTGACCCGGCCACGCGTTGCTGTGTCTCAGTTACTATAACTTGCAATAAAAAATTATAATAAATTAAAATAAAACCTACCTTATGTCCTAAGTTGGCACAAATCCAGCAACATGAAAAAAAACCATCAAATCGATTGAGCAGTTTCCAAGTTCATCGCGGTCAAACATTATGACAGGATTTTTTTATATATACATATGTCGATATGTTTGGCATGATTTTTAGTTCCGGATACGAGAAAGAGTATTCCTCTCTCTCTCGCAATAACATGTAAAGATGTGGGAATTACTTTTTCGTCGTGTCTGTAAAGAAACTAATTTGACAGATATAATGGCGAATGAAGAAGATTAATTTCAACAGTACTCTGTCAAGATCAACTAAATCATATTATCGAGTAAATACTTACAAAAGCGGTGCACTAAGACATGGATTTTACGCTTAGTTTTGGCACCATTTAACTAAATAAATAACATAATCATAATTCCACACGTGTCAGAGTAAATAAAAGTTTAAAAACAGCGCGTTTATTCTCAGAGCCTATTCAATTTAACGTTGCATGCTAAGCACATAGATTCAATTCGTGCACCGTGACCAATGCTGGCTGATATAATAAACTAACTAAGCCTTGCCGCTTTTGGTTACAATTTTTTAATAATTTCGGCTGTTCATCTTCGATAAGTTACATATTGAAATTAATGTTTAATTACGATTGCAATTTTAAAAGCCTAAGTATAATAGAGTCCCATCGATCAATCACTGATCATGTTTGCATGCTATGCAAAACCTTCGGCACCTGCGCGTATATAGAACGCAACTTGTGTCTTATTTATTAACTGTTTTTGTTTTAATATAGTAATAAAGTTTTTAACAATAACTGTTACTAACACTTAATGAACTGCCTTTTGTCTGAATTAAAAATAAAAATAAACACTTCCTATTCGTAGTGGATAATAATATTTACGTAACCATTTCCTTTCTTTTGATAAAGTATGCTTTATAATCAAACCATAACACTTGTAAGATTTTGTGAGCTCATTTATTTTAAACATTACACTTTAATATAAAAATATAAATCATAGAACAATGTAAAAAAACAATGGTAGACACTAAATGTCCGCAGTGTCATAAATTCTATAGTAGGTACCATTATATCCATTTCTTATAAGATGACATAATGTCCATTCTTTATAAGCTCTACTTTATTTATCCTTACAGTTCTTAAGAGAATAATATTTTTAAATGTAAAAGTTAAGAACATCTTAGGTCAAAAATTAACTAATGTGATGATATAACACTAAGAAAATATTGTTTGGAGACTCCGATATTTCAGCAAAGTCGCATGCGCTACCGTCACGGAAAATATGTTGGTATTTTCGCAACAACCTTCATGTAACGGAAACGTCACAGGCGGAATTAATAGCAACCTTTGTGGGGGCAAGCTGTCAACCTCAGACACAAGCCAACCCTCCAGAGATTTACTCGATTCTGTTACTTACACTACATTTGTTATTTTGATTTTCACTAACAAAAGACGCCCATTGTGCAACAATTCTATAAGAATAAAAAGCGGCTTGTTGGCTAGACTTAAGAAAATAAACTCTATTCGTTTTCTATGTTAAGGCGTGATAGATACTTTATATTACAAATAGTTTAATATCATTGCTCATTATGCTTGTTATTTATTATAATGATGTCTTGAGACAAAAGTGCTGTGCTAATATAATATGCGATCACTATTTGTCCCGCCATCACTTACTAAATTGCACACACGTAACTCCTTTATTTACCGTTCCACGAACATATACAATAAAGACTTCAACGATATCGATTTGTTCAATTCTTCTCTTTGTAAATTAAAGAAAACTTTAATACATAAATTAGACAATGATAATTAATTAGTATATTTACTTATATTTGCCTAACAATAAGCTACAACATTTTTATCCTTATTGTTTTATCACCATCCATGTGACATTGTATAATTGTGTTGAAATGTATTTTATTTTTTTAGTTTAATTTTGTCTAAAATTTATATAGAACGCTCATTTGTTTTAAATATTGTAATAGATACTCACATTACTGGCACTATAGGTCTATAGCTACCTAACTTTGTTATTACTTCATTATTATTACCATATACGAGTGTTTGTTGCCATAAATAAAGAGAAAAAAAAAATGTGTTCATAAATTTCTGTACCTAAGTAGGTACATATTTTTCTTTATTGAAGATATCACAATTGCACTATTTTCCTGCCTATTCATAGTTTGTTGATTCTTGTTTGGCATGTAGATAAGCTATGACCACAGAAGGGGAAGAAACTAACTTTGCGGCTCCTATGACAAGGGATCGTGATAAACATATACGCTGAGCATATTTGTCAAAGGAAAAAGATAAATTCTAACATTTATGAAATTTTTAATCTATTATTTAAGAATTATTGCTTTAAAAAAACCTTGCCGCATATTTCTTACCACTTAAAAACATAATTAAGGTATTATTTGGTACATAATTGCACTAATTACTTAAGGCAATAAACCATTCACGGCAGTGTATTTGTTTGAGTAAACGTGCTTTCCTTGTTTACAAATACTTCAAATAATTGTTAGTCTTTCATTGTCTGAATCTAAATTAGCGGACGTCTGATAAATAATTTTGATCTCTTGTATAATTTCATTTAAGTTGTCTTGTAATATTTTTGTGTTGTTTAAAGAAAAAGCAAGAAAAAGTATTATTTGATATCGCTTTGAAATGTCACCAAATGCTTCTCAATATGTTTTATAATGCGCACAGTGTAGGAGTGGAATTCCCTCCCTGTGTCTGTATTTCCGAGATATATATATATATATATATATATATATATATATATATATATATATATATATAAAATAGGTACACACAAAATAATACAGTCTAATACGATTTCCTCACAAAAATATCCGATATATAAGCGAAGTAAAAAGCCAATTAAAAATTATCATTATCACGATGGCAAGTTCTTAAAGTACCTACTTGCGATAGCAAGCACACTTAAAGCTAAATATTTGAGTTTATTATCAAATAATAAAAAAATATTGTTTAATTTTCATAGGACCAATAATGTGTAACTTTCGAATTTCATAACATTCTAACCAGCAAGATCATATATTTATATACGATTCTCGATTATATACTTACATGATATAATTTTCCACATTTGTGACTGACAAATTTATTAAAACTCGCTTAGTGGTGACATCTGTGTTATGATGACGTACTACGACTACAAGGTATTGATGCCGCGCCATCTTTCCTTACGATCGACAGACATTCATACCAAAATAGAAGAACAGTACCTCTTACTTCTTTTTGAAGTTATACTTTTTTAGGCGCGTTATGAAATGATGAGAGTGAAATTTTAAGATGCGCACGCATCACTGTGACACAAAATTATCATGTTGAAGTTGGCCGCAAAAGGGACATAGAATAAACCAGCAGAATGAAGTTGGCCGCTAAATATGAATGTGTGTGTGTGATTTTAAATTATATGTGGTAGTTAACAATATATTATATATAAAATTATAATAACAATTTTGTATTATATAATAACAATATAACAATTTTATTTAAAAGTGGTTTTTATTTTATAAACTTTTTAAAGTGCGTTTATTGATTTGAATTTAACTGTCGGTATGTATTCTTTTTATTTGATTATAATATAATTTTTTATTATTTTTACATTACTATTGCTTAAACAGTTTATTTTAATGATTTTTGATATATTACTTGATTCTGAAAACAGATATTTAGAAAATCTGTTGATATTTTGATGCTTCTTACTGATCACTATATAATTTATAAATTTATCTTTCTTTTCACATACAAAGAATACGAGCACAAGGAAGGAAATTTTTAGTTATCTTTGTTTAGTAAAAATAATATATACATATATAAGTATACACAATGGTTTTTTATTATTCTTTCGAAATTGTTTTTAATGATCTTTTTCACTTAGTTTTTCATCCATATGGATAACAACGAAGTTTTTAACGTTACGCTACAAAAAACACGTATGCGTTAAGGTACGTTTACAAATAACCTTTAATGAATTCACTGTAAAACATTTTATTTACGTAGTTAGTTAATTTTACGTTATTCCATTGATGTATATACCTAACATATACATTTAAATTAAATATAAACGGGTGATTTACAGGCAGACATTTTAAACTAATAAAACAATATATTCGACAAGCTAAGTCCATTTTTAGTAGAATTTTTGTATGACTAACAGGTAGCAACGGTTACTCGATTTGGACATGACAACGTCGGCTCATCTCTACTATATAAAGACAATACTTTGTTTGTTTGTTACCATAACATTCAATTAACGTTACTATAGCAACGCGTGGCCGGGTCAGCTAGTATTATATAAAAATAAAATTTATAACAAAATATATATTAATAAAAAGTATAACATGAGGTTCTCTCTGTTCGCGTCACTATAGAATTCGCTCTTTGGTCGCCGCCCTTTTGTACAGCAAGTACTGCGATATTAGCACATATTGTGTTAAGGAATTTTTATGTTTCCGATCCATAGACGCCTATAGAATTACGAAATATGATTTTTAAGAAGTGTTCATGAAATATTCTAAAAATAAATAATGTTACGAAACAACAAAGAAAGCATATAAATTAATAATTAGTAAAATACAAAAATGGAATCTCTTAAATAATAGTTGGCTTCTTAAAAATAAATAAAAATCTATAATTTTTATGACAGCCCTACTGTGTGTGCGATCTTGTGGTCACTAGCAGAAATTCAATAGCTGTTAATCCACTCCACTATGGAATTTTCTGTATTAGATTTCTACTTGTTTTTTTTATTTGTATAACTTTTGTGTCTTTGTGTACCTTAATTGATACAAAGGGCATATAATAAAGACAACACCATAAAAGCGATAGAAATATCGTGTATAAATAAAATAAGAGATTTCATCATAATTCGGTATAACAAAATTAATATAAACAGTGATTCAATTCAAATCAAATAATTTAACGAGCGTGAAGCCTAATACTCCTTTGAAAATTATTTAAAATACTTTGTCAAGCAAGATATAAGATAAGATATTTAATTTATTCATATTCATATTCATATTCATTTAATCTTCACAAATTTATAACAATAGTACATAACATACAGGATGTTTGTGATTACAGATGTTCGTTTATGCTATAAATTCACCTTTTCAAGGTATTGAGATATAAAGGTCAATTAACTAATGATTAAAACTAAATATTATAACTTAATGAGAAAACAAACAAAAATTCAATTCTTAACAATTATTTTAACTTCTTAACATAAATTATACAATAATTAATACGTAACTAATATATTTGAAAAAATCATTTTAAGAAAGAAATTATTTTAAAATGCGAGAAATACGATATTACACTTTACTATCGGATGGCGTAGCAATGAGGGGTGGAGGGGCAGACATTCAGAACTTTTTTTCCTCAAAGTATTCATTTATAGAATAATAACTTTTTGTTATTAATAACTTTTTCAAAGACCCTATGAATTTATTAGTATTTGTTTCTGCTTTTAGGTATTCTGGTAGTTTATTATAGATTTTAATTGACATCGGGTAAGGACCTGAGCTGTGTAAAGTTAATTTAGATTTTGTTAACAAAAGATTATTTTTATATCGAGGTGTGTTGCGCCGGGGCGCATCTATGATTTTAGTATAAAAATTCGGGTGTTTTCTTACAAACTTACACATTTCTAAAATGTATAAGCACGGTAATGTTAGAATTTTAAGATTTTGAAAGTGGGGTTTGCAGCTTTCTATTTGTTTTATATTTGCTAAGACACGTATACATTTTTTTTGTAGAATAAAAAGTTCGGGTGCATCTACACTATTACCCCACAGTATGACGCCGTAATTCAGCCACGCGTGTGCGTAGGCGTGATAAGCCGTCACTGCCGTTTTTAAATTTGTGGATTTTTTTAGTTCTCTCAAGGCGTATATAAATTGCGATAATTTGGACTTATTATTTTGAATATGCGATTTAAAATTTACATTAGAATCAATACTTATACCTAACAATGAAAAATTTCTAACACATTCTAATTTTGTTTGGTCGTATGTAAAATTAATATCTAGTTCTTTTTTTTGTCTTGGTCTGAATTGTATTAATTTAGTTTTACTGAAGTTTACTTCTAAATTATGATCGCTTAGCCATTGTTTAACTTTGTCTATAATATTATAAATGCTTTCATTAAGTTTGGTACCGTTGATACAAGGAAAAACAACAGAAAAATCATCGGCAAACATCACACAATGCTCATCAATAATCCTCGGAAGATCATTGATGTAAATAAGGAAGAGGATACATCCGAGAACGGACCCTTGAGGAATAGAGTCCCGCACCGGCTGGGCCCTCGACCTGACACATTTAATCGTTTTTGAGCTTTGATCTATATTTTCTATTTCGACGTACTGTGATCGATTGCTGAGGAAGGAAGCAAACCACTCATGAGCTACACCGCGAATACCAATGTCATAAAGTTTATTTAGAAGAATGTTATATTTAATTTTTTCGTATGCCTTCGTCATATCAAAAAAAATTCCTATTGCGTATTTCTGATCGTTTAGTATATTCAAAACTTGATTTATATATTTATATACGGCCAGAGTTGTTGAACGGTTTCTTCTAAAGCCATTTTGGGTGTTATCAAAAACATACGTTTCACAAAAAGAGTATAACCTTTTGAACATGGCTCTTTCGAATATTTTCGAAATTACAGGTAAAAGTGCAATGGGTCGGTAATTATTGGGGTCCGTTTTTTCTTTTTTTTATGTTTTGGCTTTACAATAGCAATTTTAAGTTGGTCAGGGAATACTCCATCAGAAAGGATTTATTAATAATTAAAGTTAACGCTGGAACTAGTTCTTTGGCACATTTTTTTATTAATGCGGACGGTAGCTCGTCAACACCGTAACTAGATTTTTGTTTTAACTGTCGCACCAATGACATAACCTCTCGTTCATCCACTGGACTTAAGAATATCGAGTGCAGGGTGGGGTGCATGACAGGACGGCCGCGCGGCGCGGGCGCACTGCTCGCCGCACTGCTCCCGACTGATGCGAACAGCTCGTTAAAAACGTTAGATACCTCCTTTGGGTCCGATACTACTTTGTTATTGATTTGCAAATTAATATTCTCATTGTAATTTTTTACCATACGTTTTGTTTTTTCATTTATTATTTGCCACATACATTTTATTTTATTCGTTGCTTTATCCATTCTTTTAATTGATTGTAATCGTTTTGATTTTATAATAGCTTTTTTTAAATATTTTTCATATTGTTTATAATGGGTTTGTAAAATTTTGTTTTTTGAATACATAGTATGAATTTTTAGTAATCTTTTATGTCTACAAGATATTTTAATACCGTATGTTAGCCATGATTTCCTTTGTTGTTTTATATAAATTTTTAATCGCTTATGTGGAATACAATGTTCTAATGCATTTTGTAGAATTTTATTTAGGGTATTGTAATTCTCATCCACAGTTTTATTATAAGAAATGATTTCTAGCAAGTTTATATTTTGCAAGTGCTGTTTAAATTTATTTATATTTTGATCATTATATATTCTTTTAGACATATAATAATAAGATTGACTGTTTTCGGCTGGCGGAGTATTTTGTAATTGTAGCATTGCACATTTGTGGTCTGAAAAACCTAATTCTAATACCCTAGAACTTACGTTTCGACTGAAGTTTGTGAATATTAAATCTATGCAGTTTTTCAGGCGCGTGGGTTCTTTTATATATTGTTTAAAATTTGATTGTAGCATGGTATTAAGAAGTTCCGATGATTCTTTTGATTTTACTAAAGTATTAACATTAAAATCGCCACCAATTATAATTTTTTTATGTTTATATTTTTTGAGTATATATTTAAGAATTAAATTTAATTGGTTGTAAAAAATGTCTGTCTCTCTACTGTTCCAATATAATACAATTAATAATACATTTAATTTTAAAAGTTCGACAGCACAAACTTCAATGACATATTCAATAGACATGGCCATAATATCCGTTCGTTCAACGTATTCGATGCCGTTCATTAGTAATATGCACACACCACCTCCGATGTATTTTTCTCGGTGAAACGCTGCAGCCAAATGGTAATCGTCAAATTGAACGCACGAGGCTTTATTCTTTGTAAGCCAAGTTTCGGAGATGCAAATTGCTTGGTATTCATTTTTATGGTCGTCCAGGAACGATTCTAAAACATCTCTTTTATTAAACAAGCTTTGCATGTTTTGGAAAATAATGTTAAAAGTAGTCACTGCGCTGCCCACGAAAGTTGTGATTTTTTTTATTTGTATTAGTCGAATGTCTATAATTATCTCTTTTACTTGTTTTCTCACTCTCGATTTTGCTTATATCTGATACATCATTACTTTGAACGCGTGTCTCATTATCATCCGGGTGTTTATATTCTTTGCCGTCAATCAATAGTTTCTGATTCTTCAGTCCTGCATGATGTCCGCTTTTCCTGGCCTCATGCATTATGGTTCTTAATTTTTTACGTAACTGGCGTGAAGTTTCGTCAAGATGTTCAGAGATTGCAAGTCCTGTATTTCTAAAATATAATTTACTGTCAAGGACATAACCCACCATTTTTTTGCTTATTAGTTCGATAACGAGTGGCCTTCTATTACCATTCTTTCCGATTCTATTTATGTTTTCTATATACCCATCCAAATTAATATTTAATAAATCTTGAAATATGTGAGTAACACGGTTATGCAGCTCGTGTTCATTTAATCAGCTATCTTGATAATTATTAAAATAATTTATTGTGGTAAAACAAAACACAACTCTTCAGTAATTATTAAGAACCTCTTTCTTAGGAAAAAATATTGTGACTTGAAATTTAATCACATTTAATCCAATTTTTACCTTACTTTCGTTTAAAAATCATCATTATTTTTTGCTACAGAAATAACATAAATATACCTCAATAATAATATTGAGCGCAACTTACTTGTTAGTGGAAAATTTATTTGAACTCGAAGGCACAGCGACACTCAAAATGATTTTTGCTAGTATTTTTATACCACATTACGTAGAAACATATTTTCATAAAATATATACAGAATGTGTAATAGGTTTTTGTAATGTTTACCGCAACTTGCTGATTTAATAAAAAAAAACGAATATTATTACTTGATAAATAATATATCGTTGAGAGTCTTCGATATAATATTTTTTTATGAATGCTATCTGAAATGCCTATCAGATTTTACTGAAATACGACGAGATGAGAGGAGGTTAATGTCTTTCACAAACTACTTATGTATTTATTAGCATATTTAAAAGTATATCAACCAAGATTTTTGTAACTGTTGTTGTTAAGGTGCTTTCAGACTACGCTATAATATAATAGCATATAGTATATAGCTCATAGCACAACAATATCGCGTACCATACATTGTTATGGACACGTTCACACTGTACTGTACTATATATTATGGTGCGCGATATTGTTGTGCTATGAGCTATATACTATATGCTATTATATTTTAGCGTAGTCTGAAGGCACCTTTAGGGTGCTGTTTAAAGCCCGAGACATAGGCGAAAGCGCTTTTTAAAAGCTCTTGAGATCGATAATCGTTCTTTTTCCAAAGTACAAAGTACTTTACGCTACACCTGCAAGTAAAATAAAATAAATCATTTGTTACAAATGAAAGCACGTATTATCTCTTAGTTCGGGCTGCGCATTTTCGCACCGAACGGTCCTTGGTTCGAGTCTGATGGCAATTGGCGCTGAACATGAGGTATTTCTGAGCCTTGGGTATATATTGCTATGAATATTACATATCTTTGTGTCGTATATGTATCTATCCGTTACACAATCCTTCCTATGCTTACTTTGGGCTAGGCTAACTGGTGTGAGTATAAGAAACACATATTATAATTATTATTACATCTGATTTATAAATGTTAAGTGTATGTTGTGGAAGTAATTTGCGGTTCTTATAAATAAAGCACGCATTCCTATAGGCAGTAAATAATTTTGTTGTATTAAGACATTATTACAGGGCAAAATAACGCAACGTATGGTAAGACTGGGGGCAGAAGAACGATACTCGGTCGACGATATCGTCGAGTACGGTCGACGATGTCGTAGCCAAGTGGCTACGCCGGCGTCAACTGCCAACGACAGGTCTACGACAGTCGTCGATCGTCCGCGCTGTGCTGTGTGTTATTGACTGGCTAATAGTCCAAGAGACAATACGTATTTTGCTATTATAATTTCATACTTCTAGTTACAAATAAAAAATTTTGTTCATTGTAATAATCTCAAGGTGGGGTCAATGTACACCAGAGCGACAGAACACGATAAACAGATGTTAATACTGAATAGGTCTCTATAGCACGTCCACAAATTTATTGATATTTTGGGAAATAATGAAACCTTAATAATTTTGTTCCAAAAAGTATATAATAAATTATTATTACATATATATAATTAGCCCCTTCATTTTTGCCATACATATAAATATCTTGGTGTATTTCAAAAAGAAGTATACCAAAATATTCATAAGAATTATGTAATTTTATCAATGGCATGAAAATGATGTATTGATTTTTATCATTCGTTGTCCCTAGACTAACCTACCTAAAAACCCTAGTATAATGTATTCGGTCAAGATTTTTATACAATGCATGGTTATTTCTTATTCTCGATTGTATTTTTTTTTTAAACAGCTGTGCAATCAATTAAATGGCTCTAATATTTTTAATATCGACGCAAATGTGCAACTTTGTGTTTTAAAACAAAGTCGCGCCACACTGATGCAGTACTTACATAGTATTGCACGTGTGCGAAACATTAGTAAACTCCTGTATAAGTGCGAGTCGGACTCGCGCCACCCATGGTACCCCACTTGGGTATGTTCGCTGAATTCAATGAATTTATTCCCTTCCCCCTAACTACACCCCCTCCTTTCAAACAGTCAATTTTGTAATACACAAATCAATTTTTTTCATTTTAGTAACTCAGTTAAGTTCACTGAATTCATTAATTTAATCCCATTAACTCAAACTCAAACACCAAATTTTGTAGTATACAAATCAAATAAATAAAATAAACAAATAAAGATTCTGATTCAAATCCTTTCATTTGCTACCTCACTTGGATTTATTCGCTTACTTTCCTTTTTTCATCCCCTCTTCCACTCCCCATAATTATTAAACGGCTGAATCAATTTGCTTCAAACATAGCCTAAAACACTTTCGACTAAGAAATCAAACAAACAAAAGAAACTAAATGAAATTCGGTGCATTCGTTCAAGAGCTACCAGAGCACGTGACATACAGACACACACGTCAAACTGTTGTAAAATTAATGGGTGGTATGGTATGACTAACTATGTATCTAAATTTAATGAAAATTACTCTGTTAGGATGTAACATTTATTTGGAAAAACAACATCAGAATACACATGATAAATGAAAAGAAATGTTGAGTGAGCCTCTTGTATAATTTTACCTTCCTTGATTTAAATGGACCTACCTAAGTGTGGATGCTTCTAAAGACGGCTTAAGTGTTATGTTACTGCAGGATAATAGTAAATTCATTGTTGAAAATTTATTTTTCATTTAAACAAGAATTAAATGAATAAAAGTTGATGATAATATAAATTTTAATAAAAAATGTAATACTTTATTCTGAACTTTGTCTAACCAATATTTTCAATTGTTTTATATTAAAAAATCATTACAACTTTTGCTCACACTGACATTCAGTTTCTTAAAAATAAATACGTGCGGTCTCATTGACTATTTGTCGTCGACTGATGCGGTGCACTGTAATGGTTCTAGTCGACGACGCCGTCGGCTACGTCTTTTAAAGCAGCTAACTCGAGATTGAGATTGTATATTACGCGCATGATCTGGGATCGTGTTTTTTAAACATTCGTGGCCGGCACATGTGCGAAAATCATGTCCTGAGAAAGTACGCCACTTGCATGCCGAATGGGCTCGGATTCAAAAAAGAACCCTAATGAATTCTATAAATGACATTGACAGAATAAAAAGGCATTTATTTTAATCAAATGTGCTTAGTTTCAATCTGTTTAAACCTCAACGGAAATTTAATATCTTAGGAATCACGAAATAGTACAAAAAATTTTTGATCTCCCATCTAATTCGAGGTCTTTTAAGTTGTCTATTAAGTTCCTTATAACTTCAAAAACAGGCCAAACGCGCTAACCGCAGCACCATCGAGATATTTAGTTATTAAATTCTCACTACGATTACATTGTATACTACGGAGTCTACTACCAGTTCGGAAATTGGGAGGCCCTTCCGAGAAGAACTGTCGAAAGAAACTCGGGCAGGGGGACCGACCTCCATCTTACTGTTATTATTTGCAAAAAGAGCTAACTACATCAATCTTGCAATGTGTGTCTTGGAGGTGTTAATTTATGAATTATTGGATTCTAAGCAGGTGGAACGCTCCAACCTTCGTTTCTATTGAAATTAGGATGTTTCCTGATTTCAATAGCCTCGCGTAGCATCCTACGAACGAAGTAACGAACCTAGTAAAGGAGTCAAAACGTCAGGAATAAGTATAAAATAAATTATGCGCAAAATCCGTAATAAAATGTTTTATTCAAAATAAGGTTATATTGTAAAATGATATGCTATTTTTATTTAATATCGGCAAAGAGTATTTATATATAAATCATTGTTGTTTTATGACGTATGTATTATTTGCAATTTTCAATATATGATAAATTATTATTTATCATATATTGAAAATTGATAAATTATTATTATTACAAATATGATAAATTATTTTAATATATAAAAAAAGAAAAAAGTTTCTCTCACTAGTTATTCTCTGGGAATCTGAGACTAACTTGTGAGCCGGGTTGTTTTTCTTTAGCATTTTTCTATTCAAACAATTTAGAACTATTATTGTAAAACTATAGTATAAGGGCTTTTTTTAATCCACATATATCAATTTATAACTCAGACAGGTCTGGTTTTGTCGCCAAGCAGCATAGTATTTCATTATTGTGGTGCTTGGTGGTTTTGTAAGTGAAGCCTTCTTCCACATTCTTGCGTAGTGCATCTACACTAATATTATTAAGAGGAAAGATTTGTATGTTTGTATGTTTGCAATGAATAAACTCAATAACTACTAGGCCGATTACAAAACTTCTGTCACTATTGGGACACATTACTACATGTAGGATAGGATAGCTACATTCACGCTGAGTAACATAGGCTATATTTATTCATATATTTAATGCTAGAAAAAATTTAAACAATTTTGTCTACCCGTGCAAAGCCGGGACGGACCGCTTGTCTTAAATAAAATAATGGCTGTATTGTGTCCGGTTTTTGTAAGCATAAAATATTTAAAATAGGAATATCCAAACACGGACTGTAAAGAAACGTTTACAACTTTTTTCTGGCTGACATCATGAAATCGAAATGCAAGTCACTTAGCCAAGATCTTTTAATATGAATAGTGTAAAAAAATCTTTTTGTTAGAATATTCTGTAAACCGATAACTTCTTGTCTAAAGTTTGATGTGTTATTTCAGAGCCGCGCTGCGCTCCGCTCCGCTCATGCGCGCTGGCATGAGGTGAGTCATCGGACGCTTATAAACAGTTTACACCCGCATTGCAGCGCACGCGGCTTTCAGCTAACGCCAAGTTCAACAAACGTGGTTTAAGTTATCATTCTCAAATTAGATATGGGTATCCGAGTGCTTTTAGAAATACAGCTGGTTAATACGGTTTGGTATGCAACTCTTACGCTCCTATAAAAAATATGAATACTTTAAAACTGGCACTAATATTTTTGGATTTTTTTTAGTCACACAATTACGTAATTACTATTATTATATACTTAACTATAGTAATTATGTTGCTAGTGACACGATATTATGTTAGTGTCTGTTAAACTCGTACAGTATAAGTGAAAAGCAAGTAAGATATCCGAATAATAGGTATAAACAAAGTGATCAAAAATAACGGACCGGCTAGAGTTTCCAAATGTTCCTAAAATTCGTGAATTCACTAAAAATGACGTTTCCAGTAGTTTACATGATAAAGATATGATACGGTTCCATTTTTTTATCATTAGGCATAGCTCTTCGTGAAAGTTTATATGATCTGCTGTTACAAAATATATGCTGCGGGTAAGTTTCGAAAGCGGAAGCGTTCCCGACTGAACAAATTTTTGTGGCTTAGCTAATGATTTTGCAGAAGCGTTCCCGACTGTACAACTTTTTGTAGCTGCATGGGAAAAGATTTTGCAGAAGCGTTCCCGCCTGCACTACATGTTGAGTCTTCCTGTTAGTTGGTTGGTCAAAAGCGTATTCGACGTTAACTATGCCATGTTTTAGTTTTGAATTAATTTCATTACTAGCTTAAATGACCATTACCATTAACAGATCTAGTTAATGACTCCTACACAGAAGACGGTAGTAAGCCATTAACTACTATCGACTTCTCGTAACCATGACAAACTTAAAACCTATCCAACAGTTTAATAAGTTAAGTGAAAAAAACTGGTTGGTTGCCTGTAAAGTCGGTATACGGGCGAAAGTTTTACGTGACAACGACTTTGAGTGGTAAAATAATTTTAATGTGAATATTCATTCGTATAGTAGGAAGAAGGATGAAATAATAGTAACAATTTAAAACATTTATTTATACAAAGAATTATATTTAAAACATTAATTTATAGGCACGCGTCCCTTCCACTTTTTATGTCTGTCTCTCTCGCTCTTAGGCGGGCTAACCATGCCCGAGTGGAAGGGACGCGTGCCTCTCACTCGCTCTCATTGTAAGCGCATAACGTGAGCGGAGCGTAACGCAGTTTCTTGAAGTGTCACCCGGCAAACCAATTTATAAGACGTTGTCACGTCAAAATTATCTTAGTGAAAAATAACTTAATACCAGACGTCTCCTCTCCCTGTTCATTTTCTTTTAAAAGACTTATTACCCTCATTGAATAATGGGAGCCTTCACCGTATGACTTTAAAACGCGCGACATACTGCATTATCGCGAAGGCACACGTGAACTCGCTATTAGTTACTCGCACACCTGCCTCGCGCCTGATGTCAATGCCCGTCAAACGTGGCCCTAGCGTACATATGGTAACAAAGCATCTTGTACAAAAATAACCTCTCTTACCATTAAACAAGGCGAAACGTCAGCACGCCAAACGCTTACTGTATGCAAACTATTATGGCAAACACTGCTTCGCGAACTATGCTTAATTGCCTCGGACACTATTTTCAAACAAACCTTACTATTTACATAACGTACACTTTTGTTCGGTCTTCGATTGACGCTTAAAAATTTCAAGTTCTATCTCGTCAACATTCACCAAGAAACTAAGAACTTTAATACCTCTGACCTGAACTGACACAGCTACTCAGTTCAAAGGACAGTAACCAGTAATAAAGTATAAAAGCCAGTAAAATATAAATCTATATGTGTATTAAATAATTTGGTAAATTTAGATAAAACTATCACCGTCTATCCCTTAGGATCTAACTAAACAAAAAGCAAATAAACTAGGTCAAACGATTCAATAAAACTGTCTACGTGGCATGTGAGAAATTAATGAACATGTAAAAATATTTTCTGGATAGGAAACATCCGGCAAACAACCTATATTCAGTCTGTGCTAAATTATGTTACATTACAGGCTAAAGCTCACAAAGAATCCCCACAAAAAAATAGTAATTATCCTGGTATCTTAACAAAGTAAGATAAGGTACCAAAGTACAGTACGCGAAATATTTCTTACTCCGCTAGGAATGTTAACTGGGTGGTAATCAGGAGATGTGCAGCTATCGTCCTGACGCAGGTTAGATTCGTTGCGCTCGTCAATGTACAATCTGGCTAGGAATGCAGCCGATTATGCGCCAGTTGGAAGATTATTGCAAGCCCTATGACATCTTAGAGAAATATTAAAAAAGTGCAGCATAATATAACGTTTCCCTGTGTTTAATTACAGCTTGAAAAAGATATAACAACCGAGATTCACCAAACCACTACATAGGTACATCAAACGGAGGCTGGCGTTAGTTAATTTTTTACACATAACTTACTATTTCAAAAATGCCTTTGCACACAACGTTTTTTAAACACGCCGTCACGCGAATCAAACGCAGCTTAACTATCAATTTACATATGTAGGTGTTCAAAGTTCTACCTAAATTCAGTCCTACTCTTGAATCTGTATCTGTATTGATATTGTATAAAGATATGATGTGGTTACATATATAATTTTGCATTGCTCTTCGTGAACGTTTATATGATCTGCTGTTACAAAATATATGCTACGGGTAAGTTAAACGCATTAGACATGCAAAAATTGCTCTGAGGAATAAAAAGAAACGCACTGCCGACGCGCATCTGACGCGTATTTTAGGATCGCGACAGTTCGTTAAAAAACGCACAAAATGTGCATTTTAGAAATAAATATCAAATGTTATTGTATTTTCGATTTACAAATTTAGTGATAATGTCTTACACATAAAAGATATATGTAGTCAACCTTTTGCAAAACTATTTAAGAGATACATATCCACCATACATTATATTCGTGCAATTCTTACGGTTTTTGCAGCTCACGCTAGAATGATTCGCAGATAGCGACTTTTTTACGATTTAGGTAACACTTATTCTTATATTTTGGCCAATTATTATTTGTCATTCTGATGTATGAGCTATATTATAATAAAGATTTATAAAAATCCATTCAGTAGATTTTGCGTGAAAGAGTATCTAACAAACATCTCACACATCATCCAAACAAGCTTTCCCGTTTATAATATTAGTGCTAAATGCGTAAAACCACAGACAAAATACACTGTCAGAAAATATGTAACAAGATTTTGAAAACCGAAACCATCAAAATGCGATTTAAATATCTTAACCACAAATTAGGGATGGTTTACTTCGTAAAAGTATCATGATACTGAAAAATATATAATGCTACCGATTTTATTACTCCATACTTTTGGTTCAAAAAATAACATTCTTATTTTAAGCTCACAATCATAAGTTATTAAAAAACGGACACATACGAACCGACTTCTTGCGCCTTGACTCCAGTGAAACCCTCATTGAAATAATGATCGGAATATATACTGTTTTACCTATTATTTGTGATAAGTTATTAGAGGAACGGGGTTGGTTAACCTCATTACCGTATTTGAATGAAACTCAAAAAAAAACAATATTTTACATTAAGATTATACATATGAAAGCAATCAGACAAATATAACCATTTTTAAACATAAATGATAATAAAAAAATTATATGTTTTGTAAAACAGAATGTACATTGTATAAGTAAGAACTATAGAAAAAGTACATATTAGCTAGTGAGAGAAATTTAACTGCATTGATAACCGATGGAAAAACAGATAGTAGACAAGTAAAAATATGTAATTTGCCAAAACATATTATTGAATGAATATACAATGACAGCCAAAGACGAAAAAAGCACACCGACAATAGCAATCAAAAAGAACATACAAAAAAGAAGTACAAGGGTCTGCTGACCAGCCCGTTTCCAACATTCCCGCCCCTAGTGTTAACACGATTAACGATTTGAAGCTGGTTGGTCTTCGGATTTTATGACGGGGGCAGCTAACAGTGCATAAAAGACTTTTCTAAAGAAACACAAAATAATCCATAGTGTTATTGAAATACTCCTTTTAATTAGTTAACATTTAATGTTGATAGTTAAACTGGTAGTTAAATTGTATTCAATTGAAAAAAGATACACTAGCTCAACCGTTGAACTAATTGTGCACACTAAGGTAAGAGAAAGGTTTCAATTTCAATGTGAAGTTATATACGAGTATAACATGCAATTGGTAAAAAAAATAGATTTGGTAGTACTAAAATCTTTTTGGTAAAATCGTACTTGTTAAATATTAAGAAGACACTAATGTTCAATTAAAGAAAAAATAACAAGTAGTATTAGTTATTAATTTACACTTGTCCACCTTACCAATAAATAAAGAACATATACAGAAGATTGGCCACATCTGATGTTTGCTAAACAAAGTACATACATCACTGTTACTTCAGAGTAAGTCATAAATTAACGTTTCCTGTGACGGGCCGTCCATTAAAATTAGATAGAATGTTTCCTAAAGGTAGTTAGTTACTCGATGTCGCGCTCTTATAAGTGAAAAATAAACCTGTAGCTCAAGAGCCCGTGATCCAGAACTGGTTGATTTGTGGCCAGCTATTAGGCTCGACTGGCGTCTTCGAGCCGCTTGGATTTCCGGCGGTCTCGTATAAACACCGCTTACAGTTTCCAATGATGACTCACTTCAACGTTTTAACTGGCTAAGACAAAATATCACTCTGGAATTACATGTGTCAATCATGTAGATGTAATGGACATAATGATAGTAACAGCGGCTCGCATCCTCTTGCTCCTGCGGTTGATCCGGTCCGCTTTCCAAACAATCTGGTATGAGCAGTGTTTAAGTAAATCTTAATGATGCGTCAATCATTTTTTATTTTGTTTTAGGAATAAGTAGATTTTGTTTTGACGTTATTTTGATATATTAGACATTATCAAAGATTGGTGTAGTTAGAAGGATTTTTCGTTCTTGCATTTGTCATTCATTTTACTTATGGTATTTAATTATTAAAATATAATGATTTACTAAATGTTGAAATTAGTGAGAAGCGCCAGCGTTGTCGTTTTAAATTGAATTTTTTTATGTTTTGCTATGAGAAAATTATGAAAGTTTACCTTCTTATATCGCGGGAAAAATTACTTTTTCCCACAAAAAATGCATTTATGAAACTTCTATGAACCAAAGCTTGCCCATTATTGATATTTTTCCTATTTTACACACAACTATATGTAATAATTTTAAAATTCCGTAAAACTTTCTAACAATTAAAATTTTAGATAAATGTCCTAACCTGACACTAACATTTACGTTTGATATTACCTCAAATTAATCTATTCTTCATTTTTGACCCGGAGGAAATCCTTTATGGATTCGACCCGCCGCGGGTTGGTAGCGGGGATATGTAAAACTCCCTCTGCCATAACGCATCGAGCTTAGGCAGAGATAAAGAAACATATAATATAAATGATAATGAAGTCTTGAACTTGAGCGAAAATAAGGTTATTGCGTTGGAAACTTACATGTCATATAAATTAAAACTAAAATTCCTTAGATCCACTAAAGTCCATTGTAAGGTAAGAAAATTTACCTTGATTCCATTATTTATGTGTCCTTTTTTCAAAGTGGATTGTGTAATACAAAATTGTCTGACAAACCAAAGACAAAAATAAAATGGGTGCTACATTCAATGTTTTTATTTCAACACATCCAACTTACCTGGCTGAATCTTATTTACTTAATTGCAAATGTCAACTATCACTATTTATTAAAGCATATTTATTTATTACTTGTTTATATTGTACCAAAGAATATAGAATTACAAGTATTCTGGACTGATTGTGAAAAAACGACAGTTATTTTTGTGCTAATTCTAACCAACCAACTATCGTCTCGAAAACTAAAATTGTCATTTTATGCAAATTATCGTCAAATTAGTTTGAGCGTCTTTTATTGTTGTTTAGAAAATACATTTTCTTAATTTGATGATGATGAGGAGGACTGATTTATGGATGATCAATGGTGATGACAGATTAATGGTATAACCCTTTTTCCTCCATATTTGTAAAGACGTGGGGATAAACTTTTGTAAACTTCCCGTGACGTGAAGTCATATTCTACCAATTTGTTTTATTTGCCAACACTCATATATGTTCACGAACATTTAATGGTTAATTATCCATCATTCTTATACACTAATTTCCCATAATACAAGACAACAATAACAGGAGTTTTAATTTTAAAACCAGATCTAACCATTTTATAATAATTATGCAAGTAACATTTGACACCGACAATAAAAGTAACTTTTATATTTCAGATTAACCGGCGCGTGTGGTGTGTTAAGATGGTTGCGTGAGCGGTCATCATGCGCCTCTTCCGCGGGCCGAAGCGCAGGGAAGTGACCGTGCCGCGAGCCACCGCGACGCCGTCTCCGAGCCGAGACGCCGCCGCACCCGCCCCTACCGCCTCCGTCGCAAACGCGCTTACTCACGACTTTGCACTAGTTACTGCTCTTCCCGCCATGGTCATGGAGGACGATGTCAAAGAAATGAAAAAAGGTAACGTGACACTATTGATACCAATTTTATTTTGACGAATAGTTTAATATTCAAAAGTAACCATTTTGTGTTTCATTGTTTCAGTGTTTGCAACATGGGGTCGTCGAATGGGCAAAAAATTGGATATGTTGAAAAAAGACACGAAAGAAACAACTGACGAATCTACATCTAATGGAGGATTCAACGACGATTCATCCACTCATGCTACGGTAAATGGTCAATTTAAGAAAAAACAACATTGGAAAATGGGTCGAAGTAGTTCTGACTCTACTTCACTGAAAAAAGATAATGATACAGAGTCCATCAGGAGCACTTCAAGAGATAGATCCCCAAGTCCTTTTAAGTCTTTTTTTCATAGAATGGGTTCGACGGGAATGTTAAATTCATCCAAATCACAATCTGTCAACATGCAAAAAAATAATGAAAATTATACAGTCGCTAATGGGCAATCTCTATACCGCAGTTGTTCTACTTCTCATCTCTCAACTTACGTCAAAGCTGATGATCCCTCAGACGATATTGATCTTCAAAATGCAAATAATGAGAACAAAAACTCTCCAACGAAACAAACGAACGTAATATTAGAAGAAAAATTAGTAACAGCCTCGACAAAAGCAGTCAGTTGTGATAACATTCCGAATTTGGAAGGGCAGGCTAATGGAACTTGCAAAAAACCAAACTTCCCTTATGCATTTTTAAGATCAAAATTATCAGTATTACCAGAAGAAAATAGTATATCTTCCCAACAAAGAGCTAATTGTGTTAGACAGAGCTTTTCTGAAAGATTAGATCGGAAGTCGCCAAAATTCCGAAGAGAAAGATTATATTTAAGTAATTCGAGATCTGAAGAGCGATACCAAAGTAGCGACAGCATATCTATCCATGAAGATAATATGTTATTAAATAGTGCACTAAGAAATGACTATGATTTTGCAAGGAGTTCCATGAGAAGTATCAATGAATTAGACAGCAATGTGTATGCAATAAGACGCATAGATGATACCCCAAGACGATCATCAATGATTTCGCATCGGCCTCCTTTGGATTATGATCCAATGCTTATTCCAAGAAACAGAAACAGTTTACCAGTTTATGAATATAACTCAAGTTTAGGTTCCATGAGAGACTTGAAAACTGAACTTGCATCTTCATCACAAAGCATACATCATAGTCCAGAGACTGGTGAAGTTCTTCAAGCACATCGTCTAAGTAACTATGTCAGTTCTAATGAATCTGGCTATGATAGTGACGGACGACCAACTGATGAACATAGTAATCACTCTCCACCAGGATACTCTTGTCACTTATCATCTGGCTCTATTAGAACCGACAATGATGTTAATTCTGAAGCTAATCGTAGTCCATTTTCGAGACAATTAAGTTTCAACCATAAAATAAATGTAAGTCGAATCCAGATTCCCATGAGACGGAGTTCTACGCCTTGCGCTTTATTTCCTATTGAAAAAGGAATCTCCTATGAATACGAAACCGAAAACAGAGACAATATGGAAAAATACACCGTTAATAACATTAATTCTCAGAGTATGACAGATAACAACGACAGTAAACCACCGCCTCTACCAAAAAAGACTGTTAATAAAAAACCGCCTTATATTTACAAAACAATTACATTGGACGACCGCGTTCAAACTAGAAAACCCAAATTATATAACTCTCATTTAAATCCAGTAGAAAACCCGTTGAATACCAGTAATTGCAAAAATTCTCTAAAAATGTTAAGCTCAGCTAGCTCTATATCAGATATAGATTTATTTGGTAGAGGACCATGTACTAAGCGGTTTAGAAAAATAAGACTGTTAAAATCACGATTAGATGAAAGTTTGGGCGTTTACTTGGCACAACATAGAGTTGACTTTGACAATACTGGATCGAATTATGAAATAAGGTACATCGTAGTTAAACTAGATTTCGATGGAATAGCCCATAGAGACGGAAGACTTCGTATTGGTGATGAGATAGTCAATGTAAATGGTAGAGTATTACGTGGCTTGTCATCATTAAAAGAAGTTCAATACATAGTGAATTCATGTTCAACTGAAGCTACTGCTGAAGATGGTGCATTATTTCAACGATTCCAAGTTGACCTTGTGATGGCTCATGATGAAATAACACCAATTAGCTTAAATCGTATTATAAACAATCAGCTTTGCGAAGGAAGTTCTGTAAAACCACCGCATTTAAGTATACCACCAGATATTATATCGCAAACAGTACATAAACCATCTTCTAATCAAATAACTATTGAAACACATTTCCCAAGTGACAATCAGTATTACAGTCAAAAACAAAACAGTGTCCAAGTAATACAAGACTCTAATATGAAAAGAAAAGACACTCATAGTAAATGTGAAATTGGCATACAAGTTAATAATGGGCTGATACATCCTAGCCAAAAAAGCGACGACGAAAAGTTACTAGAGAGAAACACCTATACACAGCCCACATCATCTTTGCAGAACGTCACAAATATTGAAATAACCATGCGATCTTCACCAACGCCTAGGAATCAGCACAACAACTACAGACCTATATCCCTCCATAACTCTAGACCACAGCCAGTGGTAGGATATCCATTATGCACCGATAAAATTACCAACGAAATAAAAGAAAATTCTCCTCACTACATAAAAAATGTTCCAAGGTTGTATCAAAACAGATCCTTTGAGAGTATCCCAGAACAACTGAGGAACAGTAGTCGAAGTAGATTTTTCAGTAGAGTTGGCTCACAGAGATGTTCACCGAACCACAATTCACACGTGTCAAGACATCAAGAATACACGGCATCTCTTCATCATGACGGACAACACGGAGGTCACTATTCCCATAATTCTATACAAAGGGTGGAATTTTGGAAAGGACCAGGTCATAAGAGTCTTGGGTTTAGTATAGTAGGAGGAACAGATTCACCAAAAGGACAAATGGGAATATTTGTAAAAACTGTTTTCCCTAACGGTCAAGCCGCTGATAAGGGTACTATCTTTGAAGGTAAACAATCTTTACTTTTAATATTATACTAATAAATGGGAAAATCACATCGAAATAACACTCAAATATACCTTTTTATTTTAGGTGATGAAA
The DNA here is from genome assembly GCA_927399485.1 of Calamotropha paludella. Taxonomy (NCBI): domain Eukaryota; kingdom Metazoa; phylum Arthropoda; class Insecta; order Lepidoptera; family Crambidae; genus Calamotropha; species Calamotropha paludella. The sequence continues at coordinate 13,752,132 of OV656804.1, read as the reverse complement.
TTTTATCTGTGAACAACGTCCCAACACGTGGTCTAAGCCACGCTGGCGCTATATCTCTTTTTAAGCAAGTTAAAGAAGGAAGAATTGAATTGACGCTTTCTAGAAGAAGGTAATAACTATTTATTATTTACAATATTAACTAGAAATTATTAATAGTATCTAAAGAAAAAAATCAACTTGTATCAGGTGCAAAGCGGGTCTCGAACCCACAGCACCTCGCTATCTTAGTAGAGCTATTCCGATTGAGCCACTGAGACCTTTACTAGCCCATTGAATTTTTCTAAGTGTTTCTTAACGTGACGTCAGAGCGATCTCTTCATGTTCTAGGTACTACTACCGATATCATCGAATGAAATCCTTGTTACTTCTTTTTTAGATAAAAAACGTATCTAGATAAAAAATATATTAAATAGTATTATTGTAAAGAGGTAAGACCCATAAATGTGGTTTTAATTTTCAGAGCACCTAGGTCCAGATCGGTGGAACCTCTTGGGAATTTCCGTGGCGACAGTAAAAGGGAATAAATACTTCCGAACCCTGTACTCCAAAGAGTTTTATATTATTGAGTGCAATAAAGCTTTCTTACTTTACTATTTAGCCAAAGGCGAAAATATCGTAGACATTAATACATTTCTTGTAAATGTTAATATTTGTATTGACGAATCGTGACTACAACGAACTATTGTAATTATTTTTATTTATAGAAAGTATTTAGACTTGCACAATATTCTATTTACGGACTATTGAATATTATTATTATGCTAATGCATTATGTTGCATGGTTAATGTTACGTAGTACAGTATAAACGTAAAATAAGTCAATCATGTTATGCTAAAATGTTTGTTAGCTTTGTATATTGTGAATACCATAAGACTGTATTAAGTACTATAAATACTTAAATGTATTGTAAACTACCGTTACTCAATAATATTGTTATAAATTTCATTTGAAATGCTAGATCTCGTTACTCTGTGTACATGACTTGCCCTATGCAATTACGTCATGTCAATAGTGATTGACTAACCAGAAGATAATGACAGAGTTCTCTACTGAAAATAGACTGATATAAAATACTGCTTGTCATCAAATACCTGCCACTGCCAAAGCTTTAGGTATATGGAAATCTTTAAATATGTAACGTGAGAACAGGCAAAATCCATGATGTTATAAAATGAAAAGCTTCCACATATCAAAATTAGATTTGATAGTCACTGCAAGGTGAATTAAAATCTTAGTCAGATCTGAACTTTTTTGAATTTCGAAGTATCCTGGACGATACACACATCCATTTCTGATTAAGATATTAGAATTCACCCAGTTACCTACTGTTCTAAACTCATTAAAAACAAAGCTTCCATAATGTGATTCTAACTTACAGCGAATCAGCTCCGTCCATGTAAGATTGTTACAATACCTTTTTATTTGTGTATAATAATTTCATTTTTATATTTCTTCCAAATACGATAATTAAAAGCAGTCGAGCCGGACAACAATTAAATATGAAAGCAATTGAATTCAATCACACCCTCAGTATTTATAGTTACATTTGACGTTGTTTTGTAAATAAATTATTGAATATAAACTCATTTTATCAACAATTTTGTGTCATTATTAGTTATTCTTATTAAAACTGCATATTCTAATCGGATATATATTTATTCTTTTCAAATCAAAACGGAATACCAACTAAAAAAAATATCACAAACTATGACTAATATTACTAATTATTCGATGACAAAGAATAGTATCACTTTACTCATCACAGCTTTATCATTATAGGACTACCTACCAAATTCAATAACCACGTGAAAACTGTGTCATCAAAAGTTTACTTGATGTCGCATAAGATAGCTACCCCTCTTAGTATCCAATGGTCAGGATTCTTGATTGTGGGCAGCCACAAAGGAGTTATAAAAGTCAGTCCAGTGCGCACCGGCTTTTTGTATACCGGACACTAATAAAAATAAGTATAATCATTAGTTGTAAGTTTTAACTGATTAATCTTATAAATAAAATCTATTGTTCATTAGTTTACTAAAAACTCTGAAAAAAGTCTATAAAATGCGATGAAACTTTGGTTTATATATGGTCAGCAGAAAAAGGGACGTTGCAAGGTACGAAGGGCACAGTAGGTGATTAATAAAAACAGACAACTTTCTATTGTATTCGTCCTCGATAAAGACGATCCATCTTTCTGGAAATGTATAGTGTAGTATAAAAATTAAAAAAAAAATTGTCACATTAATATTTAATGACGAATCATGTTCTCCCGGAGAAACGAATTCATTAAAAAAAACAAATTCTGTTTATAAAAAGTAAATCTTAAAATACTGGAATTTACAATCTTTGGTATTCAAACAAAAAAAAAACACCCACCTGATATAGTTTTGGATCCTTAGGTGCCGTGGAGTTGATGGCATAAACATGAATGACAGGAAGTTGAGTGTACAGAACTTTGAGGGTAGATTCACAGAGCCGTAAGTTACGGCGATCCCACCCCGCACCATCTAAGAATACTCCGTGAATAAAAACCCCTTCCTGCAAATGACATGTTCTAATTTAGTAATTTTTTAATGATTTTAATAGCTTGAATAAGTGTCAAATATTAATATAAACATACAGCACCGATAGTGGTATAAAATTAGGAACTGTTTCCTATTGACGTCTGATTTCTATTCATTTGAAAGTAGCAAACAAAATAACTATTAGTCTAATTTCAATAAACTACATTTCGAAAAAATTACCGCAGGGGCAGCTTTGATTTCATCATACGTGTTCTTAGTAACATCATTATGGAGAGACACCATATCCAACGCCCATCCTTTGTGAGCACGTGTTACTTCTTGCCTCATTGCCGTCAAGAAACCTGAGGCGATAGTTAATAGGTTACCGCATATTAATCAGTTTCTGCTTGTATTAGATAATACACATCACTCGCACATTGTAGTCTAACCAGAATTCTTAATGTATATAATGAATATTATATTTGAAATTTCGTTGAAACTATAACTGTTGCACTAACCTTGCGGATTGAAGAATCCTGTCATCCAAAAGGAAAACGGCCTGGCCTGGAAGCACCACGTGGAGAATTGGATATTTCTTTCCAAGAACTCCGTAAACCAGAACCCGAGGGTTGAAGAGGACCATGAACTCTTTAGCCATATTTTCGGCACTTTTGCGTCATAAATATTATCGAGAGAATCGCGCAATGCCTATTAAAATATATGCATATAGTGGGCATCAAATAATTTTGTGTATAAACTAGCGCAAATTATTAATTTATTTAACATCGAAGTATTATGTAGAATACTTCGGCGTAAAATATATTAAAACACACAGAAAAAGCGACGTTATACTCACCTCATTCATAATTATTGTACCGTCAATAGCAAGTAGTAAATCTTTTAGTGTTGATCTCACCAATGAAATAACTTTTTGCATTCTATCAATTTCTTGTCGTAAGAAGATTACCATAGAATTATACATTCCATAAAATTTCAACCTAAAAATTTTCGGTTATTAATTAATTATGAATGGTACTTATGTTACTCAATACATACATTTGTTAGCTAAAATTAAAACGCAAAAAATTAACAAACACATTATAAGTTAGCTGTTGATACTACACACTTTACCTAGGTAATAAAAAAACTGAAATACCTTTCTTTTACTTCATGAGGATCGAAATTAGGTGGCACTTTCTCCAACATTTCCTTCGATTGTCTGTATACAGAAGCTTCTCGAGTTTCACCACCGCCAGAGCTGGATTCTTTAGGCTGAATAGACAGGATAGTGTCTAACAGATCTTGTGTTACACTGCGCTGGTACCTGAAGCAAGTATGTAAATTTCGCCAATGTTTCCTATTTAGACCAAAACTTAATCTATACTAATATTATAAAGAAGTAAAGTTTGTGTGTTTGTATATTTGTTAAATTGTAAAGGGTAATCTCGGGATCTACTGAACCGATTTTAAAAATTCTTTCACCAATAGAAAGGCACATTATTGCTGAGTGTCATAGGCTATATTGAATGCTAGAAAAAATTTAAAGAATTTTGTCCACCCGTGCGAAGCCGGGACGGGCCGCTAGTGTTATATATTTAGACCAAAGCTCATACCCAGATCATATCTATACTAATATTATAAAGAAGTAAAGTTTGTGTGTTTGTATATTTGTTAAATTGTAAGGGGTAATCTCGGGATCTACTGAACCGATTTTAAAAATTCTTTTACCAATAGAAAGGCACATTATTGCTGAGTGTCATAGGCTATATTTAATAATAGAAAAATTTAAAGAATTTTGTCCACCCGTGCGAAGCCGGGACGGGCCGCTAGTATTATGATAAAATAAAGGTAGTAATCACAATGTTGGAAGAACAGATTCATTAAATAATAAATGTCAATAACAAGTATAAGACCTATTTTTGCTGTTTAACTTTAATAGTTTGTTTTACTATACCTCGGATCTAACAAAATTATGATTGCTAGTAATATAGTGATTACGTGATATCAGCATTAGTATGCAGTCCGTAAGCCTGTGGTGGGTCAATAGTTTTCATCTTCTCAATCTCCTCAACGTATTCAGAAATATTTTTGAACTTCATGATACCATAGCCCTTGTAGAATTGGAAATCTTCGCTAAAGAGTTGATCCGAAAACCACACTCTGGTGAACGTGACTAGGAGGCGAGTGTCATAGTCGTCCGTTACTCTACCTCCATATTGGACCGCCGACACCATGTATCTAAATGTTTAAACACACATCAGTCGCTAAACTTTATAAGAAATATTCGTACGCGAAGCAATATATAGATAAGGCGTTTCAGTTCATTATTGCTACTTTTTTCCAATCCGATAAATTGAGATAGGCTTTAAAGAATCGAATATGATTTATACTGTTCAACAAGCAAAGTTCAAATTCAATATTATAGGCAAGTTATGCATTTATTACTGTTTCTAATCAGGTGTCTTAAACACGAGACTTCTTGCTGCTGAATTTGATTAATACTACTATCTTTTTTTGCCTGAAGGTTTATGTCTTACTCTCACCAATGTGGAAGACACCGCATAGTTGATGCCGAAGGCAAAATAGGTATTTTATCAAACGGATTTTTTTTCTGAACTTTTAATATTTAAAGCAAACATACATACCGGGTGGTAGTCCAACTTATTCCTTGTCCCGGCTCTAAGCCATCCAGGTGGTTTTGGACGAACATACATGAAGCTAACCAGTCTGCGGAATTAAATTCGTATGGAATGTTCCATCCGAGTGGGCCGAACTTACGTCTTTCTTGCACCACCGTATGCAAAAAAGATATGGTATATATCATTGGCAGATAAAATGGACTGTCGCTGTAATCCAAGAAGTCTTGACTCATGGAATCATAAGTCCTCATTAAACCAGCTTTTATACCTAAAATAATAACGAAAGAGTAAAATCCGTTACTAAAAGAAATATCATTACTATGAAATAACTATCTATGAAATAAGGTAGTTTTAGAAAAGTACCTGATGGTGGTTCACATGTGTATTTAATAGACATCTGCAACATTGTAATCGAGAATCTCGGATGAACTTCAGTTGTAATCCACAATCTACAACAAATTCCAGCAACTATTAAATTGTCTTGATTGCGAAGTAATATCTGATAAACCGAAACTTTAAACTGTTACCTGAAGGTCTCATGAACTTTTTCTGGTTCTTTCTCTAGCTCAGCAAACTGCTCCATAATTTCTACCATATATTCTAATCCCAAATGGCAGTTTTGTAATAATACCCAAAGACCCTTAAAAAAAACATGCTTAAAATATGTGAATTTATAAAAATTAAGGAACCAAACCTTATTGCTAACAAATTAATCAGCTTTACGTTAATATTATGTTTGACGACCGGTTTGACTAAGCAGGTTTGAACTGTAGTGCTGGAAGGGGCAGAATGGTATTTAGATATATTTCTTCACTTTATTATTTATCATATTTGCCCGAACCCTCTCTAACATCTAAGTATCTAGTATATACAAGGTTTTCAGTGTTTACTTTCATCATCTCTGCAGAAAGACGTCCACTGCTGAACCGAAGCCTTCCCAAGATATGGGTGAGTTCAACCATAATCTCTATGAATGGCAGGCAGGTTGGAGATTGCAATAAAAGATATTTCCAATAAAGGCCACTGCCCATTTTGTGGTTGCCCAATACAAAACCCATAATTGTGAAGGATCAGTGCTATTATACCCTACCAGACAGTGTGCTGTGAGTTTTTGTCCTAAGTGTGGTCTAGGCTTATTGGTGTAGATGTTAGAATTATTATAATTAATAAAATAGATTCATTACATCGAAAGCGATTTCACTTAAACCGTCTTTATTTTACCTCCTTCAAAGCACGATCGATAAGTTTTCTAGCATGTATTTCTTGACCCTGTCCCATAGAAATAGACGAACAAATACATTCCATTCTCTTTGCAGTCGTCTCTATTGATGGCGTCGGATCAGAGCCCATAGCCAGAAATCCAATCAATGGTACCAAAGGACGAGATTCTAGAACCATTTGCTGAAAATAATGAATAACAATTAATACGTTAACAACAAGAGAACCGATATTGCTTTGTTTGTTAGTCACCTCATAGTTAACAATAACAGCTTCAGAATAACGTGCTCCCATTGAATACACGACATATTTCCTGAAAACAGACACATAACGAATATATCTATGGGAAAACAAAAAACTCATTTTTATAGCAGAATAAAACAAAAGCAGATCACTAAGTGGCTTACAAACTCTGAGCGAGAGTTCTATCAGGGCACCATGCTCTTACTATAAGTAATTTTCGAAAAACATCCATGGTATGATATCCGTCTGGCAAAGGCTCATCTTCGGGTGCTTCTTTGTCAAACCTAAAAGGAAATCACTCTCTTATTCTTAGAAAAAATTCCATCACTCTAATCACAACTAATAGATAAACTATACTGAACGAATTTATCGTACGAAAATATTTATTTAATAATAAACAAAGAAATATACTTATAAAGTAAAATTAATAAATATAAATATGCGGTTCGTTAACAAGGATTGTTTGGTAAATTTCAAACTCACCAATTCTTCCAACCTTTTTCGTTGTTGCAAACTTGATTGAGTATGTTAGTATACTGTCGCAACGATGATAGCTGCACCAAGTTTAGCCAGGACATGTCTGTCACCCACTTAAAAGGCTTAGGCGGGCACGCGTTGAGATCCAATGCAGCACCCCCTGTATATAATTTGCAAGTATAGAATACGTATATAAAAAACGAACACGCCTCCGAGCCCTCGGGTGGGATTCGAAGCCCGACCTTTCGCTATCCGCGCGCGTGCTCTGACCGCTGAGCTACCGAGACGCTGGCAAAGGTATCGAAATTTAAAAACATATTTCAACTTCTACTATGAAGGTCTGAGTTAGTATCGTATATTTGATTAAGATTGAATTAGCTATAACAATGTTTTTAATTTATTTTTTTGCATTCACAATGCTATGTTTCCATAAGATATAAAATACGGACGTAAAAAACGGCCATGCCTCTGAGCCGTCAGGTGGGATTCCAACCTTAAACCTTTCGCTATCCGGGCGAATGCTCTTACCGCTGAGCTATCGAGACTGAGAACAGCTACAGAGAATAAATTTTAAGACATTATTATAGATGGTTCCGTCTTAATCGAATATTAAATATTTGTAAAAATATATCTTTCGTTGTTGAAGGTTGTTAGCGTTCAACATTGGTGGAGCCTAGTATCGTTCCACCAATGTTGTACGCTGACAACCTTCAACATAGTAAAAGTTGAAATACGTTTATAAATTTCGACGCGTCTGCCAGCGTTTCGGTAGTTCAGCGGTCAGAGTACTCTTTTCGGATAGCGAAAGGTCGTGGTTCGAATCCCGCTAAATATGGCATTGTGAATGCTAAAAATAAAATTAAATACATTACAAGTACCGCTACAGATTTAGATTTGACATTTTAAACACTTAATCGTAATCTTTTTGGTAGATCTATTCTCAGTTACATTTTCCTCTCTATTTTATATATAAAAAAAACTAAACAACTTCTTTGAAGAATACTTCAATGCTAGAAGCAGTAAAAAAATCGAAGTGACAACAATATACATGGTAAAAAGTACGTATCGCCTACCAAATTAAATCTGAGGATACAGTTAAAGGGACAGTAGTATTGTTTATTTAATATTCTGAATTATTAATTACCTTTGATTAATGTCTGGAACTCGTCGTACGACACAAACTCTTTTTGCATATCAATTTTCAATGTTAGGAGTAACGTGAACAAGTACTTATGCTTCTCATAAAATCCTCTGCTTATATACTTAAACACATCGAATGTCTGTAAACGCAATCAACACAATTTAAACATGTCACACTGATTATAAAAAATAATAGATATTCGAAAACTGAATTTACAACTTGTCTAAAATAACGACTAACAGTTTCTAAGGTTTATTATTTTTTCTGTAAAGTAAAAACTTCTCACCAAATAATCAATGATAAATCCAATCCTCCTACTTGTGATAGGACTTTGAGGCGATCTCTCCATTGAAATATCGAAACGCTCCAGAAACTGCGCAAGAGAGGTTTGGTACATGTTGCATACAAGCGACATGTTGCAAATCAAGAAATAAAGCACAGAGCCCCGAGTTGCTACTGGACGATATTCTTCACGAGCCAAATTAATCTTTATTTCGGTCTCTTTAGCTACGTCCAGTTTTTCCTTAACCTGTTACATAATAATAATATAGAATAATAAACACATCTGTGCATCTAAAAAAACGGAAAGTACTATGTGCTGTCATTTGATTACCTCCGTCGCCGTCGCCTTCGTAACATTGAGCACCTGAATCAGTGATACATCCTCGACTAAAGAACCCTGTATTGTGGTTAATTTGTGTAACAGATTAGCTTCCAGCTCCTGCATCTTACGCCTGTTGGCTGTCACATCCATGATCAGCTGCGTACGTTCGGCTTCCATCTCAGCCTTTTCGGTTAAAATCACTCGTCCTAACAATTGGTCCTCCAAACCTGATTATTTCGAAAGACAGTACAAAAGTGAATTACTACTATTGTCTTGTATTTGACGACCATTTAGTGCAACGGTAGCGATCCCGCCTTTCGCACCGGTGGTCCTGAATTCGAATCCCGGAAGGATATTTATATATATTTTCATAAATATATCTATGTATCATATATGCATGTCTATCCGTTACCCTAGTATCCATAACACAAGCCTTAATATAGTACTTACTTTGGGCTAGGCTAATTGGTGTGAATGTAAGAAATATTATATTACTATTTTTTTGCTTCTTGTATTTTTTTCTGAAGCTGAAAACTATATGCGAATCAAGTGACTATATAACCAATCAAGAGTTACTGTTGTTTCCACATAAGCCTTAATTTTTAAAACACATAAAAGTATTAGTATTCTTAGTCTATTTAATTATGTGATATATATATATATATATATATATATAATATTTCTTACATTCACACCAATTAGCCTAGCCCAAAGTAAGCACTGTAAGGCTTGTGTTATGGATACTAGGGTAACGGATAGACATACATATATATGATACATAAATATGTAATATTCATAGAAATATATAAAAACGCCCATGACTCAGGTACAAATGCTCGTATTCATTATACAAACATCTGCCCCTTCCGGGATTTGAACCCAGGACCGTCGGTGCGAAAGGCAGGATCGCCACCGTTGCACCAAACGGTCGTCGAGTACTTACATTTTAACAGCTAATTAAATAATAGTGCAAGAGAAAATATGAAACACTAATTTGTCGAAAAAAATACCTTGCATGGTGACAGTAAAATCAATGATGGAAGTCCGAGCAGATATCTCGGGGGTATAAGCAGGGTTAGGGAGTTTTGTGGTTATATATATTTTGTGTCCGGCTGTCACATCAATTTCTTTATCTCCCAATTTTACCTATGGACAGTTATAGTTACAATATTATAACCAAAACGAAAACAAGTATTTATAATAAAAGTAACCAAAGCTTACTTTGTAGGATGAACCAATTTTTATGTAATTTCTTTCAAGAATATTGTCTAAAGCTGGATCTAATTCTTCACCAACATCTTCTATCAACAGAGGCCTTCCAAGTGATACGCAATCTTCTATATGGTTTCTGTAATTCACGTGATTGTTGTTTTTAGGCAAGTTGATATATAATGTTACCCTCGTTCAAAAATACTTCTTGTTTTATTCTCTAAATGTGCTTACCTAAAATATTTATGATTAAGTGTAGTAACGATGAGCTCGTTGAATTTCTCCATATTCTTAATCCATATTTTGCCCTGTGTCTGAGGGTCGATCAACAATGGAAATCGCGAAGCTTTTGTAACAATAATGCCGTTTTGTATTGAAAGCTCGTCCGTAGGTAATCCACATAAATTCCAATCACCGATCTAACAACAAACAACAGTTTTTATTTAAATTCACGTTATCTTTACATATTATATATTACTATCTAACCCGGCAAACGTTGTTTTGCCATGTATATTATTTCTAGGAAAAGTTTTTAATTAATTAATAAAAAATAGGGGTTGATGGTAGAGAGCTGACAATTTAGGGTTGTATGTATTTTTGTATGTTGTATCATAAAAAAATAGAAACTAAAAATTTTGTCTAAAAAAATTAAAATAAAATTTAGGGGTGGACTACCCCTAACATTTAGAGGGATGAAAAATAGATGTTGGCCGATTCTCAGATCTACTCAATACGCTCACAAAATTTCATGAGAATCGGTCAAGCCGTTTCAGAGGAGTATGGGAACGAAAACTGTGACACGAGAATTTTATATATAAGAAGTAGGTACCACTAACTACTGGCAACTAAATGTAACGACGACAAATTACTAATATATCACTGTTACCAGCAGCGATACCATTATATTTACAATGAGAAAACTCATACAAATACACAATGAGCAATGAGCATTTGATATTATAAATCATATTATCTCGGTAATATTTTTTATTATGCTAGTTGTAAGTCAAACACAAATATGAGAAAAAGAATCATAACTCGCTACGCCATACATCCTTACAATATAAAACCTACCGTAGCAGTATCAGTAAGTTGTTCCGTGATATTCAAATTCATAGACACCGGAATTTTCCTTCTTAGTAGTTCTGACAGCCAACATGTTATAAGATGACTTCGAAACTCTTGATTAAATGGCCCAGAATATGATAAAAATCTAAAAATATTATTTCATATTATTAACAAGAACAAAACTCTTTAAAGACTCTGATCAAACAATTATGTATGCGTATTCATGTGCATATACTATACATGCTTGTAATGTATTTGTGATCACATCCCTAGCGAACCAACATATAAGCTAAAAAGCTTGCTTTATTGTTAACTCTTATTTATTCATTTACAAATTGCGTTATATGCGACCCAGTGACTAAATAGAACATGCAAGCACTAATTATCGCATGCACCTCGAATGGCGTAGCAACGGAGTGTCGATGGGTAGATGGGCACATTCAGAATACTTTTTGATGTGTAACATCCTTCTTCTCGCTTTCCTGCAATTTGTGGGAGTGATTTCGTGAAATGGGACGGAAGTGTGTAACAGGAAGTCGCGAAAGCGCGCGCTATTCTATTTGACGAATGAGCGCGCGGTTTAAGAGTTGACCGTCAGATAGTAGCAACCAATTTTCCGAGAGGTCGGTACTGTCAGCCATCAGCTGTGCACTTAACTTACAGTGTTGTAAGTGTAAATACGGTGTATAAAGTTTGCTGTTATATAAATCAATTTATATACTTCAACTACATAAATAAGCATTGACTGTTGATAATAAGTCTCAATCTAGTGCAGATCATTGGCAAAAATTCAAGAAAGTAATAATAAATAATTATTCGAATAAATTACTTCAGTATTTAGCTTTTTTAAATTTTTAGGTTGATATCTGTTCTGTCACTGCTCAAACAAAATCTTTAATGAAATTAGTCTTTTTTATGATCTTACGAATAAAATATTTCAGTATTTAACTTTTTTAAATTTTCAGGTTGATTTCTGTCACTGAGTTTTGTAGAATTTTATTTAAGGTATTGTAATTCACATATACAGTATTATTATTAGAAATTATTTCTCGCAAGTTCATATGTTGTAAGTATTGTTTAATTTTATTTATAGTTTGGTCATCATTATTTTTTATTACATATACAGGGCCATTTTATAAACACCATCCAAATTTATATATTATATTCTTTGAAGAAAGTAACGAAACAAGATTTTTTTATTTTAATATCACTCAGTACTAAAATATTAAGTTAAGCCTACACAAAGTTATCCGAGGAAAAATACCGATTGCTGTCACAGTCACGCTACACACGGTGTTGTAGCAGATGATTACACGACCCCCGCCCCGCCCTCCCGTATTTCACTGATACATTACAATGATTTTCATAAGTTGCAAATTTAAACGAAAAAAAATAGGAACGTCAAATTGAAGAAGAGATAAGTTTTTTTGTTCTTTGATTATAACAATATTAATCGATAACACTTTTAATAAATAAAAAATGAACATAAAAGTAAGCCACACCTTATGCGCTTACGTCGCATTTTTTAAAATTTAATCAACTTATGTACAATAATTGGTTGCAGTAAAGCAAAGGGTGTTTCTTAACCACAGAATCTAAAAAAACACAGGGATCGCAAAGGCAATTCGAAAATCGCAAAAAAAAATGCAGTGCTAAAACCTTAGCACCTACCTACCTAAGTTATTTTTGTAAAATAGTTACACGATAGGATAAAGAAATGTATAATTAATAGTTCTAAAAATATTTTTGTGAAAAATTTCACAAGTCTTAGCCGCCCTGCACACATTTTGCTTTACTCCAACAAAATAATTTATTAAAAATCCAAACAAAATACACTTACATGAAGTTTGAAAACAATCGCTTTACCTTAAAGTGTAGGTAATTTCTCTCTAAACAGTCTTGCACGTTTATGAACATTGTCTTTAATTGTATTACTTGTTTTTTTCACTTTGTCACTTCGTTAAATGCACGGATTATATTTATATTTAAGTTCTCGAGGCTTTGGGCCTTCTTCACATAAACCTGTCGTTCAATTTCGCCCTCGATTTCAATTGCAAGTGTGAACACATTTCGTGAGTAGATAATTATGCGACGTAACTGCGTGAACGCAACATTGTACATCGCGGAAAGTCCGCGGGTGACTGATTTGATTTCATTGCGCCGATGTCGTTACAACTTGCGCGCGCAGCTCGGTGGGGCGCTTCGGGCGGTCGGTCGTTCAACTGTAAGTACCTATTTTGTCAGTAACCAGCTGTTGTAATAATTCGCTCGGACAAATTTTTTTTTGCGGATATTTTTTTATGTCTATATTTTTTAAATATGTATGTAAGAATGAAATTTAATTGGCTGTAAAAAATGCCTGTCTCTCTACTGTTCCAATAAAACACTAATTGTGTTTTATTTCTAAAAGTTCGACAGCACAAACTTTAATAATATATTCAATAGACATGTCCATAATATCCGTTCGTTCAACGTATTCGATGCCGTTCATTAGTAATATGCCTCCAATATATTTTTCTCGATGAAACGCTGCAGCCAAGTGGTAATCGTCAAATTGAAACGAGGCCTTACACTTCGTAAGCCTTGCTTGGTACTCATTTTTGTGATCATCCAGGAACGATTCTATAAAAGCTCTTTTATTAAACAAGCTTTGCATATTTCGAAAAATAATGTTAAAAGTAGTTACTGCGCTGCCCACGTTTTTTTTATTTGTATTTCTCGAATGTCTCTAATTATCACTTTTATTTGTTTTCACTCTCGTTGTTGCTTATTTCTATTACTTCATTCATTTGAAGGCGTGACTCATCATCATCAGATTGATTATATTATATTCGTGATTATATTCTTTACCATCAGTAAAAAGTTTAAGATTCTTCAATACAGCATGATGTTTTAATTTTGAAAGAAGTTTATTTTTATTGATTTCTAGTATCTTTTCCAGAAATTCCTCTATTTGGGTGAGTAGCATTGACATTAACTTGACGATTGTTACTTTCCAAGTCATTTGATTTACACGTATTCCTCAAAATACTCTCATCATCATAAAGTATGGTTGTTCTATATGACTTTATAGAGTACAGTCAAAGTTCCTTATCCACGGTTTCATTATTCACATTTTAATTGATAAACAGAAAGAGTTTCAGTGTAATTTACATCATTAACGTATCGACATCATTTGAATTCTGTACATGCCGAGGCGGCTTTTATGAATGATTAATCCGAGAGGACTAATGTTTAAAGGGAGTTTAAAAATTATATATTCACAATGCGTTACATTAATAATATTATTTCCGTTAACCTCTCGTAGTAATCGAGGCGAGAATCGAATTAGGTCCACTTGGAAAAGAGGACATTTAACTTTATAAATTTGAATCAAAGATCACGTATAGCCAATGAACTTTGTGATTTCTTCATGAAAGATGATCGATATATGAAACGGAGTCTTATTTTTAAAAGCCAAATTATTAATGTTGCCATTGAATATTAATCTAAAATTTAAAAAAAGAAAAGCAAGAAAAGATTATTAAATTCTTTTAAACCTTGCCCAAGGCTATTGATTTTAATTGAGAATTTCTGAAAAATTAGATTTTTGAAATTTTGGAACCTTGGAACCCATACCCTATGATTTCATACTAAATACCATTTCACATCCACGGTTTGTCTATTCGCGGCATATTTCAGGAACATATATCCAGCGGTAAAGAGATTTTACTGTACTCACACATATACACACTGCATTTTTATTAGGTAATACATAGACTTATATAGATTATTTTACAACATAAAAAATTCTCTTATTAGTTTTTGGAATTAGGTATATTTCTTACTTTTTTACTCTACGAGGTATATAGATATAGCAAAGCAATATCCGTTAGTCGTTACTGCGTGCAATAGGAATTGCTTAGGACGCGTTTGTATGTGACATAAATCCAACGAATGACTCATGCTCTAGAAAATTCCGCAATGTCATATACGTGCAAAATATGGCTAGTTTCAAATTCATTGCGTCGTATCTATCTCAGATCCTTAATAAAATCATAATATGACTTGCGTTCTTAGTCAGTTTATATTTGATACTTAATGCGTATCAAATATTTCTATGAAATTTAGTTATGTTAATGACAAAACATACCCGACCAACAGCAATATATCGCCAACAAGTCGCTCTATTTCTGATTTAAAGAGCGCAGATTGTTCAGTCCATCGTATTCTCTCGCCACTAAGGCCGTTGATAAGCGCTGTAGCAGCATCCATTTTCTGTTGGCATTTCGCTGCATCGTCTAACACAGCTTGTTTTAGTGTCATTGCTTCGTCAAATTGCCTCTGTACGCCAGCTAATTCCCGCTGCAAACAAAACAAATATTAGTTTCAATCTGATTTTTTTACATCATCTTAACATTTCCCTTTCTTACTACCTGGGTTCAATACCGGCCAGGTTAATATAGAAACTTTTCTATATTGGCTCGGGTCTGGGTATTGTGGTACCATCGTTATATCTGAATTTCATAACACAAATGCTTGCGCTACTTAACTTGTCAACACAATGTCAACACGTCAACGGAGCAAGAAGTATGATAAAATACATCATCAAAACGCCTTCAAATAAACTCATATTACTTTTAATATGTTATATCATGTTTAACACAAAGAATCATGGCTCAGTATATTGCTCAAGGATCACAATTACAAAGCTAGTTCAATATATATATTATGATTTCTCATAGGTTCTCCAGACCCCTCTATAACGGCATTCTTTTTGAGTTAACACGAAAACAACTAACTACACAATATCATATGTGTTTAATATTGACAATAACTTCACGGCACCTCTTTCGCCGCAAGCAATGCTTCTGCTGACTCCAACTCTTTCTTGGCAGCCTGATACTTGCCTTGCATGACCGCTAAATTGGCTTTCAGTGGTAACACGTCTTTATTAACGGAATAAAACTGTGCCATTGCAATAGTCCATGAGATTAGACCAGCTACATTGCCACAAGCAACTTTAGCTGCTTCGAATGTGTATTGTCTAAAATATAAAGCCTCATCGTTATTAATATTACCTAAGTTTGTTTTCCACACAACAAAATTCTATCTTATGTTAGCGTGAAAACATAAAGTGACTACTTACGGAAAACTGAAGTAAGGTTGTAATAAATCAACCATTTCTGCATTAATTTCGTCTTTGGGATAGAACTTCAAGTTATTTAGAAATCTTGTGTCCGCCATTACCTAATACATTATACGACTTTAAATTTTATTAATATTATCGATCATTATAGGAAGTACAATAATAAATTAAAATAAGTATGAATAACCTTTAATGATTCTGCCCAGGACGCACATAAGAACTGTTTTTCGGGATCTGGCTTGATAGAGTCAATTTTCTTTCGGAATAGCAAAATTACAGCGTCCATAATAAGTGTAATGAGGTAAGGGGGTTTTCCGAGCTTTCTCACCGTCGCTATATCTGCGGCGTTAATAGTCTGAAATAAAGTAAAATATCTTTGTGACATCTATTGCACATAAGAAAAAAAAGATAGACCCCTTCCTTGTTGCACTTAACTACATCTTGACTATATTGTCAATAACATAAGTTATGCTGATGATATGGTGCTGCTGTGCCCATCGGTCAGCGCTCTCAAAAAACTAAGTAAAATTTGTGAGTGATTTGCGAAGACTCACGGTCTCAGGTATAACACATTAAAAAGCGAGTTGTTAGTTTTGAAGTACTCACATAGTTTTTAAGATATTTTGTTACTAACATTATGGGCATACGCCTGAAATAAATGATTTTAATTTATTTATTCATTATTCTATATCTATTTTCTTAACTTCACAATAAAGACATTCAACTGAATATATTTATAATAAAAAAAAACTCAACCATATTTTCCCGTGGTGATTTATGTTTGGAAATAATACATAACTGGATTTCAAGTAACTAATCATTCTATGGTAATATACACAATGTGTTACCTTGGAAATACTAAGATATACCTAAACATTACAAAAACAAGTAAACCTACTGGTTTAATAAAGAAAATTGTAATATTTACATGACAAAGTAGATACAAAAACACTAAATTGTCCTCTTGTGCGGAAACACCATTAAAATAATACCTGTAAAGCAGCCTCAGCAGCATCCAACGCTGGCTTAGCAGCTGCCAGTTTTTCCTCAGCGATCGCTGTCTCAGCAGCAATGACGCTCACAAGCTTTACAGCTCGGTCTTTCACTTCTAACACTTCGGTTTTCACTACTTCGGCTGCAGCTTGAGATTCAGCCACAGCTGCCAAGACCTGTTAACAAACACAATATGTTATCATAAGACGATAATAACTTCTGTCGTTCTACTTCAAAGAGACTATATTACTCTTTCTCTTTAAAAGTATTCGAAATAATGTCAAATTTTATTTAGTTATCTACTATTAACAAAAAACAATGGATAATTGAAATTATCAAAAATCTTACCTCCTCAGCTTTAGCAGTTGCCTCTTTTATTTCAATTTCTTTCAACTCCAATTCTTTTTTAAGTATGTCAACACTAGCAGCAGCTTCCACAAGCTTATCCAATCCAGTCGTCATCCTAAAACAAAATATTAATTCAGAAACAGTTAATATTTGTATTTATATAATTGTATAATCACATACCTTCTAGCCATTTCAGCAATATTTACATGTTTTTCCTTATATAACACTTTGTATCCTTCGAGGAAGGATAAATAAGACTTTGGTGTGACGTGCGCCTGTCGCCGAAATCTGTCATAATAAGCAGTACAAGTCTCGGCCACATTATCTTGTACCATTCCCATTATCTCTATCAGCTGTGTTTTCGTTTCTGCAGAGCACACCACCTGTATAGATATAGTTGTTATAATATTAATGGCACGTATTATTACTCCATTCCCTTTGACGCATATTACTAGCACACTAATAAACAAACAAATAGAGACAAGACTTTAAAAAAATACATTACCTTGAAATCGTGTAAGAAGTGATAAGCCACTTCAATCAATGCCTCCCTTGGCCACTTTTGGAACCAATCCATTACAGAACCAGATATAAGACCAGGGAATTTTAAAGCTCTGCTTCGAAATTTCTCACCTACCTAAAACCATTAAGCACGCGTGTAAGACAGATATTAGGTATAACAATTATTTAATTATTTTTAAAAATAAATACTTTGAATTCAATGAAAATAAAATTAACAAGCTGTAACCCACCGGTGAAAAGCATAAAACCACATGCAAATTTGCTCTGGAGCGCATGATAAAATATTCATAAAGTACGTCGGGTACAGGGATTCTTTTAGGAGCATATTTCTTCATTATTGGAGTTAGCTCATTTAACATTTCATCTAAACAAAGATTGAGCATAGATAAAGTGTTCGATAATTAATACAAACCAATACACATAAACAAAGACACGAACAAATATAGCAGTAAATGAGCTATGTATAAAGCGTAGGTATATGTTCTAAGCAAACTCAAGTAACAACTGATCAATTGCTACTTGAGCACTAGAAACATGTCGGAAAGGGTTAAATCACTACGGGAAAGGGATGGAAAGGTATTCTGTGACTCTATACCGTTAGAATAGAGAATGTAAAACGAGGCGAAACTATTTTTTTTATTTTTTTTTACACCTAACAATGTGTAGTAAGCCATCCTTAATAATAACATCGACAAAACATGAGTTCACGTCGAAAGTGCATCGACGAGGTTTAAAATTGGTCTTCTTGGGTTAAAGCCAGCACCGAACTGATGGGCTACGGACGCTAAATAAATGATTGACTGAATTCAATGTTGTCAGTGCACTAAAATAACTTAAAACAAGAAAAAAATTGTAGACTCAAATCACCAATAATTTGTGTAGTTCATTAAAAGTTATTTAAAATAATAAATTACCCATTTCATCCTTAGCGAATAAATTGGCAATCTCGCCTGAGCTGAGTATGTTATTTAGGAATTCAAGGAACTGCTCATCTTTGATGTCATTGTCAGTAAATATGAATGAAATACCCTGCCCTTGAAGCCCAGCTATACGATATAAGATCTTAATATCATCCATGAAGTTATTAACATTATAAGACCTGTAAAGTGGTTATTTTTAAAATACCCGTCAAAACCACACGTCCAACCCCATTTTTATACTTAATAAATTTTCTTACCTTGTTAAAGTGATTTGATAAAACGAAAAGTTTGCTATGTGAGAAGCTAGTTTTGTTAAACTCTGCTTTCCAGAACCACCAACACCCACAAGCAAAGCGTTACCACTAAAAAGTAAATTATAACAATAAGGGCGCGCATCGTCTCTAAGTCATATGTAATAAATGACCTTTCTAAAGCAGAAAATAAAGTTTACCGTGGCGTATTTATAATCCTCGATATTATAAAAAGGTGCACCATAGCGTCATGGAAGAACACTAGATCTAAATGAGCTCCTCTAATTTGCTCATTGAATAAATCTTGAAAACCAGCCAGCTTCATCAACACGAAATCCCATCTAATGAAATGAAACTACTATTTTAATTCCACTTATGATAGCGTCACTATTAACAATCTAACCAAGTACTAAAACGCCAGTCAATTTTTATAGTATAAATATTTTAAAATAAGTCAGATGACTGTAGTATTCTTATTTTATTTGAATTTCAAAGCTTCTCTCAGAGTATTAAACAATTAAATGAAGATTGCAGCTTCAGAAAGCTCAATATAGTCAAAATACCAGCAGTCTCCAAAGCGTTCGAAACTTTGCTGGATTTTAAAAATCTTCATTATACTACTTTGATTTTATGTTATGGTTTTAGCAATCATCGAAATTCGTACAATTTATTTGATGAATAATTAAGTATCATAGAGGAAAGAGATTTATAAACTACTAACGATGGTAACTCCTCGTATATCTTTGGTGCATCAGTGCTAAAGTCTTCGTCTTCATCTCCTGTTGGATCAACTGGTTCTCTCAAGAAATTAACAAAGAAAGTTTCCTCTGTAGGAAACTCGCTGACTACGTCTGGTAACTCTTGTGTTGCAGTCTTCCAAAAGTTGGCAACAAACCAATCCTTATCGTCGAATGTGGTAAATCTGCACAATGTAGTTACTAATAATAATCGATTTATGTAATGTTAGAGACATCAAATAAGCAATAAAAATATTCCAGATATTGTATATAAATAAATCAATAAATATGTACAAGGCGTACCTATCTGAAATAACACGTAGACACTCGTGAAACCATAGTTTAAGAGCAGTTTTGATAGATTGTAATTCTTCTTTCTTTATAAATAGAATTCCTTCCCAAATTCTAGATAAATCACGGAGATTAAAAACATAGTGGAACTTGGCAGGTGTCGGCAGCATTTTTGTCTATGAGGAAAAGGTTTGTACATAACAAAGAAAACTTATAAGTATCCACTTTTACTTTATTTTTCAGCGGATCAAATTACCTTAGTCTGCTGCCAAATGATGCGTGTGACAGGTACCAATCTCGGCATGAAATCAACAATTTTTTTATCAAATCTTGTTTTACAAAAGTAGCCCGCGCTTATTGTCTCTGCAAAATGTATGTCTCAATTTACTTGATCAAATGTACAATGTAAAATTACATTATTATACTATATTATTACTTTTTATATTATATTATTAATTTTCATGCTGCATGTGTGGCACAACATGCACTTAGACATTTTAAAATATTTGACAGAGATAACTTATTCTTAATGTATCGGTAGGTTCTTGCTATCCAGAACCGCTAAGGCCAGTTTATTTTTCATCATTAAACAATCCAATGCAAAACAAAAGTATACAAAGATTATACAAACCAAAAATTCTGTCCATTGAAATGGTGCTGGGTAGCGTACAATTAAATATATTAAATTGTCTCTTTAGACGAGGCGGAATATCATTTCGGCCACCACCTACAATTGCAATCAAATAATTATATCCTTTTATAATTTAAAATATGCAGCTTAAGGAACTTTATTACCTGGGTGTATCATAGCACCAAACATCTGTATTCCAGCTATGATTATAAATTCGCCTGGTTTCTCTAAAGAATAAAATCCACCACATTCCATCATCTGACGGACTATTTCGTTTGTGACCTTAAAATTGGCCCAAACAATGAGTTCCTCCATGATCTCTTACACTGATTAAAAATATTAAGCCTCCTATTGTCAATTGGTTTACCTGGTCGCCCCATTCGTTAACCACGGGCATATTGATATCGTCTACGAATACCGTCATCGACCTGCCACCTGGTGGACCATAAGTCATGCCCACTCGCTTCTCTACATAAGACTCAATGATCCTCTGAAATATCATAAGAGTTCAAAGAAAGAAAAAACATTTAAATCAACATATAGTTAAAAATTCTACCAAAAGTTTTTAGTTAGTTTCAGAAATTGTATAAAAGTTCCAAAATTCCATCATAATATACTGCAACAATTATTTTAAATCCAAAATAAATGAGGCAGTTCCGGCAAAATTTTCCTTAATGAGTGCTGACTACTAACCTGGAACATATTAGGCGTCGTGGCAGACGAAAAGTTAATCATCTTAAAAAGTTTAACCTCATTATCGTACTTCATCATGTAACTTTTTAGCATAACTGTTTTAGCGGTGCCTTGTTCACCAATCAGCAGCACAGCTTTATTTTGTTTGGCGATCGTATCAATCAGGAATGAAATGCAGACGTTATCAATATTCGGTACTAGAATCGAAGCATACTCGGGAACACTATCCGTGGGGTAAATGTAGCTTTCTACGCTCTCTGACCTAATATGGAAAAAAATTAATACGTTTTTTTTAATTTTCAAATAGTATATACATCAGACGTGTTCAATGCGACAGTTATTAACGCATTCAGAGAAATATTGGTTAAACAGCATGTAAGAGCCGGTCATTGGATGGTTGAAAACGCATTATCTTGAGCTCCACCGTACTTCAGAAGGCACTTTAGGTCTTTGCATCTGCTTTAGTTAGCATCTATCGTATTTATTATTTGCAGTAGTTACCAGTGAGCTCTCGTGATATTCTTCCTACGGTATTTGAATTCATAGGGAAGGCCTGTGCACTAGTATTGGGGACATTAATAGAATGGTGATAATGATAAACCAAAGTTTAGCAAAATACTGTTTTTTCTTTTTTATGGTAAATTAACTGCTTGTTTCGAGTGGGTTGGCGTCCGTAGTACATCGAGGGGAAGATCGAAGTTAGTGCGATTGGATTAAAAATAAACATCTTAACCGATGAGATACGAACGGTTCACATCAAATAAAGGTTTTGTAAAAACATGCCAATGAATTTAGAAAAAGATTACCAATGCTGCCACACGCCAGTTTCTGTGACCATGAATTCAAAAGGCATGATCCATTCTTTAGACTTAGCACCAGGCCAATCCATCCTTACAGGCAGCTTTGTCATAAACTCTGCCATACGTGTGCGTGCGTCCAGCTCCAAAACTGCACCCAGTGACCACATCATAGCGAATATGAACAACCGCTCTAAATGACGATCCGTGTGTATTTCTGATAGTTAAACAAAATATATTTTATAAACATTTTAATATAAAAATTACATCAATTAATAATGAGCGATATCAGGTTTAACATCAAATTAGATATGAATGATAAATCAATATTGAATAACATCGTTGTACTTACTACCACCGGGTATTTCAATTTGCAGAAGACCGATTAACACGTCTATACATTGTCTGCAACAATTAAATAACAATTAACATTAAATTTTATTTTTAAATTTTAATTAATGTGTCGCCAGTTAGACAATTACAGTACCTTATATAAATGGCCTCGAGCAGCTTCATTTTAGCAGGCAGCTTTTGTTGGACAAACAGGTGAACTTCGTCATAGACTTTATTGAATGCGTTACGGAACGCATCCGACTCTTTTTGTGACCTTTTCTTTAACCATCCCTGCATATGCCGACGGCAATTTTAACAATGTTCAAATTATACGTAATATTATATTGATGTTTTATTCGGTAATGACGGATAAACAATGGAGTTTTAGTCAAACAATATATGTATATCATTCATATGTTTATCATAATCAAGCTTATTAATAAGAAAATTATAAAAATACTAATATTATTATTCTTCTTATAGTCCAGTCAAATTAGTCACTAGAATGCTAGGTTGCAAAATTCTCAAATCAAATCAAATCATTTATTTATAGACACCGGTATTAATACAGATGGTGAAAAATATATTATATTGCTATGTCGGTTTACATAAATTTTTTTGCAAGGGTGGGATCGATGGGGACTTTTGACTAATTCGGACCAATTTTCAGCTGTATGGAAAATTGTAACCTCGCATGTCTAATTTGACAGGACTATTAATGAACACAAATAAACATTACCTCTAATATAGGTTGCCATTTTAAAACTGAAGACGATAGGAACACCATTCCCATTCTACTGACGGTTGCAGGTGAAGCGTTGTCTACGTTGTCTGGCTCAAATACCAGTTTACTGTTCTGAGCCATTGTTATGCGATCACCGTTAGCAAGTGTTAACGTTTTATTATCATCTAATACAGAGTTTAAATTTTCAATCCACACGGCATCGACTGGACCATCTGAATTTTTAAAATAAATCATTTATTTAATATTTTAGCAAAGCGCTTAGACATCGCAGCTTACAATAATTTCGATAAAGTAGAAGTAATGCTATCGGTCTATAGTTATTTATCTCTTTTTCGTCACCTTTTTTGTGCAATGGTTTTATGACTGCTATTTTTAGGAGATCGGGAAACACATAGAAATTATTGGTTCATTAATTGAGACAAGGGTACAAATAACTCATGAGTTCGAGGGGTTTCGTTATACCCACAACTTCATTTATTCTTTAGGTTTTCAATTAAATTGTATACATCACTATAGTTTGTTTGAGATAAAAACATTCGAGTTTCGGCCTGCCCGCCTAGCATGCGCTACTCGAGCTATCTCGCGCACGATTGAAGAGATTGTCGACATCGACATAATATCTCGTTGTGGACAAACGGATGTTGCCTCATGATATATGATTATTAACTACTTTATTTTATAACATAGCAACACCGATATCGTTCATTTAATTTGTGTTTCGTGTTTTACCATATATTTACTTTTTGGAAATGTGGATTACATCAATTTTGACGTTGTCTGGCATGATCTGTGGTTGATCGTTTCGCGCTAAGTTTCTCGCTAAGTCAACGGTGTTTGTTTTTTTTTTAAATCGCCGAAAGTTTTTGCTGTTGATTCTTTGCTATAAGTTTATTCTTGTTTCAATCTAAAATTTAAAAAAGTATAAACGAGTACATTTAGTCGACGCAATATACTAAGCGACTAAGATTTGTAAAAAATGCAACGAGTTTTACAAGTAGATTGATAAATGTTACTACACAAAAAAAAAACTATTATTGTTACTATTACGAATCCGATTGATATATAAAATATTGTTACAGTTTTAATATTATTAGGTTGAAATTGATTTTGATAGGTAGATGGTCAATAAGTAGAGAAACTTATTAACGAAACTGGGTAGCCACTGGTACCTACGCTTGCCGTAGATGCGCAATTGCGATTGCGCTGGCCCGACTTTCCTACATCTATATACAATCTATATTACAATTTTGTACTCAAAGTGTATTAAGGGTGAACGAAACGTAAACATATGTATTATATTTATATATATTTTATATATAGGCATAAATAAAATATATAAGTATATAACTATAAAACATATTTTTACATATATAGTATATAAATACATATATGTATAAATATATATCTACTATACATATATATATATATACACGTATGTATATGTATATATATATAACTATATTTATAATTATAGGAATATGTTTATGCACATATAAATATATTGGCAAAGGTATATTTCTATAAGTATAAATAAAATATATAACTATAAAACATATTTTTACGTTTTGTTCGCCCTTAATATACTTTGAGTACATAATTGTAATAAAACACCGCCATCGCTCCAATCGAAATAGCACACAAACCACTTGTCGTCTCTTCTCTACGTACTGACACAAAGACGAGATATATGTCGACAATATCGGTTAAATTGTCGACAAAACGCAATTGCCATGTTAGACTTTGAAGACAAAATCCGCGGCTAAGTAAAAAAACACGTTTGACAAAAGAAATCGACTTCTAAGCGCAGCCATGTTAGAGACGACTGACGACAAATGACTAAAACACGAGAAAATGGGTAGACAAAATTTTGTCGTGGTGCGTATGCTAGGCGGGCTGGTGAGATTACGACGCAGGCGGCGACGTGCTGGAGACGGTGCCCGCTGACAAAAAGAAATTACTAAAATCGTGTGCTATTTGGACCGGCTCATCTACTTAGTCGTTTTGAACATGTGACAAAATATTTTTTACGGTTCTATCAGGTGGTTTGTTTTTTTTTTTCCTTTGCTACTTTGCACATTGTATTTTAAACATTTTCACTTTTTTTATTCCCTGATGAATTGATTTTCCTTTGATATTATTATAGCTTTTCTTAAGACTTTTTCATATTTTTTATATAAATTATACAAGACGGAGTCACGCTGGGAAATAGACGCTTATTTTTACATAACATGAAAGTGAAAGTCAACTTCATAGTATTTCTTTAGTACTATTAATTTTAATTAAATTCTTTGGAATGCTTTTATTTAATATTTGACTAATGATAGTAATCAAATCTTTATAATTGAAATTACTATTGTTATATTAATTTCAATTATTTTAGCTTTTCTTTTTTTTAATTTGTTAATACGGGTTGGTACTGATTACGGACTGGTGTGTTAGCATTATCTGTTTTAGGTTTCGGACTTTCACAAGATGGGCATATCCTAGAAGAAATAGTCATAGAATTACAAAAACGCTGTATTGATACGTTTGCAAAATCCAGGTCGTATTGTTCAAAACATGTTGTTATTGTTCAACTAGTGGTTTGTAGAGCATAGAATAAACAGTATGAATAACTGCTATTTACCTAATACAATCCATGTTGTATCAGATTTCTTTACTTTTAGAGCCCGTCTCCATAAAGTAGAAAATATTCCATCGGTCCAATCGTTTGTCGCTACATCCAAACGACCAAACATTTGAGGAGCTGTAATAGCCTGTTGAAATCAAAAATAACGTAAGCTTAGAGAGCATAACATTTGATGGTTGGTTGGTTATAGTATATATATTAACCTCACATACTTGGCTCTTATGCTTTAATAAAAAAAGCTTATTTTAACTAGTTTTTTATGACGACCGTTTGGTGCAACAGTAGCGATCCTGCCTTTCGCACTGACGGTCCTCGGTTCGAATCCTGGAAAGGGCAGATGTTTGTACTACTTTGAGCTAGGTGAATTGGTGTGAATGTTAGAAATATTATTATTATAACAATAGACAGGATGACAGCAGCCCTACTATCAGACCCCGAGATAAAAGAAGAAGAAGAAGTAAAATCGAACCCATAACTTCAGAAATAGCAATGTTAAATCGTCATTCACGATAGATTCAGTAAAAATTCAAATATTTTTATTTACCTTTGGATTCATTCTCATTTCCCTATGCGGTTTTCCCACCACAGTAAGGGCAGCCATCAAAGTATGTATACAAGTAGTCTTTCCAGAACCAGTAGGCCCCATAGTCATTAAGCCATGCCGCACTAACGATGTCTCGAACAACTGAATAATCTTTAAATTCCAATCGGGATGATTAACAAGGCCAGTGCGTTCCGTCACCACAGCTATTGCTCGTTGCATCTCTCTAAAATAATTAATAATCTTGATGTTTACCTGAGTTCAATATAATGAACAAATATTTTGATTAGTTATCAATAAATACCTTTGAACAGTTTGAGTTAATTTGATGCCAGGGAATAAATCTTCAATCAGAGACACGAATAATGGTTCATCTTCATCGACCAGTTTAGAGACGTTCATTTCCCTAGATGAAACGGTAAATATATATTTTTTTATCAACCATAATAAAATATTTCTAAATGTACTTACTTTAACACTCTCATCATTATATTTTCCTCTGTGCTTTCAGGATTTGCACGTTTTTGTGCACCCATAGTCCTCAAAACAGATAAAATGTTTCGAAGACCAAAATCATAATGCACTTGCTTTGATAGTTGCTCCTCACACAATTTATACAAAGTGAAAAATTTACGAGCTACAATGAAATTAAAAATTATAAATATTTTATTCATTATTTTCTATGACAATTAGATATAACTGCAGCAAAACAAATAAATTTTACCCAATAAAATATTTTCCTTAAAACCACAACTGGCCAATTTGACTCGTATAATGATTTGTCGATCAGGCACCATCATCGCTACAGAACGGAATTGAATCTTCAAGTTCTCAGGCAACTCTTGCCGTCCAGCATAACCAGGATTCATAGTAATAATAAACGCAAATTCTGGATTAAGACTCACTGTATCACCATCACTACAATAGAATAGTCAAAATCTCTGTCTTATTTAAATACTATTCATTCTTAAATTATATACATAATTAGGTATATAATTCACAAAGGTAAAACGGTACCTGAATATAAAGAACTCTCTCTTTTCTCTCCTTGCTGTCAGACATATGTAAATCTGTTGGGCTGCGACAGATAACACAGGCAATTCGATTCTATTGAACTCATCGAAACAACCCCACGTTCCTGATTGGGCCAAGCCTTTGTAAATTCGACCTAATCCTGTAAATAGTAAAAAAAAACAATGACAATTTTTTCTAATGATCTAAAATTGTTTTAAAACCCTTGGTGCTCAATACCTCTGAAATCCATTTGATCGGAGCAATTAAACACTATTACTAGTTTTCCCAGTGTACGTCCCATATCTTTAGTGGTTTCCGTCTTCCCAGTTCCTGCTGGGCCAGCAGGAGCTCCACCCATACTCATACCAATAGCTTGAGATAGCGTAATATAGCAACGATCAGTAAGTGGGGTAATTACTAGGCGCTCTGTGATACCAAGGTACTCATTCTAAAACAGAAACGCATAATTGATATACGAGTAAACTTAACCATTAACATAACCATAAACATATTTAGATTTTTATCTCAACCATATAACTTGAGGAATTAGGTATTTATAAATACCTAATTCCTGAATGTTCCCTACATCCAAATGTAAATTTATATATATGTCATATAGGAGGAGGAGAACCATAGGAGGTGGACATAGAAAGATTGTGGAATACATTTTATACCCATTACATTCTGATATTGGGAACATTTTGTCATTGTTATTTTTTTAATAATGTCAATCATTTGGCATAGTTGATTTTTTGATAAAGCGCAGATTATGCGACTGAACAGTTGATTACCTATTACCAACCTGATATAAGAAATCAACATCCGTAATTGACACAATGCAGTCATCGCTGTCCTCAAAGTAATAGAATCGAGCTTGTTTTTGCCATTCAAAATCTATTGGCGATTTAATTCTCATTCTCACAAGATCATCAAAAATATCTCTGAAATTAAAATAGAGCTAAAAATGTATCTTATAAGATATTGATTAATTATTTAATAATTACGAGTATGTTACAAATTAAACAAACCTTTGATGCACATGAATAGTGATCATGGTCTCAACCCTTGTCCTATCTAACGGAACCAAATCTTTAACGGTTTGATCAATAAGCCCGTTCAAGATATCTAAGTTCTTTTGATTCGTCAATCTCATAATAAACTTATCGACTCTGGCCTTTTTCAGGGCATACTCTCCATCACTCGTCCATAAGATCTGCATTCCTAACAAGCCAGCCTAAATAATAAATAATTTTATTTATAATGTTTTTTTATAATTTCACCATAATAACCGAAAACTATTTCACTTATTTTACCTGACCAGGGAAGTTCCAGAAGCCAGATAAGAATTCAAATTCTGGATCTCCTGTCATAGTCTGAGAAATATTAGCAATCATATTCCTCACTGTATCTTTCATTGTATCTAGCAAGACATTTAGCCAAATCTGAAAATAGTATAAACGTAAAAGTTATTTAAAATCAGACAAGCTATTTTATTTTACAAATTACAATTAATCATTGGCTTGCCTCCACTCCACCAAGACAAGCAACAGGACGATCGAGTGGTATAGTTTCTCCATTATCAGAGTTCATATTAACAATCCTTTCCTTGTCATCGAAGTCGACTGTATACATGGCATCAAATATACTCGGCAAATGAGGCTGCAAAACACATTTTTTTTGCAGAAATCATTGTATTGTTGTTTCAACTGTTACCGTCAATAGCTATTATTTCAGTATCAATATTTTACTAGTTATATGGTACAGGTAATAGCTACAATGATGGACATCACAAACCTGAATGGAATGTGGGTCTGATGCCTGACCAAGAATCTCCAAAAGTACGGGATCTGACACGAAGAAGAAGCGAGGGAAAATCAATCGCTTCGTCTCCAAATATCCAGTAAGTGACTTCTGGCAAGCCTCCAGCTGCTCAAAGAGGTGTGGCAAGAGATTCTTTAAAGTGTCGTCCGAGGTGCAGGTTTCTACACAGTTGATAACATCCCGAGCACGATACATGATCTTCACGTATGTTTTGTCGATTGTCTATGTACATTAATAAAGTTGTAAGAAAGTTTATAAAAGCGAAATTTACGTTATAAGAAAGCAATTTTTTCTTACACCAAATCTTTTGGCTTCCGCTGGTAATTGTTTAGCAATGTCACCACCGACAAATACAGCTTCTAGATACATCCACAAGTTCTGTACTTGCAACCATTTTTCTAAGATCTCGCTAGTGCTCACCAGTTTATTTATCCATAACACAATATCTTTCTTGAATGGAGCATTATATCTAAGATTGAGTAACGTTAAGTGAGCGTCGTCATTAGTTCACAAGATTATTAAAATGAAAGACATAGGCAAATGAAATTACCTATTGGAAGCCAAAGAATTAAGAATCATCAATGAGTCTTCCAGCATAGTGATAATGTC
The DNA here is from genome assembly GCA_927399485.1 of Calamotropha paludella. Taxonomy (NCBI): domain Eukaryota; kingdom Metazoa; phylum Arthropoda; class Insecta; order Lepidoptera; family Crambidae; genus Calamotropha; species Calamotropha paludella. The sequence goes on along the minus strand of OV656804.1, from coordinate 13,722,025 downwards.
AAGAGTGTCTTGTGCTTTGATAAGAAGCTCACCACGATTTTTGAAAGGTGCAAACGTGAGGTCTACTACCGCCCAATCAGCTATAACCTGCTTCAATTTCGCTTCAATATCTTTCTCTTTTACAGCACTGATGCAAATATCCTAATAGATTATTAGTATTTTGGTTTTAATAAGTATTTAATAATAATCAGTTTATATTTATAATTTAACACCATATTACAAGATCATTATGACTGAAAATTACTTCTATTTGCTAAAATTGGGATCATGAATAGTTAGCAAGTATGACCTAAAAATATATTCATCGTGTGGAGAGCACGACTATGATTTGAGAACGGGGTTACTAAAAGAACGAAACTAAAAATAATTCGTAACAAAAACATAACTTACTTCGACATCCTCTTTATATTTCAAAAGGGGTGCTTCCATCACATTGGCCAACGTGAACGACTCTGACTCGACATCCAGCACACAGTCTTTAAAGAGAAAATTTTGAGTTAATTTAATAGTTTATTAATTTGCTAGTCACATAGCGTGACGCCCGTTTGGTGCAACGGTAGCGATCCTGCCTTACGCATTGACGGTCCTTGGTTCGAATCCGGGAAAGGGCAGATGTTTTTATGATGATTTCGAGCATTTGTACCTTAGTCATGTTTATTTTTTATTTTTTTTTATTTATAGTGTATGAAGGTGTTAACATGGATATTGGTATTAAGGTCATATTCGAATACGAACTCATTAATTTTTCCAATCTTCGCCAGTGACGGTCTTTCATAGATTTATCCGCCATCAATTCGAGCAATGGACAAGTTTGGTTGAAATCATCAATCTTGTCTTTTAGCTCAATAAAAGCGGGCCAATCTTTCATGCCTCTTGGTAGTTTTCGGCACCTGAGGAAAAGTAAATGAGACATATAAAACTGCTTTTTATGATATAAAACATATATATTTATAAAAATGAAATATAAAAAAAATACCTTATATCAAAATCAGCCAACTGTTGAACGATCTGTTCAATATCAATTTCACTCCACGGTGTTTCAAAATAACCATCGATAGTATTCATTACGGATAAATACAATGAATACCTGTAAGTCAGTAATTATTTTTGTTGAAATAAGAGAATAAACTCTTTACAAAATTGAGCTTTAGCTAAAAACTATCACTAATATCTATCATAAATTATTATAATAGAAAGAAGAAGTAGTCCATTCTGCAGATAATATGATATCTATTATATTATCTTATTTTATTATTATATTATATTATTATATTATTTTTAAATAAGATCATGCATTTAAAATAACAGTTCTTTCTAAGTACCAATAGAACTTATTGTACATAATCGTTTATAATCAATAGAGTGTGCCATATAATCCTGATCTTTATTAATCATCCTAATGCTGAAAAGGTATTCGCGAAAATTTGTTTTGGAAGTTTAGTGTAAGTGTTATTTACTCACAATTTACTTAGTAGATTAAATTCTTTCTTCTTGGCATGAAGAATAGGATAGTCTTTAACTTCCATACCAAATAATCTTTCACCATTGGAATACATTTCAAATCTTCGCCATAATTCATCGAATCTGGCTTGAAACATGATAACCCTAAAAAGAAATTTTAAATTATATATAACATGAATGAATATAGATCTTTTTATGTAACTCTCTAGTAGCATAAAAGTAATGGCGTACGAACTTTTGTTCGTGTCTTATGAGTCTGAAATTATCAGAAAGTTTCAAATATACAAAAAAATTTTCTTCCGATTTACTCTTCTTTTTCCCGAAACTTTCTAAAAAAACATGTTTCAAATTTGAGAAACATTCTGAATATTTCGTATCATTATAAGAAAATTTCTGTTTTTTTCGGAGTAAATCAGAAATTATTTCTGAAAAATATTTCCACACGGGAATACTCGAACTCTTAATACTTAATTTTCACTTCGCTATAAAATCTACTAACGAGTTTTAGACCTATTGACATTACATATAGCTACTTGATAGTAACATCAGTTCCTTGTATCTGCTACTAAAAATCGGCCTAAACGTTCCAGTTTCGCTCTATCGGCCTATCAACAAACTCACATTTATATCCCAAAATGTAAATATAAATATTTTAATGCTAATTTCATTTAGTTCTAAAACACTTAAACTGCAAATTGTAATATGCTTAACTCCATATTATTGTTTGATTGCGTAATTATTTTTATTATAGAAACGTATATGTCTTTAAAGGCATATTATTTAGCTCAATATTCATGTGTTAGTCTCTTTAAAATGTGAAATCATGTGGCTGATGTATCTTTGTCAATAAATAAAATATTAATAAACATATTTAGAAAAGTTAAGAATCTCTCATATTATAGCTAGAAATGACAATTACGTAATCTCATAAAAGTAAAATTTAAGTGTTTATGACATTTTCGGTGCAAACTCGTACTAAGTATAAAATAACAATAAAAATATTTTTAATAAATCTACGGAATTACATGTTTAAATACAAAAAAAATTGGAAAAGCCATAGTACTAATAGTATTAACATATACTAATCTTTATTGAACTGTTAAATTTTGTTTTTAATATATTTTTTCCCACTTATATTTTTTGTCATTCACCTGTCACTAGCCTCTCTAGCAGAAAGTCCAGGACTCATGGGTCCAAAAGCATCATAGTCCGCATCGAACTTCAACACGTCTGCTAAGAAAGTGTCCACGCCCTCTGTCAACTCCTTTTGAAGCGGACCCTGCATATCTACTATCCTCTGTTGCACTTGCTGAGACTAACAAGACAAATTTTAGAATAAGGAATGGGTAACCCAGTTTTCTTATCCTTTCATATATGGAACCGTATACCATAGATACAGATAATATCAAACTAGTGACGCCAGGCACTAATAGCTAGTAAATAAATACTTACTGTAGTGAGCATAGTAAGGAATGCATATCGTAGTCCGTGCACCATGTCAGCATCATCCTTGGGTATATCAATATTAAATTGATAAAAAGTGGCATAGCTCTCTTCGATAAGATCTAACTCCATATCCATACTAGAATCAGAATAGGTCTTTGTAGGATCCCGGGATTTAGCAAAAGTTTAATTGGGTATGCATAACTTAAGCAGAAAATATGTAAACATTTCCAAAATCCCAGCCACTAAATTTAATTTTTTTTCTGTGGTGCTAATATTGATTCAAACTGCAAATCAGAGTTTCGGTACTCCTTTTAGAATTCTGGTTTTGTCGCCGAAATTGATTTCACGCGTAGACCGTTGCCATCTTAATACAGCAATTATAATATGTGACCTAACATTCTAATTTTATACACTAGACTTGTTAACTCAGCTTAAGATATTAGACAGGAAGTCATTCGCCGCAATGTGTCACGCTCACTTATCCAATAAGTCCTTAAAAGGATTTAGCCGTTGACTTTATTTTTTTCTGCACTGAATAGAATTGGCTAAAGACTCCATCCGACCCACAAACAATTCCAAACACCCAATCGTGAAGTTGTAAATAATATGTACGAGTATAGTCAGGTATATAACAGAGAAAAATTATGATTATTTATAAGCTTTTATTTACGTTCACCTGTCCCGGTGTCTGTAATGAAATCATGCAAGTTTTTGACCTACTTCCCGGTTTCCGATTGAGCTGAAATTTTGCATGCTTTCATGCTGAAGCTGGATTGTGACCATAAGAACTCCAGAATAAAACGACACAGCCCCATCGAGTTTGGCCTTTTTAAGTTTTTAAAACGTTTTATTTATGAGTAATAATAAAAGATTGATTTTAAAGGTCAAAACTATTAATAGATATTCATTTCTCCATATAACTGTAGTTGAAAGTAATTACACTACATATTAATACTAAAAATATGCTCCAAACAGCTGGAGGCTCCTGACAACATACATTTGATAGATTTTTTTTCATCCGAGCGGTCATATAATTACGCGATAAATAATTATTGCGAAGCGTCCATTAAAAAATTTGTTAAATTTAAAACGTAAACGCACCCAATAAACTCTTCTCGAATCATTTCGAGGCACATCATTGCGACTCGAACGTCATCTAAGTCTTTAATCTTTTTACTCATTGTTTTCATACGGTCTTTGATGAACTGCATCATTTTTGTTACTCGTTCTTTGTACGCATGACTTAGAAGCTTTCCCAAAATCCTTTTCCACTCTATCGACTCTAAATGTAGAGCCAATTTGATTTTATCTGTAATTCGATATAATTGTCAACATCGAATCTAAATCGATTTCATAATATAAATATGCACTAACTAAGAAGTCTAATTAAGTATATGAACCTCCCTAATATACTACGGATGTCTCTAAATCTCAAAGCACATGGTTCAAAGGAACTGCTTTAATTACCCATGTTGATTTCAATTGAACCGATAATATGTCTTTCAGGTAAATTAAGAACTTCTTCCGTTTGATTTTCATACTTTTTAAGCATATCTCTTATGATAACATTTAAAGGATTTGAATCAACAAAATCTTGTACTTGCTGGACTCTATCTTCAGCCCACAAATGAGCGAATCTTCCGTAACCCTATAACAAGCAATAATGATATTATTATCATGTTAACATATAAATTAGACATTTGAATTATAATAAATAGTTAACCTTCAATAACTTTTCAATGTCTGGCTTATACATATACATCATTCCTTGTAGCGCCATTACCGATCTGACAATATCCTTATGCTCAGATACCATCCTGAAATAGTTCCTTATACCTCCCATGGTAGACCCTGTTCTCGAACCTGTAGCTAAATTAGAAATAAATTTTACAGTTCTAGTACAGTCGTTAATGAATCAACCTGCCCATAAAAATTAAGCGTCTTTGATTGGTTTTTTAAATTAATTGATACCCATTTATGAATTAGGTATTTACTTATTCAACTTCGGCGTTGTTAGCTAATAGTACACATTTAATAAGAAAACCGGATTAAGAAAAGAAATGTTTGTGTTTTTTCAAGATATTATCAAAAATATGTAAAAAGGTTCACAAAATCAAACACTGCTCCGTTTTCTAAAATTGTTATTTTTATTATCAGTCCTGCCAGTTAAACTTCTTTTCAGAGGAGTTAAGTTTACAGGATGATAAAGTCAAAATTAAATAAATACATAACATTAAATTAGACGCGTTTCTGTATCCCGTCAAATTTTTTTATTAATTTCAATAAATCCATATTAACAGGTACTTGTACTAAATTTGCTTATTTTAATAATACATTAAACTAGTAACTATTAATTACTAGTTTTTACTTACTACTCATACTACGTGTTTCCGTCAAAGAAATGCCTTTAGATTTTTCTTTCTTTAACTGTTCCTGCTGACCCCACATAAACACGTTGCGGTGGATATCCATGACACAATTTAAAACCACCTTAATGAAAATGAGCAATGTTATTAAAATGTTTTCAACTAAAGAGATAATTTAAATAAATATTATAAAAAACCTGTGAGAAAGAAGACTGAATTTCTTCAAGCGTCGGTTTTATTAAAATTCTTGGAATAGCTAGATACATCATGGTCAACATAAGCGGCTTTAACTTCTTTTGTTCTTCAGGATCAGTGGTCATTGTCAAAAAGCTAAAAAGGTTAATCCCAATTAAATATAAAACACAGTTCTTTTTGGAAATAAGAGTACACGATTACAAGCAGGTTATTAAAATGTACGAATCACCTTGAAACGGACGCTCTTCGTCTCAAAATATCTAAGCTCTGTCTTGTACACTTAATTAAAGCTTCTAAGCATTTCGTAGCAAAGTAAGCAAATAACTCGTTACATTCGTTCAAAGTAGGCGTAACATCGAAACGCTCGGGATTTTCAATCTCCAGGAAAGCTGAAAACACGTTAAATTTACTAATTTATTGATTACATATTGGTATAACATTAGGAAAAATAAAATTAAAGGAAATTTCACAGTGTAATTCTAATTATTTCGTACCTGCGTCTTCAGGAAAAACTCTTGTTGCAGATGTTACCTGTTTTAAAGCCTTCTCAATATCTAACCTAAAAAGTATTAAGTGATGAGCATAGATTCGCTTATTTTTAAGCTTTATTATCTAAAAGAAATTTAAATATTCACCAATTATCTTTGAGATCCTTTATTTGTTTAGATGGTACGCTATCTAGGAACTTATTTATCAATTCTATAACAGCCACTTCAGCATTCCATGATTTTTGTTGTAATTCATTGGCTAAATCACAAAATAAACCGTTAATTGAAATAGGACAGGGAAAACAGTGAAATAAAATAATCATTATTACTTTGAAGAAGAAGTTGAAAACAGAAAGACGGAAGCCTTCCCCAAAAATATGTAGATGGGTTTTACCGTTATCTCCACATTTGGCAGACAGAAAGAACGCAGTACAAGACCATTATTAAAAAAACTCTACTAACGGTGATTAACTCTAATATCAGCCAAATGTAAAGTAATGGTTCGTGCTATTCTCTACACTGCCGAACTCCGCAGCATAAATATGAAAAAATATGTATAAAAAATAAATCATCACCGATTTCATCTCTTCTTACTAGATTTTCTTCATAAAACACATTAGGATCTACGGCCTGTTCAGGTAGATACACTAACAAAGTCTTCGTTATTGACTGTAAAATTGTATCAATTCTTGCTTCTTTCATATCTACTACCTGAAAGTGAATTACTAATGTTTGGCCAAAAAACTTTTTCCAAAATATCACATCGCAAACTATTATACGGAAATTTTCATTTGAAAAAATATATTTGTCAAAACAACTTATTGCAAATTTTTAGTTAGCAAATCTCATTTTTTTTATATTAATGTTTAACAAATAATTATTTTGTCATGTTTAATTTAAGTAAATATTATTAAATCAAATGTTTCATTTAACACAAATTACTCTTCCCGAAATATGACATGGCATACGATTTACAAAACAATTTTATCATATTTAATCCTTTTTATCGAAATTTTTAAATGATTCATTAACAATGGCCACTGTTCTCACCTAACCTAACCCAGATGATGTCATTAAATACATACTATCTTCTGTAATGTGTTTGTTTTACTTATGAGCCAATATTTTTTGGAATATAATATTTTCCAAAATAAAATATATGCTATATAAATATTTGTCTCAATAAAACTTGACTAGGTAAATTTTTTTGCCAATGATAATTGGACCAAATGAATTGTGCGAAATGTACAGTTGCTTAGGCGATAAGTTTTTTGGAAAGTGAAATTTGACGAACAATATTTTTCCAAAGGGGATACCCCGGAAGTATATTATTTTTTAAATAATGTTAACACGTATTATTATAAACAACGGGTACCCATGAGATACTAAATAATTAACCTCTTTTACAAATAGATCCACTTCATCTAAAACACTCTCAATATGTTCACAATAAGCAGGTATTTCTAAGGATGTCCAAGTAATCGTCGATAGCCCGGGCTGGAATGATTTCTCCAACTTTATCAACTGTGCTCGTAGTAAAGGTAAGTATAATTTGGGCATACTCCTGAAAATATTGTAATAAAAATGTATTCAGTTAACATCCCTAAAATTTGTTATTCATTACAATACCGACCTCCTTATCGTATTGTTCCTTTCCACTAAATATTTCATTCGTTCGAAGTCTCCCAGTATTTTTTCTTTGCAAAATGCCACTATTTGAGCACCATCAGGCACACCTTAGACAACATTTCAATAGATGTGATTAACGTTATTCATAAATATATCTATATACATAGAATTCGGTTTTAAAACATAAAGGAAAAAATAAAAAGGGAAGTAATCTTCATTAGGTTACTGCTACTAACACTCTTACTTACCATTTGGTATTCCGTGTTAAAGATGGAAACTAAAGAGATGAAGCAACTGACAATGAACTGAACATACAACAACTAATAGTGATAACACGAGTATCTGAACTAAGGGGATATGATTGTACTCACTCAAGCCAAGCTGCCACATATATTCAACCTCTCTAATACACTCCGGAATATACAAATTAAAATTCACGATGTATAAATTTGTTGTAGGATGTTTAATTAATAAAGGTGCTATCAGGCCTAACCGCACCTAAAAGAATATTTTGTAAAATGCTCTGAGTATTTTTCTTCTTATTCACTTACAAATATTTTATATATAAAAATGTAACAGTTAAAAGCTGGAAAGAAATATATTTTAAATTATATAAATGAAAATCATCACAGGAGAAAGGTTACCTGGCCAACGTTTTCCGCCCAGGCGTCGTGGTAGATCAACTCAAACTCAGTAAACACTATGCTCATCACATTAAACAATTTAATACACCTTTGAGTATTCTGTACAAATAAAGCAAAACATAGAATTATTTTTCCCTTATATTTTCAAAGTATGTCTCTTCCGGGACTTCGAACCCAGGACTGTCGTCGGCGGGAAAGACAGGATCGCTACGGTTGCACCAAAGAGTCGACAACAACATATTACTGACATTAATGCACGCTTTCATGATAAAGTTGATGTCGCTCCAGAAAAAAAAAACAGTAAAATAACGTCGATGAATATGCAAGACTGCGTAAGAGCTATTGGTTAAAATGGCCTATCAGCGATAACATTTGAAACAAATTATTGTTATTGAATTTTAAAAGTCACAATTCGTTTTTCATCCTTCTGCTTTTCCACTTACCATATGGGTTATAATAAGTTCTTGTTTCTTGAATTCTTCCATGGGGCCTTTAATATTTTTATCATAGAATCTTATCCACATGATTCGACCAGCCACTGGTGGCATATTCCTAGGCAACTCTGGGTTCTCACGTTCTTCATTGTACCTTTAAAAATTGGAAATCCAGTTCTGAATCAATAGAGCAATAAATAAATAAATAAATATTTCTTACATTCACACCAATTATCCTAGCCCAAAATAAGCACTATAAGGCTTGTGTTATGGATACTAGGATAACGGATAGACATACATATATGATACAAAGATATGTAATATTCATAGAAATATATATGAACACCCATGACTCAGGTACAAATGCTCGAATTCATCATACACATTTCGTTCGAATCCCGGAAGGGGCAGATCCCTTCCGGGATTCGAACCCAGGACCGTCGGTACGAAAGGCAGGATTGCTACCGTTGCACAATACATGACAATGTGAATTATTTCCTCTTAAGCCGTGATATTTACTAAAACAATAGTAATTGTGATATAATAATCCCATCTAGGCTTCATAACTAAGGTTTAACTGTATAGGTTTACATGAGGTATAGCTGTATATATGGGGTAGGTAGTTGGGATCTGCCTTCTAGCGGTCCATCACGGACCAACTCAGCCCGTGGTGACGGCTAATGATCCCAGCGGCGGTGGTAAGCTCAACAAGGGGCTGTTTGGCTCGCGACCACTATCCTGCCGTGATCCGTCACCAAGCAGCTTTGCTGCACTCCGTCAGCAGGTGGGAATGCCAGTGCCGATGGGGGTTGGGAATAGGTCAGTTGTGTAACTTCGGACTAGTCTTGGTATTTTGGCAATGCTATACCAGCTAACTCATTCTGGAGCGTAGCGTGATCCGAAATACGGTTTAGCCGTTGGCCGACCGCAATTAGCACACGTGAAAGGCTGCCTCGCCAACTCGCTAAAAATTCTGAAATGCTCCACTGGACGGGCAAACGTGGTGGCCTTTCCAGGGGAATTCGGGCATCACCACAGTCTCCAGTGAGTTGACTTTTTGCTCATCTTACCCTAATTCGACTCACTATCATGACCAAAAAGCCCAAGAAGAATATTTGTTTAAAACAAAGGCTGCACTTTGTCCCAATAAAAGTGCACCTCGCGAACATTAGAGGACTGCACTGTGTTCGTTTGCGATGACATTTGCTGTAGGCGTCTTCGACGCTCTGAAAAATCTGGTTTTCCGTTATTTAAGTTAAGAAGATGCTCTACGTCTATGTCTACTGATCGCACAGCGGCGACCAGGAGACGACTTAGTTTATAAATTACCTCATAGAGACGGCTGACTTGGCAATTCAGCGAAACACAATGGCGGAGTTTGTTTTATGGGGGGACTTCAACGCTCATCACAAATAATGGCTATACCTATACCAGGAAACTAACCTTACTGGAAGAGAAACGCGACGATTTACCCTAGCACTAATTCCAAATATTGCTGGCCACACACCCAATTGTCTTGACTTACTGCTAACAATTGATCTACACAAATATTCGGTATAGGTCTCGACCCCACTGGAATCGTGCGACCATTGCGTGGTGAAATCCGTATCGATCTGCTCTCCTCCAGATGATAGCCCTAGGGGCACAACGCGGGTATGCCGATACGAGTTACAAGATTGGGAAGAGATGCTTATTTTCTTTGCATATTATTCCTGGCGGCAAGCCTGCTTCTCTTCAAGGGACCCTTCTTCAAGTGTACCGCTGATGCGATTACGGTATCCATTCCCTGCCGAATTACATACTTGGCAGAGAATGGAGTATTACATTCCTTTCTTCGATATACCGCTCGGTTACAAGTCCCGATCTTGATATAATTCTGACTGTGCTCATGCTGAAGCCCGAAAACAGTCTGCTTACCAAGCTTGGGTACGCGTCCGCAAGGTCCTTGCACAGAGAATCCGAGTGAAGAAGAGAGCCTATAACTCTGCAAAAGGGTCATACGAAAGGCAAAACTCGATCACATCAGCCGAATAAAGATGAAACTGTCATCCATGTTCTGGTCCCTCTCGAATTTAGTCGAAGCATCTTATGCTACCGCCTTTGCTGAAACCTGACGGGTCATTCTGCAGCTGAGAAAGCAAATTTCTTTGCCTCTATGTTTGCGAACATTTCGCATCTAGACACCGGCCAAACATACCTCGCTGTGATTCTTCGATTTCGGAGATCACAATTCACAATAAGCAGATCCATAGAATCTTACTCAGTCTGGACGTGAACACGGCCAGTGGTCCTGACGGCATACCCGCAAGAGTACTGAGTTAATGTATTGCCTCTCTCTAAAGGCAAAAAACGTACCAAAATGCTGGGAGCTTGCCAAAGTTCAACCAGTACCCAAAAAGTGAAGTCGTGTCGACTCATGTAACTACCGACCGATTGGCATTACTTCCATACGATGTAAGATCATGGAAAGAGTTGCTTTAATACCTAGAAGACAATGATCTCCTCAGTGACCGTCAATATGACTTTCGCCGAGGACGATCAACTGGGGATCTTCTAGGTAAATATAAATAATAATAATAAATAAATAATATTTCTTACAACCACAACAATTAGCCTAGCCCAAAGTAAGCAGGCTTGTTGTTTTATGGATATTAGGGTAACGGGTGAACATACATATATTATACATAAATAAGTAATATTAACAGAAATATATATAAAAACCCACGACTCAAGTACCAATTCCCGTATTCATCACACAATCATCTGCCCCTTCCGGGATTTGAACCCAGGACCGTCGATGCGAAAGGCATCTTCAGAGCCAAATAGGCAAATTCTAGGTTAGCTCGCTCCATTATAGGTCCTGTCTTGGCTCCCGGGCTGAATAGGGATCAAGAGCAAATCCATTCAAGATAGAAAAACAAAAAATACTCGTAGACCCACCTAAATAAAGTAATATTGTCAACTTCTGAAATATAACACCGAACGACAAAAACATAAGTACGATGGTTTGATATTAATTTGTGAAGTTTTTTTAATAATTATTTCCTTAGATACCTATAAAAATGGAGAAGTTAAATATAATTAAAAGCAGTTAATAAATAATAATAGTTTTCCTTACCTATCTCTAATTGACTCAATTTCTCCGGTGTATGTACTAATCAAATCATAATATTGATCTTCAAGATAAAGACATTCAAGCTTCAACTTTTCAAACCTAGCTAGTAAATGCAACGCAATCTCTGTAGTTGGACATTTGTTAACGCTCTGAAAGTATTCAATCATTATTTTATACACATTTTAGGTAAAAAATATTTAGATAAGCTTATTTAAATTTACAGTTATCATGAAGTTTTCTAATAACAATTCTTGATTTGCAATTGTATCTTTGTATATTTTGAAGTCTTTATCAAAATCAGGTCGCCTGTAATTAATAAAATATTTGTTATAATTGAACAATAATAAGTCAAGAGTTAAAAGTAATACATCAATGTAAACGCATATTTCTTTTTTTTACATTTACCTGTGATCTAAAGCGTCATATGTCTTAGTTGAAATTTGCTTAAATAATTTGTTCACATTAGCAGCGTATTCCTCGATACCTTCCAGAGTTGATTTATTTAAAATATAGTATGTTATATAAGTTTGAAATAAATCAATTATCTGTAAGTAAAATCAATTATTATTAATGCAACAGTGTGATGTATATTGCTTATTGTACAACAAAGTATTTCATGGTTTAATTGTAATACAAAGTGATTAACCTTTAACAGCCTCTTTCGGAACGTTTCGAATTTTCCAAAAATGTACATCTCTGAACAATCAAAAGGCCTCTCATCAGCCGCTTCCATCATCTCCTTCTGTGTTTCGCTGTAGCACTCTCGGTAAAAACTATACAAGCCTAAACAAAGCTGAAAGATTATATTATTATTCATGACATCCCACATACTATCCAGTGTTGATTAAACATCTCAGTAGCAGTTAGTACTGTAAATAAATAAATATTTTGTGAGTAAGTAAAGTTTTTTGTTCCAAACTTTTTATTTCGACGTAGTAAATGTAGAAAAGAATCAAAGTTAATAAGTTGTATGGATCCAACCTAACTTATATATAAATAATAAAATAAGTAAACTTCGGACATTTAGTTCCAAAGAAAGCAGAGCTTGTATTAAGGGTACTAAATAACGCATAAAGAACATATATAACTATATACGAGTAGATGACCACAATTAAGGAACAAATGCTGGTGCGCGTCACATACACATATGCCCTCATCAGGATTCGAATCAATGACCGATAGTACAATAGGCAAAAACTACCTTTACACCAAACGCTCGTCAAACTGAAAATTATAAGTTACATTAAATAACCTTATAAAATATGCAATCATATATTATGGAAGTTATAGACAGTTACAAGTGACAGGTTGGTGATTATTAAACGTACTACTATTTCACTGATTTTATAGTTTTAAGTTAATTCAGTACACATTCTCGACTGCAATAATGCTAAACGAAAAGGTTTTTTGTAGTGTTACAACACTAGCCAACGTCCTTACCCTAGCTTTCTTTATAAAATTCAATTTATCCTGATTCCAAATTGTCTTCTTCCCATTGTTAGTCATGAAGTCCATACACATGTTCAAGATCTGATTAGTCACTTTGACTAGTAGCGTAGATATCTGTTTCGTCGTGTTGTAATACCGAGACGTTGCGAATATCATTCGAACAGTGTAAAGAAGACCAGGTATGTACTGTTGCATTGTAAGTGGATCACATCTATAAATATATTAACAATAATATAAGGAAACACATAAAATATCCCTTTTTTATAGAAACGAACAAATGTAATTACAATTATGAAATGGCTATAATAAAATCTTTGAATAAAGGTTATATTACTAAATATGACAAAAAAGTAATGTTTATTGGCGTATTTAGAATAAGAATTCTCCTACCTGTACAAAGGTTCACAGTACTTCTCTAAAGCGTATAAGTATTTGACATTATCATACGCTTCATTGTAGTAATCGGTAACTTGATTATCTAATAGTCTCCATTTCTAAATTAAACCAAACTTTTCGTAAAACATAATGTCATTTAAAGTTAAAATTTTCATCATAGATTAAAAAAAAATTACATCGAATAAAAGAAATATATCTATATATGAGCATGACCTTTATAAGCTTGGATTTTGCTCTTATAAGAGTATGAATATACATCTGGCAGGCTTCACTCTTAATGTGTTCAATAATGGATGTGAAGGTAGTGAGCTGCCGACGCCAGTGGTCTAACTCTGCTAGAGGTCCAATGTTTGATGGCTCTCGTCTCAGCTGTTGACTTTGTACGAGCACCTGGAATTTGATACAAGTATACATTTAGGAGCACCTACGCGTTTATCAAATATAAGCAATATGAAAGTTATACTTTCTACAATAGCGCGGCAGCGAGTCTGACTTAAAAAAAAAATTATATGAATCTTGTATTTCCTTTGTCTTATTATTTTAATGATAAATGCCATGATAATAATTAAGACCAATATAATTGCAAATAAAATAAATTACATTATTATGAATAGATATAAGATAGATGTGTTTTTGCACTGCAGATCATAAATAACCTTTAAATTTTTATTTTGTGTATCTACACACTAATAACCATTTTTAACACTATTCGCAAAAGTGTATATTTTACCATTGTTATCTGTTTCATCCATTGTTTCACATAGCTGCATATCTCCTCTAAAACATGTGTTTTTGTAATAGCAGCTTTCATTTTTTCTTGGTCTGACAATTCCTCTTCGTACAGAAGTAAATTTATTTTGAATTTAGTGCAACAATCCAGATCTATTTTCGTTTCTACAATACATTTGTAATATTTATTCCTATTTTTAATAGTTCAAAGAAAACAAGATCTAGTCTAGACGCGCAATGTCAAACTAACTTTCACACGGCCTAAGATGTTGAAGAAATAATGTAAAATATATAACAACAATGCTAACTTTTAGGGCACTGGCTTTTGCCTATAAATCTTTTTTCAATTTGTAAATTACATTGTTTTCTTGAGAATTTATTTTGCACCCGCATCATACAATAGGTCTACAAAATTAGATTTCTTCGGTAGTCCTGCCAGTTGAAGGATAAACAAAAATGGGACTACGAGAAAACAGGGCTTGAAGATCTTACACTAATGGACCGCCTAAATTTTCTCTATAAAAAAGGTGTGAACACCTAACTACTATTATACTGTTACTATCTCCAGGATTTGGATCTCTACACAATGTAAAATAGCCCTTACTTGCAAGATAATCAATGAAGAGCATGATCTTTGATATATAAGTCTTAATAATATCTTCACTTCTTGGATTTGGAGGATTGATATCGCCCCAGGCCTTACATGCCTTCAACGCCTGCACGTACACGTCATTCATTGTCTTATAAATACCTGATACCACATTTTCCGTCTCTGGATTCATATCAAAGAACACCAAATAGTAGTCCTGTGCAAATAAAAGTAACATGAATACTATTTTGTATTAGGATTACGAAGGCAAAATAACTTCTCCTAGAAATATAGGCTTAGTGAATTGAGAACACACATTACATTGCAGATTACACCAATCTACTGACTAGACGGCTGACTTTTCTAGAATGGGTCCCGACTGCTACAATTTTTCTTGTATTTAAAAATATTGTTAATTAAGTTCAATCGGGTATGACTACTTATTTTAGGGTTTTCTCATTTCCAAATGACACAGTTTTTTTATTTTATAATTTTTAAATAATTATTGAATGAGTGAATCCGTTCAGGCTGCAGAGCGTGCTAAACATTTGAATTTGGGGCCGAAAATCCGCCATTTTGTTTTTATTTATTTTGATATACCCAGTGTCACTATCACAGTAAATACGAATCTCATGACACCTCTTAAGCTAAAATTCATCGAGTCGTTGGCCGCAGAGCGTGCTAAACAATTATAGATACATACTCTCGAAAAACATAAACCTCCTTCTGGCGCAATTGGATAAAAAAAAAGTAAAAGAAATAACTATATTCGAGGATATATTCCGTTATATTCTTAAACTAAATATAAACTCCGTATAATACTTGAATTTTCGACATATACTTAAAGCATTTCTTCAGGCAAGTTTATATGAATATTCATATATTGATTCATATCTACCAGATCAGATTTGAAGTGTTGATAAAAAAAATTGCTTACTTCAGCAACATTCTTCATATCAATGACTTTATTTTTAATTCTATACATTGCAACACATCGACCCTCTGTGCCTATGGATGATGCGTCCGATACGTACGTCCGCTCCATCCATGCCTTCTGATTCGGTATAAAGCGTCCCGTTTCTATAAAAAGCAGACTTTTAAAGGAATCAACTAAGGCAAAATGAAGATAATTATGTTTTAAATTTATTTTTTTGCTTTCACAATGCAATATTTCTATAAGATATAAAATACGCGTAAAAAAAAAAACAACTACGCCTCCGAGCCCTTAAGTAGGATTCGAACCCACGACATTTACGATAGATCCCGATATTACCCCTTACAATTTAACAAATATACAAACACATAAACTTTACTTCTTTATAATATTATTAGTATAGATTATATTTATTTATATCGTATAGAAAGCGGCCCAATACAAAGAAGAATTGTATAACCACATACTGGTACAGTTGTGTGAACTTCGTCACCACTAAGATTGGAATATGATTACCGAAAAAGAAAATATTGGTGTGCCTACGGAACGGGTTAAAATTATTAGTAATCACGCTGGTGTAACAAAATGAACCATAGTCACACTGGTGATATGACAATTTTGTGTGGCTACGGATTACTTGGGTTTTACTTACCCATTTTTACTGGTGGCAATAAGGCGTCACAAAGTACAACACAATTCCTACCGCCTTCAACCACCGCACTGTCTAGCAAGTCTATATGAATATCTGCATCAAATACACCATCCTAAAAGTCACAGGTACTATGATTAGAAAACCTTAGTGACATTTAAATAAATCAGTACAAACTATTTCTCACCAGAACGTAGTCGACGTTTTTATCCAATATTGCCGCCGCATTTTCAAGCAAAAATCTACTTTGAGTTTTTAAACCACCCATTCGATTATTACGTGCTTCCTTAGCCCTCGCCTAGAAAACATTTAATTAATAAGGACTGACTACTACATAGCATTAAAACCAATTGTGATAATTACTGAGGAGCTTTATTTACTTGTTTCTGTTTATATGAGTCTTGAGCCAATGCCAACGTGCTCATAGAAAGTTTGCTTTTCTTCTGAATGTCATGCAAACGGGTGCCGAGCTCTAGGATTGCTTCTAACGCAGTTCTGTCGACCACTACAACTTCTTGCACCCCTGGCGCTGCGGTCATTTCAGAACGTTTGACAGTAATTCTTCTTACTATTTCTTCAATTCTTTCCCCAGTTTCTGCCACATCCGCCTCACGGTCGCTAGTCGGTGCAGGTGTAATCTCAACATTAGTTTCATTAGGACCTTGATCGGCTGGACCAGCCTCTGGCGGCGGTCCCTCACCACCTTCAGCTGCCATTCCAGCTAAAGTTTTAATAAAATAGTAGATCAAATATATTCACTCAGTTAATGACACAGTACAGCTTTCACGAAGGTTATTGACTGATGTGACTTTAATGTTTATTGACAAAAATATTTCAATAACATTCGAAATTCCAATTTTGTAAATTGAATTCGAATAAAGAGTCTGGTACTTTTATAAGCACAGCAATAACTACCGCGCCACGAAAAAGGTTCAATCATTTAAAGATATCTCTATAGCGATAAGTATCACTACATAGTAAAACAACGTCGCTTTCTCTGTCCCTATATCCCTTTGTATGCTTAAATCTTTAAAACTACACAACGGATTTTGATGCGGTTTTTTTTAATAGATAGAGTAATTCAAGAGGAAGGTTTATATGCACAATATAGTAGAGCATTGCATTAGCTAGCATTTTTTTTCTTTCTTTCTTTATCCTGCATTCCTTTATAGTACCTTAACCTGCACATATAAGTGCTTCTACAAGCCCAGTAGCTATTAATCACGACTTAGATAATTTAAGGTGTGACTTATAAACGTTGTACTATCTACACTTAACTTAAGCATTATTCAAACATTTATTTGAATAATGGGAAACAATAATGGGCGTCTTATTGTTCATAATCAATATGAACATGCCAATCCGTACTGAAAATCCCATTACATTTTTGACCAACAGCTCATTATAATAAAATGTAAAAGCAATCTGATATATGAAAATTTATCAATAATGACATTAAATAATATATTTAAATAGATGGATATCAATAATTTACCCATTGATATCGATAAAACTAAAATAATGCATTTTGACTAATTCACTCAGTCACCAAATGTTACAAGTGCTTCGAAGATGCAACTATTGTAGAATAAAACAATTATATAGCTGTTTTCTTTATAGATTTTTCGACACTTGAAAAACTATTTTATTCGATGTTGTAGGTAGTAGAAATACACAGAGAGATAACACTGGCATGGTCTGTCAAGGTGTCGGTAGCTCAATTGAAAGAATAAAGTTGTAGATTTAAGTCCCGCTTCACATCTGAGACAAATATATATATTTTTTGGTAATAATTTATATGGGTATGAAATCTAACAATGAAATGCTTAAATAACTAAAATGTAATAATTACTCTTATATCATTATTGTCTTAAATTTTATCCAAAATCCTAGGATCCTGAATCTATGAAGTGATAGGACTTCACATCAATTTGTTCCAACCATCTATTATAAATTATAACATATATATCTGAATTAATACTTGTATTTATTGACAAAAAGGAAAACATATTTTTGTATGTAAATAAAAACATCTACGAAATTATAAAAGTACTAAATCGAAGTGAAATATGTATATCAGTTTTGGATACATTAAGTATTCTTGAACATGCAGTATGCACAAGTGTTGACAAGTGAAAAAAAACAACGAAAGGTTCAAGGATCAAGAAGCCATTCATAACGCATAATTTCAATTGATATAAAGTAACTTGGCATACTAATCAAAAGGCATAAATGGACATACATTGCAGGTAAGGTTAGGTTTTATTCATTACCAGCCAGCAAGCTATTTCAAATTATACCAAATAATTAGTATGCGTTCTAAAATTATGCATTTTCTGCGAAAAATGTAGACCCGTATTTTAAGGCTATCTAAAGAAGTATTAAGAGGATTTAGTACGTCATTATTGAAACCTAGAAGAATTGGTATTTCATTGTTTTAAAATAAAAATTTAGTTCCCATCATCTTTTATCATTGTCTATATGAGAAAAGAAATACTGAACGTTAGGCTGTATGGCATTTTTTTTACACTTTGCCTTCTTTATAGGAAAACCTAATAAAAAAGTTACATATTTGTTTCAAGTTGGCCAACTGCACGAGGTTCTTCGTATGTACAAATACGAGATTTGTGGTACAAAGTACGAGGACAGTATCAGCCTTGAACAATTGAAACAGGGAAATTTATAACATGAATTATCATTGCAGGCAATATTTTGTAGCCAAGCAAACCCAAGAAAATGCTTTAACGGATTAAATAATCCTTTGAATGGGAAATCCTCGAATAATAATAATATTTCTTACATTCACACCAATTAGCTTAGCCCTAAGTAAGCACTATATAAATGCTTGTGTTATGGATACTAGGGTAACGGGTAGACATACATATGTGATACATAGATATGTTATATTTATATAAATATATTAAATATCTATGACTCAGGTACAAATGTTCGTATTCATCAAAGGCAGGATCGCTACCGTTGCATCACATGATCGTCATTATAGTTCAAATATTTACTTTTCTATGGAGAAAAGGGTGTTGTACAGAAGCACTGCACTAACTAATAAAAGGTTTTGTCAAAAACTATATATTTACTGTCAAATATGGTTGCTTCATCAGTTGCTTAATGATGTGAAATAACGAAAAATTATACGGCAATATAAAGAAAAAGTTGTCTAATATGGGAACTATCGCCATCATGTATTCTTTATCAGACTTTTTTCATACATCTTCTATATAATCAAGCTTTTGAAATTAATTCAAATTCAATTGAATAGGTGCTGAGAAAATATTGGCAAAAGGTTGATCAAAACGACGATACTTATCAAAAAATAACAATATCTAATTAAATGACTTTAAAACAATTCACCACGACATAAACTGACGAATAGGTATCTTTTTCTTTATTTTTTAATTCTTAAATATTCCATAAGAAATTGAATTTGAACGGTCTTTTCCTGATCTCAAAGATCTTGTCTTATCTATCAGATTGTCATTGGGGGCCAAGCTCAGAACAATAACTAAAGCTATAGAAGCCGCGCTAAAATAAAAACTGTATAACAGCTCTCGTATTCACTTAAAGTAATCTAACATAAGTACATGGGTAAGAGCGAAATTAAAATTAAAAGTACGTCTTTGATGAACATTGTTTCTGAAGTAAGACCAAATTCAATGCGGTCGTATTACAGTGGCCGAACAGCTTTGTGAGCGGCTAGCGTGAAATTTTATTATTTTGCAAGGAAGTTCGTGATAAAATAACAGGAAAGTGTGCATAAAGACGCTTCAGACATCTTAGAGTCCGCGTCCAGGATGGCTTGTGTTGTTCCAGACTGCAAGTCTCATACATCACGAAAAGAAAATACGGATGAGGTGTTATCATTTCATCGGTGAGTTTTGTTTCTGAATTCTCATATTTTGACAATATAACAACGGTATATTCAGAAAATTGTAGTAAATTAATATTACAAATAGATTTCTCCATGAGTTTTGGTTTAAATTGTCTTGTTTTCATGCCTTCTGTTTTGTATATGATAGTATGTTAGTGATGTGTTTTTTGTTATCGATGTCAACATTTTTGGTTTTTACATTTTGCTTTAGTTTTCCCATAGATGAACCTATTAGAACTGAATGGATACGCCGTATATCAAGGAACAATTGGACACCGAAAGCGCACAGTCAGATTTGTTCGAAACATTTTAGACTGCAGTCATTTAAGCCACATGAAAACATTAAATTTCGGCGGCTGAAAGCAAATAAACTATACCCACATTACATTTACAGAACATGAAATTGCCCCTTTTTTTATTCCAAACATTATCTTAGTCGTGCTTTGTCATATATTTTTTTCGATCCTACCAATAATATTCAGATTTTTAATTAACATTTTGGCAGCGTGTATCCCAAGTAATAATGATAGCTTAATTACAATAATATTTTTGTGTTTTAGAAACCACTATCGGATTCAGAAGGAATTATGAACCACCAAGTAAACGCCCCAAATCTATGACCACAGTTGAAACAAACACTGATTCCGATATCTCTGAACTGATGTCTAATTTACAGAAAATTGTAGCAGATTATAAAAACCCAATTGGAATAGTAAAAAGGACCAGCAAGTCCTTTCTACTATTCCAATAAAAATTGGAAAAAAAATTCTTCGCAAAATAAACACTAACAATGAGAACATCAAGGAGCAACGCGAAGAAATCTCAACTCTATAACATATTGATAGAAAAATCGAAACAAGAATATGTTCAAGCCGAACACCTAGCACTTTTAGAGTGTGTAAACAAAAGTGACAAAAATTGGCGGCGAGAACTGAACTCAATTCCAGAAACAGCGTTTAAAAAAAATTTTGATGATTGGATTAAGTAGGCGTATGTGTATCGTTTCTGAAGGAGCATACTTTGAAGGTGATTTAATAAATTTGGATGAGTAACAAACATTTTGTATATTATTGATCTTTTCCCGTTACTTCTTGACAGAGTAGTAAATAAAAATATAAAAATAATCAGTAAATATGTATAAAACAATAGTTTGTTAATTTAAATAATCGATTAATTTTCTTTTAATATTTTTCCTCTTTTTTAGTCTATACCTATAAAAAATACATTTTTGAATGCAGTGTGCACCAATGTACAGTACATTGGTCTGTACTTACAGTAGAGGTAGAGGTCTAACTTAAAATAGAAACATGTAGCCTAATATGATATACCTATACAAGGTGCAATTTTTGACGTGACAACGTCTTATAAATTGGTTTGCCGGGTGACACTTCAAGAAACTGCGTTACGCTCCGCTCACGTTATGCGCTTACAATGCGAGTGAGTGAGAGGCACGCGTCCCTTCCACTCGGGCATGGTTAGCCCGCCTAAGAGCGAGAGAGACAGACATAAAAAGTGGAAGGGACGCGTGCCTATAAATTAATGTTTTAAATATAATTCTTTGTATAAATAAATGTTTTAAATTGTTACTATTATTTCATCCTTCTTCCTACTATACGAATGAATATTCACATTAAAATTATTTTACCACTCAAAGTCGTTGTCACGTAAAACTTTCGCCCGTATACCGACTTTACAGGCAACCAACCAGTTTTTTAACTGTACCTACCTGGTTTCTCTAGATACTGAAGAAAGCAAATCTAATAAATAAATTGGTCCAAATTTCTACCAGGTCCAAAATTCTACCCATGAATACTGCATAATAAAATGTTCATATTACAGATTCTACACGTGTTTATTATGATACATTACCGTCCGTTCTAGTGTCATTGACATACCAATAACATAAAAAAAGTTAAATGTTTTTAATCTTATTTTTATCGATAGTAATATCGCTGCCGTTACATCACTGACGTAAGGGAAACTAGTGACTACCTTATAAATTACGAAACAAAATCTGTATACTTATTTCTTTCTTACACATTTACAACTGTATAAGTCAAAATAGTAGGAACGATCGTATTGTGTTGTTATTTTAGCACGGCTTCTATAGCTTTAGTTATTGTTCTGAGTAAAAATCACATCAACTTTGGATTAAGAAAGAGGTTTGTTTAAAAAAAATAAAGTAACGTAATAGCTTAGAAAACTTCTTTTCACAATAAAGGTACAAATTATTCGAAAATATTTATAAATCTGTACAAACTCTTATTCGATATATAATATACCTACCTTTAAATTAGATTTTTGGAACGATAATAAAACACTAAAAATCAGACACTAAATCACGACTGCGTAGAAGGAAACGCTATCAGTGCGGCGCTCAGAACAATAACTAAAGCTTTAGTTATTGTTCTGAGGATTGAAATAAACAAACAGTGACAGTTGTCACCCCGATTGACGTTTTGTTGTTAGATTTGTTTATTATAAAGAATCAGAAATTATATTTTAGAAATCTGGATGTTAATACTACTCGGCGACATTTTCTTTAATAATTATTTGTTATTTTTCATTGCAACAGTCACTTAATTTACGTTTAAGTAATTTCCGTTCGCAGCAAGAATAATAAAAATTTGTTTGGTCATTTTTGATATGGTTAGGTACCTATGAATTAAAGTAGATAATGCTACACTTACATAGGTTTATTGAATAACTATAAAGATCTTGTAATAAAATTATACCTACATATTTGTATTTTTTTATTCAATTACTTCGTTTTTTTACAACTTATGGGTCCTACACAATTCTAATAAAGTGAGCCCGAATTTTAATAAAATAAGCTGGTTGTCGAGAATCCAAGAATTATTAACAGTAGTAAGCATGATAACGTTACACCAAAACGTAACTAAAGACCGTTTTGAATTTCATACCGAAACGTTACGTTACGCAAAACATAAACCGTTTTTCTCATAACCAACGAAATGCAACAAAACTGAAAACCGCGCGCCGCGCCGCGCCGCCACGATCGCGTAAATGAGCCAAGTGAGTGGTAAATGCAATAATAAAACAAATAATTTTGTAATTTTATCAGAAATATTAAAAAAAAAATCGAAATAAAAATTATTGTAAATATAACGATTTTTAAATGCGCCGAAAATAGCTTTTAAGTTCTCATTTATTCACGTTACATTTACAATTACTAGTTCATATATTTTAATTTTAACAAACTAGTCCTAAGCCTAGTAAAAACACAAAGAGATATCGTCATAACCATAATAACGTAAAACTAAAACAAAAACTTGCGTAACATTAGCTAACAGCGTTTTAGTTTTCATTCGTTTTGCAGTAGCCAAACCATCTCGTCAACCGCGGTAGTGATAACCAAAACTGAAAATGGTATTTAATAACGTTATGGAAACTTCAAAACCGTTACGTAACGGTTTTCAAAAAGTGGCCATATCTAAACAGCAGCCAAATCACGGAAGTTAATACAGCCAGGTCATTAGAGTAAGTGAAAAGAAAATTCAAAAAGATTAGCCGATTTATAATGAAATAAACACCACGAACAAATAGCACTCCCAGAGACAGCAAAATACCGAAAAGTGAATACATACTATATAGAACTAGGACCAAGTATTATGATACTTTACTTGGTCCTAGATACGGAATGTATAATTAAATAAAAGGCTATTTTTAATGAGACTTGTGTTGTGAGTCAGTCAGATTGTAACATAACAAGCTTTTCACGCCTCCGGAACGCGGTATTTTAGTAAAGTAGTTAGGCTGATGAAATAACTAAACGCTTAGCAAATCATTATTTGCCATAGCAAGAGATATCTATATTTGCTCTTGATCCTATTGTATTTATTAAAAACAGAAGAATTCATGAAGCAGTTACTGATAAACATGTGGACATTTATATTTAAGACTGAATATCGTAAAATGTTTACATAAGTTTAAGCTATAAAACAAAACGCTTCAAAACAAAAAAAATGTCCTTGCCAGCTAAAAAAACATTCGTTGCAAGTACTGTATGTTTTTAATGATTGTTTTTAGTGGTCCATAGGTTTGTATTTAAAAATAAATAAGTGTGTCTCAGAATCTACAATTTTTTGCTACTTTTTTGTATCTTGAATCTTAGGTACATGTTTAGCCTCAGTTGTATGGAAGGAAGAATGGCTACTCTATTTTTATTTTGTTGTAAGGGTTGTTGTAATGGAAAATATCTTATTTTTAATAGTTTAATATAACTTGTCTTTCTTATCACATTATAACTTTTTCAAAGCCAAAATACTTAATAATGCATTTGCAGCTGTCTAGGTACGAGGAAAAATAATTCCGCCTGGCAACCTTGTTTTGTTTCTTCCATAATCGAGAGTCGAGACTTTTTTGGCGGGAAGTCAACCTGAGCGGCAGCTTTAAATTTTCTTTTTCAATTAAAGTTAATTTTCCTTGCCTTTCCTATCCTAAACGTCTGAAAACAAAAAATAAACGAAAATGGGTCCCCCTAGTAATGGGGAGGACCCTGGGGACGGAAAAAAGAAACGGAAATATGACAATGTTTTCTCCAGCCCTCAAGATAAGTACAAAATTTTTACCAAACCAAACTATAAAAGACAATTCCTAGAAAGCAGTACTGGTGATTTCACAGTATTTGTTCAATCAACCGAACAGGAAAAACTAGGCAACAGAAATCCCATATCGCTAACGAAATTATTCACAGAAAATGTTAAGGGCATTACTGGTGTCCACCGTGTCAATGCACACAAAATTGGAGTCTCTTTTAGAAAAGCCATACCAGCCAATTATTTCCTTAAAATGGATGATTTCTTATCTAAAAATAAAATGAAGGCATTCATACCGTCACACTTAACAGAGAAAATAGGTATTCTAAAATATGTTCCTAAAGACATGTCTAATGAAGAAATTTATAAAAATATCACGTGCGATGCTGAAGTTATATCCATTAAAAGATTTATGAAAAAGACAGATAACATACTATCCCCGTTGACCACAGTTGCCGTAACCTTTGCCACTACAACACTGCCACAACCTGCTTACATTCAATTATTCCGTTATCCTGTACACCAATATATACCTCCAGTCTTACAATGCTTCAAATGTCTTAAGTTTAACCACTCGGCCAAAGTTTGCAGAAGTCCTCAGCAGATGTGCTCCTCATGTACTGGGAATCACTCTTATAAGGAATGTGATGTGGAAGAAATAACTTGTATAAATTGCAATGGATCTCATTTAGCAATATCCAGAGATTGTCCAATAAAAAACAGAAGATAGAAGAAAACATTAAGAAATATATTCAGCAAAACTATGCCACTGTGGTGAGTTCTCCACCACCTAATGATTTGAAAACCTATCCACTTCTGAATGTAAATAATGTAAATAAGTCTTTAGATGTAGATACAATTGTCAACAATGATATTATCCTGAATGCTATTGTAAAATCATTATTGGCTCTAGGTAATAACAAAAATAAAGAACCCTTAACAACTAAGAAAATAAAAGAAATATTTATATCCAACTTAGTTTAATGGAGGATTATTTACATATAGTTCAGTTCAATATACAAAGTTTACAGAGCAAGAAAACATTGTTACAAAAATTACTTGCAGATAAGAAAAAAGACATTTGTTTACTTAATGAAACTTGGCTTACTAATAAATCTATTATCCCTAATATTCCAAATTACAATTTTATTTGCAAGAACTCTGAAAATAGATGCAATGGTGTAGGTATTTTAATTAAACATGGGTTGAAATATTCTGTATTAAACACTAACTTTCATGAAAATGTCCAAAACATAGCCATAAGTATTGAGACAAAGTCAGGGAATATCAGTATACTTTGTGTATATTGTCCACCTAAAAGTGGCAGGTTTAATACTAATAAACTTAGGCATATTCTTAATAATATTCCCAAACCTTGTATAATCATGGGTGACTTTAATGCACATCATATCAGTTTTGGTTGCAATAGCAATAATAATAGAGGAAATAATATATATAACTTAATGGATGACTTAGATTTTTGCATATTAAATGATGGTACTCCAACAACATGTCCATATCCCAACAGACAGGCTTCTGCAATAGATGTCACTCTTGTTAGTCCTTCGATTGCTTATTTGTGTAATTGGCAGGTTCAGGATGATCCTTTAGGCAGCTACCACTATCCAGTTTCTCTCTATGTAAATATTTAACCATGTATGTATGAAGTAGGTCCTGTGGAAGAAAGATTTATCTATAGTAAAGCTAACTGGTCTGAATTTTATGCTCTATCTAAAAATTTCTTTTCCAATTTAACCATTGAGTCTGAAGATTGCCTAGAATTGTATAATAGTTTTGTAAATACTTTAAATGATTTAAGAGACATAAAAATTCCTAAGAGTAAGAAAAAAAAATAGTAATGTTGTTCGTAAAAAACCTGCTCCATGGTGGAATGCAAAATGTGAGGTAGCCGTGAATGCATCTAAAGAGGCCTTAAAGCAATATAAGTCATGTCCCACTATAGCTAATTTTATAGAATATAAAAAACTGGATGCTCAAAAGAAAAGAACAATTAAAATTGAGAGCTCAGAGTCATGGAAAACATTGTGAAGTAGTTTTAATAGAATGACCCCAGTTTCAAGGATTTGGAATTATATTAAAAAATTTAAGAGAATTGGAAATAGTAGCCACAATAAGAACGTTGATGATACATGGATTCCAGATTTTCTAGACAATCTATCAGACAACAACAGCTTCAATGTAGACAGATTGTTATCATTGTTTCATAGTGCTCAAGAAAATGCAGCTAATTCTTTTCTTAATAAAACTTTTTCTTTTACTGAAATGACTGCTTCATTACAAAGTAGAAAGGACACTACGCCAGGCTTAGATAATATACCCTATTTACTTGTTAAAAGGTTACATCCAAATGCCCAAAAAATACTACTTTGTATATATAACAAACTTTGGCAAAGTCATATTATACCAAAATCCTGGAAAACTCAATGTGTCATTCCAATATTAAAGCCAAATAAGCCTATAAATACTGCTTCTTCATACAGGCCTATATCACTATCTTCATGTTTGGGAAAATTATTTGAAATTATGCTAAAGCTACGTTTGGAATATTTTTCAGAAAGTAATAATTTAATTCCTGAAATTCAGCATGGTTTTAGAAAAGGTAAAAGTTGCTCTGATAGCTTTGTGTCTTTGATTCATGACATTAAACAAGTCAAACTCAGTAATTCTAACATGGTTTGTGTTTTCTTAGATGTTAAAGGTGCTTTTGATAATGTAAATATAGAACAGCTTATTGAAGTTTTACGTGACATTGGCATACCAGGAAATACTTTGAAATGGTTATTTGAATTTTTAAGTAATCGAACTATTTATGTAAAGTACAATAATAAATTGCATGGTCCCAGCTAATAAAGGAACTATGCAAGGTGCTACTTTATCTCCCTTGCTGTACAATCTATATACTTCAGAGATTTTGAAATATGTCAACATTGAAACGGTCAACATCTTACAATTTGCAGATGATTTACTATTATATAGTATAAATCAAAATATAGATATAGCTAAAAATAACATAAATAATGCTTTAAACCAATTATATACATATTATCATAACAAACTTAAATTAGAAGTGAGTCCAGAAAAGAGTTCACTTTTAATATTTAGTAAAGAAAATACAGATATGAAAATTCTTTATAATAACACAGAAATTCCCATTGTTGACCATCATAAATTTTTGGGTGTAGTAATTGATTCACATTTAAAATTTGATAAACATATAGACTATATTAGTAAGAAGGCTATGAGAAGTATAAATATCTTACGTCATTTAGCAGGTACTTACTGGGGATCAGACCCCAAAACTATGACTATGTTGTATAAAAGCATAGTCAGAAGTCACTTTGATTACAGTAGCTTAGCTTACTTAACTGCTAATAATTCCTTCCTTCACAAACTGGATGTAATACAAAACATAGGGTTAAGGCTAATTTGTGGAGCAATGCGCTCTACTCCTATTAACTCATTAGAAGTGGAAACTTGCATACCTCCTTTGTTCCTTAGAAGGCTTCAACTAGCAGAAAGATTCTGTTTAAAGTTAGTAGGTAGCTTCTGATAATCCTCTCAACACTAAACTTCACAATATGAGAGAGGCTTTGCACTTCATGTCAACACCTACTATATCTCCTCAGTCACTTCTTTCTGGAATTGAAATTATAGCTATTTATAGTCATGTTAAAAGTAAAATGCAAGATGTACATAAATGTAAGAAATGGCCAATTTATGAATGCTCTTATAACAGTCTCATAAACTATGATAGAAATAAGTTTCATTTCAAACAATTCAAACATAAAAGAGCCGATTGTTATTTTGTGTATACAGACGGATCTAAAGAAGAACAAAATGTAAGAGCAGCCTTTTATGATCCACAAGCCAATTACAGTGAATGCATTCAGTTGAATAGCAATTTAAGCATTTTTTCTGCAGAAAGCTATGCTATCCTTAAATGTTTAATGTATATAACTAGTAGTGTAAGTAAAATAAATATTGTATTAGTCACTGATGCTAAAAGCGTTTTAACTTCATTGTTTTATGGACTTCGGTCCTACAAAACTAACTACATTTTATTAAAAATATATACTCTCATAGAAAATTTGTACAACATTGGCATTAATATAGAATTTATATGGGTTCCCTCCCACAGTAGTATAGACGGTAATGACATTGCTGATAGTATAACACATACAGATCCTAATCGAGATGACAGTCAATCACAACAAGTACCATTCTCCGATTACTATGTTTACTTCAGGGTTGCCAACTTTTATTAGAAGAAATAGAGTATATCTGATTTCAAATGAGGTAAATAAAAAGTAGGGCCTTATAAAAAAGAGTATCATTTATTTCAAATTTTTATAAAGGTATTTTTTACAGCAAATAAAATTATTTATTTCGTTTTAAAAAAGTTGTATGACTCCAAACATTCTAACTCTAGCTTTACATATACATAGATCAGGAGCTCAATTTTGATCAATGAAGCCCTGTTTCTCTTCACATTCATGATCCAAAAAGACTCTCTCAGTAAACCTAAAAGTGGTGGGAACAGAGAGTATATAGCATTTTTTTTAAATAAACAAATTCGTTAGGGCCCTGATTGACATTAGTGGCTGCGTTCAGAAACGTCTGCGTGTGGCTTGGGGTGTAGGGATTCCTAACTTGGGAATACCAGCATATTAAAAGTAAATAGTTCACTTTTTTGGTTACGATAATCATATATGCGAGACTGGCACTAGTATAGTAAACGTTGTGTAAAAAAGAGTATTTTAGCGTCCTCTATTAGTATTATAGATTAAAGAGTACGCCTACATGATATAGAGTACAATACTCTATTTAAGAGTACGGTTGGCAACCCTAGTTCAAACCCAATTCGCGAAAGCTTTGGAAAGAGCACTGGGACACTACAGTTGAGACCAAAGGAAAGTGGTATGCTGAGGTGCAGAAAGACTTACCAATAAGACCGTGGTATGATAAACTTGGCGCAAAAGGAAGCCGGAAATTCATTACGATTATATCGAGAATGCGGCTTGGTCACTGCCTTATTCCTACACATCTCCATCGAATCAATATCTACGAGAACAGTCACCGTAAACACTGCCCTGAGGAATCTTCCAATCTGCAACATCTTGTTTTCAGTTGTCCAAAATTTAACAACCAGCGAAGATTACTTTTCAAAGACTTAACTGACAGTAGTGAGAGCAGTGTTGCCAACCCGAATTTTAGAAAATTAGTAGAATATGTGCCAAATGTTGGTAGAAGTTGGTAGAATGTAAAATGCAAAATTGGTAGATCTACCAACTCAATTTAGAAGATTTTTCAAGATTAAAAATTCATGAACCGTTCTTAAATAGTTTATTTTTGGAAATTACACATATTTTTATTTGAAAAACTTTATGGTTTTGCGCTAGGCTGCCGTTGTTTGCTATGAATCTTTTAGTACGCCACAATTACTCTAGTCTCTGTGCAAATTCTATTTCTCTGGAAGGTTTTCATATTATTAATTGCAGAAAACAATCTCACAACGTTGGCGTGTGGAAGTATGCGGAAGTGCAGAGTTCATTCCTTCCTGTAAATTCCTTGTCATTCTCCCATAATTTCGAATATTTTTGGTCATAGTGCCTTTTTCTAGCTTTTCGTGGCGGAGTTCCTAACCTACATAGAACATCGCTTTCGCTGCTGTCAGAATCCATTATATATATAAATGCTTGCATTGCAGCACAGAACAAACAGCAATCAGCACTGATAAAACGTAATTATTTAGTTTTAACCACAAAACAACACAAAACAGGAGCAAGGATTCACCATTGATTCCGCAACAAACCAACCGGGAATAGGCCACAGAACAGTCTAATAATGTCTATGGGCGCGAACGACGAGCTGTTGCTGACGTTTTTTTTGTGGTTTATAGCGTGGACACCTATGTATGCTTGACGCATCGTCGCATGGCTCACGCAACACATCGCAACGTCGCTCGTCGATATAAAAATAATTCAAAGTAGTGATATATGAAACTAATTAAAAAATAGGTAGTTTTTAGGTCTAAGGTGGTAGATAGGTAGACTGAAGTGAAAATTGGTAGATCTACCAAAAAGTTGGTAGATATGACATCACTGAGTGAGAGTGATTGTAACAGTATTCGTCCAGGAATCCAAATTAGTTTACCCCGCCTCGTCCAAGATTTATTAAATAGACCGCAGTTTTTTGTTCATCTTTTCAAGTTTATTACGACAACAGTAGAAAAGATTTAGCTTAGTTTGGATATTTGTATAGGTTTAGTTATTTATTTTAGAAATGTAACTTTAATTTTAAGATTTATTGTTTTCCTTTCTATTATTGCTTGTAGAGTTTATGTTTGATTTCTTTTTTAGTTGTTTCTTTTATGTATGTAAGTTGTTTTATAGATGTATAGGCTTAAGGACTTTGAATCCAGGTCAGAAATAAATAAAAAAAAAAAATCTTCCATAATCCCTAAAAAAGCGGGAACAAAATTACCTATCTAATAATGTTTGGAGCTTAGTGTTTGTTTACCTTTTTTTGTATTGTTATTAAGTCTATAAACAATGCGTCGCAATTGGAGGGGACGTTATAGAAATAAGGGCTGTAGATCAAATAAGCCAAATACTAATTCTTCCGATGCTAGGAGCTTGAACAACTCATCCGTCTCAGCTAGGCCTTCTAATTCAACGGGATGTTCGAGGGCACCTGCAAACCAGTTACCTGTTGTTTTGTCTTTGAATACTGAAAATGACTTATGGAAGCTTTATTTGCCGTCTGAAGGTTTCTATACTTTTTACTATTTGGTTATTTTATAAAATCATTGCACATGTTATTGAATTATCCAACTATTATAATTGCAATTATGAAGTCATGTCAAAATTGATTCTCATTCAGCACCTTAACCAAGTCACTCATAGACTCAGATTGTATTACTCAGCTTTAATTATAGCAAATATTTAAATTATAATAACTCAACAAATAAGTAAGTACTAATCAGTAATTGATTAAAATTATAGAAAATTAGGCATTTATATTTGTCTGTTAAAAAAATCGAATTTGAAGTCATGTATATATAAAATAAAATTTGCATCTGAGCTGATTTGATTGCATCTTGAATTTAATAATTATAAATAACATTTTGGAGATAAATATTTATTTCAATAACAACAAAATTTACTTTTTCAGAGTATCCACCAAGGGCTGAAATAACCGAGCACATAAAATATTTTAATGCATTCATAGAGAAAAACAGGAGTTTATTTGACTTGGAGAAAATAGACCTATCTCGAAGTGTGTCTTTAGATATACAAAGTTTAACAAATGACTCTGAATTCATTGCTGGCTGGCCTGATTTTTGTTCAGAGCTGTTTGAAAAGCCTGAGCTTACATTACATTTACTAGAATACTGCTTGCACCA
The DNA here is from genome assembly GCA_927399485.1 of Calamotropha paludella. Taxonomy (NCBI): domain Eukaryota; kingdom Metazoa; phylum Arthropoda; class Insecta; order Lepidoptera; family Crambidae; genus Calamotropha; species Calamotropha paludella. The sequence goes on along the minus strand of OV656804.1, from coordinate 13,689,630 downwards.
GGTAATTACGATCATCACTGCATAACATCACTAGTTACTGCTAATTCAATTTAGATTAAATGTGATTTCTTTGTCTCAATGTTGCATTTATCCAAAATCTGCCCTTATATTTATTTTCACTTAAAATGAGCTGATAATTATTTCATTCCAGAATTTAAAATGTGAAACGAAAATAAAAGTAAGGGTGCTAAATCATCAACCTGTGATTCCTCTGGCCCACCTAAAAGTCAATTACTTTGGTAAGTTTACAAGGAATGTTTTCTATCTGCTAAAGTTATAGATATTTACATTAAACTACATGTTCACTGAAAATGATATTTGTATATTATACTGCTTCAGTTGAAAAAAAGTTCTAGAATTGTCATAAAATAAATTTACTAGAATGGCACCAATGTAACTTACTAAAGCATAGATCGAATAACAAATAGTGTAATGTGTAATTTAAAACTATGGAAAGACTAGTACCTTAGGAATGGAGTACTTAGAGATAAACCACTACACCCCCAACAACATGCATATAGAAAAGGAACATAACAGAGTTAGCACTATATATGGTAGTGCACAAAATAGTATTGGCTATCGCAAACAAAAATTCAACAATCCCTATCTTCATAGAAAGAAGGAGCATTTGACAAAACCATGCACAATAGCATTAACCATGCTCTGCATAGGCTTAAGGTAGAATCCGTCCTGAGGAAATGGATCACCGAGCTAATTAGTAAACCAGCGTTCGGAATAGTGACAGATACCACCACAAGAACAAAAGTTGTCAAAGGGTCATTAAATTTGGAGGTGCCCACCACTTCTCTGGAATATAGTAGAAGAAAGCCTCCTAAACAGCTAAATGAAAGAGGATTCATTACTATCGGGTTTGCAAACAAACTAGCAATACTGGTAAGTGAGAATGCTGAAAATGTACTTTGGAAAGTTCAGACTCTTCAGATTGTGGAAGAATGGTGTGATGAGCACCAACTGTCAGTAAATCCAAAAATGATAGAACTCATCCTTTTAATCAACTAAAGGAAGTTACCAGAACTACAACTACCACGGTTATCCAAAACCAAACTCCCTATCCACACAAGTGAAGTATCTTGTCATCATTTTGACAGTAAACTGAACTGGGTGAGTCATCGGTAGTGATCTTGGAGACTGGAGAAAGCGTGCCCGTCGATCAGACACGCTCCTGCACTCCAAGAGCACGTCATGTGGGTCTCTCCCGCCTCCATGCAGCCTCTGCATAGAGGGCTTTCTGTCACACCTATGGTAAATAGATGTTTATTCAGAGGACAGTGGCCCGTTATATTAGCTAGTACTTTACGAATTGTGTCCCTGTTTAGTTTGGTGAGGTTGCGGGCCTGTATAGTCTTTTGGCAATGTAAGAGGCTAGTTAGTAAAAGATGAGGTCTCAGTCGGAAAACCACACTATAGCTATACACTTCAGTTATAAGACCACCACCACCATCTGGATTGGCTGTATGTTGGCCCAGAACACAACTGATTACTATAAAAAACCAAGTCCAAAGTCTGCAATGCCTAACTAGCGTAACTGCGACTGGATGCATAAGTACCACTCCATCAGCTGCACTCCTGAACTTTAGGCCACTAGACCTAGTTATTCAGGAGGAAGCAAAGGCAGCTACCTTGATACTAAGAGCAAACGGATTATGGAAACAAAATATAACAACACACTCCGCGGTTCTGCAAGGAATCATGAAGGAAATACCACTTCTAGAGGCACCTATAGAAATATATGTTCGACAGAGAGTTTCACATCTGAATTACTGCAGATCCATTAGATTGCTCTAGCATCAATGAAGTCAAAATGTATACAGACGGCACCAAAACCAAAAAGGGTACCGTACCCAATCACAAGACTAAGTGCAGATATAGCCCGTCAAATTAACTAACTAGTGCATGGAAGTGTAAAAACCAATTATACAAATAGTTTTTATGGCACAAAGTGGGTAAATATTATGGTAGCATTAATTACCTCTGGGATTTTGCTTCCAAAAGCTCACTTTATCGATTTGAATATGACATGCTGATGTGCTTAGAAATTTGGTGACTGCAATTGCACATTATACTGAGTTTGAAAATTACCACAGCATAGCCATCCATTAGTTAAAAGGTTGCTAAGTCTCAAGTCTTTGATTTCGTGTTCTTTGTGACAGCATATGTAAAAAAAATCTCTTTCTATCTGCCTAGAAATCATTTTCCTATTACTAATAGTTTTTGATAGTTTTAGTTTTGTCGCTTAGCTACTTTTGTGTCCCTGAGGATTTGCTCAACTTAAAATAAAACATAATTTCTTCTGTTGTCATTTCAGGTAAATTAGTTACAATCAAAGGCACTGTCATAAGAGTTGGAAGTATAGGGTTGATATGTACTTCTATGGCATTTGAGTGTTCCAGTTGTCACCATGTGCAAGCAGTAGTACAACCACAGGGCATATTTACAGGTGAATTGCATTTAATACATTCATTAGAAGTCATAAGTATAATTAGATCATAATTTGACGTAATGAATCACTAATTGAAAAAAACATAGCTAAAACATAGATCTGTTTCATACATTTCAAAAAAGTACCAAATGTCTATTTGCATATATTTATTGGTTATACTTTCTCGTTAACGAGTATACATATTTTAACTTATATTGACACCTTAATGGCTATAGGGTACTTGAATGCCATTCTGTTAGGAATATACATTTCTTTCCTTTTCTTTCTGGGTTTAGTAAACCATGTAACTAACTTTAATTAACCAAAGTCTCCTGTGGTTATAAAGACAGTGGTGTTATTAAGCATTGTAAGAAAATGTCCCATTTTCCATAATGTTGATACCAATTAATAATTAATTACCTGTTCACAGCACCTCAAGTATGTCCAAATTGCCGAGGAGGATCCAGGTATGATCCTCTACAGTCATCTCCATTCACAAATACTACAGATTGGCAGGTGGCTAAGATACAAGAAATCCAGTCACAGGTGAAAATGAATGTTAAGACACTGAAGCCCCTGGATATACCCATTGAAGTCACAGGAATGACTTACATCTGAATATCCAGTGGCTTCAGGACCTTTTAATGTCCTCATTTCGGGGGCCACACCTGTGGCGAGATCTACCACGCAAACCGAATGCAAATGAGTGTGTGAGAGGTATAGATTAAGCTGTCAAAACTATAAATGCGTGAATTAATATTCAAAACTGTAATCCGTCCATTTTCAAAGCCAGGGTGAATAGGCACCTTCTGTGTTAGCTTGTTCCATCGTGGATTCGGTCTTAGCACCCGGGCTTGTTTGAGATCAAGAGCGAACCCACTCTAAATAAAAAATAAAAAGAACTTCATTATAATTGAATTTAGAGGTATTCCACGATTAATCAATACCATTTCAATGAATAAACTCTCATAATAAGTAGTTGGTCTCATACCCACATTAATGAAACAACATTAGCTACAATGTACCGCAAGAACTTTTCTGTTTGGATTTTTTTTGGATTGGGAGTATCAAACACTGAAGCAAGTTAATGGATATTATAAAATTAAATCTTTTTGTTTATCCAAAAATAGGAACAGATGTGTACAGTGGGGAACTCCCCACTGTACACATCCTGCATTAGTTGAAACTGCTGCGCAGCCACTCACGCCAACCTCAGAAAAAATTAAAAACTTCATTGGTGCAACGACAGCGATCGTGCCTACTGCACCAACGGTTTCAGTTCGAATCCTTAGGGCCATATTTTTGTAATGATTAGTGTGATGGACGTAAGCATTTGTTTCTGAGTAGTGTTTATATATTTACTTGATTGCGCCAGAAGGATGGTTATGTATTTCGAGAGTATGTATGTATAATTGTTTGGCACGCTCTGCGGCCTGAACGGCTCAATGGATTTTAGCTTGAGGTGTCGTTAGATTCGTATTTGCTGTGTGAGTGACACTGGGTATATCAAAATAAATAAATAAATAAAAAACAAAATGGCGGATTTTCGGCCCCAAATTTAAATGTTTGGCGCGCTCTTCAGCCTGAACGGCTCGACTCATTCAATAATAAAACTAAAAAATAAAAGTGAATTTAAAACCTAAAAAAGCCCGACTGCATTTCTGTGTAATTTGTATATGAAAAAACCCTAAAACAAGAAGAAAAATGGTCGCAGTAGGGACCCATTCTGGAAATGGAGGCTTAGTGAATAGACAGCATTACATTACAGATTACTCCAATCTACTGACTAGACGGCTGACTTTCTAGAATGGGTCCCGACTGCTAAAATTTTTCTTCTTGTTTTAGGGTTTTTCATTTACAAATTACACAGAAACAGAGTCGGGTTTTTTAAATTATTACTACTATAGAATATATAGTACAAATTCTGCTTTGTTTCGGGACTAATGTATATGATTAGGCCAAAATTTATTTAATACAATTAATGGAGTTCATGTTTTTTTTATCTTTCCATCTGTATAATAACTAGAGTAAATCAGATGCAATGTTCAAGACAGAAGTTACCTATATTCATGGTTTTATTTATCCTTTTAGGGTATATCAGGCACAATACCAAAGTGCATTGAAGTAGAGTTACAAGGTGACTTGGTTGGCACTGCTTGTCCAGGTGACGTTCTTTCTGTTACTGGAATCATACAGGTGCGTTTATTTATGTCCTGGAATATAATAGCGATTATGCTTTTGTATGACCTGTTCAATCTATTCACCGGAAACTAATTTTTATTTACTAATTTTAGGTTAGAGGAGAAAGTAAAGGTGGTGAAGATGGCAAAAGAGCTGCCAGATTGTTACAGCTTTATATAGAAGCAGTCTCAATACACAGTCAAAGAAACTTAAGCAATCCTACACTTTCATTTACTTTGAAGGATTATTATGCGATACAGGTATTTCAATCTTAATTATTCTTGCTTAATTATTAGCCCATTCATATGGTTCAGAAAGCTACCTAATCATGACAATTTAACAGTAAAGAAACCTCTTTGACAAACCTGATTAGTAAAGATTTCAAATCTTTTACAATTCAACAAAATGGAATCTAAAAACTTTTTATTAGGCTTTTTTTTTTCAAATAATAACAAATCTTATTTAATAAATGAAATAATCTGATTAACTTAACCCTTCCTGTTTATTTAAATAAAACTATTTTATAACTTTCTGTCAAGGGGTATATAGGTATATACTTGTAATTTAGAACTTGTAATTTTCCTTTGCTGTTGGTTCTGGGGTCACGATGTGGTAATCAACATATCCCTTGCCCGGAAGAATACAGTATTAAGTCAAAATTTGGCACTAACTGACTTAATGATACAGTTCGGATAAAAAAAATACGTTCTACCTTTTAAATAAGGTTGATATGGCCCCCTGAATAAGCCAATTATGAAAGTTACCTTATTCAAAAGGTAGAACGTACTTTTTTTTATTCGAACTGTATCATTAAGTCAGTTAGTGCCAAATTTTGATTTAATACTGTATTCTTCCGGGCAAGCGATATGTTTATGTACTTTTATCTACTCTGATACTATAATACAAAGATTCTAAAACTGAAAACAAAATGCTTATGACAAACATTACGTACAGGCCAAAAATAATAAAAAAAAAGTTTAATTAGGATACAGGTCTTGTATGGACACCTGTATCATAATATAACTTTTTAATCATAACGATACACCTATACAACCTCCAGCTGGACCAAGGAGGTTGAACCTCTACTTTAAAAAGGTTTCAATGAACGAGTCCGCGACGACGCAACACGCATTCACAATCGATGTTTGCACCTTGGCGCCAACATTTGACATTTAAAAAATCTTTTCAATATTTAAACAAAGTTTGGTTTTGTTTGCAACATTGTTTTACGTAATATAGTATGAGAGTAGATAAAGTAGTGTATGACACTGTACATAACTTGGTCTTATAACACTCGTGTGATACTATAAAAAAACTCGCCTACGGCTCGTTTTTTTAAAACACACTCATGTTATAAGAACCCTTATTATGCAACAGTATCATAAACTACTATTATAATGACCTACATATATTTTTCCGATTTTCAGGAAATACACGCATCGGAAGATGTCTTCAGATTGTTAGTTCATTCCCTTTGTCCTACCATATTTGGCCACGAAGCAGTAAAAGCTGGCCTCATACTTGGATTGATAGGCGGAACAGAATTGGAAAACGGATCCAGATCTAACCCTCACGTACTCGTGGTAGGCGATCCTGGCTTAGGAAAGTCACAACTACTGCAAGCTGCAGCTCATGCTGCTCCAAGAGGTATTAACAGAACATACATTGTTCACTGAGGGAAGAACGTGACCTAGTACCGATAAGGGTGCTCAAACTTTCCTCTTATTGGTCGATCATAATTTTCATCGTCGTTTTGAGCATTTAACACTTATCCTCGTTCAAAACGGCTTTTGCTGCATCGTGTAATTGTTCACCTGATGCCAACCCCTTATCGTGTTTATCTTATAAGGTCACATCCTAGATAAATAAAAAAATGTCTCCACACTTTTAATCAATTACTATGACTGGATAGGTTGGGCAGATGTTGCACAACTAGCCCCATCCCTACTGAATGAAATAAAATTTAAGATTTAAGAAAGACAATACGAATTGCACATAAAGTGTTGTTAATTATTTAAACTAGAATAATGACCGCATTAATTAGTACTTATGTTACTGCTCGAAGGACGAACACCTAATAGATATATTAATTCATTATCATCAGCCTATGAAATCCACTGCAGGATGATAATATTTCCTATACTTAACCCTTAACGCTCAAGATAGCCTAAACCCAAATTACGAGAGTGAGCTGTCAAAACAAAGGTGACATCAATATGTAAGTCCATTAGTGCCTGGTTGCGGCAAGGCTTGTATATTTTTTTCTTTATTTACTTCTAAAACCGAAGCCTAAAAGACAAAAAAGAAAGAAGACTATAAACGATTTTTGTGAAAATGTTTCGCGTTGATTCGCAGCCAAAATCTTTTGACGATTCGGTGTTCTAGCATTTACGAAACCACCATTTCGAAGACAAGGAAGTCTTTCCGCTTCGTACAGTGCCTGGGCGCCGTTTAAGCTTTCTCCACTTAAAATGTAGCACCGTTCCATCTCATAATACTCGCGGTGTGAATACATTTCTTTAGGTTGGTACTTATGCGACTTAAACGCGGGAGCGCAAGTTATGCGTTACGGGACGTTCTCGGGTGACTGATTTCATTGCGCAGACAGCCAAGGTCGCGGCGAAGGGGGCGCATAGCTTTACCAATACAAATCGTACTTAATTAAAAAATTGTAACTTATAAGAAAATCGACTTCAAAGTATATCTCGGTTTTCGGCAAAAAAACCCACAATATTATATTTCTCCTCAATGTTCGAATGGAAATAGTATTTACACGATTCCTATCAGGCTATTGATTTATGGGTTTTTATTGTATTTTCTTTTATTAAATAATCAACACTTCTCCTTCAACGTAACATAAAAATTACAGTAAACATTATTATTTTTATTATAAAAGGCATAAAGGCGCAGGAGGGCCTTCATCAGAATTATATGCCAGATTTTACCGGAAGTGGGCGGAATCACTTCAAATTAATCCCAAAGAATACAGATTCACACCCATTTTATTAAAACAAATTATTAATTAAATCCAAACACAAAAATAACTTTAGAGTCACTTAGATTTCACTATGGAATTGTCGTTACACTAGGCATAAATCTTATTATTATGATCACGGATGGCATCGGAATTTAGCGATTCGTCGAGGACTATTCGTTATCTAACATGGCCATCCTGCTGCTCATGTTACAATGTTTCGCTAGAGTATGCTGCTCTATTCCGACACCAATGCTATGTTCCGTCAGGCATAAATAGCCAGATGTGTCTTTTAATTCTAACATTTTGTGTTAAATTATGAAAATACATCAATAAAAAGGCACATTCGGTACATATGCATATAATATTTAACGCTCTAATTAATTTAATAAACAATAAAAAATGAGGTAAATAAAAAGCCATATCTACACTTTTGTGACCTATTAATATAATACAAATCAGATGTGCCCTGTTTTAGTACGAAACTATAAATAGTACCTCAGTTGTGCCCGTTTAGTTTATGGTATCTTTGTTTATCTTGTGGCTGAAATTCTACAAAAAATTAAGCAATTAAGCCTTTTTCTCCTGATCCCGAATATGTATTGGTTGTGCCCTTTTCCTTACGTCGACGGCGGAAATGTACCTCAGCATCACCGCCCTGCGAACCCGACTCCGCTGTTTCATTCGAAACATTGCGGGTGATATTTGACCAGTAACTAGCAGTTGTCAATATTACCTACCTAAAAAAAAATAGGTAGGTAAAAATTTTACCTACCTATTTTTTTTTCTAAATCTAATCTGATATGATCTAATTTCCAAGGATTTTTAAGAAATTGTAATGTAATCAAATCAGGTGTGTACGTGTGTGGAGCTTCAGCATCGGCTGGGGGTCTGACTGTAGCGTTAGGCCGCGAAGCAGGAGGGGATTTTGCACTCGAAGCAGGCGCATTAGTTCTAGCTGACAAAGGAGTTTGTTGCGTAGATGAATTAGATAAGGTAATCACTAAGTTGAAGTAAATTATTATCCTCAAACTAAATTGCCCAGCAAATGAACAGCTTTTAATTTCAATTTAACAGTTAGTTTCAGTATGTTGGTGTTGCTTAATAAACTATATTTTTGGAGCGGAGCGAACGAAGTGAGCGAATCTCCCATGGATCAGTTTCAATGGCGCAATGTCTGTTACGCCATAACTTCCAGAGTTCTTAACCGATTTTAATATTTTTTGTGTGCAATCGAATCAACAGGTTTAGGACCAGATTGTGACGGAGTCCGAATTTTGAAATTCGCGAAAAGGCCATAGGACGATAAGAATACCGAATCCGCCCCAGAGAGGTATCTGGCTCATAATTTTAGGGAACGTTGGTACTCATAAGATACTTCGATGCTGAAAGTATCAGCTTTTTATCTATTACCGTTTCTGAATAAATCTAAAAATACTGAATATCAGTAAAAATTTTCATTCTCAGCACCTTGTGAATCGAATGATCTAAATACAGGATATGTTTTGGGGCATGGTGGTAGATTCTAAGAAAAAAAATATAAGCAATATCGGTTCATAAGAACCTATAAAAAAACGAGGTTAAATATTATAATTAGATAAAATTAATTATTAAATACAGAAAAAAGTACGACCAATACTTGTTTAGAATATCAACAAATAATTTTAAAGTTATTTTCAAATCTAGCGGGTAGAATAAAAAAATAGAAAACAGTGTTACCAGTTTTGAATTACAGTGCCATCTTATGGGTGCTGAATTAACTAATAATTGAGCGGGAAGTTTAAATTCCCTAAAACGTAGTTGAATTATATAAACAATATTATTTTATACTGATTTAATCATTAAAGTGATAAATAAAGTTTATGATAATGATTAGAGTTCATTATATGAAGAACAATTATTTTTATATGAGTGTTCATAATTTATTCTGTTGTTTTTACTAGTACAATAATTGCAAACGTTCTGTATTTTATCATTGCCAGAGTTAAATCATAATAAGAAAGCAATTTTTGAGCAGCTAATCGGTTTTTATTTTTTTTCAATATGGCGTAACATTTAAAAAAAAATCCCAAGATCACAGTTTTATCGGAAATTGAATGAGGAATTCAAAATAAATAGATTCATATTTTTAGCGTTCCCGTAACACGATTAAAAATTAAAATCAAGAAAATAACCTCGTTTTTTTATAGGTTCTTATGAACCGATATTGCTTATATTTTTTTTCTTAGAATCTACCACCATGCCCCAAAACATATCCTGTATTTAGATCAATCGATTCACAAGGTGCTGAGAATGAAATTTTTTACTGATATTCAGTATTTTTAGATTTATTCAGAAACGGTAACAGATAAAAAGCTGAAACTTTCAGCATCGAAGTATCTTATAAGTACCAACATTTCCTAAAATTATGAGCTAGATACCTCTCTGGGGCGGATTCGGTATTCTAATCGTCCAATGGCCTTTCCATCGAAAAAAAAAATCTTTTTTCTTTTTTAATATATCGCACCTTTAAAGACAAACCGTTCCTATACAAAAATATCAAATTTTACAGGAGAGCAAATATACGGTAAAAAATTGTATCTTTTTGCAATAAATCCCTGCCTATGATGTTTTGAGACATCTTTGAGGGCTATTATTACAGGTCTTTCTGTACATTATTGCACACAATATACAAAATCATGATTTATCAATAAAAACACATTTTTTTATGATTTTGAATTTTTATAGTAACACTTTACCCTAATTTTTTTTTTCAATATAGTAAGTTTCTATGAATTTAATGTGTAAAAAATGTATTTATCCGAAAAATATTTGTTATATAAGAAATCTATCCATAAACTATTATTTTTATTTAAGTAATTAATAAAGTTTACACACTTTTCTTTGGGTCAGATAAAAAAGCATCGAAATTAATGGTAATCATTTATTATTTAAAATTAAAGAGTGACTTCCATACATTTGTTTGACTGAATTATTTGGCGGATTTTCTTAATAATTAGTTCGTACTTATAAAATCACAAGAAGTTTAAGCTTATTTAATACCTATCTTTGGTATCAGTGTTAATAAAATTATGTTATCAAAATAAAAATAAACAAAAATTCTAAACGTCAATTACCTTAGGCCTTAGTATCACATTTTTCTGCACGATACTCATACCCAAAAATAATAAAGGCAATCCTATTGTCATAATAATATTCAAAATAAACAAATAGTCTTTGTCACAAACATAAAACTGTCTTTTAAACATAAAAATCTTCTAAAATAAATCATCCACTGGATATTTATAACTGGTTTTTTCCATTTATAAATAAATCATCCATTGGATTTTTATAACAAACAAAATATCTCCTAAAGTATAAAATATCCAAAAAAAACACCAGGCTGCAATCAATGCAAGATATTATTATAATAAGACAACGCGTAACTCTGTGGTATTATATTTCTGTCGATTAAGCTCTTTGAACCACTTTTTTTTCCTCTCACTTAACTTTAATCCAGACTGATACAAAGGCACCAACCAGTTCGTAATTTTTAAGGCTTGTGCCAAGAGCCGTACGTGTGTATGTTGATGTTGTGATTATTAAAGTATTGTATTTCTTTAAAGACTGTATCTACATATTTTGTAGTAAATAAAAACTTGCTCTGAATCTTCATGTTTTTCAAATTTAATTATCTTGATATCGGCTAATCTAACTGTTTAACCCTGAATATTTTTTGAAAATCGTCCACCACACGCCACTGTGAGATTTTTTATGGAATGAAATGTAAAATAGATTTAATTCAATAAAGTCAGAATTAAATCTATTTTACATTTCATTTCATTTGCCTTTTGGACGGATTTTTGTTCCTTTGCGCTTACGTTTATTCGGTATATTCAAGGTATCATCTATCCATGAATGGATTTCTTTGAGATTTGAATCGCTAACCTGCTTCATAATATTGTGGTCTCTTCCAAGAGTTGGACTGAATGTAACACGTCTAGGTGGCGTTGGCAGTACATAAACTGGATCACGATCTTCATCATCAGGGGAAAAATCTTTTCCCGATTTAGATGTGCTAGATGAAGATGATGAACTAAACGAAGATGAACTTGAAGTTGAATTTGATTTGCCTCTGTTACTTGGACCGGAGACAATTATTTTTTCAGGCAGTCCTTATCGGATTATATTCAGCACAAATCGTTGTGCCAAAGATAAGTATATATTGGTAAAGTGTGAATATTAATTGTTGAATCACCATACAATATAAATTTAGAGCATTTGAATATTTAGTTTTCCATTTTGATGGCAAATACATGACCTAGATGAATAAACTGATTTTGGCCACTTAATAAATACTTTATTATCTACCCTCTTTTTGATATTTCATTTGATCTAAAGAAAATATAATATTTCCTTCTTTTCCGTAATCTCACATCAGAAGTGGGATCCACACGCCCTGTACTAAATTTTCTTTTCTTTCTTTCAGCATGTGACCAAGGTCGGTTAAATAGTTCGATATAGACCCTACGATGCTGAAGGGATTGTTGTTGGCAATACGTGATGCTCTACCTCGTTATGATACTAAAAACTGTAATTTGAAACCACGTGTTCAGCAAACGAGTAAATTTAATGAATCGTGACTAAAAACTACTAAAATATTTATTCATGGCGGAGAAAAAGTAACAAAAAAAATAAAATAAAAATTAATGAATACCTACAAAAACACACATTGCAAGATCTGATGATGTGGTTAGCTCTTTATGCAAATAATAACAGTAAGATGGAGGTCGGTCCCCCTGCCCGAGTTTCTTTCGCCAGTTCTTCTCGGAAGGGCCTCCCAATTTCCGAACTGGTAGTAGACTCAGTAGTATACAATGTAATCGTAGTAAGAAGGTAATAACGAAATAAAATTTAAAAATAAAACAATTTAAATTTAACAATTTGGAACGTGCCCGATCAAAATGTTGTGGAGGAGGTAGAAAATACATGACAACCATTGAAACATCGAGATTAAATATAAAATAAAAAGTGCGCAAAATCCGTAAAAATAAAGTGTTTTATTCAAATGTGTAGTGTGTGCGGAGGTGTAAGAACTAAATGAGAAATAACTAAATTTCATATTGGGTATTGGTGTAAATTGTAGTCTGATAAGGGAATGTCTAGCAAAGCGTCTTAAATATCACTTCTCATCATGTTACTTATATTTCGATAGAATAGGAAAGGCATGTTATCTACACGTCTTTTCGAAAAATTTTAGTGCCTGTTACTACATGTTCTGATTCATCAGGCTGGCCGAACAGGCTTTGGAAAGTTCAAATTTTGATTACAACTGTCTTAAAATCAACCGGATTATATTCTCTTCGATTATTAACAGGTCGTACTGCAAACTTACCTTACAGGCTCGATTTAATGAGGTTACGAAAGGTAATGAACATAACTTCATAGATGAAATGCTTCTATAGAAAATTAACTTGTAAATAATGATAATGAAAATGAACTTATAAATAATGATAATGAAAATGAACTTATAAATAATGATAATGAAAATGAACTTGTAATTGGTGATAATGAAAATTATTAATTTAGTAATAGTGCAACAGAATCGTATCATAAAAACAATGATTAAGAATAAAAAAAAAAGATATGCTGGATAACCATGTGCTTGGTGTCAGTTTGGTCTTCACTAACCAGCAAGTGATGGAACTGTACATGTCTAGGCATAGAGGTTTATAACAAAAAGATATGCTGGATAACCATGTGCTTGGTGTCAGTTTGGTCTTCACTAACCAGCAAGTGATGGAACTGTACATGTCTAGGCATAGAGGTTTATAAAAAAAGATATGCTGGATAACCATGTGCTTGGTGTCAGTTTGGTCTTCACTAACCAGCAAGTGATGGAACTGTACATGTCTAGGCATAGAGGTTTATAAAAAAGATATGCTGGATAACCATGTGCTTGGTGTCAGTTTGGTCTTCACTAACCAGCAAGTGATGGAACTGTACATGTCTAGGCATAGAGGTTTATAAAATTAAGAAACAATAACTTGATTTTGTGAAACGATATCTGATTTTATATAATCTAAAAAGTACTTCGGGGACGAAGTACTGTCAGTATGGCCGTGTTAGAATTAGGAATAATTCGGAGTGTATTAATTGTTACTTAATCATATTCATTGTCATTATTTATATTTAAATGATTATTTATTGATTTACTAAATTGATTTATTTATTGATTTAACTATGTACACTTTATAGTACAATATTTTTCATCATTGTCTTTGGTCTAACGTGTTATCTGTCATAACATAGACAACACGATCGGTCCACGTCACCTCCCCGCCAGGCGGTGGAGTGACGCGGTGCCTTTATAATGCCTCGCACTGAGTCAAACGCTTTTTCTTTGCTTGACGCTCGGAGCCGGCGGACGGCCGGCAGTCCTTATCGGATTATATTCAGCACAAATCGTTGTGCCAAAGATAAGTATATATTGGTAAAGTGTGAATATTAATTGTTGAATCACCATACAATATAAATTTAGAGCATTTGAATATTTAGTTTTCCATTTTGATGGCAAATACATGACCTAGATGAATAAACTGATTTTGGCCACTTAATAAATACTTTATTATCTACCCTCTTTTTGATATTTCATTTGATCTAAAGAAAATATAATATTTCCTTCTTTTCCGTAATCTCACACGCGCAAGGCACATTAAAAGTAACACGCTGCTGCGCTATGCCCTGCGCCGCTCCGTACACACAAGTACCATATTTTCTATGTATATAATGTGATTGTGTCATTGTAATGAAAGATAATTATAATACAGTTTATGATTGAAAACGGCCTATAATTGAAAACGAACCCGTGTTATATTATTTTAATTATGTACCTATCACTTTATATACAATTGGAAATCGAAGTAAATTTTAATGTTGTAGTTTGTTTGTTGTATTATTAGTATAACAGAAACTTTTAGATCTTCTTCTCTGTTACAAGCACACGAACTATCTCAGTCAGTTAATCATGTTTCAGCATATGAGTATTGTGATAAAGATAGAGAAAGAATTCCAATTTCATGTTTGGAAAAAATAATTGTCTCCGGTCCAAGTAACAGAGGCAAATCAAATTCAACTTCAAGTTCATCTTCGTTTAGTTCATCATCTTCATCTAGCACATCTAAATCGGGAAAAGATTTTTCCCCTGATGATGAAGATCGTGATCCAGTTTATGTACTGCCAACGCCACCTAGACGTGTTACATTCAGTCCAACTCTTGGAAGAGACCACAATATTATGAAGCAGGTTAGCGATTCAAATCTCAAAGACATCCATTCATGGATAGATGATACCTTGAATATACCGAATAAACGTAAGCGCAAAGGAACAAAAATCCGTCCAAAAGGCAAATGAAATGAAATGTAAAATAGATTTAATTCAATAAAGTCAGAATTAAATCTATATATGTATTTGCCATCAAAATGGAAAACTAAATATTCAAATGCTCTAAATTTATATTGTATGGTGATTCAACAATTAATATTCACACTTTACCAATATATACTTATCTTTGGCACAACGATTTGTGCTGAATATAATCCGATAAGGACTGCCGGCCGTCCGCCGGCTCCGAGCGTCAAGCAAAGAAAAAGCGTTTGACTCAGTGCGAGGCATTATAAAGGCACCGCGTCACTCCACCGCCTGGCGGGGAGGTGACGTGGACCGATCGTGTTGTCTATGTTATGACAGATAACACGTTAGACCAAAGACAATGATGAAAAATATTGTACTATAAAGTGTACATAGTTAAATCAATAAATAAATCAATTTAGTAAATCAATAAATAATCATTTAAATATAAATAATGACAATGAATATGATTAAGTAACAATTAATACACTCCGAATTATTCCTAATTCTAACACGGCCATACTGACAGTACTTCGTCCCCGAAGTACTTTTTAGATTATATAAAATCAGATATCGTTTCACAAAATCAAGTTATTGTTTCTTAATTTTATAAACCTCTATGCCTAGACATGTACAGTTCCATCACTTGCTGGTTAGTGAAGACCAAACTGACACCAAGCACATGGTTATCCAGCATATCTTTTTTATAAACCTCTATGCCTAGACATGTACAGTTCCATCACTTGCTGGTTAGTGAAGACCAAACTGACACCAAGCACATGGTTATCCAGCATATCTTTTTTTATAAACCTCTATGCCTAGACATGTACAGTTCCATCACTTGCTGGTTAGTGAAGACCAAACTGACACCAAGCACATGGTTATCCAGCATATCTTTTTGTTATAAACCTCTATGCCTAGACATGTACAGTTCCATCACTTGCTGGTTAGTGAAGACCAAACTGACACCAAGCACATGGTTATCCAGCATATCTTTTTTTTTTATTCTTAATCATTGTTTTTATGATACGATTCTGTTGCACTATTACTAAATTAATAATTTTCATTATCACCAATTACAAGTTCATTTTCATTATCATTATTTATAAGTTCATTTTCATTATCATTATTTATAAGTTCATTTTCATTATCATTATTTACAAGTTAATTTTCTATAGAAGCATTTCATCTATGAAGTTATGTTCATTACCTTTCGTAACCTCATTAAATCGAGCCTGTAAGGTAAGTTTGCAGTACGACCTGTTAATAATCGAAGAGAATATAATCCGGTTGATTTTAAGACAGTTGTAATCAAAATTTGAACTTTCCAAAGCCTGTTCGGCCAGCCTGATGAATCAGAACATGTAGTAACAGGCACTAAAATTTTTCGAAAAGACGTGTAGATAACATGCCTTTCCTATTCTATCGAAATATAAGTAACATGATGAGAAGTGATATTTAAGACGCTTTGCTAGACATTCCCTTATCAGACTACAATTTACACCAATACCCAATATGAAATTTAGTTATTTCTCATTTAGTTCTTACACCTCCGCACACACTACACATTTGAATAAAACACTTTATTTTTACGGATTTTGCGCACTTTTTATTTTATATTTAATCTCGATGTTTCAATGGTTGTCATGTATTTTCTACCTCCTCCACAACATTTTGATCGGGCACGTTCCAAATTGTTAAATTTAAATTGTTTTATTTTTAAATTTTATTTCGTTATTACCTTCTTACTACGATTACATTGTATACTACTGAGTCTACTACCAGTTCGGAAATTGGGAGGCCCTTCCGAGAAGAACTGGCGAAAGAAACTCGGGCAGGGGGACCGACCTCCATCTTACTGTTATTATTTGCATAAAGAGCTAACCACATCATCAGATCTTGCAATGTGTGTTTTTGTAGGTATTCATTAATTTTTATTTTATTTTTTTTGTTACTTTTTCTCAGCCATGAATAAATATTTTAGTAGTTTTTAGTCACGATTCATTAAATTTACTCGTTTGCTGAACACGTGGTTTCAAATTACAGTTTTTAGTATCATAACGAGGTAGAGCATCACGTATTGCCAACAACAATCCCTTCAGCATCGTAGGGTCTATATCGAACTATTTAACCGACCTTGGTCACATGCTGAAAGAAAGAAAAGAAAATTTAGTACAGGGCGTGTGGATCCCACTTCTGATGTGAGATTACGGAAAAGAAGGAAATATTATATTTTCTTTAGATCAAATGAAATATCAAAAAGAGGGTAGATAATAAAGTATTTATTAAGTGGCCAAAATCAGTTTATTCATCTAGGTCATGTATTTGCCATCAAAATGGAAAACTAAATATTCAAATGCTCTAAATTTATATTGTATGGTGATTCAACAATTAATATTCACACTTTACCAATATATACTTATCTTTGGCACAACGATTTGTGCTGAATATAATCCGATAAGGACTGCCGGCCGTCCGCCGGCTCCGAGCGTCAAGCAAAGAAAAAGCGTTTGACTCAGTGCGAGGCATTATAAAGGCACCGCGTCACTCCACCGCCTGGCGGGGAGGTGACGTGGACCGATCGTGTTGTCTATGTTATGACAGATAACACGTTAGACCAAAGACAATGATGAAAAATATTGTACTATAAAGTGTACATAGTTAAATCAATAAATAAATCAATTTAGTAAATCAATAAATAATCATTTAAATATAAATAATGACAATGAATATGATTAAGTAACAATTAATACACTCCGAATTATTCCTAATTCTAACACGCGCGACTAGCCTAGTCTAAAACGTTCTATACGTGCTCGGCGTTGGGAGCCGAGCTCTCACGACGCGAACCGAGCGGGCAACCGTCGCCGACGCGAAGGGCGCGAAGTACCAATAGGACTCGGCGGATAGGGGTGTGCTATAGTCTCCCCCTCCAAGTCAGTGGAACGCGGAGGAGCTGACTTGGTAACTTGTTTATGCGGTCTTCCTCGTTTACGACTATGAATAATTGGGTCGGAATTCCCTACGTAGGAGCTCAAGAGACTGGCATGATACTTGCCGCGAGGTTTGTGATCTCGGTCCGCGACTGCGTATGTAGTGGGCGACACTACGTACTAGTGTAGGGACCCTCTCGACGAGGCGCAAATTTACTTGTGAATCCCTTAGCTGACTGACTTAGGCGATGGCTCTCCACGAGAACAAGGTCTCCTTCTTTATAGGTAGGTCCTGGACGACGGCTTTTATCACCAGCCTCTTTTCGCACATCTTGCTGATGCTCAACTCGCCACTTAGTATCTTGTAGACGTCCTGCAAAGTTTCGAAGGTAGGGCGTGATTTGCGGAACATAATTTTCCTGTTCAACAACAGCTCGTAGGTCATTTGCAACATCGACTGGAGATCGAAATTCGCGCGCGAAAGTGAGAAAAGCAGCAGAGTGTCCTGTTCCTTGATTAGGTGACGTGTTTAATGCGAACCGCACAGCAGGTAACACTTCTGGCCATCGACGATGTTCAGGATCAATCAACATAGCCAGCATCTGCTTCATCTCCCTATTCTTTCTCTCGGCGGGGTTTGATTCTGGGTGGTAAACAGGAGTCAGGTTCTGTTGAACACCTAAAACATGCATTGCATTCTGCATAACGGCTGAGACGAACTGGGTACCGTTGTCGGATATGATTCGTCGTGGAAAGCCATATCGCATAAAAACTTCTTCGAGAAGAATCTTTGCACAATTCTCTGCATTAGCTTCGGTTACAGGAAATAATTCGACCCATCTACTGGCAGTATCTTCGACCAAGAAAATCCATTTTTCTCCTTTGCTGCCTTCAGGCAAGGGACCAAACAAGTCCATTGCGAGGACTTCAAACCTTTGTTGTGGGACGGGTGTCTGCAGCAGACCTGCTGGTTTCAAATTAGTCGGTTTAAACTTCTGACAAAGATCGCACGACTTCAGATACTTGAATATGTACTGTCGCATATTCGGAAAATAAAACCTCTCCTTGACTTTCTTGAGAGTACGCTCCAGTCCCAGATGACCAGCCGTCGGTGCATCATGAAGTTCTTTCATAACCTCTTGGCGCATTGACTCCGGTAAAACAAGCTGGGGTTCCTCGGACTCACTATCCGGATCGAAGCGAAAAAGAACTCCCTGTGAAACATAATAACCTCGATCAGTCCATCTTGCAGCAGTACCTGTATCTTCGAAGTCGGTGAGTATTTTCTTTATTTCAGGATCTTCGAGTTGAGATGCACGCAGTTCCTCAGAAGTACGATGAGGTAAGTCAACAGAAATTGGACATATGTTGCAGGTGGGGCCTTCGTCTGCTGGAGCAACACATACAGGACGACTGAGCGTGTCCGCCACCACATTTACTTTACCTGTATTATAGTCGATATTCAAGTTGAAAGATTGGATCTTAAGGCCCATCTAGCTAGGCGACCACTTGGGGTTTTTAAGGACAGCAACCACTTCAGAGGCTGGTGGTCAGTCGCAACGTGGACCTCGGCGCCTTCGAGGTATCCTCGGAATTTGTCGAGGGACCACACCACAGCCAGCGCTTCCCGCTCTGTTGTGGAATAATTTCTTTCGGCTGCTGTCAACAACCGACTGGCATATTCTATAGGTTGCTCCGACTTGGGATCTGGACCTTGCATCAGTACGGCACCGAGAGCATACGAGCTAGCATCGGTGCGCAGTACAAAAGGTTGCTCAAAATCCGGTTGCCTTAATACTGGGCTTGTACTCAGTTTCTTCTTGAGCTCTTCAAATGCGTTATTTTCTCGATCTCCCCACTTCCAGGGTCTGTTCTTTTTAGTCAGATCGCTTAGAGGTTGTGCGACTTCAGAGAAACGTGGAATAAATTTTCTAAACCAAGCACAAGTTTGCAAGAAGGTCCTTAACTCTTTCAGATTGGTAGGAGGCTTCATATCCATCACGGCTTGTACCTTCTTGGGATCTGCTTCAATTCCTACAGTTGTTATTACATGTCCCAAATAATTATCCCTTTCTCTGGCGAATACACACTTGTCTCTGTTCGCTTTAAGGTTAAACTGACGCAGACGATCGAAGACCCGCTGTAAATCATGTAGATGGGACTCCAAGTCGTCAGATATCACCAGAATGTCATCAAGATAAGCTACAACTGTTAAATTTTTAGAGCCTGCAGTATTTCCAGAACGCGCATCAGTTAATCCAGCACGAAACCTATCCATCAGCCGCTGGAACGTCGACGGTGAATTCTTAAGGCCAAACGGCATCCGTCGAAATTGAAAAGTTCCGAAAGGCGAAATAAAGGCGGTCTTGTGCCTATCCTCCGTAGCTACCTCTACTTGCCAATATTCAGATTTAAGGTCTATTGTGGACATTATGCAGTTATTCTTAGCGGAAGCTAGAATATCATCAATTACAGGCAATGGATATTTGTCGGTGCGCGTCACTGCATTTAATTTTCTATAGTCTACACAAAAGCGAGTTTCGCCATTTTTCTTGGGAACTAAAACTACCGGCGAAGCCCACTCTGATTCCGCTTCCTCTATTATGCCTAAATCTAACATCCGATCAATTTCACGCCTGATAATCTCTTTCTTCATAGGCGTTACTCGGTAAGGTGGGGTGGAAATTGGCGCAGCATCTCCTGTGTCAATTTTATGTACCGCGAATGGTGTAGGCCCTCCCCCTGTACTGAAGATATCAGAGTTATTTTGTAAAAGAGTTTTGAGTTTCTCTTTCTCTGTTGTGGATAAGAGAATACCTTCGCACTCGCGGAGGTCCATCGACGAACTGACTACTGTACATTGATCTCGCTCATAACTAAGCGTATAAAAATCTGTAGAACGCAAGCTATATAAATTTTTATCGAAATCTAGTACCATGCCAGAATCCTTAATAAAATTCATCCCGAGCAAAGATTCGGTTGCACCCGGTAAAACCATGAAACGTGTCTCTATTGCTACTCCGTGCATCTTAACAGTTACAAAGGCTGTCTCTACTGTTTGCACACGCTGTGCCCCGTCCGCGAATTTTAACTCAGTGGTAACTTTTTCAAAACGCTGTCCATTATCACGCAAATGCTTCGTTAAACTAACACTGGCTACCGATTGTTTCGCACCCGTATCTAACAATGCGGTGCCTACTGTACCGAACACTTCAATGTTAAACATGGGTCTCACTCGCGGGTCAAATACATTACAGGCGGACACAGATTGGAAACTGGAAGATTTTGCAGATGGATAAAGTCTCTCTTTACACACTGTGCAGTTTGACCTTATAACTCCGGGCGCACCGCATCCGAAGCATGACAACGACGGGCGCAGCTCTGAAGGTGTAGAAACAGGTTCATTTTTGACTTCTTGCTCGTTGTCTTTTCTAGCTAGTTTTTTACAGAATTCTTTAGTGTGCCCAAAATTCTTGCAATATAAACATCTAGGTCTAGGCACCTTATTACTGACTGGCGTACTTAAGGGATCATTCCTAGTAGAGCTAGCTAATGATGTTTGTATAAAAGTCGTCGGCTTTGATTGGGCTCGTGCATTTGGCGGGGCGACCAGTGTCGAAGCACGTGTGAATTTGTGAACATCGGCCCCTTTCTCTTCCAGCACATCTTCTGCTGCTCGTGCTAGCTGGAGCAGTTCGCTGAATGACGTAAAAGAGTTCCTAGCTACTCTCTCCCTAATCCGTCTATGTAGTAAGCCATATGCCATATCTAGCTGCACTGGATTTTCAGCTAGGGTATGGGGAGGTAGTTGCGATATAAGCGCTCTAAATCTACATATAAAAACGTCTGTTCTCTCACTCCCCTGCTCTCGACTGAAGATCTCTCTGTATATTCTAGGAGGCGGCAAGCGCGGGCCAAATGTCTGACGCAAGAGGGCTAGGGCTTCATCCCATTTGTCCACCGTATGCTTAACGCCTTGCCACCATGTAGCGGCAAAGTTGGTGAATAGCATGGGGAGCCCCCTTAATGCAATGTCATCAGTAACACTCAAACAGTCTTTATAAATTTGTACAGAGTCTATAAAAGCAATAACATCACCTGTACCGTCGTATCTTGCCGAGCAATTAGAGAGATTTGCACTTACATGTGTCTGTACTGGCGGCGCGCCTTGCAGAGGCGGCATTGTCCGTAAGGAATTCAACAGAAATACCAGCTGGTGATCCGTCATCACAACCGGCGCGGAAGTCGTTGGCTGAGGCGAGGCGACGGGCGGAGCCTGCCCGTGCGGCGGCGACATGTGTAGAAAGGCGGGCGGCTCACGCCAGTACAGCTGTGAAGTTGGCGAGGGCGAGGCGCCGGCGGACGCAGGGCGTCCAGCCAGCGGCGGCGTCGACGATCGCACGTCAACGAAAGTAGCACCTCTATCCGAAGCCGACGGTCCTGGACCGTCAAACTGTTCTTGAGCTGCAGAGAACATCTCCCTTGGTTCTGCGTTACGTGTAGCACTATTAGCACGTGACCGCGTTAACACCATGTCTATGCCAATCTATACACTTAAAAGTCCAACGAATTTGAAAGTCTATTAATTGCAATAATAATACCGAATAGACTAAAGCACATCAACGAACTAAACCTAAAAATTTTACGTAAACACAAAGTCTAACACAAATAAAAACTGTCCAAAATGTTCATAAATCAATTTAATAGTTCTATTAGCACAAACACACAAAACAATATAAGGCGCTAGTAACACGTAGAAGTTAGGTAGGTACGTATTGTTTCGAAAGTTTTCTAGAATCGTCCAAGATGGCGGTTGAGTTACAGAGTAAGTAGGTACTTACTCGACGACGCCTAGATGCACTAAAAGCTAGCACATAAATACTTATGGTACTATCACTATAGTTCGAAACACAAAAATTTACTAACCTATTATTCACTCTTACCTACTAACTACTAGAAAAATTGTTATTTTGTGCACTTAATCGTAAGTACCTACTGTGCGCAAAACGTAACGAACGAAACCAAGCGGGGCGATAGGTGGAAAACAAAGTACACACACCATTCGAAGAAAACACTGGAATGTCACTGTTTCGGCACTAAGCACTAAAGAGTTCAGTCATAGTTTTAATTATTGTACATACACAAACACAGTTTGTAATTTAAACTCAAAAGTTTTAAAACACTAAAACACGGCCGAACGTTGGGACGCCACTTATAACACGGGTTCGTTTTCAATTATAGGCCGTTTTCAATCATAAACTGTATTATAATTATCTTTCATTACAATGACACAATCACATTATATACATAGAAAATATGGTACTTGTGTGTACGGAGCGGCGCAGGGCATAGCGCAGCAGCGTGTTACTTTTAATGTGCCTTGCGCGCGACTAGCCTAGTCTAAAACGTTCTATACGTGCTCGGCGTTGGGAGCCGAGCTCTCACGACGCGAACCGAGCGGGCAACCGTCGCCGACGCGAAGGGCGCGAAGTACCAATAGGACTCGGCGGATAGGGGTGTGCTATAATAAACTATTTTCATTATATTAAAAACTATAGGTATTATCAATTTATTTTTAAACTGAAATGGTATTTCAACGAAATATAATATTTACCTACGACATTATAGTGCAAATTTATATTGTATGAAGTGATAAAACGCAATTATATGAAAAATCCCGCAATTATAATTAAACATTTTACTAAGTTTACTCTTCATTAAAAACAAAACTGAGACTAAAGCAACAATCACTCTTTAGCGATAAATATTAATTTGCAAATATCCCCAAGCATAAAAGTAAATAGATGTTATAATAAAAGTAACATTTTACCAATTAAAATAATTAAACAATCACCTTTTTCCTGACGTGAAGCCGTATTTATCCAAATAATCACACTTTTCTTTTAAACGTTTATCATCTCTCTTCGACAAACACGTTCCAATGGGGACCAGTCACGTTTTATGATATGAATGCAGTTCTATAGAAATTGAGAAACTAAAACATAAAGTGCAAACATTTTTATTCTACGACCAAAATTGACAAAGTTATGAGCAAAATACCGAACGAGGTTCACAGACCGCGCGAACGCATGCGATGACGTCACAATGACCCAGCGCGTGCCGCCGGCGCCGAACCACTGTGCGGTTTTATTCTGTTTGCGATATTCGTCCAACAGGGAGCGTAACGTCACCAGTTTATACCCAATCGATTAATAACTGATTTTATTTGTTTAATATTAGAAGGTTGTTATTATAATATAACAAATGAGTGAAATAAGGTAGATATCGGTTTTGAGCAAGCGCAATCCGATAATCTACCTTAAGTGGATACCTTCATGGTATTTGATTATCTTATTAATCATTTAAACTAGACAAGTTCTGAAATTCGTGGTTGGAAACTCAGAGGTAGGCAAATCTCATTATCAACCTAATTAGAACTGCAGGATAATAAGTAGGTAGGTACACGTACTTGGACTAGCCTTTAAAATACCCAAAAGGTTTAGGTTAGTCAGCCAGGGCAGTTGTGTTTGTTGTTGTAACTACCTACGCCGTTATTTTAACATTATTATGTAGATGAGTATGTAGAAACTTTACTGTTCAAAATATATTATGTATACAATAAATAAAATTAGACTTAAATACTTCATTTGACAGGAATGTACCTACGTTCTTTGGACACGTAATTTTGAGCTATGAATAAACGAAATAGCTTTGTTAAGTCCTAGTATTGTTTCTAGGTAGGTAAGACTTTCTTAAATCCGGTTTATTTATTATAATCTTAGTACCTACTATATTTACAGCAAGTTTCGTGGTGATAGCAGCAAGAAAACTTACTTCTCCATACAAACTTCACTTGTGGTCTTCCTAGTCCCTTGGGGTCAAGGCGTGATTATTGTACAAAATATGTTTAAGAGGCAAAAGGACACTCGAATGCAAAAAGTTTTATTTAAATACGTCTAACTGTTTTCACATGGAAAGCGTACAACAGACAGACAGACAAGAAATTCAAAAACAATGTTTTTGGTTTCTATTGCGTGTATGGAGCCCTCCTAACGCGATTATTCAAAAAAATATTCAATGTACAGAATTCACTTTGGCTACAGTTTAATTACATGTATAGATAGATATATACATATATTCCCCAAGGCGGGAATATTCCCCTATACCGGGGAACTTCGAGGAATATTCCCGGGAACGGCACATTTTATTGTAGTTAGACCTGAGTAAGACCCTCGTTTTAACCCGAGGAAGGGTTATTAGAAACTTCACTACTTACACTTTTTATCATTCATTTACTCATTGAAATATACTGAATCGACCCTGTATTTGTTTTAACATTCGTAAACAAGTTTTACTAAGTAACCTACCCACTTGTTTACCACACGAGTAATGATGATAAAAGTTGGTATACAATTGTTGTGTTGTATACAAGGTAATGGTTGGTGCGGAGGTATTTACATAAAAAAGGATCCTCGCAACAAAATCTTGAAGCTTGGCACGAAAGCGGAATTTTGTCATCCCTCTTCATAGCAGTACACCATTTTTTGCGCACTTTTGAGTCCTTTGGCACATTGAAAAACAGTTTTTCAGGTGTACTAATTGAAGTATTAGTACATTTCGGTATTATACAGTACTTATAATCCGGCATATTTTCACTTAAAAACTGCAAAACCACAACACCACCGCCGCAGATCGAGGAAATCTTAATAAATGAATGGCGGAGAGCGCGTGCGCGGGTGGAAAGGTAATCATGACGTCACATAAGCTATTCGGCCGCCCCACGGTTGGCTTGTACAAAATGTGTAATATCTTCGCAACCAATGGACCGATTTCAATGATTTAAAAAGTATCGTACCTACACGAGTTAAAGGAACAGCATTATATAGATAATATATGCATTTTCCGACTTGATACGGGGACCCATTGGTATAGACACAATATTGTATTTAGTAAGCCAACCAAATTTTGATTGGTAACGAAAAAAAATAACGCCATCTAGCGTATTTGAGCGAAACTTCAGAAAATGTTAATGTCATCTTGTAGCTTACGAAATTTTAAGATATATGGCATTGATAACTCAATTTTACAAAAATTTCGTTTAGTAACGGTTTGTCTTTAAAGGTGCGATATGGTGCTAGCGTAGCTTTATGCTTAGAATGTGAAGAATGTTTCTTTATACTTTACGTATATTTTGATCTCTGCTTTTCATGAGATCAATAGTAACGATGATCAGCATATTACCGCGACACGCCTGTTAAGACTTAGAGTTCACTGTTCTATGTGCGAGTCCCGTTTTAATTAATACTTAAAATGTCAAGAACATTTTGCCATGGTTGACAACAAATTCTCTATAAGCTAAATAAAACTTGGTTGATCAATACAGATGACAGCCCATCACAGTAGTTTGTTAGAAGCGATGGAGCAGCGACGTGTGAGCGTTGCGAAGGCAGGCGTTGTATGCAGTTTGGCCGCGCGTGCCACTGTCTTAGCCGCTGCTAATCCAGCGGGAGGAAGTTACAATAGGTAGAACTAATTTAAACAAAAATCACAACCTAGTTAACCTTTCCTTTGGCAAATCTTATTAAATTTGAGTTAAAGTAAAACAAATTTTATAAAATATGCTATCCGGTAAAAATATAATAGGCGGCAGTAGCCCATGTATTCAGATGCCTTTTTTTTAGCCAAGTTAAAACCGAACCATGTTCGGACCTCGTCGCTATATTGCGGACGTGGACCCATTCGTAACATAAGTGTTTTACCGGGTTAACAGGACTGATAATGTGTTTTACATATTTTATCTTCATTTAATACCTATATGCATGCAACTTCACACATTTATATCCTATGTACCGAAGATTACTCCCAAATTAATGGGATTGTTTCTAAAAATTCGAGTTACTTAATAACGCAGTAGCGCTATTTTTTATATATGCGCGAGAGCTAAGACCAAACATTCGCGAATATACCAGATTGTCCGCGTCGTGTCTACGTAAATCTCGAACAATGTTCGCGAGCTGTCTCACTTACTCTCCTGCGCGGCACCGCGCGCGCTCCCTTTCTCTTTCTTCCATGCACTAGTCCTACTATTTTATACCTACGCACGTTTCTTGATAACTAATTATTCACCGCGGCTACTTTTTCATTAAATTTTATAAAAAAACGTTAATGATCAGTACTTTACACCCCTCCGTTTTAACACTATATACAGTTATCACTGTGGAAAATCATATAGCCTCTATGCTTCGCCGTAGTCTGGTAAATGTGTGAAATAAATAACACTGAACTTATTTAGCGAAAGTTGTTTCGAAAACGCCCGTTGTTTTGACTGTGTTATTTATTATGAATAATATATTGTGTTTAACTGGCTTTTTAATACATTTTTACTATGTATTAGAAAATCTTTGTGGGAAATAGGAATACGTTACATTTCCAATAAATAAAGCTTTTCACTTTAAAAATAACCGGAGACAGTAAGTAATATTAGGGGTTAAAGTATGAAATTGCCGATTTGTACTGAAAATCTATATTGTTTATTTTTTAAATTTTTAACAAATTTATTTAATCAAAATAGTTGCCATTATTATCTATACATTGCTGCCATCTAATGGGAAGGTCATTAATGCCTTTGCGATAGAATTCCGACGATCTAGACTGCACAAACTGTGTGAAAGCATTTTGTACTGCCTCCTGGGAAGAAAACTTCTTGTCACGTAGATAATTGTCCAAATCACGAAAAAAATGGTAGTCCGTTGGAGCAAGGTCTGGTGAATACGGAGGATGACGAATGGTTTCTAACTGCAGTTCCTGAAGGGTCAAAATGGTTTCTCGTGCTGTGTGAGGTCTCGCGTTGTCGTGGAGCAATAATGGTGAAGATCGATTCATGAGTCGGGGCTGTTTTACTGCTAGTTTTGTCAACATGGTTCGGAGTTCGGCACAATAGACATCTGCCGTTATTGCTTGACCAGATCGGAGAAAACTATAGTGAATAACACCATGCTGAGACCACCAAACAGTTACCATTACCTTTTTATTGGTAAGTTTTGCTTTAGGACACTGTTGTGGCATTTGACCTGGGGTCAGCCATTGCATTTTTCTTTTCCGGTTATCATAAAGAATCCACTTTTCATCACATGTTACAATTCGATCCAATATTCCTTCATTTCTGTACCGGTTCAACAAGGCAACACAAGTTTCAACACGCGTTTCTTTCTGCAGATCAGTCAAATCATGAGGCACCCATTTTTCGTATTTTTTTATTTTATTGATTTGACGCAAGTGAGTCAATATTGTGGGTAAGGTAACGTTAAACCATGCCGCTAATTCCTGGGTACTTTGACTAGGATCGGCTTCCACTATCTCTCTTAATTCATCGTTATTTACCTGTGTGGGCGGTCTTCCTCGTGGCTCGTTCTTTAAGTCGAAATTTCCATCACGAAAGCGTTTAAACCAAAATCGCACGGTGCGTTCATTAGTAGACCCCTCTCCAAACGCAGCATTGATATTGCGGGCTGTTTCTGCCGCGTTAGTTCCGCGTCGGAACTCGTATTCAAAAATAACTCGAATTTTCGCAGTATCCATCTTTCTTGTCTAAATTGAATAACAAAAACAATTGAAAGTCGATATTCAAATGTTTTACATTTTTTAAAAAAAGAACATCATAGAAACCATTTAAAAAAAGTTTCATTCGAAAACCTCAAACCATGAAGATTCTATGTCAATTCAAAGAACCTATTGCAATAAAACGGCAATTTCATACTTTAACCCCTATTATTAATGAATTCGCCCTGGTGAGTTAGAGCCGCGGTGGTCAACATAGCGATTTCGTTGTTGCCTGGCACGGTTTGCAAGAAGATGCGGACTCGATTCCCGCCGGAGTAAAATATTTTTTTGACAAAATATTAACTTACGAAAGATTACTTATGAAAGAGATTATCGGCACAGAGACACCAATTATTGAAATAATAACATGACTTTTTTTTATTAAGTGAATAACAAAAACAGTTATAGATAAGTTGGATACTAATGCGCCACAATAATGGTTAAACCTCATGCTTAGTAAAACTTCTAAAATTACAATCCTTTTGAAAGCGATTTACAATAAAATAGTGAAAGATATTCAAAACGAAAGCAATGATAAAGTTTATTCCAACTAGCCTCAAGCAAGGCTTTTATATAACATAAGCCATCAATAAATCAATAAATAAATATTTCTTACATTCACACCAATTAACCCAGCCCAAAGTAAGCACTGTAAGGCTTGTGTTATGGATACTAGGGTAACGGATAGACAAACATATATTATACATATATTATACATAAATATGTAATATTCATAGAAATATATAAAAACACCCATGACTCAGGAACAAATGCTCATATTCATCATACAAACATTTGCCCCTTCCGGGATTTGAACCCGGGACCGTCGGTGCGAAAGGCAGGATCACTACCGTTGCACCAAACGGTCGTCAAATAGCGGTGATAAAGTGATAAATGACATAATCATGTGATATAATTAACATCACATAATTAAATGACAATACCGCAGTGTCAAATTTGTTTTTGTTTATGCAAGGCATGTTATTCATATAATAATTAATGTCTCTGTGGCCAATAACCTCTAGTAAATCAAGGTTTGCCAAATAAATAAATAAAAAATTACAAAAAATCGCATGGTGGTGACTCGGGTAGCACTAGTGATGAACGACCTGTGGACTTCGCTTAACCCTATTTTTGGAAACCTGTGTGCTTCTATTCCTTTTTGAACGTAATCAAACGAACTTACAAATGATCGCTTTCCAAAAAATATGAGACAAAATAATCTAGTGTTAAATACTACATATTTCAGGGCAAAAACTGTAGCGGAAAATTTAAAAATTAATTCAGCCTTATTATCAAGATTCGATTTGGTATTTATTCTATTGGATCAGCCTGATGAGGTACCATTTATTACTTGTATTTAGGTACTAGTTTTTGTGTAAAAAAACAAAACTTCAAGTTCTAACCTTTTTCTTCAGAAAATTGACGCAATGCTTTCTGAACACGTGCTGGCTTTACATAGCGGACAAAAGACAAAAAAGCCTAGAAACACCGACGCTAACACTAGCTTTAACACAAGTCAATCTGACAGTGAAGCTTCTTTAAGGTGAAATGAAAATGTAATAAATGAAATGATATTCATTTAGTTTAAATTACATTATGTCCTAAAAATACGTACGTACGTACGTTATTTTTCTTTTGCAGTAAGAGGTTACGGTTGAAGCCCGGTGAAGTAATAGACGCGCTTCCATTAGTTTTACTTCGAAAATACATTGCTTACGCAAGAAGATATGTCCATCCAAAGCTTAGTGCAGAAGCTGCAAATGCATTACAAAACTTTTATTTGGAGCTCAGACATAATCACCAAGGTAACTCTCAGGATGGCACGCCTATTACTACCAGACAGTTAGAAGCTTGCATCAGATTAACACAAGTAAGTTGGTAGAAACTTTATCTAAAACTGAACGCCTCTACAATGTTGTTTTTGACACAATGGCATACTGTTTTTATTTTAAATATAACTTTTATCATTACCTTACTAATTATTTTATTAATTTACTACTTATTTAAAAGAATCCGTTAAGTTAATATTAAAATCCAATCATAGGCTAGAGCTAGAGTGGACTTACGAGAAGAAGCATCCGCTACAGATGCAAATGATGTGATAAGTTTGGTGAAACACAGCCTGATGGACACTTTTAGCGATGAATTCGGTAATATTCAACTATCGAGATCAATAAATGGATCTGGCGTAAGCGCGAGGGGAAAAGTAAGTGGAAATAATTAAATAGTTCTAACAATGCAAAAACCGACTTTTAAACTTAAAATCATTAACCATTTTTTGCAGTTAAAAAAGTTTTTAGAAGTTCTGACCAGACGAGCTCATCAGTTAGGAAAAGACGTTTTCACTAAACAAGAATTAATACAGATTCACAAATCAGCTGCAGTTCCAGGAGATGCCAACGAGTTGATCGAATCAATGCACATACATTCATATCTCCTGTTAAAGGGGTCTAATACATACCAATTGATAGCTTTATAGCAATAAACAGAAAATACAAAATAAAGTAATTGTAATAGTTGATTCTTTTATTAAAATGTAAAAATATTATTATTATATATTACTGTATAGCCAACATTTTTATAACTTGAAAAGACTTAAAAATATTTAATATCATATATTTTTGAGTATTGATTTGCTAATTAGGAATAACCAATGTCAGAGTCATCTTCATAGCAGAAATAACTACTTGGTCAGAAGATATTTAATGGAAGTGTTGTAAGTTTACAAAATGTATAACAAGTAAGTTGATTTCTTGTTAAAATTTAAAATCGTCATCAATTTATAATTATCAGCTATACTGATGGCTAACATTTTCTTTACAGTTTTTCTTTTTATCAGTTCTCGATGACACATCTTGTAAAGCCATGGAAACTTGACAACAACAGTATAAGGAAATACTAACTAATAATGTATTGAAACATGATGGATGGGTAAAGCATTCAAAATAGATGTTACCCACATTGCTGCCAGCGAATAAATAAAAATTTGATATGGCAGACAAAGCTAACAAAGGTGTACATAAAATAGCAATGAATCGCGTTTCCATTGTGTCACTTTTCAGAATTCTCGTTTTAAACATTTGGTAATAATAACTTCCAGAGATTGCTTTTCCAAAATATTCTATTGTAATACCTAGATAATTCAGTACTGACCACACAAAAATGTTCCAAATAGTTCCATGCCACATAAATATAAATACAAAAGTAAGAAAAGAAGCACTTAATTTACTCATAACTCCAGTCATTTTGAAATGTGCTGAAAGTGTGTTTAAAGCTGGTTTATAAATATACCTGAAACAAATTAAAATATAATTAAAGTTTATGTCAATTATTAAACATAAAAACAAAAAACTATACTTACTTTACTAAAAATTTATAAAGCCCAACATCAAAATATCTCCACATCTGAGAATAAACATGCACACGAGCTATACATCTCGGCGTAGGCGGAGCATCTAAATTGTCTAGTCTAGCAAATGCTGTTGTTGTACCGTATGAAATGACATACTTTAAGTGAAATTCCAATCCCATCCACAGACCTCCTCCACATAAAGCTATAGTTGGTAATTTTTTAAGTGCCTGAAACAGTAAAGTCAATATTATTCACTTATTAAAATTATTTTTTATTTCTTATTAAATTAATTATTCATACCTCTATATCACTCTGCATGGCTAGGAAATAAATGTAATGAAAAACACAATCCATGAGGAAGGTATAGGATGCAAATAAAAACATATCCAATAGAAATCTCTTTAGTCGAAACTTTAGTTTTTCATTATTGGCGTTAAAACTCTTTTCAAAATCTTCATACAGAATTATTGGCCCAATATATAGAAGTGGAGTGTACAGTACGTAACTTAACATATTCACTATCAATTCTGCAGTGGATAAGTTAACTTTGGTTTTATTATCTTCTAGTTTTTCTTTGTGATTCAGGTAATCCAGGCAGTAGCTTACACACCGTAGTTTGATCCATGCTATGGCAAATAGCACTAAATAGACTTCTTCATCTTGTAAATCTTCACGGTCCAAGTAGTACCAAAAGAAGTATTTATACTTCATGGAGTTATAACTGATAAGAAGTAAAATACTTGCTGCCCATACACACATTTGATTTCCACCAAATAATATTATAGTTGCAAATATTACAGGTTGAGCAAGAATTATAATTAACTGTCTATAGCCCATATACAAGACTATAAAAGTTGCACTAGATAATATATACCAATATTTTAAATAAGTAGAATAGGTGTATCTTATAACTTCTGACATAATAAATTGTAACAACAAATACAACCAAGCTGTTTGGATAAAAAATTTCCAACTGCTCCATTCAATATCTGAAACATCTTGTAATCTTGACATAAACCACCACCCTGGTTTGAGATCACCCAGATAATACAATGAACTATAGTTGTTTTGATAGTAATCTGTAAGGATGAATTCGTTTTACGCTCAAAGTATGTATGTATGTAATAAAACAATGTAGTGTAATAGTTAAAGCAACTTACCGGACTGTGCTTCGTATAATTTATACAAACAAAACAAGTTTGCTACGATCCAGCAACTAAAATAAACATATAACTCTGAGGGTGATAATGCGGTTTTCATTTTATTTGACTATAAATAACACCACATACTCAATTTAAAATAACACTCAAATTTTAGTTGATATTTATAAGATAAACATTTGAATTTTCCGGTTAGCGACCGATTGTTTACAACCTAAAGTCAAATATGTGCATGACAGTCAATGATACGCCCATGAGTAAGATACAATTGAAAGTTCAAATGAAATAATATATCTGCTAGTGGTGTTAATCGATTCGTTGCTTCATACAATTACAGAAACGAAGGCTACGAGCTTGATTTATGTGAAAAATGAAGATAGTTTTATTCGGGGTTGATTTCCCTAAAACTTGATTTGTAGGATCATCGATTTAAAAATAACACGGTTTCAGTGCCTAACGCCACACGTAAAATAAGAGATGGCACGACAGGCACGCCATCAGCAATGAATCGGTTAATTAAAATCTGTAAACTACTGTATTATGCAGTGTTGCCAGTATGATTTCCCAAAAAGGACGGTTGGCTTTCTGAAAAGGTACGGTTTTTAACTTCAAGGTACGGTTGGTTCGAGATACTTCTGCAAGAACTAGATCAGTTTTTTAACTTCCCGCTAAGATAATCGAAGATTTTCGAAAAATCGAGAAGCTATTGTTTTTACCCCGTTTTGCAAAAATCGAGTTGTCAACAGATCTCGACGTTTTGAGACCTTAGGAATTTTCCCTGACCCTTCCCGCGATGGTGTCTGTATGCTGTACGTATGTATGTATGTATGTATGTGTGTGTGTGTGTGTGTATGTAAACCTCTTATAACTTTTGAACGGTTTGACCGAATCGAATCAAACCAAATGCGTTCCAAAGAGTTTCATCAAACTGAGATTTCCTGAAAATTTGAACCGATTCGGACTGGTAGATTTCGAAAAAAGTAAAAAAAAAATCGAAAAGAAACTTTTTAAATGTGAATTTTTGAAATAACTTTTGAACGGCTTTACCGATCAATTCCAAAAACAAATCAGCTTTTAACCTCAAAAAACCACGTAGATCGCGCCCAAATGCGTCAAAATCGGTTGATTCGTTCGTGAGATATCGTTGACGAAACAAACTGAAAAATGTGTTTTTTTGTAATAACTCCGATATTTTTCATCTGATACATTTTTTTTGTTCTAAATTTTTTCTGAAGTTTGAAAATCTACATCAATTGCCGCCAATCGCGTAAAAATCGGTTGATTCATTCGAAAGTTATGGGAGTTTGAAAATTTAAAAAATCGTGTTTCATCAAACCTTTATTGGCCTTTTGATCTCGAAGAGCTCAAAATCATAGAATAGCTACTTCTTGAGCTCGGAGAGCTCAAAATAACACATAAATTATATTTTTAGCTCGAAGAGCTCAGAAACATTGTATTGAGTGGAATTTTGAGCGCAAAAGCTTAGAATTAACGGGAAGTTACAGGGATGGCCTTTAGAGTCAACCGTTTTCCAGTTTTTTTTCTTCGAGTTGGCTGTCTGCGACCATAGGTTGGAAAAAAGCGATAGGGAATCGAACATAAGGAAACCTCATTTCAGTATTCAAAGTTCTCGACAGGACGCGCTGGAGTTGTCTTCATTATGAACTTGAAAATGTTTTTAATATCAGAAGTGTATTTAAACATTTTTACATAAACAGAGAAATTGTAGATATTTGAAGAAGATAAAAATCGTTATTATTCATTAAGTGGGAATTTCATGTAACTCAACTAAATATATAAATAAGCAACGAAAATCGTATGATTTTCTTATTTTATTTATGAAGATTGATAATCTGTTTGAATATATTCCAACTAAAGTCCGGTCGCGGAGCAGGAAGAAATTCGTACGATGACCTTTATATCTACCGACAGTGGTGACAAACATTTTTACCCAAGACGTATCGGAAACGGGTATCACGACGGAACGGAGACGGGTATATGCGTTTGGGGTGAGAGATGTGTGTATGTGCGTTTGTGCAAACCAACATGTATATATTTATCTCTAAAATCACTGGTCAAATTTTAATGCAGTTTTTAGTGACTATAATGACTATTGCTACAGCACATTGATTTGTGCATAAACTACTAGCACGAGTGTATATCATTTTGTATAAAATACCTATATATATCTTCTTTTTTTGTTACTTTTGTTTTTATTCATTTTAAATTTTTCTTTATCCCATCTTTAAAAAGTGTAAAAGAAAACTAAATTAAAAAAATATGAAAACCCACCGCGACGGTTATTTAAAATTCAGGATTTAGTTATTTATGTGACGACAAATAAATAAATCCGTCGGGGGCGGCATTCATATTATTACTTTACATTTAGAAATTAGAAATAAATTATTAAAAAGAAAACGGATATGTTATTAGTTATTATTCAGAAAGGCTAGCACGTAGATAGATCTTTTAATAATTTTATAGAATGCAAATAAATGTTTAAGGGTTAGTCGCTTAGTTTTACGGGGCGTTATTGTCGAAAGCGGCCACTTTTGGCGAAAGCACTCACTACAGCGAGACGCGAGGGCGAGTAGCCCTAAAACATTTATTAGCATTCTATAAATTTATAAAGGGTTTATCTAGGTGCTGGCCTTTCCGAAATTTTAAATAACATATCCATTGTCTTTTAAATAATTTATTTCTAATAGGGGCAGCACTGGACCTACCTATTGGGCCTTAAGAAAGATAAAAATGGTGCAAAAAATATTAAGTTTGTTATTTAATAAAACAAAGTATTATTAAATAAATTATTTCGTTTATTAAATGTATCAATTAAACACTGCCTATGTCGTCATCGGAAAGCACTGCATCGGAATAACTGCTTTCCGATGACGACGTATCTCCTGTCATATTTATTACAAAAGAATCAACAGTTTTATCTACATTGTCATCTAGGCTAGATAATTTTAGTTCCTCTTTTTTTACGTTACTTATGCAATTTTGCCATTTTTCTGCAGAAATGTTGCCCAAAGCCTCCTGAAGCAGCTTTTTAACGTCTGCCATCTTAAATGTGGTATTTTTCCTGGCCACATATCCCTTAACGTCAGCCCATACAAGTTCGATGGGATTCAATTCGCAGCGGTATGGAGGTAATCTCAATACCACCACACCAACTGATTTTGCCATCTCATCGACCACGTACGATTGGTACTGAGTTTTAATGGCGTTCACCTTTTCCAAGAGCTCGACTTTTGTTTCCTTTGGCTCAAAAGAAACTTGCTTTGATGAAAGCCATAATTGGATATTTTCTTTTTTGACTACCACTGCGTTTGCTTCAAGTCTTGTTAACATTGCTTGAAACCAATTTTCGAACTTGACTGCATTCATAGATTCGTGATAATCACCAGTACCTTTGCATTCAAACACCAATTCTGATTCTGGTACAAATCTGTTTTCACTTCCTCAATTTTTTCAATTAATGAGTGAAGTTTTTTCGGTGATGCCGCTGGCTTGACGGTGTTTGTTACGGTATATTCTTTTAATATACGATATACGGCTGATTTTGAAATGCCCAAGATATTGGCGGTCTTGTCCTTCATGTCTTTTTTTGAAGAATGTTTATCAGCGGGCCAGGATTCTTAAACGTACTTAAACACGTTAATTATCATAACCTTCTCAGATTCACTAAAATGAGACATTTTTCTTTTTTTTCGCGGAGAAACAAAGTCCTTGAATGGACGCGAGGTAGACGGCGCTGGTTCCATTTGAAAACAGAGAAGAAACCTCAACAAGTTAACAAAACCACTTAAAAAGCTCAACAAATGAACAAAATCACATAACAAGATAACAAAAACTAACAAATAACGATAACTGACAAATAATAACAAAAACTTTAATGACTGTGTCGGTGTCCGAAAACTGAGCGATCACTACTGCATCCCAAGATAGAATAAATAACGGTCATTTTAAAGTGGTCAAGTAAGCCGTGTCATAGTCGTCACTCAAATCCAACCAACCACATGCAAACAAGAACAAACCTTACGGGAGCAGGTAAAAGGTTTACAATCACTGACTGCCGCGGTCATTAGCTCTGTGCGAGCGTGACGCATGATATTTGTACGAGAGTGACAGAGCCAGGTAATAACGGGTTAATGTACGAATTTCTTCCTGTATCGCGACCGGACTTTAGTAATCATTAATAACATTATAATTAAAATTTTTGAACTCATTATTACACGCCTTACTCCATTCAATAATCGATAATATATATTTAAACGAGTAAGGCTTGAATAAATGTTTCTAAATTTAAATACAAACTGAGCATAGAGAATAAGCAGATAATAAATAGCCAAGTCTTATTTGGTTGGATTTTTTTTTAAACGCAAATTCAGAATAATGAGAAAAACAGAAGGCGATTTTTTTTTTGTTTTTTACCCTTTGAAGTTTGTAGTGAAAAATAAATCACTAATAAAGAAAGGTACGAAAAAGGTACGGTCTACACTGAGGTACGGTGGTGGTACGGGTGTTTGATGAATAGTACGGAAAACCGTACTTTTTGGTACGGTCTGGCAACGCTGGTATTATGATTACGCCACAGAATAAATAGGTATGGTAAATGGTACATTCTCAACAGCAGCAGAAACAAGTATGTTTCATTCTTTCTACGTATTATTACAGTACTGACGTCTATAATTATTGAGGTCAGTGTGTAAATAATTGTTGAGTAGTTTTTTTTGTTTTCCCTCTGGACTCGGGGGACTATACAGGCTTAATATGAGCGATCGCACCCAGGGTGACAGGGCGACGCAGAGTTGAATAGTTTATTTTAATTTATTTATACCTACTCCTACTTAGTACGGATAACAGTTTGTCAATTTACCACAAACTAAATTTTCTCGATTAATATTTAACTAAATCGGTTGGTACCGACTCAACGCTAAAAATTGAATCGAGATATTTGACATTTTTATTAAATGTTGACTATGACTATTTGAAACAAAGGACTCCAAATTAACACAATAAATTGAGTATTTAAAATAAGGGCATTAAATTGTTGTTTTTCATCATCATCTCAGCCGAATGTCAGTGCTCGAAGGATGAATCCACCAATATTGAGTTTAACCTTAATACTGAAACCCGGCTGGGGCGGGATATTGCAGTAAAACCATAATTTGAAAAATGCTGCTGCTCAATTTGTGGTTTATGAAAGGTATAAGGTGATTACCTCCTGTATCATTTTTGCGACACCCAAATGTATGTGTGTTGATATTAGTTTACTCTGCTGAATATAACACGGCAAGTTTTTTTAATAGTTAGAAAATTTGTATTAAATAAAATAACGCTGCATAAATTCTAAACTTTATAAACGGGGAACCTATGCCTATAAGTATAATTTATCACCTATTGGAAAACATGATTGAAGTAATCTTACAGAATTGTAAA
This sequence comes from Calamotropha paludella, assembly GCA_927399485.1. NCBI lineage: Eukaryota > Metazoa > Arthropoda > Insecta > Lepidoptera > Crambidae > Calamotropha > Calamotropha paludella. The sequence goes on along the minus strand of OV656804.1, from coordinate 13,651,157 downwards.
TCGAAGTCGCGTGAAAATCAATTTTCTAGTGACTTCAAGCTAACCAAACAGGTATGCGAGAAAATTCTAGCTAAGAGCCATTCTCATCTCATCGAACCTATGCAAAGTATTATATACAATTCTTTGAGCGCTAACATCAACTTTAAACATTATGAAAAAGTGTATGGCACGCGATTAGAACTAGATACATACAGCGCACTTTTAGATATTGTATCTCAAATTCATATTTAATTTTAGTTACAACACTTGTTTTTCAACCCAAGCACTTTTAAGGTCGACTGCTGTTCATATCAACAAGTCACCGTTCAACAAAGCGAAAAATAGGTAGCATATCTATAGGTCTCATAACTAACCCTAAGCCTCGGGTTATCTCAACAGCTGAATGGAGAAGTAGTCCGGTTTCAGATTTCAACAGAACTCCACCCCATACAGTACTGCGTTTGTATGAAAGAATAACGAGCGAGCCTTACAGTAGTTGCAAATGATGTGTAACATTTGATTATTGGAGAAGATTCCAAAACATTTGAATCAATTTCTTCTTTTTAAAATCGTAAGATCATAAAAAAGATCAAATTTAATAAAAGATTTTTTTAAACAGTGACAGAAATTAACCTGAAAATTTAAAAAAGCTAAATACTGAAATATTTTATTCGTAATATCATAAAGAAGGACTAACTTCATAAAAGATTTTGTTTAAGCAGTGACAGATATTAACTTAAAAATTTAGAAAAGGTAAATACTGAATACTTTATTCGAATAATTATTTATTATTACTTCATTGATTTTTTCCAATGATTTGCACTTTATTGAGACTTATTATCAACAGTCAATGTTTATTTATGAAGTTGAAGTATATAAATTGATTTATAAAACAGCAAACTTTATACACCGTATTTACACTTACAACACTGTAACTTAAGTTCACAGCTGATGGCTGACAGTACCGATCTCTCGGAAAATTGGTTGGTACTATTTGACGGTCAACTCTAAAATCGCGCGCTCATTCGTCAAATCGAATAGCGCGCGCTTTCGCAACTTCCTGTTACACACTTCCGTCCCATTTCACGAAATCACTCCCACAAATTGCAGGTAAGCCAGAGGAAAAAAGTACTATCTCGCGTTCAGAAACAATGAAAGTCGTGTTTCGAGATGCGACAACAATTTCGAGTGTTTATTAAGTTTGCGTAAAATGTTACCTTTATCGAGTAAAACAAAAGACTACAACAAAAAAACAGTTATTTTGTGACAATAGCACATGCCGTTGCGCCGAAATATGCTGCTAACTCATAAAAAACATGCTCATAATCCAGTTTTAAATAATATAACAAGTGTTTCCAAGGATGTGTAGGTCGATTTTTCAGTTTCATTTTTATTAGAATACCTAAGATGACGTATGGAGCCCTCTAGAATTTAAATGTATGTGGAAAATAATGAACCTCTTTTACTTCATAATATTCATGAGGGTTACAGACCAAAAATATATAATTATTTTGTCTATGGCAGGCACTACGTTAGAGCGTAACTGCACTACTTATAAAAATCAGAAGTTGTAGAACTGTCTTTATTCATAACTTGTGAGATTGCGGCCGAATGAAATAAGTGGTTGGGCTAATGCGTGACATGTTGCGAAGTGAACTTGTTTGTGACCTCGTACTCAGGTCAAGCCATTAAAACTAGTCATCACATTGTTGTTACTGTTAATGATTAATTAATAATGTTGTGCTCAAAAAGTGTATTTCTTATAATATTTTGTATTCTTAATCACTGCCTGGGTAAGTAGAGATTTTATTATTAAAATAAATGATCAATAAATATGTACCTTACACATTGCAGACGCGTAATAGTGACATCATGTGATCCATTATAAAAATAGAAGACTGAAGTTATAAGGTTATCGAACTTAGTGAAAGTGATAAGTTGAGCACTAAACATTTTTTTACCATTTTGCCGCCCCAAAGATACAAAAGAAAGTAATATCAATGTTGCTAGATTGCAAAACTTGTCACTATTCCAACGATGACATGATGTGGTCCCAAGTGTTTTATTGGTGTTTGTTTTTGTTTTCTTTGCGAGGCGTTAAATTCTAAGTCAAAATAAGAAAGCTTCTAGTTATAATGTATAATGCATAGGTTAGTAATGCTAACAATATACCAAAATATTATTAGTTTTCATATTAAATATGAAAACGAATAATATTTTGGTAAATTATATATTATATTATTATTATTTTTGGTATATTTTTAACTAAATTTTAGTTCTTACACTTCGGCGCATATCAATGAAACAACTTTTTATCGGATAATGGCGCATATTTTTTATTTAATGTATTTTTTTAACTATATTTAGTAATTTATTGAGTTTACCACCAGTTCGGTAATTGTCAGGCCCTTCCGAGAATAACTGGCTAAAGAAACTCGGACAGGGGGACCGACCTCCATGTTAGTGTTATTATTTTTTCTAATTTAGCTAACGTAAACAGAAGCAACAATGAATGCTGAACCTCATGTTTATTAATGATACTAAATTTTCGAGAGTAATTTAAAAATTAAATTGCGGGATATTTATACCGAAACTTTTTGGATACATTGATTTGAATTTAACAGTTTGGCGTTAACTTGTGGTGTGGGTGGGATTTTGAACAAGTGGTAGATTGCTATTGTAGACTGATGCAGGAACTCGTGGAAATTAAACTCCCGTTTTCACTTATTTTGCGTTTATTGGCCAAAGAATACAGTAGTTGTTCATTCTTCGAAATTCCGAAAGTAAAAGAGACATAATTACTATATAAAACAACTGCTTTTTACTAACATCAAGATGGCGGCAAAATGCCGCCACCAGAAGTTCTAGTTTTAAGTCGTTATTACATTAAGAATATCATGTTATATATTATCATTATAGTGCTTAAATTTTAGAGTTATAAATTATAAAATATTAAATTAAGATCCAATTGAATTTGAGTTAATATACTACAGAATAGGATTCAAACGTCTTTGGCTAAAATTACAATATACCAATCAATACTCATTAAATCCAATAAATTGAAATCGTTACAAAGAAATTACAGGTATATTATATAAATTAATTAATATTTACTAGATTGATTTATGTATTTAATAAACTATAGAATAAAATTTAAAACACTTGCCAAAATTACAATATACCAATCAATACTCTTTAATGCTAATAAATTGAAATCATAACAAAGAAATTACAGGAATAGGATATAAATGAATTAAAATTTACTACATTGATTTATGTATTTGACACTATGTTCAAACTACTTATCCGATCGGTGGAGTGATGAAACATACCTGCTATTTTTAAGAGATGATTTAAACTGAATTAAAATAAATAAACTTACTTATTAACATGGCGAAACAATAATCCAAAACGACAGCGCTTCACTTTATGATACAGAATCGCCAAGAATCATTTAAATTAAGGGTTTAGGTACAAGATAAGTTTGGCCATCACGTTCTCGTGACTTACCCAATTGATTTCTTAATCTGGGGTCAATACAAATAATTAGTCCATGTCAAAAGAAATAAGAAACATCAGAATTACGAACGAAATTAAGTCGTGCTAAGATGTAACAAAAAAACAAGAACAAAAAGTTTAATTTAAAACTTAACCTATTTAATATGAAACTATAACCTTTAGATGTAGACTTTGCATTGGCACGAGTGTCGTGATGTTTTTCTGTGACTTTTTTAATTTAGGTACTCTCGACCTTTTGACAACAGCGCATTATACTAGGTCTGCAATGCATGCTTCTGTTTGCAAATACTGAGCGAAGCACTACCTTACCTTCAGCGGTTTGGCTGTGATCAGCTTTTGAATTTTTCTTTCGGTGATTATTCCTCCATGGTATGTCCGATTTCAAAACTTTTTTTTGCACATTAGTCACGACCACAATGTGAGTTTTGGCGCCAAATTTAATCAATGTAGTATGGCGCACCGCGGTAGTATCATAGTTTCCCGTGGCTTTTTTATTTACTACTATCAAAAATTCTTTCACTACAAACCTCTACGAACCCTTCTTACTCAATTTCAACGTTTGTAGTAATCGTATTTATCTTCAAACAGATGTTATTCAATGAATATTGCTCCGAAACAGGTTTGACTCAATTCAAGTGCTCCTAGTAAATTTTTTTCTTTACTACTATCAAAAATTCCTTCACTACTAACCTCTACGAACCCCCCTTACTCAATTCCAACGTTTGTTGTAATCATATAAGCTTTGAAACAGTATTTACGCCATAAAAAAGTTTTTTAAAAATGCTCCGAAACATTTTTATTTTTTTTTATTTTTTCTATTTTACTACTAACGAATAAAATTGCACTACAATCCACTACTAACGTCTATCTATGAGAAACAGTCGGAAAAAACAATTTTTTCTAATTTCGGGGGATGACATTTTTTTACTATTTTTTTTTATTTTTTTGGCATTACTACTAACGAAAATAACTTCACTACTATCCACTACTGATCAAAATCTTTCGAAAAAAAATAAAAAAAAACGAAATTTTCCAAAGTCGGGTGCCAAGTTCACACAGCCTCGTCGCATAGCGGCAGACGGAACACCGGGGGGTTTTAGTGGGTATGCCCGTCAGCCTTTTCCTGACGGGTGAGTCCCACATAACCCCACCGTCTCCCCATCGGTGAGGTATGCGCAACGCATTTCCCCCCGTAAAAAAAAGGAGGGACACGAGCAAAATTTGTGACTTGCCTAAAAGAGAGCTTCGCTCAACTAATAACGTTTTGTACATACATAAAGCAAGTAAATAATGTTAACTTAAAAGCCAGCCTCTTTTGCGGTTTTTCTTAAAAATACACAAAAACAACGAAACAAATTGTGTATTTATTCGATTATTTTTTTTCAGTTCACCAACAATTGTTATGCCAAATAATGTTAAAGATAAAATGATTAAAAGAAACTAAATACATAATGAAGAACAGATGAACACCACATATAAAAAAATGTATCATTTTTTTTTGTATTTTGTTTTCCGAGTCGGACGTAAAACATTACAGAGAGGGTAGAGAGGCTATTTATTTCAAAATTTGGTGATGGTGGTCAGATCTTGAAATCATAATTTAAAATTGCATTATTTTTGCAGGTTTGGAATACCATAAGCAACGTTATACTCAAAACACCGACTTTTTACTGCACGAATCTGGTGTCAATTCAAATGTTCCTAAAAAAGACTCTTCATCGAGTGGAAATCTTGGGTCTCCTAACTCTGATTTTCCTCCTCTTGGAACTCAGTCCACTTTATATACTTCAAAGCCACCACAAAATACCAGGGTTACTCCGTCATCTGGGAAACGGGATTATGTAGCTCCTAATTTCCCATCTATTCAATCATCAGTAAACAGTCAACCTTTGCAACCAACTCAAAATTCACAAACTACTGGAAACCGCGATTTTATAGCCACTGGGTTTCCAACTTTACGACCTCCACCTAACTTACAACAAGGACATTCCAATGTTCAACCTTCTCCAAACACAGTCCTACCTACACAGCCAAGTGGGAAACGAGATTACGTAAATCCTAATTTGCCATCTATTTCAACACCACCTAATTTACAACAAGGAAAAGTTAAGGACCTTGTAAACTTTTACGACAGTAAGAATCAACCCAACACTCCCCAGAAAATACCAAGTTACAGTTCTATTCTCCAAGGATCAAACAAAAATAAACAAGGCATTACTCCAAATCTACCATCTACTCCGAGAGGCCAAACAGCTTCGCCTCAAACGCCAAAGCCCACAAGTTTTAGTTCAATTGTATCAGGTTCTAATCATAATACTGCTACATCTAGCAGAACAACCATTAAGCCATCAAGTGTAGGTGTCTCCTTGCCACTAAAGCCCACAAGTCCGACTAGTTCAACTACCAGACGTCCCCAAGTTCCACCAAGTTCAATAATTAATAACAAGAATAACCAGGGAAACAACGGAAATACTGTCACCGAAACCGAATTGCAAACTCTTAGTGAAGAATTATTAAGAAAAGATACTAATAATGCAGCAAAGTATATTGCCATTAACTATCAGGGGAAAACAACGTCACAGTCGTTGGAGGATAAAGCACCTTTACCGTGAGTCTTATAAAACCATAGTTTAATTGTTTATATTTTACAAAAAAATATCATACTCATAAGGCAGCAGTGAGCAAAATTATTAGAGAACTCGAATATTTTCATACATAATGATGTTTACAATAGGGGATCGGACAAATTTTCAGAAAGTGTTTTAAATTAATGTTAATAGATACTTATTCCCATAAAAAATATATATATATTTTTTTATTAGCTTTTAGGCACTCAAAATCATGTTTTAATATTGCTTGTTTAAAAATGCCGCCAAAACGCCGCGATATGTCATCTGAGAGCGCGTGACGTCATTTGTGGTCATAACAAAATCGCTGCACCGGCTTAGGTTTACGAAAAGTTTTGTTTTGTGTTATTTGTTGTTATGGAACGAAAAAAATATCGTTGGTGTGCAGTACCTCAATGTACGAATACATCTAAAACTACTCCAAATAAAATATTCATTGATGTGCCAAGAAAAGCAGATATACGAAAAAAATGGCTAGACTTAGCGAGAAGAAAGTGCGACGGAATGTCTGTAACTTCACCAATTTACTTTTGTGAAGATCATTTTGACGTAAGTGTACAGTAGTTTCTTAATACAAATAAATAGAATGAAATGTGCTTAGATAAATTTGGAGTAAATATATATACATTGTGTAATGTTAAGAGGTTATGTTTACGAGAGCATACATCATCATTTTTACTTGTTTCAGCTGCCGAATGATATGGAAAATTACATGCGATACCATTTAATGGGCACGGTTGATAAAGTTATGTTGAAACCTGGCTGTCTTCCCACAAAGTTTCAATGTCAAACTGACAGAAAAAGAAGTTTGCCTTCAACTGTAACATCTCGCCCCGCTGCTATCAAAAAGCAAAGATTGGCTTTAGTACAGGACGCTCTCGTAGACAGTACATCGAAGAGTGATACCAAAGAAGTAAATACAACTATGTCTCCTAGTAAGTACTTATCACAACCAAAATATATCTATTTTAGTCTTCGGAGTGTGTTATTTACTCACTACGAGATTCAAGACGGATTAAGAATAATGATCTTTATCTTTGTTTTAGGTTTACCTGTAGAAGTTATACTCGAACATGAGCCAAAACATCATGATAAAGGAGTTCAAGTTTTTGTGAAGAGTAAATATTTCAGAAGCAAGTTGACGCAAACAGAATTCAAATCCCATAGTATTGCAACATCACCATCCAAAACATGGACATCAACTGTATCAACATCTCCCTTCAAAGTAGAACATGTAAAGCTAGCTATACCAAGTACTTCCAAAACCTGTAGAAAACTAGTAGTGGATAGATCTGATAGTGACTCATCACTGTGCAGCCAGACAATATTTCAACCATCATCCCCTTCAGTCCAATCATTACAGTTGAAATCACTGTCCGAAAGCAGTAGCTTAAATGAAGAGGAAGCTAAATTAGAAAAGGATAGAGAAGCAAAGCAAGCCCTAGACAATATGTGTAAAAAAATTAAAGCCAAACCACGCTTGTATATTGGAATAACTAATAACTGTTACTTTTTATTGGATTTAATTGCAAAAAATACCAACATACCTATGGAGAACATATTAATGTGTTTGAAAAAAATAAGATTAAATACAACATTCTCAGAACTTTCTGATCAATTTGGAATATCTACATCATATGCTGGCAAAATATTTAGAAAATGTATTCCAATGATTTCTGATATTCCTAAATCCTTTATTGTAAAACTAGATAAGAAAAAAATTAAGACATCCCTCCCTATCGCATTTAGGCACCGCTACAATAAAGTTAACTGCATAATAGACTGTTTTGAAATCCAAATAGAAAAGCCTTCTAAATCAGTACATCAAACATTAACATGGTCTGAATATAAAAAAGGGAACACGATCAAATATTTAATATCCAGTACACCAAATGGTTTGGTAAATTATATATCGTCAGGATATGGAGGACGGATCAGTGACACTTTACTTGTGGAAACCTGTGGATTTCTTGATCAACTAGAGCCCGGAAGTTGGATTTTAGCTGACCGTGGTTTTAAACATATTGAACAACTATTAATTCAAAAAAATTGTCATCTCGTAAGACCCCCAAGTGTGATTCAAGGGGCTAAATTAAGCAAGACAGAGGCTCATCAAACTAAGCAGATTGCAAGCTTAAGGATCCACATTGAGAGGGTTATTCGGAGAATACGGGAATTCTCTATGTTAAAACCACATTCAGTGTTAAATTCTAAATTGATAAGTGTGCTAGATGAATGTGTCATTATAGCATGTGCGCTTATAAATTTACAGGACCCCATAGTATACTAATTTAGTTCACCAAACCATTTTTGGAAGGCATCAAGCATTTGTAGAAATAAGTTTCTTTATTATTTTTCTATGTAATTATTGTAATGTATTTAATTAATCAATAATGATAAATAAAACAAATGAGTATATTAAGCCATAATGTATTTTATTTCGTACTGTTGTATAATATTGGGTATATATTTTTCTCCCAAAATTTGTACATACTGGAAATGTAATCAGTAAGCAAATTTTCATCATATTTAACTAACAGTACTTCCACATTATTTGTGTCTTCAAAATTACAGTCCGCAACACAAAAGTAAGTTATTTTCAAATTTGTCACATACATTTGGACTTGCAATTGAGCCATGTATTTTTGTGTAACTTTTCCATCTTTTATATAATTTTTGTAACTTTTTTCACTAGTGGGGCATTTTATTTCAATGCAAATTTCATTACCACAAATACCATCAGGTGTACCAGCCAGAAAAGGATTTTGTGAGGAAACAAATAAGCCACATTCTTTTACTTTTCTGCTGAGTTTCTTTTCCACTGCTACTCTTACTTTACTTTCCAATACCCGACCTCTCTTCATGGCTTTTGTGTCTGGAGTTTTGGCTCCCATGATCACGGCCACCAATGATCCATCTGCAGTAAGGCATTTACTTACTTCATAAGCTTTTGAAGCTGTAACTCGCCCGTACCTTAACTCATGCCACAACCTGCTTTTATGTTGTGCCCGAGTATTCACTTCAATAGTTTTAATATTTTCTTCTGAGAAGTATTGTGATATTTTCTTCAAAAATGAACTACAGTTACTACTACCACAGTTACAGTCATCACAATGTTGTAAAATTAAGTGATGTAGTGAAAACTTCTCAATCTCATTTGTTCTATTGTTACTGTAGTTTAATAACTCACAGTTAGTTACACCTCGGTTTGTTGCTTCTTGGAGAAATTGTGACAGAAAATCATTTTGCAATGCAGTCCGTGTAGCTTGTTGTATTTTACCAGTAGACAGATCTTTGGTAGTGATGTATTTGATATTGGTACCAACTTGAGCCAGTTTAGATTTTTTCCAATAACACTGGATTTCTGTACTTGATGGTTCTTCGCTCCTTCTGTGGACCCACATCAGGAAAGCTACTGAATGTTTGCAACCACCTGTAGATGCAGCACAATCATGACACTCGACGCTTATGACTTTACCTTCTTTTTCATCTACTATCATAGTTGCTGCATATGATTTTGAACGTACTTTGTGTTCTGGACACACTGCATTTAATGGTACACAAGTCGGAGTCACGCCGAAGTTGTACATATCCTATAGCATCGTCGCCGTATGATTGTCTTGCTGATCTGAAAAAAGTGAAAGTAAACTATATTTTTCATCGAACGTGATTAAAAAGACGTAATATTATGTACATTCCTTGAAGTTCATACTTTATAGGTTATGTTTCGTTTGTTATTTCAATAGTATTTTTTGAAGTAGGTACCTAGGTATTCATCTGGCAAATAATATATTATATAGTTGTAATACTTACACAGAAGTTTTCACATTTCGAAATTCAGCGTCACAAAAGTCTGAATTACTTGCAAAGAAATTGCAAATCATAAACATATCCACTCTGGGAAGATTTCGATTGTCGGCTTTCGTAAATCCTGTTTCCATTATAATAAACTGTACAAACACCACGTGACAGTTTTTAAATCGATTACGGTATCCTAATTTATCAGTAATCTTTCAGCAACCGTAGAAATCGTAGAATTTCAGCAAAATTGTAGAAATAACAGAGGGAATTAAGCAGATAGTACCCATACAGTCAATGATTGCCCACAAATGACGTCACGCATTGTGATTGGTGTTTCAGTATAGATGAAAAATATTTTAAATAACAACATTTTATTTGTTTATTTAAAAATAATTAAATTAATTATATTAAATTATTTTTCGGTAAATAATCGTAAAAAGCGATATTTATTTTATCTAAGTACATTTTAGATTTTAATCTGATTACTGTCCGATCCCCTATTCAATCAAGTAACTATCATTGGAAACTTATCAAATGTATTATTGATGAAAGCTAAAATAGGTTTCAAAGATCTAGCGATCTCCAGCTGCAGTGTTTGTTTGTCTAGCTATAAAAACCCAACCTAACCCAACCCTTATAGTGCTTACTTTGGGTTAGATTTAGATTCTTTGGGTAGAATTAAAAAAATATTATTGTTAAATAACTACAAAACGATACCGCACAGTAGGCTTTATATTACATTGTTCAATCGTAACAAAATGTGAACCTACAATATAATGTATTTTTTTATTGTTACTGTACCATATTTGTTAAGCGATGTTGATATCAAACTGTTAGTCGAAAGTAGATTTTAACAGTTTGTATTTATATTATTATTTGCATTCGCAATGCTATATTCCTATAGAAATAAAATAAGCCTATAAAAACAACTAATAATGCAAAAAATATATAAATACATTATTATAGGTGGTTTTATCGTTATCTAAGGTTTAATATTCGTAAAAATATTACTTTCAATGTTGAAGGTAGTTAACGTACAAAACTGGTGGAACCATTTTAGCTCATAGTAGAGGTTGAAATAGATGCGTCTGTCAGCGTCTCGGTAGCTCACCGATCAAAGGCCTCGCCCGATAGCGAAAGGTCGTGGGTTCGAATCCTATCTGAGGCCTCGTGGACGTGGAGTTTTGTGTATTGTTGACTGTATCTAAGCTAATAGTTGTTATTTCAATGTGACGTTAATAATTTCAGTTAATAGGTATTTTACAAAACTTAAATTCCTACTCACCATTTTTGAATCACATCGTTTATTTCAGGTTGCTCACGGTATCTCAGGAAGCGTGGAATATTCCAACGATTCAGAAAATATTGCCTTTGTTGGATAATTATGAAAGAGACACACTTGTAAATGAATATGTGACTCCACAAGTATGTAGTCACATTTATTTGTTTTAAATATTTTAGAAATTTTGATAAGTTCTATTTGTCATCTTCAATTATGTCTTTCCTTAAATTCCTAAAATAATCATGTCGTTTTTGCAGGAAAGAAATGAAGAAAATGCTTTTATGGATGCCATTATGTCCACTACGGTAATTCGCCATCTCATGAACTTCTTGAAGGATAAGGGTGCGTAATATTAAAACTGGCCGTTGACTTAATTTTTTCTTTATAAATGAATTACACACATGCACTTGGAAAATATATTTAAATAACCATCACATCTTGATATAATTAGCTTAAAACTATTACAGGTTTCGTTACTCCTGATCCAAAACAACAAAGAGATTTCTTGAAACAGCTATGGTTTTCTCTTTACTCAAGGGGTAAAGGAAAAATTAGCAGCTCTGGATTCGAACACAGTTTTGTATCGGAACTAAAGAATGGGGAAGTATCAGGTAACAACATTATTACAATTTAGACTTCCCTACCTAACTCAACAAAGAAAAGACATACGTATATGGCGTTATTAAATTGCCTGTCAGGACTGCGTGCGGTCGTTGAATCAAATGAACACTATGCCTACAAATATTCTCAGTATTTTTTTATTCCATGGTTGTTTCAAAAATATATAGTCAACTCTTTAAAACGCGCTTATTACCTTAAAATGTAAACAAATTATTCTAAAGTACCACCACACCACCACCACCTGCACGTTAAATTAAAAGCCTCTGAGGTTTCTCGTTTATTTTTCCACAACTAGCTACCTTAATGATAGATAATGATTGATAACGATTAACTATAATTTCAATAGCGTAGAAAAATTCAATGACCCTTGAACTAAAATCATAAAAAGGTACTATTTGTAAGTTTGGGATTAAATGCAGTAATTGATCACTCACCCATCCGATTTCAAAAAATATGTCACCAATATTTAGAATGGACTCACAAAATGGACACAAGCTATATTATCCCCTTTAAATTGAAGAGCTTTTCGTGATGACCTATTTTACAATTGAAGTCGACGAAAAAGGGTCGAGCGATGCCACTAACTACCTTATGTAAGTATAACAAAAATAAATAAAATAACAAACAAAATTATGTTGGTAGTACCTATGCGAATTTACCTGAAAAATGTAAATTCGGGTCACCTTTAAACTCATTATAAGAATTCAGTTGAACTAAACACATAGCGAATTTAGCTCATAAGAACTTAATTAAATAGGTACATTATTTGTTTTTTAACTTACATTTAAATTATCTTTATTGTTATATAAATATATAAGCAACAAAAATGTAAGACTACGTCAGCGTTTTCAAATTATGGTCTCTCACTGCGATCTCCAAACAGCTTATTATAGCAAAAGGTTATAGCAAACCCCCATTTTGGGGAAGGCTGCTGTTCAGAATAGGACAATTATCGGCTAAGAAGATAATTATTATAAACTTAGTCGACCTTGCCCCAAGGGCGGATCCAGGGGGAGGGTCATGGGGGTCATGACCCCCCCCTGGGCTGGGTCCAGGACCTAGGTAGATCACTAATTAAAATTGTTAAACAATGTTTTTATATATTTTTCGCACAAGATATTATTAGATTTAATGTAAGTTCTTTCAATATTTAATTAATTTAATATAATACTTTGTATGAACGTACAAAGTTTCAAACGTTTCAAACGTTTGTGAAAATTTTAATTTTACCGTCCCACCTTTCATCTTCGTGTGACACTTGCGCGCGCTGTGTTTCGACCTTAGACCATGGATAGCAAAGGACATGAAATACTGCGAAAAATTTGTGTTGGTGCTCTAAGATAGCTACAAAAACTAGAGACACCGCATCCAAGATTCTACACTTATTATGTTTTTATTTATATAATTCTTTAAAAAACTTCAATGAAAAACTTCAATACAATAAAATGTATTCACAAAAAATGCTCACTGACTAATATTTTAGCGCGATCACACGGTGCTTTGTAATAGCAGACTGGACGCCAATTTATTTGTGCCATAGTTAATACATTGCGAGTCCACTGGTATACTTAGTCTGAGGTTTCGACTTAGTTATAGCAAGACCTACATTACCTCAATCGGAGCGACTAAACTTACTTCAATCAACTATTAAAGTTGTTAAAGTACTAAGTTAAAAAGCTTTCAAAATCACCTGTGTGAACTTGGCACCCGACTTTGGAAAATTAGGTTTTTTTATTTTTTTTCGAAAGATTTTTATTAGTAGTGGACTGGATAGTAGGGAAGTTAATTTCGTTTGTAGTAATGCACAAAAATAAAAAAAAAGTAAAAAAATGTCATCCCCCGAAATTAGAAAAATCTGTTTTTTCCGGTTGTTTCTCATAGATAAACGTTAGAAGTGGATTGTGGTGCAATTTTATTTGTTAGTAGTAAAATAGAAAAAAAAGCGTGTGTGTACCTATGTACACGCGGATGAAGTTGTACTTTTTTAATTTTTAAATGAGATATCTTGAAGTTAACCTATTCGATTTAACAGCTAACTTCCGTGTATCGCTTTTTCGTTGCATGCTGGGTGCGAAACTTCCGTCACGACGTATAAGTTTTAAAATCATTCGCAACTACTACAGTTTATTAACTGCACTTCTTTTCGACTTTTATTTAGTACCTCTAAGAAATAACAAAACGCATTATTACATCTTAGTCTAGAGAAAAGCGTCTAATCTCTGCGAAAAAAACCTGTACGAAATAAAAAAAATTAACCATTATGAAAAATATTTCTAAGCTATAACTACCAAAGCCAACTGAAAAGTTTTTAAGCAGCACACGTCAATACTCCACAGCTGTGACCCAAGTATTGGACCTTTTTTTTAATCATAGAATTATCTAAAGTATATAAAACCCTATAGAAAAAAGAATACATATCGACAGTTAAGCTCAAATCAATAAACGCACTTAAAAAGTTTATAAAATAAAAACCACTTTTAAATAAAATTGTTTTATTGTTATTATATACTATAAAATTGTTATTATAATTTTATATAAATTACTTTTAACTACCATATATAATTTAAAATCACCCACACATTCATAATTAGTGGCCAACTTCATCCTGCTGGTTTATTCTATGTCACTTTTGCGGACGATGAATGAATACGATTACTACAAACGTTAGAATTTACTAAGAGGGGTTCGTGGAGGTTAGTAGTGGAATAATTTGACTCAACTAAAGTGCTCCTAGTATTTTTTTTAATTTTCAAACAGACTTTATCCTGAAAATATCGCTCCAAAATAAGTTTGATTCAACTAAAGTGCTCGCAGTAATTTTTTTTTCTTTACTATTATCAAAAAATCTTTCACTACTAACGTCTACGAACCTCCCCCTGTCATGTCTACCGTTAGTAGTAATCGTATAAACAGTAATAACGTCATAATATCGTTTTTTAAAATACTCAGAACCATTTTTACTTTTTTTTTCTATTTTGCTACTAACGAATAAAATTGCACTACAATCCACTACTAACGTTTATCTATGAGAAACAACCGGAAAAACAGATTTTTCTAATTTCGGGGATGACATTTTTTTTATTTTTTTGGCATTACTACTAACAAAAATAACTTCACTTCTATCCACTACTAATCAAAGTCTTTCGAAAAAAAAAACAAATTTCGGGTCAAAAAAAATAAAAAAGCCAAGTCGGGTGCCAAGTTCACACAGGTTTAAAATTCTAATATAAGGAATAGTGTTCTTAAAAAAATTAGGCAGGTAGGTACAGTACTTACATACATTAATAAAATACCTACTTTTTACCTGTATCAATTATTATCAAAATTTAATTATTACTTCTTGTGACTTGACCACGACTATTTGACCCCCCCCTGGCGCCAAAGCTGGATCCGCCCTTGCCTTGCCCATATATTGTCTTTAATCGCGGCAAAAATGGGGAAACGTGTCAAAAACTAAAAATATACATAACTCAAATAATAATTATAAAATCAATAAGATCAGTTTCTTTACCTTGGTAATGTTACGTAATGGATTTCTGTAACTGTTTCATTTGTAACGTGCCAAAGCCGTCAAATGTGATAAACGTTTCCTTATTTGTCATGTTTTGTGAGTGATCGGTCATCTACCCACGGAGAGATTCTTCGCCTGAACTGGAGTCACCTACTTGTAAGTTTGTTCTGGCGATGTGTTATAAATACGAATTATTTAATAATGACGTGGGTGTCGCAAAATATTTTTGTGTTACAAAAATATTGTAACAACTTGTAACAATTGAACTGACCCATGCATGTGAATTATAAGATACATCTTACTAGGCAATCTGTAGTATCATAATCTAGGTAGGTACGAAGTTGTTAAAATTAAAAAAGACACCTCAGAGGCTTTTAGGTTGACGTATTTTAAAATATTGAAATAAAGGAGTGCGCGCTACGTCCGTTGTTGCCAACGCGGCGTAGTTGTACGAATCAAAACTCAACAGTGCGCGTCTGCACCTGGTGCAGTAGATACTTTTAGATTATTTTGTTTAAATTTCTTTTTAATGTGTTTAAACGTGAGAATAGTTAAAAATATCATGAAAGTCATTAATAATACTTTAAAAAAAAAAAAATTACTAAAAACTATCTTTCCTGGGACCATTTTGAACCTTTAGAGCCCAAATCGAGTGCGACATCAACATGCTCCTTTTTAATTTCCTGCATTCTGCATCGCATTGCAAGAAACAGTGCGCGCGCGATCCGCGCATGGGAGCCGGGACTTCGAAAGTAAAGCCTTCGGCAGATAATTTTATGTCACCATACTAAACTTTTATATGTTTGTATTTCTTTCAGGATTACATAACTGGATTTATTTCACAAAAGAAGAACAAGCTAATCGTTTAAACTATTTAGGCTACCTAAAATACGAAGACCTCAATGGAGTAAGTATCTAAAAAGTTACTAGTAATTTTATTTATATTTTGTCAAAGTATAAACGTCGCTTTAGATGTTTATTAATAACTTTAATACAATAATATTTATATCATAAAATACTTAACATAAAGATAGTAAAATTGTTTACTTAGAAATTAAAAACGTGAAGAGGAATACTTATTATTTCAAAAAAATATAGTTAGATTAGTAATTATAAAGAATCGTCTACAGGACTTTTGCTACTAACAAAAGTCCTGTAAACGATTCATACAAGTTCCGTGATCATATAGAAAAGTACCAGTTAGTTGAATATTATTAGTGTGCAGTTGAAATAAAAAATTAGTTAAATAAGTGATATTCACATTAGAGGTTGTTTACCTAGGTACAAGTATGTACACAAAGATAAAAAGTCAAATCAAAAATATTCGTCACCTAATTTACCACTGACTGGTTAATAATCAAAAAGTGCGTGTTTTAAGAAATATTTAATAGCAGATTGAATTTATTTTCAAAGCAAATTATATTATTAAAGATACTTAACCCAAATAACTTAGTGCTTAGTTTATAGTCATACTGAAGGTATATTTTTTTTTTGACAGAAAGGGGCTGTGTTGAAATTGCATTTTAACCAGCAAGGAGCGGATAAACCAGTTGACACTCTTTTCATTGGCACCTCACCCGAATTGGAGATAGCTCTCTATACGTTATGTTACATAACACGAGTTGATAATGATTGTCGTCTGAAGCTAGCGAACAAAGATGTCAACATTGTTACTTATAACTTTCGCTATCGTAGTAAAAATCTTATTGGTAGTGCTTATCCGTCAATATAAAAATATGAGTTAAATCTAAGCCATAAATTGTTAATTGCTTATTATCTCTATAATAATTATTTTGAGAATAAATAAAAATTATTAGGAAATCTATATTATTAATTTATCTATCTCGTATTTCATTTTGGCTTTCCTTTTCTTTCCACGCTACGATTAGCTTTCCTGAATGTATCAGAAGAAAATCTCCTAATAAATTCGATAAATATTAAATGTCTATGTATCAAATCAATTCAATAGATAGATCCGTTATCCTAGTATCTATACATAATACCTACTAGCTGTACAGTGCTAACTTTGGCCTAGGCTAATTAGTGAGAATATGTTCTAAATACGAAATATTGTAATAATTATTCGCAGTATGACCTCCATATTATTATCTCATTTGTGGCCCCTTTATGCAAGTATATTGGTATAGTGACGAAATTCTGTAATAAACCCGGCTGAATAATAGCCAAAAATTCGCCTTTATATAGTAATTTCGTGCGTATCGCTTAGAAAATTTTTCAAGGCACTATTTTACTTGTGTGTGTACATAGAGGGAAATTTTAAAAACGCCATCCAAAGGGGTTTGAAGGTTTTGGCCCTAACATCAGCCGCCATTTTGGTTTTTTTTTTCAAAATCGCAGTGCACAATAAATGTCATATATTTGGATAGGGGACACTTATACAAGCATAAAATGTTATATAACATAACATCATAAAGCATCACGTTTCTGAGTAATTCAAAGATAAAAATAACAGTTGTTATAACGAATTTATTTATTTATTTTGTAGTTATTTAAGAAAGAAAACAAATATCTTAATACTAATAATTGATTTTGTTCATTAATAACTTTTTAATACAATTCAGTATAGGAATCGGATATAAAAGTGTTTAATTATTGTAATTTGTTTGTAGGTAAACATAAAAATAATTGAAAACGATACAATACAACATAAGATTTATTAATCATATTCGGTATAAATAATATCATCCAAGAAGGCAGCAGGAGGCTGAATAGGATATTCTTGGTGTCTCGCCCGTGCCATATATTTCTAACTCTATCGCTCATAACTAAAATATGTGACCACAAGAAAATGAACCTGATGGTATGGCCAATATGGGCGCTTAACGCTTACAAAGGACAATGTCGTACGAGTCAATGACCATAAGACACCTTTTCTCTTGGATAGTCACATATTACCTATACTTTTATTTTGGTGAATAACTCCGAAACGTGACGCTTTAGGATATCATGTTATATAACATTTTTTGTTTGTATAAGTGTCCTCCGTCTAAATATATAACTTTCGTTGTGCACCGCGATTTTGAAAAAAAAAATCAAAATGGCGGCCAACGTTAGGGCCACCCTCCATACAAAAATCTTCTAACCCCTTTATATATTATATTCTTTGAAGAAAATAACGAAAAAATATTTTTGCTTTTAATATCACCCAGTACCAAAATATTAAGTTAGGCTATACAAAGTTATCCAAAATAAAACTACGTTTGTCATCACAATCACGACGCCGGAGGAAAAAAAAAGAGTAAAAGTTTTTATTTGTTACTATTTTATCATAGAGCATCAATGAATTTAAGCTTTGCACAGTTTTCATCGAAATTATTCCTTGCTAAATACCATTTCCACTCATTTACCGCTTAACCCGGAGGAAAAAAATAACAAGAGTAAAAAGGATGTTATTTTTATCAATTTTACAAGATAGGATGTACTTATAATTGAAATAATTTTATATTTTTGTGATATTTGGCTATAGGACGATAAGAATACCGAATCGGCCCCAGAGAGGTATCTGGCTCATAATTTTAGGAAATGTTGGTACTCATAAGATACGTCGATGCTGAAAGTTTCAGCTTTTTATCTATTACCGTTTCTGAATAAATCTAAAAATACTGAATTTCAGTAAAAAAAATCATTCTCAGCACCATATGAATCGATTGATCTAAATACAGGATATGTTTTGGGGCATGGTGGTAGCTTCTAAGAAAAAAAATATAAGCAATATCTGTTCATAAGAACCTATAAAAAAACGAGGTTATTTTCTTGATTTTAATTTTTAATCATGTTACGGGAACGCTAAAAATATGAATCTATTTTTTTTTAATTCCTCATTCAATTTTCGATGAAATTGTGATCTTGGGATTTTTTTTAAAACGTTACGCCATATTGAAAAAAAATAAAAACCGATTAGCTGCTCAAAAATTGATTTCTTATTATGATTTAACTCTTGCAATGATAAAATACAGAACGTTTGCAATTATTGTACTAGTGAAAACAACAGAATAAATTATGAACACTCATATAAAAATATTTTTTCTCTTTTCAATAACTTTAATATTAATATTTAATTATAAACTATTCAAATATATCAATTATATTAATGTGTTAATAATAAAATCTTCTTATGAATTTGTGACTAGTCCTCGTCGCTATCTTCATCAATCACAGTGGGGATATTGTCTTAATTGAATAAAGTATTAAGTATTGCTGCTGGTTTGGGGATTTTAGCCAAATATCGTCCATGCGCCAGGTAAAAAATTATTGCAGCTTAGTGTGAACAACAACCAATTGTCCTTAATCCACAACAGTATTTGTGAGTTGCAACAGTTCTTTTAATTTGAACTTCAATACATTCTTCTGTATCATAATCACATACAACCTCTAAATTAAATGATGAATAATCAGTACTTGATTGAGATTCAACAATTCACTTGTATCTGAAGGTAATTCATTCTCCAACGATGTATCCTGATCCTCGTCGTCAAGTTTCGTTTTCTTATATTTTTTGATCGACAATTATTCCACAAAACATCACCAACTACAATTGGATGATCAAAGATCGTTGAAAAGTCTTCAGCATCTTCATCAGATTATATATATTTTGGAGTACCTCGCGTTTGTTTAATGAATTTTGAACAAATACAGCACTTTGGATTATATGTTTTAGATGACGACATATTTTCACTTATATAATTATATAATTAGATAAAATTAATTATTAAAAACAGAAAAAGTACGACCAATACTTGTATAGAATATCAACAAATAATTTTAAGGTTATCTACAAATCTGGCGGGTTTTCATGAAAATAGAAAACAGTGTCACCAGTTTTGAATTACAGTGCCATCTTATGGGTGCTGAATTAACTAATAATTGAGCGGGAAAGTTTAAATTCCCTAAAACGTAGTTGAATTATATAAACAATATTGTTTTGTACTGATTTAATAATTATAGTGATAAATAAAGTTTATAATAATGATTAGAGTTCATTATATGAAGAACGATCTGAACGACCTGGTGGTGGATGCTGTCCGTACGGGAGGGTCAAAATACTTCAAAACCCACCGTCCCAAATTGAAGAAACTCTCCGCACATACACTCGAACTCATGGATAAGAGACATGAAATGAGATTGCAAGACTCAGCGGATGCCCTACGTTATAGACAGCTTAATAGACAGATCTCGAAGTCGCTGACGAGCGACCTTCGCCAATTTAATACCGAGCGTATTAAAGAGGCCATAGAGCGGAACAAAGGCTCCAAAGTGTTCGCTAGCGATCTGTCTATTGGGCAAAGTCAACTGACGAGGCTGAAAACTGAGAACGGCAGTATCATATCATCGACTCCTGAAATCCTGAGAGAGATTGAGGTTTCTATAGGCAGCTGTATTCCAGTATTACACCAGGCCAAAGCAAAGCTCGAGATCCTAGAGCCAAGCTTACCCGACACTATACCGAAGATATCCCGGACGTCAGCCTGTACGATATTAGAATGGCCCTCAAACAGCTAAAGAACAACGAGGCGGCGGGAGATGACGGAATTACAACAGAGCTTCTGAGAGCGGGCGGCACGCGGTACTTAAAGTCCTCCAGAAGCTCTTCAATTCTGTTATCGTCCAGGGCAAAACGCAGAAGGCAAGGAGCAGAAGCGAGGTGATTTTTTTCTTCAAAAAGGGCGATAATACCCTACTGAAGAACTACAGACCCATATCGCTTCTGAGCCATGTCTACAAGCTATTTTCGAGGGTCATTACGAATCGTCTTGCTCGCAGGTTTGACGACTTCCAACCTCCCGAACAAGCCGGTTTCCGAAAAGGCTTTAGCACCATAGACCACATTCATACGTTGCGGCAGGTTATACCGAAGACTGAAGAGTATAATCGGCCACTCTGCTTGGCGTTTGTGGACTATGAGAAGGCCTTTGATTCGATCGAGACTTGGGCGGTGCTGCAGTCTCTCCAGAGGTGCCAAGTGGACTGCAGGTTTATCGAAGTGTTAAGGTGCCTATACCAAAACGCCACTATGTCGGTCCGAGTACACAGCCAGAGCTCTAATCCTATCCAACTACAGCAAGGAGTGAGACAGGGAGACGTTTTCTTTCCGAAACTGTTCACTGCTGCGTTGGAGGATATTTTTAAGCTTCTGGACTGGAATGGACTTGGCATCAACATCAACGGCGAGTACCTGACACATCTTCGGTTTGCCGATGATGTGGTCCTAATGGCTGAGACCTTGGAAGACCTGAGCACCATGCTCGAAGATCTCAGTAACGCATCCCAACGAGTGGGTCTTAAGATGAAGATGGACAAGACGAAAATTATGTTCAACGCCCATGTTACACCCGCTCCAGTAAATGTTGGGAACGTTACACTCGAAGTTGTTGACCACTATGTTTACCTAGGACATACAATACAGTAAGGTAAGTCCAACTTCGAGAAAGAGATCTCTAGTCGAATCCAACTCGGGTGGGCAGCGTTCGGGAAGCTGCGATACATTTTCGCGTCCAAAATACCTCAGTGCCTTAAGACGAAAGTCTTTAACCAGTGTGTGTTGCCAGTGATGAGTTATGGCAGTGAAACGTGGTCGTTCACTATGGGTCTTGTAAGAAGGCTCAAGGTCGCCCAGCGGGCAATGGAGAGAGCTATGCTTGGTGTTTCCCTACGCGATCGAATCAGAAATGAGGAGATCCGTAGGAGAACAAAAACAGCCGACATAGCTCAAAGAATTGCGAAGATGAAATGGCAATGGGCAGGACACATAGGAAGGAGAACTGATGCCGGTTGGGGCGGAAAGGTTGTCGAATGGCGACCGCGTGCCGGACGACGCTCAGTGGGTAGGCCCGCTACGAGGTAGACCGACGATCTGGTTAAGGTCGCGGGAAAACGCTGGATGCGGGCAGCACAGGAGCGATCGTTGTGGAGATCCTTGGGGGAGGCCTATGTCCAGCAGTGGGCGTCGTACGGCTGATATGATGATATGAAGAACAATTATTTTTATATGAGTGTTCATAATTTATTCTGTTGTTTTCACTAGTACAATAATTGCAAACGTTCTGTATTTTATCATTGCAAGAGTTAAATCATAATAAGAAATCAATTTTTGAGCAGCTAATCGGTTTTTATTTTTTTTCAATATGGCGTAACGTTTTAAAAAAAATCCCAGGATCACAATTTCATCGAAAATTGAATGAGGAATTAAAAAAAAATAGATTCATATTTTTAGCGTTCCCGTAACATGATTAAAAATTAAAATCAAGAAAATAACCTCGTTTTTTTATAGGTTCTTATGAACAGATATTGCTTATATTTTTTTTCTTAGAAGCTACCACCATGCCCCAAAACATATCCTGTATTTAGATCAATCGATTCACATGGTGCTGAGAACGATTTTTTTTACTGAAATTCAGTATTTTTAGATTTATTCAGAAACGGTAATAGATAAAAAGCTGAAACTTTCAGCATCGACGTATCTTATGAGTACCAACATTTCCTAAAATTATGAGCCAGATACCTCTCTGGGGCCGATTCGGTATTCTTATCGTCCTATGGCCTTTAATAACTCTCAGAGGCCCTGCACTCATTTTCCTATACTCCAAACCAATAATTAATTAAAAATCCAATCAAAATACACTTAGATGAGTTTCATGAGTTTGAAAACAATCACTTTACTTCAAAGTGTAGACGATTTCTCTCTAAACGTCTTGCACGTTTATGAACATTATCTTTAATTTTTCTGACTTTTTTTACTTCATCCGGTAACCAGCTACGCCTCTGACTTTAGCTTTTAGATCCTCATATATTGAAAGTAGTACATTCAAAAAAATTTAAACCTGTAACTATAATCAAATTCAAAATAAATTATTTTAATAGTAAGTTATTTTTTCTGTGTTGTTTCATATGATTTATGTTTATTTATACTTTGTTCCTTTATTTAACTTGTTGATGATTTGGATGTTCTAATATGTAAGACTGCATGTAATTTTTAAAAATAAATAAAAATCATGTTGTCCGTAACACATAGGCTCAAACGTCCATTCAAGTTTCCTTTATGACTGGTTTTATTGTTTGTTCATATACGGGTTACCTTAATAAACTAAATAAGTCAAAATAATAAATAAAAAATAGTACCTATGTTAAAGTATTCTAATTTGTCTGTTTCATGAATATTTTTTATTAACCAAAAAATTGGTACCTTTATGATGATAGGAATTAGTAATTAGAATTAGATATAAAGTGCAATACACATTCACCCAGCTAGGCATGCAAATAATCATCAATAAAATTAGAGCTTTATACAATTAAAATGTATTTATACAAGTAATTAATCAATTTTACCATAATAATAATAATTTTTTAATGTCCAATTACTATAATGTCATATTAACCTTAAATACAAGTGTCATTTCTTATCCTTACTATTAAAATATTAAGTCAAATTGTAAAATCATTTTTGTTTAAGGCAGGTTTTAAGTTTACGTCTAAAGTTGGGTCAAATGTAGGTTCTTTAGGTCACTAGGGAAATTATTATGATTCTCACGGCTATTTTATGACAGTTCTTCGAACGTACAGCGGTTCTAATCATCAGAGCTACCAATCTATTTGCACTTCGACAACTAGGGGTACGTGAAACATCACCCAAACACTTAAGCAATTCCGGATGATTTCTTACAAAAATACACTCATGTATATAAATAAGAGACCGTCAATATTTGTAGATATACGAGTAGCGACTTACACGAAGCCAAACCGTCCACGTATGACGTGGGCGTATCTCCTAGCTAGGGTTATCCCAAGAAATGTAACCTCATTTGTTTCTGTTAGCGTTGTATTCTTGTATATTAATGTGACACTTTTTATGGCCATTTTTGTTTATAAGCTGAATGTACTTAGTTTAAGAAATATTTACCTGTAGGCTATTTTTATTTTTGCCAATGTATTATGCGATCATAGTTTTAGTAATTTCATTGTGGTAGTCGTTTATTTTGATACATGGTATTCATCCGCAAACACAATTCACGGATACTAAGTGGTATCTTGAAGATCGTTAATGTATAATAAAAACAACAAGGGCCCAAGAATACTTCCTTGAGGAACGCCTTTTTTATTACATTTAGGGTCTGATTTGTAGGACTTTATTAAAATTTTCTGGTCTTGACTCAATATTTCGACGTACTGCCTCCTGTTCTGTAAGTATGATTAAAACTAGTTTTATTCTATGCCCCTAATCTCATGCATTTCACGTTTGCGGAGGAGTAATTCATGTGAGACAAAGTCAAAAGCTTTGCTCGTGTCGAAGAATATAGTAGTCAGCGACACTTGTCTTTCCATATATTCAACTACCTTATCATAAAGTGAGAAATCCTCACGGGTAGTTCATTTTCCTTTTTTGAAAACCATTGTGTTCTTTCTTGATTAAATTGAACTTTTGTGCAATGATATTAACCTATCATGCATTGCTTTTTTCGAATTCGAAAATTCAAGAAAAAATTGTTATTAATGAAATAGGTCTATAATTACTTTCTTTTGGCTTAACAACTGAAATTTTTAGTCTTTTTGGAAATATACCCGAACTATTTATGAGTTCACATAATACAGGGGCTATTTCATTTTTAACTAACTTAATAACTTTTTTTTAGACGACATCATAATCTATGGAGGTGGTTGATTTTAAAGATTATATAATATTCTTAACTTCATCAGTGTCAGCTGGGTATAAATATAAGCTAGAATTGTTACATTAAATGTTTTTTAGGATTTAATTGTCTATTGGATTACTACTGTTCATGCATGTCATTGATTATTTGTGATTTCCAATGTCGTGTGGGTCTCGAAACTCTTTGTCTGCGTTATCAATGAATGTTTTTATAAATTCCTTAGGATTAATTTGACCTTGCTTATTGTTTATACATAACATACATAACCACTAGAGATGTGCCGATTATGAATTTGGCCGACTAGCCGACTACCCGATTAGTCGGTTGCAAAGTGGCCGACTAATCGGCCGACTAGTCGGCCAAGCTGATTACGGTTTCGGGGGATTCCGTGACGCTTCATTTACAGCTCTTTAGTTTACTTCGCATTGTTTTTGATTTTGTACGGGTCAGATCGGTGCTTTTTAGTAAATATTTTTGAGTAAAAGTGACAGAGCTCAATTGAAATGTAATAATGTTTAAAATAAAGTCTTGTGTAGATTTTTCTTTTTTTCTTTTGGACAATGATTTCTGTAAATTTAAGTGTAACCAATGAAAAATGATAATTTCTTGTGGTGAGCAGGGAAGAAAAGGCAAATACTACAAGTATGAACCACCATATTAAATACCGACATCCAACCCTGATACCTCAGTTAGGTTCTGCGATAAAATGTTCGACCACAGAATATTCCTCCCAGTCGCAAATCCAAGCAGAAGGACTATTAATTTATTTACGGTTTTTATTTAATGTAATTCGCCCCTACATACATTTTATTAATAAATACACAGAAAGTAAAAAGCCGGATAGTCGGTGTTCTTTGCCGAATAGTCGCCGACCATTCGCCGACTACGATAGTGGCCGGATAGTCGGCTTTACCGACCAGTCGCCGACTAGTCGGCACATCTCTAATAACCACGTTGATTTAATTTTGTTTTTTGCTTTCGTATTTGTAATTATTTGAGCTTGAAGGACAAACCTTTTTAATAATTGACTATGGCATTGTATTTGTATCTGCTGTCATTTGTGGGATTTTTATAATACAAAAACGCAGATTTCTTTTGATCTTTGTTGATTTTTTAAGGCCGGTTTTATTACCGGCTTTTTTGTTGTTTCGTAGTACCTACGTTTTAATTTCTAAATTGAGAAACACAATTTATAGAATAAGACGAAATTATCACGAAAGTCTTTAAGTGCAGAGTTTACGTCGGACTTAGCGTAAGATTGTTCCCACAATAGTACAGGTAGACACTCTTTAATGTTTGTGAATTTTCGATTTTACAGTCACGGTTGTATTGAAACCACACTTCTAGCAATCTTATCATATAACTTATATTATATATTTTACACAGATTATGGAGGCGCCCTTTAGCATTTTTTGAAATATTACTTAAGATATGGTCTAGACAACGTTTTTCCAAGTTGGCTTAGTAATATGCTATTTAAAGTTATAGTTGGCTATAATTCTAGTTAATTCGTCAGCGTATGTTGACGCTTTTAATGTATCTATATTAAGGTCTACCGTAATAATTATCTGATGTTTGGTTTTACTTCGTAGTTTATTCATCAATCCTTCAAGATTAAAGAGAAATACGTCCGGCTTTGAATTTTGGTATGCGATATATACATATTATTATACGTTTATATGGCACCAACTCTATACCACAACACCCCAAAACGTAGTCCTTTGTCAGATCACCAAGGAAAGGTTAAGTTTTTAACATCTGTATTATTTTTACAAAGTTACATACACCACCCCTTTTACGTGTTTCCTAGAGTAACTTGATACCATTTTATATGGAGGTAAGTGAATATTTCGTTCGCTCCCAGTTATAATAAGTGTTTCAGAGAAACATAGTAAACCAATATTCACGTTATTACATTTAAGTTTATCAATATTGAGTTCCAAAGTCTTCCGTTTATTAAATAGACATGTTTTAATGAAATACAGTTTATGTGATTTTTCTATTATTGTGATAGTATATGAAGGAAAAAAAAATGTTATTTTGAACAGGTTGGATATCTGCAGAACTTAAGATAGTTAGAAAATATTCATAGATTTTTTTTGTGTAAATTTTAAGTGGTTATATTGTATGTTATGCCTTTTTTATGTATATGCGATCGCCGTCGGTGCTATCTGATATAGTTGTAAACATTGTTGTTGTTCTAAGTTATTAGATACCTGTCTCCGTCATAAATCTTGTCTGTTAAAAAAATTATTTATAGCATTGGTTCCTATTTTTGACGAAATTTGATATTTTTTTATGTTTTCATCTATATGGATAAAATGACAATTACTAAAACAATTACAAATAATTTTAAGGTTGTAATTTAAGAAGTTTTCTTTTAAGTAATGATTATGTAAGACTCCTAACACAATAAAGGTTTTATTTGTCTAACTTTTCAATAGAGAATACCTAAAACACAGAAGTAACTTTTATGCTGTTTTTATCATTTTCCCCGATACATAAAATAATTATGTCATATTAATTTAGGTAATTTAAGTAAATAGAACGTATAGTTCCGTCTGTCATAGCAAAAGGTTTTGTTAGACCATTTATTATGTAGTCTTCGTAATTCGTGTTTTGTCACTTGATAGATAATGTGCTAATCTTACACATTGCTGTGTCCCAAAAATTAGGAGTTTTCTTTTAGTACTTTCTATTTGGCTTTCCACGCAGTTATCGCTGTGTTTTTTTTCTGAATTAATCTTCGCTTTACATAAAAAGCCCAAATCTGTTTATGGAGCTCTCGAAAACTGAGTCGGTATTGTTTCATGGTTAAGCATTGACGTATCAATTGATTTATTCTGATTCGGTTCCTTTTCTTTCTCTTTGGTATTTTTTGTAGTGGGAGAAGAGCATATTTTGGTTAGTTATCCATTTTGATAGCTTTCAGTAATGTGATATCTTACTCGTCTTGAAGCCGGAACAGTTAACCTAACGAGGCTGTTGCTTGCGACGTAAGATTATGTGGAGAAAATAATTTTCATATTATATTTTTTTTTATTTGTATTTACTTCATGTTAACCACATTTATAATTTCCTCGGTAGATATCGACTCAGTTTCTATATACAAATTTTGACTTTAGAATATCTCATTTGATGAGAAGTTGTGACTAAGTTACTTGGGTGTTTAGGGGAATTGTAGATAATGCTTTATTTTCTCTAATATGTAAATAACTAGCGACCCGCCCCGGCTTCGCACGGATGCAATGCTCTACTATATATATATCTAACATATTATGCATGTATTATACTTATAAACCTTCCTCTTGAATTACCCTATCTATTAAAAAAAACCGCATCAAAATCCGTTGCGTAGTTTTAAAGATTTAAGCATACATAGGGATATAGGGACAGAGAAAGCGACTTTGTTTTATACTATGTAGTGATATTGATGGTAATCTATGCTATAACAGATGAATTCAAAATGTTTTTTCATAAAAGTTTGTATGATTGGTATTTTCTCAATTGATCTGAATTTCAATTAAGGTTATGGGAGCAATGGAACATCTCTATCTGACAGCCACATGTCATCGGCATTTTGACAGATCATCAATATTTTGACTACTAATGTCATGTCGTGCCATATCGCTCGTGTTTGTTCAAATTTAGTTTCGAATTATGCAACGCGGTTTCTTTATTTGTATTAATAGTCACATTATGTGTCATTAGATTAAATTAATTGGCAGAAGTTTAGATGTAGCTATTTTCTAAGTCTGCGTTAGCGTGTTTGTAACTTTGAAAACCATTGGATACAAGATAATTGCTTTCGCCACAATTTCTACTTTGCACCATTACAAAATTTTATAAGAAATGAGTTTATGCATCATTTTAGTTGGTGGCATGAAAAGGTTAAATCGTAACTTTTTTGTGAAGACAGAAACATGTAACGTTTTATTCAAGAAAAAGTATTCTTCTCGGGAATTGTTGAAAGAGGCGTACTGCCGCACCAAACTTAAGTGCAGATGTATGTACCAGTAAAATGAGTGTTCAATACTAATATTTTCCATATGACATATTTAAATATTTTTTTCCAAATTACCTGTTATTCTGTCGTAATGTAATCCATCCCTCTTGACACCATGCAAATATATAGTGTGGATAATTAAATAATTATTCCATCTATGTATATAATGTTAACTTTATTAATTACCAACCACTTAAGAAGCTTCAAGAATAGATAGATTAAACATTACTCTGAACATTTTTTATAAGGTATAATTTTTATTGTCTTCCAGCGAAAAAGTTGCCTCAGGATGTTAATCCTAAAGGAGTGTTTGCATGCAATGAGTTAGATCTATCGGAAGTTAAAGTCTATGGGTTTGATTATGATTACACTTTAGCTCATTACAAACCTACTTTGGAACATTTATTATATAACCTTGGAAGAGAAGTATTGCTGGAAAAGTACAATGTATGTGACAATTATAGGTTTGAGATTAGAAACAAGTAGCCTTAATGTCGGTAAACTGAGTGTTTGGATGTGTTCATTGTGCTTTGTGAAAAAATTATTTATAGTCCTGATACATTGTATATAAATTTTGGGAATGTGTTTATTAGTAACATTTTGAATTTGAAAGTTAGATAATATGCAGGTACATTACATGAAACAAAATATTATTTTTAAGTAATGGATGAAACAGCACACTTATAAAAAAATGTTTAAGTAGAGACATGATAGGAAACACCATTGCAGCCTTTTTATTATGCTTTGCTGTGGTTTTATGATGCCTGAAAGAACTATGCCTCACAAAATGTAACTTCATTAATTTTAAATATAGGCATCCTGACGATTTCAGCTTTTGCATAAAAATAAATGTTGCTAGAATTATTAAGTCAGGTTATGACTTATTACCATGACCAGAAACATCTGGCAAACCACCAGAGACTTATTTCTGTTATATGACAAGAGGAATGAAAATCACATTTGGAGGTTAGGTTATGTAAAAAAATATTTTTCACCAACTATGCAACTCTCTTTCTTATAACCCCTCAGCAAGGCTACTTGTTTCTAAACTTTAATCTTATTTTATACTTTATTTATTTAAAAATATTGTGAAAATATGTTAACGCATTTTATTTTTGTGTTTATTTAATATTTCTTTATATATTCTTCTGTATGTGTGTATGTCACTGAACTCCTAAACAGCTGGACCGATTTTGATGCAATTTTTGTGTGTGCTTGAGAGAGTCCCCAGATGTTTTAGATTTCCAATTGGACTCAGTAGGGAATGCTCGAACCAGGCAGGACAACATCTGCTTGGTCTGCTGGTATTCTAATATATATTACACAAATGACTAATTCTGATCTCAATAAATTTCTTGGAAAATCGTAAGATTTCAAATAATTTTAGTATGAATCAGTTGAATTCTCTGGAAAAAAAAATGACCGATTGTTAAGAACTTATTAATTTTTGAACTGTTTTTTATAACTAATATTTTTATCATGATAAAAGTTAGGTAACATAATTTTTTATATTTTAACTTTTTTTAAAGTACTATGTTAAATTGTTAATTTTCGTACTTTTATTATTTTAGTTTTATTATTTTGCTCAAGATGTGGTGGTCATTATTCAAACTGATCTAAAGTAGTGATTAGTGATGTAGTCTTACTTACATTGCCCAATTGTTATGGGTGTTATTTATATAGACTGGCCTTCTCATAGTATATACTATGAAAAGGTGTGATGGGGCTTTTCAAGTTACCTGTGTAATATATATAAAAGCATAGCTTAGATGTTATATAGTTTTAGGTAATAGGGTAGTAGTGATTTAATGTAATGTAGAGATAATTACCATGCCATTTTTTAAATAAAGTTTATTGTAACAATATATCTTTGGCTTATATTAAGAAATAGGTGTAAGTACATGTTTCTGATAACTTTAATACTATCAACTTAGGTGTTCTATACATCCCTAATTATGATATTAATCAAAAGGGCGTAAGGTATTTTTTCTCATTTAATGTTTCCCATTTATTACAGTACCCTGCAGAAATATTGAATTTGGAGTATAAACCTAACTTTGCTGTCAGAGGACTCCATTATGATATTGAAAAAGGCTTGCTTTTGAAATTGGATTCTTTTTTGCAAATACAATTTGGTGCGGTGTATCGAGGCCTCACTCCAGTATCAACAGAAGAAGTTCTTAAACTCTACAGAAATAGAATCATACCTATTGCTTATGTAGAAGGTGATATGAGAGCACATAAAGTAAGTAAATCTTTTTTTCGCAAAATAAATCTTATTCATTAACTTTAAATATTATAATGTTATGATTATCAGACTAATAGAATTTTAGTGAAACCATAGCGTGTGTAATACAAACTTGTGACGCGACGGTACAGTTGACAGCACATAAAACTATACAAACTAAAAATAAAATGATCTTTATTGCAATGGCGTAAGGTACGTCCAAACGGGAAACTGTATAGCTTGATGTGCTATTTATTGTACTTAACTAAGCTTGTTACTATTTATTTTTTTAAGTTTTAATAGTTGGAGGTATTATGATACTGTAAATCTAATATCATATCTACATTTTCTACCTTTTATCACTTTTTTGGCTATCCTATATATAATAGTAGTGTGAAATGTGAAATGCATAAACTGCATTCTATTGTGTATATTTATCAAATGTATAGATGTTGTTGCTTATGGTTATGTATAGTAGCAATCGTAACACTTGTAGGCAATCATTCATTTATGTGCTCCCCTTCTCTGTTGACACAAACTATATGTGACATGCATGACACTGATGTGCAATTGTAAATAATGGGCTATAACTGATCATAGCCGATTTGTTTCCTTTATGGCACAGAGGCATTACGTTACGATATTTTTAAATAGGAAATATAATATATTAGATACATGTTGACTACTAGTCAATTTGACTAATTCTGGAAACCAATTTAGTGGCTGTGTTGAGATCCTTATGGAAGGCCTATCTTCGGCAGTGGGGGCAAGGTTGGTGTGATGATGCTGATGAGTTGTTGATGAAAATTGACTGAGTCTGAAGTAAATAAAGGAAATGAGTATTTAATTATTTGCCATAGTAGAATTCACGTTTATTGCAATTTGATTTTAATTTGTTATAATCTTCAGAGTTTATAATCGGAAGTTTTCTTCGTGAAAGTGATCACTTTGACCAGCAAACATTGAATCCTTCTGACATGCTTTTGACACTTTGTTAATCAGTAGATATTTCGGTACCTAGGTATTTATCTAGAACTTTTATGATACCTTCATCTATACTAATATTATAAAGAAGTAAAGTTTGTGTGTTTGTATATTTGTTAAATTGTAAGGGGTAATCTCGGGATCTACTGAACCGATTTTAAAAATTCTTTCACCAATAGAAAGGCACATTATTGCTGAGTGTCATTGGCTATATTGAATGCTAGAAAAAAATTAAAGAATTTTGTCCACCCGTGCGAAGCCGGGACGGACCGCTAGTTATATATATACCTACTAGCGGCCCGTAATTAACTTTTTGAGTAAGTAACCAGGGGGAATCTAAGTACCAACAGTCATACACAAAACGAAACATACCTTTGCTTTAAAAACGCTATTTTTAAAGCAAAGGTATGTTTCGTGCTCCACTATGGTACTTCACCTAAGCGAGCATGTTCGTCTTTGTAAACTAGTTACCCGAGTAGCTGATCAATCAAGCTTGTTGCTTAGTGTAATATCTATTCGACAATTTGTTGATCGAAGGATGCCTACGAAACTGCCATTGATAAAATGTATTGGGATATTGCACAATTAAGGAGAAATTGTGTTATGGAACATCTGACATCCATCTTCTGATTAGTAATTTCATTACGGGCTTGTAAACATTATTCAAAAATGTTCCTTAAACTGAAATAGAAGTCCGTAAGTGATTTATACACGGAAATAAAGTAACTATCCCATTTTCGATAGATTTTGCTATTTAAAGAATATTTTAATATATAAACAAAACATAGACGAGGACTATCCCGTTGTTAGCAGTGTTTTGCGTATTTGACAATATTACTTTCCCTTTAGGTCTAACTCAGAATGTTGGTAAAACAATTCAATGTCAATTATAGGCAAATCGGGCGAAGATGGTGCACTTGGCAGATTTATTCTCAGTGCCTGAAATGGGGCTACTTTGCAATGTTGCTGAGTATTTTATAAAAAATCACATTGATTACCATCCCGAAATTTTGTTCTTGGATGTTAAGGTAAGTTTGAGTTTATTATGACGTTTTAGGATAAATAAAAGGAGAATGCCCATGACCAGTTTTTTCGTATGATGATTTGTGTCACAATGATTTGCAAACAAAAAAATCGAATAAAAATACTTAAGAACCTCAGTATTTTTTTGAAATTTTTCCTTTTAGGGTTATTATCCTCACTATAATTAGTATTGCAAGTAGGTTACCGGGCATCCGTTTTACCTACAACTAATCAAAACATTTTGTCATTTATGTAAGGGTTGTGCCAAGGTACACAAGTAAATAAAATCGATCGATTAAGAATTAATTACTGTATTCATACTTTTTTTTTGCAGTACTCTCCGACTTTATATATTAGTAAAAATATAGATATTTTTTATTGTACTTAAAACAAGTATTAACCAATAATAAAAAGAAGCAAACGCACCCTAAGAGAGCTCTATATAGGGAACTACCTAAATAGTTTTGCCATATATGTAGTGAAAATTGTTATTTTCTTATTCATCTCAGTGTCGTCACCTTGTCGGCCAAGACAATTAACACTATGCGAAAGTGAAACACCGCTATACGGTATAGGAACCTTACAACTTTTTCGCATTGCAATATGAAATGAGCTTATAAAATATAAAGCAGCTATATTTTATTGCAAAGCTTCGGATTTAGTGGTGCTGAGCTGAGACCTGGGTTCTAGCGTTAGTCATGTTTAATTAAAGTTTTCCTAGAACAAAAATCAAGTTGTCTCAAACCGATGTGGGTTCGCTATCTGGGAAAGTTCAATCGATTGTTTACTTGTAAAAGTGTAAAAGTATTACAAACATTAATTGTAAAATTTTACATATCACTGCTGCCGTTACCGCGACGTATCGTTTTAGCGTGTAGCGGCGTCCCACTCTCCAAATTACGGCCTACTCCTTCGTTTAGTTACTGAGTTATTTTTTTTTGCAGAATTCTGTACAAAGCTGCCATCCAATAATGCATAAAGTTGTGGCACAAAATGTGGATGAATTTATACGGCCCAACCCAAGCCTGAGAAACTATTTCGAAATGTTACAACATTGCGATAAAAAGTTATTCCTTGTCACAAATAGTCCTTTTCATTTCGTGTAAGTAATAAATTAAATACATATATATGAGTTTTTTAAATTTATTTATTGAAACTTTTGGGATCAGGTATTCTGAGACCAACTTGAATTGAGGTATACAGTGTGTTCGGAAGAACGTTAAACATACGAAAATGGGGGGGCGGGTGAGGTGGTCTGTTAGCTAACTAGCCCAAAAGATTGTACCTAGGTCTCGTGATTTTTTTTTATTTCCGGAATTTTTCGCTTATGTGCCTTTAAACCCGTCTATTTTTTTTTCAAGGCCAGATCTATTTCTTTTTTCTTTATTACAATCTTAGTAATCTAAATAATAAATTCATAGGGTCTTTGAAAAAGTTATTATTCTATAAATGAAGCCTTGGTAGAAAACATCGAATAACTTTAGTTACGAAAAAGATATCCAAACAAACATATCAGTAAAAAGCTCGCACTTTAGAGATGCTTTTAACAAATCAGCAGTCATCCATCACTCTTGTTTTTTTTTTAAAATGCAACGCGAAGTTGAGCCTCAAAATTTATTTTAACTCTTTATTTATGTTTGCGGGTCCATAACTTTATTTCTAGCAATGTACAATGTGCAACTTTTAATTTTAAAGGGACCTACCGATCACTTAGATTGTAATAAAGAAAAAAAGAAATAGATCTGGCCTTGAAAAAAATTTAGACGGGTTGAAAGGTACAATAGCGAAAAATTCCAGAAATAAAATAATTAAAATAAACCTTGAGACCTAGGTAAAATCTTTTGGGCTAGTAAGTTAACAGACCACCCCACCTGCCCCCCATTTTCATATGTTCAACGTTCTTCCGAACACCCTGTATAATTACTTACAGTGGCAACCGGAAGTAAAAATTTATGAGTATGTTCCTTTTATGAAGTTCAAAATAAAATTAAGTCTCTATCGGTTTTCCTGTCAGCGTCTTCTTTGATTGGCATTGTGAATATATTGTGATTGTGATTACATATTGATTTATAACGTATAAATTTACAGTAATTAAAACTTAAATACCTAGCTATGTTGACATTAAATTTAATGTAATTTTATACATTATACACACGACAATTATTATTTCCAGCAATGCCGGTATGGAAATGTTAGTAGGCGCCGATTGGCGCGACTATTTCGACGTGGTGATTGTGAATGCGAACAAGCCCAAGTTCTTCACGGAGTTGTCCCGGCCCATACGAGTATTCGATAAACATGCCAATACTCATATCTGGGAGAAAGTAACAGCGCTTGAAAAGGGAATCATTTACTATGAGGTAACTTTCAAAAAGTTATTTTAATATGTTTTATGTGCCTTTATTTGCATTTAGATGCATATATGGTGGTGTAATGGGTGATTTTAAAAACTCCCTTTAAATACGTTTTTTATATTATATTTTGATATAGTGATGGAGTTACACAACCTCTAAGAGTCCATTACAGGAAGAAAAATAACATACCAAAACAAGACTATTTCAAAAATGCTATTACAATATTACATAATAATATTAAAACCCTGTAATTGTTTTTAAACGCAACTCTCATTTGCGTAGGTATATGCG
Source organism: Calamotropha paludella (assembly GCA_927399485.1). Taxonomy (NCBI): domain Eukaryota; kingdom Metazoa; phylum Arthropoda; class Insecta; order Lepidoptera; family Crambidae; genus Calamotropha; species Calamotropha paludella. The sequence goes on along the minus strand of OV656804.1, from coordinate 13,615,270 downwards.
CTAATAAATGCTAAATATTTTTTTCTATAAATTATTGGAGCGGAGCGAGCGAAGTAGGGAATGCAATCCCGCAGCAAAAATTTAATCCATTGCGGGACTGAGAGATCTAAGTCCCACGGGATCCTGGTATTTGCGGAATCCCGCATGATTCTGAGTCATTGAAAAAAGAGAGAAATCCTGTATCATAAATGAAATGCATAGTCGTAATGAGCTTAGTCTTGTGAATACTCGTCCTGTGTAGGTTGGGGACTTCGAGGAGAAGGTGGTTGGTGGTGCCGACGAATTAGAGGTCGACGTCGATACCGCTGAACCTGGTCGAGATGCCTTTCCTGGCGCGGAAAAGTTGCTATAAATCTTATGTTTAGATTTTAAATGAACATGTAAGCCCTTAGTTGAACAACCTGTGGTTTTAATAATTGATTTACACAACTTGCATTTGGCCGTCTGTGAATCATCCGCCATAGAAAAGTATTTCCATACAATAACTGAACTGTCAAAGTCTTTATAAACAATGTTCGATATAATTGAACACTTTTCTAACTGTTCATAGTACAAGAAAAGTCAAATCGTCCTGATTAAATCACTAAAACAAATAAAACTAAGCACGTTATTAGGTTACGTCACAATTACAAATTATAACTGACGAAAAATACCTAAACAAACGCTGCGCGCGTGAAAGAAAGCGACAGCCCTCGCGCCTTACCCACGTCCCCGTCCGTTATTGCCAGAAATCTTTCTCGATTCTAGAACCGAATTAATCCCGCGGAATCCCGCTCGATTTATATGCGGGACTGATCCCGCAAAAATAGTGCGGGTTCCTGGTATCCCGGTATTGCATTCCCTACAGCGAAGCTTCCATGGATCAGCTTCAATAACGAAATATATGTGACTTGGGACTACATCGTGATGGAGTTCCGAATTTTGAAATTCGCATCAAGAGCTTATATTTTCAAAACCACCTATTCGCTCCAATATATGGTGCTAGCAAAGCTTTATGCTTAACGACTGCATCGACCTATATTCCGTCGTAGTATATTCCGTCGGCGCAATTGAACGTGAAATTTATGAGATTATATTACTATAAAAGTTAACATAGTAGAAAAAATAGATACTGAAGTTCAATGACTTTACTAAACTAAAATTTTCCATGTAGGTGTAATTTCTTTTATGAAATTGAGTTAAATTTTGTTTGTTTACCGTTTTCTCCTATTATCTTGTTAAGGTTGCTATTCCACCACGGCACCACCATAGCTAGTGCGAGCTAGGTGAGTGGCCGATTAGTAAAAAAAATCACCGATAGCTGGCAAGCAAAATTAAGTCATATTTAAAGAAGTATTTCTCAAAATGCGTACATACTTACTTTTCCTGTTTCAGAGTATCTATATTATGATATATTATGTATAAGTAAATAAATAACATTTGAAAAATTAAAAAATTAAAATAGTGTAGTAATTTTAAGATATTCATGTAATTATGGCTTTGTGTAACATGTAGGATTAAATACTACAAAATCAATTTCAGGGCACTGTAAAACAACTGCAAGACTTGACGGGATGGAGTGGGCACCAAGTGCTGTACTTCGGAGATCATCCATACAGTGACCTCGCTGACGTCACGCTCGAGCACGGTTGGCGCACGGGCGCCATCATCAACGAACTAACGGTCAGTTACAAATGTTAACTCTACTTCAAGATACTTGACGTCCTTAAAAGACCATTCAGGGCGGTAGTCTTTCATGGATTGTAAAAAATGGTTAATTTATTTCTCACTAGCCACACGCGTTGAAAGTGGTGAGTTTTCTTTTAGATGTTACTTGGTCTATAACGAGCGGTCTGTCTGGTTGACTAATGTTTTCCCGAGTATTATTAGAAAGCATAAAATAAGTTTTTTTAATACATGTTTTTTTGCCGTTGGCTTGTCTAACATATGGCCAAAAAACCTTTTTGTTCTGGAAAAAATAGTCATTTCATTAAGCTGTTAACTTAACGATAACTGTATGACAAGTGAATTTTTAATACTAACAAAGTAGCAGTGTGAAGCGCTGTTGTAAATAAATAGTCGGCATATATGCACTCTTGAAGCTTGAACAGCCGTACATTTCTTTTTTAATGTTCTTATCCATAATAGTAGTTTACCATAACATTAATATGATTATGAATTTAGGTCTTTAATTTCGGGTAAATTTTGGATCACCTAACTATGGATATTCATAGGGGTTGGAAACTAGGTTTGTGACTTAAAACAAGCGATCTAGCTAGGATGATTAAGTACGGGCATGTAAGTGATGGACCATCTATGTCTGATCATTGACTAAATAAATTCACATAAAACATATCAAACAAACGCGAAACCGCCTCATTTAGGGATTCAAAAACCACAGACTGGAATCATTACGGACCAGAACTATGTGATAACTACTGGAATACACTGTTGATTAAGTTACCGAAGCCATTAAAGCCTCCTACGAGAAGAGCTGTCCTCTTAAAAGCATGAGGAAAAATAAAATACCATAGTGGGTCAAGAAATTCAGTGTAAAACAATACTGGTCTGTGTATAAAAAAAATGACAACTTTACACTTAGGTAAACATGGTACTTCACCATCACTGCTGTCGTACTGACCTTTCTACAGTTTACTACCACTGCGGATTGATACCTATAGATTGGGTGCTTACGACTGTAAATAAGTTGCAAGCAGTGGCTTACTAGTCTTACTAGGTACGCAATATAATTCCTTTTTGGTTACTCATATGTTGACTAGCCTTTGCGAATGATCCCTAATTTTCTTTATCGTAACCGGTATAACTGTTAAAATATTATTTAAATCGCATTTATATTTTGTTTTAGCACGAAATCAACACATTGAATACAAGATCATTCAAGGAGAATGCGAACTGGCTTCAGATGTTGACACAACTCATAGAAGATCACCAGGACTACAAGGAGCCCGAAGCGGTAGAAGTTATCACCCAGTGGATGGGGGAAAGGGATTTCATTAGGTATGTACAGTTTAATCACACCGCAAATGCTTCCGTCAATATTGTATGCAATAAATAAGATCTCAGGGCAAAAAAACATCGTAGAGAGAATAGTCATAACCAATGCGTATTGATGTGTACTAACGACTGCAGATGCAGCCTCAGCCAACGGCTGAGGTGCCTCGAGGTAATAAATTTTTTCGTGCCCGACCCTGGCAAAAGTTGCTTCAACTCCATAATCTTAGGCAGTACGCGCTAACCACTGCGCGATCGAACTGCTCAAAAGCAACAACACGTTGTTCTATCTAAACTGAGTAATGGTAACTTTTTAGAGTATTCTTATACATACATATATGAGATTCATAACTCATACAAAATTTATATTTGATTAGGATGCGTATATGTTTTTCTTTTACTTAATTATATGCTATAGTTATACAGTATTCCCTCAGCATGCCTCTCTGTAAAGTTATAAAATATAAAGCACTGTGATTGGCTGTAAATAACGGCTTGTGTTTGCCTTTCATGCCGACGGATTGTAGGAGTTCTTATCTCGCTTCCAGGAACGAAATCAAAGCAGTGTTTAATCCACAATTCGGTAGCGTGTTCCGGACATACCACAATCCTACCTACTTCTCCAGAAGACTCTTCCGATTTGCCGATATTTATACATCTAATATAACGAACCTACTAGACTATTCACTGACCCACACATTCTACCCGAGACGTGGTGTCATGCCACACGAATATGGCTCTTACTTTGTTTGATCAGAGCCCTCCTTAGCATAAAGCGAAATCAACTATTTAGAAATATTTTTGTACAGTATGTCATCTATATGTACAGCCAAAAAAAGATATTTTGAAATAATCTATTTGTTGTGAAGTTCGTGTATGTATATTTAATATTTTATCTAATTTTACATTTGTATAGTTAATATTTAAATATAAAATCCATCTATCTTTAAGCATTACTGTCAATATCATAACACATTTTTTAATGTATAAACTTTGTTTTTATATTTACTTATACATATCATTTTATTGTAATCCATAGTCTATTGTGGTTGATAAAATTTCAAGAATATCTTTAAAATTGTTGTATTAAAGTAAGTATTCAACCAATTGTATTCTAGTCAAATGTATTTGATATTGTCTCATGAAATGCCATTAATTTATAGGTTTTGAATTTCTAGTTTTGATAAGTCATTTCAAAAACCGATTGCTTTTTTCATGAATTCTTATAGTAAAATATACCGTATTTCTTTTAGTAAGTTATAATTAGGTATCAGTGTTGGCAAAAATTTAATCTGATTAACGATTAAAAATTACGATTAAAAATTTAATCGACAGTATCACGATTAAAATTAATTAATCGTAATCATTTTTTCCCGATTACGATTATTAATCGTAATCATTAATCGTTAATCACGATTAAAAATGTATGATTATTAGAATGGGTACAAGTTTAAAAAAAACTAGTTAGTCAGATTTTTTGTTTGAGTATTTATAAAAATCACAGGAGTCATTGATTGATTGTTACATTTTGTAATTAAATCTTTATATAAAAAATACTTAGATAAATGATTTAAATTATATTTCATAAGCACTCTCTTCTCAAATAATTCGTCTGATATTTTGTGTGACCCAGATATATTTATCATGGTTGCAAAGGAAAACATTTTTTCAACAGAACCGGAGGATGGCATGGGTGTGTTATATATCATAAACACTCGTTTTAAAATCGTGTAGCGTTCTAAGGTTGGCAGGTTATGTTTTATTGTCACGATCTCACAATAAAATTGCCGACCAATTCACAATGGTTGTACAACGCCATCTTGTGAATTTGTGACGGACCATCTAGCTATTTCAGCTTAGAATATATAGGCTGTGATTTTTTTTCCTTCATAATAAAAACTTTAATCTGCTTAATCAAATTAATGATTAACGATTAGTGATTAATTTAACTAATCACGATTACGATTACTATTTTAATCGCGATTAATTTAATCATGATTATGTTTAATTCGATTAAACTTAATCAAATTAAGCAATCGATTAAAAAATTAATCGATTAATGCCAACACTGTTAGGTATATAGTTAAAAGTTATTAGTATGTTTTTAGAGTTGATTTTTAACCCAGATAAAACTTATTTTTCAAATATCTTATTATACTGACAAATTCCATTATGTTGTTATTACCTAATTAATGCTCATATGTAACAAGTGGTATTTCTCATTCATTGGGTAACAATTTATCTGATCGATAAGCTATACAGCTTATCGATACAGGAATAATCCTATCATGGTCATAATTTTGTTAAATGGTTTTTGTATTCTCATGATTAATAAGAAATGTATCAAAGTTCAGACAATAATACTTACTGAACATTTTAAATATACTAAAATTGTCTACTGTTAAGCGAAAGTAAATAAGGCACTGTTATATGCATAATATATAAGGGACACTATTGTAAAATATAGTGGGTATGTGTTAAAATAAGTAAAATTATTATATGTGTAGGGCTTTGCAACCAAAAGTTTTGTATAGATATAATGATAAGACGGATAAGTATCAATCGGGAAATCACCGAATGTATATGTTTAAATAATGTTGCCACCTATATAAGGACTGGTTATCTTTTGATAATTTTTTATATGACGTAAAAAGGCAAAGACGTTGAGATATATCACTATATAGAATATTAACAAATAAAACCGAACAAAATATTTACGTTTGGTAAATTTATATTGTACTAATTTTGTTGGAAAATTCCAAACTTGAATAACATTGGTGAAGTTTGATATTTTTGTATGCATCGACATGCACTTGGGTCCAACCTCGTGTCAGATCTAGTAATACCTACTGCGTTCTAGAACCAATTGTTTATGTCACTTACTCCACGTTACCCTCAAAGTGGCTTACAGAATTTCTTTCTAATAAATATTCTAGTCATTTATATCAATGTAGTAGAAAATATATTTGAATTATATACATAAGACACGGGTCAATTAGATCTTTTTGTTATTAAGGCATTTGCCCCTAACAGATTTATGAAGCATATATTATAACTCAAGATATGTCGTATAAAAAATAGAAAACTGTTATTAATGGAATATTTAGTAAGCCTAGTTTTGGTAAATTTTAAGATCTTATGCAAATAGTAGATACCTTTTATGATGTGCTACGTAGACAATAAATGAATGCGTCACTAAAAACTTCTTCATTCCTTTTTTCAAAGTCCTTATTTTAACAAAAAAAAATAACTGTTCGAGAATATCCAACCTTATTAGTGCAATTGCAATTGTATATGATAATTTTTACTTATCTTAATATGTCCACGACAGAGTCGGATTATTACTTAGCAAAAGTAGGCATGTGCCTTGGGCTCGATGTTAGAAGGGATGCACGCGCGAAATTTTTGAAAAAAATATGCCAGGTAGTCCCATTATCACAGGCGATCTTTTTAAGAAAACCAGCGTAACCTTACTCACACAACTTTAAATCGCGATAATATTCCGATTGGTTAGAAAAATTGAAAACGTTAAAGCATATATCACAATAGTAGTTTATGATACTGTTGCATAATAAGGGTTCTTATAACATGAGTGTGTTTTAAAAAAACGAGCCGTAGGCGAGTTTTTTTATAGCATCACACGAGTGTTATAAGACCAAGTTATGTACAGTGTCATACACTACTTTATCTACTCTCATACTATAATATGTAAAACAATATTGCAAATAAAACGCTGAATATAACAACAAATTTATTTAAATGTCAAATGTTGGCGCCAAGGTGCAAACATCAATTGCGCATGCGTGTTGCGTCGGTCGTCGAGGACTCGTTCATTGAAACCTTTTTAAAGTAGAGGTTCAACCTCCTTGGTCCAGCTGGAGGTTGTATAGGTGTATCGTTATGATAAAAAAGTTATATTATGTTACAGGTGTCCATACAAGACCTGTATCGTAATGAAACTTTTTTTTTATTATTTTTGGCCTGTACGTAATGTTTGTCATAAGCATTTTGTTTTCAGTTTTAGAATCTTTGTATTATAGTATTAGAGTAGATAAAATGAATTATATCATATTCTACCCTCTTTTCGTATATGCTCCATAATAAATAACAACTTACTTCTTTGTTCTAGTACAGCTTTTGGATACAAGATGGCATTATAGTTATGCTATTAGCAGCACTGCTTTAAGCATACTGTACCTACAATCACACTCTGGAAGGCTCGCTTCAAGTTGAACAAATTATCAGGGTTGCAAACAATAAATAGTGATATTATGGATATAGTTTAAAGTTTTAATGAAAATAACGTAGGCAATTATATAAGATAAAGATAAAATTATTTTTATTCAATATGACCATTTTCATTGCATGTATTGAACGTCAAAGTTTCACCATGGTTTTTCTTTTATAACGATCTTTACACCTTTCTTACCTATCTTTGTACACAACAGGTTTTAATGTTAAATTGAAAAAAAAAACAAAAATACGCCTTCTAAACCTTTAATATACTATATTTATCGTGTCATGCTTTCCAAAATAGTTTTCAAAATCATATCCATTAAATACTTAACTTTTACAATATTAAGCAATAAAAATAAGTAAATTAAAATTACAATTCCATGAAATTAGTTGCAAACAATATTCTATATTGGTTGCAATGTATCTTAAATATACTACTTATCGATATCTATGATTTACACGTAATCTGGTGCATTACTAATTGAGTAGCTGCAATGACGAAAAAGCATGCTTTCAGTAATTTGTAGAAACTTCTAGAAAAAGAAAACTGCACATTAAAAACTATATTTGAACTTCTCAAAAATAAGGTCGAGTTTTTTTTTTCATTTCTAAGAACTCAATATAGTCAATTTACAATGTTAATGAAAATACCGGAAAATATTCACAACCGATTATACGTTACGCCTCATTTGGATAAATAAGTCCTTCGACTATCATTTTTACACCTCAAAACTGCATAGAATGGCATTTTTCTATTTTTTTGCTATATTGTTTCGCGTAGAGTTTGCGATCCCGACTGAGTAAGCAGAAGGTCTAAGTACTCTGTTACGCATACTTGAGTTTACGTGGGTACCGCCCACTTGCGACTTCTACTCCTTTTTACTGTTCTGTGGTTCCTATGCACCTACTCACAATATAAAAACGCACACACGTACACACATTGATATAAACACATATATAGTATATATACTATCATTTACATAAAAATATGTATAGATAATTTGTTTCATTTAAAATTACAACTGCTGTCTATTTTGCGGAGGAGCCAATAAAAACTTACTTTTTTACGTCGAGCTTCCAAAGCGTACTCTGCCTTCTTAATTATTCCTATAACGCTGTTTTATATATAAACATGCACCTATACGATAGTATAAAGCAGAATCGTTTCCCTGTTTCTGTCCCTGTGTACGCTTAGACCTTCAGATCTTATATCACTATCATTCAGTTAATTTCTCCCAGGTGTTTCTTCTTTTATACTTCAGAAAAGATAGCTTATATTATCTGTGACATATGTCTAACCGTCGGTTCCAATATTCAAAAAACTATCTGTTCTAGTTACGCATAGTAGTATATAATGCGAGGCGTAAGCTAAAACCGTTCCTATATAAAACTTCTTGTAAGGCAACTTACCGTCCGGCTTGCTACTAACGAATGGACGGGCTATTAGTAAGAGACAGTTAGCGTTTTGTACGGAGATGACTGTTAATGCCGTTCCAATAAATATTTTAAACTTCAGTATATCTGTCAAGATTACTATTAGTAATGTCATTCAGTTCCATGCCATTTTCGGTTGGTTAGTGTCTATTTCACTGTTTTCGCTCTGCCTATAAAGCTGCAAGAAATATGAAGAAGAAGAAATATGTCGAGTGGAATAAGTGACAGATATTAATTAATAATCGGAAACCAGTGAGACGGATTCAGAAGAAGATAATAGGCGTGATAGATTGTGAGGCGTGAGCGACGCCGGGTTCGTACAAATTTCAAGTGAAATTTCGACTCAATAAGGATTCTGTTGAACAGTAACTACTTGAAATTAGTTCGTGTTGTATATAATATGACAATCATTGTAGAGGAGAGCGGGTTGAAAGTGCCGATTTTGACAAATCCCTAGATAAATCGAGTAAAATGAATTATGTGGTTAATAGCTCTAGTCTATCTTAGGTGAAATATAATCTAGATTTTTAATTTATACCAAGTTAAAGTGCTTTTTGAATAATTTTATCTAGAGAATCATATTTTTAAGCAGTGGTCGTATGGAACTACTGACCCCTCGCTCTGGGGCAAGTTGTGCCTCAGCTGAGGTCAGTTGTGCCATTCATAATACTTGGCCTTTAACATTAATTATAATTAATAAAAAACCACATAATTTTACAGATTTCTTTTTATTTTAAAAAACATTTTTATAAACTTTAGTTTTTATACTCAAAATCAGTAAAAGAAACAACTAAAAATGACTCTTTTGTCTATCAGATACGAAAAGTATCGTCTACATTAATATTTCTACTTTATTTAAATATAAATGAGATCTATAAGAGAAGGTTATTAAAAATAACTGTTTACAAATTATAAGTACTGGGATTACTCAAATACTCCCAATACCTTATATAATTCAGACTTGAACTAGGTGTGATCAGTAAGTTTATCATTAAAATAAATATAAATAATAAAAAATTTACTTACATGTCAGATGACTGATCGGAATAACAATTAGGACAAACATATGTTACGCTTTCTTCATCATCTACACATTGCAAATGAGCCCAATTCTTGTATATGCTACGTTCTATCCATTTTAGCGTTGTAGGTAGTGCTGTAGCGTTGTATGACATATTTCTAATTCACGCGCAACGGTTTTTAATTTGCGCACCTTGCGTTGCCTTCCTTAATGACTGCGTCTGCGGCCCTTTGTAGAAGATCCTGTGAAATAGTGTGTTTTTCTCTTGTATATTCTCATCCTGTCAAACAAATCAATAAAACTCAGTAAAGGATAATTGGGGGCTGGTTGTGCCGCGGCACAAATGACCCCGATCGTTAGGCACTTTTTACCCCGTTTCAATAATATTATCATTCTATCACACACCAAAAATCGATTTGTACAAAGTGTTTAAATTGCATTGATTAATAATGTTTGATAAATTATAAAAACATAAGCAAAAATAGCAAACCCATAACACCAAAAATATTAACTTGAGACCAAAAAGTATGAAGGAAAAAATATTTACTCACGTGGTGCTGGGGGATCATAACACACAGCCAGTAGGTACGCGTCTCGGGCGCAATTAATATGAGCGCGGCGCATGCGATAGATTGCCAGGCCGTCGGACGCAATACGAACTTATATCTCTATCTATTTTTTAGAAATTTGCATCGGCTCTACTTACCCCCGGCACTTTCAACCCCGCCCTCCCTATATTAAAATGTATTTTCAATACGCCAGGTACATATTTTAATGAATAATACCAACTGTCAGTGCTAAACTAAACGAGAGTCGATTTTACTTTTTCTTTTATCTATTTATTGCAAATTATAGTTTTGTAATGATGTTGATATATAAACAATTCTCCGACAAATATCACGTCTCATAAAAATTACAGCTTGAAAGTAACATCACCGATCCGGAACTTTGTACTGTTCCAGACGCAAATGTTGATACAGTTTTGCCTCGACTAGTAAGCTATATTTTCTTAAGTTGTACTAGTTGTAATTTTTAGTCTATGGCCGCTAGAGAGGCGCCGAAGCGGTGCTTGCCTAGGGCGCTCTCGACATTTAATCCGCCTGTGCCGTGAGTTGATACATACTTGTTTTACAATTTTGAATAGAATATCGTAAGCATGAGATTTTGCACGTGTCGTTACCAAATTCCTACCGTGCCAAAGTTCAGTTAACCCTTTCAACGCTAAAGTTTGAATCAACATTTTTTTATCATTTGTTTTGTTTTGCCTACTTGAACTTATTGAAGCCCAAGTAAATTCCTTCTAATCGTTAATATCTAAATAATAAAGATTAAATTGATAGCAAACTAATACGTTGTTTTATTTTTATAAAAAAATATCCTTTTCTTAGTCCCAAACTAAAGTGACTTTTACCTGAGTTTCCGATGCTAAAGTCCGATATATAAGATACAGCGAACGCTTGGTGCAACGGTAGCGATCCTGTCTTTCACACCGAAGATTTGTTAGCTACCCATCCGAACTGTCAATGCCCAGTATGTGGCGCGTTATGGCCAATTCTCCCTCAAATGTTTTCATCCATAGCACAAGCCTGTGCCTCTGAAAAAGTATAGACTTGAAAGAAACAGAGACAGTAATTTAGACAGAGTGCTATTAAAGCATTCATAATAAACATTCATCTATAATGAGATTTAGTAAATTTAATTGAAATTAAACAGATTGGAATATAATAGCAATGCAACTTTCTAACCAATAACTATATTGATAGTGTCGCCTCCCTAGGACAAACGCGTGGCGGTGAAAGTTTGAATAATGTGGTCTGCCGAATTTCTTAATGTAGCGAGATATTGGGTTTGGTTCTATAAAATCTAAACTACAAGATTCTGACTATTCAAAAATTGTATAGTAAAGTTATTCTTACTTTCCTTCTTACTAAAGTCTGACATAAGTAACAAGTGTAAACATCTGTCATATTAATTTATCGGCTTTGTCGTGCCATTATAATTTTCACTAAAATAGAGGCATTAGATTATCTACCCTAAAATATAATAATATATAGCAAAAACGGACAAATTACAAATTTAATGTTTGCAACTAGTTCCAATTGTAAAATATACTTATAGGTAGCCATTGCTGTGTTGTTGTTATAACTATATTAAACCGTTTCAATAGAATTAAATCACTATGTTGTTTGTTTGTCTTTTCAACTAGTATATGCAATTCAAATGTTATCGTGTAGGCCGTGACCTAACTGAGATAATTCCGCAATTGCTTTAAAATTATCACTTATTTATACGTTAAATTTTAAAGAAAACAACGTGTCGGTATTGTTTAAAGTTTATTTACAGAGAGAGCTAGGTCATTAAATAATAAAACAGACGCTAAAACCAATAAAAAAAAATATCGCAGTAAATTCCAGAGACATCACTAACGTCAACGATAGAATTCAAAACAGTTTTGTAAAGTTAATTTGTAAAATAAAAAGTACCTAGTATAAACTAGGAATATCTACTATTTCATTTCACATAAAATGAACTGAAATCTTGATTAATAAGATAAATTATAGAACAGAGAAAGTTATCAGGATTGAATGGTACATCATGGAGATAGGATATGGATTTAAAATCGTTGACGTCTTTAAAAAATACAAAGCCAACTGGATGTAAACTTTAACCCGAATAACAATTAATTTAAATGTTTCACAATTTGTTCCATAGATGTTTATATAGTACCATTTATATAAGTCTATACATATAAGAATCTTAAAGTTGAACAGCTACCCAAAAACTAGTTGAATCAGATATAATTTGATTAGAATACTGGATATGCTGTATCGATGAGTTTTACGTTATCTGCTTTGAGGGTTTTTGTCTGTATGGTGAACTGGACGTTGTTGTAGCGGAGTCGGCAGGGCCGGTCGGGACGTGCCATGAAACAGAGGGTATACAGTGCTGTCTCGAGCTCAGGTGATGTTCCCACGAACATGCTTACTTCAGGCGCATCTTTTGTGTTGCTCAAAACCGAGTGCTGCTTGAGAATTAGCCCTTTCTGGAAAGGTGTTACAATTTTCTTATTGTTTGATACAAATAATAGTTTATTGCTATGTTGATTAGCTATCATGATTAAAATTGACTGCATATATAGAATTCACTGTTTATTAAGTTCTTTAATGTTAAATGTCAAAATGTATGTTCAGCTTCCTGTAATGTCAAATTAGCGAAAATAGAATAAATATTGCAGTTTTAGCTCAAAATCGTTCAAAGGATTACATACTTTAGGAGACTAGACATTGTCAGCTAAAGGGGCAAGAATTTAGAGATAAGTTAGAATTTACAAGGGCTGTTCTTTTATTATGTCAAGTCTGTCCCGTACATAAACTAGATATTTTGGTAGACGTTTATACAGGGCGTCCCAAACTTATGGGACATGAAGGGGAAGTACCTTAAATATCGTAGATAGTGAATTTTGCTCAAAGAAGACTTTATGTTATTTTTAAAAGTTAGTAATTCTGCATTCATAGATTTTCTAAAAATTACTTGCTTCGTCTGGGAATCGAACCAACTTAAATGTCAAAAAAAAATCACCCTACTTTTATGATGCCAATCGAAAGAATAGCTAAAAATAATAAATTAATGTAGTTCTAAAATTTGAAAATGGAACAGTCTGTGCGAGCGTTGAAGGCAAATTTAAAACGAAAATAATGTTGTTCTTAAATTTGAAAATGGAACAGTCTGTGCGAGCGTTTATTTTTCGGATATTGATCTGTTTAGTCTTAATTCACTTACACAAGTGTTATTGTGTTAATTTATTGCGAACATGGCATATCAAGTAAGTTTTGATCTAATGGAAGCATATTTTTTGAATGATAAAGATATCTCTAGAAGTTTGCGGTGGTATAGCGTAAAATATCCTGATAGACAATTACCGTCTCGTAAAGTTTTGAAAAGGCTTGTGAACAATTTGAAAACTCTGGGACGTTTCGATAAACGCCCAAGAGAACCACAGCAAGAAAACCGTACGATCAACGACGAAGAACTTGGTATTTTAATTTACTTTTCGGCTTTTCCGAAAGCATCGGTGAGAGAAGGAGAACATGAAATTGGAGTTTCGAAAAGCAAAATACACCGTGTATTAAAAAAACACGGTTTTAAGAGTTATGTTGAAGGACGATTGGTTCAAAAATTACTTCCGGGCGATACAGAAAGGAGAAGAAATTTCTGTCTTGATATCCAGGCACGCTTGCTCGAAAATCCAAATTTTTTGGATAATATTATTTGGACAGACGAATCTAACTTTAGCAATAACGGTATGTATAACCGCAACAATAATCGTATTTGGTCTAAAGAAAATCCCCTACGAGTCACTGAAACGAATAACCAAGTGCGTTTTTCACTCAACTGTTGGTGCGGACTTTTAAAAAACCGGGTTTTCTTAATCCATTTTTACCAAGGAACCTTGAACACGGAAAAGTATTTAGGAATACTTCAAATTTTAAGGGATAAGATAAGAAATCTTTCCGCGGCGGAGCAAGAAAACTTAATTTTCCAACAAGATGGAGCTCCGGCTCATAATAGTCGGAGAGCAGCAGATTTTCTAAATGAATGTTTTCCTACATGGATTGGTACAAATGGACCGATTAGATGGCCGGCCAGATCCCCGGACCTTACACCATTAGATTTCTTCTTTTGGGGATACGTGAAAGATATGCTATACAAAAAGCGATACGAGAACGTGGGCGAGTTGCAAACAGAATTGTGCCATATCACATCGAGCGTTCACCATAAAATGATAAGAAAATCAACAGGCAGCGGACTCATTAAAAGATTGGAGATTTGCGTAAGACAAGAGGGATCACATTTTGAGCATTTAATTAATTAATTTACAAAAAAATACCTACTTAATTGACTACGGCAGTTTCATGTATGTTTTTAATTTGATTAAAATATTAATTTCACGTTGTTCCTTTCTTTTAAAAAACCATGTAACTTAAGCATAGTTATTATTTTTTAGCTATTCTTTCGATTGGCATCATAAAAGTAGGGTGATTTTTTTTGACATTTAAGTCGGTTCGATTCCCAGACGAAGCAAGTAATTTTTAGAAAATCTATAAATGCAGAATTACTAACTTTTAAAAATAACATAAAGTCTTCTTTGAGCAAATTTCACTATCTACGATATTTAAGGTACTTCCCCTTCATGTCCCATAAGTTTGGGACGCCCTGTATACTGAACGCTGTAAAATAAACTAAATAACATACTGGTTTCCTAAAATGTCAGCTATATACTTTTTAAGAGACCACCTAGTCAGTGCAAAGGAGAATATTATAGAAAATAATATTAGACGAAGCTCCTGACCTAGCTATACTATAGGTGCAGAAAGAATTAAGTATTATTGATTATACAGTCAGACGGCGGATTCATTTGTTTGCCCAAAGTTAATACTTACACCAGCGAGGTCTAGTTTATCGATGTATCCCAAGTAGTTAGCCTTTTGGTCCAACTCACGCTTGGCGAAGAACAGCCAACTATGAAGTCCTATAAATAGATGAATAGATTTCTGATTATGTAAAATAACGAGATCGTAATATGAGGTCATTTACTTTCGTTACTTTTATGTTACGGTCGGGCCTTTGTTATTCTTGCATCAATGAGAAGGACCGAAAGATTCCTTTGCCTATTATACTTTTTGTAACCTGTACGAGACACGGTAGCACGTTTACTATTATTATGTTGTTCCCGTCAAATTAATCCTATTTATTACACATATATATTCCTTGCATGTTAATATATGACGACATAGTTCGACACTCGTCACTTGTAGGTACAATTCCGAAGGGGTTGTAAATCCAAACCCTTTGATGATAAAATCTCGATCATAGTTTGAATCTCATATTCAGCCCGAGTAACATTAAACACCACCTGCAAATCATGACTTTAAGAAATAGTATCTTCTAGTTCGTCACATTTATAAACTGACACGATTAGGTTCACATCATCGTATGTTGTGAAATTGTGAACCTTATCATAGCTCGGCCTTGACAAAAATTTACTAAATTACTTAAGCGTTGTTTTGCACTTGTTGACATCCGGTCCATAAAGGAGTTTTTTATTAACCTTTGCAATAAAAGCTGGTTGACTGTGTTAGGCGGTTCACACACTAGAGACGCGTCCCGCCGCGGTGCGCGTAGCGACAGAAAGCGACGGGGCGACTACCCGCGCGTTCCCGCGTCGGCAGTGTGTTGTCATAGGCGTGTTTTCTATATTAATTGAGATTCTTGCATACAATCTTAAAATCTGCGGCCACGCGCTACGCGACGGGGCGCGGTGTAGTGTGTTAACCGCCTAAAACTGTATAACAGATTTTCATGTAATGATTAACAATGATTAATTTATTGGAGTCAAGATTTAGTCCCCTGGCTGCCTTCGATATGGTCCACTGCGAATTTTTTTTTTCATAGATAATTTTATACATATTTACATAATTAGATTGGTGTAGATTACCTACAGCAGGACGTACTTACAAGTATTTTATGTCAAATTTGTGTGGACGTCGCTCTTTAACCTATTTTTTGTGATGCAACTACAATTTGTTTTACTAGTGCTACATATCATTACTTGATGCCAAATTTCATGATTCTAGGTCAACGGAAAATACCCTATAAAATTTGATTCTCTTGGATGTCGAAATATATTTTTTTGCAGCATAAACGGCTGTATATTTTTTTATAGTTAACTTAGAAGTTTGAGCTTCAAGGAACTGTGGACTTGAATATGTAGTTTTAATTTCTTCTCGATACCTCAACGCGTTCCCGAGAAAAAGGGTCTTGACAGAGATGAACGGATAACAAAGTGATCCTAAAAGGGTTCCGTTTTTTCCGTTTGAGGATCGGAACCCTGAAATGGTACATCGCCGAATTATGTTGGACTATTTTGAAGCCCCATTTTTGAATCGTCCGTCTCGCGTTGAGCGTTCATTTTCTACAAATTTTCATCCGACATCGTAAGTTTTCTATTATTGAAAACCTTCGTCTGCAAGGAGTGGTCTTAGCTATTCTTCTTGTATACGATCAATGTAGAACGAATGGAACATATAATTAGGTACTTGGTAATGGAATATATAATTAGTAAAATGTAAAAAGGGTAAAGTTTATTATTTCGTGACAAGGCAATCCGTGTGTTTGACAGAAAAAAACGCTTGAGAGCGCTTACCAGCGCTGAAAAACAAACTATACCAGTTTTTGGCCAGGACACGTTTGCTAACTTCAGTTGCGCTGACACAATCCGACATTTTACTTATTATCGCTTAGCGATCGCCATTTTGCTTACAAGTGCTCTCAAGCGCTTTTTTCTGCCAAACACAAGGGTTGATTCATAAATAAGGAAAATCGATTTCATTTAAAAAATATGGATGGCCCCTGGTCCTAGAAATACGTGCGCGCGAATAGCGTTTCGAATATACTCTTTAGTGAATCCTTTTTTATAAGGATGGATGGCGAGTAACTTGGATATGATTTTGGTGATAAATCTGTTTACAGCACATGTTTCTAACACAACTCTGAAATTCTAACAGTTTTGAAACTGATAACTATGACTGTTATTTACCTAAAGGAAGTACCACTTTATTATCTAAATGAATTTGACTTTTGTAAATAATATAAAACATTATTCACAATGATGATCGAAATATAAGCAACTAACCGAGAACTTCATCGGACTTGAGTTCCGCCATGAAGATGTTCTCGAAGGCGCAGCTGCATTTGCAAAGGCCGGTCCAGTGACGTGCGTACTTTGTGAACCAGATCTTCTTCAATATGTCTACTTGCTCGGGGTATTCGTTGAATTGAGCCAAACCTAAAATTAAGGACGAATTACTACACAATATTCGAAAACAAAATCTATACCTACAGCTACGATTTCGTGGTAGTTTTCCAAATCGGTTCTATTAGTTGTAAGTTTATCTAGGTAATTTGACAGAAGAATTTGAATATGGTTAGAAGAAAAAAAGCAAAATTATATGCTGTATCTACTTTATAAAATTTATTGATGTAACGTTTCTAGTGATACAGAAACCCAACAGATTTTCTGATAGGTACCACAGGATAGAACCCATAATTTAAATTTATTATTTTTAATAATCACTCCCCCAAAGGTTTATTTACAGAACTTTATTATAATAAAATTTTATATTGGATGTAACTGTAATATACAACTTCCAGGCATTCCTTCTAAACACTAGTTTTAACCGTAAAGTGCGTTGCCAAGCGGCAATAAGTAAATGATCAATTAAAATACACGTTACCTTTGCTTACAAGGAATGTCATGAGACTTCGCACAGGGCCAGTAGCGAGAATGGTGTTGATATAGGTTACTTGTTCAGTTTCCTCCTGCAATGACGTCATGTATAAGCTTAAGTATAATAACTACTACTAGTTCATTGGTATGTACAGCTCGTATCAGAATGCAAGTTCACTGGTATGTACGTAGCTACTTAACTATATGGAGACTTTCATTAAGTACTTCAGTATTTAAATTATTTTAATAGAAAAAAAAGGCTCGGATCATAAATGAATTTCGACTGGTGTTCACAAGGCTCTGTAGCTCAATTGGGAGAGCATTAAGAGACTTCCAAAGGTTGCGGGTTCGTTTTGTTCGTTCGTTGATTTTTTCTAGTATTTTTCTATTGAAATATTTTATCTTATAAGACAGCATTGAAAAAATGCAAAAAATATATAAAATTATAATACTTCAGTATTTGTTTTCTGTAGCTATTATATAGCGTTCTTTTAAAACGTCTAATAATACTTTAAATGTTTGGTTGAATATGACCAAGTAAACAATAAAGATATATATTTTTTGAAAATTTTCGAATTATATTTCTTATCACAAAAATGTTAACTATTACTTACATTTGGAGTGACGAACTCTGGCCTAATGACATTCTTGTGATAGTTATCAAATAGAGCTACAAATGGCTTAATAGTTGGACCATTCCACACATTCTCTGGCACGGTCAGGAGGCTGGTAAGTAAATAAACTTTTATAAAGTAGGTAGTGAAGTCGACAAGTGTGACTTTACTTTCCTAATCTGTTAGCAAACAGAGTAGAAAAGTTATCCTTAATTATCCTAAAAGAGAAATACAATATAAAAATAACGTATGATATATTATGAACTAGCGACCCACCCCGGCTTCGCACAGATGCAAACGGGTGTACTACTCGTAAATGTACTACAGAAGGAATTTATATACAACTTTTTTGTCATCATTAGACATAGAAACATATCATATGTACCGGTACCGCCGCAACCGCTATGTCCCTGCATTTTTAACGAGTAATATCTTCGAAAATATTCATTTAAATTACATACTGTAAAGAGCCATATTAATCTATATTAAATACACCATGTACTAAAGGTACTTAATTGAATAAGGATTAATGCTGTATTGCTTAAAATCGCTTCGTAAATAAGCCATTATTTCTCGCATAATGTAAAGGATATAAAATTTTAATTGTGGGTTATCCCTAAGAATTAGACTTATACCATCCCGGACATTATTTTGATCTATCTCGTAGGGTTCAGCGTTTGCAATGTTAGCGCAAAAATGTGTTTATTTACGACATCATATTAGAAACCTCTTAAATAATTAGCATTTGTCTACTATATTATGCATGTATTATACATATATATCTTCCCCTTGAATCACTCTATCTATTTAAAAAACAGTATTAAAATCCGTTGCGTAGTTTTAAAGATCTAAGCAGGGTCAGACAGACAGCAGGAAGCGACTTTGTTTTATACTATGTAGTGATGATATGCATTATTGGAATGATGATGATGGTACGAAATTTACACTGGTGGTTTTCACCACTGATATTCATTACTCACATAATCTTTTGTGTTTATGCCGAGTTTCTAATTTCGTTTGTAAACAATATCTATACTACATTCATTACATAAAATACATATTCATTAATGTTTTATATAATTTAAGATATATGATATTTTATTATATCCGTTATCTTTTGATATAAATGAGTACAGTTTGGTAATATTAAGATTTTAGTTTACAGTATTAAGATATGTGCTAAGGAGATTCAAATTATTCAATCTGTTTGTTAGACTTACTTAGTGGGCGCCTCATCGTTCTTCGACATTGGGCTGGTTTTGCCCTGCAGGTTGACTTGGATATAGTTAATAGCGTTATTGATATCAGCATTAAACATCTCTTCGCTGATACGCAGGAGGTCTTCATCGGTAGTAGTGTCCTGAATCTGTTTGAGTAAATCGTCGTAGCTCTTCTTCTTTGCATAGTCTACTACGCCACCGACGACTGTTCCGATTTGCGTGAGTGTGTTAGTGGCGGTGTTGCCTTGCTGGCCAGTGACGGAGTTACTGATCAAATTCGGTAATATGCTATTAAAGATCTGTCCGGCAGTCTGCGCCAGGTCATCTGCATAGGCAGCTGCTATAATCGATAGGAGTAATAGAGTTAACCGCATTTTGGAACACTAAAAGACTTTCCGTGAAGCGAGATCGCGTCGCACTAGTGATCTCGACGCCCGCGCATAAAGGCGATACTATACGACCTCTGCATGACGTCATGTTCGTCTATGTAGCCACAGATACGGTATGTTATTGAGATTTAACTCGTGGATATCAAGTTTTTGTGCCGATAGCTGACCAGAATAGATAATAAAAGTATACATAGTAGCGAGCATAAGGTATAACAAAGAGTTTGTATGGGTCTTTCAGGTAAACAAAAATGACCTTGTGCATGCCAGCGAACTTAAAACTAGCAGTGTTATCGATTTTTTCGAGAAGTCGAGAGCTAAATTGACTCGTATTGCTTTTCCAAATATGAACAAGGTTTTCACACACCTAATTATAAAATTGTCCATCAAGTAAGCATTACTTAAACTTAGTAATTATGCTTCTTCGTGTAAGCAAAAACACTTATAATTCTTCCTTAAGGACGCTTAAATTTTTAAACGAGATTTGCACTGAAGAAAAGTTATTACCTATTTATCTCTCTTTTTATATATAACTAGTGGACCCGACAGACGTTGTCCTGCCTGTTATTTTTGCAGTATAGATAAATAACCTAGATACCGTCTGCAGCGCCATCTGCCGGGCTGATTTGTGAATCTAAACCATTCTCAGATCCCCTTGAACACACACAAAAAAAATCATTCAAATCGGTCCAGCCGTTTAGGAGGAGTTCAGTGACATACACACTCACAGAAGAATTATATATATAAAGATGTGGCATAGGTAACAATATCAGCACAAAGATTTTTTATTACCTCAGGCGATAATCGAACCTCGCATTTTTCTCTACCAAGCTATCAATTACAACACAAGATTTCAGACCTTATATCTTTAGTATTAAATTCTACTATACAAATATTAAATCAAACGCGGTAGTAACGTTTGCACATTTAAAAACTTACACTCAGGCTTCCGCTCCCTATTCTTGATAAGGCTAAGGTATTTTACGAGTAGGTATTTGATTTTATTTTCAGAATAGAAACAAATAAACAGTTCATGCTTCAATGTCATTGATCTGTAGTTATTTTCTGTTAACTTAAGATAGGAAACTATTAATTTAATAATATTTATAAATAGTTTGTAAAACTGTTTCTTTCTCCATAAATTTGGGAAACGATCAAAAGAAAGTCAACTGTAAAGAGGCATTTTTATCTTCTGTCGCAGGCGAGCGAGCCCCTGAAATGTTGTAGTTGCGTGCGCGCAGCGGGAAAATCGTATTTCTTCATGTTTTAAACATCGGAACTTCTCAAAGAATGCTCATTCTGCAGAACGGCTCTGAACTCACAACTATTTTTCCTACCTCATAGCCTTTTGGCAACTCTTATTGTTGACTAAAATCAAAATGAGTATTAATTAAATTCAATCTTCGAATAATGCTATTAAGGAAGTATTTTGTAATTTTGCTAGGTAGAATGAAAAGTCTGCCATTTCAAAACAAATTTCGTTTAACGGAAATTCAGAAAACGATCAGGTTTGAGAAACTATTCTTGACTGGTTATCGGTTTAATTCAAACTGTTAATTTGAATGATTACTACAAGGGATACCCAGTTTTTTCAATACTTAATAGCTTATAGTTTTCTAATGGAACTCTGTTCTAAAGTTTAAGTTTGTCGCACAATAAAATCACGAAATAAGAATGTTTTAAAATTGTAAAAAAAACTTTAAAAATATAAGTCCATTTTAATGAGAATATTTCAATCCACAAACTTTTGTTTCAGAGTACCCGGTACTCTCGCTTAGTTGATCAATAAAATGATCAAGTAATGGAACATAAGCAAATATAAAAATATGTGACGAAAAAAATAGTATTATGATATCAATCTAGGTACTAACCTATTAGAACATTACAAATATGGCACCTAACGTGATTTTCCTTCATATTTCGACTTAATGTTTTATATGGTAACATGACATTTAACAGTAACCAAGGTGGGTGCGATACGGCTCTTCCAAAATATAGATATTGACCGATTTTTGGCATTATATCAGCAAATATATTCGGATTTTTATTAGTTTAACATATCACTTCAGTGATAGCTGAAGATTGGTCAGCTCATAAAACATTAGTGCACTGATATTAGATTAGAGAAAAACTATTTATTGTATTCCTTATCTCCGTAGAAGAATTGTATTAATGCGCCGTAAAAGAAGCTTGTAAATTAATCACCTCACTTATTGAACATAATCTCTTTTCACGCTTCAATGTTGCTATGCTAATTAGCTAAACTTACTAAGAATACTACGTTTCTTTTGTTTGTTTCTTTATGTCTTAATAATGTTAAAACAATTTGATACATTTTTTTTCATTTAATATTGAACTATATTTATAACACAACACATTGGTCTAAAATATATTTTTAATTGAAAAGAAATTGACAATATACCAATACTTTAAATATTTATACTTACAACCTTCTTCGGTGTATAAGTAAGTATAGCGAGTAGAAAAAATCCATTCCAAATAAAAATATAAAATACTAGAAAACATCTCTAAAACCGGTATGATTCGTCTTAAAACTCTTAAATATATAACAATTAGAGAGAGAAATCCTAACAATGACTTAATTTATTTAGCTTCATTATTATATCATTTGGAACGGGCAAATGGCAACTGGTAGATATAATTTTCCACTTTATCATCATCTGTTCGTTTGCACGGACAATGCAGTTTTGCTTTACACCCACACTAAAGTGCGTTGCTTTTTATTGCTATTGTACAGTCGGCAGCACATCAAACTTTAAAACTTTCACGTTCATAATGTTCTCACTTGATATATTACCATGATGTGGTATTTTAACAGAATTAACATTTGATTATAGTTAGTATTAGTAATGTTTTTTAATAGACATATTCGTTACATCACTTTACAACTAGTGTTGTAAACGTCTTATGGAAAGCATCTCCACTTTACAGTGCTTATGAGCAATTATAGTAACATTCACACATTTTCTTTTTGTTTACTATCAAAATAGATATGATCGATATCCCAATACAGGTACGTAGGTACATTAAATTTAAGAAAATTTGTTACGTCAAAACATTTATAATAACATAGTTTTATAATAAATATTCTAAAGTAGTCACATAGTGGTCACTACATATTTGTTATGTATAATTTTGCCTTTTACTACTACTACATAGGTACCTACCTAAATCCATAGAGTAAATAAATATTACGCAATACCTCCTGTGTTACGTCAAAGTACTTGAAAATTGTCACCGTAACTCGTGAAAAAACGCAGTAATTACCTATTCTTTGTGCGAAAAGACAGCGACGACGATGACGGTGGTCTGCATGGGGTAGGTACTACCACAACAGTGATTGTTTTTTTTATTACATCAAGAAAAGCTGACGCTGTTTTCTCTCACAATCTTTTAGTAGCATATGTTTCAAAGTAATTTTTTATGACAGTATTTATAGTTAAGATATGTTTTCAAATAAAAATCTAGAACAATATTTTTTTTCAAACTCATAGCTAAATAAAATAATAATACTCTAATCAGTTAACGCGTTTACCATACCGCCTATGGTAGGTACTTAAGAGAAAAACCAATTAGTTTCTAATAAAAAACTAACTAATTTTATATTATGCTTTAATAGTTTTTTATTTATCTAATATAATTTATTCGATAAATAACTATTATAGATTGAGTAAAAGTGATAAAACAAAGTTTTTTTATTAAGATTTCTGTTTCACTAACTCTAATTGAACCTTGTAGCGACATCTGCTCTCTTAAAGGCTGTACTAAATCTAAATCATGTGGAACAATATTGTGAATATACATACACTACATACTTAAACTATTATTGCACTGACTTTCGAAATAGATATACAATTGGTATTTAAAGGAAACAAGCATCGCCTAGTAGTCATGAATAAAGGTCAAAGTAGGTTTAATTTAATCTTTTTAATTTACAGAGATATTAGGACTTTTTAAGTACGATCAATATAATTAAAACAATTTTACATTTCGACGGCGAAGAGCCAATAACACCTAACTGCTATTTTCAAAATAATACACAAGCTGAAAAAAACGTTTTATTTCTTGACAGGTTAACATTAGTAAAAAAATTGTTTATTTATTTTTAACATGATGCGCTTGCAACTAAAAATACGCTTAGGAAATTTCGTTAAAACATGCAAATAACGAATTTTAATTCGAAATGACAAAAAAGTTAATTTCTCGATGAATTTCAGTTAGTCTTAGTCTTAGGTCCTGACACTGGCACGTCGATTTGTTATTTAGAGGAGACGCGATACTTGTATTGTGTATATTTTTAATACCCAGAATTAAAATTACCATTCGTTGATAGGCCATATTTTGTAATACATTTTACATTAAAATATGCTTTGAAAAAAATATAAACTAAGAGATATTTAAATCTTACATCTACAAGGCTACTTCTAGGTGTTGCATTTATTATTTTTATACTTACAACTATCTACTTAGTACGTCAAAAAGAAGGTAAAATCTGGTATTTTAGCGGTATCCGAATAGTGTTCTGAACACTGTTTTTCATTTTTGTTTTAAAAGTTAAACAGAAAGAAACTGTAACACTCTGTTTTAGAAAATACCGGATCATAAGTGTTAATATCTGTTACAGTTAATAAGGTTCATATT
This sequence comes from Calamotropha paludella, assembly GCA_927399485.1. NCBI lineage: Eukaryota > Metazoa > Arthropoda > Insecta > Lepidoptera > Crambidae > Calamotropha > Calamotropha paludella. The sequence goes on along the minus strand of OV656804.1, from coordinate 13,590,419 downwards.
GGCATAATTATGCGACAGCTCACTAATGAATTGGGCACTTTGAAATTTTGTTGGTGTACCAACATAGGCATTTCACACAGTACACTGTGTATACACAGATAGTTAAACGTTAAACAGTTTCTAACAGATTGGTAACAGAAAACATTATATCTGTTAGACTTTTATAAGTGTTCGACGCAAAACAGATTCAAAACACTCAAATAAGTGATACAGGAATAATTCTGTAACAGATTCAATGTGTAACCCTTATGAAAGTGTATCCTTATAAAGGTGTTTTTGAATCCCTGGGTAAAATATTTGAGAAGCAATAACAGTCGTTTTAAATTCTGCTAATCTCTACTGCGAAGTGTTATCGATGAGGTCACCATAGAGGTCGCATAAGTCGTGCCGAGTTGTCAGTGCGATGTGTTGACCCCCAAAGAGAACCCGTTCTATCTCGAATCACCGAAAAGGTTGTTACCAAACAGTCAATTACAAGAGGTTATTAGCTGCAGAAATTTAAAAAGACATAAAAAGATATCGTTGTACGAAGACACCATGAAAGCTGTAGCGGTTTTGCTGTTAGTCTTTTGTTATGTACAATGTAAGTAGTTCTAATTTCAATTTTTTTTTTTTTAATAATCATGTTTTAACGAGTGATTATAGTTCTTTTCCATGCTATGTATACACTTGAACGCCCATACGGGCACGGTTTATGGTATGATGTAGACATGTGGAATGATGAAATGGAATAACATAAGTTCAGTAATCGAATAGAGTCTCTTTTGTTAATATTACTCTGGTTGAGATAATTTGAATGAAATCGTATAGGATTTAATTTATCTATTCATTATTTATATTTCCTCCGATTAAATGTACCGTTTTCGTCACATAATTAATATTTGTGACCTATTTTAATATAATAGATACAGCTTTAAAGACACAATCACTTTTAATATCATTATTTCTAAAGATTTTACAGTTATAGTGTCACAAATAATTATAAAGATGCCAACCTGTTTGTTATTTTATTAAACGATTTTAAAGAGAAAAATCTTTGTGGCTGTTTTTTTTTTGGATAATTTTACTTCACAAGGGAAGGAAAAGGATACAAAGCCCATAGGGCTTTTCTTCCATATATTTTTTTCCATATTCTATTTTGATGATGATAAATGATTATGAGAGCTGATTTATGAATGGGAGCTGACCATTAAATGATGAATGAAAAGAAAACCAATATAAATAAAGGGGAGGCTCTCCTTCTGCCTCAAGCGTGTGTCAATCTTTATTACACAATTGTTTCAAGTCGCGCACTATATTTTAAAATTTAATTTTTAAATTCTTGTTTACTTTTTTGATTTAACATAATAAAAAATTATTTAAGTTTCCGATCCTCTAAACTTTTAATTTGGATATCAGAATTTGCCTTTGTCATTATTTAAATTTATAAATATAGAAGCTTATCAATAACTTTTGAAAGATTAATTTATTTCTTCTTAGATGCTTTGAGTAGGTAATAAAAGCTATTTAAATAGTTGTTACACTTATAACGAAAAATATAAATGTATAAATCAAACGAATTAGGTACCTCCACAGCTCCCATTAGATTATCAGTACATTATATTATGACATTACTTTATATGTTTGTTACCATATATAATTACCATAGTTACCATAAGCCTAAGAATAACAGTTTTTATAATCAATTAACGTTAAGTAAAAATAAATAAATATTAAATAAACAAATATAATTTCAATAACTTCACGCAGTTTCTCATTACAGTTGTGTTTACTGGAATATTGCAATAACTTTAATAAATTTGAGTTTTCAGGTCGCAAAACATATCCGCCGATCGACAAAAATGCAAACATTGCTTTCATAAATATGGAAGGCGGTCCTGGAGTAAGGCCTGGAAATCAGCCGGCAGCACCAGTTGCGCCAACTAAGATACCAGCGCAGGCAAACAAGCCAGTAGTGGTCGCACCTACTCCAAAGCCAATAGTGCCCCAAGTACCTACGATACCGCCAACTCCAGCTAAGCCAACACCAGCACCAGCATCTAAGCCTGTTCAATCTCGAACTCAAATTAAACCGGTGCCTGTTAACCCGGCCCCTGTTGCCAATCCCATTACAACACCAGGACCGGGATCTGTTAAGCAATTGATAAACTTCTACGACAGTCAAGGCAAGGCTAGCCCTATCAGGCCTTATTCCTACAGCCAAGCTGTCAAACAAGGATAACCAGTAAAAAAAAATACTTTGGGGTACAGCACTAACTGACTAGGAAAGTCTCATAATTAATGATATCTATATAATGATAGAAATGGAAGAAAGTAGCTAAGACATAATTAAACTCATCTTCTTACTTTTACGCATAAGAATTCCCAAAATAAAAAGTTACGATCACACGTATTACTATTATTTTCCACTAATTACGTAAAGATAAGAGTAACGAGTTGACATAAGTTCCATTAGAAATGGAGTCAACGTCCGCCACATCAGCCGGATATATCTACAAAAGGCATAAAGGCGCATTAAGGCATAAACAATTGCAAGCGAGCTTATTTCCAGCGAGTGAAAGTGCCTGAGTAAATGAAACGAGCCGCACGCTGAGCCGGTGGACGCTGAGGGGAATTTACACCAGCCGATTTTTATCGGGTGGCTAGTAAAAACATCACATGCCTAGTCTATTTAGTCTATAAAGAAATATATTTAAATATTGTCTAAAATGCAAATCAAATATTTGTTTTGTTACATTGTGATCTTAATAATTAATTTAAATAATAAAACATATTCGAAATCGTATTAAAAACAAAATCCTGTTATTTTAAATTGGTTTAAATTGGTTGATATTAAAAATAATTTGTAATATTAAAGCGATTCATTATCTTACGTAAATGTCAACATACAACAGTTTACTTTAAACAAGTGATCTTTGACAAATATGAGTTTAGAAAACTTAAGTGTAAATATAAACCTTATTTGCTTTTCTGTCAATTATATTTCGCGAGTAGTAAATAATACTATGATCTGTAGGAACTATGTTCAAGTGCACGCAACCTTTCAATCAGTCCCTAACCAAACCGCTTCACAAAGACATATAACAGCCATAAAAAATTTTATAATTGCCATATTAATTAACTTATTAGGATTTACTGCGGCGCGGCGTTTGAAATCTTATGACGTAAATACCGCTTGAGATGATAACGTCGCGCCTGGCCGTGCTGTAATAGGTGTGCACGTAAAGTAAAAGACAAAAAAGAAAAATATGCTAAGAATAGACTATTTTATACAAAAAATTGGAATATAACTGTAGTGTTCACCTTCACAAAACTTTCTAATTTCATGTGATATAAGTAATAGATCTGACGATTTAATTTCATTGTACATTAATTATTTCTAAAACTTAAGGTATATTTTTTCAAAGTCAGCTCCTCATTAATAACAGTCAACACTAATAAGCTTATTATTCATAAAGTTATTTTATATAAGCCATGTATTTTTGTTGGTAGTTTGGTACATATTATTAAGTATATTATAGTATAATTATAAAGTTTTCTTTTTACCTAATTGCCGTCAATCATATTTTAGGAGTTTTGTTGAGACCTTTACTAAAGTTATAGTGTGTTTTATTATACTCACATAAAATTAATAAAATTTGTACAGTACAGAAAAAAATGGATTCATGAAACCGCCACCTTTTGTAGTAATTACTGAGGAGAAGTTATGGTGGTTATTACCTATCTAATAACGAGACAAACGTTTAAAGAGATGGATGGAAATCAATAGCACAAAGTAGATGATTCAATAGTAAATAAATCCGATGGTTTGGTTTAACTTAGAGCTTTTTATTTATTAGTTAGTAAGAAATGAACTTTCAGTTATTTCTGTGCAAAGTAGGGGTTATGTGTGGTCAGTATCACACGCACTACGATTGTTGGTCCGCGATTCAGACTGGTTACAAAATCGTTCAATTTTATGACTATATTAATACCGTAATTAGGTTGCTTCAACTGAATGATCCCTATCAGCGTTGTATAAATGTATTTGATCAATTCTAGTTACCAAATGCAACTAAATCACTGATAGATGTTGCTAAAATTAATATAGATAACAGATTATTTAAACATACCTACTTTGTTTGTATCTTTTTATACATAGGTAGGTAAACTAATAATAAAAAGTTAGGGTACACTATGGTGTTCATATTTACTTTAAATATACTGATATTTTCAGAATCAGTAAAATATATAATTAACTTAAATACGTCCTATTAGGAGAACTTTCCCAAAACACCTAAGTTAAATAGGGTCATTACGCTGGATCGCGGCCCTGCGTTGTTTCGCGGCCTTTTACGGGACTAACCGCATAAAAACAAAAATAATAGGAATCGTATATCATCCTTCCAAACGTGTTGTGCCATTTTAAATAGTAGGATTATTGCCGAAGGTAATGCCAATTTAAATTGGTCGTTTAGCCTAATCTAAGTGCTGAATATAAATCGTCCATTTTGCCATCTGCGTTCTCAGTGTGTACACGTACGCATAGCAGTGCAAAAATTAGTGAACAAGGCTCGCTCCAAATGTAAGTATTTCAAGTTTCCTATTACCTATTACTATTGTGATTGTTTTTGGGTAATCATAGTTGTTTTATTAACACGATTTTGCATTTATTTTGGAAGTTAGTTACTTTAATACTAGTTTTATTTAGTGGCCGCCAACCGACACAATGAAATTTTAGTAGAGTTAGTATACGGCCTAGCGGCCGCAACACTAACGCACTAAATGAAATACGTTTGCCTCTTTCCCTATTATTACTGGAAATAAAGTCTGGTTTCATGCAACATTTTTTACTGTTTGGGTTGGATTGAATGTTATGGTTAGTTTACGGCCGTTAAAATAAATTCGCCTATGGGTTTATTTATATAATGTGGCCGCGAACCAATACATGCTAACAATACAACTCTGGTTTGCGGCCGTCTGCAAATCATATGAAAAATAGACGGCTGTTATCTGACGATTGATATAATAGATGTGTCAGTTTACGGCCACTGCTTTTGCACAAACTATTTTTCTTGGTTTTTAGATAAGATTTGTTATTACAGATGTCTACAAAAAAACTGCAAAAAAGACTGCAACTTACTCTGCTGAATCGCTACAAAAAGTATTGAAGGAAATTCGCGAAACCCAAATCCCAATCAAGGAAGCATCACGCAAATTCGGGATTCCGAGATGCACTCTCCAAGACCGGTTAAGTGGAAGAAGGACGGATGAATTAAAAAAACAGGGTCCCGAGCCAGTGCTGGGGGAACAAGGCGAAAAAAAGTTGTACAGTGGCTCATAGATATAGCAAAATGTGGTTTCCCAGTCAAAAAACATGAACTATTAGACACGGTACAAAAAAATTTACAAGATTTAAAAAAGCCAAATCCTTTTAAAGATAATCGTCCTGGTCAGACCTGGTACTTGAACTTTTTAAAAAGAAACCCGGAAATTTCAGTTAGGTCTGCAGAAGGCATCAACAAAGCTCGCGCAAGGGTGACTGAAGAGTCCATTCGACTGTGGTTCCGCGAATTAAAAATGTTTTCAGAACAAGAGGGGCATTTAGACGTACTCCAAGAACCCAATAGAATATTTAATGGCGATGAAAGTGGATTTTCACTTTGCCCAAAAACTGGAAAAGTTCTTGGGCCTAAAGGTTACCGCAATTTATACCAAATCAAATCTGGCAATAAAAAGGATAACCTAACTGTACTAGTGACTTTCAACGCTAGTGGTGATATGTGCCCGCCATTAGTAGTTTTCCCGTATATCAGGCCACCAAAAAGTATAACCGACAGCATGCCTCAACACTGGAGTCTTGGTAGAAGTGAGTCAGGTTGGATGAATGGTGATGTATTCTTTGAATACATCACTAATGAATTCCATAATTGGATTCTAGAAAATAAAATCAGGAAACCTGTTCTATTATTAGTCGATGGACATAAGTCGCATATGTCTTTGATGTTAAGCTCTTTCTGTGAACAGTTGGGTATTATTCTGTATGCACTTCCCCCGAATACGACGCATATGCTGCAGCCTGCCGATGTCAGCGTGTTTGGTCCACTTAAATCCCAGTGGAAAAGTCACGTCAGAAAATTCCTTGCGAAGCCAGAAAATTTGAACAAAGCAGTAACGAAAGTAATTTCTGTCTTCTTTTTAAGGACATAATCGAAAATTCACAAATTAAAATAAATATCATGAATGGATTTAGACGATGTGGCTTATTTCCGTATGATCCTAACGCAGTTGACTACACGAAATGTGTCCAAAACACATTAGAACAATTTAGTCAACCGACTGGCTCCCGCGAGAACTCGGAAATAACGAATGTTGATTTAATCGCTACCCGTAAAGTGATTCGTCATTTAAGACCAATTTTAAAACAAAAAAAATTGACACAAAATTTATATTAAAAGAAATAAAAAAGTTAAGAAAATCAGAACCTAGAGAACTTCAATATATTACCGGATCCGAAGATAATACAAACTCAACACTCGGTATGTCAAACATTTCCAACCATCTGTCAAATATTTCAGCTCAGACATCTATGAATGCTGCCAATCTTGCCCCACTACATCATTCCGATCCTAACACGGCCCATATTTCCAATTTTACCTCTACAGATGTTACTGATCAACCTCCATCGCAAATTCATGGTCCTGTTCCACTGAATCTTGTAATTGGTGCTGAGATTCCTGATGCATCTGTCAGTGTTGTCGGCTTGTCCAATTTAGGTACATCTAATTTTAGCGGTCTTGAGCTGGGAACAGTCGTTTCTCTAGATGATATTGTGGTCATACCACTGCAAACTAGTACACCCACAAACCAAAAGCTAACCTTCAAATCTCTAATTCCTGGTAAAATTCCTCCATCTCCAAAACCAGACTCAAAAAACGTCTCTTTATGCATAGAACGGATACTGGAAATTGACTCCGACCTTGTTACACATATTAGCACAAGAGAGCAACTGGGCTTAAAAAGCAGTGATAATGACTCATTGAAATTATCTCAAGTGCCAATATCAAAAGATAACCTGCCGTTATTTACGGTTACTACTTCAGAAAAAATGACATTTTGGTCACCCGCGAGCAACCACAGCAAGTTAGTCATTTATCACTCGGAGATACAGTTATTCCGTCCGCATCCAAAACCGAAATATCAAAGGATCCAAATAAAGTATTCGAGAAACATCTGTTTATTCCCCAACCTCTAGAAAAGTCCAAATAAAACGTATCCAAAGCTCGTATTCCGTCAGCGATTTCAGGGAAAAAATGGCGAGAGTACCATATACTTAAAGAAAAAGCTAAACAAGATAAGAGTGAAGAGAAAGAAAAAGCTAAAGAAGCTAGAAAGCAAGCCATGAAGAGCAAGCAAGAGGAAGCAAAGAAAAATAAAGAACTGAACAAAAAAGCTAAGAAATTTAAAAAAGGAACACTGTTGAAGACTATAGAGACATCAAAACAAAATTGTGGCCAATGTTCAAATATCTTAAACAGTGACACTGAAGATGATGAAAATAAAAATGTTGGATGTGATTTTTGTAGTAAATGGTTTCATTTAAAGTGCACTGATTTTAGGGGACTGACTTATGATGATGTTAAAGATAAACCATTCAAGTGTAATATTTGCATTAGTATTAAGGAATAGAAATAGTTGTTTTAGTTGATTATTTTGATCTCATACCAACTGATTGTGATTAATTAGACTGATTTATACTTTGTATATTTTTGATACCTACGTATAACATACATCATTGTTATGAGTAGATACAAAGTAAATACTTAATTTAATTAGACATGTACTGATTACTCGTAACTAAATGATTGTGATTGATTAGACTGATTTATATTTTGTATATTTTAGATGAGTAAGAGATACATATTACATTATTATGCGTAGATACAAATACCTAGGTAATTTAATTAGACACGTAGATACTGGTTATTCTAAATAAAAATTAAAGAAGACTGCTAACTATAAGTAGTTAGTGGTAATAAGTTAATAAAGAAATTGTTGACTATTTCTATAAGAAATGACTGAAATTATTAGAGTTATGCTAAGAATAAACTATTCATGTTGATATAACTTAATTTGTTGCCCAAAAAAAAATTAATTGATTAAAAACCTATTAAACCTCAGTTTTGTTTTATTTCATTATTTACAGAGATCATAGTTTTTAATAATGAGATAGAAAATTACTACAATATATATGATATAATCAATGAAAGTGTAGTACCTATACTAGAGGCGTGGAAAAAGAAAAAAAAATGCATTAGGTTAAAAAATATAGGCCTCTGCTATAGGTATGGTAAAAATGACATATAAATGTCAAAAGTATGATGCTCTCGTAAGTCAATCCATACTAATATTATAAATGCGAATGTCTGGCTTTCACGCCAAAACTACTGAACCGATTTTAATCAAATTTGGAATGAATATAGTTTGGACCCCCCGGGAAAGGACGAAGGATATTTTTTACCGTGGTAAAATGCCTCTTTCCCGTGGGATACCGCGATAGCAACAGCCAAACTATTCTGGTGTAATTTGGTATAGGGATGGTTTAAAACAAGGGAAACGATATAAGATAATTAATAAAAAGGTAAAATATCTCTTTCCTGTGGAAATTCGAATATATCGTGGGCGAAGTCGCGGGCTGAAAGCTATAGTATGAATTTAAAACTAGCGGCCGTGAACCGACCCTTGGGTGGCCGCGAACCGAAAAAAGCGGCCGTCAACTGGCATTTTGAACTATTTACAGGTAATAATTTATTTAAAAAAATACTAGTACCATTTGCCTTCAATACTTGTAATAATAACTTGATTATATTTGCAACGCCTACAAAAAATAAATGATACTGAATTAGTGACATATCCGACTGATATTGAGGAACAAAGTTAGAAAGACGACTAAAAGGCCGCCAACCGGCGTAATGACCCTACCTATTTTCAATCGTCTACATCTACGTCATCTCAATACTAATCCTCAATAAAGAACGTACTTAGACCGTGATCCAAAGAATGGTTAAATCTAGGGACATCGACATTCATTTTAACACTATAATTTTAAACAAGTCATTCCGCACATTTGAATGGATTTATTAGCGGGGCAAAAAAGAAGTCGTAGTCTATTCATGTCAGTTTGTTGGACAGGGTCAGTTAACCTAGCTAAGTATCTGAGAATCAATATCGTCAATAATGTTTGTGGTTTCTTGCATCGTTTGCTTCACATCAGAGTTCATTGTGAAGCTATTTAATAGAGCTTTAATTTCATGTATACATGCAGGGGACAAAGGAAAGTGTTGTGACTTGCATATATCTGATTTTGTCGACTTACGCTTTGCACAACGACGGCTGATAGATTTCTTTGCATCTATATTATTAACTCTATCCGATTGTGGTTTTACATTTCACATGTTCAAGGGAGTATAGTTTTATACATAAAGGTTTATGATTATAAAACAATTCCATATTAAATTAACTCACAAAAAGACTAACTCTATATTGAGCTCTTAAAAGCGTCTGCTATAAATTTAGTAACATAGACCATGAAGCTAGCCACGAGCACGCCCTAGCATGAACTGATCCGGTAAGCTTTTAAGAGACAAAAAAAAGCAGTTTGTATATGAACACAACTATGTTTATGAAGACTAGCGGCCCGTCCCGGCTTCGCACGGGTGGACAAAATTCTTTAAAGTTTTTCTATTATTAAATATTTTTCCGTTAGCGCCATCTAGCGTCCGGTAGACGAACTACTTGCGGTTAATATGGTAACAAACACACACACAATATAATTAGAATAGGGTAATCAAAATTTCACTTCGTACTTTATCTTTGTTTTTCCGTTAGAGAATGAAAGTGATAAACTTACCTTAAAACTGTTAGAGGTTGTTCCTCTTTTAGGGACAGTTATTATCCTCCACAATTTAAAAGGGTAAAGAAATTTATACGAATGGCAGACTGCGGTTTCGGTTGGTTGGCCTCGGGAATTTTAGGTGGCTTCCTTAGTTGGGTGCCATTTTCATTTATTTAGCTAGTCTATGTACGAAAGAAAGAATGCCTAGAGCGTTCATGAATTGCTTCCAGTCTAAAGCTGATCAAAATATCCATGGTATTTTTTTTTATTATAAAATACATGCATCCTCTCTTACAGTGTACGTCATAGGGATGACGTTTACTCCAACTGTGGGACAATTAATTGCTTATGATGTTAATGTTTAATTCGTAAACAGAAGAAGGTTAAAGTTGGATTGTGTTTGGTGAATAAATGTGTTTTGTATTTCTTTATTAGTTTTAAAATTTTGAGTTGATCCATAGAGATTTCTAGCTAGTATACAATAACAAAATTGAATTATTAGGACAGAAATAGATGAATGAATTTGTCCGTATTTCGTGTCGGATTTTAGCATGACAATGTAATTATATTGTCAGCTGGCTCGCCGCAACGCAAAACAGATAGGGTTCACGAAACGTGCCACTTTCACTTTCATTCTGAATCATAGCAGTTACATAATGAGACTCCTTATTGTTACGACTCTAGACGGTGACACATTGTGCAACATATCCTCGTTTGAAGCCCCATAATAAACAATGATTCATCGAACTTGTTCTAAAATGATTTTAATTCGACGATATTTGTGGAGAAGAAAGTGGTTTCTATAGCGTAAATAATTTAGAGGCGCCTTGTATGATTTATGTCGTAATGCAATAAAGACGGAACTTAAGACAAAAACCGTGCATGGAATGTTATTAAATTATGAAATTAGAAAATCTTACCACCTCTTTCACAATTCGAATTATTTGAGCTAGCAAGTTTGTTTATAAAAAGGTGTAAAGAAGCCTATTAATGAAAACAAAAGCCTAAAAAGTATTCTTCCCATTAATAGGTACGAATATTTTGAAATAAATTATTGAAATCACGTTTAAAATGCCATTATTAATGATCGTTATCGTTTCATAATAATCGTTTTCACGTAGCTTACGAGTTGGGGTTGTTTTAACTCCAAACTTTTGAGTGCGCCGATAGCGAAATAGGAATATAAGAAGTTTCTAAAAAGTAAATATTTTTTCAATTATGTGCTCTTATATTTAGAATTTGATTAGAGTATGACTGTCAGAGATACATAGGTTTTGGTGAATATAACAAATATAGTTCCTGTATTTTAAATTTGATTTTGCATTAAATATTTACAAAATTACTTTTGAATTAACACCTCAAATAATTTATTAAGACAAAATGGTGCGCAACTGTAAATATCAGCAGGAGAGAATGGCAGCTACTATTGTAGATGTGCTGCAAAATAAAAATATCCTTTTTGCAATCCTTAAACCTCCTTGGAATGCAAATCCATATGAACGACACCAAATGAGAACTATTTTGTAATATCACAATTTCTTTCGGTCTGAAATAAACTTTTGACGCAAGAACTTCTTCATAACAGAAATTTCTTTCTTGAGACATTTCTTTCCTAACTTGACGATTCTCGATATAAGATACATTCATGTAGACAACTTCTTACTTATCTGTTAATTGTCTATCTCATATTTATATTTCCTCCGTTTAACCAAGCCCTAGGCAAAGTTTTCCTAAAGTCATGTCCCATAGTATATTAAATTTCCGGCGCTTTATCATATTTGCTATTTAACTTCAGCCACAGAGATAGTCAAGACCAAGTACTTCATTTCAACCCGTTGCCACGTAGCGCAAATAAAAAGAAAACTATCAAAATTTATTTTTTCTCTTAGTGTCCTCAAAATCAACACAGACACTTAATGCGCACTATCAGCATACTATGCGTATGCATACGCATGGCTAAAATACGGGGTTTTATTGTGGGGCCATAGCAGTGACGCTAAACAACTATTTAACATGTAAAAAATGTCTCCGCATAATTAAGAATATTAATTAAAGGGTTAATTGTAAACCATATTTTATTAAAAATATATTAACTTTATCAGCAATTTATATTTTAGCAGCAGCAATATTTGTTCATAGAAACGAATCACTATATCACCACGTTAAAAATGAACGCAGAAAACATTATCTTATTCCCCCGGAACCAAAACTAAAATTATATAAAAATAGCCCTTATTATAAATCAATACAAATCTACAATAAACTGCCAACGTCAATAGCAGAAATTAAAGAAATTAAACCCTTTGACAAAAACCTAGAAACGTTATTAATACAAAAATGTCACTACTTATTAGAAAATTTCTTTAGTGAAAAAGTAATTAAAATGCAAAATATTGTTTTCAACGCAAAGTATCGGTTATACTATTAAATTAATTTCATTATAATATTTCTTATTGTTGTTACTTTTGTCGTTACATGTATTTTGTCCTTGTTTATACTAATATCATTCTATTGACTCTAATATAAAATTAGTATTAAGTAATTTAGTATTGTTAAATACAATTTGCCATACCCTTAGAGGGTGCATGTATAGGCTTTTAAGTTTGTTTATTATCAATTTAATAAAAGTATACAATTAATAAATTAGTATCAGGCTTTTGGTGCCGATTGATCAAAAAAGGAAAACAACAATTACGGAAAAGTAAAATGGTATTCCTATATTAAACATTAAAAAGAAAATGTCTAATTTCTGTGATGTATATTTAGGTGTTTATTTGACCAAAACATTAAGGTCTCCTGTTCTCCGTCCCTTACGTGTATAGGTATTGTGGCTTGATCATAGTTCTTTTTACATCCAATATAAATTACCAGAAGATTATCTGATCATCTTTCTTCACTTATTGACCTGTAATTAACTACCTGTACCTAATACATTTAAATTCTTTAACATCTTTGTTTAATTCTCTTAATAGTTGCTTCTGTTTTTGGTAAAAACAAACAAATTAAACACAGAGTGGCGTACATATTACCAGAACCAGAATCATTTTTAGCAAATCCAAAGATATTTTTAATCTTTTATTCACTAATTAATTTTCAACTACCCAATAACGATGTTTTCGTAATATGAAGCTTTCGAGACAAATTTTATTTATCCTCTTTTATTAGTTGATATTCATTATCAGGCTATTAACTATGCTTACCTATGGACCGCTGTAGGCGATAGCAATTTCTCCTTAGCATACAAAATGTTTGTAGCAGATGATTAGTATTTCAGATCCCTTAACCACTGGATTTCCCAGAAGAAACAATTTGCATAGGGCTTTCACAGCTAGTTTCCAAAACACTATAGGCATCACAACTAATAGTTTATAAATAGTTCCTGCCAAAGAGCATTGTTTTGATTGATGAGGAGAAAGTATGAAGTACGTATTATACTGAAGAAATGAGGTGAGGGTTTTCTTTCTTTTGAGATAATAATTTTTCTTGATTGAATCAAGGCGGCTGTATTCGTGCTACTGATTTGCAAAGTACTTTTTTACGAGCTTAAATCATTTACTCATTACTATTAAAGCTACTAAGTCTATGAAATGTTTTTACATTCTGACCCTAGGTAGGTAGATTTCTTAATTCGCTATTTGCATATGCAAATATATTATATTGCAAGTGTTATTTTCGGAATGTCATTTTGTTTCTATTATGATCATATTGAAAATGAGGTAATCGTAAAGCGATCGCACTCCAATTTGTATCACGGATATATAATTCAATATACGCAACAGAAACGGGGGTATAATGGCATATATTTATTAGTACTTAATTAAATTGCCAAGCTGAAGTAAAATGCCTTGAAAAGTTTAATTTATTTAAAAAATAAACATTTTATGTTTTAATAATATTAATCAATTTCAATATATGTCAAAAAAATTAAACGACTTACAGTCATTGTAAAATCGTATTTTAACCACGATGTAATTAAAATCAAGCGAAGGCGCTCGAAGCAGATACCGTCGTAACCGCTAGTTTACATAGTAATATTTGTATTTAGTTCAGCTTTCTCAGATGCATGCGTCCAAACATCACTTTCGTAATAATTAGCGCCACATCAACGACGATCTCGTTGCCTCCAACAAATTAGTGGGATTCACTTGGATAACAATAGCACAATGATTTCACATTCACGAACATTATTGCAAACAATGGTATACTCCAATTTTTGTCCGTTATTAACTTGTAAATGTACCACTACAACTTCGCATCCTCTTTATGTCGTCTTAGTACGTGCTCTATTACTTTCGTGATTGTCTATCTCTATGTGTTGTCCCCAGTCTGAGTTTGCTAATCTGCAAACAATAACAAAGAGATCATTTTACTTTTCACATGAATTCTTGGGCGGCGAAAGCTATCGCTTATAGCTATGGATACAATTCGTATGTGAAAATGCATTTCAAGGAAAGCACTTGCAACTATTATGTGAATTTTAAAAAGAGATCGTTTCACCCAGCTTACCTACAAACCAGTGCCGGATTTACCATAGAAGCTGAAAAAGCTGAAGCTTAGGGGGGCAAAATTAGGGGGCGGCAAAATTGGCTCAAAAAAAATTGGTCTTAGCTTAAAAATATACCCAAAAAGTTGTAAAAATAATCTTGAAACTAGATTATTCCCTAATAAAAGGAATTAACGTTATTATGAACAGTGCATCTAATTTTAGAGGTCAGAAGAGGCGGCAAAAATTTTATAGCTTTGGGGCGGCAAATGTGTAAATTCAGCACTGCTACAAACAATAGACAAATTCGTTGTTTAGGTCTATCAATTCATAATATTTGTTTGTTACACAAGCTAGTGCTTAATTTTTTAATTTAAATTTACATTACGGAAGTACTTACTTCCTTAATTAATATGTTAGACACGTGTCCGATGAAAAACTTAACTTATATTGCATAACTTGGACAACGTATGAACGGCTTGAGTACATTTACTAGTTAATTGCCAATTAGATAGAAATTATAGCTCAGGGCATATTTTGAAAGAACATTAATAAATGTATGTTTAATCATTTGAAAAGTAAGTTTCATTTGTGTTGTAACTGACGGCAAGCGATTTTTCTACTTCCTGACTGCTGCATCCGCTGTATTCACTTTCTTTGAGACTATGGCGATTACAGCGTAGGACGACGAACGTCAGTGGAACAGTGGATCCGGTTTGCTTTTTACATATGATGATCATTTCATAACGAAACAACAGAAAAATTGGATTATAAAAAATATGAACTGGTTTTATTTGTCGTAGTAACATTACATCCTTATAGTGAAATAACCAACGGGCAATTCGGTGGTACAATGAACATTACAAAGAAACATATCGTAGCTTGAAAAGCTTTGGTATCACTTAAAATATTAGCTACTAGCGACCCACCCCGTCTTCGCACGGATGCAATGCTCTACTATATTATGCATGTATTATACACATAAACCTTCCTCTTGAATTACTCTATCTATTAAAAAAAAACCGCATCAAAATCCGTTGCGTAGTTTTAAAGATTTAAGCATACATAGGGATATAGGGACAGAGAAAGCGACTTTGTTTTATACTATGTAGTGATTTTGTGGTCGATTGATGATGGCATCGATTGTATTATTTGTTGTGGTTATTAATTTGAATATATGAATTAAAAAAATACAGAACACGCGATAGTCTGTACTCTAGTATCATTAAAGTCAAACGGTATTTTTATTGTGCTATTTGTAATATCTATATGTACTATACATGTACATTATAAAGAGGTAAAGTTTGTAAAGTTCTGATGGTTTTACTTACATTGTAAATTAAACATTATAAAGTGTTAAATTTGAATGTTTGAAGTAATCTCCAAAACTATTTAACGTAATTAAAAAATACTTACACTCATTTATAATTTTTATATATTTTATGCATTTTCAATGCGATCTTATAAGATAAATTATTATAATAGAAAAATACTTACACTCATATTTAAAATGAATGATTATCATAAAATTTTGTATATACTTTGACAGGGATACACAAAAGGATATTCATCCAGAAAAAATACTGTTCCCGAGCGTAGAAATTTAACTTGGTAGTATACATTAAGGCGAGCGGAACCATGAGGAAAAACTAGTTTAAATATAAAAAGGCTTAGATTTTAACTAACTATTGATAAATGAAATATAATATTTTTACCAGTTTGACACTATTATCTCAGGTAGAGGAAATGGAATCACCGTTCTGAGTTCTTCTATTCGGATTTTCTTTTTTTTATACAAATAAAATGACTTTTTTTTTTAGTTAAACAGACGCTACAAAAATTTAAAGTTCTTTATCATATTTTTTTCAAATCATCCTTTTTTAACATAAATAGATTTTGTAATATAAAAAGACGAACCCAGAAACACAGAGAACTACAGCGTTGCTGATATTTTTGTGACTAACGAAAATGTTTCAAGACAGCCATATCGTCATACTGTTGTTATGAAATAAGCGTTCGCCCCATTCTCAGCGCTTCCGCGTCGATTCATTGGAATCGCCCCGGCCCATTCGGAAGGTTGTGACGCGCAGACCGAGATTACGAAACACTAACCTAGGTCATTGCCGTGGTTGCAGTGGAGTATGCGGCCGCCGGTTCTTATGTAAGGTCCGGGAGGGTTTAATATGTGGTCATCAACTGAGCAACCGCATATCTAAGCTTTGTACACGTACAGAGGTTGACTAACAAAATCTAGGTCGGTATAGCAAATTCTCAATAATTTCGGTGTTAGTTTTCATTGACGTTTTCATTATTTTTATTTATGTTGTTAAGACAAACTAGAGGCCCGTCCCGGCTTCGCACGGGTAGACAAAATTCTTTAAATTTTTTCTATTATTAAATATTTTTCCCTTAGCGCCATCTAGCGTCCAGTAGACGAACTACTTGCGGTTAACGCGTTGCTATGGTAACGTTATTGATACAATGGAAAAAGAGCGGGAAAAAGAGCGGACAGACAAACACACAAACCACTGTGTTCTTAGATTATAGATTTAATAAAAGTATACGACAGTTAACAGACATTCAATATTAGATTTGAAGTTGTTTCAAATGATAATCTGGACACTATCCAATTAATAAACTTTTTTCATAAATAACTTTAAAAGTTGATGTGCATTTTCTCGGTACTATTAGCTATCAAGATAACAGTAAATGTTTAAAGCTCGTCAGTTTTAACCAAAGTAAAACATAATTTTATATTTTATATTCTTCAGTTTACGTTACTCAAAATATACTTACATGTCTTTTTGTTGTAGATGAGTAACTGCGTGTTCGATTACCGTCTTATAAATGTGAAACAGTTTCTAAAACATTCGTTACTGCAAAATAATAACCACGATAAATTGAATAAATTGCAGCATATAGCTAAAATACAGATTAGATAAAATATTAAACACAAATAGTTAATATTTTCGTCATAAAATATGTGACTCTTTATTATAGTTTGCTCACTGAATAAAATATTTGTTCCTGTGGGCATATATGTCACGTATGCACATCTTCACAATTTTAAACGAACACGTTGGGAGGCTGATAAGTTAACAGGTACAAAAAACAATAAAACTTCTACTTACTACTTCCGTTTAGACTACTTATTACCTTCAGAGAAGCGTAACAGATTATCTTAGACAATTATATAAATTGAGACGGAGAAACTGATACATCCTTTATGAATTGATTAGAATGCTCAAACAAGGTTTATGACGATGCGGAAATCACTCAGGACAATGCAACACTTTCACAACCAACTCCCAATCCTATAGATCTGCACATTTGCACAAGTAATGATAAAACTGATCAACATTATGTTTCAGCTTATGTTAATTCGAAAACTCGGTGTACGACAACAAACGTGACCCCAATACTATGTTCCGTTTACAAGAAAGTGACACAGCTTTGTTATGCAAAGCGGATACAAGTAAAACCAGTAAATCCTTTTATCGTTCTTGTTTCATTCGTAAGACCAGAAGCACCCAACCCAATGCTTCTGATATAGATACATATCAATCAATTGTTGTTATTATAGATTTTATATATTATAATTATAAACAAAAAACATGAATTGTTACGGATTTGAATTAGTGGAAGATATATTAGTTATATTGCTAGTGTAATCATAGAGTAAATCCGAACAACAAAAGCGTCTAGGGATCAAGCGCGTTTTTTCTGGGTACCTACTTGAAATCAAGTTTTTGACGTGATAAAGTCCTGAGGATAAAGTCTCATAAATCGATGAAGGCCGGCTGCACGCACGAAAAAGTCCGACTCATTGTCACGTTCCGCTTGAACCAAGCGTGAAAGGGAAGCGCGGAACAAGCGATAGAGAGGCATGATCGGCTTAGGTGTTCGGCTTGGGACGCATCTATCTCTCTTCCACTCCATCGGCCGATGCGTCCGAGGAGAAGAGAGACAGCGGCAGCACACAAACTATACGTGAACTGTTTTGTCATCTGCTTATAAAGTGAAAAGTCAATGTGGTTTCCATTGTTTTTTAAAGATAATTAATTCTTGCATTTTAAGTATTTGATTAGCGATATAACCTCATATATTTGTTGTTTGAACATTAAAAAAAGTAGCATCGGTCAGCTAGTGGAGTAATGATATAAACTCATATAAACGATCGTATAAAATGTCAACTTCGGAGGATCTTCAATATCGTTTATGTACATAAGTTGTAAATAAATTGTTAATAGCACATTGTTACTTGTAATTAATCTGTATAATTTAAGTAAAAATAATATTTAAATTAACGAGTGCAATAAATGTTAAAAAATTGTAATCTTCAATGAACTCCTTTGTATTATACAAAATAATGATAATTCAGTGCTTATACTGCAATTCAATTCATAAAAGCATGCAATTTTTCATCTATGTTTTCTTATGACGTAAAATTTTCATACGTAGACCGATTTTACAGGCAACAGATTTTTTAAATTATATTATATTTGTAATCATTTGAAAAGGGATAGTTTTAAACTTTGAAGTCGTATTAATAAAGGTCAAATCAGTAAACTTCTGCCATACTTCTGAGTGGAATCAATAAAAAAACGTAATTATGGAAAGAAAACGTCATTTGAGTTGAGACGAAATGAACAAAGCCATGGGATTATTGGAAACTGATTTTCGGCAACATGCCGTAGAAATCGCTCTGGGCACAACGTAGATGACTTTGGACACGTTATCGCATAACTGGCAGCGTGGCAGAACGACATGGAGTGAACTAGCGTCACCACAAGATCGTTACATATAAGTTAATGGTCGACGAAAATGTACAATGACTGTGATTATGTTGGTTGCGAGATTTCATAGTTCTTCACACATACGAAAGCATTTCATTTGATTAATCTAAATAGACATTTTAATTTTATTTTATTATTAAAATATTTAAAACTAATAACGTGATGCCTAGACTTTGTATAGGCAGGCTAATATAATTCTCACATACAATTTTAGCCAAAGTCAAGTTAATACATTTACACTAATCCTGATAGTCTTTCAAATGAAGTCTAATTTACTAGGGTAGATGACAATCCTGGTTGATTAATAGACAAAGTTGTCAACAAAGTTAGAAACGCAGTGGCGATATTTTTAAATTTGTAAATATCACTACATAGTATAAAACAAAATCGCTTTCTCTGTCCCTATATCCCTATGTATGCTTAAATATTTAAAACTACGCAACGGATTTTGATGCGGTTTTTTTAATAGATAGAGTAATTCAAGAGGAGGGTTTATATGTATAATACATGCATAATATAGTAGAATATTGCATCCGTGCGAAGCCGGGGCGGGTCGCTAGTTAAAAATATATTGAAAAGTGAAATCTCCTACGGGACTCGAACTCCTGTCTCCTGCCAAGTCGGGCCTAAACCAAACGCTTCGTAGTTGCTAGACAATCAAGGCTCTTACCGGGCTTTGTCAATTTAACCAAGACTGTCTACTTTCTTTCCCTTTTGTTTTAAATTTGCATTTCTAATTCTCAACGTTGTCTTTAATAGAGGTTTAAGATCTGCATAACACTGGAGAAAGACTACAGTTTGTCATGATCATCCAATTTGATTACGTATATAAAGTTATAAAAGTATTAATTATATGTTCAGATAATATTAGCGGTTTCGAAGCCATTACAGTATATAAAAGGGTTATTATGTACGCTTTTATTTATTTAATCACCTATACTTTAATGGCTCCACTTTCACTGTGGCCTTAATTTAACATATTCTAATTTACGTAATTCCTTTACTGTTGTTAATCAGTAAAAATATGCGGGTATGCAAATAATTTATAAATAAATCCATAAATCGAAAACAAATGAAAAGTTGCGCGAATTTTTGAGCGGAATTACCTATTCAGTCAACTAAAAAAGTTTACCTTTCCTTCTCGGTGTAATATTTTTTTGAGCAACATTTGATGTCGGTGGAGAAACTTGTTCAAAATGTGCTTATTCATTCTTATGCTGATAAAAGTCGAGTGTAAAATACTTTCTTGTAATAATTTTACAAAAATTATAGTGAATTGATCGTATGGACTATTGCCGGCTGGGTTCGGCTAAGTAAAACAGCACCAAACATTCACAGTTAATTGTGTCGTAAAAGGCGAATAATGAATCATCATACTTACAATTCCGTAGGCAACAAATGGCCAGCAAAATTTTCTCAATTAAGGTATTTTAATGGGATCTCCAACCTGCTTGCTAAGCGCGGAAGTTATAGCAAAATTTCGGCCTTTATTTTATACGAACCAGGTTTCTGTTTTGCTGAAGTCGTCTTTCAACTGAGATAATAATGATATCAATATAAGTAAATAATAATTTTGAATAATTCAAAAGACCTAAGGTAGTTTTAATAAATGCAATTGACGATGCCTTATCATTGGTAAATTATTTATTGTGATTCCTAGGAGCTCAATAAAATTTCGATTTCAATAAACCTAATCAAAAATACCAGCATACGTTTTCAGTTCAGTGGTAATAACATACAGTACATTTACCTATCGATAAATGAAAACTGTTTTTTTAACTAATGTATATTGTTCTCTCTGCTAATAACTTTCCTTGATCAATAATATCACTGTACCTATTACTTGTTAGAATAATGCAGTAATTTCCTCTAATTATATAATTAAACACCCTTACATAAATGAAAAATATCTTCGAGATTGTTTTCTCGTGGTGGAAGACCTAAATCTCCATACAAGTTAGTACGACAGCCTGGTTCCGTTTAAAAACTTTTACGTCTAGCTTTTTAGAACTTCATCAGAACATTTTAACAAAATTACGTATTCAATCATATTTTTGGAACCGATCTGTGCAGTAGTGGTGATTCAATAACACAATACATACAATACAACATTCAATAATGATTTCATATATTCTGTTGAGTTGCTACTGTTTGTTCCAGAGTCTATTGTTTGTACGGTTGTTGTACGGTTTAGGTAAAATTAAAAGTTGAGAAAGGAAATCAGTTTCCTACGATGACGTGAACTGGAGTTTAAACAGTGAAGCGTTATTAACAAGATCATACAATAAATAGATATTTTAATGTATATGAGGTTTTCCACTTATATCAGACCTATCAATAGGTTTGGCAGTCACAATTCAACGAACAATAAATACAATAACTTTTATTTCGTAAGTAGCAACTATTTTAAAGTACGTTTCAATGGTGTTTTGTATTTTATTACAAAAATCAATATGAGTTGTATGATTATAAAGTATAGCAAGTATAGTAACTAATATATATATAGATTGTGTGAGTTAAGATTAAAATAATGATGAGAGTTGAACCAAATACTTTATAAATAATTAAATGCTTAGACACGACAAAGAAATCTTTCTGCATAGCCAAAATTAATGTCACTCTTTTCTTACCAAATTTTTACACAATCATTGCATTAATAAGAAAACCAACGTGGATCGTTGGTTTTAGTTTAGTCAAAAACCGTAAAATAATAATGAAGTAACCGATTGCATAACACAACCACAAGATGATGACACCGAGTTAGTGCTGAGTTCTTGGTTCTCCAAGATTGTCATGCGCCGGTGGCGCCACACGTCCGAGATGAAAGTATTTCCAACCACCTTGCAAACACAATGGGCAATTTATTCGATTTCACTCTTTTCACAATTTCATATTTTTTGGGTGCGAGCCGAGTAATTATTTATAAGACAAATAATAATTTGAATTAGAACGATTTTACTCTTAAATTTGGAGTCGTAATAGAAATAAAGTAGTAATAGGTTTTAAAAGGTAGGTATAATAGATTTATATAGTTTATATATTATATTTTGCTTATAAGAAAATAAAGGTTATTTTTATTACTCATTTCTAATTGATTCATTCAAATTCGTTTATTAAGATCATTAAATTAGAGTGTGCTTCCTGATATGTTTTCGAGGGTACTAAATATTTGAACAAAGTATCTTGTGTCTTTACGTTTGTGCGGCTGTTTGAGCAGTGCTAACGGTGTCATGTATTATTTTATAGGAGAATCGAAATTATTTTGGAGCTTAGTTCGAAAATATTTAAGTTTCAAAGATTTTTATTTCACTTTTATATAACACAATCTTTAATTATCTTAATTTAAGTTATTGTCAACTATTTACTCGTTTATATTATTTATATATCAATACTAAAAATACTGAATTATATATAAAACACCTTCCTATTTAGGTACGCATATGTATAAAGAGAATAGTGTAAGAGGCAACAGATATTATAGTAAATATCTATACTATATAAATATTCTATGAACAAAAATAGAGATTTAAATAATGTGCAAGTAGTATACTAAATATATATTAAGACTTGCATATGATCATTACGATCGTGTTGAGATCGTAAAGTAAAAAATAATCAAAAAACTAAAGTCGCTTTCTGTTCATTTTTATATTGAATTTTCACTGCTTTTTTATTGTAACCGGTAGCCTAAAGACACATATTGGGACCATTTTGCATAAACGATTGTAAGCAAAAATCTCTCTAGTCTCTACCTCTCCACAGACTTCAAAAAGTAATGATAGAAATAATTTATGTTTTTGATTATTCCATATTCATATAAAATTGTACACTTACACTTTTATTTGATTTTAACAACCAACTCGTTTGACAAAAATCAATCAATCTATAAGAAAAACTACAATAAGGATTTCTATAGGAACCTTCATGTTATGTGTGTAAAACTATTTTAATAACTAATGTTGTGGTAACAGTAGACGTCCCGGTTACACTCATGGACAATATTTACACGTTGCTCACCTTGACCCAACGGGGGTAAAAAAATCTTATCCCCATTGGACCCGCGTCTCGAACCCAGTCCAACTGAAGCATATAGTATGAAAACCAAACGGAACTGCATGCGCGCGAGCTATGCGGACGCAGAATGTGCGCCGCACGCACCCTCTATGCCAGCCTGGCGTGAGTTACGCACCAAGCAATAGACCTTCCTGCCCTTCCTGCACGCATGAAGCGCGCACTCAGCTTCCGAGCGGCGCATCCGCCAGTTCAGGATATTAAGCCCCTTATAACCCTAACTAAATCCGTTTCAGGTCATTTAGATTACACACCCTTTCATTGTCAATAAATCTATTGTCGATGGCATATAATTTAGTAGGTACCCTAATAACTTAGGATGGCTCCTGTTTTCTATTCTATACCTACCAGATCCCGATCAATGAAGGATAAAGGAAGATTGTGAAGTAAAAATGATATTTTCTTAAATAATGAATATGCAGTGGGATAGGATAATGACACTCTACGTTTATTAAGTGTCACAATAATATATCACCATCTGTAATTTATTTCTTGAGTCAGGTGCCTTTCCATATGCTTTTAAAATAAAGTCTTCTGCCATCAAATTCACAGGTCTGGATTGGAAGATCGACTTGACAGTTATCGCTCTTTGTCAGTATTTCAGGCTTTATCACTGAAGCTGAAGCCTAAATTTACGTTGGAATTACTAGGATAATCTTGTGTCTTAGTGGCACGTGATAACACGGCCTCACGGGACCTCGACGGAAGTGGTGGTATGATGCAGTGGTTTTTTAGTTCCTGTATCGTGTATGCCCCGCCTATGCTCCGTGCACCAAGGTGTGGGAGAGTGCAGTATATTTTCGCTGCCAATCCGCGGCGCCAGCGTGTCAAATCCGTAAAGGATTTTTCCACTTTGCGACAAAAAAGGTATGCTATTATTTGGAAAATCGGCTGCAGACGACTGTTCAATAACTTAACAGAGGCCTTAATGCGATTTTACGATTCGATACTTTATGTCGTTTGGATATTTATATGAGCGCCCCTAGCGGTAACTATAAGGAACTTCGAATCTTCATAGAAAAATCGAACTTGTCGGCAAGGCAAAGTATCACTTTCTACAATATTGGAAATATAGTAGCGTCGTCGTGTGAAAAGTCAACAACTATTACTATTTCACAGTTATCTCACGCAGAAACTATCATACAAAGGTATCGTGACCCGTCTCCTGTTGATTAACACGTTGACAGTCCTATGACCTCATATGGGGTCATATCAGTTTATACCCATACGTCCCTGACCCCATATGGGTTCATAGCGCTTAGAACTTTTCTTCTTAAATTTTTAAGCGGACTTATGATTATGGTTTTTGTTATTTAGTGGACTCATGAAGGAAGAATTGGTCATACAAAATCCGTGAAAACAATACAGATTATCTCAAAGTTAGGTCTACAATTGGTAAGGGATTACGGGAGAAATAAAAACTAACTTTTTATGCATGCTCGTGTTTATTTAATGAAATGTATTGAAAAAGTTACATAATTATTTATGTTCATTCACGAAACAAGAATGGCAATAACCTTTTTTGAATTGTTTGCATTCTTGATGAACTTTGGGAGTCATTTTTGCCGCTATAGTTGAAGATTTTCCTTCAGACATAATTTTTTTATAACAGCCAGCGCATCTTTTACGATTTCCTCTTTTCCCTGGCAATTTTGCTAAATCAATAGGGTAATGTCTCAAACCTGTACTTGTGGATGGAGCAGAGCTGGTGGATGGTGCAGGGCTGGTAGAAGGAACAGGTTGAGCAGGTCGTAAAGATGTCGTGTCCATAGGAGTGTTATTTTGTAATATTAGATAGTTAAAAATACCTCATTTTCTGTGATGAATTGCTCAATATCCTCAATTGTTTCCTCATAGTATTCTTCGTCACTTCCAAAACTAATATTTTCCAAGCGTGATAAAACACTATCAGCATCACTATCTTCCAAAATTCTCTGAATATCGGCATCAAGGAGTTTGCGAGACATTATTCACTTCACGACAAATACTGTTCTAAATAATAACAAATCATCTTGACACATCTTCAATGTTGTAACCAACTACCCTCGATATATTTTATTAATTTTATACTCACAAGTCCATGAACCCGTGATATGGGTTCACAAAAATTTACACTCACAAGTCCGTGACCCCACATTGGGGTCATATAGGAAAATCGAGGAAAATGGGAAAATATTATGACAAAAAATTTTTTTCCTGGTAAAATGATTAAAAATAACTATAGTCACCTATTAATTGCTTTGGACTTATCGGGTGGTCAGATCATTTTGTATGGGGACTGTTAACGTGTTAAGGCGTACCACACAGCGGCGGCATACGTACGGCAGCCTTTTGGCTCCAACGTTCGCATTTGCGTTAATTAATTAACTCTCAGCCTTGATTACCCGTTATTAGAATATCATCTCATAAATATACATAAATTATGTCTTGATATTTACTACTTCCGTCTTGCTCAAAACGTTTTGTCATGCTTCATCTTGTCAACACTTATTTATTACAAAACGTGGTCTAAATTTCACTTGGTTTAAAATACTTGCTATATCTTATTGTTATAGGATGATATTGTTAAATATTTGTAACGATTGATTTAATCTTAATTGCCTGTAAAAATCTTTTAAAGTATAACCTTTGAGCAGTGTTGAAATCAATCTGGTTCAAATATCCCAGTAGTGTTACTGCCCCAGCGTGCTTTTTTTTAATTCTTATTTGATAAATTTTTGGTCAATTTAATCGATTAGTGTCAGTTTTGAAAATTTTAGGGGTTCGTTGTTGTAGAGTTATTGTAGTTGAGGGTATCGTGAAGGGACAAAATATAAAGACGGAAGATCAGGGTAAAGTTACAGTTTATATACATATTTACAAAACAATTTAAAGAACAAAAAAAAAGAGGTAAGAAGAGTGAGGGCGAGTATGTGTAGTGTACAGTGAAAATGTGAGTAGGTGATTGTAGGTCGTCGGCGATCTTCTATGTAGGCGGCTTGAGGCCCGGGGCTTTAGGGCCCAGATGCAGTGACACCGTCGGATGAAGGGTGGCGCTACCGGTAGACAGGAGGCGGGGCAGACGTCGGCCGGAGCTGCTGGTAGACGGGCAGCGCTGCTGGTAGGTCGGGAGGCGTGACAGGTAGGTAGGGCGGCGCTGCTGGTGGACGGCCTGCACCGATTTACTGCCGGCGCTGCTGGTAGACGTGCGGCGTGACAGGTAGATAGGGCGGCGCTGCTGGTGGACGGCCTGCACCGATTTACTGCCGGCGCTGCTGGTAGACGTGCGGCGCTGCTGGTAGGTCGGGCGGCGTAGCAGGTAGGTAGGGCGGCGCTGCAGATGGATGGCCTGCACCGCTGGTGGTCAGGCAACGTTAGTGGTAGAGAGTGGCTAAGTTTAGTGTAGGTTCTTGAGCCAAAAGTTTGCCTTACGGCGTTGAGGACTTTTCTTGAGTCCCGGGGCAGCCGGCCCCGGGATAAGGCCTTTAAGAATTTTGGAGAGCTCGGTAGCGAGCTATAGATGTTAACGTGGCAACTTTTGCCGAAGAACTGAATCACTTGGCAGGTCAGCTCGGTCTTTTATAGGCCCAGAGCCATTTAAATTTAGATTGTCTTCGAGAATTCTACTGTACGTGTGTATGTCACTGAACTCCTCCTAAACGGCTGGACCGATTGGAATGATTTTTTTTTGTATCCAGGGTGGCACCCTGGATGGTTTAGATTCAGCACAGCAACGCGTGGCCGAGTCAGATAGTAATAAAAGATTAAGGCTGAACTAAGCCGAGCTTGGCATTTCTGAACATTCCCTCGCCCAAGGTGTGTAAGATAAGTGATAATAAGAATCATAGTGCTTTCACTATGATTCTTATTATATTACTGTAGCAAAATTTACTATATCTTAATTTGTCTGTGGAAATGTTATTATTACGATAATTATACCACAATCAGTGCGAGCCTATGTAGTTGATGCATATGTGATTATAATGTTTAGGTTCTTCTACATTCATTTAGCTAGGGAGAAAATAAAAGTGCTTATTTTACTACAGAGAGTAGTAAGAACTTCTAGACGATTACGCCAAAAAGTAGAGTAGTATTATACAATATAGATTTGGGGTATGTTATTCTATGCTGCTTTAGAATAGGATGAATTATAAATAGTTGACGATCGCAGTATAATTTTTAATAAATCAATTTTTGTTTTGAGCTCTATTAACCGAATTATAACTTAGTTGTGTTTGTGAAGAAGTAGAAGATGTGTCAGCATGGGAGTTGTAGAAGCCATAAGTATTTAATAACTGTAAAAGAAATACTTATATTAGATATGAGTATATACTAAGTAAGGAAGCTTAATTTGGAGAGCAGTGGATCAGACATCCAATGATTGCAGTTTCGAGTCCCGCTTGAGAATGACTCGTGACCAGTGTCAATTTTTTTCTATTATACCTTATTAGATAGCATTGAAAATATAAAAATCATAAGTAAGATAGACTGGGGTCAAATGAACCGCGGGTCAATTGCACTAGGGCTATTTTCGAAGTTACTACGAAATCGATTAATCTTTTTGTGTCTTTGGTTCACTCTGTTTAATTGTCTTATGTCTCGGCCAGTTAGCCGTGACCGCAGTGAGGAGCACACGTCAACATAGAGCGGAGAAAGTTTTTCGGCCGTCAAAGTAAATATTTCGTTATGCTTTTAAGAAACGTAATAAAAATAATAATATTTCTTACATTCACACCAATTAGCGTAGCCCAAAGTAAGCACTGTGAGGATCGTGTTATGAATAATGGCTAACGGATAGACATATATTTATGATACATAGAAATACATACATACTCATGACTAAAGTACTTATATTCAATACACAAACATCTCCCTCTTCTGAGACTCGAACTCAGGACAATTAGCGCAAAGGGCAAGATCGCTACCGTTACACCAAACTGTCGTCAAACCCATTCCATTTTATAGATCTACAAAAACTTTAATAAATTTTGTAATATATTTACAAAATAAGCCTGTATGATAAAGAAACTATGTTCCTTTAATTGAGCCACTTGCCACTTTCTGTTTTTTTTTAACATTTTTATTCAGGTAAAACGTTAATGTTTTGTTTTTAATGAGCAGGCGATGTGCAGGATTCTTACTCATCTATACTATCACTCTATCTTTCTACTTTTATTTGTCTGTTCATGCTATTGTCCTAGGGCGAGGAGTATCTCTGGCTCCGACCCTTGTAATGTATACTAATATGTACCTTTATAGTCTCCGATTTTCATTCATAACATTCGTTAAATTGTATATTTTATTTTCTGACTCGGCCACGCGTTGCTGTGCTGAATCTAAACCATCCAGGGTGCCACCCTGGATACAAAAAAAATCATTCCAATCGGTCCACCCGTTTAGGAGGAGTTCAATGACATACACACGGACAGTAGAATTATATATATAAAGACTATGCTTGACCATGTGATATCTCGTTAGTTTGAGAAAATAATGAAAAAGATTTAATGTGGATAGATGACGAAATATTGATTTATGGATATGGATGGTGCATGATATTGAAATAATATTTTCCCTTGGTTTTCAACAAAGCCGTGGAGACTAACTGAAAACTTGTAAGCACTGTTAAAGTTTTCCGACTACTTATTGTCATAATAATATAATTGGAGTATATAATTATATAATTTAATTGGAGCGGAGCGAAGCGAAGCTCCCATGGATCAGCTTCAATAGCGAAATGTCTGTTACGCCATAACTTTCAGAGTTCTTAACCGATTTTAATATTTTTTGTGTGGAATCGAATCAACAGGTTTAGGATCAGATTGTGACGGAGCCCGAATTTTGAAATTCGCAATAAATCCCATCGAAACAAAAAAAAAAATTTCTTTTCTTAGGTATTATGCTCCGCTCCGATATATGGTGCTAGCGTAGCTTTATGCTTAGCGACTGCATCGCCTAGTTGGAGCGGAGCAAAGCGAAGCTCCCATGGATCAGCTTCAATGGCGCAATGTCTGTTACGCCATAACTTCCAGAGTTCTTGACCGATTTTAATATTTTTTATGGTGAATCAAATCAACAGGTTTAGGACCCGAATTTTAAAATGCACAAAAATTCCCATCGAAACAAAAAAAAAAAATCTTTAGGTATCACGCTCCGCTCCAATATATGGTGTTAGCATACCTTTATGCTTAGAGACTGCATCGCCTAGTATTATTATGTGGTTCGACTCAATATTGAGAGATGTGGAAGAATCTGTGAAGAAGAAAATTGTTTCATATTTTACTTTATTATTGATGATTATTTTTTATTTAAAATGATGTTTGGTACTAAAAAATAGCACACACCCTCCTCTTTAAGGGTGTCGTAAAAGGAGACTAATATTACAAATCAGAGCAGAGCTAATCGTCGCCTACCGTAACCCCTAAAATTGTCAGCAGCCTTTTTTGAAATATGGTTTTTATCTTATCTCCAAACTGCCTGCCAAGCGTGGCATGGTGATGGAAAGCCCCTTCATTTTAAAGGAAGTTTTTATCCAGCAGTCAATATCTTTCTGCTGAGATTAATTAAACAATAAGTACGATTGTTGACAATCATTTGTTTATGCAATAGGCCAATGATAAAGGTTAAAATTGATAAACGGAATTTATTCGCAATATTGAGTCACACATTAGGGATAAATTCGTAAGAAAGCCCGTATAACGTCACGAAAAATATTTGGCCACGCGCATTCTTAAGTCATCATAACGTCATCAAGGATTTCAAAATCTAAAGTAATGCTCAATCCGGGATGGGATCACCTCAACGAACGCTAACGAAAACTTTCACGCGTATAAAACGCTGTGCGCGCCGGCCGCCGCGTCCAGTTCGTTCGACATCCGTAACCTGCGCAGAGGCATGCGCGCGCGTACACGCGAAAACGAAAGTGACAGGTGACACCAACTAGACTGTGACATTGTGATTGTGAACTCTGGAGCAGTGAACGGAGCTGTGATATCCTGTAACAGTAGCAACCATATCTGAAAACACCTGGGAAGGTAGAAGCCTTTTTGTGTCTATGTGGATCTTGCGAATTTGGCAGTGTTGTGAGAGATATGTGTTGTGACTCCAAGCTAATCGTTTCACAAGATGAATGACCCTTTAATTTTGATTAGAGTAATTTATGTTTCAATACTAAATGTCATATTTTTTTTTTGACGGTGTTGTATTATTTTAACGTTTGTATCTCTGATTCATAAAGGATTTAACCTTAAGAAAGACAACTTTAGGGCTATTGCCCTAAAGTTATTTATTGGTGTGTGTTAGTCAAAGATAGTATTTCTATTATGTATTGTATTATGAAAATGGTACCTATCCATCATAAGTATATCGATCTATCAAAAAAATAATATTTTTTTATCGATTATCAATAAAAGGAACAAACATAAGTCTTAAAAGTTAGCAGAAAACGTTTTAGATACAATTATAATAATTTAAATTGGAACAATTCTAAAATTTCCATGGTAATAGAAAATCGATTCAATTTATTTTTATATTAAACATTTCGAAATATTTCCTACTAAATTTTTAGGCTTATATAGCTTCCTTACATTTTCATAGGAATCAGATTATTTATTTTAAAGCTATTGGGTTTGAAAGATTTTATGAAATTTCATACGCGTCAACGATCTTAAAATGTTTTTTTTTTTACATTTTATGATAATTATGCTAAATTGCCGATGTCCTCTTGTTCATATATAAAATACTAGCTGACTCGGCCACGCGTTGCTGTGTTATAAATTAAAATAAAAACTATCCTATCTCTTCAGTTGGACCAAATTACACATAAATACCAACTTTCATCAATATCGGCTGAATTTGTGAAGAGTTCACTGGGAACATACATTGTGACACTAGATTTTTATATATTAAGATTTTGTCATTTTGTGTTTATTAAACCACATTTGTTGCACATGGCTAAGTTCCGTCTTGCTGATTGTTTACATTTATTTATTGAACATATAAAACATAGGTAGGTTGTTAATGCTAGATTTTTTTTTATTTTTTTGTGCGCTTGCCAATTAAAAATCACTCATAATCACTTAAAATAAAGCGAGATAGCTGCGAGAGTGAAACATATATATGGGACTGTATGTGACTTAAACATATACAAGCCATAATTTTAATGTGGGTTCACTGATAATTTCTGATATAGCTTATTGATATTTCTATTAATTCGTATCCAAGGTATGAGGTCTGATTATTACGATCGGGAATGAAAGCCAACAGTGGGTATCCATATCCTGCCTTGCTTATACGATTATCAATCATCGACTAAAATGTATGTACATTACAACAACATCTCAAGTCTTTGCTAAGATATAGAAAGTTGCATAATTGGACTTTCACTTATTTACATCCGCCAAAATAATCTTTCGCATATGGCGTTCATTTGAAGTGCTCATATATATGTACATCCGTTCATTTTTTTATTGCACGCAGCTGACGAATCCAGCGCATTGAATAATTAATAAATTTGAGTGAATATAGACTTTACGTATACGCTAATAAGAGTTAGACGGTTATAATATCTAGAAACGTCATGTGTGGAAAGTGGGGCACGCGTCACAGAGCTCGCATTTTATAGGTGTACCGGGGTTTCTCGTTTACGTTAATGTGTGAAACTCAGATAAATCGGTTATGTTTAAATAAGAAAAGTAACCTTTTTAAATTCATTAAATTCTCGCTAAAATTAAAAAAAGTTCATAATAATCTGTGGTTGTGATAGTGTATCAAAATTCCCGCCCTGCTAGTCTCTTAAAATTATAAAACATACGTGGTATGTGAATTTTTTGTTTTAAATATGGCCGATATGATATTAATGAGTAGCACGACACATTATTGCAAATCTTTTTAATTTCAGTATAGCTGTTACAGAACTGACAATATTTCATTTTTGAAACCTTTATAAATTCATTACATACTAAAAATAAAGCGACCCAAATGAATATCAATATGTATTGTGTACGCTTAATTTTGTTTTGAAAAAAAGACAGAAAAATTTCATGCCCTTGCCTCTGTTACTATTGTAAAAAAGGTCGGTCAGAATTGTCGAATTCTCGTGAAGTGACATCACTCGGACTAAAACAAAGGATTCAAAGTAATTCTGCTTTAAAACCTTATTTTTTTAATTAATTGGCACTAAAAATAAAACAATACAAATATGGGTAATTTTACTTAAATAAAGCAATAAAAACAGGGGTTAGGAAAACTAAGTGTTGTCGATTTATAGACTGATTGAATGGTACCAATGGGAAACCTGAAGACACGTTAAATATGGAAGTGTACCGTGTTTGACTAAAACTGCGCCAAAAAAAATTAAAGGAATGACTACCCTCAATGTGACTACAATACCTACAGACTATCTTATCTGCGCATTGCGGATATGGTACATAATTGCAAAAGTACGTAAACGGTGAATAGTTGCGAAATTCGTCCACATAAGTCGGGCTACCATTGTGTTGTTGACTGCTGATTTCGCAATGTGTGCGTCACGGTGCCCGCTCATCTCTGGATTGTCTTCTAAAGATTTTAGCAACAACAATGCATTGCAAAAGGGATGCTTATTAGGGTTACATACTTGATGAACCCCTAGTGTTTACAAAACAAGCAGTATATAATGTAGCAATTCGACTAACGAAAGTTTAGCGGAGTTATGTAGTTATAGCATTGAACTAAAAATAACTTACTTTTACAAATGGATTTTTTATTAAAAACTTCATTGTTCCACCACGCTTTTACTTTTGTGTTCTTAAATTTGTCTACTGTTTTATGTTTATTTAATTTAGACGTGTTTACAGAAGGACTAAATCCTCGTTCTAATTATAATTTTGTTATATTATGTACGGAAAATGTCAAAACTGTCGGTTTCGAGTTGATGTTGGATTCTATGAGTTGAACTTTAACTTGAAAATCGAATGTAGATATTGTAATAGGCGAATGTGCTGTTGACTGTACGTTTACACCGTATCAGGAACGAATAGTCTAAACTTATCAATAATCATTGTCACTTTCTTCTTCAGAGTATGAGTTCGATATTTACCGGTTAATTCTGGAATGCAACGGAAAGTGTGGTGAAAGCTTTAATGAATATGTCCAGTTTTGATTTTCGTCAGGCGATCCAAAATATGTTTAGAGAACAACGAGACATTTTTAACAATGGAAAATTACAGAATTAAAACAAAATTCGTCTTTGACTTTACACTTACTACCTATATGCAATCTACAGAAAAAGTTTTTGGTTTTTATAGTTTCAGAGATTTCATGATTACTCAATGAATAGTATAATCTAAACATGTCTTACCGCCTTAGAGAGAACAACCTAACCTCTAGAACGCCTATGTTCTGAATTTTCTATTCCGTATCAAGGAGTAAATATGTTAGGCTACTATATTTTATTTGTTCAATTATAATATTATTAGAATAGCAGGGCCAATTAGGTTAAAATACCGCAAGATTGTAAGTATTTTTCATTGACAATGCAGCAATTTGACTGATATTTCAAATGAATTTAAATTAATGATAGCTTAACGCTTTAGCATGTTCTCCAGTTAGATACTTACATATAAAAATCTAGCCGTTAATTACAATAATGACAAAACATATGATACTTAGATCACTAGATATTCTAAATGAGTAAGTATGAAGAACTATTTCCTAAACCTTTTCCACCTAGGCGAGAATCAAGTGAGGTGTATCATATAGCGCACGCGAGGAAAGCGAGTCAGTGTGTCATCGCATCGTGCGCCGCCTGGGCGCCGCGTCTCGGTGACACCTCTCCGGCCATCTAGCCGGTGTAGCTTAATTAATCTGCTGCGTGCACTTGTAACCTCAAGGCTATTAAGATTATATTAAATATGTAGAGTATGCGAGAACACAACTTTCAAGAAATTCGAACAAAGTAGATAATGTAGAAGAATTTTTAAAACATATATAGATTATAGTATCTTCATGCTGAGTCACTATTTTTCTATAAATTTTCAGTAAACACATAAATTTTAATATGAGTTGCACGAAAATGATATTTTGTGGTAGGTTGATATTCTGTTATCCAAATTTAACCAATGTTTACTAACGTAAACCGCACTACGCAATTTAGTATTAACCTAATCTAACTTTACCTCTACCGCATATTTCAAGATAATTAAGCGGTCTTTCATGTATTTCATTCGATAAGTGACGATAATTTTCCGCAATGCACTGATGTTTTTTATACGTTTAATTAAAGTTCCAGTAACTTATTCTTAAGTATTAGCACAGATTGTTTCGCACGCTTAATTTCCGCCGCCCGCACCAACGAAAGAACGAAAGCTCTACGTGTGTAAGCGTCTTTCCGCATTATTTTCGTCGTTCAATTCATACTTATATTTTTAGCTTTATGTCTTTCGGCTATCATAGTTTTTTCGGAGTTAAGTAATATTTTTATATAGCTTAGAAGTACCTAAAAACTTAGTTTGGTAAGTATTTTCAAGTATGAAACTTGTAATACTTACAGGATATTAGACATCCGTAATAGTAATCTAGAGTATAGTTGTGTGAAATTACGCTTACATAATTTGTTACATCTAAGCACTTATTATTTTGAAATGAAAAATTGTTGGCCATATAACACACATAACAATTGATTTTCATTTTATGGTTACAGTTTAGCTATATAACTAATAAGCAATCATAAACGAGGATCCATCAATGACACCTCATGTTTCAAATAGCTAAATTAACAAACTATGACAAACGGTTATATTAGATTTATATCTTAATAACACGCGCGTTCTAGTGAATAAATTTGTGTCCAATAAATCGAAGAGACATCCATTAGATCTAGATAGTATAAATAAAACTGGGACATAGATGTTGTCGGTCAACTTGTTGTAAAAGTTGTGGGTCAAAAAACTAGATCAGAAGGAGTAAAAGGGTTGTGCTATGTTACTCGCCAGGTAGGTTAGTTAACTAAGCAACTTGTCACCCGTAAATAGCAACTGATTGCTTATCACGCTTTTCTCTTCATTGGAATACTTGTAAGGAAGTTATGGACTCCATAGATATACTAAAACTCTTATAGCGTGCACTGTTTGCGAAAAAATTACGAAACACTTGTTAGTGGGTATGAAGGTAGTAGTGACCAGGGATTTCTTTGCGGGTTTATGAACTAACTTTAGTTTTTAATCCAATACGTTTTGCTTCGACCCAATAATAATCACTGTTAAATTTTAATTATAGAAGTTATGACATTTGTAATACATATATATCACTCGTAAATAAGATAATATTCACGATTTTCTTTTTCCTGACATCGTCATCGGCGATTGGTACTGGTCAATCTTGCATTCTAGCTTCTTGCATTACAAAAAATACATCTTTATTCAGAAAATAAAATTCTAGTTCAATCATCGAAGGTCGACAGTAGGTATTGTATACCTTACCCAATTAACGAATAGTTCTTTTGAGTTAAAATAAATATAATGTTCTATATAAGCAAAAGCTTTATCTAATACATCTAATATAACAATTACATAACACGCTAGTCTAAAGAAGTGTTAATTATTGTAAGTGATAGTTCGCGTTGATATAAAAATGTAGAGCATAATTTCATAACGTTTTTAATTAAAATTATAACACATACCTCAAATAGCAGGTCTATAATTTAGATTACGAGGGGTTAACCCCTTACGCAGTTGTCATTGTCTGCAAATAATTTATTGTTATTGTAAAAGAAAATTTTAAGATTAAGTAGCATGGATTATACACAAAATAGATCAAGAATATTGTCCATTAATAATGTGAAGTGTTGTATTGCTTCTATAGTTGTTTAGAAACTGTTATCCTTCCTATTTAGAAACTCGTAGAGACAAGTCGCTTTAAACTTGTTGAAAAGAAATTTACTTAAACTTGTTATAAAAGGGCGGATATTCTAACAGTTTTATCTTAATGGTGGTTAAACTGGGTCCAAAGAATTATTGAAAACGTGATTCTTTTGAAGCTGGTTGATGTAATATTTTATTTTTAATGTCAGATGAGACGTGCAAGGAATGCGGTTATGCGAACAGTGGTCAGATCACGCTTTCCAACGATTGTTTTGATCGATTTGATCGCCTCGAGCAATGATTTAACGCTTATTATAAACGATTTAGACACAAGAAACAATTAATATATGTGTTTATGCTGATATTTTAATACTAAACGTAAAGCGAAGCTTAAGAAAGTTTGATAACATTAGGTATATTTTAAGGATTGGTGGAAGTATTTGTTTATTGCAAATTGATAAGTGATGCTGATGACATAGCGTTACATTCTCATTTCAGGTAAATTTGTTTAAGCATATACTCATAGTTTTTAATATATACTCATCTATAACAAACTATATCAATTATAGGATTGGAATTAGCAATTTTTTAAAGTGGTTTCATAGAGCAAATTTCGCTTTTACGGAGTTTTACCTTTTATCGGGAGGTCCAGGATCCCTCCTGAAACTAGTTCACATGTAGTAATGTAAAAAAAAACAATTATTGTCCGATTTTGTGAAAAATTTATTTAAAACAATAATTCTCCTATTATTCAGTTATTAGTACATGTTGTAATTGGAACTAAAGTTTTCTTAGATATTTAGAAGTTATATATGTAAATAGTTTTGAACGTTCACAGACACTTATACAAATATCATTAAAAGCTAAATTTTTATCTTGTTTTGTGACTTTATTCCGTGATTATCTGTGACAATGCAACTGCGCTGAAGTATCGAAGCTCGTAAAAGAAAAACTAAAATAACGGTTTCAATTATACTTATTAATTTAAAGTCGACTTAGGTAATAAAGTGTTAACTTTGGGTTTTTATAAGACTAATAAGATAAAGTGTTTTTATTCATATTTCATTTAATGCTGTTTAAGATTGATTATCCCCCTTTTTTACCTTTTTAATATTGATCAATGCTGTAAATCTAAATGAGACTTATACAAAAGTTATGTGTATCTCAATAAATCACTAGAAAGTCTCGATGCGTCAAGTGCGTATCGCCTG
Source organism: Calamotropha paludella (assembly GCA_927399485.1). NCBI lineage: Eukaryota > Metazoa > Arthropoda > Insecta > Lepidoptera > Crambidae > Calamotropha > Calamotropha paludella. The sequence continues at coordinate 13,553,169 of OV656804.1, read as the reverse complement.
ACTCTAGCTCGAGCAACCGCGCCCGCACAACTATTCTGAGATAGAGCCCCCATGCTTCTAGGCATTGCATGCCGCGGGGAAAATCGGCTGATTTCACTTTTGTTACATCGTATCAGAGCTTCTCCCTTGACAGATCTTATTTTATTTTAATGGCTGAAAAGAAATAGCTGTATTTACCACTAATTAATTTTGGTACCTAGTTTTAAAATAGCATCGGTGGGTATCCTGAGTAACTATCAGTTTTTGTGCAGAAAGTGCTCATTCGAGAGGAATTTAGAAGCTTAAGTTGATAATTTTTGTAGCGAAACGTTAATATCGCCTATGTTTCTCGACATGCGATTATTGAATGTAAAAAATACGAAAGTGGAACAACCTATTACTATAGATTTTGTTTTGAAGTGATATTGCTGTTTAAATTATTATGTCATATTTCTTTCTTATGATGAAGAAATTTTCAATAGCAACAAATGAAACTTTAAATAACTATCGATAGGAATATATCATAATTTTAAATGTGCTTAATTAAAAAAATATATTAAGGCATAATTATAAACGCATTGAAAAGTATTACTAGCTATTACGTTTTTAACGAGAAAGTTGTGAGTTGGCACAGAAATTTACCTTTTCTTCATAATACCATTTCAAGCAGATTTCCAGTTTTCTTATTGCTATTGTATCACGATGCTCAAAAAAACTGAAAGTGTTAATTGGTCAGGGAGTAACGTGGCATTGCATGTATGAATTTTTATGAATTATTTAAATGCGGAGAAAGCATCTCGAATTATTGTGCTCCAATTATATTGCTATTCAGAAGTTACTGACTGCGGGTCGTGATATGGTGGATCTAGTTTCGAGATAACATGACAATATCACCGTGAGATTATGAGTTAGTTGTTTCTTGTGTCTAACATCTTCATTTCTTTATTAAGGAAGTTATATAGTCAACATTAATTGTGACACGGACATTGAAGCTGTTTGGTTTTGTAGAATATCATAACATATTTACAAAGAAAATCAAAACAAAGATGGTGTCTCACAAACTTAGAAAGTGTTTCTCTTAATCAACAGATATTAACATATCTGTATAAGTAAAAGTATTCCTTCTTTTAATGAGTTATATATACATATATAATTACATAACAATGTTTAAAATTCGTCTCTTTTTGCCATAATAATTATTTATCTTAATTATAGGATCTTTATCAAAATCCTGCTAAGAACGAGTTTCAGAAATATTTGCTTATTTTAAATAAAACCTTATAAGGAAACAAGATAGACAATCATACAAAATATTCTATTATTCATATCATTTACGATTGTGCTAAGTGGTATTTTAACGATCATAATTGAGTTTTTAACAAAAGTGTAGCAAAATTCTGTTAGACAATTAAAAATTCGACTCAGTTTAGATCTAAGTAGTAAATTACAATAATTTATTAAGACATCGATTTCTCGCGGGCGATCTGTAGATTTCACTACTTTCGACTTGTATTGACTAGCAATGATCCGAAGTCGCAAGTAGACATTACTTGCGACTTCGAATCACAATATTTTTCTAAGATATTTAAAATGCAAGCGTATTTAATTTTCTACACACTGCTTAGCTCTCTCAATAGTGCGCTGTATGAATCTAAGCATATTGAAATGAATAATCAACTCACAACGTCCAAAGCGTTCAAGCGCGAAAGATCCTTTCAAGATTTTAATGTAGCTTTGTGGGATTTGGGACCATTAAGTAACTGCTAATACTACGAGTATGATAAGAATATTCGATTCGATTTTCATTTAATTCATATTGAATTGAGATCTTACCTTTTTAAGGAAAAAATGAATCATATATGCGTACAAAACTTAAATTTCAAATTTAATTGATTGAAAATAACTCAAATTAAAATTGATGGTAATACGGTAGTTTCATTACGATGTTTAAATTTACTTTCTCAGAAGTTATTCACACTTTTGTGTGTAAATTTTTTTTTTCAATGTGGTTATGAATAATGTGGTGTAGATAGATATACGCTAAAACAATCTTATTTACCTCAATACAAATCGATATTAAATCTTATTAACTGTCGAGAAAAGTGTTGCCTAGCCTTGTGTGACAATATCAACAATTTATTTCAATGTGGCTTTTATTGCTAATTAGATGGTTTTATGTTTATTTCGCTTGTTTTCGTTTTGTATCTGATAAAATTAACATGACGCCGACAAGCTTTCACTTTCGAGTTTCCGCTACAGGAAGGCTTATCGGGAAAACAGTCCATTGTACCAACCTCATTGTGAGCGATTTCACTGTAACAATGCACCAGAAATGAGTTGATAACTTATTTAATACAATAACTATGATATCTCTTACATCATAAAAGGAACAATGGTACAATATTGTCTTATTCCGAATGTGTTTGCACTTTCGATGCGTAATGCGTAACCTATTACAAGGTAGTAGTATTGTCTGTTCCAAGACTATTGTTTAAAATACAGTTACTTGCCAAGCTAAGTTTCAATACATGTGCTATAGAATAAACAAAAAGAGATAGCAATTTTAATTGTATTCAAAGAATAGAATATGAGCTCAATAAACAGGTAAAAGAAATTCATAATAAGAGATTTAACGTTTTCTAAAATACACGTTGGCAGCAATCGGATTAAGCAGGTCTTCACTATCGTATATTTACTCTTCATTATATTTTATTAGCCTTTACAAGCTAAAACAATGTCATATACAGTACGACGATGCGCATCATGGAAAACTGAGTATGAATTCAATGATTCACCGAAGAAAAATGTTCGATTTGGCAAGTTGCCGGTTTCTTTTCATCCATAGGCAGTATTGTTTTCCCGCATACTAATGTTGGTATGTAGGTTAGGCGTGCCACAGCCTCAATACCTGCCAAACTTTGTTTTTATGTGCTTCAAATCATTACCATCGAGAAATTTCAGGCTTACGACGCGACGGCAATTTGTTTTATGTGACCATTGATCGTGACTGCCCTTCAATTTGCTACTGCTAATGTTTGAACAATTAATGTTTTGGTTTATTGGTTAACCTTAATAACCAATAAACCAAAACATTAATGATTATCATTTACAAAAAGATTACATGCACTTAAGGGTGAATTAATTTTGCGGCGCACAGATCAACGTTTTGCCGAACTGTATCAGCCAGTCTCCATCAATATAGTGCAAAAAAAATTTCTGTATAAAAAAATATGAATTTGTTAATATTAAATTATATTGAACTTTACATTTTACCACGTTTTTCTTATCTCACTTTTCTTATTTGTTTGTTTGTCTGTCCGGGCAAAATCTTGCAACTTAAATTTGAGTCACTTTCCGATAAGCTAGAAAGCTGAAACTTTCAGGATAGTTCAGAACCCGATGACAATACACTCTAAAGCAACTTTCAACTTTCCAGATGCACTTTCAGGTCCACTTTCGGCAACTTTCACTTTTGTATGGGGCTTATCCGATTGTTGCGTAACACATGGTTACTTCGTTGAGTTAATAATAAAAAAGAATAAAATAATTATACTAGATTTAAAAAATCTAAAAATCCCACGTTTTTCAATGTCCTAAAAAGAATAAAATAACCCTGCGGGGCAAAGCGAGGGGCCACTCAAAACGTGGGGGCGCATCTTTACAATAATCGGCATCAATGCATGTCATTCATCTCTTTAAAATCTCCTCTTAGTAATATGCGCCCCCACGTTTTGAGTGGCCCCTCGCTTTGCCCCGCAGGGTTATTTTATTCTTTTTAGGACATTGAAAAACGTGGGATTTTTAGATTTTTTAAATCTAGTATAATTATATTGGATTTAAATCAAATTTTATTTATCATCGAACTTTTAAGCTTCAAACAGTGTACACGGCTCCTGAATAAGAGAAAGGTCTAGGTTAAATAATAATTAACACGGTATTCGTAAAATGTGGATGCGAAAGTGGAAAATTAATTGTAAAATTTACGGGTGCCCGTCGAATCCTAAAGTAATTGGTACTAATTACGTTTAGCCAATACTCATTGGCGGTAACGTAAAATTATCGAAATAATGAAAGTCCTAATTTGATAATTTCATCTTTACGCATATATTACTTTTGGGGATAACAATAACAACACTAAAATAATTTTTAGCTGTAATATTATTTCGTATACAGGTTACAGACTGCCTGCATGCTGATAAGCAGATAACAATAGTGCTGAGAACAATAGAATTCAGTTACAACACAGGAGCTGTTTTATGATTTAAGTGTCCAAAACCAGAGTTTTGAAGCCATCCGCCACGAAAAAAATGTTTTGTAGGTGGGATGTAAAGGAAATTTTGTGGGCATATAGTATTTACAAATAATAGGAATTATAAATTGTTTCGTCTAAAAACGAAGACGCATTTAGGAGGTGAGAGTATGGTGACACTACTTTAGGCAGAACAAAAATAGATCAGCCTAATTAAGTCATATGATGATTGTGTAAATATTTTTAGGCTAATAAGGCTACAAAAATTTTGACGCAAATGGAAATACATTTACAAATTATATCTGGCAAAACGTAAAATAAATTAAGACGTTTGATTTTTTTAATAGAAATAATATAACGTGAATTAACTGCAAGTTTTTTTATATCGACAAATACACAAATAATAATTTGTATTCATTTCAATTTTATATAAAAAAAATAATGATTTTTCGATGTGTGACTTATACTTAAGTAATCAGATTGTTATTCTTTTATGGCAATAAAGACAGCGTAGATTTATGCTAAATAGTATTCGTACATTTTCCTTTATAGTATTTTTAATATATACTTATTGTGTTTGTTTCAGGTTTTCATCATAAAAAGTTCCAATAGTTATATGAAACCGAGATAATTATTTTGTAAGTATAGTCTTTTATTATTATTTGATAATTTTCGTATGCTGCTATGCCATAGTTTTTATTTACTAATTGTTACGCCTATACTTTAATCTTTTATTAATATAAATCCCAATTAATTCCTATTTAAAAGCATCTTCGCTAATGTTCTTGATCTTTAATATTTCATCTAATAATATGTGATCAGTACGATTTTTTACATTGTGCAATTTTCATTTCTCATGTATCAAATTGTGCAACTCTCGTTAGAAACGGAAACGGGGCAATAGTTAGTGTTCACTCGATCATTCTCGCCGAAATGTATCGACTTTCACTGTGTTATTACCGCCGAAAACTGCCGCGAGCGTTACGTAAGCTCTGTAAGAACATTTTGAGTACGCACGAGTGAAAGTGCCAACGCTGAAGGATCCACGCTGCGCCGCGCGCTGGCGCCGGCACCAGTTTCGCTGCTTTTATTTGTGATTGTTTATATGGACAATTTTGAAATTTAATTTACGTAAATGTATTTCGCAGTGCTATATGTATACAACTTGCAATCTTCTTTTTAAATGTTAAACTAAATTAAAAAAAGGATATACTTTTTAAAACTACTTAAAATAATGATCGCTTCAAAATATTATTTATTCACGTAAAATGACAACTAGTTTATATAACAAACCTATAATAAAATATTCGGCTATAAAATAAAAAATGATAGCTATATTATATCGATATTTAGTGCATGTTGTGCCATCCTACAAGAATTGGTAGGTACGTTTGTTTACAATGAATAAATATTAATAAATGAAAATGTTGTTGCGTACCGTTGTTTTAAGAATATAAAAAAAAAGTAAAATATACCTCTATATGCCTCTATTTTTTCGATATTAAACTTTAACCTGAACAAAATAAAGATGTACACAACCTTAAGCACGAAGTTGGAACGATGCCTTTAAAGCATTTCAATGCAATGCGAGCATAACGTAACCACTATAATTATGTGCTTTTATAAATTGATCTTTGCTCATCCAAAAGAATTTAGTGAAAGCAGTGCCTTGCCCTTAGGCCTCAGCCAGTGGTTACGCGGAGTCATTGTCCTTGATTCGGCGGCCGCTTTGTTGCTTTTACTTCGAATGCCCCTGTGTAGTTACCACACAATTGCTTATGGGGTGACCACGAGGGCATGTGAATGAGATAAAAATTATAGTGACTTTTATTTTATTAAAATTGGCGACCGTTTGGTGCAACGGTAGCGATCCTGCCTTTCGCACCGATGGTCCTGGGTTCGAATCCCGGTAGGGGCAGATATTTGTATGATGAATACGAGCATTTGTACCTGAGTCATGGGTGTTTATATATATTTCTTACATATCTATGTATCATATATGTATGTCTATCCGTCACCCTAGTATCCATAACACAAGCCTTACTGTGCTTACTTTGGGCTAGGCTAATAGGTGTGAATGTAGGAAATATTCATTATTCATTCATTATTATTCAAATATTTACTTTATATTATCCGGTACCGTTGGAAGCGAATTAAGTCCTACTAATTTGGTGATCTAGATTCAGTTTATAAACAGTCTTTATTGTCCATCCATTGTGTTTGATAACATAGATTCTAATAAAGATATAGAAATTGTTAATAGATGAATTCTATTTTGTAAAGACAATAACACAACTAAAAAGCACGTTTTACTATTTTTGGCTATTAAAAATATGTTCTGTGGTTTATTTGAATAAGTTTTTATTTACGGTCACGACAAAACGACTTTGACCCCATATTATCTCACGGTATTGCGCAATTCGGGATCAACGCCCGCGTCCTTGGGCCAACTTTCTCTTCCGTTGTATAAGCGCAACGAAGCATATCCTTTTATAATGTTGTCAGGTTAATTTCCTGTAATTTAGGTTATATTTGGCAGAACATAAATAAGAAAAATAGGACGGGTATGTTTTATTACCAACGATAGCTAATATGGTACTTTTTAAGTTTGCTTGCTTGTCTAAAATTATATCATTCCCATTGCCCGAAAACTTTCTATCATTTTTATGGTCTACTAGTGTAAAGATTTCATGCAACGATAAGTTTTATGGGTAAGGTAGAGTCACTCGCCAGGAACGTAATTTTTAATGATTTAAAACATTTACATGTCAACCTTTAATAAGATTTTTAGAAGTATAATGCAATGAAGGAGAACTAAAGGAAGGAAGGAAAATTAAATAACTTTTAAAGAATGTAAAATAAAATAAAGGACATACTTATTTTCCTTCAAGTTTATAGACCATATTACTTAGCAAATATCATTAATCCAATATTCACGTTTTTATAACCTAAAGTTTTTATTTCAATTAAAAATAACAATAATCGTATAGAAGTAGCTGATTAGGAATAAACTTGTTTTTCTATCCAATAATTTAGAGTTCATAGAAAAATCCACTGTTATTTTTTTTTTGTAACTTCTAGTGCCACTGAGGCCTATTCGACGCCATCCTTCAGACAGATGGACAAAAATTTATCAAAACTGTTTATATTAGGCGTTTTCCATTAAATTTATCATATTTTATCACGAGAATACACTTCAATTTTAGTTATTAGTAGTAATTGGAATCTAATTACATTCACATACCCGTTTAACAACGTTGTTAGCATTAGAAGATAGACTATAATTAAGTATCGAAGCATATGCAAACTATCTACTTCATTAATACTGAACTCAATACTCTGAATAATGTTTACAGAAGATGCAAATAGGAAAGCAGTAAATACGAAAACTACGCAGCTCTCGAAGCCCAGTGACCAAGTATGCATTATTAAGTAAAACGCTGCAGGCAACTTCACGATATCGTGAATGTTCACATTAAAGGCGCTCATTAGGCTTATTGAAGTCTTGTTACAGCTGTTTGCACGTTTACAGCAAATTATCTATACTAATATTATAAAGAGGAAAGATTTGTATTTTTGTATGTTTGTATTTTTGTATGTTTGCAATGAATAAACTCAAAAACTACTAAGCCGATTTCAAAAATTCTTTTACCATTGAAAAGCTACATTCACGCTGAGTAACATAGGCTATATTTAATGCTAGAAAAAAATTAAAGAATTTTGTCCACCCGTGCGAAGCCGGGACGGGCCGCTAGTTGTTTTATAAATTGATTCGGTGTAAACTTACAATCTCACATTTAAATATATTCAAAATTAGAACTCGCAGAATAGCTGCGGTGTGGCGAGATTGGTCCCACTTTTAACGCCGCTAAAGAGAATTATGTTTTGTATAAAAATTACATATCTCCCGACAGTCACAGTGCTATTATTAGCCTCTAATTTGTAAGAAGAAACCTTAAGGGCGATAGTTCTCATAGACTGTAGTTTTTTAAGTAACTACGTTAGTTAGCTCAACGATTCAAAACAATTATTCCGTTGACGATTTTGCGTAATAAACCATAATTTATGGAGTCATATGAAACTATTCATCTGGGATATTAATTAAAGTTATCGCTGTAGATTTAAGTTTTTGATATATCTACTTGACAGTGCTGAATATAGTTAAAATTATAGCAAAAAATAGTCACCTAGAGTTTCAAATTCAACGGCAATTTCTTAAATTCACATTTAGGGTAATATTTCCTTTTTTCCATTGAAACAGTACAATTAGTGAATAGCCACTAAACAAAAGAAAATCGGTTGTTGGTTAGTCCACTAAACTGTGTTGTTTTTGCGTAATTATGTTGATAACTATCTGCTACGACGATTAGTATCACTAAAAGTTTACGTTACCTCCATCGCCATTAGATACTTAATATGCTGCTTACTTAAAACACGTAATTTTATGCACAGACGAGTGCATGGCAGTATGGGTCAGCCACATACATTACGTGGTCGACATACAGACACACATACGTGACATGTTATGATATAATAATGCTCTTTAAGGAGCAATATTACAATAATGGTAACCACTTGTTATACTAACATTACAGTAATAAAACTAATACTGTGTTACATTAACCGCTAGGTCTAGAAGCACGAAATATTTTCGATTTACGATTATTTTCACTAAGAAGGGACTTTAAGTAACTATGTATTTCTCATGTGGTTTTTGAGGGAGAAAAATGCACATTTATTTCCAAATTGTATTTCATACAAAAGACATCAACGTCGTACGCACAAACGTTATATGCGTGTCGTTTTATATATTTTATTGTCATTTTATATTTACACTAGTGGACCCAACAGATGTTGTCTTTTCATATTACAGCGCCACCTACCGGGTCCATTTTTTAATCCAGTCCATCCAGGGACCCATTTAAACACTGCACAAAGGAAATATACAGGGTGTTTGTTAATACCTGCACGCATGGAACTCCGGAAAATTATTATAAAGCCTGAAAACTACTACATACTTAAAATATGATTTCTTTATTTGTATAGAAAACGGCAAAGTGACAGTCATAGACCTAGATGGACCATTCTTTTTGATAATCCATTATATTAATGGTTCTGCTTCTATTCTAGTTATTCACACTACACCATTTCGGCCTATGGTTGCCTTTATGCAGTTTTCCATAGAAAAAAACCACATTTATTGTTCACGAACTCGAACTTAGTCGAACGAATGAACCGATTTTCATTTAGTTTTTTTTTGTTTGAAAGATTTCTTAGTCAAGAGTGATTTAGGCTATGTTTGAAGAAGAGGGATGAATTAACGGTAGTAAGCGCATAAATCCGCGTGGGGTATCGAATGAAAGGATTTGATTTGTGTATTACAAAACTGTCTGTTTGAAGGGGTGTAGGAGGGGTGGTTATGAGGACGGGGATGAATTTACTGAATTCAGTGAACATACCCGAATGGGGTATCAAATGAAAAGGTTTGTATTGCTAAATTGGCTGTTTGGGGGCAAGTTATGGGGAAGGGGACGAATTTACTGATTTCAGCGAACATATCCGAATCATTGGTGGCGCGAGTCCGACTCGCACTTAGCTGATATTTTACTATTTGCACATATGCAATACTAAGTACTGCGTTTATGATGCGGCTTTGTGAAAAGACACAATGCTTCACTCCTGCGCGAATAGTGTGAATATTAAAGTCATTAAATTTTATTGGGCAACTCTTTAAAAAATTACAATTGCAACAAAGAAATAGACATGCATTGTTATATATTATTTTGTCATATATATAAAATATTATATATAATACACGACAAAGTTTTCATTTAAATAATTATGTCATCTTGTATTATGTATTCTAATATAATGCATTAGGTCGAGATTTTTATAAAACCATATTAACAGTTTTTAATTGGTAATACATTTTTAATATTCATACCATTTTTTACTTTTTGAAGTTATAGTTTAATTTTTTTCTTTTTAAACAGAATTTTTTCTTGTAATATTGGTCATTTATCGACTGCAGCTATAATTAGCAGTGATGTCACTATGAGTGCATGATAGTGGTTTAGAAAACTTGTGAGACGTGCTTGGGAACGGTAATAGCATTCTAATGTCTGACATTAGCAATGGAATAACTATTAGTGGAATTGCGGATGGATACAGAATGCCTAAACATTTTAATATTGCTCTTAAAATGATAATAAATTAGAATAGCATTAATAAAAACACTACCTTTGATTAATATACTATAATTAATAATATTTATTTTTGACTTGAGAATATTGTGCTAAGACACTTTTTTCATGCATAAAAGTATGTGAATTTTCGAGTTTCCCTTTTAAACGAAATATACAATATACGTAAGGAATAAATAAAACATTAGACAATGTAAAATAAACGTGATAATAATGCTAACAAACGTGATTTATAAAAACAGAAAAAGCGTTAAAGACATTGACTTATTAAGCAAGTATGACACCGTCAATTTTATAAAATTTGTAGGATTGGATTTACTGTTTTTTAGTTCTAGGTTTCACTTTTAGATTATTGTCATTATTTATTGATACTTTTTTAATTAAACGACTTTTTCTAAGATCAATAATTATCTACCTTTATTCTCATTTTACAATAAGATGGTAAATGATAATATAGGTACTACAATATTTGAAAAACCAGCATGTCACTCAATGTTGCTGGCAATTTAAACGCCTCTATGATTTGTTCAATTATCGTTAGGCTGATTACTAATTGTACACATAAGAGGCGCTAAAGTTATAATTGTATATTATACTTTAACATAGACAATGCCCGCAAAGTTGACGGTCTCTAGACTTATTTTGGTGAATCCGCTTTACATTACTATTGCAAAAATACCTCATGGATAATGTTTTTTAAGTCATTTATCTATTTTTAACTTTGTATGTCACTTCTAATTTTGCTTCATGTGATTGGCGGTCGGTGTTAGTGTGTGTAGTAGTAATATAGTGTATTTCAATCTTATTAACATAATCACCACTATTATTAGCCTTTAATATGTATTAGAGCTGCAAGCAATCGAGTGCCACTCTTGATATATTTTTCATATTATGCAAATAAGCAATTTTCTTAGAAAACTGGGTTAATTTCTAGTGATACTGATGTAGCTCTGCCTTATTTAATTAATACGCAATGGTTTTGAGGTGCTTATTCATCTTCATATATTTAGTAATAGTTTTATACTAGTCAGTTGTAGTTGTCAGTCTATTTGAACATGACAATAAAAATCGTGTGCTTTATGACTTTCTATGGCATAATGTTTCTTTCTAGAGTTTGATACCATAATAGAAATTATTATTATTTTTTCCATGGCTTAGACGTTGTTTCATTCAGCTGTCTATACAAAACGACTGTCTAGTAAAGTGATTACGCGATCACTGTTCGTCTACTGAATGTCTGTAATATTAGTAAAACAATTCTAGCTAACATCTTCTTTTTCGCTACACACTGGCCAGAGTGGTCGTGGTCGTCACATTAGGGTTGGTGGCACGCTTCACAATCCTTCGCACGTCCTCTCTGACTACTTTCCTGGTGCATTGGTAAAGAGGACCATTGAGTGAAGCCTTTATTTGATCGGTCCAGCGCATAGGTGACCTACCGCGTGCCCTTGTACCATCAACCGTTATTATCCTTGCACCACAAGCCGTACTACAGACGGGTCTCCCTGGCGCGACACATGTCCGAAGAAGGTGAGAAATTCAGGTCTGTAGGATGGAAGAGAGTCTCTGTTTGATGCCGACTTCTTTATGGTAAGTATGGACTGGTTGATTCTAAACTGTTTCCAAGATATACGAAGTATTTTCCAGCACCACGTTTATAGAACGTCAATCTTCTTTTTCTTACTCTCTCTCTCTCAACGTCCATGCCTCAGTACCGTAGAGAAATATGGGAAAAACTAGTGCCCTAGCAAGTCGTGTTTTGGTGGCCTTTGTGATATTTCCATAGCTGACCTTGTGATAGTCATGCGCCGTTTTATTTCATCCACACAACCCCCGCCGTTTAAAATCAGGTATATAGGTATATACATATATGATTGTGTGCAATTGCAATTAAATGCGTTAATACGTTAAATAAAAATTTGTTTCGGATCAGTTCATTTTCAATATCTTACATGGTTTCATGTACACTATGGATATGTCACGGCTTCGATAAGGCTATTTTCAAACCCAGTTGATAAATTGTAAAAATCAACTTTCTTTTCTCAATAATACATGCCTAATTACGGTAACTTATGATTGAAATCGGCGACGTTATAATGTTAGTGTTAATTGTTAGCACTGGTTCTACTGTTCTTGTAGAGTAACCTTCCTAAACTAAATACATATTATAAATTGATTACGTAGTACAAGTAAAAAAAAGACGATAAATTTTCCGCGACAATTATAGAAAATAAAGCACTCGAAAGTCTATGTACAAATGAAAGTAAAACTGTAATTCATTTTATTCGTAAATCACATTAAAATACGTGAAAGCCTATGAATTACAAGCTGCTTGTGATCAAAGTCGATAAGAAAGGCAACTTGATTCGAGAGAAGGAAATATCACTTCGGAGATCCGGTATACGTGCCTAGGTGACGATAAGTCATGCTACATTTCAAGATATCTATGTAATTTGCTTTATTACTTTCAACGTGACTTCCGCAACTATGAAAGTGAACTTTAGGACAGTGATTTCGTAACAATTCATTACGTTTTCATGATTGTATGACAAAGTAACTTTTTCATAATTTCACGTGTCAAAAAAATAATTCCCCTGCTAATCAAGGAGGAATTTATCTAAGGAATCTTGGATTAATATAAGGAATCATTATAGTGTATAAGTAGATTGCGCCGTGCAGCGCCATGTAACTAAACGCGTTTATCCTCATTGTGATCATCTCATAAGTATTTGATTTTATAATGCATCTCTTTCTAGCTAATGTTAAGCATATCCGACATTCCAAAATTTACAAAACATAAAAAGCATTCACTAAGTAAAATGGTGAAAACCTTATAATTAAAGAAATATTGTTATACAACTCCTCTTCTCTAAACCTATATTACTAAAAATACGCTCTAAACAACCACATTTCCTTAAAAAACAGGTTTGTAAAAGTCCACGTCTTTGAAATACCACTTGGGTATGCAGTTGTGCCGGGTGGGTATTGCAATTTAATTTCCAATATTAAACGATTATGCATATATATATATAATGGTTAAGAAATTCCGATTGAGAATCGGAATCAGAGTATATAAAGTTTGAAAATTTTATTTACAATATGGACGTCGCTAACTGAAGCTCACTTTTATGTTATATTAATTAACATAAAGAAAACTTACCGGGAAGCATTTCATTCAATGACGACCACCGAACACAGGCCGCACCTACTGTATTTAAGTAACTATGCTTCTATCTGAACATTTACGTACTACCAAGGTTATTTTTCTGTTCCAAGTTCTCCTTTTGAGTTTGTTTTTTTTCATTGTCTTTATTATTTTAAATATTTTTTAATATTTCATGTTATGTTTACTTTGAAACCGCATACAAAACGGAACTGTCCATATTTCACAAATGCACCAAAACGAGAAGAAAGTATCCTGCAAGTTCTTGTGCTAACGAGCGATCGGCGTAACTTGAGCGGAAAATCTGCTTCCACCACAACAAAAGCTTTCCTCCTGCGTTAGTAAACCACTATTAAAGCAAGTGAGCGTGGCAAACTGACAGGCTGATATTTTAACAGATAGTTTAGTAACCCGATCATGCCACAATTAGAATAACTGGAACTTGCTATGTGGCCAGTTTTACAGTTTAATAAAAACAATGAGTATCATATTCGAACTCTGTTAACCAAAGAGCACTGCTGCCAAAAATAAATTCTCTTCAAAAGAAAATTTTAGATGAGGCTCCTTTCTTTAAGGCTTTTTAATAAGAATGGAAAAGTATTTTATTACTTTGAGATAATAAAAAATAGAATTGCCCTTCGAATTTAACGACACGGCATTTTATTCTACGTTATTGAATACACCAGCATTCGTTTACAAAAAGGTATTGTTAATTAAGATGCAGTACATACCAGACAGTACTAGAAATGGCAATTGATTATACGAAAAAACTTTTATGCTTAAATAATCAATCCTTTTAAGGATTTTTAAATTAATGTATTAGTTACGATTTAGGACATAGGATAGGTTTCATTTTAATTCATAACACAGCCGGTTAGCTAGTATACCTATAAATATTATAAATGCGTAGAATAATGCGTCACACATAGTTATTTAGAATTCTTCTCTGTCTCCTCCCGGCCTAGTACCCGCTGAAGGGTTGGAGGCATACCTACTAAAAACCTAAGAATGCATTCTGCCATTGGACCCGCGGGGCTGTTTCTGGCTTTCCCCGCGGGTTAAGTATGCAGACACCTGAAATTGTATTTATAAAATATACTCTTATAGGAAAACCTTTCTAATCTATCATCAAATCATCAACTTCACCATTAGATTGATATATTTAATTCCTACATATTTAGTGCAGTAGACTTTGGGCCACTTACGTGTGTAATGTGAAGATATGCGCCTTTAGTTCGCATAAAAAACAAATGTCAGTACAAATTACTAGCTTATCAAATGTCCATCAATCTGATGAAAACATTCAACTGTCTGTATTACGAGTAGTCAGAATTGAATTAATGTCTTTTAATACAAGAATTAACATGCCAGATAGTGTTTTATATTGTAATGATATTCAACTTTAAAAAGAGATGTTCTAGAATATTCAAACTCAGAATATTAATAAAAATTACATCAAAGTATCAGCTGTTTCACTTTGAGTTATAATGAGATTTATCGCATATAATGTAGGGTCCATAGTAAACAAATATTATGTAAAAGTATTTTTTCTTAATAGAAAATACCATAACGTCTTAAATGGCATACTTCTGACTAATATAGAATGGGTGTTGATATCAAACTAATATTTAAGTCTAGAAAGTGATTAGTCATAGCTAAATCACTTATATGTAGAATTGGAGTAATCTCTCACACTTTACACGGGAAAAATAAGACAGAGATTGAAAGTTCTCATCTTAGTGCTTGTTCAAAACAATTATCAATTATCCTGCTTGATATTATTCAAATCATGTCCTAGAAAACAACTTTAGACATTGAAAATATTTCACAAAAAAATACAAAAACAACACTAAAGTTTTAAATAAACTTAAAATTAAAATAATAATTTATGCGAATAATTTAAAATACATAACATAAAAAAAATTACTTTAAGTTTATTAAAATGTTACTTGTGTCAGTACTATGTGTTATTTAATTCAAACCTTTTAATTCCCAATTATGAAAATTGACATTACAACCAAATTGTCAAGGTGACAAAAAAGAAATTAAGGAAGTTTCGGGTCAGCGACATTACTTTGTTACCGAACTTAAAATAGCCAATCGTTGCGCAACAATGAAACATCAGCTAATGATACCATGACGGGCATACGCCAAGCGCCGGCGGCGGCGGTCGCTGCCCATGCGACATTCGCACGCTGCTAACGAAAGTTACCGGATTTTGTGCACTTCCAATGCCAAGTGCGGTAAAGAAAGCGAGCTTTTCAGCTTCCACGGCGAACCATCTTTAATGTAGTTATCTCGCTCTGTCGAGCTAACGATCCACATGTGAGAGAGGGACCACGCGTGTTTAAAAGAGAAAGTGGGCCACGTTACGATTCTTAATACCATTAACACGGGCATTGAACGTAAACGTCAACGGATAGCATCTTGTTAGTTTCGAAGAGTTGGAAATTCAATGCTATTGTCTTAAAGTTGAGGTGTAATTTGGTTTGTACGGGCTTGGGAAGGCTTCTCGCTGCGAACTTGAGCGGTTGGCCATTGATGCAGAATTCGGAGAGCAACGAACTGTTGACGGAGAAAGTGTTGTGGTGTAACCTTGAGCCTGCGCCACTCTTCTGCGGATCACCTAATCGATACGTCACACTGTAGTACGCAAGTGTACACCCACGACTGTAATCAATTACAGTAATTGCGTTTCCTTTATTACAATAATTTCAAATCGGAGCTGAATTCTCAAAAAAATCTACGGGTACTTAAATGTAATTAGCTATCTTACTCGTGTTACAAATCAGTATATAAAATACAGAATAGATGGCATTTTGAATAGCCGTATAACTTTGTGAGAACTATTACTGTGAGGATACTTATTATTTAATTTATTTACTAAATTTGTTAGTCGTTATAAAACATAATTTGATTTAAAAAAATACTTATCGTGAAGTTGGTGTAATAAATTAACTAATACGTTGTTCAAGTTCAGCCTTTGGTGAGATCAGCCATTTAACCACAATTGTTATTTAGAGATTTCATTTCTGATTTTTGATAACTTTGAACACCTTTAAGAAATATTATTTTTTTATAACAAATTATGACTTTGTAATAAAATTCAGACAAAACCCAGTGTTTTTTTATATAAGCATATTTTATTAAAAGTACCAATATTCAAATAATTAAACATAGCCCACATTTGTAGCCCAAGTTAGAACGTAAAATTAATGGGATTTTTAGCTAAGAATAGTTCTCACTCAAGGTGACCAAAAAATAAGTAAAAATTAAACGTAACAATTAATTATCAAGAGACATGTATAAAAAGTAATAACTGATCATTAATCTGGGCCATAATTGCTGAAGCACACACACATTAGATCATATCGAGACTTCTTAGAAACGCTTCAATAGATACCAACTATTTTCTGTTTTTTCCTTCGAGACCGAAGAATTCAAGAGAAATCTTTTCTACAGACTGCTATCATTTAGAGATTTTAATGCAAGATATTATAAGGGTGTGCAAGATTTCATGTTCTTCCGAGTATCGCGTTCGCTTTCTAACGATTGCTAAGGAATAATTCTTAAGAGTCAGTGTTACTTAGACTTTTCCAGCCATAAATTAAGATTTTTCAGTTATTTACTTCCAAATTAAATCATTGTAGTTACGTCCATGTAGTCAATAAAGAAAGAGACTTCCTTGAATTTTAATGAACTCCATTTCATGTATTTTCATCTAATACTTATGGAAAATTTATTTGATTACACGTGCAAAAGTAAAAAATACCGTATTGAAAATACACAATAGGTATGTAATATATAATGTACATCACTGAGTCCTTATTTATTTAATTAATGATTTATAAAAAGTGCTGAAATAATAATAAAAACTAAATTTATGTTCAAGATCTTCTGAGATGTACCTATAATATAGTGTATTTATTAATAAAACTTTATTCACTATAACACATCAGTCATCGACTGCAGGATAGGGTCAACAAATATACTGTGTACCATATTTAAATTTTACATTTGCTTAAACTTATTCACAAAAATATAGTCAGTGCAGTAAAATGGCTTCCCTGAATTCCATTCTCAAACATTAAATCCTATTACTTATTTTTATTCTCTCGAAGTAATTCTTTTGCAATTACTAGAAATTACACGCATGCCAATAATAACTATATAAGAAGGTGTCATTAAACAATTGATCTAAATTCTCTCTCGTCTCAGAATAATCAATGCAAAAACGTCCCAACACAGTTATTGCAAAAAACTCCCATCTTCTAAATATTGATTACATTGACTTGCAAATTACAATTTAGCGATAGACAGAAAACGAAAGTTTTGAATAAACTTACAACTCACGTTAGTTTTTGTCGATCATCTCGTGTGAAATCAGTGAGCAAGTTTTTTAAAATATTTTTTAATGAATAATATAATCCCACGAGCTACTTGTGGCAATCATGTTATTTATGAGCGAATAAAGTAACAACATCAGCTATTATTTGCGTGTGACGATTGTGTGATTTTATGGATTTCGACTTTTTATTAATTTCACAATTTGCCTCCTTTAAAATCTATCCTTTTGGCATACACATCTGAACGTTAGCACGCCCACTATATATTTTCGTCAAAGAAAACTTAAAATCCGATCGTTGCGCCAGTAAACGGCTCAGTAGCGTATCTAGATACGACAAAATAAAATGTATGTTAATTCCTTTCTCACAAACTTTTATACTTGATTTCATGCTTCTCACTTCAAATCTGGTGAAACATAAATACAATATTTGGACCCGTTTTCACCCCCTTATGGATACAATTTTCTAAAACTTAAACAACTACAACATTTTATCACTCAAGTCATAATCAACGTAGCATATTCCATAAGACTTTTTTAACCCTATGAATTTCAAGTCTTTGGGTTTAGGCTGGGCGTTCTTTGTCAGCCTGTCTGTCACTTAGGATAAAAAGCCTTTATATATTTAGGTACTTACCAACAATTCTAATTAATCGCTATCTCCCATTATCGTAATCGCAAATGCATCAATGTAGAACTGAATAGTATAGAAAGAATCTATACGATAGATTAACATCGAAATCATAATAGATAGATAATGTTGTCAAAACTGGAACACCTTTCTCTGATGTAGACGTTGATCAATGAGTTCTAAATTGGATAATATTATGCATTCTTTGGTTGACCAGCGTATGATGAGTTTTTGACAAAGTAATTAAGGAATTGAAAGGAATATGCGTGCGAATGATAACTGCCTAAGGGTACTCGTTACTCTCAGACTAAATAAATTGAGGACGCAATACATGCTATGGTTCCTATTACTTTTTCATCTATTAGACATTAATAATAAACTGTGATAGTTTTGTCACCAACTATGTAATTAAATTAATAGACTCATTCTTAAAGAGAAAATAATTATAAACGTTAAAGAACAAGAAGAATCAAGATAAGCGAAAAGGGCTAAAATAAAGTTTTTTATTTTAGATATGGTTTTTGACGACATGTTTCTATTTACCAACGTTATAAAATTAATTTTGTCTTTTGATAGTAAAAATCGTTATTACAATATTGTACACAGCATTTATTTACCGTTTCCAAAATAACGGCTATGAATACTTCATGTTATCTTGCACATTCTCTTAGAGATAATGAAACGTAACAGTTTCAACCTAATAATTAAACATATACATTATTATTACTGTTTTTCGGTATATTGAGGTTTCCGAGTTGGTTAGAAAGTGATTTTTGTGGTTTCTGCGGAAGGAAACCACAAGGGCCGACTGTCGCTGATATTACCAATGAGGCTTGTATTGTTTATGGCAGAGGTGGAACGCCCTACATCCATCGCGTTTCTTCCTCTGCGCTTAATTGAACTCGACTGCCGCCTACAACCGTCTATTATTATAATATCGCCGCAGATTATAGAAAATAGAAAATGCCCGAGGGCCCGCTTTCTTGTGAGTGACTAGCTGGCAGCCTAGTTACTAACAGGTGGGCGCACCTAGCAGCAAAAAATACCATATAATACTAGTTGCACGTTTAAAAATTCCCAATTTTATTTTTAGGCATTTGAATCAGATTTGTCCTTGAATGTTCATTGTAATCAATTCATTCAATATTATGCGGTCATGGCAAAAGCTATTATTTTTGCTTTACTGAGACGTGTGGTATCAAAGTTAACGGTGTACAGACTGTGAGGCACATCTTCTATCGACTGCCGAGAGTTGTGCTTTCTAACCAGTGATCGAGTGTCTGGAGAGAAATCGGCAGAATGTTCGACCAAACTCGTGTATTACGCTGCGTGGCACGCCACTGCTATCTCACTTAAGCTTTATACGAAGCAAATCCTTAAAAAGGAAATTACAATGAAAGTGATATTTTATTTAAGTGATATAAGTTTCATGAATATAAAGTAATTTATCTAAAAAAGATTACGTAAGTTAAAGGCCTATATTAGAGGGCAATTGGGCGTTAAGATTTTTTTTTAAAGCAGGATCTTATTTTCAAAGTGTCATAAGGTCTACATATGATTGTTTAGTTAAAAGTGATAGAATAATTTGCGCATTTAATAACATGCAATCAGATCTCTGAGAGTATGTTTACAAATTCGTGAACATCGTCTTTGGGTTGCGATTTTGAATTCAGGGCTTATATTATCTTATTTTAAAGGTCCATCATACAAATATTAATTTAAACGCGATAAAAACGTTTTTACGATAGACAAATTTCAAAACTTCACTCAGTCATCGGGGCACAGAACCGAAAACTCAAAGATAAAACATTACTTTTGAAGATATGTATGTTAATCGTTTTATAACTTATATAACTTCCTCTTCCATTTGCTTACAAAGTCCTTAAAAAGACTGCACTCAGAACTGGATACAGTTGCGACCTTGCAGTTAATAAGGTGAAGGCCGCGCGCGATTTCCTCTCGACGCAACGGGAGCGACGCGGTGCAGTGAAAGATGCGGCCGGTGCAGTTCCGGCGCTGCACGGTCAGTGGGTCAGCCCCACTCAATCGCGTAGGGGTGGGGCTCGAATGCGCGCGCACAGTGCCGCGACTACCGCCGTCGTAGAGATGGCCGTGTTTGCGCCGGCGCCGTATTAGGGGCCGTATATGCGCCTACGCGAGCCTGCGGGCCCTACCTAGTGCGATCTTGAACTGTGTTTCGTTGGTTACAGGCCGCTGGACCACTGGACAGTGAATATGAAGAGGATCAGGTTACTGTTGGCGATCGCGACGCTCCTAATTAAGGTTAGTTATTTTCATTTATTTTTGTAAACTTTTCATAGTTGATTAAATGCAGGAGAAATGCAATGATTTTTTAAGTGTATAATTTTAAAAAACTAATGAAATAAATTGTACTTTTTATTACTAAGTGAAAAAAGGAAAATTGAATTAATTTACTTCTATAAACTGTGCAACGTTAACATCCTCTCAAAGACAATACCGCAAGAGATTTTATCATAGTAATGATCCGTAATAAGACATAACGCGGTTTGCTGCGTGCGTTTGGGATACCGTTCAGCTCGACCGGTGTAGACAGACCGCTGCCGCTGTGGATAACAGCCTGCAACGCTGCATTACACTACACTAGAATAAACCGCTTAATAATTCACCGATAGCCCTCTTACATATTTCGATACATTCCGAACACTTTTTCTTTATGAAAACATATATCATGAACTGTATATTTTATTAGCAAACATATTTTTTCAAGTAAAAGACTGCATAATTAGACTGAATAAAAGCTATATTAGATATATTATATTGAACGAAATTTCTGACATTAATAACAAATGAAATCCTTAAATTCTTTCTGAAGATTCTTAAAAACTAGTTATTCGTAAGTCTTGCTATTTCGTGAAATTATTTAATAGCTCAGTATCGTGAATATTGATTTCTATAACGTTTAGAACTCGAAGTTAAAAGTTTTAGGGCTGCTACGATTTATATAACGAGTAATACAAGTGTTTCTTTTTCCTGTTGTCTATAAGATAAAATTTCCCGTACCGGATTAAACAAATTCAAAAAATAAATTAATAGAGTATATACCTGAGAGTGTTAATATTGCTCGTGTATTTCTTAAGCAGTTTTTATTAGGAATAATAAAATTTATTGTATTAATATTACCAGTCAGTCACACTGTCATATCACTACCGCTCACTGCTTGCTAAACAATGTCAGTTTCTTGGCAGGTTTTCTGAATTGCCTTATGTTATAACTCATGCCTTATCGCTGGGGATAAAAAGTACTAATCTACTTTACTTAGCTCAAGCTTCCTTGATATTTTCAGTAAAAAAACATAAAACACAACTTACTACTAATTAAATTATGCATCTTTTTCACCTTTCTCTCTATTTGACATTCTATATATGAGAGACATATGTATATACTCTCATTGATTTCATAAACGTCTTACAGTCTTTTATTTCAAATAATTTATATTTTCGTAGAGGTGACATCCCTAGGCGTGCGTGTGTTCGCGTCTCCACGGCTCGCGCTCGTGGCACTCTTACATTATTCAGTTTTTTCTGCCCGTGTTGTTGCATGTAGGCTAATGATTCCGTTAGCACATCCACAAAACACCGATTGGACGCTAACTGCGTGTACTCATCCTACGGCAAATTCTATTGATAAATTTTCTAATAACGTATATAGAAATACGTTAATACGGAGCTAGCGTAGTACTTACTTTGAAGCCATGACATGTATTCGGACCAAATTCGCTGAAACCAGGTATAAACCCGTAAGCCTCAAAACAAAAAAAAAATACAGATCAAGTACCTCTTTATTATATTAAGAATAATGTTTATATCTATAAAAATAGAATAATTCACTTATATTTCACCAACTTCACCTTTACAGAATTTTCATTTCAAAATATTTATTGGTAGAAAGCAATGGCAAACACTTTAATGCAAACACTGTTTAATTAACGATTTGAGTTGAAAGACAATTTAGGTACATTCCTTGTCACAAGGTACAAACCAAGAAAAATAAGAACAACTAGTCAGCATACTAAAAAGATATGAAAAAATACTTTCATGTGTTTTCACTTCGCTCTATAATAGTGCCTAACTACCCGCTTTTAACTGACTGCTTAGAAATTGCATAAAAGAGGCGTAATTTTCATAACTCGAGCTACGTTTGCCTAGAAGCTTCCCAAATACCCTTGAAAAGAGTCGCTTTCACTGCAAATGTTGTAATTTGAGTTTGACGCTCACGTTGACGCTGATGACTACTCTTTTTTTATTAGAAGAGTGGCTTCATAAAAGTTTAAGCATATTTCAATAACAATGAAACCATTTTGACGAGGCAATGCGAGAATAGAAAGATATTTCTTTATTCTATGATGCAATTTATAATATTTGCAGGGATTATCTGAACTAAGCTTGCTTAATTGTTTTGGAAACATAGTCTAGTTTGTAAGCAGGCATGGACTCGAACCGAACTTTTCAATAATATTGAATTCTTATCTAAATATTCTTATCTTAATTTCATTTCTGGCTAGCAAATTTAATTTCTAGTTTATCTCTTACATTCTTAGTTTAACGTAATAAGCAACGCACAGTTATAATGTTTTATGAAATCAGCCTAAACAAAAAATATATAAGCCTATAAACACACGACTTCGATATTCTTCACGTAAACATCTAAAATTATAGAAAGCTTCTGTAATGTTGAATCGTAATTAACACTACGTTATCAGAACAAGTACTTTCTATATAAACAGCCTTACGTAAATATTTGTACATATTTAACTATTCATTAGCTAGCTACTTATAAATCAGCATTGTAATATTAGCTTTCCCGTCATTATAATTCGACATCTCTTACAACTGTTACATTAGAAGTCGTGCCGATACTTATCACGGTTAAATCATCATTTTATCGATTAACGTCAGCCACTGAACTGGTTATTGATTTATTGTTCAATGTCTCAGTATTCAACTCAATGCAACCATCTCTTATACAATTTCTATTATGCTATTTGATAAAGGTAACTTTCAATAGATGGAAAAGCCATTGAAACTGAAATAATAACTGAAAAGTTATTAATCACTAATAAATAAATAGTGAAAAAGTTTCTTAAAAACAATCGCTTGCTTTTTAAAAATTTGTCAGTAAGCGATTAAGTTTAGGTTGTGTCATTTTCTGTAGCCCTGGTACATCATTTGCTAGAGTGAGATAGAGGGCATGCTGCCGAACGCATCGTCGATGCTGCGGCGTGCGATATCTATCATTCACTCGAGCAAATGAAATAGAGGATAGGTAATACTGCAATTTCGTGGTGATAGATGTGGGTAAACCCTAAGAAAACTTTATAAAACGTTATCAATTTACAAGTAATTAAAGTTTGAATAAGTATATTAAATAATTAAATCGTGTACAAAATGGTTGATAGAGGTCTTAATTTAAATTGTGCACATCTTTCTGTTTTACTCTCAATGGATTGTATTAAAATTCAGCAAAACATTTTCTTTACGATTTCGAGTGGTTTTTGCAAAAGTGAATTTTTGTCCAATAATAAGTTTTCAAGACTAATTTGGTCTAAGCGTGAAATTATTGTAAGAAGGCGAATTATTTGCAGTATTTAGATGAGATGATGAAATAGCAGATGGAAGTTTAAATGCCAGAACAGTATCACTAATTCATGTTAGAAAGTAATTTGTCAATGAAAGTGTAAAGTGCCGACACTTTCATTTAGGTGTCGATAAACTTTTGCGATTACTCATTGTTGTTCAATTAATCGCGACAGTTAGATCTATATAGTGCTGGTGTATTGTTAGTGTTGTATACTAATCGTGTTTATTTTAGTTTACTGTAGTGAAGATTGACTTGGACTTGGGGTATACAAGTGTATATATATATTATTTAAATTGGTACTATTTTATTACATGGTTTCCACGCATTGAAGGTTGACTACGTTACTTTAGTGCTGTTTATAAAGCTGTGGATTGTAACATCTAAAAGTGCTGTAATTGTCTTTTGATTGATGTGTGGCCGACATCATACTACTACTGGAGCATTAGCTATCCTTATTTAAAATTTATCTACCTCACCACGTGGTCGCATACGAATTGACGTATGTTAGATTACTGCAAATGCAGCCAATGGCTTAATATGCCTCCAAAAACACAAAGTAACTCAACATAATAAATTTTGATCACCCATCTAATGACAAGCCTCTGCGATAAATACTACCACAATGCCAAAGTTGAAAGTGTTAACAATAGCCCCATGGATCTCACTGTAGATCTAAGAAATTGTTAAGCAGAACTTTTTATACTGAAAATGTTAGTAGGTTTGAGAACTACAACTAAAAATGAAAGGTAATTAAATTACAATAACTATTTTGGAAGTCCGTAATATTTTCATGCAGAAATTGCATTAATAATAATATCGTATAGTAGTATAAATATGAATAGCGTCTGGTGGTATAAAATTAAAATTTCCTATCTAATTGCCAATACTAGGGTTTTAAGTCAGGTCATGGCCTTGTGAAATCTTTTGAATAATTGTTAATCAGATTGAAAAAGACCCGGTTTTTAAACCACATTAAGAAATATTCTTTCATCTAAACCATTTATTAACACCAAATAAAAAATACTTCAAATAAAGTAAAAGCTCTATGTAATCTCAAATTTGTACGAAACACTGTATAAGCATTTAAAATCTGATAAACGCTTACCAAAACATAATTATGGTTTTGATACTAATACATCATTTACAATAATTAACAAATAAAGATTCGATAAGATTAATTCGCTCGGCGTTTAACTTATTGACGTATACGTTTGCCTATTGACAGCTATAAATGCCTTATCAAATAACACTGACTTGATCGCTACCAACTGGAAATTATGTTGAATCGAAACCTCAGATTGCTTTCTCGTGCATAGGGAAAGTGCTTAAGTCTGGCCCTTCACACGATTGGTCCAAGTTCACGAATATGATTTATTGTAGAGATCTTCAAGAGATAAACACATGACACGAACGTTTTAGTCGTTTATTGATGACGCTATATTCGTAAAAATATTTTGAGTTTTATTATAATAACCACGAATTATTAATATAAAACAATGATAAACTACTTTTCTTTTAAATAATATATTGTACAACTCACTTAATCACGTATGAAATGATATCACGATATGAAAATATAATCAAAACCAATGGAAAACTATTTTATTGAGCGAAGCTCTCTTTTAGGCAACTCACAAATTTCGCTTGTCTCCCTCCTGCTACTTAACGGTTCAACCGATTCGAACGAATTTTCGCATGAACATACAAGATTATAACCTGACGGACATGGGCTATGTAAAAAAATATAGACTTTACCATGGAGGAATAATCACCGAAAGAAAAGTTCAAAAGCTGATCACAGCCAAACCGCTGATACTACATTGATGAAATTTGGCGCCAAAACTCACATCGTGGTCGTGACTGATGTGCAAAGTTTTGAAATCGGACATACCATGGAGGAATAATCACCGAAAGAAAAATTCAAAAGCTGATCACAGCCAAACCGCTGAGAATACATTGGTGAAATTTGGCGCCAAATTTCATCAATCTAGTCTCAGCAACCAATTTGGTGCGCGATATTTTCGAGGCAATTGTTAATGTTTAAGGTGAGGTTAGGTTTACAGGGAGCCCGTAAGCGGCCGAAGGTCGCACACGGCGCGACCTGAAAGGTTAGGTTAGGTAAGGTCAGGTGGTGAGATTAGGTAAGGTAGTGCTTCGCTCAGAATTTGCAAATAGCAGCATGCATTGCAGACCTAGTATAATCGTGTTCTAATGAGCTGAACGTGCGCCGGGAATTCAAGTTATAGCTTTTTTCTCAGTCAATTAATCTATCTAACGTTATATTAAAAGCATCAGCTTGATTATAGATAGGTATAATCGGAATTTTGAAGGTCATGTTTCACATAACTATATGTGGGACAGGTTATTTGCTGCGTATAATAGATCTCGGCACAAATAAACAGGCAACATAGAAGCAGGTCGACTCGCGCCCCATCTGATGCACGCACATCAAGCATACTTCCCACGTGCAAAATTATAAGACAATGCCATCAGAATGTAAGAAAAACCTCTTGTGGGAGCAATATGACACTTACATACTTACAGAAAGAGTATAATAAAAATTATAATTTAATTGTACCTGAAGTGGTAAGTGAAGGCATTGCTTCCTTACGTTAACAACAACAACAACAAATTCGACAACCTCCACAATTGAATAGTACAACACCAAATTTAGCTTCATCCGGAAATTCCCGATTTACCTCGTAAGAAAACGATATTCTATATTGTCTTGAGTTTTGATACACAAGTGTTTTGGACACTCAATTTAGAAGGCTAGCAAAAAAGGATGTATATTATTATAATAGAAAAAATCGACTCGGGTCACAAGTGAATTCTCAGGCGGGAGAGCATTGGACCGGATTTTCAAAGGTTGCGAATTCGTTTTCTAGTATTTTTCTATTATAATAATTTATCTTATAAGATAGCATTGAAAAATGCATAAAATGTATAAAAATTATATCCCCAAAAAAGGATGTATTGGTGTGATCCAGTTATATCTGTTGAAAAACAAAAGAAGTTAAATTAAAGTAAAAGATATGTTAATTTAATATGCTCCTAGAAGAACGCATCAATTTTCTGGTTCATTATTTTATTCTAAAAAGGCACTTAGAGAGAGAGTCGAGATCGATATCGATTAAATAAACCAATTAGTCAGCATAGTGGCAAGTATTTTCACATTACTTTGACTGTGCGTATTTTACGGTTAAAACTACTTAATAAAATAATTGTGTTTAACTGTGTAATAAATTTTAAAGCAAATAAATTCTACATAAAATATATTTATAACAGTAACGTTATTTTCTAAGCAATTAACATACTTACAATTATAAACAAATAGAACTGCTTGATTGTATTAACTGCTACGGCTTCTGACTGACTTCAAAAAGGTATTCCATGTCAAATTGGAACCCATAGTTGGGGTAAAAATATTACTATACACAGCAGTGTTACAAACAACGTAGTTGAGTTATGCGAAGCTAAATCAGTTATTACACTATATCTTATTTAATGCTTCCTAATACTTTAAATGATCATGGGCACTACGTTTTTCGTATGTTAGGTCAAGCCTATGCTTGTTGCTGTTGTAACGGTCACAACCTGGTCCGTGGTGGTCCTAGTGGTCGTGGTAAGTGCTTTGACTAAGCAGAGGCCCTAGTGCAGGGATGGCGAACCTTTACGTATTAACGTGCCATTTTTCTAAAGACAAGTTTAATTAGATCATAGACGTGCCATCAAATAATTTTGACTTTGCGATTATTGGGATCATAATAATTATGAATAAAATCAACTCAAAACTCTTTATTTACTATAAAAAATAGGTATATTTTGCAATGTAATTTTAATAAAATTAGTGTGACTTCTGTTGTTACAAATAACATATGTTAGGGTTGTAAGATGTTACTTTTAGCAGAATGCATGCTGAACTGGAGTCATCTGTCAAACGGTTTCTAACTGAGTCTTTAATGTTATTCATCTCTGAAAATAATGACTCGCAGGCATAGGTAGGTGGAAATATTGTTAAAAGCGTAGATATCACTCCCGGTCGTCATATAAAACCTACTTCACACTTTTTTTTCTAAGTGCCTAATGAATTTTGTTATCAATGACTTGCTCAAAATATTGTGTCGCGCGCCATTGGTTCGCCATCCCTGCCCTAGTGTAAGTTTACGCATTCGATACTTGTTATCGAGCGCGTTACAGATTTCTATGAATATTCGTAATTTCGGATGGTTACCGCTAGGGGCGCTTATACAAAATCCATAGTAATATTTTACGCAGACGATATCGAGTATCGAAGCGTAAACTTACACTAGGGCCTCAGATTATAAAACTATTATGAATAACTTTCTATTACTAGAGAGAAAAGAGAACGGAATTTAAAGGACACACTTAGGTAATGCGATTTTGCGAATACATAAATAACCTCGACCTTGTTAGGTTTAGCGAATGCCACAGAACGAAAACAAAAATCCGGTTCTACCCATTTCGCGCTCGTTTAAACAACTTTCTTCGTGCTTGTACCAATTTTCGTAAAGTATGCGAGTGGACAGGTTTACTCGACAAGTTCAATACTTTGGAGAAATTATGTAAGAAAAGCGGATTTAATCTTGAGCGGTGTGTGTATGCTTTTATTTTTGCTGTTCTCCTACATATAATTATTAGCCGAGATCGAAGCGATCGATTAATATCAAACATTAAGAACAGCAATATTTATATGGAGGTGCATAAAAATATTGCTGTTCTTAATAAAGTAAAATGATCATATAATAATAATAATACAAAATTATTTATTTTCTAACTACTTGTTCATTAATTTCTACATTTATTTTTATTCTCGTTGAATAGTGAAGTGGTTTAATAAAAAATATATTTGGTTAATTGCTGTTTGATTATATATATATGAAGTATAATATAATAATAATTTATTTAGATTTTTTAACTTAAACTGTTGACACAATTATTTTATTTTTAAAATTTATCAACGATCTTTTTACAGTGAATCTCCGACTAGCATTTTTTTTAAATTGCATATCAATACACAACTTTATTTTTCGTCTTTTTAATAATGTACGAGTATAATAATTTTTCTTAATGCCCACACTTTAAATACCACAAAGTAATCTTGAGGAAAAAAGAATAAAAAAAACTATTTAACCTTACTTTGAATACTAAATAATTCAAAGTGGCACAATAAAAAAACATATATGGAAGATTGCGCCCCGAGGTTTATTTCCGCATTCACAGCACATGCTAGTACCGAAAACTTTATTATTTTTCAATAGTAGTAGTTTCACAATACGAATTCATATTTCTTAAATTTAAATTCCCTCAAAAGTATAAATAAACATAATTACCGTTACATTACTTATCGGCATTGTTACAAAAGCATTCATCCTGCTTGCGATTAAGCAACTTTCGGAAATGCCAGAGGAGTCTTCCAAAACTTTGTTATCTCCAGCTTCTTCTGCTTCGAAAGTCACGTTAAACCGTTAATCCTGGCTGGACCTGAACTCCTGAAAACGTTATATTCCTTCCCCCTAATGCATTGTTATCAATTATATGTAAGTCCAATATGCCCCAACAGTAGAAACATTTATAGGCTGATATAGATCTTTACATTTTGTCCGTACAACAAGCTTAGTTTTAGTAAACAATAAATTTATATTTTTCATACGGTTTTCACTGAACTTCTACAATTATTTGTTTAATGAAATAATTTCCAACACGGTAGGCGAAATAAAAGTTAAATTATAAAGACTGTCGAATTGGCAATCTCCTTTTAGTTAGGGATTCGTTTCGAAATAAAACGACCTATATATAAAAATTACAATCATAAATAATAGTTAACAAAAAAAGAAATGTCGGAAGATACCACATGGTTGCTAGATAGTAGCATATGTGGTGTCGGGCATGCATGCCGTGTGAAGTTCGGCAGAGTAGAAAAGCCCCCTTAGCCTATACGTAACGTAATGATTCTGGATATAATCACAATACATATCTCGTAGACCACAAAGCACACATCACAATAACCCGTAGAGCAGCAGCGTTTTTTTAATTATTGTATTTCCCGCGATACTTTGATTTCGGATGAGGTAATGATAAAAGGGGTTTAAGGCGTAAAATTTTATGTAAAAGTTAACAATATAGTAACATGGTTATTGACGCTTAATTATAACGAGACAGAACAAATCCTAGAATACATAACCTAACAATGACTTATATATTTATTAAATATTTAATAATCTATAATATATGATATTCAATAATGGATCCTACGATACAACATATCAATGTAACACATAACACCCATAGAAAATAAATTACTTCTCATATGGAAACTCTCACGCTCCCTGAGAAAGCACAAAGTACTCACACTTTTACACTATGCACGCATGCACACACAAACACGCACACACACACACGCACACACACACACACACACACACACACACACACACACACGCACACACACCAGCTGCCCATGAACGTGTTGTTTTACCATGGTCATTTAATTTGAAATTTATACTCAAGGTATTAATTACTTGCCTTACGCTTTTTTGAACATTTATATTTGTATTATTATAGGTAGTATAAGATATTATAAGAGAATAATTGTATGTATCTCGTTTCATGTTTATATAACACCGTGTGTTATGGAGGAGCGATGTTCCCTGGCACAGGTATTGTTATACTCAAAAGAGAACATCAACCTTGTCTCTATTATATAATTTGTGAAATGAAATAAATAAATTTTAATTTAATTTTAATTTTAATAGTGACATATTATCAACAGAGTAATTCGATATTAATAGAATTAATAAAAATCCCTTGTTTTTTATTAATTTTATTATGACCCAAGTGTTTAACTATGTGTGGGGTTTTGTTTTACTTTATTAATCAAGAAAGTTATTGTGATAATATAATATTGTTAATTGTTATGTCTTGAATATTACGTATGATATCGGCGTATAGTTTTGTAAATGTGATTTCTTCTGTTAAAGCTAAAACCATCTTGCATCCGTTCTTCTTGTTAGTTAAAAGACGTCCCGAATGGGCGGCAAAAATGGTAGACGATTCAAATAATTTATTTTGATAAGCCAGAAATGTTGCCAAATACATTACAATACTTAGTTCAGGGTTCTTTCTTACATCCGCTGTGAATTTGTGGAAACGGATGCAGCCGGTACTTTCACCCGCGCGGGCAGTGACGCGCACCTGTCGTGTGGCCACCAAGCTCATTCATTAAAACGTATCCTATTACTACTTTTAACTGCAACGTTGCCTAATCAGTAGGTAATGCCAATATGTCTAAAACTCACGTTAGTCGTAGTAATTAACTACAACTAGTATAGTGCTGTGAAATTCTCTTATAAATGGCTGTAGTTTTGTGAACTAGATAATAAGCTGTTATCTTTAACTATTGCGTTGACGTCAATAAAGTTATTATACGAAGTCTAATCAAATCTATTGGTATACGATTTCGATTGAGAATTTTGCCATCACGGTTAAAGTAAAAGCCGAATGTCCGCGACTTGTCAAAGAAAGCTCTATTTGTCAATGGTGCATGTTTATAGGACCAGTGTTTTCTTCCGCAATTGAAAATCTCGATCAGTAGGCAATTTCTAACCGGTTTAGAAAACGCGAGCTCCACACACAACACGCAACATTCTGACGACGCTCATGTGCATAAGTGTCATAATCGCGTAAAAACTTTGATGGACTTGGAGACCACTTGCACCTATTCTTGTCACCGTATACAGATCACCTGTTGCCGCTCTCACCCCTTATGTTAACGTTCACCCATATGTAGAGATACCAGTTTTACAGTCACAGTTTTCCCTGTTGCTTAGTTTTGTGTATAGGTCTGAATAGTTGTACAACACTCGCGAACTATATAGCGTATACGTATATGTAAGAACAACTAACAATTATCGAAATGATCAGAGAATTTCCTTAGATAACCAAATCAAACCCAATACAGCATTAATATTACCACCTTCTAGAAAACGATCATGGCTACAGTAAGTAGATACACAATAAACCAAAAATAGATAATGAGTAGAAGAAAATATATCAAATCAAGCTATTATTAAATTTATCAAAAATACAAAAAATAAAATAGTTTATAAAATGGAAAAAATAAACTTTTGTCCGGATGCCACTGACCAGCTATTAAATTATTATCATTTTTGTAACTTAATCACGTCAAAATTGGTGAACGGTGTTAATGAGATCCGGCATATAGGTAGATTATACTGATACAATGTACGATTGCCATAAGATCGGGTGCGCAATTTTGTCATACAAGCACACATCTAAATTTTCACGCGAACGCAGTCGCAGGTAACAGCTAGTAGTTTATAAAATTCAAAATGTTGTGTATATCCCACACCAACAAAAGGGCAAAAAAGCTCTTTAACTATTTATTAAACACGTAATTTTTATTATTCATATTCTTATGCAATCTGATACCGAATCTCTAATTAGAATAATTGTTTTTAGCCCTTATAGGCTACGTAAATCATGCAAAATTTTAAAACCTTAAATATAGAGTCGGTGATTCTAATACGGCTGATAAGTTTTGAAGTAAACATATTAAGTTAAATTAATCATCTGAAAAAACGCCCATTTTATAGAAAATTTTCCGATCTCTGATATTCACATCACAATATTAGCTTGATTCTCAAATAATAGCTAGGTATTACAGAAAATGCGACCTTATGAAGTCATTGTTATAAAAGTGTATTCCTTAATTTAGAACTAAACAGTATTATGTAGAGGCATCCTGTAGCTCTTATAAATTCAATAATGAAAACATTTGACAATAAAAATACACGTTTACATTATATTTCAATCAAAATAGCATTAACTAAATAACACTAAAATTTACTCATTATCACAGAATGCCTATGCTATATATGGCAATATAACGCTACATTATCTTGAAGAAAATTGGATAGCTAATAAATTATTTTGCTATAGCAAATTTCGCTATTTTGAAAATATATAGATATATTTTCACGTTTGTACCAAGAGAAATAAATTCACCCCAAGCGAGTAGGTAAAGGGGATGATTTTATACGAGAGGATAGACGAATTTAGGTAGCATCTTTTTAATTTGTATATGATTATAATTTGTTTTATTTGTGAAGAAAACATAACAAAATAGTCCAATATTAATTAGGAAATAAATGTTGTTACTAATTTAATAAAAATCATTTTAATTCGCTTCAATTTAATAAAAGAAGTGTGTAACAAAAATGTAACTATCGTGAAAGCAGCTTTGGAACTCATCTAAGCAGTATGATTGCGCTGATTAATATTATAATTGCTTGCGCGGCTATCCATCAGAGTAGAAAGTCGGAAAGAACGCTCACGCGGCGGCGGCGATGAGATGTTGCGCTCGCACTCGCCTGGCTCGCCTGCACGCGCACTCGCGGGAACTAGACTGCGACGGGCCCAGGATTTGTATATCCACATTCTAATGTGTATCGGTGTTTATTGTAAACACCCGACTTATTACATACCTAAACTATAACTATTTAAAACCAACTAAATTTAATATTATTACTAAGATTTTTTAATTATTAATCATAGCCTTATGGTGCTGCAACTTATCTAATATTGCGGTTTTTCCGTGTATAATTGAGGATAATACTGGCATACTTTTTTATTCTTAATTATTAGCAATCAATATCATGTTTAAAATAAAACTTTTTTTAATTACAGGATGCAACATGCGAGCCTCCCGTAGATTCAGCTTCATTGCCCTTGGAACATCGAGGGGGCGGTAACTATGGCCCGCCCCTACCGCCTGCGCATTCCGACGACCCGTGGCCGCTTGCAACGCCAGACAGTCCTAAAATCAAACACCTACAGGTGCAATGCGAAAAAACACACATGAGAGTCAACATCGAGTTCGATCGTCCTTTCTACGGCATGATATTTTCGAAAGGTTTTTACAGTGACCCCCACTGTATGCATCTAAAGCCAGGCACAGGGCATCTAAGCGCAACCTTCGAGATATTCCTTAATAGCTGCGGTATGTCAAGCTCTGCAAACCACAATGTGGCCACGTATGGAAGTCCAACGCCCAGCGGCTCATACGTCGAAAACACTATTATAGTTCAATACGACCCTTACGTTCAAGAAGTATGGGATCAAGCACGAAAATTACGCTGTACATGGTATGACTTCTATGAAAAAGCTGTTACTTTCAGACCGTTCCAAGTTGATATGTTGCATGCAGTCACGGCGAACTTTCTCGGCGATAACTTGCAATGTTGGATGCAAATACAAGTCGGCAAAGGTCCTTGGGCCTCGGAGGTGTCAGGGATTGTAAAAATAGGACAGACAATGACAATGGTACTCGCCATTAAAGACGATGAGAATAAATTCGATATGCTTGTACGAAACTGTGTAGCTCATGATGGTAAAAGAGCACCGATACAATTAGTGGACCAGTATGGTTGCGTTGTCCGACCTAAGATTATGAGCAAATTCCAGAAAATAAAGAATTTCGGTCCCTCGGCGTCAGTTGTATCATTTGCATACTTCCAAGCTTTCAAATTTCCGGACTCAATGAATGTTCACTTCCAATGTGTAATTCAAGTGTGCAGATATAACTGTCCTGAACCAAAATGCAATCTTGGTGCAGATTATGGTGTGCCTCTTCTTGGTGGAAATTCATTAGGCGCTGGAGAATATGGCCTACCTAATTCACCACATGCGGAGTATGGTCCACCACCGGCACCTCACTCAGAATACGGTATACCTCCAGCATTCCCTGACCCACGTCATCCTGCAGATGCAACTGGATCATTTTCTGAAAAGCGTGACGATGCCGTACCACCTCCACAGGCACAAGTATCTTCTACCCCTAACGCACCTAGTCCTTCATCACCAGCCCCCGCTCGTGACGAAGATGAAGTAAATCTACCGCCTCCACCGCCTCCTGGCCGCCGTGGAGTATATAACACGGTCAAAAGGAAAGACGAAGCTCACGCCAATCTTGCGACTTTAGGGGGTCGTCCACGCTCAGTGGAGGACTTGCCAGAAAGACTCGCAGGCGTAAGGAGGCGGCGTGAGACCTCCACACCGACACGCATCTACAAACGAGATGCCCAAGAGATGACCGACGTGAACACTAGTCGAACAATCCAAGTCGTCGCTCCAGGCGATGTTAATTTCGCATTGAATAACGCTGCAGGAAACGAGACGGTAGTAATACAGTCTCCAGCGACCGACCCCGAGACGATATGTATGTCAGTGCCGTCCTTCGTGGCGGGTCTGGTGATGTTATTATTAGTGCTGGTGGTGTCATCGCTGGTCGCAGCGTTCTTGTTTGTACGCGTTCGTGCGCTCGACAGAAAGGGCGCGCACGGAGCTGCTGCGTACTATGAAACGGATTACGTGAAGCACACAAACTAAGCGCCGAGCGTGCAAGTGTGACGCGAGGACGTTCCATAATCTCTTCTCGGATCCAAAGAGCGTGCGCGCTTCGGCCCCGGCCGGACGGCGCCGACGCTGTCGCGGTCGCGATCGAAGCAAGGTGACATGTGACTTATTTATTTAGTTATGTAGTAAGCGTGATGTATATGATCGACTGTTGTTTTGTAAATTATTTTATTTGTGTGAAAAGCACTCCCTGTACTGCCTTTATAGTCGATACGT
The DNA here is from genome assembly GCA_927399485.1 of Calamotropha paludella. Classification (NCBI taxonomy): domain Eukaryota; kingdom Metazoa; phylum Arthropoda; class Insecta; order Lepidoptera; family Crambidae; genus Calamotropha; species Calamotropha paludella. Next base: position 13,517,307 of record OV656804.1, on the reverse strand, counting down.
CTGTTGTAATTTTGTAAAGAGTCGTAAGTAAGGTAGTAGAGATAAGGAAGTTGTATACCAATTAAAAAGTGTCGCGTGAGTAAAACGTAGTTTCTTTTCCTAAAGTCGATTTTCAAAGGCATTAAAAGTAACTGCAACTTGTATGATGTCACAGCTTTCTTTCAGTGTTTCAAAATAAGACAATTTTATCGCTAACTATAATTGGATTTTAAAAATATCTTAGAAACACGATATGATAAGCTAAAGTGTGAGAAACATTAAAACATTGTTAAAAATGTGTAACATACAAGAAAACTTGCTGAGCTTTTCCCACGTTTCCGTTGAAATATGGTTCATGAGAGCCAGTAGGCACTGATGTTGAAAATATGTTACCAATTAAACTGATTACGTCTTTGTTCACTAATACATTACAAGGACAATAAGGACTTGCAAAAAGGAAATGCTTAGAATTAACCAAATAAGTAGTTTATTCATAGAACCAATATAATATTATCTGATACTTAATATAAATGATATAAATAGATAATAAGAATTAATAATAACAAAGATAAGAAACATGCATAGGTATGATTATTCCAAAAGAGAGAGTGGGAATATGACGACTTAGTTTAGAAAGGAGTTTCGCCAGCTTATATTAATAGTGTGTAAAGAAAATGTAAGCTTATAGTATGTGAATGCACAGTTCATTGTGAGCAAACATTATGGTGCATTAGGTCTCCGTTTCACCTCCACGGGACTTTCTTGGCGACATGTTTTGCTCGCGCGTAGTCAGTACGCAACAGATTCATGACGGATGGGCTATCGCCTCTGGGGGGGCTCTTGAAAAACATTTTTAATTGCTTTTCATTTCTCTCCGCTATGATATCGACGAGATCCTAAAAATATTAAAGGACTAATAAATTCTTAAAACGTAGTCAATAGAAGAATCTTTTGCTCTTATCTATATTTTTTTTCACAAGCTAATTTCTTGAAAATTAAGCAACGAACTTAATAATCATTAACACGAATACAACATACATTTTGGAAAATTTGTGGATATTGATTAAGCTGCCAACTACTTCGTGTCCTAGAGAGCATAGGACTACGATAACACGAGGTGGTGAGGGACGTCTCCCGATGCACAGCCTTCAAAAAGAAAAAAAATATTTAGTAAAGTTTTTGCTTGTGTATTTTAGCCGCAGAATCAGACCCCGAAACAAACGACAAGAACTTACGAAAGTTCTTTAAAGTGCAATAGGCAAGTTTACAAACTATGAAAACAGAGACTAAAGTATATGTTTAAATACCATAAGTCAGTTTTATTAATTTAGCCATTCATACAGAAAAGTTGGAGAAATTGTCTTTGTTACATTGTTATTTTTATACCACCTTATTTGGTACAACATCAGTTGACATTTTATTCCGATGTTCGACGTTTTGGCTTGCCAATGTATGATATCTCTGTAAGAAAAAAGAACCAAAATATAAAAATAATATTTCCATAATGATTGTAGTATTAAAATTCATAAATCTACCTAGACGGGAACTATTTTTCTTCGGTGAAACTGTTTCTTTAGCTGAGTATAGAATATATATGCTACATCTCATCGTGTTATTATGCTCGGTAGCTCTTGTAAGAAGATCAATCGGATAGCGAGAGTTTACGGGTTCGAGTCCCATCTGACCGATATATGTTCAAATTGGGAAACTCTGACAAATTTCACTACCAGCATTATGCCACTTTGAAGAGTGTCTTACGAGGCGGGTAAAGAGTCTCAGCATCCCTCCTCCTCTCTGGTTACGGCATCTAGCTAAGTTTACTAGAACATGTATTATTTATCGTCTTACTTTTTGGATCAATTGAAATATGACAAGGTCTTCAACAGAATCCAATGTCAAGGTACAGTTTAAGGGAACACTATTGACTATTGGACTAAATGCCAGCTCAAAAAAAATACTCTGAAGTTACTAAAGCTGATCAATTTACAATTGAAAATATTAGTTGTGTACACACACATATTGCGGTCAGTCAAGCGAACTGTAGGACAGTCGTCACATATATGCTGTCAAACGTGTTATGATTACTGTGCTATTTATAAGAATTTACTAAAGCTGAAAATTGTTGTACAGGTTGTATATTGCATATAAATAACAGTTATGTCAGTCAATCACTTAGATGTGAAAACGGAGATGGTCAGTCAATCCCAATGTATGTATAATAAATAAATAAGGTGCAATTAATGAAACATAAATAAAATGGTTATTATAGCCAACCATATTATAGAAGAACACCCGTCAGTCAGCCAAAACAAAAAACAATTATATTTTTAATGCAGGGAGAATAATAATAATGAAATGGGATAATAATTTATAATGATATAAAGACAATATATATAATTAATGTCCATTATAATTAATTAGTCGAATTATTAATATCTTTACATTTAATTTTAATTTTATGTAGATACTGGGAAACACACAGTATCTAACTTCTTAAACATTAGACTTCGTTCGTGTGAAAATTTATATGTGTGCTTATATGAGAAAATTTGTTGGTGTATACTATATGTCGAATCCATTAACACCGCCCACCCATTATGGCTTGATATACAAACATGACAATAATCTAACTTTTAGTCATAGTGGAAACCGGATTTGTTTTCTATGTTGACATGTCTATATTGATGTTCATTTCAGGTTATCATTTAGGTATATCAAAAAAAATGAAAACAAAACGACATGTCAAAAAAAAAGGAAAACAAAACGACATTCCATTTCCACTCTATCAGCTGATCGGTTATTTTGTATGGAGAGTCCATTTTTTACAATTTCCATTTATTCAATTCAATTCAATTCAATTCAATTTATTTAGTTGCAAATTAAGTGTACATCTTAAGGTATTAATACTAGCTTAGTACTTACAACTTAATTACTCTTTTCGAGTAGAGCAAAAATATAGGAGGACATAAATTCAATGAAGAAACTAATTAACATTACCAAAAATTAAATTACATATTTTGTCAATAAGTCACAAATAATGATATTATATTGTATTGTCTAATAATATAATAATAATAAATTTGGTCAAATTTTATCATCAAAAAAATCCTTTAAACTATAATAATTGTGATATTTCAGCCATTGATTTAGTTTATTTTTAAATAACGTTATATTATTAATATTTTTAAATTTATTAGGAATTTTGTTAAAAATCTTAATACACATATTAAGACAACTTTTACCATATCTATCAGATTTAGGAATGTCGCTTAAAACAAGTCTGTGCGGATCTCTACGCTGCCTATTGGGTAAAATATCACAAGCTTTTCTAAATAGATAATTATGCTTTTTTACAAAAATACATACTTCCAGAAATAGAGAGATGGAAGCGGCAACAAACCAAAATCCCTGAAAAGTGGTCTACATGACTGATCCGATCGAATACAGTTTCCCCATATGACAAGCCCGTAACGCAAAATAGAGCCTACATAAGCGTAGTAAGCAAGAATGGCAGTATTTTTGTCAGTTACCTTTTTTACTTGATTAATTGCATATGAGAACTTATTAATTCGCTTACAGAGATTATCAACATGAAAACTCCAATTGGTATTTTCATCAATAGTGACACCTAGAAATTTTGTATTTGTCACTTCATTAAGTTTAGATATATTTAATTTAAAATTATATTTCCTATGCTTTGATTTATTGAATTGGACAAGAACAGATTTATCGAGATTAATTTTCAAATTATTGTCATCAAGCCAGTTACATAAAGAGTCAATTGTATTGTTTATGTCATTTTCATGAGTCATTATTGAATTAGGTTTCTTCTCAGTGGTTACTATTATTGATAAGTCATCTGCGTATAGGATACATCTATGGTCAATTGAATAGCTTATGTCATTTAAATACAGAACAAAATAATTATACTAGATTTAAAAAATCTAAAAATCCCACGTTTTTCAATGTCCTAAAAAGAATAAAATAACCCTGCGGGGCAAAGCGAGGGGCCACTCAAAACGTGGGGGCGCATATTACTAAGAGGAGATTTTAAAGAGATGAATGACATGCATTGATGCCGATTATTGTAAAGATGCGCCCCCACGTTTTGAGTGGCCCCTCGCTTTGCCCCGCAGGGTTATTTTATTCTTTTTAGGACATTGAAATACGTGGGATTTTTAGATTTTTTAAATCTAGTATAATTATTTTATTCTTTTTAATTATTAACTCAACGAAGTAACCATGTGTTACGCAACAATCGGATAAGCCCCATACAAAAGTGAAAGTTGCCGAAAGTGGACCTGAAAGTGCATCTGGAAAGTTGAAAGTTGCTTTAGAGTGCATTGTCATCGGGTTCTGAACTATCCTGAAAGTTTCAGCTTTCTAGCTTATCGGAAAGTGCCTCAAATTTAAGTTGCAAGATTTTGCCCGGACAGACAAACAAATAAGAAAAGTGAGATAAGAAAAACGTGGTAATAAAATGGGTCCCAGAATGCTTCCTTGCGGGACTCCAAATTTATTTTCACGATAGTCTGATTTAAAGTCAACCATTTCTTTATTTCTTACATTATTGATGGAGACAAATTGCTTGCGATTATTTAGATAAGAGTTTAGCCATTGGAGTGCAACACCCCTAAATCCAAGTAAATCTAGTTTTTTTAAGAGGATGTCATGCGAGACACAATCGAAAGCCTTACTGAGATCAAAGACAATCCCGTAGTCAAGTGGTTACTATTTAAATTAGTCAGGACAGTATTTACAAGGTCATACATAGCTAATTCAGTCGATTTGTTTTTCTGGAATCCATATTGTTCATTATTTATTATATTATATTTTTGGCAGAAATCTATTATCCTCTTGTACATGCATTTCTCAAACACTTTAGAGAAGATTGATACAAGACTAATTGGGCGATAATTACCCATGTCTTCTCTATTACCTTTTTTAAAAAGAGGTTTAACTACAGTTAATTTCAGTGCCTTTGGAAAAGTTCCAGTTGAAAACGACATATTGATTAGATATGTTAATACGCAAAGTATTTCCATAATACAACACTTTAATACTGCCGTACATATGCCATCATAACCCTCGGAAAGCGTATTATTCAATGCCATTACTTCCTTCTTCACCTCATCTGAAGACATGGGTTTTATAAACATTGAATTTCTGATAATATTAATTCGCGTGGGCAGTGGAGCTTCAGGTATTAGGTTATTATTAGGAATATCTAAGAAATAATTATTGAAAGCGTTAGCTATCTCGACTGGGTCTGTTAAAAGAATGTCATTAATTTTAATCGTCGAAAAATTATTATTATTTGTTGGATTTTTATTTACTTCTCTATTAATGATTGACCAAGTTGCTTTACATTTATTTTTGCTATTATTTATGAATTTTATATTGCTATTTCTTTTTGAGTTTATTATACATTTTTTTAATATAGTTGCATATGTCAAGTATTTTTTTTTATGTAGTGATGATTTACTTTTGTAATATTGATAACGCAATAGTCTTTTAGTTTTACAACACTTTTTCAAACCTCTACTTATCCATTTAGAACTACTTTCTTTTCTGTTTTGACCATTTATCTTCACTAAGGGAAAGCACAAGTTGTAAAAAAGGCAGAAAGTGTCATGAAAATTGTCGAAGGCTTTGTCCATATTTATTTCTTTGTAGATATCCGACCATGAAAGATTATTTAGACATTTATTAAATTTGTTTAAATTATCTTGAGAATAATCTCTTTTAAAAGTAAAATAAGAATCAGACTTAATGTATTTCTTCTGCACCGGAAAACTCAATAATTGCGCCGTGTCATGGTCTGACAAGTATAGAGGTATTACAGTAGCGTCTGCGTTCTCGACATTGCTCAGTATGTGATCAATACACGTTGTTTTACGTGTGGGTACGTTAATGTGTACTTTCAAATTGTAATTGTCACATAGATCATTGAGATGTTTAGTGGTTCGAGTTACGTTTAGGGTGTTGATATTAAGATCACCAGCCATCACAACCTTAGTACTGGGCTTGATCTTCTTCATTATTTCGTGGAGCATCTGATCCAACTTATCTAAAAAGGCTGTAGCATCAGATGTGGGTGTCCTATATAATGAAATGATAAGAAGATTATAATCTGCAATCTCGATTCCACAAACTTCAAATAAGTTTTGTACACCGTATTTACTTATGTAAGAAAATTCTTTGTATGTAATCTCTTTTTTTGTTAAAATACACACACCCCCTCTATTTTTTTCCCTACAAAAACTAGCTGCTAGTTTGTAGTCATGAATTTTTACATAATTTTCATATCCTGCTTTCAAAAAGGTTTCCGTGAGACATATGACATCAGGATACGTATTAATTTTACGCAATTCCAATAAGGTTATTTCTAAAATCGACTGTTTAGCAAGAAGGCTAGCTATATTCTGATGGAGAATTTTAAACATTGGCTGCTTTCGATCGAAAAAAACATGTTTTTGTTACAACTGGGAAGTAATGCGGATTGGTACCCCTTTGCGCCTCAATTATTTTCATTGGGCGCAAACTATTCTGACTATTGTTTGATTTTTCAGTAAAAAGGTATTGTTCCTTTTCGATTGATCTGAGACACACATTCATTTGTCTTTGGTCTATTACCCACTACTATCTTCCTAAGCGAATTTATGTCTAAATATTTGTCATAGTAATCAATATAGTCAACTTTATAATTAATGGCTGTAGAAATATTCAATAAATTACTGTTCTTACATTCTACAAAGTGACAATTTTTGTATTCATTACAAATTTTTTTTATAGCACTATTTGTTTGAGTTACATTAATATAATTATTTTTTAATATATTTCATACAATAATACAATTTGACACACATTTTTTTAAAAATATTCGTAATTGTGTTGTAAGAATTTTTAGGTCATAGTCATTTTCACCAACGCAGAGCACTAGTTTGTCATTAGGTTTTATGTTCATGTTTTCACACTTTCTAAACACATCGGTGCTTAACGCGAAGGGTTTTGTTTCTGCTGTAACTGTGTACTTGTTATATTTTGTATCAGCTCTTGAATAAAGTAAAGTAGAAGCTAGATTAGCACATCGCTGGGTGCCAAATATGAGTATTCTACTATTATTATTGTCGCAATCATTCTTTGATTGCGTTAAGTTTTTTGAATATGTTTGCTGGGAATATTGTAGTGAATCTATTTCTACTTTTAATAATTGTTGTCTAAGGTCATTAATTTCATTCTCAGCGCTTTTCAAATTTAGTTCTAGCTCCATTATTCTCTTTTGAAGAATCAATATATTAAAATTACCAAATTTGTCATTTTGTAATGTTTCAGGGGCCAATGATGATTTTGGTGTCATAAGTATAGGTGGTGATCCTGTATTTAGTTTTGATAAAATCTTTTTCTTTTTGGAGCTCTGTTTGATTTGGTTTTCAGCCAATGGCGACTGACACAATTTCTTTAATGTGTTATTCTCTAAGGTCAATTTGTTAATTTGTTTTTGCAAATCACTGTTTCTAATCAAAGTGTCGTCAAACTCATTCTGAAGGCTTGCCAATTGTATAGTAAGTTTGCCTATAGTTTCTTGCAGTTCTTGTACAGACGATGAGTCTGTTTGTGTAAAGTCGGCACTTCTTGATAAGTGTTCAGACGATATTTGCAAAGATTCGTTTGATGCACTAAGGGATGTAAGTATGAGTGAGTCATTCAAATGGGTTGCGGAACTGGTTGGTGTCGATTGTGAAGTTACTGTCGTATTATTTATAGGTGATAATCGTTTTCTTCGCGTAGTTATATTTGAATTAGACTCATTTTTCTCTGTGTCCTTTTTTTGTATTTTTTGTTTGTACATTAAAGCATATTTTTGTTCACAGATACTACATTTCCATTTTTTCCTTTTATCAAAGTCCATTAATCGATATAGTTTTTCTGACAAGCCTGCACAGTCGAATTCATAGCGGTTTTTGCACGTTGCACATTGTACAGTGGTTTTTATATCTACTTTAGATTTGCATTTATAACATTTAACCGCTGCCATCTCGTGGGTACTGTTGCTATTTCCTTTATTCATCCTCGTTGTCATAGTTGATTTGCCTTTCTCAATGTAGGTACGACTAGATAATAAATGCTTGTTGATAACACTATTACTTATATTTTATGTTTTGCTTCAAATATTTTATCTTAGAAAATTTGTTTTACTACAAAAATCTTATTAACCCTGCTTAGGATCGATCTGCGGCCCCGTTGCCGCCGGCGACTTTCAAGTCTTAGCGGTGTTCGTCAACGCTGCTTGATACTTAACAACCGTCGTGAAATTATTAAAGATAATAGTGGTTTTGATTTAAATCGTTTGAAAGCGGTTGAGTATGAGTCATCGATTAATATTTTTGCACTATTTATTAAAATCACTTGTTATTTACTGGTTTAATTTTTCACTTTTGTATTATTATAGTTCACACACAAACAGAAAATCATTTTATTTCAGGTTTAAAGGATTATTTCACTTGTGAATGATCACTGTAACAGTTTTTTAATATTTGTCACTTTTTATAACTGTCAATATTTCAGTTTATATCCAAATTTTTCCACTACATAACAATGTCACTGATTTTACACGTCATTTTGATTAATATAATATTAACTAAATAAGATAACTATTACTTTTTTTATTTTAATCGACACTCAAACGCGGAGCTAATGTTTACGTGACAACGACGTTGCGACATTTTTATTGACATTAAAGTTATTAGAAGTGCTCGGCGCCCACTAGGATCGCGGTGCCCGTGTGCAACACTGCACCATAGGTAAAGACGCCTCTGGTTTTTAAAGTCTCCTCGGTAAACAATGTAAACGACTGTTGTTCATTTGTAATGCTGTTGTTAGCAATTTCAGAACTTTGCTAATGCTGTCAGCAGAAAATTCTTTATATTTTGGAATAAAAGACTGGTTTCGGGGGGCAATGAGTATCAATCCCTCTCTTTCTCTATTTATCTTACATAGGAAAGGACAAACTCATGGTCCCTACGTATTATAAACAAACATTTGGGTTCTTATGTAGTAAGCGCATACATTATTTAATATTCTTTTACTGACTGACGGGAGTTGTTGGCTGCTTATTTTATTTATGTTTCTTCAACAATTAAGTACCCCTAAAAAATTACAAGTTTAATAAATAAATTGCATACTATTTATTAATTATACATACATTTGGGCTGACTGGCCGGCTCCGTTCTCACATCTAAGTGATTAGCTGACATAACTGTTATTTATATGCAATGTATACAACCTGTACAAAAAATTTCAGCTTTATTAAATTCAATAAATAGCACAGTAATCATAACACGTTTGATAGCATATATCTGACGCCTGTTCTACTGTCCGCTTGACTGACCGCAGTATCAGTGTATACACAGCTACTATAACCAATTGTCAAATGATCAGCTTTAGTAATTTCAGAGCATTGTTTTGAACTACCTCTCCCTCTATACTTGTAAATGTTTCGTTAATCACAGGCAGCGTAAGATTCGCAAACTCGCAAATCATTTCCAAAGTCAACCCTCAAATAACAGACTTAGCAATAAAATTAGATCTATTTAATACGGCCTATAATAACCCGGGGCGTCAATAAACTTACCTTATTTTTAACTAATCAAAAAATACTCTTTTATTAAGCCTGATATAATCTTACATCTTGGCTCCTTTTTGATAATTGCAAATGTGACTTGCTTCGATGTCTTTGAGACGTGGTCGCAGTATAGCAGTTGTTTCGAACATTGAGGCAAGATTTTCGATGTTTTTCGCCTTCTTGAACACTCGAGTCTTGAGGATACTGGGATTACACGAATTCAACATTAGAAATTATAAAGGTATTTGTATCAAAACATAGCATTGCAACAGAAGTACTGAACAAAGGAAGATAGGTTGAGCTCGTCAACCCACCATAAACTGTCAAAATATCTCGAATGATAAGTTTTATATACAATGTGTCCCGTCACCAGTGTCGGAGCCTTTAGTGGTGTGAAATATGGCATTTGTTATCGACAAATTGCCCCTCAAATTCTGTTTTTCTCTTACGGCCGCCATTTTGTTTTCTTGGTAACCAAGACCTGGGCTCTCATACTAATGCGACCACCACTACTCATCTAAATGTCCTATCAACATTAAAAAGGTGTCATTTGATAGCTAAACATGGAGACAACAGTTACACAGCCACCATGTTTCAATTTTCATGGAAATAAAAATATAAAAAAAAATAAAGAAATACAATTGGATTCTTTTTTGTATTTTTAAATTATTGGCTTTTTGAGAAAAAACCCAATATTGAGGGGCAATTTGTCCATAAAAAATGCCATATTTCACACCATTAAAGGCTCCGACACTGGTGACGGGACACATTGTATAACTACCCATTCTCTTTTGATAATAATTTTAATTATTAATAGGTTTAACTAATTTGGATTTAAAATTTACAGTACATAAATTATAATTCTATTTAAAACAATGTTAAAGTAAGGTTTTTCGTGAATAATTACAAGTGATTGCTGCGCTCCTGACTGTTTTATCTTCTTTTGTTTTCTCGTCGACTTCTGGTTATTGCTTTGAAGGAAAGGAGCAGTACTTGGCGCTGATAACACTGCTTCCTGGAGGGACCTGAAGTTTGCACTTTGCTGGGGAAACTAAAAGAAAGACCAGTAAACATAATTAACATATACAGATTTAATGTTCTTACAGAATTACTCTGCTAAATATAAGCATAGTGTAAAATGAAGTTTTTATTATAGTATGTTTATCAGTTATCACTATTCGGAACGTGCACGACAGTAGCGCCATCTGCAAACGGAACTTTAAGGGGCATATGTCAAAAAATAAATAACAACAGCTTGTTATTTTTATAGATTAGAGTGAATAAAATATGCTTTAAAAGACAATAAATGGTATGTTGAAAGGATTTTGTTAAAAACTGTTTATGGAGAAATTGACGTTATTATAAAAACTGGTTTTGAGAGTGTAAAACACACAATAAATTTCCAGCCCCAAACTATGCTAAAAGGAAATAAATTGGTGTTAGCAAAACATGTGAGGAATTGAGAAGAACTGAGAACTAATGGCAATAGTTATTTAATACGAGCCACCATCATTCGTCAAACATCGGTGACCTCAACACCATATAAAAAAAGTTTAAACATAAGTACTCTCCTAACCTAAAAACTTGACTAAACATTTAGATAAAGTTATGTCAAAAATTTATATTCATTGCATTTATTACAGATCGATCATGCTCTGGTTGTCACTGGAGTAAAATGCAGCTGCGTTTAAAACCAGAGCGTCAAGTGCAAACACGTTGCTGCTTTAATATGTTACATTAACACAAAAGTTAGTAATTCAAAAACGAGCATCAAACAACAATGGGGACAACCCAGTATTCGTCAATTAGTTGCTTGTAAATATTCGAAAGGGAGATAATTTTCAAGATATGTTTGGATCAGTATCTAAGACTGAATGTTGTGAACCACAATCTATATTACGTCATGATGAATTACTGCAAGAGTCATCTTTAAAACAAATACTACAGGCAACAGAGTAGACTCTAGATACGAGCCTAATAACTGAATATATATCTACATATAAAATAATGACCCATTTTCAATAATTTCAAAACAGCATTGACAAGTTTGTTTGTTTCCCTTGCCCGATTTGTTGCACATTTGTGCCGCGACAAGCGCAGCGATCGTTTTCTTTACCCCTTCCACCCACTTCGCACAGATTCAATACATCACCAAACCAAATTTGAGGAGCAAATTATATCAAAGATAACTTTTTTTTTTATCGACTTACTCGCCGTAGGTTAATGGTGAAATGTGTACAGCACTTCCTGCCATAGTAGAATGTGAGTAAGCAGGGCATATCCAAATCAAAACTCGCTGAGATATTCCTCTATTTTATAATATTGCATTGTATACTTGTGAACATTATAGAAAAGGAATACTACAATTGAGTTTCTTCTATGTTTATTGAATGTTGATGTGCAATCAAAAGTTCATCAGATTAACTTAACATATTACTACATATATTATACTATAGTATAATGCATATCACCAAATTTAAAACTCTCCAGCAAATGACTTAGAAAGAGTAACATAAATCACTAAATCTTCTCACCTTTGATTGTTGTTGATTGAAGCGAGTTTTCTTCTGTTTTGACAAGATCATGGTAGTTGCACTGTGTTCGTATGCTGAACGTGGAAAAGCAGAGTTGGCGAAATGACCCCGGGTATGTGGACCTTGGTGGTTTATCTAGAAATGTATCACAAACTGACTTTAAAAGTGTTTCAGTTAAGGCGAGGCATTTTTTAAATGTATACTAATACTGACTTAATATTAGGTCCTTACATATGAAATTGGGGTTTTGTCGTACTGGCCACTTTAGTCTGAGATGGTAGGAATTGGTTTCCTATTTGGTTAAGAATTTCAAATCGAAGTTGATAAACTCATTTAGCTGGTACAGTTGACTTTCGAAAATAGTCATTCATTTGTTTTTTCCTAATTAGTTTTTTCTTTTGCGTCGCTCATGTCGCATTATGGAAAACATGAAATATCGCTATATTTACGAGTATTAGTTCTTCCATGGCACCAGTGCTGCAGAAAAAGCTCGAGAGCATAAGGTGTATGGCAGTGGTGTCACAATAGAAAACACGTTACGTTTTGGTTTCAACGTTTTCGTTCTGGAAATTGCGACCTTCAGAACAAGCATCGTGGACGGCCGGAGACCAAAATGGATAATGAAGAATTAAAGGCTATTGAGGAAGCGGTTCCATCATAAATCACTTCAGAGATAGCTACAGGCTTAGCTGTCAGAGATAAAACTGTTTTAATCCACTTGAAGCAAATCGGGAAAGTAAAAAAGCTTAAAAGGTGGGTACCTCATAAATTGATTGAGTTGAACCAGCAAACACGCGTTGACTGCTGCGTTACATTGCTCAACAGACACAATAATGAGGGGATTTTAAATCGGATCCTGTACGATAATCGAAAGCGCTCGTCGCAATAGTTGAACCCTGGAGAACCAGCCAAATCCTGCAAGTCCAAAGAAGACTAGAGCCGGCGTCGTTCACTGCAGCTTTCTTTTTGTGCAAACAATTACGGAAGATATCTACTGTCAGCAACTGCAACCACGATAAAAAAAAATATCTGCTAAACAACCGAGGCTGGTCAATTGCTCTAGGCCGCTGCTGTTTAAGGACAACGCTAGACCACATACTGCACCACAGACGTCCGTTAAACTAAAAGAGGTGCAACTGGAATGTCTCCTACATCCACCGTACCCCCCAACCATGCTCCAACAGATTACCATTTTTATTGGAATCAGGATGACTTCTTACAAGGAAAAAAATTCAACTACGATGTGGCAGGCCAAACCACCTTCAAAAAGTTTATTGATTCTCGCCCCCATAGTTTCTTGAGTAAAGGGCTCAATGAACTGCTAATGAGACGGCAAAAGTGCATAGATAACAATTGTGCATACTTTGATTAATGAAATATTTTTTACAAAAAAACTACTTTTACAAAATGCCAATTTCATGTGTAAGGACCTAACATATTACGTCAATGGTAATTAATGAGAGGTATCCAATTATATATATACTAGCTTCCGCCCGCGGCTTCGCCCGCGTGGTGTTTTGATAAAAAGTAACTTATGTTCTTTTTCAGATTTCAGACTATCCATATCCAATTTTGTAACAAACGGCTCAGCAAATTAGCCGTGAAACAAATATTTACACAGTTACAGTAAATTAATTTGAATATTAATGATTATATTAAAAGAACGGTATAGATTTGGGTATAGCATTTGATTAAAAGAGAGTAGGTATGTTTAAAAAAATTAAAAAATATCTGTTTACAGTAGGTATAAGGTACCTATGTATTCCATTAAGTGGCAGAAAGTACCTAGGAAAATTTATTGGTCCCTTATGTCCAAGAGACACTTTACAGGGGCCAGCGTCACGTTGTGTACAAAAATATTTTAAAATGACCTAATTTAAAACATTTTTGTACACAACGTTTGCTGTTTTGTTATTATTTGTTAAAATGTGGAGATTGTTTGGACTCGACACTCGCAAGCAGGCCACGTACAGTTGGCCATGTGAATTAAAAGGAACTTTAACTTCAAAGCCAATTTTTTTTTAACTTGATACACCCAAAACTTCTAAATATTATGTTTCTAGGTTCAGTGGTTAAAATTTTGTATAGAAAAAGTTTGGCTTCGTAGTTCCCGTTCCGAATCCGTTCCGTTCCGTTCGAATTTCGGGAATTCCGTTTGTAGAATTTCACCCCCACAGTGGTAAAAATTTCAAAATGCTAGAACAAACGATTTTTGTTTTTTATTTAGTGCCTAAATACAAAATGTAATGTTTTTATCTTCAAAATGACGAACTTCATACAAACTTTCAACCCCTATTGCATCCCCTCACAGGTCGAAATTTCAAAAACTCTACAACAAATTGTTTTTTTATTTCTTATCAAGTTCCTAAATATAAAGTTTCATAGTTTTATCCCCAAAAATGACAAAATCCCATACAAACTTTCAACCCTTATTTCACCCCCTCACTGGTCGAAATTTCAAACACGCTAGAACAAATGTTTAATTATATCTTATCAAGTGCTTAAATATAAAGTTTCATGGTTTTATCTTTTAAAATTAAGAAATCCCATACAAACTTTCAACCCCTATTTCAACGTCTTCATCCCTTTTTTCGCAATAAAAGGTAGCCTATGTTCTTTCTCAGGGACTAAAGATTGTCTGTGCCAAATTTCATCAAAATCGGTTGAGAGGTTTAAGCGGGAAAGCGTAGCAGACAGACAGACAGACAGAGTTACTTTCGCATTTATAATATTAGTAGGGATAACAAAATGCGACAGGTACTAAAGATACAAAGGAAAACCCAAGTTATATAAAGAGTTTTAGTATTTAAAAAAACACAATCAATAGTATTATCTTAATGAATACCGAATATTTGCGTTTTGATTTGAACATTTGAAGTTAAGGAGTCTAATAAAAATAGAAAGACATAAGGCGTTATTAAAACCAGGCAAAATATTAATTTGGAACAAAAACTATTATTTTAACAATTTTCCGCTATTTATTATTTATAAGATATTTCATATTTTTGTATTACTAACTGTAACCTTCTACGAGTATAAAAGCTATTTGTTCATAAAAATATACACACGTTCACAAAAAAGGCGCACAATATAAATACACACCACAAACAAAGGTTATATCTTCCACCGTCGCATTTAACAATGCTTAACCAAAGCCCTCAATATATGTGTGAGTAAAAATATATAACTAATTAAAAAAAGATATAAAAATGGAAAAGAAATTCATCTCCTACCTGCTTGACTGATAAATGTTTCTATACTATAAATAATTTTTTAACATCCAAATAATAATATTAATATGAAGATTTAATAATTAATAATGTAGAATAACTTTAATATTGCAATAAGTTCACGTAAGGTACCTAAAACTAAATGTTATCATCTTGTTCACCACATGAGTGCAATAAATGATTTGATTTACTTTGAACTAGGAAGACTTAAAAAATCAACTTTACGTAATTAGAGTGGGGGCAGGCAGTCTGTTCAGTGGCAGGTCGATTCATAGATTTTGACAAATTAGGTGGAAAGCTGTAGGTGTGGCAGAGACGTGGAACTCGTCCCGCTGGGCTAATTGTGCGCTTCGGCGGCGATCGCTCTGCTTTACGGCTGCGACACGGACTCTACAAAAAAAGTCAATGATTAAAGCTGTGTTCACTTGTTCAAATTTTCAGCTTTGCATTTTGCACCTACGGGTTTCGGTTCGACAGATGTTTGTGTGAATACGAGTATTTGTACCTGAGTCAGGGGTATTTATATATGTTTCCATAAAAAAATAATATCTGCTTGATATTCAAATTCAAATATTTTATTTTGGTAACTTAGTCTATTACAAATATTAGATGTGGGAACCCCCCTTTAGGCCAAACATCGCCTGTGGTAGGAAGAACCGCTCTTTTAACCGTTAAACACTAAATAAGCAAGTAATAACATACTTGAATTAAATATATTTATCTTTTCTTACTGCTAATATGTGTGCAGTGTGTGTATGTGTTGTGTGTATGTGTGTGTGAGTGTGCGTGAGTGTACGTTATATATGTACGTTAGCTTAGTATCCATAACACAAACCTTACAGTGCGTACTTTGGGCTGATGTGAATGTAATAGTTATTATCTAACGACCAAATTCTATAAGCTATCTTCACTAACCAATAAGCCTACCATAGCTTTGTTGTCAAGAAATTTTGGTAAATGGACAGAATATAACAAAGGTTGCATAGAGACTGAACCGAAGTAGATCTGAGATTAGGTTATTGGGAATCACATTAGACAACAATAATTAAATTATTTAATCAATAAATTAAACACATCTAGATGATTTGCAACCAAAGAAATTGAATGGCAATTTACACTAAAATAAATACAAGGCTAAAATAAAGGTACGAGTATATATTTAGCATGCAATGCTCAATTGCTTGCACGCGTGCATTATCAATGCATTATCACGGCATGTTCGATGCCCTTGCATTTATTAAAAGCCTATGATAGAAAGTCTAATATATAGAGCTACTCAATTACTGTCATAATTTTAATATCATATTACCTTCGCAATAAGTGTAAAAACAATGGAACAAATATAATAATTAGAATACAAGAAAGGTATAGTCACCTGATGCAGTGAGAGGTGAAGTTTGACTGGTGATGAACGCTGAAGGTATGGCAGCACTGGTAGCCTGCGAGACTGCGCTTTCGATGCTGTTGGCTGCGTTGAACAGCAATTGACAGAGTTCGCATATGTCTGCTGATGTTGCTGCAATCCGATCAAATTGCATTAGAATCATATTGTGAACACTTTTTGCCTACCGGAAGCGCGTTTAATTTCATATTTATAGTTAGTCTTGAGGTTTCGACTAAACTTTAGATGTGTTCACTCACAGAATGACTTACTTGACCCTAATCAATAAAAATATTAAAAGAAAAAGCGGTCAAAAGTTATCCATTTCATATAAATAAAACAGTAAAATTATCCTTTAGGTGACTTGAATAACGAAGCAATGATTCAGTAAAGTACTACCTACAAATAAAATTTAAAAATAATAGACTTATTTTGTGATACGATGAATGACGCTGTGTCCGTATATAAATGTTACTTAAATGCTAATATTATAATACTTTGTGTGTTTGTTACCATATATAGTTACCATAGTTACCATAAGCCTAAGAAAAACAGTTTTTATAATCATTTAACGTTACCATAGCAATGCGTGGGCGGGTCAGCTAGAAGAATATAAATTTTATTTTAGGCGCTATTGCAGTAAGGACAAAATTACGAAAATAGAGGTTTCATATTTATTGCACTTGTGTAATCATACATCCATGATCTTGAAGTTTAAAAAAATATATTTATTAGAACCATAGATATAGGATGTACAAGATATATATAGGCGCCTTGGAGACATGACAAAAAAAATATGTACATGTGTTAGTGAATGTCTATGTGTGAGTTAAAAATAGTGTTGTCCACGACAAAATTTCACATTATCGATTCTTAATTCCAAATTTCACATTAACTTTTTAAGAATTGAAATTTTATTTTTAGGCTGATACATGAATACTGATAAAAAAAATCTGTTGGATTTAATCCTTAAGGGAGGCCTCCCTTCCCGCCCCTTCCATCAGTGGACTTCTATAAGCTAAAACGACGACACGAATACTACTAAATAATAACACTTTACATACTTTTGAATTCTTTTATTTATTGAACAAAAACTGAAATATACAGTTTTGTTCAAGTGTGTTCGTAATGTTTCCCTATCCAATTTTAACAATCATGCTTTAATCTGAGATCAAAATAAGTTTCAATTACAGTTTTCATAAGAAGATATCTATGACTGTCTAAGGGGTCTTGATCTAAAACATGATTTTTAAGTTATAAAACAGCGACTGCACGTTACGTAGAAACTTTAAGACACATTTAGCTAAAATGAGATGCGTTATTATTTTATTCTTCATATTTTCTCTAAAAAATCTCTCGGTTCAGCAAGCGGGGATGGAGTCACTACATCTATGTCCCTGATGACATACGAAGACACCGGTCTCCTTCGTGGCAGTTGAATCTATAGACAAATAGTGTAAATTGTATACCATATACTATAGTTACACGCTCTAATTTATTTAATGATTGAAAACTGATTCGTTTTTATCGATACTCGTGACTTCACCGCATTGTCAAGCACTAGCGTAAGCAAACAAATTACTATTTTACACATTTTTTTCGCGAATTCTGTTTAAAATCACGGAATATACTTAAATATATAAATGAAAAACAAGATATTATTGAAAAAATCTCTTTCTGAGCCGATAACTAGCCGAAATTTCGCATAATATGGTTTGAAAAATTCTAACGACAAAATCGTATTTACCTGTTGAAAGTGTATTGATGCGGATTATTTCGTCTTGTGACATCACATCCAGGTACAGAACACGACACCATAATTGTAAAATGTAACAATCTCAATTATAATCGATGATTTAGTAGAAAAAAGCACAAATTTCACTGTCACGTAGAACACACTGGGACGCTATGGCCTCATACTCGCGAAAATAATGACATATCGGTACTTCATTCATTGTCACTTTTTCTCTCGGGTGGTTTAAACTTGATTAGGTTTTCTCGCTCCCACGCTTCATGTATCTTTTTGGCGCAGCGAAAAAAATCCTAAATCTATGATTAGAACAACCAAAAAGGTCATACACTTTACATGTGAAAAACTGATAATAACCGCTTAAACTAAGTTTTGCCTTACTTAAGGCTGCCATGGAAAGCACAAAAATAAAGGCCTAAAAAACGGAAGCCATCTTAATCTATGTTAGTGACCATGAGCTAAAAATTTGGTTATATTTTTTTTTCAAATTTATGAAAATCCAAACAAACAAAAAAAAACAAAATGAAATTTATGAATAACTCAGAACTCCCAGAGACTCATTAACGTTTACATTAAACATGTGACAATTATGTTTATTTCAGTATATTCGTAAGAATTTTCTTATAACGTGCTAATGAAAACCGGTAAAATTAAGATCATTGTAGTTTTGATATTGCATTATGCTGAAATTGTAATCTTTTCAGCAGAGAGTGGTAACCTCAATTACTTTTTGAAAGTTTGGGGGAAAATAAGGTAAAAATCGATCAAGGAAGAGTCAAGATTTCCAATAGTTAGGTACAACCGTGGGCAAAACTATCGGAACAGCTATATTTTAAAATTGATTACATCTTATTACCTATATTTTAAGACTGATGACTAACCAGTGTTTCCATTAATTTAAATGTGTTGTCCCTTCCAATACTTTAATCACTTTGGATGTTTAAACTATATGATCGTCTTTACAGTCACCTAATATTTGACACTGACTGTACTTGCTGACTTACCTTAAACTTGACAGGGTGTAGAGGCTTTTGTTGCAGCTTGTGATGTACTCAACTCAAAAATCAAAATATCTACACTTTATGATTGGTAGATATTTCAATCGATTCGAGTATTAGCAATCGCGGAGGGAGAATAGGGTGCACCACGGGCAACAGATTTTTTGTGCAATTTAAACTGTAAAATTGATTTAATGAAGTCATTGTGATTGTGATTGCATATAATCTATTTATAAACCAGATAAACAACAGTGATGTTGTCTAATGGCAATGTTATACACATTAAAGGATATAAGATCAGAAAACTACCACAGATTTAAGAGTCATGTGGACAAAAAGTCTGTCGTCCCCGGTGTCCCTTGGAGCAACTCATGGCTCGTACATCGCGGGCAGCACCTGGGTCGATATGGGAGCAGCCAGCCGCGCCCGATGGGAGCTGTGGATGATCTCCGCTCGCAGGCCCCACACCATTTTCGACGTGCAACTTTATGTTGTTGCGTACCAGATACGGCTTGATCTCCTCGAACCACACGTCGCATAACTGAAAAGTTAATTCACAACTAATTTTCCGCGTAAATCTTCAAATAAGCACAGTTAACAGCTCATCAAATTATATATTATAATACACATACAAGAATTTTAAACCATTTAATAGAAACCATTTTAATTATAGAGCGTATAGTTTGAAAGTGCCAAAGAATACATTCAGTAGTTCCACTAAAGCGCAATTTCTTAACGTTATTTAGCCCACCGCTCTTTGAGAATATGTTTTTTTAGCATCTCACATTTTAGTTTTACTTACCATTTTTCGTGATTTTAAAACAGCTTTATTAAAACAGGTATATCGCATATCATCCCTATCCTATCTCTCAGTTTGAAAAAAAAAAACAATAAAAGAAAAATGTTACAATCGAAGAAAAGAAATGCATACATAGTTAAGTACGTATGCGGAGGGAAGTATTTTTTAGGCATTCAAAAAACATAAATTCATATCATAACTAATGAGAAGATTGAATTCGATGGATTGTATGGGTTTTATTTATATCAGGTTTTACCTAAAACACCCGTATGTCGCAGACAAACTTGGAGCCGTTTTCTATTTTTAGTTACCAATGTTGCTACAGCACTCAATCCACGTTCAGCTGAATATGATAATGGGAAATGCTATCAAAAATAGTTGAACTGTCGACCATAACCCGGGGTACACTTGCGAAATCGGAAGCCGAAAGCCTTGGTAGCTATTCTTAAATTTTAATTTTAATTGATGATTTGTCCTTAGCTCTTTTAGTTATTTTTTAGACTGATGCGATCCTGCTGTGTTGACAAGCAAAAGATTGAAAACGCAGCTGAATGTCCAGGGATCGTTCCCTTATAATTTTTAAATGTTTACAGTAAACAAGCATGTCGTCGTCTGGACGACGGCGAAATTGCGCAATTATTAATATATTATTATGTGCCGGTATTTCTTTTGTAATTTAAAAGAAATAAAAAAAAAGTGGCCAAACTAATAAAATAATTAAGCTACAACTTTGAACTTCATTTAAGAGTTAAAGCAAGCAAAGTAAAGAGGTAGAGTAGAGGTAGGAGTATTTTCTCTTACTCAATTCAGTTTTGTCTGAAATTACATAAGTGACGTTATAGCACCGTATGTGCGATGTGTTGCTGCTGTTGAAAAATTTTCTGCGGTACGTATCAATGTGTTATTTAATTAATGAAAATTAGGTCTAAATACTGTAGCTATGTGTTTCATTGCAGAATATAAGTTTACTTTCATGATTTTCGGTCGATTTATTGTTTGCTATATATGATTTTTAAAGTACACGATCAAGTTGATTTTAGTTAAGAATTTCGAATATGGGCTGCTACTGTGGCCTCGATTATAACTTCGTCCCCATATAAAATGACCATATTGAAACAAATAAGAAGAAAATTGAAAACAAAAATAAAACAAAAGATAAGAAACCCAAGCAAAAAAAAGAAGTATAGGAAATAAGAAAGCCAAGACCAGGGACGAAAGTGAAGGTGATAAATCTGATAAATAAATTATGTGATTTCTTTCATCTTCCAAAGTAATTTGATCTCTTATAAGATAAATATTTATAATTGTTATTTTCGTACAAGATATTATAAGTTTCTATTTGTAGCCCATGTGTGAGTACCTGTTCCATATTTAGCGTCTATTTTGATATTTTGTTTAATGCTAAATTTAACTAGGCGATGCAATCGCTAAGCATAAAGCTACGCTAGCACCATATATTGGCGCGGAGCGTAATACCTAAAAAAATTTTGTTATCTTTTGTTTCTATGAAATTTTTTTGCGAATTTCAAAATTCGGGCTCCGTCACTATCTGGTCCTAAACATATTGATTCAATTCCATACAAAAAAAAAAACAAATCGGTTAAGAATTCAGGAAGTTATGGCGTAACAGACATTTCGCCATTGAAGCTGATCCATGGGAGCTTCGCTCACTTCGTTCGCTCCGCTCCAATAATATATTATAATTAAGAACATAAGATTGTTACTTAGCTCTTAAAAAATGTATGTGTGATTATTTTGACGTCAATAAATGGTTAATTTTTTAATAGTTTTTTTTTTTATTTTGGAGGCAAAAACAAAATGATAGCCCATATTTGGTTACTTTCCTCTATTAATGTAATCTCTTTTTATATTTTTCAACAGTCCCAAAAGATTTAACTTAAAATAAAAACGGAATAGATCTAAGTTTAATTCAATACGGTTAGGTTAGATAAGAACATCCTACACCTGACGACAACAGAACCCGGTTATAAACCTTAAAGACCTTGAGATATAAAACAATAATTAGCCGAAACGGTCTTTCAGCATTAAAAACTGCGGGAAACAATCTCAAGATCTTATTACCCTTGTATCTATAACACAAGCCTTAAAGTGCTTACCTTAAAGTATAAATGTATGAAATATTTTTATTATTATTAATATTATATCAAATACGGTGTCTTTGCACATAAAAAAGAACTAGATACCAAGATTATTTCGCGTGTCAACATGATTGAAATAGATTTTAGGTATACCGTAATAGGTGCAAATGCGGAAGCTTTACTATAAAATGTCATCAGGCACTCACGCCAACAAGTGCATTCTCCAAATCATTACGAAGCCCTTTCGGTATTTTGCTCTTGCTTGTGCTTCTTTGCTTGGGTTGGATGTTAGGAAACGTAATATTCCCAGATTGTTGTGATTTTTCGCTATTCTGAGAAAATAAATGGTTTGTATAGTAAGTTGAAACTTTTTATTTTTTGTATTATAATAATAACTTCTTATTAATTATGATATCTGTTGTTACCATAATTTATAACTAAAAATGAATAGAAAAATGCTTCGTCTGAATAACAAAGGATACCTCTCTGAGAAATTGAAAACTAATAAGTACACATTAAGGTGTTAGAACATATATAGTGCAGAATTGATTTCTTTACTTGTACGTGCAATTATTACGTTGTTAGGAAATCTCGTAACCTTCACCTGAAGACATTGATCCCCTGCGGCTTTAGCGGTGAATCTACCTCGCGAGCCCTGCTCCGCAGCTGCGGATTTTCGCGACCTTTGCTGAGACATCACTCGATGTCACTGAACATTATTCTTTCGTAAATAATAAAAAAGACACTATAAAAATCATATGTTTTATTAATGTCAAAACGCTTTCAACTGTTCTGTCAAAAAATGACATTTTGTCAATTACAGAATAAACAAGATAATCACTCATACCGTGGGATTGAAAAACTTTTTTAATCTTAAGATGAAGAAGTATTATTGTATTCAATGTCGTAGGTACTACTACTACTACTAAATAGTACCAACAACATAAAGAGATGGCGTTGGCACCAGTTTTCTTAAATAAGCTTAGCGGGTCTCTCAATGTCTTGTTAATTAGGCTATAATTGGAAGATAGAAAGCTATAGGATATATAGGATCAAATCCCGATGACACCTGATAAAAGTTGAATTTATTCTAGTAATAATTTATTCTACATACGTATATAAAAGATTTTGTCAGACTGACTCACTGACAAACAAAGCACAGCATAACCTAACTTGTAATTTAGAGCGTGTGTAAATGAAAGGTTAAAAACAAAGTTTTAAAAATTTTGGAAAATTCAATCACCAAGGGGGTAAACGGTTTTTTAATATTCGTTATTTTTAAACAGGCATGAAACCCGAAATGGGTACTTGCTTTTGGTAAAAAACAAACGTAGGTACCTATAGTCTCCGGCAAATAAGTTAAACATGATTTTGAAATCACGTGACATGCGCAGTAGCAAGTTTAGGTACATTATTCACTACTGCGCATGACACGTGATTTCAAAATCATGTTCAACTTATTTGCCGGGGACAATACATGGGCATCGGCGTTATCGACAATTCTTAAGAGGGTTTGAAAGAAGATGAAATTTTGTATGAAAATTATATCGTTTTTTTTAAGTATTGAGACTTATAATTATGAAATAAGGAAAATATTTTTTTAGTAAGGCACTTGGTAGTAAATAATTGGGCCCGTGCGTTCGTTTTAGAAAAACTGTATCCTTAAAAGCGTGAGAAAGGGGTTACTATATTGTAAGTATTAAAAGTTTACCAATTTTAAAGTAAGAAGCATACTTGTAAGTATTGAAGCATTTGATCAAAAATAAACTTAAGCGTATGTCGCCGTTACTTTAAATACCTACGGTATTTAAATGGATGAAACAAAATAATAATTTTTGTATATTGTTTTTAAAGTAAAAAAAGCGTGAAATTCGATAAACGGGCTCCTAGCACGAAATGATTGGACACGTGCATTATACATAATTTTGAAAAGTTGTACCCTTTAAGGGTGAAAAAAGGGTTGAAATATAGTCGACTACTTTGAGGACCTTTGCACATTTGTCAAACGCGCGTCAGCAGTGCCTTTCTTTTTATTCTACAGAGCAATTTTTTGCATGTCCAATGCGTTTGTATCGATACAATATATCTACCTACAGATGCAAATACAAGAACGAGGCTGAATTTATGCAGATATTCAAAGGTAGAACTTCGAATACTTACATAAATTCATTCAAGCTGCGTTTAACGCGCGTGGTTGAATTGTTGTTATATCCTTAGTTTATAGATTTAAACTATGAAAAAATATCATGAAATTGATTAATCGTTAGGACAGTAATAAATGTGTAGGTAAATCATTGTTTTTCCATTTTATAAAAGCTTAGGACAAATTCACAAAACTTCAGGATAGTTTTCTTCATTAAAATTTTAATAAGCACATCTTGCGGGTCAACTGTTAAAATTAATAACAGCTCGAAAACATTGCAGTTAGATACTAAAAAAAAACAAAAGAGGCAGCAATAAAAAAAATCGAATTTGAATCATCATATCGACGGCGAAGTGCCAATAACACCTAACAGCTAATTTCAAAATAATACACAATCTGAAAAAAACGTTTAATTTCTTGACAAGTTAATAATTAGTAATAAAGATGTTTATTTATTTTTAACATGATGCGCTTGCAACTAAAAATACGCTTAAGAAATTTCATTAAAACATGCAAATACTTACCGAATTTTAATTCGAAATGACAATCAAGTTAATTTCTCGACGAATTTCAGTTAGGTCTTGATACTTCGCCGTCGATATATCAATGTGGGTAGAGCACGAAAATATTGAGTAATAATATTGCATTGATAGCGTTTTAGAACTTGCCCGCAGTTTACGCAATATATTACTACTACAACAATTTTAGAAGTTAACAAATATTTGAATAGTGAGACTCAACTTGCATTTATTTAATAATAAAAACTGGTAAATTAGTAACGGCAACGAAACATGGAAACTATTCACTGGAAAAATACCATGTTAATTGGTGGAACTCTTTTGTGTGGATTGGCGTACTATACTTATTTCAAGAACCGACTCAGTAAGCTTTCAGATTCTAGCATCAACGAAGTTCTGTTTTATGGAGCTAAAGAAGAAAATAAACAAAAGGAAATAGGATTGGACAATCTGTTTTGTATTTACTACGTTCTGGCCCACGCTTCTCGGACAGTGGACGTCTGCGTACCGAACCTGGAGAGTGACATTATCACCAAATGTCTTATTAACGTACATCAGAAAAACAGCACTAAAATCAGAGTAGCTGTACACAACGGTGATAAGTTAGAAAAATTAACATTACTGTCTAGAGAAGGCATTGAAGTCAAAGTCATCAAGTCAATCGAGCCTTTAGAGCACGATTTTATATTAGTAGATGTTTCAGAGCGCTTCGATGATGCCTTGGCTGTTATAGGCTCTTTAGATTACGATACGACACGAGTAAATTGCAACAGAGATAATACTTTATTGACCTCCGAGTCTAAAGTTGTCACAAACCTCAAGATGGAATTCGAAAGAATCTGGAATTATTCACCGGAAACTGTTGTTGGTGAGCAAGCTTCAGAATAACTCTAATAATTAAGTACAATAGTCATATATAAATTGAATGTAAAATGTTTTTATTGAAATTACGAATAATATGTAGTGGTGATAATAAAAGTATTGTTATAACAAAAATATTTCGATTTTATTTCATTTGTCTAGTTACGATTTAAAGCAAAATTACATAAATTGTATTATTATAATTACATTTATTTGTACTCGAGAGCATTTAAGTCTAATAAATACACACAACGAACCACGCCAGTACAGAAATATGCAACAATTAACGGTGATGTTTTATCACAGCTCTTTGAAATATGTTATTTATTCAAAATCTAGCAGTTATATTATCATAAAATATGTTTGTTTCTACTGGCACTTATACACAATAGTTTTCTGTAATACAATCTCTACAAAGGATGGAAGTTTAACAACTATGACATACCGTATGGAAGTGTTAAACTATCGATAGCTAGTTAAGAGAAAGTAAAAAAAAACACCATTGCCCATACAATACACAAATTATCGAATATAATATTAAATAAGAAATTTAAAAAATATCTATTTATTTTTCATAAAATGAATGGCGTTATTTTTGCGAATTATGTATTATTATAAATAAAAAAAGTATATTGATACTCCTCACTTGCCTTCCATTTATAGAAATAATACTTTACAATTCATTATTCAAATAAAAGTAACTAGGTTTTTTTAAACACAATAGTTGATTAACTGAAATAATTACATTCATATAAAAACTATTTCATTTAAATATAAAACAGATTATTTCATTATATTTCTTCGTTTGGTCTTCCCTAAACATAGTAAGTATGCTTTATGAATGACATAATAATAAATTAAATCAATGACAGGATTTCTATTCATATATAGGCATGTTATTTCATTAAAATTATTTAATAATAAGATTTGTGGCCTCATAGAATTAGCGTGTTAGAATAAATGTTATATTAGCCCTTCTTAAAAACCAATCTAGTCTTTTTAGAAAATAAAAGTGTTAATCTTTAAATAAATCACCAAAATAATTTAAATGGCATTTTATCTACAGCACAGAGGTAAAACAAAGTTATAAATTTTATTGTTCAATATTACTGCAATATTTAATTCATTTATGAAATTCTGATATAGTGATTTTAATGCGGATAAAAGTTTGTGTACTGCTCTGAGCTGACTTTTATTATTTAAATAACAATTTTTTTATAAGGAGATCTTTTATTAATATAAGTTTGGTGTTACGCTAATATACTACTCACCTCTAGTATAATATCCATGCCATAACGATTCAAAGTAATAATTTTTTATTTAGTAAATATAAATTAGATAGATAAGTCATTCATTATGCTTAATCACTTTATTGCTATTGCCATAGTGATTTTAAAATTAGACAAGATATCGCGTCAATAAAAGCTATTGATAAAATATAACAATATTACATATAAGTAAACAATCGACACACTGCCGATGAATAGTGAAACTTAGGCTAACAATTCGACACACAAGTGACTAGCGGCATAAAAATCATTATGGCATCCATTTGGATCTTCATAACATCAGATATCCTAGTATCCTAGTCACTAGCAACGGATATTTGATGTCATACATCGACTTCAATGTCGCTAGTGGCATCGTGGTGTTCGGACTGTGGAGACATGGTATCGTCAGGAGCATCATGTGGAGACCCCATCGTGTACTCATGGGGGGAGCTCAGGTCATCCTCTGGCGATCCTGGCAGATCCTCATCCATCATTATTGTGGCTGGCAGTGACGGAGATACCTCTTGTAATTGACTTGAATATACTGTAATTACAATTAGAATAAAATGTATTTCATTGAAGGGGTAAGAATATTTCTTTTAACTATATATTACACTTCTTAATAAAAAATACAATAAAATTTGTTATTTCGACATTGAAAAACTTATAATTTTCAGAAATATTAAATATTTGGATCATAACAAAGAGTTACATAAGAGCAGAAGATAATAGTTTCTTTCCCGTGCAATTCATGCAAATAATACATTTTGTCATTAAATGATATGTAACTCTTGCTCCGTGTTAGATTAAAATAATTAAAATAGAAGTGAACATTTTCTTCATAAATTAAATAATGTAGGAAATATTTCAATGTGTTCTAAATATGATAGATCCTTTTAATAGACTTGATTTTGTACAATGACTTAAAACTGATATTGTTGATTTATTACATAACTTTTAAACTTTCACAAAAAAATGTAGACTAGGATAGGAAAATGTAGATTAGGATAGGAAAGGACAATAGGTAAAGAATATTATATAAACAGTGGGTATTTTTAATTTCGAAAATATTACCTTTAATATCAGAAGATTTGAGATCAGCGCTAAAGTTGAGAGATTCTTCCATTGCTTCCATGGTAAGTGTGTCTGTATCCAGACTATCCATAGAACCTGAACATGATGGCGAACTATCTGGATTTGTGTTTAAACTCAATTGAATACTGTCCAGCTGAGGTATATGGGGTCGCACCTGGATTAAACAAATTGTAGCCATAAGAAACAAATATATGGGTTATCGCCCAAATAGAATTTGCTCAGAATTTGTATATTATTTAGCTGATCATTACTTTCAACCTAAGCTAGCCAATAGCATTTATTTATATACTTTGTCCTGTGTAGGATGATACTTTTGACAGTTGACACCTATATAAAGGGTATAAAGTTGCTATTGCAATGTCAAGCCAAACATAAGGAAACAAACGCAACCCTAGTAGGCAGCAATAAGGAAGTGACACCTGTCAAAAGTATCATTGTACATTGGACAAAGTATAGTGTTTTGTTATAATGTTAATATCACCACTATAGGTAAATTGGTAAAGTTAGATTAGTACTGTAATTGGTCAAGTCTACTTAATAAATTCTCTTTACAAAAGTATTTCAAAAATTTTCAATATTATTAAACAAATTAAATTATTTGAACTTGGCGATTACAACAATTAATTTTAAAAAAAGTTATCAAATAAAATTTTAACTACCTTCATGCCATCAGGCCGATGTGGATTTCTACAACCTTTACATTTACATTCAGTACATGGTTTACTGTCAACATAACATGGACATCTCTGGCCACAACATGTCAGTTTCCCTGGAGTAGCAGTTGCATTTCCACAACGACATCCTTTTCTTTTACTACTAGCTGAACTTCGAGATCTGTTTGATGGTTTCTTGAAACCAAGACTTGACTGAAATCAGTAACATACTAGTTTATTTAATTGTCCAGATAAATGTGTTTGAAAAAGGGAAGCTTTTACCAAGTTCGAAGTATAATCATTATTTTCATTACCTTGCCTTCTCTACCACTAGATTCTCCTTGTGTATTTGATTCTGTATCATCTACAGCTTTTCTTTTTATTGTTATTTTATTACCAGAACCCGCGTACATAACAGAATAAAGCGGAGATCCATTTGAAATAGATCTAGAGTTTGGTGAATCTTTACTGGATGACCGACTTTCTGAGTTACTCGAAGTTGAGGCACCTTGAGTCTGTGTTGACGCCGAATTTGTGTATACACACGGCAGAATACTGTATGCTGACTTTGAAAGACCTGCTGTGCTCTTATAATCATCAGAAAAGCCTGCTCCTTCCTGAATCAAATCTATCAAGCCAGAACTGGCCACAGTTCCTCCGTTTACTCCTGCAGCAATTTCATCTTCGTCTAACAAGGTTTTGTATACTTCAGTGCCCATAAAATATTCACAAAGTTTTTTATAACACTGTAAAAGAATCCGTAGCTGTAAATTCTCAGCGTACTGTTCGTAATCTTTACACCAACTACAGGATGGTTTTAGTTTCTTTCTTCCACCTTTACACTTTTTACAAACATGATGTTGGCAGCTGGTTGGCGTGTAAGGCTGCTTTAATAAATTACCGCAAACTGTACAAGACAAAGATTGACGTAAATAAGGAACTAATCGAAAAAGATCAGTCCATGAAGATTTGTCTGCAGCGTCGGCTAGAATAATTAACCGACATGTTGAGACATACAAACTAGTCGCGTTCATCTTCATTTGTGAAACGTGTATATTATTGTAAACATTTATAAGATACTAAATTGTTTACACCAGAATACTAGGTACTCAGCCAAAAAGCCGCAAATGTTTCGTCAATCGACCGTCAATGTCATATGTCAGTGTCAAATATACATATACTTTTTGTTATTTTTCCATAAAGGTAGGCAAAGGGTACAAAGTCCATACAGCCTAGTTTTTAGTTATTTTTCTTCATTAGATGATGATGAATGATTATGAGAGCCGATCTATGAATAATAGATAATCAATAAAGCACTAATAATTACCATAACAAAAATTTTTAACATGGAAAACAAAACCATCAAAGAGTCGTTTCCCGCTCTATTCGGATTTTTTTTTAAGTTTTTCCATATAGGGAAAGCAAACTACATATGTTATACAACCTAGTTATCAGTAATTTCTTTTCTTAAAAATGATAATGGGAGGTAATTTATGAATAAAAGATGACCAAATTAAATAAACTCTTCTCTAGGTTTCAATAAAAGTATGGTTTCTTTTTACTGAAACCTCTCCATGGACTTCTTGAGATAGCGTGAAAACACAGCTTTCTCTGTTTTGTTTCACTTGCTATCAACGAGACTGCAACATAAATTACCTATTTACCTATTTCTGCCTATTACCTATTTCTGCCGCAAAGCAGCAGTGCTTGCATTACTGTGTTCCGGTTTGAATGGTAAGATATGGCAGTGAAATTACTGGGTACAGTGACTTAACATCTTGTGTCACAAGTTGGCAACGTACACTGTGGTTCTTGTGAGGGTTGCAGTTTTGCTGCGAATCTCACAAGAGCCACATGTATTATAGGTGACTGTTACCACTTACCATCAGGTGGGCAGTTTGCTTGTTTGCCAACTTTCTGCAATAAAAAAAAAAAAAAAATTCACAAGAAAATCAACCACTAAAGTGACGCTTTTCCCTTCAAATCGTCAAAAGCTTGTATTAAATCTTTATTTACTAATCGCGAAATGTTTACACCCTTTCAAATCTATTTATTTAACTAGTTATTTATCCCGAATCTTAGAAATCGTTCCGAAAAATAAAAAGCAAAAAATAATTGATGCTCGCAATCTACTAAATCAAATGAATGGGTATTCAG
The DNA here is from genome assembly GCA_927399485.1 of Calamotropha paludella. Classification (NCBI taxonomy): domain Eukaryota; kingdom Metazoa; phylum Arthropoda; class Insecta; order Lepidoptera; family Crambidae; genus Calamotropha; species Calamotropha paludella. The sequence goes on along the minus strand of OV656804.1, from coordinate 13,486,214 downwards.
ACTTGTGTCTGAGTCTGCCATTGCACTATGGGACGTTTCGCCTATTTTCTGGCCAAAAGTGGCAAAAATCAAAGTCGAAATTCGTAATGTTTAACGACTGGAAAGGTTTCTATAAACATTAGTGAGACCTGGGGAAAAATTTAAGACCATTTGTTCCGCGCAAAGTATTTTTTCTGTCGCATTTTGTGTTCGAATGTGTGTAAAAATGTACCTTGAAATCACGAAAGATTATTGCTTCTTTTATCTTTTTTTTCTCCTCCAAGGTTGAAGGCGTACAAACCACTGCTTGAAATACTTGTTTAGCGTAAGTTAATGCTTGAAAATAATAAGAATAAATTAAGTTTTGGCGATTCTGGGGGAGAAAACTTTAAACTTAAATTACAGAAAAGTAATGATTTTATCAGTTTCTAATATTTAAAAGAATAGAACTTCCGAATAACAAACAATAACAAGGCGATCTTTGGCTTGAATATTAGGTGGGACTCGACTCTTCCTAAAACCGTTTCGTAAATTACCCGATAGAACCCTATCCGGGAGATATAATATTTTAAAGTAAAAGCAATCGACTATGTGTTTCTTAACAAGTTCGTGATTAAGCTAAGCGATATCACAGTGGGTCGTTATATAAGGGATTTTGAGGTTGCTGATTTTGAATATGACATTAAAAATTAGAAACACAAAATGGCGGATCTAATATGGCGCCCAAAAATATGAAAAACTGCTTTTTTGCATAAAAATGAAATGTAAGCTATTTCCAAAGGGTTGTTGAGTTCGTTAAATTCTAATTTGAAATCAAAGTAAATGTATATAGAAAGTATATAGAAGAAATACAATCGTTATGATATAAATATGTGTATTTCGTGCCATGTGGGTATGTCATCCATTCTTAACCTTTAAAATCTCCGGTAAAGGGCTTTACAGCCTTCTCATGATGATTCCTAAATGGAGAGTAAGGAAGAGCCCCTGTGCTGTAAATAAACCCTTACCCGATGAAATTTAGGATGAAAATATTGAATAAGTCGTTATTAATTAATAAGTTTTAACAGTCATTTTCAATTTCAAGTCTAGATAGACAATTTTTTAATTTTGTTGGGCGCCATATTGGATCCGTCATTTTGTATTTATAATTTTTAAAGTCGTATTCAAAATCAACGACCTCGAAAGCCCCTTAGAAACCCTCCAGGTTTCATTTTTATGCGAAACAAGCAATTTTTAATATCTTCGGACGCCATATTGGATCTGCCATTTTGTATTTCTAATTTTTAATGTCATATTCAAAATCAGCGACCCCAAAAACCCCATATATAGACATTTAACTCAAGAAAACGAATCTTTGATATTTTGGCCAGAAAATAGGCGAAACGTCCCATAGTGCATTGGTGGCATCATGGATATATTTTCTTAAAGATTGATAATGAGATTGATACATTTAGTTTTTTCTATACTCTTCTAACTTTTGACGACTAGAGACGATTTATGATGGGCTTAGCACACGTGGAGGTTTTATCTGACCTTGTATTTCAATCCATCATCCCCTTTTTTGACGACCACAGTCGCCGAGTGGCTTGCATATTATAATTCGAAAGGATTTGCATTGTAACGCCACCCTAAGATCCCAAGTTCTATTTCGGATCTTGGATCATATTGATTCCGATGTGGGTGTCGTGATTTTCTCGCTGTTTACGATTTCCATAACACAAATGATTAAGCTACTCAAAATAATGTTTCTATGTGATGTTTTCTCCTGCATGAGTATATACCACTATGAGTAATAAAAAGGTTCCTTGAGGGAATGCGTTTCTAAAAATCCCTTATAATTGTTCACCCAGGCACGTCGTTAAAAAAACGTTTGTGCAACATATTTCTAAACCCAGCGGTGTTGGTTGTGTGTTGATCGATCATTCAATCAGATTCTTATTTTATTTGTCTATAATAAATAAAGACAATAGGTTGTTGGAAAAAAAAAAAACAGTTGTAGGTATACCGTCCGGTTTATGGAAAATGTAATCTTTGAATAGCGATAATTTGTTTGTCTCGTAATGCTATTGACGACTGTTTATATAAATAATGAGTAATTTTGAATTTTCAATGGTCCGTCCACACAGAAGCTAGCAGAACGGCGTCAACACCATAATTGAAAAACCTTGCTTCCCATTTTGTGGTCTAAACGTGGTGTAACGTGATTATTTTCAGTAAATAAAACGACTTCATAGTTGCCTTTTAGGACAGAGATGAAACCTTTTAGCTCAATATGAGGGCTAATTCTATACAACTCTGCAGGACACTACACGGCAAAAAAAATTTGACACTTCAGAGCTACAGTAAACACAAAATTGGTATTATTAAAAGCTTTGCAATTTAAAGGTCTTTGCAAAACTTCGTTAGTTCCCATTTTGTGTTAGCTGTAGCCTTTAATTTATATATTTAATTATTTAAATATTGATAATAATACTACAAATTATACACACACGTGCAAATTTTCGAGTAAATAATGATTTTTTACATGAATTATCGTAATGCAAATTTTCTATGTTATTTATCAATCAATAAACGTTTTTAAAGTAGTTGTACTTAGGTATATACATCATTTTTTTATATTTTACTAAGAAACATCGACCAAATAATACAAATTTCCAAATCATCTTTCAAGACGGCTTTAAACGATCTTTCTCGTAATACTCAATTTATCCAATTGAGCAAACTCCCAAGTAGTTTACCATTGTTTGTACTTTACAATATTTGAATGACCTCCATGGTTGAATGGCAGCCACGCTGGTTTAAAATATTTCTGAGGTCCCGGGTCCCATTAACAAATTGACAAAAAATATATTTATTAGGTAGGTACGGTTTTTATTTCTGACTTCATAAACAATTATTTTGTCTAGCTAAGCGCATGTTATCAAAATAATGTACGGACGGACATCTTCATTGATATTGAAATCTTAAACTGGAATTGAGAAATTTGTCAGTTTCGTATAGATTGATGTACTGTTGTTACAATCATCAATGTAAAAACCAACATAAATTGTCAATTTTCTTCAACCGAATATCAAGTTAAATTCCATTACATGGAGACAAATTTTGATTTGAGAAAGTTAGGTAGGTCTGCTTGCTGTTGTATAATCTTGTACACTAGGTATATTTCTTAATAATATTATATTAGTGCATACCACTTTAAAATGCATTTGCTAGAGCATTGATGCATAACATTGATAAAATTATTTTTATATACTTGATAAACACTAAGCTAATAAGTGGCTTTTCTTATCACGGTTGTTGATGCAAAACAAAGACGTCCATTTACTCTTCAAACACAGGAACAGTATAATAAACATAATCGACCAACCAATCGGATCATTTAGATACCAGTTTGCTATATTGGTTCGTATCTGTCCCAAATGAGCGTATCGTGTCTTTATTGTCTCAAAGTCGCTGGCAATGGCTAGTTAGATAGGGTGCTCCGCAGAAGGACGAACGCTGATAAAAGATTACGACTGAATCAGTATCAGTTGATCCTCTGAAGCGGAAAGAACCATCTGGAGCAAGCTGTGGGCGACCCAACTAATTGGATAAACGAACGCTTTCCTGCGGTGATTGTAGGCGGTGTTTCGTGGACGGCGTACACTGCTGGTCGATGTGCTGTGACAGTGATGTTGCTTCCGATCAGTGATTTATATTGTATGCAGTGACACAAAAGTGCTCCAAAGTGCGACGTTCTGAGACAATTCGACAATGTGTAGGTCAGTACCTAAGAGTTATATTTTTCTGCCGTTAAATTAATAAAATCTTGTTATTTTCGTTTAATAGATCTTTTGAAGATAGATAAAATCAGGAAGATATTGCAGCTAAAATTCACACAATAATACACATCTCCAGCATAATAATGCCGAAAACATTTTAAGATAAAGAAAAATATTGTTTATTTACTGCCCTCTATTTAGTTAGGTATGGAATTATATGAACTCCTCATGAATATGTAGAGTTAACGATATTTAACACAGGGTTCTATAAATATAATAATTATGTCTTCCAAATAATTATCGACTTTTAAGTATTTTACATTTTCTAACGGATTGTCAGTGTAACGGTAGCAATTCTACCTTGCGTCTAAAGTCCTGTGTTTAAATCCTGGACCCCACCATGGTTCGGACCCAGGACCTTTGTGTTCATGCATAATTATATTTCTGTGATATAATCATTTATGTCCAAGTTGAAGTTATTTCTAAGTGTTTAACCTGCTCAGACTTTTAGACGCTTTAGTTATGAGCCAAAATTAGTATTATTTTTCCGAAGTAATTAATATAAGTAATATTTCACTGCTTCGTACGTAAAGCTCCGCTTTTTACAAACGAAAATTATACTTATATGGTTACTTTATACAAAACAAACGCTAAGTTACTATGATTTTATACTTTACGTCAGTAAAATATCATTAGCGTCATTTAAAGAAATTCAATCAACGAAAAGTTTCATTAGTTGATTGATTTATAATGAATTTCTTTAGAATTATAATTATGGTACTCCAAAAAGAAACACTTAGCTTGTTAATTTGTTTTGGCCTTAAGCACAATATGTTCGTAAGTAGCTACCATAATTTCCAAATCAAATATTTCGATTTTATTGTGAGACGTCTAATTCTATGTTGGATCCAAGTTTATAAAATACTTACTTATGAAAGTTCTGTAGGTACGTACTTATTTTTTTTTTTTGTATTGCTTCTAAAACTCATTGGTTGTTTTAAATACTAAATAATAAAATTTACTACAAGTAGTAGAACCCAAAAAAGATATTATATTATATTTTATTTCACAAAACAAGGTCCTAAAAATCGCTCGTATATATGCACACTCCTTAGTCAATCTTAATGCAAACCTGTTCAGTGACGGTTCAATCATCATTTTCAGAAAGTGCAAGTCTTATATGTGACGCTCCTGCAAATACAAAACTTTATTGTTAAAGTAGTTGTTTACTCTTGATTAGGCACTTTTCCACTAGGAAAAACGGTCGCACCGCTCTCCAGCGCCGCCAGTAAACCTTTTATTAAAAACAATTTATCTTCGCAAGCAGTACGTATTAATCTTGCATGTTATTGTTCCGTACTCTAAGGAGGTACGACCTGATGAACAGAAACTTGAGAACAGAAACAACTTGGTTAGTTTGGCAGTACGTACTTGATATACATTTATATAGGTACTACATACTAATCCGATGTACTAGGTAACCTAATAGATTGACCTGGTCATATTGAGTTAACGTCTTTGCGGTAATTTGAGTTAACATTTATACCGACTCTACTCTGACTCAAATGACATTCTAATTCGAGAAAATATTTAAAATTAAGAACCTGCCATCACGTTTTATAGCGATTCAAGTTTAGCTGTTAAAAAGAGACGCCACTATAGACCGCGTATAGCGGTGTCTCACTTTGACAATCGAACTTGAATCGCACTAAAAGATGATGGTAGGCCGTCTGTGCGACGCGCCTTATTTTCCACTGTTGTTCGTCTATCGTCTTGTCAACGAGGGGTGGTTAGGTAATGTTGAACTTAAAATTTGGCGTTGGGTTGGTGTCAGTTCTGATTAATATGCGAAGACCTTTACGAATTAGGTTTCATTTGTAAAACGATTCATGAGTTTAGTTTTTCCTAGAGAATTTATACATTTTTTCTTTCTCTAAGAACCTTAATAAAACTACTGCTACACACATTATGCAAAAAAAATCTAATAGGTCTAGCCATTGTCATATGTAATGCGCTTACTAACATACGAGCACGAACTTTATGCAAGCTACTCGACCGAGGAGGTTGTATTAAATGCAAATCGGGACTACGAATCACGGTAGTCATTATTAATTTAAAAGTATAACACTTATTCGATCCATCTACTTGCTCTACTTTATTCTTAAACTAATATAACTTTTACTCAGATAGATTTCTTTCCATTCCCTTCCACGAATGGAAAAACGGAAAATAAATAGGTACTTCCAGGTTAGAGGAAATATTAGCTGCACTAAACATCATTCCCAACAAATTGTCAAAGAACAAGTTTTCAGACGTGATCACTCCCAAAAAAAGGAAAACATGTACTCGTTTAGTATAAAATATTAAGCCATAAAAACTAAATTAATTATATACTGCATATACTGTCATTACCAACTTACATTGCATTTTTTTAAATTCATTTTTAGCAGGTGCAGGCTGTAAATTAAACTGCAAAACTTAAACAGTCCTAGCAATATAACCTCGCAACGTTAGTAAATAAATAACTAAATTTTAATTAATAAAGTAATTATTGATCGTTAACAAGAATCAAATAAACATGACGCAATTGGCGTTATCACGAATAACGTATACTTATAAGTAATGATTTATATATGATTCACTTCCAAAATCGATTGAATTCAGAATATTTTATATCTACGTAGCGGATATAGATACAGCCAATTGAAATAATATGTGACCAACACAGTATTAGACCATATTGATGGTGTTAAATAAAAATAAAAGCATTTATTTATATCTTCATACATTAATCTAAATGGATAAATATCTTATCATATCACGTCATATTGGTATTTCAAAAATAAATTACCAAAATATCATTGATTCGGATGTCAGTAAAGGCATATAATAAACTTTATTGAATATAAACGACTATTGAAATGAGAAAAATTGTATCTCCACTCACATAAGAAATTAATTAGTCATGTAGGTAGGTACTAATAAAGATGATATATCAGCCGTGGATGGCAGAGAGATCTCGAAACTGTTGGTACTTTAAGTATACAAATCTTCAACATAGTAATAATTTTTTAAATCTATAAGACACTAGCTAACCGGCCACGACGCGGCCGACTGCAGCGCCATCTGCCGGGCTGATTTGTGAATCTAATCCATCCACCCAAACGCATTAAAAAAAAATCATTCAAATCGGTCCAGCCGTTTAGGAGTAGTTCAGTGACATAGACACGTACAATAGAATTATATATACGAGTATAAAGATGTTTATTTTTAACTAGTTTTTACCCGTGCCTTCGCTAGCGTTTACGTAGATTACCTGTTAAAAGTGATATTTCTATTCCTCGGGAATAGTACTTTTTTTTGGATGAATGGTACCATATGTCCTTTTTGTACCCCTGACAGAGTGTATGCAAAATTTCATTATATTAATCGGTTCCATAGTTAAGGCTTGAAAGTGTAAAGTGTAACAAATAAACAAACTGACTTTCGTATTTATAATATTAGTTGAGATTTTTTGTCACTAGTTCTTCTTACTATATTTTTAATGTTTTAATATGTATTTTATTTAGGCCTATTTGCTCTGTTAAAATAAAAGCATTTTTGAGAGCTTCGTATCAACGAATTGCAAGACTCCCACTGAGTATGGCTTTCTCTTTACTTAGTATGGCTAAATCTCAATATTAAATTTCTTTTTATTAGTACTTAGTTACATTAAATAGGCTATATCTATTTTTACAAATATAGTAATACGATCCGATAATGAACCGATGATATTACTGTAGTTTCAGGTATTACTGTATTATTTTCTCGGAAAATATATTTATTACATTATCGAATTCTGTGAATAAGATTTTTCAATTAACTTATCGAAACACTAAGTAGGTATTTATGTAACAGCAAGTATATAGGAAATACAGAAAATGAATTTTCTTTTAGAGAAGTGAGAAGCATTTAATAATTTCTAAACTTTCCGCCAATTATTCACTTTAATCAAACAATTGAATTTCTATTAAGGAAAATATTATTGATTTTGTTATCAGTAAGTAGGTACCTGTGTTTTATGATTTCTTAGCCACGATTACGCTTTTGGGTTTATTCAAGACACAATGATGAAACGTTTGTGTATATTTATAATAATTTATTAATTAGAGTCTATTGTAGTTTTATTAGACGCCCGCTTTAGATAAACAATAAAAAGACCTAAATAACACTAATAAACCTACGTGGACGTAACGAAACGTGAGTATTAAATAAATAAATTTGTCATAATTCACATCGATCAACAATTTAGTCCCAAACTAGGAAGAGTAAAAAATTCAAATCTGAACCCATATTTGTACGCTTATCAGCAAAAACAACTGCGACAATAACAATTATTTGATGCTCAAACTATTTCTATAGGTAAATATATATTGTCGACAGATTATTCCAAAACGATTTATAAATTTGGCCCATGTAGCACCCTTGTGCAATCATTACCCTATCGCTAGAGGGCGCTTGATCATAACGGAATGGGTATAAAAACAGCACATTATCACAAACTGTCAAAATTCCCCAATGGATAATAAACTCTATTGTTGGGAGATCAAATTGAAAATCGATTAAACAAAATTGCCAGTTTTGGATGCCACGACTGATTGTATTTAGATTTTTTTTTTCATTTTGCTGAATTTGTGGATGTAAGGTTCCTATATCAAAGCAATAGATTAAAATTGTAAACAAAACGACTTTCTATTTTCACTAGATCAGCAGATTGGTCATTTTGTATGGAGTGTCCATTTTGTTTCGATTTCCATTTATTGACATGGAAGTGATTGTAAGTGCTCGTCGCCCCTTAGGATCGCAGCGCCTGAGTGCAAAGCACACCCTGCGCCATATGAAAAGAGTTCAAATTAAATATTAATTTCCAAAAGTGAAACCTCCTATCACCGATGATTGACGTCCTATCACTGTGAGAGATCACAAGCTGTAGCTGTAAAAGGATTAATATCAACTTACGTGCCCATAACATCGGATGTGCCTCAGAGCTCCCATCCCATCCCATCTAAAATTTAATTTTTATGCCGATGACACTTCAATCTTTACAGAATTAACATATCATTCTGAGCGTCAATTGATTTAAACAATAAATTACTATTAAATACAGATGAGTGCCATCTAATAACATGTAGTAGAAAGAATAATCCAACATAATAATAATTAGGAAGTAATTATTCTTTTCATAATAATCAGATCTAATCCTCTAAACTATTTAAACCTAGTTCTTATATTTGTTATCCCTTTATAACTTCTTGTCTGCTCAATAAGTAGTTAAATTTATAGGCTCATAAGTTTATTGTCATATGTTTTATATGAAGTTATTAGTTTCCATAAACCAACACAAAAAAAAATAAAAAAGTGTATTTTGTACATAGCAGATAATTTCTTATAGACACTTAACAATAAAAAAATCAACAGATCGATCGCTTCTAACAATAACTTTGAAATTAGGTTATACCATCGCATATATGTATAAAATGTTCCAAATCATTACCTACTGCCATTAACCCATAGGTAACTGAATGGATAATTCTAATAGAGTTTGTGGGGCGTGGGCTCTTCATAAAGATCAATCAGACAATTGGTCCGCTACGCGCGCTGCACAGGAGTGTCCTCACAATGCACGACTAAGGATTTCCGCCAAGTACGTTGATCCTGGAAAATGGTGACCTTTTACATCTATAAAATACAAACTAAAACTGAATAGACAATAGACACAGAATAGAATTGAATTAAATACTACACTAACTATTTTCAGTGATGTGACTTATCTTAGATAAAAGTATCTGAAATACAGATACAAGATACAAAATACGTATTTACATCTTGTATTTGAAATACTTTAAAAAAATATATTTTGTATCTTATATTTAGATACATTTTCCTGGTATCTTAGTATTTTGAAGATACTTTGTTCCCTAAGATACTTTTACTAAAATGAACTTCGCAGTTTTTCTTTCCGAACGCAACTGAACGCAGCACGTCGCTTATTTAGCCGATATTGGACTCTTTGACGGGAGCGCGAAGTGTCACTTTAATGGTTTTGGTTTTCTTGTTAAATTTTATGTTGTGGTTGATATTAGTGTGTAATAATGGCGTGTTATTAACCATTGAGTGTTTCTGAATATGCATGAGTGTTGGCAAGTGAAACAAAACAGGTTGGAGGGTGTCTTTTCGCGCTCTCTGAAGAAGGCCACGAGGAGCTTTCAGTAAAACCCCACTTCTTTACTGAAACCTAGGAAATTACTCAAGAACATAGAAGAAAGACTTTACTTACTCGAAAATGGCTAAATGCACAAATTGTGCAAGCCATCAATAAAGAAAATAATCGATGTTGTCGGGAACTAAATGTCAGATGGCGACACTATCTTTCTACAAATGTCATCGGCTAAGATGTCCCACCACCGTCACTCCTGTCGGTCCTGTCTGACCTCGGTCTTGGTATTTTGGCTATGCTGTACCTGGTAACTCATTCTGGAGGGTAGATGTACCCGAAGAACGGTTTTGGCCGCTGGCCGACCGTAGTTAGTAGGGGGCCCAACTGGCGCGCTAGCCACGTGTGAAAGACTGCTCCGCCAACTCGCAAAAAATCCCGAAATGCTCCACCGTGCCAGTTGGCGACTGGACGTGAGGACCCGGTGGCCATTTCGGGGGGGTTAGAGCGTCCCTGCAGTCTCCAGGTGAGTTCCCTTTTTTGGATAGCTTAGCCCAGTTTCCTTTGGTCGACTAAGTAGCGTCTCGACTAAAAATCCTACCCCCCAACATTTACCATCATGAAAAGAAGGAGTAGGAAGGATTTTAAACAACCGCTGCACTTCCTCCCATTTAAAGTGCACCTTGTGAATATTAGAGGACTGCACTCAAATGTCCATACGGTCCATCACCATCTGTAGACCGAGAAGCCATACCTATTCTTTTTGACGGACGTCCCAAAATCCTTGAAGTTTGCCAATGTGCAACCAGTACCCAAAAAGGGTAGTCGTGCCGATCCATGTAATTACCGACCGATCGCCATCACTTTCCTGCCCTGTAAGGTTATGGGGAGTGCTGAACAGCAAGTTCCTCTCATACCTAGAAGACAACTATCTCCTCAGTGACCGTCAATATGGTTTTCGCCGAGGACGCTCAACTGGGGATCTTCTAGTTTATGTGACATATTTCTGGGGCGAGGCCCTCGAGATGTACAGCGAATCACTTGCTGTGTCACTTGACATCTCGAAGGCTTTTGACAGGGTCTGGCACGCAAGTCTGCTGTACAAGCTTCCTGCGTACGGTATCCTTGCTGACTTTTGCAGTTGGATAGCCGATTTCATGACTGAACGATCGATCAGAGTAGTTGTCGATGGCCGCTCCTCTGACTCAGTGGCTATTGGAGGCCGGAGTTCCTCAGGGGTCTGTTCTTTCTGCGACGCTTTTCCTGCTACACATCAATGACCTGTTAATACCAAGTATTGTTGGGTATGCAGACGACAGTACTGTTGTAGAGAGATAACTGTCTAGCAGATAAGCCAGCGGTGACGACGTGATGTTCATGAGAGAGGCCATGGTTGAGCGAATAAACCAGAGGCTAAACTACGTTTCCCAGTGGGGCGACAGTAACCTCGTTAATTTCAACGCCTCTAAAATACAAGAGTGTCTTTTCACGGCAAAAAGGAGTTCCTTCCACCTCACTCCTACTTTTCGAGGTACATCTGTACCTGTGACAAAAAAAACTGAAAAACAAAAGTCGGAGGCTTTAAACAACATTGAAGGTGATATAAAAAAAAGTCAAAAAATGACTCTTATTATATGTTTCTAGAGAACTCCGATTCCTCTATTGCTAGTGGCGAAAACACAAGCAGCACCATTGATTTAGAGACACACTAGTACCTCAACAATAAAGATGCGAACTTTAAGAGCTTGGATGCTTATCCTGGAATTAAAAAGATATTTCTAAAATATAACTCCTTTGGCGGCATGATAATGAGGCCTCATCGAAGGAAGATGAGCGACAATATGTTTGAGGAATTTGTTTTACTCAAATCTCAACTAAAGCATAAAAAGTGTCAATTTTAATACCTTTATATTTTGTCTTGCCACATTTGCCTGATCCTTGTTATCACGAAAATTGTTTTCAGGAATAAATAAACTTAAATTCAATCAAATGTTGTTTTCTTACAAAAGTATTTTATCTTTAAAAAGTAGTTGAAAGATAGGTATTTTGTATCTAGTATTTCAGATACCTTTTTGGAAAGTTATCTGTATCTGGTATCTGAAATACTTTTTTTTTAAAGTATCTTGCATCTAGTATTTCAGATACTTTGTATAGGGTATCTTATACATCACTGACTATTTTTCGTATTTAACTACATATGAAAACTTTTACTCATAATTGACTTTACTAAGTTCAATTTTTCTTCATTCAAATTCAATTGACAAGGAAGTATTTAGTGAATTATAATTTCGTTTTTATTTTGAATTATGGAATATATATTTAAATCCCATTAATGTCTAGTTAAATAACAGAAGAATAATAAAAAAAACAAGTAATTCACACTCTTTTGACATGTATTGGTGATTCACACTGGATGCAAGCTCGCAAGTAGATACTATTCTGCGAAATAAGCCTGTTGAAGACGTATACAAGTCACTAATTTATCTCAATTAATGTGACCTCTATCAATTAAGACAGTTAACTCCAAGACTTGGCGATGTAGCTTTGCATTGCTACTTAATAGGTGGTCGAAGTCAACAGCATGTTTGTTTCAGTCAAGTAGGTACCTACGTTATCGAACGTTGCTATAACCACAGAGTAAAATAATAATTATTATTAAAAATCTAATTTTATTTTAAGTATTTAATTTTATAGTTAGTAGATTACTCTATAAAATATTCGTGAAAATCTGCAGTTTTGTTTGATATCGTCATTTTATTCAGCACCTTGAAAATCTAACTATCTCTTCCTACAATACCTACTTATTATTTCGATAACTATCGGTATAAGTGTATATTAACTAAACTTCAGTGATTATTTTTTAAAACAGTATAGATGTATGTGCGAAAGTGTGCCATGGTCAATCATACTAACTGTAAAATTGAAAGAAACGTTACTTAACTTTATCAGTTATCTCACAAATTCAATGCCAGTTTTATTATTATCTAAAAGATATAACATATACAAATGCTAACATAATTTTCCCCGTTTTCATAATGTTAATTTTTAATACCTACCAAATGTTATTTTGAAACGTTGGACTCAAACGCTCAAAGGCAAGGGCGTAAATTCAATTTTACGTCAGCAATGAATTATACGACACGAGATGACGAGATTCCGTCCGCTATTTCACCAGCGTGAGTTTCAATTTGTCACAGAGTCTTTATTGTAGTTCCCTGGGGATCACTGGAGTTATAACACTACGACTATAGCCAGTTATAGCCATTTTATTAATATGCAGGAAGATATTAGTTCAAGCTGAATCCCTGGTGGTTCCCACACAAACGAGATACATGATGTAGATTTTAAGTTGGACCCCAAACTGCTAATCTGTGAAAACCGCATTAAAATCTGATGAGCCGTGATTCGCCCACAAGCAGAGAAACAGGCTGGTAAAATAAATAGGCAGGTTTGCATTCCCGTACCCACATTATATTTTTAAATATCTTAATTTACGGCACACACAGTCACGGCTTTGTACAGTTTTATAATAGTACTAGCTGTCCCGGCCACGCGTTGCTGTGCCGACTGCAGTGCCATCTGCCGGACTGATTTGTGAATCTAAACCATCTCAGATCCCCTTGAACACACACAAAAAAATTCATTCAAATCGGTCCAGCCGTTTAGGAGGAGTTCAGTGACATACACACTCACAGAAGAATTATATATATAAAGATAGATCAGAAAATGATGATGTTTTATGTAGATACACTGGGTGCAATCTGTAACTTTTATCTCGTGAACAGTTGGCTATTAAATGTAATTGAAGTGCATTACATAAAAAGCACGAGGATAAAATTTCCCAGATGCGTCAAACACCTGGCTGATGTCAGACCAGCAGTTGTCACCGCGAGGACGCCATCCATTATGAACTGCAACACGCTATTATTGCATTACTTTAAACCCACTAATTTGATATTAATTTTGTGTCCATTATTTTCATTATCTACGCTGACATAAGAATAAAGAAGCGGTTTTACAATGTCACCATGTGACGATAGAAAATTATAGGTGCGGTGTTTACAGAGCGATGTTAATAACATTTTTCTGGAAATATTTCCGTGAGGATTCGTCACACGTATTCTAATCTCGGCAGAATGTATGATTTCATAGTTTTTATCGTAGAAATGAGCCTATCATTTTCATAATTATACCTTGATTATATGATATTTATTCACTATTTATGTAATGAAGGATCTCAATAGTAATAATTTTCAGTGACCGTCTAACATGAAAATTTGCGAATAAAGAGCATGACAATTATCATCTAGTTCTATCACAAATTCTGTCAATTTTATTTTTCTAATTTGTATTAAGTATAGTTTTAATCAGATGATATTGCTTTTTTGTAATGAATTTTTATATGAAGTATCAAACGTTTCTGTAAAACTGAGTTTTCAAAGAGTTTTGTCAAATTTTTAATAAGATGTCCTTCTAATGCGATATACTACGGCAATCTTCTGCACTGCATTAGTAGTAGATTTTGAAGGTGAAGAAACTTTCGCAAGGTCCGTTTATCGAAGAGATGACCAAGAAATATTTATCTTTAGCTCTTGCTTGGTTTAAAAGGCACTTTAAACCGCCCGGCCCGCCCGTATTGCCCGTACAGCACCGTGGCAATAGTTCTGGTAATTCTCCCTACGGTGGTTACAGGGAAGGCCTGTGCCCCTGTAGTTAGAGTTATTGTAATTTATTTGCTATTCTTGTAATATATACAGAGATTATTAAGCTAAAAACAGTTCACACATGAACCGTGTTAGGGCCGTGCAAATAAAAATAATAAAATACATTTAATTAGAATTAGATTGGACTAAAATAAAGTAATATAATAATAAAAATCATAATAAATACATATTAAAAATATATTATTACTAGCTGACCCGGTCACGTGTTGCTGTGTTATTAATTAAAATGATAGCTATACTTTGTCCTAAGTTAAAACGAATGCAGCAAAAGGAAAAAAAAACATCAAAATTAGTTGTGTAGTTTCGGAGTTCATCACGATCAAACACTGTGACAGGAATTTTTTATATAGATATGTATATAGATAAATAGTATGAATATCAATTCCACTTATCGTTGTAGAATTATTGTAATTAATAATAACATTTTTGTGGAAGAAGATTATATAAATTGTTTTATATATAATATTTTTATTTCTTATATTGCAATAGAGATAACAGATGTATGATGATGAATAATTGATTCAGCATAAGCTTTTATTCATCCGTGGATTTATATCAGTGGCGGATTACCCCCTAGGCACACTAGGCACGTGCCTAGGGGCCCCGGTGTAGAAGGGGCCCCAAAATGTAAAAAAAAAATGTAAATATTAAATTTTTATTTAAAAAATATTTTCTGATTTTGTACCTATTTATTCACTCAAGAAATGAGTATTCCACAAAATTTGAGGGGCAATTTGTCGATAAAAATGCTATATTTCACACCATTAAAGGCTCCGACACTGGTGACAGGACATATTGTATAAGGGGGCCCCCAAACATAAAGTGCCTAGAGGCCCCAGGCGACCTTAATCCGGCACTGATTTATATTGACGCATACCTAACAAAAAAGTAGTTAGCCGCACTTTGAATGGCGCTTCGTGTTGACTTCTATAAGGACAACGAACTCGAAATATGAATCCGATATGAAACTCAGGAAAGGAAGCAATATTATACCTGTTACATTATATATCTGGGCGAAGTGTTATATCAAGCATTAGCAACAAACCACCTAGAAGTTATCGTTAGTTGGACTAATTATTTAGTGTTTTAACGCAAAGAATAAGGTGTTTATTGTTATACTGTTTTAGTATTTTATATTAACCGCTACAACGGTAGCAATACTACCTTCTTGGTTCAATACTAAGATGGGCATATGTTTATTTAATGAACACAAGCATTTATTTTATTACTTTAATCCATCTAACTAATGATTTTTTACCTCTTAATCAAATCTAACGACTCCCACTGTTGGTTATAGGCCTATCAAAGATCTTCTTGCTTTTCTTTGCCTTACCACCACAAATAAAATTATAGTTATGTTTCGTTTTTACCTATGTCTTAATATACGAATATTTACATGATAAAAACAAAAGAGTTAGCAATAATTGTTAATTCACCTTATCATCATACATGCACACTATTATTATCAGTATTTCTCTATCACGAAACGAGGATAATTTTCGTAACACGCCTGAAATATGAAACACGGTCACATCACATCAGGCAGGCCGTCTTTAACATAAATGTCGACATGCGATACTGAAGATAACCGAAACAATTTTACATAGTAGAATAGTCAAGCAAGCCAACGAACTCTTTTATTATTTATCTGGTAAAATTGTTGTTAACAAAATTATCTTAAGGATATAGATTTGGTATCTACGTTTGCATTATATAAACACGCAAGCAAAGTGATACTATAACGATTTATTTTTGATTTAAAGGCATGAAACCCTAACAATAGTGATACTAGAAAAAATCGACTCGGGTCACAAGTGAATTCTCAGGGGGATTCTTGGGAGAGCATTGGACCGGATTTCCAAAGGTTGCGGGTTCGTTTCCCGCCTGAGAATTCGCTTGTGATCCGAGTCGATTTTTTCTAGTATTATTCTATTATAATAATTTATCTTATAAGATCGCATTGAAAATGCATAAAATATATAAAAAAATATAAAAATAGTGATACTTTCCTTTTGTAACTTCAGACTCAGAAAAATCTGAGTTTATAGGGCTCCTATAGTTCACCGTACAACTTTTTTCGTATATAATAAAAACTCAATAAACTCTCCTTTGACGTGTAGGCTAAAATATAATGTTAAGGATTTAAATAGGCTGTTTCAAATAATTCAAATAATTAACAGGCTATCGAAGCTTTAAATGCCATTGCTAAAATCTTACAAGTTTTCATAAAATACATTAATGAATCAATGGCAAACACGATTTAGGTAATACGTTAGCACATGCCAGCAAGCAAAGAATGTAGCTCAAGGACAATTTTCTTTTGTTAACAACTCAGTAAATACTTTTTCTCTATTTAGATAAGTAAGTAAACAACAGCACACAACCTACAACTCTGTTAATATTTCTACATAAATAATTATTATAACAATACAACTGAATACAGACACAGTCCTAATACTTACAATAAGGGTTGCCAGATCGAATGACCATATTATCGAGAGAGAAAAACAATTTTTCGGGATTTTGGGACTTTGGTCGGGAGAAACAAAATAAAATCAAATTAAAGTAAATATATTGAAAACAACAACATTTAATATTATTGTTAAATCATCCGCTGCCGATAGAAATGTTTACATATATAAATACTAACAATAAAAACAGGAAATGGTTTTCTTATTATCGATAGCATCATTGTTAAGAGGATTCATACTCTTTGTTTTATAAGACGTTTCTGTCCTTTTTATATATATCTGTGGTTCGTTGCCTAGAGACTGTTTGTCGATTATACTGAATATATTTTATTCTTGTTTCAATGTTTTTCCCGTAAATCCTAATTTCGTTAAAGATCATATCATCAATAATCAACAAAATTTAATAAAGTACCTAATTTATTTTTTAGCTTGCCACATGTATGTTGTGTTACTTTTTACAGATTTAACAATTTTTGTCCTTTTTCACTATTTAAAGAAAAGACTTGTAATTCAAACAATTATCCTCAAAATTGAGTCGAATTATTAACTCTGCTTTTATTAAATCCATGCACATGGTTCCTTTCTTTTGTGTAAAGATTGTTCAGTAAACTAAACACTCTTTCACAATAAGCATTGCTTACTGGAATGGACAGAACGAAACACATATTTTTTTTAATTTTTTAACCTTATTGCACCTACTAATAAAATATGCCCATATTTTGTCATTGGACATATTAATTTTTCCTTTTGGGAGGCGATTTAAATTAAATGTTTCTTTCAAAGAACAATAATCATTATAAGTACAATTCACGAGCCGCAACGTTTCGCTTGACGAATATTCGGAACTTAAAATTATTGTTTTTTTTTATTGTTAATACATTTATAACATACATATATTTATAACTTTTGAGAGTTTTTGTTTATGAACTTCTACTTTTAGCTATCTAGAAATTTATTTTGTTTCTTTTTTGAATCGGGGGTTTTTTATTTTTTTATCAATAATTATGCCGAGATATCATGGTCTCAGTAATGAAAACAGTAGCTCATCAGAAACTGATCTGAGGTTATTATAACTATCTCATAGACATGAAACGTAACTAAAAACCGTTTTGAATTTCATACCGAAACGTAACGTTACCGCAAATATAAAACCGTTTTTCTCATAACCAACGCAATGCAACCAAAACTGAAAACCGCGCGCCACGCCGCGGTGGTGCCACGATCGGGTAAATGCGCCAAAAGAGTTATCTCTCTCTCTAGCAATAATAAAACATAAATTTATTGTAAATATGACGAATTTTAAATCCGCCAGAAAAGTTTTTAAGTTCTATTAAAAATTAGTAGTTCATACATTCAAAATTTAACAAACTGGTCCTAAGCCTAGCAAAAGCACAAATGGATATCAACATAACCATAATTATGTAAAACTAAAACAAAAACTTGTGTTACGTTAGCTAACAGCATTTGCGTTTTCATTAGTTAAATCATCTTAGCCAAAACATCTTGTCCACCGCGGTAGTGATAACCATAACTGAAAACGGTTTTTAATAACGTAATGGAAACTTTAAGACCGTTACGTAACGGTTTTCAAAAAATTGCCTGGACGATAGCGCCCTCAAAATAGGGGAAGGGTTGTCATGACCCTTAAGGCATTAAAAGAACGCATGTCGTGGGAAATGAAAGGAAATGGCGTCACAGGACATACTAATTATGTAAGGGGTATTTGTAAGATAACATTGATGTTTAGGTACTGCAAACTTGTGAGAATTAAAATTGAAGTAAATAAATGTAGGTATCTCCACATTTAGCACACGATTAGCAAGCAGGTTAAACATTGCAGAGTAAGTGGTATAGGAGCGACGTATGCTTATTACCTCCAACATTATTAGCCGCCTTTAAAGACACCCTTAAGTATTAAGGATTGATACCTATTACTTCTACTCTGCTGTGCACCTCACGGCAAACACCTGACACTAAAATCCGTACTTTGCTCCAGCTGTTCCAGCTATTCGTCGTGTATTTGTTGTTTCGGTTTGTATGGTTTTCTTACCACATGAACATAAGAATATACAATACCTACATAGGCGTTTATATTGCTAAGTACTTGCTTTGAATTGAATGTCAATAAGAGAGTGATAACGTCGTCCAAGTATAAAATTATCAATTGAACCTTTGACCTACATCGTTCTGACAACTATCATGAAAAACTTCATAGATAATAATTTACCAGTCAAGTTTAAAAGAGTCTTACATATTTTTTAAAAGAGGTACAAAGTTTAACTGGTACCTGACCGAAAGAAAGTAAAGCATCTATATATGTATATATCCACTAGAATATTTACTAAGTAGTTGACACTTTTTTATTTGCCAATAAGCAGTATGTCCAAGAGGTTATACGAAGAATGATGAGGAACGTATATAATATATACAGTTTACTTCGCATAAATAATGAATGATTTTGAGTTTAAGTGGGATCGTTGCTTTTATTAATTTTATTATAATATGTATAATATAACATTTCTTACATTAATACTAATTAGCCCAACCCAACCGGCGCCTCCACCATGTAGCGCCCTACGCGCGCTCCGGGATCTTTATCTCGTTAATTCAAACGGCTTATTTCACTTTGTCATTTATTATTTTATTAATATAATACAATTCCGATTACACTCTCAGACACTACTGGTGATTCTCTTATGTTCTCTAGCCTTCAGGAATATTCTTTATTTTAAAAGGTGACATTCCTTGCCATAAAGCAAATATACGTAAAGAGGTGGAATGCGGTGTCAGATGCAAGGAGGTCACCACAGTACCTACCTAAGGCTTGTGTTATGTATACTAGGGTAATTAGAAATTTTATTTATAGAAATATACATAAATACCCATGACACAATCATCAGCTATTTCCGGGATTCAAACCTAAGCCCGTTGGCCTAGGGTATCTTCCACTCATCGTAACCGTTCGTCCTATTAGTATGATCATTTTCAGTATATCAGGTTAAGAATTCTTTTTTTTTCAGAATTAGCGGCTCATTAGCTCTCTGTCTCTTCGTTTTCTGGAACGCTGTCTCCGAGAGCGTGACGCAGTTGGACGTGCTGACCGATACTAAGCCGCGGAGATGTACCTACGAGCGAGCCTACGAAATGTATGGTGCCCACTGTGTGGGGTTGAAGTTTAATGAAATACCAAGCCTCAAAAGTGGTATTGAGGTGAGTTTTATTGCTGTTTTTACGTCAATTAACATCACATGCATCGCTCGACTCCAAGAAGTATTGCCATTTTTCCACTTTTTAGGGTAGGGTAGGGTATTTTTCTCGTCTATCGCATGGATAGAACAAGTTCCGTCAGCGAAATGTAAGGTTTTTGTTTAATTACAAATTTTTGTTAGAGTCAATTACGTATGGGGACACTGTTTACCTACAATCATCACTATCAACCTATAACTGCCACTGCAGAGGCACTGCAGTGGGGAGACTTAACTGTTAACTGCAGGATGAAAACAAAGTATGGAAAAATTTCCTGGCACGGATTAGCTCGTGCTATCGAATACAGATTCAGACGAGCAGTAAGAGCTTAGCGTGGCTTTCAAAGCACGACGATGCTTCAGATAGTTTTCTTTCGTTACCACGCGACATACTTCACTACATAACTAGTTTTATTTAATAAATTACTGTTAATGTATATTTCTTTGTGTTTATATATGTTTATATGTTAGCCAGTATACTCATACATTGATTTTAAAAATTGTTTTTTCAGATACTCGACTTCAGCGAAAACAGGTTACAAACCTTAAAAGCGGACACATTTACCAGTTATACGAGTTTAAAGTATTTGTACTTAGCAGAGAATCAAATGTACGAAATAGATAAAAATGCATTCTCACCACTCGTTTACCTAACGACATTGGATCTTTCTAACAACGTCATTTTACATCTCCCTGAGACAATATTCCAGTTAACATCACTGCGGAAACTGTACCTTAAGGATAATCCATTATTACATTTAAGTCTGCCTAAATTACAACTTCAGAAACCCATCAAAGCGCCGTTAGAGGTCTTGGATATTTCGAATTGTCAAATACTTGTGTTACCCAATTGGGGTACTTTACCTCATCTGACAAATTATAATATATCACATAATCCGCTTGGTAGTCTGGAGCCAAGTCATTTTGCTTCAATGTGCAAATTAGAAAATGTGGATTTATCCAAAGCCATTGACAATATACAACAGTTCTGCACTCTTAAGCCTACAATCACATGGCTGCAAGAAAAAAGAGTATACTTCCAACTTGCTGATTACTCAAAATTGAATACAAAAGGTGGGTAAACTTATATAACGTATTTTATTTTGTAATATTAAGATTTACAGAACTGATGCATCATTTATTTGAAAAGTCATGTTCGTATTTAGTTTCAGTCAAATTGCTTTATTTTATTTCTTCTCTGTAATAACGGCATAAAAAGCGAAATATTTACTGCATCATACAAACTTTATTTCTTGTTTATATATTATTAAAATAAAATTTGTATACGATTATAATATCTTCTAAGTATAAATATAACAAAAGGGTCTTAGGCTTAAAAAAGCAAAACCCGAGTGGTAGTTTTTAAGTTAAAATAAAAAAGCCATTTTAACTGGACAAAACTCAACTGAGACAACTCAGACGTCAAAGGCGATTCGAATCCGCAACCTTTCTCCAGCCAGGCGACTGCTCTTCCATTAGAGCTACTAAGATCTTCGTGCTATGAATTCTTTACAGATTTCAATGCAGATTCGCAGATATTATCGAGTACTGATGCCTTAACTAAGGCCTCTGACCAGAGGGCCTACCATCATCTTTTAGCGCGATGCAAGTTTGATTGTCAAATTGAGACACCGCTATACGCGGTCTATTGTGGCGTCTCTTTCTAACAGCTAAACTTGAATCGCTATAAGACGTGATGGTAGCCTCTGTTGAATTTTTGAAGCGCTTCTTATGCCGAGTTTCAGTGTCATTTCATCATAATCTAAATGAAATCTAAGCAAATAATTTATTTGTTAACATAAGAGGTAATAAGACAGATGTTAAAAAATAATTGTCAATCAGAAATTATATTAAGGTAACTAATA
The DNA here is from genome assembly GCA_927399485.1 of Calamotropha paludella. NCBI lineage: Eukaryota > Metazoa > Arthropoda > Insecta > Lepidoptera > Crambidae > Calamotropha > Calamotropha paludella. Next base: position 13,463,976 of record OV656804.1, on the reverse strand, counting down.
TCTCTTTCGCAGAGTTCGACGAGTGCCCTTCTGGGAGAGAAGAATTCGGAATCCTTAACTCGACTCATTACAAGTGCAAGTCTGCTTTCTTACAGGTTAGTAATAATGTGACAAAGAATGAATGAACGACATCATTTGCATCTCTAGAATATTTTTTTACTATAAAGAAAATGTTGCATTTATTCACTGGCTCAGTGATAAATAATCTAAATAACGCAAATAAACTTTTGGAATACGGTTTCCCTATGCAGATTTTATCTACTTACGTATTAAATTATTAAGGTCAGAGGCGTCTCTAGCTCATGTAGTACCTGTGTGCAATCATTATAACCTTAGCGTAAGAGGGCGCGTGGTCAAAATGGAATGGGTATAAATAACAGTACGATACCATAAACTGTCAAAAACCCAATGGATAATAAACTCTATTGTTTTAAGATTAAATAGAAAAACGATTAATAAATTTGCCAGTTTTGGATGCCAAGATGTGCCAGTCAGGAGTATTTAGAATTATAAAATAGTTCTTACTATAAGATATAAAATACGTGTGTAAAAAACAACCACGCCTCCGAGCCCTCAGATGGGATTCGAACCCACGACCTTTCGCAATCCGGGCGACTGCTCTGACCGCTGAGCTACCGAGACGCTGGCAAACGTGTCGAATTTTACAAACGTATTCCAACTTCTACTATGAGCTAGTATCGTTCCACCAATGTTGAACGCTAACTACCTTCAACATTGAAAGTAATATTTTTACAAATATTAAACAATCAATTAAGATGGAACCAGCTATAATTATGTTTTTATTTAATTTTTTTGCATTCACAATGCAATATTTCTATAAGATATAAAATACGTGTGTAAAAAACAACCACGCCTCCGAGCCCTCAGATGGGATTCGAACCCACGACATTGGTGGAACGATACTAGCTCATAGTAGAAGTTGGAATACGTTTGTAAAATTCGACACGTTTGCCAGCGTCTCGGTAGCTCAGCGGTCAGAGCAGTCGCCCGGATTGCGAAAGGTCGTGGGTTCGAATCCCATCTGAGGGCTCGGAGGCGTGGTTGTTTTTTACACACGTATTTTATATCTTATAGAAATATTGCATTGTGAATGCAAAAAAAAAAAAATAAAAACATAATTATAGCTGGTTCCATCTTAATTGATTGTTTAATATTTGTAAAAATATTACTTTCAATGTTGAAGGTAGTTAGCGTTCAACATTGGTGGAACGATACTAGCTCATAGTAGAAGTTGGAATACGTTTGTAAAATTCGACACGTTTGCCAGCGTCTCGGTAGCTCAGCGGTCAGAGCAGTCGCCCGGATTGCGAAAGGTCGTGGGTTCGAATCCCATCTGAGGGCTCGGAGGCGTGGTTGTTTTTTACACACGTATTTTATATCTTATAGAAATATTGCATTGTGAATGCAAAAAAATTAAATAAAAACATAGTTCTTACTACTTAAAAGTACTACTGATGCTGGAGTTGCCCTTATCAAACACACATTTGAAGCTTGGGAGCATCTTTTGCGACCTTTCTAAGGCGTTCGATTGCGTTGATTACCGCACACTATTAAAAATATATTTATTAGAATTATTTCTAAAACCTTCTGCTGATAACAACATGAACTCCTTAAGAAAATTTCACTGTCTTCTTATGCTTTCCGACAACAAAGGCCTGAGTGTACAAACTTTACTATAGAGTTCGAGTTAATATTTTTATGATAGACCTTAATGATATTTGAATAAGGTCCTTATTTAAAACCTTAACTTTAACGTAAAAGTATCTAAATATTTGAAAACTTACACTCTATCTTCGGAAATGCAGTGCGGTTGCGGGTGACGCGTTCGGAATCTCGACAAAGCTTTTATAACTATGATTTATATAAATTATATTGATTTTATTTAGTTGTTATATAAGATCACGATTTTTACCGTTTTCTTATTTTTGCAAAAAAAACGAAATGGCACGGCATAATGTACTAGGCTGGAATAGTGTACACGTACACTACGTAAACACTTGTATTTAACGGCAACTTAGCTGATTAACCTCGACCTTCGACCTTCTTGTCTTATATGTACGCATGTTTTATTTTAGTTCCAGAACCTAAGAACGTCTCGTCGGACGTGGTTGACTGTGACAGGGGGCTTGGCTGGTTTCCTCGTTGGGTTCATGTTGCTACTGTATCTTATGCACCGACACAATGTCGCACAAACTAAGACTAAGGCCGAGAAAATAAAGAAGACTACTGCAACCAATGATCCTGATAAACAGGCTACAGTTCCGATACTTGTCAACGAAACAAATGATATGTCTAGGCTCTAACTCACTTGAAGTAATCTAAATAACTTACAGAAGAGGTTTATATTTGTTTGAGTAATAGCAAACAAAAATTAATTAAAAACTGCCAATCGCTCCATATCCTGATATGTAATTGTAAGGCGGACAGTAGCCCATCGGCCAAGAAGTCCTCACCGAACCATGAGAATCTATTCCAAACTTCGCCAACGTACTATGGACGTGAATTATCGTAATATAAACCTTTATTTTAGGTTTAGTAAGTTAGGTATGTTGTAAAATTTCATTTTAGATTATCCTAACCTGCCTAATTACATACATAATTATTTTTTGTTTTACAGTTTTATATGTACTCCTTGCAGGACATTTTTTAATTTGGTTGATGATGTAAAATAGACTAGTAAAATAATCTTCTTCTTTGTTTGCTTCTTTTTAAAGATTGCGCAATGCGAACTACGATTGTTAAATTATTGTTGCCCCGCCAAATTCAATTATAAGAACTAATTGAATAAGTAAGTTTTCTTCGTGATCTGCACTTTCGTTCTATTATAAATTTATAGAAATAGGTAGGAATTTTATGTTTGCCATACTAGACATTTTATTTTTTAATGAAAAGTACATTTTTACATATACATATTTGTGTAGGTATATGCAGTCAGCAGAAAGTACGTCATGTTATTTGTATAGGTACTTCTTTTTTTTACTCTAGATTTCTTATCGACCCACCTTGTAATTAATTTTTTTAACCATTTAATTTTGAGAGTGTAGTGTCGACCAGACATATTATACGTTCATATATAATATACGTTTCGTATATCTTCCTTTAAATTAGTAAGCTAATTTAAAACTTTTACATGAGGCTTTAAAAGGCTGACTAGTTTTATTTAATATATTTACTACATTTCTAATGTGCAATTCCTTAATTTTAATTGTTTATGTAAATATTTCGTTAAAATATGAATAAAATAATATTTTTCTAATGCGTTGGTGATTAAATCATATTATAAGATACTGAAACCTCTATTAGACATTTGTTGAAATAACTTTTAAAACATTTTACATATTTGCTACATGCATACTATACCTACCTATGGCCTTAAAGCCAATTTATTGTATTAAATTAATTGCATGAACAAGAAATTAATGAATTTAAATTGTGAATTACAATAAAATTTATGTAAATATTTCGTAAGATATAAGAAAAATATAAATATTTTTTTAAAGCGTTGTTGATAAAATCGTATTATAAGATAAGCATATTAGTAATTGTCATACATAGAAATACGATAAATAGATTGTGTTTAAAACATACTGTAATATGCTTTATGCCTGCTAACCTAAAACTATATATTTAGGTAGGTAAATGCTTTTAAATTGCATGAACAATAAATTCTAATACCAATTTTAAATGGGTATTTCGTGGTATATAAATATGTGTGATAGTAACAAAGATGTTTGGCATATTTCGGTGTACCTAACTAGCATGAATGTTATTATATTTCCTATGTTTACAATTTTTTAAATTTTAAGTCACTGTGATAGTTAAATATATTTTTTAACAACAAAGTGTTTATTATTTCCTTTGTGTTGCTAAAGGGTAGATATAGAACTACTATAGATCGATGAAAACCCACGTTTTCACACATACCACTAAGAATATCGACGTTCTTACTCACAATGATGAGTTACATATAGGTAGGTACACTATTTACTTTCTATGATATGTTGAAGAGCAATTTATACAAGTATTAGGTACCTACGTGGTATTTACTCTAAGTGTGATACTACTAATTAACGCTGTCATAATGTGGCCTACTATCAACTTTTAGTAAAACATCATGTTTTAAGAACGTTTTGTTTTAAGCTTATAATAACATTACTCAAATTCGTACTATGACCTTCGTGAAACAATATTGTTTTATTCCTGCTAACGAACGAATGATTTCGTAACGTTGTCTATTCCCTGCTAGGTATCATCGCAGTTTATTTGATATGTTCTGAAACATATTTTAGCTCAGTGCAACAAAAGTAAGTAATCATATTTGGTGCCACTTATAATCATTGCTTAGGGTCCAAACAAAGAACTCTTTCTACTTTGCCACTTGAAATTTATGTTGTTAACATAAACAGTGCCCAAGAATGCGACAAATATACGTCTATGTTAAGCTACATGTAAGTTTCGGCTTCAGAACGTTTTGTTTTTTCATACCAGTGACAGAATTGTGTGAGCGCGGTGGGTTTAAAATTGATAGTAAATTGCATATTAATAAAAATGTCGAACATGAAGTAAGTGAACATTACCTTTTTGTTAAGAAGCTTTAGAGGTGCAATGCTTGAAATTAATTATTTTGTTCTTTTAGTAATAAATCTCGTCGGGTGTCAGTTCGGCAATTAGAAATATTGTGGGAATTTTTAAATATCAATAAAGACATCGCTTCGGCCTACAATAGGTCGTTGCAAGCAAAGACCTACTCCCAGAGAAAGTGGTGTGAAGTGACAGAAATACTCAACGCCATGGGTGATGGAGTTCACAAAGACTGGAGAGGATGGTCCAAAGTAAGTTGCATAATTCATACTTTTAACTTAAGTACAGTCGTTAGCAAATCTTACTCTAAAATGGATTTGATGTAAGTAGATTGAATCGACAAAACTGTTTATAATTAAACAAATGGATTAATGATAAATATCAAGCTTATATAAAGTTTTCTAACATATTTTGTTAAAATTGTACCTTATAAAATTTTTCACATGCATATTTATAATTATTTTGGCTAAATTAATTAAAGTAACAATGTATATATAATTCATATTTCTAATACATTTTTCAGTACTGGGTGGATCTAAAAGCAAAATTAAAAAAAAGAGTGGCTGCTTTAAAAGGTTCTTACAACCGTACTGGAGGAGGACCTTCCACAGAACAGCCTTTGACTGAAATTGAGACAAAGTTTCTAGCTGTACTTGGAGAAACTTTTGGGCAGGGCTTACCAGGAATACGGGTGGAACCATTCCCACAGGTAAAATAAAAAAGAACAATATGTAAGAAATCAATAAATTTAATTCATATTAATTTATCATTTTTTTCAGACAGGAGGTACTGAATCTGTATCTGAAGAGATTGAGGTGCAGGATTCACCTGCTTCAGAATCAATATTGCTGCAACTGAATGCTGCTGCAGTTTCGGAGGTGCAGGATTCTCCAATACCTATTCTTTTTCCCATGTCTCCACTTGCTGCTAACCCACAGCCACCCCACAACATAACTCGTACTCCATCCCCCAATCCCCACCGATTGTCCACGCCAGCCCCTTCAGCTGCAGCAGCAGCAGTTGCAACATCGTCCCCGAGGCGTCGACGACGACGACGAGAGCCACCAATGACGCAGCAGGCTGCAAGACGTGCTCTCGTGCAGTCATCTCAAATGCGAGCTGAGGCTTCTCTTAGAAGTAGTGTAGCTCTTGAAAGGATCGCCCAAAATACCCAAGATATCCGAGATGTGCTACAAAAACTTGAAAGGTACAGTTTTTAATATTATTATTTGTAATAATCTATAACAACTCTGTCCAAATAATTTTATTCCTTGTTCAGTTCAAAAAATAAAATAGAAAATATTACATACATATACTGACTTAATCAAAATTATATAAAAACATGGAAATAATAATACATGTAAACCACTATTTACTTATACATTAATGCAATTCACTCTGTAAACAAACAAAAGTTTATTCTTCTATAAAATACACTTTTACTTAAAACTACATATTACGCTTAACACATATTATCTACTTAATACTAAATAGAAAACCTATATAATAATAAAAGCTAAAAAATAAGTAATTAACTTAATGTTATATTTTACACCATACAAACAATATATTTATATGTACACTGGCTAAATTGAAATTATTATAAAATCATGAAAATAACAAAATAGTACATGTAAATGGCTATTTAATAATACAATAACTTGTGTCACTCAATAAACAACAAATGAATTATTTAAATACACTTTTACTTAAAACTATATATAAATTTAAATATCATTATGTAATGGTACATAGGAATCCTATAGGTAATTAATTTTATTAATAAATTAATACAAACAAAATTTTTAATTATCATTTACACTTTTCAGGATCGCAAGTGACGCCTTTCCCAGAGCTGGTGAATGAGGGAATTCCGCATAGCTAACCCATCTTGCAGAGCCCTATAATTGCTATGTAACTGTTCACCAATATCATCACTGAGTTAGTGTGCATCTGGAGTATTGGGAGCTGCATTTAATATGGGTGTCATCATCGTCTTTCTTAATGGATACCCAGAGTCACCTGTAATGAAAAAACAGAAATATACATAAATAAATATTAAAGGTGATTCACATTAATAAACATGACTTTGTTAATTATAAAAAAGACAGATTATTTATAATTATAATAACTCTTTACCAAATTCACAGCATTTAGTTTTAATTTAATTTGTGCCCTTATTATTTTTTTATTTATTACATTAGTTTTGATGTAATACTCCATAATTTAAAAACTAATACTTACTTACCAAGGAACCAAGTATTCTCCGTATTACTTAGACTTTCCAAGTGAGCTCTTAATGGGTGATTAGACCATATAAATGAGTCATGGGATGCACCACCATAACTTGCATCTACACTTAATATCTGCATGTTGGCATCACAAACCTAAAACAAATAATATGTTTCTGTTATATTTTAGTAGTCTATTAACAATTTATAGGGCATTGGTGCTAAGTGTAAATATATTTGCATATTTTACTACTGACCAAAACATTCTAGACAGATAAATAAATTTATAAAAGAGTGAAGTAAATAAATAGTGACATTTATTAAATTTATTAATGAACATGAAAAGCTTCTTCAATTAATGTTATTATTGAGTATGTATAATACCTTGGTTTCTACAGATAAATCAGTTGACTTTACGGGTGACTTCAGGGTGAGGTTTTAACTCCTGGATGAGGTTAGTTGCCAATTCTTTAGTAAGCCGATAACGCTTCACAAACTGCTTCGGCTAATTCGAAAGGGTCGCTTTCCTGGCGAATTTCTTCGACGCTGCCTTCTATTTGCGTTGGCTTCCGCGTTATCGCCTTCCAAGAACTCAAACATTTCATATTCGTCAGCCATCTAAAAATTATCATTGTTTATCACTTCGACATCAAATAATATACAGAATTTGCTTTCGTTATGAAGATTAATAAATACACAAACATCCTACTTACCTTTTATGATCAAAAAACCAATATTTGAATCAAATAATTCAAAATAGTTTTGTTTCCGTCGTGAAATAGTAACTTTTTTAAGATTGCTAAAATTGACACAAAAACAATATTGCTAACTGTCAAAAGACACGTCGTAGTACGAATTGAGTGAACGATTTAGCAATGACGTCACAAAACTTCTAACGGAAACAATATTAAAATAAGCTTACTTTAAGAAGGTCATAGTACGAAATTGTATGGTAATATTAAAACAATACTGCGCTAAGAGATGACAGTAGGCCCCAGCTTAAAGGAGTTAAAGTACTCCATTACAGGATTCTGAAAATAAGAAGGCACTACTATAGGTACCTACTACTTAAGGTAATTGATAAGTAGTTTTATACTTATTGTTTTTTTTACTTATGTTTAATAATCGTTTACAAAATAACTTTAATAACCACATTACTCAAAGACTGTGTCGCAGTTATTAGCGCCAAAAATAAATTAACTGAATCTAAAGGCTATGCAATACAAACTTTCTTTAAAATGTAAGGGAATGTAGGGGAGAGTGGGTAACAGTGGATCACTTTTTTTTTAATGCTCCACAAATCCCAAGTTTTTGCCTAAGTAATTAATCTATGATAATTAACCACAAGATACGTCCCTAATCTACAAAAACAAGTGCAATTATTGGCTAAAACGGCATAAACTTATAAGTTATAACAAGTTTAAACAAAAATGGGAAATGATCCACTGTGACCCGTGGATGGGTCACTTTGGATCTTTTCATGGGTGACAGGGAATCGCTTGGTGTACACTGGATGTATTAAAAACAGTTCAATAAAATATGACTTTTCTACATAATTATTTATTTATTCATATTCTAAGACAGTCTTCTATCACAATCTTATAAAAAAATTAACAAAAGTCTTACAAATTATACTGGTAGAAAGAGATTTAAACTAATCAAAGTTTTGTTTAAATAAGCAACTTTTATTTCCATAAAGCTCTCTTTTCTATTCAAATAAACATATTTACTTCTTCAGTAATCATTAACAAACATTTTAATACGAACATTGTTGATGCTTACTCAACTATTAAACAGTCCACTGTGACCCAAATGAAGATTATTCACTGTGACCCATAGGCCGTTACGACAGAAAAAAAAAATTCTAAAAATAACTATGTATGCCCAAGCCAACATTACTTTACCCACAACGGATTTAACAAACAACAAGTTCAAAACATACAACTATCATTTATATTTATTAAAGGGTTGGGAATACGAAAAATTTCTAAATTACGTAAAAAAATACTTTCGTACTAACCTACTGGCCTGCGTGTGCCAGCACGTGATTCCGCTCGGCGAGCAAGGCGGCGACCGGCGCATGAGAGGGGGGTATCAACGAGCAGTAGCCACGCGTTTGCTTGTGTGTGTAAAGCATCACATTTAATAATTATAGCGAATAATCCACTGTGACCCGTGATCCACTGTTACCCACACTCCCCTATGTGTGTGTGTGGTGTGCGTGAGCGCGTGTATGTGTGTGTGAGTGTGATTATGCGTGTTATGTGAAGTGCATATCATTCGTTTTGTTTTCAATTTGTCAAACTGGAGAATCAACATCTTAATATCTTAGGCTAACTAGCTGCTTACTCATACAAAACTTTCTTACACTCGTGTACAGGTACTTAAGCTGTAAAAATGCAATTTATAGTTGATTTTATTATATATGACTGAGCTAAAGTACAAATAATGTCAATTGGCCTGGAAGAACATTTCTCGACTTTGAAGATTCTATTTAACTAAGGATCTATGCCTACGATAGGACAAAGAGTTTCATGCGCAGATATATTGAATGTGTTGTCAGGTTGTAACTTAAGTTTAGGAGCTGGAAAATGTGATGAAGCAAGTCTTATTAAGGTTAGGTACTAAATTATTATTTGAGATTCAGACATTGACCTTCCCAAAGCATCTTCAACATGTGTACAAGCCTCCTTACGGTCCTGCCCATGGACAAGAAGTGCTTTATCATCGGCAAACGTGAAAATTGTACAATTAGGTAATGACAACTGTCATAGCCCATTCAAGTATTTCGAAGAAAAGGCGATGAAATTAAGCGTATCAAAGCAATATGTAATAGAGATCGAAAAAAGACAACCGAAAAGAAGAAAAAGATTAGATGAAACATCAGAAGAAGGTATCGGAATGACTGTGAGTGAAACTTTTAGGGTAACGAGTGAAACTTTCATCTTCAGACAACAATGGAATTAAACAAGAAGTTTTCATTTCTAACCAAAATGAGTGAGTTGTTATCATCAACACTGACGGAAAAAAAAACTAATTTCTTGGTAAAAATATGTCCTAATTTTCGTATTTCTTTATTTCATCATAATCTCATAATAATAATCATTCAATTTGGACAGGTGACAAGCTTAATATCCCTCAAATTGTTCATGGGCACTATAGAAAAGAGTATATATGACAGTCCTCCCCCTCAATCTAAGAGTTCCCTATATTGGATGTTAATATCTGGTCTATGTGTCTTTTCCACGTCTCACCCTGTTCAGTTCTAAGCTGGTAGTGGAGTTTTCCCAGTTTCTTCAGAATAGTTGCGAAAACCCACTTATCACCACCCTGTACGAAATTCCGGGCTTGAACTCGTTGACCAATGACACATGTTCTCATCTGTTTATCGGCAGTAATGGGGTTTGGGTGAAGGGGCGTGGCAACCTCAAGCTTACCAAAGCAAGCCAGAAGTTGAGTCCTGACTTTCCTGCCAAACATCATTTCATATGAGCTTAGTCCAGTACTGCGGTGGGGAATTTGTCTCAGTTGTGTTTTAATTGTTCGTAATTTACTGTATATATCTCCCCTCTCATTGCGCATCGATTTCAAACAATTCTTGATAGTCTGAACATATCTTTCAGCTTGACCATTGGTGGCGGGATGGTAAGGAGCTGATTTATTATGTTGAATATTGTGATGCTTCAAAAAGTTTTCAAATTCATTGGATGTGAATTGTCTTCCATTATCGGAGACTATGGAATACGGTAGGCCAAAGTTAGAAAATATATCTTCCAATGTTTTAATACACCAAGTTGAAGTAATCGTTTTTGTAGGAACAATTTCAACCCATTTGGAGTACGCATCGACTAATATGAACAAGAAGTTATTGTCAATTGGGCCTGCAAAATCGATATGGATTCTCTGCCAAGGTGTAGTGGTTTGTTCCCAGTGATGAAGTGGAGCCTTTGCAGGCTCGTTTTGCTTCAATCTACATTCTCGACAATTGTTGACAAGTTCTTCAATTGCAGTGTCAATGTTTTTCCAGTATACGTAGCTTCTTGCTAGAAGCTTCATTTTAAACATGCCAATATGTCCGCTATGAAGTTCATTTAGAGTATCCTTCCTTAATGACACCGGAATCATTAATCTGGCCCCTATAAATATAAGCCCATCATGTAAGGTCAATTCATTGTTGTTGTAGCCAATTTTTTTTAAGTCAGTGCCAGTCTTATGGGCTTTAATTAATTTTGTGTTCTCAGAGTCCTTATCTATTTCGTCCAATATTTTATCTCGGCCGATAGCTATAGTGTGTATTTGTTGTAGTTGAAAAATGTAATGTTGGTCGACATCGTGTTCTGGAAAATCTATTGGAAAACGGGACAAATAATCTGCATTAGCATTTTCTTGGGTATTCCTGTACTCAATTGTGTAGTTAAATCCGGACAGGAAATGAGCATAGTGAAAAAGTCGCATAGTACTTATGGAACTTGGTGTTTTTTCTGGATGGAATATAGTTGTTAAGGGCTTATGATCCGTTAACAAAATAAATTTCCGACCGTAGCAATAATGAAAGAATTTCTTGATTCCCCAATAGATTGCAGTCGCTTCCTTATCGATTTGACTGTAGTTCTTCTCACTGTTGCTCAAGGAACGAGATGCAAAAGCTATCGGTCGGTCGTCACCATTTGGAAAACGATGTGAAAGTACTGCTCCGAGACCCAAGGGTGAAGCATCTGTAGCTAGTACTAACGTTTTATCTGGATCGAAATGTACCAATACGTTATTGTTTGCGATTTCCTTTTTAATCGTTTGAAAACATTCTTCACATTGTTTTGTCCAAACAAATGCAATTTTTTTTCTTCAAAAGTCTGTACAAGGGTGAAGCGATGCTTGCCAGGTTCGGAATAAATTTATTATAATAGTTTGCCATGCCTAAAAATGTACGCAACTCATTAATATTTTTCGGATTTTCTGTTTGAAGAATGGCCCTGATTTTGTCTTCATTTTTATGTAATCCATTTTGATCAATTATGTGTCCGAGATAATTTATACTTGTCTGAAAAAATTTACACTTGTCTCTATTAATTTTGAGATTATTGGCTTTTAACTTATCGAAAACTTGTCTCAAGCGATCTAATAGTTGCTCCTGAGTTGTTCCTTGAATAATTATGTCATCAAAGAAACATTTTGTTCCCGATACACCCTGTAAAATTCGATCCATGAATTTTTGCCACAAATTTGGAGCTACTTTAACGCCAAACATAAGGCGGTTCACTTTGAATGTTCCCTTATGTGTGCTGATTGTCTGCATCATTGCGCTTTACTCTGTAACTGGCATATTGAGATAAGCTTGTGTGATGTCTAATGTACAAAAGAATTTTCCACCATTCATCTCACTAAAAATGTCTTCGATCACCGGAATGGGATGTGTCTCATCTTTGATGACTTTATTTAGTGTTACCTTATAGTCTGCGCAGAGTCTAATTGATCCGTTGGGCTACACGATTGGTACAATAGGTGTTCCCCATTCAGAATTGTCGACCTTCGTAATGACTCCTTCTGTACATAGTCTTTCAATTTCAGTCTCTACTTTACTTTTCAATGCATAAGGAATTCTTCTAGGTTTAATAAATATTGGGTAAAAATTGTCTTTTAGTGTGAAATGAGCCTTATAGTTTGGAATACAACCCAGTTTGCTTTCAAAAATTAATGAATATTCAGATAATAAATTATCTAAATTTTTATTTGTATTTATTGAATCTATGTTTTTAATTTCAGACAAGTTTATATTCATATTTTGAATCCAAGCTCTTCCAAAAATAGGGTCAACTGTTTGATTGATAATGAATAATTTTCCGGAAGCTGTTTTGTTATTGTAAGTGTAAGAAACATAAACGACCCCAATAGGTTCAATTATTTCTCCAGTATATGTTTTTAGTCGTATATCAGTCTTGAAATTTTTTTTATTTATGTTTAATTTCTTGTAACTTTCGAAAGACATAGACGATAATGCTGCCCCAGTATCAAGTTCAATGTAAGTTTTTTTATTTTCTATGTATACAGTCATCATGTATTTACCCGACAAATGGGAATTTATCATATTCATATCACAAATATCTTCTTCTTGTACTATGACGTTTTTATTAATTTGTTTGTTAGGTTTAGGGTGGGTAGATTGTAAACACACTCTTGCAATGTGTCCAACTTTTTGACATTTCGAACACATTTCGTTCAAAAATCGACAAGCATTAGCTCTATGTGTATTATCGCCACATCGAAAATATTTTCCCTTCAAATCTTCGAATGTAATTGTTCTTCCAGTAGGTGTCCTTTTAAATTGCGAGTTGTATTGAACTGTGTTGACTACCGGCGTATTAATGACGTGTATTGTACTATTATCCTTCTTAGCTATTTCCATAAGTGATGCGGAATGGACTAATTCCGAATATTTTATTATGTGTTCATTTTGCAATATTTTTGTTCGAATTTCTCTATCGCGGATTCCTCGGATAAATTGTAGACTTAATAAGTTATCAGCAATCGATTTATTGCAATTAGAGCAAGTGAATTCACAATCTAGAGATAAATGTTTCAATTAGGAAGAATAATTAGTTATTGTTTCTCCTTCATGTTATATGCGACTAATAAACGTATGTTGCCTCGCCCAAATACTTGGTTTAGGATCAATATAATTGCTTAGTATCATGACTAATTCATCAAATTGTAATTCGCTAGGATCTAGCGGTGCACAAAGATCATTTGCCTTCTGATGTAGTTCTGGTGATAAAGCTGTAAGTAATGTATAAATCCGCAACTTATTATCAGTGCACTTATTGAGTTTCAAGTACATGTCCAGGCGCCGGACAAAATTTTTGAATGTCTCATTCTCATGAAATGGTTGGAATGTCAGTTTTGGTGCAGAAGTGGAGCACTGAACAGTGTGCGAATTATTACTGGGTGATGCAGATTGTTCTATACGCAGGGAATTTAGTTTTAACTTAATACGTAAAATGGTATCTTCTGTTGTGTTTCTTTCCTGAATTTCATTTTCTAAATCATTGTCATCAATAAGGTCTTCAATTTCCGATTGAGTGTTACAAAAATTTATTTCATAGGTTTCGACATTTTTAAGGCGTGTTTGTAAATCCAATTCACTTACGTACTGAATGAATTTTCTATACGCGTCAGTTGAGCGCGGATAGACGTTCGTGTCCTTTTTAGTTTGTTAATATTATTTCTTTCTGTGTTCATTTTTCCTCGTCGCCACTTTCGTATTTCTTTATATCATCATAATCTCATAATAATAATCATTCAATTTAGACAGGTGACAAGCTTAATATCCCTCAAATTGTTCATGGGCACTATAGAAAAGAGTATATATGACACTAATGATTGTCACCTTTCCTCTGAAAGAATTTCAATAAAACCAGGTTCTGAATCATTAAAATTTCTATCTTTGTTCCTGAAAGCAGAACTCGGAGATAATTTATCAAAACTTACATATGGCAATTCGCATGGCTCTATGCACACCAGCGACATATTGATCGGGTGAAAGAAGCTATTCTTGCTTAAAGCGGGTGATCAAGGATCTATTTTGAGTCAAGAACAGTTAAACGCCTTAGCTCTTTTGTACATTGAGTTAGAATTAATTAACAAGATTTCATACGACGATTGATGATTTTGTGGATTTGAAATCTCGCATGAAGCTTATATACCTAAAACTTTATAACTTAATTAACTTTATTGTCATAATTATCCGGAACGTTAACAGAAAATTAATATAGGTACAGACATTGTTTTTAGCTTACCAATATACCCAAAAACTATCCTTACGTAATCTTCACTAAATCCTGGGTTGTAAAAATAATCTAGAAACTGACACAACGATATTGTGAACTCGTCACAATTATGCTGATGACACAAAAAGGTGATGTAATGAAGGCGATAGAGCACAAATCATAACGTATAATTTGTGTACTTTTTTATAACGTATAATCCCAAGTGATCTGTTAAAATGTCTTTTGATAATTGGTTATTACTTCTGATGATACCTATATTTTAACCGTTATCGATAATAATTAGTCATAATAACATTTAAGCTACCGACAGCACATAAATCTACCATAAACTGTCTTCTCAATTGATATTGAACTCTTAAATATTGAATTTTAAAATAAAAATCTAATTGTGAGATGTGATAATTTCGAATACGTTGATGTGCTGTTGACTGAATTCATAATCACAAAGAAAGTAAGTACCTATATAGGTATTAGAGTTGATAAAACTCCAATGTGTATGAGAGTTTTCGCAGTTGCCTTACATCATTATTATTATTTGAAAAAAATATCACATCAGTATAAGTATCCTCTCATGCTTATCCAAGTTACTCGAGAAAGTAGTTTACCTCTCAGTGATACATTCTGGGAAGCAAGAATAAGTGTTAAAGTAGTTTGTTGTCAAATTAGTGCCATCCATGACGTTGTAATTACTTACTTAATTACGCTGGCTAATGTAACACAGAAAACTGACGTTTAAGTTTTTCATGAGCCTACTCTAACCGCAAAGTTACAAAATTTCAGCTTTATAGCGTCCCTTTAGTTCCGGCGCCCTGGGCGGTCGCCCCACCGCGCCCTACCCCAACGCCGCTACTGCTGGCCACTTTGATCGAAAATGTCTCCTCTTTGGTTAATAATTTTAAATTCATATTTACAAATCCATTTAACTGGTAAATCTCAGTTTCTAAAACAGTCATTCATTTGTTTTTTCTTTTGCGTCGCTCATATTGCACAATAGAAAACAATGAACTATCGCTATATTTACGAGTATAAGTTCTACTGTGGCACCAGTGCTACAGAAACAGCTCGAAAGATTAACCATATGTATGGCAGTTTTTGTTCTAAAAATTTCGACCTTCAGTACAAGCCCCGTGGACGGCCGGAGACCAAAGTGGCTAATGAAGAATTAAAGGCTATTGTGGAAGCAGACCCATCGCAAATCACTTGATAGTTAGGTGCTTCGGTGTGAAAGAAAGTAAAAACGCTTGATAGGTTCCTCAGGAATTAAGTAAATCAAACCCTGTTTCCTACATGCATCGACTGCTGCGTTACATTGCTCAACCGACACAATAATGAAGAATTTGAAATCGGAACACTACATGTGATGAAAAGTTGATCCTGTACGATAATCGGAAGCACTCGTCGCAATGGCTGAACCGACCAAAAACTTCCGTAAGTGAAAATTGACTTATGTGTTGAGTGTTTGGTGGACTAGCGACGGTGTTATTCACTACAGCTTTCTAAAATCTGTCTAAACAATTACGGCAGATATCTATTGTCAGCAACTGCAAAGCATGATGGAAGAAAAAGCTGCTAAACAACAGAGGCTGGTAAATGACTCTAGGCCACTGCTGCTTCAGGACAACGCTCTTGGGCTTGAGGTCCGGTTCCGTTTATGGTCAATATTATTTCTAACCCCCGACGCAAAATGAGGGGTGTTATAAGTTTGACGTGTCTGTCTGTCTGTGGCATCATAGCTCCCGAACTCAGAGTAAACAGGACTGGAGTAGCCATTAGTCAATATCTCGTACATATTTTTCTGCCATTTTTTGCGGGGGGTGAGGTTACTACTACATTCAATGCCAGCACACAGGAACAAAAACTCTTTGCGTGTTTACAAACGCACACATGCATAATACGACAAACATATTTAAAATACACGCACACGTGCTTAAAATAGTGTGTTAACGTTCTATTCAAACACACGAATGTCATAGTGTGAGAAGTGACATGACATAGCACGAGAATATCGATATCGATAAATCAGTTTCGTTCAATGAATGAATTTATTAACTTTGCGTTAGTATTTCTACAAATACAAATTGAAACTTGATAGTTTATTGCATTTAAAGATATTTACAATAGGTGTTATAATATATATAGAATTCACTGTGGACCCTTTCGCGTATACCCATAATGGAAAGGAGGAACTCTGAAACATTATTTTTAACAAAGCGATAGTGAATATAGTTATATTTCTCAGATTTTTACTTTGACCGATTGATTATTTGTATTTTTTTGCGATTTGCTTACATCACTTTTTGCAGGTATTTCCTTTTCAACTTATTTTTTAACCTAAAATTAATACATTTAAATGTAATAAACTAAAACTGTTATAATATTACATGTTAATATCTATTTGAAGCATAACTAGTTATATAATAAACTAAGAGGATCATTCAAGAATAACGTTGGCACAGCATGGGCAACTAATCTTCTTCTATTGTTAGATAATTTTTGAAACTGAGACGGCTCAATATGTATGGAACATATAGTACTTGTTCTTGAAGATGCCCAAGATGCCCTATTACCTATTACAAGCATGAATCCATTTTTTTCGTATGCTGTATTCTTTAGGAAAACTGAATATGAAAAATTAGATGTTTCCGGGCATATCAAAGCTTAAAGTATAAATACCAACAATTAGTATACCGCCTAGGGGCAGAGTATATTTGCCTGAACTACACATACCGATCATTTCTAATTTTAATACTGCAATACTATCTTCCAATAGCTTTCATTTATGTACAAATGACTTTTGGTACCACATACCTTACTCCTAGTATCTTGAAGAATTGCAGTTGGACAAGCCGGTTTTTAAAAGGAGCTATAAATGCTACAATATTAATTAAAAACTTAACTTAAATGTTGACGATGACATTTAGCTATTACCATACTAAAATGTCATCAAAATTCGTCGCGTAGTTTTTGGGTGATGCGTGCTCAAACATACATACAGACAGACAAAATGTTCAAAAATTAGTGATTTCGCTTCCTCTACTCTCATTACTAGCCATTTGGTTTAAGGTGGACTTGACCTGTTTTATTCTATATCTTTACAGTTTTATTCTCGTATGTATAATATCGCAGGTAAATAGTATAATTCCGCACTTTACATACGGCGTCATCAGTTCAAAATCACATACCTTATTCTTATTTGAAATCATCATTAATACCTGGTAATAATTACTGAAACAAACTGTAATTTATCTAAGCTGTGTTTTATTATCGTTAAGAAAAAGAACTAAGAAAAGGGTATGTGTTTTTTAAACTGATGACGCCGAATGTAAACTGCGGAATTATACAATTTCCCTGCGACATACAGATTTAAATTAAAAATACATATTTCCAATTTAAGTATGTTACTTGCATTCATTCATTAATTACTCACTCGTAAAATCACAATATCGATGAAGTTGACATCACTATTGTGCAAATTAATATTGTACAAATTAATAAGGGTTGCTGATTACAAAATAAAAACAATTTGTTCTGTGGCTCGAAAAAAAATTTTGGTTTCTCGGAAATGATCGGGTGTGCTGGTTAGGCGATGGTACCCTTTTAACCGTGTCTTTTTTATGAAGTCAGGGACACTGGAAGTATATACAGAAGTAGTACTCTTAATGTTTATGAGCGCCGCCCAGCATGAATAAAAGGACAAATAGTTTGATTATTATTTTAATTAATTATTTTATTTATTATTTTATATTTCCATGTTGTGTGGCAAAGAATAGGCTTCAAGCAGCCGCAAAAGTGTAGGTATGTACTTAATACTAAACTAAAAATAAACACACAACGTACATTGTTAAAACGAAATTATAATTGGTAATTAATTAATACAAAATTACAGTTATTTATTACCAACAAACTTTTTCTAATTTTTGTCTTAATTAATTGAAATGCGATAATGGTCAACCCTAGGTAGTCTCGTGGGGAGTGCAGCCGTGACGTCATCAAACGAACTTTGAGCGCGAAATTTGAAATTGTAGTCTGCTAAAACATGAAATTGTGAATTAAATAATAATCAAAACCTAAAAATTATGCTTACAAATGAAAGGTGACACCATCTTTTTGCATACTAGATATTTTCGATTTTTTTTACAGTAGAAAACAGCACAGGCAGGCATTTTCGTGGGAGCTCTGCACGGTAAGACGTTCTGATTATTGTGGTTTTAAAATGGCGGCTCAACTAGTTTTATATAACGCACAGGATTCCGATGCTTGTGCATTTGGCAGAGGGGTAATGTTAGGCAAAGGCTACTCCAGTCCTGTTTACTCTGAGCTCCCGAACGAATGAACCGATTTCAATTTAGTTTTTTTTTTGTATTACAGGTGTTTTACGGGCGAGTGTTCTTAGACATGTTAGATGAAAATCGATTGAGCCGTTTAAAAGTTATGGGGGGTTAAATTGGGGAAGAAAAACCGAATGTCTGCAAATATGCTCAAGTGGGTCTCAAATGAATTTGAAATAGACAAGAACATAGAAAATAGAAATTTACAACTTAACCAGAGATATTATAAGTATGTTTACCTTTAAAAAGTATAAAATAAAAAATTAAATTAAAAATTTAAAATCCCCGACACAAAAAACATAAGCTACCTTTAAAAATAATAAAAGAAAATTAATCCTAAAGTAAATTTAAAAAAAACTTCGCGTTCGGGGACAGCATATGACACTAATTAATTAGGAGCGTTCCCCGAACGCGATGTTTTTTTTTAAATATTAATACATACTTATACATATAGGTACTTTAGGATTAATTTTCTTTTATTATTTTTTACTTTTTAATATTGTTTATGATCTATACTTACTAGCAAACTATTAACAACTATTTTATTTTTCTCAAAAAAAAAATTTTTTTTTGAGAAAAATAAAATAGTCCAAAATCCAGCCTTAGCTACCCTCCTCCTTTCTAAAGTATTTTTTTTTAATCAAAATTTCATTTTTACGCAATTGGGATTTGTTCCGATTTGCTTATCACTAGTACAGCAGTAACAAGTAACAGTACTGCAAATAAGTAGACATACTTAAAAAAATTCCACACATTCCATTTGGCAACCTTTGTCAAACAACTAAGATTTGTTCAAGTCAGTTGACGCCTGGTAATTGTTATGTAATTTTCCGTTTTCATAATTGATATCAAAGGGCAAAAGCTATCGGCTCACGAGTTACTTAAAACTGCTTCGGAATTTATCTTTGAAAGGGCATACTGTTGACGTTTCGCTAGGAAATACTGTCCGTCTATCCATAAATATACACACTGTCCTTAGCATTTCCTTGTTGCACCATCTCGCTAAAATGAATTTTATGTGAAATAAAAACATATAACCAGTATAAAAATGTATTATATTTAAATGAAATAAAACAAACTGAACTAAACGGTCATAAGCTAAAAATATGAAGCATTAAATGCTACGCTGATTTTTGTCATAATAATGATAATAAACTCGTGACTCATTATTACAGAATGTAAATTAAACGAATCAATAAAACAACAGTTTTCAATAAACAAGAACAGTTGGTTCCCATCAGTTGGCATTTCGTATGACCTCTTCTACCGCAACGCCAAGGACATGAATTGAATGCCAGCTTTAGGGTGGTTCCGTTGAGTGGTGTCCAATTTTCGAGAAATGTAACAGTAGTCTCAAGTATCTTTCTTTTCACTTTCGTTAACCGATTTTGCCATTGCTGTTGTATCCTTATCTTTTGCCAATCGTTGCTTACTAAACTTGCCCATACCAGGTTGATAGATAACAAGACTTGGACGATCCTGCAAAAAACCAATTAGTTGCTAGAATTGAATTTTACATTTAATTAACAGCATAAAAATTAGATTTCTTAATCTTACTTTGTTTCTAATCCTCCGCTCAGTGCGGCGATCTGTACTGTCACCTTTTTCTTTTTCTTCTGATCCTTCCCTGTCGGAAGATTTACTTCTGTCATCTAAACTCTTTTGCCTTCTCAATACTGACTCTTCTTTGTCTGCAATATCACTTGACTCTAAACTATTACGCCTGGCTTTTGATACATCAATTACTTTTTCTGTAACATTATCATTTGAATCTTTATCTTTAGAATCTTTATTTGGTTTTGAATCATCTAATTTAACTTTTTTATCCATTCCATCTATAATTTTAGTCAGGTCATCGGTTTTAACCTGTGGAAGTTGTGTGAATGGTTTTATGTCATCATGGTTAAGTGATTTTGATTTATTTTCTGAAGACATGATTTTATTTATAGCTGATTGTTTATCTGATTTTACGGGTTCCACTTGTTTTATTCTTTCTTTTCTAGTATCACTATACTTTTTGCTCTTAAGCTCACGAGGTGACTCTTTGTTAAACTTTTCGCGTTTATCTTTCCTGTAGCCTTTGTCTGAATCATCTGCCTGTTCTTCATCTTTACCGGCATTTTCTTTTTTGTCACTATCATTTTTCTTCTTTTTATCAGAATTTAAACCTCCTTTTCTTTGGTCTCTATATGTTTTAGATTCGAAGACAGTACCATCTTTGCCATCAATTTTACCAGGGTCATCTTTTGATTCAGTTTTTTCTTTCTCCCATTCTCTGGACTTTATTTTCTTGACATCGTCTGCCATTTCTTCCTCCTGAAATATTTAATTAAAAAAATGTAACATTAATACTCTTATTCAGTAGTTAAATATAATAACAATTTACATATACATTGATGAATACTATGCCTATCATATTTCTAGGTGATGAATTACCTCCCAACTATCAAAGGTAGGTGAATATTGCCATGAACTACAACTATACATATAAAGGGAGTACATAATTAAGCCAAGTTATTAAACCTTAGAACATGTGTCACCGCCACTTTTCTGACTCTCTTCTAGAGACTCTTTTTTATCCCAAACTTTACCAGGTGTAAGAGTGAAGGTATTGTGTGTTTTCATTGACAAAGCAGGAAAATGACTATCCCAATCAGAATCAGTGCTGATAAATTCATCAGAACCATGTGTACTCTTCAATTCTGGTCGAACTGTACATCTTACTTTACTTTTGTGATACACTCTTTGTTCTCCATACCAAAAATTCTTATGTTTTTGATCATAGAAATCAGTATTTTCAACAAAAGTTTCATCTTCTGATATATCACCAGGTTTCTATGGGAATGAATTTATTATAATGACTAAAACATCTTTAACTAACAGAGAGTTCCTAACTAATCCTTCTCCCGTTGAACATTGACTTGACAAGCATTTAGTGCAAGTTGTTGTATTAACCCCACCTACAGTAACAACACTTCTCGATTCGACTCCAGTTGGGGCAGATGCGAATATAATAAATTGGCCATTTCCAAGACAATATTTATTTAACTATTTGTTGTTTAATCTCTCTAGTAAAGCTTAGCTCAGTTTCAGATTAAATGATTGGTGTGGATTGCCTGGAATCATTTTTTTTATTCATACAGTACAAGTAAAACTTGCATCTTGTAAAACTTTAATTTAAATTGATATGTGGCTGCAAACACCTTTATCTAATTTGAAGCCAATTAAAATGATCTTGGTGTATATACAGGATATTTGATAATACCTGTATAAATTCGAATATGGCACACAGGGTACCATGTATACAACCCTTTTTTTTTTTGTTTTCGCAGTAAATGCGTTACGCATTCGCTCGTGCCGGGAGAGCACGAGACGATATGTGGGACTCTCCTCCATGCCCCTACCCGGCCTAGTGCCCGGTAAAGGCTTGGAGGCCTACCCACTAAAACCCTGCGGCGTCCCGCAACACAGTGGTGGGGGTCGCGTGGCCCCTTACGGCTTCTTCCGCGACCCGAACCAGTGTGGGTCCGCGCTCGTGGGCGGACCTCGCCTATGCTCCGTGAGGGACGGAGCAATGGGGTGAACCGTGACGCCCTGAACACCCCGCACGCCTGAGGGCCAAGTGCAATGCAGCTGCCGGTCTCCCGCTCCGGCAACCGCTGGCCCTCTTTTGGTGGGGAGAAGAACTGGCGCACCACTCGACCGACCCTAGTGGCGGCCGAGGTGTGCATTCAATTCCCCTCTCCACCTCAATCGGGACGTGCGTCCTCGGAAGTCCTCCGAGAACAATAGTTCCCGGGGGGCTTCCGCGGCCGCCGTCCCGCCGAGCACCCCTCTGGACCCCCCCACGCGGCCTCGGAGAAAAGCTCCGATGCCACCTGGGGGCGCCGAGAGGGGGCTCTACCCTCGGGAGATGGCCATGTATACAACCCTGGAAAAACAACAACAAGAAAACTCTTTTTGTAAGAATTTCATTGTGACAACTCCAGACTAATACAGTGTATTATGATTGACCACTAATTAACATATTATCTAAACAATAGTCCATCTACATCTAGGGTTTTGACGTGGCTGACAAAATTTGTCAGCCATGTGTCATCACCAAATTGCCAAGCACCCTGTATATTATCTTGATAATTTGCAAGCCTGATTTGTTGTCACTCGTGTAACAAGGAACAGAACCATCGTGGGAATGTGTTTAAAAACCACAGTTATGGCTTTTTTTCTATAATATTAAATACAAGTAAAAATATGAATATCTTTTTATTCTCATTTTAGATTAAAATTGCTTTTTATCCATCAAATTATGAAAAAAATTACTTTCTTTTCAGGTTTATTTCATTAGTGGACATGAATAAGGCCGTTTTGGTCATAATCCATTCATCATTTTGTCAAATATTGAGTTTAATATAAAAAAACCCTTTACAATAAATATAATATAAATATTAAAAATTAAACAAGAAAGCAACTATAAAATGCCATTGAACACAATTGATTTCTAATATCAGAATTATTGCAATCTGTAATGCAATTTATTTTTATATTGTAACAAAATAGTGTTCTATCAAACTCATTAGGGCCCTATTATCCTAATATGCCCAGGGCCTCCAATAGGTTAAGGACAGCCCTGTACACTGAAACCATTTTTAGCTTTAATTATATTTGATACAAAAGATGTTTGCAGACAAACAGGAATTTCAATGACAGTTTTGACACGATGTAAGTTTAAATTAATTATAATAATTGTGGCTTATATTTCATTCTCTATGTAATCTGTGGTTGCATTTAATAGTAAAAATTGCTTGTTAACCACACTCTGGCAATCATTTTAAATTAAAAAAACTGATGCATGATATATATATATGAAATAAAACAATGAACATAAAATGCATTTATTTTTGCGATTTTATTTATCTCTGATATATTAACTCCTTTTCCGGAGTCATGTTCACAGAAAATGTTTTATGATAATGAAAGGAAGCGACAGTGTAGGTTCAAACTTTGATACAACTTTGACTTGTGGCTGTGTTAAAAGCTTTGATATTATTGTAGTCTGATATCAAAACTTTCTTGCATAAGTCATAATATTTCATTCTACACTTAATATTAAAGCAAGGTTAATACTTGAACTCAGTGTTAGAATAACAATTTCTCTATAGAATAAACAAGTAGTGTTTACCTTGATGGGTATATCTTTGCTTTTGCGCTCAATTCTCATCTTCCTCTTGTCATTTTCTCTTCTGCGTCTTTCATCACGACCTCTTTTATCCTGCTTACGGGCAGCAAGATATTCTAATAAAGGAGTTGATTGTACTTTCTTATCGTTTCCTGTATCATAATAATAAAAAAGTTATTGCAGCATTGTATAATTTAACTGGGCTACATTATTATTTTATATCTTATTTACATTGAAGACTCTTTTAACAATTTATGGTGCACAAATGAATATTATGTACATTAAATAAAAACAACATTTTATTTACCAAACTTTATTTATTAAAGTTTGAAGTAAATATTACATGTTGACGTTTGCTTTGTTGAGTAATTCCATATAAGTGTGTGTAATCACTTCTTAACACCATTCTTTAGAAGTACAAAGATTCACTTTAGCACCGATGACAGACTTATCCATCATTAATGCTTATCCTCATTGATAAGATTTTGTTTAAGGTATAACAAAGGATTTTTATGTAAAAAAAGTGTTCCAACTATTAATATCCCTTTTATTTTCTAACATTACTTATAATGTCTCTCTATAATAATTTTCATTTAGACTAGGTAAAAGTGTTTATTGTAGAATCACACTCTCAAAAGGTGTGGGAGTCAGATGGCAAGACATGTTTTCAAGTGTGATATTTAAAGGGGTAACTAAATTTGTAATTTTTTGTCTTCATAAATTAATATACTCACAGGTGTACTTGAACTAAAAATTAACTTAACTACAGAGCCGGTGCAACTGGTTAGCATGTACAGCCTTAAATACCAGAGATTTAGCAACATTAACAAAACCATTAGATGTGTGACCAAAAATTTACTATCTCAAACTCCCCTGTGGTTCAGCAAATAAAGTCTTATGTCCCCACTGTGTGAGCAGTTGTCAGTACCCATCAATCCACAGCGAACCCGCATTGTAGGGTTATGTCCCATTTCCCGCATTGTGTTTTCAAACATATGGTTGAGCTGTCTCAGCAGTTTAAACATTAACAGCCTGATGCTGCAATTAACTTAGCTTAATCTCACTGCATTTTAACCCAATGATTCCATTTGTAAATATTTCCCAAGTATTGACACTACCATTCCTTGAGTTCTATGCAACACTGGTAAATGTTTTATCACTGTCACAAAATGGTGCAGTAAATACTAAGTCACTGATGTGTTTTATTATTTAGTAATCATGTTATCGTCCAATCAGAGTAACAAAGATAATAATGTTAGAAACAGTAGCACAAAACAATATCTCACCGTCATGTACAGGATAGGAATATTCCAGTTTTGGTTGACTTTCTGTTTCAGGATCTTTATTAAGACTTTCCATAAACTCTTGATAGATTGGATCACTTTCAATTGTATTACATTTAGGGTCCTTTTTTTTCTTTTTTTTAGGTATTCTTTGAAATGGTGCATACTCAACAATCCCAACATACTCTACACCTAAAGAACAACATAATAAAAAAGAAAGATATTGTAATATTCACTTTCAAAAAATTATTTAAGTACAAGTTGGACGATACAATAACGACAGATTAAAGGCTATAAAGTTCACAATGTAGTTCTTGTTTATTACAAGACTATACTACACCTTTCTCATCCAAGAAAATGTACCCATCAAACTTATCTCTGAAAAGATAAATATCATCAACATTGACGAAATTTATATAGGCTCTTGAGTATACGTTATTCCCTAGAGACATATCAGGTTTAGCAAAGTAGAAATGATCATGTTCTGGTATAGGCGATACTTGATCTAAGAAAGCTTCTTCAGTCATTGTAGGTGGTAAACGTCTAAGTATTATCTGAAACATGGTATGTTTTTTTTAAATAAATCAACCCGCAAAATACAATTAATGTTAAGAAATCTGGAACTTGAATAATCACTTTGGTCAGTGGCCGTTGACTCTTTGCTTTCTTGTCTTTGTTTTTGTTGGTAAAGGTTTTACTTCCTGAATCAGATTGTGAATCTTTAGCATCTTGATCTTCTGTCATTTTATAAGTATTTTCTAAACAGGCTGCTTCAAATAACAAGTTCGATTGCTCGACATTATCAAAAATCGTGTGCTATCGTGTGAAATTTGACAACGGATAACAAAACTGTCAAATATGTTTCTGTATTTTTCTTTCTTTGTTAAGTTTCCCATGCAAGCAGACAAAGGGTACAAAGTCCATACAGCCTAGTCTTTAGTTATTTTTTTTCTTCATTAAATGATGACTAATGGTGATAATAGCCGATTTATGAATGATGCATGAACATCGAAATTTCCTTATCCTCAGGTTTCAGTAAAGATATGGAGTTTTTCTGAAACCTCCCCGTGGACTTCTTGAGAACGCATTTTATTTCTAAAAAAATGAAGTCCTCTTTAATATTTCATTTAGATATCTGATTCACTTAAGATTTTAAAACATTTAATTATTATTGTAATTTTTGCTGTCCATCCCAAGCCCTATGGAGCGTGGGCATGCCCTGTTTAAAAAAAAAAACAAAACCACCAAAGAGACGCTTCCCACTTGGCCGCTCTCGTCAAACAAAATGTCCCTAAGTTTTTCCCATAAAGAAAGGCAAACGGTATACTGTCCTTGCAGCCGCATTATTTATTTCTAATTTTGACAACCTTTAATGATGTTGACAGCTGCTTTATGAAACTTTCAGAACCTAGGGAGTTTATTCATCATTCATTGGTCATTTATCATTCATAGATCGGCTCTCATCATCATCATCTAATGAAGAAAAAAAACTAAAGACTAGTCTGTATGAGCTTTGTACCCTTTGCCTGATCTTATGGGGAAACAACAAAAAAGGAAAACAAATAAATATAATATTATTTTAGGTTAACTAAAAAAATTATAAAAATTATATAATAACTTAGTTCCGTGTATATTAATAAATATTTATGTTTCAAAGTTACCTATTGGTGTATACAAATAATGTATTGCTTTAAAAGATCGGTAGAATTGGCCCCTATCTTTAAAACTGTACACTGTAAAGGGGCCTTACGAAACTTCATCAAACATAAGAATAACTTAAAATCAAGAGCTTTTTGTAGTGCTAATGAAGTAAATGTTGAAAGTAACATTTCAGAGGCTGTCCCACCAAAAGGAGGATTTGCCAAAGCATTCGAAAAGCATTCTAATTTAACAGAAGTTAAGGACGAGTCCTATACGTTTTCATCATTATTACGGAATTCAAAACTTATGGATGTAAGTTCTTTTCATTGTTATATTGAAATACCAAAGAATTTCATAACTAAAATATTAATTTATGATGCACTGGTTATTCCTATTCTGAAATACAATTCCATTATCTGGAATCCCCACAACCAGGTGTATGTCAAATGTTTGGAAGGGTACAGAACTAGCTAGCCTAGCTATAAATCTTGTTAGACACTTGGAGAGACTTAAAAATACACCACATGTTTAATGACCGGTCACAGAAATATCTAATGCTATGTTTCTGTACAAGATATTTGCTTGTGAACAGTGTCTATTTGCTGTTGACTGCATGAAATTTATTATTGAAATGCAAAATTGTAAACTATCACATTTATTTTTGACAGTGTGCTTACAACTTTTGTGTTATATCACCTTCAAAAACCAACCTTGGTCATAACACCAGGCCTGAGACTTTTAAGGTAGTGCAATGCCCTATGGAAAGCATACACTTTGAATGTTTACTTTTCAAATTTCCTGTAATGTGAAACTTTGTAACCTTGTATCATTGATCAAAAACGTATATGTTTTTTGGTTGTATTGTCAAAAGTTTTTATTATATAGCTGGCCGTGGGGGACTATAATGTTTTTAATTGCACAGTATATATTTAATTGCATATTCTTAAATCATCATCATCATCATCATATCAGCCGTACGACGCCTACTGCTGGACATAGGCCTCCCCCAAGGATCTCCACAACGATTGGTCCTGTGCTGCACGCATCCAGCGTTTTCCCGCGACCTTAACCAGATCGTCGGTCCACCTCGTAGCGGGTCTATCCACTGAGCGTCGTCCGGCACGTGGTCGCCATTCGAGAACCTTTCCGCCCCAACGGCCATCAGTTCTCCTTGCTATGTGTCCTGCACATTGCCATTTCAGCTTCGCAATTCTTTGAGCTATGTCGGCGGTTTTTGTTCTCCTACGGATCTCCTCATTTCTGATTCGATCGCGTAGGGAAACACCAAGCATAGCTCTCTCCATTGCCCGCTGGGCGACCTTGAGCCTTCTTACAAGACCCATAGTGAACGACCACGTTTCACTGCCATAAGTCATCACTGGCAACATACACTGGTTAAAGACTTTCATCTTAAGGCACTGAGGTATTTTGGACGCGAAAATGTATCGCAGCTTCCCGAACGCTGCCCACCCGAGTTGGATTCGACGAGAGATCTCTTTCTCGAAGTTGGAATCACCTAACTGTATTGTATGTCCTAGGTATAAACATAGTGGTCAACAACTTCGGGTGTAACCTTCCCAACATTTACTGGAGCGGGTGTAACATGGGCGTTGGACATAATTTTCGTCTTGTCCATGTTCATCTTAAGACCCACTCGTTGGGATGCGTTACTGAAATCTTAGAGCATGGTGCTCAGGTCTTCCAAGGTCTCAGCCATTATGACCACATCATCGGCAAACCGAAGATGCGTCAGGTACTCGCCGTTGATGTTGATGCCAAGTCCATTCCAGTCCAGAAGCTTAAAAATATCCTCCAACGCAGCAGTGAACAGTTTCGGAGAGATAACGTCTCACTCTTCGCTGTAGTTGGATAGGATTAGAGCTCTGGCTCTGTACTCGGACCGACATAGTGGCGTTTTGGTACAGACACCTTAACACTTCGTTATACCAGTAGTCCACTTGGCACCTCTGGAGAGACTGCAGCACCGCCCAAGTCTCGATCGAATCAAAGGCCTTCTCATAGTCCACAAACGCCAAGCAAAGTGGCCGATTATACTCTTCGGTCTTCTGTATAATATGCCGCAGCGTATGAATGTGGTCTATGGTGCTAAAGCCTTTTCGGAAACCAGCTTGTACGGGAGGTTGGAAGTCGTCAAACCTACGAGTAAGACGATTCGTAATGACCCTCGAAAACAGCTTGTAGACATGACTCAGAAGCGAGATGGGTCTGTAGTTTTTCAGTAGGGTTTTATCGCCCTTTTTGAAGAACAAAATCACCTCGCTTCTGCTCCATGCCTTCGGCGTTTTGCCCTGGACCATGACAGAATTGAAGAGCTTTTGGAGGACTTTAAGTACCGGCGTGCCTTCCGCTCTCAGAAGCTCTGTTGTAATTCCGTTATTTCCCGCCGCCTTGTTGTTCTTTAGCTGTTTGAGGGCCATTCTAATCTCGTACAGGCTGACGTCCGGGATATCTTCGGTGTAGTGTCGGGTAAACTTGACAACTCTCAATCTCTCTCAGGATTTCTGGAGTCGATGAAATGATACTGCCGTCCTCAGTTTTCAGCCTCGTCAGTTGACTTTGCCCAATAGACAGATCTCTAGCGAACACTTTGGAGCCTTTGTTCCGCTCTATGGCCTCTTTAATACGCTCGGTATTAAATTGGCGAAGGTCGCTCGTCAGCGACTTCGAGATCTGTTTATTAAGCTGTCTTGCAGTCTCATTTCATGTCTCCTATCCATGAGTTCGAGTGTATGTGCGGAGAGTTTCTTCAATTTAGGACGGTGGGTTTTGAACTATTTTGACCCTACCGTACGGACAGCATCCACCACCAGGTCGTTCAGATCTTCCACATCTATGCTGTTATCAAGGGTCTCGAAGCGGTTCTGGAGCTCGAGCTAAGAGCGCTCGGGGTTTTGAATCTGAGTCGGCACTGGTCGGAGCGTAGATTTTATCAATCGCGATCTTTCAAGCTTCACGTTGATATTCAATGTGCCTCTTACCAGTCGGTGATCGCTCCCTGTCTTAACAGCGTTGATCACAAAATGAAAAAATATTCTTAAATAAAATTATTAAAATAATTATTACCACAAGGAAAATCTGGTGTACCCGGCACCCGCATTGCACTGGCCTCCAGGCAATGCGGAGCGCTCAGTCCGCCCAACTTTGTCCCCTGCAGAGCAAAAAAAAATGGTGTACCCATACTAATTTTTGTTTATGATTTACAGCTTGGTGATCCAGTTGGTAAGATAGTGATAGGAAAGATCTTCCACATTGTTGAAGATGACCTATACATTGATTTTGGATGGAAGTTCCATTGTGTTTGCACACGCCCAACAAATAGAGGGAATGAATACGTAAGAGGTGCTAGAGTTCGTATACAAATCAATGACCTAGAACTATCATCAAGATTTCTTGGTTCAAGCACTGACCTCACACTTTTGGAAGCAGATTGTAAGATATTAGGCATAATTTCTTCACCAGTAAGACCCGTGGTTAATGATAAGTAAGTCTATACTGTAATATATTGTACTGATTGTTAGTATTTCTGTGTAGATATTCAAAATAAATAATAAGAATCAATTGAATGTTTTTTTATCATATATCCCAGAATCTGTTGAAACTATATCATAATATTTGAAAAGTCGTTTTTCTATTTTTACCTACTTTCTTAGTTAGTTTGATTGGGCTATACAGTCAAATAATTCTAATGATTATCTCATAATTCACTGCAATAAGTCATGACTGTGAATAACTCTTCTTAGATACATTATTTTATTATTACTATTCTCATTTTATCACATTTTTAATATGGTACATTCAGCCACATATGATTAATTAATTAAAAAATATGATAAATATGACAAAATGATCATAAATATCCAGGAATTAGTGAGCGTCAAGATGGCGGGATCAAGTCCCCAATTTGAAATGTTTCACATTAAAATGTTTGTGCTACATATGTTCTATTTGTACCCCGAACCAGACATTTGTACCTCTAACCTTCTTCCTTCTGAAAGCTCTACTCAGAGGCAGGCAATTCACACCCGAAAACTTAGTACTACATATGTATTTGTATATACTCAGTATTCAACACAGTTGTAAGTGCCAAAGAATCTTTCAGAATTCTTGATCAGTCATTGACTATAAAAGCGTGTTTTTTAGTTTTATAAAACTAAATATAATTTTATTTTAATTTTTAGTTCGATTTACTCTAGAAGAGTGAATTTTATCCTAAGTTAGTTCTTAGTATTGAGATTTTTTTTTATTTTCTTCCAATTTGTTTTGTAATATTGTCTGATAATCTGAGTTTTTCAAGCGGATGTTTCTCCTACACACTACATACTTATCTTATACCTTATGTTTTGACTTATGTGTATGGCAAAACATGCGGGGGATCCAACTTAAAAAAAATTCATTGCCTCCCTGGGTCAGAAGCTGAATACGCCCTCGAGATTACATTAAATTACAGTATAATTCCCCATTTGAAGACTGTTAAAAATGTTTAAAGTAAGAAAACACGCGTTACAATGCAGACAAAGTATCCTTGGAGAATAATCGATCAGTGTCAATCAAAGTATTCCATAATACCAATGAAATAATTATGATATACCTACATTGATTGATTTATCTGACGACTTGATTAATTTGACGATCGTTTGGTGCAACGATAGCGATCCTGCCTTTAACACCATGTGTTCAACGGTCATGTGTTCGACTCCCGGATGGGACAGATGTTTGTCTGATGGATACCAGCATTTGGATCTGTCACGGCTAGGCTTATTGGTGTATTTACACTCGTAATTCACATTCGTAAGAAATATTATTAAATGAAAACACAAATAATTGACATCATATATTTGGACAACATCGAGTACAATTATCACATTATAACAACTATTTTATAATAATGTCTTAAAGATTATTATTTATTGTCTTAAATTGAAATATAACAACATTTAACATTCCTAATCAGGATATAAACCAGGAATAATTTTCTAATATTTCAGTATTAAATACTGTGGTAGGTATAATTTCAAAATTTTGAAGTATTTTTCTAATGGAATGTTAGAACATTAATTACAAATTCAGTGAAGTTACAATAAGTTTTTAGGGTTTAAATTATAACCCCACGCCTTTGAAGCATAATAGGTAAATCAACTTCTTAAGCAATTTAGAAGACAACAAAACAAACATTTAAATGGCATTTTTATTTTTATTACCATGCTGACCAAAAATGCATGCAAAAACATTTTTTTTTATCTTCCTAGAACAACTTAGGGGGCGTCTAAACTCAAATACTTTTAGTATTGATGCTCTCTATTAATCTAATTCTGAGATTCTACTGTACTTTATCACCGTTTCTCGAAACAATCTCCTGAATGCTAGGGTCTTTAACAGCGTCATTCGCATCAGGTTTAACTTCTAGGATTTCGTCTACTGTTGAAGGCGCGACGGCTACATCCTTCTCTTTATCTAAAGGATGTGTTCGTTCCCATTCCTTGAGGTATTGTACTACAGCTGTGTGGCCGAAGGTTTCTGCCTCGTTGAGAGGACGGCTGCCCCAACGGTCCTGAGGGTCGTAGGGTACACCGCACTGTGCTAGGAGGAAATCAACGCACGATAGATGGCCCTCTGCCGCGGCTAGATGCAACGCAGTACGGCCGTCATAGTCTGATAAAGTCATATCCATGCCGGAAAGGTGGTGCCTGTAAATAAAATCAACGATATGTAAGTTGTAATATAATTATTTTGAAGATATACCTAAGCTTTTTTAATAAAAACTTGATAATCATATATATTAACTGCTTTTTTTGTTTGTTATAAAGGTTTTAGGCTAAATAAAGAACGTATCGTTGATGCATGATGTGAAAAATGCCAACTGGTCTACGGCAAATCAATGGATTTTGTAAGCCAATTAATAAACTATATACCTATCTATTATAATATTTTACATTCACACCAATTAGCCTAGCCCAAAGTAAGCACTGTAAGGCTTATGTTATGGATACTAGGGTGACGGATACACATACATATATAATACTTAGATATGTAATATTTGTAAAAATATATAAATACTCATGACTCAGGTACAAATGCTTGTATGCATCACACAAATATCTGCCCATTCCGGGACTCGAACCCAGGACCGCCGGTGCGAAAGGCACGATCGCTACCGTTGCACCAAACGGTCGTCAAATTCTATGCCACCGAATTCTAATGTTCAAGCATATAAAATAAACTACCTAATTCATTAGTTTACTTGCTCAGAACAACTTATTTTGAAGAATCCTCTGCTACTGGTACAGGCAGTAGAGACGTGTCTGAAGCAGTGCTAATATAAAGACATAAGATTAAACCTTCTATTCGTTATTATTCGTTTCCAAATTAACATTTAAAAAAATAAAAAAAATCGAACCTTCTTAAGGCACTGAGATCTCCGCTGGCTGAAGAAAACAGCAAATTGACAATACTGAGGCCGGTAGACTCAAACTTATAGCGCCGGGGG
The DNA here is from genome assembly GCA_927399485.1 of Calamotropha paludella. NCBI lineage: Eukaryota > Metazoa > Arthropoda > Insecta > Lepidoptera > Crambidae > Calamotropha > Calamotropha paludella. The sequence goes on along the minus strand of OV656804.1, from coordinate 13,430,429 downwards.
TCTTTTTTGTGACTTGCATATCGAATGTTGTCGTATTTATGGAAATTGAAACGTTCGATCAAAGACTGAAAAAGACGACAATAATGAAATTCAATTATTAATGCCAAAATAAACCATTAATCCCATAGTGGAGATATGTTATCTTATTTAAGTATAAGTGTAAAATGAAAAAGCGAGCAATTTTTATCTGCTTGTGCTCTCAATCAGGACATGCTGTAACTCAAGCTCGCGTCTATGCGTATCTATCACAACAAAAAGTGTGGTCCACTTGTTATTTCTGAGTATGTAGCACTCAAATGATAATTGTTTCTGTTGTTCCTAATGTTTCTTTCTTACATAACTTCCACCTACATATTATATTTCAATTCTTAATATGCAAAGTATTTACCTCGCAAAATTGAAGACCTCGACAGCTATTTCCAAGCGGATCTAGTGGAGGAGACCACGTACAGATTCCCATAACATTTGGTACAACTATGAGCATTGCTCCTGAGACTCCTGATTTCGCGGGAAGTCCTACTTTAAAGGCAAACTGCCCAGAGTAGTCGTACATTCCGCAGCTGTGCATCAGAGACAGCACATTGCGGACGGAATCTGGCCGCAGAACTTTCTCATCTGTGATGGGACAGATGCCTCCGTTTGCTAAGGTAGCTGCCATTATTGACATAATATCACAGTTCGCTTCCATGGAACAACACTGAAATCAAATGAGACTATGATCAAAATATATTTTTGTATAATCAACTTGTCCAATTTGTGAATCTAATTTTTCAACAATGTCTTATTTTTCGGGGTAGATTGATGTGCTGTTTTGCGGACTGTATACATATCCATCTCATTAAGTAATTATAATATCGCTCTACTTAATCAGCAGCATTATGTCTCAGAAATTTAAATTTCATTTGATGCTATTTTGGAAGATAAACAGTACCTGAAAGTAGAAGTCCATACATTCTCGAAGATTCGTTTTCTCTGGATAGCATTTGTGTTCCCGCATATAAAATCCCAATGCATAATTTCTATCTGCTGCTTCTCTCTCAGACAAAAATACTGCATTATTAAAACCCAACACTTCGTTACCAGCAAGACGGCTAAAGAACGACATGACGTAGTCGAATTTCTCGGCGAGAGTCATTTCAGACTTCTCCAAGGTTTTCAGTAATGAGCAAACTAAAATTGCACCCGCGTTGATCATGGGATTGTGTGGTTTCACTGTTGGCAGATAAAGTTATCGTATTAATCACGTTGGCTAAAATTATAGTTGTAAATGTAGTATGTATGTAGTTGTAATTGTAGTTAAATGATTGTAATATTTACGACTCATACTCAGTGTCTAATATAAAATTATTCATCTAGCTATAGTTATCAACAAATCATCACAATATTTAATACGAACTGTTGTAGTCCAAGACGAGTTCATTGAAGTTCCTGCCACTGGGCTCGGTGCCAACATATTTATGTACTACATCTGGGCCCAGAGTGTCAAGCGCCATAGCGTATGTCAGAGGTTTGCTGCAAGACTGTAATGTGAATGGAACCGTCACGTCACCTGCGTAATAAGACAATAAATTAAGAACGTCATATGAATCACACGGCGAAAAACCTACACTAACATTTACTTACCTATGGAGAATCTCTGACCGTCTATAGTACAAACACTAACTCCCCAGTTTTCAGAGCTTGCTCTTGCCAATTGTGGTATATAACTGGCTACTTTTCCATCGGTATTGCTTTTAGCTGCCCAGTACATTTCTTCTATATCTTTAATGAAATCTTGAAAATCTGGAATAACAAATTGACTTCGAAATGCTCTAGTTATCAAGACTATATTAGGTGCGATAACTTCTTTGAAAGTTTTTCTATCAAGTTTCAGTGTCTCTGGCGAGCCTCCTTCGAGGTTCTGTACCTTGTGGACTTTGTATAAGTTATGCATTACTTCTTTGACTCTGGCATCATTCTTTCTTATTCCAGTTGTTCTCAGGGCCTGCAAATAAATAAGTTAGCTTTCCCATTTCGTGTTTGTTGATTTTCACGTTTTAACGTAATTATAGTATTATGATATGGTATGGCGACGGTATTATACGTAATACTTACAGCCAAAAATTTTCCAACAGGCAATAATCCCGTGTCCTCGTTTTTGAACATATCAAAGAGCACATCGTCAGCGTTCTTATGAGCTCCTTCTCGAACCCTGTAAAACATTTAACCATTTTTGTTAGCTACATATTCAGCTACATATTTTATAGTAAAGATTGTGAAGCATAACAATAAACATGCATACGTAAAAGTTGTTAATAGGAATTCAAATATTTAGCACAAATGGCTGAGCTTGAAATGGTTGTTTGCAAAATATGTTTTTCTATAGTGTGAACATGTTGACTGTCACGATTATTCTATTATTATAAGTAGTGACGTAACAACGGGTGTGTCTACGACGTATATTCATGACTAGTGCGTTATACTTTCCTATGATCACCTGATGATTTATTTTTGAGGGCAACATAATATTAATGCCAACAATATTGTGTGAATCATACTTATTGTTAAGGAGATTAGTTTCTAGAAACTTTACGACTGGTCGAAGTTGAAGCTCTAAGTCAGGTCGATTTCGCAGAGCAATTTTACCCTAATTTTATATTTAATGCTGAAGATTTTTCAACGTATAGAAATCAACATACTATCTAAAGATCGAAGAAGAACCTCTGATTAGATAAAAGTTTAAGTAATCTTATTTAAGTCAGTTAAATACGTTTGAAATATACTGTTCATATTAAGAGTATATGTAATGTAGGTGTCAGTTACTTACATTTTTGAAACATTATTTAATAAATCTGGATCTGATATTTGTTTGCACTTCGTTACAGTGTTTTTCGGAAAAATCAACGACATTTTATTATTCTGATGTTCTTTTATTGAATTTACTGAGCGTATTGTGGCTAGGTGTTACTAAAACATCCTTACAAAGTGTAATTTTGAAGGGATGATGTTGTTAAATGTCTTAAGTAAATGCAATCGTGGAACCTAAAACTTTGCCACTTATAAATTCACCCAATTCTATTTCCAACAAAATCTACACGAAAAACACCATTTTAAATCTGTTTAGCCCCTTGATTGCGATGTTCAAGAATTATGTTTGCAAAGTGGTAAAGTAGCATATTCCGAGATTGTACATACTTAAGATTAAATAATGAAAGGTTTCTTAAACAGAAATCGCTGTAGAAGCATTCCTGTTTGTACAAAGTGAGATGACGGATTTTGCTGAAAACTGTATATTTTCTTCAAATTGAGAATTGCCGTTCTCAATATTAAGAAAAGTGTTAGCCGTATGTTGAGTAATTTTATTAAGAGACTATCTAAATTTAATATCACCTCAGAAACGTGTTAATCATCTGTTCGATCGCCAACAAACATGAACTTCCAATGTAAACAAAATTAATGTTCCTTTCCCTGTTTTTTTACTTCTGTTACAACTGGTTATAAAGTACTTTTATGAAACTCACAACAATTATTTATTTAGCTACATGTACAAAAATAAATATATGCCTAAAATAAAATTTAAGTGAAGCAAAAGACACAAAAGGAAATTCTCGAAAGAAGCAATAACACTAGCTGCCTATGGTAATTTTTTATTCTTTTAATTTACTTTGATATCGATTGAAATAGAAATCGGTGGAATGAAATGTCGTAAAATCATTTATGGGTGACAATATTACTACGAATAGGTATCTAGTGAAATATTTGATTTTACAGTGAATACGTATGGCCTGTGAAACAACTTAAAGAAAAGAAGAAAAAAAAATCTTCAATTAAATTTTGAAATAATTTAGAAGTGAATAAAATAATTTATTTTTTATTTTAGAGAAAAGTTAATTTATGGCCAAAAAAATGTATAATCACAATCAAAAACCATTAGAACTACGATTCTATAAGTAGGTAAGTGAAAACTGGAGACGATTCCTGTGCGAAATGGAGTGATTTTGTAATAAAACACTCATCCACTAAAACCTCAGTAGAGTTTAAAAAAAATTCAATAACTTAGCATGATATGTCTCATTGGATTTCCATAACACAAATCGGTTGTATTCGTTAGCAATAAATACAAGAATTTATTCACCAAGACTGTAATCTAACTGGTGGCCCTATTCAAAATAAAATAAGAAGATATTTCTTTCTTGTTAATAAAATAAATAAATGGCAGAAATTAACTAGTGCTTAATTTGAGCAACTCCTAATATTTTAGACTACTCAGTACAAAATTGTAATTAATCAGAAACTTAGTAAAAAAGGACAGCAATCCGACTTTAATTATTTGTTAGAAAAAAATATTGGTATATTAATATTTGGCAAGAAGTTATTACTTTTTATTGCAAAATTCCACACAATGTCCCTAAACTACCCTTGGGAAAAATTTAAACTCGTCAAAATACACTCATGAACAAAGGTTACAGTTAAAGTTACAATAACGGTGATGATTTAAAAATAAAAACGCATGCAGTTAATAGCCTATTCTGTCTATTTTTTTAAATGACAGCCTGTTTTTTATCCGTTCGTTGTAAAATTTAATTTTTGTTACACATATAAAGAGAGAAAAGACGTAGCCACGGTGTATCTGTTGACGTTTAATACACACATGGTAAATGATTATATCGAATAAAAAGCTTTATCTTTATGACTTTCAAATTAAAAATTGCAGAGATTTAAAATCGTGGTTATCGTTTGCTACAATTATAACGTATAATTTGATCTTTAAATCAAAACTATATCTACCTTCAGTGGTACCAAGATGTGACACCACATGTGTGAGCAGGCGACCCGTGTCCCTATCTATACGTTTATGTTTGTGTTAATGCCTTTGACAATCATCGTAGCCAACTGCCTCAATTGGATGGAGACTGACACATTGTTACGTATATCAAATATAATAACAAAGTTATAGTGTTGTAATCTGAAGTTACGAATCCGGCTGACAGATTTAATAAATAAAATTTATATAAAAATATTTATTTTTGGCTTAAAATTAGCTTTGGCAGCACAAAATAGGATAAAATTAAAGACCGAAGTTCAAATATCTATTAAAAATGCTAGCACCTAACTTGCCTAAATTTTAGTCATATAAAAGGATAGCATGCGTAATTACGTCCGAACTTCGATCGCGTAAGTTGGGCGTAAGGTACAATCAAATGAAACCCTATTGGTAATCATACATGTTTCTAATATATATTATGTTGGAGGGACTGTAATCGCGACTGTTTAATAAGTAAGTAATAGTATTTATTTTTGGTTTAAGTACTTTTATTTTATAATAACCGAATTTTTGTCTACCGTCCAAGATAGCTCTTAAATAAACAAGAAATTTGTTTTATAATCAAAACATACTTTATAATTCACTTTAATCACAAGGAAACATAATGAGGATAAAATAACAGAATCAATTTATTCATTGTGTAGGATCATACAGAAAGCTTATTAAAACAAAAATATTTTCCATTGCTTTAAATAATACTAAAAAGGAATAATGTTAAACAATTCGCAGCAAAATAAAAACCATGCAAAAAAATATAACAACCCTAAGTATCTACTCTTTAGTACTCACATAACGGGATCAATGTTGTGCACGAACGAGTATGGTCTGCATGAAAAGCGTTTTTCAACGGTTTGTTAAATGTGTAGTTTAACAATGAAACACATACAATGAAATAAATAGAACAGTACTAATTCAGATATATGAGGGAATAAGAGAATGCAAAACCGTCTGTTTCAATTTACCAAAATTCCATTTACTATAATTAAACGAAACTGTTATTGATTTACGAATTTGTAAGTTGTATGAAATTTAAAATTAAAACGGATTATAAGGTCCTTGATAGTTGAAGACTTTGGCCCTGATTTTTTATAGTTTGTGGTTACGTAGCAGGATATATATGGTAACTACAAGGAATTATGTGGAAATACACAGAGATTCGTACATGGGAACGTGTAAACAGTTAGAAATGTCAGGGGTGAATTGGACAACTACCCGCCTGGCTCGACGAGACGCTGGCAGCGATTATTCATCATACACTACACTAATTTAGATCAATAGGACTTGATACAGGTCATTAACAACAATTTATTTCCAATAGAAACTTGATGTCAGAACTGCATTGGAGTTAAATGACTCTGTCTATTTACAGTACAAAGAATAAGACTAATATACGCGAACATACCTCATATCCATGGACTGCACACCGTAAAAACTTGGAGCTGAGTTCCGCCATTTCTGAAACAAAAATTTTTTGTAGGATGCTTGCGGATTTTTATTGACATACATGACATAACACAAAACTATCATCACGGGACCAAAAGGGTGGACACTCACATCATGTCTATCTATTATATAGACGGGTCTCACTTGGCTGTAATGTCGGCTGCAAAGACATGGGGTCTGGAGGGCCGGCCTGCGGAAGGCTAGCCGACGAAGGTAGCGGGTGCTCATGACTAGGCTTGTGAGGGACTGCCGGAACAGATGATTTGAGTTGAAGGGCCAAATTCGCGCGGGCGCTCCGCCGGACAGCTGTATCGCGCATGCGCTACTGACTGGCCCAACACCCCCCCCACATCAGTTATCTGTTACTGTTTACACTCGCAGTTTACCTGCCAGTGACGAGCCTGTGCCGGGAAATTATGTTACGTGTCAGTCACGCAATTTTACTCATATTACATTTTTCGTCTGTCCAAAAATAATCACTAGTAATACTTGTTGAGCAATATTTAAAACATAATTAATGCCTATTGTCAAATCCTTTAATTATATTTTTTTACATTTATCATCTGCTCAGTGTCTATTGTTCTTCCAAAATTGTCACGATAACGTTTAACTGTAACATGGGTTTATTTTTAGCTCTATCTTAACTATAACTTTAATGATAATTAAATTTTAACTGATATGTAACAGAGGTGAGAATAGTTAAATTGTAAGACATTGTCAATGTTATCTTAAACACGAATATTATCAATGTTATCTTAAAAACGTCACGGAACATAATTTCTAATCTCTCAATAGAATGAAAAATTCTTCGCAAAAACAAATCATATGATTGGCGGTCTTTGCCATGATTTTTTATTGCCCGTATCACGAGTGTGCTTATGTTCCACATCTACTATTGTCCATGTGCAATATCCACAGAAAATTTATTTCTTACATAACATGGAAAAGTTCGCTCACTTCAGTAACATTAGTTCGAATTCAAATCGAGATTAGCTCGAATCCGATTCGGTGATACAACATACTATTGCCTAAGGTAAAGTTTGTATGACAGTGACCATAAAATGGAATTAAAGTGCATGCTGACGTGCTTGAGTTGAATAATGAAGTTCAGGAATCAGGTTTGGGCCAGGAAGGAATAAGATATTTGAAACAAGTTTTTTTTTTAATATTAGATTTTGATAGATTTTAGCTGCAGGGATACGGTTATTTCCGGTATAAGGAAACAATTTGTATAGCTCCTACTAAACGTTTTGATGAGTACATAAGAAGAATAAGAAGTTAATAAATTGGTGTTATCAGCCAGACACTATCTTATCATACTATTTCGATAATATATGAAATGATGAATGGACGTAAATACTAAGATACATCAGTAATGTTGTCAAATATTTGATAATTTTCAAGGTATTTTGTTTTTGCTAATGAGCAGTATCTTTTATTTGCCGTTTGTGACAGATAGAAGAAATTAGACATCTCTACATATAGTTAACTTTCCCACACTACCTGATACCGCCTGTCTGTCTCTTGGCTAACATGAAAAAGGTTTCAGACCATATCATTTCTTTATATTTGCAACATACATTTAAATTTAAATTCCGATAAGTTAAAAAATTACAATGATACCATAATTATCGCAAATTTTGTGTTAATGTATGCCTAAAGCATTAATATTGTTACCAATTCAAATACCGTCACCTTCATTCGGTACTAATTGTTTATTACTCCTCTTGATCAAATTTTATTCAATGATTTAAATAAGAACACAAAAAAGATTACTTTTTCAACATCTTTTTACATTAAGGTCCTTGCTGAAATGATTTACAGTCAAGGAATCTTTAAAAAAATCCCATTTTTTTCGATTTCACCTGTATATCTTCACCTAATAACTTTAACATTAATTAAACTCACAATAAGGCAATCTTAATGGTGAAAAATAAAAACCATACTGAAACAATTTTACATGAAAGAGAATAAGGAAAAAATATGTTTAAATAAGATAAACCAACAGTAATACTGCTTTAGCCGTTACTTGTGTGAGATTTTTATATTTACTGTTCGCATCAGTGTAGTTATAATTTTAAAAAGGTTTTATATGTGAAATATAATATACTATTTAGTACTTATTTTATACGTATTTTTACTAGATTAATTGATAAATGTATGTCATTACTGGCTTCTGTTCCATTCGTGAATTTTATTCTACTTATGTATCTTTAATGTAGATGTATATGTAAATGTGCGGTTTATGTATTATATTATATAATTGTAACTTGTTGCTTTATTTTGCTACATTGAGTAATCAATTACTGGGTATTACGATTTTATATGTTGAACTGGTATTGGAAGGGCCTGGAAGGGACTGGATCTCTACCTAGGGCCACCTGCCACAGCGTGATTTAAAGGATACCAATATCAAAAAATGGGTTTCAGTATTTTTTACGGGAGACAATTAAAATAGCATTGTTAAATGGCAAAAGCCTATTAATTGTTAGTCGAAGCGTTTTAAAAAATCTCCGTTTTGTCCAGCTAATTGATAAAAATACGGGATAAATTATTCTAATAGAAAAATACTAGAAAAAATCGACTCGGGTCACAGGTGGCAATAAATATTATATAAAAAAAATATGGGATTTAGCTAATAAAGGGTTCCTATAAACTTGTAGCTGAAAAAACGGGGTAACCCGTAAAATATGGGGCATCAGGCAAGCCTATCTCTACCACAACGACAATTATCGTGTGGAATCCAGTGGCTGTTATTAAATATTTGCACTAGCATATTAACGCAATAACTGTGAATCTATTATTTTCATGTATATACATAAATTACATTTTAGTAGTAAGATATTATAATTATTATGTGATTTGTATATGACAAAGCCAATATTTTATTATATTCTTCTTTTGATTGAGCTATTCACCATCCCTAGCCTATTAATGCCCCCAAAAGTCCTTTCCTGCATATTTAATGTATTGTTAATATGTTTTGCACTGTGACTTAGAAATACATTGAGACCCCGATGCATACTAATTGGTAGATGATATACAACTTCACACCAAAGCCATAGTTTTTAATTAATGGGTCATAATCTCTAATATTCTTAATATAATTAAAGCTATAAGATATAAAATAGGCATGTAAAAAAACAACTACGCCTCCGAGCCCTCAGGTGGGATTCGAACTCACGAATTCATATTTTACATGCATATTTAATATGTTATAGAAATCTTGCATTGTGAATGCAAAAATTAAATAAAAACACACATAATTAAAGCTGTATCTGTAAATATTCTGTTGCAAATTATTATAATAAAAAAATATTATAATAGAAAAATACTAGAAAAAAATCGGCTCGAGTTGCAAGTGAATTCTCAGGCGGGAAAATAAAAAATGCACAAAATATATAAAACATTCTGTTGTAGTTAGTAAAAGGTAATACAAACAAACTACTTATAATGCGCTCGTTTCTACGAACCAAAGCAAAAAAAAAACCATTGATAATCACCTCAAAATCATTGCAACCATCCATCACGAAATCCTCGTAACCTTTTGAAAAATATCTCATAACAATTAGGCCGTGCCGAAACCGCGTAAGGCGCATGCGGCGCACGCTTCTACCAAACAATTTCAGCAAAAGTAGTGCGCTTGCGACCGCACTCTTGCTCTATACTGAATTATGGTTCACACTGAAGTTTATAAATAACCCCAAACCACTGCTAGGAATTACTAGCCGGGAAGTAACTATATTTAACACGTTGAACATACAAGGTGTCCCAGAACTCAACGTCAAGCCGAAACGGGGTGACAGGATTAATTGTAACCATTTTCGGTTATTGTGGTTAATTTTTATTAAAATTTCTAGAAGCACAGTCAAAAATAATGACATAATTGCCCCAAGTTTTCTAGAATTAAGACTATTTGTTAAACTATGAATTTAAAATTTTCAAAATTTCTCGACTTTTAAAGGCCTTCCTTTAAAAAAATGTACTAAAAGCATCAAAAGTTCGCGCATTTAATCAGGATTGTAAAATGGTACAATACTTGTTAGTTTTATACTAAAAAAAAAACGAGTAAAAAAAATAAAAACCTCAAGTAAACCAATTTTTGCTAACCCATTTTACTCAGTTCAAATGATTTTTATTCGCACACACTGAGTGCGATTTGACGTTGAGTTCTGGGACACCCTGTAAACAATCATGATTGCTTTCTTGAACGTCTTTTCAAAACAATTACATCAGTGTTTTAATATCTCAATTTACCGAAATTATCAACAGTTATTTTAATTATTTTAATATGTCACTCGGCTGTCTAAGTAAGCCTTACAGGCTTTATTTCCAGAAGGAGAGTAGATTTTTTGCCTGGGTTCGGTTATGTTATGAATTTTTATTCTAATTCTATCAGGTAGCTGCCAGCCATTTGTCTAAATCTATCGCCTCGAATAGCGTTTACATTATTATCTTCAATCAGTTAAAGACAACCCCACCAAATATGGGGCTATGGCAAGTATTCTTGGTTCAAGGGTCTCATGATTAACCCTTTCCCTTTTTATATAAAATAAATATGTATCTATAATTCAATAATAAAACAAGACTTTACAGTCTTATATTTAAAAATAAAAGCGTGTGACATTTCAACAGCGAGTGAAAAAAGTGTATAACAATAAAATTGTTAAAGCTTGTTTCATTTTTTGTTTATTTATTCTCTTTGAGTCTTCGACTACATCATGTAAGTGTGCTAATCTACCATTTTTTCGTAGAGGGGAAATTCTGTTATTTACTTTCAGAAAAAAATTAGGTACACTTTTCTTTTTACTGTACAAAACAAAAGTAAAGCTAATCAATTTTATATTTTACGACTATTCATACCAAATCAATGCGTTCTTCTAATATTTGGTATTGCTATTTATTATCATCAACATTATTACAAGAGACCATATCAATAAATACTCAGTTTTTAATGATAACTAACTTCATAACTGTAATTATGCAAGCTAAAGTTATGGTTTCATTAACTTGCCAACTGATGAACGGCACTGGTGGGTAGAGCCTGAGAGACTCTTGATACAACACTCTAGGTATCGCATCTTGGACAAGTCATTGTAGCTCGCATCACGCATGACGCTTGGAGAAATCGAATACAATTCTTCAAATATTTTTTCCTATGCAAAATTAAAGGGCAGATATTGATATTCAGTGTCTAATGCAACATTTATTACTTTTATAATAATTATTAACATATATATTAACTCATAATACTGAAAATATATGTCCAATAAGTTGTGAGCCCACGTCCTTCCAAACGAGACTTAGACGCCGTAAATATTAGAAATCTGGTCTCGTGGAATGTAAGTTTTTTTTAAAGTACGTATATACTATGTTTTATAAAATCGTTCGTAACGTCAAATTTTTGCTGACTTAATACACATAGTAGACATTATACGTCTTCAGTCAAACGTTTTTTTAAATGATCGAAGTATCAGTAAAAAAAGTAAGCTTGAAAGTAGGATGTCAGATCCAAATATAAGGCGAGATTTTTTTCGAGGAGAGATTTAAGGCGAGGGCAATATTCACTAGGGATACGATAAAATTTATTCAATAATGACAATCGTTTTTGTTAACCTAGGGGATATAGGGGAAACCGGGCAGAACGGGATACTTAAGAAAAAAATAAGCATATAAGGAAAATTAAACTCTTTCTTCAAAAATGGTTAATTCTGAAAGCAATATTTATTTATAGGCTAAATTGTTTAATTATTTGGTAAGTAGTAATAATAATAGGTAACCCCTCAATTCTCATTTAACCCGGTCGCGGGGTATAATGGGAAATGACACGGAGCAAAACGAGCATATATTTTATTCAGGCTGGCAGCGTTCACAAATATGAGCATCGTTGTCATCTTCATCGACTCCAGCACAAGAATTATTGGCCCAACCGTGGCATACATTACAGATTACCTGTCCTTCTGCTGACTACGAGTATAAGTAGATGCAGCCGCAATCCTCACTATCTTTTGATGAATTTGTGACTGTCTCGTTTATGTTGGGTTTCCATGGTTTAGTTTTATTATGTTTGTTGCTTTTTTCTTTGTTTTTGTTCTCTTCTTAGAAAGTTAATTTTTTTTTAAGTCTCTTGTTCGATATTTTTTTTTATTTAATTTTCTAACACTGTTTTGTAGTTACCCAATTTTTTTTCAAAATCAATATCTGAAACTGTGTCTCCATTAATATTATTATTTTCCGCTTTCTTGACACGACATTTTGAAGTGGAATTAGGCACATTATAAGTGCTTGAAGCTCTAAGAAATCCCATTTTCTCAGAAATAACCGTGTTGACACTTCTCATATCGTCCTCTTCGCATTTTGTGCGATCCGTTTTTCGTTTATAATTGCGGACCATCTTGACTGTAAAAAAAAGATAACATTAGGAACAAAAAGGTAGATTTTTTGGTAAAGATGGGATAGCATCTCGTTATGCCGATCCCGATCGTTTTGCCCCATGTAACATATTTTCAAATAGGGTTAGTCATTCCTAAACTAAAACATGGGAAACGGTACACAACACTCATAATTGACGACCGTTTGGTGCAACGGTAGCGATCCTACCTTTCGTGCCGACGGTCCTGGGTTCGAATCCCGTAATGGGCAGATGTTTGTATGGAATACGAGCTTTTGTACCTGGGTCATGGATATTTACATTTATTTCTATGAATATTACATATCTATGTATCGTATAAGTATATCTATCCGTTACCCTAGTATCCATAACACAAGCCTTAACGTGCTTACTTTGGGCTAGGCTAATTGGTGTGATTGTGGGAAATATTATTATTATTATGAATTAAAATGCAATATTACAGGAATGGTTTTCGGTAAAAAAATGTGGTATGAATTGATTACTTTATGATTCTCACAAAATTTCGTAACATAATTAACAAATGCAGTTTTTATTTGCTAAGTAAGCAAAACACGCAGCGACAAATTTGTCTCCGGCTGACTGATGTGAATCGACTGAAGTTCATTTGAATGACATGTTTGCCGGCATTGCTGCGTGTACGAGCCACCCACAACAGCGTATTTCCTGTTCTGCCCCGAACCTCGTTTTGTCTTCCCTACAAACAGCGTTAGATAAACAAATATGTTTTCATTGAGAAACCGACTCAATAGAATGTAAATAAACAATATTCAAAAACAAACCAATAAGAATTAGGAGTAGCTATTAATTTTACCACGTTTTACTTAACTTCACTTGTCTGTCTGTTGGTTTGTTGGTTTGTCGTCAAAATTTGAGATCCTTATTTCGACCTCTTCCTCTTATCCGATTTGGCTGAAATTTTGTATACAGGCTTGTTTCATCTAACAATTTCATATTTTACAGTTTTACATCCTAAAACCACTTAATTAGGCTTTAATTAAATTAACCTCCACGTGGTGTGTCTGGATATTTGATATATATTACATGTATATTTTGAAGAACTAAGTAGGCACAATTCAGATAATTAAAAACTAAAAAGAGTTAAATAAATACTTAATAAAAAAAAAACTTTAAAAAAACCACGTTTTACTACGGGTTATAGATGTACTAAAAAGGAGAAAATATTTTTTTACAAATGGACTAAAAAGATAAAAATAAATTTTTGGTAATAATGAAAATTTACGATACAAATATTCTAAAATTTATTGAATATTATGTATTGTTCTGAAAATTCATACGCAGAATTTGAAAAATTTCCAAAAAATTAAAACGTGGTGCGCATTATACTTGAAAAACTATTCAATGCCATCCACAGCATTACTATTGCATTGGTTTAGTTAGGAAGGGATTTAGGAAAGATAATGAAAATATTAATATAATATCAATAACGCTGTTGATCTAAATTACGCACCACGTTTTAATTTTTTGGAAATTTTTCAAATTCTGCGTATGAATGTTCAGAACAATACATAATATTCAATAAATTTTAGAATATTTGTATCGTAAATTTTCATATTTACCAAAAATTTATTTTTATCTTTTTAGTCCATTTGTAAAAATTTATTTTCTCCTTTTTAGTACATCTATAACCCGTAGTAAAACGTGGTTTTTTAAAAGTTTTTTTTTTATTAAGTATTTATTATAATATAAATTTTAATATTTTCATAGTGAAAAATTATTTGATTGTACTTGAACATTTTTATTGTTGACTAACAACATAAAACAATATGTCAAGCTACTTGCCGTATATCTTGTTCCTTCTTGTTCTTGAAATTACTTTGAATACTTTTATAATGTCCCCATTCAGTAATAACATATTTTGAACATAAAATGTATTCACTTCTTCTTGAATACCACGATCATGAATCATCAATCATCAATCAATCGGCTACGTGGACTTTGGATTTTTATTTCATTTTGTTGCATTCACGTAGAAATCTTTTACCCAAGCAAAGATTACATATCCTATCTGTTTATCATACTTAAATATTATACGTAGACACTAAAACTCTATAACACTTCTCTCACTTTGTCATCTAAAACTCCAACTCATTATTCCGATCGTTTTAAGAAAGCTACTATTCTTTGGTTTTTATAGCGACGACTACGCTTTGAAAGTATTTTAATTAAACTACTAATCATTTCACATTTCTTTATAGGAATTCATTCAATCATTAGTCATTAAGTAAGACCATAACTTTAAATATTTTCATAGTGTTATCACATCATTGGAGCTAGGTTTAATTCAATAATTGCGGATACAGAAGTCTCATCAGCATGTACTTCTAAACAGCACCCTAAAAGCCTGAAATAATATTGAATGGACTCTATTAAACAAAGGCATAAAAGAGCTAGCGGTCGCTCAGAGTCTGATATTCGATCGCGGTTCATTTTGTTCGAAAGTAGTGAAAAAACTTTTTCCATATTTTATTAATTATTGATAACTAGCATTAATAACAGTAATTAACAATAAGGGGGCTGTGACGGCTTGTCTCACCGCCGACGATAAACGAGAAGCGAATAGCTAGAAATAGAAATGAGTAGGCGAGCAGCGAAAACCGAGTGTTTAGTTCCGATAGTTGTGTCACTGGGCTATGGGCGAGTAGGTAAATGCAGTAAAGAATGATTCTCTGGAATTTTGGCATGGCATGGCATTGGCATGTTTTCTGCTGACTACCAAACGTGCATCGCTCAGCGAGTCTCGCCGTTGAAAGCTATTCTCGCTGCGACGAATTTCGAAGTAATGGAAAGAGAATTCTCCTGCCAGTACCTTAAGCTCGTTAGTTTTGTTACAAAACAAAGTGGTTGAATTGTTTTGTGTTTGCCTATATGTATGAAAGATAAAATAAATAAATAAAAAATCTTCAACCAAACTAATTTACATTTTCTAAGTTCAGTATGGGTCATTTACTGCATGCAAACTCCGACATCTTCTGGATTATAAATGTAGATGGCAGCAATGTTGAACGACCAGAATCTGTATAACCGTTTACATTTACTGCTACATTTTCGAAAGACACCAAAAATTTGTACTTTAAATAACAATACATTATATGATGTCTGAAAAATTTCACGTCTGAAACTGGTATAATTATCTCAGTACCAGATCTACCAGAAGAATAATTTATGTGAAAATAATATGGTTTTCGGAAAAAAAATATTGATTTCCATTTTCGTGTTTTCTAAAACCACCACCGCGAGTAGCCGATTAATAAAAGACCGGTAAATAACACTACCAGAAAAAGGAAAAAAAACTAAAATGGTATATATTTTATTGCTGTAACATTCTTTCGCGCTTTTTTGCCGACGTCGTCACACATAAACTTTCATCTCCTATTTTTACCCACTTTAGGGTAATTTTTTTACAAACTTTATATTTCGTATTTGTTTATCTACACGAATATTATAAAGAGGAAAGATTTGTATTTTTTTATGTTTGCAATGAATAAACTCAAAAACTACTAAGCCGATTTCAAATATTCTTTCACCATTGGAAAGCTACATTCACACTGAGTAACATAGGCTATATTTAATACTAGAAAAAAAAATTAAAGAATTATATCCACCCGTAACTAGCTTTAAAAATGACGTAATTTATATACAAACTTACATCCCCTCAGTCCTTATTTGCATTAAAAAGTAGCCTGTGTCCTTTCTAAGGCTCTAGACTATCTCTTTACCAAATTTTATTAAAAACGCTTCGGTAGTTTAGACGTAGCACACAGACAGAGTTACTTTTGCATTTATTTATAATATTAGTAATGATTTACTTAACAGTCAGCTAGGTCAGGCCTGTTAACCGAAAGAAAAGGTTCTCAGAATCTATGATGTCATTATTTGGTTGGTATACGAAAACAAGACATGATTCACTTTTATTAATAGTTATTGTTAATTATTATAAACTAGGTTTAACAAGACAAACGTGTTCATCTTCATAAGCATGATGAAGGAGCGCGGGTATTTTTTTGTCACCTTACTGATGATTGCTAAATGATTTTAATTTAAAACTAGCATCAATCAGAGTAATATTCAAATTTCATTGTTTAATTTTTCAATGTTGTTGATTCAACATTTAGCTAAGATAGACTAACAACACACTATAGTTTCTGAGGTCTGTATGTAAGTTTCTGATTATGCAAACGGTACTATTATCGCGTTTGCCCTTACGTTAAAATTTCATGTTACAAAAATAAATTCTAAAATTGAAATCTTATCTTAAAGGCAATAGTGACGTTATTAATTTACTATTTTAAAGGAATAGGTTTAATACCGCAAGTATCAGATGTATTACGTGATTAATGCTCTATCTGCTGCCAAAATTGAAAAACCGTGGCATCACGTAGATAATACAACATTGTTATCCTAGGGCTGAAAGTAATTCAATTAGTTTGCCGACACTGCGTTTGGCACCCGAGCGTAGCAAGGGCGCCGATAGTTCGAGGGACTAAATAAAGGGACTTTCACCCGAGGTAAACACTGTGCTTTGCATTACGAATACAAGGAAAGTAAAAATAAAAACAAGAATAAGCTAAAGGAAAATTAAGAGAATTTTATTTAATATAAATCAACAATTTTGGTGAGTGTGAGTATTAGTGAAAGGTTTTTTCGGAGTATGTTGATATTTTATAAGAAATTTAAATCTCTATCCAGGGATTTTTGCTTGAATATTTGGCTATTTTGTTCAGCTGTTACAGAAATATTTTTCGATAGCACCGGATAATCTTATAGACGTGCTCGGTTGTGAAGAGTCAGTGAAATGCATTTTTAACATTTCTGTTACTATGTCTGATATCTTAATTTTACTTTTCACTGATTCTTATATGTAGCCTTAAGCTACTTTACTATTCTCCTAACCTCCATGTCTTTTAATGACAGATAAATCGGCAACAGAATCGGTCAGCAAAGTTGCCGATGTTCAGCGAAAGCAGTGACCCGAATATAGATTTGAGTTTGGCAAATTAAGATACATGGCAATACTCGAAATCTTGTTTTTGCTAATTACTTGCCGCATACACTTATCTTTATGATAATTTATGAATTTACTTCATTGCTAGGTATATTTCATCAGGCGCTTTCTTTAAGAAGGTTTCTAGCTCTTTAAAAATGAAAATTTTGGATTTTTGCGATTGAAATCCATCAGATTGCCTTGTGAGAAACGATATTAGTCTCTCGAAACCCTTTAAATGTACATTGTGTTGAGTACTTTATGTTGTCTTCAACTTTTTGTGTCTTAAAATACACATTTCATAATGTAGCAGGTATGTAAGACTTTGATAATTTGTTGAGCTATATTAGCAAAACGTTTTCTGATAATGATTTCCCTTTTTTCTCAGCGCGCCATTTCATAAAATTGTCAAACGATTTTAGGTATCTTTCTTTGGATTTAGGCGGTAAAAGGTTTTCCACTACTGCTTTAACCTCTTCTCTTATAAAATCAGGCGTTAAATCCATATCTTTATCTGATGAACTCATCGTGTTAATATAACTCATGCTATACGAAAATATGAACAAAACTCTACAACTCGAAAAAACAAATGAAGACCTTACTGCCGCTTTCCCGCCTATTTTGTTTTTTTTTTCTATGACCGGCCAGCTATTCAGCCACTATTTTACATTTTCATCATTGAAAAAATGGCAATTATTTTGCCCTCAAATCCAAATTGTAAAGAAATAGTTGAAAGTAAATTATAATAGAGTCATTTATGAAATATAATCTTTAATTAATACTCATCTTTATGTTATTTCAATTTTACATCGCGCTTTAGTTGAGTAGCTGTATAGAAAGTTTGGACATGGTTCAATGAAAATAAAACAAGTTTTTTTTTATAATTTGATGACTGTCAGTTGAAAACAATTCTCCTAGGGCTGAAATGAAATACTTTCGACCCGCTCCTCAGGCAACTTCAAGTCTACTTTCCGAGTATGAGTAATAAAAAAGTGTTTTAGGTATGCAAATACAAATCCAAGAAAAATAATTAGTGTTGTTAAAATAATAGAATCTGAGATTTATTTTTTTGTCAAAATAAATTACTGGTAAACAGTAACATACTTAAAATGACTAGAAACATTATTAGGAATTAGAACGTTTAATAAAAATTTAAAATTTATAAAAAGAAAACACAAAAAAAAATAATGCTATATTTTTCCCCGGCCGACAAATGTAAATATTTTATTTTTATCTCTTTATCGCATTTTAATGTGATAAATATAACCATAAATCGTAGTCTTTATTAATACACAACCATAACTTCATCGACCTACACATATGAATACAATTTATATAATCAATCTCAATAGACATTTTATTTAATTTCAATACTGCAATAAGATGTTTACAAACACCTTGTTTCCTAGACAATTTTGACGTATTAAGTAGATTCGTAGATTTAAGACCAATTTTGCTTTTTAAAGGCTTACAACAATAATAATTGAACACTTTATAGTAGTAGTATTCATGTCCTTTCACGTCTCCACCTTTACATTTTTTTTATTGTGTAGCAACACGCAACGCAATAACAACGACGACTAATTTCCAGATAAAGATAAAGTTTACGAGTGCTGTAGAACGATTGCCAAAGAATTGGTCTAAAACGACAAGATTCCCATCATAGTAGTTACTATGACGTTAATAAAATTGGTCTTTAAATACCTTGATACATGGGTAAATGATCCAAAGTAAGTAATTAAGACCCTATAAGAGATATACTGTGTCATTTAATAGAATGCGTTGCAACAAGTAATTGGACATAGGGTGGCTTCTGGCCTATAGTTTGCTACGGAAGTGAATCAGTGTGATACAAAAAGTAAAAACGATTAACTTCTGCGGTGTGTCAAGAATCAAGAAGTCCTGGGAAACTATTTCATATAATTAAAAACAATTTCGCATCCACGTGCTAAGCCTCGAGGGATATGTTCTTCTCATTCTGGAGAAATTATTACGGGAAATGTGGAAAGGAAACGACAAGTCAAAAGAAGAGAAAAATCATGGCTTACGGATGTGAAGGGGTGAACAGATATTGCCAGTGTAGAGCTCTTTTGCTTGGCTAAATATGCAGACCTGACATGCACAAAAAATATTACTTTTGTTTTGATCGGCCATAAAATGACGTTATATCAAAAAAATCCCAGCAACATAAACTCGCATAAATTAGAGTTTTATACAGTCGTCTTCACATTATTGAAATTATTTTAAATTAATACAAGTACCTAAACAACATATAAAGTTAGGATATTATTATTACTCTTATTAAGTTCTCAAATTTAATTTAAAAACGTTTCTATACCTATAGTTATTTTACATTTTATTGATTATAAGTGTAAATCCTATATATTAACATTCCAAACTTAACATGATGTTACAGTTCGTGGAAACAAGTTTTTTTACAGCCACCTAAAACACATTTCAGAAAATTTTTTCGCAAATAATTAATTTTATTACTTATGAATATGCTTTCTTTTGAGGAAAGTTACATAAACGGGATTAGCAGTCCTAAGCACCAGATCAGCCGCGAAGTGCAACTCCGACGGATGAGTAACTGGTTTCAGTTTAAAGTTCCGCAGTATTGCCGACATCGCTGATTTCATCTCCATCATTGCGAACTTCTGACCTTTTAAAAACGAAATATTTTTCATTAGTCATGCGCCACTATCTGCTTCATTGGTAGTGAAATAAACAGTTTTTTTTTTTTGCTTTTGTAATAGTAGTTTATGAAACATAATGAGGGGTATTATACACGAGCAGGGGTATTATAAAAGCGTCACACGAGTAAGTAATATCTTGTTATGTGCAGTATAATACTCTACTTTATCTATATCATACATTGAATATATGAAATAAAAGATAGAGAATAATACAGTTTATTTATTGGTTATTTTAAGTGTTAACATTTTGTATATTACAATTATGAAATTGAATACGGAATTGTGTTGCGTTGACGTTAGACGTACTCGTATTTGGTGTAGCTGCAACTGGTACATTAATATTGATTTAATTTCTATTATTTTTTATAGTGTTTAGAATTGAGTTAGGCACCAATATTTTGTTTGTCATGGACTCATGTATATAGCCTTCTGCCATAGTCGTCGATTCGTAGTGATATCCCCACTGGCATCAATAAGAAGGGTCGCCGAAGTCCGTCTGAAGCAATGTCCAGTGCTCTGAATACTCTGAACTTGGAAGTTGTAGATAATCGGCTATAGTTTTACCTAAAGTTCCAAATTTGTTGATGCCAACTCTCTGTTGCGTACATTTTCCAGTTGGTAATTTAAAAAGAAACAGGCATTTTTACAAGAAACGGGCCGTAGACCCATGTATTCATTACATATTTCATAGTATTTTCCTGTAATACTAAAGGAGCAGTCTTTTTTATTTTTTGTATTACGAATTGTTACTAATATTGTATTTTCGTAAACTTCCACGTCCTGAAACTGCAAATTGTAGAGTTCCTGTCTCCGACAGAACCCATAATACCCATAATCAGTGCAGTCTGGAACAAATGAAAATAAAAAATTTGAATACAAATGAAAATCCAAGAACAAGAAACGCTAATAGAATTTCACTTTTATATAACTAAAATCTAAATATTTATAAATACCTTCGTTAGATATTCGCGTCAAGGAGCTTAATTTATGAACGTATTTAACTGTTCAGGTGTAAACGTCATTGCTTTCTACCCTTTAAATCCATGTGATTTTCTTGTCAAAAATGCAATCATTTTTGAAAATTTTGATGTATCAACTTTGTTTCATATGTTTCAAGTTCTCTTTAGCATTGAATACTTAGACCACGGCGACGAACATTTAAAATTTTGCGACAATTCTTGAAAATATGATAATAGATCATTTTGTAACACCATATTTTTATGAAGTTAGCTTCTGATATTTAGTCTCCTTTGTGTTTCAATTCGTCGTTCCAGATCCAGCGATAAATTCTGCCTGGTTGTGGCAGTATGTTCTAGTGTACCCTTTGCCTCCCTGTTCCATCATAATTATGAGTATTCAGCTGTCAAGGGGTCATTTCCTTTTCATATTGTTTCTGCAAGCGGCACCATTGTGCTCGTCAAATTTTTGTAAATGTTCATAATTTACACATATGTAAGTTAATTTCAATTATTTAATTGTCATACTAATTCAAAGCATACTTATGCTTTGAATTAAATCAACTTTGATTTTGTATTGTTCGTTTCAGCTCGACCTGCTTTTTTGGCAGATGGAATTTAATTAACACGTGGATGTCGGAAGCCGCCACCATGACTATTTTATAATAGATATTTCTATTAATCTAGTGAGTAATTGTTTCATTGTGCGTCGGCCATATGAAAGATTGCAATATTATAACCTTTTT
Organism: Calamotropha paludella; assembly: GCA_927399485.1. Classification (NCBI taxonomy): domain Eukaryota; kingdom Metazoa; phylum Arthropoda; class Insecta; order Lepidoptera; family Crambidae; genus Calamotropha; species Calamotropha paludella. The sequence goes on along the minus strand of OV656804.1, from coordinate 13,408,370 downwards.
GTGATTCTATTTCATTGCAACTTAATTTTTCATATCGAGGTTTACCACGTGTCGGTGATAAGGGGTTCACATGAAGTATGATATGTCCCCCTAAGCTTTAAAGAGTCTACTGGAGTCCAACTTAATTGCAGGAAAACCCACTGTGGCCCAGTGGTAAGTTATTAACCTAATTATGTACTAGAAATTATGCATGAAATAAAATAGTTCATTTCTTTAAGACATGTCATTTTGTTTCAGGGTTTTTTTTTTATTTGTTTTTCTGATTTACTTTTATACTACTTATTTTATCGACCTGAGTAACCGACAAGGATATGCATAGTCATTGGGAGTTACTGCGAGCTTGCTGTCAAGTCAAAGGAGGTTCGGAAGTCAGCGTTACCCGGACACCTGATCGTATGTAGCTACTCAAATAGGACGGTTTAATCTGTGTGTCCTCAAGCTGTGAGTTAACCATTTGATATATATATATTTACATAAATAATAGATAGCATCGGGGAAAACATTACCTCAGCCATGTTCTATGTTCCATGTCCCATGTTCCATGTTCAGAGATAACAATTTATTAAATGATAAAGTTACAATTTATACAAGTCTAAGATATGTTAAGGAGGTATAGATTTAATAATTGAGCTCCTCATAATCTGTACTACCAATCCGAATATAGAATGAACATTGAATAATTATATAATACTTAATTCAATATACTGAATAAATAATTCGAGAACTATGCTTTAGTGTTTCCCTTTTGAAGGAAGTTTGATTTGAGAGGGTGTGAGAGTGAAGTATTTTGGTGTGTTGCAAAGGCGCCCTATGTTTAAAATTAAATTTATACAACACACCCACCTTCATTCTCGCTCCGTCCTCTGAGCCCCGACACCTCCCCTGACTCTTGCTTTACCCGACTAGCCTGGGAAGCGAAGGTGAATACCCAGACAGGGAAAACCGTTACAATTTTATGAGAACGAAGTAGCATTTTTATTCATTTTCCACGCTAAAAAGTCTTGATAACATTTATCGTATAATTTTCTTGACTTTACTAGTAGTAGATTAAGACTGACTACTGCCGCCAGTCCCTAAAATGTCGGGCGGCGTTAAATTTTCTTCACTTTCACTATCAGACATTTTAATAAACAATAATTATCCAGCGAAACACAACAACGAATTACAAGGAAACGTATTATGGCGCAAAAATTCCCGGTATCACCGTGCATGCGCCAAAGCGCGCGCAGCCACAGATAAAAAATAAAATATAGCTCTACTACACCAATTACTACTAATAATACTATATAATACTGCGCCAATTGTTATAGAGCTATATAACAATTGGCGCAGTATTGTATCAATAGTCTGGAATCGAAACGTAATGAAAAAAAATATTATAACATTATTTTGTTAGAGAAACAGTGTTATAATTATTTTTTTTTTAATTTCATTTCGATATACTATTTGTAAAGTTCGTCAATATAAACTCGTTTTGAGTTTTATATTTTAAATTTTACGATGTGAGAGAAGATAAAAGTAATTTTAATATCGTAGATCAGTTTTATAAAAAATAGATAATGTAAGGTAGGTACGATGTTAGCAATATTGTTTTTAATGTGATTAATATAAGTTTAATTTATTTTATTTACGTAATAATAATATTTGGAAACATACAATACGTCAGAAGTCACACACGCAAAGCAGAGGTAGATTTAAGGTAAGACATTAAAAAAATCATTTCAAAAGTAGCGAAGAAATAGACCCTCGAATCCAGTAATAAAATTCTAGATTAATTTTTCTAACGGAAAATCTCGGAGGCAAACTTTTATATTATGTACAGGCGCCAATTAAGGCCTACTAATTTGAAAACCTCGTAAAATCTAAAAACAAATAAGTAAAGTAAACAAAAAACATAATGGATGTTGTAATGTTGTTCATGAAAATATATGCATTATAAACAGTTAAACACTTTTAACATAAAACATCAAAATAAAAACACATCCTTCTCATAACATTATTCATAAGAGGCAAAAAAAACAACCAAAAATTAAAATGTGAGCTATCTTGAATCTATCAAAATAAAAATCAACTATAAAATAAAAATAAACTACTAAATAAAATTAAATTTAACTTTGAGATCATGTTTGAAAGTAACTTATCAAAAATAAAAATGTTAGTTCTTTTTTCTAAAATATTTTTTTAATGTCATTCATAGGTGGGCTTTCTAAGCAATACTGCAAATTAACTTTGGGATCAATCAAAATATACTTAATCACTTGACAACCACGACAACGATTTTGTTAAAACTTGCACTATTTTTAAATTGGACTATATGTACCTAATTCAAGATTTATTGCAATCCAACGTAGTTTCCGAAACATGCACAGACCAACTAAAAAAAAACAAACACACAAACACAAAAATATACTAACACTACATTTCAATAATCCTAGAAAGGCCCGGGCTATGTTTGGGAATTATGTTATAGGAAATTACACCCGGGTTGAGTATAATCTCGTAAAAATACAAAAAAGGGAATAAAATAATAACACTCACCTGTAATTCGCTGATAAATAGATTAAATATGAATTTTCACAGTTTAGAGCAAAGAGATTTGTTTTAAATCTGTTAATTTCCAAAAGGATTTAGATAATGGAGGTTATAAAACGTGTATCGTCGTGACATGACCAAGCAAACTGTCATCTGTCTTCAAAATGGCGACGCGCCGGTAGTGAAACACACTTGCACTATTGTCTATGGTACTAGTAGCATGAACCCGCGAAATTTCAAATGTTTCGAATAATCATAACTATATTTTTTTTTAAAGTGGGCTATCCTAGGAGCCGGGCCATCTTCGGCGACACTACCTTATAAATGAATTTTTGGTACTTCATCCTAACGCAGTTTTGTCAAAATTGAAAACAAAGAAATCCTTTTATTACACGAATTGAATAGAATTAATCATTCGGTATTTCAAAAAAACTCCTATACTTTGTCCAATGTAGGATGATACTTTTGACAGTTGACACCTATAAAGAGGGTATAAAGTTGCTGTTGCAATGTCAAGCCAAACATAAGGAAACAAACGCAACCTTAGTACGTAGCAATAAGGAAGTGACACCTGTCAATGACAATAGTAGTTTAAAGTGCACCTTGCGAACATTAGAGGACTGCACTCAAATCTCCATCCGGTCCATCACCATCTGGAGACCGAGAAGCCGCACCTATTCTTCTTGACGGAGACTCAGATAGCAACCCCGTCGGACGTGGCGTACCTCAACTACCCTGCTTACACACTTGAGCATAAGTTTAAGATGTGTGCAGGGGTCTGTGTGTTCGTCCGCAATGACATATGCTATAGGCGTCTCCGATGCTTTGAAAAATCCGGGTTTTCTGTTATCTGGCTTCAGGTGGACACAGGGGTAGAGAAGATGCTCTACATCTGTATCTACCGATCGCACAGCGGTGACCGGGAGACGACTCGGCTCATAGATTACCTCACAGAGACGGCAGACTTGGCAGCTCAGCAATATCCAGCGGCGGAGCTTGTTTTTCTGGGGGACTTCAACGCTCACCACAAAGAGTGGCTGTTCCCATACCAGAAAACTGACCATGCTGGGAGAGAAGCGCGACGATTTGCCCTAGCGCTAAATCTTACCCAGCTGGTGGATCAAGCGACGCGAATTCCAGATATTGCTGGCCACACACCCAATTGTCTTGACCTACTGCTGACAACTGATCCACACAAACATTCGGTATCGGTCTCAGCTCCACTGGGATCGTCCGACCACTGTGTGGTGAAATCCGTAACAATCTGCTCTCCTCCAGATGATAGCCCTAAGGGCATGAGGCAAGTATGGCGTTACGAGTCAGCAGATTGGGACGGGATGCGTATTTTCTTTGCTTCTTACCCCTGGCGGCAAACTTGCTTCTCTTCAAGCGACCCTTCGTGCACCGCTGATGCGATCGCGGATGTAATTCGGCAGGGAATGGAGTATTTTATTCCATTCTCCGACATCCCGCTCGGTTACAAGTCCCGACCTTGGTATAATGCGGCCTGTGCTCGTGCTGAGGCCCGAAAACAATCTGCTTACCAAGCCTGGGTGCAAATCCGCGATCGCGGGGTCCGTGCACGGCGAAATTCGAGCTAAGAAGAGAGCCTATAATTCGGCCGCCAAGTCATGCAAAAGGGTGTTACTAAAGGCGAGATTCGACCACATCAGCAGAATAGGGATGAAACTGTCTTCCTATCCGAATGGAAGTAAACAGTTCTGGTCCCTCTCGAAGTCAGTCGAAACGAATTTCTGCCGTCCTATGCTACCGCCATTGCTGAAATCTGACGGGTCACTGGCCCATTCTGCAGCTGAGAAAGCAAGTTTATTTGCTTCTCTGTTTGCGAGCAGTTCCCGTCTAGACACCGGCTCTCAACAACCACCAAACATACCTCGCTGTGATTCTTCGATGTCGGAGATCACAATTCACAATAAGCAGTTCCGTAGAGTCTTACTTAGTCTGGACGTGAATAAGGCCAGTGGTCCTGATGGCATACCAGCAAGAGTGCTGAGGTACTGTGCGCCTGAGTTGTCTCCTGTGCTAACACGCTTGTATCGCCTCTCTCTCAACACAAAAACCGTCCTAAAATCCTGGAAGCTTGCCAATGTGCAACCAATACCCAAAAAGGGTAGTCGTGCCGACCCATGTAATTACCGACCGATCGCCATCACTTCCATACTATGTAAGGTTATGGAAAGAGTGCTGAACAGCAAGTTGCTCTCATACCTAGAAGACAACGATCTCCTCAGTGACCGTCAATATGGCTTTCGCCGAGGACGCTCAACTGGGGATCTTCTAGTTTATGTCACGCATTGCTGGGGCGAGGCCCTCGAGATGCACGGCGAAGCACTTGCCGTGTCACTTGACATCTCGAAGGCTTATGACAGGGTCTGGCACGCAAGTCTGCTGCGCAAGCTTCCTGCGTACGGTATCCCCGCTGACTTTTGCAGTTGGATAGCCGACTTCCTGACTGAACGATCGATCAGAGTAATTGTCGATGGCTGCTCCTCTGACTCTGTGCCTATTGATGCCGGAGTTCCTCAGGGGTCTGTTCTTTCTGCGACGCTTTTCCTGCTGCACATCAATGACCTATTAATACCAGGAATTGTTGGGTATGCAGACGACAGTACTGTTGTAGAGAGATACCTGTCTAGCACAAAAGCCAGCGGCGATGACTTGATGTTCATGAGAGAGGCCATGGTTGAGCGAATAAATCAGAGGCTTAACTACGTTTCCCAGTGGGGCGATAGTAACCTCGTTAATTTCAACGCCTCCAAAACACAAGCGTGTCTTTTCACGGCAAAAAGGAGTTCCTTCCACCTCGCTCCTACTTTCCGAGGTACATCTGTACCTGTGACCGACAGCCTCGAGCTTCTTGGCATGGATTTGTCTTCAGACCTTAACTTCGGCGCCAACATCGAATCCAAAGCTCAAATTGCAGCCAGAATGTTGGGCGTCCTAAATAAGGTCAAGCGATATTTCACGCCAGGACAGCTTCTAACACTCTATAAAGCTCAAGTCCGATCTTGCATGGAATATTGCTGCCACCTTTGGGATGGCTCAGCAAAATACCAACTTGCTGCACTGGACACGATTCAGCGCAGAGCTGAGAGGCTCATCGGGGACAACAAATTGGTGAAGAGCAAGTTTCACACCTTAGCTGATCGCCGCAAAGTTGCCTGTCTGGCGGTCTTCTACAGGCTGTACTTTGGAGAGTGTGCTCAAGAGCTGACATCCAGACGCACTGCGGGCTACCACCCTTTCTTGGTTGATATTCCTACCTGTCGCACCAAGCGCTTTTCAACATCCTTCATAACGCGCACAACAAAGGAGTGGAATTCCCTGCCTGCGTCTGTATTTCCGAGAACTTAACACCCGTCTATTTTGAAAGCCAGGGTGAATAGGCACCTTCTGTGTTAGCTCGTTCCATCGTGGATTCTGTCATGGCCCCCGGGCTTGATTGGGATCAAGAGCAAACCCATCCTAAATAAAAAAAAAAGTATTGTTTTCTTATCTTTCTATGATTACAAAAAAGGTCCAATACTTGGGTCACAGCTGTGGACTGAGGCTGTGGAGTATTGACGTGTGCTGCTTAAAAACTTTTCAGTTAGCTTAGAAATATTTTTCATATTGTTTTTTTTTTTTATTGCGTACAAGTTTTTTTCGCAGAGATTAGACGCTTTTCTCTAGACTAAGACGTTATAATGCGTTTTGTTATTTCTAAGAGGCACTAAATAAAAGTCGAAAGGAAGTGCACTTAATAAACTGTAGTAGTTGCGAATGATTTTTAAAGTTATAAGTCTTTGTACTCATTGAGAGTGAAATTTTTCAAGTTTCGCACCCAGCATGCAACGAAAAAGCGATACCATGAAGTTAGCTGTTAAATCGAATAGGTTAACTTCAAGATATCTCATTTTAAAATTAAAAAAAGTATAACTTCATCCGCGCGTACATAAGTACACACACGCTTTTTTTTATTTTTGCGAAATTCGAAATTCCGTCACGATCTAGTCCTAAACCTGTTGGTTCGATTCATTACAAAAAATACGAAAATCGGTTAAGAACATACATAGTTATGCCGTCACATACATTTCGTCATTGAAGCTGATCCATAGGAGCTTCGCTCGCTCCGCTCCAAAAACAGCTAATAATGAAATCCACCTGCGATAAAATGGGGACGCTAAAATCCACATCGGAATATTACCTATACAATTGCGTGGTCCTGCACTAAACGGAATGTAAGCGTATGGGTGGCGATTCGCACAGTTCTCTGGCAAGAACCGGTCAGGGTCAAACTTCAGCGGGTCTGGGAACAACTCCTCACGGCGGTGGAGATCATAAATATGAACGTGACAATTCACATCATTAGGTATCTGGTATTCATCTGAAAAATTATTAAAACGTCATAAAAACACAACAAAATTAATAAAAACTTATGAGTACTTTTAAACAAACCATTACCCAAGCTGTAATGTTATCGTATAGTTTAACCTCATCGCCGAATTTGGAGATGTGGAGAGCCTGGGGTAATAGAGGTCCCTAAATTCAAAATCGTTAATTGCGAAAATAAGTGATACAGTTTTTATAAAAATGTGAAAATTTCTTCTATAGTCCACCATCTAAAAATTAAAATAAAAACTGTTTGGAATGAAACGTAATAGTCCAAAGTGACCCGTCCAAATTTATATTTTTTTATTTTTATTGTGGGGGCTCCTCTCTTGCGAAGACTCCTGAGCAGCAGCCTCGCCTGCCCTTCCCCGAATTCGAACCTGTTTAAACTAATATTTTTTTACTTTAAATATGTATATGATAGTGTATGAAAGAAAAATGAGGACCACTTTGTTACTGTTACGAAAAATAATCAAAGGCTTCTGTATATATATTCAATACTTGTCCTCCTATGTAATATTTGCTGATGCGTTATTTTTAAATTATAAACAATAATTAAGCCAAGAGCTTACTTTAATGGCAGTGTGTAAATTACGTAAAAAATAATGTTGCAAGACAGTGACTTCAAATTAACCAACGTAAATCCTTACGTTTTGTTATTGTATTCAAACGTTTTATTGTTGTTTTGTCATAAAACAAAATAAAATCCGTCATGAATCCGGGGAGAGTTTTTTTTTTAAATTTCCATGATTTCATTTAAATGATTTTGTCTTCAATAAAACTTTCGCGTGAATCATCTCTCTTGTTACATAATCAAGCACATTTTTATTTATAGAAAAGTCAATTCGATTATTGTGATCAATTAAAGCAATATTGTCTCAGCACTAGGCATATCCCTTAGACATATGTCACGGGTATCAAACTATATTTTCTCAAGGTATAGGTCAACTTTTGAAGACTTCACGTTGCCTTCTATATTTTACCACGTTTTTCTTATCTCACTTTTCTTATTTGTTTGTCTGTCCGGGCAAAATCTTGCAACTTAAATTTGAGGCACTTTCCGATAAGCTAGAAAGCTGAAACTTTCAGGATAGTTCAGAACCCGATGACAATGCACTCTAAAGCAACTTTCAACTTTCCAGATGCACTTTCAGGTCCACTTTCGGCAACTTTCACTTTTGTATGGGGCTTATCCGATTGTTGCGTAACACATGGTTACTTCGTTGAGTTAATAATTAAAAAGAATAAAATAATTATACTAGATTTAAAAAATCTAAAAATCCCACGTTTTTCAATGTCCTAAAAAGAATAAAATAACCCTGCGGGGCAAAGCGAGGGGCCACTCAAAACGTGGGGGCGCAATTTTACAATAATCGGCATCAATGCATGTCATTCATCTCTTTAAAATCTCCTCTTAGTAATATGCGCCCCCACGTTTTGAGTGGCCCCTCGCTTTGCCCCGCAGGGTTATTTTATTCTTTTTAGGACATTGAAAAACGTGGGATTTTTAGATTTTTTAAATCTAGTATAATTATTTGTAAATTTTGATAAACTTTTCAATTCTATAGTTCTATGTTGTATTATAAATTTAAGAACATGCGCTATGCGATGCTATCTTATTTTTATCAGTTTGTAAGACTTTTTTAATGTGTATACTTCACCCGTTGCAGGTGAGCCCTCAATCCTGACGAGTAAGAGCCCAACTTTTCAGCCCAAAGTTAGCTTATTAGATTTTCATACAAACCTATGGTAATGGGCCCATTGACTTGACGACTGATAAAAGGCACGGGCGGGTAAAGCCTAAGAGATTCTTTGATGCAGCACTCCAGGTACCGCATCTTGGATAAGTCATCATATTTCGCACTACGATTTGAGTTACCGAAAATCGCTTGCATCTCTTCAAATATTTTTTCCTGTAATATATAAAACCATGTAAATAAATACAAATCAAGTAGAATTATAATTTAACTCAACAATTGGAATGCTGAGCTGTTTGGGTTTAATTTTTCTCCAGTTAACTGTAATGAAGAATCTGCATATCCCGTTGAAACGAGAGATGCCTGACTGTGGTGTAACTAATAAGTGGCCAACCCTGATATTCCCATTTCAATCCAAAATAAAAGAAACACACAAAGCTAATCAATTATAATAATAAATAAATATTAGACTGTTATGGAAATTAAGGATGGGACTACAATACCCAGATGGTGTCATTTGACTTTAATCTTGTTTATGGTTTAGAAAGTGTAGGGAACTGATAATTTCAACTGATAATGACAATTATGATATGATTGTTGTAACTTAAATATGAAACTACTATTGTACCAAATTGGTATTAGTAAATTTATAATTAACTAGGCGATGCAGTCGCTAAGCATAAAGCTACGCTAGCACCATATATTGGAGCGTAGCGCAATACCTAAAAAAAATATTTTTTTGGTTCGATGGGAATTTTTGCGAATTTCAAAATTCTGGCTCCGTCACCATCTGGTCCTAAACCTGTTGATTTGATTCACCATAAAAATATTAAAATCGGTTAAGAACTCTGGAAGTCATGGCGTAACAGACATTGCGCCATTGAAGCTGATCCATGGGAGCTTCGCTTCGCTCCGCTCCAATAAATATAACCTCAAATAAAAGCAATTTAATTGAAATTACGTAACATTACTGTTACAGCTGGTGTTTTTAGTCTCAACGAAAGAAGAAAATCAGCAGGAGAACTTAAGTATCCAACAGTGCTCAAAACGTTTCTCAAATGTAGTGGCAGCGGGCGTGGCAGATGATGAATGTAGTGGCAGATGATCACGTGATGATGATTATAAACACAATAGTCCCTGTCCACAACACCACTTGGTGTAAGTCAGCCCGTACCCGAGGCGCGGATACCCAAGTCAACACAAAATACGTACTTATGCAAATACAACAGGCCAGATGAAAAGAATAAATACCAAAGTGAACATTTAAGTGATGGTGACGATTTTATAATACCGTCATCGGAACTAATAAAAGGTGACGCTCAAGCAGTCATTGAGAACTTACTTCCTAAAGAAGTTTATAAACACGATATCATTATTTCGTGTCATGGAAACTAAAAAAATACGCCTATAATTCCATATAAATTTATTTTGAGGAAATAACGTAAGCGTAGTACAAATAAGTGCTTATAAAGAACCTCGTCGCTAACCGGTCCCTTTTACCCATCGGTGATCAATGTACTATTGTAAATTCTACATTCAGAATTAATGCGAATGGTCACTGAGATACTAATTAAAATAGCTTTTGCATTGCAATCCGAGTCGGTATCTATCTTCCGAAGGAGAAAGCAATCCAAACAAAACTAATTTTGTTGCTATTTCAAAGACTAAGGCTTTTAATTTGAAGAAATGTAATCGTATCGCCCGTGTTTTGTTCGTATTATTTGTAAGTACAATTACAAAATAAGTAATAATTAAGTACTCACCTGTGCGGCTTCATTGTGAGCTAATAGCATGATGCAATAAATTAGGCCACATGCCGTGGTGTCATGTCCCTGTCAAAAATATAACAATCAATGTGTCTTCTAGATCTTTAATCTTAATACTTGTATACAAAAGGTAAATATGAAAAAGTGGTTAATTAGTGATGATCAGTAAATCCAGTATCATATGCTGGTTTCACAGTCATGTGTTTTGAGCAGTGCCGTCCAGCCAGATACAAGAGGTTGCAAATGTATTAGAATAACACTTACATTTTATCTGATCTTTGAAAAGGCATTTTAGACGGTAACTACTGTCTAAAATTGAGTTCGCGAATGGAAGTTAAAAATGAACTATTTCCTAAACCATGAGGAAATGCATCTTGAGTTCCGTTTCATGCAGACTGTATCTAAAAGAAAACCACTTTTATCGGATTCTTGTTTTTTCATATGAATAACCTTAATATGATGAATACCATTACCTAAGTCATCCTTTGATCACGACTTTTGAAAAGCCGAAACTTCAGGATTGAATATAAAAAAACTAGAAGTCTTATTTAAATGTACGATTGGTGCGGAAGTACAGGAATTAAAAAGATAAAATAATATAATATGCAAACTATTATGTGCAAAGCTAGTTCTGTCCCAATACTTTTTCTACCGCGTATAAAAAACAGCTATGCCCAAAAGAATAATTATGAAACCAGTCCATATATCGATCTAAGCTTTTCTACTTGCTGTGCTTTGGCATATATTCACTTCGATTTTGTAATTATACAAAAACGTCAAAGCTTATGACTACGCGTAGAGTAACGTATAGCCAAGAATTAACTTTTATAACATCCACAAATATGCCTTAACTCACTTCAAACATAAAGGTATCCACCTCCTCTTGAATACCGTGATCATCAATCAAATTATCCTTTTCTGCCTGAATGAGAAGATCTAGCATGGCAGTCCTCTTTCTTTTACTATTCATATTAAACTCATCTTCATCAACATCGTTCAGATTTTCAAATCCATATCGTTCAATATATTCTTTCCTCTCCTTTATTACTTTTTTTGTAAAATTTTGTACCGTTTCTATAGCTTTCTTCTGGTTTTTTCCCTGAGTTGAACGATTGTATATAAAATCTGAATGCAGTAGAATTCTTGTTACTCTTTCCACTAGACACTTTCCTATGTTATGAACGGCAGCTTTATACGATACTCCTTTGTCTGCCATCTCTTCTGAAAACCGAGTACCCATTGCTGTTTCTGAAACATTGAAAACACTATTGAGATTTTAGTTAACCACAAACGACTTTAACCCGTTTTATTAACACGATTACTTGACAGATATAACAAGTAACCTATTGGATCATTTTACAATATTGTTAACAGCGAAAAAATGAGATTAACTCTTTCTAAACATAAAAAATTCGAGCGACATTAGAACCTTATTCAATCCGAGCACCAATCGATCAATAAGGGTGAAGACAACATTTAAGTATTAAGAAAAGTGTTCCATTATTGGCTAGGATGCGACCTACTCGTTGTTTTTTAATCAAATGGAAATTAAAATAATTATAAAACTAAGTCTTACCACAGATGGAGTTGAGAGTGAACTCGGACATAAGAGGCACAAGGTCTATCTTCTGACCAGCAGAAACAGTCAACGCCTCCACCATTTTTCGGCTATTTTCTTCAATCGTCACGGAAAATCTTTGGAGAATGTTGAAATGAAACGCAGGAGTTAAAATCTTTCTACGTTGTTGCCATTTTGCTCCTATAACATTAATAAAAAAATACTTATTAATTAATTAGAACTCCAAACCTTGTAACGAATACGTTATTAGCATTATTTACGCAAAGAAGGATATTTTTTTCTTTTGGTCCCTAAAACAGATAGCCTTAATATACCGATACTGAAGGTAGGTATGCCATCAACGCACTCTGTTCATCATCGTCATACGCTCAAACTATAAAATTGTGTATTTATCTGAGTGCGATTTATCCGATCAGCCAGCCTACAGCAGTGGAAAACTTTCTTACTCTGGTTTGAAAACTGACGCTAGTTTAAAAGTTTGAAAACCTGTCGGGATATCGCAACAAGTATATATAATTAATCATATAAAGCTTATGTTTTTACTACGTATCTAGGGGCGGTTCAGCTTGCGTACGTTAATATAAATATATATTAATGCTATACCTTATGAAGTTTTGATAAAGACAAAAATTCTCCCTTTCTGGCATAATAAACCAACTTTATTTGTTATAAGTAAGTCAAACTTCGCCATTACAAGTCAGTTCAGAATAATTTTTGAACTATTTACTTGATTAACTCACTCTGCGAAGACTTGTACAAAAATTAATAGGAGTACTCTGATATCAATTTTAAAAGAACGTTTTGATGTAAGTTCATACATACCGACGGCGAAGTGCCAATAACACCGAACTGCTAATTTAAAAATAATACACAAGCTGAAAAAAATTCAAGACAAGTTAATAATTAGTTAAAAAAATGTTTATTTATTTTTTAGCTTGATGCGCTTGTAACTGAAAATACGCTTAGGAAATTTCATTAAAACATGCAAATAACGAATTTTAATTCGAAATGACAAAAAGTGAATTTCTCGACGAATTTCTGTTAGGAGATATTTTGGCACTTCGCCGTCGATATATAAAAAACCCTTTTGCACAATCTTTTAGTCTTTCTTTGAATATTGGGTTTAAAACATCGAGTAGCGATTTATCCTCTTATTTTACTTCTGAATATTTAATGAGCATAATTGTTTTTTTTTATTTGTTGTTCGATTGTTCGATGAATTCATTTGATTTACACACGTACAGCGTATATAGTACAATACTAATACACTTTGAAAGTTACATTTATTTCACCAATTATTCGGTGTTTTAAATTGACGGGTTAAACTAACAATTAACTATTCTACTACTATTAGTATGAACTCGGCCAAACTCGTTATCACACAAGCACAGAATACAGAATAAATTATGTATTCTGAGCACACAATAATTTTTTTTTCTATTGAAGTGCGTAACACAACTCATTTCTTTATTTAATTAAACCTAAAATACACATATTCCTTCGAAATTAACTTACCGTTACTGACAAGTAATCCATCTTGTAACCACGGTCTCATAAAGTCGTATATGATGCTTTTACCGTTGTGTTTCGTTGTGGATAGAAGCATCTGTAAAATATATATTATTATATTTTATATTAGGCCAGTCATCCTGGCATTTTTCATGCTTTTTTTCCGGTAGCGGATTTTTCACTATACTTATGCATTTTTCGCTGCTGATTACTATGGTGAGGTCCAAATCTGTCCAAAACTTGTGCTAAAAAAGTTATGGACACTTTTTGGACACAAAATTGTTGACACGTATTTTCAGGAAGAAGTTAGGTCTCGACCACTCGTGAAACGTTTTGTATTTCTTGTACGTGTATATTTTTATACTTGGACATTTCTGTATTTCTGGTTATGTGTAAAATAAATAAAAAAATAATTCCTACTAGGCATAAAAACACTTGAAAAAGAAACAAGTTTTTCGAGAGTATAAATATCAAATGACAAAAAAATGAGAAAACCGGTCAGATAACTCAATTTGTATTTGTGGCCTTTTTATTATTTCATTATGACAGACGTTTTACCTTTAAACACTATGACCATGATACTCTCAAGGTATCATGGTCATAGTGTGAAAATGTAAATCGTTGGTTCATAAAGTAGTCAACGGACTTCGTACCTGGAGAGAAAAACTATGAAACTTTTCATTTAGAGTAAGTTGGGATATTATCGAGGATATATTAAAATACAATCGTAGGATATATTAAAAATGTAAAATACTTACTAATTAATCGATATCTCAAATATAAAAAAATAGCTATAACAAGTGTCATATCATATATTTTGTGATAATCAGGTGGAAAATTTATTAAATTTGGTACAATTTAGAAATCGCAATAATACAAGTTATATTTAAACCGCAACCTCGAGAAATCCGCGGTAACACAAAAAGTATTTACTTAAAACCAGGGTCAAACCATATCTGGGTTTGCGTAACGCTGAATTCCTTTTTTTTTCTTTTTTATTTGTAGGTACGGTTAAAAAATTGAACCTTGTATAGGTATATCATATTAGGCTACATGTTTCTATTTTAAGTTAGACCTCTTGTTATTCGCACCTGTTTGCTATAGCCGTAAGACATCTAAAGTGGTTTTTGTTTGTTTTGTCATATTTTGCAGTGTTTAGTAGGTATCTGTTTTTAATAAGAGTTTTGTTCAATTATTTAAAAACTTTCTTCAATTCAACTATGGTAAGCTCTGACTGAACTACATAAAAATATTGAAAAACTGACCTCTACATCGTCTGGAGTATATATGTTGATGGCAGCGATATTAAAAGCCCAGAATCTATACAACCGTTTCCATTTGTTAGTTGACCTCCGAGTCAATCCGAATATTTTTACTGTAAATATAAAATATTAAACCTGTAGTATAGTATCTATACCTGTAGTATAGTATAATATCTGTTATATTTAAAACCAAAGGTTAAAACTTAATAAACCATTCATTTACGACATCCTCTCTGGTAAATGGAATGTTGATGTCACACGCTAGCATCTACGATTTATGCTGTTTGAATTTATAAAGACCTGCCCACATGGCATTTATCAAGTCACGATCACCTCCCGTGAACGAATTTTTGCAGCAGTTATCAACTTGCCCACAGTTTCCCGCTCATTCAGTTTTATTTTATCAATATGAAGAACTTGGCTAGTTCTCATATACGAATTATTATGTTCGATGGCTAGTTTCTTCCAGCAAGCAAAATTTTAGGAATAATAAAATAAGAAATGACAAGTTACAGGTTTAGAACTTGCGAAGGCTATAATATAATTCGTATATGAAAACTAGCGAAGTCAGACCTAAAGCTACAATATAGTGTCTTAAGTTATAAGAAGAAGTGATTTTTTATGTTGTTATAAATAAATTTCAGGACTGACCATTGAACTTGACACCCATTTAGATCTCTCTTCTTTTGTCGTTGAAGTCAACAACCAAGGCATAGGTATATCATAATATTGAAGTTGGCTCTCATTTCACATTTATGTTTTTGATGGGATATCATTACTCTTTGTACATAAATTATTAGTAGGTACTTATTTATAATATATTTTAATAAAATGATCAAAATTTACCACTTTCTGATTTATTCCTTTGTATTTACCTGATTACCTATGTGTATGCCAAATTTGAACTTTCTAGGTTATCTGGAACTAGGTTAGAGTTTTGATCTATAGGTTAATCAGTGATAAAAATGACGGTTTTTGGACATTAATATCTAAATAACCGTTTGACATGTGTTTATGAAATTTGGAGCACATATGTATCTCGCAAGTATTAATATATAAGCCAAATTTGACACGTTTATGTGAAATAGTTTGTGAGTTATGAGGGAGTCAAAATTGCCTCCTAATGGTTCGTGTTATATTACACAAGGTGCTGCTCGCCAGTTCTGTTCTTGAACTTGGCTTGATACGCTACCGCGTGTCGAGATAAGTGGGAAGAGTGAGTTTGAATCCCACCTGTCACTTGATACAAGTTGATATTTTTTCTAAATAAATAGCTGTATAGTTGTATGTATGTTACTAAATAATGAAACAAACCAGAAACTTTCGTGATCAACATGTACGTATTCATTCAATTTGAAAACGAGCATTAAGCAAACTGAACCATTATATTTTATTAAATGCAATAGTCACATCAATAAAATAAAACATAATCATTTGCTTAAATAACTAGTCAAATAAGAACACTGAAGTTTGATTATACTTTTGTTTGACTAAATCTATAAATCGCCATGTAAATTTATTAGGTCAACTTAAATTACTTACCCGGTGTACCCAGGAACTCCAATGCATTTCCTATGATAAATAAAACATCAGGGCCAGGAATTTTCTTTATTATCCTTGCCCTTTCATTGTAGTTAAAAAATATATGAAGAAAAACAAGGAAAGAGGCAATTATTAACAAAACAAAGAACATTTTAAATAAGCACGTATCTGTTCACAGTACGGACGGTCGTAACTGAGAACCGGAATATACTGGACGAAATATCGGCGCTTGCCACACGACGTAATCTGCATATGACAAAATGCTCAGAACCATGCTAGTAGGGGTCTAGAAAAAGAAGACAACCAAACAGTGCAGACATATATGTGTCTATCTCCCTCATTTAAACTTTGAACGTTGTGCGTATGTCCGAGTGTCCAAGAGATACATGTTTGAGAGATGAGGACTTTTCCCACTACAGTTGCAATGCATGCTCATAACTCGTCAAGTATAAACAAGTGAGAAAAAGTATCAGCAACGCTGCTACTTACAGGGACTAGCAATATATTTTTCAGATGACAACTACTGATGTTTGACAATAATTCTCTCTAAATATGCATTTGATAAAAAAATATATCATTCTATTACTTGCGATTAGATGTTTTATTATATGCCATTTTTATTGTCGTTTTTATGTAACTGTATATTTAAATTAAATTATTTAAAGCAAAAACCTATCTACTTTAAAGAAATTTATTTTGTGAGACCACTCTGTGAGAACTTTTTTGCATACGAGGAACTAATTGTAATTCACTAATAATTATTAGATAAACATATAAATTTAAAATATATATTCAAGACAATTTGGCATAGATTTCGACACTTCCCGCTCCACACAGCGTAACGTGCACCCCTATTGTCAGATGACCGGCACCCTTTACCTCTCAGCTATAGTCTAGGTCTAGGTAAAGTATCTTATGTGAGACGTATCTTATAAGTGACGGTCCAACATATCGAGTTGTATTCAAAAGCAAAAAAACTTACGTTATATTTATACTTACGAAAAAATATTATTTAGTGTGGCAAGCGACGATATTGCAAGTGGATCTACTGTGTAATCCCCCTACATAAAAGAAAAATGTATAGTCAGCAAGAATGCAATAATAATATTTAAAAAGTGGTTTCATTCATTTATTATACTTTAGGACTCGCAGAGACAATTAATATAATTAATTGATCAAACAAATAGATATAGAGAGATATACGAGCGAGGGAGCGACCTTACCTATGAAGCCTCGAGTTCAATATTTGGAAGGAGCTTCCGTTTTGTGTGATGAATACAAGCATTTATACCTAAATTATGAATATTTATACATATTACAACTTATTTCTGTTTAATATGTAGTATCCATAACATAAGCCTTATAAAGCTAGGCTTATTGGTGTGAATATAAGAAATATTATTACTATTCATTACAATCATCGAGTTTAGTGGTAAAAACAGAAAATCCATTCATGATATTAAAATATCTTTTGAATAAAACATCATAACGAAAAGAAACATTAATTTTTAACAAAATTATTAAATATATTTTTTTTAACAGACCATACTTAAGATAATTATGTTTTATATAGGTATAAATGTAATTTTTGATACGCGATTCTTTCCTGGCTATTCGACTCTTCTGACAAATTTTACAAGTACAGGCCCATTATTCCGTAGAACTAGATCGGCACGAATCTGAATGTCAGCTGGCGTTGTAACCGGTAGCAATTCGTATTCTTGCAATATTGCTGCAACTGCTGCCTTCATTTCCAAAACTGCGAACTTTTGACCTAATAGTAAACAGAAGAACAGCAGGAAAAGTATTTTAAATTTTAAAGATAACATATTTTACACAAGGGAAACATTTCGCTTATTAACTCATTCACGGACACTAATTAAATCTAAGTGCTTACAATATGACACAACGCCTTATTCCGGTAAAGTTCAAACAGCCAGAACGCTACAGGCGATATGCCCGTTTTGGCTGTTTGAACTTTACCGGCCTAAGGCGTTGTGTCATATTGTAAGCACTTAGATTTACGGCTATAGGCGGAGTGTCCGTGAATGAGTTAAAAAAAACAAATTGCAATATAAGATGCTTCCTGAGTTATAAATAAATGTCAATTATTTGCTTACCTATACAATTTCTAGGCCCAGCGCTAAAAGGTATATAAGAATAAGGGTGACGTCTAAGACTGTTTTCTGGCAGAAATCGGTCCGGGTCAAACGATAAAGGCTTCTCGAATAGGTCTTCTCTTCGATGCAAATCGTAGATTTGAATATGACAATAAGTCCCAGCGGGAACCGTATAATTACCTGTAATTATAACAGAGGTGTCGGGTCTCATGTATACAAGCTCACAATGTCCGTATAATGGATCTGAAATCCTCCTATCAAAGGAGTGAGTAAGAAGTAACAACCTATTGTTACTTACTACCCTCAGTGGTCAGAGTTTTGCAATACCTGGTATTAATTTAGAGTTATATTAAATATTCTTACGCTGACATAATATTACAACAATACTTCAACTTGTATTCAATGGGCTATTAATGATTAAAGACCGAATCCAACGGCCTATCTCCAGTAACGGATAGTGTTTCCTTAATTGTCTAGATATTTCAGTTAAATATCGGCAATGACAGAGTGGCAAAAAAAGGATGTTGATACCCAAATAAAATTTATTAAGTTAAATGAAATTTTAACTCAATGAAATTTATGTTTTTGTATTTTATGTAACGAGGTTTTCAGTTTTATAACGGTGCTGTACGGTTCCGCGAGGTGTTAACCTGGTGACCAGTAATACAGATTTACCTAGTACAGGTACCAGACTCCCACAATAGATTTGTTTTTTTAATGGGTTCTTATCCAATCAAGCCCGGGGTTCAAGACAGGATCCACAATGGAACGAAGTACTTAGTTCCTAGTTATATTTACTGTTGTTTGGAAATAATAAAGTTATATATTATTTTTATAGTGATCGAGATAAATGTATAGTTTTGTTGCAAATGACTAATTGCCAGTTTTACTTGAAGACAACGGTTCGAGTAAAACTCGAGTTTATTTATTACCACTACTAGCTACTGCATTGTGAAGACCACCGAGACGATTGGTACCTATGCCTATGCGCTATAATTTCTGTTTAAATTCGGATATAGGTAGGGGAATATGTTTGTGTATAAGCAGAAACATTTGTTCCCGAATCATGGTTATTTTTATACATTCATTTATGTATTTTATTAGTTATTTAGCAACCGTAGTACAAGCTGCGCTTAATTCATGACTTAAATAATCGGTGGTGGTATCCAAAAATTATTTATTTAATTTTGAGCACAACAAACCTTGTAGCTTTTTTTAGTTACTTCATCTAACTATTTAAAGTCATAATAGTTGAATGGTCTTTATAGGGAAAGGCGCTTTGTAAAAGTATGTTACTAAAATCAAATACGTACTCAATTTAACAGTAGAGTCCAAAACGCGGCTTATGAAGGATACTGGTGGGTAGAGTCGCAAGGATTCTTTAATGCATCTATCTAAATATTTCAGCTTGGAAAAGTCTTCGATTTTAATTTTATTTCTGTAGTCACCTAGCTCTTTTTTTATTTCAGCTACTATTTTGTCCTAAAAATAATAAAACACTTATAATTATGATCAGGCCATAAATATATACCATAATTGCTGCAAAGTTTGAAGTGTCATTGTCTCAGCTGTAAGACGTCCACTACGAGACGGAAGCCTCCCCTAAATTAGAAGTACGAAGTACAACACTTCGCAAACAAAAATATATAATATACAGAATAGATCAACATGCGGAAAATACTCTTTTAATTATTTTAATTTTACATTATCCGACTTATATACCGAATAATTTCCGCAAAAAAGTTTAGCCAAATCGCTCAATAAGCTGGCACAGATATTGAGTACTAAGTATATTGACTTGTACTAGTCAGCAAATACTGACAAATACAAGTCTATACTTATACTTTGGTATACTAATCCAAATACAGATAAACCAAAAGCAGCCTTAGAAATAACCTTTGTCTTAGTGATACAGTCCCGTTGGCACCTCAAGAAATCAAGTAAAATTATTTTTCTAAAATAGTTTTACTTTATTTCTTGAGGTTTATAGTTTTTTTTTAAATTGTTTTATACGTAGAAAACAATTTTAGAAAAACTATAGAAGTCATAGCTGCCGTACCAATAGACTTCTATTTATTTTACAATGCATGTTAAAGTTGAAATTGTCGACTAAAGTAGGTATGTTTTGTTAATGAAGTTGTATGTACATTAAAATAAACAATCACCTGGCTGCGCTTATTATTCGCTAACAGCATTAGACAAAAGGTCAGTCCAGCCGCCGTAGTGTCGTGGCCCTGTTGATAAGTCGATAAATATAAACTCGCCAACATAATACATTATTGTGATAAAGTCATAATGCATTCTTACTTCAAACATAAACGTGTCTACTTCCTCTTGTATACCAGAACTATCAATTAAACCTTCTTTTTCAGCCGATATGAGAAGGTCTAACATGGCTGTTCGTTTCTTAATGTGTGAGGAGTCATCTTCCCTGTCACTTTCAAAAAAATTATTACCATGCTCACTTATAAAATCTTTTCTCTTCCTGATAACATTTCCGGTGAACTCGTGAATTGTTTTCACATAATTGCTTTGCTGCGTCGCTAGAGATGTGGAGTTAAATACTAATCTTGAGTATAGATAAATTTTAGAAAATCTTTCGACAATCAGTTTTCCGATCATGTATACTGTGTTCTTGTATGTTCTTGCAGATTTTGATGCTTCCTCGTCTAACCGTGTGCCCATAGCAGTTTCTGTCATATTATAAATAAATACATAAAACGTTGAACAACATATATTTACGTTGCTTCTTAGAAGTATAATCCTAATACTCTTATGCTAATAAAGTCAGATACAAATTCCCAATCCTAAAGTTTATATTTTCTGATAAGTAAGATATTTTCCGAAAGGTTTGTTTTTCTCACTAACATTTTTTTCTTCTTCTTTGTAATAACTTCATCCTTGGTTTTAAATTACTTTGTATTTTATTGGTCATTATCTGGGCACATTAACTAGATGATTGTAAATTATATGTACTAGTTAATACAACAAAGTATAAGAATATAGCAAAAACCACAGATCTAACACAAACGACCAATCTATTAGAAGCCTAATTATCTACATTGTTACGTACCTATGGTAATTAAATAATATCGTAATATCTGGTATTGTTATACAGATATTTCTTACACTATAAAACATGAAAAAGTAGTTGACCGTCCCGCGCGTTACCTATCCTATCCTATGCCCTCAGTCGCAACAAATCCAGCAAAATGAAAAAAAATCATAATCGGTTGAGTACTTTCGGAGTTCATTACGGTCAAACACTGTGACAGGAAATTTTTATATGTATAAAAATAATATTAAAACTTATATAATTTACTACTTTAGTATAAATACTTAAATATTTTATCTAAAATAAAAATTGACATACCGCAAATAGAGTTAAGAGTGAAGTCAGACAATATAGGAACAATGTCCACAGGTTTCCCAAGATTTTTATTTAGTTTTTCTACCAAACGTTGACTGTTTTCATCCAGTATTGCATAAAACTGCTTCAAGATTTTGAAATGAAAAGTTGGAGTGAGAATTTTCCTGCGATTATGCCACTTTTTACCTAAAATAAGAAAAAATAAATTTGAATGCCTTCAA
This sequence comes from Calamotropha paludella, assembly GCA_927399485.1. Taxonomy (NCBI): domain Eukaryota; kingdom Metazoa; phylum Arthropoda; class Insecta; order Lepidoptera; family Crambidae; genus Calamotropha; species Calamotropha paludella. The sequence goes on along the minus strand of OV656804.1, from coordinate 13,386,380 downwards.
TCTCTATATATATAATTCTACTGTACGTGTGTGTATGTCACTGAACTCCTCCTAAACGGCTGGACCGATGTGAATGAATTTTTTTGTATGCGTTTGGGAGGCGCCTTGGTTGTTATGGTTAAGATTCACAAATCAGCCCGGCAGATGGCGCTGCAGTCGGCACAGCAACGTGTGGCCGGGTCAGGTAGTAAATAATATAAAATTGGTCATTAGAACAGGCAGCCGCTTATGAAAATACTTATTCTCAGTCAAGTTGATGCCAAACAGGTTAGGTCTATGCTATTTATAAGTTTTCTAAGGTTGTTATCGTTTTTTTCCATTAAGTACGTCCCAATTTGCCAATCTTTAAATTTAATATCAAAAATCTGTTAAATTAGGTATGCTCTCTTTTGTAAAATCGATTAAAGCAAAGAAAGGAAGATTTAAAATTCTGAACTTGTAAGGTAATTTGTAGCATTATTTTGAACTAATTCTAAATTTAATTATATATCTATTATTATCTAAACCTAAATTGGCGCATTTAATGATAGCAATAATAGTTGTCATGAGAATATTACATGTTATCACACCACAATAGATTTGTCTAGTATGATTTATTTGATAAAGTATGTAAACCATCTAAATAAATGCAGTAATTAAAATACTATAAACTTGAATTTTCATCACTTCATGACAGTGTCCTTTAACCTTTACCCCACCTAAAGTAAGTAAAAGTAGATATGAAAAGTGCTAGTAGAGCTACTGCACAAACCACTGTCACCTAGCCTACCTTTTTGTGTCAAGGAAGAAACAAGACTTCCCGCCAGTGATTTCTGACTAGAGTACCTACCCGCTAAAATCCCGATGTACCCTCAATTTGGGTTTGGCCTTAAGTCCGGTGGGGCCATTGTGGCAAAACACCATCAAACCGCTTATATAACCCTATGCTGTTTAAGGGATACGTGTGCTGGAAGACTGTATATACATTTTTTTAACGATTCGACTTAAATATTTGTCAACAAATTTCTTTGGTAAATCTAGAATTTTCCGTATCAGTTAAAACACGAAGCTATTTAATTTTATTATATTAAATCAGAGGCATTAAAGCTACACCTCTATTTCAACTCCTCTACACTTATATACTATGATTGAACCGAACAAACTTACCGCCACTTAATAACAAACCATCTCCCAACCAGGGTCTCATAAAAGAATAGAAATTACTTTTCTCAATATTTTTCATTGATGAAATCACTACCTGCAAAAGTGACTATTCATGTGAATGTACATACTACATAATCATACTTATAATCTATTTAAATGCACGCCTACCTCAATATCTTCTGGGTTAAATATATTTACGGCAAGGACGTGAAACATACAAAATCTGTAAATGCCATTAAATTTTTTGGCATAAATTCTTCCCAAATTGAACAATTCCACTGAAACAAACAAATCATCAATCAAAAATGATAGCTACATGGCAAAATAATGAGTTTAATTCGTAGTAATTCCTTGAATACATTCGTAAATCGCTCTTCTAGGTTTAAAAACCAGGATTCTGCTTGATCCGTTAAAAATCAGTGTATGCAATTTGCACGCATGAGTGCAAATTGCAAAATAGTAGTTATAGTATTTTTATATCTATAAATTTCAGAGCCATCGTCTATGTGAAAATAATAAACGTAAACTTTATTAATTAAAACATTAACTTTTATCCAACTAGTCACTTGTAATTAAATTAACCTGTGTTATTGCTATTCAAATATACCGTTAATTTCCGTAGCGCTATTTTTTTTCCATCTTTCTCCACTCTCTACTTATTTTGTGATTATGCTGTGTCCGTTTTTTTAATTATTCGTTTAATGAAAGGAGGAAACACAGATCCGCAACTATTTTTCAGTTATGAGAAGCATATAGGAGGGAACGTCCTGCCCTGTATACATGTACAACCCTGCTAATTTATTTTCAATAAAAAAACCCAGAGCTACCGCCATCTACGAGGTCTAAGTAGCATTTCCAGAAACGACGATGTATTTCACATGTGGTTTTTGATATCAAAATCTAAAAAAATACCAGTTGCGAATTAACTAAATGAAATTATAATCTTTACTTCAAATCTGGCGGATTGTACATGCAAAAAATCAAGCCTTTTTTTCCCTTCTAATTTTTTACTCCAATGACAAAAATTACTCTTATTTATAAAAACTATGGTTATATAGAATTAATATAACAATGTTAAAGCCAATTTGCGATTGCTCGAATTACAAATAAAATTTTTCGCTTTCATCAGTCACCAGAAAATATGACTATTCAAATATAACTAGGACGAGGAAAATATTTTTTGTAACATTAGAATTTATCATGACAGTGATCAGTGAACGAATAAATAATTAATTATAAAAGGAAAACAATATGTGAGTTTAGTAAAATGCTACGATCTCGAATCCATGCTGAGGCTAAATATGACGGTCAGGAATTTATTTTTCGGATAAAAATATTTTATAGTCACCTGGTGTGGTAATTAATTCCAAAGCATTTCCTACAATGAACACATCTTTTGGTCCTGGTATTTTTCTTATGATTCTAGCATTACTACTGTAGCGTAATAGCACATGTAGGAAACACAAAAGGGCTAGTGTTATTACGAGATAAATTAACATTTTGTTCAAAGTCTACACTGGATGATAAAAAATGCACAACTGAACACAAACACTGAATGCAGCTAGATTACAACTGCGTAAGCGATAAGCGTAAATGCAGGGCATTTATCGTTTCTCATACAAAGGAAGACACATTTTATGTTTTTATACCTTCTGTAATCATCTGTATAACTTCCACGTGGAAGCTAATGTAACTAAGATTTGATATCCATTTTAGTCCCGTCATCAATCAATAAAGGGCGCAATTAGTGTCCTGAGTAATTTATCAGTAATCTAATAAGGAGAACTATTCTGACAATTGAAGGAAAACTATGTTAAATAAAAAGTGAAATAAAAAATATAAATGATTAATGTATTCAGAATTTGAATTTAATTAGAATTAAAAGCTCTATTGCACTGATCGAACATTTATAGTTTCTATGATCTTTTTTGTTTACAGTGGTAATATATAAGATAGACCGGATGATAAAATATCTTGACTAGTTATTCATACGAGTATATCTCCCTTGCTTAGGCTATTTTAATCAAGCAATCCTTGAAACATTATAATATAAGCTTATTATCTATGTTATATCACATCATGTCCTGCAAATAGCATCAAATTTAGAACATTTTCCAAAACTCTTACAGTCGATTCATTCAATGTTTGTTTTTAAGCCAAAAAGAAGGGTGTTATTTCGGTCAAATGGTCAAATCAAACCATGTTTTCATTAGGCAGATTTCACTCCCCAAACCACAGATTACATAAATTGTTCATTGCACACACTTAGTTCTGTAACATCTTTTCTTTTATATTTATTTTAAATTTATTCTAAGTTATAATATCGCACATACGGTGCTATAACGTCACTCATGCAAATGGCGTAATATTTCAGGGGGAGCATTTAAAAATTGAACATCCTTACAACATATAGTTTTTCTCGGCTAAATAAATGAAATAATTAAGCTACAACTTTGAACTTCATTTAAGAGTAAAAGCAAGCAAAGTAAAGAGGTAGAGTAGAGGTAGGAGTATTTTTACCACGTTTTTCTTATCTCACTTTTCTTATTTGTTTGTCTGTCCGGGCAAAAGCTTGCAACTTAAATTTGAGGCACTTTCCGATAAGCTAGAAAGCTGAAACTTTCAGGATAGTTCAGAACCCGATGACAATGCACTCTAAAGCAACTTTCAACTTTCCAGATGCACTTTCAGGTCCACTTTCGGCAACTTTCACTTTTGTATGGGGCTTATCCGATTGTTGCGTAACACATGGTTACTTCGTTGAGTTAATAATTAAAAAGAATAAAATAATTATACTAGATTTAAAAAATCTAAAAATCCCACGTTTTTCAATGTCCTAAAAAGAATAAAATAACCCTGCGGGGCAAAGCGAGGGGCCACTCAAAACGTGGGGGCGCATCTTTACAATAATCGGCATCAATGCATGTCATTCATCTCTTTAAAATCTCCTCTTAGTAATATGCGCCCCCACGTTTTGAGTGGCCCCTCGCTTTGCCCCGCAGGGTTATTTTATTCTTTTTAGGACATTGAAAAACGTGGGATTTTTAGATTTTTTAAATCTAGTATAATTATTCACATACTCAGTTCAGTTTTGTCTGAAATTACATAAGTGACGTTATAGCACCGTATGTGCGTTATATAGCTTAGTTATAAAAAAAGGTACTTAAAGTAATTAACATTATTATTAGTGTATTAAGTGGGTTAATCCCTAAATAACTTGATTACAATAATCATCTTATCACTTATTCATTAATGTACCTTAGAAGGCGTTTTAATCATTCTTCTATCTCTTCATTCCATAGGTTTATAACTATTATTTCTTATAGGTATATTATTATTATTAGGTACACTTATTATATCTTGTCTGTTCCTTCCATATTACTTTTCCATCATGAGATGTTAGCCACCATCTTGATGCATGAGCTGGTAAGTACTTATATGTTTGCATGTTTCCAATTATTGTTGTATCTAAATAAGGCATTGTCATTCACATTAATTATAGCTCTTAGATTTTTGCAATTTTTATTATAATAAAATTTTTGATTACATTGATTTTGTTTCATTTTATTTTTTATCATGTCATTATCAAATTTATCAGGCACTTAATGATTTTCTAAAAATATAACCTTATCTTTCAAATTTCTACTAAATAATAATTGAGCAGGTGAGTAATCTAGATCAGTTAACATAGTATTTCTGTACTCAAAAAGTAATACATTAGGATCGACATTAGTTTTACCAGATTTTTTAAAATGTTTTTACATATTGTAACATTTTTATATATTAGTGTAAATAATATCATTTATGCTGATGACATGGTGCTGCTCGGTCCAACTGCGAAATCAATCTGCGAAATATTAGGAGTATGCAAAAATTATGCAGTCACACATGGTCTCATTTACAATGTAAAGAAAACAGAATATATGGTTTTTGGGGACGTCGGCAAATGTCCCGATAATTATCAACCCATCACCCTTAACGGCTTGCACATTAATCGGGTGAATAAATTCAAGTATCTGGGACATTTCGTTGCCGACGACCTTAAAGACAATTTTGATATTGAAAGGGAGCGCAGGCCGCTGGCAGTTCGTGGTAACATGTTGGTTCGCAGATTTTCCCGATGCAGCACTGAAGTCAAAATCACGCTTTTTAAAGCATACTGTCAACGTTTTTACACGGGGAGTCTATGGGTTAATCATGCCAAAAGGTCGCTTGATGCCCTGCGGGTCTAATATAACAATATCTTCAGGTTGTTGTTGGGACTGCAGCGCTTCTGCAGTGCGTCAGAGAAGTTTGCACATTATCACACTGATGGCTTTCATGCCATAATTCGCAAAAAGACAGCATCTTTGATACGCAGACGGTGACCGATAGGTTCACTTCACCTTCACTTCACACAAGAATGGTACGCAGGATGATTTAATATATTGGCTGTTACTAACACTAGTAGTTAAGAATTGTGAAATACTAACCCCCCCTCTACCAGCCGACCCAAAATTTTTAGAAAATTCACCCAAAATTCATTTCTTATCCGATTCTGATCTTGTTTTCGATTATAGCTAGCAGGGCCTCTAAGGCATCTTTTCCATATTTTTAATTGAAAATTCATTCACAATTTTCCGAAAAATAAGCATTTTCCTAAATTTTCCTCAAAAATTGACTTAATTTCACCTCTTTTTCATGTACAACTTTTTTCTATTTTAACCAATTTTCAATTTGATTGTGTTTTATTGTTTATCTTGTTAATTCCTAACTTTCATTTCGATAAGTTTTCTCTATATTTCTTATACTTTTCGAGATAAAAATTCTTGAAATTCACCCAAAAAACACCTCTTTTTGCACATAATAGAAAACCTTATATTTCCGGATCCGTTAGAGATATTTCAATTCTGTTTGGATATCATTGTAGTACTCTGTTAGAGCTACATTATATTGTTGGACCAATAAAATTCATTACTAAACAAATTTTTTATAGTCGATTCAATTTTCACTTTTTCGTCAAAAAAAATCCTAAGTTTGAAACCCATATAAAACTATAAATTTAAGTCAAAATTTTCTTTTTCTAAATTTATTTTCGTAGATCTCGCTAATTCCTAACTTTTACTTAGACAAACTTTTGCCACATCTCTCATAATTTTCGAGAAAATAATTTTCAAATATCTCCCATAAAATACCCCTTTTTTATCATAATTGAAAACATTGTTTCCCGAAATATAAAAGACTTTTATTTCTGTGTAAAGTTTATTGTAGTACTCTTATAGAACTACAATATATGGTTGCATTGATCAAATTCATTAATAATTAAATTTTTTATCATCATTCCAAATTTCACTGTTTTCACTCAAAAATTCTTTAAGTTTGAAACTCCTTCAAAATCACCAATAATAACATTTTGATCTCTTCTTTTGTTGTTTAGGATAGTTCTCAATATAATATACACTTTTTGTAAATACTTTTTGTTTCCATCTATAATAGTTTTTGTGTTATATCATTTTAAAAATCTTTTAATTTTCGATAATTCAGTTTGAAAAATTTCTTTTTATTTTTTTTTTATTTTATATTAATCTTATTAACATTTGCATTTCTAGGCTTACTTTTGCATTTTAATATAGATAATAGTTCAGATCTTTAGATTTTAGTCTTAATTACATAGGTATCTGTAGAAAATCTCACTCTTATAGTCGTAAGATAGTCCTAATACTAAATATTTTTCTGTTTTAACTGAATATAATTTTAATTCATATCAAACATGGATTTCCAACCGCAAAGCGCATCAAATAGAGCCTTAATGGACTACATTAGCGACCCAGAGTCTGATGACTTTGATGATATAATTAACCCATCCAACTCATCTCATGTACGTCTGCACTATGACGATTCCTTAATACACCAAACTCCACAAATTGCATCTTCACGGGAGTCCTTAGCATCTAAAGACCCCATTATATCTGATGACCCATTATCACACCCACAAACCATACAGCTTCGTCAAACAGTCAAAGCATGCCTGCATCCCAAACTAAAAAAACTAGAAAATCCAAAAGTAAAGTGGCTTCAAGTAGCTCTCCCCAACTTTGGAGGCGATGTATCCGGATTGGCGAAACAACCCTTTCAAAGACACCATATATGATATATATATACCTCTCTTTCCAAAGTTCCAACTTTATTACTAAGCACTAATAGTGTAACGCGCGAAAACAGAACAGAAGCAATAGACAGTGTATTGAAAGGCCTGGACACTGTTATCGAGGTTTTCAAAAACCTAAACACCAACTCTAACCAACCCGATGAACAACAACCTCCGGCACAGCACCGGTGCTGCAATCCCTGCATCACCTCCGACGACATTAAACAAATTGTCCAACAGACAGTTAGGACAGAATTAGGAAGGGTTGCCCAAACGCGCCCTCACACTGTAACGTCGACAACGCAACCAACTTCGTACGCACAGATGGTGGCCGCCCCAAAAAGGCCTGTACAACGCCGTATACCGGACCCCCAGCAACCGGCACTGATTGTCGCCAGTAAGGCTGAGGGGGCCCCCCGCGAGCAAACAGTTAAGGCCCTCAAGCAAATCATCAACCACAAAGAAACTCAGTACACCGCTGCCAAAGTTGTTAACCTATCTAGGGGCAAAACCAAAGTCGAATTCGACACCATCTCCGACATGAAGGATGCCCTTAATAGGATTAATAACGCCCCCACTTCTCTTGGGGTGACAGCGGTGGAGGAGAAAAAACTGAAACCTATGATAATAATCAAAGGCATTGCCTCCGACAACAACAAGGACGATCTAATCCCTACCCTACTTCAACACAACCCTGAGTTAGAAAATACCACAGAGGCAGAAATTAGCCTACGATTTATCAACAAGAACAGAAATTCTAATCTGTACAATGCGGTCATGTCGGTATCCCCTCGTGTTTGGAAGATACTGACCAGCCTGGTCCGAGTTAAAATTGATTTCCAAAGGGTACATGTCGACAACTTTTCACCTTTCAAACAGTGCCGCGGCTGCCACGGCTTTGGTCACACGCAGACCCATTTTAGGAGTGAACGGCGCTGCGGACACTGCGGTAACAATACACACACCAACGAAACATGTCCTCTTAAAGATGAAGCCCCTGTCTGCGTCAATTGCGAAACCCACAACATCAGATTTAAAACTCTGCAAGACACTAAACACTCTGCATTTTCAAACATGTGCCCCAGAGTTCGGGCTATGCAGCGCCGTATCGACGCAAAAGTCGATTATGGCTATGAAAACAACTAATCCCAATAATTGCTGTTGTAATACACACATTTCATGACAATAATAAAATAAGACTTAACATTAACACTCATGATAAACAAGAAATTCTAAATATTAAACTCTAAATCAAATATACCAAATTAAATAAATAACTTTATGCCAAAAAATTATCGTATAATATTAAACATCTTTATAAGTATACATCTACTTTAAGCTTCAAATGAAGCGGCATTTTGTCTATCTTCTTCTTTATTCGTTTTCTTTCTTTCCTATCAATCCGTCACTCTGTCTTTCTGATTTCTTTCTCTCTTTCAGTTCTTGCTCTTAGGTAATAGGTATCTCTAGCCTTGACCCGAGGATGCAATAACTTTTACAATAATAAGAGTCCCATTTTGAAAAACATTCAAACAAAATCTTGAAACAGTCTATCTGATTTTTAATAAATAAGTAAAAAATAAATAAAACCCCTCTACCTCAGCAAGACCTTTTGGGCAATGAGGGCTACTAGTAACTCACATAACATTAATTTCCTTTAGGTATTCTTAAACTCATAGCTATTGTATGGATTATTGTCACACATTATCTTATTAGGATACCCATGCATAGAGAAATTACATTAGATACCTTAATTAATTGGTAACAGATTTTGACTTTATCTTATAAATCTCAATCCATCTAGAGAAATAATCAATGACCACTAAGTGTGATATTTCTTTATATTCCATGACTAGCTGATCCGGCCACGCGTTGCTGTAGTATGAATTAAAAAAAAAAACTATCCTATCTCTTGGTTGGTTGGTATTTATGTGTAATTGGACCAAATTACACATAAATACCAACTTTCATCAATATCGGTTGAGTTACATTGTGACACTGGATTTTTATATATTAAGTTGAAGCTCGCTCTCGGACCTCACGCCTTTTTATACCCTACCGCCGCGACCCGTGTCGAGCGCGGCAACCGTTACACAAAAATAATCCTTATAGTATGATTCAGTATTCACGTGCGACGGCGCGATGGATTATTTCATGTAGGTATAAGTTTGGTGTTTCTATACCGATTTTTATGATTCTTTTTTTATTGAATAGGTAATAATGTTAACTTTTTTAAATTAGGGATGAGTGAGAGTATTATAAACGTAAGAGTAAACAAATATAATCAGAATGCTCCGAACTGCTAAGCTGTCAGGAGTTACACGTGTTATTGTGAGTCAACCATAAAAGATAGACATATGCTGTTGCGGGATATTTTTTAGACAATTTTATGTAGAATATTTTCGTCATACGTGATTTCTATGTAACTTTAATCATTAAGGCTGCACACGCGACGGAAGCTTAAAAAATGGAGTAACTTCTCCCGTTTTCCCAAAATTTCCCTTTACTACTCTGCTCCTATTGATTGTAGCGTGATGAAAAGTATACTACAACCTGCCCAGGAGTAAGAAGAATAATTGTACCAAGTTTCGTTAAAATCCGTCGAGTAGTTTTTGTTTCTATAAGGAACATACAGACACACAGACAGACAGACAAAAATTTGACTGATTGCATTTTTGGCATCAGTATCGATCACTAATCACCCCCTGATAGTTATTTTGAAAATATATTTCATGTACAGAATTGACCTCTCTACAGATTTATTATTATTTATTTATTCGTTGTAATGAATAGGCATGCTTATAATTGGTTGATTACAAGTTTTTGGTCTTAGTTCTAAACATGTGTTACAATTTTTTTATATTAATAAAATTGCTTTGACATATTAGGTCAGTATAAAAATTTACGAGCTTTTCTGCGAATTTTTTCAATGCCTTCATGTACTCTATGTAGGTTCTCTAAAAATCATTTTCTCAAACTAAATGGTACTATTATTTTATCACCAAACATTAAAATTCCATTATTAAATGACAAATAATTTTTAATTTGAAAATAAAGTTTTAATTTATCACCTACTTTAGAAGGCCATTTATGATTCAAATAATGAGCGACTTTACTAAAAAAGGGTCATTCTTAGTTTCTTGAATTTTTAATTGTCTTTCTTGCGTCTGAGTATATTATAGTATGAGTATATTATTATTCTACTTATTATTTAAGTAGCTACCAACAGGCAGAAATAAGATGGTATACACTCGATTTTAAGCGACCTACTAGTAACGATAGCATTGCCAATAATGTGGTTAAATATGTTGATATTCTAACAGATGTTGATTGAATTTAATTATAGTCTCTTAGCTGTTTTATCCGCAATATGTTTTGTAATAGTTGTTCTACCTGGGTACTGCTTAATTAATAAGTCTTTGTCTCATCCTACCATAGTTTACATTGTAAACAGCGTCAACACAAATCATATCTCCTTTAAACACTACAAGTCTTTTAGTTTATTTTAATTTAAAAATATTTGCACAATCATAAAATCTGCACAGCTATTGCGATTGTTACATCACTCATGGTTGCTGAGGCCTGAATGTAAATTGTTAAATGTGCACACGTATTTTTTGCGCGTTTAAGTTCATATTCGTATGATAGACCGTATAACCACGAAAGTAAAGGGATTCAAAATCTTATTGCAAAATATCGCGAGTGGCGTTTGCAAACTTATGACAAAACATACACTAAACCCTCTAAAATGAGATCATGTCGTACCACATTAGAGTTCAGTGTAAATCGGCGATGAACGGCACAAAGTCGATCTCCTCACCCGTCCTTCCTTTTAATTCCTCCACCATTCGAAGACTGTTTTCCTCAATTGTGACCAAGAATTGTTTCAAGATGTTGAAATGGAACGACAGCGTTAAACTCTTGCGGCGCCGCTGCCATTTTGTACCTTTCAAGACAATCATTATTCTCAGGGGCATACTCTTCGAGGTCGAGGCATCTCACACTTCTCTACTTGTAATAACTTAGCCCTGTATATTGCGACCGGCGGAAAGAAATATTTAGTTCATACACGAACTAAGATATTTGTAGTAGGTAACATTAAAATTATAATATTTGTAACATTAGTAAAACATATACGATGACCATTAGTCATCCAGTGATCACGTTAGGATTAACAAGAACAAGAATAAGAAAAAACGCGTCTTTTATTCGGTAAAAAGTATTATTTAAATGTGCAGTAAGCGCGGATGCGTAAGAACTCCAAGATGTTTGTATGTCATCTTCGGAACCACTGGTCAAATAATTTTAATGATACTACTATCCTCATTAAATCACCAAACTCGCTTTGGAGCGGCCCGGTATGCGTTATACCTAAGAAAAGGACGACTCCGTGAAATAGAAATGGCGAATCGTCATTGATTAATGATTACAGACGGCTAAAAGTCACCGTTAATGAAACTTTTCTTTTTATTCTATTACCGAATCATTAGTCCAGCTAAGCCATTCTAAGCTCCTCCTGATTACTTAATAAAAACTTTTAATTGTTATCAATACTAAGGGCACTTCAGGACACCAAGAATTCAATAGAAGGCCCTTGCCATGTTCTAGAGGTTAATGAAACCGTACTATCTAGGCTTTAAGGTATTTATTGCTATGTATTGTTTCACATATATAAAAATCAGACGAATGACGAATGAACTCCCGCGGCAGTACCGAAATTTCAAAAAGATAATCATGACTTATCTATTGCTGGTAATGCAGGCATGAAGCGGATGCTTAGCCTTATCAACACTTTTGGAAATCAATGCAGCCTGATATAAAAAACCATGTAAAAATGTTATATCATGCCGAAAAATCCTTAGGTATATCTAATAAAACTCCCATGAAAAAACCGCCATTATTACTAGGTACTTTGAGATATGCTTTTTTTGGATATAGTCAGGACATTGCTCAAAGCTGATTTACAAAAATTCAGCTTCATTCTCTTCAACACATTTCAAGAAGATTTAACTTAATTCACTTCAGAATAAAACACTTTTTTACGGATTTTTGCGCATGTTTTATTTTATATTTAATCCTGACGTTTCGACTCCTTTACAGGAGCCGTGATTCACATAATTCACTTGTTCGTATCCTCTTCGGTTTGCCTAAAACAATCTCAAAACTAGTAACTAAATAATAATTTCATTTATTCAACGGATGCTTTACTACCCCATCATTACCAGACAAACGGAGCTTTAGAGCGTAGCCACGCCATTCTCGAGGGATAACTGAAGTCCTTTGTAAATGACAATCCAAATTATTGGCACTGTTATTTAGCCACTGCTTTACCAGCCTACACTATTACCCCACATACTTCTACTTAATTTCCCGCCCGTTATAGCGCTCAAGTTATAAGCCCGTCATTCCAAATTCTCTATACGAATCGAGTAGTAATTACAACTATTATGAGTATGTTATGTGCAAGCAATACTTAATGCGGTTCAGTAGAGAAAATTATATTAACAAATGTTCATACAAAAAGGGCAACAATGGTGAACTTAAACACCACCATAGGCTCCAAAAATCATGGTCTCTTATTTAGAGGCGTCCTTATGAAATAGTGAACATATACGGTAAATTTAAAGTTACCCTAAACATAAATCGTAGAAACTTCAAATATCACACTTGCGAACTTTGCTTTGCGAAATCACATCGTAGATACTCTCAAGATTGTATCTTTCCAGACTATTATAGAACCCCTGTGTTACTGAGCCTTCTACGACCAGCTATCTTGCTCAGCCCAGTGATCTACTTCGATCTGGAGTAATTGTGATCTATGATATCGACTCCATCACCAAATTAATTTCCACAAAGATATCAATATTATTATTGAGCCGCATCTAAACAATGTAGAATATCTATCACCGATGCTACAAAATATGATTCTACAATTGCAGAAAAAAGAGAATAAGAATTTTACAAACTTATAAAATGATTGATAACACCTTTGCTCGTAAATCTGATGTGATTCCACCGGTTTTAAATATGTAAAGCGGGTCATAAAAAACGCGTGTGTTACCAAAGCAAATAGTTAAGTTATAGTCCATACAAATTCCATAACAGTATTATTTGCCAATTCGCGCGCTGTTGCTATTCAAATTTCGAACTAATCCCCGATCGATAAAATCGCGGGAAAGCAACAGTGTACATTCACAGATTGAGTTTATTTAATAATAATAACATAATTAAAAAAACAACTACAACTACGTATCATTTTCATTATTGGAATTTCACTGTTTCAATAATTAAAAATGAAAAAAAATTTTTTTTTTTTCTGTTTCCTCGCAAATGTGTTAAAAACGTCGTACGATATACGTGCGTATTGGTTATAACATCACCATAACGCACTAATATCGTAATATACTATTACGTAATTAAATCAAGTATCAGTACTTTCAACTCCACAATCACTAGGATCAGAAACAATAAATCAAACTTAAATTCATAAATAATAATTTCAATTTGATATTATCTCTAATTAGAGATTATGTAGTATCAATTACAAAGAATCACCTAATATATATCTCAAAGGTAAATAATTGTTTAAATATCATAGAAAGTATTCCTTCAGCAATTTCCAATTTCTTAGATTTTATTTTCAATCCCATCCTATTCGCAAGGGCAAAAACTTAACACCCCTCAGTAAACCCTACTAACTTAAGAAAAGAATTATCTAAGAATCACCATGTTATGTGCAATAGATTAGACTTTAAAGTTCGTTAAACATAGAAACCATATTGATATCTCTAAATTGACATTCTTCTAATTAACATTCTAAGTCGTATTTACTAGTTAAAAGGAAAAATCACAAATAAAAAAAAATATCGGGAGGTCACATTAAAATGGACTATTATATAATATAAACCTAAATATTCTAAAAATTCGTTATAAATGAATACATTAATAATCTTAAACTGCGTACACGCTAACTTTTACTCAAAAGTAAACCATCTTGTAACCTCGGCTCCAATATCTTAATATATATAAATTACGTGTCACGTTGTTTGTCCAAGATGTCCGAAACTACTTAACCAATTTTGATCAAACTTCGTAACTATCTGTTATTTGATCTAACTTAAAAGATAAGATAGGTTTTACTCAGAGGCACAATTAACCGCCCACTTACATTTTTCAGTGTAATTTGAAAAAATAATTTTTGAATGATTTTTTTTCTTTACAATCTAATAAATTGGATAATTTAAAATGAAATAAGTGAAAAAATTCAGTTGCTGTTGCTTTAATTTTTTTAATTTTGAAAAAGTGTGAAATTACCGTTTAACGAACAAAATTAAAGGAGGTGAAAACAAGCTAAAACTTTATGTTTACATTAAAAACCTAACTTTTAATAATGAGTATTGCCTCCTATGGCTCTTATGACTTCTTCCAGTCGATTTGGAAGACCATCCATAAGGTCTTGAATATCTGATTGCGCTATATTCTCCCACTCCTCCATCAAGGTAATCTTCAACTCATTAATGGAGGTAGGAGCGGGAATCCGACTTCGTACCCGCCTTTTGATATTCTCCCAAACGTGTTCGATAGGGTTTAGGTCTGGGCTCGGAGCTGGCCATGGTAGCCGTGGTATACCCACAGCATCAAGGTACTCCGTAACCGCTCTAGCGACGTGAGCACGTTCGTTTTCGTGCATTAAAAGAAATTCTTCTCCATTAAATGGGGCAAAAGGGATAACATGAGGTTCTAAGACCTCTTCCACATACCTCTGAGCATTTACACTGCCTATTTCAAACAAAACCAACTCTGTACGAGCCTCGTAAGAAATTCCACCCTATACCATTACTAAGCCACCTGGGTAGACCACTGTTTCGACTACAGCACACTGTGCAAACCGCTCACCCGGCCGTCGATACATTTGCTGGCGTCTTTTAGGACCTCTTAAAGCTACTCTCGACTCATCAGAGAAGAGAACGCTCTTCCATTGCTCCATTGTCCAATTTCGGTATTGTTGAGCAAATCGAAGTCCAGCTCTCCGGTGCTCTATGGTCAACGCGGGTACTCGAGCCGGCCGGAAACCAGTCAAATTACGCTCTGCAAGCCTTCTTCTTATTGTTCTAACGCTAACACTTACATTTGGTACCTCAAATAGGCGATTACGAGCCTCCGGAGTCGTAGTGAAACGATTTCTTAAAACATTGGATACAATGAAGCGGTCATCTCTCTCAGAAGTGCACTTTGATCGACCTTGTCCGGGTCTTCTGGTGTAAGATCCAGTTTCTCGGTAACGTCGGATGACAGCTCGTATCGTGTGTCGAGGAAATCCCAGCGAACGGCCTATACGACGCTGGCTATACCCAGCATCGGAAAGCGCCACCGCTCTAGCTGCATCAACTGCACCCAATGGCATTTTACTGAGTAAGAAGCAAATGACAAACTCTGCCACAACTTAAGAACAAAGAAATTTGTTTGAAAACTTTACAAGCAACAGTTTATGTACGTGCAAAAGAATCAGTTCGAAAATCAATATTCGACTGAACTCAATAAAAGTGTCCCAGACTTGAGGGTATCTTTAAAAAAGGGTAATAATTCGCTTATTTTATCATAAACTAACCACTTAACAAACTGTCATTCAACGTCATAAGCTTTTCGTTATTATAAACAAAGTTATGCCTCTTTAGCCGGGTGGGCGGTTAATTGTGCCTCTGAGTGTATAACATAGCAACGCGTGGCTGGGTCAGCTAGTAGTGTATATATATATATATATATATATATATATATATATATATTTCCCTTCTCATTATGTTTTCTGCTGTGCAGAACTTTCTGTAAAGTCGACATCCGATGATTAACCTTTAAACGCAATACCTAACCTTCGGAAAAATCTGAAGAACTAAAGTCAAGAATCCTGCAACTCCAACAGAGACTTAAGTGCCAGATCACGTTCTCGTTACTCGTTCTCGATACAGATTTTTATGAAGATTTGTAGTTCCTGATGGTTACCCCTAGGGGCGCTCATACATAATTCCATAGTAATATTTTACGCAGGCTGTATCAAGTATTGACGTGTAAACTCACACTTATGTCTCTGTTAGAATTAACAATACATTTGAATGAACATTAGCAGGAGGCAGCAATGAACGGTAGCAGACGTTACCTATATGTGACACCAGTCATGTACGTGACTATGGCTAGTGACTATTTTATTTATTATTTTAAAATACTCAATGACAGGAGATGAAATAATTGAGGTATATTATATTTCATTTTTTTTAATATCCGTGTTAATTAAGAATGACATTCCCTGACTGACAGTGCATGAGGTACATTATAAAAGGTAAGACAGTAAAACCGATTACCTCAACATCATCAGGGTCATAAATAGCTACAGTCCCAAATGGCCTCCCCATCACCAGGAATGATATAATATTTCATATTTTTGGTCATACCTCCAAGGCAGTTGGAAAGCTCAACTAAAAAAAGCAGTTATAAAAATTATTTCGATAAATAATGCAACTTTAAAAAGTATTTAAAAAATGTTATTTAAATTATAATTATTAATATAATAATAATTTGATCTCCATAATTGTTTGTAAAAGAAGAGTTATAATAATATCATTTCTTGTCCGCACTGTGGTGACTGTGTTAAGCGAATTAAGTTATTCGTAGATATGCAATATTCATCTAATTTTAGCATATGAGTATTCAAGTTATTCAGGTTTTACGAGTGTTCTGAATATTCTACAAATTTAAAATAAAACAGGTTAGCGTATTATGTAATAGTTAACATACAATATAAAAAAAACTTGAACCGTATGTTTGTGTCAGAAGCATAAGCATTTTTAGATAATGAGCATCTAATTTTAGTTGAGATCAGATTTTTTTTTTCAAATTTGTATTAAAGTAGAACACAAAACTGATTTAGGTGTTTTTAGTTTTGCAATAAATGCATCCAAGATGTCGTCCATGAGATGATATTTTAATGCCCACGAACTCCACTTTGGTTTATGGTATCTATACATATAAATAAAATTGGAGTGTCTGTTTGTAATATTGACATAACCGTTTTTTACTATATGCATATGAATATATATATGGTACATACACCAAAATAACATTTTTTACAATTTTTGTCTGTCTGTCTGTCTGTTTGTTCCGGCTAATCTCTGAAATGGCTGGACGCATTTTGACGGGACTTTTTTTGGCAGGTAGCTGATGTAATAATGAGTAATTTAGGCTACTTTTATTTTAGAAAAATAATGTTGCAATATTCCACGCGGACGAAGTCGCGGGCGGCCGCTAGTTGTTAATAAAATTGGGAAGTCAGTAAACAGGTTATTGGGTCTGGATCCACCTCTATCAAACTCAACAACTTTTCATCTGTTCTTGTATGTTTTTTGTTTCTCAAATTTTTATCAGAGTATAAAGTATTTACGTTATCGTTTCTTTCGCTCTGATAGTTATTCTATCAAAATGTGACAGAAAAATTGACAATAATAGACAGTCGTTATCAATAAAAACTTAAATTAGAGGTTAAATAAACGCTATGTATATAGGGGCATATGTATCTTCCCGCTTATTCTCTCTAATTGATTCTCATCGAGTACTAACTATTTATAAATTACTCGGACAGCTCTTCCGAGGAAAGGGGTGACTTGTTTCTTCCGGAAATGACTCTAGCTGACTTTTAAGCAGAACCTGTATTTCAGCTTTGCTTCAATCGACAGTTTCTGATGAGTCTATTTTTATCATTGATATAAACTTGTGAGCTGTAGCTGTTGCTTAAAATAAGAACTTACTCTATGTGAATCAATTATTAATATGTCAGAAAATGGACTCAATGAAACAAAATGGCACAAGTTGAAACAAAATCATCAGAAATCATTCTAGCAATAACGGCTTTATCTAAGGGTAGATATGATGGCCACTCCAACTCATAAAGAAGTTAAAATTAAAGGCCCTACTGTCCACCGAAACGTTCTCAATTGCAAGACCCCATCGTCACCAATGGACATAACTAAGGTCATAAATCTCATCAATGCGATGAGCAATAAATGGTTTATAAAAACGCATATCGCTACACAGCCAGCCGATTTATATCAAGGAGTTACCTTGATATTCGTCTAGCTAGACATATCTAAGTGAATGTCATAAATATGTCTTAAGTATGAGACTGCGTCGCGCTTCGTTCGCCCTTTAGGAGGTGCAGATTTATTTTAGACAGTTATGGCAGTTAAATGTAAGGGAGTACATGCGTCCGATTAACCGAAACGTAAAAAAACACTGAAAATTGTGAGTTTAATTCTAACTACATGACCTGCGGTGACTTCGATTCAGTTGCCGCGCCACATTATGTTCAACTAAAACTGCTGTGTTCGGTAAATTAGCCGAACAGTCATTAATAACAGCGCGAGCATTTTCAGAATTATCATTATCATTGTCGTTCGCGTTTAAATTTTTCACGAACTGTCACGATATTTTCCATGTACTGCCCGTACATGGATTCGAATATACGCCAATCACCATTAAAAACATGCGATACAGACTGAGTGGTTCATTGGGACTATCGTGCCATATAAAAAATTGAACGTTTCTCTCTTGTTGTCGAATACGAATATGGGGAAAGGTTTATGTTGATGAGTGTTTGGTAAATACCAAATGATACTTACAATAGGCTGAACATGTTTCGGCATAATGTTTTTCAAACATCACGTGCATATTTTGTGTATATACTTTAGCGTAATGATATTAGCTCTCATCTTATTTCCAAGCGATAGGAACCCTGAAAAAGCTGATTTAAGTAATTGATCATCGATAACAACCCAGTTTCAAAAACTCGGTCGTTAGAGGGTGTGTTGTCTTAAAGAAATTTTAGTGCATGTTTATCAGAAGTATTGCGATTATCCATCTCACTAATTCCTATCGAATTAAATTAAAAATAAACTCTAATACAAGCAAAGTTTAAGGACATATTACTGATCGACTATGGACCTTGATCGACTATGTGTATCTGTATATGTAGATTTGAGAAGTCTTACTCGAAAAAACCGTACAACACCCACCCTAAAGTTGTACGTGCGACAACAGATTGAGACCCACCTAAAATAATGAAATATTAAACAGATTGCACCTCATAGTTACACAAAACATGAGCCACATCATTCAGGTAACTGTATCTACTAACATCTCCTCTATTTACAGGCAGACGATTACGAATTAATTATTACAAGGTAGCTTTGTAATAACGCAACTTAATATTTTGTACAATTTCAACCAATTATGTCCAAATCGACATATTCTACGTTACAATTCCGTAACAGGCTTCCTATTCAATAATACAATTTGTCAAAAGAATGGTCTGAATCTAAGATCGGTATGTGTCAAGGTTCTTTTCCAGGTCTGATTTGTATAAAAAAATTTTGTGTTTATATTAGCGGCCTTTTATACCATAACTTATAATTTTCGCCACGCAAAAATAAAATCTATGGAACTTTTGGTTAGACTACTCTGGAAAACTTTATTTTCTTATCCCACTGCCACCTGACACTAACAGATAGTTAAAGAAAATTGACACATTTGATAAAGTTATGTGCATTCATGCAAAACAAACATTTACTAAATATTTTAATAGGTGACAATCATGATGAACGGGCAGCAGCGTTTTCCCAATTATGGTCCTTTACTGCGATCTCCGACACGCCTGCTAAACTTTAGAAAAGTTCCTAATTTCCATGACAGGCTTCCGTCCACCTGTGGATAATTTTCGGCTGGGATGATCATAATAATGAAGCCAAACTTGATTGGTAATAAAAAAGGTAAAAATTATTGAAAAAATGTTATACTAAACTCATACAAAATGATACATTTTTATTTAATAATGTTATATGAGTTTAATAATAAAATAAAAATACCTACATTAACACACTGTTAAACATTTTAAATGTTATGTAACATAAAGTCAACTATTATATATTCTTTTTTTATTATATTTTGGTTATATAAGCATTTAATTGCTTGAACTTATATTCCGAACAGCGACGGGTTACATGTTAATTTGCTCATATATTGATAACTTATTTATTATTTATTAATGTGGAGCCCGCTTGGTGCGACTGTAGTGATCCTACTTTCAACACCATAGCTTCTGGGTTCGAATCCTGGTAGGGATTATTAGGGATATCTTTGTCTCATACAAAGAATGTTTTCCCGAGTCACGATCGTCTATACAATATTAGTTATTTAGTACCCATAATACAAGCTCTGCATAGCTTGGTACTAAATCATTTGAGTGAGTTATTCGGAATTTATATTTTTTTTCTTTGTTTGTAATATTATATAATTTCAAACTGAATTTTATTTATAAAGAAATTAAACTACTTTCTCACTAAAGACGCAGCGTCAATATGGAAAAATATTATATATTTTTCTATATTGACGCTGCGGCAAAGGCTTTTTGTTTCACAAAGGAAAGAGTTTAATCATTTTATATTTATTAGTATATTTTAAAAATCTTGATGTAAGTACAAATTATTTCATGACACGACGGATGACCTTGTATATTTAGTTATTTGTGAGTAGAGATAGAGGTATAAAGCAGAGAGATAATTATTTTAATCATGGATGTCTACATGAGCCTGCCTATCTTTTTATACCACATCCTTATTTATAAAGACATCACAACGACATAATATATAAGTCAACCCCCATCGCGAAATGACATATGTATACGGACAACAACAGTACTTATCAAAAGATCCTACGTAATCAAGTATTTTAAAAGATGATAGCTAACATCCGCAAACTGATACTAAATTATCAAATGAACATTACTAAAAACTGAAAAATAGTAGGATTCGCAAGAAACATTTGTGTTTTGAATTAATATGTAAATATATAAACAAAACGCAGTGACCAATGAAAAATAGGACATCGATATTATGGAAAAAATGGCGTATTCTCAGCTAATAACACCAAGTTTTTTTCAGATTAACATATACTTAGTATACTGTGCTTAAAAAATACTACAATAATGCATATTTTTCTACTTTTCTCTTGGCATAAACTTCACTAGAATTGGATGTGTGGTTCTCAACACGACGTCGGCTGTGATCTCTATGTCTGAGTGGCGGGTAACTGGCTCCAGTCTGAATCGCCTCATCACTGCTGACAATGCTGACTTCATCTCTATCATTGCAAATTTCTGACCTATTAAAGATATTAAATAATGATAACATTACTACTATGTAACAGTAATGACAATGGTTTGCCATCTCGGGAAGATCTAGCCAGCGGTGGATTGATTAAAATTCGAATTAAAAACAATCACATTTTTCCGTAAATACCTAGTACTTTTAAGTTAATCCAATATGCGTTTGTTAAAGTTTCACATGATTTAAATATAATAATTGATATTGAAATAACAAATAATTTTAAAGAACTAAATCTGCATTGCATATAGATTCAGTGGTATCAAATACTTTGCCAGGAACCAGAGATGGGTCGTCGACGTATTTTTCGTTAACGAAACTAGTCGATCAACTAGTCAGGCTGCGGCCTGGATGCCAGCGGGCGGAGCGGGCGTTGCGGGCGGTAAACACGCCAGCGACCAGATCGCTCGGTTTGTACCGGTAAAGGGACGTGCCGAGAGTATACGCGATGTCGATACTGCGACTTGATATTTTCTAGAGCAGTTCTTTATTTAATTACGAGATATTGTAGGCGAAGGAATGCGTGAACCCATACTACAAATCCAAAACCAAACAGGCTCGTTACATTCGCGAAAATTTTAAGGAATATTTTGTTTACAGTTGAGGTGCATACCACTATTTAATAAATAAATGATATTCGTGTTTATTTTGTACGGCAAAAGGTCGATCTCAATAGTAATGTATAATTCTTGACTACATTAATAATAAAGAATAGTGATTACTTTAATACACATAAATAATAATATTAAATCAAATTATCATTATTACTTATGTATATCAAAGTAATCGCTTGAATAAAATTATTAAAAACTAATTACCTTCGATAATCAATTTATCTTTTATTTCCTCCCAGGACATTTTAATTACTCGTCTATTTTTATGGTCATAATATTTACTATTCCATAATGGTGGCCTATCTAAAACCGCTGAAATGATTTCCCCAATCAACGACATTTAAGGAAAATAAGCAGAACGTCACTTCGACTATTCGAACGCACTCGTGTTTTGTCCCCCGCACCACTGTCGTCGAGAACAGTTTCACATAAATCTATGAACTTTATACAAGACGTGAGTGCCGCCGCCCGCGCCGCCCGCTGCGCCCGTTGGCATCCAGGCCGCATCCTTAAATTTGTCGTTAACGCGGTAACGGCAGACCTTCAATCGATAACCGCAGTGTCTTCAGACGCGACGCAACGCTGGTGTCAAAGTCTAGATCTATCTTCGATTCGACAGTTTAATAAACTGCAAAGTTACTTAAAATTTCTAAGAAATTCGGTGGAATTCGTACAGTCAGAGTAATATCAATAAATTTTGAACTTCTCTTCATACTTTTCCAGGCTAAGGACTAGCTGAATACTTTTAAAAATATTTTCATAATATTGTATTTCAGGCTTATTAAAAAGATTAACTGATTTGTTTATCTGTAAATTTTTAATTATTTTAATTTTTTATGAATATATTTATTTGCTTTCTTAAAGATTTTTTGATTGATTTTTATCAAAATTCTCTTGCCTTTTCACTCTAACAAGTCTATTTACAAAAATAACAAGTATCAACTCCTACGGGATATACTTAAGGTTCAAATTGATTTGCTCCACGATGCTATTTAAACTGACGCATGAACTTTTATCAACCGGGTACGTTTGGGCGTTGTCGTCGCGTTGTCATTAGATAAGAACGCTGTGGACTCTCTGTTTAGCCGTCTATGAATTCGACTTGTTCACGAATGAACTGTAGACCGTCGAAGCGTCGATGGAACGTAGACCATCTATTTAAACCGTTTTCATCAATTCAACGGCCATCGCTACCAGGAACAAATATTTCAGAATCAATAGATTTTTAAAGGACTCTCGTCGGTTTTTGTACGATAAATAGAAGGATTTTTTGGAAAAGATGCGTTTCTTGAGGTAGAATGTAATGAAAAAATAATCAATTATGCAGAAGTAATATTCTTATGGTGAATGAATTTTAAAATACCTATGCAATTCCTGGGACCAGCGCTGAAGGGGATGTAAGAGAAAGGATGTCTTCCAATACTGTTTTCTGGCAGGAAACGATCGGGATAAAACTTCAAGGCATCCTTGTATAAATCCTCTCGGCGATGCATGTCATAAATGAGGATTAACGCGAAAGTACCCTTCTCGACGACATAGTTACCTGTAATTTGCATTTAATGAATCCATCTTTAACAGAAGATCAGCATTTTCTTTTTATTTCGTAGCATAAAAAAATCCGTCATGTTATTTGGAATATTTGACCATAATTATAAGATAATTTACCATTATTATACTAAGAATCTTATTAATTACCTAAGCACGTAACATTGAACAAATAATAACGAAAAATAATATTGGCATATGAATTTGACATCGCTCTCTCATTAAATCATATTATGTATTATACAAATTAATGTTTTAATTTGAAGAATCATGAACGTAAATTGATTTATTTATTGTTTCTCACTATGAAATGTAAAAGATAACTTCAGTGACAATATAAATGACATAGTCAACTAAAAATGATATTAATTGACAGTTATGATATAAATTATTGAGTAATTATGACATTAATTATCAAAAACAAATAGATATACAAAGCTCGATATAAAATATCACAAAATTGTCTCTTCTTTAGATTCATCATGATTTTTAAATATACTTACTCAAAGTTACGGTTTCCCCTAACGTTCTCCCCATTAAATGCACTGGCGGATAAAGTCTAAGGGACTCCTTTATGCAACATTCTAGATATTGCATTCTTGAGAGATCGTCCATCGTGGCAGTGCGTGTTGAATCACCAAATATAGCATTCAATTCAGAAAAAACCCTATCCTGGGAAATTGTGATCAAAATTTATTATCAATTTATAATTAAGTAATTCAATATTTTAGATACTATTTAGGGAAATACCACAAATATAACCAAATGCACATCGGCACTGTTATGCCCAGAACATATGGTGCCAAATTTATGAAGTATCACAAAATAGAACGCCTGCCTGAAATACTTTATGATATTATTGCTTTAAAGTGAATGTGCGGTTAAATATCTTAATTAGTCTACGGGAATCCACTGTAGGAGGTAGGCAACCTTTTAACGAAAAAATAATTAAGCCTGTAGTGAGCTTACAAAGCCATAATTTCATCCGGTAAGGAGCCTCCTGTCTGTCTACTTCACCCAGTTCATATTTGCTACCCCAAGTATGACCCGAGTATCAATATTATATGAGTTGCATGCAATTCATACCGAATATTCAATAAAAGCCGACTATAGTACTTTTTTCCATTCAAATACTAATTAACCAATTGACGTAACCAATGTTATCTTATTTATCTTCTTATAAATGACTAGCGGCCCGTCCCGGCTTCGCACGGGTGGACAAAATTCTTTGAATTTTTTATAGCATTCAATATAGCCTATGACACTCAGCAATAATGTGACTTTCTATTGGTGAAAGAATTTTTAAAATCGGTTCAGTAGATCCTGAGATTACCCCTTACAATTTAACAAATATACAAACACACAAACTTTACTTCTTTATAATATTAGTATAGATAATAAACAATAAATTAAAAAAAAATATATTTCTTACATTCACGCCAATCAGCCTAGCTGAATGTAAGCGCTGTAAGTCGTGCATTATGGATACTAAGGTAATGGATAGACATACATATATGATACATAAATAGGTAATATTTATAGAGATATTTGATAACTCAGGTACAAATATACATCTTACAACCATTTGCACCTTCCGGGACACGAACCCATCACCATAGGTGCGAAGGCAGGATCGATAACGTTGCTCCATACGAGCGTCGTGCTCATGAAAATGGTATTCATCGAAAATCAATCCACACTTAAGTATGTATCTATTCACTACATATATACGTATATACCTTTCCATAGCCTTTCAGTATACCTTTTTCGTAATCAACTTAGATATATCTAAATACCAATAAAGTAAAGAACTTTACCCTCACCAGTACTGTAGACTTACTTGAATATCTATATCATTAGCAAGAGACATCAAACAAAATGCTAGGCCCGCTGCTGTAGTGTCGTGCCCCTGTAAATCATTATTACGTTAGAGTAATTACAAGTGGGGAAACTAGTTATACAATTATCTTAGCCATAAAAATCTTTACCTCGAACATAAATGTGTCGACCTCCTCTTGAACACCGACCTCATCTATTAAACCTTTATTTTGAGCTGAAATCAATAAATCCAGCATCGCAGTTTTCCTTTTAGTCTTGTAAAATATATCTTCAACATTAACATTTTGTTCATTGATATCGATTCCAAATTGCTTGATGTATTCTTTGCGATCTTTTATGACTCTTTTGGTAAAGTTATGGACTATTTCTAAATACTTCTTTTGTTGTTTACCGATAGAGGACAAAGCAAATATGAAATCTATGTTGTAATGTACCCGAGTAAATCTTTCAACAAACTTCTTTCCCAATTCGTATATTGCGTTTTTGTAGGAAAAAGCTGCAGATGAAGTTTCTTCTGACAATTTTGTTCCCATAGAAGTTTCTGTAAGACCGAATAAAAAGTAGTTGATTTAGCATTATGTGTATATATATTATTTAATTTTCTTAAAGATGTGCAATTATATTTTTTTTTTGTTGAATTTTTCATTATCTTTGAAACACTTGAAGTCTATTAGCAAATAAAGGAATTATTTGCATAGTTATAGAACCTGTGCAGCTATTACATTTTTTACATCACTAATGATTGCTGAGGCCTGAGTCTAAGTTTTCAATTGTGTTAACGTTACTATTGCGATTGAGGTAATATTCTATAATAAATCATATAACAACCGAAATAGTTTCGTTACCATATTTATAAACTTACACTTAACCCTCTTAAATAAGGTCGTGTCATACCACATATAGAGTTCAATGTGAACTCGGAGAAAAGCGGGACAATGTCGATATCCTGGCCCATTCTTCCTTTTACTTCCTCAACCATTCGAAGGCTGTTTTCCTCCAATGTAACCAGGAATTGCTTTAAGATGTTGAAATGGAACGAAGGAGTCAATATTTTGCGGCGCTGCTGCCACTTTAAACCTGCAACACGATAAGACCAACGTTACTTTCCATTTTCTACTCGTGGTAATCTGGCCTCCCGATCTCAGAATACATCAGTCATATACAAATCAAGATATAAATAAGTAGTGGGAACCACTGTTCCAATACTTTTTAGCAAACTTACTATAGTCAAGGAAACAGAAATCAGCTATGAGATAATAAATCATAAGAAATCAAATTATTTATTTATTTTATTAATAAATAAAGTTTCTACGGCTTTTATGTACAAGCAAAATTTATAAAAGTGGCAGGATAGCAGCCAATTGTTAATTTAATTTAATTTCTTTTTATAGTTTACAAAAATGAAGAGAAACCCCCTTCTTCCGAATCTAACCTTACATATACTTTTTTAGTTATGTTGAAAAGGTTAGTTTTAAAAAAAATGTTTTAAAACATTCTATTTAGTGGCAAATATAAGTAGTAGTTTCATTTACTAAGTACATAGGTAGGTATTATACACTTCCGCGCACATAACACTTTTTAATAAAACCACTTATTTTGAGTTTTTTGCACATAATTTATATTTAATCCTGACGTTTCGACTTCTCAAATTATGGATCATCGACATCACAGGATGATTCTTCAAATTATGCGCAAAAAAACCCTAAACAAGTTCAATTTACATTATTGTTGGACAGCAAATTAAGATGAGTATGCGAACGAACATTATTGCGTGTGTGCAGATTACCCCCCCAAGCTCCAAAAACCGCGTTGAAGTTACTCTTATTTTCTATGGGAAGATTTCTATTGTAAAACATATTATGGCAGAGAAAAGTTTTTGTAAGTTCATTGCGTTCGCTAGACGACAGGATAGTAGCTAGTGCGACAACACAATATAGCGAAAAAGAATATAGACGTAAGTATGATTAGTGAGGTGGCAGGTGCGGTCAGTTTTAAGTATGATGATGTTACATCGACGCCATTAATACAACCATTGCAAATGTACGCCAACTTATGAGAAAATTCAATTACGCTTCCTTTTTGACTTTATGTTATTAAAATACTAATTAAAAGACTATTCTACATAAAGACCTTATTGCTTTGCCCTTTTTACTCTTTTCATGTGTCTTTATGTGTTGAAGGCATGTCCATATTTATAGTATTATATCACTTGTTATCAACTGTCCTTCCTGTTAATGAGTAAATAATTATATTTCCTTTGTACGCCTCTGTTAGTGTTCGCTCAAATTACGAACCAATAAACCAAAACATTTTCGACATCATATCAATTTTTTGTATCGTACCCAGAGACATAATAAAAACATGACAAATTATATACACATCAATACAAGTATATACTACCAAATACATTTGTCCCAATAAGCAGTGTCAAACGAAAGTCTAGAAGTAAAAGAACTGCTTTAAAGACACCCACATTACCACCGTGTTTCCATAACCCTTCGATTTTCAGTAGCTTTTTTGTTGTGAATTTGAACATGATAATACGAAACTTGTGATAAATGTGAAAACCAAAGTAGTCGTTTTGTTTTTTTTTCCTTTATACATAAAGTAAAAAAATAAATATAAATTTAAATTCAAAAACTAATTGTTGACAATTTACTATAAACTATCTATGATAAATCATCAATATGTCTAAAATAATTTTTATGAAACTTTACAATTCTTGTAATTCCTTGTATTCCTGCAATTATGTTCAAATTTGGCACTACAAGACGAAGAAAGTAAATAGATGATTCAGTATGGCTGTGGTTTATGGAAAATGCTTTTACTGCATATGCTTAATTGAAAAAAAAAAGAAACATGGACCACCCAACAATGGCAGAAAACTATTTAACACAATTGCCATTAGAAAATATTTGATAATGCGACAAATCGCCAATACCGACATATTATTCTTGATATAGGCGAAAAGTCAATAATACGTCTCTTGACTTAATGAATAATAAATTGTAAAAGTAAAACTGTAAGCTCCACACTAAATATTTTATTAATCCAGTCAAATAATGTATTTGTATGTATATTTTTACCTTAATTATTATGTAAATGTACATCAACAATCGCCATAAGTAGTCTAATTTGATTTCTTTTAACACGTATAAACAGTATTCAATGCATAATGAGTAATAATTAGCTCCAGCAATGATAATATTGTTGTACCAACGTCATTTTGTAACATACCTATACATCGTATATTATACGTAGTATCTCCTCGATATAAAATATTCATCTATTAACTTATCAGTAATAGTGTACGACAGACGAAGTCATTCCTATGTATGTTCTGTCAAATGTTTTAATAGCTCTCAATAAAGTTAATAAAAACTCTTTTCTTCTACCGTTGCAAAGTTAACGTTCTTAAAATCCAAAAGATCACCCTCTAGAGCACTTTAAAAATATATGAAACCATCTAGTACTTAACAGTAGAAAGAGAAAATCATAAAGTTGAAAAATCTACACATTGAATTTAGATTATAAAATGGAAATGTATATTTCTAGCTGCCCCGGCCACCCATTGCTATGCTATAAATTAAAATGAAACCTATCCTATGTACTAAGTCGGAACAAATCCAGCAAAATGAAAAAACTCATTAAAACCGATTGAGTTAGTTTCGGAGTTCAACACAGGGATTTTTTACATAGGTATGTATATAGATACTGGCTGACCCGGCCACTCGTTGTTGCTCAGCAAAAAAAAATGTAAATTTAAATGAAATCTATGTCCTGTCCAAAGTAGAAACAGTAAAATGAAAAAAAAATCATCACAATCGGTTGAGTATTTTCGGAGTTCTTTGCGGTCAAACACTGTAAGTGTTTGTGTTCCTGTCCACAGTCCCTGTCAGAACAGGGGATTTTTATATACATAGATACTACCTGTCCCGGTAACTCATTACCGTGGCTTAAATATTATAATTAGTAATATAAATTAAAATAAAACCTATCCTACGCCCTAAGTTGGAACAAATCTAGCAAAATGAAAAAAAAAAACATTAAAATAGGTTGAGTAGTTTCGGCGTTCATCGCGGTCGAACACTGTGACAGGGAAATTTTATACAATACAAATACAAATACAAAATATTTTACAATACAAAATATTTTATTTTCAAAAAAACAAGTAACAAGAATGCTATGAATTGGAATCCCCTTTTAAGCTCATAGGCCTGTGTCAGGAGACTCCACTCTTCCATAAAAGCGAGCATTTTACAATTATTCATGTTGGTATTAGAAACATTCTTTATAATTAAATATTTTTAAACATCTTTTATAGAACGACTAAATATGTGTGGTATAGTTTGTCTGTGTTTGGGTGTGTGCGCGTGTCTGCTTGCATGCGTTCTTGCGCCTAGTTGTGTGTGCCTGTGTGAGTGTGTGTGTGTGTGTGTGTGTGTGAGTGTGTATGTGTATGTGTGGAATGATACCTACATTAATTTTTGTAATAACCTATGTTATTATATTAAGCAAAGCCTCAGTTTGATTATAATCTTTACTTTTAAGCCAGTCACTAATTATTATTTTGCAGTCAATGTATAATTTATTATAAATATTAAGTTGTTTATTTATTTTATTATATAAAAATGAAGATCTAACATAATATTGTCTTTGTGCGAAACTAGTCTAGTTCTTGGTACATTTGCTAGTTTATCCTTTCGTCTGCGTGTTTGAACTAAATTATTATATTCTATGGATTTATGTTTTCTTAGTACACAATTTAGTATATATAATTGTCTGATCGAAAGAAGGTCGCATTCTTTGTATAATGATACCGTTGAAAACATCTTATTTTTAAAATACATTATCTTTAGCAGCGATCTTTGAGCCCTTTCTAGATCGAGAAGATATGTCTTGACGGCACTTCCCCATACCGAAATGCAATATATTAAAACCGATTGTACAAGGGATATGTAGATACAATTTAAAAGATTTTTTGAGGAGTTCTTACTTTGTGTATTGCTGTTTCTGGGTATAACATGGCGCAAGGACTTAAAGATCCAAGATAGTTTTCTTATTCTGTTTATAACACTTTCGAGATGAGAAAGCCACGATAGTCTTTGGTCCATAATTACACCCAAGTATTTAATCTCCGAAACCCTTTCAATTACTGGGCAGCTACATTGAGAGCTAATTTCATTTTGATCACAAGAGTGTATCCTTAATGCAAAGTCTTCTTTTGGTTGATTACGCGAGTCGATACCAAAACAGATGTAATGTGTTTTCGAGGTGTTCAAAGTTAATAAGTTACCTCTCAGCCAACAAGCTACTTGCTTCAGACCACTCTCTGCATTAGATTTCACTTCATGCCACGAAGAACCAGTGAAGACTATTGCGGTATCATCAGCATAAGAATAAATGTTTGCATTTTTTAACTTCAAATTGCAGAGATCATTAATATATATATTAAAAACAATGTAGGACCCAAGACACTACCCTGGGGTGCACCATACGTGACTTCCTCTTGGTCACTGAAGTGATTTTTAATTTTGACTGATTGAAGTCTATTGCTAAGGTAATCCTTGAATAAATCAAGTGCTACGCCTCTGACACCGATTCTCTCTAGTTTACGAATAAGAAAGGGGATAGAGACGGTGTCAAAAGCATTAATTTATAGGTATAGATATATAATATACACTCTATAAACTTTATAAATGCATACGTCGATAATCTCATACCGACCTTTACTCAAAAGCAAACCATCTTGTAACCAAGGCTGCAATATATTATATATAATCCCTTTTTCGTTATGTTTCATGCCGTGCAGAACTTTCTGAAAAGTCAACATTTGATGATCAGTCTATAAGCGCAATACTTTACCATTGGCAATATCTGAATGACTAGAGCTTAAAAGCTTAGACAGCTATTAAGCTTATCCAATAATATTATTAACACTAGCAAGCTTCGGTAGAAAGGAGCATTGGTGGCACGGTAGGCGCATGCAGATATTACCGATATTTGTGTGAACATGACCAGCGTATGTATTTATTCTTTTAAAATAACAAATGACAACAGTCTTTCGACTATTATCATTTGATAAATAATTATAATAGAAAAATACTAGAGAAAATCGACTCGGATCACAAGTGAATTCTCAGGCGGGAATTCTCACTTGTGATCCGAGTCGATTTTTTTTAGTATTTTTCTATTATAATTATTTATCTTATAAGATCGCATCGAAAATGCATAAAATATATAAAAAAATATAAAACTATTATCATTTGGTTTTTTTAAATTATTTCCAAGCGAGAAAATTTCTATATCACAATTTTTTATTTTGTAATAAGGATATTTCCTCCCTTTAACAGTACGTGAAGGGTTTTTTAAAAACGAGTCGCGTTCGTTGTTAGGCTTGAGACTATTACAGTTTGAGTACAAGACATTATAATCTATTATATTCAATCTTTCCAAAACAACACGTGGGAAATAATAAAACCGATTACCTCAACATCATCTGGGTCATATATCGCTACTGCTCCAAAGGGGAATGACCAGAAGCGATATAATTTTTCATATTTTTGAGCATACTTCCGCGGCAATTGGAAAAGTTCAACTGAAAGTAAAAAACAGACAAGAATTGTAAAATTATTTCGACAAAATATGCATAACATTTTGTCAAATTATAGTTACTTATATATGTAAGTTTTCCATGCAGTCAATGTGTTAATAAACCCATAAAGAAGCCACACAATTTTTTTCATCATTGCGCAGAATTTGTTTAAAGTAAATTATGTACAACAATGGATGTATTTTCGTGTCAGGTGGATAGATGGCGTTAAAAACTAGTTAACACGAAAAGACAAAGTATTATATTAGGTAGAATCTATCATAGAATACTGTTTTTTTGTCTTAACATCACTTTTAAAATGTTATTATGAACATTATTTTATTACTAATAAACACACATAGGTACTCGACAATACACGCAGATTGTTACTAAGTTGTTTAATTAACGGTCACAATACTATTTCAATTCTTAAAAAGATGTCGTTTGTCGTTAATTATTTGTCAAAATCAGCTTAATAAAACCATAATGAAAATATACACTGAATAAAGTAGTAAACGGATAAAATATGGTATTATAAAAAAGCTTTACTTATAACAGTTTACTGTGACATCTGAAAATTGAATATTAATATAGCATCATTCTCATCTGTTGCCAAAGTTTTTAAGCGTTCTTCTGAAATACTTATTGAATACTAACAAATTATGAAAATAAGTGAATAATTTTATTTCTTTACGGAAATATGAACATTTTGGTATATATTATTATACTTAAGTATAAACAAAAAAATCGAGTGTATTTATTTTATTTTTTTGAATTCAAAATGTCATATTTCTGTAATATTTAAAATGCGCCTAAAAAAAGTCGTACGTTCAAATCCTACCTGAACGCTCACAGTTGTGATTTTTTTATAGGCGTATTTTAAATATTATATAAATATGGCATTATGATTGCAAAAAATAAAATAAATCGATTGTTAGATATTTGTAAAAATATTACTGTTGATGTTGAAGGTAGTTAACCTTAAATATTGATGAAACGATATTAGCTTATAGTAGAAATTGAAATAAGTTTGTAAATTTCGACGCGTCTGCCAGCGTCTCGGCACCTCAGCGTCCAGAATACACGCTCTAATAGCAAAAGGTCGTAGGTTCGAACCTAAGATCTTGAAGTTATGGTTGTTTTTTATAGGCGTATTTTTAACCTTATTGAAATAATATAATTTAAAAATATTTACCTGGAGGAAGTAATAGTTCCAAAGCATTTCCAATAATGAATCGATCCTTAAAACCGGGTATCTTTTTTAGTAACCTAGCTCTCGCATTATAATTAAAAGCTAAATGTATAATGCACAATAATACAACAATAAACAACAAATAAAAAATCATTTTACAATCAAATAACTATATCACTTGTTGTTCACTCTGTTGTGACTCTACAAAGCGAATGAAGTTACGCGTCATAATAAATAAAACAGTTAAACGTTGTTATCTGATGAGTTCCTATAATTGGACTTTAATTATATCCTTTTTGATTAATATACTTATTATTAATAGAATGATAATAAATACAGTACACTTTTTCATACCTGATAAATTTCAAGCAGATAAACATGTCAATTAAGACCGACCCACCTACACAATAAAACTGGGTGCTTATCAAAATAGTCACTAACAACGATTATTTACAACGTAGAAAAGACATCTTATAAGTTACATCTTTTAACATATTAGTTAACTAAACCGTTATATATAAACTTACGATTTTTTTGCAGGATTCCATAATTTTTTACCTTTGAACACTTCCTGCTACCTAAGGTCTAGGAGATCTATCTGATCAGTGAGACCTGTATTTGAAACTTAACGAACCGCCAATAATCGTTACGTAGATATTAGAAATTTTAAACATTAAATACGCATACAGATCTTTCTATAAATAATAATTGTTATATCCTACGTATTAGTAAGTATTTATAGCATGTAAACAAATTAAAACACATTTGTTATCACTTGAAGGGTGCCTTAATATTGTTATCTTAAATATAAAATAGACTTCGGCCTTTTTCTTATTGTTACAAACATTTAAATGTGAATAAACTCATCGAGACGACAGTCTAAAAAGATAACAGAGTTACTACATAAAAATTATATCGCTTTAAGAAAAAAATAGGTCTGTCTCTATACAGTTATAAATTTTTGTTATGCTTTAGTCTTACTTTTACTTAGTCGATTACGGAGGAGAAATTGAGTCTATCCCTAAAAAAAATATTTTCCAGACTAGATTTATATACCAAACCAGACATATATTACCCGACCGATTAGAAACCACACTGATAATCTTTGTAAAATATTCATTAGCTCAATTTGAATAAACTGATCAGACTTACAGACTCTCTAATCTAAAGTAACAAATAAGAAAAGTGTGTTGATAACCTAGCGCGGATAAGTTGAGTCTATATTGCGTTATGGAATCATATTGTTGCGAAATTTGAAGAAAAAGTCGAAAAGAAAAAGTACCAAAAAATGCGTAAGAGCAACTTATTAAATCTTCTATTATTCTTCTAAAATATTTCTAGAATCGTTATATATCTTTAAAGTAGCAGTGTTCGTCAAGTGTAATGCCTCCCTTTTCACTACAATTGCAGAATGGAATCCAAATAGAGGTCAACGAAATGCAAATAGGTTATGTGCATTTTAAACTGGCTACCAAAATCTATAACTATACTACTATATAAATCTGTAGAGTCTGTCTGTACATTTATTTTTTTGGACAAACTTTGTAAAAAAAAAAATAAAAATCTACTGGATGTTATGGTTTTGCTCTACATGTTACAATTATGTATAATAGCGGCCCGTCCCGGCTTCGCACGGGTGGATAAAATTCTTTAATTTTTTTTTCTAGCATTAAATATAGCCAATGTTACTCAGCGTGAATGTAGCTTTCCAATGATGAAAGAATTTTTGGAATCGGTTTAGTAGTTTTTAAATTTATTCATTGCAAACATACAAAAATACAAATCTTTCCTCTTTATAATATTAGTGTGGACTGCCCGTGTCGGCTTCGCACGGGTGGACAAAATTCTTTATTTTTTTCTAATATTAAATATTTTTCCATTAGCGCCATCTACCGTCCGGTTGACGAACTACTTGCGATTAACGCGTTGCTATGGTAATGGTATGGTACATATACATAGGAAAAAGAGCGGGGAAAAAGGGCGGCCAGACAAACACACAAACCACTGTGATCTTAGATTATAGATTAACATTTTTGCCCTATGATATGATATGAGGTACTCAAAAGTGTCCGCCACTTTAAACAATAGATAATATTGATTTGTTTTTGTATTAACCGAGTGACCGCAAATATTTGAATGAATCCTATACAAAATTGTGGCTCGCGATTTTTGTAGTTCTTGAATCCATTTTTGCATTGCATTGCATTTAGTTGTATTTCTTTTTATAGACCTCATCTTTCAGATAGCCCCACATAAAGAAATCGAAAGTGTCAACTAAGGAATACATGACCAAGAAGTAGAACCATGTGTTCCGATCCACTGCTTCCAGAATTTTCATTTCCAAATAGAATGCGTACGGTGGTTATTGTGTACCGGAGCTTGTTGCAAATACAATTTTCGTCATTTCTATAATCGAAAGTCTTACTTAAGTACTTTATTGATATTTGATCTTATACCATGCTAACGCAGCACTGTTACGCCATAACTTCCCGAGTTATTAACCGATTTTAATATTTTTTGTGTGGAATCGAATCAACAGGTTTAGGACCAGATTGTGACGGAGCCCGAATTTTGAAATTCGCAAAAATTCCTATCGGATTTTTCCATTTTTTTTTTCGTTTTTTAGTAATAGGCTCCGCTCCAATATATGGTGCTAGCGTAGCTTTATGCTTAGCGGCTGCATCGCCTAGTTGGAGCGGAGCGAAGCGAAGCTCCCATGGATCAGCTTCAATGGCGCAATGTCTGTTACGCCATAACTTCCAGAGTTCTTAACCGATTTTATTATTTTTTGTGTGGAATCGAATCAACAGGTTTAGGACCAGATTGTGACGGCCCGAATTTTGAAATCTGCAAAAATTCCCATCGAAAAATTTTTTTTTTCTTTTTTTTAGGTATTACGCTCCAATATATGGTGCTAGCGTAGCTTTATGCTTAGCGACTGCACCGCCTAGTCGGAGCGGAGCGAAGCGAAGCTCCCATGGATCAGCTTCAATGGCGCAAGGTCTGTTACGCCATAACTTCCAGAGTTCTTAACCGATTTTAATATTTTTTATGGTGACGGAGTTTTGAAATTCGCAAAAAAAAATTTTTCCTTTTACGGTATACGTTCGTATTACGTTCCGCTCCAATATATGGTGCTATCGTAGCTTTATGCTTAGCGACTGCATCACCTAGTTGGAGCGGAGCTCCTTTGGAACTGCCTCGATGATGCGATGTCTGTTACGCCATTACTTTCAGAGTCCTTAACCGATTTTAATATTTTTGTGTGAAATCGAATCAACAGGTTTAGGAATAGATAGTGATGAAGCCAGAATTGTAAAATTCGAAAAATAAAAAAGTGATGACCAAAATCTTTGGCTCTTTGGAACATTCCATTGAAACAAAGAGCACGCGCTTTTTGAAAGTTTTCATTTTTATTGAATTTTAAAATTTACTAAACATTATTGATTTTTTTAGTATTACGCTCATCTCCAATATATGGTGCTAGCGAAGCTTTATGCTTAGCGACTGCATCGACCTAGTTATTTACGTAATAAGCTTCTAGAAGCTCGAAAATGGTCTAAAAAATAAATCCGTCTCCTTATAAAATGTATGGAAAGTTCTCTTTTGCCATTTAGTAATCCAGCTTTAGCAGGACATCAAGAAAAGTTATTGTGCAAACACCCATTTATTGCAAACCGTATATTTTAAAAAATAATAGAGATAAAAAAAATTTATAATTTTGTAGATAGTCCCTAAACTATTCCTATTCCTAGAAAGATTTAGGGAACTCCCCGTACTGTCCCGGCCAAAGAATTCACCTGTATTATTAAATCATCATTTTTGCCGAAAAAAAATTACACCTGTCCATCATAGTACTTATTTTATCCTTACCTTAAAATTTTGCTTAATGCCTCCTTTTACCTTATAATAAAAATCTATATCTTTAGATATTATCAAATTACTCGGAATACGTTCCAATTTAGCAAACATATTATTTATTCTATGAAAGTAATGGGACAATTCAATTTTCATTTATTCTAGAATAGAACAACTGGAAGAAAAAGGTCAAATCAACTATAATGCCACAGCTCCATAGAAGTAAAATACAACTTTTGGGATTACTTGTCATTTTTTATAACATGGTAAAAAATTATATTTATATTATTAAAATCTTTTTATTATGATTTCATTTTTATAAATTGTGTTCCTCATCGTACTAAACAGTTTTTGCATTTTAATGGGAGCTTGATATACAAATAATATGATGGGTAATAGATATCTGTTAACTACTATTTAAGGACAAGCCAAGCGTCAATCAAGTGCACCGCATCATCTTGACGTTATTTTTAGTACACTTTGACACCGTCGGCTTTGTTGCTATGCCTCGTCTAGTAGTCCTTGCATGACGCACAAATAGTCAACAGAAGTGGCTAGTGAGTGAGCCAGCAAAATTCCGCGAGTGAGCACTTCGCGGACTTTCCAAACGTCTAAAGGGTTGCACGGGCGGAATGTCACCGAGGCTGCTCGCCGTAAGATACTCGTCGGCAGGAAACGCCACGGCTGATTCAATCGCCAGCTGAAACAAGATGCTTGAAATTGTGAAATATGTATATTATTAAAGTCAGCGGTGATAGTGTATCCACAAGAGATTTACCCTGACCACATCGACAGCTTAATGCTACGGAGAGGATGTGCAGTGGCGACAAATCCTAACAATAAGTTTTTTTTTACTAGTATATTCAACAACATTTAATTTGAAACTATCACATTAATTTCGAAGCAAAATTTTATACCAGAGAAGTTATTATGAAAATTAGTATAAACAATTAAAAATCTAGAACATTTAAAAACAAAACTTAATGCAAATGATAGTGATAACTAACCTTAAGTAGAGTCCTTCATAAGTAAAGTAGGTGATGGCGACGACAAAGGCGGGGTAAAGCAGTGGCATAACCACAAGCAGACACAAAAGGAGGGTGCCGATGAGCTTCAGGAAAGTCGGGAAGGGTGCGCCATACCGCCAAAGCGAGTGTACATCACGAGCGAACTCGCGCGCGAACATACGCAGCCGGCCTAGTCTAGTCGCCGAGCGTAACTGCTAGACCACAAGGAAGATAAATTCTTAACTTAGCGAAAGCGAAGTATATTTTTATTTAAATATAACTTAATTGGCGAAGATAAATTAAAATGAAAATAAACTGAAACAAGTTTCGAAACGGAATAAAGTACGTTGTTATCCCGACGTTTTGGCTAAGTTACACCAGCCGTGGTTGCTGACAGTCAGCCCGAGATCACGACATAGCAAGAGATAGGTAAAATACCCAACTACCATGACAAATGCGTTAAAAACAGTTTCAGTATATTTTCATTTGAAATGTTGCATCATGGAATACGCGTATATTGTCTTAGCAGGCGAACTATTGTGCGCACTAACGCAGTACGATAGACCTATTGAAAAAAGTAACGGGACTTTTTCGCTTTGAAAGTCCGAGTTTTGAAGCCCTTACATGAGTAAGGTATATCAGTCGAACTTTTGGGATTCAAAAGAAAAAGAACGACGAAATTTCTGTTCCGCAAGTACCGCAACATGCTGTTTTATGAAATATCTTATCCCACTAATTGACAAATCAAGCCTTGCAACATTTCATTCTCAATCATATATTGTATTATCTCCAATTGGGCCTCATTTGGTTGGAAGTGTGAAGCGTACATAAAAACCCCAAAATTGCATAAGATTGCATTCCAGATATCCTTAAAACTGTAACTCCGTTTTATAAATTATAGAATTTGAAATTATTTTATTGATGCAATAACTACATAACTGTATGTACTAAGCAATTTCAGTAAAAAAATGTCAATGAACTACTTTTAGAAAAATTCGCGTCAGGAGGAATTCAAACCCACATGCCACCAAATTCATACTTGCGAAAAATCACCGTTGTTCCATCATAGTTATTGGAACTAATATGAAGTAACCAATATCCGGGTAATATTATTAAAATAACTTTGGACTTACTTCTATCATAAATATTTTATCAGCCCGGCGATATGGTTTCATTCTGAGCCTTGTTTCGGCCACGTTGCTTATAGCAGTGGCACCCTACTCTACTCTTCATGTTTCGTTTCCGTCTTCTGCATCACAAGATTCGTAGCTGTTGGAACATTATTGTATTTTTTATTGTCAAATTAGTGTTATGGGCATTGTACAAAGATAAACTATTGCAAATTTGTTTAAAATGTATCTTTCTGAGTGATGTTTCATTTGGTGTGACGTTGACAGACGTTTTATTTTTATTTTTTTCATTTTTGATAACCTACTTTGCATTCAAAGATCTAATTATAACAGCTTTCTCTTGTTCAATAACTACATAGTGTTAAAATCTCTGCATTTGTGAAGTTTTATGTACGTTTATGCTACATGTACTTATTTAGTAAAGTTTGACACATATCTCTAGAAAAATAGCTTTAGATATATCAACTGGAAAAGCGCTGGCCTGTATAGCTAGAGTTTTTTTTTAACAGAAATTGGTTTAGATATAGAAATGAAGCAGTTAAATTTTTTAATAAATAAGTATAACAAATAATACACATTTTTCCTTAATTACTAAGTATATGCAAACTCTTGAGAAAAATTTTGTTTTTTGTTTTGCAAGCTTTCAGCTGCCTCAGTGACTGTAATGAAATATTGCAAGATAAATTTTATACATTTCCCCATTTTGAAAATTTTGAGCAGAAACTTTGCATGCGTATGTCAATACGCAACCCCATCGCGTTAAAGCTCGCTTAATTTGTATTGACGAGTACTTTGATCCTATATGGTACCCAGGGTGTGATGCTGGATGCTGGAAGGTGGCCATAGGAACTCTACAATAAAACATTGGGCTTTTTACTTTTTAGTTCGTTTTATTAACAATAATAAAAAAGCTTGTTTTTAAAAACGTTTTTTTTGTAACGAAAATCTTGTTACTGAGAGACTTTCTGAAAATGATCTAGAAAAGTGTTAACAAACATGCAATATTTTACCAACATGTGTACGATTTCCAAAAAGCTGAAAAAAAAAAAAAAGTGTTAACAAACATGCAATATTTTACCAACATGTGTACGATTTCCAAAAAGCTGAATAATTTATTAACTTATTCTCTCTCGTCTCTTAATTGATCAACTTTGTAAAATAATACTTTACAAAGTAAAAACCATAATTTGTAAAATCGTAATAAATGAAAACGTTGCAAGTTATTCTATTCCACAAAATTCCGTCTGAAAAGAAAACCCAGGAAACCCAGTGGATATAGAAAACATTAGTCGTTTTGCTAATGCACATCCCGACAGTCGCAAAAAAATGCAAGCAAAGAAAACAAAAAGATGATTTCTGTTGAAAGCAACTGAATCCCCTATATTTCTTATATCTCGGTTAGTGGTGATACGTTTTTATTATCATATAATGAGGACTAGAAATAACTAATTGCATTTTAGAAAATGGTTATATTAACTTGTTTTTGTTACGATCATTTCTTTTGACTGTAGTAATCGGTAGAATTGTGAAATCTATGTTTTCGAATAAACTTACATGTTTCAAAGATGTGTATAGAAAGCAGTGTGAGAATTAGGTGTTTAATAAAATGCGATCTGCAAGATTCCATTTGTTCAATATTTGAAATTCAACGACGGAACTGGTTCCCATAAAAAGATACCGTACGCTATTGCTGCATATGCATACGAGTACTTAATAATACACAGTGAGAGCCGTCTGAAAGTCGATTACTAGTTTTAGAAGTTGCAGAGCATTTATAAAGGAAGAAAGTATTTTACTCATATTTGAATGTATGACTGCCAGTTTATACCCTTATCTCGGTCTATATCCAACAAGGTAGCACAGTTTGGAGTTATAAAGACGATTGGCCATTGCAGTTTTGAATCTTTTGGTGGATGTAGGAAGTAACGCAATGGGCCGGTAGTTATTTATGTTACTGGTTTTATTGTTTTTTATGAATTTTATATTATTTCACTTTGGATTGAGATACTAATAATTTTAAGAGGATTTTAGTATGCTGAGATATTTTTAAACCTGATGATAAGTATGATTCTTTTATTAACTTCTTTTTATTTAACTATTTTATGGCTTTATTTTTATTTATCTTTTAGGAATGCATTTCTTTATTCCCTAAAATAGCTATAGAAATAAAAAAGCTATAAATATGCATAGAAACAGGGAAATTATTTTGAAAAACCATAAAGGTATTAACAACTTTCTACTTTGAGACTTTTGATTTTTTGAAAACCTTAAGTGTATATCGCGCACAATGAGCGATTCCTAATAGTTGGCAGGGCTACATTGATTATTAATGCAAATCATCCATTGTTTTCTCGTCACGAGCCTCTAAGGCCTCTGCGAGGTTGAACACAAGCACAGTTTGTACTATACTAGACAGATATTGAAGGAATATTAATTAGTTTATTGTTACAAACTCTCCGAATTATTCAATATTTTGAACAACATGTCAAATCTTTTGTCACTACTACAATCACCTATAAGGTACAATATATCAACATTTTAGTATTATTTCACCCATGGATCAGCTTCAATGGCGCAATGTCTGTTCCGCCATAACTTCCCGAGTTCTTAACCGATTTTAATATTTTTTGTGTAGAATCGAATCAACAGGCTTAGGACCAGATTGTGACGGATTTTGAAATTCACAAAAATTCCCATCAAAACATTTTTTTTTATGTATTACGCTCCGCTCCAATATATGGTGCCAGGCAGCGTAGCTTTATGCTTAGCGACTGCATCGCCTAGTTATTGATGCTTTAGCTGTTTCGTAATTTGTAAAAATGTATTAGTGGAAGAATATTTACGATAAACAATGCTCGAATATGTCAAACTACGTAATCCACACTACAATTGAGAAATAGATACGTTACTTGAAATTGAGATGATATCGTCAATGTGTAAGACACCCAGTGGTTTTATCTGTAAAGAACAAAAATCAACAAGGCTCTCGAGATTACCGTTATGTCGTAAGGTAAAAAGCTAAGTTGCTATGAGCCATGGGCAGTGCGCCAACACAACGCCAGAATACGGTCGTCACAATGGCGAACTCGCCTCTTATCGGTGTTATTTTGCTTTCAATCTGCCATACGTAAGTATTTTACCACGTTTTTCTTATCTCACTTTTCTGATTTGTTTGTCTGTCCGGGCAAAATCTTGCAACTTAAATTTGAGGCACTTTCCGATAAGCTAGAAAGCTGAAACTTTCAGGATAGTTCAGAACCCGATGACAATGCACTCTAAAGCAACTTTCAACTTTCCAGATACACTTTCAGGTCCACTTTCGGCAACTTTCACTTTTGTATGGGGCTTATCCGATTGTTGCGTAACACATGGTTACTTCGTTGAGTTAATAATTAAAAAGAATAAAATAATTATACTAGATTTAAAAAATCTAAAAATCCCACGTTTTTCAATGTCCTAAAAAGAATAAAATAACCCTGCGGGGCAAAGCGAGGGGCCACTCAAAACGTGGGGGCGCATCTTTACAATAATCGGCATCAATGCATGTCATTCATCTCTTTAAAATCTCCTCTTAGTAATATGCGCCTCCACGTTTTGAGTGGCCCCTCGCTTTGCCCCGCAGGGTTATTTTATTCTTTTTAGGACATTGAAAAACGTGGGATTTTTAGATTTTTTAAATCTAGTATAATTTTGTTTACAGTACTTTACCCCCAACATCCAAAGAAACGTAATATTTTTAGCGTACTATTTTTATTTTATTTTCTTACATAATTATATTATCTTAATAAAAAATAGATTACAATCATATCATGGAGATTTGGAGCACTCAATTATTGAACAGTAATTTCAATGCCAAAGTTTGAGGACGGGTTGACATTAAAATATAACCGTTATAAAATCTGAAATTTAACGGAAATCCATAAAATTTCATTTTGAATTCTATAAAACAGATATAGTTACTTCCATGGTAAATAAGTGCTTTGATTTAGCTTTCGCCTTGTCAGCCCGCCTTACCCCGCTGTAAAAACCATTTGCTGATACAACTTAAAATGAGATAAAATATTTAACAGTCCTTAATAAGAATTACTACTACTAATGTAAGTAATGTAACTGAGATATGATCTAGTAACACAACTATCTAACTAATATCTAGTGAATACCTAATTATGATTTATCTATATTTAAAAAAAGCGATAGACGCAACCAAAACAAACAATGTTATAAGTAGTTATTAAATAATCCGTTTCAATCAAAATAATAGTATTTTCTTATACTAGGTGGAATCAACACATTACCGCGTTAAAATTATTTTATAAAAATCTTCCACATAATAAAGACTATCTTATCAAATATAACAATATTTCTTTCTTCTTTTAATTTAGATTTTTGACAAAATAGATAATTCACATTAATAAATTCACTTAAAAATAAAAATTTAGCAATAATTAAACCTTCTTTATAAATAATCTATGCCTTTTAAAAACATTTTGTTTTTGTTGTGACTCTTGCATATAGAAAAAGTTATTTGATTGGACCATTTTACATTAAATAATTATTTGCAAATTAAAGATAATTTTTATTCATGTTCACTAATCATTTAACAAGATAAACGTTACCAAAAATATATCATGTTTTCTTTTGCGACACCACTGCTGCCATACACATCGTCAAACCTTCGAGCTGTTTCTGCAGCACTGGTGCCATGGCAGAACTCGTACTCATAAATATAGCGATATTTAATGCTTTCCATTGTGCGATATGAGCGACGCCAAAGCGAAAACTAATCAGGAAAAAACAAATGAATGACTATTTTCGAAACTCAAAAGTACCAGCTAAATGGATTTATAAATTTAAATTGGGAATTCTCAACCAAACAGGAGAAATTTCAAATCAAAATGACCAGTACGACAAAACGCCAATTTCATATGTATTATTATTATATAGTATTTTAAATATTATGTTAAAAATTAAAAAAATATTTTTAGTGACTTATTTTTTTGTTTACTAACACATACGCGCCAGAACTGCCATTTCTTGAGTATTAGGGAGAAATAAACATTTTTATGTAATATTTTCTGAAGTCCCGGGCAAACACCCTGTGTAACGATAACCGATAAAGTCAATGTAGAGGATTTTTTTTCTCTTTATTTTCTCGAGTTTAATGATAATAATCATTGTGTCTAATATCATCTCATTTATAATGTGAGGAAATACGTTTTCTATTTTTTTTGCAAATTAAAACGAGCTTGTTTTGCTGCTAACTTAGTTAAATCTATATTGCATTTATTTTTAGTGCAGGAACTTTATACGTTATAAATAGATGTTAGTGGAGAGTCCTAGTAAAAATAAGACACAT
Source organism: Calamotropha paludella (assembly GCA_927399485.1). Lineage (NCBI taxonomy): Eukaryota > Metazoa > Arthropoda > Insecta > Lepidoptera > Crambidae > Calamotropha > Calamotropha paludella. The sequence goes on along the minus strand of OV656804.1, from coordinate 13,341,776 downwards.
TACTCGAACTACCTTGTTGTATCAAAAAAATATTTCAATTAAATGTTTTATTTAGTTTTCTATGGCATCAAACTCAAATCAAAATAACGACATGACAGCAATGACTTGAATAAGGTTTATATAAAGAATATCCTCCATTGTGATGTAAAAAAAAAATTAGCTAGTTGATTAGTGCTTTTTCATATTAATTTAACAAGTTCGGAGATTTAACAACTTCGCAAAAAAGAAAACAAGAAAAGGCATGGGTGAGCAAACAGTGATGAGAGACCCTACCATAACCTCTTGCTTTACAGGTTCTCTGTTTACTAGAAACTCTATAGATCATAGTGAAGCCTCAGAAGAAACAATAAGCCTGGATACATCCACCGATGCGATCTTGGCCGTCGTGGCGGATTAGCATGCTGATTTATGGTTCTCGCTACGGTGCTTTCATCCCCGGGGAAGCCCTATGCCCCAATAGTAAAAACATTAGGCTTATGATGAGGATTTAATAAGTACTTATTGTTATTTCTAAAAATTAATTGACTAAATTTCATTATTTAAAATTTAAACCTATAAAAATATATTATTTTTACATTGCAGGTCCTTGGGGGGTTACACCAAATTCCCAGATGGCTTCACGTTTGGAGTGGCAACAGCGGCTCACCAGATTGAAGGAGCGTGGAACGTAAGCGGTAAGTCCTTTCGATAAATAATAACCAAAAACAATACGTATCTTTATCATAATGCTATGCCGGATATATGTTGTCGGATAACAATCTTAAGTGTTTCCCTAGCAACAAATGCCTGAGCGTAAGTTTATAAATGAGCAAGATATAATAAGATTATGGGTTCTAGTAGGTTTATGACTAAATAATGCTTAAAAATAAATCGCCTACTTACATAGATTACAATCAGGATTTATTTTTTCCATCATTTTCTCTTGGTTCTGGAAAACACATATCGGATTTTAAATTTATATAACACTAGTGGACCCGGCAGACGTTGTCTTGCATGATATTTTTGCAATATAGATAAATAACCTAGACACCGACTGCAGCGCCATCTGCCGGGCTGATTTGTGAATCTAAACCATTCTCAGATCCCCTTGAACACACACAAAAAAATTCATTCAAATCGGTCCAGCCGTTTAGGAGGAGTTCAGTGACATACACACTCACAGAAGAATTATATATATAAAGATAGTGTATTTCAGTATTTCAGTTTTGTTTCCGGTCAGGTCATCACTTTTTTTATGACCTTCCTTATTTTATATACAGTACCTTATCATTATTTTCGATTTCATATTTTTTATGAAGGCCTAATCTACTTTATTTATGTAACTGCCTATTTTTGTTCCCTCTCATCAAAATATAACAAAAAATAAGCGACCTATGCATCTGCTTAATAATTTAATTTTTAAGTATCTCTTCTTAAGTAACGTTTAAGTAAGGTTTAAGTAACATTATTATTTTTATATAATTTAACCATTTGACTGCTAGATTTTTATATCTAAATAAGTTTTTACAAAAAACCTCTCGCTATCCTCTATTGAGTAAATATTTGTTTCCTTAAGTCTTACATTAGTTACTTTTTTAAATATAGATTATATGCTTAGATTTACTCCATCATTGGCTACTTTATATTTTAAATAACTCAGCTTAATAATGATCGTATAAATTAAATTATTTTTTTATAAACATTGTATTAACGAATCTTAGTCGGATTCGAATCCTAAGTGCATTTAAAAAATGATATGTGGCTAATCCAAAGTGTAATAAAAATTTATTATTTCCAGGTAAAACTGAAAATGTCTGGGACCGTCTATCGCACACCCGGCCTGAAATGATCGCGGATGGAACTAATGGTGACATCGCGTGTGATTCCTACAACCGTTACCAAGAAGACGTCGAGGAGTTGGCGTATTTAGGCGTAGATTTCTATCGGTTCTCACTCTCTTGGGCGCGTATCCTGCCTAGTGGTCGAGTGGACTACATCAACCCGGACGGAATTCGCTACTATCACAATTTACTTGATGCTTTGGCCGAGAAAAATATTGAGCCTTTGGTACGTAGGTTTAAAGTTCGAACCAATTAAAGTTATTTTTTTGGAACTGAATTAGGTATCTACTTCAGCATTAACTTTTGCTGTTTCTGTTGTTCTTTACATAAGAAGACAGAATTAAAACCAACGTATTCTATCATATCCTTTCAGTAATGTTGTTTTATTCCATAGAATCTGTCCCAGAGTCGCCGTACCTGAGATCACGATTTCCATCCACTAAACTGTTGAGTCAAACAAATATTTGATGATGACGAGTTATAATTAGGGAGGGCTCATTTGTAAATATCGTTTGAATATTGTAAATATCCTGTGTTCCCCTTGCGTTTCAGTAACGCAGGTTATACAGATCGCCTCGTTATTTGCAAAAAAAAAGTAATAACATTTTTTTCACAACTGTTATACTGATAAAATAACATCTATATGACAGCTTATAATAGAGTATCTCAGTTAAACTGACGTAATGTGAGCCAGGTATACAAACTAGCCCAAAGAATATTGGTTGATAGTTTCTAATGAAACCCTATAATATTGTTAAAAATTCGACTGAGTTGGAACTGAAATCCGTTTATTTTAGGCAGTTCATTTGTAGTATATGATGAATAAGACTATGTTCTAAGGTCTTGATAAATTCGTAAAATTTTAGCGGTCTAGCAGTTATGGCGTCTGGCCAAGCTTTAAATAGCATAAGAAAAAATTAGGATATCAAAGTATAACTTTAAGAAAATAATTTGTTACATTTTATTCCTATTAGGTCACGTTGTTTCACTGGGACTTGCCACAAACCCTTCAAGACCTGGGAGGGTGGGCTAACCCAAAAATGGTAGACTATTTTCGCGACTACGCCGACGTATGCTTCAGAGAATTCGGAGGAAAAATTAAGTCATGGATCACCTTCAATGAACCTTATGAAATCTGCGAAGATGCATACGGTGACGAGAAAAAAGCACCGGCAGTGGACAGCAACGGTGTTGGCAACTATTTGTGCAGTGATACTCTTCTAAAGGCTCATGCTGAATCCTACCATCTTTATAATGAGACTTACAGACCTACTCAGAATGGCAGGATTATGATTTCCATAAACTCCATCTGGTATGAACCTAGCAACCCCAACGACGCTGAGCAAGTGGCATTGGCTGAAGTTGCTAATCAATTCAAGGTGAGTGTTTTAACAAGAATCTATCTTTTTATATTTTTAGACACTTCTTATAAGAAATAAATGTATTTCAGAATGCTTACTAAGTTTACAATTATTTAAAATGCTGAAAAAATGTAATTGTAAGAAATGATATTGTATTAATTAATGTCATTGTAAGAAAAGCGTGAGGTGCGCGATATCTATTATTGCATTTTTTTATTTAATCGTTCATTACTAAGACACCTTACTATTATTTTCGGAATACAGATTTAGTTTATTGTTATAATGAACAACAATTATTAACAATTTTAATTCGGATTACCATAAAAGCATGTTTTTTATTTTTTTATAATAGATGTATTTTATTTTAATTTTTTGGTTCGATTTTTCATAATTAAGTTCCTTGTATTGATTTTTTAATTTTTTTTTCAATAACCTTTTTTATTATTATTACGTCATCGGTCTCTGATAAGTGTGCATTTGTCGATTCCTTACCACCTAGATAAAGAATCCCTTAAACAAATTTATTCGATTATTTTAACAGTTTGGTTGGTTCGCACACCCAATCTTTACCGGAGAAGGCGGTTACCCTTCGGTAATGGTAGAAAATGTGGCTCAACAAAGCGCCGCGGAAGGCCTTCCGAAGCCACGGCTGGAGCAATTTGACGAGTACTGGATCCAAAGGATTAAGGGCACTTCGGACTTCCTAGGCATTAACCATTACACTACGCATTTAATCACCGGCGCTGGTGTAGACCCTACTGCCAAGTCACCGTCTTGGCTTAAAGATATTGGAGCCATTACGACCATGAATGTTGGCGGCGACTCTGCTTCTGAGTGGCTAAGGGTAAATAAAATTTTTATTTATTTTTATATTGTCATAACCGAATCATTACCATAGGCTCAAATACTACTCTTGTCTCACAAACACCAGCATTTATAACTAGTGAGATCGCGACTTCGCAATACACTCTTGTGTTGTTGGTAACTGTTATACCAGCCTTTCACTGTCAGCAAAATTCTACGGCGTCAGGGCAAAATATCGAATTTCCTCGAATTAGACATCGGATCAGTTGAAAAGAAATATATTGTATTGCAGGTTGTATACTACCTACGTGCTTAAAAATGCAAATAGGTAAGAAAGGGTTTAACTACTGGTGCATATAGCACTTATTTAATAATAGAGACCACAGAACTATGTACAATCTGTAAATTACCTTAGTAAGAGATATGTTACAGCTATTTTTATTGCTTGTGGCCTTAAGAGTATCGTTGTAGTTTTCAGGAGTTCTCTGTTAACTGTACAGGTTGTTCCAACTGGGTTTGCGAACTTGCTGCGCTGGTGCAAGAGCTCATACAATGACCCGCCTATTTATATCACAGAGAATGGCTTCTCTGACCGCGGCACCCTGGAGGACTATGGCCGAATCAGTTATTTTAATGTAAGTATCACATTAATAGCATTTTGAGAAACGCATTAATTTCTTTTATTTCTTGAGTCCATATCGTTGATCGGAAACGGTAGTGGAACATTTCAAAAAATTAGTCATTTTTTCATAATAATTTAAAGTAAAATAATATGTTATTTATTAGTTATAGATATAGAAATGGCCTATAAAATGTAAAAACAATGTCTTTTTAATATTTTGAAATTTATATTACAAATTTGTCATTTTTCAATTGCGCAGAACAACTTATTTTGATTTGTTCCACTACAGTAAAAGACCGACGATATGATGGATATAAGTTTATTCACATTTACAGAAACTAAAATACTTATATATAAATTGGCAGTGTGCATAATAAAACTAGTGCTCTAATTATAAAATTATATTATTATAAACTAAAACTTCGTATTAAACACTAAGATATTTCTCTTAACAAAATATAAAGCTACAATCTGCTGATATTGATTTATATGGCAGTAAAGGCCCGTCAAACTAAATTACCGATTTCTACTTACCCTCAGGATTATTTGAGTGAAATACTTAATGTGATTTACGACGACAACGTCAATGTACTGGGGTACACTGCTTGGACGCTGATGGACAACTTCGAGTGGCGAGCGGGCTTCTCGTAAGTAGTCGTATAGTCAATGGTTCAAACTTATTGTCTTTTCGAAATCCGAATATGAATTTTAATCCCAAATTTCCCTCCAAGGATACCCTTCAACAACAAATATTCTTATAAGATATAAGTAGTTAAAAAAAAACGTAAAATCATTTGGAAGAAAGAAAACGCATTTTGCAATACCCTGTTGCAGTCGATCTAGGTACCTACGAGTCTGTTACAGTTAGAACCTCCAAAGACCTTTAGTTACCTCCAAAGACTCCAGTATCTTTTCTTTAGTAGCTTTTTACGACAACCTTGTTTGTGAAGGGTTAATGTTATTATACTCTGCCAGAAATCACACATATGCTTATCTATAACGGTGGATAATTATCCTTTGTTCACTACCAGTCAAACTCTCACCTAGAACACAGTTACTCTATCTATGGGAAAAATAATTCTCAATAATAATAACTATAGTAACGGGGACATTTGGTGGGAGTGGGATGCGTCACATTGGTGGATTTGTTTCTCTTGTTAAAATTTGTGTTGTTGTGGATATAAGTGCGTTATAATGGTTAATTATTAACCACTAAGTGTTTGTGAACATACAAGAGTGTTGGCAAGTGTAATAAAACAGTGGAAGTTGTCTTTTCCTGCTCTCTCAAGAAATCCACAGGGAGGTTTTAGTAAAACACCACACATTTACTGAAACCTAGGCAAAAATATATTTTACTGTTCATTCATCATTATCAAATTAAGAAAAGAAATTACTCAAGAACTGGCAATTATACTTACTTGATACTGGCTTAATGCACAAATCATGCAAGCCACAAATAAAGAAAAAAACTATAGTAACAATGTTATACGACGGAATTTTCAGTCAAAACAGGCCTTTATTTACATCAAAATGAAAGTCTAATTTACTTACTCACATTTTAGCTATAATAATTATTTTTGTTTTTTTTTACATTTTTGATTTATATTGCGATTTTTTGTTTGATTCAATTACAAATTTGTGTCAAAAAAGAAAATGTTATTATTACTATATTATTAGTATAGACTATTAATATAGTAGTAATAACGTCTTTTTTGACATAATTTTTCATCCACTTACTAGGTAATAATAAATCATTTTAAGATTTACAGCAATAAGTCTTAATTGACTTTTCGTTACATTACTTAGTTGTGAATATAAATTATATGTTCAAATATCAATTTTACCAATATTTTACTTTTTTAATTAATCTTATTTGGTTATAACGGATCTTATTTTTTAGAAACTTTATTTTTAGAAAATACTCCTGTTTTCTATGGACCTATGGAATTCCCTCGTTGGGAACAAGTAGGTATTAAAATTTAGCCAGACAACAATATGATTACAATTAGTACAACTGAGGATGTGACTGGATGGAAACAAACGATAATTATTATTAGTGGAATTAATGCATTATTTAGCGAATTTCAAAGAAAATGAAGTTGACTATTCCTAAATTTAAGCTTTGCTAATGATGTGATGGCCATTTATTCCAATTTCTAGTGAACGTTTCGGGTTCTACTACGTCGACATCACGCAACCAGATAGACCGAGGATACCTAAGTTGTCTGTAGAATACTACCGTCAATTGTTGGCGACTCGCGAGCTGCCACAAGACGACCGATTTAAAGACCCAACTGTAAGTTTGAGATTTGTATGACGCATACGTTATTAATCATATATAGATAGATATTTTGTATTGTATTTTTATAATGCATGCATGTCGTAACAAGTACCATATTATATGCCAGTATCAATGAGCTTTGTATCTAGAAGCTAGCGCTCTGTCGTAGATTAAAAGAACATGTAAAAAATCAAGGGGATAACAATTTTTGAGATAAGTTACTACGGGCCTTAAAGTAAAACAAAAAAACGTTAAAAGTATTTGAAATTTTTGAGAGCAAAAACAGAGTAAACAAATGTACACAACTATTAAATAAATAAATAAATAATTTGCTCCGGTGTCTTAGCCCCAGTAACACATACAGTAGTTAGTAAAGACGACACTTGTCGCCAACGAGTGTCGACGGCTGCAGTTGGCACTGTCGTTGGCAACGTGCCGCCCGTGTATAAGAGCTCTTATGGTATAAAGATGGAACAAGGAAAAGTCTTATTTAGAAACCCTTATTATATTAATACCAATAATTTTTGTGAGAACCAGAGCACGAAAAATGTATTAAAGTATAATGAGTAGGTACCAGTGGCGTAGCCTAGTGGGCGTGGCAAAATTTAACAATAAATAATAAAAATATTTCAACCATTTCATATTTTTTATCGCAACTACGGCCCGATTGAAAAGAGCACGAAATTTTTCATTACTTATTCTGTGACGAATTCAGGGAATCTCCTTTCTTTGAATGATATATGTAGCGACTGCTGGCAACTTCGTCTATTCTGACTTGCGGGGATTCTCCGTAGTTTATTTTGTGCTTGAATTTTTTATGACCAATGATCAGCGAGAATGTCTTTGACAATTCAATGAAAGTTTTATTGATGGATACTCTGTTGTGCAATTCACATTATCTCGTATCGAAATTTATGTTACGCTTTCAAACTGTGACTTTTGAGCAAATAAAGGTATTTTTTTTATTTAAAATCTAAACTGTATAATGCAAAGTAATGACTGCTCTTGCCGAAAAGATATCTAGAATTAATGTACCTATGTAATGTATAGTATAGATTAAATTGAAATACCTAAATAAGAGGGCGGCAAAATTGTCCTTCGCTCCGGGCGGCCGACACCCATGCTACGCCGCTGGTAGGTACATTTAGTAAATTACATAGCACCTACTGGGTGATCACAAACCTATTTATTTTTATATTGCTTATTTGTATACACATTATTATAATCTACTATGTAGTGCATTTATAACAGCTTAATATTTTGGCTTACAGGTTAGGCACCTATGAAGCATGAACTATCGCTTACCTTATTATAATAATATTCTACAGCCACGTTTCCTTTAATACCAAAGTACTTGTCAGTAAACTAATAATGGTTTAATTTGTGGTTTTATTTTTAACAGAAAACACGTAACGAACTATGACAGGGTGTGTTCGTTTAGAAGAAAGTGACATCAATTGATGTATTAAAACAAATATTTAATTTCATTCATTTATGATATCGAATTATTTACAATGAAATTATAGTAAATTAAATTTCTTTTGACATTTCAAGAATTTCATTGTTATTACATTGATACACAATAATACATACACTACAGAGAAAACTTGCATCTGCTATCAGACTGAAAAGATATGTTTGTAAATAAGGCTATACTTAAGATATAAACGTTTTACTTTACACTTGATATATTGTTCAGAATATTATTCTGTCGTATGCAAGCGAGGCCAAATGCGTCGCAGTCGGCCCCTGGCCGGTTAACTGTTAGCATCATGGAATGTTTCTCAATATGTCATAAAGCAATAGAATATAAATAGGCAAGTTAACGATACACATATTCAATTGCAGTCACAGACGAAAATCTACTGACAAACTTCAATAGACTCCATTACGCTCCAAGGAGCTTAACAAATACATAAGGGCGGGAAGCGATTGAGAATAATGAACCGAACAATATGAGAAGCATCCCACTTACGAAGTACAAAACATTATATACGAATATAATATAAAGTACAACAAATGGATCTACAGAATACAAAATAAAATGTATCATAAACCCAGCACCGTTATCTCTAATTACAATAGTTACACAGACACTTATACGTGCTATTATATAACTGAAGGTTACATTTAAGTCTTATAAGAATAAGTATTTTACTAATATGGCAAAGTTTTCTATGTAGCATTTCATAAGGTCTAATTTCAAAATTTCAAGTCAATCAAGCTCGTTGATATCATCACTCAATAAAAAATCTAAAGACTAGGTGGGCTAAAACATAATTTTGAGAAGATTTAGGGTTTTGATAAGTTGTTATTGATAGATTAAAATGAACCGATAAGATTAAAGGCGTATACTCATGTGACAGCGAGTGTCCCGAATACCGTAGAGCAAATACATTTGATAGCTATCTAAGTTGGCACCTAATTGGACGTCAAATCCATTATATTGCACAAGCCTACCGCAGCTGTAGACATGACCACTTACACTTCCTGATACAATGCTACTATACATTTTATTTAATTCAATATATTTTCTAATCAGGATTGACTCTTAACAGGGTTCGCACACAATCATCAACAGTCGCGTTCACTTTGGGCGAAGTATTAAATTGTCTATGCTACCACTATAAAAGCCGACCGCACTCACACAAGCCAAAAAACATCGCTTGATTCAACCAACCGATCATTCAAAGTAACTTTATGATAGTTGCCAACATTATCTACTTCACGATTAACTAAAAAACTTAACGGCTATTAATAATCTCCAAAAATACACAGGACGGTGTAAGTCGACAAAACTCATTACTACAAGTAAATAAGTAGTTAATAAAAATTGCGTCAAATTAATACATCAAAACTTTGACAATAGTCTAGAAATATTTTAACATTTGTCTAATTACAAACACAATAAATAATTTTTTAAAGGCACAATAAGGCACTGTTATGTTAAGATGTTATCACAATCTTAAGTTTACCGATAATACAATAAAATACAAGTTATTACTTAAAAACACATAATAACGCGGCATTACATAAGGCACAACAGGTACTTAAATGTATACCATGTAAAATAGGTACTAAAATACCTTTATGTCGTATTTTTACTGGTCTTCCTCGCGACTATGTTATAAGGTGACAATAAGACTAAAATATTAGTCCAATAGTACTTTTTATGGGTACGCAATGGTGCGTAACATTGTTGTAAATAATCAGAGATAATTACGATACTTAATAATAGGTACTCAAAGCACTTCGTTATCATAATGTTTTTACATAATGCAATACGAACGTTTAAGTCTTTAATTAGTTAGATACTTAGTTATATCAGCCAACATTACGTCTAGTTTAACAGCGAAGGATTTCCGATAATCTTTAGAGTAAAGAATATGGGAAACCTAGATTAAGCAATGAGTTCTTACAACACAGTTTCTTTCAGCGAGGAAAGAATGGTTGCAGGTAAAGCCGGTTGGGCCGAGCAGGGAGCAGGCGACCAACTGGGACCTAGATTTGACTAGCCGCACGTGACAGTCTACCCCGCACTGGCGCAGCGCGAGACTTATATACTAAATATTCCTAGGTAATGCGAGCCTTTCGTATGCATCACTGAATCGAATAGACACGCATTCAATTCTATGGTATTACAACTAAAAAAAACATTGATATACATTATAAAACATCCGCGATTAGTACAAAACGTTACTTCAGACTCGACACACATGTTTGAAAAGTTTAAATTGATAATTATTCAGAATTGATGGTTTTCATCTCATTTGAATAAATGCAGAGACGACAAAAGGTATTCTGGATAATATGAGTGTTTCTCGAAGCTGTAGTCACACGTTTCCACGTCGTTCCAGACACACGTTGCACCAGTTTTGTTTGTAATTCTCTTAGTGAAATGTACATCATTTTTACCGTTTCGTCACTGACAGCATTGCCGTTCGAAGGTAAGTACGCTAGTTCATAACATATTAACTAATTTGAATGTTTGTAAGCATTGAGCACACAAACAAGGCACTGTCTACAGCCAGGTCAACACGTTGTCGGTCTTGCTCGGCGTCGAGTTTATCAGAGACTGCACGTCATCCAACAGAATGTCGTTTGTAAACTCGTTCAACTGCAAAAAAAACGCCATAATTTCTTAATACTACTCATTTAAATCGCAATAACGTAATAATAGGGGTTAAAGTATGAAATTGCCGTTTTATTGCAATAGGTTCTTTGAATTGACATAGAATCTTCATGGTTTGAGGTTTTCGAATGAAACTTTTTTTAAATGGTTTCTATGATGTTCTTTTTTTAAAAAATGTAAAACATTTGAATATCGACTTTCAATTGTTTTTGTTATTCAATTTAGACAAGAAAGATGGATACTGCGAAAATTCGAGTTATTTTTGAATACGAGTTCCGACGCGGAACTAACGCGGCAGAAACAGCCCGCAATATCAATGCTGCGTTTGGAGAGGGGTCTACTAATGAACGCACCGTGCGATTTTGGTTTAAACGCTTTCGTGATGGAAATTTCGACTTAAAGAACGAGCCACGAGGAAGACCGCCCACACAGGTAAATAACGATGAATTAAGAGAGATAGTGGAAGCCGATCCTAGTCAAAGTACCCAGGAATTAGCGGCATGGTTTAACGTTACCTTACCCACAATATTGACTCACTTGCGTCAAATCAATAAAATAAAAAAATACGAAAAATGGGTGCCTCATGATTTGACTGATCTGCAGAAAGAAACGCGTGTTGAAACTTGTGTTGCCTTGTTGAACCGGTACAGAAATGAAGGAATATTGGATCGAATTGTAACATGTGATGAAAAGTGGATTCTTTATGATAACCGGAAAAGAAAAATGCAATGGCTGACCCCAGGTCAAATGCCACAACAGTGTCCTAAAGCAAAACTTACCAATAAAAAGGTAATGGTAACTGTTTGGTGGTCTCAGCATGGTGTTATTCACTATAGTTTTCTCCGATCTGGTCAAGCAATAACGGCAGATGTCTATTGTGCCGAACTCCGAACCATGTTGACAAAACTAGCAGTAAAACAGCCCCGACTCATGAATCGATCTTCACCATTATTGCTCCACGACAACGCGAGACCTCACACAGCACGAGAAACCATTTTGACCCTTCAGGAACTGCAGTTAGAAACCATTCGTCATCCTCCGTATTCACCAGACCTTGCTCCAACGGACTACCATTTTTTTCGTGATTTGGACAATTATCTACGTGACAAGAAGTTTTCTTCCCAGGAGGCAGTACAAAATGCTTTCACACAGTTTGTGCAGTCTAGATCGTCGGAATTCTATCGCAAAGGCATTAATGACCTTCCCATTAGATGGCAGCAATGTATAGATAATAATGGCAACTATTTTGATTAAATAAATTTGTTAAAAATTTAAAAAATAAACAATATAGATTTTCAGTACAAATCGGCAATTTCATACTTTAACCCCTAATATTTAAATTTAACGAACACTGAAGTGAGCAGAAAAAAATATGATATTATATTGAATATTTGGTATTAGGGTTGAATCTTGAGATCAGAAATTAGAAAGGATAGAATCGATTGTTGAGCACAGAAAAAATTCATTCATTTTACACATGCCTGGGTATTTTTGTGAAAATAACATTTCCTATGTATCGTTTGACGACCGTTTGGTGCAACGGTAGCGATCCTACCTTTCGCGCCGACGGTCCTGGGTTCGAATCCCGGAAGGGGCAGATGTTTGTTTGATGAATACGAGCATTTGTACCTGGGTCATGGATATTTACATATATTTCTATGAATATTACATATCTATGTATCGTATAAGTATGTCTATCCGTTACTCTAGTATCCATAACACAAGCTTTAAGGTGCTTACTTTGGGCTAGGCTAATTGGTGTGATTGATTACTCTCAATTCAACTGAATTTTTACTAGATAAATTATTATAATAGAAAAATACTAGAAAAAATCGACTCGGGTCACAAGTGAATCTCAGGCGGGAATCGAACCCGCAACCTTTGGAAATCCGGTCCAATGCTCTCCCAATTGAGCTACCGAGCCTCGCGAACACTCGTCGAAATTTTCTAGTACATTCCTGATTTTACGCTATAGGCCAGCGTTGTTTCATCAATGAGAGGAACATCCTCTCGTATTCGAAAGAAACATTTTTACAAATGTTTGGTCAATTGATTAAGATGAAACAGCCATGTTAGATTTATAATTTTTATATATTTTATGCATTTTCAATGCGATCTTATAAGATAAATTATTATAATAGAAAAATACTAGAAAAAATCGACTCGGGTCACAAGTGAATCTCAGGCGGGAATCGAACCCGCAACCTTTGGAAATCCGGTCCAATGCTCTCCCAATTGAGCTACCGAGCCTCGCGAACACTCGTCGAAATTTTCTAGTACATTCCTGATTTTACGCTATAGGCCAGCGTTGTTTCATCAATGAGAGGAACATCCTCTCGTATTCGAAAGAAACATTTTTACAAATGTTTGGTCAATTGATTAAGATGAAACAGCCATGTTAGATTTATAATTTTTATATATTTTATGCATTTTCAATGCGATCTTATAAGATAAATTATTATAATAGAAAAAAAATACTAGAAAAAATCGACTCGGGTCACAAGTGAATCTCAGGCGGGAATCGAACCCGCAACCTTTGGAAATCCGGTCCAATGCTCTCCCAATTGAGCTACCGAGCCTCGCGAACACTCGTCGAAATTTTCTAGTACATTCCTGATTTTACGCTATAGGCCAGCGTTGTTTCATCAATGAGAGGAACATCCTCTCGTATTCGAAAGAAACATTTTTACAAATGTTTGGTCAATTGATTAAGATGAAACAGCCATGTTAGATTTATAATTTTTATATATTTTATGCATTTTCAATGCGATCTTATAAGATAAATTATTATAATAGAAAAATACTAGAAAAAATCGACTCGGGTCACAAGTGAATCTCAGGCGGGAATCGAACCCGCAACCTTTGGAAATCATTCAAAATTTCAAAGGCCTATAGCGTAAAATCAGGAATGTACTAGAAAATTTCGACGAGTGTTCGCGAGGCTCGGTAGCTCAATTGGGAGAGCATTGGACCGGATTTCCAAAGGTTGCGGGTTCGATTCCCGCCTGAGATTCACTTGTGACCCGAGTCGATTTTTTCTAGTATTTTTCTATTATAATAATTTATCTTATAAGATCGCATTGAAAATGCATAAAATATATAAAAATTATAAATCTAACATGGCTGTTTCATCTTAATCAATTGACCAAACATTTGTAAAAAATGTTTCTTTCGAATACGAGAGGATGTTCCTCTCATTGATGAAACAACGCTGGCCTATAGCGTAAAATCAGGAATGTACTAGAAAATTTCGACGAGTGTTCGCGAGGCTCGGTAGCTCAATTGGGAGAGCATTGGACCGGATTTCCAAAGGTTGCGGGTTCGATTCCCGCCTGAGATTCACTTGTGACCCGAGTCGATTTTTTATAGTATTTTTCTATTATAATAATTTATCTTATAAGATCGCATTGAAAATGCATAAAATATATAAAAATTATAAATCTAACATGGCTGTTTCATCTTAATCAATTGACCAAACATTTGTAAAAATGTTTCTTTCGAATACGAGAGGATGTTCCTCTCATTGATGAAACAACGCTGGCCTATAGCGTAAAATCAGGAATGTACTAGAAAATTTCGACGAGTGTTCGCGAGGCTCGGTAGCTCAATTGGGAGAGCATTGGAACTGATTTCCAAAGGTTGCGGGTTCGATTCCCGCCTGAGATTCACTTGTGACCCGAGTCGATTTTTTCTAGTATTTTTCTATTATAATAATTTATCTTATAAGATCGCATTGAAAATGCATAAAATATATAAAAATTATAAATCTAACATGGCTGTTTCATCTTAATCAATTGACCAAACATTTGTAAAAATGTTTCTTTCGAATACGAGAGGATGTTCCTCTCATTGATGAAACAACGCTGGCCTATAGCGTAAAATCAGGAATGTACTAGAAAATTTCGACGAGTGTTCGCGAGGCTCGGTAGCTCAATTGGGAGAGCATTGGACCGGATTTCCAAAGGGTTGCGGGTTCGATTCCCGCCTGAGATTCACTTGTGACCCGAGTCGATTTTTTCTAGTATTTTTCTATTATAATAATTTATCTTATAAGATCGCATTGAAAATGCATAAAATATATAAAAATTATAAATCTAACATGGCTGTTTCATCTTAATCAATTGACCAAACATTTGTAAAAATGTTTCTTTCGAATACGAGAGGATGTTCCTCTCATTGATGAAACAACGCTGGCCTATAGCGTAAAATCAGGAATGTACTAGAAAATTTCGACGAGTGTTCGCGAGGCTCGGTAGCTCAATTGGGAGAGCATTGGACCGGATTTCCAAAGGTTGCGGGTTCGATTCCCGCCTGAGATTCACTTGTGACCCGAGTCGATTTTTTCTAGTATTTTTCTATTATAATAATTTATCTTATAAGATCGCATTGAAAATGCATAAAATATATAAAAATTATAAATCTAACATGGCTGTTTCATCTTAATCAATTGACCAAACATTTGTAAAAAATGTTTCTTTCGAATACGAGAGGATGTTCCTCTCATTGATGAAACAACGCTGGCCTATAGCGTAAAATCAGGAATGTACTAGAAAATTTCGACGAGTGTTCGCGAGGCTCGGTAGCTCAATTGGGAGAGCATTGGACCGGATTTCCAAAGGTTGCGGGTTCGATTCCCGCCTGAGATTCACTTGTGACCCGAGTCGATTTTTTCTAGTATTTTTCTATTATAATAATTTATCTTATAAGATCGCATTGAAAATGCATAAAATATATAAAAAAATTATAAATGAATTTTTACTTTTTTATTTAACCACAGATAAAAATCTAAAATACAATACCTATGATAAAGTTTGGCATTTTTATTTGTATAGTAAGCAAAAAAAATGAAAATGCTTTATAAAAGTTTGGCATTAGATGAAATGTAATCACAATGTTTGTGCGAATAATTTTCATAATCTTAATAAAATTATTACTAAGCATAAAGCTTTGCTAGCAGCATATATTGGAGCGGAGCATAATACAAAAAAAATCAATAACGTTTAGTAAATTTTAAAATTCCATAAGAATGAAAACTTTCAAAAAGCGCGCGCTTTTTGTTTCAATGGGAAATGTTATTTGGTCAAACTTTTTATTTTTGCGAATTTCAAAATTCCAGCCCTAACCGTGTTGGTTCGATGCATTACAAAAAATACGAAAATCGGCTAAGAACTCATAAGAGTTATGGTGTCATATACATTTTGTCATTGAAGCTGATGTATGGGAGCTTCGCTCGCTCCGCTCCAAAAATGGGGTTAATATATCTTGCTTTATATGCCTTAAATAATGAGGAACAAGTTTTGGTATAATGTGAGGTGGTTAACAAAAGTGTGAAGGAAGGAATAGCGCTACATAAGTTTCATAAACATTAAAAGAATAATTTTTTATAACCCGGATGGTAAAAAGTTGGTTACGTAACAACGTAAAGCGTAAAATTATTCAAATTGGACAAGGGCATACATCAAAGCTCTTTGTAGGACGCTATTACACTAAAATATCTTCTTAGTCATCTTCATTCACTTTCAAGTCAAAGCTGTTTATATCTAAATTATACTATATGATCTTTAGATCATAAAACCTCCGTATTCATTCGAAATGGTGGATGACATTCTTGTTAATTTTTTTGTGATACACAAAATATTAAATGTATAAAAATTTAGAAAAATAAGAATATTTCTTTATATTTGTTATTCTGGTGCATAATTTCCAGCAAAAAACAAGTAAACCAACATAAGATAAGAGGCACTCGATGTCGCAGTGGGTAAAACATTCGGCCTGCGATCGCTTAAGTTGGATAGGTGACCATATTTTTTTTTTATCTAGAGCTTCTTCCTGCTTCGGGTGGCAAGTTTTGCTGTTATTCTCGGGTGCATATGCAGTCATTTGAACCCACCAGTTCGCATTGGACCCATTTTCCTATGGTATTTTAAAATGTAGAGAAAGTCTCTACACCATAAGTGGAGACATCAACAGGGATGATGAGGATGACGAAAAATAAAACCATCCTGCTCCAACTACCAAAAATAAAAGGCTGATTTTAATTGATTTAGTGTCAGATTATCTTAATAAACTTATGTTATACTGAATCAAAAAATTATGAAATTAGCTGGGTTTAATTACTTGTTTGTATAACCGCTATTTTGTTTTAAATGACAGGAGTTCAATTTAAAACAGGAAAATAGTTTCACATCCCGTTGCACCTAATTGATGCGATACATGACCACAGTAAATACAGAACAGTAGGTTATCTAAGGCCGCCCGCCGAGTTATTAGCCTACTCTTGCGTTGATCCCCAGGGTCGTCACTTTTACTCTTAGTTAATATTTTCGAACAAGCAGCACTTGATCTAAATTTATGTAATAAAAAGCATATGATGATTGAATATTTGTTTGCGAAATCGTTATTGAGGCACCCGAAAACACTCCAATATTTTTTCCCCTTTTTAAAGTCATGATACTCGTAATAATTAATATTATGGTAAGTGACCGGCGAGAGTTGACGATCGCGAGCGGTCATGTGACGTACGCGCATGCTCACAGTCGCGCGGCACAGCCCGTACTGCCGCCACCTTATTCCCCCATATATTATGCTAGCGTGTGCGTGAAATCGCGTGCCGACACGGCGCGCGGCGCGCACGCACACATTCAAACCGTGAGCGGCACGTTTGTATGAAGATGTTTTACTGTTCTTTACTGTGACATGACGTACGTTTTTCCCATCAAAGCATTGGAATGACTCATTCATAATTATTCCACACATGAGAAATCGACGAGTTAAAAAAACAAAAAACCGTTTACTTTTCATAAGAGAACTCAAAATTACTTAAGTGGCTATAATAAAATATTACAGTGGCAAACATGAATAAATGTTATATTAATAAATAAACTAGATAGATAGAACATGGACGCTTGTTATGCGTAATTAGTAAGCATTGTACCTGTTACCTTAATATGCAAGCCATGAAGCAGTAAGCTAAGTCACCTGTAAAGAAGGTACCAAGTCGTCTGTAGGGTCGATGTTGTCTCCGATGGCCATATCAGTAGAGTCTATATTAGCCCCCGCTTCGCTGCTACAGTCCATGCGGTCGTCCATGCCCGCCAGGAAGTCTTCAGGTGTATGTGGGATAGAGAAAAGGCTATCTCCGTCCCCAACCCGAGGCACCGCCATGCCCAGTCCACTGTCAGCCGATTCTTGCCGTTGATGTTCCGTCAAGCCCGACAAGAACGGATCAAGCGATAGTTCCGTGCTGGCCACCGCACCCGTGCTACTCGCCAACGATGACATTATTGACGAAGACTGCCGCACCATCAGCTCTTGCTGAAAACACATTAAAACTGCTTTACGACCCGTTGATTGATATGTTTTTGGAAGATCTCGTGTCCCACTAACCTAACCGTCTGGCGTTTAGCCAAACGTATGCAAGGTTCGACCGAAAGGGATTCCTCCTTCGAATAGAAACCAGCGAGGCCATTCGACAACGAACATTATGCATTTCAATTACCTGGAGTCTTATCTCCTGTTGACGTTGCTTCAAGCGATCTCTTTCGAGCTGCAGTGACTGTAGGCGTATCTTCTGTTGGCAAGCTTGAAGCTGAGCATTGGCCCAGCCTCCTCCAGCGAGACCAGCATTCGCCGCCGGCGTGCGTTGTAAGTGTTGTGCTGTAAACAACAAAAACCAATTGAGTCAAGGCATAGTTGAAATCTTAAAAAAAAACCAACGTCTCTGGAAATATGGAAGCCTAACTTACGTATTCTAGGGTCGAACCAAGACGTTGTTCGGGCTGCATGG
Organism: Calamotropha paludella; assembly: GCA_927399485.1. Taxonomy (NCBI): domain Eukaryota; kingdom Metazoa; phylum Arthropoda; class Insecta; order Lepidoptera; family Crambidae; genus Calamotropha; species Calamotropha paludella. Next base: position 13,322,970 of record OV656804.1, on the reverse strand, counting down.
TTTATAAAATAGGTTTCACCTTCTGGTGTCGTAGCCTGCTCCCAACCTTCTGGTAGTGGCCCTAGCGGATCCGTCGTTGTATTACTACTTGTCGTCTTCGCTGCTGAAATCAAAGAGAAAATGCCGTTATTTTTTATTGTAGTTTGGTGTGTGTAATCCACTTCACTCTTGATATTTATTTGAATGTTTAATACTTAGAAGTGACGAACATAGTCAACTATTATAAGAGGTAGGAAAAAGTAACTATTCGACATAAATATATGTTTTATTTATTTATATATTATGGCCTTAATTGTCTTGCCTATTTAAAACTGTACAACTGGCGGACTTAATGCCATTAGTAGGTCAATCGGTGAACTGAGTACAGAAAATGTAAAAAACAGTGCATAATATTATTTCGGTTACTGTTGCACAAAGTAAAAACAAATTAAGTAATGCACTTCTCGTACACATTAACTGCAGCAGACTTATGACTTTGTGGCCGATATTTATGATATATTGTCAAAAAAAATACACAGTAATTTAATTTATATTCTTACGATAAAATACAAGTTACACGTTTGGCACACGTGATCCGACATCAGGTGTAGATTGGGAAGGTCATCGAGAGTTTGTTCCAAGAACTAAATGGCGGCGGCGCCAGAGCAGGCATGAATCACGATAGCGGATGTCGGCCTGACTTCACCCTCACACACGCAAATTGCCAAGCAATCAATTACCTACATTAGATAAAAAGTGTTAAATTAAACAAATGAGTGGCACTTGTTAAAACTAAAATTCTCTGTTAATGATTATACTAATTATTGACCAGTAGACGTTAATCGGTATTTTATATACTTTTACTTTTAAACATGCTACAAACAATTTACCAAGACAATCGGATCCGGATCCAATGTTAGCGTTTGTTACAACAATTATCTTTTGAATTAACTAAACTTTTCAAAACTTTGTTGCTTAAAAATATCCGATATGAAAATGTAATTTCGTTAACTAATATATTTTATTTAAATTAAATATTAATTAAAAATAAAAAAAATGTATTCTTTAATCTGGGTCAGAGGACAACATAAACAATACAATAATCAATGTTACAAAAGATCTACCTAGATTTACATCACTTTATTATAGATTATATAACTCATAAAGTTACTCTTTAACTAATATTTTATATAAATAAACTTATTTTCCATAACGTATCTATAGGTAACAAAAAAGGAAATGTTAACAAAAATAAAAATACTCTTGGCACTAAACTAAATAAAATATATTTCCTAAATCTTTGCTCGTAGGTAATGTGCCCACAAGATTTATAGCGCTACCTCGTTATATCGCCAAACTTATTCTCTGGGCAAGATACAAACCAGCCTTCCAATAACTTGACCCTCAATAAGTTTATAGGAGGTATGTTTTAAATCTTTCACGCTAATAAACGACTTAAAAGAATTAAGTATCGAACAGAAACTTTAACTTTTTCATATTTTTAATACATTTACAGTCAAAAATCTTGTCTAGTTTTCTTGAATTATCTTGTAATTTCATTAGATATAATAAAGACAAATAATGGAGTAAATGGAATTTTGGAATAAAATCGATGAAACCTAAGAAAACGTTGACATATTGCATCTTATAATTTGCTGGCTGCTTGGGTGGACAATGGAACTTTTAACTTTGATAAAATTTCATATTATTGCCCGTCATATATGATTTCTATATTTCGCATGTAGGTAGTTCTTAGTTATCTTCCACTTTTTCATAACTTCTAAATGTGACCAGAGGGCCTACCATGATCCCTTAGCGCGATGCAAGTTCGATTGTCAAAGTGAGACACTGCTATACGCGGTCTATAGTTGCATCTCTCTTCAACAGCTGAACTTGAATCGCGATTAGAGGTGATGGTAGGGCCTCTGGACTTTGTAGTACCTACGTAATATTAAATATAATAACATTGTGTCCCCGGACATAAGTCACCAATTATGAATTTTCTTAAGCACCTATTACTTCACTCGTAACCAATCTCAAGTAATAAAACTTAACTTAATATTTGATTTATGTGATTATTACGGAATCAAAATATGGTCAAAGTTCCAAACAAGAAATTTTATCTTGAAATCCCGACGTTTAGTAATACTACCCGTGGTTGACTGTAAGCGTATAATTATTAAACATTATTAGCAGCCACCATTACTCAACACAAACAGTGGTTGAGAGCTGTTACGTTACTTAAATAACGACTGCCTACAGCTGCCTCTACGATGAGCAATAACTTGTCTATTATATCTAAGTAATCTAAAAGTATAACTATATACATACTTTCTACCGCTATGAGTTATTCATTAAAATTGCACAGTTTGTCATGTTTAGAAGATTTACAACACTTACTAGGAAGAGCGTAATAAGAAAGCAATTTTACCTCGTATGATAACAAAGTACATAGCGATGTCAGATTACAAAAAAATGTGCTACTAAAATACAATTTATTTATTTTGTCACCTGATCTATATAGATCGTCTTAAGAGCAACGATAAGAGTCACTTGCTTTGTGGAACTTCACCATATTGAGAACGTGACTAGAGCACGTACTAAGGTAAACTATCGGGAGGAATTTACTGGTTGATGCGAGAACACGTGAATAAAAATCTACGATTCAGCTGTATTTGTCTCGTATATAGATACGTGACAGATGCCTGGCTAATTATAAACGAGTTCTGTTTATCGGGAAAAAACAAAGAGTTAGTGAGGTATAAGTAGTTCGTGGATCGCGGTACGTGAAGATGTCGCAAGTTTGCTGAAAGGCGTGATCGGCCGCCGGGAACGCGCCGGCGCGGCGGCGTGGCGATGTATTTTCCGTACACCTTTCAACGCTCGTCTCACATATACCGACGGAAACAACGCGTTAATTCCCGTCATAAAATCTGTTTTAGAATTCGGGTAATTTACTTGTTTTTATTTCAGTTCCATGATAATTTTAAACCCGCCGCTGTGGCCAATTAGATCGTGTGAAGACGGTTAGAAAGATACAAACATGATCTATTATAACGTTTTTAATCTTTATGTACATTTTCTTTTTGTTTTTAGTAAATATATTAATTGGAAAAAATAGGGGTCCTAAACAAAATAAATGTCGTTAAAATTTTATTTAGGTATTGAGTACAAACTAATTTAGCCGTAAGCCCCCGCTTAATTTGATATTAATTAAAGGAAATATTTATCTACGTTTGGGATATAAAGTATATAAAACACTTATGAAGCATACAACGTTGTGCAAAATTTCTAGTGGACTTACTTTCTTGCGGACACAATTACACATATACAAAAGATAAAAATTTGAGAAACATAACAGTTTCACGTCAGGATAGAATATTTAATAGTACTCAACTGAAGTTGTATTGTTGATGTAATTTCGAATCAAGCTCGAGTTGGTTGTGACATCACATTGCTGATAAGAATGGAAAATCCAAGTACTGGGATATGAAAAAACACTACTGTTTAACTAATTCTACAGTCATAAATTGTTAGGTTATTAGTCATAATTATAATACAAAAGAAATTAACATAGAGATGTATTTAATAGAGTACAACCAACAATTAATTTATAGTGACATATTTTACGAAAAAATATTATTTTTAAAAGCCGTTATAGGACATAGGCTCAAACTTGAAGACGTCATGCTCTGTAATAAAAGCTATTATTTTTTTAAAACACATCAGTACCCTCGATCACTTTAACTCATAGTAATGTGATATACCAACCATAAAAATCCAGACCGGCCACTGTTTTATAAAAACCATTTATTAGTTTTTATTTTACACTTTGACTTAAATTATTTAGTTCTCCAGACATCGAATTATGTTGACCGGCTGAAAAATAAATCATTGCCGCACTGTTTAACGTGAGAAAGCCTTACCATCTATTCACTATGGCCACTTACGATAATCACTATAACAGAACAACAGAATACTATCTGTAACCATAATATACCGCGAGTATGCTGAAATCAGCTACAAGTGAATCTGCTTTGTGTGTCCGGAGAACTCAACTCGGTAGAAGCTGCGCTTCGTATGGTTATTGAGAGTAATACACAAGCAAAAAGACTGAGTGACGCTTGATTACACCTTTGTAGCTCCACTCTTGGTGTGAACCAGAGCCGAACCCATATACAAACATAAATTCTTTTACACATAGGTTCTCTAGTAAAACACTGTACCTGGAGTAGCAGCGGGTGTGATGGTTTGTGCACTAGCCGTCTGTGTAAGCAGCGTCTCCGCGCTCTGGTGCTGCACACCGCCTGCGACCGCCTGCGCCGCGAGTGTCTTGCGTGGGTCATCCCACGTCGTTGTTTTTGTTATGTGACTGGAAACAAAAACATATGTATGTTAATTTTGATAGTAGAATCATATTTGTCCTATATAAGAAACGTTAGAAAAATATAACAACCAAGCAGACAAGGTGTTTAAAAAATCACTCAACTATCCCCACTGAGATATAAATTGAAAAATTTGACAACGTTGGGACTTGTAGTAGCTGAAATATATGAAATATAGCTTTGTATAGTTACTACAAGTGGTAACATGTTATGGTACGTTGTCAAATTTCATCAAATTGTTGAAATTTTTCATCCGAAACTTTAATTCAGCGTTATAAACTCAATACTGTCAAAAATTATAAATCCTTGTTGTGCCTGATCCAGGAAATAGTTTATTTTATCTAATACCCATACGTTATTAATTTTATTTTGTGTTATTGCAATGATGCCATACATTTTATAACAAAAACATATAGTAAAACATATATAGTCAAAATCAAAAGAAAACGCTTAAAAACCCTCTCACAATTTAAAAATAGTCACAACACAAGACGCTATTAAAAATACATTTTCATCAGTTGAAGAAATTTAATTCTTCAGTAACGATGTGTTTGCAACTACGACGAAATATCGGGAGTATTAAAATTATGATAATAATTATTTATATTATTTAATCTAACTCCTTAACAATTTATTTGCATTTTTCCTAACACAGTTGAAAGGATTTATTTTGTATATAAGGACCTAATGTTTAGTATTCTAATCATTACCATAATTTATTTCCAAGAATACGGTATATGTGTGATTATTTAACAATTTATTGGTAATCATATTCTACTGTCGTCAGCAGTATGGAAATTGTTATTCATAATTGACTTTACAACTTTTATGAGCTTATGCTTTTATTAACTACTATGAATTTACTAAAACGTCGATAAATCAAAATAATTTAATGTCAAAATTATAATAATAACATAACTATGAGAAAATTCATATTGTAATCGAAATTTATCAGATTAAATAGACTAAATGTCATATTATCTCCAGAAGAATACCTTAAAATAAATAGAGTCAATTCAGTAAAAGATTTTACTAGGTCGTCGCTAAGCATAAAGCTTTGCTAGCACCATATGGAGCTAAACGTAATACTAAAGAAAAATATTAAAATCGGTTAAGAACTCGGGAAGTCTTGGCGTAACAGACATTTGCGTCATTGAAGCTGATCCATGGGAACTCCGCTCCAATTAACATTTATAATTGAAATATTCATCTAAAGTGTCAATTCCTAGATAATTATTTGTCTTATAGTCCATACTTATAAAGTATGTATGCTCACCAGTGCACGACCCGTTTAGGCAAAGCTCTATGATCAATTTTATCGACAAATTCCCAGTAATAAGGCATTGACCCCCAAAAATTTTGAAATGGTCGCCTTTGTAATAATTTTTTTCCAAGTTTGGTTTGGTTCATTCGTTTAGCTTTCATTTATTGAGATATCCTACAGGCATAAAATTGGCCACAAAAGTAACTAGGCAATAAATTGATAATAAAAAGTTTATTAAAACCGTCCATGACACTATTTATTACAGATTGTGTCATACACCTATTAGCATTTCTTAATTTAACACTAATTTATTATTGGTTGGACGATTTAAAACAACTTATTTTAAGTGCATTTGAATAGAGTTATATTTCATTTTTCATTAAAATATACTTGAAACGAAAAAAATTGTCACTTTTACTTTTTAAAAAATTAAAATAATAGACATACCTTTTTTGTTACTACTGAGATGCACTAATATATATCCTAAAAATTAATATCAGCACCTAAGCTCTAAGTGAAATAGTTTAAGAGTTGTGATTATTTCAGAAGCATAATAGGAACACTTGTTAGTAAGCATACAAAGTTTTGTTGGGGGGCTTATTTTGATAAAAAATGCCTTATTATTGGGGATTGGTTGAAACTGATCATATTGATTTACCTTAAAGGGTCGGGCACAGGTGAACAGACTCATTGTATATGATTTATCCCATCAAAAACAATACTTGTCAAAAAAACCAAGTCTCGCAACTCAGTTGTTCTACGGTATAAAGTTGTGAGATCCATGTAATACCAAGTCGGTTATTAATTTATTCAGTCCTTACTTAAGCGAATTTCTGTCTTAATACGTCCAGTCCCTAAGACCACGATCGTGGTCCATAACAATTGAAAATCAATTGTGTGTGGAATCTCCGTACTCGAAGTATTAAGTTTCAATTGTTATGGACCACGATCGTGGTCTAAGGGACTGGACGTATTAAGACAGAAATTAGCTTAAGTAGGGACTGAATAAATTAATAACCGACTTGGTATTACATGGATCTCACAACTTTATACCGTAGAACAACTGAGTTGCGAGACTTGGTTTTTTTGACAAGTATTGTTTTTGATGGGATCTCATTGCTTTTTGTATTTTGTAGACAGTCTACTTTTTCCTTTTCGGTACCTTCTACTTATTGTATATATGTATGTATATCTACCAGCAAAGAATTTTCTTAAAGCCCTCTCTCTGACTTATAAACTTTTCTTATTTTTGTAGGTTTTTTTAGTTTTTCCTTGATTCATACACCAAACACTATTTATATTCCAAATTTGAAGCTTCTAGGTCTGCTAGAAGTGTCTTAGAATTTTGATGATCGGTGAGTCAGTGAGTGACAAAATTAAGAAATTTGACCCGTTATAATTCTTAAACTACTAGATCAAATTGAATGAAATTTGAAATATACCGTGTCTTTACAATGCCTGCATGGTTACTGAAAGTTCAGTCTTCTAGTTTTATCCACAACGAAGTTACAGGGGGTCGAAAATGGCCTGAATTGCTTCGAGAAAAGGATGGTACGTCCGTGCCGCTTTTTTGCTTGACTTGGCGGGGGCACTGCCGTGCCCCCAGATATACACAGACTGAGTCTCTGTTGTTCTAGGAAAAAATATTTACAAGGTACTGACATTTTTATATAAAATGATTCCGTAATTCAACGTGAATATTAAATAATTTATTATTATTATATTTTTAATGAAATCAATAACATATGAAAATTATAATATTTGATTTTAATATCAACGAGATCTAAATTGGTGTTAAAAACAAATTTAGTAAAAAGTTGAGTGTCCCTGAAGATAATGCTCAATAAAAAAATTGATTACAGTGGTAGAGCCGTTTGTAAATAAACATGAGTAATCGGCATTTACGTTATCATCAGCGGCACAGGATATCGTCCAAAATTAGATCTTATTTGCTCTTGAAGGAGTAAGTAGACGGGAAACAAATCATTTGTGCGTCCTATAAAACATACCTTTTACTTTCGAATGCATAAAAATAACGTAAACGAGTTATCAAAGATTACAAGTACTTATTATGACGGCGAGCAGCAGGGGAAGCGAATGAAATAATAGGAAGTTTATGAAAACCTTGAGATTATTATAAATAAACTTGAACGAAATAAGGTTCATACTCCGACGGCAGTGCAAATCGACTATTCTTATAATCACTGACGGAAAGATAAGAAAGTGTTCCATTCGAAAGTGGGCGGACTTAACCAAGTCGGATCGATTTGTGCGGAGCGGTAATGAACTTGAGTATCAGCTGTTACGTGGCAGTGGCACTGCCCGCTAACACCTGTATTTGACACCTGCTCGTACGCTTATCGTCTAATTCCCTTTTCAAGTTAACCTTTAACAGGCAGCTGGCTGGTAATTGAAGACCACCAACACTACAAAATACTATTGTTGTATTTTTATACTTATTTAAGATGGATAATAAGTTTGCTTATTAGGAAAACAATATGGCCGAATAAGTGGGCGTTTATTGTATTCCGCAAGGTGCAATAGTGAATGATCAATGTCGTAGTTGTTTTTAAACACAAGCCAAAGTAAGTTACTGTTAGTTATATATAATACTAGCGACCCGCCCCGGCTTCGCACGGATGCAATGCTCTACTATATTGTGCATGTATTATACATATAAAACTTTCTCTTGAATTACTCTATCTATTAAAAAAAAACGCACCAAAATCCGTTGCGTAGTTTTGAAGATTTAAGCATACATAGGGATATAGGGACAGAGAAAGGGACTTTGTTTTATACTATGTAGTGATTTGTCTTTTATCGAGCTTGTCAGTAGATATACACTCTGAATCTGCTGTGTTTGGTAACAATTTATAATTATTTTGTAATATACGTTTAACTACATAATAAACTTCTCATATATTATACTCATATAAAATTCTTATATTTTGCCGATTTAAAAAAAACTGCAAATACAATTATTTTTTCGACTGCAAAAACCTGCAAATGCTGCTTTATATATTTTGTTTTTATCATCCAAACGGACGAAGATGAATTTCTACAATTGTCTTGACTTATCAAATGTGGTAGGATAGGCAATATCAAGAACAAGGAAAGTCAAAGCTATGGGTTCTGGACGCTTTATACAGTTTGCATTGATATTTTAGAGTGAAATAAGACTGCAATTAAGCTTAACAATTAAAAGAAAATATTAAAAGTAAGCGACTGTTCTTTATAGATCTCTGCTTGAGTAACTACTGTAATGGTATTCTATGTATGGTAGTTACCAAAATATGTATGGTATTTGTTTATGAAATATTAAAAATTAACCAATAAATTCAGCTATTTTACATAGTATTTATTTACTTTATGGTCAAATGCTTGAGATTTTCTGTGATATTTCAACTAATTTAAAATTTATAATACGGTTATCTAGTTTTATTAAGTTTATCATCTTAGTTATTAATAAAATGTGTCTATATATATATATGTTATTAAGTGTTTACTTATTTTGATGTCATGATCTATCATTTTATATCATTTGATATACCAAGCCTAGAACAGAGGTTTATCAAAGTGAGAGCGATAACTCCAGCTCATATAAAAACGTTGGTTAAAAATTGTAAAACAAAACGAATAGGCATATCGGCATATAAAGAAAATTCTAAGAAACTGTATCAAAATACAACAGAGCTGAGTAAGGAATATTGCACGTATATTTAATTAATAAAAGTCGGCACGTTTGTATTAATTACATAATACTTAATGTGCAAATCTATGAGTCGAAGTCATGTAGTAAGTTGCGAATGCTTCTTGCGAGGGAGGGTCAGCGTTTAATTACTGAGCTGTGCGGGGCGCGGAGTGTGGAGTTGCATAACAACAGCAGAGTTGTAACACAAACCATGGTGATAAGCGCAAGCGGAGTAGACACAATAATGCTCAATTTAAAATAAGTGATATCTACTTCTGGCTAAAGATTAAATGTTTTCTGCTAAAGACCAAAACTTCAGACTTGAAATCACGTAAATGCGACTTAAGAAAGGTTTCCTTCTGTAAATGTAAGTGGTGAATGTCTTAAATCCTACATAGATCCATCTAAAATTGTTCCTAACAAAATAGAATTATGGCAGCTATGTGAAGCTAACAACACACGGTTTGCACACCGAAGCGGGTCCTGAACATCACGTCAGTGTTTGCTCTCATTGCCCCTTCGTTCAATCTAGTTAATGAATTTACAAAATAAAAATGTTGTTTCTTTATGCAGTACTTTGTTCTATTAGTTGAGTATAACCGACTACGTGGTATAAACAACCGTAAGAAGCGGACTCAGCGCGCTTTGCTCAAACATGTGTATTAACCTTACAACATATAATGCGCGTCTTGCGCCCGCGCATCGTGTTTGTACACAACCGCAATATTTACTCACACCCTGTGTGGTGCCGTGAGCGAAACACGTAATCACCCATTCTTAGAAACTAGCAGCAAAATTGTTAAACGAGATGTACACCTGGATACCATTAGTCATAAGTTCCTGTACATATAAGGACGCTATACTAAGCAGATTTATCAACGTTACTAGCAAGTTATTTGGCACCTACTTATCCCTATAACTTCAAAATTGAAGAAAATCATATATTGCTTTTAACTTTATGATTGTTTTTATTACTAAATTTTTGTGACTACTGTATTTACTGACCAAAATAAAAATATAACAATAAATAAATAAGGGGGTATATTTATTTGTATTAGTTTTAATAACATAATTATAATTAACTGAATATTATAAGGCAGAGTGGCGTTTTCCCCACGTCCTTTGACAATGATGGGTTAGAAGTTATAACATATTGCATTTGTTACTTTTATAATTGGCACTGTAAGTATATTAAGATATAGTCTATCATACCTTACTGTGCAACATTTCTATATTTTTTCCTTATAATTAACGTAAAGTCTGCCAATTAGTACCATTTACGCGACCACTCTTTAATAAGCTAATTTGCTAATATTTAAGGCTTAACTCAATATTAAAAAAGAGGAAAAGATTACTTATGCATTTTCACAATAACCGTTAAAGAAGATTTTATCGATATCATTACACACGATAGATGTATTTTAGCAGCCATTAACATACATTAAAAAACAAATAAATGGCCCCAATAACATAAGTGGACCTGTATACATGACATAAGCCAGTAAGCCCAATAAATTAGAATTTAAATAGGTCGTAGCGAACAATCACACGATGACTACAACCGTTTAAGAAACAGCAAACCATTTCTCTCCCGCGTGAAGGCCTTCTACTCTTACACAACTGACTTTCGCACAATTCGTTCGACCCACAGTCAAATCAAAAGGGCCTTCAAAGTGACATATTGTAGCGACAACACTTCAACGCGTTTGGTACAGAGAGATAAACCTGATCAACATATCAACCTTTTGAAAATACATATAATAAGCATACCTGTTTCTTGACATTACGAGATACGCTTACGAATGAGTATGCATTACTTTAATCCATAGACGATGTAAAATATTGTTTTATTGGCCAAAAATTGGCTATTGCAATAGTATGAGACTTGTAAACTTAATCACAGGCACAATATGACGAATTCGGTGAAATGCCTCGTGTTTCAATTAAACGGAAAATAAAGTTGGCACCGTGTCCGGCGACGTAAAATAAACATTAAAATAACTATGATGGTTGAGTAGCAACACCAGAGTCCCATTCAGCTGCCAATACATTATATATCCACGCTACTTACTTTACGGTTTCAGTCGAAAACGTTTACTTCTTCATTTAAATACAAATTACATATATACAATAGGTACATTTATATGCACCTCACACCACCTTTACTATACAAGACCCCTCTTTTTATTATTTTTACTTTGTCTCAAAATAAAATCTTAATAGTTATACAACCAACTAACCATCCAGCTTTATTTACTTTATACATGCATACTCACTAAGAAATCAAAGTCGACCGGTAGTAGCCTCGTAATCTACATTACGTTCTTGATGTGTTAAGATAAACAAGTCAATTAGCTAGTCAGATCGAGCAGTGTGCACTTCAAATGTGTCCCAAGATGGCGCTGGCGGTACCGGATAAGCGTCATGTGGACGCACTTCCTCTATAATTTCCCCGCTTTTACAGTCGCCATCACCGTAAACGGCACAATGAAAAAATATAAAATCGATTTAAAACCAGGTCTATTTACTTTGTAAGAACGGTTACATAACTTACTCGCCGACATGCCACGTCGAAAAAAACTTATTATAAAGATAACTATGTCATGTGATTTTATAGTTGTTAAATTTTCCCCCAAGCGAATCAAGAGTAATAAATACTATATTGGTAAATATTAAAGATTTTTATTTTTGTGTCCATTTTTTGAGAAACGTTTCTCTTTTATGCTTCACCCACTTCACGGCATCAACGATTTCCGATAAGAGATCTGTCTTTGTTGATTCTTATCTGTGCTATCTTAACTTAAAAAAATTATATTAAATCAGCTTAGGTTTACCATATATCCCGAATCTTAGCAAAATTCGCTGGCATATGTCAAAAAAACCATATGTATGGTTTAAAAAAAAGCAAATATAAATACAAGAAAACATTATTTCAACAGTTTCAACATTGAAATAGAAGTTTTCATGAAAGCGAGCTTTAGTTCAAACCGAACTTTTGTGAGTTCATCTTCATTACATATTACGAGTAAATTGCAAAGTATGATAAGTACTTACAATTTATAAGGTCCCGTTAGTTACCTTAAGTGTGCCACTTCGTCAACAATGATCGGTCTTGTGCGTGTCTAGACTCCATACTTCATATACAATGTGCAAAAAAATGTGTTGTACTAGGATAAATTTAGGATTTCCTAAATACTTCAACTTTTGTCAAGTTTAATCAATAAATAAACTAATAGCAAAAATTCCCGGGTTTTTGACTGCTAATTTTTAATTAGTTTTTATTCAAACAAGCTTTCGCCCGCGGTTTCAGTTTGTCACAGAAAGTCTTTATTACTCTTCCCTAAGGAATACTGGAGCTTTAGCCAATTCATACTTCACCGCGTCGAGGATACTCCCAGCTGATATTATTGATATGCAGGAGTGTATAATCGGGAAAAACATATAGCCTTTGCCCGTGACTACTGTTCATTGTATATCTCTATCTTGATCGGTATCTCTGATTCTACCCACCTGATTGATATTAAGTATAGATCTAATTTTAATTGGACTCCAAGCCACTAAACTGTGAATACTGCATTTTTTGCGATATGCGCTTTAGACAGATAGTCAAGCTTTAAATTTTGGTTTTAAAATTTGTGGAGGATTTTAAATTTTGTTTATATTTTAGGTGTGAATTGCTTTTCTATATGCTTTCCTGCCAAGAGGTTGTGACTTTAGGCCCTCAGCAAAGAAATCTTAGGAAAGAACACAAGTTACAGTCAGTTCAGCAAAGTTTTAATGCGCTTCAGAGTCCTATCACACAAATTATAAAGCTAAAAACAATATTTTGGAATTACAAATCCCATTTGACTTTGAGGGCTGACAAAATAGCTCTGATTATTTAGTTTTTTTTATCCACTTTTAAATTGGCAATATGCCTTAGCGTGCTTTGTTATTTACACATATGATAAGCCGTATTTTAGGAAAAACTCATTACATGTGGTGCAGAAAAATTTGATATAATATTTTTAAGGAGCTTTATTTTTTTTTCATCTCTATCTATAAAATGAAACCTTCATATAACATTCATTTGTTTTTAATGGAAGTCTAAACATTTTTATTTTGATATATAGCTGCATATTAGCTTATATAGATATAAGGGTTTAGTATCAGCAAATATTTTCACAATTTACACTATATTTTGAATGTTTATATGTAAGGTTACCTGTTTAAAATTGATATTTCAGCAAAATATGGTAATCAGTTGTTTACAAATACAAGTGTTTTGTCATAAAATTCAGCAATAATATCACATAATAGTGAATGAACACCCATTACATGACGTACTATTGAAGCTAGTCCATAACAATCTCTCGTATAACTAATCCAATTTTGGCCGTGATTCATTCATTCACAACGTACATGATGCACGCTTACCTACGCACCACTTTATTTTATCCATGTCGACGATGATTCTCAAGTTTTCCGCCAACGTTAACTAACAATTATCGATATATACTCTTTGTTTTATTTTGATCTCCTTTTTTCTGTATTTTTTTGCAGAGATACTACATTTTTAAGAATATTTTTTGAAAGAAGCTATTTATTAGTATACATTTTTTTAGTATAGTTTTTTAGTATTACATTTCTACCCTACACCTCTCCTTCTTTATTTGTTCCTTCATTGACGACATTTTTTACTAGAGTAATGAACTATTTCATCGGCTGTAAAAACAGCCAACAGGTCAGTAGGTGGAGATATTCATTTGTGGACGAATAAAATGTGATCTGAGCATAGTTTGAGAGTATTAGCTTTGTTTGTTACGTTATACAAGTACTGCTACAAGTTACTTATTATTCGTGGAAACATAATTGGAGGGAAAAAATATATAACATAAATCAAACTATACGAATGTTTTTGCTATAATTGTTGTTTATATTTGTGAAATTAATTATAAGAGATCATGAGAACAAAGTTACTAATTTGTATAAGAAACCTACTGGAAGACTGTCATTAGGTTCTTGGAGCACAATCACGCATATAAACAATTCCTGTAATTTAGATATTTTTAAAATACGAAGCTTCATTAGTTCTGGCCATAAAAACAAACAATTCAACAAGACTCTGTTCGTTATATCTTTGTGTCATATCCACGTTTTTCATACGATGGATCGTAGGTTTTTCACCAGAACAACATGGCGGAGACGGGCATTCTAAATTTGAATCTCGGACGAGTCGGCGCTCGCGTACGTAAATAAACGCACACACTAGTAATCAGTAACACTTATAGCAACAAGTTAACTTGTTAACCCATTCTAGAATGCGTCAAGACACTAATAATAATGGTTATTTAGAATAAATTAAAAACACACGAAACATCGGCGCATCAGACATCGGGATGGAAAACCAAAATATTATGCACTTTTGGCAACACACTCATACGTATTTACCCACACACATAGAGGACGAAAACGTAAGCGTGACGCATCGACTTCCGGTTGGTTATTTTATTATTGGGATCTACCGTTTTAGCCAGCACGATTTGTAAAAAAAGTAAAGAATAAACCACACTTTATGTATACTATATTACATAGTATTTTAATTTTATATCGGAATATTCAATAGAACATTAATTTAATATCATATAAGTGCTAGAGTTTAATCGAAAAAAAGGATCAACAGAAGCGGCGCCAAAGCGCTTACGCAGTCACCGCCGCCGCTCGGGTGCTCTGCGCTTACAGATTGATTTATATGCACTGTACAACTTAAAAAGTTGAGATGGCGCCACGTTCTCAACATTCCAATTTTTAATAGTCAAAATTAAGCGTGTGTTTTGTTTTACAATATAACTTTATATAAGGTTAATTGGCGTCTCTGCAAATATAATTACACCATCTTTACTAGTTGTATAATATGTATTCTGCCTACGCAGAAGTATCTACGATCTATCAGAGTAATAAATAAATAAAGTCGTGAGTCGGTGCGTACGCACTCACGCACAAGTCTGCCCGAGCGCAGCGACCGGGCCGGCACGGGCAGACCAGTCGGCCTTGCGCGGCAGCTCGCCACTCGTTGCCAGAGGTTAACTACGTGTTTATTCATCTAGCTTTAGAAAGTAACAACATAATACAGACTGGCACTTATCCTATGCTGATATCCTTATCTAGAGGAATATTTATTTTTATTTTATGTATACCGCAAAACACTGTATATTGTCATGATAATACTTCTAAAAACAACTTCTTATCTCAACTACTTGTTCTTAACACAGAATCAAAACCTGTAAATTCATGTGTCGCAATCGGGAACAGAACCTCCTTGAGCTAAAATCAAGAACAATAGAACTTCACTCTGTGTGGGATTATTGATTACGCTATAGTAGAACATTAAGAAATGCTATCCACTGAGATATGAATATGCGATGAGAATTATTACAAAAGGATAGGCAATTTGCTGCGCCCGATGATGTTGACGAGATCATCGTGACCCGACTTTCGGAACTGACTCAGGGTTCCATCGCTCGTAGAACAGCATCCGGGTCGACGCCTTACATACAAAATTCTACGTAATATTAAATGTGGAAGAACCTGTATTTTTTATTATAATGTTGTTGCTCAAGTTTTGATAGAGACAGAAGTTAAGATTCTGGAGTGAGATTTATGTGGTTAAGGTAGAATTAATTGCTTATCATGCACGATAAAAATAAACAAGAATAAAACGTAACACCTACCCTGTGTTAATTCTGGAAGTCGAATGAAGTTATTTCTAAAAGAGTTGTAAAATATTTCGCAAAAGTGCTCATAAACGCCACTTTTAGAAACGTGTAAAGGGAATATCTGGCAAACTGCGTCAATCTCATCTCAATTACCGGAAACATATTTAAGAATAGCACAAGAAAAACATTATTGTTGCATCTAATTTTGATGTTAACAAATAGTAACCAATATAAATATATATAAAAACTGAACACGTTCCAATTTGATTGAAATGGCTTAGGTTGGTGAAAAAAATTCATGCTCTGGAGCACTCATAAATAAAGCTCGAAGGAAATTTGCTCCAAATAAGTCCAGTGGCCGATCTACTGTTCATAAAATTACACCCACCATGCTAAATCTGCCCGTCTTAAACCATGCACCTACTAATAAGTCTCGCATTGTAGTGTGCAGTTATTAAGCCGCACTGACTCACTAGTCATGTGGTAGAACTGCCCTATAATTAGACGTTAATCAGCGAAAAAGGCTGAACAGTGAGCATGTGTCCGACGGCGCCAGCGGAAGTTGGGTTGGCACGAATAATTCAATGTGCGTTACGCTGTGGTCCATTCATGTGGTAACTATACCGTGACCAGGGCGGAACGTCACGATTTTCGAATCCATATGTATATTGACTACGTATATCATAATAATTTTGCGCACTGGTAAGTAGGAGAATATTAACATTGAATAAGTAGAGGTGGTCCATGGACATGATCGTTTAACGAGGAAGGGTTTTTATTCCTATTTACTTTGGCATAAAATAAAAAGATATAAATTGATATATATTGTAGGTTGAGTAATATATTTATTAAATCAATAATAAATTTTAATTTAACTTGTTGACTGATCAACAAAATCAACAAGTTAAATTAAATAATGTTCTTTACAAATTGCTTTTCAATAACTCTGCCAAAAATGATATGGCAAAACAAGGGGTAAACCAGGAAACCAAAAGCTTGAATATAAAAAGAAAACGAGACGGAAAGCCTATAACTCGGTTTCTTTTCTTTTTGATGGTGAATCCATCCATCCATGGACGTAGAAAAATAAATTACCTATTAGAAAAAACCACTACTCCTGTCTAAATTACAATTTTCGCCCATAATCCTGCGCTGTGCGGCTGAAGACGGCTGTAGCAAGCTTTTCAAGAGAGAGTGATTGGAGACATGCGATATATTACCGAACAAGTTGCATAGAGATAAGTAGATTTATTGTTATAGAAATAAAAAAAAAATGTGGAATTCAATTGATATTTATATATATATATATAATGTTATTTCCGGATGAAAACCATTTTAATAACTTAAGCATTACTAAAATACTATAATGCCATGTCCTGATTATGAGGATTCCATCTCTTCAAATATAATGGCGATCTGCAAGCCGCATACGGAAGCCCGAGCGGCACACAGGAAGCTCTAATGGTTGCCACATCACCGGAACTGGAAGTCGGCATGAAAACAGTTAACTCGGACACTTTAACAGAATCAGATGTTCATCATGCCAATGAATGACGCCTGCCGATGACGCTTGCTCCCATAAATCTTGATTAAGTAAAAATATATTGTATTTCGCAAAATATTTAATTCAGCTACCTATTATTTAATTTAAATATTTAATTCACTTTTATTCACAAAACAACGACCGGTTGACGTAACGGTGGCGATCCTATCCTTGTTTGAATCCTGATGGGGAACGTTTATGTGATGGGCATCAAAAGCTTTTAATCTAGTTCTCTAACCATGGTTGTTATATACTTATTTATTTATATTATTAAGCAGCCCTAAATAAACCCTGCCTAGTTTTTGTTGGAGCTTAATAGATGGTTCTAGCTGTCTGGCATTCATTTATTTATTATTATTTACCAACATATTCTATATGGCTTTTCTGAAAACGTAAATGGCGATAAATTATGATAACTATCTATATCGTTTTTTGGATGGGTCAATATTAAAACCTACATAAGGAACCTAATTAAAATTATTAGAAACAAAACGTTCATTAAAAACGTCAAATGTTTATATTAGAGCCTTTAGGTATTAAGGCTACGAAAATTTATTTTTCAATGACAAATAATTATCAATAGGACTGAACTTAGGATGCCAACAATCCAAGGTTACAGTCCTGCATCTTTAAAAGGCCATGGACTTTGGTCTCGACTGTTTTATGTGCATCTTGCTCTCTCCCAGCCATTATTATGCCCTACTCACACCCAATCTTTCCTCCCGCCCCTCACATACCGTAACATCATTACCTTCTCGCCTCGATTCGTATCGGTGCATTTTTTGCCATCACCAGGATAACTCAACAACTCCGAGTAAAAAAATACAATATATTTTTTTCACTTTGAAACCAAAAAGAATACCTACTTGACAAAGTTGGAGAAATTTCTTTTTCATAAATTTTTATTCAATCCGCAGTATTTAAGATTTAATATATCACAGAAGACACATACAATTTATTATTCTAAATATTTTCAGATTACCTACTTTTATAATAAAAATTTTTTATTTTAATTTATGTAAGCCACACTAAATCTCAAAATGGCTTACGAATAGTCTTTTTAGAAATAATGTTCTTCAGAGTATATTTGTGAATAATAATTAAATGCACATTTATTAAAATGAAACCATGTATTAAATTTGCAAAATTATTCGGGGCATGAGCGCGACCAAATGACAATCCATTTCCCACACGCAAGGCTAGCGGTGCAGCGAATAGCCCTGGGCACTGCTTGCTTATGGCCTACCTGCCAACTAAATGACTTAACGGCCCTTGAACCCCACTCGCACTTACCATGCCATCAGGTATATATTCAACAGAAACAGCTTCGATAAGTTGTTATTTTACTATTTATAAAAAACTAGTTACAATACCCACTAAATAAACCGTTTTGTATGATAACTTGAATCATACTCGTTTGACTAGTTCGCCACTGAGATAGTACAAGGAAGTAGTATTTGTTGTAGATTGTGTTGAATTGGAAATATTGCTCAAGCCTTAAAACAAGGAGATGTTAAATCAAATGGTATATCTAGGACAAATCCAAGACAGTGGTTAGCGCAATACTTACCTGGTTGCGAAATGTCATAGTCAAGCGAGAGGGAGCGAAGCAAGCACCCCACATTGCGATATAAAATGTCAGCAACATTATTCGTCTTAGTTACTATTGTCGTGCTATAAACCCAATTACAATTTATATCCCACATAATGCAAAATCATCTTTAATCTTCAGAACATTTTTCTTTCTACACTCGCGAGCAACAAAATCGACTCAACGTGTAAGCATGCATATAAATATATTTTTTCCTTGAAACAAATGACATCCTATAAAAATTATACATCATTTAAAAGCGGGACTCTTCAGCTTTAAATTGATACCAAAATTTTTTTTTTTTTTTTTTTTTCTTTCGGTGTGGCTTGCACGACTTGTGCATTTAGCCAATGTCAAGTATAAAATAAAAATTAGGGAAACGGAAAAGGATTATTTACAAAATATAACAAGGATAGCGGAATTTGGATGGGATCAGGAGAGCTTTGGAATTATACATACTTACTAGTTACACATTATACAGATACTCTATATGTATTATAGTTTGATGTTATTATTCACAAGATAAGATATAATACATTTGTATATAGCGCAATCGTTGGCATGCAAAAGAGTAGCTATATCTGTCGGTAATGGAACACGAAGGGATATCAGTGTATTAAAAAATGCAGATCTTTTAAATCTAGGACAAGCGAAAATAATGTGATTTAAATTTCCTTCATCTAATCCACACTCACACTTAGGATCATCTATTATACGGATCTTCGTAAGATGTGAAGGCGTACACACGTGTCCCAGTCTCATTCGAGTAATCATTGAAGTTTCCATCTTACCAAACTGTATTACTGAAAACCAAGGTTTCATGGGTATAGAGTTTTGTATTAATGAGTAGTATCTACCCTTGTTTTGCTTACTATTATCCCATAACTTTACCCAAGAATCACGTAAATATGATTTAGGGAGGGCAAGGAGATCTTGGCAATAATTTCGAAACGGGAATACATCACCACATAATACTGCGTCCTTGGCAAATTTATCCGCAACTACGTTACCATTTATATCGACATGACTAGGAATCCAAGCGAATTCTATGTGTAACCCTCTACTAATACATTCTTGGATATTTTTTCTAATGTCAAAGATTAATGGAGAGTATTGTTTTAAAGTAAAAGGGAATTTATCTAGAGCTTGCAAAGAACTTTTGGAATCGGTAAATATTACAGCAGATTTAAGTTTCATTATTTTCACGTATTCTACAGCCCTTAAAATACCAAAACATTCTCCTGAAAATACGGATGACTCACGAGGGAGCTTTACTTTTTGTACGATTTTATATTGGGAATGATACACCCCTACACCTACGTAGCCAAAACTTGAACTTTTAGAAGCATCTGTAAAAATATGATGAGTATCTTTAAACTTTAACTCCACAAGATGATAAAAATTCACTTTAGCGTTTGGATCAGATTTATCTATTAAATTATAATGAATTATGGGAGCATAAGTCAATGAGTCGAAACTGACGGAGAACAAAGGAAGAAACTTAGATTGGTAAGTTGGAGAATTAAGCAAAATATATTTTTGGTAACTTACTAAAAGACATGGAGCAGATTTGTGTGCCCAGTATTGGGATTCCTGAAATCTTTCATGTAACAATTTGAGTTTCATTAATAGGGGGTGTGCTGAAAACTGTACTGTCCGAAAAAAGAATTTATCACTAAGGTATTGTCGTCTTAACTGCAAAGGAGGATCACAGCATTCCACTTGTAAGGCGTTAGTAGGACTTGACCGCATTGCTCCAGTTATTATTCGCAAAGATTTATATTGAATACGATCCAATTTCCTGAAAGATGTTACTTTACCGGGTTCCAAAAGAAATGTGCCGTAATCTAAAACGCTCCTTATAAGGGCGTTATAAACTAGCCTTAATGAATAAGGATGAGCGCCCCACCATACACCCGAAAGACATCGTAACATATTTAATAACCGTTCACTTTTGCCGATAATATAATCACAGTGTTGTGAGCCCGTAAGTTTAGAATCTAAAATGACTCCTAAGAATTTAATGTGATCCTTTTGTGGTATATTCACACTATCATACGTCAAGTTAATGGAAGGAGGTTTATTCATGCGTGAGAAAAGAACGACTACACTTTTGGAAGCAGAGAGCTGTAGACCGTTCCTGTCCATCCAGTTTTTTAAATTAGACAATGCGGTTGATAAATTTGAAATGGAGACATCAATCGATTTGTTAATATTATACAATAAAAGATCATCAGCGTATTGCAGAATTTTAGTATTATTATTGTCGGAAACGTTACGTTGTAAATCATAAGAGTAAATATTATACAAAAGAGGGCTGAGAACAGAACCTTGAGGAAGGCCTTTCGAAACAGTCCTGCACAAAATGCTATTATTAGAATATAAGTTTATGGTTCGCTGTGACAGTATATTAAGTATAAAACGTGAAAGAATAGGGGGGACAAGCAAAGTTTCTAATTTAGATTTGAGGACGTTTAAAAGAACATTATCATAAGCGGAACACAGATCTACAAAAACAGCTAACAGAGAGTGATTGTTAGAGAAGGCGATACGAATGTCCGAGGTGAGAATAGCAATATTATCCAAGGTACTTTTACCTTTTCTAAAACCATATTGTGAACTTGCTAACAGGCCTTTGCTTTCTAAAAACCACTCTAAACGATTTTTTACAAGGTGTTCCGCAAGTTTAATTAAAACCGATGATAGAGCTATAGGACGATATGAAGAAACATCCGACGGTGGTTTGTTCGGTTTTAGAAATGGCAACACTGTCTGTTGTTTCCAAGGAGAAGGAATGTTACCGGAGATCATAAATGAATTTATTAAATCTAAATAATACTGTAAGGTATCATTACAAACGTTTTCAAGAAAGGAGTATGGAATGCCATCATTCCCTGGTGCTGAGGTTTTCGAATTCTGAATGATACCTTTAAGTTCACGAAATGTGAACGGCGCACTGAGGCCAGATAAGTTGTGTGCGAGTGTAGTATTAAGGGAGATGTCTACATCATCATCCACCCAAGGAGGAGCTAATTTATCCAAAAAAGAATCTGCTAAGGCAGCGGGAATAGATGGGCGAGGTCTGTTGAAAACCGAGGATTTGAATCTTTTTATATTTTGCCACACAAGACTTGGAGGAGTATTAGGGGAAATCGATGAACAGAAGGTACGCCATCCCTCAAACTTCTTTTTTTTGAAAAGTTTTTTCGTTTCTGATAATGTCATTGTCAATATCTCGTAATTACTTTCAGACATATTTTCTCTGTACCTCTTCTCAGCAAGTTTTCTCTTTTTTACAGCACTGGTGCACTCACTGTCCCACCATGGTGGAGATGGAATTTTATTCAAACTAGCTTTTTGTGGAAATACTTCATTTGCTGCTTGAATAAGGACATTACTTAATGCTTCTGCACCCTTTAACTCTGTATCATGACATATAACAGGAAGTAAAGAAAGTTTAGACTGAACACAAGACTTATATTTTTCCCAGACTTTACTATCCTTTTTAGGAAGTTTGTGTTTTAGATGAGAAACATGTTTTTGATTTATGGGATTATCGAAGGGAAAGGTTATGATAATAGGGAAATGATCGCTACCAAGGGTGGAGGAATGTGTATCCCACAATAAAGAACTTGCAAGAGAAGGTGAACAAATAGAAATATCAACTGCGCTATCGTTTTGATTAGGTTTTGTTAAGCGTGTAACTTTGCCTGTATTCAAAATACAGAGGTTCTGAGAATCAATAATATCTATTAACTCTTCCCCAAAATTATTTGTAATTGCACTACCCCAACACTGATGATGACAATTAAAATCACCTAATACTAAGAGAGGTTTAGGCAAGTTAGAAAGTATTTGTTTAACTTCATTTAATATATGAAAAGATGGATGAGCAATATATAAAGAGACTATACATATATTAAATGCTTTTATAGCTATTATAGAAATATCACTGTGGTGTGAGGGTAAAGGAATAGTGGAATGACTGACAGAGTCTTTGATAAGAATAGCTGCACCGCCATAGCCATCATGTCGGTCTTCTCGGAGGGAAGTGTAGCCAATCACTTTAAGTCTTTCATGGGGTTTAAGCCATGTTTCCGATAAAACAAAAATAATTGGATCAAATTTATTTACAAGATAAATTAACTCTGTTGTTTTGCTAAGTATACTTTGACAATTCCATTGTATTAGTTTAGCCTGATAGTCCATTTTGAATGGCTTGGATTAATGTAGTGATTAAAGATGCTGCGTTGGGCGGTGATTTATTACTATTGCTAAAGTAAACTGTGACAAGGTTAAGAAGCAATTTAATTATCTCAGGTAATGACATCTGGGATTCAAGTTCCTTGTCACTGGTACTGTATCCACAGCCATCAGACAGAGGTGGCATGTTAAACTCTTTGATGATATCATTATGAGCAACTGCATCATAACCATGGTTTGGTTTAGGTGAGGAACGGGGTTTAAGTGTTACTGTTTTTCTGTAGGACTCTTTCATTGGGGTATTCAGTTGTTTGGTGAAGTCAGGTCTATTTGGTGTGTTTGGTGCTTGTTTAGTAAAGGTGGATCTATTTGAAGTCACACTGGAGTATAGTTTAGGTACAGGAGGAAATATTTTTGATGCCTCTGCATAAGATGTACAGTTATGAGCCATGTGATATTTTATTTCTTGTTGTCGACTGAATTCAGGACAGGATTTACTTGTTGCAAAATGGGGCCCTTCACAAGAACAGCAATAGGCATTTGTATCTTCTTCTTTATTGCAAGTTTCACCTGAATGATCTTCGCCACATTTATAACATCGAGGTTTTGACCTACATTGAACTTTTGTGTGCCCATAACGACAACAATTGTAACATTGGATAGTGGGATAAATATATAAATCAACTGGTAATGAATTAAAACACATATAAATTCGCTTTGGCAATACCTGTCCATCAAATGTTACTACTATAGATTGTGAAGGCTTCCATATTACAGAACCTTCTTGAAAAACTTTGTAATTTATACGTCTAACTTTAATAATTTTACCGCAGCCGATTGGGACAGAGATATTTTCCAAAACTTCTTCTGGAGACCATTCAGCGGGAACACCACGGATGAGCCCCATTCTTGTTACATTAAAAGTTGGGATAAAAGCTTTCATTTTATGAGTTTCCAAATTGTTATTATTGATAAATAAGTTAGCAGAAGTATGCGATGAAAAAGATATAGAGATTTTATTGCGACCTATAAGTTTTACACTGCCATTAATTATGTTTGCAATATTATTATTTTTTAAAAACTTACCAAATGTTACAGGGTGCAGTGACGAATTATCATTAGGGGCAGACTGTATTTTTTGGACATGTACAATGTATGGGGAAATGTCTGTTTCATTATAAAGTATGCGTCCAATAGGTGTGGGTGTAGGATTAGATGAAGAAGTAGATGCCAAAGAAGGAGCTGACACGCTTGTGTCTTTGTCAAGGATTTGTGTAGCTACAGGCGTCATAAACGCAGGGGCTATGTCTTTCGTAGGCGATAAGTCAGTACAGTGGCAATTACTTTCATGTTTAGTATCTAGCCCATGATGATGACGCCGCTTCTTATTGCAGTGCTTACATACGTGTAAGCGACTACGTTTACGAGACTTGCTTGCTATCGAACCATCGGTTTCCATTCCGGATTCATTCGACACAGTAACAAACAATCCTGCCGGGGGAACTATGTCCCCCGGGTCAGGAGGTTCGTTCATATTAAAAAAATTACAAAAAACTTACCAAAATTCAGCTATATACAATACACAAATTAATATAATATATACACTAGGATACAATTAAATGAAAAGTAAGCAAATCTGATCACCAAATAATTATGAAATATTGCATATACAATTTTAGCAAAAAAAACGCGCCCGTCTAGTCGAACGATTCCCGCCTTTTTTTCGATACCAAAATTGCCAATATTCATTCAGGGTTTTTTTTAAATAATGTCATTCGAATAAGAGCAGTGGCACAATAAGGATTTAAGGCATTTTTTCGCTTGTCGGTGGCTTGCGGTCAATTTCATGCCTGTAGCAGGCTGTTTTCGAGTGAAGTTGGCTTCTTCAGACGTCCTCTTACTGTCCACTCGCTGACAGTCACCCTTCGAACACGTCTCAATTCTTGCTCCACATCAACACCGGTAAGGTGCCGATTTCGCACCCCTTTCCGAATTGGACCGGTGGCGACTAGTTCTTGGTCTACGACAAAAGGCACCAGTCTCCTGGAATCGTATGTATCTCTGGCTACAACAGACTGACTCAAATGGAGCTGAGCAGCAACTGTACGCTGACTCAGCCATTGTTGCAAAAGAGCAACAATATGAGCGGCTTCTTCAAGCCTAGCGTAACATTATGACGTAAAAACAATTGGCTGTAATTACGGGCATTTAAATAGTGGGAATAAGAAAATACAATGAGTTTTGTTTTGATATTGATATTAATTTAAAGCTTATGTTTTGAGCTTTCAAACGATGTATAAATATTACAAATAAATAGAATATTTTTTTAAATATACACCATGAGTATGTGTTGAGTCGATTTGGTTGCTCGCGAGTGTATAAGAGCATGGTGTGCAATGACAACTCAACTTAATTAAAATTTCTCCTCTAGATTAATGCATAAAACATATAATTTACGTTTTGCATTTCAAGCATCCTACGTTCACACAAAGAACAATCCGTTATCATTAAAAATAAAGCTTATAAAACAAAAGGAAATACTACATACATTGTAATTTTTATAAGAAAAAGTAAAATGTATAACGATGCCAATGTTGATCATATTTTTTACAAAATTGAGATTTTATCGATGGACGAATTAGTTCGAAGAGGTATCGGCAGTCTATCACAGTACAGAATAATCAGTGCTGTTTCCGAGAAACGCGGCAGGTCTCTCAAAAGCCCGGTCGGAGTCGAGAGAAAAAATCAATTCCTTTGTTACCAACAACTCAGGTGTACAAAAATAAACGAAAAACAGCAAAACGTGAACGGGTGGTGCATAAGGAGATGCATCTACTGCGCAGTTCATCGATAAAATTATATTTATAACATCACATCCAATTCTTTAAGCGAGTTAAGGAGGAGGAGGAGTTAAGGAGTAAGTTTAGAAGAGAATAAAATTAATAAGAATAAGATTAGCACGGAGAAATACTTATTTCCATTTATTATTTTTAAAGCAAAGAAACCTAAAATAGTTGTAATTATAAATGAAAAAGCTATAGAAAATTGTATGGGTATTTCAAAATGAAATAGTTATCGAAAATTATATGGGGATTTTAATTATTCAGTTAAGAACCCTTCTGCAATTGTCAATTATATTTGACGACCTCTGTAGTCGAGTTAGATTAGGTTGAATAGGTTTTTATGGTAATGCTACTCCAAAGTCCTGCGTTAGATGCCAGGCCGTGACAATGTAGAAAAGGAACTTTTCTATATTGGCTCTGGTCTGGGTGTTGCAGTCGTGTCGTTATTTCTGCAATTTATATGATGCCTCATATTTATATTTATTGATTTATTGATTATTTATCAAAATTATGTTCTATAATTTTTAATAAATATAAATAAATGTTCACATTTTTATTAAGTTTTTGTTGTATAAATCCTTTTTCATTTTTTTAAGTCATCATTAGACTTTACATTATCCATATTTTGATTTTTTAAATATATCGTGGTTTAAATATCTAAAATTATTCAAGGCATTAGTGAATCTAATTAATAATAGTTGATATTTAGATTAGTGTCTTAAAAATCAATAATATATCTTAACATATAAATTCTGTAAAGATTGCTCCAAACATTCAAATCGATTGTCGATAAAACAGGTACGGCAATGGTTATTCCTTATGCGAGGCCATGGTTAGATGCGATTACTGGAGAGGGGATTGCAGCCGATTCCGAGAAGCAGGGTCCTGCGCCGGCGCAGCCAGTCAGCGGTAACATCACAGAACGATCGCTCGTTAAAATCTCCGAAGATGTAAAAAACGAATAGAACATACACTTTAAAACAGACCCATTTAAATGGGAAACAAAATTTTCTTTGGTATCTATGGGTATTTGGTATAATTCTTGGGCTTACTTTGACTCATATCGTGAGATCATTTCAGTGGTTTTGAGGATTTACGTAGGTAAACTATATGAAAATGAAACAATTATGTTTTATTTTCTTAGAGGAAGCATTATTTGACACAAGATATTGAACATATATTGAACCAGACAAATAAATTCATGGGAATCACATCTTATTTTAGCTCGTTTTTCTAAGTATGTTTCACATTGAGTTGCCTCCTAAAATCAGTCTCCGATTGGAATTTTATATCATATTGGTAGGTACTTTGGTACATCTTGCGAGACTGAATACTTTACGGAATCAGCGAAGTTAACATTACTGACCGAGAGCTGAGTGTAAGTTTTCAAATTAAAAACTATGTCGTGTGAGATAAGATTTTAAATTCAGACCTTATTACCTTAATATAACTATCTACTGTACAAATATTAACTCAAAACGTAATGCCTCTGAAATCTATGGCGCAGTAGTAAGCGCGTTCGGCCTGTGATTGCGAAGACTAAACCACTTTATAAAGGGCTCGCCAACAGATGGGTGCGCAAATATTATTAACTCGAGCTCTTAAGCACAATAAACTGTTGGCCCCGACTGTATCTTCAGTCGATAGAGAAGAACATTACTAAAGCATCACACTTTGCTCAAACGAAAAGACAAATCTTATTTACTTATTTCTTAAAAAGAGTTTGTTCCAACAACGATCCCTTATCGTTACGATCAGTTAAACAAGTTTATATTCGAAGTTTTTTTGTGTAATATTACTGCAAGTTAACGATTTTTTTTCTGTGTAGTGATGTAACTATGGTATATCTAATTCAAAGAGTATACCATATATGTAGACAGTCCATATAAATATATAATTCATTTAAATTGTTTTAATAGAAAAATACTAGAAAAAAGTCGATTCGGCTCATAAGTGACTTCTCAGGCCTCACAATCGATTTTTTCTAGTATTTTTCTATTAAAATATTTTATCTTATAAGATAGCATTAAATAATGCGGAAAAAAATATAAAAGTTAAATATAATACATTTGTTAGATATTATACTTTCCATTGATTGTTGATTTCTAATATGGTTGTTGTAATTTATTTATAGTTTTTTTTAACAATTAGTTGTAATGTAATTAGTGCTGTGTCCTTGCAGTAACAAGTATTTGTTCGTTTTTAGGGTTCCCTACTCAAAGGGTAAAATTATATTATTACTAAAACTCCGCTGTCCGTCTCTCCGTCTGTCACGAAGCTGTATCTTATGAACCGTGATAGTTAGACAGTTGAAATATTCACAGATGGTGTATTTCTGTTACCGCTATAACAACAATTACTAAAAACAGAATGAAATAAATATTTAAATAAATATACATATTAAAAGTAGTAGGTAGTTAAAAAAGAGATACGGCCATTTATGCCACAAAAAACGTATATTTCGATACTTTCAATCTGCTAGGCAAGCGTGTTACATTCTAGATCGCATCGTCGCTTACCATCGGGCGAGATAGCGGTCAAGCGCTTTCCTATTCACGATAAAAAAAATTTAAATTTATAAGGTCTATGGTCATGAAATTTGGTATGAAGCAATATCATGTAGCACAAGTAAAAGAAAAAAAATCCGAAAATCATAAATTTGTAGTGGCATCACACAAAAATGCGATTATGCTTATAAGTAGTTGGCAAATTAATCGCGACTTATATCGATGTATAGAGTCAACAGTTTTCTAACAGAAAAGTTAAATTTGTGTCTCGATCAGTTTATCTTTATTCCCATGATGGACGCACTATTTACTTAACTAAAAGTTTGTATGGAACCATCGGCGCGCGAGTCCGACTCACACTTGACCGGTTTTGTTGTTGATTTGATTTAAATTTTAGTTTTTGAGACAGGGTGTCATTTTGTTGGGGTGCTCATTTCATTTTTATTATAATAAAACGTTTAATGATACTAAGAATTTGTATCAATAATGATATTTGGTGCCATTATTCCTTACCTTGACAGTTTTGACATTTGCTTTGATTTTTAGTTTTGAATTTGTTATTTTTAGTCATATTATTTTTAATCTGATTAATTATTAATATGAATCTCTCAGGTTTATTATTGGAATATGAAAAGCATGTAGGATTTTAAATAATAGAAAAAAACGTTTTTATTTTGCAAAAATCGATTATTTATTTTTATTAAAATCGATTATTGAAAAATCGAATAAAATTGAATAAAGAAAAATCGTTTTTATTAAATCGATTTTTATTAAATCGATTTTTTTCCATTAATATCACATCCCTAATGGCGACTTCATTAGCCCAATAGTGCGCTAGTAACTACTTAGTAGGCTAGTTACATAGTTCAAAGAGATAATGGTACCAGTATTTGAGTAACGAGTAAGGTATTCACCCAGACTTTCACAATGTAGAACAGATCAGCGAAAGTGTTCACAGACGACTATGTCTAACAAAGCAGGAGTAAGTAACATGCTTGCCACATTTTCCAGCATTTCATAAAACACCTTTTGAAAATATAGGACAAACTTCAATTTCATAATAATAAGAATTGTATTAGTATGCAATAAGTTGATCCGAAAATTAAGCGTTTCGTTAATTCAAAATTCATTATAAAAAATCTTATTACTTTCACATTTGCAAATTACTGTATTTCCACCTGTCAGCGAACTAAGAGACGAAACGTGGTTCATAGAAAGCGAGATCTGATGCTTTAGAGAGGTCGATCGAGTAAAATGGTCGGCGTCAGCGGGTCGCCAGCGCCATGCCGAAATAAACCGCATGCGTACCGTGTTCAATGGGAAGGGGGAGCGGGCGCAGGGGCAGCCGCCGCGGCGCTCGCGCCAAAATTAGACGTAAACACGGCGGACACGAGGCGCCGGCGACCGAACACGGCCCACTCTCCATAAGCCAAATTGAACTTACAGGACCTTCCAATTGTATCTCAATCACAAAATCGTCGCACTTAAGTTCTGAGATTTTTTTTCATACAACTTTAACCAGTAGTCCAAGCGCTACAAAAGGTATAAGGGCTCTTCATTCAGATGATCCCCCAATTTCCACGTCAAACAACAATTTCAATATTATCTCTTTTTGCACAGAGGTTGTTCGTCTTGTACACAAATGACAAATTGTTAATAAAATGCCTACTATAGAAATAATGAGGTCATCGTTCGAGACTAATGATTCCCTCCTCCTCCATGGGTCCTTAATGGATCCTAATGGAGAAGCTCAATGGCGCAGTGGTATAATTAAAGCAACTCTCTGGCCTCTTTCAGCATCTCCCTGCTTCGGGAGGCCCGATTAGCTGTTTGTCCGGGAAGCAAAATTATTAGCATTTACCAATTGGCATTGGCAGTGAGCTATGGACTAATGCCTGTTCTCTGTGGAGTTTTTATCCATTTTGGAAAAATTACCAGAGTTTTGGCGGAAACTTTAAAAAACCTTCGCAGTTTTGTTTTTAGGATTTTGTTTTGTCTTGCCTGTCTTTTCAGTCAAAAAGTAGCAAGAAAATTATGAAACTACTCTCAACATCATTTATCAGATCATTGCCCAGATTTTATCTCCTAATAAGACTTGACACTGGCTTGAAAGAACAGCAACAATTACGCGTAAAAGTGTAAAAATATGTGTAAAAATATTTTATAATAAAAAAGTATTCAGAAAGTAAGGACAACAGGACGTCAACCTACCACATACTGAAAATATTTGTCAATTGATATTGAACTCTATATGTATTAGATTTTAATCTGATAATCGAATGAATAAAATTTTGTTTTGATCAGATTGAGTGCTGTTGACTGTTTACAGTTTTGTATTTAGTATTTTAAATAATTATTCTGGGATGTCTTGTACATCTGGACGGTTAATACACACGTGGTTTGTCAAATAATATACACTACATGGATTCGTCATCATCACCTGAAAATACCATATGTTGCAATGAATAAATGAATATTAATCTCTTCAGAAGCTAAGGTTATAAAATTAAATATTTAAATGTAAGAAGTACTTATATCAGAAACTCGAGGAGCTCAATGGCGCAACAGTTAGCGCGCGGCCTAATTCGCAATCGTAAGTAAGATAATAAATATTATTATCTCGAGCTCCTCCATGCTTTGGAAGGCACTTTAATCAGTTTGTCTCAGTTGCACCTGCAGCCGCTTTTTCTTATTCTTCTTCTTACGATGTAGGTACTTTCTTCAGGGAAAGCCCATGCCCCAACAATTTGGCAATAATAGTATAATGATGTTGAAATCATTAACACCTTTATTTGGTGAAAAACACATTCAGCAATACAGAGTATATCGTAATAAAAACAAAGTTTAGCAGCAGCAATACGCACAAGAACCATAAGTGCAATATTTTCATAATAGCAGCTAGAAGGTTTTTTCTAATAAAAAGGCAAAAAGCAAAACTATCTCTTAAGTGATTGAACAAAAGACAGTTAGTCATATAAACCTTATCAGTATTAGCGACTACTGGCGCACACCGCCATACCCCGCGCAACTTGTAAATACCCCGTAAACGTCACGGTACCTTGATGTGACACTGCAGTGACTGCACTACACTGAGTCATGGAACCACAACAGTCAGTTCATAATGGTAAATTGAAGACTTTGGCACTGAGTATCCAATCTTAATATATCTAGTAATTATAACCAACTCCGCCCGGTCGAGGACTTGAATCTCAGAAATGAGTCGCACTAAGCGTTTTGGTTCCAATTTTGTAATCCGTTTCCTGATAAATACAATTTAGGGGTCTTTAAGTCACGTGTGAATAGGTATCTTCTAGGCAAGTGCGTTACATCCAAGATCGCATTGTCGATTACCATTCGGCGAGATAGCGGTCATACGCTTTGCTATTAATTGTTGCAAAAAAGTTTATTTTCATTTTATTTTAACGTGAGACTTAATGAAAACTATCTTAAATTATAACTATTGAACTGATGAGTGCCTATGTAAAGAAAAATGAAAAAAAAAAAATATTCATTATATTAAAAAATCCTGTTTCTATACTTGTAACTTTTTTGCGTTGAACACATTGGTTAATATTCCCGTTAACACTTAACACCTCATGGTAAACTAAATGCCTGTGTTACAATTAGATCAAAAGGTGGTTGTAAATATTAGGTACATAGTTCTTATTTTTCACCCGCGTAGAAATGTCAAAACGAACCTAATGTAAGAACCACATTCTTGCAAATAAATGATTTTATTATTATTTTTCATTCGCGTGGAAACCATTCGGATCATTTCTTCAGAAAAAAGTCGACCCTTTTTGAAATTTGTAAAAAAGAGCCATTTTCGTCCTGGGTTTACATAATTTTTCCAATGTTTCCCAATCTAATTGTAACAAATTATAGCCTTTGCCATTAATTATATTAATTTTTAACAATAAAAACAAGTAATATACAGTACAACAAAACATTATAAACCTACAAGCTCCTTTTCCGTCCTAAGTATGTACTTATTATTACTGAAATAAAACTATGTACATTTATATATTTAAATAATTTTGGTCTTACTATATATGCATATATAACTTAATTATATAATCGAGCGGGATTTCGAGGAACAGGTACCGCTGGATCTATAAGCATGAAATTTTACACAAGGGTTTCTAAAATAACGCATATGTTTAAAACGACAGGATATTTTAGAAATTCAGCTCTCTTACAAAATTTCGACAATTTTAATTTCTAATTTGCGAATGCAAAAATTAGTAAATGAGCTAATGTTTAAGTAAACAGTGTCACTTTTTTTGGTAATTAATTCATCACTTAACTTTAGAAATTACGAACTTTGACTAAACTTTCATTCCCTATTTCAACCCCTTAGAGGATGATTTTTCCAGGAAAATATAACAGTAAATTTTTATTGATAAATCTGAGCTTATCCACTGATTTTCACATTTCTATCGTCATTAAAAGAAGCTTTACGCTGTGTGTTGATCAATGGGTCAGTCAGCCAGTCAGTACTTATATATCTACTATAATATACTCATTTAAGAATTAAATTCTTGAAATTAAATCTTTTAAATTAAAGGAATCTTTTTGTGTTATTCTTTTATTTACCCAGTGCGTAGCTACCTAGCAAGCAGCTATTTGCTGTTAAAGGGGACGGACAAGTCGGTGACGTTGGCCCTAAGGCGCTTGTCAATGTACACAGTTGACCCCGTTTGATCTCACAATTAAGCATGGCAATACAGACTGTATTACCCATGCACGATCGGAACATTCAAACTTGGTTCGAATCACTACAAACAGTTATATAAAATGAAACGACAGTATAAGATGGAATCAAATAATCATTGACTGACAACCATGTATGACTACTTACCTGGCTTAATTTTTCATTAAGCCTCAATAAAAAACGAGAAACATAAATAAAAGATAAGCAAAAGTGCTTACTTAATTGAAGGTCTTTAAAATAAGACAGCTAACGTGGAGGCCCACCGGTGTGGTCTGCCTCAATGCTCTGTCTCACTCTATTATCGCAACGGCAGCTTTGTTGATCATGGCAAGTATTATTGGAGCACATTAATACCGATGACACAAGCCGATGAGAGCCATCTGTGTCCACAAGACTTGATAATGCACTATGAACAAAGATCTACCCTTCAAGGCGCCGACCCCGCCGCGTCGTACCGTAACCAAGAATATAAAGTCTATAGCCATAGAAATACCGCATTACTTTGCCTAAACATAATGAATTAGATGCATTTGTTACAATCCTTCAAAAGAATTTAAAATATTTCAAGTATTCTGACTGACAGGTTAAAGTGCCTTTTTGATTCAAGTTATATGTTTAATTTCACTTTGAGAAAGTGCTGTTATTAGTGTTCCCATCTGAATTTTATTTCTACAGATTACAACAATACATTTAAAAGGTCTTTAAAGGCGTGAGTTAGTTTCGTAATTTCAATGGCATTTAACGAAAGGTTAAGTTCATTCGTAAGCCATCAAATGTCAAGATTTTGGCAGCTTAGATTATTTGCAATTTTAATTAGTTACTCCTCATATAGTCAACCAAATCTTTGTTAGTTTTGTAAATTTCGGTGTTGAATCGATTTCTAAGAATACACTACGCTAAGTTTCTGATCGGTGTCGATAAAGACGTTGTCTAGAGCCAACATCCAGTAATCAGAGCGTGGAAACTGAGTAGCTACCTTGTTACTACAACTGCTCCTATATTATCACTCTTCGCTACGATATCTTAGGGTTCACATTACTTAGCGGATGCTCATTCTACGTACGTTTTGCACTATTGAAAGAACAAGGATGTATAATGTCACATGACCACTGAAAAGATATACGTAATGTGATATTATAATGCCAATAACATAACTCAGCTACCACGAGCAATTACACAGTAACTTGTTTTCAAAGGGCCTTTTGGCTATTTCTATTATGTAAGACTGTATGAATCCGTGATAACCACCTAATCATTAATTTTTTAATGAAATTAGCATTATTCTTACAATTTTAGGGTAGGTCTCTTTAAAAATTTCATTAAACATAATATCGTGAACGATTTCGAACTCAAAAAACAATTCTTCGTTTATCCATTTTCGATAATCAGATGGTTTGTTCATCTTTTATTGATAAAAGTGTAATTGCTCGTGGTAGCTGAGTTATGTTATTGGCATTATAATATCATATCATCATTATAATATCATATATAGTATCCGTTCATTATGGAAAATGTTAATAGGTTGGCAATGATCGTTCCTGTAAATAGTTTGCAATTCACTTATTACAAAATCGTTTTCACTAAGCACTTAAACTCTATTTTAAAATCAGCGGGAGAAAGTATATTAACGGCACATTATTACTTTGTTCTAAAACGAAAATTGTATTCTCAAGAGAGTGCCGTTAGGCAGAGCTACCTGTCGCGTACGGCGCACCGCGACCGGCCGAACGTTGGGTGACTTCTCGGAAGGCGATAGCATGTTGTTCTGTATGTATGTTATCGCAGAACTCTATGATAACTCTACTCGTTATGATTACTTTACCATTTCTTTCTTAGTATTAAGCAAGTTATTCAGATTTTTCCCACACAATAAATCTTTGCCAGTTTGAATTCAATGAATTTTAAATTTATAACAATAGTTAGCGCACTATCGGAACATTCTGTCCAAATATTCTAGTTTTATTATCGTTACCTTTCTATAAGCACATTTCGCTGTTAATTTCTTGATTAGCTTAACCATTCTTATCATTTGAGTTCCGTGGATGTATAGAGGCTTGATCTGTTTTAAAATATAATAATGATATGATGACGTGTTCAATACATAATAACGCTGGCTAAATCTACTTTTATCAGGTGTCAGATACCAGTCAAGGTATACCGTAACTTTAAACGAACGGCCTTGCCAAAGCCGTCCGAGAGGCTATTCCTTTCGCCATCCGCTACGCACACGGCAATATTTCAAATTACACACTAACTCATATTATGATAGACGTAAAGGTCACATTCGAACAAAGAGGTTTGACATGTTTGTCTCTGAAGCAAGTACTTCTAGTAACTAGCTAACAACTTAAATTATAAATTGAACGAGTTCACATAATTATTATTGTTAAAACTAATAACAGTATTTTTTCCAACACTGCAATGGCAATTGTTGACATAGTAAATTACATTAACAGCAGTTCTCAATAATTTTCATATAAAGATAAGATAAAAGAAAAATCAATATGATCATTTCCAATGCAATAATTGAAAGTCAACAACTATGCCATGGCGGAAGTTCTAAATCGGGAACTTGGAACAAGAAGAATCCTCAAGAAACTCGGCAAAGAATTTTTTTTTAGATCAAATGTATATTTTTTTAATAAAATCAAAAAACCAGAAGCATAGCCTCGCAGCATAGAAGCACTGTTTTGGTCTTAGTCCTTTTTTGACAGATCTCTGTTTTGGTTGTTAATTATTATTTGTTGAGATGTCAGCTTTAACCAAACCAAGCAGACCAAATTCGATCCTGGCCGATGTACTACGGATAACACAAGCAACATCAAGCAAACATACCAAGGGGGTTAATGGAAATATTAATGTATGTTTATCGCATTATTAATATTCTTTATAAGTTTTCTTAATAAAATTAAAAAATAGTGCAACGGTAGAGATCCTACTCTCCGAGAAAAAGGTTCCGGGTTTGAATCCCGGTATGATATGTTTGTGTGATGAGAATATGGTTATCCATTACATACTTATTTATGCATACAGGTAGGTTATATAATACCCATTATACATTATCTGCCTAGTTGAGACTGTTGAAATTTGTCCGAAATTACCGAAGTTATACATTAATTGTATATCATCTTTTCTGCCGATAAAGTACACAACAAACTTAGTGTATACCATTACATATATGAAATATCTCATCAAAATAAACAAATATGGTATATATTTCTACATCGAAAAACAGAGTATATAAGGCACAATGAAATCCTATTTTTGAGCCCATGTCCCAGCATTTAAGCTATGGTCGTATGGGCGATGCCTGTCTAAATAAAACTAAGTTCAACGAACCGAAACTATCTTTTCGTACGAAGTTTATTCTTTGGTATGCAGTACGAGAGGTTTCTCTGATTAGGGATTCAGAGAGTGACACTTAAAAGGAAATATTGTTCGAAACTCGAGTTCGCCCATCGTATCAACAACGTACACTCGACTCAAATGGCACGCACGTCGATTGTTTTTAACTTAAGTTCATTTGCAAGAGCCACGCCTATGTAAAATATATTGATGATATATATATTTAATGGTTTAACCTTTAAAATATCAAGGCTATTTAATGACATTTCTGTTTTACTTCAATATTCCATTTTCTTAGGTTTTATAAATTTATAAGTGACAATAGTCTCGATCATTTTAATAACGAAACTTATTAATAAACGCATAAATTATGTGGTTATAAGTCACAATAAATGAATCTTCTTGAATGAGGAGAACAATGGAGGTCTTGTCAAAGTTGATGTTAAACTCCGGGTCAAGAGTTAGTCTAAGGTGTGATGCAGCGAAGCTACTGGTCCTGATAGCGCCGCGTTGGGCATCCGCCAAGGCAATTTGCATCGCTACCCGTTTCGGAACAACGCCAAGTCTAGCCGAACAAAACCACCGAGAATTACCCTCCATTCCAATAATAATTAAAGCAAACATTTCGCAGCCGAGACGCCCGCCGACGGACGTTATAGAGCTTATAAAGCATCGGCCGCAACTCGCAATTAAGAAACGAAGCGCATCTATTTAGGAACATGCGGAAGAGCTGCACCGATTGCAATGGGCCATGCCTGCTTCTGGGGCCGTCGTCGGAGCCAAGCGGCAGACTGGCTAAATTAATACCTTTGAAATACGAAATATCAATATTTTAAAGGAGCTTATGAAGTGAGACGCTACTGTGTCGGCCTTCCGCGTTGGCAATCCTGACGACCGCTAACGAACCGTGCTAAGCAAAATATTATAATTTATTCTTAGTTGAAACATTCTAAAACTTGTTTTAACATAGTTGCGCTTCTAAAAGTCACTAAAAACACGGATTGAGATGTAAAACGCAGTTCATTAAATTTGCGTATCGTGGTATGCTATAGTCCATTTACGCGTTGAGTTCATAGTAGGCACACATGTCTAAATAGTTTATTAGGCGAGGATTGCTGGTTTTTGTGCGTGTACTACATCGATTATTTACGATGTGACAAAACCTTTGATGTTGCGTTGGCCGCCGTCCACGAACGGCGAGAGAACATTGACGAACGTCTGGATGATCATAGATACTGTCTTCAAAACACCTATGAATTGTTATGAAATATTGAAATTTTGCTTTATAGTAACACCGCTTCATAAATTTCGCTTTAACGCCCTCTGAGTTTTGGTTTAATTATCCAAAATGTACCGTAAGTATTAGAATCAAGTCTAAGTCAATAATTAGTTTTTATGTCAGTTCGAAAGGATATTTAATTGTATTGACTATTTAAGTGCATGATAATTTTTTATATCCAGCACACTGAAAAAGTATAATAAAGATGAAAGGTTACTATGAAAATATCTTGACAATTGGTGGCATTACTGCATAAAGGTAACGAGATAGAAACCCTGAACGTTCAAATACTTGGTAATAACAACTAACCAAACAGTTAGAATGGCG
The DNA here is from genome assembly GCA_927399485.1 of Calamotropha paludella. NCBI lineage: Eukaryota > Metazoa > Arthropoda > Insecta > Lepidoptera > Crambidae > Calamotropha > Calamotropha paludella. Next base: position 13,284,604 of record OV656804.1, on the reverse strand, counting down.
AAGTTAAAAAAATTCGTGACGATAAATTAAAAATATAAAAATGACCCATTTTCGGTATCCGTAACATGTAGCGAGTGGACGGACGCGAAAGTATATTTAGAGTAGACACATCAACAAGGGAACCACGAGAAATAGTTCTCTCTCGTGGACCCATGATAGGCCACGAGATAGATAAATAATGGGTCTACGAGAAAACAAGAAATATTGCGATTCAGTGTTGCGTTACGAAATAGGAAGCTTTTTTTATGATGGTGTACGCAACTGCAAACCTACCGCGACGACAATAATGGCAACGGCGCCGGCGCCAGACTGGCCATTATTGATTATCGATATAATTATTTCAAATACACTCGACCTGGCTTCAAGCATTAGCGCAGCGTCTGTTTTGCGAAACAAGTGTAGATCTATATACATAACAACAAAAACACAGTTGAATACTTTATTACGTAGTCCCATTCGATTTACGTTATTTAAAAAAATATATCTATATCTGTAAAGAAATTATAATCTGATAATACAATATGCATTACATTTATGATAAAACCTACACTTGAGTAATCTATTAAATATAAAACGTCAACACTTACAAAAAAAAACACTTTATCGTTGTACTGTTATTTAGGGATGCATACTCGATTTTCTTGATTTACTCCCCACCTTTTGCTCTGATTAAAATGGAATGAATTGAACTAACATATTTCAATACTGATAAATCCCCCGGTTACATGTATCCCCACTGACATGTTTCCGGATACGGATAGTTGAATTATCAATTGATATTGAGATTTAAAAATATAAAGTTTTAATATCAGTACTTATTTATTGAGTCTAAAACACTTTGGAGGATGTATTCTTAAAATGTCAATACTGCGAGTTTACCCTCAAATCAAAGACAGATTTGCTTAGAGAATAAGGAAGTGACATTGTGAATTGCTTCAGGATCGGAACATACATTCTGAAGACATTCTGCAGAGGTAACATTTTGTAAGCATTTAACAATATTCCGTTTAACGATGTTATCTTCAATTGATAAATTGCAAATTGCTTAAAGTGATGTTTTTAACAAGTGTTCTATGATTATTATTATATGTTAGCTGTAGAGCGAAGCAGCTTAAATGGAATTGTTGTCACTGTGACCTGAATGATCTATTGTGACGCCTCCAAGTTACAGTAATTCTTTTAGCCTGAAAATCTCCAAAAGTTCAGAGTTTTCTTAGCTTTGAGAGGTTTCAGTTTCCCCGAACCTGGATACTATGTTTGTAGATTCACAATCACATGAGAGGTGTTTCTCTCACCTCTTTACAATAACTGCACCAGTTTCACTCAATTTTATGACACCAAATGTATACCATGAACAGACATTCAGTCTGCAGTGTGCAGTTAACCGATTCGTTGCTGATGGCACGCCTGGCGTGTCGTCACTTTCTTTTGCGTGTGGTGCTAGCCACTGAAGCCGTGTCATTTTTAAATCCATGATAACTCCTTCTAATTAAGTTTTAGGGAAATCCACCCAGAATAAAACTATCTTCATTTTTCACGTAAATCAAGCTCGTAGCTTCGTTTCTTTTCTGGTGATTGTATGTAGCAACGAATCGGTTAAGGCTCTTTGAATCTCTGCGCTAGAACTGTCGATTTTGACTAAGCGTTTACACGCTATCAGCCAATATAAATTAAGTAATTGAGAGTGGCTCAATTTGAATTGCTCTAAGTGTTTTCCATCAATGCCATGCTTTTGTACGTATTTTCTTGATTCTGATTGTCCTAGACGCCAGACGTCTAGGACTTCTAAAAATGCAATCAATTTGCTTATGGGAAGTCATTTCTTATATCAGGAAATTCTTACATGAAGACAAAGTTTAGTTACATGACTGTTTCCTTTTCAAGAAAGCCAGCTATATCTAAGTCAAATGTTTGCGTAATGAGGAAGAGTTCTCATAAAATACACATAAAAATTATTAATTGATATTTCCGAACCACAATATAAACTTTTATTAAGCTCGAGTAGAACTGATATCAAGTATAAAAAAATGTGTGCGAAATCAATGCCCGAGCGGCTGTAAATGGATTTACTGTTTTAGCATACGTCATTTCTTGTCACGTTAAATTCAATCTTGATAGATTTTCATGCCAGATTGTTCTGTAAAATCATTTTGTATAAAAATTATACTAACACTAGCTATTGTATGCTACTGCACTGAGCGTCAGCCATTTTTATTTTATTAGTTTTTGTAACAAAGGCAAATACTAATGACTGCGTTGTACGTCGGTCTTGTGTTGTTTCAACTAGCTGAGTATTGAGAGTGAAGCGGTATCACCTTTAGCATAGTAATACGTTGAAAAAATAAATGATAATAAAAAGAGGCGATTATTTTGTATAAAAACCGTTTCTTCTTCACTGTAGGCATTAATTACGTGCTAACGTCATTGTTGTGCGACTTCAGTTCTTTCAGGTATGTCTATATGTTTTATAGAAGTACTCAGTTAAATTTTGAAATATATTTTATCTCACTAAAGTAGTATAGTAGTAAGATCAGGCAATATCAACCTGGCAATCCAATTAGGGATTAAGCTATTTATTATATTCATTACGGCCTCTAGGATCCCCATAGTTCAATATCCAGGAGATCTTCGTGAATTCTTTATAACACCAAGATCAGCTTTAGTAATAGTAGATAATGATGCTTTAATTGATCTGTATTCATATTTGACCTATGTTTTTGATATATCTTTATATTCCATTGCTTTACGCTCGTATTCTTTTAATTTTTTTGACGTGACAACGTCTTATAAATTGGTTTGCCGGGTGACACTTCAAGAAACTGCGTTACGCTCCGCTCACGTTATGCGCTTACAATGAGAGCGAGTGAGAGGCACGCGTCCCTTCCACTCGGGCATGGTTAGCCCGCCTAAGAGCGAGAGAGACAGACATAAAAAGTGGAAGGGACGCGTGCCTATAAATTAATGTCTTAAATATAATTCTTTGTATAAATAAATGTTTTAAATTGTTACTATTATTTCATCCTTCTTCCTACTAGGTATACGAATGAATATTCACATTAAAATTATTTTACCACTCAAAGTCGTTGTCACGTAAAACTTTCGCCCGTATACCGACTTTACAGGCAACCAACCAGTTTTTTTTAATTAATAATAATCTCAAACATTTCTTTACTTTTACGTGTCACAGATTGTCCACTTCAGTCGTTATGATCTTCCTCAGCTAGAAGTCTATTTCTACCCACAGAAAATAGATGTTTTTTTATTCATCGTCGTATACCGTGCGTTCACTTTATTTACATGCGCTATTTAATAATGTTCTTAGGATAGCAATAACAAGATGCGTCTTGAGATATCTGAAAAACGGGACATTTAACAACACTCGCATAGACAACTATTTTCTCTTACCAAGTTTTGTTATATTCAAGTAAACAATCTCTTATACAGTGTTTCTTATCACTTTTATCATTGCGCTGGTTACAGAACTTATGATTGCGATAAGATATTAGATGACGACAAGGTTTTTATCAGCATAATGAATAGAGCCATCTTCCTTTATTCGATCTTTTACTCTGGTTTTTCTGTTATATATATTTGTCAGTGTGGGTCGCAACGTAAGCATATAAAATGAATACCCTGTCTGGATGTAAGGAAATCTTATCTCAGCAGGTATTTGACATATTAGTGCGTTGTTGTACTGACTGTCCGTTGAAAGAAGCCATAGTGTTGTTGTTGTTTAATGCACTTACGTGCATGTACCTATAGGTCATTACATCACAACTATAAGCAACCAATAAACTGTATTTGTTGTTCGGTCAATCTCACGTTACCAGTTTATGTCTTTTTAATCATTATTTTTATAGCAAACCGACAAAGAAAATGACATTCGAATTGATTTGTCGATTATAATATGTTGTATATCAAATCTTCTTTCCCACCAATATTATATGTCAGTGAAATTAGTAGATATCAATATAAAGGGTATAACGTACCAAATAATTTAATAAAAATAAATACAATACCTATAACATCTCTTGTTATTTGAGAGCCCAGGTCGCCCGTTGTTGATGCAATGCAAAATATATTACAAGACAGCGAAGTGGGTAATTTACTTAGCTAGCTAATTTATCGCATTACCTCCACAGCCTGATCCTTTTATAGTATAATCTATATATATAAAATTCCTTGTCACATTGTTTGACCGCGATGAACTCCGAAACTACTCAACCGATTTTGATATTTCTTTTTTTATTTTGCTGGATTTGTTCAGACTTAGGACATAGGGTAGGTTTCATTTTAATTTATAACACAGCAACGCGTGGCCGGGTCGGCTAGTAATATATAAAAAAATAGTTATCGAAGTGGTTTCTTAAATAAATTTTAACGTAATTAATAGGTATTGAAGTAATTAAGAGGTAAGAAACTTACTTGAGATAATAAATTTGACCCTCTGGCGTGCGGGCTTGTTCCCAACCTGCAGGTAGAGGTCCCAACTCATCCTGTAGATGTGATCCCACGTCATATGATCTATGTTTTGCGTGTTGATGATGTATGGGTTGCTGTTGCGTTTGTTGCCCAGCTGCATATGTCTGCTGCAAGCTAGCTGGTGAAGAGTGTGCTCGAGAGTGTGACACCGGCGCGGCGCCAGTAGCGGACGACGATCCGAACGCCGAGTCAGCCGAGTTTTCTCGCGAGTGAGACACAGATGGCGACTTGGAACCGGTCGACGGCGGGTTAAAGAACGACTTTGGAAGCTGTCGCATACGGAGAGGCACCTGTAGCGGCCGTTTCGAGTCCGGCTTAAGCACAGTGTCGAACAATGACTGCAGAACCGAGTCCGAATCCTGGTCCACACGGAGGACCAGATTCGATTTCTGTTCGCCATCCGAGTTAAGAGCCATGCTTATGTCGGTACGAAGAATTCTCGAAACCGACCTGGCCCACCGTTGTGACACAACACTAGCACGCGACGGGTTGGCGGGGCGCCACCCGACGTTCTTCTAGAATGGCGCTCGTCGCGCGACTGACGCACGCCCCGCCCGCGCCGCGCGAGACTCCCTGCCCACGCGCACCCGCACCACACCGCACGAACCGTGCGGACCGGTCTTCAAGATGCCCCTCGCCCCGCTTTGCTTACCTATCTCCTTAGCTTGCCTATGTAGGTAAGGTAGACGGGCACAAGCTCGTTTGCTACAAACCTTCTTAATTATTTATGTATATTGAGAAACGAAAAGACTAACCACCGGCTTTACATTTGTTACCAGTAAATTGGTAACAGAGAGTAGCAATGACAATGGTCAAATCACGTCATTGGAAAATAGGTAGGTACTATAAATTAGGCTTACATAAGTAAGATATGGTTCCAGCCTACACAATAGTTGCACTAACTGAAGCAAATAAATAGGCAAGTTGCTACTAATCACAAAAATAAAAGTTTATTGTTTTGATTAGTAGCAACTTGCCTATTAATTAGTATAAGTATATTTTAAAGGTTCACAAATATAGCTCACTGCTCATAGTCGATAATCGAACGTAGCACTCATATAACTAATCTCGTTTCCATCAAGGAGCTCATTATACTGAATTCTCATTATATGGAGTATATACCGAAAACTAGCAGGTCACAATTGGCAACACTTCATTTTTATAAGCATCTGTTTCCAAATACTCTAAAATAAGAATCTTACACAATTCTTGCTTTAAAATTTTAAATTGTCTTTATATAAAAAAATATATTCAAATTTTTTGAACATTTTAAAACTCAATAATAGCAAGTTTCTTCTAGTAGCTATTTCTTAGAATTACCCGCCAGATTTTGAAATGATATATTCACTTTATGGAATATTCCGTGGTTCCCCATTCACAATTTTTTTTACAATATTTTCGAGGGCAATTTTCAATATTGAGGAAATGCAATATTTCAAAACGATTGCGCTCCATATCACTATGCCAGGATTGTCCTAGAAAGGGCGAAGGGGGCCCCTTAGCATAGCTATCTCATTCCCCTAACTTGAAAATTCTTCGTATGGAGTTACTTACAAAGAATGGTTTTTGTCAAAGAAATAACAAACATATCAAGTATACGATTAATATTAGGACGAAGCCGAAAAAACACAATTCACAACTTCTCATAAACCGCTTTGAAATAATTATTACAAGGAAACATTTTTCTTGCAGCTGATATCAATACTCATTAGAAAGGGAAAAGGGTTATCTAGAGAGCAGGATAACGCTATGTAAGTTTTTTGGTCAAATAGGTATTAGAAGTATTTTTTCTTTTACCTTTAACTTCATATGGATAATTAGTTTAATTACTTTATTATTTCATTTTTATACCGAAGAAATAAGATTTGATTTACATCTAGTTCACAGGCCACGAAAGTAGTTGTTTTTAATAAAGCAATGCAGGATTAAATAAGTGGTTTGTACTAAGTCGTGTTTAATGACCAGCTTAGCATCAAAATAAATATAATATTGAAAATCTGATCGCGATCGTTAAAATACAAATAACGCATGTTAATTAAACTTACTGTGTATTGATTCTCAATTTAATAAAAAAGAGATACATTATATTCACAAATATGGTGCGATTCGGTACAGAATTTAAGGCAACATTGAATAGGTACACATCGGATACTAATACAGATAAAAGTCGACGATCTGGTGAAGGTCGTGGGAATCACCTGGATGAGGACAGCGTAGGAACGGCCGTTATGAAGATCCCTGGAGGAGGTCTTTGTTTAGAGGAGACGAAATTTGGCTAAGAGGACTAATAAAGGGCTGAAATCGACTGGCAACACTATTATTTATTCAGATCAAAAGGACGTTTGGGCGGGAGTATGAAACATCACTTATATGATTTAGGTATTCTTGTAAATTTTTGCTGTAGTGTGTATTAGTGTGTAATAATGATGAATTATTTACGACCAAGTGTTTGCAAACTTGCACGAGTATTTGCAAGTGAAAGAAAAGTTTGGTAGGTGTATTTTCACGCTCTCTCAAGTTCATGAGGATAATAGTTCAACCCGTTATTTTAACCGCTCGTCTAAGAAAAGGTATTATTTCATTATTTTCTCGTGATCTATTGATAATCTATCAGTTATAAATCAACTCTCATCATGCATCATGATCTCAATAAGAAAAGATATAACTGAAGATTAGGCTGTATAGGCTTTGTACCCTTCTCTTATAGGAAAACTAAACAAAATAAAGCAACAAAATAATGTTTGAGTTTTGTAATTGTTTATTATTTTCCTTATATAAAAAATCACTTTTTGTTTATTATCTATATACGCATAACAACCATTACAAGTAGTCATGACCTACGATTATTTTTGCGGACTACACATTGTACCTATTCCCGTTTTTGTTAGATTCTGCGCAATGCTACTTCTGTCATTATACTTCGCCTCGTAAAATACGTAAATATCAATAAACTCCATGCGATGTGAGTATACGAAGCTCAACATCGCTATCTTGCAGCGCGCATGCGTTGTATGTCTTATAAACCGAACTGGAAAAATCGTTACTATGCTCATTCACGTGAGCCTAGCAATGCCAAATACCACGTAATGGCGAAATCTCTTCAAGCTAGTTTCGAAAGGTGCTGTCGTTTGTGTGCCGAGGAACAAGATGTAACAATAATGATATTTAGTAAAGAAGCTGAAGCTATGTTGCTCCAGAATAAATTGAATCAATATTTATTGATTGAGGTAAGCTAATAATATGTCTATGCATCCAGAACAAAAAAATGGCCTATCTTTAATTCAAGATCTTATGAAAATTTTTAAAATCTTAAAACCTAATTGCTATCAAGCTGATAGTGAAATCCGAATTTAAATGTTTCAATCTAACTTGAATGTCAATTTTCAGGTTGATGAGGATGACAAGCTGCCTAAAAATATATGTGTTAAATGTTGTACTAAACTTCAAACTGTATGTGACTTCATTGACACTGCACGAAATGCACAAACTGTTCTTCTGAATCGCAGTATAGCTTTAGACCAAGTTGTGAGTAAGGAATCATATATGGTTTCATCGGAGCAAGATATAAAAAAAGAATATGATTCTAATTCTGAAGATGAAAATAAATCAACTGGAATGGAAATTAGTGTTGATCCAATGTTAGTATTACAAAACTCTGAAGAGCCACTTTCTCCGAGTACTTATGAAAACTGTACATCTATTGAAGATGTGACACATTTACATGATGTTGACAGTGATAATGTAACAATCAAGCTGATAAGAAAAGGAGATGTTAGTATTGATGATACAAATGACAAAAGTGACGAAAGTCAAAGTAAAAGAGAGTTAAACACAAAACCATTTCCATGTACCATTTGTAGGAGGAGTTTCTTTACAGAATTAGCCTTAAAAAATCACTCTTGGACTCACATAAATGAAGAACAAGATATTGGTAAGACTTTCAAGTGTAGCACTTGCGATGATAAATTTGACTTTAAAGTGGACCTAATAGCCCACCTAAAACAGCATAGAATATCTGGTGTGTGCCAATTTTGTGGAAGGAGGTTTGTATGTTTAATAATTATTTTTGGGAATCATTCATAGCAAGGTTTTATAATAAGAGATAATTATTTTCCTAAATTTAATGCTGGGAAAACAAAGGACTTTTAGTAATCTGGAAATTTGCATGCAGTTAAATTATAATGCCTATTTAAAATGGTGAATAATAATTTTTAAAAACTAATCACTATCAATATTTATCAATTAATTAAAATTAATCTTCATTTGTCTTCTTAAAAACTGATGTACTATGTATTTTCTATTTCAGCTTTAGGTCTCAAAAGAACCTTGAAGTACATAATATGATTGTTCATCTTTCACACAATAGATCTTACACATGCAAAATTTGTGGTAGATCATATAAAACAAAGAGCAATTTGAAGACACACAGTATCACTCATAGCAATGATAGGCCATTTCATTGCAATATCTGTAAAAAAAGTTTTAAAAGAAATCAAGACTTAAAAGTAAGTGTTAAATATATTGTTGCACTTTTTACACATACATATAAGAGTGCACTTGAGCATATGAAACAAACTTATTATAAGATTGCAATGAACAAATATTACAATGAACTAAATGAAATATCTTATTTCAGTTTCATATTAACCAACATACTGGTGCTAGGCCATATAAATGTCCATTTTGTGATAAAAGTTTTGCAAGCTCCGGCAATTGCTATTCACATAGAAGTCGTATGCATCCTGGGTGCCGTGTGGAGAGCAAAGTAAATATTCGAGCCCCAGTAGTTTGGGAGAATCAAGTAACGCTCAACAGAATTGTTCCCAAAACTAATCTAACATCTGTAAAGGGAATATTTAAATATCAATGCACCCTGTGTGACCACAGTTTTATGAGGAGGGATAACTTCACAGTAAGTACCACATTGCTTGTTAAAATGTAATTAAAACAAATTAAAATGTGTGTGAAATTATTTCTATTACAATGGACATAAGCTGTTGACTGTACAAAAATTGTTCTTTTAATGAAATAAACTTGAGTGTATATATGTCGCAGCCAACTGGTTAAAATAGTCATTCAATCAAAAAGCTAGCCCTTTGACTGAACAACGCCATTTAACCACACGTCTAGCTTTTTCATTGAATATTTGAGTCGCTCAAAACGTTCAACACTACAGCTGATTGAAAAGCGGCCGTCTAATTGAATTACTTCAGCGCTCACCACCGCGGCGCTAGGTGCGTTTTGTTTTCAATATGGCGTCAACTAGGCGGTGTTTGTGATTGTTTCAAGATATTTTTCGGAAAGAAAATAGTAAATATACGTTACTAGTATTATTAAAGAGACAGAAATTATGGGGCACTTACGAGTAATACGAGTGAAGTTGATTAGGTTAGGTTAAACTTAAAAAAAAAATCCAAGAATAATCTCCCAAGAAATTACAAAAAGTTTTCATATTCTCTCAAATGACATACTAGACTAATGGTCACCTTAATTAATTTGCCATTTAACCAGTTAGCTAAGCGTCTTCTAGCTGTAGTGTTAAACGTTGCAGTCAACAAGTCGGCTAAACGACGTATAGTCGTGTGATTGAATGGCGTTGTTCAGTCAAAGGACTAGCTGTTTGATTGAACGGCTATTTTAACCAGTTGGCTGTGACATATATACATAGTGGTTGCGCCAGTATTAAATTCAAATCCCCCGCTTTATTTATTTGTATGTTTTTGTAATTTTTATTAGTTTGGTCGACACTCCTAGCCTCACCTCCATTTATTCCATTTCCCTTTCGCAAATACCTTGCCCCGCATATGGAAGAGCAAGACGACCACACTTTCTATTAATGGCAAATAATACCGCAATGTGATATTGGCGGGCAAAAAAAAAGACAACTGATAACAGAGTTCCACAATATAAAATTAACTTGTGGTCTATCCGCAAACCCCTACAACAAACTATAGTTTTATGTGACGGTGTCTTCGGGTGCATAACAATAAGCAACAGCAAGACCGTATATATCTTGTTACGCGGGTACCGCCCACTTGGGACTTCTACTCTTTTTTACTGTTCTGTGGGTATTAGCCTACAAAGTACCATTTTTTTTTTTAAATATGCTTGCTGTACTTACGACTAAAATGCAAATAAAATGGCTTTTCATCTGTTATGGTACCAATGTTAGGTAAAAATAATAAAATATAAGTGTACAAAAATTAGTTCATACTGTCAAAAATACTAAATAACCACCAAAATATTACCCCCATTTGTTAGAAATTATTACCAAAAATGTAACAACTTGCCATGTTACTTAAACCATTTTCAATCAAGCAATTGATCTTTAACCCAAAATAGTAAATTATCACCAAAAATGCAACCACATTTTAATATAATAGTAATTTGTACTCCTTAAATCTTTGATGTAATTTAATCATCAGTTATTAAATTTGGTCTTCAAGCAATATGTAGTGTAATGTGACTGAAATGGCTGGTACCATAATTAATCTATAATCTAAGATCACAGTGGTTTGTGTATTTGTCTGTCCGCTCTTTTTCCCGTTCTTTTTCCATTGTATCAATAACGTTACCATAGCAACGCGTTAACCGCCAGTAGTTCGTCTACCGGACGCTAGATGGTGCTAACGGAAAAATTTAAAGAATTTTGTCCACTCGTGCGAAGCCGGGACGGGCCGCTAGTCTATAATCTAAGATCACAAATTTGTTGTGTCTGTCCGCTCTTTTTCCATTGTATACGCGTTACCATAGCAACGCGTAAACCGCAAGTAGTTCGTCTACCGGACGCTAGATGGCGCTAACGGAAAAATATTTAATAATAGAAGAAATTTAAAGACTTTTGTCCACCCGTGCGAGGCCGGGCGGGCCGCTAGTTATTATCATAATTTTACTTCAAACAGCCAGTTGTTATACGCCAGTTCGCGTGGAATTCGAATTTTGTTATATAATGAAAAACACTTGATCTTAACCTCGGTAATTCACGATTCTTGTCAGTCCGCAACACCAACCCATTGCGACGTATCACATCAGCGCCCTTTTTCAGCTCTGTTTTTGACTTTATTTATTTTTTATTTATCGCACGAGGCTCATAAGGATGGTAATTTCAGTCAGAAGTTTTCTTTAGGTCGCGAAAGGGTTTGCTAACATATTTCTTCATAAGATGTTTTTTAATTCGGTGTGTCGCTTGAGATAGATCTCCTACAATATTCTCCTCTGTAACCTATCAATGCCACCCTCGTCCAAACTGGCTACAAGTTTATCGGAATATCATCTTCCCACCTTTATATTTAGTCTCTTCGTCCAATACCATTTCTTGGGTATCATATTGCGAGCTATTTATTCCATTCAATATACAGCAAAGAATATCACCTGTCTAAAAACCTGTTTTAGAGTCGTAGCGTGATGTTAAATAATATATAAACTTCGTCAAATGCTATTAAATGCAAAAAAAAAAAAATCAAATTACTTTGATAGCATCAGAGATCTTTACTTTCCATCCATCCATCATACATCCGCTGCGATTAAAATTGCGATCCAAGAATTTTTCTTTTGGCATCATAATAAAAGCTCTGCCTTTAAAATTGTCTAAGCACAAAAAGATTTTTATCCCAGGTTAATGAATAATAGTGTTATTTTTTTACTTTAAAAATCAATCTGATAAGAAAGATACAGAAAAGTATTAAATATATAAAACTATTGGGTTGGGGAATAAGTTCGTTCGGTTTTTTCAAAGTGCTTTCTTTCAACAAAAACCAATAATTATAACAATAAATTGATCAATAATGTATTCGCCGTTACTGTTTACAACCTCCTCCCACCTCTCGACTAATTTGTTGATGCCGTTCCGCCAAAAATCGTCCGGTCTGGTGTCGAAGAAGTTGATGAGCCAGTTTTTGAGGTCCTCTTCGCCGTCGAAGATAACACCCCTCATTTGATTCGACAAGGAATGGAAAAGCTGATAATCTGTTGGCGCAAGGTTCGGAAAGTACGGTGGATGCTGAAGAACCTCCCATTCGAGTTCTTGGAGTGCGGTTTTGACGACTTGTGCAACATGGGGTCTGGCGTTGTCGTGGAGCAAGATGACTTGGCCTTGTCGGTCAGGTCTTTTCAGTCGCATAGCCTCATTTACACGGCGTAGAGCTCCTTGTTGACTGTTGCGTTCCGTTCAAGCATTTCCCCGTGTATCGCACCTCAAGGCGATGAAGACATCGAATTCTGCAGGTCGTCCACTGCGAGGCATGTCTTCGAGATCAAAGTCACCATTTTTGAACTTTGCAAATCATTTCTGTGCTGCGCGCTCACCTATGACACCTTCTCCATACACGTTGCATATGTCACGAGCGGCTTCAGCTGCTTTTTGACCCCGATGAAAAGCGAAGAAACGTAGATGTCGAAAATGCTGATTTTTGTCACCTGGGTATTCCATTTCGAAGCCCAGAAAATAGGAAAAACTAAAAATATTCGAAAAACAAATAACACAGTTCTGTAGAGCAGAAAAGGCACTGTCTAATGAATACAAACACTTTGCTCAACAACAAACAAATACTTTAAATAATCCTCTTCGAAAAAAACCGAACGAACTTATTCCCCAACCTAATATTTAATAAAACTTTTATACAAGCGAATTTTAGCCGATTCTTTTAGAGTAAGATTGTTACTAAACATGATATTTTTATTTTTCCAGTATCATATGTACCAACATACGGGCGAGAAACCATTCCAATGTTCATTTTGCACAGAAAAATTTGTGACACGAAGAGGCCTTCTCATTCATCATGACAAGGAACATCCATCGAAAGACAGACCACTTGCATTATTGTCTAAGAATTTGCTATTAAAATGATAGCTAGAATATAATGAAAGTATGTTAAAAAATAAATATTAAGAATCTTGATAATATTTTGATTTTTTTACTGCATTTATGAATCTAAAAATGAAGAACTTATCTTACTATTTCTTTTAATATACTTATATTTTGTTAATATACATATTTACAGAATGGCAGTTTTGAAACATAATAATAATTTATTGGGTAATCAACAAAAACAAGTGTTTAAATATTCAATAAAACGGATTTTTTTTTACTTTAGTCTTCACTTCATAAAATGCTAAGTTTCTCAATCATTTAAAAAAGAATGGAATTATACATTGAAAATAAACTATGTTCACTTCTTTGAAAAAGGTATCGCAGAGTCTAAGGTCACCGAAAGATAGTTTTCCTTTGGATAAACTATAAGGTCGACTGGAGTTGTGGTAGTTTATACATAGTCCAAAAAACGAAGAATAGCATGTCGAATTAAGATTAATCCTGTCGGGGTCAAATCGCTGGATCCAATTTATAACCATTGGATTATCTCAAAAGAAAAGGAGAATGGTGAGGGAATTCAATGATAAAAAGTTTAAATTTTACAGGGTTTAAGTTGTCGCGTGTCTGGAAAACCAGTAGTTTGTGTAAAAACTACACAAAAAGTGTCGTTTCACGATCTTTTACTATGAGTGTACGGGACTGTTGTGCAGATATACTGGTTTGTTCATAGACTGCCAACAAAACAAGTTATTTCGCTTTGAAATTTTCAGGATTAGTTTTTTTAGTTCTTAACTATGTTGTTGCTACTGGATAGGTGCATGCAGTGCTGGGCGAACCCACGTCTTTTTGTTTGCTGCTTGCTACCACCCGCGTTTTTCCGACATAGGTACGATTCAGACCGACCGGCCCGCATCGGCCCGGCCCGGAAGGCATTTCACAATGCGGTAAAGGAAATTGAAACTTCTTACAAGAAATTACAGTTCATATTTCTGCCACATATAAATTCCGCGACGGCCCGTCGGCTCCGGTCGGCGTCGTTCGGATAAGAGCGGCTTCCGACGCCGACAGCTCCATCGGTATGCGTCGGGTCAATTCGGAGCCGTGCGGCTGTCGAACGCTCAGAACAATAACTAAAGCTATAGAAGCCGTGCTAAAATAACAACACAATACGTTAGTTCGTACTATTAGAATTCTATGGCGTCTACACAGCGTAATGCAAGCAGCACTTCTGAGCGCTCAGGGTGTTTACGCATGCCGCGGGCGCTGTCGGCTGTCGCAGCACGCATATATTATGGCAGTCGCGGCAGCTATACGGCTGCCGCAGGATGCGTCCCCATCCGTTCCGGGCCGAGCCGATGCGGGCCGGTCGGTCTGAATCGTACCATAGTCAGTGGATATTTTTATCTATCGCGACTATTGAAAATACCAGTCTTCACCGCTGCTGTCATCTTTATTCAATATGTTATATTTATTTAACAAACTAGTTCAGTTATTTAATAACTGAACTAGTTAATGTCGTAAATTGAAAATAAATGTGATAAATAAATCAAAAAAATTAAATATACTCAAGTTTTTTTAGCGCAATTTGTGGAAACAGCAAATGAAAAAATTGTATGAAAAAGTTGCAACTACCAGTATCAAAAGTCGTATGTCCATGAAGCTTTAGTTGCAGTAAAAATGTTACACCGGTTCTGCAAGCATTAGCGGTTCATGAGAAAGGAAATATTTGCTTTGAAACTTCATTTTATAACCTAACTTTATTTTGGACAGTTATTAAGGAGTCTTTTGTAATTTTTGGTACTCATACATAAGTTTACCATACTTGGGATGAATTAAGTACAAAAATGACAGAAATATATCTATTACTGGCATTGTCCAAGAGGAAGATGAGGCATTCGTAATAAATAGTGTGAAAAGTAGAATACATGCAGTTATACAGCCTATTCATTCGGCTGCATGTTTATTAGATCCTTTGCAGTGTGGCAATAATTTGATGCTAGATCAAAAGTATAGAGCTATATGGAGTTCATTGCAGAGAAAGCCTGATTTCTTTCAATTGAGAATGTTATGTTTGAGTTGTCAGACTTCAAATCGAAATAATGTTGTGGAGGAAGCCCATAGTATGATTTGCTGGAAATGCTTGCCCATTGCCTCGGTGAAAAGGAATTTGCAAAGATACCAATTTAGGCAGATTTGCTAAAAACTATTTTTTAGCTCCAGTAATATCTGCAGCTTATGAGCTCTTGTTTAGTGCAGTATAGTGGCAGTCACACAAAAAACGTAACTCCTCACTGAACGTACTGAAAAATAAGAATTACAATTAAGAATTGAATAGCTTTTTTAACCAAATTTTTTATAGCTTAAGTTTTTGATATAATTGTGAAAAAAAAATCCTAAATTTCAGCAATTCAATCTGAAGGTAACGACAAAAACCCCGTGAATCGCCACAAGTCCTTGAAAACCTGTTTAAGGGTTAATTTCAGTTTCGAAATATTCTATATTTGATGAGCTTGATGGCGCCATCGTTACTGTGTTCGGACCATGATTGCAGAGGTTAAGCAACTTTCTCAATGACTAATCATTGGAGGGGTGACCAAAGTGTAATATCTGAAACTTCTTCGTGCTTCTGGCGGGTTTATATAAGATTGTATAGGGCAGACTAGGAACTAGGAGGATTGATCATCCCTTTTGTTTTCGGACTATTATTTTTTAATTGTTTGCAGTATTAAAAATGTTTTCAAATAATTTAGAATTTATCTAACGATAATTAAAATAAATCTACTTTGTTTTACAATTCAGCTCATTATTTAATGAAACGCCATATGGGAGACTTTCACCAAGGGCCCCTTGTATTTGGGAGACTTGATTACACCTGAATGGGAGCTTCGATCCCGGTGGGATCAAGTCTTCCAGATGTGTGGGAGAAATGGTATACAGATTTTTAACGTATCTCCCCATACCTGATTCTAATCTATCAAAAAACTATTCGCTCTGAACAATGAATCAAGAAATAGGAAAAAACTCAGCGAACTGGTATTTACTGTAAGTTCCATACTTACGAGTTTAATTTCCAGCGATTTATTAGACTTTATCCGCAGGGATCAAATCTCCCATGATTGGGGACACATGCGAAACGCTATCAGTGCGGCGATGACGGGACAGACTGACATAAATAAACACTGACAGTTGTCGTTTTGTTGTCATTGTTAGATTTGTTTATTATTATGAATCAGAAATTATATTTAAGAATTTTTGATGTTAATAGTACTTGGCAATAACGTTGACTTAATTATTATTTGCTATTGTTCATTGCAACAGTTACTTAATTTACCATTTACGTTTAGGTAATTTCCATTGACATCAATAAATATATTTTTCTAATAAAATAAGCTCTTTGAATCTGAATCCAGGTGTAAGCACAGAGGGCAATGGAACGGGCTATATTGGGTATATCTCTTCGGGACAGAGTTCGAAATACCAAAATAAGGATACAAACAAAATTTACAGACATAGCCGTAGAAATCGCCAAAAGAAAATGGAAATGGGCGGGACACATAAGGCGTTGAACGGATGGAAGATGGGGGAAGAAGGTGCTCGAATGGAGGCCATGAACTGGTCGTTGGAGTGTGGGCAGACACCCGATGAGGTGGACCGACGATCTGGTCAAAGTTGCCGGAAAGTTCTGGCAGAGGAAGACCCAGAACAGGGAAGAATGACGGGCATTGCAGGATGCCTACACTCAGCATTGGGTGGCAAAAGGCTGAAGAAGAGGTAAGCACAGGTTGTCGAGAATCCAAGAATTATTAAGAGCAGCCAAATCACGAAAGTGTCAGTCCAAGTTAATATAATCAGGTCATTAGAGTAAGTGAAATGAAAATCCAGGAAGAATAGCCGATTTAAAATGAAATAAACAACACGAAGAAATAGCAATCATAAGCATTCCCAGAGACAGCAAAATACCGAAAACTGATTACATACTATACGGAATGTTTAAATCATGGTTTAGATAAATATAAATAAAAAGGTTTATTTTTAATGTGACACTTGTAACTGTCAGATTGTAACTAGTTTTTCACGGCTCTGGAACACGGTATTTTAGTAGTATTCGCAGGCTGATGAAATAACTAAACGCTGAGAATGATTCGCAATAGCAAGAAATATCTATTATTGCTCTTGATCCTACTGTATTAATTAAAAACAGAAGAATTCATAAAGCAGTATGTTGCTGATAAACTTAATACATTTTATATTTATGACCGAATATCGAAAAATGTTTACATACTTTTAAGCTACAAAACGCTTCAAAATCAAAAAAAGTTGTGCTTGCCAGCTATCAAAAACATTTGTTGCAAGTAATATATATTTATGAGTGATTGTTTTTTTTAAAATAACTAAGCGATGCAGTCGCTAAGCATGAAGCTACGCTAGCACCGTATATTGGAGCGGAGCGTAATATCTAAAAAATTAAAAAAAAAAAATGTTTTGGTTCGATGGGAGTTTTTGCGAATTTCAAAATACGGGTCTCCGTCACAATCTGGTCCTAAACCTGTTGATTCGATTACACCCAAAAAATATTAAAATCTGTTAAGAATTCGGGAAGTTATGGCGTAACAGACATTGAGCCATTGAAGCTGATCCATAGGAGCTTCGTTCGCTTCACTCGCTCCGCTCCAAATAAGTATGTTTTTCGGAATCTACATTTTTTTGGTATCTTAGGTACATGTTTAACCTTAATTGTATGGGAGAAAGAAAAGCTCTTTTAAAAATTAAACATAACTCGAAGCACTGTCCAACATTTACACACTAGCGACATTTATCAAAGTGTGCCATGATAGAAAATAAAGTTAGAAATTAATGAATTAGTGCTGCAGGCTTAAAAAGTATCACGTTTCGTAAAAAACTTAAAACCCAAGTGTCGGCCGTTCCCAGGTTCCTTTACATTTAAAAAGCATAATTTCGAAACGGATACTAATAATAAGGCATTATTTGATGAAGCATACTGGCTGGTAATGGATAAAAAATATCTGACCTAAGCTAACGTGCAATGTATATCAGTTTGCCATTTTATAAATATGCTTTATATAAATATGCTTTTATATGATAAATAGTACTGATTTTTGAAGTTAGAAGTATAACTTCAAAAATCAGTACTATTTATCATTAAGGCTCGTTATGAAAAAACGATGACAGTGAAATTTTAAGATGCGCGCGCATCACTGTAACACAAAAGTAACAGGTTGATTTGGGCAAAAGCGACATGGAATAAACCAGCAGCATGAAGTTGGCCGCTAATTGGCTAAAGTCTTCGTGAGAACTGATAAACTGATAACTCAAATATTCATGAATGTGTGTGTATTCATGAATGAAGTATACACAACGGTTTTTTTTTATTTCAAATTTAAGAAAAAACAAACAAGTTCTAATGAGCGCATTACACTAAACCACTTAGATTTGTAAGGATTGCTAAAGAGTCAGCTTCAAGTATATTTTTAAATGTTACTACACAAAATACTAGGTTGATGCAGTCGCTAAGCATAAAGCTTCGCTAGCACCATTATATATTGGAGCGGAGCGGTTTGATGGTTTCAAAAATATAAGCTCTATAGAGTTCGGTGTATATGTCGCAGCCAACTGGTTAAATTAGCCGTTCAATCAAACAGATAGCCCTTTGACTGAACAACGCCATTCAATCACACGTCTAGCTTTTTAATTGAATATTTGAGTCGCTCAAAACGTTCAACACTATGAAAAGCCGCCGTCTAATTGAATTAGTACAGCGCTCATTTTGCTCACCACTTGTTAGGTGCGTTTTGTTTTCAATATGGCGTTAACTAGCCGGTGTTCGGAAAGAAAGTAGTAAATATACGTTACTAGTATTATTAAAGAGACAGAAATTATGGGGGCACTTACGAGTGATACGAGTGAAGTTAATTAGGTTAGGTTAGGTTAAACTTAAAAAAAAGGTTAGGTTAAACTTAATCCAAAAATAATCCCAAGAAATTACAAAAAGTTTTCCTATTCTCTCAAATTACATTCTAAACTAATGGTCACCTAAGTAAAGGAGCCTTTCTTTCTTCCATATAAGTTAGGCTAAATATGTACCTAAGATTCAAAGATACCAAAACATAGCTAAAAAATAGTATATTCCGAAAAAAATACTTATTTATTTTTAAATACATTTGTACCACAAAAAAAAAAATCATTCAAAAATATACATTACTTGCAACAAATGTTTTTTTTTAGCTGGCAAGCACAATTGTTTTGAGTTTGAAGCGTTTTGTAGCTTAAAGTTATATAAACATTTTTCGATATTCAGTCTTAAACATAAAATGTTTACAAGTTTATCAGTAACACTGCTTTATGAATTCTTTTGTTTTTAATATATACAGTAGGATCAAGAGCGAAAATAAATATTTCTTGCTATTGCGAATCATTCTAAGCGTTTAGTTATTTTATCAGCCTACGGACTTTACTAAAATACCGTGTTCCAAAGCCGCGAGAAACTTGTTAAAATCTAACCGACTGTCACACACAAGTGCCATATTAGCGTTTCGTTCTACGCAATTGTGATTTTGTGTATAATTTATTGTGTTTCATTAACTTTATAAAAATCTAATTTATGGGTATATTATATATGAAATAAGTGTTTGTACATTATTATGAATATTTTCAAATAACTTGTACCAAGGTACATTTTTGGCCCGAAAAGAAAGGTCTCCTTTGCCATTTAACCAGTTGGCTAAGCGTCGCACGTAGGAGTATTTGACGATTTTAGCTGGCCAAAATTATTTCTCTCTTTTTAACAGCTGAAAACTTTACCATATAACAAGAAATTGTAAATTAAATGTTTTTTACAAATCCAAGCCAGTGGCGTTCAATATAGGGCAGTGGCGGATCAAGGAGGGGGGGGGGCTAGGGGGGCTATAGCCCCGGGCCCCGTAAATTTAGGGGCCCCCAAAAATTTTAGATGACCTTTTTTTTTTTAGTCATTTTTAGGCTCTGGTCCATAAAAAAGGCCTCCAAAAGCAAAAATAGCCCCGGGCCCCAACAAGTCTTAATCCGCCAATGATATAGGGGAAAGATGGGTACTTTAGGGATTACATTTTATTCTATTCAATAGGATTTGAGGAAATAAAAGATATATTATTTTTCAAACTTTATTATGGTAAATAACATACTATATTTTGATATTTAATTAGATTCCACTTCGTCATTGTCAGAATATTCTTCATTTTCGTTGTTTTCAGTGTCGGAATGTTGGACTTCTCCAGGAAGAAGCGATTCCACAGCTTCTTTTGAAAAAGGCTTTGTAAGTTTTTGTTTCTTTTTCCCAATGCTGGACAACAGAGGGTCCGATGTTAACAATAACCTATTGATGATATCTTGGTTACAATCTTTTCTAGAAAATTTTCTAGCATAGCTAAGTCTGTACTCCCGGAAATGTTTGTTTCTGGCTTCGGCAGCCTCTTCCGACTATTGTCCAATTGGCAAAAGCGCATTCTCTACTATATCAGGACCATGCACTAAAACTTTATGCAGAGTTGGAGTCATTGGACACCAGGGGTATAGTTCAACATAAAGCTTTGCAGTATCCAAAGTATACTGTCTGAACTTTTCTACATCAATCTTGTGGCCACTGGAAATTACTTCTAGGATAATTTTCATTCTGGAAATTAAACGGAAGTCTACTCCAGTGATATCTGCAGATGTTTCCGGGTCGTTGAAGAATCTCCTGCTTGTGTTGCCGTTATTGGTATTCCCAAATCCAACCTTAGGTATGTCGACAAGAATGCCCATTTTGCTCTTGAATTCATCTTGGATTTTCTTTTTCCTATCTAAGATGAGTCTCTTCTCATCTTCATTCAGCCTTTTCTGCCATTTTTTTACAGGCAATTTATATGATAGGTGAAGGAGACTTTCAAAACACCGTATTCTAGCATGCAGAATGGATAGTCCAAATTTGTAGCTGCTTTGATTGTCAACACATGTTCTGTCCAAATCATTAAATTGTCTTGATGTTGCTCCACAAATATAACATCGCATGGTCGATTTAGTGGTGGTTGCTGCGTTACAGACTTTTCCGTCAATCATAGTTAACATCATCACATGTTCTACTGCTATGTCTTGAAGTTGAGTTGGTTTCAAGCCTGCAATTTTGTTTTCCATGTAAGCAATTTCTTCAGCTATTACATCAGCAGTTTATTTTATGAACCTAATTCGAATTGGCCTGCAAAACCTTGGAGACGATGGTGTAGGGTTTGCCAGATAACCTTTTTATTTGTTTTAAACTTTCATGGTCACTAACATTATAGTAATATAAGTTATTTACGGGATTGCTACCATTTGAGTCGCTCCGTGATCATGGCACTTGCAACAGTGCCGAAATATCGGAAACTCAAAAGCAAGGTACATGGTAGCAATCCCATAAATAACTTATATTACTATAACCTTTTTATTTACTCCACAAGTTAGCTGTAATGGAACCATTGAGCATTTAAATATACTGGCATCAGAATTAGAGTCATCCTCAAACTTTTGATTAAACTGTGTCTGCTGGGAGCCATCACAACCCCATTTCGTAAATAATTTCATATGTTTACGCCCACTTTCCGTTAGAGTCTTGATAACTTCTTCTAAATACAACACCAATCTTTCGGCAGTATGGTTTAACAGACTTTGTAAGTCTACTTCAGCTAAACTTTCTGTGACTGTGAACGAATCAGGATCAGGATAGCATGTTTTTTTTTCTTCGACCAAAATACTGTAGCAGGGCCATTACTTCTTGTCACTTGTACGTACGATTTCATATTGAGATTTTGTTAGGCCTGCGTCAGTAAATATTAAAAGAGCCTCTAACGGTGTCAATGATTTTTTTGTAGGTTCACGACTGCTGCGATAGGCTTTTTTATACTTTCCCGCTCGTTTGGGAGATGTTTTAAGATCTTTGAGGACGGTTGCAGCACTTCTTTTGCCACTTGTTGTCAAACAAGTTTCAGCTGCAAAAACAATAGCTTCTGGTTCCACATCTTTCCTGAACTGTTCTGTTTTTCTCCTCTTTGAACGTTCACTAGAATCGACAAAACTTTTTCTTGGTCGTCCGGCTGATGATGGAGTGGATGGGGTACCCGGTATTTGGAAACTCCCTTGCAGCCAAGGGCCATGCTTCTTAATAAATATTTCATGAGTTCTGGATGAAGACGACCACATTTTTCTAAAAATAGCTTTCAACCTCGACATTTGACGCTTGTATACTGTTTTTAGTTCTTCGGTATATTGATTTCTTGATAACAAATTTTGATCAGCTAAGTCCATTTTTTCATTGAAATTTGGAGCCTCCTGCTGCTGAATACTGTTCTAGAAATCCAAACGAGAGATTGTTTGCATTCCTGATGACCAATCTAGAAAAAAAAAATTAAGTGGAAAAATTCATCTTGGACCTTGATGTGCTTAGAACATGATTAAAATTTAGATGGCATCAACAGGCAGTTCAAATTAAGATTTTTAAATAGCTAGTGGTATAAACTCATAGAAAAACGAAAAAAACTAAAAGGGTTTCAATGCGCACTACAACTTTTTCAATTTTAAAGTCAAAATTTACTTTAAAATTCGTTAAAAAAATGCTAAAGTTTCATGGTACATAACTTTTGTGGTAATTAATATTTCAAAACGGTAGTAAGAGTAAATAATGTACATACCTGTCATAGATTCATCCATGATATAAAACTGTAAAACTTCTGTTGTAAACACTTGTACACAGCTTCAATAAACACCACAAAAATCGCTCGTAAATAAAATGAACCACGCAGATATAGATCGGATATTTATCTAGACTGTGTAGTTCCAATTACTACTTTTATAACCAAACCATTAACTGCTCATTAAGCGACCATTATCGAGAGATAATAAGGGTAGGTAATTTAGTGGGTACGGCCACTTTTAATAATTCCAATTTTGGCCAGCTAAAATCGTCAAATACTCCTACGTGCGTCGTCTAGCTGTAGTGTTGAACTCTGCAGTCAACAAGTCGGCTAAACGACGACAAAGTTCTAGCTGTTTGATTGAACGGCTATTTTAACCAGTTGGCTGCGACATATATATGCTGAAGCTTGCAAATATTGTTTGTTCTTTTGTATTTATTTTTTGGTCACCCATAGAGCCAATTTTTTTTGGTCATAACTTTTTATTTTTGCGAATTTCCAAATTCGTCAGTCTCGATCTAGTTCTAAACCTGTTGGTTCAATTCATTACAAAAAATACGAAAATCGGCTAAGAACTCATAGAGTTATGGAATATCGGAGCTTCGCTCTCTTTCTGCTCCAAAAAAAACTTAATTATACCTATCTATTACTACTTCGATTGTTATAGAAAACGTTGTTACAGATATGATATTATTAACTTTGATTTAAACTTTAATTCAGTCGGTAGATCGTTAATAATTCGAGAAACTGGGTAGCCAGCGGTACCTACGTTCGCCGTAGATTATATTTGTGCTGGCTCGACTTCCCTATACCTCTGTCAAAATTTCGACAATATACTAGATTTAAAAAATTTAAAAATCCCACGTTTTTCAATGTCCTAAAAAGAATAAAATAACCCTGCGGGGCAAAGCGAGGGGCCACTCAAAACGTGGGGGCGCATATTACTAAGAGGAGATTTTAAAGAGATGAATGACATGCATTGATGCCGATTATTGTAAAGATGCGCCCCCACGTTTTGAGTGGCCCCTCGCTTTGCCCCGCTGGGTTATTTTATTCTTTTTAGGACATTGAAAAACGTGGGATTTTTAATTTTTTTAAATCTAGTATAATTATTTTATTCTTTTTAATTATTAACTCAACGAAGTAACCATGTGTTACGCAACAATCGGATAAGCCCCATACAAAAGTGAAAGTTGCTTTAGAGTGCATTGTCATCGGGTTCTGAACTATCCTGAAAGTTTCAGCTTTCTAGCTTATCGGAAAGTGCCTCAAATTTAAGTTGCAAGATTTTGCCCGGACAGACAAACAAATAAGAAAAGTGAGATAAGAAAAACGTGGTAAAAATTATGTTGCCATTTTAGAGCTTGTAGACAAAAATGCCGCGGCAAGGTAAAACTAATATTTTTACATAAAAAGTCGACTTTTAAGCGCAACCATGTTAAAGACGACAAATGACTAATCCACGAGAAAACGGATCGACATAATTTTGTCTTGTTGCGTATGCTGGGCGTACGTTACAACACACAATAACCTATGGCTTGTTATTTAAAATAACGATAAGAATTGAGAATAAATTACATAAATAAAAACAGGCCAAAGTATCACGAACTTAAAAAAAAACAAAGCAAAGTGGTGCCATGACTTTGTTTGTACTTATTTTCTTAGTAAAAAGCCCTTTAAAAATATAAAGCCTCAAAAATACCATTCCATTTGGTAACACCCTATAATAATATAGAATCCTTAACTTACGTGATGAGCAAAGACTACAATGTATGTATACGAAGAGGTGAGTGATTCAGAGTTTTTAGACTTTAAAGATGAATTTAATTAATTTGACAGCCAATATCAAACTCTTGAATATTAACATTCTTAATACTGATTTATTGATTGAAAATATTTTTAATTAATGAATGACTTACAACGAGAATTTTTATCTGCTCATTAGTTTTGAAGGATTGGTGACAAATATCGGTCGTTCTGTACGATTAGCGCTTTGTTTACCTCTACGAAAAATCGAAATGAAACCAAACTTAAGATACGTACATAGTTACTGTAGGTGTATTTAAATCATTCAAAGCCCCACATTTTCGTTTTAATACGGGCGTTCTAAAGCTTTTACGAAAACGGGTAAATTAATAGACTAGAATTGCGTCAGAATTTTTAAATAGGACTGATTTCAAAAGTTGTAGAACTGATTTAATTATACCTTGTCTAAAAATTCGATTCCGGTAATCGGTTTTCCGTTTATCCGATTTCCAGATTAACATAATCTAGACTAGTCTTGTCTACACCGATCCTATTTATGGCTTAGAGATTTTTGTCGATTTTATTTTGAGGACCTTTCTGAGCAATTAACCTCTTCGGTCGTTCCAAAATCAATGAGTAGATTCGGAGACAATACATCAACGACCTTCAGAAGTGACCTCTTATGTGTAGTCAATAGAAAAATAATGCGCATGCGTAAAATTCTGTCAAATAGTTTGGCGCGCTGATAAGCTCGTAACTACAAGGAGCTTGTTGATCACGATGAATTTACTTTTTTTAGTCGGCAAACAGATATCATACATTCACGACGTATTACTGAACCAAGTCATTTGTAATTGTAATATCACCGACAATGTCCACGGAAGAATCCACCTGTAAGATAAAAATGGCCCGACAAAACGGTATTGTGCAACCTCTACTTACTGGTAAGTCCTTCTAAAAAATTATATGGAATGAGGCATTTAAATGAATTCTCCTCTCTCAGTCTACAGTCCATTACTTAAAATAAATGACCACAACTGTTGTCAGATGTCTTGAGCAATGATTAGTTTTGTATGTTTTTGTTCCCAAAAAGTGTGATAAAAAGTTTTTTAAGTTCATTGGGATAGAACAATAGGAAAATTCAAAGTAACACATACTTACAGTCTTCTTTAGAAATGTATAACTACTTAACTGTTAAATTATATTACAAAACAAATCTCAATTGGTTATCTTGTTTCTTCTCTTACATTGAAGTAACTTTAATTCTTCAAAATTGTTTACAGTTTATGTCATAGGTTGATGATTGCATATAATATTGTACAATAATATTATTTAGTTTTGTTATTATTATAGTAAAAAATATCTATATACAGAAAAAGATGAAAAGATGTATTGAATAAATATTGTAACAATATATTAGTCTTTTGATTCGGCTTTACATGATATCTTTTTAAGTGTTGCAATTGCTATAAAGCGGTTCATTGACAGGGTAATTGAGTATATGAATAAAATAGATTTAATATTATAAGATATATAACATAGATTTAATATTGTTCACGTTTGTTGCACATCACCACATGATTGCTATAAACACTTTGACTTTGTTAATCAGGGTTGCTAAACGCCTTAGTAATCTAGCTTGATGATACCTGGCAATGTTTTCCTGAAAGATGCTTGTTTAATTCTGTCTAATGAGAATTTATATTATTTTCTTTTAAATTTTTTTCAGACCTTTACCAAATCACAATGGCCTATGCATATTGGAAATCAGGGAAAGTTAATGATGTTGCTGTGTTTGATTTATTTTTCCGGACAAACCCATTTCATGGAGAGTTCACTATATTTGCTGGGCTCGAAGAATGTCTAAAATTTTTTCAAAATTTTTGTTATTCAGATAGCGGTATGTCAAATCATCTATTTTACCTATAGATATTTAATTGGATCCAAAGCATTTTAACAACTATAACCTTATATAAATATGCTGCAGCTGATACATTATATATAAAGTCCATTGTTCAGTTCTATTATTTGTTATATGCCTGATGTTGTATTTTTCATACAACATTCAAATAAGGCCATATAACAAAAATGTTTTATTCAAAAAGGTTTGTTTCAGATATTGAATATTTAAAACAAACATTACCTGGTAATATTGAACCTGAATTTTTTGCTTACCTGAAGGACTTAACTTGTAAAGATATAAAATTGAGTGCAATTGAAGAAGGCTCTGTTGCATTTCCAAGGTAAGGTGTATTTGTTTCAATTTAATGTTTAATTTATCATAAAAGCAAATTTTATCCAAATTTCTTGTTTCAGAGTGCCTTTGTTAAGAGTGGAAGGCCCGTTAATAATAGCTCAACTGCTAGAGACAACCTTATTGACCCTGGTTAACTTTGCAAGGTAATCTAGTGATATAAACATGACAAAGAATAGATTAGTTAAACTTTATGACAATTTTATGTGTTTCTTGTGTATTTTTAACTTTATGGAGTTAAATCCAAAATATTTTCATAATAATAATACTTTATTACTGTTGAGTTATTATGGGTAGTTATTTATAGTAGTGTTTACTGTATGTGAGTTTATGGACCTAAAAGATAAAAGGTCAAGATGGCTTGCCTAAGCAATTTGGAGCAGCACCTAAGTGATGGAGCACTAAACGACATTCAGTTACTACTTATGTTATAGAAATAAAGATTATATTGGATGTGTGATGCCAAATTCACTACCAGTTTGTGTGCATCATGCCGTAATGTTGTAGGATTATTGATGGGTAAAACCAGTTCAAAATTGACATAGCAGATAGATATTACTATATAATAACTATACGAAGATTTTTAAACTTGGTCCCATTTTCAGAATATAAACCTTATCTTTTGTATGTGTATTCATGAATGCGCATATAGGATATGTATTTGAATATAGTTAAATAAAATAAAACTTATTATGATGAAAAAGCTAAAAAAACTAGTTGACTCAGAAAAAATGTTTCAAAACAGACATTGAAGCTAATAACAATTAATAAGACAATACAGTTAAAACAATAAAATAAAGTAGTTTGATAGTGAAACATCGTAAAAAAATCTGAAACTGCATAAAAGTTCTAGATTTCCAACAAATATCTTTAAAAAAATAGTATACAATCAGGGTGGCAATAAAAAGAAATTGCTCGACAGTTGTTAATATTATTACTTGAACTTATCCACATCCATAGACTTCAACAATGAAGAATTTTCATAATGTTATTAAATAAATATATTTAACATAATGAAATTAAAAAGAAGTTAAAACTTATAAATCAAAATAAATTTTTGAAATCCATCAATAATCATCTATATGAGAAATAGGTTTCTTAAATTTACCTACACGAGCGCAAACGTTTGTGGTCTTCGATTCACTTGTGACGTCATTTCACATATAGGAAAATGTCGCATCACAAAATTACTTAGTTTCCTACGACTCCCGCCCTTTTTTAGTTATTTACTTAGAGTTTGTTTTTAATTTAAATTAATGAGAGAGAAAATTTCGTATAATGACAATATAGAAATTTGCTTAATATTGATTGAAAGTCGGTTTATGGTAGTGACCTAAAAGGAGTTCAAGTTTTAAAATAATGATCTACTTTTAACCTAAAAGGAGTTCAAGTTTTAAAATAATGATCTACTTTTAAATAATGATCTACTTTTACGGTTCTTAAACAGTTTGTAGTGTTTTGTAACTTAGCCGAAATCTGTCTTCTAATGTACAAAAGTGAATGTTCTACATTAATTATTGCCTATTTTGTCATCCATAAGATTTTTTCTTACCAAAATAACAATTAAAAAGATACCGTTTATACAGTAAAGAATGAAAACAACCTTTAAAAGTAGGTTAATCACAGTGGTAACATTGATAATATTTGTTAATAGATATTTTGGCTATTTCAAGGATCATTTTTCATAATAAATAAAACAATTACTACAAGCTGAATAGTTACATTTATTCGAAATGGGACACTTCCACTCCCACTTCAACGCATAGTCTACAACGACTTTTAAAATGTTGTTTCAGCTTTCGGAGAACACCAGAAATTTCTTTGATTTTTAATTCGCCTTGTCTTAATTTTTCTCGCAGCTTTGCTTCGGTGTTTGTTTTACTTGCATACACCATTTCATTGTAATAAACCGGGAGAAAAAAATGCATGGGGTTTAAATCTGGGGAACGTGCAGGCCAAGGTTTCGCGAGCCGCCTGCGCCTTGCCCAATCCATCTTCTCAGGAATGTTTGATTAAGGTGCTCTCGTACTTCTCTTGTATGGTGGCACGGAGCACCATCATTTTGAAATATCATTCTTCTTCTTTTTAATAGATTTACATCCACCAATAAATCGTTTAAGTTATTTCATAGGAAAGCCAAATATTGCGCTCTGTTTAACTTAGCGGGTAATTCGAACGGTCCTAAATTCTCCATTGACAATTCCACACTGTACCGTGTTTGAAAATTTGATGACCTTGCCATGTGTGGATTTTCAATGGATCAACTGTGGTAATTATGGATATTGAAAACCCCGTTTCTTTCAAATCGCGATTCGTCTGTCCACAGAATTTTGTCGAAAAAATTAGGATCGTCTTGAGTTCTTTGCAACATTTTTGTGCAGAAAGTCACTCGTCTTGCATAATCTGCAGGTTGTAATTGTTCTATGCGTTGGATATGAAGTTTAAAAATTCAAGGCTAAGATAGTCTTATTTCAGTTTCACCATTTAGTGGGTTTTGGCAGTCACAAGCAACGACAATAAAATTAACTATAACTTCAGTATCCTTATAACTAAAGGTTCGTGGTACATCAGTCCTTGTTATTGATCAGGTACTAGTCAATGGATCTCTTTCCACTTGTTCCACGAATAGATCCCTAATATCTGGATCCATTCTGGGTAATCCTTCCTGATATGAACTGCGTCCAGGAACTCGTCCCGCGATAATTACATTGTGAGTATTTATGAACAGTGTAGTCTGGGTAATGCTCCCGTTGTTCCCCTCCCCGTTCCAGTTGTTCTCGGTTAAGCCTTGCCGCTAAACAACCATTTCTTTGGGCAACACCATAAAAATAGTGCAACTCTCCGTATTCACTCAAAGAATACCTCATGTTGCAATAAAAGGGCCCCATCATAAAGTGATCTAAGTATGAAGACAAGCACAGGTAAATCAGTCACTGGGAGAATCATAGTCCAGTTGGCAAGCGAGAGTAGTCGTATCAGAAAGTATTGAGAACAAAACCAGGAGCAGTAGTAACATGAGTGAAAGCTGCGAACAACTGAGGAATGTGCCGCCTTGAGAGGTGCCTCAATTGAAAGAAAAGAGCAAGACGACTGAGGAGAGAAAGCTGAGTATTTTTATTGTGCAAGTACAAGTCTTGGGGACTATGTTACAAAAAAAAATCAAGAAAATGCATAATTTCGGTTAAGTAAAAAATTGTCAAAATGTAAAAAAAATGACTCGACATTACGAACATTCGCGGAACATACATGGAGTGTTTCCGGGTACACCCAGATGTCAGGAGGGGCATTTCACGTGAGGTGGACAGGAAAAAAAAAGTGAGGTTCTGAAAATCGATCATATTCGGTCCATTTATACTTCTAGCAGGTGTGAATGTGAACACAAAATATTTTTTTTGTATAATGTGTATTTCACAAGTTATGGGTTTCTAAGAATTGTTGTAATTGTAATATTAATTTTTATGAAAGTATTTTTTCGAACTTAATAAATTTACTATAGAGTATTTAACATAGTGATATATATCGGAAAAAGACTGTTGTTTTTAACAATAAAATAAAATTTTAAAAATAAAATCTTTTTCATGTCTAAAACCGGAAGTAAACTTTTCAAACCTAAATTTCAGTCACTCCGACCAATTTTTTTTTTATTTTTTTTCTTTCAAAATATAGCTTAATGCTTATCAAAAATGCCCTGTAAAATTCAGAATGGGATCTCTATTAGTTTAGGAGTTAGATTTATTTATGTACACACACGTCGCAATGGGCGTGATATCTGACACTTGCATAGGTCGAGTAGTTTGCGCAATATTGCATTAAAACTCGCAACTTCATTAATATTTTATCACGTTTAAGCGTATTTAAGCATTTTCAAGGATGTGGAATAAGTATTATTAATATAATAAACTAGCTTTCACCCGCCCGGTATGTCCAATCTTAATAAATTATAGCCAAAGAATAGAAACGACAGACACGTTTCGGAAATAATAAAACTTTTCTACTGCTTCCTAAAAATGTTATTGTTCTTTAAAATATTTTATTAATTTATATTTGGGTTAAGTATCATTATTATATATATCCTACTAATATTATAAACGCGAAAATTTGTAAGAATGTATGGATGTATATATGTATGTTTGTTACTCTTTCACGCAAAAACTACTGAATGGATTTTGATGAAAATTTGCAGTAATGTAACTAAGACATCAAAATGAAACATAGGCTATAATTTATTAAGAATGGACATACCGGGCGGGTGAAAAACTAGTTTATTATATTAATAACTAGCTTTCCGCCCGCGGCTTCGCCCGCGTGGAATTCGGTTATATTGCGGTATAAAGCACAACTATAAGAAAACTTCTCATTCCCACGGAAAAATCTAAGAAGCGCGATGTAACGCTCTATACAAAATTCATATAATTCATTCCACTTCTTACGTATCTTAAAAAAACACTTCGTTACCACGTTTTAAAAACACCCAGCGCTATCTTTCGCATACCTCAAGAACTAAATAGCGTAAGCTATCATTCCACTTCTTATGTATTTTAGAAAACACATCGAAATATTAATAAAGTTGCGAGTTTTAATGCAATATTGCGCAAACTACTCGACCTATGCAAGCGTCAGATATCACGCCCATTGCGACGTGTGTGTACATAAATCAATCAAACTCCTTAACTAATAGAGATCCCATTCTGAATTTTACAGGGTATTTTTGATAAACTTTAAGCTATATTTTGAAAGAAAAAATATAAAAAAAAAATTGGTCGAAGTGACTGAAATTTAGGTTTGAAAAGTTTACTTCCGGTTTTGGACATGAAAAAGATTTTATTTTTAAAATTTTATTTTATTGTTAAAAACAACAGTCTTTTTCCGATATATATCACTATGTTAAATACTCTATAGTAAATTTATTAAGTTCGAAAAAATACTTTCATAAAAATTAATATTACAATTACGACAATTCTTAGAAACCCATAACTTGTGAAATACACATTATACAAAAAAAATATTTTGTGTTCACATTCATACCTGCTAGAAGTATAAATGGACCGAATATGATCGATTTTCAGAACCTCACTTTTTTTTTCCTGTCCACTTCACGTGAAATGCCCCAGGAATCAAAAAAAAAAAAATGTCACTGTTTGGACCAAATACGAAATCAAAAACAGTATGTATATCAAAAATAGCTTCGATTTTTAGGAAGGTTTTTATTTTACCTACTACTATCTAATAATTTAATCACTCATGCGTTCTAATCGGCTCTTAGCTCTACACACTCTACCGATTTAACTAATTACAACATCATATATGACGAAACACTTAATTAATGATACGGCACTAACTTTGAAGCAAAATCGTTTAATTAGTAAATTGCTGAATATCGCATATATTCCTCCAATTTGACTGTTTGATCCATAATGTGTTATTTGTTATAGTAAACAGTACTAAAATTAAGCTTATTTAACTACTTATCGTTACTTTATTGTAAATTTGCTAACACGCCCAAAATTATTTTTATCCCGGGAAAATACTTAAAAAAAAAACAATCAATTTAAGAGAATATTTTTGATTTAAATATTAAAATGCAATAAATATTCGAATTATAATAGTTGAAAAGGGTTATTACCCCTCAGGTTGATGATTTGATCTTTTCCACTATTTTCTGGTAAACCGAGCCAAACGCTGTAACAGCTAAGCTGCTGAGGTCATTTTGACACCACATTTTTCTATAATAATAAGGAAATGTATAAAATATTAACCAATTGTTTTGTGAAAATAAAAAAGGCACAGTATATAAAGTATTTACAAATAATAATTTTATGTGAGTTCTAAAAACCCCACTAATAGTTAAGGACGATCTTCAGATATTTTATGGTTAACTTATGCACGTTGGAAATCAGCTACAACAGTTGGCATCAAACTGATCACATTTGATTAATCTGGAACAACAAACAAGACGTATCCTGACTTGGTGTTTTATCTGGTATTTATAAACGAATCTAAATATAGCGTTTTCATTCGATGGTGCCATGGCGGTGAGATTTAAACCCCGAACCCGAAGTACTATAAGCGTAGAAATTCATATCCTCGTTCTCCTTTTAAGACGATTGATTGCATTGACCAACAAGCACAATACATTTAGATCATGATGGTGTTCTGTTCTGTATGTCTGATACATTTCGATGGCACTTATTACTTAGGGGTTTCCCGAGGATTAAACTAAGCCCTCTAATTTTTATCTTAATATATATAAATCTCGTGTCACAATGTTTGTCCTCAATGGACTCCTAAACTACTTAACCGATTTTGATCAAACTTCGTAACTATCTGTTATTTGATCTAACTTAAAAGATAGGATAGGTTTTATTTTAATTTATAACACAGCAACGCGTGGCCGGGGCAGCTAGTAACATTATATAAACGTCCTTTTTTATACTCTTAAGTCTTATGTGAAATAGTTTACATACAATGATTATTTTAACGAATGTAAATAAAGGTTTACGATATAATTTGTCGCTTAACTATCAAAACGACAGACATACTTATACGATCAATCCTTATGAGTAATGAAATAATTGAGTTGGTCCAAAGTACAATATTTTGAGATAAGTATTAAATTGGATAGATTCATAACTAATATTGAGCCTAAATCATGTCGAATACTTTAGTAATTTTTATACTATCATGTCCTATGGCCTGTTGTAAGGCGGCTAGGGTGCTAACATTGAAAGAGTTTTGTGCTATATCAAAGAGCAAACTTCGATCTAGGGAATCTCGGCGACGAAAGAAAGAAATATTTTAAAATGACAGCTGTGTACTATATTTATTGAAATATAATTTATGTATGAAATATTATACGGAAAACACTTTTCTACCATACCAACCAAGGGGTTCGCTAATTTGGTTTACTTATTTACTAATAAAATAAACTTACGTTCTAAGATATAGACTTCAAAAAACAGGAGGCTTATCATATTTTTGTTACATAATTATTTAACTGCTACATTATTATATTCAAAGTTATAAATATTAGAAAATAAACCAACGTGTCTCAGGTGTCAGGCGGGGATTCGAACCCACATCCCCTTGCTATCCAGGCGAATATTCTTCCAATTGAGCTACTGTGACCATAACAGACCCGTCTAATTTTTCCACGTATTTAATAAGCGGACGCATGCGCCATCTCTTCATATTCTGGGTACTACTGTACCTAAAAAATTGAATGAAATACTTGTACAGTCTATAGGGCAGAAACAGCTATGTTATTATTATATTTTTTGTAGCATTTAACTGCTAGACAAGTTGATTTCTTTTTATAGTAATAATTTCTTTAGAATTAATG
Source organism: Calamotropha paludella (assembly GCA_927399485.1). Taxonomy (NCBI): domain Eukaryota; kingdom Metazoa; phylum Arthropoda; class Insecta; order Lepidoptera; family Crambidae; genus Calamotropha; species Calamotropha paludella. The sequence goes on along the minus strand of OV656804.1, from coordinate 13,250,276 downwards.
GTTTTATATAATAATCTGCATTTTCAACTTATTGCATAATATTGAAAGTGCATGTAAAAAAGCATTCATGTGCAAAGGTTATATTATAAAGTCATAAATTATTGGTTCGTGCTTAGTCCGTGGAAACAAGAGTCGTAATATCTTTAACTACGATTGTCGTGTTTTTAATTTATTTTATTGCATTCAGAATTCAATATTTCTATAAGATATAAAATACGTGTGTAAACACGTGTGTGTTTTTACACACGTATTTTATAATTGTCGTGTCATACAGCTAGTACTTGTTATTCCTTAAGCAACCTTGACATTAGCAAATATTTCATGCTTATTGGAAAAATATTTTTTCTTGTGTATTCATTTTTTTAATTAGCTGTCCACCTTGTTATAACGCAAAATATTAACTTAAATTCGTGGTAAAAAAAAAGATTCTCCGATAGCCATAGAAAATAAACTGAATATTACATTGTTTTGCAAATCTTTGGCAAAAAGAGAAATGCGAAACGTAAAACTAAGAATTTTATTAGCTCAGTTTAATCTTTTCTTTTTTTCAGTATCATGAATTTTTTGCGGGACATGGTCTGAAGCTAATTTTTGTTCTAGTTTAATGGCAACTAACGCAGCGAGATACCGTATGGTGGCTGGGAAAAACGTCTCATTACTGGAGTTCGGATTACGTAGGGCACAAGGACCTGACGGTGGACTATCGGCGTCAAAATATGCATACATCGGTAATTATCTGTATTATAAATGAAATGATTAGATGAAGCTACAAAATCAAAATGTAGACTTGAAGAAATAATAGTATTTTACGGTATAAATCACATAGCGTTTATAACTTTCGAGAAGAATTTATCCTGAACCACAAAAATAAAAAACGATAAGTACGAGCCTGATTTCTCTACCCATTGATTCGTACAAACTTGTAAAATATGTACAGTTCGTATGGGGTGCGTTCATCACGTTCATTTCTTACTAAGCATTTTTTTTTCAAGTTTTTCTAAGTATATTTTAAGTTGCCATCAAAATAGTATAAATTATAATTCGCCCATGCATATTATAAATAAAGCCAAAAGTCGGTAGGCTTTTCGAGGATTGGTCTATTAACTTTACTTAATTTCACGAATTGTAAAATACCGAACACTGCCTTAATAGAAACCTGAGTCGGATTGAAAATAAACTATGTTTTGTATAAAATGTTATTCCACATGATACATCGATAAATCTCACTGATATTATTACTAGGTGATGAAAAATAAAATGAAGGAATTTTTTCGCTACTTATGCTATAAATCTTTTAATTTTCCTTTATAACTTAATCTTATTTTTAGGTTTAGCAATCTATCGTGTAAAGTAAATTTAATCGAGTAAGTTTAGTGGAAATTAACTTGTTTGTATTATTATTGATTGCACATAAAAGCGTGATTCCGCAGAGGTGGTACAATCTGCCCGGTGCCAGGTACCGCCCCATCCAAACTCGTGCGATATAACACCGCGCCACTGACTCATAAGAAGTCTCCAATAGCTATAATACACTTTTCTTTAATAGCTTTAATCAGGCAAGTTTCGCATGTGCCCTTGAACTGTTTGACGACTTGCTTAACAAACTTAGTTTCGAATTATAAGTAGTTCCAAGCCTTTGTAGGTAGAACCTGTGCGAAATTCATAAGAAAAATTAATACATATTCGATTTCAGTCCGTGTTAGTCTTAATGTAATTTCAAAAATATTATTTAGTCTCTCTATAGAATTTAACATGAAGTCTCCAAGTTGTCACATAGTTACGTACGCGCACCTTACACCTCATACATCTCGTTTGACACTGACCCACCGAAAAGTACAAAATAGTCATGATGACTAAAAGTCACTCATTCGCGGTGACTGATTCATAATCTGGATGAATTTGATTCACACGAGACTTGCTAAAATGTCAATCGAAAAATTATTTTGATAGCATTCGCATATACAATATTGCTATGGTTAGCTTGAAAGCTGATTCTGATATAGTCACAAATGAATTAAAAGTATTCCTTATTTCAGATTTTAGTTTATTGGATTTATTTTTTATTAAAATTTTACATGGTTGTTTGGAAAAGATAGGTAAGTTAACTTCAGCTTTGGTATTAGATTATACATATATTACGTTAATTACGTTCAAACTTGATAATTAAATGCATTTCGGTCAAACTTCGACCACTAGTATATTTAATTAATTAAGTGAATTAAATGGTTAAATTACAAAACAATATCTCATAACTTTTTCAAGTTTCTTTCCTATAACAAAGCTTTTTGTTATGCGACAAGGCCATTGTGTCAATAATAGGATAAAGATATACGTGAAAAAGCATTGATATAAAATTACGTGTTTTCATTACTTTGGAGATATATTTATTAGTGGTATTATTGCTATATAATTTTAATAAACTATTAGCCATTATGACTTACCTCACCTATTTCCAATCATTAGATTTGCTGACATTTGACCTTAACCTTATTTGAGTTATGTGACATTAGTTAGACAACAATACAGTAGAATAAAATGATAAAATTAAAAATTATTATTATGAAAACATTTAAAAAATTAACGTTCTTAGTTTCTACTATATATAGTTACATGGGAATGATGGGTGTCCCAAATAATAGGGTCTAGCGGGAGTCCAGAGGTAGAGCATCACTAGGGATAGGACTACTTTAATTGCCCTCATATATGTTTCGCGATTTTTCAGTTTTTGAGTAATGCATTTTTTCATGATTTTTACATAATTTGATTTACAAAAAAATATTGGTTATCTATATATAAAAATTAATAACTGAAGCATAAACTGTACCCTTTTTAAAAGATGTAATTGGATTGTAATTGGATTGGATGGATTAATTCCTGGAATGGAACAGAGATGTGACGTGCATTGTTCCTAACGTGAACTTGATTTTAAAACATACGAACAGTGACGGTGTTAAACGATAAACGTACTAATGCTAAACCAAATTTTAGACCAATATGTTTAATTTTTCTACGAAAGAATAAGCAATTATTACCATAGCATTAGATGAAGAAGCTATTGTAACAAAATAAGAAGACGATTAAATCCTACATTGCAAAAAAGAGAGAAGGAAGACGAATCTTTAAAAGGAATTATTGTTAGATAGTGAAAGCCAATTTTATAACTATATTTCACTTCTGGCATCGAGCTTTATTTACATACCTATATTTTGTAGCTGTTTTCTCTCCGGGTACCAGAAATTAGTTAAATAAAAAGACATTACTTTTATGAAATAATCATTGTTTATTATGAATAAAGAAAATAATTAATTACTGCAATCTATTATCTTCTATCACTATCTACTAAGTATTTAGGATCCCCGAGGTTGTATAAGGCTGGGTGCAATCGAACAAATTCAATTAGTTTTTCGGCATGCATGATGGGACGTCATGGATGGCGCGCAATACAAAACAATCCACAACACTACGACGTCGGGGAAGGTAATGCGCATAAGCGGCGGGAACTCGGACAGGGCGAGGCACGGAGCAATATTCACAGTCAATTATTTTTTTTCTCGTGCCGTCCCGTCCCATCCGTGTTTCTTGGCACGAATAATATTTTGTTGCTATATCTCTGCACCGATATCAAGAATTCGTTCCGTTCCTTCCGGCACGAGATAAAACACGTCACGTATGCTGTGACCTTAAGCGGACGGAGGGGTGTGATATTTGAGACAGTTAAAGTTTTTATGAAGAAGGAGCACAGAAAACAATTTTTACTATTATATGAATTTGTAATGCATATATAAATCAATAAACTGATACACATACTCGCACAAACCAATGTAACTTTTGTGTCTGGTTGAAACTGCAAAGTCTTATCAAACTGATGAGATATTCTTACATTTGCAAACACATCTTTTACTATATTTAGCTTAGAAGCTAAAGAAGCTCAGGTACATTGAATATCCCAGAACGGACAGCAATACAGCAAGTGGAACGTCTCCAAAGCTTTTGACAAGGCAGCAGTATAGATGACAGACAAATTGTTTAAAAGTTTTAAATATTTTAATTATTCGTTTTAAACCAAAGCTTGTCCGTTTAGTATAGATAATTGCAAGTAATGTAAAAATAAATGTTGAAGCACATTTCGTCGATGTCGTTTTCAATCAATCATAAATGGAGTGCGTAAAGAGGTATTCATATGCGTCTTTAATTTTGTGGATATCTTTTATATTGTATGCCTATCGAAATAGTCAGAGGAGATTGTGATTGCTCGCCTCCCGCATAGAAAGCAAACTTTATAATTTTTTTGGTTAGCAATAAGGCGCATTCGTATTTGGTAAGGCTTGGTTTATTGGTACAAGGTTCTGCTGTCCAAACGCCGTGTCTGAGAGATAATGGCTGGTTTCGCAGCAGGATGTTTCGTTAAATTATGCTCCTATTATCTTGTTAGTTGTATTTTAAGAAATAATTGGCTTAATAATATGTCAAAATTTCACAATGATTCCATAGAGATAGAGCTATCAAATTTACAGGACAAAGTAACAGTTTTTTTGCAAAAATGTTTTGGAAAAAAATTCTGCTATGACTTGTTTTTAATGTCGTTCGAACATAATGTTGTTAGAACATTTTTATGGCGCAATCGTATCCAACTTAAATGTTAATGGAATAAAAATGTTAATTTCATAAATAAATATTTTATTATAGATACTAATAGTTCATAAATTCCTTTTTTTCTTTCGGCGTTTTAACTTATAATCATTAATGTATTATTTTGAATATTTAAATTTTTCTATATTAAGTTGATAATTTATTTCCAGGGGGTTTCGATGGAACAAGCAACGTGTTAGCTGGAAAAATGTTTAACATACCGGTGAAGGGGACACACGCACATTCTTTCGTAACGTCATTCAGTACACTGGAGGATTTACATTCTGTAACGTTGCGGCACTCGGAGACCCAAGCACCATTCAATTTACTGGAGCTATCGACTGAGTGGCGGAACAGAGTCTCCGGAGTCATAGATATCTCGCCCGAAGAAGCCAGTGACGGCGAACTAGCCGCGCTTATCTCTTACGCCATAGCCTTCCCAACAGGTTTTTTGGCACTAGTGGATACATACGATGTCAAGAGGTATAATAGTCAAGGCTTACCGTCACGACACAAGCAGCATATGAATGGACATTCTGGCTACAATAGCAACTGTGGATCCAATGATACTAGACTACTAAAATCACCGATACATAGTACATATGGATATAGCACGGTCGAACGCACACTGAGGTAAAGATGCATATAGAAAACACACATTGACATTTGGTGTCTGATAAACTTGTATTGTTGTTATGCATTGTTTCTTTTATGTCTAAGTTTTGTGAAGTTTCGATTATTAGATTTATTTGGAAATCTGGCATGTGTCCGGTTCATAATACATACTCATTGTTGGGATGGGCATGAATAATTCGCATCGATGGGAGCCGTGATGACGAAAGCACGAACACACGCTGGACCTTCGCATTGGGTCACCTTTACATATTCATGGCCGTAGTACAATTTATCTTGTTTGGCTTTTAAAGTGAGACGCAAACGGACGGCGTTTCATATTTTAACCAAATGTAAATAAATGAAAACACAACCGATGAAAGTTACATTTGCTTCAGTGTGACGTATTGTCCTGAACCTATGACCAGTACTAGCGGCAATTTTAGTCATTGGGCACAGTTGCATTGTATAGGGAAAGCACATCTTCACAGATGACTTTGTAACTGCATGCACCAACTCATCATACGTAGAACGGAATAACTGCACTCACAGTAAATAACGTTCACTTTAGTTATCATTTTTATGTCATCTTTAATAGCTTTTAGTTTAGTAGAAATGTAGTCGGTGTTTTTCAGTTTGTTGGTCAACATAAATCTCTTTACTTGTTTGATATCTATTTCGACTAATTGCAGTAATTTATTTACATTATCTTATTTTTGACGACCAGGCTGATAATAATTATATAATCCTAAATGTTATTGCTTATTTTACATAATTTATTTTTGTCGAACTTTGATAGCTCGATTATAAACTTATTAGATTGTGTAATGTTGTCTTGAGTAGGGGTAATGATTGAAATATGGTATTTTGTTCTTCTTTCAGAATTTTCTGAAAGATAGAGCTGTCATAAAAGCTTAATTCGTTAACCAACTAACTTGCTAACAACTAATGACTTATTATTACTAATAAATTATATGTGTTATAAGTAAACATTACATAACTTGAGCACAATAAAAACACAGTACCAGTTTTGAAGCGTAGACTACAGCATGAGTCTCTTCAAGAGGGCCTTAAAAAGAACTACAGGATTGGTAAGGTGCATGTGGGTCATAAATATTGCATAAACCGTTTTATGGATTAAACTCATATATGGCATGAACTAGATTAGTTGAGATTCGTGGTCACACAAGAGTTGTAATTTACATAGAACTATCTATGCATCAATGGTGTTTATTAGATAATCCAGCATCATATTAACCAACAACTGTTTTTTACGTTATTTAAAACTAATAATTTTCCTTAATAAAAATATATTAATGGAAATAAAAAGTGCTTATTGTTCTGTTGTCAGTTGCAAAAAAATAATGCATTTTAGAATGGTTGTATCATTTGTTTCCAAGAGATCCTTAAAGAAAAATTGTGAGAAATGTTTCTACGAATAGAAATATCGAGAGCTTTTTAAAATTAAAGTAGCTTACATTTTTACACTGGCAACACATTTAAGATAAGATAGATAGAATGCCAACTGCTTTTAAGATTTTAACTACATCGTTTGCTAGAGTACATAACTAATATGATTACAGAATAAATAAATAACGTAACTTATTGAACGTATTAGTAGCATTTGCCTTTTAGTTTTACTCTGGGAGGGAACTCATAATTTCGGCACTAATTACGTGTCAGCACTGCCACTTACAATTTATTTCTACAGGCTGTGCTATGCCGCAAGAATATGATTTACTCAAAGTTATTATGAAGTGTGAATTTTCATAAATTTTATATATCTTTATTGGACTTCAGATATAGTTTGAAGAATTTTGCATTGTTGGATAAATCACCTGTTATTCCAAAAAATAAAGAGGAAAGATGTAGTAGTACATAATGAGAATATAAAATTTCATAGCGACACTTATTACATTAACTTACAAGTATTATTTTATAAATTTGTATCTTTTGTAATTTTTTAAATTATTGTATACTATTAGTTAATAAAAAACTGTGTTGTCAAAAATGTCTGTCAATAAAAAAACGGAACTAATTGTTTAAAGTGTAAAGTACTTGATAGGTAATTAATGACTGAAATCGAGATTTCTATTTCTTTCTACATCGCATAGAAAAAAAATCCAACGTAATTTTGTACTACTTTCTACGAAAAGTAATCGTAAAACAGCATATTTGCATTTCATCCGATAAAATAGTTTTATTTCAATAAGCAGGCGCAAAAATATCAATCAATTTCATTATTTCAAAGTATTTGGACCTAAAACTGTCGAGACCGTTGACACTCATCTTGACATATTTGCCACAATAGTTTATCATTTAAACTCAAGCGAGAAACCTGAATCTTTTTCCCGTGCGCTTGTATATCTCTGGCCTCTGTTCTTTACCAGCTAGTAATAAATAATTAACGCGTTATTTCTTTCGTATTTTAAAATAAACTTCACTTTAGAAGTGGTAATGTATAGAAAAATGTACATTGACATGAACAATGCCAATTTAACGAAAACTATAAAAAGATGTTAAATAAAACCTGACTTATAAAACTACCTGCATCTCTATCACATTATAAAATAATTTAAAAGCATAGATAAAAAATGAAAGGAATAAGTTTGAATCGTTCTGCGTGATTTTTATAGGTTTAACTTTACGCGCCTATTAATAAAGCTGATGTTGCGGATCGGATAAAACAATTTTCATTTGCGTTGGCCCATACTTTGCTGATTTATCGTATATTTGAATCAAAATTAACTTTTTTGATTGGTAAATAATATTTTTCTCAGCTTGATGATTATTGAAAGCAGCAGTTCGACAGCCTTGCAATATATGAATAATAAATGTTTTCAACAGGAGTGGTTTGCTAAACTTCTGCGCTGTGGCGTTAGCACTGAATGACTGTGGGTACAGAGCGGTTGGCATTCGTATAGACAGTGGCGATTTAGCGTATTTGTCTGTGCTGGCTAGAGAAACATTCGACCAAGTCGCTGAGGTGTTCAAACAACCCTGGTTTTCGAAATTGACAATCGTGGCTTCGAATGATATTAATGAAGACACTATTTTGAGCTTGAACGAGCAGGGTCACAAGATTGACTGCTTTGGAATTGGAACACATCTTGGTAAAGCATTTATTACCATACTATAGATAATGCCTTATTCGTAACAATTTGCATGTAGATACAATTAATTAGTTAATAATTAGTATGTTAGTTCTTTAATAATAACTGTAGTTGTAACTTTGTGTAATCTCTAAAAATTATATCAGCACTGAAAGTAATTCTCACTATAGCACTGGTTGTGTGACTTATTAGATTGCACAGAGGTATAACAAGCGACTGAAATCAAATGTTTAAGATTATAATCACATACATTTTCATACATATGATTAATATACCTAACTTTTGATTAAAAGAAGAGATTAAAATCTAATTGTATCATCAAAGTTGCATCCGAGTCTAGATGTTTTAATTTACATCAGAAACTCAATATTATGGAATACATTATGATGTTTCTTAACATTGTGTCAATGAATAAAATAGTTTTTTGACTCATGTCAATAAAATTTTGGTTGTTCTCATCAACAATTACAAATTTTAATAATGTTTAAATTGTTATCTTATTTATGATAATTACTATTTACTTTAATTAACATCGGATCTACCTTGACAATATAAATTTTATGTGTTTTGTATAAAACGTAATATGTATTCAGAACACGTGTTACAGAAACAGAATAGTGTTCATATAAAACTTTACAAAGTATAACATTGTTCCCAGGTATTAAATCGAAATCGTACTTTCATATGATAGCTCAGTATCGCATTTGTTTACATTATATACTGCACTGCTTATGACAGTTTACACTTATGTTTATTTGAGTTAATTAATTCTGATCCCCTTATCTATCTAGTATTCTTCCGATCCATTTACTTTAAACATGTAGGAAATAAAAACTAAAAAGTATCTACTGTTATATTGTTCAATTTCGATAAAGGATAAAATATGTCCAAACGATAAATACGTTAAATACTATTACCGATTAAGAAGTCCACATTTGAATAAATTACTGAAAAATGTCAAATAGGATATTTAAGCATTGTAAACCTAACTTATACGACCAAATAACTTGTTGATATCAATAAAGAAATATGTTTTATTCCAGTTACATGTCAACGCCAGCCGGCGTTAGGGTGTGTATACAAACTGGTGGAAATAAATGGACAGCCACGCATCAAACTAAGTCAAGACGTTGGAAAAGTGACGATACCTGGTCATAAAGAGGTAGCTTTTTTGTCATAATACTTATTATTATTTATATTTCAAGAATGTGTATAGGCCTATTTGGCTTCAGCCATACATGCATTATAGGAAGGATATATTGTTTATGTCACATATTGTATACAAAGCTCTTTATAGGGAACAACATATAATACCCCAAGGAAAGACCTTGTACTCATTTTCAAATATAAATAATGGGAACTGCAACCAAAACAAGACAAGAGTTATAGTTGAATAAAACACTTTTTTAAGGATTTGGCTCATAATTTATTTTATATTTAATCCTGACGTTTCGACTCCTTTACAGGAGCCTTGATCCTTGAGCCATTGATACATGTCATTTGTGCGGAAGTGTAAGAACTAAATAAGAGTTATATCTCTCTCTCTCTCTCTCTCTCTCTCTCTCTCTCAATCTTGGTTGACTCGAGTGCCACACAGCAAACTATGCAGATTTATAGTGTAAACGTAGAGGAATGAAAAGCATGTATCCGGCTGCTTACATTTTTAAGGTACCTTCGAGTAAGTGTTTCAATTGTCACAAGTAAAGGAGACTTTTAAGATAGAGTTGTTCTTGTTGGATCTAGCTAAGTTACCCAAGGCCTCCGTAAATCTCTTACGTTATTCTGACCCCTAATGTAAAAGAAAAAAAAAACTATTTTAGTGTAAATTTGGTAGTGCAGTGTGTTATGCACGATAAAAGATGCCAGGCTTGCTTTTAGACAATACTTCTGTTTATCACCGTTAATTTAAATTTGAAAATATTAGAAAATAACTAGGCTTTTTCCAAGGGTCAAATTATTTATTCAGTACTAATAATATAATAAGCTAATGACTTCATTTCGCCTTTAAAAATCGAAGCAATCACCTAGTGCATTTAAGTAGGTCATTTAAAAACATGTCGCAATAAGAAGGTAATTGATTTAATTAAAAAACAATTTTGTCCGGCCTCTAAAGATAAAGTTTTAATCACTATTATTTAATACTTATCTTCTTACAATGGAAATAAATGGATACATTTGAATTGCCATTACCTACATATTTACTTACAACTATTTTCAAAGCTTCAATCAGTTTTATTTTCTGGCAGATATGTCTTTGAAATGAAAACACGATACGCGTAAAAATACTTTATAAGAAAAAAAAACACTTATAAAAAAAGAAATTTATTTATTTATTTCTTAATAAACAAAGTTTCTACAGCTTTCGTATACTTATAAATTATATAAAAATGTAATTCAGTTTGGCAGCCAATTACAGAAACTCATTACGTTAACAGTAATGATACTTTTTATTTAAGAAACTATTTATTTTTAAAAGTCACAATAATAAAAAAGTAAGTAACGATACTACAATATGTATATTAGGACGTTCAAGTATGTGTTTTGAATGAAGAAACAGCTACTTATAACTAAATAATATTTAGTGTGTCATCAAATCATCTTTATTTTAGGTAGTGAACTAATGAATTGTTGAGATACGTAATAATAGTCTTGAACAGACATTGATAAGAGAACAAGGCCAAGATCGATAAAACTTTGTAGCTTTATATAAAAGAAGGCGTCTAGTAGCTTGCGATGTGATAGACAGATAATATAGTGAGAAAAATTATTTTTAATCTATTCCGCAACATAACGCGCAGAGTTTGATAACTATCAAACACATAAATCAACATTTTACTATCTGCCTTTACGAGTATGTCACTGAGACCAGATTAAGTCATAAGCAGTTGACTTAAATAATTAATTAGCCATTCATATAATGTGAACGTGTTAGCTGGCTTGGTGGTTGGTAGCGTTGTGGAGTTGTTTACTGGGACACGAATGGCCGAAAGCCCGTTTCGTCGAAATATATTTTTAATTTATAACTTAAACGGACAAGTCTTAGTACAATTAAATACGGTTAGTTTAGATAAGAATAGTTATAAACATTAAGGATCTTCAGTCATAAAAAATAATCATTTGGCGAAATGATTTTTCGGCGAACAAAACTTCGATAAATAATTTTAAACTCTGCTTTTAGAGAATTAAGCTTGTTTCAATAACTTGACATTGTTTATCTTTTGAAAATATTCAAAAAGGCATTTTATTGTATTTTTTAAAGGCCGTAGTGACAAGAAAATGTAAAATTCCTTTCTACAGGAAATACAATTTGTGTGCATAAGAAGTGACAATTGGTCGTAAAAAATCTGAAATAATCGTTTCAGCCAGCCTCATTCCATTATAGTCGCTCCTAGTTAAGTATAAACTGTGTCGAATATCAAAAATCAAGTCAAAAGCAATCACACAGTAACATATTGCTTGCTTAAAATAGTAGCTTTTAAGATCGTGACTGTACCTATGAAACGAGGCAAGCCAGATTTTCATAGTGGCTTTCATTACTTAGTATTAATGAAAACGGGATTATTACCATATTTTTAATTTTTGAGGCTCCGATATTGGCGCAGTTACATGCGCCATCGTCACGGAATTTCTTCCGTTCCATTTTAAATAATACCAAAACTAGATTTGTTTTCCGGCCGTATCAACATATAAAAACTAATTTCTTTTTTGTCGAGGTGTTAAGAAGTCCTTTAGCAACTTGGAATAATAGCAGTTATATCTGTCATAGTAGTGCAGCTCATCCTGACTTCGTACTCGTTAAAGACGATATATATTTTGTCTTTATCTATCTTGGGTCATTTACTTAACAAATGGTCATAAGTTAATGAGATACCTGCTTGGAAAGTACGTTGATACATTAGTAAAAACTGGTCAGACGCCTATCTAAGTTATGTATAACTATAAGTATATAAGTGAAAGCATAATATGACTCGTTAGTTACTACACATATAAAAAGAAAACTAATACACAAAAAAGTCTAGAAAAAGAACAATTCAAGACAGTATTTTTATAAAAAGAATACGACTGTTGAACTTTTAAGAAATCTGTTATGTCTTAGACTAAGCTATAAATAAATAAATTATTTTGACATGACAATTATTTAGTTCAGAACTAAGCAGAGCTTGTACTATGGATACTAAATAACGGACGGAATACGGAGAAATAAGTATCAAACAATCATGAAGGTAAAAATGCCTATGTTTATCATATAAACATCTAGAACCGTTGGTGCAGAAGGCAGGATCGCTACGTTGCACTAACAGGTCGTCATGTACTATTATTACCCACATTACTAAAAAGAAAGAATCACAAATAATAAAGTATAATCAGGCGGCCTTATTTGTTTAATAGTAATCTCTTCTACGCAACCTTGGGTGACGATAAGAGAAATAGATTCTGAGTTACAAATTACACTTTCTCTACTAAACTAGTATGAATCGATCAGTATTATTGATATCTGCCTACTGGTTTGTAGTGATGTGCCGAGTCGTTGTTTTTTAGGATCGAGTCGACTCGAGTCAGTTTGTACGGTATTCGAATCATGACTCGATTCCGCGATTCGAGTCCAGTACTCGAGTTCTATGTTTGGTATTTGAATCTTGACTCGAGTCCTGGACTCCTGGACTGTCTAGAACCTTAGTCTGGATATTCGAGTCCAGAACTCGAGTCTGTTACCGAATTAAGTACAAAAGGAAATATTAGAAAAAAGTAAACTTCAAACAGTATCTAGGTTTAGCATAATAACACTACGAACATTTTAATGAAAAATATTTTTAAACATTAAACATAACAAATAAACATAGAAAACTAAGGAGATATAGGAACCAGAAATTTTCTGTTAATGAGATCAAGTTCTATTTGTTTTATTAATGTACTTATATTTTAGGTGTCACTTCATTACTTAAGTAAACAGAAATCGAGTACGAGCGAGTCGAGCTAACTCGAATACGAGACTCGAGTCAGTTGGACTCGCATAATAGGTTCGAGACAGCGAGTACAAGATCGATTCTTCCTGACTCGAGTACCAGAATCGAGTCTGGCGTACTCTAATCAAAATAAATTGGTATTCGAATAGGCGAGTCCAAAGCAGGAATCGATTCTGACTCGAGTCAAGCCGTACTCGGCACATCGCTACTGGTTTGTTTTTTTTTTAATAACATTGGATAACATTTCTCAGGCTTATCGATTATTCGGTGCGGACGGACATGCCTTAATTGACCTCTTGCAAAGGTCTTCAGAGCCAGCCCCAGAGGTTGGACAGAAGGTGCTCTGTCGACACCCCTTTCAAGAGTCAAAGAGAGCTTATGTTATTCCTAGTAAAGTGGAACGTCTGTACAAGGTAACTATGTTACAATCTTTTACTTTAATAATTTTATTTTATCACCAAAATTAAAAAAATCATCCACACGATGCCTCTTTTGCTATTTTTAGATATTTTGGTATCTACTTATTTAGTAAACAATTTTCATAAGATATTGAAAGAAAAGTTTTTTAAAATAAAAGTTATTAAAAATAACAACTATTATTTATTTATCAACACACAGTTAGATAAATTTTATCTTTTTTTGAAGACATTACATGGTTTATGTTAACAGTAGTAATAACGTTTACATATCATAGTGCTGTAAAATAATAATAAATATATTAACAGGGTCTTTAAAACGTATAGAAAATTATTACTTTTTTCTCATTTTGTACTCATTAAAAAACCGGCCAAATGCATGTCGAGCCACGTGCAGTTTAGGGTTCCGAAGTAGTTCAAATGCTTATTTAAAAGGAAATTTTATGCCGTTTTTATGCTACTTTTTACTATCTGCGTTAGTTTACTCTGCTTGATAACTACATTCCGAAAATAGAAACAAGCGATAATTATATTATATATCCATAAATTTAGATTAAGTATGAAGCATTTTTTTATCTTCCTATTCTAAGACCATATGGACTAAAATGAAAAGAAATCCCAATTGTGTAATTAGTGAGGTTTTAAAATGTACATTATATAGTATAAGTATTACAAAAGCTGTAATCTTCATAGTAAAATCAAATACATAGTTAAAAATTTCAGCAAATAATTTTCTAATTGAATAAAACACTTTTTTACGGATTTTGTGCATAATTTATTATTTATTTTGTGCATTAATTTATGCTGACGTTTCGACTTCTTTAGAGGAGCCGTGATCACAGGATGACTTAGATAATGGTTGTCATATATGTCAGATCAATAACAATCACAGGGACAATTTAAAAATTAGGAATAGTGCCCGATTAAATTATTGTGAAGGTAGTAGTAGGAAATATATAACAACCATTATCTTAGTCATCACGGCTCCTGTAAAGGAGTCGAAACGAAAGTAAGTAAGTACGAAGTGTAAGAAAATAATTTTCTATGATATATACACATAATGTTTATTCACCGACGTTGGTAGACTATTACTGATGGACCTGTAAAGTCTACTTAGCTGTGATAAATTTTGCTTTTAAATTCATTATACATATTACTGCAGTGAATTTTTGTGAAAGTAAAGTGAAATTAAACAAATTCATAAAGCTCACTGAATCAGTAGCAATTAACATCCACTAATCCCCATCGGGCTTGTATAATTGATTTAATATAAACTTTTCCCTTTGTGTAATAAACAAGAAATTAATAAATTGACGGTGACGCACTTGACTTCAGGTATGCTGGAAGGATGGTCACGTATGCATAGAGCCTAAGCCGTTGTTGGAAGTTCGCGAGAGGGTGCAGTCGTCATTGCGCACATTGCGACAGGACATTAAAAGAAATTTGAACCCTACACCTTATAAGGTAAAGCTCATTTCTGTCTGATCTATTTATGATCTTTAATATATGTGATTTCTCGCTGTACAAAAATTTTGCAATAAATAATGAAATGTATCCTCCTATACTGTATTTTAGTTAATTTGTTTGATAATTAAAATTATAAGCTATGAAAATTGTAATAATATTCTATTTCAGGTGGCTGTAAGTGATGACCTTTATTGTTTCATTCACGACTTGTGGCTTCAAAACGCGCCTATCGGAGAGCTATCTTGAAATTAGTATAAGAAAAGCATTGCTGATCCTTTATAACTGTTGTATATAAAATGCAAACTGGCTAAACAAATGAACGAGTATGTATCAGTTAAATGTCACTAAAATTAGTGTAACTGAAACAGTTTTAAGCATTGGTTTTGTTTAGAATAACGTTTTTCAAATAGCACAAGTGCCATTTATGATGCAATAGGCGTAAAACGCATTTAACAAAATATTTGTGAAGCATGCGGACTTGCCTCGGCATTACGTACCAAAGTTAATTATTTTTATGGTAACAAATATTTTCATAGGGAAACACCAAAAATAAGTGTGGCATTTTATCAGTACACTTGCACTTAGATCATTAAGTTTATTGATTTTAAATCATGTTGCTTTTGTGGATACGTAATTTATTTAGAAAAAGTAGAAATCTAGTTAAATGTTATCGTTGGTTAATTTATTTAAGCTAGTCAAACTTTTGTTAACAAATTGGGTTTCATTAATTAGTAAGAAGAAATATTTTTTAGTATAGAACTCTATTTGGTATGAACCGTATCGTAGTTAAAACTAACATTTGAACATAGTGATATGTATATTCTAAAAATGTTGCATTCCTGGGTAGATATTTTAATCTAGATAAATAAGTATTAGACCAAAACAACGATAGCTCTTTGTTTTGTTTATAATACGTAACGTAACGTAATAATTTTGATAAGAAGCAAAATATTTTCACTATGCAAGTAATTCGCATCACACATAAATTAGAATAGATTTTGTACAATTTTTTCTATGTAGAGTACCTCAACATAGTAAAGTTGTACATAATAGCAATGGTACATAATAGTGCATTTAGTTCATAATTTCAACTCTTTAAATAGTTTTTACATTAATTTTCTTTTAATAGTTTATTTATTTAATATTTTTATTTTTGTACTGTTCGTTTTAGCACAGTTCCTGTTGCGCGTATACCAAGTGTGTAAAAATTTTCTGTTATTATTGTTTAGAGAGTCGTGAATTCAACTCTGCTATATTTAAGAAGAAATTTGAAATTTACTTTTTATGAGAGTAGAATAATTTATGTTTGGTCTCTTTTTCCGGATGGTGTCTGGCGTCTGCATCTCTCATATTCTGGAGTATATTCCTAATCAGGCTTTCTATTTGATGTGGGTCTTGAATCTGTGTTTTCTTCGACTACTATGAATAGGAGTGGATGTATGTGATTTTGGCTAACAGTTTAGCATCCTAAAATAAAACTTTTTAAATCATTCCCTTTAGCTTTCTATAATGATGGCAATAGTGTACCGGAATAAACTAAGGCGGTAGGTCCAGGTAGTAAATATTCTCCGATCATCTATACCCCATAATATGACAACGATGTGGTGATTACATAATGTCGTCGTGTTGTCCATTTCTGTTCTAGAATTAGTATAATTTTTCAGATAAATTTCAAAATCTTAATTTAACTTGGATAATAGGAAATTTCATCTTTTTTCTTATAAAAATTAGTCGCTATTTTTTTAGTTGTACGAAATAAATGTAGATTTTTGTTGGATGGGCTTAGCGGCAATTGCTAATTTTGTTACAATCAAACCTTAATATGCAACCAAATACAAATTAAGTACTAAGTGACGTACACATTCCCGCCAAAAAATCAAGGTACTGCTGATTGCCATCATGAGGTCAGGCAAAGGTAATTAGATTATACAAGTCACTTTTTATGTATAGGTCATAATTAAATTTGAAAGGTTGTGTTGATTTTTTATGAATCTGTTTAGTTCTTGAATCATGCAGAGATCTGTATTTAAGATACAAGATTAACACAAAGAACACAATTTCAATTATTTATAATTATTGTATTATACTCTTTTATTTAGATTAAAATAGGTATACTACTTTTTACTAAAATAAAATAGTATATGAAACAAAATAAATAATCTGTGATTTTATAATTTTACATGAGTCATGCTACATCGTGCTCCATAATCGTGTGGAGGGTTCCTCTAAGCAAATATTTTTTTGCAAGTAGTCAAAAGCTCCAGCTAAATCTGTACAGAAGAGTCCTTGTGCTCGCGCAGCTCCTTAACTTGGAAAAGATAAAGTTAGAGTTTGCACAATAAAAATTAAATTGAAATGTGTTCTATGAGATCTTGAAATTTTAGATGTCGGTTAAATATTTTTTTCACTTAACCTAGTATTTATTACATCTAAACAAATTGTGAAATCTTTACAGTTTCTGTGATTTTATATTATAAATACAGAATTAAAAAAAATATACAAAATATAAGCCATATGTAACAAAAATAATGCATGTTATGGGGCATTTATTACCTATTTATTGTTTGTTTTTTGTTTGTTAAATATGTCGAATAACATCGTCCTTCTTCAGAAGGTGGCTTGCAAAAGTTTTTTCAACGTAAACGTAACGATTTGAAGCATTTATAAATACATATAAGTGAACCTATTAAGTTTTATTACATTGTTAAATATGCCTACCATATTTATCAGCTTTTGACTAGTGTAGGTAGTATCAGTTTCGTAACAAGTGGTGAAATATGATGAACATGTCGAAGTTCCATCGTTGAAATTGACAGGTATTCTTATACCGCAGTTTTTCCTGGTAAATCGCTAACATATTACACCAACACAAAGATTACCTTTGGTATTGCCACCATTTATCAGAAATATATAGGCTACAAAACTATAATAACCCTATCTATAACTGGAGATTGTAATCTAACTCCAGGAACGGCAAGGGCCTGTCATATACATATATCATATCTATTGTGTAGGATGCTCTACATTTTTTTAACTTTCTTTTGTCTACTTCATTGATTGGATTTCGATATGGTACTCGCACGTTTAACACACATAATATATATGCAATAATAATATTTTTTTATCTTTTCGCTAATAAAATGAGCAGCAAATTTATTTACAATAAGGAGTGATCCATATTCAGGTAGGTAATATTTCAAAAGCTTATCAGTCCAAAAAAACAATAAAAAATTTAATCGATATTAAGTATTGAAAATTGGTTGATGATTAGATATTGGTAACTCTAATTAAGTATATACTTCTTATACTTCAATGCCCTTTTTAACTTTCGTTGTATGTGAAAATGGAGCAAGATCATATAAAATAAAGGCGTTCATTAAACATAGTTTAATTTCATTACTTTGTAAGCTTATTACTAAACTTCGCAACTAGCATTATATAAATAATTAGTGCTTAATAAATCTTGATATTGTAAAAGAACGTCTTATCTCGAGTACAAGAATTGTTGTTTGTGAAGATTGTCATATCGTAAAATGAAATAAATACACTGAGAGCGAGGCCACACGATGCTTTAACGATGCGGTGCCGCACCGCATCGTAATGATTTCGAGGTATAGGGTGCCACACGGGTGGTGCGGCGCCGCACCGCACCGCGGTAAACAGCGTTGCACTGCGGGCGCATTATCCCTCCCGCTTCGTCTCTCAGGTCCCAAGCTTGCAGTGCGACGCTGCATGGCGATCTAAAGGCCGGTCCACATGGCGCATTGCGTCAGCGTTACGTCGACGTAGCGCTGTCGCTGCGTTGTTTTACATATTAATAATCATAGTGTACACACGGTGCGCTGCGTCGACGCAAAGTAGACACGAGATCTACAACCCGCGAGACGAAGCGGGCTGGGCTGTGCTCATTGCGTTGCGACGCCGGAACGGCAGCGCTCCGTTGTTTGTGCGATGGTAGGGAGGACACAAGCAAGCTGTGTGGCCGGCTATGCGTCAAAATGTTTACGTTACGACGACGCAACGCGCCATGTGGACTGGATCTAACACGTCGTCTGACAGGGTATAGTGATTTGTATGTAGGATGACGCAGCGGCACCGCACCGCAACGTTAACGCATCGTGTGGCCTCGCTCTGACTTGCGACAGCAATAGCGCCAGAGCTGATCATTGGCAGCGCAGAAAAGAGGTTCCCTTCATAGTAATAATAACTACTATTATGAAAATTTTATTAATTTATGCAGAACGAAAGATAAATGTAAAGTAGATAAGTAATTCAGTGTCATCAAGAAATCTACTCTGTGCTGCCCTCAGTTTGCGTACACTGACGTACATTAGTATGATGCCTATGATTTTATTATAAATAAGCACAAGTTTTTTATCTAAAGAAATTCTTTCTACTAATGATTTCTTTAGATATAAACATCTAGCAGTTAAATGCTTTGATAACGAAATATAATATATATCACATGTCTTTTCTTAATCAACAGATTTTGCTTTTAGATAACTATTGTGATAGCAGGTGGAATAAAATAAAAGTTTAATTTTGTAAACTTTTTGTTTTTATTTATTCGACATGTTGGACAATGGATTAAACTAAACCAACGATGATATAGATATTATGATATTAACTATCAAAATGACACAATGTTCTAGAGTGTTAGCAATGTAGTATGTACAATGCACAATATTCGCAGTACGTTATATGTAAGATAATGTAATGCAATTGCAGAGCCGTCAAACGAAAGCAATCACAATAAAAAAAGAGGGAGGTGTGTAAAGAATTACGCACAATGAAGAAAAATGTTTAAATATATATATATACTAAGGTTGCAAATCGATAATGGATATTATCGGTGATTAACTGATAACGTACAGTCTCTCCTATCTTTTACTCCCAAAAATGTACTACCTATATTATAAAAGTAATTATTGTAAAAATTTAGTGCAAACCTGCACTTGATCGAAGTGTCGAGTTAGAAAAATTGCTTGAGAAATATGGTTTCTTTAATGCCTTTTACCAGACAATATACATACGTTAACAGGAAAAAACTGAGTTATTTAACATCAGTATATTCGAAACTGATACTGATTTATTAAAAAACAATAATCTGAATAGGTAGAGCAAATTAGGATTAGTGACCTTAAACATTGTAGTGCAATAATTGCCTTGTGGGATGCGTGATTTTATGATTCCTTTAATCAAATAGTTTTCTTCTGATAACTTAGGTATTTAGTTAATTGCTTTTCTAAACGTATATCGAAGAAAGAATAAATATACAAAAGAAAAGCATGTACAATAGTTTAATTTCTTTAAGAACTAGACATTGGTTTATTTGTAAAAGACAGCCATTAACAAGAAATTGAATAAAATTCTTTAAGGTCAGGTGGGTAAGGGAAACATATTTTATTTGTATAATAATGTAAAGGTA
Source organism: Calamotropha paludella (assembly GCA_927399485.1). NCBI lineage: Eukaryota > Metazoa > Arthropoda > Insecta > Lepidoptera > Crambidae > Calamotropha > Calamotropha paludella. Next base: position 13,229,647 of record OV656804.1, on the reverse strand, counting down.
TCTAACACACTTCTTAATTGCACCAGCAATTAGTGTAAGGTGTTCTCTTTTGTTTACTTCTTTACAGTACTATTACATTTAGGTCTTTAGTCTAACCATAAGCGAAAAAACAACAAAATATTTGTAGAGTATGGTTTTGTTTCACTTACCCCTCTCCAGGGGTAAGTGAAACAGCCGCCCGAAGTCTATTAAATAACGTGTCTTTGCACCTATGAACTTGACTAAAACAACAATCAAAGTTTGCTTTTCCAATGTGTATTTTTGTATAACCAAAATAAGGTTTTTAAAAATAAACTGAAAAAATATATTTTGGGGTAAGTGAAACATAGTTGTCTTGGCCAGATGTCACGAACATTTATTTTATAAAATTTTAAACAGAAGTTACAGCAATGTAATGAAAAACAGAATATAAATTGATTTCTTTACTTACTTAATACAATTTGGCTAATATTTTGTCTTATTACTATGTATGGCGCGATATATAATTAGAAAACAACTAAATAGCTGCACATCCATCTAGAATATAAAAACTTAAAATTAACGAAAATAAACCGTACTTATTTTCATTTTTTTCATCTAAAAATAAAATTAGGTAACATATCATTAAAAAATTATTTGACTGGAACTTAAAAAAAGTAAACTTTATCTTCATCTTCCATAAAGTTTAGAAGCAGCGTAAGCAGACGACGTCCCATTTTTCACTAGTCGAATTGCTTCTTGAAGTTGTTCACTGGAGTACGAGGCATCTTTTAATTACCTAAAAAAATCATATTGAAATGTGAGTCATCACATGATAAAGTATCAAAAAACAGTGAGGACTGGGTTGTTTCAGTTGGTGAGAAAAGAACCAAAAAGTAAACTATTTCATCCACGTTCTATCTACGATAACTATTTTTATTCCGATTACAACACCGCCGTAATATTGGTAGCTCAATAAGCATAGCTAAGCATTGCAGTAAGAACCCTTTAAATTATAACGACCAACAACACAATATTTTGTCAATAGTTCTAAATATTAATTAAAATGAAGAAATACTTTCAATACTTCCAAATGCTTATTTCCTTTTTATTTTTGTCGGGATATACAGGGCTATTTGTAATATACCAACTACCTCTTACCCCACTAACACTTTTTGAAGTTAAGTTTTTCACCATTCTGTAGGTTCAATTTTCCGTAAGTTTAATCTAAATATGATCATTGGGCTAAAAAATATACACTTTTATACAGTACTTACCATTACCAGGCTACCAATCCGAACGACCTTTGTCCCTGGCAATATATAACACGCACACATTGCGGACCGACGAGAAGCTCGCTGACTTTGATGATTGTGTGAAGTCCGAAGAGAGGGGGAGGACACCATGGGATCATTGTGGAATCAAATCTGGAAAACTGCTCTATTTCCGGTGGGCGATTAGCTGTCCCAGGGTCGTGTCGGGTTTATCGTCCACAGGTCCCTTTTCAATAACGTGGTCCAAATCGATATTTAGGTACACGAGACTAGGGTAGCGTACCTTTTACTCTAAATAAACGGTATTTGCTGAAGGTCATACAGGCGTACGCACCGACCGCGTGAGACGAGGTGGAGACTATGTATGAGGATATTTCGAGAGCTATACAAAGCTCACGGAACCACTTCACCTTTGTGATGGGGGACTTTAACACGAAACTGGGCAAACAAAGCGACGCACGGTGGGCTGAAAATCGCGTTACATGGACTGAAGAGACTTAAATAAAAAAAAAAATGTTAGAAATGGGTTCCGTTTATTGTTAATATCATAAAAAATGTCATCTGAGATGATTTAGTTCAAATACGAAGGAGTAATAATTTTTCGAAAAATATTTTGTATGGGGCTGACATGAAAAATGTGAAAATCTCCAGTATCGCAAGGTTAGCCGTTATATCCTTCCACACTGATTTACTTATACTAATAGTACTAGTACTAATTATTCCGGATTTTTTGACATACTTAGTATAACGGCACCTCCTGCGATTTTTTTTATCTAAATTATTTTTACAATACATTTAAATACGAAAATAAAAATCTACCATGTGGTATTTAAAGGCATATTCATATTTAGATAACGACATGCAATCCCACCTAATTGCACCACCCATTTCGATCATTGTTTATCACCTCGTTAGCGCACTCCATTGGGTGACCTGACGTGACAGTGATAGCAACATTTTTAGGCGAACTCTTATGCGTAAGGTTAATTTTGTTTTATTTTGCCTAGAGACTTTTGACAGTGGTAGTTGGCAATGGCTGTTCATTCATCATCCATTGATCATCTATCATTTAAGGATCAGCTCCCATCATCATCTAATTTAAATAAGGAATTACTCAAGAACTAGCAGTATGGCTTAGACCTTCGCCTGCTCTGAAAAGAATGTATATGAACTATTACTTATCTCTCAGAACAATCATTGTGTTTGGCAGAAAAAATCGCTTGCAAGCGATTACGATCGCTGAGAAACAAACTATCAGTTTTCGGCAAGAACACGTTTGCTAACTTCAGTAGCGTTGACACAATCCGCCATTTTGCCTAGATAAGTTTATTTACAAACTTAAGTCAGCCGGTGGTTTTGTGCAATCATTAAAATAATAATAGCAAACTCGTCTTCTTCAATATTGTCATTCACTAAATTATTCAATACCTATACTAGGCTATGCAGTTGCTAAGCATAAAGCTACGCTAGCACCATATATTGGAGCGGAGCGTAATACCATGGGGTACCATTTCATACAAAAGATTTTTGATTCTAAAAAACCGCAATAGATGTCACTACCATTAACATTTGTAAATTATAACATTTCACATGTTTAGAAATAAGACGAATTAAGTAAAAATATTGAGATTAAAATAAAGACTAGCATATTTTATATATACAACTTCACATCAACCTTAATTCGACTCCTAAATTTGAAGATAAGAAACACCGCAAATAATCAATTGAGAATACGAAAGTATAGGCTACATGTGACTACTTTTCAGCTATGAGGCTTACGAAGTGTTTTGCAATTGTAACGCTAGATGGCGGGTTTTATGGAAACAAAATAATTTACACCTTAAGGTTTTTGCATAAATCGATTATTTATACCGTAATAAAGGCAAGAGTTCAATTTCCAAATCACTTTTTTCAGTAAAAAACTATATGAAGTAGTAAAGTTTTTAAAATTTGCGCATATAAAAAAATAACAATTTAATTTCTTCAAACGACTTCCATCTCTCTTCTATCCAAAAAGGTTCCATATCTGTCCATGAGATATTTGCCACTTGATAATGAATTATTGAAGGCATAATGTCGCAATTTTATTTTATTCATAAGTGTCCTACTTTCTGAGTAATACGTATTTTTTTAAATTTTGATTTTATTTTTTTTCTCCAAAAATCGGCAAAAGTGGAACCTGGATTTAGTATAGAAAGGTTCTATAAACAAAATCCCACTTTTGCGGTTTTAAGAAGTTATGATAGAATTTACATAAAGGTCAACTTTCATGATCTGGGGTTGTCACAAAGATCAACTATGTGTTAAATGAAAATGTTTCATTTTGTTTGTTAATTGATACCGTCAATGAATTGAATAAATTAACAACACTTATAGACGAATACAATATACTTACATATACTACCTACCTAATGTAGATGTGGTAATGTAGGAATACTTTATGTATGTTCGACCACATCTTTAATTTTGTACCTTACACGCCAAATGGTCGAAAAAATAAACTATGTTGATTGAAATAATTTAACACATATAGACACATCCTATACTTTAAACGAGCAATTCTTGCATGTACCTATATGTATAAATATGTTGGTATGTAATTGGTTTCTTGGAAACGGGTCTAACGATTGTGATGAAATTTTAGATTTAGAAATTCATTCACATTTAAAATCGATCTAGGTAAATCTCATCACCTTCCGGCACCTTTTTAGTGCACCACGTCTACTTTAACTTGACGCCAGAATTTATTTCAGGACTCAGTCGCCTTGTAATGAGGGATAGGCTGGGTATCCTCTCCTATTAAGATCTGCCGTTATTTGTTTACATGTCACTTGACTGTCTATCTATTATCATATTAAGAGCTTCTTTAGGCGTATAAGGTTGTGGCTTTGCCGCTTTAGAAGTAGGGTTATTGTGCCTTTCTACAAACTACTTTCGCTCGAAAAAATACTAGTGGCGAAGGCTTTAATAATTTTACCAGTGGCTGAGATGGGCCCGGTGAGGTATAGTCTTTGGCTATGGCTCTCAGTAGGTTGGGTAAGCCCCTCCCGTGTGCAGTTGCTGGAACTGCTATCGGGCGCGTCCCCCGGGTGGTGGATAGGGGAATGGCTCCCAGATATGGGGGCTACCGGATTGCCGGCGCGAACCAAAACCAGCAGGGGTGGGAGGGCATACCGTAACCCTGTACGTGGTACAGGGCCGGGAGCCGCCATTCTTCGGAATGGGGACTGCGAGGAGAAAACCTCTATAAAAATCTTGGGAGGGGGCCTTAGGGCCAAACCCGTAAATGCGGGCGGACGGGGGCGTATACCGATCTGAGGATCAGTTTCGGCCCAACCCGTAGCCCTGTACGTGGTGCAGGAGCGGAGGCCGCCACTTTGTGGGGGCCACGTGGAGACAACCACTGTAAAAAACCTCAAAGTCCCGGCACTGGGATGCGTGGTGTCGGGGCGCCCGAGAGGGTGGCTGGCGGAGTACGGTCAGCCAATTAGCGGTCGCCCTGGGGTACCTCCCGACCCCCCAGGCGTAAGTAGGGTTACCCGGGCATCGGGATCTCTGCCCGGGTGGACTGTCGATTCTCCCGCACTCGTGGGTCCAAACATGATGGCTTCTAAAATAAAAAATAAAAAAGACGACGCTAAGGTGATGATGGACGATGCGCTGAGTCCGAGTAAAAACAGCGCCGAAAAGATGGAAGGTGTAGAATGCGCCGATAGTGAGCGCAAAAGGAAAGTCGCGGTGGAAACCGATTCCGCAAAGAAGAGCCGGGTGAGTCAGGGGGCGGAAAAGAAGACAGGCTTGGAGCCAAAGGGCAGCAAAACCTCGGTTCCTCGCTTCCAAGATGCTGGCCGCAAGTTAAAAGCTAAGCAGAGCAGGCGGCGTAGTAGGATACATGACACGGGAAGGACTGACTCCTCCAGTGGCATGGAGTATTACGAGTCGGACGCGGCTATTGCTGAAGACGATCCCAGAAGGTGCCGAAAGTTAGCGCCAGAAGACGAGGAGGTGCTTAAGCTGTATGCCCAGAAGAGCTTCAAGGGTGCCGAAAGGGTGGAGGGCAAACTTGCAGAGCTTGGCGTGGCTGAAAAAGGCAAGAACTGGATCATGAATACAGTGTACGACATGGTGGACCAGGTCGAGCTCCTGCGGACCTGGACTCAAGAAGTAATGGAGATAGACGAGTCCTATCTGAGGCTACGTACTAAAAGCAAGCTCCTTGGAGAGGAGTGCAGAAGCCTGAGAAAGGAAGTGGGCGAACTGAGGCGTGAAATGGAGGAGCTTCGCAGAATAAAAGCCGCTGCACCTACCACTCCCCTACAAGAGACGGAGGTGTCCACACCCATGCTGGACGCCATTAGGCAGATAGTGGACGAGCGAGTGAAGATGCTGGAAGATCGTGTCATGGCGATTCCCACGGCGAAACAACTTCCGGATGGGAGAAGTGTGGTTCCGGCTATACAGCTGCAGCCAATCAAAACGGCGGAAGTCCCTCCCGCCCCCCCTCAGCTAGATGGCTGGATGGAGGCGGTAGGGAGAAAGAAGAAGAGACGATTGGCCAAGAAGAGGACCAAAGAGACGATCGTCAAGGAGACGGCAAACATACGGAGTGGGCCCAGGCGGCCGAGTGCAAGGAGGGTTAAGCTGACCGCCCCCAGCACCACGGCTGTTACGATCACTATTCGACCAGAGGCGGCAGAATGTGGCGAAACGTACGCACACGTTATAAAGAGAGCTAGGGCAGCTATCTCCCTGCCGGACCTGGGGATCACCACCGGCGTAAGGACAAGAGAAACCCAGACGGGGACACGTCTCATAGAGATACCGGACGCAAATGGAGCACTGGCGGATGCGCTTGCTGAAAAGCTTCGTCAAACGGTGGGTGATGCAGTGCTGATCGGCAGGCCTGAGAAGATGGTTGGTGTGCGGATCGCAGGCCTGGAAGAAACGGTAGAAGAAGCGGACGTGGCTCAGGTCATTATGGAGAAGGCAGGCTGCTCAAAGACGGCTTTAAAGATGGGAAAGATAAGACCTGGTCCAGATGGGACCGGAAACCTAGTCGTCAGCATGCCGGTGGCTGCTGCCAAGGCGCTTAGCAGTGATGGGAAAATACTGGTCGGTTGGAGCGCCGCAGAAGTGAGGGTGCTGTCTGCCCTCCCTCTGCGGTGCTTCAAATGTCTGGGGCTGGGGCACAAGAAACCCAGATGCCCGTCTGAGACGGACAGGAGCGGCCTGTGCTTCAGGTGTGGCAAGCCTGGACACATGGCCGTTGCCTGCAGGGTGGAGCCCAAGTGCTCGGTGTGCGCCGCCAGTGGGCGGCCGGCCGACCACATTATGGGCGGTCGCAGATGCGATCCACCATCAGTGAAGGGGAAGCCCCCTGAGCCGGCGGATGGCACCTGCGAGGAGGTGGGTGAGGCGCGGGAGCGGGGAATATCTGAGTGATCGGCATCCCCGATGGTGGAGAGCTCTCCCTTCGTCCTCTCAGCTGAGAGAAGAACGGGAGGCGTTCCGCAGCAGGTTTTGCATCTGTGAGAGTTCTCCGGGAAGCCCTGGGAGACTTTCGCTGGTACATGAGGAGGGGGAGGAGGTAGCGCAAACGCGTATTGCCATCCTCCCTCCTGGCAAGACCAGCTGGCACAGGATGGGCGGTCCTGAGCCGGCATTGCACGGTCGTGCCCGTCTGCGGGGATGCCCAAATGCATCCGGGCATCCCCTATCGTGGTGGGGCCTTAGTGCCAACCTGCCGGTTTCCCGCGGTGATTGCCAAAAACGGCCCCGTGGGACCAATGGCAGTGTGAGGATGCATACTAGGGTTTTTAGTGGGTAGGCCTCCAATCCTCCATCGGGCATAAGGCCGGATGGGGGAATGGAGGAGAGCCCCACATAACTGCGCCGCTCGCCCGGCGGCGCAGTATGCGTAAGGCATTTTCCGTAGGTTGGGTAAGCCCCTGCTGAGGCAATACGGTGCCATGGGTCTGTGACCCCGCGAAAAAGTAACTTCTCATACAAATCAATCTAATCAGTTGATCGCACCTTTAAAAAAAATTGCATTCGATCAGAAAATAAAAGCATAGTACAAAGTCGTGGGCATAAATCGGTTAACAGGTATGTACCTATTTTTGTAACAAAAAACCTTAGAAGCAAGGAGGCATGAACTTGTGTCTAATTGGGTCTCCGAAACACACAAAACAAACAATTAACAGTTAACACCCAGACCCGAAAACGAAAATCGATGTTCTCGTTCAAAAATAATACACATATTAATATTTTAAAAATTGTCGTCGAGATCAAGTTCGGTGACAACCCTAGCATAAAAATTTTAAAATGAATATCTTCTAATCGCCGCAATAGTGGGACGTGGCTCATTAATGTATATTTCTATTTAAGTTGTAGGTTCCACTTTTACGTTTTTAGGGAGAGAAAATAATAAATACGAAATAAAAAAAATGCTGCTCCCAAACCAATGGATTTTTAAGCTAAAGAAACGCGTGTGATTATGTCCGATTCACTCATCACTACATAGTATAAAACAAAGTCGCTTTCTCTGTCCCTATATCCCTTTGTATGCTTAAATCTTTAAAACAACGCAACGGATTTTGATGCGGTTTTTTTTAATATATAGAGTAATTCAAGAGGAAGGTTTATATGCATAATACATGCATAATATAGTAGAGCATTGCATCCGTGCGAAGCCGGGGCGGGTCGCTAGTATTTATTAAAATATATATTCTTTTATCTACTCTCACATCGTAAAATTAAAAATATTAAACTCAAAACGAGTTTATATTGACGAACTTTACAAATAGTATATCGTAATGAAATTAAAAAAAATTAATACAACACCATTTGTCTAACAAAATAATGTTATAATATTTTTTTTTTCATTACGTTTTGATTACAGACCATTGATATAATACTGCGCCAATTCGTATAGCACTGTTTCATTTTTTTAATTTTTTATCTGTGGCTGAGCACGCTTTGGCGCATGCGCGGTGATATCGGAAATTTTGGCGCCATAATACGTTTTCTTGCAATTCTTTGTTGTGTTTCGCTGGATAATTATTATTGTTTATTAAAATATCTGATACTGAAAGTGAAGAAAATTTAACGCAGCCCGACATTTTAGAGACTGCGGCAGCAGCCACTCTTAATCTACTAACAGTAAAGTCATTGTAATATACAAAATGTTAACACTTACAATAACCAATAAATAAACTGTATCAATCTCTATCTTTTATTTGATATATTCAATGTATGAGATTAGATAAAGTATTGTATGAAACTGCACATAACTAGGTTTAACACCCCTCATTATGTACCAATTTCATAAACTACTATTCTATTCACTTTCTATTCATTTTATAAAAAATATTTTAGTTTTCATAGGTCAAAGGTCACGATAAGTTCATGATTTTTTTTCTCAAAAAGTATTGGAGTTAGACTTCTGGGAATTGAACTCATGCTTTTTTAGGGTATAAATAATATATTTATGTAAAAACCTCAATTTGTATTGTGTAAATTTTTTTGGTTCCATAAAACACTGTGCTATGTTAGACCAATCGGAAGTACATTAGTAGGCCCAATCATGAAATCCTGAAACCCTTTAAGATGGTCGACATTTTAACGACGAATAAAATAACTCTGAGTCACTGAAAAGTAGGTAGTACGTACATGTGATAGTGACAAATGTTTTGTCCGTCAATAAAATGCAACCATACCTATTACGGCCACGGGTGTTTTCAGTAACAACTGCACCAGTTACTATTTAAAATACCTAAATCTCGATAGGTGTGCCTCTAATATTTTATTTCCCTCAATTTCTCCAGGATCACGTCACCTGGCCCTGACCTGATAACAAAGGAATAAACTAGAGTTTTTTTTTAGTTTCATTTGAAACAAAAAAACAATTTTCCAAATAGGTATAATACGCGACACGTTCGTAAACCTGAGCCAAACATGAGTAAAACATACATAGTTAGAATAGCTAAGAAAGTGGTTTCCTAAAATCGTTCGCAATGTTCCGTCAATACAGTAAAAGTTCCCCATTCACGGTTTCCTTATCCGAGAGAGAAAAAATTGCAACACAGTTCCTGTATTCGCGGCTAAAAATTTCATTATTCGAGGATGAAAACAGTAAATAGAAAGAGATTCAGTCTTTTATTAAAGTAGCGGCATTATTTCAGTTCTGGTATATGCCCAGGCGGCTTTCATGAAAGATTTGACCAAGTGGACTAATGTCAATTAAAACAAACCTTACCGTCACAATACAAAAGCAAGTTAAAAAAAGAATATTATCCCTCGTGGTAATAGAGTAGTTTTACGTTCGTAGTACATCGACGAGGATCGAACTACTCATAGGTCCGCTTGGTAAGGAATACCTACATTAAATTTAAAAAGTCTGAGTGAAGGTTTATACGCAAATTAACTTTGTGATCATGAAAGCTGATCGATCTATGGAAAGGAGCCTTACTCTTAAAAGGTAAATTTATAATGCTACAGCTCAAATTGATTTTATTTTTATAAATATTCGTTTTATTTTGTAACTTGTAACGCATCCCCTATGATTCCATACTAATTACCATTCCATATTCACAGTTTCTATATTCGCGGCATATTTTTGGAACGTTAAACCCCGCGACCGTGAATAAAGATATTTTAATGTAGGTACTGTTACTGACATACGAACCTTCGATTGATTACGCATCCACCAACGTCTGTGAGTAGGCTATAAAGAAGCGCCATCTAACAACAACAAGCGATAACCGTATTCTTAGTGTCTCACTAGATGGCAATACGTATCGTGTTATTTGTGTTCCCACTAGTGTCATCTATCGTAAAATAGAAGGAAAGCAATATAGCCAGTTCTCAGAGTAAACAGGACTGGAGTAGCCTTTGCCTAACATTACCCCTCTGCCAAATGCACAAGATTCGGAATCCTGTGCGTTATATAAAACTAGTTGAGCCGCCATTTTAAAACCACAATAATCAGAACGTCTTACCGTGCAGAGCTCCCACGAAAATGCCTGCCTGTGCTGTTTTCTACTGTAAAAAAAATTCGAAAATATCTGGTATGCAAAAAGATGGCGTCACCTTTCATTTGTAAGCATAATTTTTAGGTTTTGATTATTATTTAATTCATAATTTCATGTTTTAGCAGACTACAATTTCAAATTTCGCGCTCAAAGTTCGTTTGATGACGTCATGGCTGCACTCCCCACGAGACTACCTAGGGTTGACCATTATCGCATTTCAATTAATTAAGACAAAATTAAGACAAAAATTAGAAATAGTTTGTTGGTAATAAATAACTGTAATTTTGTATTAATTAATTACCAATTATAATTTCGTTTTAACAATGTACGTTGCGTGTTTATTTTTAGTTCAGTATTAAGTACATACCTACAATTTTGCGGCTGCTTGAAGCCTATTCTTTGCTACACAACATGGAAATATAAAATAATAAATAAAATAATTAATTAAAATAATAATCAAACTATTTGCCCTTTTATTCATGCTGGGCGGCGCTCATAAACATTAAGAGTACTAATGCTGTATATACCTACAGTGTCCCTGACTTCATAAAAAAGCACGGTTAAAAGGGTACCATCGCCTAACCAGCACACCCGATCATTTCCGAGAAACCAAAATTTTTTTTCGAGCCACAGGACAAATTGTTTTTATTTTGTAATCAGCAACCCTTATTAATTTGTACAATATTAATTTGCACAATAGTGATGTCAACTTCATCGATATTGTGATTTTACGAGTGGGTAATGAATGAGTGAATGAATGCTTTTCCTTAACGATAATAAAAAACAGCTTAGATAAATTACAGTTTGTTTCAGTAATTATTACCAGGTATTAATGATGATTTCAAATAAGAATAAGATATGTGATTTTGAACTGATGACGCCGTATGTAAAGTGCGGAATTATACTATTTACCTGCGATATTATACATACGAGAATAAAACTGTAAAGATATAGAATAAAACAGGTCAAGTCCACCTTAAACCAAATGGCTAGTAATGAGAGTAGAGGAAGCGAAATCACTAATTTTTGAACATTTTGTCTGTCTGTATGTATGTTTGAGCACGCATCACGCAAAAACTACTCGACGGATTTTGATGACATTTTAGTATGGTAATAGCTAAATGTCATCGTCAACATTTAAGTTAAGTTTTTTTATTAATATTGTGGCATTTATAGCTCCTTTTAAAAACCGGCTTGTCCAACTGCAATACTTCAAGATACTAGGAGTAAGGTATGTGGTGCCAAAAGTCATTTGTACATAAATGAAAGCTATTGGAAGATAGTATTGCAGTATTAAAATTAGAAATGATCGGTATGTGTAGTTCAGGCAAATATACTCTGCCCCTAGGCGGTATACTAATTGTTGGTATTTATACTTTAAGCTTTGACATGCCCGGAAACATCTAATTTTTCATATCCAGTTTTCCTAAAGAATACAGCATACGAAAAAAATGGATTCATGCTTGTAATAGGTAATAGGGCATCTTGGGCATCTTCAAGAACAAGTACTATATTTTCCATACATTTTGAGCCGTCTCAGTTTCAAAAATTATCTGACAATAGAAGAAGATTAGTTGCCCATGCTGTGCCAACGTTATTCTTGAATGATCCTCTTAGTTTATTATATAACTAGTTATGTTTCAAATAGATATTAACAGTTTTAGTTTATTACATTTAAATGTATTAATTTTAGGTTAAAGAATAAGTTGAAAAGGAAATACCTGCAAAAAGTGATGTAAGCAAATCGCAAAAAAATACAAATAATCAATCGGTCAAAGTAAAAATCTGAGAATTATAACTATATTCACTATCGCTTTGTTAAAAATAATGTTTCAGAGTTCCTCTTTTCCATTATGGTTATACGCGAAAGGGTCCACAGTAAATTCTATATATATAATAACACCTATTGTAAATATCTCTTAAATGCAATAAACTATTAAGTTTCAATTTGTATTTTATGGATGTAGCCTTCGAAACTGACTGTTGTAGCGTGTAATATCATCATTAATTTAATTTAATTTTTAATACATAATGTAGGAATACTAACGCAAAGTTAATAAATTCACTGACACACAAACTGATTTATCGATATCGATATTCTCGTGCTATGTCATGTCACTTCTCACACAGTGACATTCGTGTGTTTGAATAGAACGTTAACACACTATTTTAAGCACGTGTGCGTGTATTTTAAACATGTTTGTCGTATTATGCATGTGTGCGTTTGTAAATACGCAAAGAGTTTTTGTTCCTGTGTGCTGGCATTGAATGTAGTAGTAACCTCACCCCCCGCAAAAAATGGCAGAAAAATATGTACGAGAAATTGACTAATGGCTACTCCAGTCCTGTTTACTCTGAGAGCCAGTTGAATAACCAGTTTTAGGGTGTAACCATTTTCTTGTACTAAGTGGTGTCTCTGTATATTATCTACTTTGTGGTAATACCTTAAAAAAATCCTAAACCTGTTGATTCAATTCCCCACAAAAAACATTAAAATCGGTTAAGAACTCGGGAAGTTATGGCTTAACAGACATTGCGCCATTGAAGCAGATCCAAGGGAGCTTCGCTCACTTCGTTCGCTCCGCTCCAATTATTCATAGTTTAAAACTTTTCACTGCATTTGATAAAAATATATTTAATTGAGGATATGTTCCCCAGTGACCGCTAAGTTTGCGTACTAGAGAAAAATAGCTATTTACGATTGGACAGCGCTTACCGCGTACGATCGCCATTTTATTTACAATAGCTTATAAGCGATGTTTTCTGCCAAACACAAGGAATAACTAAAGCTCATTTATCTAGCCAGTGGTTGGATGTCTGTGGTTGGGTTGGGTGGGACATATACAATAATCTGTGGGTGGGTTGGTTATCTGGTCTGGTACGAAGAGTATAATATCTGCTATGACAAGTAATATAACCTAGATCTAGAAAAGACTGATTTTTTATAAATCTAATACATACATAATAATAGTGATTTTAATAGGTTACGGAAACTGACGCAGTAACACTTCACAAACAAATGTAAGTTGCATGCATAGTTTGTTTTTTTTTTTTGGTAATGAAGACGCAGCTTAATTTTCGTTATATGATGTCATTTTTAATCTAATATAAGGTATTAATAATTCTTGTAACTTCTACTAATACGACGTATGAGAGTCAGTCTACACATATAAATAATATGTTATTATTTTGTGATGGTAACCTCCTTCATAATAGTTGTTTTCATTAGATAGTAGCTAGTATTTGTTTGTTGATATACCGTTTTAATAACTTAATTTACCTAACTGTTACATTGTTTCTGTTCAATTAGACCAGTAACATTTAATGAGTTACATTTATCGCTTTCTATAACTTGAATATTTAAATTTAGTTATTGTCACACTGCAACCATTGTGACTTAACATTTTGGCGGAATAAAGTCATTTTAAATTTCGTTAAATTTTAAAAATCTGGAAACGTTAGTGGCTCACCTATAAATTTAAAAAATCAAATGTATAAAAATGCATACATGATTATTATGTTAAATAATCAACAGTTACTGTTTTCTAAGATAAGCTATCTAACCTACTTATTAAAATAAAACTCAGTTGCATTACATTATTTGTAATTTAATATGCTTATGTACAAGAATGTCAATAATAATTATGTGCTGTTATTTTGTGAAGTATCCATCTGTACTCTATTCCAATTGCATAGTCCCATTATAGAAGTCCATTTAGTAAAGTACCATTATAGTCAATGCTCAAGAACATTGACTTTTTATAAAATTAATGTTACATGCTGTGGTAAGAAATTTAATCTGAGTTTTTTTACATCAAATAAACTAGAATGCGTCACCAATTTCTCTCTATTAGGTAAAAATATAGATTCAAACATTGATTGAAAATCCCATCTACAAAAAAAAAGACAAAAGTATCGCAATTTCTATATGTTTTAAGGGAATTAAAAGTCGACGAATTTAAGCACAGCATTTACAGCTTACTACGCTCATGCCCACCCATGGTTAAGCTATGAGGTAATACTTTGGGGTAACAGTGTGGTTGCCCATAATTTATTAATATTACAAAAAAAAATATTAGAATAATTACAAATATAAAACAAGAAGAAAGCTGTAAGCCGCACTTCCAAAACCTCAATATTTTAACCTTGCCTTGCATCTACATAGTAGAAATATGTAAATTTACAAAAAAGCAAACATACTTGTATGTGAAGGTAGGAGATGCCTCTCGATTTTATAATTCGAGATACAAGAATAATATTGTGGAAATAACTTCCAAATTAAATTACATAGTTCCGGACCATATTCAATGTCCAAAAAAGTTTATTACAAAATACCAGAATATTTAAAAGCTGAGACCAATATAAATAAATTTAAAAAAGCTCTTAATTACAAAATGTTATTAATTTGTCGACGAATATTTTAAAGATAAATTTTAACAAATGTCTGCCCCTCTCACTTCCTTGTTACTGTGCCTATCAAGGTACATGTGATTGTTTAGAGCCTAGAATAATTGTATTTAGACTGCTATCAATATCGCCTGTAACGCAATTATAAATGAATAAATAAATAATTGCTACATACAGTAGAAAATTCTCCAAACATGGTTCACAAAGAAATTTCCTAATTTACTCAGTCACAAATTAAGTTGTTACAGAATAACTCTTAAACAATTGCAGAATCACATGTGTAAATCATCATCTTTATGCAATAACTCGCTGAGATTGTTTGCTTTGATCGTTGTTCCAGAATTAAAATTATAAATGTTATATTATATATTATATTAAATTATTGCTTTCCAATTATCTCCATCTATTCAAATTAATAAAAAAGGATATTTTTAAGTGAACTAAATTTATAAAGAAATTATTAACAAAATTATAAAATAAAATGATAAAGAAAATAAAGAAACAAATAATTACTACAAATAATTATTTTTATGAGTAATTGCGAATTGTCTTGTTTGCAGATTTTGTTAACTTCCAATCAAGGCAGTTTCTGGAAATGCTTTAGTGCTGTAGGAGCACATCTGCCACTTTGCTTCATATGTGTATTATAAAACAGCCTGCAGTGACAGGCCGCTTTGCACTTTGCCAAGCTACTGAGAGTTATGGGAAACATCCACATCCAATACTACCAAGTCTTGTTAAACTTCAAACTAGCGTCGCTGCTAACTGAGGGAGAACCTAGCTCAATTTGTTTTTAATGATTAGGAATATCAGTGTCGGATTCCGGTTCACTTGTAGAGTAGATTACTACTCTTTTTCCGACTGTCGATCTTTATCAATATCAATACTCAGTGAAGTAACCGATTGAGATGATTTTATACAACCAGATTTAGTTAGGTTAAAAAACTTCATCATACCTGAACCTAAAACCTACTTTGATACGGTTCTTTAAGCTTTTCTTCTTCTGATTCCCATTTCCTCTAGTTATTTCTATGTCGCTTGCCTTACTTGTCTTACAATTAGGTTGTAGGTGTAATCTGTATATCTTTATATATATAATTCTTCTGTGAGTGTGTATGTCACTGAACTCCTCCTAAACGGCTGGACCGATTTGAATGAATTTTTTTGTGTGTGTTCAAGGGGATCTGAGAATGGTTTAGATTCACAAATCAGTCCGGCAGATGACGCTGCAGTCGGCACAGCAACGCGTGGCCGGGTCAACTAGTAACTTATAGAACATTAGGCATTGTGAATTCAAAAAATATTACTTTCGATGTTGAAGGTGGTTAAGATTCAACAATAAAACGTTTCGGACTGTTCGATAAACATTACTTATTTATTTCTTATGTATTTTCTAATAGTTTTCAAATGAAGAACCACATTACACTTCTTTTCACATCAGATACTAGCAGAAAAACACGAATATCACATACGTATATGGTGAAACACTGCTGCGATGTTTTGATTTGCTTTCTAGCCCTTGAAATTTGAAAGAACCTTACGTAGACTAAGCCAGACAGAAAGAGGAATCCCCAAGTCTGGCCCAAGGTGTTCCCCATAATAGCAACACATTGCCAACAAACATTGTTTGGCTAAATAAAAACAAAATTTGTCAGAGCGGCTACCCCGTTCGTTTCTCGCCAACAAATAAATTGCTAGCCTGAAGAAAACAAATTTGGTAGGTCCATATATTTATCGTTTTATAACGAATCATTTTTTACGAGTTAAGTGTATTTGAGACGCGAGCAGTGCGGATTTATAAAAAGGCGTAGATCTGATTAGAAAATTATGTACAACTAGCGGCCCGTCCCGGCTCCGCACGGGTGGACAAAATTCTTTAAATTTTTTTCTAGCATTAAATATAGCCTATGTTACTCAGCGTAAATGTAGCTTTCCAATGGTGAAAGAAATTTTGAAATCGGCTTAGTAGTTTGTGAGTTTATTCATAAAAATACAAATCTATCCTCTTTATAACATTAGTGAAGATTAGTAAAATTTTGATTTTTTTTATAAGTGAAATGAAGAGGTTAGGATAGGTGAAACCGAATGAAATGAATGTTTTGTCATACAATTTAATAAAATCATTTATTATTATCAGGCAAATTAAATTTAGTCGAATCTTTTCCTGCTTGGGCTGGCGATTTATTTTTAAGCAACTTTTCGTAGAAAGTAGCCTGATAGCGTGTCAGTGTAATGTCTCCTTCTGATGTTAGTATTCATCAGATTGATCGCAGGAAACACACTCTTGATATTAGCACTGCTATGTGGCAATATTTATAAAATTCATGCAAATTGGACCAATAATTAGATAGGTTAGGCTTCACTTTTTTTTACAGCGGACGAAACGTTTCGTTTTACACATTCACATGTCACATCTTATAGAATGCAAACTTAGTTTTGTTGTGTGGAGAGGTGAGTGCTGTTTAGTTGTGTTAGTTTTTTTTTGCGAACGAAATTATACCGATTCAACCTAATGAGATGTTTTTTTTGCAAATTTGTAGTTCTTAGCTTTGCCGGTAAGGCCTAAAATACGTAGATAATAACGCCACCTCTGGGTAAAGGTGAAAAGAACTGTTTAACAGTTTCTAAAAAAATATTGGCTATCCACAATCCATCGCGCCGCCACTCTATTGCTAGCCTGTGGGTAATTTACGAAATGTATTTGTCGGAAAAGAACTCTTGCGTAGGCGACCTTTGCCTATTAATTTGCGTGTGTGCTGCAATGTGATCCAAAATCTAGATGGTTCTGTGTAGTCCTAAGAATGCGAATATTAAATAACGACGATAAAAATAAACATTTGCACGAAATCTTTAGGCAAAGACGCATCATGATTATTGTAACAAAGTCATTTCATTAACCGATTCGTTGCTGATGACACGTCTGGCGTACCATCACTTTCTTTTTCGTGAGGCGCTAGCCACTGGTGGCGTGTCATTTTTAAATCGATGATAACTCCTTTAAATTAAGTTTTAGGGAACTCTACCTAGAATAAAACTATGTTCATTTTTCACGTAAATCAAACTCATAGCCTTTGTTTCTTGTAATTGTATGTAGCAACGAATCGGTTAATATCAAAGAAAATACATTACCCTTACGTCTTTCTATAGACTTATAGAGGTTGTTAAAGTTAGAAGAGGGTGAAAATTAATTAATAAGCATCACATTCTGTAATTTATCAACGTAAGACGTGTACAGTGTAGACGTCTACATAGCTAATTTATTCATATATATGCAAACTCTCTTAGTTTCATTATTTACTAAAGGGAATGATAATTCTGACACACTGCAGTGATGCATAAAATTACTGATTTTCGTAAGGCTACAGTAATGTTTACTTTGCGAATCCGTTAAATAACAAACAATTCGTAAAAAAACTGCCCCCTGAAAATGAGTACATTTCTAAGACATTAGTCATTCATTCATCATTCAGCCTATGTCTGCATGTAACGACTCTCGTAATCTGGCTGAAATAAAACACGCGTGCGTAGTAGACGCAGTATTAATTTCTGTCGGAAATTGGATATCTATCAAAGATAATAACGGTAAATTTGTTTGCGTTGACCCAATCGTTATTACTTTTTCCAATATGTATGAAAGTTGTCTTATGTCTAATAATATCCAGTTAGGAATATTAGATCAAACCACGGTGTATTACGTCAAAAAGACAAATATTTAGACATTTTAATAGATTTAATATCGTTGTCGTTTTTTTTGGAATTTCAATATGTAGAATAATCCTGGCGACTTTAGCAAGGGGAGGTGATCAGATAGGTGGCCGTAAATTTATTTCTTATATCGAGCTCTTTCATGTTTCGAAAGGAACGCTATATGTCAAGCAAAGGACAA
Source organism: Calamotropha paludella (assembly GCA_927399485.1). NCBI lineage: Eukaryota > Metazoa > Arthropoda > Insecta > Lepidoptera > Crambidae > Calamotropha > Calamotropha paludella. Next base: position 13,211,090 of record OV656804.1, on the reverse strand, counting down.
TGCCCATCGTAGTATGGACTTTGGTATCGCTTTGAATAATTTTGTGCCATGATGATTTTTACTATATTTTTAGGTTGCTAAGTGTAGATTAAATTATTAAAAACAGTTTTTCTGTAGTTCGACGGATAAAATGAAAAAAATATATAACAAAACTCATCAAATTAATACTTTTCCCGGTCTTCATTTGATCGATACGAAACGCTAATGTGGCACTAGTGTGTGACAGTCGGTTAGATTTTAACAAGTTTTTCGCGGCTCTGGAACACGGTATTTTAGTAAAGGCTGATAAAATAACAAAACGCTTAGAATGATTCGCAATAGCAAGAAATATCTATTTTTGCTCTTGATCCTATTGTATATATTAAAAACAGAAGAATTCATAAAGCAGTATGTCGCTGATAGACTTGTATACATTTTATGTTTAAGACTGAATATCGAAAAATGTTTATATAACTTTAAGCTACAAATCGCTTCAAAATCAAAACAATTGTGCTTGCCAGCTAAAAAAAAACATTTGTTGCAAGTAATGTATATTTTTGAATGTTTTTTTTTAGTGGTACAAATGTATTCAAAAATAAATAAGTATTTTTTCTTGCTATTTTTTGGTATCTTTGAATCTTAGGTACATGTTTAGTCTTAGTTATATGGAAGAAAGAAAGGCTCCTTTGAATCCTTACTTTTTACTAGTGAAATTATATTATTATTATATTATTGTGGCTTTATTACAATTTAATTATGCGTATTTGCCTCTAGATTTATCGTCATTGATTAATATATAAAGTACGCTATTACTATATTGCTACTATTATATTGGTTTATTCAGAATGAAATAAAGAAAACTGAGATATTTCTTTATTTCCACTAATACGTTGCAAGTCTTATTATAACAAGTAATATAATAAGCTAACGACCAACGGTAAATAACGAACAAAATTTTAAGACGATTAAACAGGTTTAATAACTGATGATCGTTTGGTGTGATCCTGCCTTTCGCACCGACGTTCCTGGCTTCGAATTCCGGAAGGGGCAGATGTTTGTATGATGAATACGAACATTTGTACCTGAGTCATGAGTGTTTATATAATTTTATATGAATATTACATATCTATGTATCATATATGTATGTCTATCCGTTACCCTAGTATCTATAACACAAGCCTTACAATGCTTACTTTCGGCTCGGCTAATTGGTGTGTAATTTTTATAATTATAATAAAAAATACAAACTAATAAAATACACCGAACCATCACGTATTTTGGTTTATTTATTTTTTCCTTTGAATCTTTCAGACGAGAAGCCTTTAATAAAAAGGTGTAGGTTTTGTTTTTATGGTAGGCAATTTTAATCTGATGAAGTTTTTACTTATTAGGTTTATACATGTTGCCCGCAACTTTATTCACGTGGAATTCGTTTTTGTCAGAAAATAGATTCATGTCATCAGATTCACTATAAATTATTTAGCATACATCAATCTATATTAATACCTACAATACCTGTACAATCATCATCAGCCAACCATCTATCCCAGATCTCCCCACTGCTAGGTCCTGGCCTTCCCTAGCAGTTAAAAATATAACTAACTCTTAACTACATTTATACCAATCTTAAACAGAGGGTTTATATTGAACTGGCGTTCTAAAGGCAACTGTTATTGGGTATTGAAATGATGATATTTGTTTCACCTATATTGAATTGCATTTACAATTTTTGTACAAAAAATATAATCTGTTACTGAAAATTACATAAATTTGCAAAGAAATTGCACGCCAATCTATGACACGTTTTTGCCCATTTTATTACTTCTTCACTAATCCTTCGGGTGTTACGGTTTTCGAAGCATAATTGTGATATCGGTTTCTAAATCAATGTTATTTATTTGTATTCGACGTCTAGAAAAGTTATTTATTGAAATTTTTATTTGAATAGGTATTTGCATAATTTTAAACTCCGTTATATACTCAAATTTATTTACTTTTATGGTGCTGGTATGACAAATAATGTGAAAAAAATCAGTAGGTATTCCATGAATTTTCAACCACATTTGAGATAAAATGCGACGGTAGTTTTCTTTATTTAGTGATTATCGCGGGCACGAGAGGCGAGGGTTTGTAGGCCCCCAAATCCCGAGAGTTGCGTGCTTTGTGGGTGGCGGGATGCGACGGGCGCATCCGCCCTGTGCGGCTGCCCGGCCCGCCGCCCTGCGCCATTGCCGCCAGTCGCCCGCCGCCGCGCGCTCGGCCGGCCGCCGACCCCATCCCTTTTCACCGTTTGAAACGCTACGAATTGTTTATTATGCACATTGTGAATTAAACACGTTATCTTTACTACAAATTCTATTTTAACAGTTTTCGATGTCATTATTACGACGCTTCACAGTTTATTATTCAATGTTATGGTGTAAAATTTATATTAACGAAGTATTAGAATTTAATTATGTTTAAAAGTTGCTGCGCGCGGCCAAATAAAAAAATAAGCAAAAGTAAGTCTAAGTCTGAAAAAATTGAAGCTATGGCTGAATCAAATGATACTCAAGCGAAAGAAATGTCCGATAATAGTAAAACAATTATAAACAAGGAAGAGGCGGAAGTATATACAGAAATAGCAAAGGAAATCATAGCATCAAATGCTCACGATGTACAAGAAAAACTAGGCAGTGATTCTGAAATAGAACAAGAGGAACAAAGGAAAGTGGCTTCCGAGGATTCATCTAAAGATGTTGCTGATGAAGATACTATAGATCGTATTTTATTCAGACGAGATTTGTCTAGAAAACGATTCTCAGTAGATTACAAGAGAAGCCGGTTAGATTTTAAAAGATTTTCTGTCGACTGCCGTCAAGATTCTACCACTTTGGAAGAATTAGCTCGCTTGGAACAGGAATTAGCTCGAACAAATGTAGATATACGGCCAGGTTTAAAACGAAAGTCGTCAGGTATATTGAAATCTACCACTAGCAGTAGTAACGGTGTTTCTGATCAACGAGTTTCAAGTAAGCCGGAGTCTTTCTCGGATGATGACGAGGTATTTGAAGGGAATGCTACAGCGAGTGGCACCAACGAAGGTCCCCAGGAACCACCGGCTACACCAGTAGGCCGAGACGAGTTGGCGCTGCGGCGGCATAGATTCTTCTCGGATCTGGTGTGCGCTGCGCGTGCAGCAGTTGAGCATCGAGTACGTTTTGATCCCCTCGGCCCTGTTGTTGCCGAGCCAGGTAATCCCTGTTTACCTTCAGATTTTTAAGCTTATTCGCTCATCTGTAGGTAAGGTTTCTTTATGGTAGATTAAAAATGTTCACCCCGAATTCTGCGGTAGTCATTTTTTCGCCATAGTCTGGACCATTGCAATAGACTGTACTCTCGCATTTTATAATATGTAAGTAAACTAAAAATTAAACTGTGTTGAACGCGTGTCCTGTCCTCTATGAGATATATTCCCAAGCCAGTTATAAATGATATTTTACATTTTCATCGAACATACTGAAACTATATAGTAAGCGCATTTCAATTTAACTATAAATAATTTTAATGCCTAGAGTATTTAATGACTCATTGAGAGTTATTTTTATAAATATAACGTTCAAAATACGCGTAGATCTTCCATAAGTGGATAAAATCCTGGCAAACACTGGCAACGCTAATCCTCCCTAAAAAAATCAATGCCACAGCTGGCTAGTGCCCAAATACACTCACACAAGAACATTCCAATCTGACTCTTAAATCACCCCATTTTCAAAATAGTATTTTAATATACCTTTATTTAATAACTGGTCAGAGTTACATTATTGTGAATGTTATATTTCAGTAAGGAACAAAGTTATAAGAAAGCGGTTATGAATAAACGGAATTTATTGAGAAATTGAAGGAATACCTATCTGAAAATTTACGTAACAGCTAATAGAATATTTTCTTAAAAAAAAAACAAAATGTTTTAAATTTTGTTAGTCTTTGTTGGATATACCTGATTATAGATTTTCTTATGCAACTATATAGGCGTGATTATTTGTGTATAACCATCAACCATGACAAAATTACATTTTTTACATACGTTTAAAAGTGTACAAAGACTTAAATTTACTCCGTACGATTAATGCAATAATATCACTTACGCACTTCACAAGCAACCATGTTGCCATTATTATGAAAAATAAACTGCGTACAGATTTACAATTACAGCAACTGGCTTCAATCTCCTTTTGCTTAGATTACATTTTTGCAAGCGTTACTTGAATTTCCTATGCGAACACTTTATTTATTATCTTTTCATTTAGATAAAAAAAGGTTTCTAAGATGATAATCATAGTATGTAACAGATGAAGTAATCACAGTAACTAAGAACACATCCGATTTCAAACAATCTTTTCACCAATGTTATCGTAAATGAAAACCTATTTTAAAATTTAATACATAGTGACCTATTTTACAACTGAAGTCAACATAAAAATGGTCCAGGTTAGGGATTTTCACAAACGCTGCCTTAGCTTTTATAAAACACTTTCTGTTGAGAAGTTGTAGAACTCAAAAAGTCCGCCTCTACATTTTTTATGACAACTCATTGCAATTATTTTTTTATTTATTACAGGGAATTTAACTAGGTAATCTTACATCCTTAATAAATTAAGTTTGCTCATCATCAAGGATATTTTATGTGAATAAAATTTTCTTTATAGTAGTTATATTTTACGCGATCGAACACGATTCTTTTGGTGACGACGACGGGGCGTTCGTGTATAAGATAGGTAGCCGCGCGGCCCGGTCTTATACGAGTCACGCAAATTCAACGCACAAATTGAGCAGATTTGAAATGAAATAAAAAAGAACTTAAGATTGGCACTTCAAATTAGTATTTTTGTAAAACGTCCATCATTTTTTTTTATCAACCATTCAGGACTTATTTCAAATGACAGGAAGAACAGGTACACGAAACTGATCACAATACATAATCCACAAAAAAATATATTATTTTTTTATCTCAATAATAGTAGTTTTATCGTTTTATTACATTGTTTATAACAACAAAGTCAATAAGTATATTTTTAAATAAATAAACTTAAACATTGCTATTATAAATAGATGATGGATAAAAGATAAATTAAAAAAAAACAGCTCAAAGATGTATATTAAATAATTATCGATAATACCGGTAGTTTTAAGCAGACTCATCTCCCAAGGCAGCATCCATTCAGGAGCATGATGCATGAAGCACACATCGCTTCGCTTAATTATATTTTAGAGAACGTAATGACCCACCTCACAATCATCATTCATCACCTACGTATGTTTCAAGAGAGCATGTCATACTACAACTAACTCTGACAAATTAGTGTTAAACAAATGCTGTATGACATGATCTGTAACAATTAGTGTTATGCTTAATCGATACGTTTTTATTATTCGTCGCGATCTATTAGATAGTTGTTTACTTTGCAGTAAGGCCATGAGCATATTTTTCACATATTTTTTTAATTTATGCAAGGGCAAATAAATTATAAAAAGTGCATTTTTTTTTGCAAGTAGGCAAATAAGATTAATAGAATAGAGTATTATTAAACAGTTTTTTGAAGAACGGCAAATTTATTTTTATTACTTGTATTAAACATTCGTAACAAATATACTGACGTTCATTCGTACATAGATTATATTTTCATATTTTTGCTGCTCCGCAACAGTCAATGTACCTACTAGTTACCATGGACAAGACAGAGAATAATCTTAATAATTCGGCCACATGACCGAAGATTACATATTACGCGGAAAGCTTATGTAGCACAAATTGCCTTCAACTTAGTTTATTATTTTCTATTCACAACCAGTTAAACTACTACATTATTCAAGATTCAAAGTAGCTCAACCTGCCTTACATTACCTAGCTTTCTGTAAATAAGGAGAGATTTCCTTTTGTGTACTTCTTGAGTGAACTCTTCTTGGGACAATAACCTTTTACTGTTTTGTTTCAATTGCCAACACTTGAGTATAGTCTTGAACACTAAATGAGTAAGTATCCATCATTATTACAGATTAATATCCAATATAGTACCAATTTGAATAAGAAAACCAAAACTTAGGATATGTTTGCCGCTTCTGCCAAAAGTTCAATAACGACGAAAGAGTGATGACGGTCACAGATTAGGTATGAAGATTCCGCCACAAATTGACCTTATTCTGTGTAGTTTATGATCTTAATAATGAAACTTTAAATGATACGAACCATTTTATGAACAAACTAATAAACAATTTATGTTATATTTTTTCCTTTTTTTAAACTGCAATTTTCTTTAAATTAGTCCATCCTCCTCACAGGTATCAAAAATGTGTTTGAAATGCAGCAGAACTAGCATTGCTACTCTAGCATCAGTAGTACATTTACGTTAAGTAAAACCGAATAGGAAGCTCTTGACCGCTATTCCGCCTGATGGTAAGCGACGATGCTATCTAGGATGTGACGCGCCTGACATGAACTCGTGACTTGAAGACCTTTATACTTATGGTTTAAAAAATGAAAAATAAATTCAATATAACAATGAAGTACCTAATTAATAAGAAAATTATTGTCATTCTAAGAAAAGCGTGCTCCATATCGGTTGATGTACTTTTTATTTATTTATTACCAAAACCCCATACTATTTTTATTTCGAAATGAAGAGTTAGTGTAAGGAACTTCATTTGTTATTGTTATATTGAAAATGATTTTTAAGATTTTAGTTTGGTTTATCATACGTGTTATTTTTTTGACTACATGATATTATTTAGATTTCATTTTTTAGTTCGATCTACTTTATAGAAGAGAGATTTTTTTTTTATCTTGTCATTTATTATAATTTTTAGTTTTTCGTAATTTTTATTTCTTTTGTTGCGAATTTTCTTTGATGAAATTATTTTTTTAATTATTGTATTGTCATCGGTCTCTGATAGATAAGCGTGCAATTTTTTTAAAATTAAGCTGACGTTTTGAATTGGGTGAAAATCACGTTAGAAGTTTTCGTTACAGACAAACATACAGGTGAACTTTTATTAACATTAGCATGTTAAAAACGTGGTTGAGATCAACAATGATTAAAGATTGATTAAATGGGCTTTATATGCTCAGTGTACATAAAAATGTAAATATTATAGTATGGGCCATTCTTTTACTGAAGACATCATCAACCGTTTTGCTGAAGATCCTCGAAAGTTAGTTTCAAAATATCAGCCGAATTAAATAATTGAAAGAAAATAAAAATGCATATTTAAATTTATTTATAAAGACGCATCTCTTGCGGGATTTTCCCCTACACACTACATACTTAAGTGTCTTCGTGTAGTGCGTATGACAATAAAAGCGCGGGGGAAATCGGCCTAAAAAATGTCATTGCCCTCCTACCTGGGAGCTAGTACCTAGCTTCTGTCCCAGGTAGCCCTTGATCTTAATAATAAGTCACGGTCACGTGCGTGTAATGTAAATATTGATAAGTATGGGAGGAAGCGAAACATTAAATATATATTATGCATAAGACCGATTAAGATAGATAAATTGTCGCTTGTTAGCTAATCTGTGGGCATAATAATAATTCTTTGGCGAAGAGTGTGCGTGTCTACTTCGTGCCGTTTCGTGCAAAGGTCGTTTTAGAACGTTACTCCTACAAATATATAAATAAAAATATTCAGTCCTTACACTTCCACACAAATTACACATTTTAAATAAAACAACCTTTTCACGGATGTTTACGCATGCTTTATATTTAATCCTGACGTTTCAACTCCTTTACTGGAGCCGTGATCACAGGATGACTAAGGCAATGATCGTCATACATGTTCTTCTACTACCTTACTATATTTTAATCGGGCCCGATCCTAACTGTTAATTTTTTTTATAAAAAATGTAATTGTTTTATTTTTCATTTTATTTAATTATTTAACCGTCAATACGATTATCGTAAACTACTGAGTCTACCACTAGTTCGGAAATTGAGAAGCCCGTCCTAGGAGAACTGGCCAATGAAAATCCAACGTAACGTGAAACGCTCTTACCTTCAGCTCCTGCTTTTGGAATCCCATAATTAAAAATTTATATTTCCAAAGACACACCTAGTGATGTAGTGAACTCTTTTTGCAAATAATAAAAGTAAGATAGAGGTTGGTCCTCCTGTCCGAGTTTCTTTCGCCAGTATTCAATGGTTTGCTGCTTCAATGGTTAGTTTGCCAATATTTAATCTATACTTATGTATATAAACGTGATAATTTATTTGTTTTGGTAAATTGCATTTTGTTGTGAGGTCTTTAAATGTTTCTTCCTTTCTATGTGGTCTGGGTAATTGAGGGATAATTTTTTTTTTTTACTTTAGTCCTTTGACTACTAGTCAAAGGATAGTGTACTATTAGTCACAACAAAGAAAATAATGACGCGGTTGCTGGCGCGTTTTTCCTATAATCGCAGAAGTTAAGCAACTTTGGTAAGGGCCGGTCATTACATGGGTTACAATAAATTGACTATTTCGAGTTCCTCCGTGCTTCGGAAGGCACGTTAAGCCGTTCGTCGTGGCTACGTCTGCACTTGTTACCCCCCACCAATCCGCATTTGTGGGTCATTTTTCCTATGGGTTATCTCCCTACGGTGTTATATCCATGGCGAAGGCCTGTTTCCCTGCAGTAGAAACATTCATAGACTAATGATGATGATACAAATAATCAAGATAAAAATTAAAACATCCAAAACTGCTTCTTTGGACTTGCCAGAGGAATATAGTTAGTAATATCGCTACACAGATTATCATTATGACAGTCCATCTCACGGCTAGAGCCTTACTGTTGCTACTCTGAGGGCTCAAGCTCAAATTGCTTTAATTGCACGTGATCAATGTTTTTATTTTTCGTTTTCTAATATTCCATTTTTTTATTTGGTCATTGTACCTTTAACAATTTAATGTTCCTCTTACATAAAAAAGGTTGTCAAATTAATTAAATTATATTTTTACTAACTATTTGGCAAGCAATTTGATTTCAATTGTCCGCTTTGCTGACTTCATGAACATAAAATCTTACATACCCATCTGATTCTTAAAAGTTACTGAAAAACTACACTGATGGCTTATTCTTAAATTTTAGGATGTGATGTACGTCTTACCTTTGACCTTTGCTAAACTATTAGTAATATAACAAAAAACTGCTAAAAAATTACCGGAAGGATTTTGTTGCTCGATAAGTTATATGTAATAAAAATCGAAGGTATAACCAGGCACAGGACTTGTAGCTAGATAGCTGGTGGCAATTTAGCTATATGATTCCATCGTCATTGATACGAATACGTAATGTAGTCTGGGCCTATGTTAACTCGAAAAAATAAGTGACGAACTCAGGTAGCCTTAATTTTTTTTTAATTTTTAAAATACTATCAAAAATTATAGTATCGTTTCCGTCATCAATTAAATCCATTAAATAGAGTTTATAGATAGTGAAATTTAAACTGGTAGAAGTCAGGATGGTGCGAGTTTTTATAAAAATAATTATTAAATTGTAAAAAAATAATTAGTGCTATATATAGTATTTGTAAATATAAGGATAAGGTGGCAGACATCTACAACTTTGATTTTAGATGTAATATAAAAAACAAATGTGACATATTTGTTAAGTTATCATACAACACGCACGTCTAATCTCACAGATGCAACATCCTCATAGTAGCAGAAGTAAATTTTTTATATATCATAATAATTCGAAAAAAACACAGCAGTAAAAACTTCTGCTACTAGCATTAATATTTTTATCATTTTATTAAATATAATTTATTAAGACTATCGACAGAAGCGATAATATCGTTTAAAACACTTATTTTATTAACATTTTTTGCAAACTCCTTTTTCATATTGCAGCAATTAATGAATGACAGAAATTGTTTAAAATTATTATTTTACTTAGTACTCTAATATTATCAACCTCTGTCAGACGATGAAAACATGTAAAAAATTACTACCACCAGCTCGCTAGCTATTGTTTCTAACCTATTATTTTATGTAGTATAAAAATCAAGTAATTTAAATAAATAATATATGTCGTAATGTAATTTCAGTTCTCCGATTGACTGGTGGAGAATGCCTAATGGCATTAAGTCCGCCATTTGTACAATTTTGGGTGTAATCAGGTATAAATAAATTATACCAATTTTTAAATCCCCTGTAAAAAAGCGATTATCAAAAATGTACACACGTATTAGGGTATTAATTTGTTACGTCATCGGAGAGCCATACTACACATTAATAGTTTATCGGATACTGTATACAGATTCAATTAGCTGAAAAAAAGATTCAGTTTGTCTACGTACCCTGTGTCCTCAATACAGACTCTACCTTATTTTTCGTGTTCTGTATCTACCATTTTAAATGTTTTAAGTAGAAGAATGCAGCTTTTTGCGATACATGGTTATTATACAAATGAAATTTTCAAGGAACTATTTGTTAACGAGGTATTAATTGTTGCAGCTTTCGAAGTATCACACAAGTGTATGTTATCATTTTGTCGTAATTAGATGTACGTCATCGCTATAAGTGAGTCATTATGACACCGCAACGATGCGTGTGTTCGAAGCGAATAGTTGGGTGTTGGACTTGCCTTCTTCACCAGTAGTGATTCTAGAGAACGCTGACAGCTCAGTGAGTCACCGTTGTGCCGTTGTATCCGTCCGCCGGCTTCAGTATCTATAGACTCAAGCGCATGTTTACACGCGTGTGTATTCTGTGTTGTTACTAGTGCATGACAGAACGGTTTAGTGTTAGTTTACAGTGTTTGCAACCGTGCCAATCTTTACGGATTTTTAGATTCATGCACCGTTATATTTGGTAAGTTTAAACTTAATTATCTAAATGAATCCACATTCTTGATTAATGCGTTCCGTTGATTTCCTGTACGTTTTGCTCACTACCAACGCCTATAATCAAATGTATGTGTCAAAATTAATAATATTGATTTGAATTTGAAAATCCCGTCCTTACAAGCTTCGCAATTTATTATGATTTATGAAGTGAACTCTCCCATATTTTATATTTTTTAGAATAAATTTAAATAGATAAGTAATAACTTACTTAAAACAATATAAATACTTAAAAGATATAGGTGGGCAATTTAGGAAAACAATTCTTGTCAAGGACAACATTGCTCTTAGATTAGAACACTAATATAGCAGGATATTCTTAAATTTAGCTGAAATGCTACTATGAATCATGCTATCGGATGCAGAGTGTAATTGTCCTCAATTTATAGTTTATGTATTTACATTAAACATGATTTGTTCTAAACAGTATTTAACACATTATTTACTTAAAAAACTTTTCTAAACCCGTGTAGGTATATCTGCAATTGTTCGAAATTTCAATAGAAATTATTTGGAATCGAGTATATAGGCCGGAATTCAATCACCTTGTGGAATCGATTTCGAGTGTTATCGTCTGATCTCCAATGATGTGTAAACCATGCATGCAGTGACCAATTTAAATTGTACAGGTCGTCGCTTCGGTAATTTTGTCATTGTCTATATTTGATGCTATTATTTAAACTTATTCTGTTTTGGCTTTATTGGATAAAACCTGTAGAAATATATGTTTATTATAAAAATTTATTGCGTAACTATTATGATTTTTAGCTAGTCTGATGACTTATTCTAACATCGAACAAAGTTAAGACATGGAAAAGTAAAAAAATATTACTGAAATTTTCGAGAACTGAAATTAACATGTATATTCGTTATTTAGGCAGCTCTTTGAGACATTATCCTTTTGTGTTTGTATTTTCATGTCAACCTCTTCACTAACTACTTTGAATAGAACCTATATCCACTCTTTTGAAAAGTTAACATTTCATGTTACATTTTCATAAGAGCGGATGTCATGGCTTTACCGCAGTTTTCGTAAATATAACTCGGAACTCGGCAACAACATGTCAAAGGCCTTCTTAGCTTAAATTAAAATCAATTTAGTTTTTGTTTTATCGGATAATAAATGATGAAATATCTGTTTAAATCTCGTTATTTCATAACTATTACGATTTATTGTCTCCAGTCTGTTGCCCAATTCAAAGAACCAACAAGGTTAAGACGCTGAAAACTAAAAATATAGAATAAAATTGTTGATGCATAAAATCTTCGTTTTTAAAGCCGCTCTTTGAGATTCTATTCTTTTATGTTTGTGTTTTCATGACAACCCTTTCTAAAATAACTTTGAATAGAATGTATGACATCCGTTCTAGTGGAAAGGTAACATTTATTGTTACCTTTTCACAAGAGCGGATGTCATAGCTAAATGGCTTTACCTCAGTTTCCGTGGATTGTGATACCGATCTCGGCAACTAGACTTTAAGAGCCTTCGTTGATTCGCCTATTGTCTTTACAAATATTTGAGGACAAATATTTACATGGATCTATGTTGTTCACTGTAGGCTTAAGCTTACTGCTTATGTGTTATATAGTTTTCTTATTGCAACAAAAATAAAACACTTTTACTATTTTCATATGTTTTGAACTCTAATATCTCAATTCAGTTAAAGCCTTTAACAATGTGTCGTTAATTATTTTGTTTTCATTATTATTCATTCATCAAGTAAGGCAAAGCGTAGTCGTTTTGTAAATTATATAATACTAGCATTATCTATCACTTACGGGGCTGATGTGACCTGCCTGGCACTACTCCCGAGCAAAATATAAATATAGAACAGAAAATATTGCTGGAGAGCAAACATCGCTTCTCGTAAAATGTTACGGATTTTGCTGTCTGTATTTTTGTGCTTGCACTGTGTTTAACGGGTTTGTATCAGCGATCCTTTAATCCGAAATTTATACTGATATTTCTGGCTGCTTTAAGTTTTATCATGTGGGCAGCAGCGCTCATTAAAAATGTTCAAGTGTAGCTCGTTTAGTTAGTCAGTAGTACCTACCTTAGGAATGTAGAGTGAGTTGAGAGGTACCCTCGTGAAGTCTTAGCCTCACCTTACGTCACTATAATCAGAGAGCGGTTTCTTGAGAACTCGTATGAACTCAAATCTGTTTTATGTTTAATCCGATCTTAACAGTACCGGTAATATTATTACTCTATCAAACATCATGCTTTTTTTACCCATTTAATTGGTGTTGTCTGTCCTCTTGTCTGGATGAAGTTTATTGATGGTGTCGCCAATTTAATATACTTTTTTTATTTACTGTAAGCAATAAATAGTAGCAAGACAGATGCAATTTTATGAAACTGACAAGAGGTGGTTCTTAAGGCAGATTCCGTCAAGAGTGAAAGAGTGTCAAGAGTGAAAGAGTGTCAAGAGTGAAAGAGTTCACTCTTTCGGCTTTAATGGTGAACAGTAGAACAATATAACTTAGTACGATGTACCGAAAAATAAATAACGGTTTCTTTATTATGAAAAGCCGTAGCGCTCGACGTATTTTTTTCTGTTCAGTGATACTGATAAAATATATGGGTATTCCTTGAAACATAACTAAGATATTTTAACAGGCGTTACAGACAGTAGTTGTATTATGAGATGATATAAACTTGGCTTGATGCTAAGGCATAGATACACAATGTGTTATTTTATAATATTTATTAATATCCTAAATGACACGGAATTCTAAATGCGTGAGTACGAGCGACCGAGTTCTGCGCTGGGTAGATGTAAAAGTAGATCTTCTTTATAAGTAGTTATATCTTGGATGTATTGATATTTAATCAAAATCAAAATGTTTTTTGTTTATACTCCATTATTATTTTCTAGCTGTAGCTAACACGTGTACCAAAAAAATATAAAAATATATCTGGTAGTATTCAGGTTGATAGACAACACTTAGATTTTGGTCATTAAGTTTGTAAGTAAATAATATAGATATACAATAAAAAAACATATGGACACGTGAATAGATTTTGATCTTTGCCCCCAAGATTTTTCAGGTTGTGGGCCGTTAAATTTTTTCCGGCAATGTTACCTTTTCGCTTCGTTATCAATGAATTATTATTAGTGTCAGAAAGTCATTATTTGAAGCCGTTTGGTGTCCGGTAGAGTGGAATAACACTAACGCCTCTCACTTAAGGGGGTCCTAAAGACGACTTAACTGGAGGCAATCACTATACACGTGTAGACCACAAACGGGCAGTGGCGTTTTACGAATTATGCTTTTGTACTGCGATCACCAACCCGCTTACTAAGCGAGGAGATTAAGGCATCTTTCCATTTTTTAGTAATTTCTTTTGACTGAATTAAATAGAAATTTCAAATTATTTGTGTAAACGCGACTATGAGCAAACAATTGTTATATAACATTGCCTAAAGACTATAGGATAAATGAAACGGAGCTATTTGGCATCTGTCCAAGCAAACCAGTGTAGAATGCTGTGGCAATGTGCTACTCATATAAGGCAAAGCAGAGCACACATGGCAAGCGAACATTAATGCAACAGATGGTCTCCAACCATAGTTGACGTAAGTATCTGATTAAGTAACAACTTATTAATAGTCTTTATGTATTCAGTTTTCTTTTAAAATGCATTTGCAATGAATATAGACGTTTTTTATAAATAATTTGTTATCTCAAGTTTAACAAAAAATTTGGTCCTTACTGAATAGTAGAACGGGGTAGCTCTGCTGAAAAAATTGATCAGTTTTGCCAAAGTTAGTAAGAGCTACGGTAGCCTATAAAGTCAGATGCTGTAAACGCTAGGTCCATGATAATTTTGAATAACTTCATTATCAATAAATTCATTAAAACGTTCGTAGCTGAAAGTAGACCTATATATTTAATGAAATCTTAGTATTTGTACAATTAATGACTTCTTTTGTAGATGTTTTCCTTTAGCTAATTAACTTACCATACCCTGCTCTTTCAAAATTAAATTTCATTATTTTCCCCCAAAATTTAATTGGGAGAGAATGCTATTAACGTCAGCCTTATGTTTGTACATACAATTTATAGTCAGTAAATTTTTGTAAGGATAATGAAATAAAATGCTGTTTTATATTTACTTAAAACACGTTTGTTGTCATAGACAAACACTTTTTAAACGATATTTCAAAACAAATACAATTAAAACTTCTAATTATGTACCTGTAAAGTAATTTTCAGCCACATACATACACAGATCTTGGTTTGTATTTTCATTGACCAATACTGCGATAACAGCAGCCCTTTCATAGTAATTGCTTCGTATGTCAACTCGTTCCTTTAGCGGTAGCAGTGAAAAGTATTTACGTAACGGCTTCTCTCAAAGACGTCCTTGGCCATGCGGTTTAAAATAGACGAACGAGATGTATGACGTGCACTATATTGGAATACATAAACAGCAAGCTTCTAAGCAATAGAGTCTTGCTCTCCAATTAAGATGATCTTCGAAAAGTAAAAAATTTCATAGAACAAAAGTAAAATAAAATCGTCGCGTAACTTACATTACAGAAGACAAATTTTTAAGAGACCATCGCATAACAGTTTAACGAGATGTGATACTGGGTAATAGTATTCTAAATGGGTTTCATAGTTCGCATTAGACTTTCTTATTTATTGATATAGCAAAAAATATGATTCTTTTAATTTCATCGAATGGTCAAATACGTAAAGGTTGAAGCTTAATTGAAGATATAAGCACTACAAATTGTTATAATAGTCTAGACTTCACGTTAAACATTATTAAAATAAAATCATATTTTGGCACTCTTTAATTTTTTTGAAGTTTGTATAATATTGAATTTACATTCCTTGACCTCGCTCCACTTGCCACTCACTCAGAGTAACTAATTTTTATAACAATTAATTTGACAATTAAAAAACGCATTGATGTAAAGAAGTTATATTTATTAAGAAGAATTCATCATTTGTTCTGAGAATTTTAAATTCTCATCTAAGATTAATAAAGCGTCGTCGTCTGACTTAAGTAATGATTCCATAAAAATCAATCATGGTCGCTTTGTTTACATCAGGATCGTCTGTGGTGGGAATTACTACAAAGTAAGGTCAGATAAAAATTTTAAATGCAGAAAATTAAGTACACAGAGAATATACAGTGCTTAACATTTTTTCACCGAAATTCTCTTTTTGTAGAGTAAAAATAAATCCTACCTATGGGGAAACTATACCAAAGACTAAACCAAAGTAATATTATTCGGAAGTTATGATATAGTAGCAAAGTATTGTTAGTGTTTGCCAATGTAGCGTTATGTAATAAATATATGTTACTAATAGTCTTTTATCAACATGTTTTGTCATAGGCCTATAATATCCACGCTGTTGGCCACGATGGAAATCAGTCGTCCCCTCAGTAATCCACTGAGTGAAAATAGTGTATTATAGTTACGCGTACGTGTGTAGCATCTTAGAGTACGCCGCCCTTGTTTGGTAGCTGCGTTACGATCGAATATGAAGTTAATTTCGTATTTACTAGACTACAATGGCATAATCAATGGATATTGTATATAAGATTGACGATCGTTTGGTGCAACAGTAGCGATCGTGCTTTTCGCACCGACGCTCCTGGGTTCGAGTCCCGGAAGGGGCAGATGTTTGTGTGATACGAGCATCTGAGTCATCGGTATTTATATATTCTTCTTTGAATAATACATATCTATGTATCGTATATGTATGTTTATCCATTACCCACCCATAATACAAGCCTTACATTGCTTACATTGGGCTCGGCCATTTGATGTGAATGTAAGAGACATTATTATTATAAGGATCATATTTGCTAATGAGAAGATGGGTACGAGAACCGCGTGTTTTTGTTGTTTTTGTGGTATATTTGTAAATTGTATTATCATATTATAAAAATATAAATGGCATGTTTGTACAGCATAATAGTATAATATTTTATATTCTTTATAATAATTATTATCAGTAATTTAACTGGGGCTTTGCTAAATTATTCAATGTTAAGTATAAGTATGTTTATTTAAGATACATTTATATTTATTGTACGAACATTGGATATTATATGTTGGATAAATGTAATTTGCCAACAAAAATGCTTATTAATATTACAAAAAATATATATATTACACTGTGTATTATCTCTTATAAAAATGATAATCTTTATAGGCTGTATCTTATCACCAGTACAATCGATAAAATTAAACGGTTTTATAGCGTTCTAGTCTCTTATAACCTGTATAGTCAATGTTCCTGCCTTAAAAAATATACGTATTTATTTATTACTAGCGGTCCGTCCCGGTTTCGCACGGGTGGACAAAATTCTTTAAATTTTTTCTAGAATTCCATATAGTCTATGACACTCAGCAACAATGTGCCATTTTATTGGTGAAAGAATTTTTAAAATCGGTTCAGTAGATCCCGAGATTACCCCTTACAATTTAACAAATATACAAACACACAAACTTTACTTCTTTATAATATTAGTATAGATATTTAGATATAAATTCTATCTTAAGGTACATGATTAAAAATCATTTCCAGGTCCAGTTTTTATTCACTATGTGCGACAATGCTGTCGATTTCGTAATCCAGTCGTGACGTTTATTTCCCCAGTTTTTGAATTGTGGTCTTGTGGTTGTAGACTTTCATTTATGTATTACCAGTTCAAGTTACGGGAAAATGTATCTGATAAAACAAGTTGCAGCGACACGTAACATTTATTCTCAAAGAGTATTATTTAAAAATCCAATAAAAACTCGCGCAAGAGAGATCCTCACTTATTATGTAGTTCATAATAAATATACTTATTGAAGTATTTTTAGAATTCGTGTACGTAATTTGTGTCTGTGAGATTATGTTTATGCCTTGATTTGATTTTTTTTCTTTATTTTACGTTTGCTTTTTGCACCGACAGTCCTGGGTTCGAGTGCCGGAAGGGGCACATGTTTGTGTGATAATTAAGAGTATTTGTACCAGAGTCATGGGTATTTATATATCAACATATATAAAAAATCCCTGTCTCAGTGATTGACCGCAATGAACTAAGAAACTAGTCAACCGATTTCGATGACTTTTTCTTCATTTTGCTGGATTTTATCCAACTTAAAACAAAGGATAGGTTTCATTTTAATTTATTATGCAGCAACACGTGGCCGTTGTATTTTTATAAATATTAAATGTCTATGTACCATATATGGATGTTTATCCGTTACCCTAGTAGCCATAACATAATTATCCTTTCTAATTGATGTGAGTGTAAGAACTATTATATATTAATATCGTTGGCAAAGATAAAACAATAGTTCTCTACATTTCCTTCCTGCTCAAGGCAGAGCATCACAATGTGTAAAGATTTCAGATATGTATTTCTCTATATGCTTAGCTTGATTCCGACTACACATTCATAAACTTATTTAAAGTACATTAAAAAGTTTTAATTATTTTGACATCGGTAGAGCATGAATTAAAAACGGTGAAATGGCAGGCAAAAGCGCTTTCACTTTACGAATTCACGTCTTGCAGCCGTTTTTAAAAACCTGTCTCGTATAGGTATGCTATAGTTTTGTTACTTAAATATTTCTGTTTAATGACGACAAATTGCAAAGGATGTTTAGCAACTAAACCAAAAAAGGTAAATCCTATCTGTTAATAAAGATAGGTTATTGGAAATTGGAAAAATAAATTCTGAGCCTCTAGACGCTTCTCCACGGGACTACCTTCACGATGGTTCTATCAAAGTTCAAGCTGATCGTCTTTAAATTCTCTTTTTTTTTAATAAGCAAAATCTATGCATGTGGTTATGAACTAGCTACTGTCCAACTTAATATGCACCGTTTTTCTTATTTGGAGATAATTTTCGGTGTTTAAAAGAATACTGAAGGTAAATATATCTTAGGTTATAAATATACAGGTACAGGTAATGGTACGCACCAAATGAAATATGTTACGATTCCATATTTTCTTATGTTGCAAATATTACATGCCTACTTTATATGATGTTCGTTGAAAACTTGTGCTTGGTAAACTTCGCAACGGAGCTTTTAATATATTAAATTGATTTCGGTGTTCCGTTAAAGCGAAAATATTTTATAGGATTTTCTCTCTTCAAACACTTTTGTAACCCTTGTTACTGAAATGCCTCCGCCTATTACACGCTCGTTAAAACGGTATTCAACATCTTTATTAACATTCCAACTACGGTACTCCTCTATCCTTTATTTTATTTGTATTTGGTTCATTTACTATAGCACTTTCAATGGTGACGTTTGCGGTATGACTTCTATATGAAATAATGAATAATCGAATGACTTTTTATTGTGATAGGCTACAAATCAAATGAAGAATGAATTTTGACGACATTAATTTGTCTGAAATAAAAAGCCATTAAATGTATAGATTTCAATATTTTTTAAGAGTCTAACAAATCATTTACTTCACTTAAGTTAATATTTTTTATGACTAACACAATAATAGCTTTATTAGATTAAAACTTATATTGGATACAATCGATTTCAATTATTATTTATTTTTTGAAGATTTATTAAAAGTTATATCCAACGTAACGATGAATAATAAAATCTCCAACCAATTTGTTACTTTCTATATAACACTTTTATCGAGTATAAAGGTTCCGTTGTGGTAATCTCTATTTCATAACTGTTTCAATTCAGGTGCATCAAGTGTTAAAGTTTAATAGTTAAATCCTAACTTGTCTCTGGTGTTAGGCTATAAATAGATAACTACCAGTTATATCCTTAATTGGTAGGCACGTTACCTATTTATCAAGCAAATCATCATCTGCTTATTTACGTTCTCACTGCCGGGTATTATTATAAGCACCGATTAATTTATTACAGAAATGCCACAGGCTTTCCTTCGAAGTATTTTACAATTTAGCTTCATGCTTTATTCTAATAACAAAATGTGTTTGGATTAGTTTTATTGATAGATTTTTATGGTTGCATAATGCTGGCCAACCATACATATGAATATCAAGTATGTTATAAAAGCTTGTGTCATTCAACACATTCGTTGGCTAATTTTGTAAACGTATTTTCGTTTACATTTTTCCCCTTCATATCTTCTCAGATTCGTTAAATTCGTTCAGATTGAATGCCTAGGTATATCACAAAAATTTTGAGAATGATAAATGAGGACACCTACGTCTTTAATGTATTCAAGTGAACCTTATTCGTTTTGACTATAAAGTACAGTCACACGTGGCTCATATTTAATTTTCTTAACGATTTTTTTTCCACAACGTAACTAAATATGTACTCCACGATTGACTTGATCAGGCAGCCATGGCATAGCTAGTACAAATTCGAATTCTCCACTATCAATTTGGTCTTTGTGAATAGACACATCGGCGTTTGGCGTCGTTATTGCCACAGATCAGTAGAAAAGAGTAGAAGTCGCAAGTGGGCGTCCCACGTAAACTCAAGTATGCGTCCCACGTAACCTCAAGTATGCGTAACTCCGCGCACTTAGATCTTCTACTTACTCAGTCGGGATCGCAAACTACGCGAAACAATATAGAAAAAAAATAGCAAAATGCCATTTTACGCAGTTTTGGTGTGCAAAAATTATAGTCGAAGGACTTGTTTATTCAAAGGAGGCATAAAATACCATAGGTTATCCATATTTTGTTATTTTCTTTAAAATTGTGAATTGATTATATTGGACATGAAAAAAAAAATTGAATCATCCTTATTTTTGAGATGCTAAAGTGTAGATTTTAATGTGCAGGTTTGTTTTTTAGAAAGTTCTAAAACACATACAAATTACTGAAGGTGTGCTTTCCGTCATACACAACTTGCCCGCTACTCAATTAGTATAATGCACCTGATTACGTGTAAATAAAACATATCGATAAGTAGTATATTGAAGAGATATACATGGCAACCAATATTTAGAGAAGAAATTTAGAAGGCGTGATTTTGTTTTTCTTTTCAATATAACATTAACACCAGTTTTGTACCAAGATAAGTTTTGAAGCATGATATAAACATAGCAAAATGTTGTATTTATTACAACTTTTGTAAAGATCCATATATAAAAGAAAAGCCATGGCGTATCTTTGACGTTCAATGCACGCATTGTTAATGGTCATATTGATTAAAAATAATTTTATTTTTATATTATATTATTGCCTACGTTTTTTTCATTAAATTTAAAACTATATCGAAAATATTAATATTGTTTGCAACTCTGGTAATTTGTAACTCTGGTAACTTGAAGCGCCTTCAAGCGTGTGGTTGCAGTGTACAGTATGCCTAAAGCAGTACTGTTAATAGCATAGCTATAACGCTATCTTGTACCCAAAAGCGGTCCTAGAAAAAAAAACGTTAGCTGTAATTTATTATGGACCATAACGATATAAGAAAAGGGTAGAATATGATATAAATCATTTTGTGATATATGCTCTAACGTTTTCAATTTTTCTAACCAATCAGAATATTATCGCGGTTTA
Source organism: Calamotropha paludella (assembly GCA_927399485.1). NCBI lineage: Eukaryota > Metazoa > Arthropoda > Insecta > Lepidoptera > Crambidae > Calamotropha > Calamotropha paludella. The sequence goes on along the minus strand of OV656804.1, from coordinate 13,189,764 downwards.
AAGATGTGCGAGTAAGGTAACGCAGGTTTCCTTGAAAAGATCGCGTTATGCGACTTCTACTCTTTTTTTTCTATTCTGTGGTTATTACACTAAAGCCAGTTGTGGTATTGTCTATAGTTCTTGATATTTGTGTTTGTGTACTAATCTTGTCTAAAGGCAAACACTTGGCTTTATAGCTGATTTGCATGGCAGATCAATTGTTTGTACGCTGCTATCAATTATCTCGCTATAGGATTGTTGTTAAATTCTACACTAGCACGCACTGCCCTGAAAAAGTCATTGCCGGTAAGTGACAAATAGATTATCAATTTCTACAAAGTTGAGGTTACAAAATAGGGATTCGCGTATTTTCTAATTATTATAAACTCATAATTTAATTTTTTTAATTGAATTCTTATGCATTAAAAGCATAAATGTGATAATTTTTACCATTTGTTTGTGGAGAAAAGTATTGTAACAGATCGAAAACATTGCATTTAGACAGCTAACCATTTAAATCGTACTTACGTGTGAAATGTGTAGGTAATTATGTGGGTTTTCTTTTTTAGATAAGTTCATCCAGGTAATGGTCAGGTAATTAATCAGGTTTATTGAAAACAAGTTTACACTTTAAAAGCTGAGATTATAAAAAAATAAGCGGAATTTGTTTCGTTCACGACAGAAGCCAGGCCGATACAGGCCGATAGCGTGTATGTAAAATCTACGGTTTTGAATCACTGCTACCGCATTTTTAAATTACTCATCTAGCGACTGCGACGTGATTAACGTGATTTTCTAAGCACAACTACAAATAATGGTTTTTCATCAGAAGCTTGACCACTAAAGACGGTTATTAACTTTAATCATCGCTTTCACTGCACCACCAGTCCACCACTTTTCTTTATGCGACCTCCACCCAACATCTAAATGCACCAAGGAGATGGTATTTCCAAATACATGGATGGGCTTAAAAAGTATACACGCTACTTAAATGGATACAAAATCCTCTCTTATCTCACATAGCAGAAAGTCAAATTTATTTTCCGAGAATATGTGATAGGAAATATTTCATATATTATTCAGAAAAAAATAAAATAGCTTAAAAATAGTTTTTTAGCCAAAAATAATCTAAAATAATTATATCTATGAAATAAATAAATATTATTAATAAAACTTGCTTATTTACTACCTTAACTGTTTTTATTATTATTATTCACTACTTAATACCGTCGTTTTACTTAGTAAAATAACATGTTCTGGTAACTCAATATTTTATTGTAACTCCTACTGGATCATTTATATTATACTAGCTGACCCAGCCACGCGTTGCTGTGTTATAAATTGAAATAAAACCTATCCCATCTTTTAAGCTAGATCAAATAACAGATAGTTACGAAGTTTGATCAAAATCGGTTAAGTAGTTTAGTAGTCCATCGCGGACAAACAACGTGACACGTAATTTATATATATATTATTTATATATATTAAGATTATTATTAACATAAGTGCATAATGAAATGCCGAAATAAATATTAGATGGCAAAAGTCTTCTTAGCGTGTATGGGCATTTTTATTTTTTTATGATGAAATTGTGGTACAGTTTAGACGACGTTACCAACATATATTTTGTAAGCATACTTAATTATTATTCTGAGAAGGAATTTGATATTGTTTAAAACCATATTTTTGAAAGTAATATATGATTGACGAGTCTAATGTTAATTTTTGTGGGTAATCATAATAACGTGTGCGAAAGAAGTATGGTTTGTAATTAAATAAAGTTTGACCTGTCTTTTCATTTTATGTTTTTATATCTTGACCCAAACAAAGAGAGTTAAATATTTCATTCCTGTAATATATACGCATCCAAATGCGGCATTAATTTCAGTTCTCGTCAAATTAACGGCTCTTACTTTATGGCAGAGATTAACGATCTGTGACTTGTTAAAAACAACCAGTTTATTTACAGTCTCTTTCAAAATCTGAAGTAGCAATTACGCTATTGAGATTTTTAAAAGCTTAGGTTTTGGTCGAGCATTCAGTGTGGCTCTGAGAGTAAATTATTTCTAGTCTACAACCGAAAGTGCAATCCAACCACTCACAAAACCATTACGACTTTGCCCAAATTATGCGGGTTTTAAGAAAAGCCACTATATAAAAACAAAAAGAAATTAATTATATATTGTAAGTACTTCATGAGGAAGTATAAAATAATATTAAAAAATCTAAAAAAGACACGCGGGTTAATGCCTTTAAACAGAAAATTCCACAAGCCACATTCCAGTTACATCAAGAGATTCTCGTTATCAGGTGATTTGAACGAGTTTTGTTTGACGAATCTAATGGATCTGGATCTTTAAAGGGTTTCGTAATAAGCTCGGTACGATATTACAGTATTGTCATCTAAACTAAATTTGACCACAAGAACTAGAGGACAAAATTCGGCAGATTTTATTACATAGTTTCTTAGTTATAGGTCGTAATAAAAGTTTGATAAAAATAAATTACATTTATTTATTCTTAACAGCTTTTATTTTAACACAACACGCTTTATAATCATGTCAAGGACGTGTCTGACTTTGAGGCGTGTCGGGCCACTGAGTATCTTAATTTAATCAACAGTATCATAGACAGTTAATGGATTACGTCAGAGCAGATAAATTTAAATACCTTTACAGGTATTGTAAACATTGAAATTTGGAATTAACTTAATAATTTATTTTTATACTATTTTTGTAAAGCATTGACATAGATAAGTGTTATAATTTGAAACATAAATATGTTTAAAATTCACAATATTAAAATCGCATGCAGTGATGTATTTCACTGGCTGTATACAGTTTTACTTTGACGGAATAAAGAAAGTAGAATAAAAAGGTATTCTTAAAATCGAAATTTAGAATAACTTAATAATTTATTATTACATTTTAGCTGGTAAGCATTGACATTGTTAAAAGTGTATGAATGAATGAACAGGAATGTTTAAAGTTCATAATATTGAAATTGCATACAGTGCTGTATTTCACTAGCTGTATATAATTTTACTTTGAGGGGATAAAGAAAGTATAATTAAAATCGTTAAGATGGGTAAGAACCTTCGTGGTCTAGAGTTTACGGGCGTCTAACTCTGCCTGCCAGATGATGTAGGTTCAAACAAAGGTATTAAAGTTAGGTAAAGGATTCAAAGAAAAAAACTTATTTAGGGTTTTTTGCGAATGATTTATATTTAATTACTATATTTTAAGTTCAGGGAGTAAAAAATATATGACGACCTTCATCCGACCTTAGTCATCCTGTGATTTATTTTTTAATTATGAAGTATATTGTCATCGGTCTCAGATAAGTATGCAAAATTTTTTATTAATCTGACGTTTTGAAGTGGGTGAAACTCGTGTTAGATTCCGTAACCAACAAACATAGAAACATGCCTGGTTGAGATCTACGATGATTGAAAATCGATTAAATGGGCTTTGTATACTCAGTGTACATAAAAAAACTTGTAAATAGTATGGGCGATTCTTACACGGGAGACGTTATCAACTGTTTTGCTAAAGATCCTCAAAAGTTAATTTTAAAATAAAAGTTGAATTAAATAATTGAAAGCCAATAAAAATGCATATTAAAATTTGTTCATGTATTTGAATATCTATAAAGACGGCTCTTGCGGGTGTTTCCCCTACACACTACATACTTATAAGATACCTTATGTTTTGTGTAGGTGTCTCCGATTAGTTTGTATGACAAAACAAGCTCGGGGGATCAGACCTAAAAAAATGTCACCCAATGTCAGAAGCTGGGTATGGCCTGGATAAAATAAAAAAATTATAAGTATAAATAATAAAAAATAACTAAGTTGCTTTATTTAAATGTGTAATAATGTTCGCGAAATTGTAGGAACTAAACTAGGTGAAGGATTTTTAATAATATTATATTTTTATTTGCTTATGTTTTTTTGCTTTTTTTATCAATGTTGCTATCTTGTGCAACCGACAAATTGTATCGTAAAGTATTTTCGTTATCTGTCCGAATAAAAGTAACATTATTTGTTGACGCCCTTGTTTCACTGTGAATTGGATATATTAACATTTACATATTTACGTTATAGCAAGATAATATTTAAGCTCATAGTTAGTGCCTTAAAATTGCAAAGCTTTGGAAAAAGTGTTTTTCCTTTGAAGATAAATATTTAGGAACTCACGGGTTTTAAATGGTTATCTTTCAGTTACCAGAAAATGGTGAGTCGCTTGGATTTGTTATCGCATCATATCTTTGCTAACATAAAATTGATAATGAAAGTCCAATCAGCTCAGTGTCAAGATTACTAGTTACTAGAATTGTACTGTTTCATAACACTTACAATAAAAATATATTATAATTTGGGTGAGATGGATTATAATGAGATGCGAAATACTAAAAATCTTATAAGAATCTTTGAAGCACGGAAGGATCTTACGGAATCGGAATGTCCCGTTGATGAGATTGAGTCACAAACGGATAACGTGATTTCAGGTAAAATGGATTTCTTCAGGAAAAATCATGATTTATTCACTAAAGCTCTGATTCTCTTATGTATCTTTTTAACAAATCATATTTCTTTATTATTTTCTACATCAAATTGAATAATTAAACCAATTTTGGCCATTTGGCTCTAAGTTTATCATGTTTTAAAAGTATATTTTACGGCAAAAGGAATTTTCAAATTACATAAATATTTTACCTAGCGTTACATCATTTCAGTCTCTGGAGACAACTATATATTGAGGCCGCATCGGCCGCAAGGGTGTAAAATTTGGACAACTTACACATTAATGCTTATTAATTTGTGACCGCTATGACGTAATAATTAAACTAAAAAATTGTGGATAACGCAGGAAACTTAAAGACATGTAAATATAATTTGAGCGGATAAATGTGTTATAATAATCACTGTGTAATAATCATAGTTTTACTCGTTATTTTTATTAACTAAGCTTGAAATTTAACTCTTAACGTGCTCTTTTTATTTTTCAGCTTCTGTTTACTTTGGTGAAAACAAGTAATTTTCAAATATATATAAATTTTTCTTTCTTGGACATTCTTGGATATTTAATAATTACATTGCTTGATTATCATATCGTAAGAAAATTTAATAGAAAACAATTCTTTTTTTACGTAACTTACGTAAATTTTCTGAGCTGTTAGATTATTACTTTTTAAACTATTTATTTATTGGAAACTTGCAGTATTGCAGTGAATTAATGAAAATAGAAGAATAGAATCAAGAGTTTTATCTTACGGTTAAACTGACGAATAACGAGCAAAACTGTTTAAAAAACATACTTTTTTTTGTTTAATTTCTTATTTCCGAATCAAGTTGTATAATATTTCAATAAAGTGTAAGTATATAATTAGGTTTTTCAAATTCTGTACATCCCACTAACCGTATCTTTGTGGTATTTCCAGTTGTTTAACAATAGTTCAAACAGAATTATTATGAAATTTTAATTAATTTCACGCAACATAAATACCATTTTCCGGTGCACGTTTTACAATTAGCTAAATCTACCGTTCTCTCTAAACACTAGTCACAAGATCTACTACGTTCGACGCATTTACCTGTCAGACATCTCATCACTCAGAATTGCCCCTATCTCCATGGATTATGTCGACAGTGATAGTGGGATGCACCGATCTAATTAAAATCAATTATGCATAACCACATCCAGGCAATGGACTTAGACAGAAATTAGAAGTAAAGGACCAATCGCACGTCCTGTGCATACTTAAATACCACTATTCTCAATGTCGATATTAGAATAATAAAAAAATAAATGAATTTAACTATGGTTCATTGTTCACAGCTAACGAAACCGAAGTTGTTGTTTCAACAAACAGCCCTGCAGCAGAGCTAGAGGCTCTGATCGAGCGCCTAGAACGGGTTACTTCACGGTTGGAACGACTACCGCTGCTGCGCGCGCCATCCCCGCCGCGCTCCCCAGCGGCTTCGCCAGTATCAGCGCCTGAGCCGCCGCCACCGCCTCCGGAGCTACCCTTACCTGAACTCGAAGTTTCAGACAACATGAGTGTCAATGGATTTCAAGATATTTTACAAGTATGTTACTAGTACATATAGCATCACCTCTCAGTAGAAAAAAGAGCTCTGCAGCAACACCAGACACTCAGACACAAATTTGTGGTTAGAACAACTTCCCGCATTTTCCCCACTCCGTCGTCACCGTTACCACTTAGACCTTCGCCCATAGCTTTCATATTAAGAGTGCCAGGTCGTATTAGAAACGGTATCCAGACTCTCGCAATACTAGAAGCTCTAATAGACCGCCGTAGGGAGGGTTACTTCGCAGTTAGAGTAACTGTCGCTGCATAGTCTGCTTTCCAATACTACTAAAAGATATAAAAAATCTTGTTCTATTAAAAGTTATCACCTTTTAAATGCTAAAAACACAATCAAAACATCGTTTATTATGTAACATTTAAATACGTTATTGTGATGACTGTAAAAAGGGTTTGGCAGTATATTTAATCATAACTCAAATATGTAAATATCAAAAGTCAGTGAGCTTGACTTGGTTCATGCATGACGGTCGATGAATCGGTAGATGACTAATTTTAGCTGTGTAATAAAAAAACAATTTATTAAGATAAAAAAAGGTAATGGTACAGTCAACAGTACGTGCATTCAAACAATACAAAACTATGGTAATTTTCCATACATTTTTTAGCTTCGTCTTCTTATTTTAATTAAGTCTAACACATAGAGTTATTGTCAATAGAGAATAAATGTCAATTTTTGGTAGGTTGTCGTGCTGTTATTATATTCATAGAGATAAATGTTTTCATATCACTTTTCTTCGCTATTTAAAGTGAATGACATTCTCCTGTAATATTGGGAATATAAAGCGATATTTATTTACTTGGTCCGAGAGGCATGTACATATTTAATAAAAATACAAAAAAAATGTGATTTTTATTCAAACGACCAGTTTGTGAATGTTAGTTAAACCATATGCGTTGACTGGAATTAATTAATGTTTTTGTTTTATTATATTACAAAGATTTTAGAGACAGAAAAATTGTAAAAGGTCCCGCAAATTGGGAAAGGAGAAAACTGAATAGCTTTTTTAGTGAATTTTTTATGATAACTCAATTTGCTGTTCAACGAGCGGGTTAACAATAAGACCAGTTACTTTTTCATTTAATCACGGAGACTGAATGTTGTCGGTTATATCTTTCAAAGGTTCTTAAATAGATTGCTAAGAGTTTGAAAATCTGTTAGTTACCAACCTATTCTTTATTATTTGCGGTAATATATAATCTGTCATTTTTATAATGTTAGTTTTGATATTCGAATAGAAAGTAGAATGCATTTAACAAATTAGCATGTTTAGAAACATTGTTCCTTTTGTTCGTGGCCGCGCAAAAAGGGTGTCCGTCTGAATAACCCCGTGAAATTACTTAACTTCAATCAAAGCTGAGACGTCGTCCAATAAGTTCGGCGTCTGTTCTGGAAAAGTATTCTAACGATCAATTTCCGTATCTTCCTTTAACAAAATGGTTAAATGGGTCAGTACTCGTTTTGACTGAAATAATTTTATTTATAGATATAACTCAACGTTACTTGCTATGATCTATTTGGTCAATTGTCATTTCATTAGCTGGGATGATAAGTATTTTAATATAAGGTAATTATAAGGTCCTAAATGTGCCGTCTATGTTACTTCAAAAATTTGGTACGATACATACCTATTATGGGTTGCCAGATGACAAGGAAAAGATCAAGAAACGCAGTTCTCACTATTTTAGTGCATAAAGAATGTGTGATTTTTGACGATGACTTTGAAAATATTACTTCATGGTATTAATTATTTCAATCACACTTGAATGGTCGTATGGTAGCTTCGTGTAACGAAATTAATTAAATGAATTGATAATAATTTGACGACCGTTTGGTGCAACGGTAGCGATCCTGCCTTTCGCACCGACGGTCCTGGGTTCGAATCCCGGAAGGGGTTGATGTTTGTATGATGAATACGAGCATTTGTACCTGAGTCATGGGTGTTTATATATATGTCTATGAATATTACATAACTATGTATCATATATGTATGTCTATCCGTTACCCTAGTATCCATAACACAAGTCTTACAGTGCTTGATTGGTGTGAATGTAAAAAATATTTATTTATATTTGAATTTAAGTCATTTGATATTTTTTAAACAAAGCAAAATATTTTTAGTTTTTATACGTCCGAGCCACATTACACATTAGAATAAAACACTTTTTTACGGATTTTTACGCATCTTTTATTTTATATTTAATCCTGACGTGCCCGATTAAAATATTGTGAAGGTAGTAGAAAATACATGACAACCGTCATCTTAGTCATCCTGTGATCACGGCTCCTGTAAAGGAGTCGAAACGTCAGGATTAAATATAAAATAAAACATGCGCAAAAATCCGTAAAAAAGTGTATTATTCTAAGCAAAATATTGTTTAACAACACAAGTGGTTTTATATTTAGTATTACCACTAAAACATCATCATAATAATGTCCTCACTGCTGGGCACAGGGCTTCCCTCTAAACACCGTAGGGAGAATGGGTCAAACGCCACCACGTGGCTTCGTGCGAAATGGTCGTCTTGAAATGAGAGGATAGTTGTATAGTAACATGATTATTTTATTTATAAGGTAATCACTCGTTTTTATGCTGGTTTAGAAAATAAATAAAATCATCAGATCTCGTTCTACAGAACATATGCACGTGATATGAGTAAGGTGTGGCCTATTCTCTACTTCTTTTGAACCGAACAGCATATAGCTAGCTAGGTATAAGCAGATTCATAAAAGCTTTCTATGACGCTGTAAAATATATAAGACTAATGTCACCTAATTTTTAAGTTTCTCTCTGGTTAGGCTCTACTTTTGTTTCGTAGGTACTATTTATTAACTGGTTCGTTGTATTTGTTGCCTCAGTAAAGAGGCAAGGCATCATTTAAGTTCATTAATATAACTACATCTTTTATATATTATAGGAGGCGTTCATACCCGTAGCAAAGGCATAGCCAGCGAGGCGGCTCAAATAGCTTTACGAATTATTCATGCGTCCGTGCTACTTGCACGAATTTATGAATATTCTCATTTTATACGTTTCTCATCCAGCTCATGTTTACCTCGTCCTTGCCAACCTCTCTGTTTCCACATTTGCATACCTATTTGTCATAAATGGAGTTTTATATTTTTACGTGATTCCGGAACATACCTATTTGTATTTTAGGTTTTGACGGATAATATACTAGGTCTGCAATACATGCTGCTGTTTGCAAATTCTGAGCGAAGCAATTAGATTTTTAAAAGGTGATTATTCCTCGATGTTATGTCCGATTTCAAAACTTTTTTTGCACGTTAGTCACGACCACGATGTGAGTTTTGGCGCCAAATTTCATCAATGTAGTATCAGCGGTTTGGCTGTGATCAGCTTTTGAATTTTTCTTTCGGTGATTATTCCTCCATGGTAAAGTCTATATTTTTTTCACATAGCCTATGTCCGTCAGGTTATAATCATGTGTAGTCATGCCAAAATTCGTTCGAATCGGTTGAACCGTTAAGTAGCACGAGGGAGACAAGCGAAATTTGTGAGTCGCCTAAAAGAGAGCTTCGCTTAATCAAGCAATCTTCAACAACTTTCAATTAATGTATTTCTCAATACAAGCGTGGCGGATTGTTTAGATTTTTTTGTTATTTTTTGTTATTTTTCCACCGGATAGCTCGCGGGGAATGGACTTGCATCGAGTTAACATTAGTAACGATAAATGTGTCACAGACCTAAGTACCCAATAGTGACTTGTAATTATAAAGGGCCATACACTTATTACGTATTTCTTTATTATTATTATATTAACGACGGTTTTAATTAACTTTTTATTTTATATGTACCTATTTAGTGTTTGATTGAAGTAAACATTAAAAATATGGCCCATTTTTTGTTTTCACAAAAGACTATCATTTATATACCTGTAATCAGGGATTCAAAAACACCTTTATAAGGATACACTTTCAAAGGGCTTACACATTGAATCTGTTACACAATTATTCCTGTATCACTTATTTGGGTGTTTTGAATCTGTTTTGCGTCGAACACTTATAAAAGTGTAACAGATATAATGTTTTCTGTTACCAATCTGTTAGAAACTGTTTTACGTTTAACTATTTATGTGTATACACAGTACACCAACATAGCCATTTCAAAGTACCCAAATCATTAGTGAGCTGTCGCATAGTAATGCCAATGTGAACCTTATTGACTGTAACAGATATTAACACTTATGAACCGGTATTTTCTAAAACAGATTCAAAGTGTTACAGTTTCTTTCTGTTTAACTTTTAAAACAGAAATGAAAAACAGTGTTCAGAACACTCTATTCGGATACCGCTAAAATCCCTGCCTGTAATTCAATATCACAGCATTTCAAAGCTAAGATTATTTTGTTAATAAAATAAATATTGATTCAAATTGGCTCCATTTTCGACCATAAATATTTGCTCATGGGGGATTGAAATCCCACGCGGTGTAGAGATGTTAACTGAAAGTAAAAGTGATTTTAAGATAACCCTCTAGCTTTTATATTAAATATGCAACCCAAACGTCAGAAAGTTTCTCGTTATATTGAGTTGGAATATTGTTTACAGAATATTTCAGTTTCATGCTTAATTTTTTTTATCTCTACATGTTTGTTTTTTATTCAAAGTAATGTAGCTCTCTAGCCTTTGACTTTATTTTGTTATAATTAGGTAAATTGATGTTTACTTTATTTTTGTCTTATCATAAATTAATACTTCAATTTGATGTTTTTAATTAAAATGAGAATGGTAACAATGACTTCTTTCAATTCACTATGTTTTTCTGAAAGTTCATAAGTTTAAGCTGTAACCGTTATTAATTTGGGCTGTTTCTGCGACGCGATTGCGATGCTGTAAATATGGACATCTACACTAATTTAGCAATTTATTTTTATTTTATATGTCATTTCTCTTTGTTGTGTATTTTTTTATTCTACCATGTTGTAACATAATTTCTTGCTTACACACGAAGACACGTCACTTTTTAAACAGAGACATATACATCCATCCATCAAGATCATCATCAGACAAGATACATCCGTTAAAATTATATCTCTTTGTACGAACATTAACACTACAGTTCTTTAATATTAATTTTATTTAAATCGGCAACAGTATTGTTATCATAGTTTTATACAACCGTGTGTTTTATTAAAAATAGTTTTTATTTTAATTTTAAGAACAGTTCCCGCAAAATATTGGGGCTGGATCAAACTGGCCAAATAATAAGATACAACCAAAGGGGTTAATAATAATGGTTCATAAATTTGATAGAGTTCTCAAATTGAACTTTGTTTTCGAACTTAGTTTTTTCTTTTTTCACCCCCTGAGTAAAATTTTTTTTAAATCCTTTCTTAATACTGCGCGTTTGTTACACTTCTATACAAACCCTCCTGCAAGTGTCTAGGTTCAGGGATTTAGGTTGTCCATCACTCAGGTAATCAATCACTCAGTACAGAGCAGGATATTTAGAAAATTATCAATTTTGTATTTTAAGGTTATATTTATCTTTTATTGTTAATTGACTTGTTTAGCCGTTCATGAATCTTATCGTAATACGGGTTGAATTATGTTATGTTATGTTTTTACTTTATTGAATTTAGTAACCAGCAATGCTTCGATTTACGTAAAGCGTAGGTAAATAATTCTTCATTGTCTTGGTAGCTATTTCGATGTTTCGAGTTCTAGTATCAATGTATATCATATTTATAAAAATAAACGTACACATAAGAAACGGCGAAAATATGCTTTGTTTTGTTTTACGTTTCTCGCAATAATGGTAATCTTAATACACAACTATTAATATCGATTGCATTAGAACCAGATTTCCTTACGAAAGTTGTAATATGAATTTGAAAAAGTGGGGTGAACTGTCTTAAGGAAATAAATCTTTTGTTCTCAGGGTCCACTTCGGACGTACATTCAGCTTTCCCAGCAGATTGGTGGCGATGTTTCCACCCATGCCAATCTGGTGAATGCTGCCTTCCAGTGAGTATATAGTTAATCTATTTAATATAATTCCGTGTTCTTTATTATCATTTAATACAAATCAAGGATCTATTTTTATTGGACGCAATAAAAATAAAACAAATTATGCAAAATGTAGAGATGCCTAAAAAGGCTCTGTCCAGAAAATTTAATCGCTCCATAGTCAAAGATAACGTGCATTTAGTCAAAATGTTCTCATGACCTAAATTATCCTCTGACGGTCCTGGGTTCGAATCCCGGAAGGGACAGATGTTTGAGTGATGAATACAAGCATTTTTACCCGAGTTGTTTATATATATGTCTATGAATATTATATATCTATGTATCATATAATGTATGTCTATCCGTTACTCTAGTATCCATAACACAATCATTATTGTGCTTACTTTGTGCTGGATAAGTTGGTCTGAATTTAAGAATTTATTATACTATTATTATACTATAATTAACAATAATAATTATTATATATTTATTATTATTGTTATTATATTACTATGTATATCACAGATACATTTTCGCCCTTACGGTTTTTGATAGTATTTCTATTACCCATTAGTTTCACATTGCATTAATATCGTATTTTTTGAAATTTTTATGCGTTTAGTATTTCTTGTTCTGTTAGTCATAAAAAGTAAATGTTTCCATGCGTTTAATTGAATATACCGTTATTAATAGGGCACAGCTGCGTTATATTCAACTAGCGGCAGCTCGAAGCAAGCCTGCACAAGCTGAGGAGATGCAGTTATTAGCACCCACTAGTGAACAGATCTCCGCTATACAGCAGTTCAGGGAAAAGAACCGCGCATCGCAGTTCTTCAACCATCTTTCCGCAATATCGGAGAGTATTCCGGCGTTAGGATGGGTGGCAATATCTCCAACGCCGGCACCTTACGTGAAAGAGATGAATGATGCTGGTCAGTTTTACACCAACCGCGTTCTGAAGGATTGGAAAGAGAAGGATAAGAGGCACGTGGAATGGTGCCGCGCTTGGGTACAGCTGCTTTCAGACTTGCAAGCTTACGTGAAGCAATATCATACCACTGGCCTTGTTTGGTCAGGTAAGTACCTTGCTAAACATTGGATAGAGGATGGTTTAAATACTGTAAATATTTCTGGGCAGTGCACATGGTGTTTGAAGGTTTGAATACACAAAACGCACTTCGGGTCTTTGCTTCGCTTGTTTATAAGGCCCAATTTTAATACTTTTATCACCGGAGAACACAAATCATGAATATGCTGAAACAGAGCCGAGGCTAGTTGGTGCGAAATTAAATGGAAAATAATGTTATCAGTAAAAGTATAAATGCTGCCCGGCAATATTTTGTCAGTTGGTTGGGTGGCTGCAATGTCGGTCGGTAACTGATTTATTATTCTTTTTGACACCGACAGCCACACTTAAAGTTTAATGTAACTCAAATGAGAATTTTCAATACAGAAGACTTGAAATCTACTAGGGGTAATTATTTATAATTTTTGTTTAGCTTCCTACCATCTTTTTACAAATCAGATCTTATTTAATCACATATAATTTATTATACCAAAAAAGCTACAATAAATTCCTTTGATGTTTTTCCGTCAAAGATTATAGCATAGGTAGCTCGAATGTTAGCGAGTCACGTAACGCCCCTTAGGACATAATTAGCTTCGGGCGCTTTAATTTGGTAAGTTACGTTTTATTGGACCTTAGGTAAAGGAGGAGCGCCCCCACCGCCACCGGGTGGCATGCCCCCCCCGCCGCCCGTGTTGCCAGAAGTGGACTTTTCTAACTTATCTTTGGACGACCGCAGCGCGCTCTTCGCCGAGATCAACCAGGGAGAGAACATTACCAGCAGTCAGTACTTTTGTGATTTGTCCCATTAACATTTTCTTTGGCCTCTTTTAATGCCTGCTAGTAAAAGAAACAAAGTTCAGGTTATCGTGTTAGTGCATGCCCAGTCGGGCAAATTGAAAATTTGTTTAATTATAGTCATACTTAAACAAATTTTCAATTGCCTTAGTCACACGGAGACTTATCTATAGATACTGGGCGAAATGACTAATATTTAAATCAAAAACAGCCGATAATACAGGTCTATCAATAGTATGCATAATGTGGATAGTATAGCTGCTCGAAAATGGAACTACCGATAGTTAATACCATACCAGTCATGGACCAATGGTAGCCACGAAGTACACATACTTTAAAAAAATATATCTAAGTTGTCACGACCTATCCAGAATAATCTGTTCCATAGTATGTATACGTTATGTCGCTATCGTTATTAACATTCTGCTATCGAGCTACATCAGTTTGTATTATTACTATTTATACTACTTAATAATTTTATAATTATCAATTTTTACAAGAAGAAGAGATAGGATAACTTGTCATTATCACTTTATTACGAGGTTAGTGATATTTTTCTTGATAAAATTAAATATAAAATAGTTCGTACGCAAGATTTTGGTCCCTCTGATTTGTAATGTCTGTTTCCTAAAATGTGGCTTTTCCCAAAATATTTGTATTTCTAATATGTCTGTTTCCTGTTTGATGATTGTTAATAAGAAGTTGTTTTATTTTGAGGGATAGCGCTTCTTTGGATGTACGAACATTTTAGTTACTCATATATGACTTTATGAGTGCACTTATCATGCGTCACTTGCATCACTCTACTGTCTTAATTACACTCGAATTAATTACACATTCCGAACTAACAACAACGAGCAGAACATAATCAGTTATTCAGTTTTATGCAAATACGTTAAACATTTAAGAAGTTTTCATTTGTATTTTGTGTAGATGTTGTTGAGTTTCATTGTTGTTAAGGGAACAACAACAACAGAAGTAATTTAAATGATGATCTGAAAATATGAGTAGAGATTAACTCTAGGGTGTGTACATACATTTCACAATAACATTGTTCTCTGATTAAGTTTTTTATCAAACCTATTCACCTGTCTATTTTAGTCTGATTCAAAAAATAATCTACGTCGAGCAGAGGTTGGAAGGGTACTTTACATATTTATTAATTTATTTTCTTTGCATTGGCTTTATACATTTGTTGCTTTTGAAGCTAAAAGACTAAGCTGTAAAATAAACGCGGATACATGTATTGCATATTATCTTACAGCAATGTTATTTTATCTGTAAAGCTGGTTCTACTCGGTCAACACGCACTGTATAATATATATCCTGTTTTTGTTAAAAGAAAAAAAAATATCAATAAAAAAACAACAGTAAAACGGCTACATGGACTAATCATCATAACACAGTTGAGGTTTTAAGTTTATATATTGCCTGTAGTGCTTTTTATTCTTTCAAAAAATAATTTGTTTCAGCTAATGCACAAGGAAATATATTTTAGCGCAATTACTGTTAATAAAATAGATTCTAAAAACTATTGTATTTATTTTTGTGCTTTCTTAAACAGACCTGCGTAAGGTAACAGCGGACATGCAAACTCATAAGAACCCTCAGCTGCGTCAAGGACCGACACCTTTCAAGGCGGCCTCTCACGGCGCCCCGGCCAAGCAACTGCCGCAACCAGGAGCTGGCACTCTGCCGGATAAACCACCCGTGTTTACGCGCGACGGCAAAAAATGGCTCATAGTAAGTAATGCACCGATCCTGTCCTACGCATCCCTATTGAGAATCCCCATTAATTTTGGAAAGAGGGAAAAATATTTCTACTATTGAGAATCCCTCTTAATAGAGCTTCTCATCTAATAATAATTTCTTTAAAATGACAACTTAGCAACAATGATAACTTTTTGTAATGTTCTTCTATAATTAAACTTCTATAATTGTCAAATTCGCGTAAGATCAACTATTCAAAATACAACTTTTTTTGTTGAAATAAAAAGTTGTCTACAGTTTTTTCTCTTATTTTTAACGTTGCAACGAAATCTATATACTGAATTGGATAATTTTCAACATTACGACATTGTTTTTATTGTTTATTTAATATTGATTGAATAAAGATTTTTATTATAATTTAGAGCTGAGATCAAATGTATCAAACAATTATAAATAACACACGTACAAGTTATAAAATAAACTAAGAAACTAAAAAGACTGAGAAGAGTTTTATGTATGGTTAAAATAATATTGGTGTAAATTATCACCTTCCAGACCTAGCTAACAGACAGAAGCGTTTCTTGCCCATGTAGCGCCCGTTTTCGAAATGGAATGGGTATAATAAATAGCAGCACATTACGTACACATGTCTATATAGACGTTAGGTATATCAATGTCATAAACTGAAATTGTAAACAAAAAACTATAGAGTCCAATTTTTACGATTTCCATTTATTGACATTGAAGTGATTGAAAGTGCTCGGCGAACCCTAGGATCGCGGCGCCCGTGTACAACCCTGCACCATAGGTAAAGACGCCTCTGTAAAGTATTAAATTAATCTATCTTATAACATAAATTATTTTAAAAGAAAATACTAGAAAAAATCGACTCGGCTCACAAGTGACCAGGCGCTGAGTCCTGCTGGAACATCCAATCTGCATCGCCAAAGTGCTGCTGGGCCCAAGAAAGTACGATGACCTCAAGAATGTCGCGGCGATACACGTCTTTGTTGATCTTGACACCTTGAGCCACTAAAACCAGAGGGGTCTTGCCGCTGGCGCAAATTCCACCCCAGACCATAACAAATAGTGATTTTTGACGATGTTCTACTATGGCCGATGTGCCAGGAGCATTGGCGGACCAGATTTTATCGTTTTGGTGGTTATGAGACTTCTCGATGGTGAACACCTCATCCGTGAAGAGGATGTGCTCTCTCTCTGTCTCTCTCGACTGCGGCCCGACACTTGAGCTGGCGACATCTGTGAAGTCGTATGTGCTTCTTTTCTTCCATGAGGCGTTGAATTTTTTGCAGCTTTTATTGCTTGAGATTGAGTTCCTCTTTGGTCATTCGCCAATTTGATCGATCGTTGATTCTGAGCTCACGAGCAATTTTTCGCATTAAGACTGCACTTTCGCTGCACTCGCTTTTTGATGAACTTGCGGTTAGAGCATGTGTTGATGGTGCGTTTTCTTTCGCTTCCCGGATGGTGACCATCGTGACCAAGCTCCTTAAACCGGTTAATTGCATCGGAGACATTCTGTCGAGGAACTTTGAGCAGACGAACAATTTCATATTGACATTCTCCAGCGCAACAGATACAAATTGCAGAACGTTTGTTTGACATTCTAAAAATAATTAGTATAAACTTGAAACTGCACACATCAATACAGACACGGAAAATCTTATAAAAAAACAATACTCTGGTTACGGTTCAAAGTCTTCGTATCAAGACGTGTAAAACTTTGTCCGAGTTTTTTTTTCCGCACCCTGTATATATATTATTATAGTTATTTAACTTATGCACCATTTTGATTGTCATTAAATTATGTACCTATATTATTTGATGATTATTATTTTATATTTAGCTCACGATTCTTATTGTTCTGTACGTTGTCATTAAAATGTTTAAAAATGTCATTACTTTAATTGATTCATATAAAATTAAATATTTATTTTCGTCAATGTCTATTTCATATTAATTATTTTGGTTTTATAGCACGCATTGTATAATATTTCCTTTTATTTTTTTTAGCATTGTTAAAAGTTTTTGTCAGTTAGAAAGGATTTCAAATTACTTGGAAAAGTATTGTTATTATATTAATTTATAATGAACTGTGGTAATTGTTATACATAAATAAATATAAGACAACATCACATACATTGTTCTGAACTCAAGTAAAGTAGCTAAAGCACTTGTGTTATGGAATTCAGGAGCAACGACGGTACCACAACACCCAGACTCGAGCCAATATACAAAAGTTCTGTTTTTACTTTGACTCGGCCGGCGATCGCATACGGGTCCACGGTGTGACATAACCAAGAACGGAGGTCGTCACATCCTTATAGATATGACAAAGAGGCCTGAAGACTGCATTTTTAATCAGGATGAAAGGTTTAATATGCCGTGTTTTTTTAATGTTCTTTTAAGAATTGGCTAATCTATTGTTTCTTTTACTAGTAGTTACAGGATCTGTCATATTTGACGCATTTTCTAATTGCTATATATTTCTGTTGTCTGTCAGTTACGACGGAAAAAGAATAATGGAGATAGTGGGACCATAATTCGTTGGAACAGTATTTTCATTATTTCCAGGATAATGTGATAATTGGGATAGTGGGATACATCGGTCCTGTCATATGATAAGAGCACTTAGCTGGGCTCTTAACCCATCCACCCTTGTCAAAACGGTCCCTATGTTCACAACACGACATATTTGCTCATACTTACAATAATGTACTTCATTGTATGTATATATGTGGTGATGTTAAAATATACAAAGATGGCTTACAATGCACCTATAACTAAAAGACACCAGACAAATTGTACCACGATGAGCGGTCTTATCGCTTTCAGCGTTTTCTACCAGACAAATCTTGGATTGTGATAGAAATCATGCATGTTTTGCTTAACTAACAAAAATAAAACTAAAGATATTGGCATTAACATGAAACAATAAAAACACAATATAGGAATTAAAAAAGAAAAAAAAGAAAAGAAAATCATCAAGATTTCGAATGGGATAATATAGATACTTATATTCCTCCACAGAACACCCGACCTGATAAGCGATATAGAGCAAAGAGTGATGAAACTCGAGATAGATTTACTATAGTCCAAGAAGAAATTCTAAGGGTGTTGCGCGTACCAATTCAGTAATACTTCCTCTCGGAGTCTCCGGCTCTAAGGAAGCAACGCGATCACGATGGAAAGTTTTTTCAGATTTCTATGAGTTCTAAAAAGTTGCTGTCAAAACACATAGCGATGACTAAACTATTACAGGCTTACAAAATCCAAAACATTCGTAAGAATTAAATACAAGAATCCTTTCAAAGTACTTATTCGTTTTTAGGCAAAAGAAGATGCAGAAAAACTACTTAACTGTCAAGATATTACAAAACTAGGCTATAGATGCCAATTTACAGATAAAGTAAAAAAACTTATCATAAGGGATCGTTAAACGATCGAAGTGGAGACGGATATAAATGAAATAGAAAGTCAGCAATGTTTTCAGTGCGAGTTTAATATTGTAGCAAGAAGATTGAAAAGATTAGATTATGATGGGAAATGGATAGATAGCGAGACGGTAAGGCTTTGTTTCAAAAGTTCCACCTTACCTCAATATGTTTTTGCACACGTGGGTGTCGTTTTAAGGTGGAGGTAATATACTTTCCCTGTTACCCAATGTTCGTTCCGGTTGCTGGAAATTTGGAAATCTTATTCGAGCCTGCCGTCGAAAAAGGTTTTATATCCCAAATGCGGTGACGAACATGTAAATTGTGAAATTACCAACTTCCGATGTGTGAATTATAAAGGCGGCAATTTATCGTATGATAAAAAATGTCTCCTATTTTTAAAAGAAAAGGAAATTATGGGGATAATGTCTAAGGATAACTTCTTACAGAAGGGCATTATGGGTATATTTATCCTAAAATAAGAAAGACAATAAAACCCTCTATACAAAAAAAATATCGAAATACTCCTGCTATATACTTATAACCAGCTTAATTTGGAAAAGTCATACCGAGACATTTTACGAAATAACTCTTATCTACTAAAGAGAATCAGTTTGCTGATGAAATAATTCAAAATTTACAATTAGGCCCCACAATAAAATTTAATTCTGCCAAAAATAATACTGGTAGATATTTTAAATGAAACGTGGTTGAATGAAGATTACTTTATGTCTAAGAGATTTTGGCATTTATAGACGGAACAGATGGGATTCCTATGGGGGTGTTGCAATATTTACACATAGGGCTATAAAAACTCAGGTAGGTCATTTAAATCTTAGTAACTCGGAGATTGAGAAAAATAATTATATCGTTTATTGTCCATCAAATGTTTTTACAACGCATTTAGATTGGAATAGCTTATTTTCAAAGCAATCCAAATATTTGCAGGTGATTTCAACGGCCATAATAAATTATAGACAAATAATAAGGATACCCCCTTACCTCTCTGGGTTACCAAGACAATCTAAATTTTACTATAAAACGTGGTTTAAAAAAGACTGATTGGAATAAATACAAGTTAACATGGAAAAACTCTTTTGCACCTGATAATCTACCTACCGTCAATACGCAAAACATACAATTTTTTCACAGAACAAATAAACTTAGCGGCAAGTCAAAGTATAACGTGACTAAAGTTTATAATAACTCTTTGTATATTCAATCCCAAACCCTATTGGAAGCAACAGTTATCTAAAATACTTGCAGAACGTCGATTAGCTTTAAAACTTTTTAGACAGAATCCCACTCCACAGAACTTACAATCGTTGCAAAAAGAAATTAACAGAAACACAAAGGGAGATTAGAAAAGCTTAATTAATTAAGCTTAGGGCCATATCCTTAATATTTTGTAAAATTTTACATGATATACTTGGAAAAAGACTAGACCGCCGGAATCGATTGGATTTCGAAAAGCGTAATCATGTGTAGACAGTTTAGCAAGGTTGATAACTTCCATTCAAATAGATTTACCGAAAAATATTCCATTTGTAGCTTGTTTTCTTGACACAATATGCATACATAATTTTTGGAAATTTCTAAGAGAAATACATTTAACGATATTCAACGCATTAGACGAAAGCAAAACTATCTCTAGATGGACCCATACTGTTTTAGCCCAAGGGGACCTCATCTCTCCCTTACTATTTGATATAATAACTTCTAAAAGTTTTTTGACAATAAGACAGGTTTGTATATCTCAATACGCTGACGATTTTATTTTATATGTAGGGAGTTATAATTTTTGCGACAGTTTCTCATTGCTGCATGCTATAGATCTTATTATTAGATTACTAGATCAGTTAGGTTATCATTTGTCTTCTTCTAAATTCAAATACTGTGTGTTTAGCCGTGCGGGTAGGTCACAAAAACATGCTCTTAAAATTATTAATGGTCAAGTTGAAAATGTGCCGAATATTAAGTATTTAGGTGGAGGAAACATAAATATACGAAAGATCCTTAAGATTTTCGCTGGCTCAGGATGGGGTGTCCACCCAAAACGACTTTTCAAAACGGATGTTTTTTTTCTATGACAACAGTGCAAACATTAACTTAAATAAATTGGATAAAATTCAAAACAAAGCTTTGTGTTGTCGGTGGGTTTATAAGATAGGCCTATCCATGTCATGGAAAGTGAGCTTAGTATCCCCCATTGTATTTAAGAAGACTTTTAGGCTACAAATACTGTCTGAGAGCTTTTTTCCTTGATCAAATAATGAAACTTTTTCTCTATTACAGAAACTCAGTGCTTTTAGTCCCAATAGATATTGGAACAGAAAGGAAATACCTTTATTGAAATTAGTTTTTGATGAAATCAACTTGATTAATAGACCACGTCTTGATATATTCAATTTACCTACCTGGAGCTCACGAATAGAAATAAAGTAACTAATTTAGACTTTTTAGATGTGTCAAAATCAAAATTAAATAATCGCCTATTAAAAACAGAGACAATGAAAGGAATTAATAAATACAAATTTTGGTGTAAATTATACACAGACAGATCTAAGAGCGCTGAAGTTGTTGGTGCCTCCTTTTATGTTCCGCAATTAAATAAGTCTAGTATGTTTAAAATTAATTTTGATATCACTATCACAACAGGAGAGCTCGTAGCCATTAGTGAAGCACTCCATTATGCAAACAGTTTGGCAAGTAAAGAAGTTGTAATTTTAACAGACAGCAAGTGTGCTCTCCAGCATATACATAGCTCTTTGCTTCTCTGGGCACGGAGGAACAACGATAGCTTATGCTATTTTACAGCCGCTTCTTGGCTTTCAAAATAGTGATAGGTTTGTTGTTTTGCAGTGAATTCCAGCTCATACAGGTGTTTGGGAAAACGATGCGGCTGACCGCTTAGCTAAACTGGCACTTAAAGAGTGGATCATTAAGGAAGTATGACCTAGTAATTCGGAAATTTTTATAATATAAAAAAAACAAATACACAATAAAAGGAAAAAGCATTTTGATAGGAGGTCGTGTGAAAAAGGAATCGGGTACAAAACTCTACATTCACAACTTCCGCGAGTCCCCTGGTTTATTAACACAAGTCTAAGTAGGTTATATATTGTTACGGTGCTTAGGTTGCGATTTGGTCACATTCCATTAAATAAATTTATTTTTTTACTGAAAATTGCCGAGTCTACAAATTGTTCGATGTGCGGAAAAGTAGATGATGTACATCATTTGTTGATGGGATGTGAGCGGAATCGTCACCTGAGAGTAGAGATTTGTAAATCATTGATTATGAATCTCCACAACATTGGTTTCTTTTTGATTTTGATTTTGACCAAATTCCTAGCTGAACCCTTCTCAGATGCAGCTAAAGCAATTGTCAGCTTTGCAATTAATAGCCTTAAGTTGGTTTAGTAAATAAGATTAGGATAAGATGGAGCTAACATGTTCGAATGTCGATCAAAGCTTACAAAAAAGAAAAAAATAATATAAAGGTATAATAATTAACTATAATATAAATGTATAAGTAATTACTTAAAGGCGAGATAATGATTTTTGATAATTTTTTGAAGATCTGCATAATTTAGGCTGTCTGATAGACAACGACTGTGCATTTCAAAGACGCGCGGCATGCACCGTAAAGTATGTTAGAGTATGATCAGCTGGAGAATAAAGATGAAGCGCAAATGACAACACTCAGAGAAGTGTAGGAATTCAAAACGTTACAGAAACATGATCATACTTCCGGAGGCTAGCATAACCAAGAATATGAAGAAGAAGAGCGTGCGCAAGTGCCATTTTCAAAGCCCTTAGTGAGAAATTGTATTTGCAGATGCGAATTATTTACGATTGATCTGTGCTAACTGATGCGTCCACGGCATATATTATGTTTATCGGATATACCGAGATTTCTTACAATACCACTTATCTGGATATGGCATTCATTAAGAATTATTTCCTATAGATAAAACTGCTTTCTATAGCATGAGTCTTCTCAGGGCAAACTGACGCCTTCACGTGTCAATCTGACACATGGATGTTGATTACTTCAGGAGCATTGAACAAGCATTGTGAATGTATGTAAATTTGTAAGCATACATCGTTATACAAGGTATGAGACAAAGACAGATTGTGAATGATCGAATTAATAAATATCCAAAAAAAAAGAGAAGCTAGAACAGAGCCCTATTGGACACCGGCTTTTGAATCACAAAATGTAGAGAATTATTGTAATATTGCTCCGAGATCTTAAATTATGAGAATGCTTAAATAATTCGTATATATTTATATACAATAAACGATTTTGCTTTACTTAGCTTTCGTGTTTTTAGTGTACGGTAGCATCTGATATAAAACTTCCTTTTCTTGATGATTTCTTGACAGTATTCCACATGTTATTTCCTAGGGAACTATTAGTAAAATATTACTGTTGTGACTTTTAAAGTAAAAACCTGACGTGAAAAACGAGAAAATACTGTTTGAAACGATTTAGTAGTAGTAACTAAATTGCTAGACTTTAAAATAAAAGTGCGAAAAATCAAACTATCAACTACTATCTCTGGTTAATAATGTCAATACCATTCAGACGAGTATTATTATGAAACCTAGAGAGAGAAATTTCCAGATCTTTGCCGAGTTTTCACATTGTAAACAACTGAGGATGTGCCACCGTTGCGAATCCAACACAAATGTTACAGTAATTATGGCGAGCGTTATAAATTAGTTTGTCTACCACAGTTGATTTAGGTTGGCTTAGAAAAGGAAGATATTTATATGATATTTATAAAGTGAGTTGAGATATCAGCATTCAATAAAAATATCTATGAGATGTAAAAGTACATACGTAGTAGTACGTATGTAAAAGGAGCTACATCTATACTACTGACTTATTTTGCATAAAATTAATTACTGAACAACACGGAGACCATCATTAGTTTTCTTTTCTGAGCCCCAGATTGTATCAGGAATCGTGCTTAAGTTGAAATATTGATGCTTTATCTTCTAATAAAATCGTATGTTTTTTTACTTTACATTAAGAAAATGTATATTTCCTGCATCCTTAATAAAGAGTTCATCAGTTTACTAAGAATACGAAATGACGTTGTTTTATTAAAATGTTTTAATAGTACTAGATATTTATATCTAAAGAAATTATTGCTAGCAAAAAAAATTATGGATCTGTCAAGGTTTCGCTGGCTTTAGAAGAGTACTAGTAATCAGGGGATGTCGGTTGAAGTCCCGCGTAACACCTAATGAAAGTTAAATTTTTACTTGTAATATCTTCAGACATAAAATCTAGCAGCAAGTCGAATAGCGGTCGAGAATATTAGACATTTTTCTTGTGAGAAATAGTGAAAAATAAATATAATTTACCAAATTCCAAGGTACAATAACATGAAAGATTGATTACATCATAGAATATACAAAGCCAGCAAAAAATTTTAAAGCGGCTCTGCCACCTGCTTGCTTTACTTATTATTTGCTGATGGCTTTTATATCACTAGTGGCAGTCTAATGTTCACAGTGCCATCTAATGAAATATCTACATATGATGAAACATACTCCCAGTAAAATTTTAAATAGTTTGTTAAAATTATTTTCTCGATGTAAAAAATGTTAAAATATCGATGCATTGCAAAAAAAACATTATATATAACGTTATTTTGTCTTATTGTTATACAGGAATACCAAAAAGGTAACCCCAATTTGGTCGTGGAGAAAGCGGACATGAACAATGTCGTGTACATGTACCGATGCCGGGATTCTGCACTCACCGTACGCGGCAAGATCAACGGGGTGGTGCTCGACTCGTGCACTAAATGCGCCGTCGTGTTCGACAACCTTGTCTCAAGCGTGGAGTTCGTCAACTGCCAGTCAGTGCAAATGCAGGTCAGTGGTATACTTAACGGGGAAGGGTTCAAATATGCATTCAATATGAAAAAAATATGTATTCATTTTACTATGTCAATATTTTGTTCTTAAATTAAAGGATAAAGTGTAAAATGGTTTCATGTCCACAGAAGGTGGACAGGTCATTGCCATGTGGACAGTCATTCCCATTAAAATTGCGATCACATTTTAGACACAAACAAGGTCTAAAATGTGATCGCAATTTTAATGGGTGTTGTACCAATTTTTACAAAACAATGATTGACTGTTTGTTTATGTATAATATTTCAATTAGTGAGAATGTAGCAATCACCATGTGATGGCCAGTCATTTAGGGTATTCTGTTTTGTTTCATTCCAAATAAAATTATTACAATTGAGAACACTGTTTTACACTTGACTTGCACACTTAGGTTATATACTCCATACGTACTCCTGTATACGTACATGAGTTATATCATGAATATTAAATGCGTACATTCGGAAACATTCAATCCCATTTGCACATTGCCTTGGCCTGCGTTAACTCTGAAACTTCAGATGTTTCAATTTTTAATATTATTATCTCCCCTTTAAATTTCAATAAGTAAACTGCAAAGTAATACGACTAAGTTTTTTTGAAATATTATCGATTTGCAATAAAAATAGTGAAATAAGAATATTATTTTTTATAGAACAGCCAGGGTATTCGTGGCTGAACTTGACCGTGATGAAATGCATATAAAAGAAAATATACAATACTGGCGACCCGCCCCGGCTTCGCACGGGCGCAATGCTTATACTGATTATACTATAGAATATTTTTGTCTCCGATAAACGCGTGCTATCACTGCTAATCATAAAGTGCTACAGTGCGAAGCGCGGCCTCTAACGCGCTATTTATAGGCCTATGTCCCTGCATTTTAAATCTGTAATATCTTCCAAAATATTTATTTAAAAAACATGCTGTAAAGGGCCATTTTGATCTTTATTAAATGCACAATGTATTTAAGATACTAAATTAGATAAGGATTAATGTTGTATTGCTTAAAATCGCTTCGTAAATAAGCCATTATTTCTCGTAAAAAGTAAAGGATAAAAAATGGTTATTGTGGGTTATCCCTAAGAGTAGACGTATACCATCGCGGACTTTTTTGTAGACCTTTTTAAGGTGTGCAATACTGTAGTACATTATTTTGATCTATCCTTTCAGCCAGCTTTTGCAATGTAAACGCAAAAAATGTGTTCACATCACATTAGAAACCTCTAAAATTATCAAAGTTTCTCTACTATATTATTTAAAAAAAAATCTTGTATCTATCTATTTAAAAAATCGCATCAATCCGTTGCGTAATTTTAAAGATCTAAGCATACATAGGGACAGACAGAGAGCAGGAAGCGACTTTGTTTTATACTATGTAGTGATTACTAAAGCAAATCGTGGCTTGCTTACTAATTGCATTAAGTATTAAGATAGCAATAAAAACAAAAAAGTTCAAATAAAATTATATAAAACAATAATAAATAATGACAGTCACATTACGGTTTGAGCTTGGGCCTGGTAGTCGTCTCCGTCGCACTTGATTTTCTCTATGGCCAGTTGACTGTTAGTTTCTTCTGGGAGAACGGATAGCTTGTGACCTGTTCTGGGGTCGTGGCATTCGGAAGGATGTATTGTGCGGATGGGATACTTCATATCCGCAAAATCATGTGGCTCGCAAAACTCTCGATGCAGAGCTGATTCTTGGACATCCTAAGGAAGAGTATTAGTGGTATCAAATATCAATACGTTAACGAAATCAAAGTTCGTCATTCAAGCTGTCATAAGTAGCTTAACAAGTTACCTAATTGCGATTTTAGAGAAATTGAAAAGTAAATGCCACTAAAATATGAATTCAAATAGAAAATAAAACAGAGTACTCAATTTTTCGAGCAAACAAGACATAAATAAAGCTAATATTGCCAAGGCGAAAGATGAGGTGCAATAAATAGCCCATAGGTTATGCTAAATTATGGCACGATGAAAGACTAATAGAATGGTATTGCTATATGTCATGATAGCTGGCTATTACTTAACGCGTCATTTCATTGGTCATTCGTTGACGTGAGCGTTTTTGTCACGCTATATTGTTGTTATTAAGTTTTGTTATTTTTACAATTTTATAAATATATTGGTTTTTTGTGTGGGTTTATTATTTTATTAATTTTACTAAAACTATATTTAGATGAACTTGCGTGCGTTACTAAGCTCAGTGTCGGATAAATATTTCTATATTTCGGTTTTTTGCACAAAACATATTTTTTTTCCCGTATAAGTAGTTCCCGTATAAAACGTTTAATTTTAAAGTTTCTACTTATAAAATATTGCTTTTACTACATATCGAGATCTGAAAATAGACGTTAAGGAGAGAACATTAATTGTAACTGAAAATTTTAATTCGCCTAGGTACTTAATTTGACAACTTTTAGCTCTGTTCGTGTTTTAAGAATAACGTCATCGTTGAAAACATTTTAATACAATTACTTGGCTCATACCTCATAATTATAGCAGCAATTCCTGAAGTTATTCTGTGTCCAACTGAGACTATAATCATCGTGCGGCGCGTCATCACAGCTGTTGCGCAGATCACTGTCGGAATCCGAGAATTCTCGCAATGTAGGCTTGGAATAATCGCCCATCGCCTCTTGCGACGCCGCGTCAATCCGGGATTCCATGTTCAAAATCGTCAACTTGTTATTTATCACCATATTCAACGACTTCTGCCAATCTTCTAATAGATTTTTTATAGTCTCCATCTGAAAATTAAAAAAACTTATTTACAAACACGAAACTACGACGTATACTTGGACTTAATTCGTTTAGGTTTCTGTTTACATCCTAACTGATCATAAAATATAACAAAAAAATGATGAATATGTTTGTTAAGAGTGTTAAAGTTGATATGAGTGGATAATCCATAAGCAACTTGTTTCTATAGAATGAATGATTGATAGTGATATGCTTACCCTTTTCTTCAACAATGCGTGTTTTTGTGCACGTCTGAGCCGCTTTTGTTTGATAAAATGCTTCAAATATGCCACTTTGTATACATTGGTGACCTTCACAATCTTTACACGACAATCCTGCTTCATATCCATGTCGCTAAGTGAGGAGTATACGCTATTCTCGGGGGTATGGACTTCAGCTTGAGCATACTCGCCGCACTCCATTTTGTCATGTTGCCGTTCAGGTATATGTATATTTTCATGTTTCAAACCTTTTATCATCTCTAGTATAAATTCTCGATCTATAAAAACAAAATAATATACTAATATTAAAAACTAATCTCTACTTTTATACTATTATATGAATACGTTGGCTCAGTCTGTATTTATTTCAATTTTGTTTGTCTGTTGTCTTATATAACTCAAAAACGGGTTGACCAATTGCAATGAAATTTAGTATATGGTAAGAACACGTGATTGCGCAAATGATAAGGTATATATCATATATGTAAAAACCTTATAGTCCTAACTTATAAATACGAAAGTGAGTTAGTTTGTTACACTTTTACGACTACCACTCAATCGTTCATCATGAAATTTTGCATACACTTTGCCAGGGAGTATAGACTATAGAAAAGTGCATAGGGTCCCTTTTATCCAGAAAATTACTGTTCCCGAGGGATAGAAATATAACTTTTAATTGGAAGTCTTCATTAACGCGAGCGAAGCTGCGCATAAAAGCAAGTTAACTACTAAGTTTAGAACACTTGTAACTCGTTTATGGACAATAATTAATCAAAAACCATTTGTCCAATAATTTCAAAAACAAAAGTTCTTATCATCATGTATAGTGATGTTCGATTTGCAACAATATAAAGATCTAAAACCGAGGGACACGTTCCGCAATATCCGGTACCGTGGCGGAAATCACAATACAACAGCAAGTGGGATGTCAGCTGACGAAACTGTCTTGTCAGCAGGCATCTATCTCACATCTTTGCAGTTTAAATGTGAAAACATATTTTTTGCATATGAATGCAAGAGTATTTTAAAGAATATTCTACTTAATTTTGTTTATAAAAGGAGTTATAATTTGGGCGAATTTTGTAATACACTTAAAACAATCTTGCTGATCTAGGAAATCCATATCATCAATGTTGAAAATTTCCAAGACATTGAACGTACATACATGGTGCAGCGTCTTGAAAGCCGTAATGATATTGTAAATCCATACGCGTATTTATGATTCTATTCAGGGGACGTGACAGCTGCGTTACGTCCCCTGAATAGAATCGAAATAGAGTCTTTTTCTTACATACGTGTAAGACTTCTCTTCTGCTAGAGGAAATAATTAACCAATAGTTGCGTGAGGCTAAGAAAATGAAGTGATTTTATTGGCGGATTTTTTCTTTGTGCACGAATTGCACATCTTTGATGCGGATTAAATGCAAAAGATGAAAAGCAGTTTTTAGTATAACAATTGTAAGTGACCTTGTTCAGGCGTGGTATGGACGTCTACTTCGTCATTGTCGAGAGCGGCTGAACCGTCGAGGGCGTGGCGCAAAGCCTCGTCGGTCGCAATGATGTTGCGGACTCGTGCGCGCACTTTATACAGCCGGTCCGTTTCTCGATTAAGCTGTTCTGTTCGTTCTGTAAACTCTGCGTCCCTCACGCACAGTTTCGTGTTCACAATTTGAATCTATTCAAACCATGCCATTAAAAAATCTTTAATAAAAAAATATCAAGGTAATCTATATTCTGGATTATTGCGTAGGTCCATAAAATATTGTAGGTCCATAAAAATACTTATGCAATGCAAAAATACTTACTTACGCACGACACTCCCGGGAATCTCTTGAGTTTCCCAAAGGGTTCCACTGGGGACGAGTCGTGTTATAAATTTAGCCTTTTGCGGGGGCTAGGTATGTTTTACGTCCTATTTTATTTACTTGTAATTAAATTTAGTGCTAGATGGTTTACCTGAAGTTGGATGTCCTCAAGCTCCATTTGCTTCTGTTTTCTACTTTCTCTTGACGTTACGCAAATGTTGTTTAAAAACTTGTACATGTACAGTCCCGTTGGGATGTATTTCAAAATAAATACAGTCTACGAAACAAAATTATATTTAAATAAGTCTCGAGTACTGGCACTACTTTTTTTGAGACATTTAAATATTAAATTGGCTATTAAAATACCTCACCTAGCCAAGTATTGAACACGAGACAATATTATGAAAAATATTTGAAGACAAAAGTCAATATGAGTTACGACTTATAATATAACGCACGTGACAACAAACTTAATGTACACAGATATGTGCTTATAAATTTGAACGTACAATGATGACATTTTATAAAGAGATTTCATAAAAAAAAATATTCTTCAATGTATAATCTCATAAAAGAACTGTAATGATGAGATGAATCAGTTCATTTGGTATTCATTAAGTCTTTCTAAACGTATGTTTGTGCTACATTCAATATTTGGTTAATTATACGTATTCAACGAATAAACAGACGAGGCACATATTCTGAGCTTTACTTTGAATGTTAACTTAATTCTGCCCGAGATGTCAGAACAAATACTAACCACATTGAATAAGGTACACCACATGTATACAGAATATAAGAAACTAATGCAAATGTGACCAAAAGGTACTCCATAGTTATCAACAAAGTGGTGCCACAAGTATATCAGACCAGACTCGCTGCCGTTACTGAAGGCCTTACTTCCCTTGTCTTCACGCGACTCCATCGCGTGCCACACCCTAAATGCAAATAGCACAGATACTAAAACCGCAACTACCGAGAACATTTAAAAATATATCATGTACAAATTACAACTCTTATGACACATCTGAATGTATTGTAAAACAAAATTTGAAAAACCCTCAAAAATATGGCATCTAAATCGGACATTTCTAATTTTTATGAATGTCAAAAAGAGGTTCCTTTATTCTTTTTGCTTTTTAAAAACTCTATAAACTCTTTTCGAAAATAGCTTTGACTCGAAGCATGTGCATTAAAAACATTTTTGCCCTATTTCTGTATGATTGTCTTTATTTTTCTAAACAATATACAGAGCGATCTTCGTGAACTTATAATCATAACTTATTATTCGGAAATTCAAAATTCATTTTATATTGGTCAAAACTATGCTTTAAATCATAGAATTCATGTATTTTATATACATATATACTCGTGCAAGCATTAAGGACTTTCGAATTATAATTAGTATAACATTCGTCATCAGCCATCTACATTTTCTCTTTATGTTCTATTGCCTTGATCGTGAATAAAGAGATGAATGATATATGAAAGAAATAGAAGCATGAGAGGAATGTCTAATATTTCATCAAATATTTTCCAACCTAGTTTCGGAAGCCAAGAGCCCACATTGATCTAATTATGAATTAATTTCATTACTGCGAGTCGGGGCTTTAATTAATATGACTGATGAATAGCGGAATATGGTGTTGCAAATTACATTAACATAGTTTCTGATAATAAGCCGACTACCTAATGTCCTCAAATATAGTCTACACGGTTAATTTCTCTGCCGTAAAATACTGACTTTAGTTTTACTGCGAAGGCTTTGCGACGCATAAAGTTTATAGCAGAAGAAGCCCGGTTTGATATTGTAAGGTTAGGGTGAAAGTATATTGTAAGGTTGGAATGATAACAAAAAGGTGAAAAGCATTTGAAAAATACTTGGACAAACTATATTCTATCTGAATATATAATGTAAATGTGTGTGAAATAGCCATGGACAATTGGACATATTTACGAGTATCATCGGCGGCATTATTTATTTGATTTCTATTAAAAGACGTACGAGGATAGAAAAAGTACCGAAGTGCTACAGCCTACTAAATAAGAAAAGCATATGTTTTTGAAAAACAAAACTAATAGCAGATCATTTCGACACTTATTTTAGCAGTTCAAACTCGGTTCTAAAAAATTTAGGAATTCGTTGCTAGCGTTATAGTTACTTATTTAAGAAGTAAAAGTGTATGTCCTACAGGTCTTGGGTAAGGTGCCGACGATCTCGATTGACAAGACGGACGGGTGTCAGATCTATCTGTCACCGGAATCACTCGGCGTGGAGATCGTCAGCTCCAAGTCTTCGGAGATGAACGTGCTCGTGCCGAAGGGCAATGGCGATTACGTAAGTTGATTTTTATTCCACAACACTGAAATTTTGTTCTTTAACTGTCCTAATGTCGTATGTAATAAGCTGTTGGGTAAACAATAATTAGTGTTGTGGCGACAGCAATATAACGGAAATATGTACCTACTTTCCAGGAGTCTAACTCAGATCCTCTACAACATAATATTATATCTAATATTTCGTAACTTTTTGGAAACACCTAAAACAATTATTGTTATGGAAAAATTGATATGGAAATAAAATACACAAAGTAAAAAGAATAGTTGTCTTAGAAGTCGTACTTGTTGTTGAGCTGAAATGCTTACAATAGTTTTCTAGTTAGTTACATAGTCTTGTTGATAAAACTTGACCCAATGTGCTATTTCCACATCGCTTAATTGAGGCTTTATATTTAAAATTCTTTAAGCTGTTCTATGGAATGATGAGTGGAGACGACATTTAATGTTCTTTCGCTCATTTTCAGTCTGAGCACAGAGTGTATGTTTTAAAAGTGTGAAAGCTGCTATCGTGTTTGATTTAGTTTTTATCTTTTTATATCTTTACTTAAACGTGATAGTTAATTTACATATTTGAAAATATACTTTGAAAGCTCTGCTTCATACTCTATCAGTGGCAGATATGCATGTAATCTCACAGAAAAGTTATTTTAAATTTAATAAACTGCCTATAATAATAAGAAACAAGTTTGACAGAGTTCGTGGGTCATTCTACATAATAATAAAATAAGAAATATATTACCACTCACTAGTTATATATTCAGTCCAATTTTATAATAAGTGTACCTTCTTTGTTTGGCAGTAATTAGTTAATATGAGTGTTTCAGTGAATCACATATTAGAAGAAGTGGCCTTTTTCTTAAAATTATTGAGAATTGGAGTAAGATAGATACGTAAATTAGTAGGTTACTAGTAAAATTATTAAATTATCAAAACCTATCTTGGTCACTTTTTTATGTTGTGATTTTTATGTTAATTTACCTCTACTATTCCACAGGCCACAGACAGGACACAGGCCACAGGCCTCTTCCCTACTGCACCAATGATTTGGTATTAATTAAGTTTCTTTGTTGCAGTCTGAATATCCTATTCCGGAGCAGTTCAAGACGGTGTTGAATAAAGGCGCAGGGCTGGTCACTACGCCTGTTGAAAACAAGGGCTAAATCAGTCTCTTTCCCCCCACCCGGGAACACACTTTCGCTTAGATAGTTCTTTTTAACCCTATGAATATCTTGATCGTCTTCAAGTCTACTTTTAAGCAAGCTGTAATATTAGCAGCTTATACTTCTGTAATCGAAGTGAAAATTAAGATTTCCAATTTAGCGGAGACGTACGACATCTTCATTGGAGTATGTGCTCATCTATTCCACGCGAACGTATCAACGAGAATAATATGAATCGTTTAACTAGAATCCTCCAGATCTCTTTCCATCTTTCACTCGAAATCATACGATTGCGTGGAATAAATGAGCTCTTAGACTTTATTCGTAACGAGGCGAGTATTTTTTAAATTAATGAAAATATATTTTGCACGGTCTAGATCAATATTAGTTCACTAGCTGCGACTCGCCTCGCGTATCTCGTTGAAGCACAATGATCGTTTGGTCACGGTAAGTGACATGTTCTCGGGTTCAAAGAGTTCTCTTAATTTCTGCTCATTAAGCTCTATAGTATTTAAATAAAAATGTAACTAATATGACGTAGAGATAACTACTGTAACTTGTGTATTTACTGGCCTTTAAATTGATATGTAAAGATGTTCCTTACATTCAAGTTTTTTTTTGAGATTTTAATTTTTGACGTTCAGATGATTGTGCAAGGTCTGGAGTACCATAAGGTACAGGATTAGTTAAGTTAGTTGTAAGGCGTGTGATTGTCTCAATTTGTAAAACGATTGCTTTCTCGACTATCGCTGTCAAATGTTATATGTGATTCAAAAACCCCTTTGTCGTTTGGACAAGCTTTTCTATCTAACTCGTTTCTCAGACTAACAAACCATTAATTTTATCCAAGCCAGCGTTAATTTGTTATTGATAATATTACATTCTTAAATTACGGTAAATGTCTTTTTATTGATTCAAAGTATTTATAAGTCAAGAATGTTATTTTATATTCCAATAATTGTAATATTATTCGTGACGTCTCTCATGAGCATTGTAATGATTATTTATTATATGCTACTTTTATTTTGATAAATGTAATATTGTATTTCAAATTTGCCTTTTGTTAATTTATTTGTCGAAATATTAAAGTAAATTTTAAGAATGATGATTGTTGTTTATTTTTCCTATGCTTATTCATCGCAGATTGATGTCTTTTATTATAATTTGTCATTGGGATAAGTATAAAAAAAGAACAAATTCAGTGTTATTTTTTTATTCAATATTTCTTAACATGGTTAACATCGTCCATTCGAAAATATTAAGATGTTATTAAAATTCAAACGGAAAAGGTCAGCCATGGATTCTCAATAAATAGATTTCGATAAGAACAAAAATGCAGTGACGACAGTTTTCTAGGCGTTAAATCTATATTTACAAACCCCAGATACTGCATAATATGGCAAAATTCCAAAAAAGATTATATAATTTTTTTTTATTACATTAGTAAGTTGTTTTGGAAAATATTTTCTTATGGATATTTCGAATAATGTACTCGAGGCTCGAATCTTAATTCTACTTACAAAATATCAGTCGGATTCATTTTTTTAGTCTACGACATATACTGGCTATTAAGTAGCTTGCATATCCGTTGCATTAATCTGGGTTATGCGCCTTTTTGTTGTGAAGCGTGTTGTCGCACTGCCATTCGTCGCTGCCGTCGGAACATTCAAGAAATCCGTTGCACACGCTCGAAGGAGAGAGACACTCTCCCAATGGGCACCGGTATCCCTTACAAGTGTCTATTCTTGACGCTCTCCTGTTTTCTGCAGCTTCCAGATCTGCGTAGAAGTCTTCATCTTCGTATTCACCGCTATCGACACGCGTGTGGTTCTTGCGAGGAGTGTGAGCAGCTATCACGGTGTCGATCCATTCGATATAGTTTGACACCTTGGTATAGACGCCGGGTCGATTAGCGCGCGCGCACCCATATCCGTTGCTGGTTACCCCGTAAATGTACCACCGGTCAGATTCCTGGAACAAATGAATATGGCTCAATTGTAGATCCGATCACACTTGGAAGAATACCAAAATGCAAAAGATATATTTTGTAAAAATACTTCAAGCGACGACTTTATTCTACGACATTACTGCAGGCGTCCAAGGGTAGAAGAATGGATGTCACCCTAGTTTGCGAATCTTGTAAGTAATTTTAGATTATGCCCATCAATATGTCCCCAACCGTGTTAATAGAAGATAATGACCTGGCACATTAGCGGGCCACCCGAGTCGCCGAGGCAGGCGTCGCGTCCGCCCCTTTCATAGCCTGCGCAAAACATGTCCTCGGTGATGCGGTACAGCGGCAGCAGTCGCGTGCGCCGCCGGCACTCCGCCGTCGAGATCACGGGCAGCTCTACCTCTTGAAGGGTGTCCGCTGGTCATTATTGGAAAAGAGAGTTAAAGTGTATCGTGTTCAAAAAAGATAAAAATCTTGAGATATATTTAAATATGCTAAAGATTTTGATACTTCTATGCAAATATATTTAAGGCTCAAAGTACGGTACACCCCACTGTCACCATTGTTTTTTTTTATGGAGATAGTGGGAATCCTGTTTCAATCGATTATGTTCCCACTTTCTCCATTAGTTATTTTGCATAATAACGAATGACTAATTATTTCGATAATTTTGTTGTCTTATGATAACTTAGTAGCGAAGTGGTGTATGACGTGTTAACCTTATGACTCAAAATAGTTAATATAGTCTATTTAGAGTTATGTATTTATATGTGGCTGTAAAGTAATTATGAGTTATAAACGATGACATTTATTTGTCGGTCAGTTTCATAATTATAAATAGATGAAAGGGATTTTTTTATTAGACAGGGGTTTTAATACACTACACATTCAATTTACAATAAAAACTCAATTTTAGAGATATAACAAATGGAAGGGAAGCAAGTGTAAAGGTTCTGTTATAATCTCCGGAATCGTGTGACATATATATTTTTCATGGATACAGATTGCAATTTTGATACATATTTTATATTCTGTATGATATTTTTGTTGTTGACCTAACAATGACTTGAAAGGGGAAATAACTAAATTGCCATAGCTGGAAATTACCATGGGATCTTTTACAACTGGGATGACTGATAAATAGGCATGAGAACGTTATACCAAAACGTAACTAAAAACAGTTTTAAGTTTCATACCGAAACGTAACGCTACCGCAAAACATAAAACCGTTTTCCTCATAACCAACGCAGTGCAACCAAAACTGAAAACCACGCTGCCACGAACGGCTAAATGCGCCAAAAGAGTGAAAAAGCAAATAATATAAATGATCAGATTATCAAAGTAATTAGAACCTAAAATTATTGTAAATATGACGATTTTTAAATGCGCCAGAAAAGTTTATAAGTTCTCATTTATTCACATTTCATTAAAAAATACTAATTCATACATTTAAGTTTTAACAAACTAGTCCTAAGCCTAGTAAAAGCATGAAGGCATATCGTCATAACCATAATTACGTAAAACTAAAACAAAAACTTGCGTTACGCAACAGCGTTTGCGTTTTCATTCGGTTTGCAGTAGCCAAACCATCTCGTCAACAGCGGTAGCGATAACCAAAACTGAAAACCGTTTTTAAAACGTTTTGGGAACTTCAAAACCGTTACGTAATGGTTTAAAAATAATACCAAAAACGTCCATCTCTACTGATAAATGATGATAACTCTTATAGTTTGACCCGTGTTCTATTAATATTGACTCTCTATCAATTCCCAAGAAATATCTATAGTATAGTTTGTCACCCTCTAGTGACCGTTTAGTTGTCCCTAGCTCGCGACGGGACAGTGACAACCAGCAATAGGCACGTGGTCCTCAGTAGGGCTTGTTTAATCAGATTATAATACGAGTAGTGGTACAAGATGAAACTATAGTGAATACATCACAGCAACACGGTGTAATCACGGATAAATTTATTCTAAATAAGAACTCACGGAAGACTCTTTCGTGTTCGTATAGTTGTCCCCAGCCAACGACGGTGCAGTGTCTTCCAGCTGGTGGCTGTGTCCGCGGTGGAGGCAAACAAGCGGGCCGCAGGCGGGCGTGTAACGACAATGGATCCACTCGCAGTAACGCGATGTCGTTACGGAAACCGCGCGGCGCATACCGCGGGTGCACCACTACTTGCCGAACCCGGGCAACCCGCTCCCACGGCCCACGCGGCCACGCACCCCGACGTAGTGCACCTAACCGTGCCACCCAATGCGCTTCTGTCGCCCTGATAAGTAGAAAAATAATGTTAGGTGACAAAATAGTTCCAACCAAATATCCATGGTCATCGACAAACGATTATTTTATCAAGCGAAAATGTTCATCAACAGTGAAAACTGCTTCAAGTAAGTTTTCTTTGATAATTTTGTCATTAGCATCACAGTATTATTCATAAAGACGTAATCGCTCTTTTGCAGTTATTCTGCTTAATATACAGAAAATGTATAGGGCGCCATAAATTCGGCTACTAATTTCAGTGCCCATAATAGAAATAGTAGTAAAACTCCGGATATTACTATTAAATTGTATTATAGTTTCACAAAATACTAATACAAAAGATATTTCACTTAGGTAAGATTTAACTCAAATTGATCTGTTAGGTAAAAAAAATTGTATTGCACAAATGTGATTTGCTGCGGTTTGTTTGCGTAGAATAGAAAAAAAATAATAATTCATCATCATCAGCGTATTATTGTAACCGGGCACATGCCTTCCCAAAATACCTGAATGTGCTGTTGATAGAATTGGACGTAATGTAAAAACCAATTCCCGCAGCAGTGAAGAAAGTACGTGAGTTCCTATGTCACTTAAACGAAACCCCGATTTCAAATTAAGGGCAATATACTATAAAATTAATAAAGCATTTTGTGCACTTACTGGTAGAAGCAATGGCTGGCGGAGAGTAGCCACTGGTCGGAGATGAGCGTCGCCCCGCACTGGAAGTCGCCGTCGCGGTACAGGGCCGCCTGCCAGGGCCACGCACCTGCTGCTGCTCCGCCGCCGCCCACCACCCTGCTCCAGCGAACGCGCGCACCGCGCTCAGTTACAGCCCTACCCAAAACATCCGGCTCGCATATCGCCGCGCAGGCTGAACTAGCCACATTGACTATACTAACCATTTGGACTAATTAGACGAAAATGGGTTAGATCAGCCGCAATTGCCGAATTAGATAGTCTATATTTACCTATATAACTTAGTAAATAAATTTTCACAAGTAGGTATACTTATGAAAATAATGTTGTTTACAATGAAAGCACGACAATTAATTATTTGATAACTTGAAATTAGTTTTTATCACTTTAACATAACTTCTTTGTAATATTTGTGATTATAGTTTAGTAAATCGAAGAAAAACTAGACAGCTAGACCTTAGAAGAGTTAGATTTGTTGCAGTCCGAGATCTTTATCCCAAAACCAAATTGAATTTTTGCCCTTCTTTGAAACTTGCAATCGAAGATTCTGTAGTTGTGGTTCTATCAGTCCGTATATTTTGTCGTATTATCAAGTACACTTTCATTTATGATTGACTAGCTGACCCGGCCACGCGTTGCAGTGTTATACATTAAAATGAAACCTATCCTGTGTCCTAAGGTTGAAAAAGGAATCATCAAAACCGGTTGCGTTATTACACTGAACATGGTAACAAACACACACACAAAGTATTGTCATAATATAATTAGGATTAAAAGAAAACTAAGTTGATTGATATTTTGGCCAAATTTTATGTTGTCCCCACCTTGGTTGCTGAGCATCAGCGTGTGGCCTGATACCACAATCAAGATCCGTGCAACGCACGCGTAGCGCTCGCCGTTTGTTGCACGTAGCTCGGCGGAAAGTCAGCCTCGTGTCAGCAGCGCGCGCCTCTGCGTTGTGCCATACCTCCCAGTAACCTACAGAGCTCGTTTTGCGACCTTCTCGCGCTTCTCGGGTCCATGGAGAGTCTCTGATATTAAAAAATGGAGGTAAACGATATACTGTTAATTAAAAATAGATTAAGAGAAAGATTGATGAGGTGGCGTGAACGGAGGCTAATATATATTAGTATGATCAACCACAGTGAAGATAATTACATCGGTAAGAGCTGTTCTCTTGAATAAGAGAGAGAGAGAGAGTGAATTCAGTTAATTAAATTATTTCTTAATAGAATATAATTGTAGAATAAAATTGTAATTATTTTTACTCAAAATATTAAATTATTAACTTTTTGAAATAACTTACTGGTATGTCATAGCTCGGCAAACCGCTTTTCCTAAGTCAGGAAGTTTAAGTGAGCTGTGAGCTTGATCCACTACGTCGGCAAAACTGTCCACGCATAGCCTACCCCATTCGCCGCGTTTTCGAACCATAACAAAACCTAGAAAAGAGTAATAAAATATACGATAAAAACGAAGTTCAATATCAGCTAATTATGATTGTTTGACTTGAAATACCTTCTTCGTTATAGGGGATAACTTCGTTATCCTCTAACTCATCAGCAAGTGCAACACAGCTTTTTTCATCATCACCGAGAGGACAATCTGGGTTTCCATCACATACGCGATTTTTTCCAATACACTGTTTCGCATTTGCACAAACATATTGTCCTTCTTCACACCAATCTGAAATAGTACAGATCGAGTCGTAAACAAACAACTACTTACTACAAACCTATTGTATAATATCAATTCTACTATTTTTATTTCTTTAACTAAAACTATAAACTGTTTTGGATACTACTAGTAAATTATACTCGTACAATATCCGGACAATCTTATATGGTAGTTATGGTACAAAAAAATTGTTGATGGTGTCGCTAGTTCTTCTGGAACACTGATAACTATGGGCGTGCCCCAGGGCTCAATATTGAGTCCTTAATTTTTTCTTATTAACATTAACGACCTCCCATATTTTACAAAGAACCTTTGTGAGACCACTTAATTTCAACTGGTTTACTATTAATAATCTAAGGCTTTATTCGACTAAAACCAAATGTATAAAGTTCTCTCTACCAAATGTAAGACAGGTGAATACGCGAACGTGAATGGCGAAGCAGTAGAATACGTAGAATCTACAAAATTCTTGAGTGTAACTTTAGATGCGAGATAACAGTGGGATCACCATATTGATGCCCTGTCAAAAAGACTTAGTTCCACCATGTATGCCGTTGTTCTCGGTACAAGGTCTACTGTCGTAAGACGTACAAAGTCATGGCATAGTTGTTGATTAAAAGCTCATATTGAATAAAAAGCATTCTGTCTTTATCTATTTATATTTTAAAAAAAGTCGCTATGGCCGGCCATTTATTTCGCAATAAAAAATCGCATTGCCGTGTGTCCTTGGCTAAACTCTAAGTCGTGCTAAACTCTACTCTATTACGTGCAATGCAATGTGAACTAAACATAAACTTCACAAATCTTACACTCATATAGTTAAAATCATGCAAAAAGTGAAATGCCCTAATTAAATTCTACTATGTGTGGATTGCCATGTGGACTACTATTATCAGTCCCTATAGATATAGAATCATATTTAGCGTTTGGTTACCGCATTTATTTTCGTCCGTATAGTCCCAGCAATCTACGATGCCGTCGCATATCTTGGATTGTGAGAACTCTGCCTTCAAATAATCAGCACAAGTACAAGCGCGCTCGTCTTCTCCACCAGGACAATCCAACAGGCGATTACATCGGGAGGTTAGCGGCAAACAAGCACCAGACGAGCACCGAAATGATGTTTCATTGTTACATTGTTCTGTACGGAAAAATATTCTGATTCAATAAACAAAAATAAAAATAATAATTCAAAGTAATAAGGTTCTTCTTACCTTCTTTAACGATTTCTTTACCAAAATCTTTATCTTTTACGGGTTTATTAGAGTAACTAGGTTTACTGTATATTTTTTCTGGTTTGTCTAGGCCGTTTTCATCATGTTTAGAAGGTAGAACTTTGTTATAAGTTTTCGTAAGTATTGTGAAGCCTGCCTGGTTCAGTGTATAGCTAGATGGGATGGCTTTTGTAGATATGACTCCTCCAGGCGACCGAAATAAAGTGCTGTTATTCGAATCCGATATCGTTGCAAGGGTTGCTAGTTGTTTAAGTTTATCAATTGTTAACGTTTTTGATTCGTTGTATGGGATTTCCAGTACAACATCTGGTTCCAAAGCAAGCTCGTACGCAGGCAAACTCTGCGTCTTATTTGACTGTTTGCTGCTAACGCTGCCAGATACGTGATAAGATACTCTGTAGGTGCCTTCTGGTACATTCGTTACCTGAATATTGTTTGAATCATCTGTGTTTAAATCTTGGCTTGTTTTAGGTAGTCGACTCTTACCGGGACCAATATCAGATGTTACTCTCATACTATCTGAAACTGTTGTTATCATGTCTTCATCGTCCTTCTCCGCATCAAATCTTGAAGAGGATGTAATAATTTCTGGTTCACCAAATTCAGCAACTTGTACCATTTGTGCATAGTGTTCAGTACTAAGGTCATGAATTATTTTTTGTGTGTTCGGATCGTTATGAAAAAAGCTTCGCAGGGACTCCTTTGAAGTTTGTGCTTCAGCTTTTATTTTTGGTCGCGGTCTAAGTCGATTTCCACTCAAGTTAGATTTAGCCGGCAGTAATGTGATAACGTTAGTCGTAGTAGCTTGGATTTCTTCATCGAGAACCACTTCCACAGAACCTGTCATTTTGTTGGTGCTATGCCGTTCTTCAGTTGTTTCAGTACTTTCTGTGTGTTTTAAGGGTTTCTCCGTAGTATTGAGAGAATATTTTTTGATAATATCCGTTAAGTTTCTTAAAATTGATACTTTATTTGTAAATCTTGGTGTTGTGTTAGGAAACAATGCATCGTTTTTTGTTATTATTGCCTGCAATGTATCATTGTAATACTTCTCTGGTGACATTTTATTAATAGTATCATTATCGTTGGTAGATGTATTAACTAGTTCCCAAGTATGAAGAGGACCACTTGTAGTGGGAATAATAGAAACTTTGTTATTAGGACGCTTAGTTGAATTTTCTTTAGTGTTATTTTTATTGGATTGTTCAACAAGACTTGTACTGTGATTGTAAAGTTCTGCTTCTATTTCCGATTTAATTGATGTAGTAGCAAAGGTAGAGCTTCTCGTACTCGCTGAGGTACTTATTGCTGGAGTGGTTGTTGTTGTCGAATTTGTCGTAGTTGTTGACGTAGTTGTCGTTTTCGTAATGATCGGTTTTTTAATAATTGAAGCTCCATCAAATGCAATTTTTTCAGTGCTAGTATCTTGTTGCGCCACATTAACAATAACTGAAGTAATTTTATCCTTTGGTGGTCTTTGTATCGGTTTGCCGTCATCTTCGTCATCGAAATGAATTTCTGGCTGAACTTCAACTACAGAACTGATTTTATCTACAGGAATTGGATGAGGTTTTACGTAACCAGATCCTAAGGTCTCCATATTTTTAAACGGCGGAGCATACGTAGGAAGTGTAAAACTTGTGTAAACAGGACTTGGCACGTAGACTTCTGCCCCCAAATCAGGGTCTACATTATAAACCATTGCTGGTTTACGCGTAGTTTTATCTCTATTATTTATGGGATTTGTTGATGTTAACACACTTTCTAAAATAGACGCATCATCTACAACCTCAGCTACGCCCATTCGATCTTCTGCATTAAGATCACTCGGAACTTCTTTTACCACTGGTGGAGATTTGCTCGTTACTTCATAGTATGGCCTTGTTATAGGTCTCCATGGCTCATTGTCAATTACATGTGGAACAGTAAAGAGCGTATCAATTTTTGGCAAATCTTTATAATGATTGTCATTGGTAAGTAGATCAAGTAATATCTGTGATACATTATTTGAGGTTGTGTGTAGACTGCTATTTGTTGTAGATATAGGTGTAATAGTTGTTAATATAGGAGATGCCAATGTCGATTTTATTAAGTCCTCTTCTTTTAGCGTGGGTTCTGTCTTAGTTTTTACGTTCAAGGTAGATGTAATTGTGAATGGTCGACTTTTCGGTGTCGATGTGGGAGTTTTCTTTGTAGTAGATGTTTTTGTTGTAGGAGCTTTAAATGTTGAAGATTTTGTCACAGAAGCTTTTGTCGTTGTGCTAGTTTTTATAGATGAAACTGGTTTATGACTAGCTCTTAAGGGATTGGATGCCTTCTTATTTTCCGTGATATCTGCCTCCGTTTTTGTTATTTGAAATGTACCTTGTACTACTGGAATATTTTCAATATCTATTTCAGGTTCGTTATTGTCTTCTGTCTTACCTGATTGATTTGGTTTAACGGTAGTCTTTCTTACAACACCAACACGTGTTTGAAGAGTTTTATCTTTTGTATTTTGAGGTGATAAAGTCTTTGGATAATTCGCAGCCATACTTTCATTCATTGCTTCTTTAACATATGATTCTGAATGAAAAGTATGCT
The DNA here is from genome assembly GCA_927399485.1 of Calamotropha paludella. Taxonomy (NCBI): domain Eukaryota; kingdom Metazoa; phylum Arthropoda; class Insecta; order Lepidoptera; family Crambidae; genus Calamotropha; species Calamotropha paludella. Next base: position 13,146,074 of record OV656804.1, on the reverse strand, counting down.
CTAGATCTCGCTTTATCACTATGCTCGACGTGTCTACTTTTATTGTTGGTCCAAAAGCAGGATGCTTTGACAGTAAATCTTGCACTAAAATATTCTTTAGTGTTTCTTCTATATTCGCTACAGTGCTGAAAAAATAAGTATATTTATTTTTATTGATTGTTTATATATAAAGTACACTTAACAAAGGAGTATAAGAAGTAAAAGCACCTCGGTATTTTTCTTCTATCCAAATAAAGTCTGAAGTGGACATCGAGTCGCCTGTCACCGAAGCCCGTCACGAAGGCTCCCGCAAAGGCTTGCCTGAGCAGCGAAGGGCCGTTGAAAACCTGCCTGAGCGCTGTACCGTAGCGGCGCGCTCGTTCCCTCCATGCAGGGCTGTTGGGTGCTCCGCCGTACACGTCCCCACGGGTCACCCGGAAGGACCCTTCAAATGTCATCATTGCTGAAAATAATAGATGAAAATACATCCTTTAGTGAAATATCTTACTAATATTATAAATCGGAAAGTGAGTTTGTTTGTTTGTTTGTTTGTTCCGCTTTCACGCCGTAACTACTGAACCGATTGCTTTGAAATTTTGCAGACGTAAAGATAAAAGTCCGGATTAAATAATAGGGTACTTTTTATCCTGGAAAAAATGATATTCCCGAGGAAAAACAAAAATATTGTTTGCTTGATGGATGGATTGTAGATGGCGCTGCGTGTCGTTTAAAACAACGTAAAATATTGCAAACGAATATAAAAATGTAAATATAGTAGCTAAATGATACGACAATGAATCCCCGAAAATTAGGAATTCCCGAGGGATGACGTACAATTTGTTTTATCGTCTAAACTGTTTTTTTTTAAATCTACTTATATGTTGCAAACGAATATAAAAATGTAAATATTGAAACTAAATGATATGAAAATGAATCCTCGAAAATGAGGAATTCTCGAGGGATGACGTACAATTTGTTTTATCATCTAAATTGTTTTTTTACATCTACTTATCCTGAAATCACTCAAGTCAACGAGTTACTAATTGGTATAAGTATTAGTTACGTTATTTAGTTCTTGAGGTATGCGATAGATGGCGCTGGGTGTTTTTTAAAACATGGTAACGATGTGTTTTTTTAAATAAGAAGTGGAATGATAGCTTGGAAAAACATTGTTTTTCGCATGGTCAGCTCTATGTAGCGTGTTCCCGGGTTTCCAGTGCCCAAAATCTGCATGTTTTTGCTCCACAAGGGAAAACATATAATATAGTGTACCATTCAGTTTTGGTTTAACAACTAATTGTATCCAGCGTTACATCGCGCTTCTTAGATTTTTCCGTATGAATGAGAAGTTTTCTTATAGTTGTGCTTTATACCGCAATATAACCGAATTCCACGCGGGCGAAGCCGCGGGCGGAAAGCTAGTATACAATAAAACTTGGCTAAGCAAAATGTATTAAAACTGCATGTTTCTCGTAGAGTACCCAAGTCTGTTTGTTAATTGGAATATTCAATAACGCATATTTGATACGAAAAAAGCCCTAAAATGGGACTATTATTTTGGGATTTTGTAGAACACGTTATAAAATAAGTAGCTATGCAAATAAAAGAAATATATTCTAAAGTATAGGAAGCACTATTTCATGGTTGAAGAATAAGATTGAATATACACTCGGCGTTATAAAAATCGCACTTCTTAAATAATATTTTTGATACCTATTTTTCCCTTATTAATTAATAACTATTATTTAATGAAACATATAATTCATTATGTTTCTGCAGACCAGGTATTAAAAAAAAAATCCAAATGTCTAAAAATCATTTGAACAACAAAAAATTAAACTTAATCTGAAACCTAGTGTTAGGAATCTTTCTTGCCATCATCACTTTGCCACGCCTTTATACTGATTATAAGTACATAGCCTAAGTCACTTCTTATAAAATCAGCTCAAAATTGGTCCAGCCATAAAAAAACAAGCTGGAATACGGTATATACATACTTTCATATACATTCATATTAGTTTGACATTGCAAGCAGACATTTTAATTTTATTTGTATAGATTTGACGTAGACTGTACCTATATGTATAAATAAATAATAGTAATAGACACATACGTTCTCCGTTGTCCGGCCTTAAAGCACCCATGTAAAATGCCAGCGCGGCTACTGCCAGCACAGCGAAGGCTGCCAACAGCGCACCGCCCACCAGCGCGGCGGAACATAGTCCTCCACTCCTCCCACTGCCGCTGCCCGCTCTCGGATATCCTCCGCCCGCGAAGCGGTATTCACTCTACAGAGAAAGAAAAAACAATATTAAGAAAGCTATTTAAAGAAAGTCAGCATCAGGTTGGAGTTTTCTAGCTATTTACGTAATGTATTCCCAAAACATCATAGTATGGCGTGGTAAATCTTTAGAGTTGGGAACACCCGTGTTATGCGCTTGTTATTACATGCGTTCATAGCCTTTTGTTTACTATCAGGCTGACAGTATGCTTGAACATTACTTAATGCGCCTGTATGCTTGAGGTCCATGTAAAAACAACGTTGCTTCTGGACTTTGGATAAATGTAAACAAAAATAAGGGTAAAAAAATAACTCCGCCAATATGACATCAAAATTTCTACTCTGAATTCTAGTTTGGTTTGGTACAATTTAAAGGTAATTTTTAATCATTTTGGATAACTATTTGATTTTTAATACTTCATCTTTTAATTGGAATAAAGATTTACACACAGTCTCGTATAATTTTTAACGTCTTATAAATCGATGAACGCCGGCTGCACGCACGAAAAAGCAGGACTTATTGTCACGTTCCATCATTGTAACGTTCCGCCTGTGCCGAGCATGCAAGCAAGAGCGCGGAATAACCGATAAAAGGCACGAGCGGCCTAAGCGTTCGGCTTGTGACGCATCTATCTCTCTTGCACTCCATCGGCCGATGCGTCCGAGTAGAAGAGAGACAGGCAGGCTACACGTGAACTGTTTTGTAAACTGTTTATAAAGTCAAGTGAAAAGTTCATGTGGCTTCCATGACGGCACTGGAAGCAATACTGAATCTCACACCGCTCCATTTCTATATCAAACAGGAAGCGGCAAAAAAGATTTAAAAAAGTAAACCACCTCAACGGCCTACTGAAGGATCCGCTGGACACTCCGCTTCTCGAAGCTACCTGCGATAAAATAAAGCCGACCTTCATTTTCGACAAGAAATACAGAATCCATCTCAATGAGGATAATAACCCTGAGGCAACACACAGGGCTCTCATGATATTCACTGACGAATCCAAAACCAAATTGAGGATCGGCGCGGGAGTTTTCTCAGAGGACCTGAACCTGCAAAACACTCTCTTCCAAGCAGAGTGTATGGGCATCATAATGGCAGCAAAGACGATATCAGCACGGGAGGTAAAGGATTGTAATATTAGAATTCTCTTCTGTCGTATGTAGGTTCTACATACTGCGTAACTATCGAGTCACGTCCAGCCTGCTCCATGAATGACACCTAAACCTAAATGCAGTAGGGGCATACAATGAGGTAACTATCCAAAGGATCAAAGGCCATAGTGGGTTACGAGGTAACGAGGCAGCTGACCAGTGGGCACGGAGGGCATCTGACACGGTGTTAATGGGCCCAGAATCCGTCATCCTCATTTTGATCAGCTGGTTCAATAATTGAATTCGTGAAAACACATTAAAACTGCATCAGGAACAATGGAATTCTCTGGACGCGTGTAGACAAGCTAAACTCCTACTACCGCGGGTGGATGCACGAGTCTCCAATTCAATTTTACAGCTAAGTAAACTAGAACTACGCCAGATAACAGGCGCCATTACTATTCAAGGCAATTTTAACAGCCACCTCGTTTATTTAGGTATCACCGAAAACCCTCTATGCTGAGGATGCATGGAAGCTGAAGAAACAGCCACCCATGTCATAATGGAATGTGAAGGAGTGGCCCTCTATTGGGCGAAGCATCTCGGTTCGCTGGGCAGTCTCCGAGAGGTTTTCACCAAGGTGAAGGCGTTTGGAGCCGGAATAAACTGTGGACATAGATAATTTATTATCCCGTTAAAAGAAAATGCTTTCGTGGTGTCGATAGATCTATTTTTGGGAACGCTCCCTTGAGGTACCTAAGAGATATTTAAATGCTTTCTAAAAACAAGTTGTAGAATTCAAAAAGGTTTATAAAAAAGCTCGCGAAGACATTATCTATAGGTTAACGTTAAGTTTAATACAGAATTAATGAAATATGAAAGGACTAAAATTTATATTTAAGTTTAATCTCTCACGGGGAATTTAAGTAAGTAGGTATCCTTAACTTCTTATTAATGTAAATTTACGTAATATGTATTATGGAGTATTTTTTCGTTTTAGTTACAGGTTAAAATATTTAACATCAGAACTTTATATATATGTATTTCTATAATTAATAGAGTTCGGCATTTGCCGGACAGTGCTTTCATGTCCCAGGTGAATTTAGATTGACGAATGGTCTTAAAGGATAAACTGAAACCGCTTTATACAAAGACCATTGCCATCAATCGTGTGAGTATGATAGCGTCAAGACATCTATAACTCGTTGGTAATTTTTGCGCAGCGCTGGGATCAAGAATTTGTGGGATGAGAATCGCCTGCGGTAAGCTATCTGTCTACACTCACGTCACATCAAGATTTTGAAGAGAAAATGTTATAGTACATTTACACCGTTTATCATAAGACATTGACGTTGAAACTTGCCTATTACCGGATTGAGAAGAAATAAATAGGGAACATATTATCTATACTTATGTTATGAAAAGTAATTTGGTTTCTGTGCAGAAGTTAATCTCTGGAACCGCTGAATCTTTTTGAAATATAATATTTGAATTTTTTGATATATATTTTTTTACATATACATCAATTGGCTTATTCCAAAGTAAGCACTGTAAAGCTTGTATTATGAATACTAGAGTAACGGATAGACATATTAATAATAATAATAATAATTAATATTATTGAGTAATATTTATTTATAAATAAATACCCATGATTCGGTTACAATTACTCGTATTCAGCATACAAACATTTGCCCCTTCCGGGACTCGAACCACGGAACCGTCGGTGCAAAAGTCACTACCGTTGCACCAAACGTACGTCAATTTGTGACATAAAAGAAAAATGTTTAAATAAATAAAAAGTAACAATCTATTTATCGTGTACCGATAAAACAAAATGAAAAGTAAAACAACAATTTGTTTAAAGTCTTTCTATCTGAAATGTCATGGGTGTTTATATATATTTCTATGAATATTACATATCTATGTATCATATATATATGTCTATCTTTTAGCCTAGTATCAATAACACAAGCCCTACTGTGCTTACTTTGGGCTAGGCTAATTGGTGTGAATGTAAGAAATATTTATTTATTTATTTAAAAATAGGAGTGCCATAATTTTTATGTCTACTTATCATAGTTATGAAAGAAAAATTACAGTTATGTTTAATAAATCAATTTTATAAAAAAAGTTGAAGTCAAGTCGAACAGGGCCATACCGGAGGTTCATTGCTTAACTAATATCCACAAAGTAGAAATATATATTTTGCTACCGCCTCTTGGACAAACAGTTTTTTTCTGAAATATAGAAAGAAAGTTATGAAGAATAGTTCGAGGTAAAATATGAGATTTGTGCTCGGCCGGCCTGGGACATATATTTGAATGTGGCTTTATGTGCGGTCATCGGTGACCGACATTGCTTGAACGGAACGACTAAATGTCGATCAAACTATGTCCAACATACTCCAGATGTAAAAAGTTAATATTTTATGGGATGTTTATCATGTTAACCCGTGCGAAGTTTGTCGGGTGGAGTGCTAGTAATAAATTTACATTACTAGTACAAGAAGCGTGCTCCTATTTTTATTGCATTACATAATTTTGTCAACATCAATAATTTATTGCTTATTGTTAAAAAACCTATAAACTTAAGTTCTGTTACACACTTATGAATAATGTTTTTATTCGAAATATATATATATATCGTATATTGGACGCACGTAATGAAGTTGGAAAGTAAGTAATAAAGAAAGTTTACCAAAAATAATTGATAGGAACCAACTTAACTCTTTAAGTGTGGTATTGGTTCAATCAGCGATGGCCTGAGTGACTCCAAATCCTGGTAAGGGTTTACCCTCCAAATAATACCCGTATCTTGCTATTTATATATTTTGAATCTGTAGTGGAGGTGCCTTGGCGTATCGATGTAATGAGGAGTGATTTAATAATAAAAGAAACAAAATACTTTTTTTTAGTTTTGAGGAATCTTAATAAAATCTCGGTTGTTGAGTGACCGTAGTGATGCAACACAATAACGACGACCTTGCCTTTCGATTTAATATTCCTTCATCTATACTTAAGATACACTATTGGGTTGAATATAGCATATTATTTATCTCGGAATGCCTCTGAACTAGAAACACGCGGATAAAAGATAAAACTAGCGTATAATAAATAAATAATATTCGTAACAATCACACCAATTAGCCTAGCCCAAAGTAAGCACTATAAGTCTTATGTTATGAATCTAGTGTAACGGATATACATATATATATATATACATTCATCATACATAGATGAATATTTATAGAGATATATATAAATACCCATGACTAGGTACAAATGCTCATATTCATAACAACAACTGGATTCGAACCCGGGACTGTCGGTGCAAAAGGCAGGATCACTACTGTTGCACTAAACGGTCATCAATAATAAATGTGCAAAGTAAGTTTTAAATTGAGCAGGTATTTAGGCCTTACACATTTGCGTCCGTCCGTTGAAATCCAATGTGTGTGTAAAGAGCTTTTCATTTCTACTGATTCAGTTATTCCTTTCTTATGCGTTCCCCCAATTTTTGATGGGATGGAACAAAATTTATTTAATTTAAGATGGAAATTCTTTAATCTAAGTTCGTAATTGACGTTGTTTAAGAACTTTAAAACGATCATAAACTAAATTAATGCTGCCAACCCTTTTGAAAATTTCGCCAATTTGTATAGACAAGTAATCCAGGGGCTTAACCTTAGTTATACCGCTACCAACTTACGACTTTCAGTTAACGAAGTTTGAGGCTTCATAATTATAAGAAGGAGCTAAATAAAAACTTATTACTTAATTCCGTTTGCCAATATTTATGACAGCAAATCAACCGTCTAAAAATCTACTACAATATATTTATTTGTATTTTAATGGCTAAGCTAATTTGCTTTTTTTTTTCAATTTAAATATTTCTATAATCTACCATGCAGAAATACGTATTAATAAATTCACCTCTAAACTATTTAATAAAAGGACCCACTGACTTTAATCTCTTCACAATGTCTTAAAGACCAAAACTGGATTCGACAAAACAACGTATGTAATAGATTTCTATGTTATTATAGTTTGATCTCTATTATAAAGGGTTTAACGTGGAACATTCTTGCGGGATTATTTTTGTTGTAAAGTTGTAAATGCGACCATAGCGCATACTGTATCGAAATTCAGTTTCATCTCTGTCGGACCCTGATTTTATGATGACAATTTCTTTCGAATTTTAAATGATAATACCCATTTGTCAAAAGTATTTAATAAATGAATAAATATCGGATAACACACTAATTATTTAGTTTTAAACTAACCAGACCTTGTACTATCAATCCTATATAACGAATATAATAATTAAATAAGTACAAACAAATGCATCTGATCACCATAGAAACATATGCAGACGCATTGTAAATATCTGGCAAATAAGGTTTTTAATTACTGAAAAATCAATATTCGTTCAGGTATACATAGTTTAATACTAAGGTGGTGGCTGCTACAAGAGACCCACCGGACCTCGACGGGTGTCTATCCTGTACATTAAGGAGCTTTTATAATTATTAATGAATGCCCATTAAATATAATTTTGGTTCCCATCTAATCGCGCAAAATATAAACCATATGATAAAACTGAAAAAGGTAGCCGAAATAGATGACGATTTTCTGCCAAAGAAGCCTCAAGCGAAAAATGTGTGAATATTAATATTTTAGGGTTAATGAAACACCATTTATGAATGCGCATACGAAAAGCTGAAAATAACAAAATGTCCTAGTCTGTTAGCAAATAAAATAAAAATTTCTAGGTTTTATATTCAGAACTACACAATGCAAGTTGTAATATTTTAATCCTGTTCCTAGTATAGCAAACAACATGTAATCATCGTATATGGTATTTACCTACAGATCATGACCTTTGACTCACAATGCAAAACTAAAAGTATAAAATCATGATAGCAATAAAAAAAGTTAGAGTTTAAAAAATCAAGATTAAAATAAATAGTGAAACACAAGAAAAATTTTTTGTAGGTCCCACCGAGATTTGAACTCGGATCGTTGGATTCAAAGTCCAAAGTGCTAACCATTACACCATGGGACCGCGACACTAGCGCCATAAAATTGCGTGTCTAGTACAGCTCTGAATGCGTTATTAGTTACAGTCAAGTTATAGTCTATAAACGTAAGCCTGTCAGTATAGTACACTGTTTCTTTTGTTTTTACCAGCAACTCTGGCTATGTTTTCTTTATTACAGCATGTTGACAGTTTTAATTTGTATTTACAACAGTAAATAACATTTTATTGTTTTACGAAGAAGTTATACTTGAGGAGAACAGAGTTTTGCTCACTTTATATTAGGATAGCGATTGTAGTTTTATTAACCAATTTAATTATGATGACGTATGCTTAACTACTGGCAAAAAACATACGGTATATTAATATATTTAAGTATATAGAAATAAAAAATTACCAGTATTAATAACATCTGGTTTTATGCGGTACGAATCAAATGCAATCTTTCATTATCTAATGTTATAAGACAGCATAATGGCATAATTATAAAGAGATCAGTCAGCTTTGCCGAAAATCAAAGCTGTCTTTTGTTCGCATACCATGGCGAAACGTAAAATTACAAACTCATGTAAAATTACAAGAGAACTGTATGCTTTACCACATAAGCGTCGCCACTCGGCGAGCCTCTTAGTAATTAAAAGCATTTCTTATTTATTTAGCAAATGCTCTGTTATCCGTTCGTCGTGTAATTAGCCGTCACTAAATGGTGGGTACCGTGTAGTGAGAACCTCGAACCCTGCCAAACTGCATTACACTGCCTTATGGCCACCAACACAGATCACCGAAATACCAAAAGATAATTTGACATGACAAAGATATTTTTGCGGCAGTGGGTTCTGGGAAGCTATGAAAAAGTGTCTCTTTTAATTTGTGAGCTCCCATACCGCAGGTACTTATATAAAGAAAAAATAAATAAGAGCGCCTTAGTCCTAATAAATCTTATTATAGTTAATTACGTTTCAGCTGAAAGAACCTTTTATAGATATATCTAAAGACATTGCTTTAGTATAATAACGAAAGTCCTTATTGTTTAAAAATCTTGTATTTGACGACGATAGTGAATTTTATGCAATTTAACTACTGGTTATATAGGACAGAAAATGTTAGTTACTTTATTCCTTTTCCGCTTTCAAATAAGGAGCTTGAAACATGACGTATTGCGTTATTATGTATGTACCTTAAATATATCAACAATTACATGCTTCTAAACTATGGATATGGCTTGAATATAAAGAAAAAAAAATGTGACTTCACACAAATTTTTTGTCACTTTTTGTGTGAAGTCACAAGCATAACTATACGATTAATCAAATGTCACAATATTATAAATTAATTTTTTATATCAAAAAATCTTAACGCAATAGAGAATTTTTTTAACCTTATCCTTAGTTTTCTTTTTATATCTTGCCAATAGGAAAATTAGTAAGGATCACTTGACAATTCAATTTTGACTTATTATGAGTATTTTATTTGTATACTTTTCTTACGTTTGATCACATTTCCCTACGCTGTGACCCGTATTATGGCGAAAGAGAAAAAGAGGTTATTTAGGGGGATGCTGCTATCGATCGTGGTTGGGAATGAGAGAGTTGGGCGAGGGAGGGAAGTTTGTTAGAATGAGTCATCCAGATGAAATATATTTAATGTTATACTATATCAATGTTCAAGCAATAATTTACAGATGTCGTTAAAAGACGAGGCTGATGCTATAAATGTTCAATCTTTGTTTAGTTAAAGTATAAATGATTTTTAATTCATTTAAAATTGTCAAAATTTTTCTTAGAAAAATATATGTATAAATAGTATATAATTCATGAAAAAATAATCTAAATATGTAATAATCTAAATAAACGGCACATCAACCTACTTAAAATGACAAAAAATCCAGTTAATATTGAACTCCACACAATGAACTTAAAGTTGCAAATCCTTTGCGGAACATTTGTATTCTCGGGTAGGTTTGTGTGCAGTTGATTCGATAAAAAGCTTTAAAACAAAGAATTATTTTTATTTGCATAATTACATCTTCATTTCTTTTAAAACTTGTGTCTTAAATGAATGAGACATTCTAAGTATTCAAATTTGGTTTTTCTTTTTAGTAACGGCTTATTAATAATTTACTTCTATTATAAAAAAAAATACAACACGATAAAGGGAAATTTGTTTGGCTTCTGCAGTAAAATGTATACAGAAATGCAGAAATACATAAATTCTTAAGTGTTCGTTTTGATAATGATATAATGAATACTAAGGGTGCATTTTTTTTGTATTAAGTGTAATAAGTTTATAAGTAAGTTTATTCTAGAATGAAATGAAAAAATGGATTCGATATAGTTTTTTGCAATACTTACAAATATATTTCTCCCTAAATTATTGGATTTGATTTTGGAGTTTCATTAAAATTAAACAAAAAACTGTGGTAAGTATATTTTAAGAAGCAAAAAGGATAAAAAGATCAGGTCCCACCGAGATTTGAACTCGGATCGCTGGATTCAGAGTCCAGAGTGCTAACCATTACACCATGGGACCGTTGGATAGAGTGGGCCAAATAACAAAACAAAATCAAATCGAGTTCACCAGAAAGGTTTTCTAATAATCACAGTTTTAGTTACCAATGAGTTAATAAAGCAAATTGGACACTTCGACGATTTGATAACGCACTTTCTGCACGAAATTTAAAGAGTATGACATTAGATTTTGTCAAAATCATTCTGAACAAATTTATATTGCAGTTTCTTCTGTATGATTTATGATTCAAATGATAAATGAGGTGAGGGTATTAATTCATCAGTTGGGATGAGAGAAACGTAGACAGAATATTAATATGAGTAATGCATCAAAATACAAGTTATAGAAATGTATTTTACCCGATTTTACAACTTTGTTACACGGTCATCCACTTAAAAGAATTATGTACAATGGGGTATCTAACAATTTGGAATTTTAATAAACATTTTTAATTAACAAAGAAAAATTAACTCACTTACTTTAATGAAACTTTCGTGTCACATTTAATCAATATTGATATAGCTTTATCTTATAAAAACACAATAAAGATGCTTACTAAATATTCGAGTTTAATTAATATTTAATTTTGACGACCGGTTTGGCCGGGTGGGGACGACCCTACCATCGAAGCCAAACGGTCACGGGTTTGAGTCCCGCAAAGGGCAGATGTTTGTATAATGAAACAATTTGTACCCAACTTTCTGCCTAGTGCCTAATTTATGGAGGCTCCTAACATACCAGCACATCTTTTTTTAGAAGTATACAAATAGTAAATTAAATATGAAAATAACTTAATGCCTTATTGAAATACATATTTTTGTGTAATGTTTTACCATTAATGTAAAAAAAACTTTTGTTAAGTAAAAAATAATAATATTCCATGTTATTAATTAACATATTGATAGCTTCATAATCAAAAAGAATTTGAAATACTTTTATAATCCTTCTTAGCTTCTTTACCATAATTACTAAAATAGGTAATATTCTTAAATCAATACTTACATAAGTAATTAATGTTTTCAATATAACTTTTATTTTTATCATTTAATTTTCACAGTGGATAGCTTGGAAATTTACTTCAAAGAGGACGACTAATATTTACTTTCCCACAATTTTGATTGAAGTGGACTCTACATTAATCCCCAGTTACACTCGCTGGGGCGACTTGTACAGCTTGTTCGTTCGTCTCTTGTTCCCGTCCACAATGTCATGTCAGTAACCAAGCGAAGAAAACCATAAAACCGTAAAGTAAATAAATAAATACAACCTATTAAAGAGGTTGATAGTAAAATCAGAGTTCCTTAAATACTTATTCGGACACAATTCACCTTGTTTCTTGTTTTTGTGGCAAATCATTTTGTACCTAACGCAATGTAGGTAATTACCGTTTAAAACAAATCATATAAATACAAATCAACTAAATTACTTATTAAAATCGTTGATATGATACAAAATATTTTACAATCATAACAAAGTTTGTAGGTCTCCTTGAGCGAGTCATTATTCTGAGTCTCGTTCTTAATAATAGCAAATAATGTGAATAGGATGACATGCTGACCGTGGTCTCAATAAAAGGAGGCTGAGGTAGTTACTGTATCTACTGTCTTACATATTTATACATAAGTTAAATCAATACCACATATGTCATGTTTAACAAAGTAAAATGAACACTATTTGTTGATTTAAAGATTAAATTTCTATTAATATAAAGTTTTTATATTTCTAGATATGGAGACAGCACCTATAATGTAATTAACTTATCCTAAAAATTAAGTATCCAAATAAATTTTACTAATAAGAGTCAAAGCAGAACTTTTCCGATTTTTTGGATATGCTCATGGGCGAAGAAAACCCGCTTAATAGCGAATATGAGTGGCGCACCGAGCGAAAATTCCATTATAATTTGTACGTAGGAGTTTCTTTTTTTAACAAATTTAATAAGATAATATTACATTATTACTATAAAGATTGCAAAGGACAAGAAAAATTTGAGACAGATCTCAACAATGGAACGGAATTTTGGAATCATTGTAAAAGTTCCATAGAACAATTGGAAACTTGAACTTGAACAGAAATATCATTCTAGTAACTAGTTACCTACTTGATTAAAGTTGCTTTCCTATGTAATATCAATAGCCAATTAAAGTTACTAATTTGAATGCGTGTTGATTGATTTTAACATTTGGGGTTTTCTTGTCTGCAAAATAACTTATAACCTTTTTATAACTTATAAAACTCTGATGCAATATAATGCAACTATAAGATATAAAGGATCGTAATCTTTAGCCAATCAGGATATCCGTCATTTCACAAGGTTGTTTTCGGCTATACGCATTTCTAAATTTTCTATGTTAGAATGAATTTATGTAATGATCCTAAAATTAGTTCGGACAAATGCAAAATTGTGTGTTAACATACTCAACAACACTGACCCGGTTTACTGCATTGATTGTCCTACCACATATAAAATAAATGTAGGTTATATTGTAGACTTCAAGCTGGTGCTACAAGTATTTTAAGTTAACATTCAAAATACATTAACAAAGACAATATTAAATTTCTTTATATATAATACATAAAACGTATACCAATGTAAAGTTCATCTCAATTAAAACTTTTCAAAAGATAAACAATCTCAGCAGTTCCCTTTAATGTAAACTTTCTTTGGCACTGTTTAAGAAATTGAACACATAAAACTATTTTGATAACATTAACAACTAAGTACCTAATGAATGAATGATTCATTCATAATTCATTAATTACATGACGTAAAAATAAAAAATAAAAGATTTTAAAGATACATATTATAAAATACTGTATATAATTTAAATTACCAAAGACAAATCAGTTTCTGTTCTCACAATTTTACGAATCAAAAATTCTCTGGCACGATTTAAATTGAAATTTTTTAGGTATCAAAGTATGTTTCATCGAATATTTGAAGATTTCTAAAAAAAGATCTCATGTAATTAACGAATATTAACATAAAATGGGACAAATTATTCAAGAATTTGGTTTTTTCGTAAGTGTTGTTCTGGGCTGTGGCCTGAAATATATAGGATGTAGAAGATAATATAGGGACTATTTAGCTGAATGTACAATTAAATCACGCTTTAAGGCATGTCATTGTTAATGTATAATGCTTATTTATTTTGATTATGATAACGACTTGAATTAATATAATTGTCGTCATTTGTAGTCACGCTAGTCCGCCCTCAGTTGCACATTTATTTGCTTTAATGTGTTAAATTAGGTACTTACACCGGTAGCATGATACATGTATTTTTACCTACCGTGGCCTGTTGTAGTCTGACACGCTGTGCAGTGCTGAGTTCTGACAACCTTCCACAGAAGATTATACATAATAACCGCCATTATTTGAGGCTATTGTGTCAGATCAAGGAAGAGTTTTTTATTAAAGAAACCTTCGTTTTGCTGAAGTTGCGTTTCAAAGAATCTTTTCATGTCAAACATGGTTGAGTTAATGACGGTAGTACGGATAATAACACTGATTACTAGTAATTATTTTCAGTAATGACATGTAAATTTTTAGGAAATCATCATATTTTCATTTGATTTATTATATATGGATGATAGACTGATTATACCTTAAAGTTTGTACAATTGATTTAATTTAATCTATAATCAAATATCACAAATTTTTGTTTGTTTTTCCGCTCTTTTTCCCTTTTTTTCCCGCTGTTTTTCCATTGTATATGCGTTACCATAACAACGCGTTGATCGCAAGTAGTTCGTCAACCGGACGCTAGATGGCGCTAACGGAAAAATATTTAATAATAGAAAAAATTTAAAGAGTTTTGTCCACCCCCTGCGAAGCCGGGACGGGCCGCTAGTATATTACAAAAATAGTACTAATAAAATGTTTTTTCCTACCTTATTAATCAATGATATGAATCTACACAGCCAGCAGGGCAGTCAATATGATTTATGCAAATTGAATAGAAACAAAAACAACTGCCGCCAGTTTGTCTCCCGCAAAGTGAATCACGAACTAGTTCGGTCTAAGCCATAGATAATTACCACACCACTTTGCATGCTTATGAAGTGACAAAAACTCTTGACATGCGAACATAAAACGTCTCTCACAAATCATAAAAAACCACAGGTATCTACTATGAAGGCCTTTGAACTAAATCAAGGTTATTAATTTATTGTTTCTTTGCTAATACGATAGCCTTGAATTATTATATGTCATGCGTTTATACGTTAGCCGTGAATTTAAATAGAAGACGCGCCTTTATATTATTAAACCGAAAACTGATTAATATTATTCCACGGCACTTCAGACTGTAAAGAGATACTTTCGACAGACTTCAGTAGTTTGCGCTGTCCGGAGGAGAAAAGTAACTGAATCATTTACATCGGAAGATATTGTATTTCATCTTACTATTAATGTGTAATCTAACTGCCAATTACCTTATCATGATTTTATTTTGCTTTAAACTAACCAAGTTATTGTTCACGAAATAGATTCTTTATTTGAATATTTCCTTTCTTTCGTGTGAGTTTACGCTTCGATACTCGATATCGTCCGCGTAAAATATTACTATGGATTTTTATATGAGCGCCCCTAGCGGTAACCATCAAGAACTACGAATCTTCATAGAAATCCGTAACGCGCTCGATAACGAGTATCGAATGCGTAAACTCAATGCGTAAACTCACACTAAAACTGATTGCCCAAAACGCGCTCGATAACGAGTATCGAATGCGTAAACTCACACTAAAACTGATTGCCCAAAATACGTCTCCATGCTATGTGAAACGGACTGTAGTGGATTATTTTAAAATAAAATATAAGAATGTGTGTTTGACACAATTTTATTTGGAATTGAAATTTTAAGAGCAAATTTCACCAACAGTCGCGTATTATGATAAGCACTCAACAAATTTAAAATGTCATTGCATTTCCGTCAATTACTTGAAGTTGAAAGGGACAGAACGACGTTCTAATATGTTTAGCGCTTATCGAATTGAGTGACTGTTGGTGAAAGTCGCTCTAAGTTTGTCTAGAATTAAACAGTACTCTTCCTTCGCACGTCACTGTTGTTGTATGAGCACCCACTACTAATCTACAGCGATAATTGCGGTTCTAACTTTATAGGAGAAACTTACTACTCTTTATTCCAAGACTTAATTGCGGGGGCAAATATTTTATTCCCCTGATATTTTTTCACTTGATTATTATTTACTTACCCTGATACAAAAAAACATTGCTCTTTATTAAGAAATTATGATTGATGTTAACAGAACAGTTTAAATCAATTATTTATTTAGCGAATTGTTACAACTAACTTATTATTTATACTATAATCGATAAAAAGTGTACTTTAGGTTTATCATCCAAATTATATGAATCAGAGTAGTTATGCAAATTGCAGCGATATATACTGTTAGGTTACCTTTCTTTAAATAGATTTTTTTTTAGCATTCGCAATTTTTATATACATTAAATATACCTACCTATAACAAAACAACCACATGTTCGACCTGAGGCGCATTTAATCTTTCTTAAAATAATTAGGTTTTCATTGTTGCATAAGTTATTTACGAGCTAATTAATTATGATTTTGTGATGTTTACGACAACAATCCCTAACGTTTGAACTGTATTTGAGTTATTAGACCTGGTTTATTGAATATAACAATCGATGGGTTTCATCTTTATTCGAAAGTATCTCTTTAACTGTTTGGTGAATTTTGCAATGTGACTCATGATTGAAAAGCACAGTATGAGTTCCAATCGCCGAAGTAGTCTTTTGACTTCCTTGTTTTTCTTTTAAATTTGCATTGCGTACACACACTGCTATATACACTATGCGGGTATTTGCTATCACGAAAAACGTTCTAATATAAAAAAATGTAAATATGAAACATAATAAGATGGATTTTATAAGTTTAATTTTGTTAGACAGTTACCTTAATTGCTAGCTTGGCAAAAGTTTTTAAGTAAATTTGGAATAAAAATTAACAAAGGGTCGTTGAGGTAACGCGCCTCCCGGCGCCGTGAGCTTTGTAAAAGTTGTAACATCGGAAAAAATGATTTAAGTCAGGGTTTTATTTTACAGGTATGCGTAGTCGAATTTGGTCATCCGATTAAAACATTCCTATTTCAATCTGCGTTAACACCTGTAACGTTATCTTTAAACAACGTAAATATGTAGTTTCATCGGAATGCACGATCGCTCAGTATTGCAGAGACTGTCTAGATTGTTCAAATTAGTGACGAGTCAACTATCGATGACATTCCTCTGACTACCGGCATTACGAGCATCTTTTCTTTTATGGACATCAACGGTGGCTATTATGGACCAAAGCTAACAGAACCGCAGCGTATCCAGTATCATCCATCAAAGTTAATATTACAAAAGAATGCAAGCAATACTTGAATGCTTGATTGCAGACAAAAGAACTAACTGTTACAATAAATAAAGATTTCAACGAAAAAATATTAATAAGTGTAGTTAATATTTATTATTTGTGTAGCAAAGACGGCAAAGAAAACTGTAACAAAATTAAAAAAATACTTTAGTGTATTAATGTAGGTACAACCTAAAAACATGCATGCCTTTGTTTGTATAAGTTTTTAGGCCCTAGCGGCCCGTCCCGGCTTCGAGCGGGTGGACAAATTGCTTTTAATTTTTTTCTAGCATTCAATATAGCCTATGACACTCAGCAATAATGTGCCTTTCTATTGGTGAAAGAATTTATAAAATCGGTTCAGTAGATACCGAGATTACCCCTTACAATTTAACAAATATACAAACACGCAAACTTTACTTCTTTATAATATTAGTATAGATAGGAAAATGTAAGTGCAAACCTACTAAGCATATATATGTTGACACATTTATCATAACCTGACACAGTTTATTAAATTCCCGTGTGAGGTGGAGGACAGTAACCAATAGTTATGTTCAGAATGAAATAGGCAGAGAGGGGGGAGGGGGGGAGGGCAATATCGTAGCACGCGCTAGCGCGCGCACCTAACGGGATTTGGCATCAAGCTATCCACCTCACAAACGTATTATGCAGTCAACTAAGGTTTTTCACAAAAATGTTATTAAATTCGATAATATTGACGGACTTTTAATGCGCACATGTTATTTATACACTAACTACGCGAACTTCTTACGATTTGATTGATTCTATTGATCGAATTAAATAAGGTTATAATAAATAACAAATGGAAAGCTTTTACAATACCTATATGAAACCTAGGCACCTTTTGGCTTCATTGTTAACAGACAATAACAGAGCATCATTGAAAGGTCGTGTCATTAAAGCTAACGAATGGTATTCGTCGTACCGCTTTCTCTGTTCGCCAACCGAGTCAAACAGCTCGATGATACTTTGAGGCCGAAGATCATAACTGTTCCGAATATAAACTTAACTTACTCACTTACAAACGTCTTCGTCAGATGAGGAGTCTTAACATAAAAAAGATGTCACATTTCATGCACTTGACTGAAATTTTACAGTTTTCTTCAAATTCAGAAGGCCTTAAAAATCACAAATAAATTTTTATTTTTATTCTTTCATTTAACCTATAGAATTTTTATAATTTATAAGACTGTCAAATATTATCACATGCTGAAACCAAAGATTCATTCGTGTGTTTTTATAAAATACCTAGGACTTTAAATTTGAAACAATGTTATAACTATAACTTTACACAGTACGGTCATTGTTTCATTTCTTTATGTAGGTCATAAATTATATATTTACCTAGTTTTATTAACTAGCGCTTGTGTTATTGATACTTAGTAAGCAAATAAACAACCATGGGATAATGTGTTATTTGCGCAATTGCGTATTTCCCTTGCGGGACTCGACATCGTGAATATGTGTTTTGCAGCCGGGGTCACCAACAGTTAGATCTGTTGTCCGTTAGTCAAAATAGTCTTTGAGAGTCATAAACCTCATCATCATCATCATCATATCAGCCGTACGACGCCGACTGCTGGACATAGGCCTCCCCCAAGGATCTCCACAACGATCGGTCCTGTGCTGCCCGCATCCAGCGTTTTCCCGCGGACTTGACCAGATCGTCGGTCCACCTCGTAGCGGGCCTACCCATTGAGCGTCGTCCGGCACGCGGTCGCCATTCGAGAACCTTTCCGCCCCAACGGCCATCAGTTCTCCTTGCTATGTGTCCTGCCCATTGCCACTTCAGCTTCGCAATTCTTTGAGCTATATCGGCGGTTTTTGTTCTCCTACGGATCTCCTCATTTCTGATTTCTAATTCATAAACCTCATGTAACTTTAAAGCTTCATAGTACTTAGGGTCAACTCAAAATAACAGTGCATTTAAAAATCATGACTACGTACCAACACTGTGTTCATTTTTTAATGAAATGAAATGAAATGAAATGAAATGAAATGAAATGAAATGAAATGAAATATGAAATGAAATGAAATAAACTTTATTTGCTTTAGCTGTGGTTACAGAGATATTAATAAATATTATTAGACCTCACAACTAGCCGTTTCCAGCATGCAAAAACTTATTAAAATATTTTAATTATCACAATGTTTCTAAAAGAAATCTTTCATGCTGTAGAAACATTTATCCATAAGCCAGCTGTATAACACTGATTTGAATACATTTAATGACAATTTTTTAATGGATTCTGGCAAATGGTTATAAATTTTTACCCACATACAATAACAGTTTCTTAAGTAAATGTTACTTCTACAGTTAGGAAAAATCAGCTTATTCGGATACCTGGCATTAAATTGGCATTTGTCCTGTCGTTGTACAAATAAATGCATATTGGCCTTCACAAAAGTAGACGTTTCGTAGATGTATAGGCAAGGAAGAGTTAACAGACCAAGATCTTTAAAAAGAGGTCTACAACTGGTAAGAGGTGGAATGTTACAAATTGCTCTAATGCATTGTTTTTGAACAATAAACAGTCTATTGATTGTTACTGCATTTCCCCACAACATGATTCCATACCTTAAATTAGATACAACATAACCATGATAAGCCTTTAATGCTGTTTCTAGGTTACTTAATTTAATAAGGCGCCACAAAACATAGACAAAACGGTTTAATTTAGTACATAAATTGTCAATGTGTGGCTTCCATGTATAACAACTATCCACAGTTATGCCCAAAAAAGTAGTATTCTCAATTTCATCAATAGCTTTATTATCAAATGCCAATTGTAGTGTCTGTTTTTTGCCGCCATTATTGTGAAATTGCAAATATTTCGTTTTAGTTAAATTAACTTTTAAATTATTATAATGTAACCACTTTATTATATCAGCAATTGTGGAGTTTAACTCATCATTGTATGCTAGCTTGTCCTTGCATGTTATGACCAAAGCTATATCGTCTGCAAAGAGTGAACATTGATGCTTCGTAACCTCAGGTAAGTCATTTATGTAGAGCAAGAAGAGTAACGGGCCGAGAATACTCCCCTGTGGGACCCCGACCTTGTTCATAATTCGTTGTGATTTATATGTTATCTCTTCATTTTTTGCGTTTAATTTTCTAACTTCTACATATTGTATTCTATCTGCTAAGTATGAACGCAACCATTGAAGTGGTGTGCCGCGAATCCCATACTGTTTACACTTGTTCAAAAGTATTTTGTGTGAAACTCTATCGAATGCCTTAGACATATCGAAAAATACGGCTGTTGTAGGTTTTTTTTGGTTGACAGCCTCCACTACTTTGCTTATTATGTTAAAAGCAGCCAAGGTCGTCGACTTACCCTTTTGAAAACCATTTTGTTGTGGACAAATAACATTAAATTTTGAGAGAAAATTGTAGAGTCGCTTGTGCATTAATTTTTCTATTATTTTTGAAAAGATTGGTATTAGTGCTATAGGTCTATAATTGTCAATACTTTTTTTATTGCCCTTTTTGTACATGGGTCTTACAACTGCTATCTTTAGGCGATCCGGAAAAACACCTTCACTAAATGATAGATTAATAATATGGCTAAGTATAGGAGCTATTATATCAGCGCTGATCTTTATGATCTTAGTTGTTATATTGTCATAACCAACTGATCGTGTATTATTTAGTGTTCGAATAATTTTAACTATCTCTTTACTATCAGTTGGTGTCAGATACATGTTATTATTATTTTTATTTATTTTATACTTATAACTAGGTATATTACTCTCGTCAGTTATGTCCGTGTAAAAATTATTAAATACTTCTGCTATTTCTGATGGCGTAGTTAACAAATGTCCATTGTGATTTATTTCATTAATGTCATTTTTTTTATTGTCTTCAGTTTTATTTGAAGTCTCTTTTTTTATTATTTTCCAAGCTGCCTGACAAATATTTTTCGATTTCTTTATAAAACGGTCATTATTAAGTTTTTGTAGTGCTGTTATACATTTTCTATAGATAAAGTTATAATGTTTGAAACGCTTTTTATTTTCCTCGTTTTTTTTAAAGTAATATTGAAGTCTTAGCTTTCGTTTTGTGGCAGATGATTTTCTTACACCTTTCGTGATCCAAGAACAGTGATTTTGTTTAATATAACATTTTTTACGTATCAATGGAAAACATTGCTCAAAAAACAATCTCAACAAATCATGAAATGTGTCAAATGCTTTATTTGTGTTACTTTCATTATACACTTGTTTCCAAGACAAACTTTCTAGATAACCAGAGAATTTATGTATATTTTCATTGCTGAAATCTCTGCATTTTATATACCAGTATTTTGGTGCAAGTGTTTTATTTATTACAGGAACACTAAGCAGTTGTCCTGTATTATGATCGGATAAGCATAAGTTTATAACTTCACTAGTAGCATTTGGACAGTTGCTAAGTACTTGATCTAGGCATGCCTTAAGACGAGTTGGTTCACGAATGTGT
This sequence comes from Calamotropha paludella, assembly GCA_927399485.1. Taxonomy (NCBI): domain Eukaryota; kingdom Metazoa; phylum Arthropoda; class Insecta; order Lepidoptera; family Crambidae; genus Calamotropha; species Calamotropha paludella. The sequence continues at coordinate 13,124,305 of OV656804.1, read as the reverse complement.
ATTATCAAATTAAAGTTATGAGCTATTCTTTTTAATTCCGTCAATTCATTTGAAGGTTTGAGATAGTCTATATTAAAGTCACCGGTTATTATGATTTTTTTTTTATGTTTATTTCGGAGCTTAGCCGTCAATAATTCAAGTTTGTTGAGAAAAATCTTTGGGTTACTTTTAGGCACTCTATATATGCAAATAATAATGCAATGTAGTGATTGAATCTCAACGCCACAAACTTCAAACGAATGCTCAGCAACGTATTCTTTAAGTAAAGGTAACTTCTTAAAGATAATTTCGTTTTGCGCAAGGGTGCTAATGTTAATTAAAATAAAAAGTCTTGGTTTCTCTCTCTCTCTCTCTCTCTGTCTATATATATTTATATAAAACTATTTCAGTTGCAGAAACTTTAATTTGCCGTAATGGGTTTAATTCATATAGGGTTTACTTAACTACTTGCTAATTACTCAACGAATTCCAAACACAGCATTGAAAACAAAAAGCATGTCATTCAATTGGGCTATGCTCTTCCAAAGACTGCTATTAATTGCACGATGCGAGATGTCTTTTTAAACATTTGAATACAGCTTCGTATGATATATATACGTAGATAACAATCAGCAGCAGCAGAAGAAAACCACGACCGCAAAAGACCATGTTGCATGTTTTTTATTTTATTTCTGGGACAGCATATCTTTGTCTTAATTCCACTCCCGCCGCTGTTGTTTAAACTGGTCTTATAATTATATTTTATAATTATTTATAAATATTTTGAAAACACCTTCACATCCTTTATTTTATTAACGTTTTATAAAAAAAAACAAAACTAATTGAAGTTTTCTTTCTCTTTAATTTTAAAAATGCCAGTTCCACCGAACTTATTAAACTATTTAACATTGAAAAATATACTATGAAGCTAATTAAATTTATACTTAGAGGCATATATAAAGCATCACAGCTGAATTCGAATAGTTAAATATTTAAAAAACGTAATTTAGTTTATAATTACATGACTAATTGTTAAAATATTAGTGTCTTCCTCATGCGCTATTAGGCTGGTAGATGTATATAGGTAGTTTGTAAGATGAGCTAAACCATTTCTTTCTCAGTCAGTAGATTTTTAAACATTTATTTATTATGCATCCGCAATTTAGTATCCAAAACATAATATCTGCATGGTTTAATTTAGAACTATATAACAGATTTGAGTTGTCAAGAATTTATTAATTAAATGTAACAGAAGATTAAATTTTAGTGGCAATAAGGATATTTTTTGTTTTAAACTTTCATGGTCACTAACATTATAGTAATATAAGTAATATTCGGGATTTTTACTATGTACCTTGTTTTTGTTTTTATTGAGTTTCCGATATTTCGGCACTGTTGCAAGTGCCATGATCACGGAACAACTCCGTGGTAGGTACTCAAACAAGGTACATGGTAAAAATCCCGAATATAACTTATATTACTATGAGGATATTTTTTGTCACGTTCTCGTTTTGATCCATTGTACCATCTAAAATCTCTCCCAAAATTCGAGTCCCACGGTATATGTGTCATCGTACTCTAAACAAGGCGTTTAGAAGGGCCCGGCCAAGGCCGCAATTGCCTTTGTGGGTCAAGGACCGGCTCTCACCCACTGCCCTAGGACCGGCTACTTTTGGGCCCTCGCGGCCTCGGTTTGGTCAAACTACAAAATTTTTTACACTCCAGCAGCGAGATCGATGAAATGTTCACTTTTAGTATAATAGTACAGTAAAAATATGTATTGCTTATCAAACATTTTAAGATTATGTTCTTAATGTTATGTAATAGGAAGTGCCAGAGTAGTACATTTTGTTTTTTCAATGGGTTTAGTGACGCATAGTAAGAGAAAAAAAGTAACTTAGACCTCTTTACTTTTCTTTTTATCTTGAAAGTAGATTAATTGCAAATTTAATTATACATGCATATTTTAAGTAGGCACTTGTACGATATAGACATAAACTATATATTTGTATAAAATTAAACAAAGTGTCATTGCTACAATTCTTTTTTAGTAGGTACCTATTCCAAAGCAATGGCGTAAGTCCTTTTATGGCATATGTCTCAATTAGATGGTTGTAGTCGTGATATAATTATTTATAACAATAAAATAGCTATTTACCGTAATATTTATTGAACCATTTTATTTTAATTAAATCGAAAACATTATGCAAATTAAAAAAATATTTTTTTAAATAATTTCACTATTTAAGTAAGATATTTATATTTGACGAGATTGTTCTCGTATCATAGTTATATTTCTAGTGTATTACTTAAAATACGTATAACAAATAGTTATGAATTGCTTTGATATAACAATATTACGGTTTTATATATATAACTTTATCACGGCTTCAATAGTTTTATTGAGACATAAACCTATATTGTCGTTAGACGTAAAAAAATCAAAAATCATCTGTTATCATCTAATTAATGTCACTCCTTGTCCACGTCATCCATATAAGAATAAATTTAAAAGTAGACATCGTACTGGACTATCTAACACATTGATTAAATAAGTATAAATTGGAGAAACCTTAAAATACGTGGGAATGTTAATGTCAAGTCCAACGACCTTATTTTGTAGAGTGCAAGGATTTTAATCTCGTGTGGGGTTGAGTAGGCGTTCCCTAACGGCACACTGACCGTATATAACTTTTAAGGAAATTTCACTTCTACACATAACATCAACGCGTGTCTTCCTAACCCAGTGCCGGTTTTATCTTATTAAAAATCATAAATGCCAGTTATGGAAACATCGAAAGTGTTATTTAGTTCATGTGTCATTTGGAATCATATTTTAGAATGTAACGATTTAAATCAAATTTTGTTTATATGTATAACAGGTTAGGTGTATATATTATTTAGATATCTTTCATTAACGTTATCTACACCCATTAGTGGGGCCACTGAGGAGGCAAAGGCCCTCCTATGGATTAATAAGCCGTAGGGAGAATAACCAGTCATGATAAACCACACAGACCAAGTGCAGATCGGTAAGTGTCAACAATTTCAAATGAAGCCGAGATCAATGGGCTGATGTGCATCCGAAGCATGGAGGAGTTCGAGTTAGTAAATCCGATGACAGCCCCTTGGAAAAAAAATTCAAAGGGAATTATTAAAAAAAATTAGGACGGAGGTTAAGCCTCCGCAAAATTAATCAATCAATCATAATAAGTAATCATACATTTAAAATAATTAGCTACAATTATTTCATTTAATGTGTGCTTGATTATTAAGGTAAGTGTACAACACCATGCTCGAGAACGTAGTCGAATCTGTTACCGTTAACGCAGTAGGTCGTATATAGTACGCTACCTTAGCACCAACCGGTTTTTAAGTGTAAGAAAAGAAAGTTTCTCTTATTTATCTTTGTATAATTTCTAATAAGTATTTACATGCATTTATTCAACATTTCTATGCATAGCCTTGTAAGTCCTTATTTAGAAAAAAAAACAGCCTTAGCTGAGTTTCTTGCCGCTTCATTTCATCGTTGTATTCATAGCTCAAAATCCCAAATTCAAAAGCCGATAAATACAGTAATGGCGGTTTTGTGAATACTTTTTATTAAATGGATGTTACTTTACTCTTTCATAATTTAGGAAAATTTTAATTTTACGGACCATTGCGACGTATAAGAAATCAATACTATGAATAGATTTAACAGTGCAACTCAATGAAATTCGGTTAAGTTTGGTTGCTGATTTTGGTTTAGTTACTCGATGGTAAAAGCATCTAGTAACTAAATACTATGTTAAAATATCAACAGCAAATTTAAGTTTAGTTATAGTTGATTTTGTTGCTTTGTGTTAGTAGCACAAGGCTTTGTTCTGTTGAAGTCATATTCGTAAATTATATTGATGAGCCACTATTCACTAGAATTTTAAATTAACGGAAGTATGCACCTTAAAACATACCCACTTAATGCATCAAATTATTATATTTAAACGGAAGTGTTACAATAGCAAACCTCGTTTACATGCTTACTTCTTATTTACCCGGTAAATTTGTAATCAGCTCTGATTAGAGAATCACGATCGATACTTAATATTTTTGACACGCAACCTTGATCAGTGTTAGCACCCAGATATTTGAAATACTTGTTCCTTATTCTTTTACAGAAAAAAATAAGACAAATTCTTTGATATTTATTTCTTTGACTTTTACTGACAACTTAACAAACGATGTAAATAGTGTTTTAAATAATTATTCAGTAATTTTATTTACATAACAAGCATTTAACAACATGCATTTGTTCATACTTTTTTGCATGCGAGAAGTACTATCCCGTAGAACCTACCTAAAAATAGATAGGCTTTGAATAGTTTAAGAGGCTTATTAAATCTAACTAAAGATATTTCTTTTTTGTTGCTGACGACTTTGATAATATTATGAATACAAAATAATAAAACTGAAATTGTGGTTATTTAATTTATTATGTCAATCAATTTTATACTTACGGTCTTAATATATCATGGCTAATGAGCTTATATTATTAAGTATAACGCTTTAATGCCAAATGAGGTTTAAACCACTTAAGACTGAGTAATATCAGATACACCAAAAATGTATGCAAAAAATAGACAACCAATTAAAAGCATAGCCACTGCGTTAAAAAGAGTAACGTCAACTAGACGGATAAGGCCTTGGGGAACTTGGGTGCAAAACAGGGTAAATCGGGTGTAAAATTTTACATTCAACAAGTTTTTTTTTGTATTTCCATAAGATTTAAGATTTTCAATGGCGCAGATTTATGATCCTTACAATTGAAAATTTCATTACAAGGATGATAAATGAGATCATTAAAGTCACCTCACAAGCACAAGCGATGAATGAGGCAGCGAATTTAGATTAAAGAAATTCTCAAAGTTAATAAATTATTCATATTTCATGAGATTTTATGGCATATTTCTTTGTATTTATATAAAACAATTAATATTTAATATATTATTCATTCTTACGTTTTTGAAGAGCAGTACCCCCAACAAAATATTTTTATCCTCCCACAAATATCACGTTATTGGTTTGTTAATAAACATATTTTTATGTTTATTCTATTATCTTCAAAACACACTATCATTACATATATCTGCACCTAAAATCAATGTCGTGACAACAAAAAATAGGGGAAGTGGGCCCAAAGCGGGTATACCGCCTAAAGCGGGTAAGCTTCGTTTTTCACGAATACAAGCCGATTGTGCAACGGAAACACCCGATCACGTTACGACGGGAATCAGTTTGACCGAGACATCGGCGTCGAGTGGCTGACCTGTGCGAATTGAATATTTTTTTTTGCCGGTTTCACTAAAATATTTCAAGGTATGTGAATATTAATTATTTCTATGTGTTTAAAGTTATGTTACTATACGTACCTGTGTGTTATTCTGCATTAAAATGGCTTAGAATTTTAATTGTTTAACAACATTTCTAATTAAGATTTTTACATTATTGTACATAACGTGAAAAAGTTGCTTTTGGGCAAAACGGGTAGGGGTAAAACGGGTAGCCGCTTTACCCCTACCCGCTTTACCCAAGAGATTTATTGTATCGTCGAATTATTTAATTTATTTGAGTTGAGTACATTTAAATACAAAAAATATAAATATATTTATAGCTTTTCATGTTTTTGGTTTACCCAGTCTGTTAACATGATAACTTTCTATATATTGCCTAGCGAAATTTATATATCATTAAATTACGTAAATCTTTAAAATTTTATTTATTATAAACCTTTTATTCAGATAAATTATTTTTGCAGATGGTTAATAAATACAAACGCAAAACAGACCAAGCTTCGTGGGACGTGCAAACTATGAAGCTGGCAATGGAAGAAGCCAGAAAAGCGTCTGTCCACAGTGCTGCAAAAAAATATGGTATTAATTTATCAACATTGCAAAGATATTTAAAAAAAGGATCAGCGGATAAAAAACTCGGCAGGTTTACTACGGTGTTTACTGATGAGCAAGAAACTGAATTACTAGAATACCTATTTCATATGGATAACCTCTTTTATGGTCTAAGAAAAGCTGAATTTTTATCTCAGGTGTATCAATATGCAGAATCTAATAAAATTCCGCATCCTTTTAAAAAGAAAACTGCTGGAGATGATTGGTACAAAGCTTTTGCAAAGAGACATCCTGAGCTTACCTTAAGAAAACCAGAGCCTACCTCAATAGCCCGAGCCCGGGGTTTCAATAGAACTCAGGTAAACAGATTTTTTGATCTTTTAGAAAGTCAAGTTGAAGTCCATAAAATAGAAGTCACAAGAATCTACAACGTCGAAGAGACGGGTGTACGAACCACGAGCAACAAATACACCAAGAATATTAACAAAAGCTGGAAAAAAACAAGTAGGCATTATAGCGAGTACCGAAAGAGGCAAGTTAACAACAATCGTATGTTGCTGCAATGCAGCTGGGTCCTTCATTCCACCGTTCATGATTTTTGCCCGTAAACGTATGAACCCCCGACTGCTCGATGGATCGCCACCAGGTACAGTAGCTACTTGCACGGATAGTGGATGGATTACCGGCCCAACTTTTTTAGAGTGGTTACGCCATTTTGTGGGAGTAACGAGGCCAACCCAAGAAAACAAAGTAATACTTGTAATGGATAACCACGTTTCACATAAATATCTGCCAGCATTAGAATATGCCTCAAAAAATAATGTTATATTTATTTCATTACCTCCACACACTAGTCATCGAACGCAACCACTAGACGTAAGCGTTTATGGCCCCTTAAAAACGTATTTTGAGCAGGCGGTTTCTGTTATTCAACAGTTTGAAATTGGTCAGCTGTTTGGCGAAGCTTACTTGAAAGCAGCTTCTCCTCAAAATGCTCTAAAAGGGTTTCAGGCAACTGGTATATGGCCAACAAACCGGCATATATTTAGTGATGATGACTTTTTTCCTTCATCACTGACCGATAGACCCCTAGCATCAAATGCATGTGACGTTCAAACGTCTACCGTCACAGTCACTGAATCTTTTCCAAACACCTCTAGCAACGACCATCTTCAACAATATGAACGCGACGCCATAGTCACCGCTGAATTACCCATTCTTCAAGAAAACTGTGACCCTGAAATTCCCATAGACTTCCCGGAAAGGATCATTATTGACTCTCCACAAATGCAATCTTATACTCCTCGTCGTCATTCTGTAGACTCCGATCGCACAATTTCTCCTTCAGTATTAGATCAAATGCTTAAAGATATAAACGTCTCCAGACCTGAGGAAGAATTAGCTAAAACAGTGGTACCTGAATGTGTCACACCAACCAAGGTTACACCAATAGATATTCGTCCTACACCTAAACAAACTGCACCTAAGACATCACGCAAACGAAAAATACAAAGAGCTGAAATTTTGACTAGCACCCCTATTAAAGAGCAACAAAAGGAAATAGAGATGAAAAAACAGAAAACACCAATTAAAAAACTTAAAGGAAAAGTCGGAAAAATAAAACCTGCGGCCAAAAAAACGGTTTCAAAGGTTTCTAAAATCTCAACCTCAACTAAAAATAATCCACCTATGACCAGAAAAGAAAATAACAAAGAAAAACAACTAAAAGCCTCGACCTCCAACACAAAATTAAAAGCTGTTAGCGGAAAGAGCAAGAAAAATACAGCGGAAAAAAGTATCTGCTTTTTATGCCATGAAAATTACGAAGATCCACCAAGAGAAGACTGGATAAGATGCGACGACTGCCACGGTTGGGCGAATGAACAATGTACAAGCTATTCAGGTATTGGAGCCTACTTTTGTGATCTGTGCCAAGAATAATTGAGCATAGATCACAAAGTAGTGTTTTAATTAAAGTTTGTATAATGAAAAGGTAGACTTACCTTTCGTTATTTTATCTTTTTAATATTTTGATTCTACCAATACCTTTTGATTAGATATATATATATATATAGTCACAAAAACTTTCCTATTTTTTTAATAAATGTTGAGTTTATTAAGATTGCCTAATGTGATTTAGAAGACTGACTTCTTATAGTTCTGCTATAAGCAATAAGTGTTAATTCGTTATAAGATACAATTTGAGCTATATTGGCTGTTGGACAAGCAAACCTTAATTCTAAATGTAAGATGTGATTATGTAGACTGTCTTTTTGAAATATTGTACGAGAATTTTTATTTGTTGTTACCTGTGTTTAGTAAAGTAGTAAGAATAAGATAGATAGATCTCATAATTACCCGCCTTGCCCAGTATTTACCCGTTTTGCCCCAAGGGCCATACCCGCTTTGGGGTGCCTCTTCGGGCAAAGCGGGTAAAATGACAGACTGATTTGTTTTTGAATTTTCGAAGTAATTATATAAAAAAGAAGTGTTTTGTATTTTGAATTACAAAATTTAATTAATATTTGTTCGTAATATTGCAACAAAACCTATTCATATATAAAAATAGCTTATTTTTATTTACACAAACCTTAAGGTACCCGCTTTGGGCCCACTTCCCCTATTGTTCCTAAGATGCTACGCGAGGCTATTGAAATCAGGAAATATCCTCATTTCAACAGAGACGAAGGTTGGAGCGTCCCACCTGCTTGGGATCGAATAATTAATAAATGAATACCTCCAAAGACACATTGCAAGACCTGGTGATGTAGTTAGCTCTTTTTGCAAATAATAACAGTAAGATGGAGGTCGGTCCTCGGGCAGGGCCCGAGTTTCTTTTGCCAGTTCCTATCGGAAGGTCCTCCCAATTTCCAAACTGGTAATAGACTAAGTAGTATAAAATGTAATTGTCGTGAGAATTTAATAACTAAATGAAATGTTAAAATAAAACAATTGATTTATATTAAAAAAATAACAACAAGAATAGGAACGTGCCCGATTAAAATATTGTGAAGGTAGTAATAAATATAAATAGAACCATTATCTTGGTCATCCTGTGATCACGGCTCTTGTAAAGGAGTCGAAACGTCAGGATTAAATAAATTATGCACAAATTCCGTTAAAAAGTTTTTTATTCAAATGTGTAATGTGCGCGGAAGTATAAGAACTAAACATCAAATACTGTTTATTTAAGTATAAAAATTAAACATTAGTTGGTGGATCTTTTTTATTACCAAAATTTAATTATAACTAACTAGCGTTCAGATAACTTGCCAAAATGCCTAAAAAAACTACGTGCAAGCGTTTTATTTGTTTGGCAGTGTGTGAGTGACCCTACCATCGAAGCGAAACGGTACCAGATTCAAGTTCTCGAGGGGGCAAATGTTTGTGTGATGAATATAAGCATTTATATCCGGGTTATGACAATAGATATATATATACTCTATGAATATTATCTGTTCATATATGTATGACTATACCCTTGTATTCATGTCACAAACCTTACAGAACTTACTTCGGGCTGGGCTAGTTAGTGTGAATGTCAGAAATATTATTATAAGAGGTATTAATTATAATAGTACACACGCACTAACAATACGATTTAAGCTTTTGTTGTTTTATTATATAATGGTTCTCGATATAAAAACTAAGATAAGCAACAAAGAGTCATAAATACCGAGAGCCGCACGTGAACCACTGCAGGGTTGTGCGTGAGCACGCCCAAGCTGCTATTAAACCAAACCTTTTTACTCGACTGCTACTCTTATAGTGTGTGAGCTTTAGAATAAACGTTGATCTATGATTCTTCGGCAGATAAGCTTCCACAATGGGTTTATAATATGTTTGCTATTAAAACAAGTTGCTAATAAATTACTATGAAAATGAAACGATCAAACTCTTATTTTAATTTTGAGACTATAAACATTATATGTTTAAGTTGCACACTGTTTTTTCAATTAACTGTAACTGTAATTATTAGATAAAGTGTTTATTATTAGCTGTTAATCATAAAGTTGCAACTAATTTGTTTGTTTTGAACTCCTGTGCGCTCTATAAATATTAGAAAAAATAGCAATAAAAAATATCAGTCATAACAATAGGACCTACGTTTACTATTAAATTACAACTAACGAAATTAGAGCATTGTAGAACTAACTAAATTTTGAATAATATCATTGTTTATTTTATTATAATGGGAATATTTGTCTGTAACAATTAGCTTAAATCCAATTGTATAGATAAGTAGCGGAAGTGAAGCGAGTGCAAGCAGGGTCAGATTAGTCAAACTCGGCCGGCCGAGCCGCGTCAACGGCCGCGCCGGGTCAAGAGCCGTTCGCAAATCTTGGGCATTCTTATTGCTAACTAGCTTCGATCAACAATACAGGCGAACAAGTAATACCTGATTTTACATGATTTGTTATATGCTAGCGCCACGGTGTTTGTTTAATCCGAGAAATTATGTAGGTACCCGACGAAAGGTTAAAAATTTGTGATATGTTGAATCAAATTTTCTCCCGTTTATTTTACTACAACATGTTGTTCATCTTTATTGAGCGAAGCTCTCTTTTAGGCAACTCACAAATTTCGCTTGTCTCCCTCCTGTTACTTAACGGTTCAACCGATTCGAACGAATTTTGGCATGAACATACATACATAATTATAACCTGACGGACATAGGCTATGTAAAAAAAAAATAGACTTTACCATGAAGGAATAATCACCGAAACAAAAATTCAAAAGCTGATCACAGCCAAACCGCTTATCCTACATCGATGAAATTTGGCGCCAAAACTCACATCGTGGTCGTGACTAATGTGCGAAAAAAGTTTTGAAATCGGACATACCATGGAGGAATAATCACCGAAAGAAAAATTCAAAAGCTGATCACAGCCAAACCGCTACATTGTTGAAATTTAGATGAGGTTAAGTAAGGTAGTGCTTCGCTCAGTATTTGCAAACAACAGCAGCATTGCAGATCTAGTCTTTATCGTTATGTTGAAAAAATATTTACAACGATTTCCATATGCAATACGTAGGTACCTTAGTAAAGAATACTAGCTGTATATACCGTTCGCCTTCATTCAGACAACGTCATACAATACAATTGCCGGCATTGGAATGCACTAGCTACCCATAGCCGTAGAAGTAGGTAGGTAGTCCTCCGTTCCACGCCCATAGATATACTACAGTTTCATATTTGATCGTTGATTGCCTTAAAACGACAGAAATTAAATAAAAATGACCTTATCTACATACTTAATTATTTATTCAAAATATTCGTGTTTACAGTGAACAGCATATCAACTTATAAAAAACTATAATTTTCTTTCAATCATAAAGTTCATGTTGTAGAAACTCTTTGTTTATACATTATGGTTAATGAAAACTAAAGTACTTTTAAACCTTACTTCAAAATATACTGTCATACGTTCACAATCTCGCTCTATTTTATTTATTACATACAACACGTTATCAGCACGAAGATAGAGTTTTAATGAGTGGAAAGTAATTTTGGGAGTCAGATTTACCGGATTGTTGTGAATTTACATAAATTTTCGACTTAAAAGTGAAAAATTTTCTGACATATAAAAGCAAAAGTTGTCAACGGGCGATCACAACAATATGGGTAAAAATGGATTGAATTCGAGTCTACGATCTCTTGCAGGGATATTTTTAAAAGGTAGACAAGATTATACTATTTGGAAATTCAAAATGAAAATGTACTTGGTACATGAAGGTTTGTGGAAATGTATAATAGGTTATCCTGATGGAGATTCTACTGCCTCTAATATTAAAGAAAGGGAAGACGAAATAACCCTAGCCAAAATTTGCTTGACATTGGATGGACCAGCCATAACGCACGTAAGGAACTGTAAGAGCGCCAAGGAAGCCTGGAGCACTTTAGCTGCTGCTTACGAGGATAAGTCCATGGGTCGTCGTTTGGCGCTGGAACGTAAGCTGTATAGGTACAATCTCAGTGAGTTTAGTAGTATGGAGATGTACATTGAAGCAGTGATGTCCACAGCTCAAGATTTGGGAGACATAGGGAAGGTAATAGAGGACGCCTCTCTAGCGGCTATATTACTAGGAGGACTGACGTCACGCTTTGATCCCTTAATAATGGCACTAGAAAATTCAACAGTGCAGATTTCTAGCGAGCTGGTGAAAAGCAAACTATTAACAGAATTTTCGCGATCTACTGATAATGAACCAATTAAATCGGATCTTGGTTTATGTGTTCAGGAAAAGAATCCTAAACGAAAACGGGAAATAGTCTGTTACCGCTGTAAGGAGCCTGGACATAAGAGACCGGACTGTCCCCTTAACAGAAAGTCCAAAAATGTTGGCCCGAAGAAAGAAAACACCCTATCTAGTCTGTTTGGCGCATTCAAAGTGGGTACCGAGGCGTTCAAAGATAAATGGTGGGTAGATTCTGGAGCAAGTGCTCATATGTCTGGAAGGTCAGATTGGATGGAGAATATACAAGAGTTCTCTACTGGGCAAGTCACAATTGCTAACGGAGATGTCTTGACAAGTGCTGGCATTGGCAGTGTTTCTATTAATAATAATTTTAAATCCGAATGTTCTAATAGTATCAAAAATATATCAAATGTAGTTTTTATACCAAATTTAAATACTAATTTGATTTCTATAAAGAAGGCTGTAGATAATGGATTTTGTGTTGTTTTTGATAAGAAAGGTTGTATATTTTATAATGATTTATCTTTTTCTTGTACAGGTGATGCAGTGCTACATGGTTCGTGTTGTGGTGGATTGTATAGTTTGGATTGTACGGTTAGTCTACCTAAAACCTTATCAGCGTTTAAAGTACATAGTGATCTATCGAGCTTTCGACTATGGCATAAACGGCTTGGTCACTTGTGCCGTATAGGGTTACAAGAACTTAACAGAAGTAATCTAGGCGTTCAGTACACCGAAGTTGATAAAGAGCCCTGCATAGCTTGTGTAGAGGGTAAGCAGGCCAGAAAACCATTCAAGAAAATAACATATAAGAAAGCAACTTCTAAATTAGAACTAGTGCATTCGGATTTATGCGGACCAATGTCGGATAATTCTTTTCAAGGAAATAAATATGTTTTGACTTTTATTGATGATTTTAGCCGTTTTATTTTTATATATTTTATTTCTTCTAAAAATGACGTTAAGAATAAGTTTTGTGTTTTTAAGGCTATGGTTGAAAGAGAGACAGGCTTAAAGGTAAAAGCGTTGCGTACAGACAACGGAACAGAGTACGTTAACAAAGAATTTACTGATTACCTGGAGGAGGAAGGTATCCAACACCAGACAACCGTTCCTTTCAGTCCTCAACAAAACGGAGTTTCTGAGAGGACTAACAGGTCGGTAGTAGAGAAGGCGCGTTGTATGCTCTCTGATTGTTCTCTCTCAAAGGGCTATTGGCAAGACGCTGTGGAGACAGCGGTTTATTTAAAAAATCGATGTCCACATCGAGCTCTCAATGGTAAAACGCCCTTTGAAGCATGGCATGGCGAGAAACCAGACTTAAGTCATTTGAAAGTTTTTGGGTGTCGCGCCATGGTTAAGGTTCCAGATAACTACAGAAGGAAATTGGACATTAAGGCGATAGAACACATTTTCGTTGGATATTCAAAAAATCCACAGAGCTACTACTTTCGTGAAGCAGATTGTCCAAGGAAATTGATAAAAGGAAGAGATGTGGTTTTCTTCGAAAATTCTTTTTCTAATTTGAAGGTTCAACAAAAGGAATCGATCCCTTCTACTTCTTGTGGAGATATTATTTTTGATTCAGTACCCAATCAAGTGTGCAGTTTATACAGGCGAAGTGAAAATACTGAGCAAGGCACTGACGCTGGTGCTAGTGAGCCGGAACTAGAAGCACAGCAAACTCACAGCGCAGACGGGACTTTTGATGTTGAAGATACGTGTACTCAAAGTACAGAAATTACAGAAGAAAGATATCCACTCAGAAATAGAATAACCAAACGTTTTGATACTAATCTTATTTGTAATGCAGTTACGTATGACTCCGACGAACCTGAAAGCTACGCAGTTGCTATCAAGTAGGAAGAGAGTGCAAACTGGCAGTTAGCGATGGATGACGAGTATAAATCGCTAATGAAAAATAAAACTTGGACGTTAATTGATAAACAAGATAAGAAGATTATTCAATGCAAGTGGGTATACAAATTGAAAAAGGATGCTCAAGGTCAAGTTGCCAAGTACAAGGCAAGGCTAGTAGCCAAAGGCTTCAGCCAGACGGCGGGCATTGACTACTATGAAACCTTCTCTCCGGTAGTGCGTAATTCGTCCTTGCGAACACTGATAGCTTTGGCGGCAGAAATGGAGTTGAATATACATCACTTAGATGTAGATACTGCGTTTCTCAATGGAGACTTATTGGAGGAAGTTTACATGCAGCAGCCTCCGGGTTTTGTTGAGACAGGTGCAGAAGATAAAGTCTGTTTATTAAAGAAATCACTCTACGGCTTAAAACAGGCTGCTCGTGCATGGAATATTAAATTAAATCAAACTTTATCAAATATTGGTTTTGTCAAAACCTCTGCAGAACCATGCATCTATACGAAAAAGTTTGGTGATGAAACTGTTATTATCAGTGTCTATGTTGATGACATTTTGGTATAATTTAAAAGGAAAAAGACTTTTGACACTGTCAAAAATTCTCTAAGTAAATTTTTCTCATTAAAAGATTTGGGAAAACTTGAATATTGTTTAGGTCTTAATGTAAAACGTTCGGAGGAAAAGATTTATGTTAGTCAAACGACATATATTAAATCAGTTTTAAAACGTTTTAACATGGAGAATTGCAAAGAAATGTCAACACCTTTAGAAAACAATAAGCTGGAAAAGGGTAAGGAAACATGCAATTATCCTTACCAGAATTTAATAGGCTGCCTTATGTATCTAGCTGTGAATACCAGGCCAGACGTCGCTTATGCCGTAAGCTATTTAAGTCAATTTAATACTTGTTTTGACAAAAGGCATTGGTTGGCCGCAAAAAGGGTATTACAATATTTAAAAGGAACTCAAAACTACTGTATTACTTACAGGAAGACGGGTGACTATTTGTGTGGTTATACGGATGCAGATTGGGCAAACTGTATTAGTGACAGGAGGTCGTACACTGGTTACTACTTTACTCTGGCAGGAGGGCCTATTAGTTGGGAATGCAAAACACAACCAACAGTCGCGTTGTCTTCAACTGAGGCGGAGTATATGTCGCTTACTAGTGCGGCTAAAGAAGCAATTTTTCTTAGGAGGTTAGTGTTTGATATCACTGGTAACGCTGATAAGGTTGTAGTGTATAACGACAGCCAAAGTGCGCAGAAAATTGCTCTCAATCCAATCCATCACAATAGGACGAAACATATAGACACGAAATTTCATTTCATTAGGGAAAAGATATCTGATGGCATTATAGATGTAAAATATATGCGATCAGATCATATGTCGGCAGATGTCTTAACGAAGCCCTTAAGGCGCATAGCACATAATAGATGTGTAGTAGGCATGGGCATAACATAATTAATTAAGGTTATCTTTATTTTTCATTAAGGGGAGGATGTTGTAGAAACTCTTTGTTTATACATTATGGTTAATGAAAACTAAAGTACTTTTAAACCTTACTTCAAAATATACTGTCATACGTTCACAATCTCGCTCTATTTTATTTATTACATACAACAGTACAACATACAGAGTTGAATATCGATTCTTTATCGATATTAAACATTTCATAATTTATGGTATGTTGTCTGTAATCGATTATGCATTACTTTTTTGTTATTTAAAAAAAAAAACAATTTTATGTTTAAACAATGTGAAGTGTTAAAGTAAGTTTAGGTAGTAGGTAGTTTAAATCGTAATGAATGCTTATATTGCATTGAATTTGTATATTTATGCTTAACCAAGTTAACTTTTTTGCACTGAACATTGGCCGATCGAAGTCGTTCACCTTAACAGATAATAATAGTGTAACGAATAAATAAAATGCTTCAATGTCATCCGCATGCTCGGGCGTGACTAGAGCGGACTGGAGTTAGCGGTCCCAGGCCCCGATATGGTGGACAATCACAGATTATTTATTCCGGTAGACCAGCACAGTGCGCAACTGTGTCATCCATTGGCGTGGTAAACTGTAGTTGCGGTAATCCACCAGAATCAACAAAAGTTGATTTACATCAGCTTAAATATTTTAATTGCACCCAAAAAGTTAATAAAAACGTAAGTACAATAATTTTATATCATCTAGTGGCCCGCCATGTTTTCAATAGGGTTAAATATCACTACATAGTATAAAGCAAAGTCGCTTTCTCTGTCCCTATATCCCTATGTATGCTTAAATCTTTAAAACTACGCAACGGATTTTGATGCGGTTTTTTTTTAATAGATAGAGTAATTCAAAAGGAAGGTTTATATGTATAATACATGCATAATATAGTAGAGCATTGCATCCGTGCGAAGCCGGGGCGGGGCGCTGGTATGATATATAGCCTATGTTCACCTGGAATAAAATACTTCTGAAATATTGAAAATTTTCAATGGTTACTCAGATTGCTCTCTATATATAAAAAATCTTACAAAATCTGCAGGTATATTAGTATAGTTGGAAACTTAGTGAGTGTGACCGAGTGCGTGGTTATCATATCGGTGCTATCGCTTACTGATTCCGTTAGTTTAATAAAATTAAAAAATAACTTTTTTTATATTGCTTTAAGTCTTAGTGGATTGCCGTGTCCGAATTCTACAACATAATTTTTGCCAACCAATTGAAAGATACAATATTCTGAGACCCTTTTTTTTCCTACAAAAACAAACACACGCTCTAACTTTATAAGAGTGGCTAGGAACAAAACACCTTAGATAAATTATGTATGAGTGCTGCAGCAGTACAAATTGGTCACCGCTCAGCAAGGTACTCGCCCTGAGGAAAAAATGCATATTTTCAGTCACAACCACAACCTACACATTTATTACCATTATGAATAAACGTGCATTGCATATGCATTATTAAAATAGGAGTAACTAGGTCTGCAATACATGCTGCTGTTTGCAAATACTGAGCGAAGCAATTAGATTTTTGAGGGGTGATTATTCCTCGATGGTATGTCCGATTTCAAAACTTTTTTTTGCACATTAGTCACGAACACGATGTGAGTTTTGGCGCCAAATTTCATCAATGTAGTAATCAGCGGTTTGGCTGTGATCAGCTTTTGAATTTTTCTTTCGGTGATTATTCCTCCATGGTACAGTCTATATTTTTTTTTACATAGCCTATGTAGGTCAGGTTATAATCATGTATGTTTAAGCCAAATTTCGTTCGAATCGGTTGAACCGTGAAGTAGTAGGAGGGAGACTAGCGAAATTTGTGAAGTGGCTGAAAGAGAGCTTCGCTCAATTAAATTAATAATAAATAAATTCGAATGAATTATTAGTATTTATATTATTGACTTGATAAATGTCTTATATGAACTTCGGCGGCACGCACGAAAAAGCATCACTCATTGTCACGTTCCGCCTGAGCCGAGCGTGCAAGCAAGAGCGCGGAAGAAGCGATAGAGAGGCACAATCGGCCTAAGCGTTCGGCTTGTGACGCATTTATCTCTCTTCCACTCCATCGGCCGATGCGTCCGACTAGAAGAGAGACAGCGGCAGCACACAATCTACACATGAACTTATTTGTTAACTGTTTACAAAGTGAAGTGAAAAGTTAATGTGGTTTATTACAAATTGCAGCAAGAAAGGTATTTAATTATTGCATTTTAAAAATTTGATTAGCGATATAATCCAATATATTTGTTCTTTGATTATTTAAAAAAAAGTAGCATCGGTCGGCGAGTGCAGTAATAATAGGGTCTGACTCATATGAACGATGGTATAAAAAGTCATCTGCGGAGGATCTTAAATAAATTGCTAATAGCATAATGTTACTTGTAATTGATTTGTATAATTTAAGTCAAAAAATATTTGAATTAACGAGTGCAAATAAATGTTAAGCTATCGAAAAAATTGTTAATTTCAATTAACTCCTTCTTTGTATTATACAAAATAATGATAATTCAGTGATAATAATTCAATCCAATTCATAAAAGTATGCAATTTTTCATCAATGTTTTCTTATGACGTTATCACGTAAAATTATCGTCCGTAAACCGACTTTACAGACAACCAATTTTATTTTTCTACTCTGTAAAATAAGTACTAAACAATACGTATAACAAAACACGTTTAAGCATTTCACACGTTTTTATTCATCTCACCTGATAAACCGCTTCTACTTAATAAAATAAGATAATCACCATCAAGTAAAAATCATGCTAAATAATAAAATGTCACTAAAAGTCGCCAATCATCGGTGGCATACTATATGTATATAAAGTACCACTAAACGGGAAAGTTTTTATTGTTCTAAAAGCATAGCTTAAATTTTTACCATGACCATGTAGATGTTAAAAGTCTCAGGGGCAGCAGTATGTTGTTACAGCAACTTGTTGCATGATATCGAAAACTGCCAGTAAAGGCCGCAGTTTGCTTTTGAACAGCGAATAAGGAATATATTGATCTAGTGGAGCGGTGATATACTTTATTAAAAATAGGAAACTTTAATTTTCAATAAAGATACTCTGGGCATTTTATATTCAACGACATCGAACCTTAATGAAACGAGATGAAGCTTTCTATGAATCTATGTTTAGAAATAGACGCTTCATATATATAACGAAGTTATATGATTTCCTCGGGGAACATTGTAGCAAATTGAACGAGTTGTAGCAGTTGTTGCATTCGTAACAAAACCTGAGGCCTGTTTATTTTATCAGCATAGCTCAAGCTGGATAAGATCAAAGACTCACAACAGCTACATATTCTTAGCAGAAGGTTAGTATTTTATACAGAATTTTAATCCGATATAAACAAATTATAAAAATCGTTTCTATATACCTACCTTGAGCAATCGTAACAACCTGTTTTTTTTACTTGATCGAGAGGACTGAATTTTAAACCAAAAAATTATAACGGGCTGATTGATTTTCTTACCTGAGTTATGGACCAAAAACCATGAATTTTTAGACTTTAACAGTGAAACAGTAGCGTTCCCGTCTTGAAACCAATCCTGTGTTCCAGAGTTCTTCCAGAGTGTCTAATTGTTTATAAAATTATTTCTGTATTATATCCGTTACTTATTATCTACAATACAAGGTCTGCTTAGTTTGGAACTAAATAATTGGCGAGAATAGAGTAGAATTTATTAATAACAAATGCAGCAGCAATAAGAAATGCCTTCTGGTAACGACATTTATATATTCCAACTTTAAGTGGTAATTTTAGGTTACGGCGAGTTTTTACCATTAAGTTTTGTGTATAATCAATTTATAATCAATCTCTATCTAATACAGGGTAGTTCACGCTGAAAGGGCTCACTATTAACGTTCTTCTTTATTAAAACGGTAGGCACATTGCGTATACTCCCAATTCGGCCACTATTTACATATCAACAATGAGTACGAGGAAAGTAACCACCAACTCGGTCACTGGGTCCAGTCGCTCACCTTTCTCTCTTTAACAAAAACATTATTTTACAGCTGATTTCGTGATACTGTCTGTTTCATTCATCACAGAACATAGAGAAAGCGTTCCGGGCACAACAACTAAATGCTTTTGCGGTTTTGTTTTCAAAATCCAAGTTCATGAATAGGTGTGTAATGAATTTCTTAAAAAACAGAAATGTATGCTATCGTCGTGACTTTCTAAATTGAATGGTTAATTATATCTTTAATTCGTGCAAAACTATCGTGTTTATTATACTTTTTGAAAAGTTACTCTATGATTATATTTATTGATAAAATAAACGTATGTCCTGAAAATGATAGGTAATCAAGTGAGAGTATATGCATATCTCTAGAGATATAAGTAAATTGCTTACATATATATCGTGACATATTAAAAAGAGTATAAAAAACTACATTGACTATACCGTAGTATTTATTTAGTATATGACTACTCTCATTCTCTTCCTACCTCGCATCACTAATAGATGACAATTAATTTCAGTAAAATGCATATGATGTTGTCTAATTTTTCAACTATAATATGTTATTTTTTCATTTCATTTTATGTAACGTATAATTACGCTATTCTGTTCTAATTTTTATGTCGAGAAAATAGATAAAAATCTAAGCAACTCGATTACAAAAGTTCAGCCATTCGCTAAATTGAACTGAATTTTTGACTGTATAATTATTGTAGTTGTGTGATTTAAAACTCATTAAAACTCAACATCACCATTTGGCCTACGGCATAGCGTCATCTCTTTGGTGATTTATGTAATTTTTAATAATGTGAAAATTATGCACTCTTTTACTCACCAAGTATTTTTATAATACTCTTGTAATATCTTTTACCAAAATCTACCAAAAGCGGGAGATTCTAGATATGTTAAAGCAATACCTCATTTTGAGACAGGTAAAATGATTTATATTTTTTATATATGTTTGGCGAACTATAATAAACCATTAGGGCAGGGCATTGCCTTAAAATCTAGCATTAGGGCAGCTGCTCTATAATTGTGGAGGAACAGGACCGGGCAGTTTCTCAGGTAAGATACACCAGGCTAAATATAACCAACCATCTAGCTGTAAGTTTACTCTGATAATTTAGTTATACGCCATCCCTAGGCCGGGACGGCGTGTTAAGTCGCTAACAGCTATAAGCATAATATACAATTTACGTTTGTTTCTCTGTCACACTTTTAGATGCTGTAAATATTGAAAAATATATAGGTGTATTTTTAAATGTTTTTCACTCATTTTATAATAACGCAAAAAAATATTTATATATACATGTTTAATAATTTTGTTAAATATTTGCAAATCATCTGATAGTTTTTTCCTAAGTCTTAGTAGTGAAACGCCACTTTGCAAAGCAATCATAATTCTTATTGATTCTCTCCGATCTTAGTTAATTTTCTGGCAGAGACATTTTTAATATTACTTTATTTCTACTATATGTTCAAAGGTATCAAATAACAACAGGGGTTAGAAAAATTTAATGTTGTTAAATTGCTGAATGAATGCTAGTTTCTTAAAATATACTACTCACTGTGCTTACTGCACTGAAAGTGCAGGGTCGAGGTCGAATTCGTTTATTAACACGGTTGGTCTAGCCGCGTCAACGGTCGTGTTTGGGTCAACAACCGCGGACGAACTTTCGACATTTTATTTTGATAAACTTTACACCTTGAGATTAGCTGCAGTTCGCCCCAAAACAGCGCATTGTGGTTTTAAAGAGGAAGTTATAAATTGGAGCGAGTGTTAATGTTCAAGAAAGTATAACGCCATTACGCATAATACCCATACAGATTTTACTGACATAGAGTTTTTAATAATTGTTAAATTTAAAACGATTTACAAAAAACTATGTCAAGCACTTGTTTTCTTTTATAATATTTTTTGTTATTCAAGAAATTCAAACAATAAACTTTTCTTGGGTAGTATTGTATGTTTTTTATTAATAATATTTAAATTAGTTTTAATATTAAGGTACCTATACTACAAACGTTCATACTTGTTTGTTACGAATGATCCATTAACTGGGAGTGTCACAAAAGGCGTTTTGAAATTAGTAATGTGAATACTATTAACCAATATTATTAACATAGCAAATTTTAAACTATCAAATACACCAATGTAGTCGACTCATCTATCCTTACTAATATTATAAATCGGAAAGTGAGTTTGTTTGTTTGTTTGTTCCGCTTTCACGCCGTAACTACTGAACCGATTGCTTTGAAATTTTGCAGACGTAAAGATAAAAGTCCGGATTAAATAATAGGGTACTTTGTATCCTGGAAAAAAAATTATATTTCCGAGGAAGAACAAAAATATTGTTTGCTTGATGGATGGATTGTAGATGGCGCTGTGTGTCGTTTAAAACAACGTAAAATATTGCAAACGAATATAAACATGTAAAT
Organism: Calamotropha paludella; assembly: GCA_927399485.1. NCBI lineage: Eukaryota > Metazoa > Arthropoda > Insecta > Lepidoptera > Crambidae > Calamotropha > Calamotropha paludella. Next base: position 13,102,459 of record OV656804.1, on the reverse strand, counting down.
TTAGAAGCTAAATGATACGATAATGAATCCCCGAAAATGAGGAATTCCCGAGGGATGACGTACAATTTGTTTTATCGTCTAAACTGTTTTTTTACATCTACTTATATGTTGCAAACGAATATGAACATGTAAATTTTGAAGCTAAATGATACGAAAATGAATCCTCGAAAATGAGGAATTTCTCGAGGGATGATGTTTTTTAAAATACGTAAGAAGTGGAATGATAACTTACGCTATTTAGTTCTAGAGGTATGCAATAGATGGCGCTGGGTGTTTTTTAAAACATGGTAACGATGTGTTTTTTAAAATACATAATAAGTGGAATGATAGCTTACGCTATTTAGTTCTTGAGGTATGCGATAGATGGCGCTGGGTGTTTTTAAAAAACATGGTAACGATGTGTTTTTTAAAATACGTAAGAAGTGGAATGATAACTTACGCTATTTAGTTCTAGAGGTATGCGATAGATGGCGCTGGGTGTTTTTTAAAACGTGGTAACGAAGTGTTTTTTTAAGATACGTAAGAAGTGGAATGAATTTTATGAATTTTGTACCCAGCGTTACTTCGCGCTTCTTAGATTTTTCCGTGGGAATGAGAAGTTATCTTATAGTTGTGCTTTATACCGCAATAGAACAGAATTCCAAGCGGGCGAAGCCGCGGGCGGAAAGCTAGTTAATTATATAAATCTATACTAATATTATAAAGAAGTAAAGTTTGTGTGTTTGTATATTTGTTAAATTGTAAGGGGTAATCTCGGGATCTACTGAACCGATTTTAAAAATTCTTTCGCCAATAGAAAGGCGCAATATTGCTGAGTGTCAAAGGCTATATTGAATGCTAGAAAAAAAATTAAGAATTTTGTCCACCCGTGCGAAGCCGGGACGGACCGCTAGTATTATATATAATAAATTACGGTAGGCATAATTACGGGTATGATGATGTTACCTTTTGTGGTTCAGTAGATCAGAAGTAAGTAAATTAGATTTAACATATGTGGATAATTGTTACTACGCTTAGAGTTAGTCAGTTGTTGGATCGTATTGTCTCGGGTATAATATTTTTATAGTATTGATATATTACTGAAATATTTAGAGAGTGTTTCGCTTTATTGTGGCGTTATTGTTACGCCTACGCTGCTCATACATTCTTCTGCAACTAAGACTATATACGTAGAGAACGGTCGAAGAGCAGTTCGAACCTTGAAGAACTAAATTTTATCGCGATATGTAAGATAGATATAACTTCAAACTTACCTACTTCGTTTGATCACTGTTATCGTTATCAAGATGTGATCTGAAAGGGCACATTTACACTGTTGTTAAATTTTTAAAGTAGATCTGTAAAAAGTCTTTCCAGTTATGTACAACCATCGTCACATCAATACATATACTTTGACGGTTCAACCTACCTTATGGTATTGTTATCGAGACCATTTCATTTTAGAATGTACAGCTTGATTTTCATTTGATTGTACAATGACGGATATTTCACACTTCTGCCATTCAGAACTTATATTACCTTCTCTCTGAACTTTTCTAGTCTTGTTTAAGCGATGTTAATTTATTAGTTTTATAACAGCATTTGCTTTATATCGTAATATAATTTTATATCTAGAACATTGAAATATAAAAATGCACTACGGTAATTATTATTTCTGTGAAAGCATCTTTATCATTTCGCTGATTTTTTATCGAGATAAGCTATACTTTAACGGACTACATTTATCACGAGTGGTTACTACATTGCTTTAGAGTGTCTCAGTAGAGTGCAAGATGGGTGGCTTAAAATATGCAATATTTATTATTTTTGTTACATTTTACAATGCAAGTTGTCTTCCTAGAGTTGATCCTTTGGTCGATACTAAGGTAGGCCTAATCAGAGGCCTGAGTTCTGAGGATGGTTCTTACTCAATGTTCTTAGGTATCCCATACGCTGTTATCAACGCATCTAATCCTTTCGGGGTAAGTTTTAATAAAAGACTTACGGACAAGCTTATGCCAAGTACATATTGTTTAATTAGACTGTTGGTTGAGGTAACCATAGATATCCTACCTGTAAGCCACAGTCGGCTCGAATCCTGTTGGGGCATATGTTTTTATGTTAGCATATAAGCTTTTGTTTCTGAGCAATCGGCGTCTATTTTATTGAAGTGTGTAATACATCGTTTAGTAGTCATGGTACAATTTCTATTCAGTTTGAGACTAAATAAGTGGCGTGAATTTTCCGATATTTGATTTTGATTTACTTTTAACATACGTCTCAGTTTATCCACAAAACATGATATTATAGCAAAATATTTGAATTTTTAGCCGTCAGTACCACACTCTGGATTTGCAGAAACATTTGATGCTTTGGATGACTCGGCCATATGTCCCCAGATCAACGAATTTACCAACCAGGTGACAGGTGCCCTGGACTGCTTGCATCTGAACGTATACGTGCCTAGTACTGCGAGTTCCAACAATCGCCGCCCAGTAATGGTCTGGATTTATGGAGGTGGATTTTCAATTGGTTTTGCTGGAAGATTTCTCTACGGACCAAATTATTTAGTGAGGCATGATGTTATTTTAGTTACACTGAATTACCGTGTTGGGCCTTATGGTTTTATGTGTCTCGACACACCAGATGTACCAGGTAATCAAGGCTTGAAAGATCAGTTAACGGCATTGCGCTGGATTAAAAATAATATCGAAGCATTTGGAGGTGATAGTGACCAAATTACAATTTTTGGAGAGAGTGCCGGCAGTGTTTCTGTTGATATCCACTATTTGTTTACAAACGAAAATCTATTTAACAAAGTCATTATGCAGAGTGGTACTTCTTTATCAGATTTTGCCATTAAGGAATCTGATCAAAGTGTCCCGCTAAAGTTAGCACAACGTTTAGGTTTTATAACTAATAACATCAATGAAGCTTTAACATTTTTAGGATCTGTAGCGACAGATCTCGTGATAGCAGCTAGTACAGAACTAAACATTGCATTGTTACCATGTGTGGAAAGAGAATTTGAAAACGTTGAACGTTTTATCACAGACTACCCTATAAATGTTGAAGTTGGAAACAATGGAAATATACCTATATTAATTGGCTTTACTGATCAGGAGGCTCTTACTGGATACGTTTACCAACCACCTGAATACTACGCATCTATCAACGTGTTTGAAGATACATTAAGTGGTGCCTTTAACTTTGATGCTGAACATATTGATGAGATGGTGGAAATTGTCCGACAATTTTATATAGGCGATGAACAAATGAGTGAAAAAGTGAAATGGGACTTGATGGATTTTAGTGCAGACATGTCTTTTATTTATCCTTCTTACAGAGTGATTCACAAATACGCTTCGAGTACTATATATTGCTACTTGTTCGCATATAATGGCGACAGAAACTTCGTCAAAAGGCGACTGAATATTACCGAAGGCAGTGCCGCTCATGCTGATGAAATAAGCTATTTGTTTGATGTGTCAATCTTTGAAGAAGTTCCCACCTTTAATGACCAACTTATTATTGATCGGATCACAACTTTATGGACCAATTTTGCGAAATACAGGTACAAAAGTAATTTATTTAAAGTTACGGATATATAAAGCTTAAGATAATCTTTGCTAATAACACTAATCTGTGATATGACTACAAACAATTTATTTTTCAGCAATCCAACTCCAGAGGAAACAGAATTACTGCCCATTCAATGGCCGGCTGCCACAGAAAAATCGGTAAGCTTTCTGAAGATAGACTTGGATTTAGAAGTGTACCAAAGGCTATATAATGACAGAATGGCTTTTTGGGACTTATACTTCAAATTATACAAGGTTTACGAGAAGGGATATCTAGGGGTTAAATAACCAACTCATTAAATAATTAAATAAATACAATATTGTTAAAAGAATATTTTAGTCAGAGTTCAAATGCAAATTATTTAAATGTAAACTTAGAGTTAATTAAAATTTGGATTTATGAGAATGTATTTTATTTGAAAAGCTATCAAAAATTAATCTCTGAATCTCAAAATCAGTCATCATAGAAGTCGGGAGGTATGTGATTGTTTTTATTTAACTTTTTAGTTCAAGCGATGTTTTTTTTAAATCAGCTTTTTCACTCCAATAACGGTCACATTTATGAGAAAAACTAGGAAAACCCACTTTTGTCTCCTTATCAAAGCACCTACCGTGGCTGATAGTGAACTTAACCGCCATGGTTACAAGATACACCTTATTAAAGTTGAATGATACTTGTTGTTGGGGATTTATTTTATCTTATTTTTTATCTGTAGATGAAGACGACCCGATTGTGATTGATTAAATCATCCCTTTAAGGCATACTATGCAACAGCATGATGGAGCATCATATCGCCATATTTCTTAGGAAAGAATAAGTGTATTAAATAATATTGTAAAAGTTACAAAATTTTCAATCGATTATTTGCTTAAAATTCACAACTCATTATATCATTTATGAAAGCTTAATATTTTCTGGTGGGTTGAGCTAGCCGTGCTTACTGAATCCGGTTGGGGCGGTGTATTACACTGATGTTGTACCTTGCCTGACCGAGTGCAAGGCAAACATCTCTACGTAATACTCATTAAGACAACAGAAAAGGAATCATTTGAACAAACTTCTTCGTTTCTTTACGAAAAAACAAGTCTCATCTAGGTATGTCGCTACTACCATTTATAATATACATATATTTATCTACTTAATCGAAACCATCAAAATTTACAACCTTTTGAGATATTCTATTAAAGTATGTTACTGAAATATCAACAAAATGCTAGTATAAAAAATAACAAACAGATTCTTTGCCCTAATAATAAGTAGCTAATTAACCTAAATGATTTTGCAGGCATTTTTATTTGGGTAATTCCGTAGCATAAAAAGTTTATTTTATTTTACAGGCGAATCAACAGTTTACAAAATATGGATAACTTTTAAACTAGCAACAGCACACCAATTATAGATTCACACAACTAAACACAGACTATTAAAAATATTGAACATGCATATATCTGGATTTATATCTAGGGACGCAGGATTTTTTTTAAACAATTAAAATCAAGAGTTGCCGTGATGACTTAATAATAACAGAAAGTTATGTTACATTTCTATGGTCTTATAATAAAATATGATGGAAAACTTAAAATAAGTAACTGATGCCATTCAGCTAAGTTTCGACATAAATATACCGAAGAAAAAAGTCCCTTATTTCATTCAATTTCTCGAAAAGCTAACTCAACGGTGGCATTTATGGTACAGACTTACAACTTATGTTAATCGCTTTGTCAATCATATATTTGAGAACAAAGATTATTATAATTCTTCCATATTTATAAAAAATATCTTTTTAATCATCATAGCACTATTTACTTTTGTAAAATAGGATAAGACTGTGTTCAAAGCTCAGATCACTGTAAAACTCTAAATTCTACATGTGTAATATAATCTATAGCAATTTTTTTTTCATAGCAGCCCTATGAATAAAAATCAATGTGATTAACAACCCTAGCTTAAGCCGGCAAGAGTCCAGGGTCGGATGTTGCACTGAAGATGAGCCGCCAAGAGCAAGGTAAACCTCTCTACGTAACACTCATTACGACAACTACGCTGCGCCCGTGCTTTATACTCCAGCTTTAAACATTTTTTTCTTTTGCATTTCAGTTTTATTCTTATTTTGAACGCGTATAAGATGGTCAGCTCAGTGGTAAAAATACTATTGCCAAATAATTTCGCGATACTTAAATACCATATGTTTTGTCTCTCGGTCTACACAAAACATATGATATTTAAGTATCTTTTGCTATAATCCAGTTATCGGTTGTGTAACTAATACCGTTTTTATCGCGAGCTCTTAAGTATTTCAGATGGTGTTTTTCCATCTTTCTCGGTAAAATATGTAGATGATGTTCATTTGTATAAACAAGTTAAAGCTCAATTAACCGTAGAAATAATATAACGAAAATATCAAATATTTGATTAAACAGCACAACAAACAGAGCTTCAATGCTTCAACGAAAAAAAAAGGCAGTTTGTTAAATTTGATTTCGAAGGAATTAAGATGGGATGGCGCCAACAGAACCGGCGAGGTCACTACTACAGAGGGAAGAAAGGGAGAATGCAGCAATGATTATCACTAGTTTACAAAATTTAACCTTTCGTTTGTTGCCACAAATTCTGTGGTTGATAATGTTCAATTATGACTTGTTTTCGTCAAATCTACCCTCAAAATTATTTGAGCAGCTCGAGTTACGTTGTTTTTGATTTTTAACATTTAAGCGTATATATATTAATCGATAACAGGTGTATTTTGCTGTGTTAAGATTAGAACCTTAAGTTTTTGCGTCATGAGTAGTTCAAGGAGAGGTTGTTAAAACAATCCAGATCATTTTTGCTATATATGCGGAGAATGTGTTTAATGATTGTAGAAAAGTTATATCGGGGTTGGTGAAAAATACCCATTTTGAGTATTTTGGGATGCTCTTGGATAGAAATGAGAAGTTTTGGGCTCCCAATTGCGTTTGTAAATCGTGTGTGGAATATTTAAGATTACGGAAAAGTGGTAAAAAGTGCCTTTAGTTAAAAGTGTCGTTTAGAAAAACGACTATTTGGCGGTAACCACGAAATCATCTCGAAGACTGTTATTTTTGTAGCGTAAACGGTTTAAACACTAAAAATCGAGCTTAATGGCAGTACCCAGGTACTAGTTGTGTTCAACGTCCAGTGCAGCATTCAAGAGTCAACTCTTCAGTGCCTAAAAATATATCTGAACCCTTAGAACAAGATATTGAAGGACCTAGCTGATTACAAAATGATGCTGATTTTGAAAGTACGTCAAATGAGCCATTATTCTTTTCCCAAAATGAGTTTTAACTCATTTTTTATTAAGATCATTTATGATCTTGTAAGAGATTTAAATCTTTCTAAACAAGCTTCAGAATTGTTAGCTGAAAGCAAAAAATATGCTTTCCTTAGATACTAAAATAAGTTTTAATCATGAAAGAGATAAAGAATTACGGCATTATTTTTCAGAAGAAAAACGATATTACCTTTTGTTCAGATATCAAAAACATTTCGCTAGTCTTGAACAAAATAACATACAATGACCTTAAATAGCATATTTGTATCGATTTAAAAATGGTGAACATTTTTTTCGGTCAACAAAGTAGAGATAAACAAGAGCAGTGGGTAAGAAAAAACTGGCCCTTGAGAGAAAATATGGAGCCTGGAAAGCAAAATGTAGTCCACAATTTTAAAAATTCTGGGCATAATGAAACAAATTGTTAAATCACTGAATAAAAACGGAAACTGCTTTTCTTACATTTGCCCAAAATTTCCTCAGCTGACTATGGAAAAGACTAATGCCGTTATTTTTGATGACCCCCAAATTAGACAACTTACGAAAGATATTCAATTTAAAAATTCTATGACTAAGTTTGAATTATAGGCTTGGACAACTTTCGTCTCTGTGATGCAGAATTTTCTCGGAAATAAAAAAATCTAAAAATTATATTGAACTTGCAGATGACCTTCTGCTACAATTAAAAAAATTTGGGGTGCAATATGACCATAAAACTCCACTTCCTCCATAGTCACCTGGACAGGTTTCCGGAAAATTTAGGAGATGTGAGCGAAGAGCAGGAAGTGCGTATGCATCAGGACTTACGCGTCATGGAAGAGCGATCTTTTAGCCATAAAATGAGTATAAAAGCTCTTATCTACTTAAAAATGATAAAAATGGACACCAATATCATACGTCGTTACTGGTGCTTATTCCTCTTGCTCTTCTAATAATGCCAACTTTAATATGCAAAAGCATAAAACTTTATATATGTATAAACATTCATAAATGTAATACATGCTTATTAATTTGATATTAATATGATTTTATATGTATGTTTAATATTTTATTATTACCAACAATTAAATAGTGACGTAACACGGATGATTATGAAGATTAACATACAATAAAAAGGTAGTAACATACACGACTATATTCCCACAAAATATAAAGGTGAACATTTAATGTATTGAATTTAAGTAGGAAAACAATATTTTTAATTGAAACTTACAATTAATTCATTTTTTTGTGTATGTGTATTTGTAGTTTATTAATGTGTTTACAATGTGAGCTAGCAAAAAATCCCACATAGATGAGATTTGCAGACGTTTAAATGTCCCTAAGGCATCGCAATAAAACTCAAACGAAACAACATGAAGGTCAAGCCGGATTGTAATCGAGTCGTGATGCATCCACCGATTTTTATAATTTAATTCCAATGAATTAAAAATATTTTCCTTTAGGCGCTGACTGACTCATAAAATAACAAGGAAATGTAATAGAATGTCATAATAAATGAATTCTGTGTTTGAAGTAATTATATTTCAAAGGAAAATTTATGTTGAATGCAACAATTAGTATTCTTTGAATTTACTATGCTTAGATAATTTTGAATGAATAAATAATATCTTTGTGGTTCTTCTCTGTTATCTGCTTTTTATCTCTTCTGTCATCAAGACCGTTATTGTAAGAATAATTATTGTAGGTTTCCGACTCGATGATAATTTTATGACGTTCGTCATGATAAATCGAACGTCGTCGTACGTCACTCTACCACAATATCTCATATTTTCTCATTTGGTTGATTAAAATCTATGGTTTAAACCACAGTTTAAACTATAAGCTGAAAATCGAATAGAGAAATTTGACTTTGTGTATAAAATAAGCAAAACCGTTTAGGATCCAAATTGAATCCTACTACTATTATAAAGGTGAAAGTTTGTAAGTATGGATGTATGGATGTTTGTTACTCTTTCACGTAAAAACTACTGAATGGATTTGAATGAAACTTTACCACAATATAGCTTATACATCAGAATAACACATAGGCTACAATTTATAAACATATTGTTCGAAATACTAATCCTGCGCAGACGAAGTCGCGGGCACCAGCTAGTTAAAAAATAGTTTACAGTAAGTTTCCTAAAATTATCGAAGGCAGTTTGATGCAATTACGATAGCGATTCTACCTTTTGCCTACACCGACGGTCCTGGGTTCTAGTGTCGAAAGTAGATAGATGTTTTTGTGATGAATACGAGCATTTGCACCTGAGTTATTAGTATTTATATATATATTTTTATAAATATTAAATATTTGTGTATCATATAGTATCCATAACACATATTTGTATGTAATATTAATATCATGCAAAAGTGTATGTAAAAAATAATTAAGATAACCCTCGATTGAGAAAGAAGATAATAGATGAATAATATTTATGGCACTGATACGATTCTAAATAAAATAGAAAGATAGCTATGTTCCTGGACAACAAAAGTTTCTAGTGTTGATCTAGAGTTGACATTCAAGACTGTCAGACATTATATAAATGGAATATTGTAAATTTTTGTGATCGTATTCCGGAGACATATTTAAGAATTCAACATCCCGTTACGTCCTAAAAATTGTGAAATCAATGTAAAAATTCAAAGTCGGAAAGCAGGTTCTTAAAAATATATTAGAATTTAATTAACACACAACCAGTTCTAACATATTTGAGCAGGAAACGTGAGATCATTGACACAGAAATCCCGGTTGAATATTCAGGTAGGAACCGTTATCATACTTAACCTTTGGTATTCAACTATTTTCGGACAATGCTTGGCATTTTCTCACACCTCATCTCCCGGAAGCTACAATAGACGGAACAGTAATTGACAGCTGTGGTTATGATATTTTTATAGTAAACCTTTTCAGACAACAACATTCAGACACAAGTAGATGCCTACGGTACCTACAAAAACGTGACGAATTATATTTTTGTGACGAATTTACATTAAACCTTTACATTTTACACGGCTACATTTTTTATTTGACTAAGTTAATCATAACTTTATGCACTTATGGCATACATACTTAGAGGCGTTTAGATGACAAAAATATAAATTTGATACTGATTAGGTATTTAAATACGTAGTCAGACAAGGCAAAAGTATATTAATCTGTTATATCAGCCTCCCAGTCATAGAGATATATATATATATTTATATTAAAATATTATATGTATTCTAGACACAATTTTATAAAATAACTTACATAATTACTTAACATTATTAAATTAAAATAATTTCAAATAACATCACACCAAGCTATTTATCACCAGCTATTCCATAAAATAGGTCTATAAAAGTATTGCTTATAGTTGAGATTTTACGTCTAACACTCTGACGAAATATAGAAAAGATCTTGCGGGTGCCGTAAGAATAACCACAAAAGAAAAAATTTATTGAGTGAGGGCCTAAAGACAATCAAAAATATAGACCAGTAGCCTCACTAAATCTAAAGTCATAAACAGAATTTTTGCATCAAATTCGATGCATAAATAGCTTGGTGCTGTACCCCAACTGTTACCCTGCAGTAATAAACTACCTTCAAATAACTGTAGGAGTTTTATATTTGTTGAATGAGGAAACACAAAATGTTCTGAATAATTATTTCTGTAAGAATTACAAGATACGTTATGATACATTAAATAATCTCATCTCATGGCTTAATCATTGCAAGATTATTACATAACTGCGGAAAATTATCTCAACGGCGCGTGTCTATACGGTCAGCCGGCCATGCGGTAATTAACGAACACACGGAACTACATTTATCATTATTCATTAGCAGCATCACTTAGGCTCGCTTCCTAGGTTTTTCTGCGCAGGAGCAGATGAGACGATGCGTGCCGCCCGGCTCCGCTCGTGCGCACAATTCTTACATCATTAATCCGAGTAATGTATACACACGCCACACTTGAAATTCAAGTTGAACAATAACGGCATCATACGGTTGTTTTTCTTGCTTAAAAGAAGCAATAAGCTGAACAAATATAATGAAAATAGTGTTATTCTACGATATTTATATTATAAAAACGTGTTTATAAAAATGAGAAAAGATATAAAAAACCAAAGAATACTATGTGTTGTTTCGTTGTGTACTGTGTAAAATTTTGCACAAGATTGTATAGAGTTGTAACAGAAATCTTATTCCTGAAAACTATATATTTCATTTTCTTTTCATTTAATTCCTTTTGATACAGTTGACGGCTATAGATAATCAATAAACGATGATTAGGTATGTCCGCATGGTCATATCGATTCAGCGCAATAGAGCATGAGATTATAGGCAACGTATTCATCTTTTTTCACGTAATCGATTTTCAATGAGTTGTGGTCGTGAATATAGTTCGGTCAAGTTCGTTCCGCGACCGATTTTTTCAGCATCGATCTCTGCTCTTTTTATATGGCTTTGATTGACTAAAATCACTAATATAATAAACAACTAAAATATGAAAGGACGGAAGGATAAAAATAATTGTTTAGTTGTTTTTTAATGTTTAGCCTTTGAATAATTATTTTATTTTGTTTAGGTTTTTTTATCTTTGTATTTACTATCACTGTATTTGTATTGTAAGCTGAAGTCGTGTGTTAGTACCAAATAAAAAAATGTTTATATGATACACGGACTGAAAAGTCGTATAAGAGACTTTTTACACCTACTTTCGTTCGCATTATTCATTAAAGTAAAGGGATACTTTCTGACTTTTTAGCCCCCTTATTAAAACCGTGGTCACAGAACAAATGCCTTTTCCTAACGATGAAAGAAAAGAAAAAAGGTAAATAATTTCGCCTTGATAAATGATTACAAAACGAATGTACGAAGTTTGTATTGTATTTCTATTGTATACTTATGAAATAAAAATCATTAACATACACTCGGCGTCAAAAAAATCGCACCTCTAAGAAAATCACGTTCAAATGGCATTAACTCTGGATATGCACATGCAGTCGTATTAATTATAATTTTATTTAAAAGGTTACTTAATTAACTTAATAAAAAAACATTATTTTTCATTATCAAATAAAACCTAAAGCAACAAATAAAGGGTCACAAAAATTCTAAGGAAATTTTGCTGCTCGGGAGAGTCGCGAGTTGCGCTAACTTTGTGGGTATAAAGAGGTCAACACGGGTTCAATGTGGGTCATTCGCTATTAAACCGTTGAAGGGGACACACGCACTGATTTTACTGAAGAAAGAACATCTGGAAAATGGACACTACAGCTGATGAGGCCGCTCAAGTGGTTGCACTACTGCAAGCAGGGGTGCGGCAGTGTGATGTCGCCCGGCAACTGAATCTGAGCCGTTTTTCGGTTCGTAGAGTCTACCAGCGCTTTTTAGAGACCGGTGGCTATATCCGGCGACATGGGTCCGGTAGACGTCGCTGCACTTCGGAAAGAGACGACCGGTTCGTTGTGTCGTACTCTTTGAGAAATCGCTTCTCAAACGCTGTTCAGCTGCAACAGGAGCTCCAGGCAGTTCGCAGACGCACCGTGAGTGTATCCACGGTTAGAAGAAGACTGAAGGAGAAGAACATAGCAGCCCGCAGAGCTGCTACAGGTCCAAAATTGACTGCAGCGCACCGACGAGCCCGCTTGCAGTTTGCTCGCGACCACGTCGATTGGACCATTGAGCAGTGGGGAGCTGTTCTCTTCTCAGACGAGACACGAGTGTGTCTTTTCTGCAACGACCGACGAAGAAGAGTATACCGGAGGCAGGGTGAACGTTTCGCTCAAGCCTGCATCCAGGAGACGGTGGAATATGGAGGCGGATCCTGCATGTTCTGGGGCGGTATGTCGGCTGCCGGCAAAACCGACCTGGTCTGCGTCTCCCGGACCGGAGGTGCTCGCGGACAAGGGTCGCTGACTGCGCGCCGCTATATCACAGAGATCCTGGATGTGCATGTGGTCCCTTTTGCCGAATCTTTTGGCGAGGGGTTCACATTAATGCACGACAACGCTCGCGCACACACTGCAGCCATCGTGAACGACTTCCTGCGGAGGTCCCAAATTCCTGTGATGCAGTGGCCAGCGAGAAGTCCTGATCTGAATCCGATAGAGCACCTCTGGGACCATCTTAAACGTAAGGTTCGATCTCGGGATCCGGCTCCTTCGACTCTAGAGGAACTCCAAACCGCGGTGATTGAAGAATGGGGTCTTATCCCTCAAGAAGAGCTCCTGAAGTTGGTGAGGTCTATGAGGGACCGTATGGAAGCCGTCATCAGGGCAAGGGGGGGTAACACTAGATTTTGAGTTAATTTTAAGACACTTTTTGTACATTTTTTTTGTAAATTATCGATTATTAATTAGGACTTAATTAAGATTTTTTATTATTTTTCAAATTTTTATGCTTTTTGTATAATTTTAATTAAAAAAAAGATTGCACTTAATTGTTGTTTGATGCTCCTTTTTGTTACCTTTCTAATGATACCTAACACTATCCTCTATATAAGGTTTAGGAATTTTTGAATAAGATTTTTATAAGGTGCGATTTTTTTGACGCCGAGTTTAGTAATTCAGTGAGCTTTTTTTTTTGTTAATAACTGAGTATGTTGGCACTCATTTATAGATAGTAAGTTACACCTGGATACCAACGAACAACAGCCTGCATGTCTTGCATGGAATGTCATTCAATTCCCATTAAGTCGAACATTAAAGAGGAAACGTGCCCGAGATATTTAAGATAAAAAGGATTGACACGCGTCGGCAAATGTAGATAGTAACGTTAATAACAAGAAGTTCGGCCATCAATTTGTTACATGATGTAACTTAGATTAAGAGAACCTTACTACAGTGTGTTGTCCTTTGTTTTTATTACATTTCTTTTATTGAGCGAAGCTCTCTTTTAGGCAACTCACAAATTTCGCTTGTCTCCCTCCTGCTACTTAACTGTTTAATAGATTCGAACGAATTTTGGCATGAACATGCATGATTATAACCTGACGGACATAGGCTATGTAAAAAAAATATAGACTTTAGCATGGAGGAATAATCACCGAAAGAAAAATTCAAAAGCTGATCATAGCCAAACCGCTGGAACTACATTGATGAAATTTGGCGCCAAAACTGACATCGTGGTCGTGACCAATGTGCAAAAAAAGTTTTGAAATCGAACATACCATCGAGGAATAATCACCCTTCAAAAATCTAATTGCTTCGCTCAGTATTTGCAAACAGCAGCATGTATTGCAGACCTAGTATCAAATGTATTTATTAAAAAGTAATATTATTTGTGCAATTATGAGCACACTTTAATCATTTATTTTTGATAAACGTACATATAATATATGTACAATATGTACATAATATGCATTTTTTTAAACAATACTGTACATTAAATTCGTTACCTTCCATTAAGTCAGACTTTAAGTTAACAAAGAATAGAGTTTAACTGCGCATAATCCAGCCAAGTTCGAATGAGAGAAGATCAAAGCACAAGTAACGGTGACGCAGCGACAACGGTGAACGACACCGTGCGAGTGTTGCAGCCATTATTGATTGACTACAATAAAAAAGTGACAAATAAACAAAGATTTCGAGATCGCCACTGTAATCCTTTGTAGTTATAATAAGAGGAATCCCGTTAATCGGGAGCCATGGCCGACCCAATTACCTTGCCGTAACGAATCTTGAGCAATTACTAATTTCTTTATCTTTTATTTCAAAATTATTAGGTATGAAAGCATTATAAATATGTTGTAAAAAATATTATTAGTATTAGGAAGATAGCCCTTTTAAATCCTTCTTAAGCTGCTATTAAGTTCAGATATGTTTTTCACAGGTTTTTACAGCGACAAGACTGTGACTACGACTCGTACCTATAAAAAGTATAGCGTATGCTACATATCACTTTGATTGTAATTTATTATAATTGCATTAATGTCTTTATCTACTCTAATACTATAATACAAAGATTCTAAAACTGAAAACAAAATGCTTATGACAAACATTACGTACAGGCCAAAAATAATAAAAAAAAAAGTTTAATTAAGATACAGGTCTTGTATGGACACCTGTATCATAATATAACTTTTTAATCATAACGATACACCTATACAACCTCCAGCTGGACCAAGGAGGTTGAACCTCTACTTTAAAAAGGTTTCAATGAACGAGTCCGCGACGACGCAACACCTCAGAGTAGTCCTGTTTACTCTGAGCGCAACACCTCAGAGTAAACAGGACTGGAGTAGCCATTAGTCAATTTCTCGTACATATTTTTCTGCCATTTTTTGCGGGGGGTGAGGTTACTACTACATTCAATGCCAGCACACAGGAACAAAAACTCTTTGCGTGTTTACAAACGCACACATGCATAATACTAAAAACATATTTAAAATACACGCACACGTGCTTAAAATAGTGTGTTAACGTTCTATTCAAACACACGAATGTCATTGTGTGAGAAGTGACATGACATAGCACGAGAATATCGATATCGATAAATCAGTTTGTGTGTCAGTGAATTTATTAACTTTGCGTTAGTATTCCTACATTATGTATTAAAAATTAAATTAAATTAATGATAATATTACACGCTACAACAGTCAGTTTCGAAGGATACATCCATAAAATACAAATTGAAACTTAATAGTTTATTGCATTTAAGAGATATTTACAATAGGTGTTATTATATATATATAATTTACTGTGGACCCTTTCACGTATAACCATAATGGAAAAGAGGAACTCTGAAACATTATTTTTAACAAAGCGATAGTGAATATAGTTATAATTCTCAGATTTTTACTTTGACCGATTGATTATTTGTATTTTTTTGCGATTTGCTTACATCACTTTTTGCAGGTATTTCCTTTTCAACTTATTCTTTAACCTAAAATTAATACATTTAAATGTAATAAACTAAAACTGTTAATATCTATTTGAAACATAACTAGTTATATAATAAACTAAGAGGATCATTCAAGAATAACGTTGGCACAGCATGGGCAACTAATCTTCTTCTATTGTTAGATAATTTTTGAAACTGAGACGGCTCAAAATGTATGGAAAATATAGTACTTGTTCTTGAAGATGCCCAAGATGCCCTATTACCTATTACAAGCATGAATCCATTTTTTTCGTATGCTGTATTCTTTAGGAAAACTGGATATGAAAAATTAGATGTTTCCGGGCATGTCAAAGCTTAAAGTATAAATACCAACAATTAGTATACCGCCTAGGGGCAGAGTATATTTGCCTGAACTACACATACCGATCATTTCTAATTTTAATACTGCAATACTATCTTCCAATAGCTTTCATTTATGTACAAATGACTTTTGGCACCACATACCTTACTCCTAGTGTCTTGAAGTATTGCAGTTGGACAAGCTGGTTTTGAAAAGAGCTATAAATGCTACAATATTAATAAAAAAACTTAACTAAAATGTTGACGATGACATTTAGCTATTACCATACTAAAATGTCATCAAAATCCGTCGAGTAGTTTTTGCGTGATGCGTGCTCAAACATACATACAGACAGACAAAATGTTCAAAAATTAGTGATTTCGCTTCCTCTACTCTCATTACTAGCCATTTGGTTTAAGGTGGACTTGACCTGTTTTATTCTATATCTTTACAGTTTTATTCTCGTATGTATAATATCGCAGGTAAATAGTATAATTCCGCACTTTACATACGGCGTCATCAGTTCAAAATCACATATCTTATTCTTATTTGAAATCATCATTAATACCTGGTAATAATTACTGAAACAAACTGTAATTTATCTAAGCTGTTTTTTATTATCGTTAAGAAAAAGCATTCATTCACTCATTCATTACTCACTCGTAAAATCACAATATCGATGAAGTTGACATCACTATTGTGCAAATTAATATTGTACAAATTAATAAGGGTTGCTGATTACAAAATAAAAACAATTTGTCCTGTGGCTCGAAAAAAAATTTTGGTTTCTCGGAAATGATCGGGTGTGCTGGTTAGGCGATGGTACCCTTTTAACCGTGCTTTTTTATGAAGTCAGGGACACTGTAGGTATATACCTACAGCAGTAGTACTCTTAATGTTTATGAGCGCCGCCCAGCATGAATAAAAGGGCAAATAGTTTGATTATTATTTTAATTAATTATTTTATATTTCCATGTTGTGTAGCAAAGAATAGGCTTCAAGCAGCCGCAAAATTGTAGGTATGTACTTAATACTGAACTAAAAATAAACACGCAACGTACATTGTTAAGACGAAATTATAATTGGTAATTAATTAATACAAAATTACAGTTATTTATTACCAACAAACTATTTCTAATTTTTGTCTTAATTAATTGAAATGCGATAATGGTCAACCCTAGGTAGTCTCGTGGGGAGTGCAGCCATGACGTCATCAAACGAACTTTGAGCGCGAAATTTGAAATTGTAGTCTGCTAAAACATGAAATTATGAATTAAATAATAATCAAAACCTAAAAATTATGCTTACAAATGAAAGGTGACGCCATCTTTTTGCATACCAGATATTTTCGAATTTTTTTTACATTAGAAAACAGCACAGGCAGGCATTTTCGTGGGAGCTCTGCACGGTAAGACGTTCTGATTATTGTGGTTTTAAAATGGCGGCTCAACTAGTTTTATATAACGCACAGGATTCCGATGCTTGTGCATTTGGCAGAGGGGTAATGTTAGGCAAAGGCTACTCCAGTCCTGTTTACTCTGAGCGCAACACGCATTCACAATCGATGTTTGCACCTTGGCGCCAACATTTGACATTTAAAAAATCTTTTCAATATTTAAACAAAGTTTGGTTTTGTTTGCAACATTGTTTTACGTAATATAGTATGAGAGTAGATAAAGTAGTGTATGACACTGTACATAACTTGGTCTTATAACACTCGTGTGATACTATAAAAAAACTCGCCTACGGCTCGTTTTTTTAAAACACACTCATGTTATAAGAACCCTTATTATGCAACAGTATCATAAACTACTATTATAGTATCATTGTTTCCGCCCTACGCTGTAGTGCCACCATATTAAATGTTACAATGCACTTAAATGAGTATGGAATTGGTGAAACATTTTTGATTAAAAATATTATCAATATTTCGCGTATATTACACTACTACACTAATATTACAAGGAGGAAAGATTCTTATTTTTCTATGTTTGCAATGAATAAACTCAAAAACTACTAAGCCGATTTCAAAAATTCTTTCACTATTGGAAAGCTACATTCATACTGAGTAACAAAGGCTACATTTAATGCTAGAAAAAAATTAAAGAATTTTGTCTTCCCGTGCGAAGAATATTCGTCGATTTGTATAAACTGTGGAAAATGAAATAAGCCCAGAAATAAAACAAAGCAAAAAGCAAAGCATTCTTCTGGTAAACTTAATATAACGTTTTGTTTAATATTTGCCTACCACTAATATGTAGCTCTTAAATAATTTTAAAGTCTTCAAGAAACTATTTGTTGACAAAAACACCATCGACGTATTGTTTCGTGTGTGGATTACTAATTTGAACTTCACTCTATAGTCGGTACTACCAAGGTTTATATGAGCTTGACAAATTGACATCGGCAGGAACAAACTTCCGGCAACTTTATGTGTAATTCACGATTTAAGTCTTCTTTTATTTGGTAGTGTGTCACGCCTTCCTGCACGATGAGGCATTATGTTGGTCGCGTCATTAAATTAAATTGTTCGAAACTATAATTATTAATTGTTTTATGTTCAATCTTCAGTCACGATGGTAAAGATGTTCGTATGTTATCGTTTAGTAAACATAAGCGGAAACAATTATATCATAAATAGTCAATTATTAAAAAAAACATACAACAAAGACAAGAGCTTTGAACTCGTAAACTACAAACGTGTAGGGAAGAACCAGCAAACATTGTGGTATTTTTACACGCGGATTTCAACCATGATGTTGTCCGATTTCGCGAAAAAAGAGGTATCTAACACAATATGAAAAAATAAAAATCAGAAAGCCTAATGGAAAGGAAGTGACATGTTGATAACTTAAACATTACTCCTTATTTTTTATTGTCTAAAGAAATTTTAACTAGAAAAAATTCAAGTGGTCTGTGGTATCAGTCGGAACTCGTATCCACAATCTTTCGCAATCAGAGCAACTTCTCTTAAGATTTAGCTACCGAAATCTTAATAGACCTTTTGAATTTTTGAAGTGTTTTTGTCGAGTTATAAGGAAACGTTTGTTTCGATTTTTTGACATTTATTAGCTGTCTAAAAGGACATTGCTCCTGTTCCATACATTGAATGCACTAGAACGGACAGCAATGAGAAAATGCTAGTTGTGTTTGGAATCATTTACTCGTTCTCACCAGGCATGTCGATACACGACAGACGTAGGAATTTTAGGGCTATTGTGGTAAAGAAAAGTATGTATATTTAATATGCTCTGAATCTATTTATTGATTCCTTGTACTTGAATAATATCAATCAAATCAGCATAAAATGTAATTATTGCAAGTAAAAAAAACCTTCTCACCTTTATTTTTGAGTGTAGCTAGTATCAGATCACCTAGGATTGTATTTCATATGTGATTTTTAAAAATAAAATGTATAGGCATTCCATACCTGCATCATATTTTAGATAACTGGTTATCTAAAATATGATGCAGGAATGGAATGCAAAATATCTCGCCCGGATTGCGAAAGGTCGTGGGTTCGAATCCCATCTGAGGGCTCGGAGGCGTGGTTGTTTTTTACACACGTATTTTATATCTTATAGAAATATTGCATTGTGAATGCAAAAAATTAAATAAAAACATAATTATAGCTGGTTCCATCTTAATTGATTGTTTAATATTTGTAAAAATATTACTTTCAATGTTGAAGGTAGTTAGCGTTCAACATTGGTGGAACGATACTAGCTCATAGTAGAAGTTGGAATACGTTTGTAAAATTCGACACGTTTGCCAGCGTCTCGGTAGCTCAGCGGTCAGAGCAGTCGCCCGGATTGCGAAAGGTCGTGGGTTCGAATCCCATCTGAGGGCTCGGAGGCGTGGTTGTTTTTTACACACGTATTTTATATCTTATAGAAATATTGCATTGTGAATGCAAAAAATTAAATAAAAACATAATTATAGCTGGTTCCATCTTAATTGATTGTTTAATATTTGTAAAAATATTACTTTCAATGTTGAAGGTAGTTAGCGTTCAACATTGGTGGAACGATACTAGCTCATAGTAGAAGTTGGAATACGTTTGTAAAATTCGACACGTTTGCCAGCGTCTCGGTAGCTCAGCGGTCAGAGCAGTCGCCCGGATTGCGAAAGGTCGTGGGTTCGAATCCCATCTGAGGGCTCGGAGGCGTGGTTGTTTTTTACACACGTATTTTATATCTTATAGAAATATTGCATTGTGAATGCAAAAAATTAAATAAAAACATAATTATAGCTGGTTCCATCTTAATTGATTGTTTAATATTTGTAAAAATATTACTTTCAATGTTGAAGGTAGTTAGCGTTCAACATTGGTGGAACGATACTAGCTCATAGTAGAAGTTGGAATACGTTTGTAAAATTCGACACGTTTGCCAGCGTCTCGGTAGCTCAGCGGTCAGAGCAGTCGCCCGGATTGCGAAAGGTCGTGGGTTCGAATCCCATCTGAGGGCTCGGAGGCGTGGTTGTTTTTTACACACGTATTTTATATCTTATAGAAATATTGCATTGTGAATGCAAAAAATTAAATAAAAACATAATTATAGCTGGTTCAATCTTAATTGATTGTTTAATATTTGTAAAAATATTACTTTCAATGTTGAAGGTAGTTAGCGTTCAACATTGGTGGAACGATACTAGCTCATAGTAGAAGTTGGAATACGTTTGTAAAATTCGACACGTTTGCCAGCGTCTCGGTAGCTCAGCGGTCAGAGCAGTCGCCCGGATTGCGAAAGGTCGTGGGTTCGAATCCCATCTGAGGGCTCGGAGGCGTGGTTGTTTTTTACACACGTATTTTATATCTTATAGAAATATTGCATTGTGAATGCAAAAAATTAAATAAAAACATAACTGGTTATCATATGATTTTTATCAAATAGTGTTACATAAAAAGATATTGTATGAGAGTGAAAATTATCTGTACTTATATATTGTCGAGTAAGTAAGAAAATCTAAGTTAATAAAAGTAATCCAAAAATAAAAGTAATATAATGTGAGTAACAAAACAATAGCGCTTATTGAACTAACGAATGGAGAATCAATTTTGTTCAATATCTAAACTCTATTATTACGCTATTTAACAGATATACCTTAAATGTATTTTGATAATAAATGTTAATCTTTATATTAACATAAAAATAACACGAATCGATAAAACAAGAATAAAGTTGAATTATCGATTTCGGTAAAAACAAGTGACACGTCAAAAAAGCTTTTGACATGGCAGCGAAACATATGACAGACGAATGGTATAGTAGTTACAAATCTTTTAATAATTCGTTTCAAACCAATGCTTGTCCGTTTATTAATAATAAATTATAAAACAAAAATTATAATGCAGTACATTTTTTGTTTATGTTTCGTCGATGTCCTATCAGAATTTTGTTTTATTACATTTTAATTTTGCATTAAATTTTATGTTTATATTCCCGTATATTGTAATTGATACCTTAAAAAGTTATAGTAACAAAAATACCTACGTTGTTTTTGAAACTAATTTACTGAGAAGCTATTCCGGTGCGTCCCTTTTCATCACGATCATCAAACTGCTCACGTCACCATTCAATCTCCAGAGAGTAACTTTATTTGGAGAAATAATAAGGTTGGACGGCGTTATTCCGCTTTAACGATAGCCGGTTACCGTTGGGATAACGGAACCAGCCCACCGGCCCTAACCGCTCCCCGGTCATCTCGAATTGTACTAACTTCGGTAACATTTGTAGACATCAATGGAACGCCGCTGCGCGCCGTTTACTACGCCTCAGTGCCTCGGTGAGTCATGGTGGCAATAGATAAGAATACGGGTCAGGTTATACATCTATTTGTTCAGCCCTACTAGACATATTACAATTTTACGATCGCTGTTAGGGTGAGGAGGATCTCATAATGTATTGTTTCCATTACTCCTTTTAAATGAATATACTGACCTGTGGCCGAAGGGTTGTATGCCTTGAGTAATAGTCGTGTTGGTAAAAGTTTGTGGGTGACAGCGGGGGCCGGTACTTTTTGTGGCCGTAGCCCATGGTGTCCATGGTGTGCATGGTCGTTGCTCACTGCTCACTGCACTGGCTGTCTCTCACTTCACATACCACTCGGCTCCACAAACATCTGCAACAAAAGAAAATGTTATGTTTCATCTGACATATTAGAACAAAAAATAATTATATTACTGGAATAAGCTAGCTGAACGATTACAGAGTTGGAATAATTCATTATCATCTTATCAAATATGAGTAAATCAATAAGACGTTTATTTACGTTGATTGTATTTATTGTAGTAGCTGTCATAATAGATCCTTGCCTAATAAACTGCTGGGTCTTTCCTACACAACGCTATTGTGTACATAACTCCTGGAATTCAATATAATAACTAAGTTTGTGTAATAAAGGAAATCAGACCTTTAAGCTACTCACATACGTGACTTATTCTTGGTTTCGCAGAATAGTTGATCTTAAACTTTGTGTCCGTTTCAAAAAATAATACACTGTTTTTCTGTTTATTTCCTATATCAGTACTCATCTAGATAA
The DNA here is from genome assembly GCA_927399485.1 of Calamotropha paludella. Classification (NCBI taxonomy): domain Eukaryota; kingdom Metazoa; phylum Arthropoda; class Insecta; order Lepidoptera; family Crambidae; genus Calamotropha; species Calamotropha paludella. The sequence continues at coordinate 13,079,905 of OV656804.1, read as the reverse complement.
TAAACAATCAATCACTCAAATTTATAACAAGAATCATGCTAAGGAAATAAAAAATATTAAGAAATAACTTAAAAAAAACATACGTATAAATCGGAATTTTCGTTAGTAAGTTGGTAAGAAGATAATTATTATTATTCCATCACAAACCAGTGGGAAGGTTCGAATCCACTGTTTAATAATTCGGTACACCCATAATTCAAGGCGATTAGATAATATTCTAATATTGCACTTATTTATTTGCAAAATTTATGGTTATCGCTATCCAATTTTCTGGCAACTTATTTTTAACGATATTATAGATTTAGTCTCACTCAAGTCCCGTGGACGATGACGCCAAAGTGCTCGCGTGAAAACGTCATATCACGCATACTAATTCCTTTCCTGTGTTTAACTAGCAAGACAACGGATTTATACAAGCTAGTTATTTCTTATTATCTGGCATGATGTCATTATAATCAATAACATCAGAATATAGAAACGACGCAAAATAAAATTTACTAATCAATTTATTTTCATTTATCAGAATTAAATTAAAAACATAAAATAAACTTGATTCTTGACATCTCGTCAAAAAGTTATTCATGAGAGTTCATTCATACAATTCTTTAATCTATAATTGTCACAGAGAAGGTTTAAAAAAGGCAATTGTAAAATATGACATAATTTTACACATCGTGACGGAAAATAGCGGCTACAGTATTTCAAGTAGTAAAAAAAACTAAACTCGTTTACATGAAGCAATGGCATTCTGAGGTGTAATGAACGCAGTTAATTATTTTCAGCTAGCGGTACTGTCTACAAAGTCGTGCCGTAATCATTCCTGTCGCCGAAGTTGACACACGAATCTCTTCAAAATAAATGAAAAAAGGTTAGAGAGCCAAAATACATTATGTGTTCCGTACTGAAGATATTATTTTTAATAGTGACTTTTTCTTCTTGCATATGGTGATAAGTTGAACAACTGTAAGCACAGTAACTATTTATTATATGTTTTATTATTTAAGCATTAAATTGCTAGATTTTTATATCTTAAGAAAATATTACAACATTTAAATAAAACTTCTTTTAATCGGGTAACTAGGGCATACTATATATTAATTTTGACGTTTCGACTTTTTACAGGAGCTGTGGTCACAGAATGACCAAGGTGATGGTTACATAAAAAGTCTTACAACCAAAAAAATATTACAAGATAAAATTCAACTTGACGCTGCTGACAGGCAGGCCCGCCTTAAAAAGTTGTTTGTTTCTTCTAATAATTTCTTAAAGAGTACCTATTAATTATTATTTCTGAAAAAACATGCAAATGGCAAAAATGAATTTATAACGTTGAGTCATTTTGACTTGTGTTAAGTTCTTCGGTTAAGCTCACGTGAAAATGTACCTACGATTTTTCGCTGGTTTCAATACCGCAAGCCTATTATACCGAAGCCTCACTTATAAACTTAATTATGTATTCATCCGTTATAATGCCTATAATAAAAGATATGATTAGTTTTGATAGAAAAAAATGCGAGTTAAGAGTTTATTATATATATAAAGGAATTATAACATTATTTGTATGTACTCAATATATATATATATATATATATATATATATATATATATATTGAGTACATACAAATAATGTTATAATTCCTTTCTCTAAAGCTTTAGCATTCACAAGACGTAACAGCTTTTTGAAAATATAATTTTACTCATTCTCTCATCTGCTCATTTAATCAGTTAGGTAGAAATTCATATAAACTATATAAACTTTCGATATAAACAGGATTCAGGAAATCTCATAGATCTCTACGAGACGAAATTAGATCATGAATGCTTTAATAGCAAATCAGTACTGACTAATATTTTCCCATGTCTTAAGAAGTCTTACCCAAAGTAACATTTGCATATTTTTTAAAATGAAATAAACTGGTGATTTTTAAAATATCCTTTTAACTTAGATTTATATCTATATTTATTAAGTTGTGATATTAAAATAAAAAATATCACAGCTTAATAAAATCCAACAAGGGTAATATTGCTATACAGAAAAATCAAAAGTTTAAGAAGAAAAGTACCGTAAGTTTATATTATTTTTTGTTTTTACGGTAATTAGATGGCGTGCCTAATTTGCTCAGCAGGTAGCGTCAAGTATAACTCGATTCGCCGCTCAACTGTGAACGTCCGTTACATGTTCCGATATTGTTGGTACATCAACAACAAACTTCAAATACACGAAACAATATTTTTTACAGAAAACCGTCCCGAAAATAACTTTTTCAATACTAAAAGACAACAACAAATGTTGGGAGTGTATACTGTCAACCAATGGCTTAAAGTAGAGTCATACCGGTAGGTTATTTTTTCTATTTAATACTTATTCATACTTCAGAAAGGAATATCTCAGGACAAGCTTTTATATCATTAAAAATCATAAAATTAATGGATCCGATTTAAAGCTAAATAAAAGTTTATTTTATATTTTTCACTATGATTTTATTTTTATTTCCTGTTATCGTTGGACATGTTTCTAAGTCTATTCATTTCATTTAATGTATCACTGCTGCATGATCGTTTGCCAGTTAATTTATTACCGTGAAACTCTGCAATATGAAAACTTCAAGCGATTTGACTCTACTCAAGACAATGTATGCTTGGCCAGTAGAGAAGAGCTTTGATCCTAAATATACAACTGTATGGTCGACAGTACCTGCATTTTGTATACAGTGCAAGCCCAGGATAACAAGATTAAATTTTGCCTGAAAGTGAATTTGGTTGAATTAGGTCAATACCATCTTACTATACGGACGAATGGTATGTCAGTTGCATATATTTATTTTTCGCCGGAAGTACATAGACCCATACAAATCTCGAGTATATCCAATACAAAAATGACGAACCTGAACTCAACGGACTTGCGTACTTCTATTACAATTCCTATAACCACCTTCCTGCTCCATCATCAAATTCTGAATGTCATTTAGACCTGAGTATTTGTTGAAATAAATGTTACGAGCCCAAACTCCGTAGAATTGCGTCGTTTTATTACAGAATTCCTATGGCACTCTTTCGGCTCCATGATCAGACCCTGGCTAACATCTAGGATTAGAGTACTTGTAAAGACGAACATGACGAAACCAAATTAAATGGGAACCGAGTTCCTATGGCCACCTCCAGACACCATCATTAGATTGTTCCTTGCCATAACAATATTGCATTGTCATTGTCGTCAGATTTAATCTAAACAAACAGACATGCACTGCTAGTTAAATAAAAGCTTTTAAAAATTAAGAATAAACACGTTATCAATCCGGTTAAAATTCTTTTATTTTAATGAGTAATAGACACTACAGTTTAAAACCTTAATATAAAAAGGTTACCTTTAAAAACTTAATAAAATATTATTATTCAAGCATTCATTTCACGTGACTGCTTGTCTGCACTTAGTGACATCCACTTATACGACCAACTACACTCATTCTGGGTTGACTGGAATAGATCTCTTTTAGAGATAAGTCCACCCTTGCAAACAATTTTACCTACCATTCTAAATTATTTATGTCCAATCAGGAATATCATAATAATAATAAAAATTTAATGTAAAAAAACACGAATCTTTTAATTTTATCGTACATTTTTTATTAAATCAAATAAACAGGTGGTTATAATGTTGAAGTGTTGTCCACTATGTTCATGTCATCATTATATATCCAGAATTATAAATTAAAAAAAAAACAATTATTATCATAGATTTATAGTAGCGGAATTAGTTATTCTTATAATAAAATGACTCAACAAAAATGTATTTAAGATCAACGTTGAATAGATCATTGAATAAAATTCTCCCACGTTTTTTGGTACTTTAAAAAAGTGTGCATGTTTATTACATTTTTTTTCTCTCAGTCGGCTTCGAGTCGATGATATCTAGGTATATGTCGAACAAAATACAGTCAACAACTTTTCAACCAACTACAAAACACTTAAAGATCTTCTTACATAAGTAATGGAGAATAGTACCAAATTATAAATTTTCAAATCTTAAATAATTTTAGATATGTTAATTATTATTCTATAATAAGTCTATAGTTATGTAAAAGAAAATTCAACATAAAAAATGTCTGGCCATAAGCATTTTACTATCAATATTGTTATTATTTTCTAATTTTTTGTTTTTACTTCATTATTTTTTCCAAAAACAAAGACTGCTTAAGTTTCATAACTTCTTTTTTAACAGAAAACTTTTTTCGATGTTAGTGGATACTTGCTTCCTCTTATTATTAAAATAATAATTTTGTGTAGATATTTGTTTATTTTTGTATAGGTGTAACAAATTTATTTTCATCATCTTACGACCAGTCATTGCACTGCGTTGTCTGCTATCGATATTAATGTATGAATGATTATTTTTTAACAATGTTTTCCTGAATGATGTGTCATAATCGGAACCATTATTAGTGCAGAATTAGACAAAAAAATAATAGCAACGTCCAAATTAATTGTTGATTGCTATCAGGAAGCCGTTGTTTGTGTTTTTTGATCGACGACTCCACAAGATGTTTTTTGATATTCGAAAGATTATTAACCGATATAGAGGTCTCGATATTTTTATACAACGAGTATAAAAATATTAAATAACAACTCATTCATTATTTTTTATATATGGATATATTATTATATTTAGTACAGTCAAAAGCACACCAACCTATTTAAAATTGTCAAATTTCGACATTCGATTTAGAAATCTTGAAAGTTTGGAGAAATATGTTGATACGATTGCTTTGGCCATTTGAAATAAATATCTGGTCTTACTTTATAAGGTATTTAAGCTCTTTCTCTCTCTCTCTTCAAATTCATAAAATTAGTTAACATTCTTTTATTATTTATATGTTATTAACTATATACAACGTTACATCTTAGTTCTACAAATAAAGTTCTTCTCTAATATAGATTAACAGAATTTAACAGAAGAAAATAACCTTAATTTATGAGTGAAATATGATATTAACGGTTGTTGAATGAGAATTCCTGTTTTACTTATAGCATGCAAATACAGATAAACAATTGAATGTATATATAGATTATCTATATATCTATAGTTTTTACTCAATCTAAAAAAAATAAGTTCGATTTTTTGAAGTGAAAACTTCTTTAGCGTCGTTGTGATTTGAAAGTCGATGAAACGAAAAAGCGACAGTAAAAAGACACAGACACATAAGATTTAACGTAATAGGAAGTAGTGTGTACGTGTGTTAATACGTATTTGTGTGCGCATGCGTAGTACAAAGCTTGAGAGAAGGCATCACAACAACCGTGGTATTTAGTAAATATATGTTTCACTTCTATCTACCACGTGTGAATTGCACACATGCTTTTTTTTCAAGACGTTAGGCAGATAATTTTTGTATTAATCCTATTGATACTAAATATTTATAGGTAATCTGACATATTTTATGTATTCACATGTGTACTGTTTTTTTCTACCTTTTATTATTTAACTTTCAACTATTTACACAAATATATTTATTATAAATGCTTATTAGTGATCAAGAGAAGTTTGTAAAGGACAAAAATCCGATATTGTCTAGTCGTCGTAATAGATAACTTTGGGTTAGTGAGGCCGGTGAAGTGTCAACCAAAAGACCCTTTAAACCAGGCATTATCGCACCAACCTCGTTCACCTTATCAACCCAAAATAAAAAAGATATCTTATTACAGGAAAAAGATCGTGCGATGAAAATTTACATTTTTTAAGTGACAATACGGATGTCTGTCTCCAAATATATTTGTCCAAAACAAGTTAATGACAAGTATCTTGTTGAGCGTCGTACGCGCTCCAACTCGTCAATCTAACAAAGCGGCTTATGAAACGTAAAAAGGAATTACTTGTTCATTATATTAAGGTCTCAACCCCTGATAAAGCGAAAAAGTTAAAAATGTATCACATAACACTGCTAACCATTATGCCCTTACTTTGTACGGTGCGTTACTCGGCAGTAACTAGTCGTTAGCACGTAAACTTGCTCAACTCCCGCAGCCTTGCTCAGCCTTTGACTCACCCCGCGTGGGAACTGAACATCATGCCTCAGCAAGGACTGCTTTGTATGTGGAGTTAAACAAGGCTACAATGTCAATGGGGCTAGGTAAGCAATCAGTATTAATTATTTCAACAGTTCAGATGTTATTTATTTATCAGTTAAATAATCAATAATGCATAAATCAATATTCCATCTGAGCTATATAATAGAATTAACGGTTTTTGTTTCACCATTATTACACACGTTGTAGTTTCATTTAATTATTTGCAATTAAATCAAGTAGCAACTGTCGGTTGTTTTTTAGTACAGGTCACTGCTCCAAAGGTTTTGATTATTAGCAAACATTTAGATTATAGGCTCTGTAGGCACATTTTATATGATAATTATAAAATTCTATAACTTCTGTTTAGTGCAACGGTAGCAATGCAGCCTCTCGCACTGATGGTCGTGGGGTCGAGTCCCGGAAGGGGCAAATGTTTGTCTGATGAATACGAGTGTTTTTACCTGAATCATGAGTTTTTATATATATTTCTATAAATATTACATATCTATGTATAATATATGTATGTCTATCCGTTACCCCAGTATCCATAACACAAGCGTTACAGTGCCTACTTTGGGCTAGACTAACTGATGTGAATGTAAGAAATATTATTATTATACATATTATGATTACACGGTTTCCATAAAAACCATACAAATTTTACAAGACAAATACTGCACTGTATTTCTATTACAGTTAGACAAATAGTTTGTTGTGTTTGCTTTGTTTTTTATACGATTTTCATAACAAGAGCCACTATAATAACAAGGATTTTAAAAAGTTTTTATTTTTTAAAAATCATAATAAAACTTATGATCTCAGAAAAACAGATTTCGTGATTTTGTAAACAATACTGTTCTCCTGCGAACCGAGTTCAACGATTGGAGAGCCACGGCGGCGCTGCGACCAATGTCAATGTCACCTTTCCATTACCAGCTTAGCCTAAAACCCTGACCACATCTAGTTTACTAAAAATACAGTAAAATAAACAATTTATTTATAAAAAGTTTTTTATAGCCTCAAAGAAATCATTATATTCATCCACAATGTTGTTCAATCAAACATTTTAGTAACCTGACGCTTTTCTCTAATTCATGTGTAATATAAGGTTGATTAAAAAAGTCCTAACTGATGATAAATTGTCACACTCGGTCAGAGACCACTTGAGTATACCACTGCTTAAATCGACACCTATCTCGTAATTTTTCGCAAATATACCTATCCTCTCTCGGAAATCGTATTATACTTTGTCCAATGTAGAATGATACTTTTGACAGGTGTCACTTCCTTATTGCTACGTACTAAGGTTGCGTTTGTTTCCTTATGTTTGGCTTGACATTGCAATAGCAACTTTATACCCTCTATATAGGTGTCAACTGTCAAAAGTATCATCCTTCATTGGACAAAGTATAACTAGACAATAATATAAGTAGATGTTATTTCTTTCAAGTATTAAATTGCTATTTAAGAACTTATTCTACTGGCGTATATTTACTATGATGCTGTTCTGGCCGCAAACTACACAACCAGTTAATAATTTAATTACTAGTTGAGTGTTTATTCAAGTGACTAGCCCCATGCAATTTAACGTAAAATTAACCTTGAATTCCACGATAACCGTTACAAAATTGACACTTGACTTTACACCTTGATAAAGCTAATTAAATAATATTAATATGTCATCAACCTTATTAGTATTGTTTAAACAGAAATTTTCGTTACAAGAAAATGGGCCTTCGATCGATATAAGACATTATCATTTAAATCAATGCTGTAGAAATCTTAAAGACAAATTTATTCTTAGATATTTAGTTGAATACAACAACTTTTTTACGGATTTTGCTTATAATGTATTTTATATTTAATCCTGTCGTTTCGACTCCTTTACAGGAGCCGTGATCACAGGATGACTAAGGTTATGGTCGTCATATATTTTCTACTACCTTTATAATATTTCATTCAGCACGTTTCAAATTGTTAAAATTTTTATTTTATATAGTTGGTACACACAAGTACCTACCTAATAAAGTAGATGAATCCTATTAATTGGCTACGGCATAGGTTTACTGTAACTAGTTATGATGTAAGTATATAACATAATTAATACTCACCAATAAGTATCGTTGCACGTACAAACACAAGTAAAGATAATGATCATGATCTTAGGTGTGAGTTCAATGTCACAAGTCTGTCATAATACATCAATTACATAGTTAAATAAACATATTGGAAAAACTATGCTTGATCTCCATAAAGGACGAGGATCCTTATGTAGGAGAAGGTGACCTTCCCGCGGTGATTGCCAAGAACGACCCCGTGGGACCGACGGCAGTGTGAGGATGCATACTAGGTTTTTTAGTGGGTAGGCCTCCAATAATTCTCTTACGGGCACTAGGCCGGGTGTGGAAGGGAAGCCCCACATAACTGCGACGCTCGCACAGTATGCGTAAGGCATTGTCCCTAGTATTAAAAAAAAAGGAAAGGTGACCTAATCAAACGTAAGCTAATAACATGGTTTTAACGCTGGATTTTATTAAAATACGCTAGCATTTTAAGATGTAATATTTTTACCTTTTGAAAATAAAAAAGCTGTATGCATATTTTATATCAATGTAATAAAAATATGGATAATTTTTTTTGTTTTACCCCAAAACAAGGGCCTAAAGTCAGTATGCGTCTAAGACATAATTTGTACGAATTGAGGAATATCTCTCTTATTATAGGCAATAAGTTTATTTGTCTATTTTGGAAAGGCATAATTTGATATCTACAGCTTGCTGGCTGCTAATGGAAAAACAACCAACCTGCAATGTTATATCAATTGATGCCCTTTGATTAGTATGCTAAGTGAAGTTTTTGACAATCAAAATTGTCATAAACTGCGTTAAAATGCGTTGCGATAGACCCTTTGAGAGTAAAGACAAACGCCATCTTATTGGAACGGAGCGAGCGAAGCTTCCATGGATCAGCTTCAATGGCGCAATGTCTGTTACGCCATAACTTCCCGAATTCTTAACCGATTTTAATATTTTTTGTGTGGAATCGAATCAATAGGTTTAGGACCAGATTGTGACGGAGCCCGATTTTTTTCTTTTTTTATGTATAACGCACCGCTCCAATATATGGTGCTAGCGTAGCTTTATTCTTAGCGACTGCATCGCCTAGTTTATTTTGCGGAAATTTTATGTAATTTTCCCTTATTATACTATAAATCCTTCAGATGATAGTTTATTAGTTTATAGAGTAATATGGTTTGAATTCATTTTAATGCCAATATTTAAATCAAGAAAATAATAAAAATATCTAAATCATAGTATAAAAATGTTGCAAAATTTCGTGACTTATTCTCTGTTATTTGTTTAAATAATGCTGCAATTTATATAGTTTTACATAAGTAAAAGATCCAACCACTATCACACAGAAAATAAATACAACGTACGACTACTAACGTGCGATGTTTAACTTCTCGAATTTCTTTTTGGGGTGGTTGGGATCTACCTCCTAGCGGTCCACCCCGGGCAACGGCATCACGGACCAACCCGGCCCATGGTGACGACTGATGATCCCAGAGGCGGTGGCGCAAGGGGCCGCCTCGCTCGCGACTACCATCCTGCCGAAAACCGTTGCCAAGCAGCTTTGCTGTCGAAGGGCGGGAGTGCCAGTGCCAATGGAGGTTGGAAATAATTCAGTTGCGCAGCTTAGGACCGGTCTTGGTATCTTGGCAATGCTGTACTAGGTAACTCATTCTGGAGGGTAGCTGGATCCTTAAGCATGCATGGGAGCCGTTGGCCGACCGCAGTTAGTAGGGGGCCCAACTAGTGCGCTAGTTAGGGGTGAAAGACTGCCCCGCCAACTGCGAAAAAACCCCGAAATGCCCCACCGTGCCAGTTGGCGACTGGACGGGAGGACCCGGTGGCCATTTCGGGGAGGTTCGGGCGTCCCCACAGTCTCCAGGTGACTTCCTCTTTAGGTCAGCTTAGTCCAAGAAAACTTTCATGGTCGACTAAGTAACGTCTCGACTGAAAACCCTACCCTCCAACATTCACAATCATGACGAGAAAGAATAGGAAGAATTTAAAACAATGGCTGCACTTCCCCCCATTTAAAGTGATTTAAAGTGCACCTTGCGAACATTAGAAGACTGCACTCAATTCTTGATCCGGTTCATAAGCATCTGGAGACCGAGGAGCCGCACCTATTCTTTTTGACAGCAAACTTGCCTTTCTTCGAGGGACCCTTCGGACACCGCTGATGCGATCGCGGATATGTATTTTGTCCCGACCTTGGTATAATGCGGCCTGTGCTCGTGCTGGGGCCCGAAAACAGTCTACTTACCAGGCTTGGGAGCAAATTCACGATCGCAAGGTCCGTGCACGGAGAATCTGAGCGAAGAAGAGAGCTTATAATTCGGCCGCCATGTCATGCAAAAGGGTCTTACTTAAGGCGGGATTTGACCACATCAACCAAATAGGGACGAAACTATCTTCCTACCCGAAAAGAAGTAAATAGTTCTCTCTCGAAGTCAGTAGAGGAGAATTTCTCCATTATATGCTACCGCCTTTGCTAAAACCTGACGGATCACTAGCTCATTCTGCAGCTGAGAAAGCAAGTTTATTTGCCTCTCTGTTTGCAAGCAATTCTCGTCTAGCCACCAACGCTCAATATAATACCTGTACCTGTGACCGATAGCCTCTAGCTTCTTGGCATGGAGTTGTCTTCAGAGCTCAACTTCGGCGCCAACATCTGGTCCAAGGCTCAAACTGCAGCTTTTTTAGCTGGGCGTCTTAAATAAGGTCAAGCGATATTTCACGCCAGGACTGCCTTTAACTCTATAAAGCTCAAGTCCGATCTTGCATGGAATATTGCCGCCACCTCTGGGACTGCTCAACAAAATACCAACTTGCTGCACTGGATACGATTCAACGCAGAGCTAAGAGGCTCATTAGTGACAGCCAATTGGTGAAGAGCAAGGTTCACACCTTAGCTCATCGCCGCAAAGTTGCCTTTACTTTGGAGAGTGTGCTCAGGAGCTGCATTTACACAGTCCGCCATTTCCTTTTTTCCATCGGACATCCAGACGCACAGCGGGCTATCACCCTTTCTTTAGTTGCTATTCCTACCTGTCGCACCAAGCGCTACGCAACATCCTTCATAATGAGCGCAGCAAAGGAGTGGAACTTTCTCCCTGGCTCTGTATTTCCGAGAACTTATTACCGGTCCATTATCAAAACGAGGATGAATAGGCACCTTTTGGGTTAACTCATTTCATCGTGGATCATGTCTTATCCCCCGGGCTTGATTGGGATCACATTCTAAATAAATTTAAAAAAACCTATCTTGCAAATTAACTAATGGTAATGGTAAAAAGTAGTACAGAAAATCAGTCAAGTTTTGCATTAATTATAAGTACTTTCTTTCTATATATGCTTTTAATAACATTACCAAAAACCTTTTGTGCTTCACCAGTAATATGCGGAAATATCCCGTAATAATATAAGCTTTAATATAGGATATATCAGGATGTAAAAGATTCTTTAATGATTTTATTAGTAGGATTTAAGTGTCACTCGTACCTAATTGGTCTAAAAATTCGAGATTGATTAATTTAATAAAATTATTTAAAGACACTTTAATACACATCAGCTCCACCATGTTAATTTATCATAGGATTGACTTTATTGTCTTAATGACAATGACTGACGTTTTTGTCTCACCGTAATTATTTCCATACAATATTTGTGTTATTATTCATTTTTTTGCATTTACAATGCCATATTTTATATCTCATAGAAATGTTTTTAGAGTTGTCAGATAACCGGGAAATCTAACCATTTAAAAAGATAACCATTTTTCAATTTCTCCTGGCTCGACGTTGCGACTCAACTCAGTGATAAATTTTCTTTTGCAGTGAACTTACGTCATAGAAAGGCTTGGAAAACAGAATTCTTTTGGGATGGGATAGAATAACGACTTTATGCAGAGAAGAAAATTTTATATGACTATTTAGGTGCGAATCAGGAGTTACGAGCAGATATATTATTAGATATACATATCTACTCGATACGATGCTTTGAAGAAGATTCCATGCATACGAGATGAAGTTCTTATTTAAATTCATTGATATCCAGGTTTTGCTTCTGCTGAATGATCTATGTGGAATGAAATTGCCATACGTTTAGAATATATGGAGATAGATAGGCATATAGATAAGGTTTTTAATATACCACAAAATTACCCTGAATAAAGAAAAACTTAATGTTACTATAGGTCTTATCACTTAAAGCAATCTCTTCCGCACAATCTTTATAAGGGCGATATATTAAAACTAATTAAGGGGGGATAATTGGACTGAATTATTAATACATATAAAATAATAGGATACTGTAATACATTCTAATTTCATCTATACAGGTTATCCAAAAATAAGCTCATATGATGGATGCAATTACGTCACAAGACTATGTTGAAACTCATGGCTAACAGTTTTGGCAAAATTATAAAAAAAGAAATGAATGTCTCAAAACTACAAAAAATCATGGAACATACTGATTTTGGTTTACCTAACCATATTTTGGGACAACCTGTATCTATACACATATAGTTTCATTTGAAAACTCTATTCCATACTATTTGAAGCTATTTATCTCAATGTTAATAGCGAAGCTCTAATAACTTAAACAAAAGCCTAAGCGTAATTTTTTGGAAATGGTTGTAGAAGTCATAATCCATTTAAAAAGGTTTATTACATTTCAGTAAGTATTTTTAATTGTATTGCTTAACCGATTCGTTGCTTCATACAATTACAGAAACGAAGGCTACGAGCTTGATTTACATGAAAAATGAAGACAGTTTTATACTGGGTTATTTCCCTAAAACTTGATTTGAAGGAGTTATCATCGATTTCAAAATGACACGGTTTCTGTGGTTGACGCCACACGCAAAAAAAAGTGATGACACGACAGGCGTGCCATCAGCAACGAATCGGTTAATATGTACAGCAAATCTAGATGTTAGGAGTATTAAAAATCAATCCCTAATCGAATGTGAAAGGTTAAATAGCAATACAAATCACAACTAATAGCATTAATTACTACAAGATTAGCGTTCCAATCTTTAAAAGTATGAATAATTTAATAGCCAACTCATTAAGTCAGAGTCGTGAAAATAAATTAACAAAAGAATTGCTCGAATGGTGTTACCCAGTTGTGTCGTCACGAATAATTTATGTGAATGTTGTAAATGTAAACAGTCTGATAAAATGTGGGTGAGTTAGCGAGAAGTGTCCGGAATTCGGCCGAGAACGGTAAAAGTGCGTGAGACACAAGCCTGATCGCCGCCTGTGCCCGTTCAAAATAACTTTACAATGGGATTGTACTACACTTGTGTAACTACAAGATTTAGACCAGTAAAAGTAACTGTTTCTAAATATGACTACTTACTAACACTTATACTTACTCATTTTGTGTTTGATGAATGTTCTTTGTGTTATTATTACAGTTGACGTTCTATAACTCACTTTACTGTTGATTTTATTTATCAAATCTAACATTTTGTCAATTATTAAGACAAGATACTCTTAAAATAAATGACAATTATTATTTGATTCAAAATCATTTTAATCTATCTTTATATATATAATTCTTCTGTGAGTGTGTATGTCACTGAACTCCTCCTAAACGGCTGGACCGATTTGAACGAAATTTTTTGTGTGTGTTCAAGGGGATCTGAGAAAGGTTTAGATTCACAAATCAGCCCGGCAGATGGCGCTGCAGACGGTATCTAGGTTATTTATCTATCCTGCAAAAATAACAGGCAGGACAACGTCTGTCGGGTCCACTAGTTTTTATATATAAATAGAAATCCTCACAACTCCAAGTCAATTCATGACATGTTTCTAATAAATAATAAATCTAAAATAATATCAGCTATTTTGAAGTGTGATACAAAGCTTTATTGAAGTATGTTAATATGCACAACCGAAAAAGAAGCAGGTAAAACGTGGTTTAATCATCGACTAAGGACCGGCTAACGACTCATTATATTTCTTAATACCATGAGGTATGTTTCCTGCTGCCGTGTGATGCCATGTCACGACGGGACTGGTCGTCCTCAGGGTGTATCCACCTGACCTCGAGTGACGTCACGCAATTACACAACCTATGCAGTTATCTAATAGTTATCATCACGATCTTGCAATTTATAATTGCAGTTATGATAGAGTAATTGAGTAGAACAATGTGTCTAAATAATTATTTCTGTTAGAATCCTATTTATTAGTAATACATAGTGTCAATATTTTAAACTTAACCCAAAACTGTAAATTATTTCCTGATACGTCAATAAACCTTTAAGTTTGTAGCAACTTGTTTAAAATAGTTGTAATTTTTTTTTCAAGGTTTAACCGAAGAGGTTCAGAGAAAAATGTTTAAAACTAACATTATTGATTTCCTATGAATAACAGTTGGCTCTTGTGTGGGTATTGCGTCACAAAAATTAAGAAAAAATGCAACTCAACTGAGCAGTTAACTACTTATCTACCGGTGCCTGAGCTAAAGTAATTATCATTGAATGCTTTGTAATTTCTTCGAACTTTATCGAATAGATAACGAATGCAGCGTTACTACTCGAAGTACTATTGTTCTAGATTCAAGGGGATATAGATATTACATTGCCAAGAAAGTTGCTGAAAGAGAGTGACTGTAGCATCACAAATGATTGATGCCTATAAGAAATCGATAATTTGTTGTTGTTATTTCAAAAGATAAAAAACAACAATAGAGGAACACAATGTTCTGCATCATATCAAAGTTGGCGACTACCTTTCTTTATCCATTTTTATAGCTAGCACATACATAGTTTGTTTCCAAATAGTCATAGATTTTTTTCAAATAGATTCAGGTGTTCCGGATATTACTCTTTACATATAAACAAACTTTAAAAAATTCGCGCTCCCTTTTTATACTATTAGTAAAGATACATAGCTGAACACTAGCCTTTATATGTTGTCTAAATAATAAAACAAATAATTGTTTATTCAAGAATTCCCTTATGTAATTCTATGTCAATGAACGTTAAAATATACGTTTTGTGTTTAAGTCCTAGTAAATGATCTTGAACCTTTTAATGCTTTTAACATTATCATATAGAAAATTACGAAAACAATTTTCTTTGATGACGCAAGTTTCCATAGATTTTGGCAACCGCTTATACCAGACCAGGTACACGTATCTGCCAGGAAGTAACTGTAAGTAAGTAAAAGAAAAATAAAAACAGTGTCATGTTTTTACTTCCTACTGTATCTCATAAAAATATTCTTTTCAAACTTTCTTGAATGTCTTTGATTTTCTTATTTAAAATCGAATTTTACATTATTATTTTTATCTTATACATTTTTACTCCCTTTCAGTAGTAGTGCCCACAAGACATAAATAAAAGTTAACATGGTGTAAACATGGTACTCCAACTTTTTCATTGTTATAGAATTCTAAGTATGTAAAATTTTATAGCATAATTGAAGCAGTCAATGTTCATTTTAGTACGTATATTATGACTGGGATCTTGGATTGCTCCAAAAATGCTTCAAAATTTAACGTTCTTAGAACTCTCCCATCTTAATAAGAAAGCTGGAGTATCACTCCGTACCATGCAAGCGGTAAAAAGTTATTATTACAATGTGTTAGCTATTAGACTAGAAGTCTACACGGGAAAGAGTATAACTATGTGAGATAATTTTAACGCGTTTTACGTGAAATGATCGCATGTTTGAAGTCGTAACGTTAGTGTGTCAACGGTGCGTCCCGCTACGCTGCTTGCGCGCACCCGCCCGTCCCGCCTACCCGGAGTTACAGTTATCTTGCTGGTTACATAAAACAGTATTACACTATCAAATCTAACAAAGCAACTCAATACACAACAATTCCCATCAATGCTAATCATAATATTCGTGCCTGATCTTGATCGCTAAATATTAAAACGGAACAGATGTATTTTACTCATTATTTTATTTTACAGTATAATAATGACTTTAAGAATTAAATGTTCCTGTGTCGCATTGCATATAAAATTTTGAGTTTTCTTGATCCAAGTTTCGTGTCTCTTTTGGCTGGTTGCATCGGGAATATTTTCGTGGTACGATTCGTTTGATAGACTGAAAATGGAGTTTAACGATGAAGGCCCTTCTAAAGCAACTATCTACCGTTGTCATTATAAATTCGAGTGATGTTGTCAATTTCACGGGATTAAGAAAAGAGTGGTCGACTATTATCACAGAAGAAAATTTAAAGGACAATGAAAAATAGTTAAAAAAATAAGTATGATGTACTAAGAGATTTAACATATATTACAGATTGGATCAGGAAACGTTCACAAGATTCAACACGAGTAGCTTTGCGTGAGAAGGATAGTTTCGCGCCGAGTGCCGCACAACCACACCAAAGCTCAGAAGCGGCCCCGTGTGGAATAGTGCCGTGATATGATTAATAAATTTGAAGCAGGCTCATGTCGGCGCGTTTACGACATTATGACACGTGATGAATCCTGAATTTATCAATAAGGTCCAGAAACAAAGCCCCAGTCGACAGTGTGACTGTTTCAAAACGAACCAAAGTGAGTGATCGAAAAGCGCAGGGGATATTTTGTCCCTACTTTCTTCACTGCGACGGGGTATCTGGTGTCGACGCCATTACAAAATCAAGGCAGCATCAACGCCAAATGGTATCATACGAAATGCTGCCAGAAGTTTTTACCGCCATGAGCAATGAGCGAGAAACCAAAGAACGGGCTCTTCCTGGACACCGTACCATTCAAAGTCTTGGGTCACCCTCCTTACAGTCCTGATCTGGCAACATATGACTTCTTTATATAAAATTAAATAAAAAATCCACTAAAATGGATACAGTTTACACAACCAAACAAGTTATATACATAAAAACCACACAAGCATCTGCCTATTCCAGGACTGAATCCAAGATGGTCGGTCCATGAGGCAGAATCGCTACTATTGCACCTCACGGACTTCATGTTTTTCGTAATATTTGAAACAATTAAAAAAATAAATTTCTGCAGAGAAAACTAGAATTTCAGACAGAAAACAAATCTTGAAAATAAATCAAATCCTAGAAAAACACCACTTAGAACAAAAATAACATTTATTTTATTCGTGCGCGATCGATTCCACCGATCGCAAATTAACATTTTCAATTATATAGTGCATTTTCAAGTGCATCAAAGCATACTAGTCTGTTAAGTCCAGAAAGTTTTATAGATAAGCACTATTTTTAAATGGTAATAAATTATTTGAGTCATGAGTGGTTTGCATATAGTTAAAAACAAGAAGTCGTTAAACTTGTTCTTTGGTATGTTTATATTTATTGAATAACTGTAAAGAAATTTATTATTATAGAGTTCAAATGTTTGATAAAACATTATTAGGAAGCGAGATTTATATGAAATCTTTTTTTGAAAAATTATACCTTCGAGCTTTTATAATTTTAAAGCTGCATGGTGTTATTTATTGCTATCAATATCAGTACAATCCCAATTCTTCTAATCTAACATGTAACTTCTATAATATTTTGAAGAAGATAGTAATTTAATTGTCAAAATTATTCATCATCGCCAACAAGAGATAAATGCTCACCAAATTGTGATTATTGTTATGATTCGGAATTAATTTAGTCATTTCGGTGGCTAGGTTTGGTGTGCAGTTTAGTGACATGTTTATGTTACTCTTTGTCATGGTAAACTTTTTTTGTGAAAGGTATGTCATGGTAAAATTTTGATTCTTTAAAAACTAAGTAATCCCAAATTATATATGATCAAACGCTAAGAATATATGGCGTTAAGAACGTTATCGTTATTTATTACATACATTTTAACTGGGGAGTCTCAAATCTATCTATATTCAACCTTCGATTATTATGATGATTTATAATAATTTTTAAATTTATAATAGTTTTTTTAATAATTTTTAAGATACATATTACGCATGAATAGATGTATGAATATTTAATACAATGAGCATTTGTTTTTCTTTAAAATCTGAAGGTTGGTAAATGTTAAGGAATAAACAATAGGTAAAGTCTAAATTATATTGAAAGATCAAGTTTTTCTAACTCGAGGGTCGTGACCCTGGCTGTGAAAATCATGGTTACGGGTGCTCATACATATGAGGGTGGTTAAAAAAATTCTTCATCTTCTAATTTTAATTTATTTAAGCTTAACTTAGTTCTGGAGTTAATATAAGATATTTAGTCTTCAAAAAATTATGATTTTGTAACTGATTTAAGCTTGATCTTACTACCTGCGTAAATTTTGCTAGTGAGTAAATTATTATAGCTTTATTCATAGATTTTTTTACTTGAGATCGAATGCCACAAGACCTAATGACAAAAACTCGAACACTGTTAACCGATACTTTATAATAGAAACGATTAAAAATCTCAAAGCTTATAAGCACCAATCACAAAATATCGAATAATTTAAGGCCGAACATTTGGAATTTCGGTCTTTCGGGGGTTTTTATAGGTGTCTGCATAATTAATGTAGATATATAAAAGCTAGCTATAGAATAAGATAGTAAAGTAACGTCTTCCTTTCAATAACTGCAATTTTATTATTTTCATTACAGTAAGTAAATTTTGGAGTAATTTCCATAAAAAACAAAACTTGATATAGGTTTACTTAATTTCTTGAAGGGTATCATCACCTTATAAAACAAATAAATTGTTTGATAAAAGATTTTAATTATTTATTTTGATTCTTGTTAAGTTGAAGCAACTTTTGCCCTAGAGTACTAATAAAATAATCTTATTTCCACTTAACAATTGATGCTGATTTGTAATTCGCATTAATGAGGGTTCGAGATTTTGAACCATCAGTATTTTAAACGTTCGTATAATGAAGCATCGACCAAAAGTATTCGAGATATAATCATTAGGTTTTGTAACATTCGATCTTAAGTAGGAAACTCTATATTCATACTACGCATGTACTCATACCTATTTACTGTTATTCGAACATAAGTCTGCCGCATGTACCGCTTCTAATAAATTGCTATCAATTACCAAATCATGTCAAAGTATTCACATTTTGTACAGTGTTAAACTATGGACAAATCGGCATTAAACATACATATTTTTCCTTTAATTCACACTACATATATGAGTACATATATTTATAAAATATAACCTGCAGTGGGCAACGTTAGGCTGTGATTATGAGCTTTATGGAGTAAAGAGCTACAATTTATGTCTGGGTTTTAAAATATAAACAGTAATGAATAAAAATCCATTAACACAAACTCTTTCGTTAAGCTGATAACAGATTGAACAGTTCATATAATTTTTAGGCATGTTTATTACCACTGTTTATTATAAGTCATATTGAACCTTACATATATCACAGTGCGTATGACGTTGATGTCTTTTCAATGAAAACGCCATGCAGATCTTACAGCGCTTTCAGGGTAAAAAAAAATCTTACTAATGTTAATTATAGTTTACAAAACTTGCAATAATATATATAATTAACGATTAATTTATCTTTGTCTATCCTAATATAATATAGTTGTTTTTTAAACTACTATATACACTACAATAATTGTATAATTAAGAAAGAAAATCAGGTACCTTTTCATTCGACCCAAATAGAAAACCCAATCCCGTAGAGGTTTGTACCAGGACCTTCGTGGAAACGCAAAACGTCCAAATAAACACTGCACTGTTTAACGTTCCTTAGCTAAATTTGTCAAAAATAAATTACGTGCGTACGCAACTTTTAAGTGGCGATAAATAGTTAGGATTTAGAATGTAGAACACGAAATGAGCGCAGGCGAGCGCGCAGCCGCGCACAGATACAGACCTGCCGGGTGTGCGCGCGACTTGCACTTGATCGTTGAACTGGCGGGTTAACCCGCCCGCACACAATATCACACCGACAACACTCTACCACGTACCAACTAACGACTCTACAACCCGACAGGTTTACACCGATACATAACCCGTAATCGTAACGCGAAATAACGCGGGCAATGGACAACAAACCGCAGAGGCTCGGAAAATGTTGTGGTCTGCAGCACGAGATAACTTAATTGATCTCTCAATGATTACCATCAGTCATATCAACGGTAACGTTATCTCCAAATAACTGTCTTATAAGATATGAATTAATTGGTTTCTAGTATTGAACGGGATCTTCCTCACATATTGAGGTGACAAGACTCAAAAGGATAGAAAAAAGTAACCGTTATGTTATTAGAATATCTAATGACTAAACAACGATCTAAACAATAAACAAACGTAGAGATATATCAAAATATGTACAGTTTTAATACCTTTCGGAGATTTATCCATACTAAAATTATATTTTCTACTGCGAAGGTCGATCATTATCATCGAAGAATAATAAACACAAAATAATTAATTATACTTGCAACTTCGAACGTTAAAACTCTTGCAAATGTAATTAAACTCTACAGTAGAACCATTTTTTGTATAATAAAAATTTTAAAATAGCTTAAAGAAGCTATTAAGCAATAGATAAGTTAATTACGTCAAAACAAAACAAGGTTGAAAAGTAAAAAAATGAGGTTGCATAAAGGAATGATGGTACGGAGGCGCGTAATCGGTTTTATATATTTAAATTGTTGGAATGGGTATAACTAGGAGTGAGTCGGTCGTAAAAGGCATAATAACGACATCCTGCGAGGATCCTACGCGGCGGCGACCGGGCGTCGAACCCGGGACGCCGCGACTTGCTCACGTTGGATCCACTGCGAACGTTTTTAGATTTTATATCGCACTTCATGGTCGAAAGTCTGTCCTGTATTTGAAAATAATATTCAAATAAGCTGTTTAATTTTATGTTGCATTATCATAGCATGCGTACGTATAAGAAGCCTGGATAACTTGTGGAAAAGTGTATTGGATTTTTTCATATTGGAGTATAAAAAGTATTTTTTTTAATTCAAGTAAGTTTTTGTTTTTGCTGCTTATAATAGAATATATTTATTTCTTTGACTTGTTTTATCAAAACAAACAGGTTAATGTAAAGAACGATCACTCGTGTAACACAACGTGGTGTAGCGAATATCATGACTGAAAACTATTTATCAATATTTTTTGATTCAATGGTTTTACACATAGTATATACGTATATATTCTTAGTGCTTATGGATACAGAATAACAAATACTATATTTTATTTCGACTTAATTAGCATTCTTAAATTTAAAAATAAAAAGGACACAGCTATTACACTTTAAATCAATTTAATTACAGTTATTCAAAACTTAATAAATAAGTTACAAGCAACATTAACACTATCGCAGGAACTAATTTGAGCGAATTCTTCTTAAACATAAGTAAACGTCTGAAGTTTAATAGTAACTCTTAAATGTTTCGTTCACACAGGGTAACAAGGACATAAAAAAGGAACTTACATATAATTTTCGTCGTTGCCCTGTTTAAAGAAACAAATTGGCAATGTTTGCATAATAACTTAAACTCGTCACGCCAGTCGCAATTTATTTAAATTTTCGTACAAAAGTGACACGACTTTCTATAAAAAAACGCATTTCGTCGTTGCGACTTTAAGACCTCCTATGTGTAAAATTCACGTTTCACTCCAACAAAATATGTTATAGTTAGTTTCCTCACATCCCCTCAGCAGACATTTTTTATCGACTATCCCGCAAAAATGAATTTTACACATAGGAGGTCTTAAAATCGCAACGACGATTTGTTATACTCTTACAGTCTTAACAGAAATGTGTCGTTAGCCAAACTCAAACTTATTCACACCTAATCTTCGATCATCTCTACCTGTATAATCTCACAAAACCGGACTTAAATTTAAATAAACTATCGTACATCTATCGATCTTCTCTTTGTGTAGCGATTACAATTATTTTAAACTGATACTATATAATAAGAATATCCAAAGCTGCATCATCAGGCTGGGCAGGGAGAGCACGAGTAGTGAAGTTGAGAGTTGATGTGCATCGGAAAGAGGCCCCTAAACCTACACCCGTGCCACAAGTCTCAGGATCTGCTCGGAGTTTCTCTCTACCACACGATGGCCCCGGCACCTGCACGGTGAATCCAGGGAATGCTAAGAAGTCGTCTCCCTCCTCTCTCTATCTTCCTAAGGCTGATAAACACCCTGCAGAGGAAATCTGAAGCGCCGCCATGAACATATTTTTGCACTCAGTTACAGCTTTAGATGATCAAAGTTTTTAATAAACATAAAAATCATTCTTCCTTATAATGCTTCGCTATCGCTTCGAGTATGAACAGGAACGTTCTCGAGTTTATCCAGCTGAGGCCTGAAGGCAATTCCTCAGAGTCCAGACTTCTAGTTTTCCTGCCGACTGTACGTTCGAGGAAGTAGTCATCGTATTCCATACTGTAGTCAGGGAGGATAGGGTTGAATTTTGCGTAGTAGATTGCGGAAAAACACGCATACAGAAGCAGGGCGGCAGTGAATAACTGTAATTAAAATAAAATCTTAAAGAAAAACTGTGTTCCTATAAACTTATATAATGTTTTTGATATAAAATACCGCATTAATTGACAACTTTTAAAACGTTGTCTGCATGAATGTGCATTAATGAAATATTTAAATGAAAAAATATTTCCAAATTACTTTCCATTTTCATTTTAAGGCAAAGTTAAATTAATTTTAAAAGTAATTGAAAATACTTATAAAATATCTACTGTCTGGGGTATTTTAGAATTTTAAAAAATCCGTTCATAATTTTACTCAATTACTTACTAAGTTCTAACTTTAATACAATCGATATCGTGATCATTTGATAGTCAAAAGAAAGAACAACATATACGTAGTTGCACGTTGTAAGAACATAATATATTAACAACTGTGGCGTAAAATAGAAACTTCATAAATAAAATATTTTGTCTAAACCCTTCAAAATCTGAATATTAGGTTTTAATTTTTTTTATATTTACATATGTTTATCATTTATTGTTTTTAATTTTTAATTTACTAAGTTAACACTCTACATTGCCGATACATGTTTGGAAAAATGAAATCAATCAAAGGATTGTCCATGATAATTAAACATAACGATTGATTATTAGATTTTTAAGAAAGGTTTAAAAAATAGATGTTATTCCAAATATACTGAAGCTTTACGCTAAAGCTTTAACTAAAAAACCTTAACCTTCTAAACCTTCACAGTTTTCGAGGAATCGTCAATTACACAACACTAATCATCACTACATAGTATAAAACAAAGTCGTTTCTTTCTGTCTGTCCCTATGTATGCTTAGATCTATAAAACTACGCAATGGATTATGATGCGTTTTTTAAATAGATAAAGTGATTAAAGAGACAGGTTCATATGTATAATACATGCATAATATAGTAGAGCATTGAACCCGTGCGATGCCGGGGCGGGTCGCTAGAGTTAAATAAATAAAAGCTTAATTAAAATTATTCTCATTACCGCCAACATTCGGTCGGTTGCAAACCTTGTTTTGTTTGTACAGACTGGGGGTCGTTGACCTGAGTCCTGGCTGCTGCGGCTTCATAAATCATACAAAATTAGCAGTTCACTATCGGTGCCATGACACTGGTGCACTCGACTATACTCTCACAGTATAATAAATACTGTTTTTTTTACTGTTACAAAAACCAAACAAGTTCCAAAAAAAAACAAAACAAAAATATATTGATTTTTCTGTTATGACTATGGACAATGTTTACCAAATGGAATAAATTAGTGCCTTTAATTGTTTTTAGGTTTCCAGTATGATAAAAATTTTAAAATGTATGTAACTTTTTCTGCAAAACATTGTTCTTTTAAAAGATAAAACAATTATTAAAGTATAGAAAATAATAAGTAAAAATCCACAAGTTTTTTTACAAGCTCACAAAGCAAGAGATTTTTTCTTGAAGGTTCCATCTAACTTATGAACATCAAAGAATGAACACTTTAGCTGTGTACATTATTTTTATTAAGGTAGAGCTTTACGGTTCGTATCATATAATAAGAAAGTATATGAAATAATAAACGAATGATGTTATCCCGACATTATATGTAAAAAATATGTTAGTATATCCAAGGCAATTTTTCTTCTTGTAATCATTCAGATTTATATCTAAGCCCTCATGTTATTAAATTATGTAAATACTGTTAAAATGCTACTATTATTCTATATATCTACTCTAGTAAATTCATTTAGTAGATAATTGAAACAAATTAAACACTTTTGCTTCCGAAGCTTCTAACAGTACAAAAAAGACGCAACTCAATTATATTGGCTGATTGTTCACGAAGACTCATCAAATCGCGATGTTGAGTTCAATATCGCGACCCGCACGTTGCTCGCTCGCCGGAACTAAGCGGAACGGCTCGAAACATGACCACGAACTTCATATACATTTTTATGATTTAAGTACAAAAAAATCGGCAAAAATGAAATAAAAAGAAGAAGAGAATGAAGAATGTTCCAATTTTGGACAAGGAAGTTTGTTCAACAATTCAGACAATCTCAACAACATTCGAAGTAGTTCTTCTACACTGCCGTAACCGAGAACCGAATTCGAAACCTGAAATATTCAATACTAGGCACTCATCGTTACGTTAGTTTCCAGCGCTTCTCATCAAGTTTACTATATTTTTCTGATCTTATTAGTACTTTTTACGATTTTAATTTTTATTTTTATTACGAAGCAAGCATTAAACATAAAACAATTGTTGATAGCGCAAAGCAGTATAGTATATAGTTGAGGTAACTATAAGCCAAAATTTATATATATATTAGTTTAACTTAACGCATTTTAGATCAATACCAATTACCGACAAATATTGGAAACAAACCATTGCAGCTTTATAACGACGAGACTTTCTATAAGATGAACGTAACAATATAACAACGACCCCAAACATACAGAACAGCCTATTAGAGCATTTTTTGTATTGGAATTTTTGTCGGTACTTGACTGGCCCGTAAATAGTCCCGATTTAAACCCGCTAAGCACATATGATTTGAAGTACAGAGGAAAATTGCATACTTCCATGTTTTTAAAAAGCTTTTAAAGGCAGCTATGGTCAACATTAAAAAAAACACTTTTTAACTGACTATATCTTGGTTTCTCTTTCAGATTTTGAAGAGTTAATTGTGCTTTTATTCAGCTGCGAGATTAAGCTCTACGAACATACTCGTAATACAGACTTTAAAAAATTAATGTCATAGAGCTGATGTCCCTAATTAATTGGCTACGACTGTATATTCAAAAATTATCACAAAAAAAATACATAAAAAATCTTAATACATATGAACATATGAAAAATCATTAAATATAAAATTCGATATTATATTAAAAATAAGAATTGTTGATTTAATAAAATAAAGAAATATAAACTACAAATATAAAAAAGTTAGGTGCAACGGTAGCGATGCTGCCTTTCGCAACAGCGGTCCAGGATTGGAGTCCCGGTAGGAGCAGAAGTTTGTGTGATGAATGCAAGCATTTATACCTGAGTCATGGGTATTTATATTTATGTTACATATCCATGTGTCATGTATGTCTATCCGTTACCCTAGTACCCTAACACAAGCCTTACTGTGATTACTTTGGGCTTATTATAAAAAAAATATTATAAAAATTGATGAAATTATTTCAATATTTTTTAATACATTGGAAGATTTATAACTGTTATTATATGTAAACAAATATTGTAACACTGCATGAAAATGATAAATAATCGATCTCAACGTAGTAGGTTTACGATACGTAAGTAACGGTAAGGTGTCGTAAACTGTCTTTCAATGACAAACTAGAACACACAAAGCACTTTGCAATTTATAAATACATTATATGTATATGTATATATGTCTGACTTTGTGTGTATAATTGTATATGCTATTTAAAAACCAGAAATAAAACAGAAAATCTTGAACTTGTAACAAACGTCAAAGATAATCTTTATTTTGCTGTAGTCAATTTCATAATACATGTGTGGGAACACAGTTCTAGCTAGTCAAATATGAGATAATATCACTCCGATTTACTAGAGGTTACGATGTCTATACGATGTCTAACGTGGCTTGCCAGAAATCGTGGGTTCGATAGCCCAAGCTAAAATGATTTATACCTTTTTTTCTAATTTTCTTTAAGTTTTATTTACAAGTTAATAATATTAATTGTGGCTTTTGCTGTTAATGTAAATCACCATTCATTTGTTTTCTCCGGGGGTTATCAGACCTTCTACTACGTTAAGAATGAACCTAAT
The DNA here is from genome assembly GCA_927399485.1 of Calamotropha paludella. Classification (NCBI taxonomy): domain Eukaryota; kingdom Metazoa; phylum Arthropoda; class Insecta; order Lepidoptera; family Crambidae; genus Calamotropha; species Calamotropha paludella. Next base: position 13,053,583 of record OV656804.1, on the reverse strand, counting down.
GGCTATAATCTTCTTAAAATAATATATATTTTTGGGAGCTTATAATGTTTTTATATTACACAACATACATTTATTTATAGTTTTAATTTTTCTTTCCTCGAGTTCAATATCTATGAGAGTTTAAGAATTTAAAGGAGAAGAGAAGAGAAGACAAATAAGGCAAAGACATGTATCTTGTATATGCTGATATAGTTTCCGCCACTTAAAATAATACTGATTAAATTCTTGGTATTGTAATACACAAGGAAAAAATTGCTATAGGAAACAATGAGGCACAAGGTCCAACAATCTACTTAGGTTGTTCCTTAGTCGGCATCCATGCTTGAAGTAACATTGTCACAGGCAAATTAGCAAAACTGTGTCAATGTTATGACTCCTGCGTCGTGTTAAAGCGACGTAACACCAAGTTTTTCAAGCAGACCAATTAACAATAATATTTTTGCGCTACGATGCGCTACGGTGCGCATGAGGCCGAAAATATTAATACCGATTTTGGTAGTGTCATTGATAATTTGTCAAAAAGGTTTCCTGTATTTCGTAATGACACACGTCAGACATGGGAATTACACCATAACAAGGGTGGATATGATTTCTACAATTAAAGGATCTTGCGGCGAGTTAATTATAAATGATGTTTTTACGGTAGTTAAAAGTGATAACTGCCATAAAACATATACGTTCGTATTGTCGTGTGTTGTATTGTTTTTTTAACTATGATTTATCGAATAACTTACTGCATATGGAATGTAGCAAATAATTTTGCTAGAGTAATTTCATTTTGAAAATATTGACATTGTTAAAGCAAAAATAGCCTTTAAACCTCTTAACATATAGCATATGATCTGGTCCATCTGGCAAGTGATCTCTTCGACAGACAATTTTTAAAATTATGTCCACAAAACAGACAAGTATAGATAAAACTATACTTACTTGAAAGACGCTCCAAAACTTAAAAGAACCCTCGTTGATAATCCAATCATAGTAGCCGGCCCAGGGATCCGTGTACCGGCCCTGCTTTACAGGCTTGGCCGTGGTGGTAGTGGTCTCTTGGTCGTGATGCTCATCGTAATAATCTTCGAACCCTCGGCCGCTGTCTACTGTGCCGTTCCTTGCAGTTGGTTCCCGTATCTTTAATTATAAAAACATCAATAAAATATAGTTAAGCTTAGCGTTCAGCTACCTGTATCCTTATGCTCTGCTAATAAATGAGATCTTTTCGACTTTTATTAAAATCATTAAGTAAACACTAAATTCAAAAAATGGTTTAAATCCTTGTCACCCTAATCCATCCCAACCCAGGCTAGCCATTCATTTTTCAGTAATCATACAAAAAAAATTAAGATGTTCACTGTTATCGTGTACCTATTACGTTTCACATCATTGTCTCCAATAAGTTATTTACGATGGACTCTTAAATGCTCAATAGATATCCAATTAGCAAAGAAATGTGTATTCGAGTCATTTTCCTAGTGTTAATAGCTGAGTACGTGACATCGACCCACTGCCGCCGCGAGTCTAGTCGATTTACATGTTCGTGTAATATATGTTTGCAGCCATCGCATCTGTTAGCATCACCTGGTTACCCACTTCAGGAACTCCGTTACAATGACCCTCTTCTGCTTGAAACTTAGCGTCCCTGTCCAAATAAGTCTTTTCAGGTATAGAATTATAAGAACCACTTTCTACGAGGATCCAACATTCGTATAGTCAGCGGTCTGCTGGACTTGAATAATTAAAAATTAAACGTAACTATTAATTACTTCCGAGTCGGAAGTTGAATCGACTAAACTATGTTTTATATATAATTTATATGTAAAGGGATATGTTTATGTAATGGAACCTATTATAATTTATTAAAAATAACTTCATTGGATTGATTGTTGACAATTGATCCTCTAAGTATACCATAATTTAAGATAATTTGCGAAATACTCTATAAAATCTAATAATTAATCTTTATAGAATATTTAATAGTAACTACTCGTGTGTAGCGTTTTCATCAGGTTAAGCCAGATGGATAATCATACTATCATCTTCAGCTACTTCCTCCTTTTAAAGATATAAAAACATTAAGGTGCATAAATAGTTATTAACACACACAAATCCTTAAAGAGCCCACGTGGCTGTGTCATGGACCGTTCTCCCTGCGATATTTCAATAGAAAAGCCCTAGTGATTGGACATTACTAGGCTGATACGAGTCCTCACCGTAATTGCAGTCGAATTGTGTCGAACAGGTACGCGAGCACTGGTCCGTTTCTTGTTGATACTTCTAACGACATCAAGGAGTGTCCTCAATCCCGTCAGTATCAGTTCGGAGGGCGGCATACCCGATCTCACGGGCGGCTCCGCCCCTCCTGGAGAATCCTCCACCTCGTAGATTTCATCTGAACTAATAGAAAAAATATAATAAAGACGGAAATCGCGCTCCACTGAGCTTGTAATACTCACAAATATTCTTATATGCAACTTAAATATAGTTTTCTATATTAAATTAGCTATCGTTGCATATATATATATATCACATTTCCCATATTCGTAATGCATTATGACAATATTTCACTCACAGTGAAGTAAATCTAAAATTTCCATAAATAACCCAGCTAGTAAAAATTACAAACAAGAAAAGTACTATGAGGTATTGAATTTTAATATTTTTATTAAAAGGTTAACTGAATAATGTCACTCATTACTAAAGGTACTATTTAAAATGATAACAAAAAGTTTTAGCGAGTACATTTTCAGTAAGTTAAACAAAAAAAATAAGAAGAAACCAGTAACTCGTATCAACACTGTGACTTATAAAAATACTACTTTAATAGTTAAACTTAATATGTATTTGTGAAATTAATACTTACTGCAAAGGTATGTACTTGTGTTTGAAATAAGGCGGTGTGTGTGGCGTAGCAGTATCGTAGCGAACCGCTGCACTTACGCCGCCCGCCCATAGCGCAAGCGCACTCGCCACCCACACAAACACATGGCAAGACAACACAATATGCCGTTTTAAAACCATTTATAAGGCTATATAAAATCTATTAAGTACACTTGTACTTTTTGGTGTGCTCGACTGAGTCTCGACTACAACTGACTGATAAGAAACGTTTCCTTCCGTTAACCACGCAAATGGAGCGCGTAGATTATGACTTAAACAAATATCGTGTACCCGATAATTGTGTGAATTTAATTTGTAAAAGGCATATTCAGCACTCACTCGTCTGCGATTGGTGCGTTAGATTTACTGTATCGGTGTCATTTTCATTTCAATATTCCATTTTCGTTAATTGTACCCATACTGAATTTGACACACTGCCGACTCTCCTTAGTTTAGCTGAAAATTTACTTTTTCAATCTGAATTACCCCTAGTCTAGTCAGTGGCGCCAACTAAGGAATGATTAATTAATAAATGACATCATTTTATTATTAAACATATCACATTTCTTTACAAGGTATGGCCACCCCTATTATAACATCTATACTAATATTATAAAGCTGCAGAGTTTGTTTGTTTGTTTATTTGAACGCGCTAATCTCTGGAACTACTGGTCCGATTTGAATGATTCTTTCAGTGTTGGGTAGTCCATTTATCGAGGAAAGCTATAGGCTATATTTTTTTTCAAAATTAGGGATCCGTAATAAAATTGCTATTTTGTAACACAAGGTGTAAAATCGAAAACCTATTTTTGCGTGCGCTGCAAAAACTATTGACAATAGAACAAAATTATGTACTACGGGTTTGTAGATCCCATTAAGACCTACAAAAAAGTCCGCGAGAACATCATGGTTTAATCACAATAACCGATTTTGTTTTCAAAATAATTATTAAATCGTCTGAAGAAAAAAAAACTACGTTAAATATGTATCGTAATATTAATCTTTATCGAAATTAAGCATTATGTTAGCAAGAGTATTTATGTAGAAGTAAAATACTTTTTGTTTCATCTCAATCGGATATTTCGTTTAAAAGTTATCACGTGTGTAAGATGTTAAGAATTGGTACCTAGTAATGAGTTATGGGCCATAGAGTTTTTTATGAACATAAAATCCTGTAATAATCTTTTTCGAAATATATTTGTTGATGATTGTAAGCATAAGATCTTTGAAGAGTATAATAAATTCATTTCTAAAATAACTCTGCTAAGGAAATCCACGCGCGGTTGATGCAAGCAAGACAAGACGCATGCAAAAGTGTCGGGATCTCATTGTTATCTACACTAATATTATAAGGAGGAAAGATTTGTATTTTTGTATGTTTGAAATAAACTCAAAAACTACTAAGCCGATTTTAAAAATTCTTTCACCATTGGAAAGCTACATTCACGCTGAGTAACATAGGCTATATTTAATGCTAGAAAAATTTAAAGAATTTTATCCACCCGTGCGAAGCCGGGACGGGCCGCTAGTTTTTCAATAATTACTGTCTACTATAGCTGAACAACAAAAGGAAAAAAGAAAACAAGTAATTTGATTTACATTTAACTTTTAATTTTTCAATAATTATGAACTGAGATAGATTTCTATAAGGTATTGAAGTATTAAATATAAGTCCATCTAAATGTTTTACGTGGTAAGGCATTAAATCAATTGACAGCCCTTATGGCAATATTTTTTCGTAGTTTGTAAATCAATGGTCTGGATAAGAAATCCATGGTCGTTTACAAATCTTCAATAATGTGTATAAGTATTGCGTTGCTATTTTACATATTAAAATTAAACTTATTCTTTGTCCTAAGTCTATAATATCGATAACTAGGCGATGCAGTCGCTAAGCATAGAGCTACGCTAGCACCATTTATTGGAGCGGAGCATAATACCTTAAAAAATAAAATTTTCTTTTTTGTTTTGATGGGAATTTTTTCGAATTTCAAAATTCGGGCTGTTAATTCGATTCCACACAAAAAATATTAAAATCGGTTAAGAACTCGGGAAGTTATGGCGTAACAGACATTGCGCCATTGAAGCTGATCCATGGGAGCTTCCCTCGCTCCGCTCCAATAAGACGCTGTAGTAATTAACTGTAACATGGGTCCAGCAAACATTTACCAGTACTGTTATAGGACTTTTGGCCGGTTGTCCAGGATTGTGCCATTTGTTATGAACGTTTACGATTAACGTAGAGGACCTACTTTTAATAACTGTACGTTGTTTTATGAAGGAAAAAAGTGACCTCTCTCGGTTTTCTTTTTTTCGATTACAGTGAGACCCCTATATTGATGCCTTGCCAAAAAGATTTAGTTCCGCCTTGTACGCCGTTAAGAAAATAAGTCTCATATCTGATGTTGAAACAGCAAGAATGGTTTACTTCAACTACTTTCACAGTGAAATGTCCTACGGACTATTGCTGTGGGGATCAGCAACTAATATTAATAACATATTTGCTATTTATGACTTAAGATCTAGAGATTCTCTTCAAAAAATATTTAAGGTAATTAATATATGTTTTTAATTTAATTTTTTGCATGCACAATGCAATATTTCTATGAGATATAAAATACGTGTGTATAAAATACGTTTGGTAACTACATTATATAATAATATATAATGTAGTTACCAAAATTGGTTTGTTTTCTGCATAGATAAGGTAGGTAATTTGTCATTTAATGTAGTTATTGTAACTGCAGTAATATCCAGCTGATGACATAGCCAACATCAAAGAGATCAAACACGTAATCAAACACTTGTACATAGTTAGTGACTGAGGATGGTAGTTTTAACGGTTTTGCAGCTGGAATCGTGGAAACAGGTCACCAATATTTAATGGCCTCAATGTCATGGAAATCGTACAAGTACTTGATAACATTCTTCTTAAATTACTCAATACAAAGTTCAGCTATCATATAGGCGGAGCGTGTATAAACAACATAAGTTACGCGGACGATATGGTGTTGCTCAGCCCATATATTGCGGCGCTTAGGCGTCTATTCTCTATATGCGAGGGATTTGCGGAGGTTCACGGGCTCAGATACTCGTACAATGCAAAGACAAGTGAAATAACGATCTTTAAAGCTGGTACCAAATGTTATTCTGTCGTTGTTGGATATTATTGGCGAGTAAGAGCAAAACACATGTAGTTCAGTGTAGATTTTATATTGAAGTAAGGAAGTGACGGGTAAACATGTCAAAAATATAATATTAAATTTGATTACACAGTTATTTATAAAAAGAACCTTATAGGTGGCTAGTATTATTTCAACACGGCCCCTTAATCCTACTACTATTATAAAGGCGAAAGTTTGTAAGTATGGATGTATGGATGTTTGTTACTCTTTCACGTAAAAACTACTGAATGGATTTGAATGAAACTTTACCACAATATAGCTTATACATCAGAATAACACAAAGGCTACAATTTATAAACATATTGTTCGAAATACTAATCCTGCGCAGACGAAGTCGCGGGCACCAGCTAGTCAAATATAATTTAGACCTCATAATAATGTCTACACATGCTACCCGTTATCACTATAACATAATGTGCAAAAAAAAAAACTTGAGTAAGGCCTAACCCAGCTATACATCGAGCATGCGCTGTGTGCCCCAGAGCTTTGGTTAAGACATCAGCCGGCATTTGGCTAGATTCTAAGAATTTTAAAGTAACTGCCCTATCTGACACCTTTTCTCTTACAAAATGATACCTGGTGTCTATCCACTGTCGGTTGCTTCCTAGCCGCCCACGACACTGGACCTCCTGCCAATTTGAAGCAATAGCCTGTATAAGATCGCCGATCAATTTTGCAATTCGCCCAATCAGCGTCAGCACACCCTTTTAAGACGGCACCAGTACGCGAATATTTGATGGCAAGATCCAAAGTGCCCTTTAAATATTGTAAAACACGCTTCGCAGCTAACCAATGCGTTTTATCGTGACATGTATTAAATTGACTCGGGTAGCTGACTGTAAATGCTATATCAGGGCGTGTATTTACGGCAAGGAACATTAAGCTACCGATTAACTGTTGGTAGGGATAAGACTGGTCACCTAAAACTTTACTCACCTCTAACTTCGTATTTGATAATGGTGTGTAACAAGTCTTACAATTATCCATGCCGAATTTCTTTAATAAATTTTCAATATACGGTTTTTGATCACATATAACATCATTGTTACTATTTCTCTTTATATTCAATCCTAGATAACATTTCAATTCACCCAAATCTTTTAGTGAGAAATGTTTTTGTAAGTTTGACATGACACTGTCAAAAGCTTTGTCATTTTTATAAAATAATATCAAATCATCGACAAAAACTGCCAAGATAATTAACTCATTTTCAAAAAATTTAGTATATACACAAGGCTCGGAAGGAGTTTGTTTGAAACCAATTTTATTTAAAGTATCATTTAACTTTATATTCCAGGCCCTAGGAGCTTGCTTTAAACCATACAGGGATTTTTGTAGCAGGCAGACCTTCTGTGCATTTTCTTTTTGAACAAATCCAAGAGGTTGCTCCATGAATACCTCTTCTTCGAGTTCTCCATTCAAGAATGCAGTGTCGACGTCCATATGTCTCATTTTAAGACCCAATTCAGCAGCCAAAGCAAATAACACTCGCAATGAAGAATGTCGCACTACTGGGGCAAATGTCTCGTCATAATCGACGCCTAGAACTTGACTAAACCCTTTAGCCACTAGCCTTGCTTTGTATTTAATAATATTGCCCTCGGAGTCTCTTTTCACCTTGTAGACCCACTTGCAAGGTACAATTTTCTTATTAGGTCTATCGACAAGTTGCCACGTTTTCAGTTTCTTTAGTGACTTATATTCTTGATTCATAGCTTCCTGCCACAATGAACAATCTGCCGACTTCATGGCTTCTGCATATGTCTTTGGTTCATTTGAGTCCTCTGCTGCAGCTATGTAGGTGAAGAAATCGGGTGGCTTCCTATTTCTCTGAGGATAGCGACGTTCAGGATTTGAAGAACTTGACGTTTGTTCCTCCACAGTTTCTTCAGCTGTCTCCGAGTTCTCAATTTCAGGCCGAGATTCAACATTGATGGTCGCTACAGTACCATCAGCAACATCAGCATTTGCCTCGTTCAGTCCAGGATCAACAATAATACTAGTACTAGGTAAAGAGTCATTAGAAAAAGATAAGACCGGAGCAAAAGGAGAAAAAGGATCAGTCAATACATTTTCTGAACAATTCTTTAAAGGTTTAAAAGTACTCTCAAAAAAATGTACATCCCTAGACCTTTTTAGTTTTCGAGGACAAGTAGGATCCCTAAAGTAATAACTATTTGGATCATCACTATATTCAACAAATATTACTTCCTCTGCTTTATCATCCAGCTTTTTCCTTTGACAACCCGGAATCTGTATGAGAGCCCTACAACCGAATACCCTAATATTACATAGATCAGGTTTTGTGCCGTACCATCTCTCAAAAGGTGTAGTATTCCTACCTAAAGCACGATGAGGTGACCTATTTTTAAGGTAAGCCGCAGTTTGCACTGCATCCTCCCAATATGACTTAGGGTGGTTACCATCGGCCATCATCGATCTGGCTTTCTCAATGAGAGAACGATTAGTCCGTTCCGCAACTCCATTTTGTTGAGGACTATACGGCGTCGTCGTCTGATGTTCGATACCCAAAGAAGTCAAATAATCTGACAAATCTTTATTTACAAATTCAGTACCATTATCAGTTCTGAACTTTTTAATAACTAAACCAGTTTGTCTTTCAACATACTTTTGGAAAGAACAAAACTTACTTTTAACTTCTGACTTAGAAGAAATAAAATAAATAAAAGTCATTCTAGAAAAATCATCTATAAATAATAACATATATCTATTGCCATTAAATGACTCATTAGTAAATGGTCCACAGAGATCCGAATGGATTAACTCCAATTTACTAGTTGCTCTGGCAAAAGCAATAGTTTTAAAACTTTTACGTGACTGTTTCCCTTTTATACACGAAACACAAGGTTTTCTATCTACGTCCTTAAAATCTATACCTATACTACAATTCTTAAGACTACTCATACCTATACGACACAGATGTCCTAACCTCTTATGCCATAACTCGTACCTACTAATTGAGTCAGAGTGCACATCATAAGCCGCAATTTGAGGTAATTTAGCAGAACAGTCCAAAGAGTAAAGTCCATCACAGAGCGAACCATGTAAGACAGAATCACCTGTAAAAGGAAAAGTGTTAGCATTGTAAATATTACAACCACTTTTATTAAAACGAACACAAAACCCTTTCCTTATAAGCTTCTTTACAGAAACTAGGTTAGATTTTAGACCAGGAACATAGAAAACATCTTGTAAAGTATTTACAGAATTACAACTACTATTTACAGAATTGGTATATAAATTAATGTCACCAATACCATTAATACAAAGTTCAGTGCCATTTGCAACTGTGACCTTACAAGGGAAAGACATAGGTTTCATATTTGTAAACAAGTCTCTACGTGATGTCATATGTCGCGTAGCACCAGAGTCAACATACCATTTGTCTGCGTCTTCATGAACTATAGTTCCAAAGGCTTTCAAAGAAGAAGATGGCTCCTTATTCTTTGTTGACTTCCTTGTTTTCTTTTTACGTAAAGGACAGTCTGGACGCTTATGACCAGGAACACTACAGTCGTAGCATATTATAGGTTTACTGGACTTACGAACGGGAATATCATTTTTAGCTTGGGCAATAATAGCAGTCTCCGCTTCTATTTTCTCCTTATTCATTTCATTAAGAAGTTTTGCTTTGACTAATTTAGTGGTTACTTCAACATTTGAATTTTCTAATGCCATGATTAAGGGCTCAAATTTTGAAGAAAGTACACCAAGCATTATAGCTGCCACAGATGTATCCTCTATAGTTTTCCCGATGTCAGCCAACTGCTGTACAGTACTAAGTATAGCATTTATATATGCCTCTATGCTAGGGAAATCAAGAAGATTAAGTCTATATAACCTTCTCTCTAAACTTAACCTGCGCCCCATACCTTTATCTTCAAAGGTTTCCTGCAGTAACTGCCAGGCTTCAGCTGCAGTCTTTGCATTTCTGGCATGTATGATAGCTGAACTACCAAGAGTTAAGCATATTTTAGCAAGAGCTTTCCTGTCACACCTCGAACGAATATGTATAGGAGTAGTATCCCCGTCTGGGTATCCTTCTATTGTTTCCCATAAAACTACGTCAATGAGGTAACTTCTCATTTTAAATTTCCATAAAGGATAACTTTCCCGACCTTGAAGAAAGAATGACGGAATAGAGGATGAGTTTAATCTTGAATGTAAATACTCAGACATACCCATGTTTATAGTTTCTCCCATGTTTTTAGTTTCTCCATCCATTTTGCTGACTTCACTACACAATTTTTATTGACTATGCGTATTTAAATTCGTGCTGATAACGAATGTTGGATATTATTGGCGAGTAAGAGCAAAACACATGTAGTTCAGTGTAGATTTTATATTGAAGTAAGGAAGTGACGGGTAAACATGTCAAAAATATAAAATTAAATTTGATTACACAGTTATTTATAAAAAGAACCTTATAGGTGGCTAGTATTATTTCAACAGTCGTACTGTCGGTGACATTACACTAAACTCCTCTAAAACAGGTTACAACATTTAAGTATCTGGGTCATTTGATCACTGAGGAACTTAAAGATGACATGGACATAATGAGGAAACGAATGGCGTTTGTTTACGGCTGTTAAATGCAATATGTTGGCTCGTAGATTTGCCACATCACACATCAAGTTAAAGTGACGCTTGTTAACACATTCGGTGCTCATCAATCGGATCAGAGTTGGCTGGTTGGAGCGTCCCGTTCATTTTGTAGTAGTCAGTAAAGCGCCGACGCTTGTGGCGAGTGAATGATGATTCGAGTGGCCACTTAGGTAATACCGTCAACGTACGAAAACGAGTATTGGATTCATTCTTACAGTATAGTAATGATTTGTACACACAATCGTACGGAGGATTTTTTTTTGCGCCAAAATGGATAGGTCCTAAATAAATAATTCTCCAAATGCGCATCTTTTGTTTACACCTTTTAAAGATGACATGTCACAAGACATGTCTCAGATGATGATGATATGTCTAAACTGTAAGTCATATGTGTATGTGTCATTTGTTAAGATTTTGAATCCAGAACCGAAGTAAAACAAGTTAACACACGTTTTTAATAGTGTTCTTAAATGATATTGATCAAAATCCGGAAATTTGATCAAAAATCACGGGTTCGTAGAAATCTTGTGACACATTAGTATGCAAAAACGCACTCGCGGCACAAATATCCATGATATTAGTAATTAAACCATTTTGTCATCCCTAGCACTCGGAACCGAGTATTTGGCGTACTGTGTACCGACCACTGGGATCCGAATTGTGATTATCTTTATTGAAATAATAACAATATATATTCATACATATTTTCAAACATTCATTTGTTTCAATCAAAATTCGCCTTAAAAAATTTTGGTTCCCGGCTATTACTTTTCATTTATTTTTAAAACAGTAAATGTGTTAAATTGTGCTGTCAGTCCTTTTACACAGTCTATGCTATGAGTCAACAATACGCGGAATACATACAACGCATTCCGTTTCCAATATAACGATGCGCTCAGGTGCTGCAGTGCGTCTGCAATGTTTGCAGAGGCTCGAGCGGATTGTTTTAGCGCTGTGCTGCGCCTGAACACTGGCGCGTCTGCGTTAATAACGCATCGCAATTCCTCTCGTTGACCACTGGGACTCGCCTTTCTTGTGTCACTGGATTCACTTGCATGTTTCCATCTAGACACCCACCCACCCCTTCAGCTGCTGTTGTTATTTTTATTTATTTACGAAACTGGACGGAAGCCTAATGAAATCGAATAGATTGCAATGATATTGATAATCTTATTGCGGATGACTGGAAGAAATTTCTATCGGTGATATTTCTATAGGTACTGAAAAAGACGAACACGCAAAACCTAGTTCATTAGGAAGAGCAAAGCGATGAATTGTTTTTCAATTTTAGTAATTTGACTTCGATAATAAATTAATTTTTGATAATTTTGTTTTGAGAATTTGTTTCAAATTATTCAATTGAATATAATTTTGTTTTGGTAATTTGACTTTATTTATTGATTTGATAATTAAAATATTACACACTAACAGAGCTTTAAGTTCCTTTGTTACTAACCCTAATGAGACGTTGAAATAAATAAATTATTATTATTGAATAAAAATTTCTTAGAAAAAGGAGTCGAAATGTTAAAAAAATAACGAACTGCATACGGATTTAATTCGGTATGCTCCTAAAACGACTTATTTTTACATTAACACGTCCCTTCTCCGGCCAACCGAGACACAACTGGACTGTAATAAAAATGAAATGATAAACTACATCGTCATATCCCTGAGTACAATTTTAACCTACCTTCTTTATCATAAATAGGTTAGCGGCTCACAGCTATCTCGTCTGATGGTAACCGACGATGCGCTTGCCTAGAATATACCTCTTCACTCATGACTTGAAGACCCCTAAAATGTATTTGTCAGGAAACAGAATCAGGCAAAGAGTTCCACTCTTTTGCTGTGATATCTAAAATGCATAATAATAAAATAACAAACCATTGAAATAAATCGTCTTGTGAATTCATCATATCGAAAACGAAATAAAAAATAGACATATGTTCGAAATAAAAATGACCCTGTATATTTATTTGTAGTGGTCAGCAACAATACAAATTACAATGTTTATTTGTTTAGATCAAATATTGCAAACTGAATAAGGACCGATAGTGATTCTTATATTATGGAGTTAAAATTTTCATGTTGGTTCAGTTGCGCTGACAATGCATTTCTATGGTAACCTCTAGGATTGACTCCCAATGAGGCAACTTCTCAAATTTGTAAAGCACGAACAAGACATTTTGTATACGTATTCTTTTAAAGAGTATAAATAAAAGCTGGTTTTTGATAATAATTTTAATATTCATTATTAAATACATAGTGCGATAAAATAGATACAAATCTCAATCTCGAGTTAAATTATACAAAGAAACGACAACTACAATGTTCGAGAACTTTTAAAGTTGTCAGCCAACTCAAGCCAGAGATTAGTATTTTGGAACATAGGTCCAAAAGGTTTAACATGCTAAAAACACGATAAAAGTATCAGTTTTAATTGCTGGAATAGAATGGTTATTTGTTATGTAATTCACTGAATTACTTGTTAAGGAAATTTTGAAATAAAATAAAATTACTAACAAAATAAATAAACCGTTAAATGTGAGAGCAATATTCATAAAACTATACATATAATTTTTCGTAACCTTTTTGTTGTGGTAATGAACTTTATTTAAATCCAACTCAAATTAACAAGATAAAGAGAAGGTTGATATTCTGTTTTAAATATATCCAGTCCACAACGAGGTATAGCTTAACTTTAACTAAATTATTATATACAATCAGTTTCTTAATAGGAATGCTTAGTTTCTTTTAAATTTTTCGCTCATATACTTTTCGGCTGCTTCACCAATCACTTTTGTTACTCTTCCAGTTACTTCGTGTAGGTTTTCATTAGATAAGTCCCAAGAATCTATTGAACGTTTTGATAAAAATGAAGCCGTAGTACCATCTGGTCTCCAACTATTTGGATAAACTATTTTATGTCTCAACACTGCTTTAATAATTAAAGCTCCAACGTACACAATAAAGTATACACTGAAATACAGTGGCAAGTAATAAAGTTTCTTCCCTAAATAGTAGTAACTGAATCTGTTTACACGCGGAGATTCGGTTGTAGTCGTTGTGGTTGTCTTCGTATGATGATGATGATGATGATGGTAAAAGTCGTGATCATCAAAATCATGCTGAAACATAATATCTCCTGGAAAACCAGATGGGAAACCATGGTCATCCATCGACGGCCCTGAATCCATATCTGGTTTCATTTCAGCAGGTGGTGGAGGTGGCATCATTCCCGCTGCATCATCTTTCATTTCATCCCCACCCTTCACATGTCCCTCTTCTTCAGGAGGCTTATCAAAAATCAATTCCGGATAATCACCGTCGTGATGATAAGGCGTAGGGCTGTGAGGTTTATAATTTGTTGGAGGATGATGGTCATCGAGAGACGAGGGCTTATTATAATGATATCCGTGAAAATCTGGCTTATTATCTGTCATAAGGGCCGAGTCTTCTTGATCGCCCATAACCATTGATGGAGGATTTTCCATTGTCATTGTTGGCTTTTGATAGCTGTACCCCCCCACGTTTGTTGCTGGAGGTACATCATCACCAGAATTCATAGGCTTGTTATACGAATAACCATAAGGTTTATTTAGTGGGGGCAAGGTGGGACGAAACGATATCTTTGGTGGCTTGTATTGCTGAACTAAATCCATTGAACCATCGTTAAAATCATCATTCTGAGGAGTATAGGAAGGAAATTCAACATTTGGAGGTGGATACATTAACTCAGGTATATTCCCTGTTGGTGGAGGCGATACCGATTCTAAATCAGGCGGCTGTACTGCAAACGGTGGAAATGACTCGTAGCTTGTAGATGCAGGAAAATCATTTCCTGTTACCTTTGGTGGCGGGGGTGGAGGAGGAGGCACTAAATTTGCGACAGCCTTCGTCGGTGGACTAGATTGTTTTGATTTACTTCCATATTCGTGAGGTAAATAGGGCTGAGCAGGGTTATAACGGTCGATTGGCTGTCGTGCAGAATTTACATCTTGAACTTCACCTCTGACAGGATTTTGAATTTCTTTAAAATTATCCAAATTGTACATGTTGTTACCTTTTTTTGTATTATAAAAAGCGTTTGATACTGGTTTTCTTACATTTTTCATTTGGAATGGTTTCAGGCTCACGTATGGAAAACGCATATTTGGTTCAGTGCGGATAGCCCTCGATTCATTTTCAGCCCCATTGCCAGGATTAGAGCCAAACCTGCAAAGAAGTTTTCATTTTAACAACAATTTAAATTAAAATAAAATAAAAATTTATAAATATTTAAAGATGTACATTCAAAATTTATCATACCCTGGAAAAGCGAAGTTCTCATCAATTATGCCATCCTCTGTTTTGATTTTTTGTTCTTCGTCGCCATTGTGTTGTGGCTTTGATACATCTGAATTCACTCGTTCATCAGTCGAATCAATGGGCACTTCATCCCATTTTCCAGAATATTTGTCATGTTTTTCGTTATCAATAATGTGCCAAATATTTTCAATACTCGTGTACTGCGGTGATGATGTCTCTGTAGTCGAAGGGAGATAAACGGATGCAGGGACGTTATTGTTTTGTTTGTAATATGTATTCGTTAGTTTCTCTTTTTTCATTACTGCGTCGTGAGTTACATCTATTGTGTCTTCGTCAGGTACATATATTGGTTGTAAGGTACTGGACGGTACTATTGTTGTTCTTGTTTTCTGTTCTATTCTTTCTTTATCCAACAAATTCCTTATTGATTTTTTGTTACCATTAACGTCAGATTCGAATTCCGCGAAGATTAAATCAGGTGTTTTCACTGTCGTCGTAGTTGACGCCATATTAGTCGTCATATTTTTCGGTGGATCCATTCTTCTCCTCCAATTATGATAGTAAAATGGTGCAGACCGACCTTCATCACTGTAAGTATAAGTTCTGGATGACGGAGTCACAACATACACCGATGGACTGGGTAGATTTAACGAAAACACATTTTGCAATAGACACACGAATAACTCGAACCATATAACGACTCTCATTTTTAGTATTTAATTGTACATTTGGAAAAATATAAAACAACGTGTGATTGACATGAAACCTTACTAAAAAATGAAGTCTTTAACCGAAGATTTTCAGATGTCACATGTGTTGAGTACAAGTGTAAAGTTGTGATAATTTATAGCGGTACAGCGGTATGTAGCACATTTGAGCCACGATCTAGATGACCCAAACCCGAGCTGCAATTTACACTATTAACTAAAAATCACTGTCGTTCGCCTGCGAGACTAGTAGAAAGTGTTACAAATTTATATAAAACTATTTGAATATCGTAAATCGAAAAGACAAACATCTAACATTAGAGGTTACAATTTTCTAGGAATCTTTTTAAGATTCTCTAATTACAACTGACAATTGAACAGAATACAACTACAATACATAATATAAAACTGATTCTTTGACTTTGATTCTAAGTTTTATTTTAATCTTCATACATAATATATTATATAACGAAAAAATAGGGTGATGCGGGATTGTAACCGAGTATTCTAGCGTGTTTTTAAATACAAAAATTATTGCATTTTTAATGAATGACTCTTTTTACAATGCTAACTTGTATGATATTTGGCAGATTAAAGAGATTTAAAAGATTAGAAAGATGGTTTTAAAAGATTGTGCAACGCTGGCCTACAAAAAGTACTAGGAAATTCCGACGGGTGTTCACAAGGCTTGGTAGCTCAATAAGGAGACCATTAGACCGGTTATCCAGGAGGTTGCGCGTTCGAGCCCCGCCTTTTAACTTATGAGCCGAGTTTTAACAGTCGTCGCCGAAAATTAAAAATGTGCCTAAATGCTAAAATAATATATTCATTTATTCTTACTTATTCATCAAATCAGTTGGAATAAAGTTCAGTTAGCAGTATTATTATTAGCACTTTGGCAAAGCGCAAAAATTTTATCCAATAGGAAGGAGCGTCGGTGGTCTACCGTAGCCTTAATATATCATATTTGGATTTCGAGTAATCTAATTTCTGCGGTATTAAATTTATTATCCGTCAAGTTTATATCAATGAATGAAAATGTATGATTAGTTTAGTAGGATGATCAATTATTCAATGAAAGGTCGTCTGCGGCATCTTCCTAAGTTTATTCTAGTGATAAAGCCGTTAACACCTTTTTACGGTTAACGGTAATACCAAGAACTACTTACCCGAAAATTTACGTTAAACTCCAGTTCAATTTCTGTCTCAAACGACATAGCGAGATCCTTTGATAGTGATTGTGAAAGAAGGTCTATTAATAGAAGAACAGTATTAAATCGGTATCCACTCAGGTTACAAGAAAGCGAATATGGAAACAGACTTCCTACACATAAAAGGCCCCCGACTACCTTGCCCACAAAGCTAATAAGACGGCCACTGACGAAAAGAATGCTGATTTATTTTGACATTACGTATTCAGAATATTACTACACTATTCAAACCTATATCATCTTCCCACAATCTGTATACTCAAAACTACCAGCACTGAAATTACTAGGGTACTATGAGCAAAGTCTATTATAAAATTGACGATTATTTAAAAGAAAGAACGCCTATCGATAGCTTGTTTCTATTTTTTTTTGTTCGTAGGGACGGTATTGTATAAATATCCTGTTCGTTGTATAAGTAAATATTTATATATTTTAGAAGTACAAGATAAGTTTTCTTAAATTATATTTATGTTACGTAATTCGTAATAAAAGCTCAAAAAATAGAACAAATTTGCGGCCTCTTCTCGGTACGTACAAGTTTTTTCGACGTAAGACTTAAAAAGTCATGACAAGCTATTGACAAGACAGTACACGCATTGTATAAAACATTTTATCTTTTAATTACATAGACTGAGTTATGCGTCTGAAAATCCGAAATAAATGAAATAATAATAATATATTGTATTCAAAGCATCCCATTCCTATTTCCAGTTTCGTAAGGTCAATAATTTTCTAAAAAATATTTTTCTTTCCATAATAAATTCCATCAACCAGTATAAAAATTAACTAAAGGATCCCTTATATCTAGTAGAATACTTTGTGAAACAATAGGGCTCTTAATGTTGTTTTCATTAAATATTTCACGTATACATTTATGACTGTAACTACAAAAAATATGAGTTGGAACTTACCTACTGTTGCTTATAGAGTACATAATTTCAGAATTGCCAGGTACTTAGGATGGTCGAGTGGTTCGCATACTGGTTTTCATGGTAAAGTCACTCAGAAGTCCCGGGTCGATGTAGAAAACGAACTTTACTATATATGCTGCTATATATATATATACTCTTCTAAATATATCGGGACTGGGTGTTGTGGTACCGTCGTTATTTCTGAATTCCATAACACAAATGCTTTAATTGCTTTACTTGGGTTCAGAACAATGTATGTAAGGTTGTCTAATATTTATGTATTGATTATTATGTAACTTAGATATGTGTATGTCATATAAATTACTTTTTAATTAATTTGTAAGAAGTATTTATATTTCGTTCAAATCCAATTCAATAAAATCCCGATTTCTAGCAAGTAATTTTATTTTTGTAGATTTAACTAGTTGAGTTCAGCATAATGTATGTGATGTCTAATATTTATTTATTTCTAGTATAAAGTCCATAGGTAGTACAAACTCTGCTGATTTTCTAAAACAAAATTCAAGAACTTCTATGAACAGGAAAGGATCATTTATAGAGATACTAGCTTTCCGCCCGCGGCTTCGCCCGCGTGGAATTCGGTTATATTGCGGTATAAAGCACAACTATAAGAAAACTTCTCATTCCCACGGAAAAATCTAAGAAGCGCGATGTAACGCTGGATACAAAAATCATATAATTCATTCCACTTCTTACGTATCTTAAAAAAACACTTCGTTACCACATTTTAAAAAACACCCCGCGCCATCTTTCGTATATCTCTAGAACTAAATAGCGTAAGCTATCATTCCCTTTCTTACGTATTTTAAAAAACACATCGTAACCATGTTTTAAAAAACACCCAGCGCGATCTATCGCATACCTCAAGAACTAAATAGCGTAAGCTATCATTCCACTTCTTATGTATTTAAAAAAACACATCGTTACCATGTTTTAAAAAACACCCAGCGCCATCTATCGCATATCTCAAGAACTAAATAACGTAACTAATACTTATACCAATTAGTAATTCGTTGACTTTAGTCATTTCAGGATAAGTAGATGTAAAAAAAAATTTAGACGATAAAACAAATTGTACGTCATCCCTCGAGAATTCCTCATTTTCGAGGATTCATTTTCGTATCATTTAGCTTCAAAATTTACATGTTCATATTCGTTCACAACATATAAGTAGATGTAAAAAACGAAGTTTAGACGATAAAACAATTTGTACGTCATCCCTCGGGAATTCCTCATTTTCGGGGATTCATTATCGTATCATTTAGCTTCTAAATTTACATGTTTATATTCGTTTGCAATATTTTACGTTGTTTTAAACGACACACAGCGCCATCTACAATCCATCCATCAAGCAAACAATATTTTTGTTTTTCCTCGGGAATATCATTTTTCCGGGATAAAAAGTACCCTATTATTTAATCCGGACTTTTATCTTTACGTCTGCAAAATTTCAAAGCAATCGGTTCAGTAGTTACGGCGTGAAAGCGGAACAAACAAACAAACTCACTTTCCGATTTATAATATTAGTAAGGATTGATCTTCTGTTTATGTAATTCTAAGCTTCAAAATTTCAATAAACTTGTAAAAAATAGTGGCGATAATATTTCTCCTCCCAATTATATTTTTATATTTAAACGTAGCAACACTCTATATTATTTACTTTAAATCACATTTTGTCCAGATTCACCAGGCAAAGTTTTTAAATGACAACATCATATTTTCTATTAACAATTTAATTTTTATACATAAATAATAATAACTTATTTCTCTATATACACATATTTTACGACTATTTGTCATATAGAAATAGAAATTGTTTAATTTATAGGTATAGGTACTCAATCTAGTCTACTTTCTTTAACTATACTATCCGTTAACCTTACTGTTCTCCTTCCTCGCCTCGGTGGAGCTTTCTGTATCTGTAAAAGCAGGATTGTCGACGCCGGAATCACTACCGCCATCTATATTATCGGAAGGTAGCTTTGGTAGACTTAAGTCGGCTGCTTTTATTTTATCGTCTATAGCAGTGCTTTCAACTTTACTGCTTTCTAGTTTAGTAGTCTCCGCATTCGAATTAGCTTCCTCGGCGTCCATATTGTGTGCTTCTCTGCATTCGAGGTCTGCCGCCGGCTTTTTCTTGCAGATGTCATTGTCATCTCCAATAGCTCTCTTACGGATGTAAAACTTGTTGAATAAAAAGTAGATACAGCCAGTCAGTAACATAGCTGCAGCAAATATTTGATAGGTTGGTCTAGTTCCGAAGTATTTCATTAAATAACCTCCAATTAAGCTTCCGGCACCACGACCTGAAAACAATTTTTAGGCTTTAGTTTCTTTAAATGGATATTTTGAGACCCCTTAGAAATCAACTTTATTTAAAGTCATATTTGAATTGTATGAAAGTATGTTGGGAAATGAGATCTTGAAATTATGAATGATATAGATCCAATTAAGAATCTCATTTTTTAAAAAGCTTGTTCCTATAATTTTCTTTACATGAGTACACCAAAGCTAAAAAACTTAATGTTAATTTGTTAAAAAAATAAATTTTATCATATATTTAGGTACAACAAATATGAGAAAAAAATAAGTCAAAGTTAAAATTACGTTATTATACGTATACTTTAATGATTTTAAGTATGAATAAAGTACTTAATTGCAAACAAGGTTGGATAGATACAAATTAAATAGATTTGAAAAAAAATATGTCGGAAAATTTGATGGCGTAGAAATTCGCTCTTTCGGGGAGGTCATCAATTGGTGAAGCAAGCTAAATTGCATCTACAGCCGCCAGCACCCACTAATTAACTCTATACTGTGAATTGGGATAAGACCCAATCTCCCTTCAATCCATAGGAAAGACCTGTGCCTGATCAATAATGACATTAAGAGGCTCATTATGATGTTATCGAGGAAAATACGTCTATAAGCGGAACAAATAGTTCGCTACTTTAGACGCTTATAAAGCTCATACCGATAAACAATAAGTTTCACAAATTATACTACACACTATATTTTTTAAATATCATGGT
Source organism: Calamotropha paludella (assembly GCA_927399485.1). NCBI lineage: Eukaryota > Metazoa > Arthropoda > Insecta > Lepidoptera > Crambidae > Calamotropha > Calamotropha paludella. The sequence continues at coordinate 13,032,705 of OV656804.1, read as the reverse complement.
TCCTAACATTAATATTTCTGAAATAGGGGATTTTTCATATCCCTTTTTTGGATTTTTAACGTTTTTTTGTTATCTTTGAGTTGTATGTATCGCACTGTCACAGAATTTCCATGTACAACTTTATAAAACATGTTTTATACTGTTATATGTTCACATTGTTTTATTAAATCTGTGCACATCAGCGTTGAATAGATGACCCACAGGGCAGTCGGTTAAACTTTCTAAAAGAGTTCATTGACATAATCTATAACAAAGAATTATAGATAAGGTTTTTCCGCGTCTGTTTGAAAGTTGTGTTATGATATATATAATTATTTATATTTATTAAAATTCCTTAACATGTTTGAGAAAGTGAAGCCGTATACTCATGTTTTTTCTGAATTTAGCTTCGTCAATAAATTGTAAGTTAAGTTGTAACAATAGCGAGCTTGATAACCGCTTAAAACTTATGACAGAATTATGACAGAATTAAACAACTTCTCAAGAACTACAAGTATTGGCTTACTACCCGTTCTCAAAAGTTGTATTGTAATTCCTTCATCATCGGTGGTTCATGGTTTAAGCTATTTTAGTGCTACGCGCATCACAGGATAATAGCATCGAATGAGCTTGGCTCAGGAATCCTGCGATACTTGGCTTGCATATCGATTTATTGGGACTTTCATCTCTTGTTATTGGTGTCCTTCCACTAAGAATTTATCTACAAATATTATTAGGTAAATACAGACTTTTTGGTCGAAATTTCGTACTTAGTGAGCCCAGTAAAATGAAAATTGAGAAAATGATAATATCTGCCATCACATCGATTCCAATCTTTCTAATACAACGTGCAGATCTTATTCACCAGCTGTTTTACGTCTGAACTCCACTTCATGTCAATTTTAGATGAACCGATCGCAGAACGGAAAAGTACCGAGTTCATTTATCATGTGTGTGTGTGTGTTCGTTACTTTGTCATGTGAACCAAAGTGTTGTTCCAAGTCAATTTTTTTTTACTAAAAGGGAAGAGTTCTCGTACCAACGCCATAGTAGAGTCCCCCGAGTAGACCCTGCACGGAAGTGTCGGTGGTGGTTGAGGAGAGGCGCGCCGCGTACGTGACAGCCGCCGTGAATGACAGCGATGACGTCACTGACTCTAGCGCCTCGAAGATTAGGCACAGCCAGGGGTTATAGATTAACGAATACCCTGCAATAGATAAAGAAATCATTGTATAAATAGAAGACTATAGTCAATCATACTATTCGGTATGTAGTAAAGTTCCGTCACTGATTAGCATATTTTTAGCATCGTGCTAAGAGTGCTAGACGTGTGTCACTCTCTAAAGATCCGAATCAGTGGTCCAAAACATAAATATGATCCGAATAATTCAGAACAGTTGCCCGGTGTTAAATGTATCATATGGAATTAGATCATCTCGACCAACGTCTTAACGCGTGTGAATGAGAGAAAAGCGAAATTCCCGCACAGAGCTGAGTTACATTAAGTGACGTGTCAGAAATACTATTTTTTATTTTAATATGTAAATAATGAATGAACATACTTATACATAATATGTCAATCATTGTATACTAAAATTGTTTTTTTAATGCGTCAGTTACATATTTTTAATAAATAATACTAGGTGTCAGTCCTAAGCTAAAGGAAAACAGATTTTAACTTTTCTTTTGTCTATTTATTGCAAATTATAATTTTGTAACGCTGTCGATATATAAACAAATCTCAGACCAATATCACGTCTGATACAAATTTCGGCGTAAAAAAACCCTATGTTAGGGACTTCCATGAAACATATTACTGATTTGAAACTTTGTACTGTTCCAGATGCAAATGTTCCAATCTCTTTATGGATACATTTTTGCCACGACTAGTAGCTATAGACTAGCCACTCTGATGCTTATTAGAGATCACGACGAAACATGTTTATTTTAATAGTAACATAGAACACATTAAAACACTCTCGAGTTTATATTTGTAAGAAAATATTTTTTTATAAGAAATGAATCAGTACAATAATAATAATACAAGAATATGTGTAAAAAAAAAACACTGAAGTGTTTGTAGAAATTCTTTGTTTCCCCGCATGCCCAGCACCACCCCTACCCATCCTCTGCGTACAAACAGTCAGAAATCCCAAAGGCGTAACGTGAGTTCCGCTTCCCCGCTTGTCGCTGGACCTGGTATGAGGATTGTCTTACCAAATCAACGATTTGAGCAGTGTTTCAAATCATTGCCTTACCTACTAAGTTCAGCCTTCAAATGTGAACATTTTCTATATACAAATCCACATAAATCATAAAAAAAAAATCTCACCGAGGAGTCTAATTGCGTAGAAGACAAATCCTATGAAGAGCACGTTAGCGTGACCTAGGCGGCGTATAATAGGCCCTGAGAGCACGAGCAACGGTAGACCAGCCACGCCTCCTACCGTGATGGTGATACCCATCAACGACCGAGAAGCGCCCAAGTCCTGTAGAAGCCAGAAGAGAAAACTCTCGATGTAACCCCATGCCGTACCTGAAATGTTACAAAAATTTGTACAAATGCCTGTGACATATATCTTTTTTTTTCTATTCGAGTGTATGTCATTGAACTCCTCTTAATTTTTTCGGTTGTTTGAGAGAATCCCTAAATCTTTTAGATTCGCAATTGGATCCGTTAAATTGATTGAGCAGGACAACGTCTAACGGGTTCACCAAATTGGAAATAGATTAGCATCAAAAAATCGCTAGGCATACGTATTTTCGTTTTTCCGTGTATGCACTTGCTCTTAACACAATGCTTGAGTGTTTAAATCTAAACATGTTAGTTCACACTTCGAATATTCACACTGATAATATATTGAAATCCATTATAAATAATAGAGTTATCATTGATCTGACCGATTACAAATCGGAGAAACGCTTGAATCAACTAGCTTTTAAAAATAGACGACCTTATTGGAAAACGGAACCTAAGGCAGAGGCAAGCAAAAAGTTTAGTGTTTTGTACAAACAATGAACGAGCAATCTTTTTAAGCCTATTATTGGCTTTAAATGATTAAATAGATTTGGTATTTATATAATACCTGAAATTCTATTAGATTAGCTGTGATCTTAAAAGATTAAAACTGCCCTGAGAAATATCGCCTTCTGCTACCTCCTGCAGTGGGCTACGGCAATATACCTTAACTTTCTAATGAATATAAATAAAACAGATACAGCTACTTAAAGCTAATACAGGTTTACTTAACCCAGTTAAATCAGACACCGATTTATTTTGATATCTGTCAAACATATTCTATGCTAAAAGTTTCACATTTCACACAATAAGATGTTATATGGTTAATAAGTACGCACAGCACACATCATCTACTACAAAATATACAGAAGGAATTTATTTTAAACTACCTGTTGGATTTGATTTGACAGTTTTGAATAGATTGTTGAGCCGTTTACTGTAGCTATAATATTGTTTGTACACATATAAAAGGGTATTCTATATGACATTCTATATCTATTAACTCTTTAAATTATACTGGCTGACCCGGTAACGCGTTGCTATGGTAACATATGGTACAAAACATTATACATTATTAATGTACCATAGTAAGCTAAATAAAGAGTTACAAATGAGTACCTTTACTTAGCACATTGGCTACGGCTAGTACCTACGGACGCTTTTTGTGTTTTATTTCTTTCAATCTCGTTCCGATTATGTTGGCCTTACTTTTTATGTAAGTACGTCATTTCAATTTATATTTTTAAAACTGGCAATTACTATGTAAATTACAATTACTCTCTAATTTGGTTCAATTCCTTATTACGATCTCAACCGTGAAGTTAATAGATATTTTTAGTGTTATTATTTACTCTATATTACTGACTCTATCTACCTAGTTCTACTCAAACGAGGGATTGCCAGGCTCGGAGTACCGATCACCTGCACCGCCACCCGCGGTATCTCTTAAAAGCTACAGATTACCACAAAAATAGTATAGTTACTCTCAAGTTAGTATGTAAGGGATATCATCATTTACAATAAAAGGACCTGATAGTTAAAAATCTAAGAAAATGGATGGATGGATGGAATGGATTGCCAGGTTCGGAGTACCGATCACCTGCACCCCCACCCGGCGTATCCCTTAAAAGCTACAGTTGACCACAAAAATAGTAAAGTTACTCTCAAGTTAGTATGTAAGAGATATCATCATTTACAATAAAAGGACCCGATAGTTTAAAAATCTAAGAAAATGAAGTCATAACTAATGCTTAATTGTTTGTTAAAAATGTTTTCAAATTCCTGTTTACTCTGATTTTGTAAATATTTAATGAATAAGCATATGGAAAACTTTATTTGAAGCCAAATTATGAAGACTTTGTATATATTTTTTAAAGTATTTACATTTTTGAAAGAAACAATTCGTTCAAAACATGATTTACAAGCATTTGCCATAGCTAGGTAAACCCTAGCAATAAGCTAAAAGCTAAACTTGTTTCATAAGTAGATCTCTATCTGCATTACAAGAAACAGTTCATCGTCCTTTACTACCAGATTTTTATTCTAATAATAACATATCTTATAACTGGATATTAACGCAAAAATTAATTAAGAAAATTTTGCACATCAATCAATATTTAGGATGCAGCATTAGGTGGATTTGAGACGCTCATTAAGAAAATGCCCCTGTTTTTCAGCGATGAGCTCGGACTCGGGGGTTTAATTTTATTTCTTTTGACCGCAGTTCTGCGTAGTCCTACTGAAGGGCTAACATTTTTTGCTGGGGGACGGAATTTCGTTACATTCAATCCCGCTCTGATTAAGGCTTTGATGATCGCTGGTATGGAAACTGAACAAGATCGGTAACCCCTTTTACGACTACTACGACTAGGACGATAAAAAGCTCAAGATTTAGTTAAATCTTTAAATATTATGATTACCAATTTTCAGAGTTACGTTCAAAATTTCCAAAACTTTAAATATTTCTATGAGCACATTACTGCACCAGTATAGCGAAAAAACGTGGCGATACCGCCTTTTTTTGCGTCCACTGTTTTTTAAATGAGACAATATTATGAAAATGAAACAGCTTTATACGGACGAAGTTTTTATTTCTGGTTAATCGCGTTTTTTTTTACATATAGATAATATTATTAAACTTGACTCCATCCTGATGTGTGAACGGCGCGAAAATGTGATAGACAATATCAATTTCGTTTATTTATTTAAAAGCAATTTAAAAAAATGTTTACCAGTATTCAAAATTTATTGTTTGTGAAAGAAATTAGGATTATACATATTCAATTACGTTTTTTCAAACAAAACCTATAAAATGAATAAAACTTTCCTTTTCTCTCTCAAGTCTAATTGGTAATTGTTGCATGCTTAATGTTCATCTTCAATTTTTTTAGGCAAACTATTACATACGATTTTTAAATAAATTCCAATAGGGAAGATTCAGTTTTGGTAGGAAGTTGAAGTAAATAGATTGGTTGTTGAGCCCTATAATTGGCGTTAATAGCTTACCCATAATGAAACAGGCAATAAAAAGTGCGACAATCTCAATATTCCTGAATACTGAGATGACATCCTCTAGTAGATTTTGCGCAGGCTGCTTGAATTCGAGATCGATGCTCAGCATGAGAACACCCGAGGCCACCTTCAGCACTGCATACAAATAGAATGCAGGCCTGAAATAGAAAATTTTATTCGAAATTTAATGGTACGGATGAGTGCATTATTTGAACATTCAACTTCACTACTTATAATTATTTTTATTCTGTATTTATAATACTTTTAAAATATAAGGAAGAATTGCTAAAGATAAAAGATTAAATTTAGCATGTTCAGAGCATAAAAACTCGTAAGAAAAGAAATTGATGAATCTTCTTTTTGCCACATCAGCTTATGAACACATGACAGCCGGGAATAAAATATGTATTACTCATATCGCACCCTTAAAATTAAAGTGACCTATCTATTATAGAATGCGATTTTAAAGGTATAAAAGTAAAACATTCCATTGTTTTAGTACTTAAAATGGTTACTTCAGTCTTCGTCGTCTAGTACTTCGTCTTACAATAAATTGCAAAAGTTGCTTTTATGTGATAGTTTTAAGTGGGAAAACTTAGACTGTTTTTGGATTAGGTCACTTTATTTCTAAAGGTGCGATATATTGCTTTTATGAAGACAACAGTGGAAAAGGCGGGAACAGGGCACAAACAAGGTCCAGGAGCTTTTGAAATGTCATTTTTGAAGTTATTTTTATTTTCAATGCAACAATTAATTTCTTAGGTTATAAAATTTAACATAAATGTGAGAAACACAAATAAAACTAATCAAACACAAGTAAAAAAAACCCATAAGTATGTTAAATTCATTTTCGTATGAATGTATTAGATAACTTTAATGCATATATGACGTGTTAAAAATATTCGCTATGGCAAGGATATATCAGAAGATGATCCTTTCAATGCTTGTTTTTGTGCACACATGATTTATTTAACAAACAGTGAAAAACCTTTTATACATACCTACACAGATTACAAGGTAACCGAAATGAAGGTCAACGGGTTTTTTCACATCATAATGTAATCTGCAAATCATTCACACCTTTAACCTGTCTTTATATCACTTGCTCATCGCAATTTCCTATGCGAATTACATGAAATAAGGACCACAATTAAAAAGTCAGCATTATTGTTATTGTGCCGGCATCATTGAAATAGATAGAAGCATAAAAATCCATTGCTGCGACGGACTGATAATATAATCAGTAGGAGACCACTACGCATGGCAGTTTCTTTAAATTAGTAATTATTACTTTATTAAGCACCGGTTTTAATTTCTATTAATAATCACTAGTGATATATTTGGCCTGTAAGGTGCTCCAAAACCTGTAGTATTCGTGCAACAACAGGGCGGAGACATTCTTTATGAAAATACGTAATACTAATTTCTTTGGTGTTAATTTAAATAAGTTCACACCAAACGTATTTCTGTGATCTTGTCAATCAGAAACTCTACTAAATTAAACTTATAGTATAATAATTTCACTTAAGCTTAATTACAATTCTGTGGTTTTCAAAGTAATAAGCTCTGCTTTTAGATTTAATAAGAATCTTGATAAACAATTTAAAGTCGAAGTAAACTAGGAATTTCCAATATAGTGTGCAAAACTCTTAAACAAGCTGTCGCATATAAGTTAGCTTGGTTATTTCGCTGTTGCATTTTTACAGAATAGGGTCTGCAGTATTGCTATATTTTTTGTATGCTAATATTATTGTTTAAAATATGCAAAAGCTGGTTTGTATTTTTTTTTTCAAACGTTTTGTTTTAGTTAAGTACTTACTAATTTTTTTAACGAACTGCATAATCCTCTGCTTATAAATTTTGTAACTTTTATTGGTAATTATATAGGCAGATATAGCAAAAGGAATAAAGAGAAAACTCTTTAAAATTGCAAAGTATTAATTCTGCGCAACAAAAACGAATCTAATTAAATGTACTTATTTTTCAATCGATTATGAATATATAATAAAACTGGATTTTGTTTGAAATATCCCAAAAATAAGATCTATATTCTAAATGAATTCCACAAACTGAAGTAACTGTTGCCTGAATAGACTAATGTACACAATATTTTGCAAAATAACCGCCAATTTTACAAGTAAAGTCCTAATAGGTCTCTCGTTATGTAATTTTTAATAAATTTTCTTTGACGTTGGAAGAGAAAAACGATGTTTAGAAAAATAAACTGAAAATTGTTCTTAATATTTTACGAGATAGGGCAATCAGAAAGTTCCCATAGTAGTAGTGGCTCACCTAAAGTCAGTGTATCCCTTGCCACGGCTGACGTAGTCAATAAGCAGTCCGGACAGAGGCGAGGAGATCATGCCGCCAATGCTGCCATATACGCGCTGCAGTCCGTAGTCAGCGCGCTGTTCGCGAACGATTGCTATCACTGCGCCCTCGAACATCGCAAACGCAGTCCCTCCAATTATGCCAATAAACACTCGAACCTGACAATTAAGTAAGCGTTAATCCAAACTATAGCTTTACATAGGCGATAGCAGATTTATACAACGTGTTACAAAAAACACCTTAAAAATTGTAATCAATTATTATCAAACCGAAAAATATTGTCAACCCTCGTAAGCTGCCACATAGAACAGAAGTTATAGTGCATATTATTATAGCTTATTTAACAAAGTGTACTCTTTAACGGATTTTAAGTTTTTCATTCGAAAGGGGATTCAAACTCAATTAGAGGAAAAGGCTTCGAAAAACGTCGTCGAAAAAAAACGTTAGGTTGTCAATTTTAAATCTTCTAATCGATATCTTACTTATGAATGAATTATTTCGTATTTTAACCAACATTATTTCAGTTTAAAGTGAAAAAATGTAAATTGACTCTTTATAAGGGATCATTAAACCCCGTTTTCGCTTAACGGGTATTTTTGAAACACCTTGTATAAGCTAGGTATAATTTATGTATAATACATATATACTTATATGTATAGCCCACTAGCTGTTACCCGCAACTTCGCTTGCGTGAAAATTTGGTTGTATGCAAACATACATATAAAAAATAAATATCCCAATTAATAACCCTCTCCCTTTTGAAGTCGGTTAATAATGAACCATATTTAAATTTCTATAAATAATATTTTCTCATAATTTGGAAACCTTACTTTTAAAACTATAGAAGATTCATACAAACTTTGCTACCCTGTTTTACCAGGTGAGCACCTATGTACGTCCTAAAAGGAACTCCCATGCAAAATATGAAACTCTTAGCACTTGTAGTTTCTGAGATTTCGTGATGAGTAAGTGACCCTTCGCTTTTATATATATTAATTATAGATAAATGTGGAATAATTTACTTTTGAATAGTGAAAATTTTACAAATAGATTTATTAGTTTCGGAAATTACACTCTTTATAATATTAGTAAAGATTAAAAATAACGTGGAAAACTTTAATAAGATCTTATTCGCAGGCGTAGGCATCAGAAATGTTTTATTAGAATTTTGCGATTGATTCACAGTAAAATTCTAGCACTGAAGAGTTCTAACAGAATCAGTTCATTTCATTAATTTTTATGTAAAGTTCAAAACTCAAGACATCGATAGGATTCATTTTAGATATCTTATCGGGTAGACAGAACTCGGATGAAACTCCAACATGTTAAGAAATTAATGCTCGTAACTGACGTTAAAACAATATAAGGTTAGATTTACTTTAGCAAAGTTAATTGCAGTTGCCAGCAATATATGTATGTGTTATATTTTTCAAAAAGAGTAGTTCGACCTGTCAACTAGATTCTAAAGACACTCGTACTCTTTCAGGATTATTTAATTCAATTTTTATTCTGTCTCTTCCTACAATATTACAATAACTAATATTGCTCAGAACAATATTACAATAACTAATATTGTTCTGAGGTCTCTTCAATTTTAAGTTAGTATCTATGGCAAATAAAAATCAGTTGTGGGCAGTCTTACAATTGATAATAATGGATCAAAATGGTATACTTACAGTAAATTAACACAAAAATCCCCTTTTTTGGTATGTCAAAGCAAGCATAATCGATAATAAGTAGTTTTTTTATGATTACGCTGCTCGTATAAGCGACGATACTCTACTTTCACTCATTATCTCAAAAGATGTATAAAATAAACCTTTTTGATACTAGAATATTAAGTTTAGCTATTTTAGCTATTTAATAGGAAAGCCTTAAGTAATAAACTATAAACCTAGGTATTATGCATTATAGCTATGTGTGCTTAACCTTATTACTAATTCGACGGGTGCGAAGTAAAAAGAATATGCAAAATAGTAACTTTACAGGAGAGTACACAAAAAAAAATAGTTTTATAAACCAGTAATTTCTTCTGTCAGCTTTATCAAGGTATTTAGACACTTAGTATTTTATAAAGTAAGTTGGTATAGGAGTGGATTATCAAAAAAGTAATTTTTTTCAAGAAAGCTAGGTAGACGGTTCCGACTTGGTAGTCGAATACTTAATTAAATGTGCTTAGTTCATTAGTGGACAAGTTATAATTATACACGGAGATGAAAAGACATAAAACCCGAGATAAGATACTTACCTCTTTCTCGGGACCACGCAGGCTAGCGTTGCATAAACTCCTACGATAAGAACTTAGGCTTGGTACCAACGCACGTTACTGGTACCTACGTATAAGGTATTCAAGGTATTATTTATTTTAAGGCGAAGATATTCTGAATAAAGTTTAAGTCACAGTTTAGGACAGATGTATTTTTTGCTACTTTTTAAACTGGAAAGTTAGTATTATAAATTTATTTTGTGTTAGTGATGCTTTACATATACTAACACTATACACAATTTTATAAAATAAAACCTATAGTTTTTGGTGTACGAGGGAAACTACACTGAAAAATGTTGCAAAAAAAGTTACCAACATGAAAACATTGTACGTTAACCATTGTCTTTTTCCTGATTAATTGTAATCTTCACGCAACTGCACGAGGATTATAATTAATCAGGAAAGCACTGATCACAGACGTTAGTAACTTAAGGAAACACAAAAGAGAGATAATTGACCTCTAGTAGTCAGTGTTAAAAATATACGAATAGAACGGTTACCCTAGGTCGTAAATACAAGCGACTTTAAATGGAGTTTGTTTTAATTTATTGTTTATTTTTAAAACAATACATTAAATAAAAAAGTGTCTATCTAACAGTAACAACGACACAAATTTAATTCATCTGAAAATATGCAGCAACGGAGCACGTTCTGTGCGGCTAACGTTACTTGATCGCATTTATCTAATAGTATAGTTTAAAACATCATACGTAGCTCACTTTTATCAAACAAAAATTATTTTAATTAAAACGATAAAGATAAAGATAAACCATATACAAAAAAATACGATAACTCAATAAATAAAAAAATCATGGATTTTTTATAAGGCTTTTTTACTTCGCACCCATCGAATAAGTCAATATAACGAAATGTGTATTTTAAAAAACACTGTTCCTATCTCACCTATCCCATAATTATACAATAAAATAATAAAAAGTCGCAATGAGCGTATAGCGTCATTTAAATGACATCAAACATCGCAAATATATAAATCTCCACTTAAAAAACATTAGTGAGTAAGCCATGTATGCCCTATCTAGGACGAGGTCGTAGCACTCAGTTGCGAAACAATAAGCAAGTTCCAAGCTTCAAAGCCGCATCTTGATATGCTAGATATCAAGATGCAGTAAATCAACTAGCGAATAACAACGAAATCACAATGTGTCATCGTATCAATGTTAGGTACTTAGCAATTGGATTGCAAATGATATCCAGGTTTCGAAAGTAGTATAAACCATGCAATGCCACTTAAGTAAGTCTCCGATCACGTAAAATAATCTTAATAAAAAAGGTATTATCGATGAACCGCGCCGCAAGGTCATAGAATCCTAAAAACTGTGGGTTTTTACATAAAAACATCTAACTCAAAGTAGATATGCACGTCCGTATGTTATATATGTAACTAATTGTTATTATTGATTGTATAATATATATGTATGTTGTACTATTATTATTAAACTAATTATTTTCAAAACGATTAAAATATTTTTTATTACTTCTTTGATTCCGATATTTTTCGCCTATAATTAAAATGCATGCGGTGTTGACAAATAACTAAAAACTAATTAATAATTGTGCTTGACCTATATCTTGTCATATTGATGTATATATTGTTTGTAGTCCTTAAAAGATAAATAAAATAAACTTCTAATGTTAAACAGAAAAAAAAACCATATCAATTATCATTCAAAAATTAAGTCAAGACGAAAGGAACTAATACAAATTATTGCAATATTCATATTTAGTATTTACACTTCCGCGTACATTACACATTTGAGAAAAACAACTTTTTTTAGAAATTTGCACATAATTTATTTTTGTACATAATCCTGACGTTTCGAGAGTTGAAGATATTTTTTTTTTATTATTGGATCCCAAGCAGGTAGAACGCTTCAACCTTCATCGCTGCTGCTCATTTGACTATTGGCTATAGTAGTTGTGTACACGCACATACTGCGGTCTTTCAAGTGAATTGTAGAACAGTATAGTAATATGCTATCAAACGTCAGTAAGCAAAGAATATTAAAAAAAAATTATGCACTTACAACATAAAAACCTGAATCTTTGTTTACATCACGTAGAGACCATGAGTTCGTCCTTTCTTATGTAAGATAGAGAGAGAGAGAGAGAGAGAGGGATCGATACTCATTCTCTCCATTAACGAAAGTCTTTTACTCCAAAATATAATGACTTTTCTGCTGACAACATCAATAAAATTCTGACATTGCTAGTGACAGCTTTATCATTGAAATGAAAAAAGGTATATTCTGATATAAAAAAACAACGGCTGTTGTTTTTTAAATCAGAATACACGATTTTATATATACAATTATGTACGCCTTAAAAAATCAAGTTAATTCAATAAATTGTACCTTGTATATTTATAATACATGCATTGGGACTGACTGTCAAGCTCCGTTCTCACATCTAAGTGATTGACTGACATAACTGTTATTTATAAGCAATATACAACCTGTACAACAGTTTTCAGCTTTAGTAAAATCTTTTAAATACCACTGTAATCATAACAGTTTGATAGCATAGACGTGACGCCTGTTCTACAACAACTACTATAGCCAATAGTCAAATGAGTAGCTTAAGTAAATTCTGAGCATATTTTTGAGCTGGTTCTTAGTCCATAAGAAATTATATTATTATTATTAACGCAGACAAAATAAAACAATATTTTAATTGGGAAACAAACGTTACAATAAGATATCACACGTTTTTGTCAGGCCTTAACTAGAAAACATACATATATAAGTGTTACAGCTAGAGAGTACGCCTGGACAGACGCTCGCCAGTAGGTCGGGATGGGTGCAGTGCGGAATGAGGCCGCAGGCATTGGCCGGGTCGGATCAAGTTCGCCATTAGCCAGTTAGCCACGATCGCTCGGCAATCTTTCCATTAACGGTTCCGCCTCTCAATCTGCTAACGTTTACGTTAACCCGCCACGTGGTCCCCTTGAAACAGTGGCTAAATTAGGAGATCATGATATACCTCCACTCCATTAGGTTTATTTCCTTATCCTCGAAAATAAACGGGACGCAGGCATTCTAACCGCTTCCGTTGCTTAATAAGCTAATTTTTTACACCCTGTCTATGAATACCTAAATGTTAAATTATTTACTTACGGCAAGATAAGCCCAGAAGGTGAATGCAGGATCCACTTCTACATGCTGTACTTTATTTTCGCATAAGGTCTTCCGAGGTACGGTCCCTGCGCATGCGGCCGAGCAACGTGACAGCTGTATCGAGGCTGCGTTTACTTTGACGCCTTCTCCTTCAAAAACCTAAAATAAAATAACTTTGAAATTTAAAAGAATATCATACAAAATGTCGAGATATCTTCTGTTATTATTCATGTTCAATAGTCATACCCCGTCGAAGTAATCTTTGCACTGGTAGTTTTCTTCCACTTCTGTTGAATTGTCTACGTAAAGTCCTACAATATTAAGCAATCTCTTGTCTGCATCATTAGACACGCGAACTTGATACTTTTTCTCTACATCGCTTTCAGGAACATCATCGAAAACCTGTTCGCTGCCTAAGGTACACGTAGTATCGGTTGAATTGTATTTACATGCCATCTGATAGAGTTGCGGAGCTGGGAAGAAAGCTTCTTGATCGGATATCTTTGCAATAGAAGTATTAAAGTATATATCGTTGGTCATTATTCGAGTGGTGCTATGGTCTTTCTTTGGAGTCATGGTATGTGAAAGCGAACGTGACACAGTATGCCGATATACGAGACGTTTTGTATCAAGTGGTGACTGGATCTGTATGTCATATGAGTGGGTGTACAAGATTGAATTAACGTCCTCCTTCGATAATCCGTCTGGTAATTCGCAGACAAAGCCGCAAGACACAATGCTGTAAAAAATTAACCAATTTTTAAAAAGCAACATAAAATTTCTAATAATACACGTAAATTAGAAAACATTGTTGAACATCATAGAATATCGATCAAACGTAATCCTTACTACAAAACATCGATATTAACTCTGACGACTTAATCTCGATTTTAATTTTGGGATCTATTTCACTTCTCGCCCAATTCTTCAATAAAAGTAATGATAATCATGAAAATACGATTAGGATAAACTAAATGATTTATTAATATAGGTTACAAAATAATAAAATGGTACAACTTTGAGTTAACCATACTTTCGTAAACAGTGATTGGCGTATCGGGCATCGCTACTTATAGACATTAACTGTAATAAAAGCAGCACAATTGTAATTATTTGTGTATTATATTCGTTATTTTGTGGTAAAAACAACGTTTTCCTAATTTAGAACTAATAAATGATGCAAGATATCTGGAATTAATACAATATGTACTAAAAATAAGGCTCGTTGTACTTTACTTTTAAATTACAAGAATAAAAAAATGTCTTTTACACAAACACTTCGTAAAACAGGAAAAACTTCTTTAAGTAGTTACCGCTTATAAAAAAAATACCTGTAATAAATTTGCCACAACACACCAGTTATGTAGTTCTAACTAACTAGTGCTTAAACTATGGCTGATGAATGATGGATAAAATTCATAAATAAGTACCGATATAAATATATATTAATGGTGCTAGAATCATTACATGATTTGCTTTTATAACGTGAGAACTGGAATAATACTTTGCCTTGTAAGTCAATCTGTCTTATACCAATAATGACGAGTAGTTAATTCAAAGTTTATAAACAAATTTTTGATAGATCGATGATATTATTTGCGTATAAGCGTCATTTTTTCGTGTTCAGGCTTCTCTTATTTCCATTGATTTAGAAAAACGTCAAATTTCTATATTCGAAATAGCAGATATACATAATAAAAATACAATCTCACATTGTTGATGACACGAGATTTTCTAAACACGAGTGTTTTTAGTTTTAGTTTATCTCACTTAATGGGGTGTACACTAATGATTGTGTCAATCTGAACATATCGAAATTGATTTTAAAGATAGGTCCAGCACTCACGTCAGGTTCACATCATAGGAGTATGGATGGAGCGGTTCGCAGGGGTAGTCATTCATGTGCTGCAATTGCAATGAGTCTGAACATGTCGCCAGCAGTTCCACGTCGGGTGGAAAAGTGATCGTGAGCCGACCCACTGGCACAGCTAGCAGGAGTAAGGCCGACACACCACCCAACGCTGAAGACAATGCCAGCAATAACTAGTGGGAAAAACGAACTGATTATTTGACTGTGTCGTCATGTCTCAATGTCATGAGAGGACAAATAATCGAATATAAATCCGAAATATTTAATAACTATCGATCCACGTAGAGTAGGTATATCAAAAACTTCTTTCAAATGACCAATTCCGATACTTAAGTACTTCCAGTGGCTACTACATAAACAGTAGTCTCTAATTGATAATAAAGACAGGCCATTAATCGTTTACTTTCAACAAGTGAAAACATTACACGCTATTAATAGCTATAAGGTAATCTGTGGTATTACTAAGCCACAGGTATGACTATCATGTAACATCTCGATATTTCATTACGTAACCTTTTGAGTTATGGGTAAACTTCGTTTTGAATATTTCTAGTTGACGGCATAACAAATAAAAATTCCAATGGTCGCAGTTTAGTATTCAAAGTCTTTATGTTTTCGTAACAAATTCTATATAATAATAATATTTCATGCTTGCTATAAGGCTTGTGTTATGGATATATAAATTATTTGAATAGAAAAATACTAGAATAAATCGACTTAACTCACAAGTGAATTCTCAGGCGGGAATCGAACCCCACAACCTTTGGAAATCCGATCTAATGCTCTCCCAATTGAGCTACCGAGCCTTGCGAACACCCGTCAAAATTTTCTAGTACCTATCCGGTTTTACGCTGTAGGAGGCCAGAGTTGTCTCATCAATGAGAGGAACGTCCTCTCGTATTCGAAAGAAACATTTTCTACAAATATTTGGACAATAGATTAAGAAGTAACAGCCATTTTTTGAATTTTATATTTTTATATGTCTTTTGCATATTTTCAATGCCATCTTATAAGATAAATTATTTTAATAGAAAAATACTAGAGAAAATTGGCTCACAAGTGAATTCTCAGACGGGAATCGAACACACAACCTTTGGAAGTCAGGCCCAATGCTCTCTATTATTTCTAGTATTTTTCTATTATAATAATTCATATTTTAAGATGGCAATGAAAATATGCAAAACACATATGAAAATATAAAACAAGTAAGATATGTTATACATATATAGAAAGCAGGATTCAATAAATTGCATTCAACAGTAATTCCCTGAATACCGCAAATACCTATCTTTGTCCAAAATATTCCACTAGGCTAGGTATACACCTAATATTTAGCAGTTTAAAACCACACTAAACTCCAAATACTTTATTTATATTAACAACGGAATAAGGTATTCAACACGTTACTAATATTCTCGCTAACCCCAAGCGTGAATGCGACATTGATTATGTTAATTCAAAACTACGAATGATTTTTCTAACATGGTCGTTACAAAACATGGAACTGCAAACATTTTCAACTTAAGTCCGACGATTCTGGGAGTTCGGAGACGTCTTGAATGTAACCCGTGCACTGCCATGTGTTACCGGTGGCCGCTGTCCCACAAAGCAATGGTTATGGAGGCCACTTCCGGCAGGCGATCGTTGTGACGCACGCGAATCGCCGAACGTAACCGCTGGCGATGTTATCACAATTACTTGCTACCGTTTGGTATAGAGCGGACACGCTTTATAGCTTGCATATATCTGAATGTATGCAGTTTGGGTTTTGTTTTTCTTGAGCTATGCATTAATTTATACCAGGAATATGAAATTATTAAAAAAATGTAATGATTGCGAACTCTCATTAACATAGAAACCGGTTAGGGATTTTGCTGATGAGTTCTGTAAAATTAATTGTAACTAATGTATTGAACAGTAATAAAATTATAATAAAATAATGGTAATAAAATTTTCTACTTTTTTTCAAATTGAATCCTTATTTATTTACGTCAACACATTCTTTTAAATAAAAATAAAATAATGTTTTCATGACATTTATTTAAAATATTAGTTTATCTTGTCGTTTTTGAATTTTAGGTATAGATTTCTTATTTAATATCTACAATAATCTGACTTCTAAACGAGCGTGATCTGCAAAAGTCTACTTCCCTAAATTAATGAAGAAATACCATGAACCATGAATCAAGTCTACCTTAAACGTACATAATTTTAGTATAATTAATTTATATAGTTTTTAAATTGATTGATTGAAAAAAAATCATTTGGTAAAAAGACAAAAACTTACGACAGCCTCTTTTGGTGATAAAAGACTTTGAACGCGTATTGCGAATTTCGTATAGCGGTTTTCACTGTCATGCCACTCCGATTTCCCGGATTCGATCCACGGTCGGGTCATATAAAAAAACGAACTATTTTTGTTCCCTCGTTGATCCTGAATTATGTTACAAGAGTTATTTAACTTCTTAACTATTCGTGGTATAATATGATGCGGTGTTTACGGTTATTTTTACGAAGTTCGTCAATTAAATTTTCGGCAAACAGATGATCGTGTATCAATCACTATTCATGGTCGAAAGATTTAATATTGATGAATGATTGTTTATTTCTGAACCTAGGAAAAAAGCGATGCAACAAATTTGAGGGTGGGTTCTGACATTTTTTATTACTCGCCTATTAACATATATCAGGACAATGACTTTTTAATGGTGCCTTACAATTAAATGGAGAATGTACAATTATGTAACTATTATAACGAAGCACTTCTGATTTTCTTTTTAATCGAATAATTACTTATAGAATGTTGCACATACATGTAGGTAGTACCTTCTACGATATATAATAGCAATCAACAGAACGCCAGGCGGGCGTAATGCGGACTCAACACGGCGACAACAATGCAAGGTAAAGGTTATCGACGTGACTGTCGTTTATTGTGCCTGAATTACATCTGATTCGCTTTAGGCTCGTCGTGGATCATCCTGTACACATTAACTGCCGATTATTCCGACTACAATAGGTTTTCATTGGTCCCACAGGTAAATGAATACGTATTAAACTGAACCGGAAGGCCCATATCAATCTAGCATTGATTTCGCACCAAAATTATCATCAATGACTTGATTATGTTGTCGGACCGTCACGAATTGTTAAACAGTTTTAGGTACTTCTGTTTGAATAAAGACGAACATTTTTTGCCCTTGTTACTGATTACAAGGTTCTCTCTCATCATTGGTCATGGTTATGACTGGTAATGTTAATATTGTATACCGTTAGCTATTTCCTTGTTAGCTAAATTGTCGAAAATCGTGTCATCTAATAATATCGGTCATGTACTTACCCTAAAGTACGATGAGGCGCGAACACGCGTTCGTCCTATGATTGCGGAGGTCAAGCAACTTACGTAAGGATCAGTTATTAGATTGATAAAAAAATATATCTCGAGCTTCTTCATGCTTCAGAAGTCATGTTAAGCTTTTGTTCAAGGCAACAACTATTGTTGTTAGCATTTACCAATCTGCACATCAATGGCAGAGAAGAAAAGCGCTCGCCATTCACAGTTAAAGGCGGTGTTTTCTGATTACATCCATCTGCGTGGTGGCCATATGAAAGACCGGCACGCAGTGATGATAAATGACATTTATATAATATGGTAATTGAAATGAAAATTTTCTTTTATAAGGTGATTGATTTCTTACCCTAAAGTTACCGATCTTGTCAGCAAGCATTCCGGCCAATGGCGGCATGACGATGGAGATGACGGGTGTCACCGCTGACATGATAGCCGTCTCCTCTACGTTAATACCGAGCTCCCGCATATGTATGGTTAAATACGGGTACAACACAAACAGGGCTGCAAATAAAATACACTTATATAAGCTCAGGCATGTCTACAGATACAATTACGAGAGAGGTGGTCGATAATCGGAATAAAATATCAAAATAAATATAATATTGTTAGTACCCGCGTTGGTTGAAAATATTGAAAACATTTTGTTAAATTATGTGTCATGCAATTTTAATTGTATGGGTAAAAAAACACTTCGGCGTCATATTACAAAATGTGAACTTTTTAAACTTTTTTTTTTTAAATTGGTTAGCGGTAATTGAAATCTATGTACATAATTAGCTTTAGCTTGATGAGCAATTAGTACATATACTAGAAGAATTAGACAACCTCTGTGATCGAGTAGCTTGCCTATCGGATTTCGAGGTGACGCCACTCCGAGGTCCTGACTTCGATCCTCAGCCGAGTATGTAACTCGGCTACAAAACGAAGTTTTTATATCATCTCTCTGATTTCCATAACAGTAATGTTTTAGCTACTTAATTTGGGCTCAGAACAATTTATTTACTTATATTTATTGAATTAACTCGAATTAAACATGACGTTTTCGAATAGTTATGTTTGGTTCAAGATAAATAATAAGATAACCAAATATGTTAAGTGTTTCAATATAATTTTACATCTTCTGAAATGTTATACTTACTTGAGGCGTGTACAAAAAATAATAATTTCAGTGGGATAAGTTTTTTCTGATTGAGATCATCGATAATCCGTTTAAAGAAGGAACGTATGAAATGCATCTTGTCGGGTCTTATAACTACTTTGTACGATGTTTATATTATTCTGGTTTCGGAGAGAGTTTGTTATCCTATGTAGGAAAATTTCTTGTTACCCAGCCTCCCTCACTTAAGATCGTTTCTTGAGTTTTGTGATACATGGAAAATATTAAGTTTTTCTTAAATCTGAAACAAAAGAATTTCTCACATTAAAGATAAAATTATATAATTACGTAATGTTAGTTTTTTGTGTTGTGTACCAATATGAGATGTACCTATTTCATCTAGTTGAATTTAACCAATTTAATCTCAAACAATGTACACATTCAAAAGGTAAAAAACATGTTGCACTCAAGTTAAATCATATTGAATTGCACTTGCTTTAATACTTTGTTTTATACACATGCAAGTAATGTAGAGGGTAATTTTAATAAACACCGTCTTATCACTATCAGCCTTTTGATGTCCCTACAGCTGGAGAACAGGAATTCCCCTGTAAACTAACACACCAAAAATGGGCTTCTCACCGTATTGGCTATAAGGGTTTGTGACTGTTAGCGAATGATTACAAATGCATCTGTGACCAATGGACTTAACTTGCCATCTCAAGCATAGAGGCTCTCTAAATAATTGTTTTTTGGTCACCTATCCGATCACCAATCATCACAAACGTTCCATAACCTTCGCAATCATAATTCAAACGTGATAAGCACCATTGAGCTCTTCTATAAACACCTTCAAGCTATAATTTCAAAGCTCGTGTTAACAAGGGCGAGCGAACATTTTTAAGACTTCTGTACATATACCATACGCAACTCAATAGAAAAGCAAATCATTAATATTTTAAGCTAATACATGAGTTGAAGCCACTTTTGTGCCTGCCTCAAAGCTGCCTTAAACTATGTGAAAACCTACTTCCTGTTATTAAACAACCTACAAAGTATGCACACACTAAGATATGCTTTACTCTGAGTCTGAGGTAAACAGTTATAATATATACGAAGTAAAGTTCAAGGATATCGGAAAAATATTTTTTTATCGATTGATGAAACAATGTGTAATCTTTTCCGTTAGATGTCACTAGTGGTTTCTATTTTTCAGTTATTGCCGTTTTATCCCTAATTGGTGTTACTGTTAAATCCGATGTTGAAGACTACGCGTGCATAAGAAAATAAATATTTCGCCGTCAATGAACATCTTTTGATAAAATTTTCTGCTGTTTATTTAAGTTAAAAAAGACATATTAAAACCACCCCTTAGTACTTCCGCCCCAGCTGCGAATTGAAATAATGAAATTTTGCCTCAACTTTCTGTAATAAATTCTTTGATTACTTTTCTAGCTGTTTGTGTTTGTTTTAAATACTATTCAGTGTAAGTAATTACGAATATCATGTACCTACTTACATGCCAGTATATTGATAATAAGGAGAGTGCACTAAAGAACATCTTTTAGAATAAATCGTTGACACACATAGATAAATCTACGAAACTATTCTAAATGACTTAACACTTGACCAACATAAGAAGAGTTCTTCACCAAAAATTTACATGATTACTAGCTTCGTTAACATGGATGTCACAAAATAACAATGTGCCACGTAGTCCCGGTATTTTCTAAGTGAGAAAAGCAGCTTAATGATGTTGCCATACAACTTGCTTATCTTAAAGCAAATGCTTTCTTATAAATATCAATATTATTTTCTAAAAACCAAATTAATTTCATTACTAATATGTTAGTAAACTTATTACAAAATGTGTGAACCTCAGTGTTCAACCTACCTAATTCTACTTGACTAATTAACTAACTTAAACGAATTAATTAACTTGACTAATTTCGCTATCTCCTTCTAACTCACCATTTATGAACAGAGTGTATGCAGATGATCTCCAATTACCTATATTAAAAGGTTTCTTCACTGTCAAATGTGGTCTACACTTCTCCTCCTCCAAAACACAAGATATAATTGTCAGCAGTACAAAAACAAGTTTATTTAAATAATTGGTAAATGTATTAATACCCCGTACATCACCGCAAAAAATTTATGGATAATAATAGACAGAAAAAGTTGAGCTAGGGACCCCAACTGCAAGCTTTCTGTGGTAAGCTGCTTCTCTTAGGAGACTACGTGACTTTTGCTACTACACCAGATATAATAATTTTAACGCAGTCTCTTTTGCTTCCTATTTATATTTGATTTTGCCAACTCTTGCTATTTGCTTATTTAACGAACCAGTAACTAAGGAAACCTTGCTACTCCAAAACTTCCGTATTTGGTTTTTATTTCGCTTATGAAAATATTAACATATCCTTCGGTTTTGCTAAGCTAAGCTGCTTCTCATATACCTACTGCTAATTAGGTAATACTTTGTTTAATACTTGTCAACTTCAATATATGAAAAATAAAGCAGTTGAAATCCACATTTTGTATGTGAAAGAAAAACTTAGGTCGTCAATTTCAATAAGAACAAATAAATGAAGCATATAATAAGATATTAGTTTATTTTGTTCATCGTCCTAAAATATTTTGGATGGTTTCAATGTATTCTTTTTAAAAATACGTGTGAGGTTATAATACCTCCTTTAATATATTTTTATACTAATATACTCGTATAATACTTTACCTCAAAATTAAATAAACGCAAAAGTTTACTATGATGTAGGTATGATATATATACTATACTATGATATATATATAAATATATTATTAAGTGGCTATGATCGTTTGCCCGTTGCTCAATTTGTTTTGCAGAATTTTATTTTGACCTATATGTCTGATATGCAAATGATGGCGAACCAAACCATACTAAATCATAAGCATAATAGTAAGATTGTATTAGGCTAAAAAAGAATACGACGGTTATATAATTGGTTTATAAATGTTAGACTTGAGATTGCGACATGACTCGTCGTGACTGCGTGACGCCGCAAATATCTCAGTTGTTTTAGATAATTATTCGTGATGCATTATTATTATTATTATTTTCGTAGTTTGATGAGTATGTAGAATAATAATAAGTTATAAAATTTGCTTTGATTCTAACAAGTTTGGGCAAATATAGCGCAAATATATCACTACTGTAGTATGATAAAAAAATAAACTTTAATTTTAGGCGTTATGATCCGCTGCGAAACTTATGCTTGTACTATAAAAAATATACCTTACTATAAATGCAATTGTGCATATAATACGTTTTGCACAATTATAATCTGAAGTTTTATTGTTCCACACGGTGTAGTCAGTTTCGTAATGTAGGTAGGAGTGCAACTTGAACCCCGAGTCCAGCGAATTTCAGTAAGATTTGAAATAGGTACATCAAAATTTTCTAAACGCACGTTATTCTAAAATCCAACTTTATAGATATTACAGAAAACTCTCTCAAGCTTACGTTCGGTTTTAATAGTACGATTTTCTGAAGGATTTCTCAGTCAGAATCTGAGCTGAAATTAATGCTATCAAGTATCAAAGTAACTGAGCAATAACTTAAGTAATAAAATTCGTCTTAGTTCGATCCACTGTGCCGTTTTTGTTGGTAAGTAATAAATCTCGGGGCACTGTAATTTTTGAGTTCTTGTTTGATATTCTATAAGAATTCAGAAAAACCTTATTAATAAAAAACCTCAATAAAACCTTAATCCATCGCATCATTACAGATTCCCATAATTACGAAGACTATGTATTAGACAATACCCGGGATATGGATAGTTAGAAAAACTAAACATCAAATCAGCCACGCTTTTGCTCATATTTCATAAAATAACGTTCAAAAGACATACATTAAGCGTATCTATGCCTTATGAGCATATGAAAATGTAGACAGAAAAAATAAAATTTAAATTTAGATCAGGATTGATATAATTGTATTGGTTGATATTTGCATGTTACAGTTATTTTAAGGTTTATTCTAAATAATTAATTAAATAAGTAATCAGAACTGCACGTGTATCACAAAAGTATGTGATACACGTCGGTACGTGTACGTGTACGTCGTCTAATTAAATAAAAATTTGTGAATTAATCAATGGCAACAAAATATTCTGCAGAAATATTTAACTATTATTCCAATGAAAAAGAAAGGAAAACACCAGCAACTTTTCTAAAAACATATTTCACTTTAATGAAACACAAAATGTAACGTCAGATATTTACTAAGATAAATAAAAATATGGAAGAATATTTCAGGAATCATCTTTAATAAATCAATCCAATTTATTAAGTCACCATTAAAGAGCTGTTTTTAGTTTTTTTTTTTTGAATATACGATTGATAGATTACTAAACAATTGTTGGACTTTTTAAAAATATATTAACCATTAATATGCATTTCCATTTTAAGAAAAACAAACTTTTTATTAGTTTTGATATATCTTCGTAGGTATATAATTGTGAATAGATATAAACATTGTAAAAGTTATTATTTTTAAAAATAAGCCAGATTTTTATTGACTTTATCAAAAGTGGCAACATCCTGTTGCATCCTTATAGAAGATAACGGAACGGTAGAGAGGAAGAGTTGCTTGAAAATAACGCGTGACGTAGAATAGGTTCTATTCTATATATATTTTTGCGCCAACCTCATGCAAAGAGATAGTAAGCAATAACCGAACTATTAACATATGGAAATATATATATATTTAATGTGAGCACCACTCGATAGAGCCATGCTATAAATAGAACCAATTCTGATAGAGCCATGAACCTGAATCAGGTCTCAGGAATTAATATTTATAAGATGGACCCTAATACAACGAGAATAAGGCGAATAATAGATGCAAGCAACTTTTGCATATTTGAAAACTTACACTCAGCTCTCAGGCCTTGTAGAGCAGCAACTAATATTTTTGTGTCTGTATAACGAGAATGATTGTTAAATTTAAGGTGATCACTTGTATTCTATTTTAAAATTGATAATTATATATAGTAGCCTAAGACTATAGCTACATTTAAATTAGGAAATTAGGAAACAGAAGGAAAATCATACATCGTATCCCATCTCAACTAAATACATGAAGATTATCGTAACTGTAATAGAAACAGACCCCTCTTTTCCACAGGGCACTCGGGGCAAATGCCCCGCGATCGATAGGGGCCCCCTAGTTCCTGCCAGATCACTAAAGAAATATCGACATTTATTATTGAAAAACTTATTTAATTACAGTAAATCGAACCTCAATTAGGGGCTATATTATCGACTTGCTTATTAGCTCTTGCATGCGCCAAGCTACTCTACTCTCACCCAAAACAAGGCTATTGAATTTCAGCATGCTTAATTAATTTTAAATATGTGAGAATCGCCCCATTTAAATTAAAAATTATCTATTCATCTATTGACTGTCAATAAAATAAATCTGGAACCTTGTTTATCTACTTTCATTGTCTATTTTAGTAATAAAAAGCGTTCTGTCAAAGTCATAGGCGCCCCATTATTCTTATATGCCCAGGCCTCCAATAGGTTAAAGACAGCCCTGGATAGAAAGGACAAATCGGTACGATTTGATTCACCAAAATGGTATAAAAATAATGGTTATAGGTACTTCCTGGTATACAAGTCGTCCAGAGTAGAAATGTTTTATGATAACTTCGATACTCCATTATTAAAATTGTAGCTTAATATTTCTACAAAACATTTTGTTGCTTAATATATAAAATACGTTGAAATATAGGTACCTTAAAGTAAGCCTAAAAGGTAAGTCAAACAGTACAATTACATCAAACCAACCTGGTTCACAGTATCTATAAGCATTCAAAGGTAATCTTCAATCATTGTTTAGTACGTCACAATGCAATGGTAACACTGAGAACTCGATATGTAGGTATGAACAATATCATGCACCCACAAAATAAACGAAAAGGAAATACCACTTTAGAATAATTGAGATTCTTTAAGACTCCGCGATGGCTTTAATATGGAAAAGTAAAGAGTAAAATTTACAGTCATAGTTACAATTCTTACATTAACATACATTCTGCATCAGTTTTAGAAACAGAGCTCGCGCAGTTATAAGTTTGTTTATATTGCAAGTGAAATTATTCTGCTCTAACTACTACATTATAAGTCAATATTCTTCTTGATTTATTACCTCTTATTTTATGGTAAGATTAAACAGCTTATGCAGAATCTGCATTTAGGTAAATTTTGCTAAAATAATTTTAAACTATGAAAGAAAAAAGAAACTCAACCTCTTTATAACACACAAACTGTGTTAACCATGGATGGATTATACATTAACTGTTGGACAAAAGCGTGTGTCCAATAATGAGCATAGTTAATGTTGTAATTTTAAAATTATTCTTTACTTATTGTGAGACTTTATGGATTTAGTACTCCAGCTCAATCTGTAAACATACGATAAGTATAAAGCATAAAATCACCGACTCACTTACCGTGGTGGCAAATTAAAAAAATCTTATCATAGAACACACCAATATCCTAAGAAATATGCGATTTCGAGTAGTTGTAGGGATTATTCACTTGATTTTAAATTGAGTTTTTTCACGCACTGTAACCGTTATATAGCTTAAGTCTGCGACACCTATTTGCGTGAGTTTCTGATGCGACTATTCTGCGATGCGTACGCGGCCGCGAGTTTGAAAGTTTGCGCGACACTGGCTCTAGCGCAACCCTGTTCAAACGCAAACACCATTCATGCAACGATACCAAAGCAAAGTACACCGTATCTTAGCTCTACCTATACCTTCACGCAGTGAAAGGTATACGGGGTCGACGGATTTCTATAAGACTGCCGCTCGAGCAACGACCCACCTAGTCGCGTCAGCTGCAACTAAGAATAATTAATACCATTAATTTAAACTACTTTTTTATTTTTTTTATTAAAACTGGAGAGTTTGTTCTAGGTTGATATGCTATTGTCTGTACATATCAATATGTTAATTTCTCTTGTCACAATTGTTATAGTAAATTATTGGATTTTGCCGAATGTTAAATAATCTACTATTGCTAAACTAACCACGAGTCTTGTGAATATATTGGTTATCGTAATTTATATGCAAGAAACGTTTTTTTGTATTTACTGGATGCCTTTGAACAAAGGTAGGATACAATGTGTCACTACCATGTACTGACATTACTGCTTACCTAAAAAGGTGCAGGTATAGTTATAATGTGTTTATGTTTTGTAGGATGGTATTTTACAAAATATAATCACGATTTCTGATATCTCCATAATGCGAGTATAAGACTTGCACTAGTATATGCAATGCAAAACAGCGCTTTAAAAATTTTGATTTTGAAAAAAATAATTCACTCCACAGTTTATTTTTACCTACTTACGGTCTCCGTAATCAAACGGTTCGTATATTGGTTTTCATAGCAACAACGCCCCCTGTAGGTTCCTGGCCGGATTAATGTAGAAAATGAATTTTCATATAATGGCTCAGATTTGGGTGTTGTGGCACCCTCGTTGTCTTTGAATTCCATAACACAAGTGCTTTAGCTACTCAACTTGGTTTCAGAACAATAGATGTGATGTCTAATATATAGCATGGATTCTAAAAAGCCTGTCTCAAAAATGAAGTCAAGCGGGAATCCAGAGGTAAAGCACCAATACAGCTACTCGAATCACTCCCAATGTTCTGCGATTAATCGTAATCTTCGAGGTTTTTTTTTGTATTGTTTTTAAAATACCTTGATTTTATATTTTTTTACATATTTTATGCATTTCCAATGCGATCTTATACGATAAATTATTATAATATATATTGATTTACAAGTGATTATTGGTCACAGCGACAACAACTATTAGGATTAATTTTTTTTTATTTAAGGCTATAAAGATACACCTTGTTTAATCCAATATAATTATAGCTAAGTTGATACCATTATACCACAAACAATTTTGAACCTCGTGCCGTAATATTCTAAATTTACATAAATTTAAAGAACGATCTAAAAAAAGGCTACAGAAAAAATTTCACAGCCACAAAAGAGTATTATTTTACCTCTTGTATTGTATAATTATATATTTTTATCCTATTAAAGTTTGCGAAAGTACCTTTGAAAAATATCGTATATTTTACTCTAACTTTAATCAATAAAAAAATATTATAATTTGCGCAACACTTTATATTTTATATTTTTTTATACAACGTTTTATCCATCATGGAGTTTGTTTAATAGTTTCTGTATAGCTTGGAATAATTAAATTTTTCGATATAGTAACTATCTATAAACATATCATATAGAACTAAGGAGTTTCTTATGATTTAATTTACGTTGGCTGTTGCACAAACTATCATTTTGTGAAAAAATGTTCTAGTTCTAATTACTTACTAGCGTTTTGTAAAAAATATTGTTTAAAAATATGTTGTATGGTGTTTAAAATATGGTGTAAAGTCAAATAATCCTCTCAGAGAACAGAGGCTGCTAGACCCTTTCAAATATTAATTTATAATACATATAATTAATAATAGTAAAAATTGTTTTGAAAGAAGCGTCTTTTGTCTCCCTTTTCAATCATTCTCGAAAATGTTCTAAATTTAGAAATTTTACTTAGCATGGGGTTCAAAATATTTTGGTTTTATTTTTATTTTCTGAAATGAAAATTTTAACAGCATGAAGAGTCTTAAAAGTAAATCAGGTATACTTATATTGTGTATATATATTGTAAATATACTTTAGAAACTCCTATAGAGCCATGTCGGTTTTCAAACTAAAGTGCTTTCTTGGAGCTAACGCCATCTGTAATGCAATGAAGTGTCAATCATATTACTATGTTTGACGTAGTGTCGCCGCCAGATCTAGTCTGAACGAAATTTACGGCTATCTAAAAGTTCAAACTTTTGCATTAAAGTATTCAGGAGCACACGGATCATTAAGAATGAAGTAGAATTTCTATAAAAAATATATGTGATCTGATCATATTTAAAAAATAAAGCGAATGCAGTTGTTGAGTGAGCAATCCAGTTTGTTGTCAGAATTACTTGAGTACCAAAAATAACACACAGTACAACATGTACTTAGTTGATTGCACTAAGAGTATAGTCTTAATTGTTATTAGATGGAAGCTTAAGTGGAGCTTTGGATGCCATTAACTTCGCAACAAAACAACAAGAAAAACAGTCAACCTGGGGCCGTCAACTCAGCGTAGGTACTATCGATGTAAATGTCCAAGTTCAAAATATGGTTCAAATTTGATTACAATCATAATATTAGGGCTGTACCTAATATATCGAATACAGGTCCACAGAAGTGACTTGTAAGTAAGATAGGTTTGCAAGGAGAATATCAACTCGAATTTTCACATTCGTTCCATAGGTTGTATTGTATGTTATATAATATATATTTATAATACATAGTTCAAACACTAGTTATAAGTTCATGTAGACACGTTGTTTTAAGTTTCGTTTAGTTGCGGGCCTGTGCGGGTTTCTTAGGAAAGTTTCAAATAGCATATTTAGGTTTTACAAATAAGTTATTGTTTAAACCAGAAAAAATAGAAAACTATGTTATTTCTTTCGTAAGATCTTTTCTATAAAAAGCTCAAAAGCCTTGAGCATAGACGGAAGGTAGCAAGCCTATCCGTATTCTATAGGATACATTTCGGAGAGTGTGCAGCTGATTTGCACAACCTTGTTCCGCCGTCCCCATTTTTTCATAGGACAACCAGACTTACAAATTGGCGACACCGTTATAAATGGTGGATATACCAAAGAGTCGCACTAAGTGTTTTGGTTATAATTTTATGATACGTACAACTAAGGAGAGGAACTCTTTGCCTGAGTCTGTGTTTCCTGACAAATACAATTTAGGGATCTTCAACATCACGAGTGAATAGGTATCTTCTGGGCAAGCGCGTCACATCCTATATCGCATCGACGCTTACCATCACGCGAGATAGTGGTCAAGCGCATGCCTATTTCCTATAAAAAACAACAACCTAAAACTGTCAAATTTCCCCTTTCATCGTCAACTTAAAGTTCAATGTAAATTGAAAAAAAAATACAGTACCTACATGGGAAGTCAACACTTACTATAAGTAAAGTAAAACGCGACAGTATTTGTGGTATGAATTAAGTATTTACATATAAAACTCTACTAAATTGTAACTGATAAAAGTTGAATTTTAATGACAAAACGTCATTTACATTAAAGGTTTTTAAGTTTAACCTTTTTGTAATTCCGAAAAGTAGTTTTCGTTTATTCCATTACCCTGTTGAATTCTGGTGAACTTGAAATAGACCCTCAACTCAAGAAGCTATTATATCTATTATCCAATTAAAGACGAGTGTTGTGCGATGATTCTGGACATCCTACGCGCTCCCTCTTCATGGATACCTGCTGCAGTGCCTCTTCATAAATACTAAACATAAATACTTACTATGTCATCAGTTATTGATGTTATGTATTTTTTAACAACAGCGGGTAGCTCTTAAACCCTCATCTCACACCTTTTCCTTCGTTTTTAGAGATAGGTACTGCCGAAAACAAGTTTATTTTCTTCACCTTAGTCTTATGACTAAGGTGAAGAAAATAAACTTATATAAATAAACAGCTATATCTTATGATAATAAACAGTATAGATCCTATGGACGGCTTAAAGGGGCTGACTACCCCCTTCCTTCTCCAAAGCATTGGATTCCTCCCGTTATAAATCTCAACTTAAACTTGATATTAATTAATCGTTGCCTGTCATTCTTTTTTATTTATACTTAGGGAAATTCCATACGCATACTGCGCCGCGAGCGTACTATGAGGCACAGGAATAGCAATAGCTAGCTCAGAAGGAGTTCAGAGGATTTTAGTTCATTAAATTATAAAATTAACAAGAATAAATATTATTTAGAATATAATATTTTATTATAAGAATTTTATATGTATGGTGGGTGAGATCTCATAACATATGATTGGATTTTGGACCGCACACGAAAAAGAACTGTCAAAGTGATTATGGTATTCTTAGTCAAATCACATTTAATGGCAATCAATTAAAAATATATATATATTTAACATCTAACACACTAATTGTAGCAATTTTACTTTTAATTCTATTGAACCTATTTACTATTTTATTTAAGCTGTTTATCTTGCACCTGAAAATTTTCCTCGCGTAGGATTCTCTTTTTTTCAATAGAGGTAACTCGCTGTCAAATCTCAAATTTCCAGCCACGTATAATACATAACTATTGTCTGTTTATACAGCGAAGGAATAAGAGTGACTTTTCAGATTACCTATTACTACAGATTAACTATTACAACTGGTTTTTCTTTGTAGTAGGTAAGTTTTTTTTTCCTAAAATACGACTATTCATATTTTATTTATATACATTTTAGTGACAATCTATAATCGATAGTCAAAAAGTAGTTCATGTGAGGGGGAATGCTCAGTCGCAATATTTAAATATTAACTGGTTCCAATATAATTCAGTGCAAAATCCAGTGGCGGATTTCTGAAGCCTTAGGGCAGATTTTAGGGGGCGGCAAATTTGGCTCAGCAAAAGAAATTATAGACAAAAAACGAGTTCAATATTTTAGTACTGTACAGTATAATGAACACTAAGGTCTGTATATGAAAAACTACTAAACGCTCTGTAAAATATTACTTTGTGATCATGAACTGTTAAAATATTCCAATAGCGTTTCAATATTATAATTTATATTTAACTTTTACTCATTTTTTGTTATCAATCATTACTTTCATTTTTTTCCGTTAACCTAAATGGACCAAGATATTTTTTTGTACGACGTATTTGCATAATCGGTTTTGGGTAGTCGCACGGGAACAAATGACATAGTCTTTCGCTAAGAGAGGACGAATTCACAGCACGAGCGCGGCGCAATCGGAACTAGAAACACTCATGTGATAATGCCGCAAATATTTCTGGCATTTACAAAGTACCTTTCGCTGTTTACGTGCCTTATTCTGCCCATTCTTTGAATTTGGTGACAACTGCGGCTGCTGAATCGTGTACAGAAGCTTGTTGCTTTTTCATGATGCTACAGAAAATTTTAAAATACTAGCTTTCTGTAAGTCATTATTTTCATACTGTAAAGCTTTAGAAACAGGATTAATGATTTCAAATAGTGAAGAAAAAATTTGACAAGCACTAATCATAACTCTCTAAAATGTTTTGTATTTTTACATTCTTCAAGTTCATCTTTTTTAGTGGAAATTAAATTTAGTTGGTATAGTTTTCATTATTAATAAATATTTTTTCTTTTCGCTAATTAAGCGTCGTTCTTCGTATACCATCTAGTAGGACATACCTTTTCAAGGGTAATTTTATATTTTAGATGTAACGAGTATTGAAGCACCTTTGTAAAAACAATAGAACAGGTTTATTAAATATACGCTATTTGTTTTGAAGCTGCTTTGAATGAAACAAATGTCTTCCTCTACAATTTAAGTGGAATTTTACCTGATCTTCGCTTTATTAGTTTACCCTCCCTAGGAAAAGAAAAGTTACATTCTTTCACAACTTCGAACAAAAAGAAACGTCCCCATCTCCATCTCAGCCACAATCGTCAACTTCTGCTGTTGAAAACATAATTGAAGACGTTGCTGTCGACAGTGCTCTCGAAAAAGGAAGGAATTTGTTCAACCCACAGAAGATGCAGTTCTCGAAAACCTAGTATGTGATACTTCAGAAGTAATAAGCTCGGCGTTAGATACTTCTACTAAAGATGATACAATTATTGTAGATAATCGCCATGTATGTTTTTTACGATAAATATGAGGAAAAACACCATTAGGAACAACAAGCTTTACATCAAGTACAAAAAATAGATTCCAAACGACAATTGGAGCGAATTTAAATTTAGATTCTTTATCTATGGATGAAAAATATTTTTTTGATAAATTGGAGTAATGGCCAAGTGACATAATATATTATCAGCATATTTGTCACACTGAATTGTTGAATAAATTGAAATCACCTAACAAAAAACTTGTTGACATAAAAATTATTTATTACGCATGTAGCATCAGTGATGCAGCCAATATCGTTATCAGAGGCTCTGATACCGATATAGGTACTCGTGGTGATG
This sequence comes from Calamotropha paludella, assembly GCA_927399485.1. NCBI lineage: Eukaryota > Metazoa > Arthropoda > Insecta > Lepidoptera > Crambidae > Calamotropha > Calamotropha paludella. Next base: position 13,000,031 of record OV656804.1, on the reverse strand, counting down.
CTTGGTAACATGCATAAGTTGAAAAATGTTTCAATGTTTCTAATTTTTTAATGTTTCTTTTTGTATTTAAATATAAGGCTACACGACGACGATGGAGCTTTACATTACCTACTTAAAAACATTTATTGTTACATTTACACCTACTGGGCAATTATGAAATTTTTAGGCTATTTACTTTAAATCATCGAGCACATACCCCAATAGAGTGGTAATATTGGGCTGTCCGCCTCCGCAACTGATTAGTGATTTGTCACTTATAAATATTAACGCTCGCTCCCACTCAAACAGTACAAAACCAGTATTGGATCTGTGCGGACGTGTCTGCTTATTCCGAAATTAATTTCAATTAAATAGTTTCATAATGGCGTGTCGTTCTATTCGGTGGTGTGGAAAAAAGAGCAGAACTTCAAATTATAAAACTGACGGAATAACCTTTCATCGGAAAGTTATAGTTAAAAATTTCTTTTTATAAAAAATTGTCAGGGCTCAAGTTAAACTGGACAATCAAAGTGAAATGGTTGACGCACGTGTTCAGGTGTCTATGCGTCCTGCTTCCACATAACGTAATTTCTCATTACGCCATCTCTTTCTAGTCTACGCTCTCAACACTAGTGTTGCATTCAAAGGATCAAGGGGTGTATCGATAAATAACATTATTGTAGTTTATTACATATTTTTTTCAAACATGAAAGTAATTTTGAAATTATAATATTTGCATTAATGATCTAATTGATAGTGTTGTGCATTATTGATTATGTAAGTCTTAATAGTCCAGGAGCCGGTAACACTGAAAGTCCCGTCATAGCGGAATCAAAAAAAAATTATTAAAATAAATAGTACTTAAGTATAGGAATAAATTAAGCTTGGTATGCGTGGATTCCTATTGCCGAAACAATGTTAAAAAAAATATTGAAAAAAAAATGAAAAAATGTTTTACCGTCATCACGGATATATTTTTTTTAATGTATTCGATAGTAAATTTTATTGGCTATTAGACAAAATCACGCAAACCACTTTTTTTCTGCTGGAATGGTCTGGCCTATTTGAAGTGTGTGATGAGGGCTAAAATTTCTCCATCATGCCGGAAACATTTATTTATTTATTTTTAAGTAATTTTTAAAAATATCTCGGTATGCGCGCTCAAAAACTGCCGGAAAAATCCCGCATACAATTTTGAAGTGCATAAACTATATTAGCATCTACTCCAAAATGTACGATGTTCAATAAATTTATTTATTTCTCTGCATAGATTTAAAAGAATATGAGGATTAATATGATTCAAGGAATTGTAGGGGAATCTTTATTTTACATAATGAAAACGATAAAATAACATTGAAATAATTGACAGGAGTTTATTCTCAAAATTAGTATATTTATTGATAATCATCGAAATCAATTTCTTCTATATCACAACGGTTTTCATTTTCTGATTCTTCACTTTCTTCCTTATTTAATTGGCCACTAAGAATTTCTTCAACTTTTGAAGGTGCTGTTGGGCCTTTATACCACAATGGTCCCAACTTATTTTCTTGATTCAGTTGCAATCCACATTCAGTTGGTTCAAATAAAATACAAATTGGCTCAGTGGCCAACCAATTTTAGCCCTCATCACACACTTCAAATAGGTATGCCAGACCCTTCCGGCAGAAAAAAGTGGTATTCGTGATTTTTTTCTAAAAGCCAATAAAATTTGCTATCGAATACATTAAAAAAAATTAATATCCGCGATGACGGTAAAACATATTTTCATTTTTTATAAATATTTTTTTAACATTGTTTCGGCAATAGGAATCCACGCATACCGTCCTTAATTTATTCCTATACTTATGTACTATTTATTTAATTTTTTTTTTGATTCCGCTATGACGGGAGTTTCAGTGGAACCGGCTCCCCGCCTATGATCGATTATACCGATATATTAGGTATATAGCGTATTTGAAATAAACGGTTGAACGGTTTTTATACTTTTTTGAATAAATGGTTTTTAACAAAGATTTTTTTTTGAAATTGCTTTTTTTAGCAATAAAAAGACATGATGAAAAACAATCAGTCAGAAGAATTTATACGAAGCTAATTCATTTTAAAAATCAGTAAACCAATAAATGGTTAATTGATCATTTAATTTTTACTTTTAATACAACTAATTAAATGTAATTTGGTAATTGGTTTGGTTCTTGTTGAGGTGCAATTCAGCGGTTAATATCTTCTTATTTGATCACTAGCAGCATTTATAGGCATTTATTTCCATAAGAGAACACGTATGTATTATTCACTATTGCTATAATTACTGATGTATTGGCTATCGATATCGATGAACCTTAGATACTTGGACACTACCACATCTCTAGAGTAATAGTTGACCTTAGGATAGCCAATCGGAGCGCAGTTAGATCAGCGTGAGTAGCGGCGAATTAGCGGAATTGTTTTCAAACAAAATGATTGACATTTCTACTCTATTGGGGTATGTGCTCGATGCTTTAAATACAGTATTATGTTATTTAATTTTACTATGGATCTGCGGTTTTAAACATATAAACTATTTATTGACGATCGTTTGGTGCAACGGTAGCAATCCTGTCTTTCGCATCGACGGTCCTGGGTTCGAATCCCGGAAGGGGCAGATGTTTGGATGATGAATACGAGCATTTGTACCTGAATCATGGTGTTTATATATATTTCTATGAATATTACATATCTATGTATCACATATTTATGTCTATCCGTTACCCTAGTATCCATAACACAAGCCTTACAATGCTTACTTTTGGCTAGGCTAATTGGTATGAATGTAAGAAATATTTATTATTATTTATTGTGCAATAAGAGCATATTCAATTTCCTTTAAAACAATGTCCGAGTAATTCTATATTCTAAATAAGGTAGGCGGAATGTTATTGTTATTTTAGAAATTAGACTATATTACAGACACTATTATACAATAAAAGAGTGAGTAAAAACATTGAATTATTTATTTGATGACACACATTGTCTAATAAAATTTAGACCAGCTCATAGTGTGATTTTTCCGATTTGATGGAAAATGAAAACAAGCAAAACATGTTGATTGTCGATCTACATTTCTTATATCCGCCTTAGACCAATGAATAGTTTATTAAGTACATAATCAGTCTTGTTATTATTTATAAGTCTAAAATTTTAAAGAAATATTCCACTTCTAGTAGACCATCCTCTGCTAAATCACTACAGTGAATGGCATTCTGAACTTTAGTATTTCCCAATTTCGCTCTGAGTGTATGTGGACGCAGCAACCGCGCAATTTCCTGAAATCAATGAAATCAAAAAAGAACTTCAATAAATGATATTCACAAAATTTAAACACTAGAAAGTTTCAAATAACTGTTAATGGTTTTAGAAACAAAGACTTACCGGATCTGATGGTCCAACTAATTTTCGGAACTCAACAGCTGTAGTGACACTTTTATCTTTGGCAACAATTTCCATAGCTACACAGGGGCCACTTGCTAATTCTTCCACCATTCCCTAAATTAGTTAACAAAATAATGAGTCTCTCAATACAAATAATTCCTATTATAGTTATGTTCAGTTACAATGCGATAAGTTAGAATACATAAAATAAATGGATTTTTTATCAATAATTTGGTTATAATACAAAATCAACTAAGAATAACCTTATATTCCGGAACAATGCCTTTGTACACTTCATAAAATTCAGCAGCGTTTATATTTTCTACCATGAACATATTAAGAGCTGTAACTTCAAAACCTCCTTCATCAATTGCTTCTAATGCAGTACCCAGTTTACCCTCACGAATAGCATGTGGCTTTACTATGCATAAAGTGCAATTGGATAGGGTGGCTGTCAGTCGAAGGCGGGTTGAGCGAAGGGGAGGAGGTGGAAAGAAGTATTCAATATCCTGCAAAGTATTAAAAATAATATAGATAAATAATACATATGCCATCACAATACAAAATACAATGTGTCTGATTATAAATATTGTTCTTTGTGTGTTTCAAATCATAAATATAGGTAATAATATTTATAGGAATATAATTTGACAACATAGTAAATAGCAATTATTTCATTTTAATTTATTTTACTAATGTAAATTATAATATTTTATTTCATTGGTATTTTCGTATAAATATTGTAAAAAGTAAAATTTCTGTTACATTAGACTAGACCTTTATTACATCCTTTGAGCATATGCCCAATAGTGTAATAAAGGAGAAACTAAATTTTTCTCTTAATATAATTATTAATTATTACCTCTATAACCCAACTTACTATAATGAAGAGAAGGCAAATTGTTGTAATAAAATAGATACAAATTTTCGTAATGAAATTGTAGTTGCTTTAACAAGTTTTATGTTCTATCGAAGCCTCTGGCGCCTTATCAGTCCTAAGTCGAAAGTCGCTAGCACACTGCACGATGCCTATCGCTTCAGGCCACGCCCCGCTCCATTCATTCAACAAGCAATTCACGAACGCGTAAACCAGATTGACAGTTGACAGTACTGACATCAAGGGCGATTTTAAAACTAGTTGTTTATGATTGGCCGTAGTAAAATACGAAGCAAATTAGGATCGTGTGGGCGTGTACAATGCGATCAGTTCAAACATATATTTCTACAAAGTGGTAAGGCACGAGCACGATAGTTCATTATGTAACAAGTAAACTGGAAATAAGCAAATAGTGATAGGAATCCCTGAGACTGCCTAAAATTTCATTAGAAGATGACTAACTTTTTTCATTCATATCTTTATAGCGTGTACATATTCATATAGTAATTTGCTTCTATTTCACTCCAAAGTAAATTGAGCCTATAGACTTATTGTAGGTATCATTAGGAATGTACCTTGAGCGCATCATCTGCACTTGCAGCAGCATGCACACAGTTCCTGACGGGGTCACTGCCATAGAGCGCCCTTATCGTTCCAGGTGCAGCTTTCGATGGATCTCCATCACCTGCAGTTTCAATAAAAACTTTCACAGCATCCTTACCAACTAACTCCAATCCGTATGCTAATTGCCCACTAAGATATTCCAATAAGAATCTGCAAAAACAATTTGTCTGTTACTGCTTTTAACTTTGCAGTTCTATTTAACTTATATTACAAATAATTTATCATTATTGCAAGTACATCACGGAATAAACATAATTAAAAATTTACAAATTCCTAAATAAAGCTAAAAATGTAAAAAAAAGGTATTTGAATAAATACATCTTCAACAGAAAAGACCTTACGGAAAGGTTGGATCTGTAATCATTTTTCTGAAGAGTTGGTTGACATCATCTGCTGTAAGACGAGCCTTTTTCATTCTAGATACTCGTAGCCCATGTTCATGAAGGTGCCTCAGAATTTTTCCAGTTATATTTGTAGATATTGGCTTAATCAATGCAAATGTTCTGAAAATAATTAGCTTTACTTTTAATAAAATATTACATCAAATAAAAATTTTAACAAGTGATAATTTATTTACATTTTATTGATTCATATAGGTATATATTTCGACTTACACTTGCATATCTTTATGTAATTTTTTTCTAGTATCTTCACAGGCAAAATCAACAATTTTTATTAAGCGGCCTAAGATGTATAGAGTGCAACCTATATAAAAGTTCTCCAATGTTACTCCGTTAACTTTAACGCGCCGGACAAAAGTCTTACGATTTTTCAAATCAAACATTTCTAAAGTATCATCGGTTGGATAGTAGAAAACGTTGAACCGACGTATTAGACTGGCTTGGTTATCATACCATTCACCAATGAAAGAGTACTTTTCTTTATATCCTCCTTCCTGAAACAATATCTATTACTTGTTGCGATTTCTTTTGAATTAAATTGAATTATTACAAAATAAACAACAGCAAATACAATACTTTACGTATAAATACCATTTTTGTCTTTATGGTTCAAAATTAGTTCTTCAAAGATTTTCGTGGATATAGAGATCACCAACCATCTAACATCTAGCAATCCATATAACATCAATCGGTAAATATTCAAATCAAACATTAAAATCGAAACAATCAAAACAAGTAATAATATTTTTCTGCTTTTCTTAGTTTTCCCATAAGGGCAGGTAAAGGGTACAAAGCCCATACAGCCTGGACTTAAGTTATTTTTTATCTTCACTAGATGATGATGAATGATGATGAGAGCCGATCAGTGAATGATAGATGATCAATGAATGATAAATGAACAGTGAAATTTCCCTTTCCCTAGCATTCAGTAAAGGTATGGGGATTTACTGAAACCTGCCCGTGGAGTTCTTCAGAGAGCAAGAAAAGACAAATTCCGCTGCTTTGATTCACTTTCCAACATTCTTACATGTTCACAAATACTTAGTGATTAATAATCTTCCATTATTACGCAATAATATTTTAACAAAAATACAAATCACAACTTAAAATTTATAAGAACTAAATAAAAATTTTACAAAATGAAACCACCAAAGTGAAGCCTCCTGCTCCCGCCAAAAAGACTCAATTTTTTCTCGTTAAGGATATTCCTAGGGGAAGGCAAAGAGTACAAACCCTATTCATCCACGTCTGCAGTTGTTACTTTTCCTTGTTTTATGATGATAAGAGTATAGTTTTACGTCCAGTTCTTTTAGTCCTTAAGCTACATTTTTCTGGGAAAGCTCTATTCGTAGCTCTTCTAGTAAGTTCACGATCAAAAAGAAGGTTACCTTTAGAGCTTTTCTCACTAAAGGTATATAATAATAATGAAATTGATCATCATATATCATTTGCGCAAACACGAGTTCTTAACATATACCAAATTTCATCGAAATCGGTCTACCCGTACTTGATATTTAGAAGAACTTACAGATATCTGACCGACAAAAAATATTGGGCCTATCATAAACGAAAATATCTTTTTTAAACACATTAGTAAATATATTTTCTTTTCTTTTTTTAGGTTATAATTATAACTTACAAATGATCCTGTAACCTATGATAAATATAATAGACATAGAAAAGCATGTGTACAATTCACACGTGGTAGAAAAAAAATACGTAATACGTACACGTATACAAAATACCACGGTTTCTCCCAAGCTTTTAACTACGCATGCGCTCACAAATACGTACAACGCTGAGGCCCAAGAAAACTCCCACTATGCCTTGGTAAACACGAGTGGAGGGGGTATTCGTACCCCGGAATATCAGAACCCAAACAGAACCACGAACAAAACAGACACTATATAATACTTCCTATCTCATTTCTCCTACGTTAAATCTTTTGTATTTATGTGTCTGTTTCTTTTTACTGTCGCCTTTTCGTTTCATCGACTACCCATCACAGCGAGGCTAAAGAAGTTTTCACTTCAAAAATTAAAAATAGTGTACTTGGTATCACTTTAAGCAACATAGTCTCGATGCGTTGTTTATAGTTACCAATGCTCCTGGGAGAAGTACTAATAACAGAGTATAGCGCAGAATGGCTTCTTTTAATCGGGAACTGGCTGGTTTTATGTTGCCTCATGAGCATTTTAGGTCTCATTTGGATGTACGTGGTGTTACAATTTAGAAACATCCAATTTCGAGTTTGCAGGAAATGTGTTAGTTGAGATTAAAAATAGATGGCGTAGATCGTGTTAAAAAAATAAAGGGATTCGTCAATCAATTGCCAGCACATTGTTTACACGTCACTCGCATCTATCAATAAAATCAACGATCTTGCATGCATAACCGCACGTAAAGCATGTCTGTGAGTGCTGTATTGCCGTCTAGAGGTCACAGATTCAAGAAAAATTATGATGTCAGATTTTATACGTGCAATGTGATTCTTCTATGATCATTGATATATGCAAGTGTATTTAGGGGTCTTATAAAGAAGTTAGTAAATATACCTGCTATTTGAATACTCTGAAATTGAATATATTTAATAATACATAATATCAAAGCATAGGTATTTAAGTTACTTATATAAACTTGTATTTGGCAATCATAATCGAAGAGTGGCAACAATGGGACAATCGGGCGAGATGGAACTGTCAAATTGATACAGTGAATGTTGTAACGAAAACCTTAATAATATAAAATATTATATCTAAATTAAAGCTTTGCTTGCTTTTGCTAACAAGAGGGGGGGGGGGGGTAACTTATTATAATAAATCTGCCTACGTAATACTTAAACGGCCCCTGTAGGATTATTGAGCAAAATTTATTAACGAACATAATGTGTGACAAGGCAACTGCAACGAAATATTTAGGATTTTCAGCCACAACACTAGCAAAAGGCTCGAAGCTATTGTCGAATAAAAACTACCATGACTTGACACACCTCTAATAATACAAGTTGTATTACAGCTGTAACAATAACTAATTATTTTTCTGAACAAGAACTTTTTATTGTTCTGAGTATAACAGTGTTATTTGAATTGCTGTACATTTGGTATAATCTATAATTATATTCCTTGGACAATTTTCATTTCTGACGCTGTCATAGGAACATTTTGACTGAATCTATTTGATACTTTAAAAGACATCATAATTGCATCTACCTTATCCTCAAAATGGCAAGTACATTATGTATCCTAATTCATATTTTAGAAGGGGATAATGATATCTATAAAGAATATGATAAACTTTTCAAACATTTTGTACATACCAACTAAACTTACATAAAGTCGATACATAAGCGTTCTAGGTAAAGCTAAATAGAATCACAAAAATTCATAAACAGAATACCTGTCCTTTTCATAGAAACCTTATAAATGTCACTTTAATAAAAATAGTCCCATCAAAATTTGTTTATTTTGGCCTGGAGACGAAGCCTTAGCCGCAAAAGCTGATGATAACTAATAGTGCTGCCAGATGTACTATCGAAGCCTCTGGCACCTTATCAGTCCTAAATCGAAAGTCGCTTGCACACTGCATGATGCCTATCGCTTCAGGCCACGCCCTGCTCAAACATTCAACAATGGCGCGCGTGCGCAAACAAGCAAGTGAGAGCATTTAGAAGCATATTGACAGTACTGACATCAAGAACGATTTTAAGTAGTAATAGTAACTAGTTGTTTATGATTGGCCGTAGTATAAATCGTAGTAAAATACGAAGCCAATTTGGGATAGGTATGGGTCGTGTGGGCGTGTCCGACGCGATCGGTTCAAACGAATATTTCTACAAAGTGGTAAGGCACGACCTCGATAGTACCTGATATCCTGCTTTTTCATCAATAATACTAATAGAATAGTAATGCGATAAGTATTTTATTACAGTACGCAACATTTAGTACAAGCTTTTATTTAACGTGCAATGTACATATTATGCATGTGTTTGTTTGAGTGTTTATCTCCAACTGATCGAGCTGAAATTTTGTATACCTACACGTTAAGTTTGGATGACAATGCATGGTTGACACTGAGTCATTCTAAATCTAACATGGCGGCACACCCAAGATGGCGGAATAGTTATTTTTAATGTACTCCTACAATATGGGTATCAAATGAGAGGACTTGCTAAGAATAACTCTAAAAACAAAGTGATGTCACTAAATTCAATATAACTAAATTCAGATTTCTAAAGCTTGAAACTCATTTTTGAATCAGTTATATTCAACCAATTGAGCGAAAATTTTGTATACACATTCAGTTTGGATGACAATAAATGGTAAGCTATGTGTCGTTATTCTAAATCCAATATGGTGGAACCCCCAAGATGGCGGAGTTATTATTTTTAATGCATTCTACAATATGGGTATCAAACAAAAGAGCTTACTAAGGATAAGTCGAAAAATAGTGACGTCACGCTAAATCCAATATAGCGGACTATTTTTTTAGTTAAAGATTTACTTGTGTAGATAAACAAGTAAATTAAATAACTTTATGTGATGTTTTTTAACTATTTCAAATTTTCATAATAAGTAAATACGAGTACCTAATTATCGCGACAAGCTTTTACATCATATATATAACGTGTAATGACGTTATAAGTTGATAGTAAATGCTTATTTTTTTATTTTTAGCGAATTTAAATAAAATTCTTTTTAAAGTTTTTTTACTTTTAATATTTGTTAATCTGCAGTTCTATTATATTCAAGAAGTTTTTCACAATCATGAGGAATTCAAAGGGAAATGCTAAAAAATTCCTGACGTCTAGATGAGAAATTAGATACATGTCTGTTATATTCAAGTCAAACTAAATAATTTTATTCAAGAAAAATAATTGTAACATGCCAAAGGGCCATGGGACGAACTATACTTTATTTAAAAGTCGTAGATAAGAAACGCCATACTCAAAGAAGATTGCAGAAAATTAAAATTCAACGAAGGTGGACCGAGATAATTACCATTTGGCCTGGCCCCTCCTGGTAAACTCTGAAGTAGCCTGCTCGCAGAGCGCATAAAACTTATTACGTATTACGTTCATAAAACTTGCCAAATTTATACTGATAATAAATAATAATTTATTTAAAACGGGTGGTGATTTAAATATTGAAATACAAATATAAAGTTAAATAACAATAATAAGTCGTAAGTTAATATTTTTTACAAAAGAAATTATATAGCCGAGTTGGCTACCTATAGCCAACGAATGAAATTTTAAGGCCACCCGTTAAGGAAGATAGCCCCACTGACGCTAAATAGTCCTATCTGGCAACACTGCTGGTAAACGTAAAAAAAGCAAATCGTTTCAGAGATGATCTGACGTAATTTGTAGAGCGGCGAGAAACAAATTTTATGACTCTAGCGCCAGATAGCAAAATTTGAAAAGAAAAATGTAGAAAAGCTTTACTCGTAGAGGTACTTAAATAAGTAATATTAATTTTGTGATAGGATATGTAGGAATCATGTAAGTAATCGGCTCTTATCAAGAACATAATGTGACATAGAACGAAGTCCTCTCGTCTCGCGCGAATATTTTAGCGATGGGTGTGAACCCAGCCAGTACTACTTAGTGGCTTTAAGTCTAGCTGAATCTATAGCTGATACCTACTTTAATAAAACTTAGTTAAGTTGTATGCATGCCAGGGGTCTGTCTGTATAGTCAGCAGAAAAAGATCAGCAGAAATTGTACAGCTAGCCAGTGTATAAATTATTTATACACTGAATGATAATAATTGTATTATATTTTTCAGCCTTACGATTATTTTGATAAATATACATTTTTGTGCGATATGTACGACGAAGATGCTGATGAAGTCGTGGAGTTAACGTTGAATTTTTTTCCATTTGATAACTCCGTTCAAGTGATTAATGCCGCGAAGGGCAAAACTTTACTGAAGCGCGTGCAACTGCCCACGTTAAAGTTAAACATGTTACAAATCGGCAACATTGTTAATATTTTTGCAAAACTGCTTCACATTATTGATTGTGCACCTGCTACCCGACGAACTTTATTCAAAAATGAAGAAAGGTTTGTGCCGACAGTATTATTACTTTTCTATAATTGGAGAAACATAGTTCACAACTGGATAATATTTAGTTTTTAAATTTAGGTGTTATTGTAAGAAATTAACATTTTGAATATATCTAAAATGATAATGAATGCATAAAAAAGTATTTGTTACAATTGTTTCTTAATACGTAGGGTAAATGTCAAACTAAAGTACTTGTACTAATTTCATATCTTTTTTTTTTCAGTACAAAAGAAAATTTTATTGTCGACATACCTACACTTGCATTATTTAATAACCTTACTGGGGCCTAAGTACCAATCTCGATGTCGACAGGCATAGAATATACATTAATTTATTACTAGGCGATGCAGTCGCTAAGCATAAAGCTACGCTAGCACCATATATTGGAGCGGAGCGTAATACCTAAAAAAAGATTATTTTTTTTGTTTCGATGGGAATTTTTGCGAATTTCAAAATTCGGGCTCCGTCACAATCTGGTCCTAAACCTGTTGATTCGATTCTACACAAAAAATATCAAGATAAAATCGGTAAAGAACTCAGGAAGTTATGGCGTAACAGACATTGCGCCATTGAAGCTGATCCATGGGAGCTTCGCTCGCTCCGCTCCAACAAATTCGCATCTTTTTCTATTCAATTTCGTTTTTACCGGATTACAAATTGTGTGTATTTCTATGTTAGCCTATACCTAAATCCCTTCCAGATGCTTACAATAGTACAAACAAACAGACTTTTGCCATTATAATTTATCAAGGATAATTCGAGGCATACCTATCTTGAACTAAGATTTTTTAAATCTTAGGAATTCATAATGAAATGCACTATTTTCAGTACATTTGCACTAATAAAACCAGTACCTCCAAGTGAACACGGCAAAATAATAACATACATAATGCAACAAGGTTTTCGTATAGTCCGTATGAAAAACGGCAAGCTAGGCAAAGATTTTGCCATGGAATTGTATAGAAGTATCGCTGGGAATAGCATGCTACCGTGAGTAAACTCATATTATTACTAGCTCTTCCCCGCCAATTCACCAAATACTCGTACCTGTGTAACAAATTAGTTCCTAAATATTTATAGCAGTTTCGCTGAGAAATATCCATTGTGGCGATAAATATCAATCTTGAGATAGTAATCAATAACATGTACTTATCTACAAAAACATTGTATGCAATACGCTAGGTAAAGCATTTACAAAAGTATCTACCTGTATTTATTTTATATTTGTGGAAGCAGCTCTGTAATTGAGAAGGAGTATCTTTAACCATTCTAGAATAATCATCGATTATGTTACTTCGGGTGAGGTAATAGGGCTCGAATTGGTAGCTTCGGATGCTGTTAAAAAGTGGCGACGATGCCTTGGTGCTACCGACCCTGCCGATGCTGCCCCTGGTACCTTACGCAAATTATACGGGGAGAATAAACTAAGAAATACTGCACACGGCTGTAACACCATAGAAGATGCTGTTGAGGTTAGAATCAGATGTGTCTTAGCTTAATGGTACGCAGTGGACAGCATGAGTAAGTGCGCTTTGTTGATGGCCTTAGTTTTTTTTTTACTAGCTGTTACCTGTGACTTCGGTTGCGTGAAAATTTATATGAAATTAATCATCACGTCAAAATGGGTAAACGGTTTATTGGGATTCGGCATATAGGTAGATTATTCTGATACAATGTACGATTGCCATAAGATCGGGTGGACAATTTTTCATATAGGCATACATCTGAATTTTCACGCAAACGTACGATACGTGCGACAACGACGACTGCCCTCACGTGATTGCCCGTTCGGGTAGCCAGTAGACTTGTGTAACTTCGGACGCAGTAATATCCTGAAGCTTTATCCCACGCCGGATATATATCCAACCATTCCGTTTAAAATTTCTTAGCATATCCAGTATATCCAATCCAATCACATCAATCAACTCCAAATCATTTGGCCAATCACCGGCTGACTATTTCCGGATTTAATAGATCCGGAAATAGTCTGCCGGATATAGATGGATTTGAATAAATATATTTGAATGTTAGCTGGATATACCTCATGTTTTCATATGGCTAACGACAATAATTTTTATTAAAATATTGTAATATTTTAATAAAAATTATTGTAGTTAGTAGACTTCAGATAGCACAGGGATAAAGTCAGTAGTTTTTTATTGCTTTTATTCTAAGCAAATGTATTTATTTTGTGGAAACAATAAAAAAACAAACTAATGGTCCGGATATATGAAGCAGATATGGATATACTCATTCCGGATTTAATAAGCAGTGTGGATATGGATAAATATAATTAAATGTTAGCTGGATATACCTCGTGATTTAATACGACTGAATGAATTAGACAAGTCCGGACTCATTAGGCGAATATGGATATATTATATGGATATATCTTTTTTCGAAAGGATGCAGAGTAACTCCTAACTCCGCAAAGTGTGTCCGGAACAATGCGCATGTCTAGTAGCCAGCCAGCCAGCCATACCTAAAGATAATGACGAGCTAACCCACGCTGCGTCTTCGAAACAAATTATGGTTTCATCGTTGTTCGTTTGTTAAATCTGAAACGTAACTCATTTCTTTCTTTGCCTTAGCAAAGCACTTAACATTTGCGATCGTGATAAATAACTAGGCGATGCAGTCGCTAAGCATAAAGCTACGCTAGCATCATATATTGGAGCGGAGCGTAATACCTAAAAGAAATATTTTTTTTCTGATGGGAATTTTTGCGAATTTCAAAATTCGGGCTTCGTCACTATCTTGTCCTAAACCTGTTGATTCAATTCCACACAAAAAATACTATATTAAAATCGGTTAAGAACTCGGGAAGTTATGGCATAACAGACATTGCGCCATTGAAGCTGATCCATGGGAGCTTCGCTCGCTCCGTTCCAATAAAGATTTTGTATGAGGGTTTTCGAAAATTCTGTCTAGTTTTGCAGAAAACTATGATGAATGTGGGATAAAAATAATTCGTATTAAAAAAAATTACAAAAATAATACTTCAATACTGATCTTTGTACCTCTTTCGAAGGTACAGGCGTGATGTTATGTTATATGATTGCGTAAACAATGCATATTTATGCGATAGCAACAATTGCAGTTGATTTTCATTTTTTGAGAAAGAGAGAGTTCCGTTGTCTGTTTCCAAAACGTATCATCAGATTTAAATGTAATTTATGTAAATGGAACCATTTCGGATGATCTTTCAAACAAAAAGAATTTTGTTTAATTTTTTAATCAGTCGATATATGATGGAATATGTCCGAACATACATAAAAAATAAACATCCAAATTGATAACCTCCTCTCCTTTGAAGTGGGTTAATAATTAACTACATTTTAATTTCTTTCAATAATGAGTAGTTTCTAATAATTTGGAAACCTTACTATTAAAACTATAGAAGTTTCATACTAATTTTGCCGCCCTTAGGGATTGAATTTCGCAAAATCGCGTCTTAGTGAACAATTAACCTTCCTATACCCGCGTATTGATCTGCTAGACCGACAAAACATTTATTTTAATTTCTTTAATTTTTCGGAAATGCTGGCGAGTTGAGGTTTTTGCTAGCTGCCGGATTTGTTACTAACTTCAATTTAGTGCACAGCATACGTTAGTGCTTAACGTACGTGTAGGTGTATTTGGCGCCAATTGGTCCGTGAGACCGACGCGGGTATAGGCGCAACTTTTGATGTAAGTATAAAATTACTATATTTTTGCTTGTTCACTGTTAAATGATGACCCATGGTGATGGTATAGCCTGATGAACATAGCAGGTATTAACACCTACGTAATATACTTGCAAAACAACCACAGCAAGAAAATTAGTCACAGGGTTTTAGGTACTGTGTCCTACGATCTCCTCAACTCGCAACTGCGAAAACGTGCTCTCATCACATCCTTGCCTTGAACCATCAAGTTGAGACTCTCCGAAATACGTCGGTTGGATGATCTCGAGTCTGCAGTAACATCTAACAGAAATAAAATTGGTCACTGTGGGTATTAAAACGCGCTATAACTGCAAAATACACTTTTGTATGGAACGGGCTATTATGGTATGCCTTGATTGTTATAGTAAGGCTGATAACTAAGTCAACCAATGATTTATATGTATTATGATAAGAGTTTTTTAATATGTAAAAGTTATTTCTTTTTTATTTAGAAGAAAAAAATGTTTAAATTCTGTTTTTATAGTACCTATACCTAAGCAAAAACTTGCAATTTTGAAGGCTGTTTTGTGATAGACTGATAGATAGTTAAATAATTAATAATAAGGTTCCTGCGAAGCACAATCTTTTTCATTTTATCCTCTAATTTAAATATAAAATAATATCTAAGTAGGTTTTCTTAGAAAAAAAAATGAAAAAGGACTCTAAATATTCGGTCCGTGACACCACGCGCGGGTATAGGTGTTATAAAAATTGGCGCGGGTATACGAAGGTTAAGTATGTCCTAGACCGAACTCCCATGCAAAATGATATTCCTAGCACTTGTAGTTTCTGAGATTTTTGAGTGAGTGACCGTTCGCTTTTATATGTATAGATTAAAGCAAACTTCTCCCTTGATTGAGCAGAGCTTCTGGCTCAGGAAGGTGTGCTTCTTGCTCATGCGATGTTTATGTGCAATGCTGCATGGTCATAGGTGTCGCCGCAACTTAATGTGTAGGAATATCGCTCATGGTAACAAAACAGAGTTCAACATCGCATATTTCTGTAAAAATTTGGGGTAATTATTTATATTGTGGCGTTAGATAGGATAACGTTTTGATTAAAATTAATTACTTTCCATTTCAAGAAAAACACATCTAAATAAAATGCACTGATTCAATGAAAATAATATATCCAGCCGTAAGTATAGTTTTGATAAAATCTTAACATTGATCTAGGTTATAGGGACATGCGTAGTTAATCACGGAATAATTAAATTGATGTAAAAAAGAAAAACCATAACTTCTCTAGCCACGACCGCCACGCCCCACGAACTTGATATAAAGTTAATGGGCGGTGTCATTAGACAACGTTACCCATGCCATGTACCTACACAATATATTCTGCTTTTTTCTTACTGATGTTATTGCAAATAAAATATTAAATGAAGTTATGATTATTAGTTTTTTATTTATCTCACAAAATTTAGTAAACATGTAATTGCAAATAACGTTTTATCGATAGGACGTAAACCTTAGGTGCTTAAACTTTTTTTAATTTGATATAAACATGTTTATTTATAACAACACATTGCCTAACGCAATTTATCGTGCGATTTCTATTGAATAAATTGTTATGTTATTTATGTTGGTGACACTTTTTGCGCCCAAGCTATCCCCAGGAAATGACTTCACCAAGGAATCCGTCTAGAACTCTCCGCCCTAACACTCCTCCATCACCGGAGGCTCGTTGTCAGCCTGATTAATAGGTAATTAACCTTTGTTTTTATTCAGATGCTAGAGTTATTTTTTGGTTACGAAAAAGGTGTGCCCAGAATCCCTTTTCGTGCTACGTTTAAGGATTGTACATGTTGTGTAATAAAGCCTCATGCAATTATCGACGGCAACGTGGGAGCGATACTAGAACTAATATCTATTTCTGGGAAATTCTACATCTCAGCGATGGCCATGTTTTCTGTTAAATTAGCTAATGCTGAAGAATTTTACGAAATCTATAAAGGTGTTCTTCCAGAATACGAGGTTACGTCAATAATTATATAATTTTTTTTTCCATAAACTATCTACTTATTCTTAAAACAATGATTATTATAATCTGAAACGGTATTTCTATTACAGGCGATGTGTATTCACCTAGCAGAGGGTAAATGTATTGCATTAGAAGTAAAATGCAATGATTACAATTTAAACTGTGTATGTGAATTTAGAAAAATATGTGGCCCTAGAGATCCAGTAAGTAATAGTTTATTCGCCAAAAATTTTAATTTCATCAGTGTGTTTTCCCTGAGGCGCGTTCGCTAACTATGGGTCTCATAAGAAAGCTGGAGGTCATCCAACGGATGCCTGGCGTGTTAGAATCAGGAATGAAGAAATCCACAAAAGAACTATAGTAACCGACATTGTTAGAAGGATTGCTCAGCTGAAATGGATGGAGGACGGCACACATAACGAGAAGAACCGATGACCGTTGGGGCAGAAATGTATGGCAACCGCGAAACATATGATTTCCGTGGGTAGGTTCCCCACAAGGAAGACCGACGATCTGGTAAAGGTCGTAAAAAACCGTTGGGTGCGAGCAACACAGAATCAATTGTGATGAAGATAGGCCTTGAGGAAAACCTATGCCCAGCAGTGTGCGTCATAATTCATTAATCTTTAAACCATGTACAAATAATAAAACATCTCGTTTTTGTGGCCTGTGTTCTGGACACAGTGAGATAAGGAGATTCCTTTTTTTATTTTGAATGGGTTCGCTCTTAATTCCAGTCAAGCTCGGGGGCCAAGACAGGATCGATGATGGATCGAGCTAACCCAGAAAGTGCCTATTCACCCTGGTTTTAAAAACGGATGGGTTATAAGTACTCAGAAATACAGACGCTGGGAGAGAGTTCCACTTCTTTGCTGTCCGCATTATAAGAGATGTTAAGTAGCGCTTAGTGTGGCAGGTAGGAATAGCAACCAAAATAGGGTGATAGCCCGAAGTGCGTCTGGATGTCCGATGGAAAAAGGGAGATAGCGGTATGAGCATATGCAGCTCCTGAGCACACTTCCATTGAAAATAGAGGAAAGCTAGTTCCCTATATGAATATAGTATTTCCACATTAAATATTTCTAGGTTTACGCTTTTCCTTAGGCCGCAAGAAGTTCTCGTTTAAAAGTGCGATATCTTCAACAAATTGCGACATTATATTCTTAAAATACTTCTGATATTGATTTATCATTTGTGGTTTAAATAATATTCGACTACCCATTCGCATGAAATTGATTTTCCATATTTCTCAATTTACAAAAATAGCAACTGGTAATTAACACTTTGAAGGTGGACTTTAATTTTCATGACAACAGTCTAAAAATTCTGACCATTTCATATTGACATATATGTTTGACACATCAGTTGAGTGTCAACACAAAGAATGGTCGAAACCACACATTGCAGATAAATGATTAAAAAAAAGAGCCCCAGGATGGCATAGGGCGACCAACAAGTCACTTTTACCCCGTTTGTGGATTATAACATTTAAAATATTACTCAAATGGTATTCATTAAAGCACAGAGCTGCAAGCATAATTATAATACACAGAAATACATTTTATTGTTTTAAACTTTCATGGTCACTAACATTATAGTAATATAAGTTATTTGCGGGATTGCTACCATGTACCTTGTTATTGAGTTGATATAACAAGGTACATGGTAGCAACGGAGCGTCGCTCCGTGATCATGGCACTTGCAACAGTGCCGAAATATCGGAAACTCAATAACAAGGTACATGGTAGCAATCCCGCAAATAACTTATATTACTAGAAATACATTTGTTAATAAAACATAATTCTACTGTGGTAAAATGAGTTGTGCTTTGTTGTTGTTACTGGTCCAGAGTCGTCTCAGGTCCAGTTTCTAAAGAAAGGTAATTATTGACAGAAGTAATAGATCTGAAGAGAAAAACAACGGAACTAGTAGGAACAAAGGGTATTTTATTATATTTTGTTGCCTTCCAATGATATTTGTCATTCGTCGATGTATAAAATGGCAGAAAAAAACACACCGACAGCCTTCTGACATTTTTAGTAGATGTAGGTATATATGGCGTAGTTTTTAAGCAGACGTGTTTCGGATCTTAGCTTTAATACAGATCAGAAGACAAATGTCCACAAACAGAAGAGTTCCAGTAATGCTGATGCAGTATAAAGTGCTCCCGTATTCTGTTATCAGATTTTTTTTGTTAACATAAATTTCTTAGTGGGAAAGTGGGCGCCGTCCTACATCTAGTTAAACGACGACCTGATGAAGGTTACTGGAAGCTGCTCCTTGTGGCGCTCTAAAGAGGAGGCATTGCAGCAGTAGATTTTTAACGGCTAATGATGATGATGAAACCTACTCCTACCTCCACTCCTTATACTCATAATGCTTGACTACTGTTGTATTTCTTCATTCTGAAACTTTGATTTCGAATTGCGTAGTCGTTTGTATAGCGCATTAATGTAATTCGATAGGAAGCCACATACTTAAATACTTCTAAATATCAGTAAGTAAAATGAGTTAAAAAAAAGGCTTAAATATATGAATCTCAAATTATTATTTACAGGATTTATGTCGGCAGCTTTATCCCAATTCTATTAGAGCTCAATATGGGAAAAATATTGTCCATAATGCAGTCCATTGCACAGATCTTCCAGAAGATGGGGAACTTGAAGTAGAGTACTTCTTCAAACTGCTGGCTAATGATTAATTATTCAGTATAAATATCTTCTTCTCTTAGTCATTTGCGTTTGTATTCATTTTTAATTACAAAGTCATTTCCTTCTATTTCTATTTTTTCATACATCCATTTTCTGTTAACCCTGAAAAGAATACACCTTGACTATAAAAAACAATATCAAAACAGTACAACTGATAACTTGCAGTTATTCACAAATCAGATGTTCCATAGGGGCGAGAAAAAAAGATCGAAACAACATCGAAAGTAATATTTTTACAAATATTAAACAATCGATTAAGATGGAACCAGCTATAATTAGGATTTTATTTCAGTTGAAGATAGTTAGCGTTCAACATTGGTGGAACGATACTAGCTCATAGTCAGTGCCGGATTTACCATAGAAGCTGAAAAAGCTGAAGCTTAGGGCGGCAAAATTGGCCCAAAAAAATAGGTACAGAAAAAAAATAAGGCTGCGGACACGAGGTGGGGCTGGGTGGGAGTACTGCAAGAATATACCCAAAAAGTTGTAAAAATAATCTTGAAACTAGATTATTCCCTAAAAAAAGGAATTTACGTTATTGTGAACAGTGCATCTAATTTTAGAGGTCAGTAGGGGCGGCAAAAAATTTATAGCTTTGGGGCGGCAAATGTGTAAATTCAGCGCTGCTCATAGTAGAAGTTGAAATACGTTTGTAAAATTCGACACGTTTGCCATCGTCTCGGTAGCTCAGCGGTCAGAGCACTCGCCCGGATAGCAAAAGATCGTGGGTTCGAATCCCACCTGAGGGCTCGGAGGCGTAGTTGGTTTTTTACACGCTTATTTTATATCTTATAGAAATATTGCATTGTGAATGCAAAAAATTAAATAAAATCCTAATTACAGCTGGTTCCATATTAATCGATTGTTTAATATTTGTAAAAATATTACTTTCGATGTTGAAGGTAGTTAGCGTTAAACATTGGTGTAACGATACTAGCTCATAGTAGAAGTTGAAATACGTTTGTAAAATTCGACACGTTTGCCAGCGTCTCGGTAGCTCAGCGGTCAGAGCAGTCGCCCGGATAGCGAAAGGTCGTGGGTTCGAATCCCATCTGAGGGCTCGGAGGCGTAGTTGTTTTTTACACGCGTATTTTATGAGTCATATTAAGATTATAAGCAATTCATTTTAAAGTGACCAATGGCGCCGATGACAACGCACATGGCGGTCTTGGGGCGGGTGCATGCCTTATATGAATTTAAGTAAATGAATTTTTAATTTTTTATCAAATTTATTTAGATTAGTTCAGTTATCTACTTTTGTTTGATTAAATGTATAGAAGGTTCTTTTACAAGGTTACATGTAAGAGAAATATTGAAATTTTATAAGCTTAAGATTTATTTTATACAGTAAATATTCAAACATAGGTTGGATATTGGTTGAAGTGTAAACCCAAGCTAACCAAGTTTGATCCTTGCCGATATATGTATATAAGCATAAGCGTTTAAGCTAATTATGTTACTGTTATATATTTTATAATACTAAAAGATACTAAGTTTGAACTAGGCATAATACTGACCCTGAAATAGTAAACATGTTCACACGTTAAATATAAATGCATTATGGTGGCTCCCATTTTAAAATATCATAACATAAAATTCACACATACATAAATTTCTAATTTATAATTTGTGTGTATATACACTTACATAATAAATAGGTCATGTGGTATCTTTCAAAGTAGCATACATAGCACCAACCTAAGGGTGATGGAATTTGGTGACCTTGTTTGTGCTTTAAATAATTTGGTTAATTAAAAAACCTAATGTACCTCCTTCATTATCAATGACAATGACTAAACCTAGACAATTCACTATCATGAGCCTATATTAATATTCCATTAATATTCTAAAATTCCCAGAGAATGAGCAGCAATTCAAAATGCACAGTGCAAATTTCTGGGTGATAACAACTGCAGGTACCATCCATATCATTGGCTTAATGTGGCATATTCAGCAAAGACTCACCTTTTTAACCAATACCAATAATAAATTATTTATTAATCTATTTCTTTTTACTAACACAACTGATTTACAGTTTTTGGTGAAAAATTTATATTTAATCCTGACCTTTCTACTTCTGATTTCTCTCTCACTTTTGGAACAGAGGTATATTTATAAAAGACAAAGTGCTTACCTGCATTCATGACCACATTTGTTAGAATTGCATCTCAAACAGGGAAAGTGGCAGCCTGGACATTTTTCATCTAAACAATCACAGAGATCCTTTCCTGTAACTGCTATTTGCCCTCGCTCATTGTAAATACTTTTAGTCTTACGGCTGCAAAGAAGATATTTAATATATTAACACAATGGTGGACACTATGTTGTTAGTAATTATTGCTGCTGTGTCACTACTATTTTTTAATACATTGCCTACAGTCATTGAACGCTACATTATGACAGTATGTAGTTGGTAATCACACTTGCTGTGACACTAAAGTGTGCCCTTTCTTATTCTCATATTGAAATTTCATCGCAGCCAGATGTGATTTTAGACAAACAAAACTTTGAACATCGGACGGTGTACTGTCATACCACTTCCGTATAATATTTGACAAAATGTGTCAAGTGTGGACACTTAGCAGACAGGCTAGGGTTTGTAGTAAATAAATTACGATTATTTGGAAAAAAAATTGCCCATTTTAAGATCTAAGGTATCATTAGTCGCCTATATCTGTGTGACAGATAGGTGTGGTTGTGTCCGGCGACACCACAATGAACAAACAACTAAAACAAAGGTGTTTTGATTGGACTCAAAGATTTTCGTCTTGCAACACGGTGATTCAGGCGCCGATTTTTTTGTAGCTTGTCGAATGTTGGTCATCCGATTCGGATTCAACCTTTTTCAAAGTTATACTTACCTCTTACCTTCCTTATTGGACTATAAAAGTCGTACCGTACGTACGCATAATAACGCTATAAATTCAACTGTGAAATATCCCTATGTCAACCCTACAAAATCAAAGTCGGTACAGGTGGAAAAAAAACATGATTCAGTATCAGTACTCACTTGATATAATAACTTTTGCGATTTAATTTTCGCCGTTCACGAGCCGAAGTTACAGGATCAAAATTATCTAAAAAATTCATATCCGACGAATCGTAAGTAAAAGCAAGATTAATTTTACCAGATGTCTAAACACAAAGACACAGATAGGAATCAGCTAGGCAGGCATCATTCATTCCTTGCTCAGTGCTAGGCATGCGTCCGATATATCAAAATGAATCCAAAATAGTGATGCGACCTGAGTCCAATTTTAATCGAATGACTCGAGTGACATCGGAAAAAAACGTATTCAAGTGAAAAAATTGTAAATTTGAGTTAACTCAGACTCGAGCTCACTCAGAATTTCACTCGGACCGAGTCACTCGCTCATCACTTGCCTAGACAAACAGGCAACAGGTTTCAACCTACAGTTCAGTGAATGAATTAAACCTGTTTGTCTAGGCGTGCATAAGCTGCCTACGCTGCGCGGCTTACTTAACGACGAGTGGAGTGCGTGTTTGTTATTTGTGTTGGTAAATGAAGTTTAATATTGTTACCGGCTGTTTATAAACGTACGTTATAGGAATACATAGTCTTGTTTTTATCTAAATGAGTGATGCTGACGATCAAAACTCGATGCCTAAAAAATCTCTGGTATGGAACTATTTTGAAAGAAATAGAACTGAAAAGAAAGTGTTATGTAAGTTGTGCAAAAAAGTGTATAAGGACTCTAATATCAATTAAACCATTAATATTTCTAGTTAATCATCTTTAAACACTGTTCAGCTGAAAACTGCGAGTACTACCATTCTTGATGCTTCCACCTCAGAAAACTGGAAGGAAAAGAGATCATTTAGACAATTACAGTTTTCATCACCCGTGGGTTTCTCTAAAGTGAAAATATGAACATCAAAGTTGTGAATTTTTGATATTTTAGAATGGTTAGGGAATAATTTCGCACGAATTGTTTTAATTATCAGCATAAAAGTACTATCATTTATATGGTAAAATACTATATTCGTTTATTGCACCATCGTACACAAACATGACAACAAACACACACGCACACTTACGCCGTCTTACGAATTTTCGATCAGGTCACGTGTCCTGACGCGAGTTTAACATTTTTTACCCATCCCAAAAAATGCTCAACGGCGCTAAAGAAGTTTTCACTTCAATAATAACAATATGAATCATACATATACATTACAATATTTAAAATATGAAATTAAATTACATTTGCAAATCATCCAATTTCTTTTGGAATAATTCTTCTACATTTTCGTCATTTTCCTTTAAATTTTTTTTACGTTGATAATATGCCCTTTGATTCTCACGGTGTCTTTTTCTTTTTTCTTCTTCTTTTTCTTCCTTCGAAACTTTTTTCTTCGAATCTTTTTTACGCTGACGCCATGCCCTTTGGTATTCTCGATTTCGTTCTTTTTTTTTTTCTTTTCTTTCTCTGAAATAACGGAGATTATTTATTATTATCTTATTTCATTTATTTTCATTCGAAATTATTTGTTTGGTAAACCTACACCGCACATGTGCATACTGTGATGTTATGAAAATATAGATTAATGGTACAAACATATTACAAATATTACATCAATAATGTGTATTCGATCGAAACCTAATCTTAATAAAAAAATTAAATTAATTAATAAATGAAAATTTATTAAACCTAACCTAATCTGAATTATAAAATTATATTAATAAATTCTAGTATATTTATAAAGTACTCACTCATTTTCTTTCGCTATTTCTTCGTTACTTTTTTCATTAATAGATGCACTTTGTTCAATTTCCATATTTTAAACACTTAATATACACGAATTTCACGAATACACAGCAGTGTGGCCACTACGCTGACGGTCGAGTCATCAGCTGTCACCATCCATGGATACGCGAAGCACGCTGTAACATTAACACACACGAACATTCGCGCAAGCGCCCTGCGCCGCCTGTCCTCTCTCCATCCGTCTTACGAATTTTCGATCAGGTCACGTGTCCTGACGCGAGTTTAGAAATTTTTACCCATTCCAAAAAAGTACACAGCGCCGCTAAAGAAGTTTTCACTTCAAAAAAATATATTTTTTTGGTTCGGATGATTTGCACGGATTTACAACCCTTGCAAATAGTAGACAATAAGGGATTCATTAACCAATTCGTTGTTGATGTCGTGCCATCACTTATTTTTGCGTGTGGCGTTAGCCACTGAAACTGTGTCATTTTTAAATCGATGATAACTCCTTCAAATCAACTTTTAGGGAAATCAACCCAGAATAAAACTATCTTCATTTTTCACGTAAATCAAGTTCGTAGCCTTCGTTTCTGAAATTGTATGTAGCAACCTCAGAATACAGAATAAACCAGAAGGAGCCTAGAGTCGATAACATATGCCACTCACTGAGTCCAAAAACAAGTGACAACCCCCGCATTCCTCATACTTCCCCCCCGTAAAGTGATGCTAGCTTAGGGAGAGTTCGCTTATTGTAGGGTAAATTAAAATTCATATTTCAAAATAATGCTGTCCGAATATTTTTGTGTGAACATATCACTATTACAATTATACTGTTACATAAATATTAATATACTATTATGCATAAAAAACCCTTTAGTGAAATAAAACACATTATTTTCTAAAAACACGTTATTTTCTATTTATTTACATATAGGACATGGCGGTTTTGGTAATCTTAACAATACCGGTATTTTTACCGTATTAATATTTTCAAAACCTGGATCTCGATATTTTCGTATTATTTAGGTATTTTTTAAATACAAAATTTACCTAGTTATGAGCGATCAAGTTCAGGTTAATTGAATAAGATCATGTATTATTTAATTAAAAATACTATCAAAAATTACAGGAACTAGTAAAGATAGATAAAAATTAAATTAAATTTACCATAATTAATCAACATTGTAACGGGATAACATAATAACACCCCGCAATGTAATAATAGAACCCTTTGGCGGCGCGCATGCGCTCCCACTCCCCGCGCCCCTGCGCCCGCACATCTTTCGAGACCTTTAAAAAAACTCAAGGACAGTGCCGAGCGACGCGCGATAAGAGCAGGTCGATTGCAAATGAATAATATTCGCGTCCCGGAAACCTTCGTGGCTCTCGCAGTTTGCATACCTACGGCTAATGAAAGGCCGGTGTTTTTGTATGTTACAATTGTAATCGTGATTAGCACAGTAAATGTTGTGAACTGACTACGTAATTTATTTGCAAGATCCTTTAACACGAACCCTCGTGTTATATTGGCGCCCATCGTGGGGCTTCGAACTCAAGTTCATCGATTTTCTTTTTATAAAACCATGCCGACTACGAGGTCTACGCAACGGCAACTGGCATCGAGCGATGAAAGCGACCAAGAAGATCGTGACTTAGCAACGGATGCGCACACAAGAGCCGGCAGCGACACCCTGATGCCCACCCGCTCACCACCTGCAACCGCACCACACGACGGTAACGCTTCGAGTTCCATCCCAGCCAGCTTCGATACCGAAAGGATATTAACAACCATGATGGAGACTTTCGCCAGGGCACAAGCAGAAACAAACAGAACGCTAGTAGAGTCGCTTCGAGCATTCCAGAATAGTAGCCCATGGAACCCATCATCGTCAACGCCAATGGCGCCGAATTCCGAGCCCGCCCCGAACTTGTATGCAGTGCCCGGTGGAAACTTCTCAAAATGTACAGCGAGGTTTAACGGAAGCTCACGTGACCCGGAGGTGTTAGAAGCATTCCTAGACTCAGTGGAAGTGTTTAAAGAGTGTGCCGACGTATCCGATGAACACGCGCTGCGCGGTCTACCTATGCTGCTGGAGGGCGACGCCACCGTGTGGTGGCGCGGCGCCCGAGACGGCGCTGGCACGTGGAGAGACGCATTGTCGCGCATGCGCGCTATGTACGGCGCGCGCCGCCCTGCGTACAAGGTTTGGAAAGACATTTTTGTTGCCGAACAATCTGATAGTGAACGAGCCGATGTATACATAGCAAAAGTGCGTTCTATACTAGTGAATCTTCCGTATAAAGTCCCCGAAATAATGCAAGTAGACATTATTTATTGTTCGCTTCATCGACGAATTCGCAAACGGTTACCGCGCGATTCAATTTTAAATAGTGTTGATTGTTTGTTACAAAAAGCGAGAGACACGGAGGATTCTTTATTAGACATTCAAAGTTTACCTAAAGTTAATGTAGATTCAATGCCTAAATCTTTTAATTTGAAACATGAGCGTAGTGACCGCTTTAAGCGGTCCGATACTACGAGTTCGAAACTCGAACAAAACTCGAACGTAACAATGAAACGTACTCGCGTTCATTGCTCATTCTGTAAACATTACGGACATGATTCTAATGATTGTCGTAACTTAGCTAATCTGTCCAATAAGCACGATACAATGTTAAACGTTCAATCCACGGGTGATGTCAATGTTGCGCCGCCGCCGTCGACTTTACGTTGTTATGGTTGCGGAAAACCCGGTGTTGTTAGATCCAAATGTGAGAACTGTTGTAATAAAACTACAAGTGGTCAACATTATAAAGCGCACGATTTTAATATGATAAGTACGGATGACATCACGATAACAGCACACTCACTTGTTAATTTAAACATTTTTGACAAACAAGGGGTCGCCATACTAGATACGGGCGCTTCGTGTAGTATTGCTAGTCCCATGTTATTTTCTATCCTTCAGTCGAAAGGGGTACAATTTAACGAAACGAACCGCACCATTGGGCTCGCGGACGGCTCTCGTCAGCCAAGATTAGTATTAACCGCTACTGTACCTATAGTTTTAGAAGGCAGACAGGTAATTACGGAGTTTGTGGTTCTTCCCGGCGAAAATACTCGAACGTTATTAGGTCGGGATTTTATTGCTAGAGCAGGAATAATATTAGACCTAGCGCAGGTGTCGTGGTACTTTGCCGACAACCCCGACCAAATTTTTTCTTTTGTACAATCATTCGCCAATAATAGTACAGAACTGATGCAAGCAGATTTCTTCAATGTGCCTTGCCGCGAGGACGAAGGAACGAAGTTATCCCCAGAGCACAGGAACGCGCTCAATGCATTTTTGCATCGCAGAGCAGACCAGTTTGCCGATTCGGGGCCTCCCACGGATTTCGCTATTCATAAAATAAAGGTAAAAGAAAACCAGGAACCCATCGCTTCGCCGCCGTACAGGTTGTCTCCACCGAAAAAAGCGGCCTTAGAAGCAGAACTGCAGAAGTTGCTTAGTGACGATATAATAGAAGAATGCGAGTCTCCGTGGGCTTCTAACGTGGTTTTGGTAAAGAAGAAGGACGGGAGCTTCAGGCTCTGCGTCGATTATCGTAAGGTAAACGCAGTCACTGAGCCTGATCGCTACCCACTCCCCAGGATCGAGGACATACTTCACGCCGCAAAAACTTCGAAGTATATGACTTCGCTAGATTTACGATCTGGCTACTTTCAAGTGAGCCTTGATCCTGACCACAGGGACCTCACTGCTTTTACGACCCCCTTGGGTACGTTTAGGTTCAAGCGTATGGCTATGGGTCTTCGCAACTCTGGAGCTACTTTTCAGAGATTGATCGATCGATTCAAGTCCAACCTACCTGGAATAACCCTAGTGGCATACCTCGACGACATATTGATCCTGTCTGAGGAGTCATTCGAGAGACATAACAGACCTAGAAGCGGTGTTCGATCGCCTTTCCATGTACAACCTGCGGGTGAATCTTGAAAAAAGCCATTTCGCAAGAGATTCTATCAAATTTTTGGGCCATGTAATCGTACCAGGTGGTATACAAGTGGATCCAGATAAGACATCCGCTATAGCTAACATGGCGCCTCCTCAAAATGTGCGGCAGTTAAAGAGCTTCCTACAAACCTCGAGCTGGTTCAGACGCTTTGTGCCTAATTATGCTGATATAAGTAGACCCCTATCATCTTTACTTAAAAAGGCGACACCCTGGAAATGGGCTTCCGAGCAACAAATTTCATTTGAGAAAATAAAATCATTCCTAGTTTCAGCTCCGATCCTCCGTCAGGCTGATGAGACAAAACCGTTCGTAATCAGGACTGACAGTAGTGGCTATGCTCTCGGAGCGGCTTTACTCCAGGGGGAGGGGACTGACGAACGACCCGTAGAGTATGCCAGCCGCCTTTTGACAGCTGCCGAAAAAAACTATAACACGACGGAGCGAGAAGCACTCGCCGTCGTGTGGGCTGTTTCTAAATTTAGAGGATACATCGATGGCGCTGAAGTAGTTGTTAAGTCCGACCATCAACCGCTTAGGTGGCTCATGAATTTGAAATCTCCGAGCGGTCGTTTGGCTAGATGGGCCCTTAGCCTTCAAGAGTATAATTTAAAGATAGAATACACTCCGGGTAGGGCAAATGTAATTGCAGATACGCTTTCACGTCCCGTGTGTACCGCAGAAACCGATATAGATGTATGTCTCGCCGTAATAGACCTTCCGTCACGCAATCCCAAAGAAGTCCGAGAAAGTCAATTGAGAGACTCCGAAGTAAATAAAATCGTCCAGGCGATGGAATCCGATGATCCGTTAAAGGGAAAGGCATGGGCAGATAAAGGGTATATTTTGGCCGACGGAGTGTTATACCGCTACGGTCCCGAGAATGAAGACAATGACGACGCTTGCTTGGTGATACCAGAACATGAGCGCGAGAAGGTGCTGGCTGAGTACCACGACGCTCCCACAGCTGGTCATTTCGGTGTAGATAGAACGCTGCAGCGTATTGCAGGTAAATACTACTGGCCCGGAATGAAAGCGTTCGTCACCCAATACATTAAAAACTGCGCGGCGTGCCAGCGGTACAAGGTGGACACACGAAAACCCGCTGGATTACTACAAGTGCCTGCAATGTCACGCCGATTTGAGGTTCTTGCAGTAGACCTATTTGGACCATTACCAGAGAGTGACTCCGGTAATAAGTGGATCCTCATAGTAGAAGATACTTGTACCAGATGGATTGAGTTATTTGCCCTTCCCGCCGCCACTAGTGAAGAGTGTGCCAGGATCTTGGTGAACGAGGTATTCCTAAGGTACGGCGTGCCTAGAAGACTTCTGAGCGATAATGGCGTTCAATTTGTGAGCGAAGTAATGCAGCAGACCTGCCACGTCATGGGCATAAAACAGTCTCTGACATCGTTATATCACCCTGAGTCGAATCCCGTAGAACGAAAAAACCGCGACCTGAAACCGCAGCTGGCTATTTTGGTAGGTAAAGAACACAACACTTGGGATACTCACCTTGCTGCGATAAGATTCGCAATGAATTCTGCGGTGACCACTAGCACCGGCCACTCACCTGCTTATTTAAGCTTTGGGCGCGAGATTCGCGCACCTGCTGATGTGTTGTCTGACATGCGGACCATCCTTCAAAATGATAATGTTATTTTATCGATTACTCCGTTTCTGAAAACAATATCCGCTGTGTTGTTAGATGCAAGAGACATACATGAAAAGGCCCAGGTGACCCAAAAGAAGTATGCTGATAGCAATCGTCGTCTAGCTCCAAACTATAAAGTAGGGGATCTGGTGTTACTTAAGACACAAGGCTTGAACGACACCAGCAAAGGGCAGTCGCCAAAGTTCATCCCCCGTCGCGATGGACCGTACCGTATACAGGAAGTGGTCGCTGCCACAACCTGCGCTTTGGAACGCATTAGAGATGGGGTTTCAATAGGGAAGTACCACGTCTCGTTGTTAACTCCGTTCGTCGGAGACGTCCAACCGCCTGTGCAGGAGAAACGCACGAGGGGGAGGCCCAAGAAAGACAACCCCATCGCAGTAGACGCAACGACCGAATCAGAACGCAGACGTAAATGCGGACGGCCGCGGCGTTATATTGACAGCCCCTAATTATTTGGTTATTCATTTTATTTTTCTTTATTTTTTTTCTCTTTAATGCAAACACGAACGCGAGGGCGCTTTACCCGTGTTTGAGGGGGAGGATGTAACGGGATAACATAATAACACCCCGCAATGTAATAATAGAACCCTTTGGCGGCGCGCATGCGCTCCCACTCCCCGCGCCCCTGCGCCCGCACATCTTTCGAGACCTTTAAAAAAACTCAAGGACAGTGCCGAGCGACGCGCGATAAGAGCAGGTCGATTGCAAATGAATAATATTCGCGTCCCGGAAACCTTCGTGGCTCTCGCAGTTTGCATACCTACGGCTAATGAAAGGCCGGTGTTTTTGTATGTTACAATTGTAATCGTGATTAGCACAGTAAATGTTGTGAACTGACTACGTAATTTATTTGCAAGATCCTTTAACACGAACCCTCGTGTTATACATGTTTATATTTTGTTTTCTGTCATTATTTTTTAAATTTTTGTTTAGATTCTATTTATAATTAAAGTTAGGTATTAAGATAATCAGTCTTTGTTAAAAAATTAAATTACGTGAAGAGCTTGTTTACTACAATATATAAAAAAAAAAATATTTAGCATTTTACTGAGCAAAACCAGCGAAAGTTTACACAACATTAATAAACTACAATTTGTCACTCTAACATGCAAAATCAATAACAGTTAAAACCTTTACTATATTATATTTACAGTTTTAAAAAGTAACAAACATAGTTCTAACATAGTCATCATCATCATTTGAAGGTGCGCGGAAGTGTAAGAACTAAATACATAATCATGTCAGTCAAAAGACGTCCTCCGCTGATCTTCCCTAAGGATCTCCAAATTAAAGCTTAAAAGCGTCCTCCAACGTGGCTGTAAACAGTTTCGGCAATATAACGTATAAATCTATATACTTATCAACCTTATTTGGAACAGATCCTTTGCGTAATTTTTTAAAACCACATTTTGAGTCATAAAAACAATCATCTTCAAAATGTTTTGAACAAATAACACTTTTACATATAAGGTTTTCCAGATTTCATCTAACCGAGCGTGTCTTATAATTTTAACCCACTTTGCTCTAATATTGACATTAGCGGGGAATCTGAAATATCACTTTAAATAATGAGAATAGTTTTAACACAACACATTTTTATAAAAACTACACCAAAAGACACCAAAGATTTATTAGAACTCATTATTTTCAAAATATTGGCTTTTCGTAAAATTGTATTGTTTTCACGCGTGATTTCTAAATCATAAATAAAATAAGAATTAATGGCAATTTTCGGGTTAATAAAACTAAAATAAAAAATCTACTGGGTCATTACGACTTAAGCATATATTTTTATTAGTTTTAAAAAAAAGGTGTAATATCTTATTTATAACATAAATATTTTGACACTAAATTAATGAATATGTATTTATACATTTTGTTATAAAATTAAACGTTTAATTATTTTGTAAACATTCAATTTTTTTAACCTACTTAATAAACCAGTGAAAGTAGGAAAAAATCAAGCAAAATTTGACAATATTCTATTTGGGCGAGTCCATTTTATTAAAATCGCCCAAATTGTTTACAATTTGAGCAAGTAATAAAACTTCATTATTTAAACAAAATTTGATGCATATGCGCTACTAACACATGAAATGTGATCCTATCTTGTATTTCTATTTTTCCAACTGCATTCAAGCAGGTGGGAACAGCACAAGACGGCATTATTAATTAAAAACTGAAATAATTTTTAAGACATGCGTCACACGGTGGTCACAGATAGACTAGTCTTCCAAATTTCAAACTACTCTCTTTTAGAGTAGTTTGTATGGCTTCATTGTAAGGCGCGTTCGCGGTTTCTGGTTTGTTCTGTATTCTGTGGTAGCAACGAATCGGTCAATTTCGTGCACACTCTAAACAGCGATTATGTTCTTCCAAATAGAAAGACATTATCAGAAAAATATTTACCAGAATGTTAAACAAAGTTCTAAGGCAGAGTACAAATTGATTGAACTTCAAGATCAAATTAATGAACCCAGTATTAAACTAAAACCAGAAGTAGTGACCAGAAGGAATTCTAGTATTTTGATAATGGAAAGGTTGCTAAAAACTAAAATGAGATAAGCTCTCCGCAGTTCTTTCTACTATTACTACTGCTCCAGAAAATTTATCTGCCACTGAATGGGAGCAACTAGAAGATTGCGTAAATATATTAAAGCCCGTCTAGCAACTGACGGATATTCTTTCCGGTGAAAAATACCCTACTTTGTCCTTTGTTATTGTTTACTTTATACATTAACCCATAATCCTAACAGTTATCCTTTAACAAGAAACCCATCTCTGTTACGGGAGCCTTTCTCTTATGAGAAAGGCTCCCGTAACAGAGATGGGTAACGAATTGAAAAACACATTACTCAATCAGATTAGTAAGCGTCTGAGGGTCCTGGAAAATAATAAAACTGCCGATAAAGCTACTATTTCAAACCCTTGGTATAAAAAACCTGCCTTTGGTCTCGAATTAAATGCAGAAAAAGCTTATCAATTAGCGGTACGTATCATAAAATGGGAACTGATATATCTACCATATAATGGTGTCGCTTATTGGCAACTCTGGTTGTCCGATGAAAAAATAGGGATGGCGGAATAAGGTTGTGCAATTCTGCTGCTCACTCTCCGAAATGTATCCTATAAAAACGGATAGGCTAGCTACCTTCTGTCTATGCTCGAGGCTTTTTAGCTTTTTATAAAAAAGATCGTCATTGCCGATGAGCCTCTTGGCCCCCTTTCAATGGACTCAAGCGTCTGGCATCAGGCGGAACCGTCTCATGTATTCACATCAACTTTACCTGTCATTTTTCTTAAAGTTACTGACGAACGAGATAGATTGTCCTCAATTATTAGGTCTAGTAAATTTTAAAATAACTTTCCACTATCCTCACCACATCGAAAAACTTTTTGCGCAAACGCCGTTACAGACGAACATCGGTCAAAATTCTCCAATCCGCCGTCTTTGTAGAATTTACAATCAGCACAGTTCTCACCTGGACATATCGTATTTCTACATTAGAAATCAGAGACTGTTTGTTAACCTGCATCAAGACACAAATTAATTTTAAAGTTATAGATTAGTTACGTTTCGTTACTCGGTACTATATGGCGCACCCGTTACTCAGTATCGATTACCGAATACTTACGGTTTGCACAGCTCTAATATAAATATAAAACGTGGTGATTGTTTATAGGGATGACGATTCTTTCCGAAAAAGATCGATTTTTAAATCGATCTGAATCGTAAGCTGATGAATCGATTCACAAAAAGATCAAGGCCAAAAAGATCGATTTCCAAAATATCGATTTTTTTCCAAGTTGACATTCATAATTTAAATATAAATCCATTTTATGAATAACAAGAAACATACCATAATAAATTATCTCTAACAAGTAAATTTAGTTTTTTTTAGTTCAGGGAATTCGATAAATACAATTATTTATATCAGGTACGAAAAAAGATATTTATTTTCTAAATGTATTTATTTCATGAAAAAGTTTAAATTCCCAATGCTTTAAATCTAAACTTTTTAAAAATAACAGTTTGTCCAGTCTTTTCGGATCCAAGCGGTTCCGCTCATCACTTCCAATGTTGCCGGCAATTGAAAAAAGGCGCTCACAAGGAACAGATCCCACGATACTTATATACAACATGGCTATTAAGTGAATGTGAGCCACATAGCCATCCAGCGAGTTTTTAAGTAATTAACCCCTTAACCGGCAAAACCGCCATATTACGGGTAAATTCAACTAATTGTAAATAATTTTATGGTTTTTACCAAAATAAAAAAATCGAATGCCGATTTGCAAGGATGAAATATCGATTCACCGGATCGATTCAGTACTGCATATCGATTTCAAAAATCGATCTTTTCGACCTGAAAAATCGATTCTTCGATTAATCGATCTCAGATCGCCATCCCTAATTGTTTACTTACATTACATACCTACTCTTTAAGACAATATAAATCCGCGAGGCGCGTGTGAATTATTTTTTGCTGTAGTGAGTAATAGCCAAGCCGTCTTGAAAAATACTATAGAGTTTAAATAAATTAATAAAATTGTAATAGCAAATTATTACAATGGCAGATACAAACGCACGAGAGCAATCTGTTACGAAAGTTCCTATGATTTATGTGTGTGGAGGTAAAAATCTTCTTATCCTATTGTATTTTTAACATATTTTAAATATTCAATTTCCACTAGTTGAAAGTAGAGAAGAATTATTGTAAAACTTCCAGATGTCATTAATTTATCGTACAGAGTCACAAAATTTACCCAATTTTTTTGTGTATCCTTTATCTTACAGATTGCCATAGAGAGAATGAAATCAAACCGAGAGACCCTATTAGATGCAGAGAATGTGGTTACCGTATTATGTACAAGAAGCGAACAAAAAGATGTATCCTTTTCAATTACCTACATACTTACCTACTAAGTTTCCATTTCCACTTACAAAGGCTATGACCATATGGTTTATGATATAGTAATATTATTATGATCATCAACCATGTTTAGTTATTTTAGTATACTTACATTTATTTATATTCAAAAGGGGATTGTTATCATTGGTTGTTTTTAAGCGAAATGCTGTACTTTATTTAACAAGATACTACAAAACAATATTTGTATCTATAAAATGATATGTGACAAATATATTTTGCATTGTGATCCCAGAGATAGCTCTAATTCACAATGTAGAAGCTCATAAGGTAAAGAATTGACCTAACTAGCTTTTATTTCTAAAGAATTGCTTTAAAATTCCCTTCTTAATAGGCCAAGCCAAGTGAATTGAAATCGTGTATATAGTCAGACCTTTATAAATTAAATAATTGACTGTCATGAGAATCATAAGTACCTATTTATTTATGTATTAAAGTTGTGGTGTTAGCTGCCTCAGCTAAACTGGCTAAGGGATCATGTAAGAACACGTCAAAGTATGCATAAAATAAATCACCAGCATAGCCTTGTCTGTCCGTGTTTGTCTTTCGGCTATGTTGCTGCATGGAGGCCACCCCTGGAATGGGTTGTTTTTCCATAATCTCCATATTTAGGGTAAAAGATTAACCCAAAGACTAAAATTCGGAAAAATGCTGCTCATTTTGTGTTCTATGGTCATATATTATATGCTATTCTACTCTGCAGGTTACCACACAAAACAAAATAAATTATTCAATTTGATATTAAATGGATTTCCTTAACATAAATTACAGTGGTTGTTTTTGATGCACGATAACTAATGCTGGAATAATGCGAAAAAAGAAACAATATTATTAAGTTTATTTTTGGTTTGTAATCTAATTTAACACACAATGTAATATATTCTGTGTAAGTTTGATTAAATAAAGCAAACATTACATTAAGTACCATTTATCATCCCATCATTCTTGCCACCCATCCACACACATGCAACTCATACAGTAACAAACTTGGGTAGATTTAATGGGGTGTAATTAATTTATGTTTATGATGTGCTGCACACTCACTGTTTTAATTAAGCGACTTACAAATAAAATGTTTTACCATCAAAAATTATCTCCAGCTTTGAAACCCCTAAATAAATAAATAAATAAATAAATATTTTTTTACATTCACACCAATTAGCCTAGCCCAAAGTAAGCACAGTAAGGCTTGTGTTATGGATACTAGGGTAACGGATAAACATACATATATAATACATAGATATGTAATATTCATATAAATATATATAAATATCCATGACTCAGGTACAAATGCTCGTATTCATCATACAAACATCTGCCCCTACCGGGATTCGAACCCGGACCGTCGGTGCGAAAGGCAGGATCGCTACCGTTGCACCAAACGGTCGTCCTAAAATGTAAAAGCAAACAAAAACATTGGCTTCTATGATCAGATACTCTTAGTGTGTTGTGATTTTCAAGAAGTAAAAAAGTACATGGCTAAATTTAGTAGGGGCTACTGCCTTAGCAATGTATAAACATTGTATTAAGTAATTTTTAAAGTTGCATCGCTCCATATTTGTAATTTGTATGAAAGAAGACTGCAACTAGTCATAAAGTTCTGTATGAAAAAGTTAAACTCCTGCTACATTGTTACATTGCTATATTTGATATGAGACATTGCTATAAATTTCTAGTAGGCGTCTGTATTTTTGTAAAAAAAATTGTTACCGCATAGGCAGAAACTTATAAACCAAGCAAAAAGGATGAATAAAATAGTAAAACAAGTAAGTACCCACTTATACGCCTGAATAGAATTTATCAGCACCTGCCATCATAGCTATTTTTAAATTCCTTTGTAAATCACCAAGTCTCATTTTAAAAGACAAACTAGAAATATTTTTATGTGTGCGAGCGCTCTGACCACTGAGCTATCGAAATGCTGGCAAACGTGTCGAATTTTACAAACGCATTTCAACTTTTACTATGAGCTAGTATCGTTCCACCAATGTTGAACGCTAACTGTC
Organism: Calamotropha paludella; assembly: GCA_927399485.1. Classification (NCBI taxonomy): domain Eukaryota; kingdom Metazoa; phylum Arthropoda; class Insecta; order Lepidoptera; family Crambidae; genus Calamotropha; species Calamotropha paludella. Next base: position 12,962,911 of record OV656804.1, on the reverse strand, counting down.
AGAGCACTCACCCGGATAGCGAAAGGTCACCTTTCGCTGAGGGCTCGGAGGCGTAGTTGTTTTTACTAACCTATTTTATATCTTATAGAAATATTGCATTGTGAATGCAAAAAATTAAATAAAAAACAAATAATTATAGCTGGTTCCATCCTAATCGATTGTTTAATATTTGCAAAAATATTACTTTCGATGTTGAAGGCAGTTAGCGTTCAACATTGGCGGAACCATACTAACTCATAGTAGAAGTTGAAATACGTTTGTAAAATTCGACACATTTGCCAGCATTTCGACGGCTCAGCGGTCAGAGCACTCGCCCGGATAGCGAAAGGTCGTGGGTTCTAATCCCACCTGAGGGCTCGGAGGCGTAATTGTTTTTTACACACGTATTTTATATCTTATAGAAATATTGCATTGTGAATGCAAAAAATCAAATAAAAAACACATCCTTGTTACACTTTATTATCTGACAACTGATATTTACAATTATAGTGATGTCAGGGGTTGGTTTATAATTTAACAGAGATAAAAGTTATAGATACCTAAAATCTTGAAACTATGTTGAACTAGGTTGCAGTCGCTAAGCATGAAGCTACGCTGGCACCATATATTGGAGCAGAGCGTAATACCTAATAATAATAATGTATTTATTTATTCAAGTAACAAGACTCATTTTGTTAGTTATAATTTTACTTATCCTATGTTAGTATCAGTGACAAAGATGAGAAAAAAATAAAATAAAAAATCTGCCCACATCCAGTTCATTTCCGCACAACGCCGGCAGACGTTGTGCATCCATGAGCCATATACCGGCAGTCTAGTCTGCTAGCGATCATTCTCAAGATGTTGTTGGTGCTGCCCCGCACCCTGCGCACCAGAGAGTCGCAGTGTTTCCGCATAGTCGCGTAGAAGCAGTCTACCCGTGCCTCTGCAAACATTCCCGAAGCGTTACAGTATCGGGACAACCCCCACAGCACCCTGAACGCGTTGTTAAATTGTACTCGAAGGGCGCTGCAAGCCGCGCGATTACATTTGGCCCACAGACTACACGTGTAAAAATTTGTACAGTATGCTCTAAAGAGAGTATTTTTAACATTATTGGTGCAACGTGCAAATCTGCGAGCCAACATGTTCGCCCTCACTGACAACGCCCTTCGCTCCCTCTCAACGTCCATGTCGTCCTTGAGGTCGGGAGTTAATATATGACCCAAATATTGAAACTTATGCACCCTTAGTAGCGCGCAATCGTTCAAGATGATTGCAGGCAGTCTAACTGAACGCTTGCTCCTCGCCTCGAAGACCATGACTTGGCTCTTTTTTACATTGTAAGCAAGTCCATGAGCCTTGGCGTACCTCTCACATATAGCCACCAAATTTCTCAAGCCACACACCGATGCACTAAGCAGCACCATGTCATCCGCGTAACTAATATTATTAACGCTGACTCGGTCTATATAACAGCCTGATCTGGCGCTGCTGTATGGGACCCTCTGAGCTTAGGTGGATTTTTGAGTGAAATCAGCCGACCCTAAATTTTTAGAAAATTCATAAAAAAATCATTTCTCATCCGATTTTCATTTTGTTTTCGATAGTAGATAGCAGAGCCCCTAAGGCATCTTTTACATATTTTTAATTGAAAATCCGTCTACAATTTTCTGAAAAATAAGCTTTTTCCCAAATTTTCCTCAAAAATCGACCTAAATTTCGTAGTTTTTCACTTATAACTTTTTTCCATTTCAACCGATTTCTTATTTTATAGTGTCTTTTTGTAGATCTTATTGAACTCTAACTTTAATTTAAATACATTTTCTCTCGATTCTTTATAGTTTCGGAGGAAAAAATTCCTGAAAATAGACCAAAAAGCATCCATTTTCCACCAAAATTCAAAACCTTATTTCTCGAGATCCACTGAAGGTTTTTTTCATTCTGTTTTAATATTTTTATAACCCTTAATACCCTTTCTATAATATTGTTGCACAAAAGCCAAACAACAAAAAAATAACTTTTTATCCCACGACAAACTTTGTCATTTTTGCTTATTTTAATTTATACTTTTAAACCATAGATTTTCGTTATATTCTTCCAATAAAACTTCAAATTTATAGTTTTATTTTAAAGATCTTACTAAAACACAACTTTTATCTTAGTAACTATTTTTCCGATTTTGTTTAGTTTCGGAGAAAATAAGCCCTAAATATCAACCTAAACACACCAAATTTCAACCAAAATAGAAAACCTTATATTCTGAGATCCATAATAGATAATTTCATTTTGTTTAATTCTTTGAGTAGTTCTCTTTTAGTATTACAACATATCTTTGCACCAAATTATTCCACTTATAAATAATTTTTTTATCGATAATCGTACTTTAGTTGTTTTTTACTTAAAAATTCAAAATTTAAAATCATATAAAACTCTGCATATATGAGTTTATAAACCTTCATTTATATCGTTTAAGTTAGTCCTTAGGTTTCTTAATATATTAGTTTAGCACATCTTTGTTATAAATATTATAGTTTTTAAGATAAATTAGTTTGAAAAATATTATTTCCTTAAATTTGTAAAATTAATATTTAAATTTAATATTTTTGTCTTTCGTGTATAATTCCAAATTGTGTCAAATATGGATCCCCAATCACTTAGTGCAAATGATAGAGCTCTTCTTAATTATATTGGCGACCCAGATTCCGATGATTTTGACGAAATAATCAATCCTTGCAACTCATCGTATGTACGTCTGCAATATGACGACTCCTTAACCCAACAATCTCCACGAATCGTACCTATATCACAAACTTTACAAACACCTCAGATAGAATCACCCTCACTCCCTTTACACCAACCTCAAACTTCACAATTATTTCAAAGTGAAACATCTAGTGATATAAATATACCTCCCCCCCAGTCTGGAAACCCCAGGAAAACAAAGGGTAGAGTGGCCGCTCAAATCTTTGCCCCACCTTTGGAGTCGATGTTTCCAGAATGGGAAAACAGCCCTTTAAAAGAGTCTATCGTCAAAATTTACAGTATCCTCGAGGAAGTACCAAGGGTCCTACAAAAGGATCAAAGTGTCACACGGGATAGTCGAACAAAAGCTATCACAAACGTAATAAAGGGAATGGAAACGATCTTCGGTATAATTAAAGAATTAAACTCTGACTCTAATCAAACCCGCGTTCAACCTGACCTTCCCCAAACTGTCACCCAACACCGTTGCTGCATAAATCCTAATACAATCACAGAAGAAGTGAAACAAATCGTCCAACAGACCGTTCGGACAGAACTAGGAAGGATGACTCAAACCCGTCCTCACACCATAACACCAATAACGTCGACAACGTCACCATCTTATGCACAAATGGTTGCCACTCCAAAAAGGCCTTCACAACGCCGCACACCAGACCCCCCAAGACCGGCAATAATCGTTGCCAGCAACAATGAGGGGGCCCCTCGCGAACAAACAGTCAAGGCACTCAAACAGATAATTAACTTCACTGAAACTTGGTACACCGCAGCCAAAGTTGTTAACCTGTCTAAGGGCAAGACCAAGGTCGAGTTCGACAGCAGGTCCAATATGGAAGATGCCCTTAACAGGATTAACAACGCCCCCTCTTTCGGGGTGACAGCGGTGGAGGAGAAAAAGCTAAGACCAATGGTCATAGTCAAAGGCATCACCTCCGACACAAATAAAGATAATTTAATTTCCACCATACTCCTTTATAATCCTGAGATGGAAAACATCACAGAGTCAGACATAAGCCTCAAATTCTTCGGGAAAAATAGAAACCCCAATTTGTACAATGCGGTTTTGTCCGTCTCTCCTCACGTTTGGAGAATTCTAACGGGCATGGGCCGCGTGAAAATTGACTTTCAAAGGGTCCATATCGAAAACTTCTCCCGATTCAAACAGTGCCGCGGCTGCCACGGCTTCGGTCATACTTTGACCCATTGTAGGAGCGAACGGCGCTGCGGCCACTGTGGCAATAACACCCACAATGACGAAACCTGCCCCCTTAAAAATGATGCCCCTGAATGTACCAACTGCGTTACCCACAACAACCGATTTAAAACCTCCCTTGACACAAAACACTTCGCCTTATCTAACAGCTGCCCACGAGTTCGCGCAATGCAGCGTCGTATCGACGCAAAAGTCGACTATGGTTGCGACACTTAGAAAACCGACTTAAGTAAACTTAAATAAAATCTTATACAATACTATTAGGATAATCACTTTACCTATAAATTAGAATACTTCATGTAATCAATTTGTATAGTTCACAATAAGTTAATACTATTATAATAACACCGAAATTCTAACAACAATGTCAGCAATTGTAATAATTGCACCTCAACCTACATTTCTCTTTACTCTCTTTCTTTTCTATCCCTACTGTCGCTCCATCTTTCTCAATTCTTTTTCTTGTTGTTTTTGCTTCAGGGCGAAGAGTATCTCTGGCACGGACCCCTGAATGCAATAACTTAAAAATAACTTATACCTAGAAATTTTAATAAAAACTGAACAGTAAAAATTGAAACAGTTACCCCTGAAAATTAGCAAATAAGATAAAAAAAAAAAAAAGATCTGGCGCTGCTTAGCTCACCTATGAAGTCATTTACATACGTAGGTTGAAGAGCGTTGGCGAGCTTAATCCTCCCTGCCTTACCCCGCACTCCAACCTGTATGGTTGAGAGAAAGACCCGTCCCACCGTATGTTATTGACCTGGTTTCTGTACCAATATTTAAAGATGTTCGAAAGTTCTTTACGTACTTGGGCTTTTTCGAGCTTCTGCCACAACATATCATATGAAACCAGGTCAAACGCTTTAGAGAGGTCGAGAAAGCACGCAATGACTGGTGTTTTCCGCTCCGTATAGTAAGTGACAGTGTGCTTAACAGACAGAATAGCCATTTCCGTCGACAGCCCCGGCCTAAACCCAAACTGGTTATCGTGGTGTGTTATATATTTATTTAGCTGTGTATTCAGCACACTATCAAATACTTTTGCTACAACAGTTGCCAATGAGATAGGCCGATAGTTATTTTTATCCGCTTTATCCCCCGTTTTGTTTTTCACTATTGGTACCACTATAGTATGGATCATATCACTGGGCGTATAACTATGCCCCAAACAAAAGTTGTACAACATATATAGGACTCTAGGTAGATGAGGGCCAGCATACCTAAGATGTTCTATACTGAGTCCGTCGTGACCAGGGGATTTCCCTCTAGACATACATGTTATAATATTAGCTATATCCTTAACAGTAAATTTAATTTTCCTTTCCACTTCGAACTCAGCATCCAACAAAGATTGCGAGGGCCCTAAAGGAGACTTAACATAAAAGTGATCCCTGAACAAATCAGCAATTTTTTCAGGTTCACCTTCTCCATTAACGCATAGGGAAGGCCCGGCTTAGATTGCAACTTGTTCGTGTTCTTCCAAAACGAGCGAAAGTCATTTTTCGAATGATATGAAAAAAAGAAAATTTTTTTTTTGTTTCGATGGGAATTTTTGCGAATTTCAAAATTCAGGCTCCGTCACAATCTGGTCCTAAACCTGTTGCTTCGATTCCACACAAAAAATATTAAAATCGGTTAAGAACTCTGGAAGTTATGGCGTAACAGACACTGCGCCATTGAAGCTGATCCATGGGAGCTTCGCTCCAACTAGGCGATGCAGTCGCTAAGCATAAAGCTACGCTAGCACCATATATTGGAGCAGAGAGTAATACCTAAGTAAAAAAGAAAAAAAAATTGTTTGGATGGGAATTTTTGCGAATTTCAAATTTCGGGCTCCGTCACCATCCCGTTGTATCGATTCCACACAAAAAATATTAAAACGGTTAAGAACACGGGAAGTTATGGCGTAACATAACAGACATTGCGCCAATGAAACTGATCCATGGGAGCTTCGCTCCAATAAAACAACTTTAAGATTTACATATTAGATGTGTTTATTAATCTGCTAATCTTACAATAATATAATCTAAAAAGAAAGCTAGAGTTGACAATAAGTTCTGATGGGGTAGCCAAATACCTGTTTGTCATGTGTGTTGTCCAAATCCACAACCATTACACACTTGTAGTTTAGCAGAATTATTTCAGGTTCCGGAATCGATTCAGGTCCAGGTAGTTTTACCGGATTTATATCATTATTTATCTGTCGTTCATGTCTCATTCAACAGCGATGACATGCATATTTCATATTTTAAAAAAAACCAGCTTAGCATTCAGAGCCTTCATATACCAGATATTAAAAGGCAATACAGAATGTAGTACAGCTGTAAATGCGATCGAACAAATCAATAGCACTACCCAATAGAAGGCTGGATGTTGGTAACGTTGAAATGTGACTCTTAACTGTGTCGTGTTGAGGACTTCTGATAGAATGAAGATAGATAGAAGAAATACACCATTATATGCTCAATAAATGTTTATCACAAGCTCTTGTCAAACTTAGCGCGGGACAAGTACAAGTGGCGTCGGGTGCGGGCGTGGTGCTGGCGGGGCGCGGGCGCGACGTCGCTTGACTCGTGTTGCATACATAATGTATAGAATCTGTGCAGTGCGGGACATACACAAGCAGCGAGGCGCAGGCGGGTTGCGGGAGCCACTCGCGCGCTGCCTGCTCGTCCGCGCCGCGCCACAGTTTGCAGCGGCGCGCCTTATAGAGAGGACGTTCGACGACGTTTAAAATGCGTGACGATATCGACTTTAATATCAAATTTTGCGAGCTAGTAGAAAAACACCCGGAATTTTCCATTGCGTTCCAGTGCGTACACTTTTTTTCTAAATTATGTCTTATTTCAGACATAATGATGTTAAAACAACGCGGTGATATCTTATTCACGTCCTAATTCGATCCAGATAATGTAGAAGATCTTTCATTGCATTGAATTTTTACTTTTTATTAGAATTCCGTACATCAAAAGTAAAAACAAACGGACCCTTATGATAACAAGATCCTTTTTCTGAAAATATCTGGATTTTTTGTTGAAATTAACCACTACTAAAATATGTTCTGCTATACGAGAGTATAGCAGAACAGATGTAAGTTGATGGTACCTAAGGGTCATACTTTTAATTTTTCTTTTGAAATTTATTTTCTCAGAAAATAATATAAAAACATGTATTACATTCTACAAATAACAATATTGCATTATTATAACATTGATGGAACAAGTCATTTATTGTTAATGTTTGTAGTAAACGTTATTATTTTTTTTTTATTAAATATTTGTCCAATGTGTGCACACCTTTAGGATGGTAAAGTCCCTACCTTTGTTTAAAATTTCACGCTAGTGTGTGTACAGAAACCAGGGTTTCCAACTTAGAAGTTTTCCCCCTAAATTTAGGGTGTAAATAAGTGAGATAGGATTTTTGGGGGTGTTATATGTTTAGGGTTATTTTTATGGTTTTTGTGAACCTTCATATTTTTTAATATTTTAATTATCGAGAAAATTAAAGATTTAAAGTATAGGCCCTGGGACAGCCTTAACTAGCTTATCAAATTAATTTTTTACCTAGCGACCTCGGACTTAGTGAAATCTAGTGTACTTAAAATCCAAGTACAGTACTTGGAATTTTCAAACGAAATGGTGGATGAATGATCTTGTACAATATTCAACCCATCTCATAAAATATTAGGCTTATTCAAAGTCAACATGTATGACTTTATAAAATCTGATTCGCCAGAAGAAAATGAAATAATATTTGACGTAATAAATGTAATTTATTTCTATAAATGAAAAATTAACAAAATTATATCATAAAATTTATTTTTAGGGGGATTTCCAAGTAATTAGGGCAAATTTAGGGGTTATTTGAATTTAATTTAGGCTAAATATTTTCAAGAGTTGGTAACACTGACGGATACTAACCACAATTCGCGGACGTGTTTTGCTTATTGTGTCGTATGTGCCAGTTTTTTCGTGTGTACTTTTCTGGATAAGTACTACCTATTTTGTGATTAGTGTGGTGTTTATTTACGGATAATTATGCCTAATTTTATCAGTACAGTAATATCCAATACACGGATATGGTTTTGGCTTATGGAATGGGCGTTGGGAACTCTGGTGAAGCATTGCGTTTGTATCTGGACTATTTCGGACACCGCAATAATAACTATGTGCCCTCCCATGGTAGAATATTGTGAACGTAGTTCAGCGTTTAAGAGATCGTGGCAGTTTTTCCAATCGCAACGTGGATTCCGGTGCTATAGGTGACGTGGACGTTAGGGATTCAATTCTCGCTCATTTTTATGTACATCCTGAGGACAGTGCAAGAAGTGCCGGTCGACTTTTTGAAGTCTACAATGCCACCGTACACAAAATCCTAAAGATGGATGAACAGCCGCGACATCCATTTAAGTTTACAAAGGTGCAAGCATTATTGGTGGAAGATTACGAGCGCTGCATGGACTATGCACGTGCAAGACTGTGTGTGTCCGTACAGGAAAGGAACTTTGAACATTTAATTTAAAGTGTAAGTGTATTTAGTGCTGTCTGGTGATTGAAGTGGAAATCATATTGATCTCTAATGGAGGTGATAACAACGGCACATTAAAAAGGTAGGTTTTAATTTTTTTTTTAGTACAGTCAACAGCATATCATGCAAAGAGCAGGAAGCACTTTGGACTTTGCACCGGCTTTATTTCGTAGGCGTAAGCGCTAATATCGAGTTGCTTTCATTCACCGTGACGTGCTATTGACCGTACATTGTGGAACTCTGATTAAAGATGGTACTCGTACACACTGTCCATTCTCACTCACCTGAGCGAGAATTTATTAAATTATTTTCAAAAAATTAGGCATCTTTGATAAATAAAAATATTAAATACCTACGCGTGTGACGCGGTCAATGAACGCGGTCAGTGAGCGGTGACCCACGCGTTTAAATTTAAGGCGATGCGATCCGTTCTTTTTTATTTCTTATTTTCAAAACTCTGTTATTTATTAGTTAATTGAAAAACTGATACAACAAATCTGTTACTTTTGCGATACATGATAACCCATTAAAGCAGGTGTTCTATTTTCATTTACACCCTGTATATCATATGACCGTATTAACTTTTAGACATTGTCTATTTCACTCTTAGTACGATTGTAGAAGTTTATAATCTCAGGTTTCGGCCTGCTTTCGTGCCAGTAGCCAGGTCAATTTCCATCTGGTGGTGGTCCAATATCCTCGTCTCGCAGATGTTTATCCATGTTGAACCTGAAAAGTGTAAAAACTATTAGCATTGAACGCACAAATATACCATTATCATAAGAAAAAAGAAATAAATACTTACGCAATAAAGTCACAGCGTATGCCTGGTGGGGTCTGTGGGACCCGCGCGCGTTTTATGCACGAATTTCTACCTCACTATTTCGCTGCGGCCTGAAGAAGCGGGCGGAGCACGTTGCGAGTTCAGTAACAGTCAGCTATTGAGTACGGTGAAGCGCGCAATTCAAATTTGAACGAACTATAACAGAACATGCGTTGGTGTGGGTCTGACAGAGCCTACCAGGCATGCCAAGGGTTAAATTTTACGTTCCTAATCTTTTTTCGTTCAAATTCGCAACTATAATAATCATTGTTTTGTATAAATGAAATACTTTCTCGTGTAATCATCTGCTACAACTTCGTGCGTAGCGTGATTGTGACAACAATCTGTTTTTAGTTTTCTCTCTCTATCTCTTCCATCATTACATAACATTATAATTATTCCTTGTGTTTGGCAGAAAAATCGCTTAAAAGCGATTGTAAACAAAATGGCGATCGTAAGCGGTAAGCGCTGTCAAATCGTAAATAGCTATTTTCCTCTAGGATGCAAACTTAGCGGTCACTGGGGAACATAACCTCAATTAAATATATTTTTTATCAAATGCAGTGAAAAGTTTTAAACTATGAATAATATATTGAATAATTTAGTGAATGACAATATTGAAGAAGACGAGTTTACTACTATTATTTGAATGATTGCTCAAACCCACCGGTTAACTTAAGTTTGTAAACAAACTTATCTAAGCAAAATGACGGATTGTGTCAGCGCTACTGAAGTTAGCAAACGTGTCCTTGCCGAAAACTGATAATTTGTTACTCGGCGCTGGAAATCATTCGCAAGCGATTTTTTCTGCCAAACACAAGGATTATTTTATGTTGGTATTCGAAAGTAAACTGATTCACTCGCGTAAGCCTAAATGCGCACCGTGGCAGTCCACAGCGAATTTTCAGTTGTAGTTGTTACGGAGAGTTTGGTGGAGTAAGTGGATACAGGGACATAGAGCTCAGAGGCAAAGCAGGAAATCAAGAGCGAACCCATTCTAAATAATGAAAAAGGTGATTAAGTGCAGAGTTGGCACTCTGGATCAGTAACAACAATCTTTTGCAAACTTTCTTATGTATTGATCATAATTATAACTCGGAACAAGTTGCTTTTGTTACCCTGCCGGTGTTCAGACTGAGATGAATGATTTTCAATGATTTATTTCTCACCAAATTAGATCTACAAATTTTTGTATTTTCAATGCTATCAATAGTAAAAATACTCGAGAAAATAGACAGCACTCACAAGTTATTCTCAGACGGGACTCCAACTCGTAACCTTTGGAGTTCCGGACCACTGCTTTCCCACTTGAGCTACCGAGCATTGACAAACATCCAAAGGTTGCGGGTTCGTGTCCCGTCTGAATATAACTTGTGTCGAGTCGATTTTTTCAAGTATTTTTCTTTTAAAATGTATCATATCGATCCGACTTTTTCAAAGTGGGTGATAACGCCCTTGTGGGCGTTGGAGACCTAGACGGGAGCGTTAAGGAGACCAGAAAAAATGCGGGGTACTGTCGTGGTGTAGGGGCGATGATTGATTTGTAATTTCATTTACATTATATATTAAATTTCACTAAAATATAAACCTTCCAACTACTCAATATCGAATAATCCTTACTAATATTATAAATCGGAAAGTGAGTTTGTTTGTTTGTTTGTTTGTTCCGCTTTCACGCCGTAACTACTGAACCGATTGCTTTGAAATTTTGCAGACGTAAAGATAAAAGTCCGGATTAAATAATAGGGTAATTTTTATCCTGGAAAAAATTGATATTCCCGAGGAAAAACAAAAATATTGTTTGCTTGATGGATGGATTGTAGATGGCGCTGTGAGTCGTTTAAAACAAGGTAAAATATAGCAAACGAATATAAACATGTAAATTTAGAAGCTAAATGATACGATAATGAATCCGCGAAAATGAGGAATTCCCGAGGGATGACGTACAATTTGTTTTATCGTCTAAACTGTTTTTTTTACATCTACTTATATGTTGCCAACGAAAATGAACATGTAAATTTTGAAGCTAAATGATACGAAAATGAATCCTCGAAAATGAGGAATTCTGGAGGGATGACGTACAATTTGTTTTATCGTCTAAATTGTTTTTTTACATCTACTTATCCTGAAATCACTTAAGTCAACGAATTACTAATTGGTATAAGTATTAGTTACGTTATTTAGTTCTTGAGGTATGCGATAGATGGCGCTGGGTGTTTTTTAAAACATGGTAACGATGTGTTTTTTAAAATACATAAGAAGTGGAATGATAGCTTACGCTATTTAGTTCTTGAGGTATGCGATAGATGGCGCTGGGTGTTTTTTAAAACATGGTAACGGTGTGTTTTTAAAATACATAAGAAGTGGAATGATAGCTTACGCTATGTAGTTCTAGAGGTATGCGAAAGATGGCGCTGGGTGTTTTTTATAACGTGGTAACGAAGTGTTTTTTTAAGATACGTAAGAAGTGGAATGAATTATATGAATTTTGTATCTAGCGTTACATCGCGCTTCTTAGATTCCATTCTTCCGTGGGAATGAGAAGTTTTCTTATAGTTGTGCTTTATACCGCAATATAACCGAATTCCACGCGGGCGAAGCCGCGGGCGGAAAGTTAGTTGGTTTATATTTCTACGAGTAGTCAGATTTTCGTAACGTTATTCCACTTTAGAGAGTCACATGAATTTAACATATAAACCCAAAATCGACAGTCCGTTATGTGCTGACAAATTATCGTCTAACTTTACGAGTCATTTCATTACTCATAAAGTTAGAAAAGAGCTTGCCTACTTCCCTATGCCATCGCAATGGCCTATCTGTTCACGATGAAACGATTCGTTTATCTGTATAATAGCACCTATAACGTAAATTAAGTAATTCATAAATGATTAATGTGAAGTTCTGAAAATGGTGTAGTTCAAAACGCATGTTCGCAGATAGCAGGACTTGCTCCTTATAGGTGCGCCAATAGGACGATCGCATTTCTTCCTTTCGTCAAGTGTGTTTTACGAGATTAAGAATAGTTTATTTTAGTTACGTAATAATGTTTAGATTGTAGTATATTTCTCTAGTTAACCTTTATTAATAAAAATATGATGAATGGCCTATTTATTAACCTGAAATACATAGAAACATCCCGCTCGCCTTCCGCTATGCGACTGCAGACGACAGAGGCGAGCGGGGCAGTTTATATATGACCGAGGCGGGAGGCGAGGTAGAATAAAAGAGCGCCCGCGCCGAGAGCGGCGCCACTCGCTTCCCGCTCTCCCTATGATGAATATTGTATGTTATTTTAGTAAGTATAAATAATATTAACTAGAAAATAAGTCGTAGTCATAAGAAAATGTGTAAATAATGACAAAAATAAAGGCGAAAGCACTTGCGGGGGTGAGGTTCGGAGGCCCAAAATGGGTTGCCCCACCTTGGATGGGTCACCCAAAAATATCGAATAAAAGACGGGCTCAAATCAATGCAAAATCACTTCCGACCGAGCTTCCGATCCAGCCTTGAAAACAAGCAAAGAAGAAGAAACCTGAAGCCTCCGAACCTCACTGCAAGCTTAAGAAAATCAGCGACTTTTCCTTGCCGAGGCTACCCTGCTGACGTCACCATCCCTACGGCGCCATCCGACATTACCATCGTCCATCACCACCCAAGTTATACAGTCCACCCTAGTGGGGTCTATGCCCCACATTTTGGTCCTCGTCGAAGCCGGATCACTGAAACAGCAAGATGGTAGTCACCAGAAGTAACCTCGGGAAAGAAGAGTCCACCTCGGAAGAATCTGGCAACACAACAACGACCGGAAGCGGCGAAACCGGCACCACACACGGAAGCGAAGAAACCGGTACTACGTCCGGGAGCGGCGAAACGAGAACCACGTCCGGCACGGGAGCGACCACAACCGCCACGCCCAGCGTGGGGGGCCCGGCCGACACATCGGGGCTTCAAGCCACGCCCGCCGCCAGTACAGCCACCGTCGTGGAACGACATTCCACAGAATTGATGCCGCCGCCGACCGCCCGAGCCGCCAAACCCGCTCGGTCACGCCGATCAGGAGCCCCCAGCAAGAAACTCCTCGCGGAGTTGGGGGCCAGAGAGAGGCTAGCCGAGTTAGAACTGAAGCGGATCCAGGCGGAAACAGAATTGGAGAGAATAAGACAACAAAGAAGAGAAGCAGAAACATCGTCCGAAGAATCGGGAGAAGAAGACGATCTGGCACCACAACGAGTCTCAGATTGGTTCGACAGACAGCCGACGCAAGAGGATCGACTGTCCCCTATGGAGGAGACTGCAAACGCAACGACGGCCCCTCGGAGTACAGCGAGAGAAGTCAACGGAGTCAAGCAAGGACTGGTTGTCTGCGCCCGGGAAAAACGCAGACAACGGGAAAATGATGAAGAAATTCAGTCCAGCAAGAACCCCACGATCGACGTCACTACGCTGTCCGCCGCGTTAGCAGAAGCAATCTACACCAACAAGTCGAAGAGAATGTACGTTACGGAACTGCCATCGTTCAGCGGTCAACCACAAGAATGGCTGCACTTCAGAGCAGCATTCAACGAGTCGGCGGAGAGCTTCTCAGCAAGTGAGAACGTCGCCAGATTAAGAAGAAGTCTAAGCTGCCTTGGAAGCCGTCAGCGCCCTCCTGATCAGTCAGCCACCCCCCGAAGATATAATGAACTCGTTGGAAAGAAGATTTGGTCGACCCGATGCCCTGCTCCTCGGCGAAATGGAGAAGATGAAGACTCTCCCCCGGCTGACCGACAACCCACGCGACCTGTGCGTGTTCGCCAGCCGTGTAGCTAACACTATAGCTACCGTAGAAATACTCAAGCGACCGCAATACCTACACAACCCGGAGATATTGCGACTCATCATAGAAAAAATGACGCCGATCCTACGCAACAAGTGGTACGATCACGCCGCACAAGATGAAGACACGCCCGAACTTAAGAAGATGGCAATGTTCCTCAACAATGAAGCGGACAAGTGCGCCCCCTACGCCCCTCCCGAAGTAAACAATGAAGTCAGAGAGAAAATTATGAAGAAGAAGATCGAGCGCACATACACCGCGACACCCGAAGCCACACCGTTCAAGCCTAGCGAGAAGTCACCGTGCCCGTGCTGCAACGAGAAGCATCAGCTGACGACATGTCCAAGATTCATCAAGGCAGACACGAACGAGCGATGGGAGATAGCGAAGAAGAATCGCATCTGTTTTCGATGCTTATCAAGCAAACACCGCCGCGTCGTGTGCAGAGCGAAGCCCTGCGGTCTCAACGGATGCGTCATGCGACACCACCGGCTGCTTCATCATGAGAGAGCGACACCGACCGCGGCGACAACGCCGCCCGCATCACCGTCGCCGATCAAGCCCGAACAAGTGATCGCCTCAGCGATCGATCAAGTTGCATCGAACACAACCAACACGAGCCGCGCGTACTTGAAGATAGCTCCGGTCACCCTACAGGGCCCAGAAGCCACCGTCAATACCTACGCACTGCTCGACGAGGGAAGCACCGTGACCATCATCGACTCAACGCTCGCAGACACGCTCGGCCTTCAAGGACCCAACGAGCCACTATGGGTACAAGGAGTGAGCGGGACAGAGATAGCGCACAATAGAAGCAAGAAAGTAAACGTCAGCATCGCGGGGAGGCACAACCGAGGCAAACCGCACATCTGCAGCGCGCACACCGTCACAAGTCTGGACTTCCCCACTCAAACGATAAGCGAGCGGGAGGTGCAGAACTGCGCGCATCTAGAGGACATCAAGCACGAGCTTCTATACACTAACGCCGTCATCAAGATACTCATCGGTCAAGACAATTGGGAGCTGATCGTATCACGTGACATACGGGAGGGACGGCGCGACCAACTCGTGGCTTCGAAGACTCAGCTGGGTTGGGTGCTACACGGCTGCCGCTCCTCACACGCGGCCCCCGTAGCCTACTGTTGCACGCATCTAACTCAAACCCGCGAAGCAGATAACATGGAGGAAATGATGAAGAAATACTTCGCGCTTGAATCACTATCGATCGAACCGAGAAAACAGAAAAGCGATCCCGAGCTGCAAGCCCTCAAGATATTAGAAGATAAAAGCCGACGTCTCCCTAACGGTCGGTTCGAAACGGGTCTACTGTGGCGAGAAGAGGGCACCGACATACCGAACAATCGATCGGACGCGCTCAAGCGTCTACACACACTCGAACGAAGACTCGATCGCGACGCCGATCTCAAGAATAAATATGAAGAACGAATCGGCAACCTACTAGCGTCGGGCTACGCCGAACGAGCAGGGACGCCCCCTAGCGACAGAACGTGGTACTTACCTCACTTCGCGGTCTGCAATCCAGAAAAGAAGAAAATAAGAGTCGTACACGACGCCGCCGCTAGATCACACGGACGCAGCCTCAACGACATGCTACTCCCCGGGCCCGACCTATTACAATCTCTACCCGGCGTAATCATGCGGTTTCGGCAGCGAGGCGTCGCCGTGTCGGCGGACATAAAAGAAATGTTTATGCAGATCAAGATCCGTGAAGAAGACAGGGACGCACTCCGTTTCCTGTGGAGGGACAACCGGCGGGAGGGACCCCCGGAGGAGTACCGCATGACCTCCGTCATCTTCGGCGCGTCGTCATCACCATGCACGGCGCTCTACATAAAAAACAGAAACGCAAAGGAACACGCCGCCGAGTATCCACGAGCCGCGCGCGCGATCGAAGCAAACCACTACATGGACGACTACTTGCACAGCTTCGACGACGTAGAAGAGGCAAAACGGATCACCAAAGAAGTCGACCACGTGCACAGGCGAGCCGGCTTCGAGCTACGCGGATGGGCCACCAACGAAAAGGACGCAATCAGCGCCGTCGTCGCACTAACAGAGCGAGAGGGAAACACAGTCGCTATCGGCGGGAGCGAGACGGAAAAAACACTCGGCCTACTATGGGATACAAAAGAAGATTGCATACGATTTCGCCTCAACACCGCTAAGGCGCCGCCCGAAGTACTCGACGACCTGCGACCACCGACGAAGAGAGAAGCGCTCAGCATCATCATGTCCATCTTCGACCCGCTAGGCCTCATCTCACCCGTGACTACGCCGGCGAAACGAATAATGCAAGACACGTGGCGCTACAAGACGGACTGGGACGAGGCCATACCGGAGGAGCTACACGACAGATGGAGCGAGTGGCTACGACGGCTACACGACTTAAGCTACTTTCGCATACCGAGGTGCTACGACGCCGAGCCTGCCGCTTAGGCGGTTCACACACTAGAGACGCGTCCCGCCGCGGTGCGCGTGGCGACAGAAAACGCGCCCCCGCGCAGAGGCGCAGATCTGCCTAACTTAGCGGTGAAATCTGCTTCCCCGCGCAGATTTTCAATACAAGTTGACCCTACTTCTTCACGCCCCGCGCTCCCGCGCAGAAACTGCGCGCGGGGCGTTTTCCCGCGCGTTCTCGCGTCGGCAGTGTGTTGTCATAGGCGTGTTTTCTATATTAATTGAGATTCTTGCATACAATAATAAAATCTGCGGCCACGCGCTACGCGACGGGGCACGGTGCAGTGTGTTAACCGCCTTACTACGAGCTGCACACATTCGTAGACGCCAGCGAAGAAGCTTACGCCGCCGCAACCTACTGGCGGATAACGCGGAGCGACGGCAGCATCAAGGTCACCCTAGCAGCAGCGAAGAGCCGCGTCACGCCCACGAAACCCATCTCCATACCCAGGTTGGAGCTCCAAGCAGCCGTCCTAGGAGTTCGATTAGCAAGATCGACCGCAGAAGAGCACGAGTATGAAATAACTCGCAAGACATACTGGAGCGACTCACGCACCGCGCTAGCATGGATACGCGCCGAACCACGCACATTCAAAACATTCGTCGCTCACCGAATCGCCGAAATAGAAGATTTAAGTAAGAAAAACGAGTGGCGGTGGCTGCCGTCAATCGACAACGTAGCCGACGACGCAACCAGAGCGACACCCGCCGACTTCGACCCGCACCACCGATGGTACCACGGCCCCCGGTTCCTGTATCAACCCGAAACAACCTGGCCCGTGGAGAGTAAAATAGCGAGCGAAGCGACCGGTGAAGAAAAAGAAAAGTGCAACACACTACAACCGCGCTCCGAACACAGTCATCTACCGAAAATAGAACGATTCTCTAAGGGCCCTTTTCCTGTCATGCGTTTTTTCGTCCGCACGCGGATCTGGTCCGCATGCGGGTGATAGCACGCTACTGGCCACACGCAGGACAAAGATTTACCGTTTCGCTGCAGTCTCGTGCGTGTCGCCAGTGAGTACACTCGTGTCCAAAAATGAACGTTAAAAAGTGATTACCGCTTATATCATTTAAAAAAAAACAAATATAAAAAACAATTCAGAGTAGATCCATATCTTGAAACCAGACAATTTACTGGTATGTTTAATGTAAATTATCAATATATATATATATATATAGGCAAATTTCTAGCCAAGCAGCTGCTCCGGCGCACAGCCCGCGTGCGTTCTACTCGGACGCGGGCGGCGTTCTTCTACTCTCAGTGTTGTTTTTACTGTGACGCGGAACGCACGCATGGTTATAGACGCCAACAAAAATGAAAATTGATATGGAGAGAGTGATAGTTGAAGTGCACTTTCGTCCTGCATTGTGGGATAAGCAAAATGCTTTGTATAAAAATCGCTATGCAGGAGCAGCTGCTTGGCTAGAAATTTGCCTATATATATATTGATAATTTACATTAAACATACCAGTAAATTGTCTGGTTTCAAGATATGGATCTACTCTGAATTGTTTTTTATATTTGTTTTTTTTAAATGATATAAGCGGTAATCACTTTTTAACGTTCATTTTTGGACACGAGTGTACTCACTGGCGACACGCACGAGACTGCAGCGAAACGGTAAATCTTTGTCCTGCGTGTGGCCAGTAGCGTGCTATCACCCGCACGCGGACCAGATCCGCGTGCGGACGAAAAAACGCATGACAGGAAAAGGGCCCTGAGAGTAGAAGAACGCCGCCCGCGTCCGAGTAGAACGCACGCGGGCTGCGCGCCCGCAGCCGATCCGCGTACCGCTCGCGGGCTGCCCGCATGATAGTAAAAACATGTATGAAATGATAGATTGCGGGCGGCACGCATGCGGACCAGATCCGCGTACGGATGGAAAAACGCATGACAGGAAAAGGGCCTTAAGTGGACACGTCTCTTGCGAGCGACCGCGCGAGTGCTACAGTTCATTGACCTCTGTCTTCCAAAGAAGCAAACAGTGGCAGCAACACGCAGAAAACGAACAAGAGCCGCTGAAACACAAGACGCAGTTTGGAAAAAATCGAACCCGAGACCCCGCAAGCCCGACGATTTAACCACTCCACCTGCGCGTCACAACGACTTCATATTGTTAGAAGCGCGATATTTACTCGCAGCGGAGAAATCGTGGATACGCGCCGTTCAAGAAGACAGCTATAGTAAAGAAATAGAACGCCTACGACGCAAGCAAGAACCCGACAGGAGTTCGACTTATATATCGACGAAGACGATATAATACGACTTCGCAGCAGAATAGCGGAGGCCAGCGACGTCGAGGAAGAAACCGTCCGCCCGGCGGTACTGCACGGAAAACACAGCTATACGAAGTTATATATAGCCCATATACACGAAAAGCTACACCACGGCGGCACGGAAATAGTAGTAAATGAGTTACGTCAACGCTTGTACATAATGAAGATAAGACCTACGGTTAAAGGAGTCATCGTTCGCTGCGCCACCTGCCGACTGAAAAAGGCGAAGCCCGCCGCGCCCTCTACCGGAGATCTGCCTGCGGCGCGCCTCGCTCACCACGCACGCCCGTTCACCTACACAGGAGTGGACTATTTCGGCCCACTAGAAGTCACGGTGGGACGACACAGAGAAAAAAGGTACGTCGCGCTCTTCACGTGTATGACGTCACGCGCGGTACATCTCGCGTTAGCCGCATCGCTCAGCACCGACTCTGCAATCGCCGCCCTTCGCCGTTTCATAGCGAGGCGAGGCTGTCCGACGGAGCTGTGGAGTGACAACGGCACCGCATTCAGAGGCGCCGACCGGGAGCTCTCCGCGGCGATCAAGAAGGCCGCCGCTGCACGACACATCAACTGGCGTTTCCTGCCCCCGGCCGCTCCTTTCATGGCCGGGGCATGGGAGCGTATGGTGCGCACCGTCAAGGAAGCCCTGCGCGCCACTCTGCACGAACAGCGCCCCAGCGACGAGACCCTGCAGACACTGCTCGCCGAAGCCGAAGCGACCGTGAACTCCCGTCCACTCACCCACGTGGCGGTGGGCCCGGACGACCCACCTGCGCTCACACCCAACATGATCCTGATTGGGCCCGACTGTCATACTCCGGCCCCCGGCGCCTTCAACGAGTCCGACCTAACTGCGCGTCATCAGTGGAGACGCGCCCAACAGCTCGCCGACACCTTCTGGCGCCGCTGGGTGCGAGAGTATCTACCGCTACTGCAAAACCGGCGGGAGCCCTCCAACGTCGGCACCCCTCCTGTCATCGGCGACGTGGTCATCATATGCGACTCGAACCTGCCTCGCAACACCTGGCCGCGCGGACGAGTTACGAAGACCTACTCCGGCAAGGACGGAGTTGTTCGAGTTGTGGACGTCACCACCAGCAAGGGACACGTTCTGCGAAGGCCCACCAAGAAGATCGTCGTTCTACCAGTAAGATCGCAAGGCGACGGCGGGAGAAATGTTCACGACGAAACGATTCGTTTATCTGTATAATAGCACCTATAACGTAAATTAAGTAATTCATAAATGATTAATGTGAAGTTCTGAAAATGGTGTAGTTCAAAACGCATGTTCGCAGATAGCAGGACTTGCTCCTTATAGGTGCGCCAATAGGACGATCGCATTTCTTCCTTTCGTCAAGTGTGTTTTACGAGATTAAGAATAGTTTATTTTAGTTACGTAATAATGTTTAGATTGTAGTATATTTCTCTAGTTAACCTTTATTAATAAAAATATGATGAATGGCCTATTTATTAACCTGAAATACATAGAAACATCCCGCTCGCCTTCCGCTATGCGACTGCAGACGACAGAGGCGAGCGGGGCAGTTTATATATGACCGAGGCGGGAGGCGAGGTAGAATAAAAGAGCGCCCGCGCCGAGAGCGGCGCCACTCGCTTCCCGCTCTCCCTATGATGAATATTGTATGTTATTTTAGTAAGTATAAATAATATTAACTAGAAAATAAGTCGTAGTCATAAGAAAATGTGTAAATAATGACAAAAATAAAGGCGAAAGCACTTGCGGGGGTGAGGTTCGGAGGCCCAAAATGGGTTGCCCCACCTTGGATGGGTCACCCAAAAATATCGAATAAAAGACGGGCTCAAATCAATGCAAAATCACTTCCGACCGAGCTTCCGATCCAGCCTTGAAAACAAGCAAAGAAGAAGAAACCTGAAGCCTCCGAACCTCACTGCAAGCTTAAGAAAATCAGCGACTTTTCCTTGCCGAGGCTACCCTGCTGACGTCACCATCCCTACGGCGCCATCCGACATTACCATCGTCCATCACCACCCAAGTTATACAGTCCACCCTAGTGGGGTCTATGCCCCACATTTTGGTCCTCGTCGAAGCCGGATCACTGAAACAGCAAGATGGTAGTCACCAGAAGTAACCTCGGGAAAGAAGAGTCCACCTCGGAAGAATCTGGCAACACAACAACGACCGGAAGCGGCGAAACCGGCACCACACACGGAAGCGAAGAAACCGGTACTACGTCCGGGAGCGGCGAAACGAGAACCACGTCCGGCACGGGAGCGACCACAACCGCCACGCCCAGCGTGGGGGGCCCGGCCGACACATCGGGGCTTCAAGCCACGCCCGCCGCCAGTACAGCCACCGTCGTGGAACGACATTCCACAGAATTGATGCCGCCGCCGACCGCCCGAGCCGCCAAACCCGCTCGGTCACGCCGATCAGGAGCCCCCAGCAAGAAACTCCTCGCGGAGTTGGGGGCCAGAGAGAGGCTAGCCGAGTTAGAACTGAAGCGGATCCAGGCGGAAACAGAATTGGAGAGAATAAGACAACAAAGAAGAGAAGCAGAAACATCGTCCGAAGAATCGGGAGAAGAAGACGATCTGGCACCACAACGAGTCTCAGATTGGTTCGACAGACAGCCGACGCAAGAGGATCGACTGTCCCCTATGGAGGAGACTGCAAACGCAACGACGGCCCCTCGGAGTACAGCGAGAGAAGTCAACGGAGTCAAGCAAGGACTGGTTGTCTGCGCCCGGGAAAAACGCAGACAACGGGAAAATGATGAAGAAATTCAGTCCAGCAAGAACCCCACGATCGACGTCACTACGCTGTCCGCCGCGTTAGCAGAAGCAATCTACACCAACAAGTCGAAGAGAATGTACGTTACGGAACTGCCATCGTTCAGCGGTCAACCACAAGAATGGCTGCACTTCAGAGCAGCATTCAACGAGTCGGCGGAGAGCTTCTCAGCAAGTGAGAACGTCGCCAGATTAAGAAGAAGTCTAAGCTGCCTTGGAAGCCGTCAGCGCCCTCCTGATCAGTCAGCCACCCCCCGAAGATATAATGAACTCGTTGGAAAGAAGATTTGGTCGACCCGATGCCCTGCTCCTCGGCGAAATGGAGAAGATGAAGACTCTCCCCCGGCTGACCGACAACCCACGCGACCTGTGCGTGTTCGCCAGCCGTGTAGCTAACACTATAGCTACCGTAGAAATACTCAAGCGACCGCAATACCTACACAACCCGGAGATATTGCGACTCATCATAGAAAAAATGACGCCGATCCTACGCAACAAGTGGTACGATCACGCCGCACAAGATGAAGACACGCCCGAACTTAAGAAGATGGCAATGTTCCTCAACAATGAAGCGGACAAGTGCGCCCCCTACGCCCCTCCCGAAGTAAACAATGAAGTCAGAGAGAAAATTATGAAGAAGAAGATCGAGCGCACATACACCGCGACACCCGAAGCCACACCGTTCAAGCCTAGCGAGAAGTCACCGTGCCCGTGCTGCAACGAGAAGCATCAGCTGACGACATGTCCAAGATTCATCAAGGCAGACACGAACGAGCGATGGGAGATAGCGAAGAAGAATCGCATCTGTTTTCGATGCTTATCAAGCAAACACCGCCGCGTCGTGTGCAGAGCGAAGCCCTGCGGTCTCAACGGATGCGTCATGCGACACCACCGGCTGCTTCATCATGAGAGAGCGACACCGACCGCGGCGACAACGCCGCCCGCATCACCGTCGCCGATCAAGCCCGAACAAGTGATCGCCTCAGCGATCGATCAAGTTGCATCGAACACAACCAACACGAGCCGCGCGTACTTGAAGATAGCTCCGGTCACCCTACAGGGCCCAGAAGCCACCGTCAATACCTACGCACTGCTCGACGAGGGAAGCACCGTGACCATCATCGACTCAACGCTCGCAGACACGCTCGGCCTTCAAGGACCCAACGAGCCACTATGGGTACAAGGAGTGAGCGGGACAGAGATAGCGCACAATAGAAGCAAGAAAGTAAACGTCAGCATCGCGGGGAGGCACAACCGAGGCAAACCGCACATCTGCAGCGCGCACACCGTCACAAGTCTGGACTTCCCCACTCAAACGATAAGCGAGCGGGAGGTGCAGAACTGCGCGCATCTAGAGGACATCAAGCACGAGCTTCTATACACTAACGCCGTCATCAAGATACTCATCGGTCAAGACAATTGGGAGCTGATCGTATCACGTGACATACGGGAGGGACGGCGCGACCAACTCGTGGCTTCGAAGACTCAGCTGGGTTGGGTGCTACACGGCTGCCGCTCCTCACACGCGGCCCCCGTAGCCTACTGTTGCACGCATCTAACTCAAACCCGCGAAGCAGATAACATGGAGGAAATGATGAAGAAATACTTCGCGCTTGAATCACTATCGATCGAACCGAGAAAACAGAAAAGCGATCCCGAGCTGCAAGCCCTCAAGATATTAGAAGATAAAAGCCGACGTCTCCCTAACGGTCGGTTCGAAACGGGTCTACTGTGGCGAGAAGAGGGCACCGACATACCGAACAATCGATCGGACGCGCTCAAGCGTCTACACACACTCGAACGAAGACTCGATCGCGACGCCGATCTCAAGAATAAATATGAAGAACGAATCGGCAACCTACTAGCGTCGGGCTACGCCGAACGAGCAGGGACGCCCCCTAGCGACAGAACGTGGTACTTACCTCACTTCGCGGTCTGCAATCCAGAAAAGAAGAAAATAAGAGTCGTACACGACGCCGCCGCTAGATCACACGGACGCAGCCTCAACGACATGCTACTCCCCGGGCCCGACCTATTACAATCTCTACCCGGCGTAATCATGCGGTTTCGGCAGCGAGGCGTCGCCGTGTCGGCGGACATAAAAGAAATGTTTATGCAGATCAAGATCCGTGAAGAAGACAGGGACGCACTCCGTTTCCTGTGGAGGGACAACCGGCGGGAGGGACCCCCGGAGGAGTACCGCATGACCTCCGTCATCTTCGGCGCGTCGTCATCACCATGCACGGCGCTCTACATAAAAAACAGAAACGCAAAGGAACACGCCGCCGAGTATCCACGAGCCGCGCGCGCGATCGAAGCAAACCACTACATGGACGACTACTTGCACAGCTTCGACGACGTAGAAGAGGCAAAACGGATCACCAAAGAAGTCGACCACGTGCACAGGCGAGCCGGCTTCGAGCTACGCGGATGGGCCACCAACGAAAAGGACGCAATCAGCGCCGTCGTCGCACTAACAGAGCGAGAGGGAAACACAGTCGCTATCGGCGGGAGCGAGACGGAAAAAACACTCGGCCTACTATGGGATACAAAAGAAGATTGCATACGATTTCGCCTCAACACCGCTAAGGCGCCGCCCGAAGTACTCGACGACCTGCGACCACCGACGAAGAGAGAAGCGCTCAGCATCATCATGTCCATCTTCGACCCGCTAGGCCTCATCTCACCCGTGACTACGCCGGCGAAACGAATAATGCAAGACACGTGGCGCTACAAGACGGACTGGGACGAGGCCATACCGGAGGAGCTACACGACAGATGGAGCGAGTGGCTACGACGGCTACACGACTTAAGCTACTTTCGCATACCGAGGTGCTACGACGCCGAGCCTGCCGCTTAGGCGGTTCACACACTAGAGACGCGTCCCGCCGCGGTGCGCGTGGCGACAGAAAACGCGCCCCCGCGCAGAGGCGCAGATCTGCCTAACTTAGCGGTGAAATCTGCTTCCCCGCGCAGATTTTCAATACAAGTTGACCCTACTTCTTCACGCCCCGCGCTCCCGCGCAGAAACTGCGCGCGGGGCGTTTTCCCGCGCGTTCTCGCGTCGGCAGTGTGTTGTCATAGGCGTGTTTTCTATATTAATTGAGATTCTTGCATACAATAATAAAATCTGCGGCCACGCGCTACGCGACGGGGCACGGTGCAGTGTGTTAACCGCCTTACTACGAGCTGCACACATTCGTAGACGCCAGCGAAGAAGCTTACGCCGCCGCAACCTACTGGCGGATAACGCGGAGCGACGGCAGCATCAAGGTCACCCTAGCAGCAGCGAAGAGCCGCGTCACGCCCACGAAACCCATCTCCATACCCAGGTTGGAGCTCCAAGCAGCCGTCCTAGGAGTTCGATTAGCAAGATCGACCGCAGAAGAGCACGAGTATGAAATAACTCGCAAGACATACTGGAGCGACTCACGCACCGCGCTAGCATGGATACGCGCCGAACCACGCACATTCAAAACATTCGTCGCTCACCGAATCGCCGAAATAGAAGATTTAAGTAAGAAAAACGAGTGGCGGTGGCTGCCGTCAATCGACAACGTAGCCGACGACGCAACCAGAGCGACACCCGCCGACTTCGACCCGCACCACCGATGGTACCACGGCCCCCGGTTCCTGTATCAACCCGAAACAACCTGGCCCGTGGAGAGTAAAATAGCGAGCGAAGCGACCGGTGAAGAAAAAGAAAAGTGCAACACACTACAACCGCGCTCCGAACACAGTCATCTACCGAAAATAGAACGATTCTCTAAGGGCCCTTTTCCTGTCATGCGTTTTTTCGTCCGCACGCGGATCTGGTCCGCATGCGGGTGATAGCACGCTACTGGCCACACGCAGGACAAAGATTTACCGTTTCGCTGCAGTCTCGTGCGTGTCGCCAGTGAGTACACTCGTGTCCAAAAATGAACGTTAAAAAGTGATTACCGCTTATATCATTTAAAAAAAAACAAATATAAAAAACAATTCAGAGTAGATCCATATCTTGAAACCAGACAATTTACTGGTATGTTTAATGTAAATTATCAATATATATATATATATATAGGCAAATTTCTAGCCAAGCAGCTGCTCCGGCGCACAGCCCGCGTGCGTTCTACTCGGACGCGGGCGGCGTTCTTCTACTCTCAGTGTTGTTTTTACTGTGACGCGGAACGCACGCATGGTTATAGACGCCAACAAAAATGAAAATTGATATGGAGAGAGTGATAGTTGAAGTGCACTTTCGTCCTGCATTGTGGGATAAGCAAAATGCTTTGTATAAAAATCGCTATGCAGGAGCAGCTGCTTGGCTAGAAATTTGCCTATATATATATTGATAATTTACATTAAACATACCAGTAAATTGTCTGGTTTCAAGATATGGATCTACTCTGAATTGTTTTTTATATTTGTTTTTTTTAAATGATATAAGCGGTAATCACTTTTTAACGTTCATTTTTGGACACGAGTGTACTCACTGGCGACACGCACGAGACTGCAGCGAAACGGTAAATCTTTGTCCTGCGTGTGGCCAGTAGCGTGCTATCACCCGCACGCGGACCAGATCCGCGTGCGGACGAAAAAACGCATGACAGGAAAAGGGCCCTGAGAGTAGAAGAACGCCGCCCGCGTCCGAGTAGAACGCACGCGGGCTGCGCGCCCGCAGCCGATCCGCGTACCGCTCGCGGGCTGCCCGCATGATAGTAAAAACATGTATGAAATGATAGATTGCGGGCGGCACGCATGCGGACCAGATCCGCGTACGGATGGAAAAACGCATGACAGGAAAAGGGCCTTAAGTGGACACGTCTCTTGCGAGCGACCGCGCGAGTGCTACAGTTCATTGACCTCTGTCTTCCAAAGAAGCAAACAGTGGCAGCAACACGCAGAAAACGAACAAGAGCCGCTGAAACACAAGACGCAGTTTGGAAAAAATCGAACCCGAGACCCCGCAAGCCCGACGATTTAACCACTCCACCTGCGCGTCACAACGACTTCATATTGTTAGAAGCGCGATATTTACTCGCAGCGGAGAAATCGTGGATACGCGCCGTTCAAGAAGACAGCTATAGTAAAGAAATAGAACGCCTACGACGCAAGCAAGAACCCGACAGGAGTTCGACTTATATATCGACGAAGACGATATAATACGACTTCGCAGCAGAATAGCGGAGGCCAGCGACGTCGAGGAAGAAACCGTCCGCCCGGCGGTACTGCACGGAAAACACAGCTATACGAAGTTATATATAGCCCATATACACGAAAAGCTACACCACGGCGGCACGGAAATAGTAGTAAATGAGTTACGTCAACGCTTGTACATAATGAAGATAAGACCTACGGTTAAAGGAGTCATCGTTCGCTGCGCCACCTGCCGACTGAAAAAGGCGAAGCCCGCCGCGCCCTCTACCGGAGATCTGCCTGCGGCGCGCCTCGCTCACCACGCACGCCCGTTCACCTACACAGGAGTGGACTATTTCGGCCCACTAGAAGTCACGGTGGGACGACACAGAGAAAAAAGGTACGTCGCGCTCTTCACGTGTATGACGTCACGCGCGGTACATCTCGCGTTAGCCGCATCGCTCAGCACCGACTCTGCAATCGCCGCCCTTCGCCGTTTCATAGCGAGGCGAGGCTGTCCGACGGAGCTGTGGAGTGACAACGGCACCGCATTCAGAGGCGCCGACCGGGAGCTCTCCGCGGCGATCAAGAAGGCCGCCGCTGCACGACACATCAACTGGCGTTTCCTGCCCCCGGCCGCTCCTTTCATGGCCGGGGCATGGGAGCGTATGGTGCGCACCGTCAAGGAAGCCCTGCGCGCCACTCTGCACGAACAGCGCCCCAGCGACGAGACCCTGCAGACACTGCTCGCCGAAGCCGAAGCGACCGTGAACTCCCGTCCACTCACCCACGTGGCGGTGGGCCCGGACGACCCACCTGCGCTCACACCCAACATGATCCTGATTGGGCCCGACTGTCATACTCCGGCCCCCGGCGCCTTCAACGAGTCCGACCTAACTGCGCGTCATCAGTGGAGACGCGCCCAACAGCTCGCCGACACCTTCTGGCGCCGCTGGGTGCGAGAGTATCTACCGCTACTGCAAAACCGGCGGGAGCCCTCCAACGTCGGCACCCCTCCTGTCATCGGCGACGTGGTCATCATATGCGACTCGAACCTGCCTCGCAACACCTGGCCGCGCGGACGAGTTACGAAGACCTACTCCGGCAAGGACGGAGTTGTTCGAGTTGTGGACGTCACCACCAGCAAGGGACACGTTCTGCGAAGGCCCACCAAGAAGATCGTCGTTCTACCAGTAAGATCGCAAGGCGACGGCGGGAGAAATGTTCACGACGAAACGATTCGTTTATCTGTATAATAGCACCTATAACGTAAATTAAGTAATTCATAAATGATTAATGTGAAGTTCTGAAAATGGTGTAGTTCAAAACGCATGTTCGCAGATAGCAGGACTTGCTCCTTATAGGTGCGCCAATAGGACGATCGCATTTCTTCCTTTCGTCAAGTGTGTTTTACGAGATTAAGAATAGTTTATTTTAGTTACGTAATAATGTTTAGATTGTAGTATATTTCTCTAGTTAACCTTTATTAATAAAAATATGATGAATGGCCTATTTATTAACCTGAAATACATAGAAACATCCCGCTCGCCTTCCGCTATGCGACTGCAGACGACAGAGGCGAGCGGGGCAGTTTATATATGACCGAGGCGGGAGGCGAGGTAGAATAAAAGAGCGCCCGCGCCGAGAGCGGCGCCACTCGCTTCCCGCTCTCCCTATGATGAATATTGTATGTTATTTTAGTAAGTATAAATAATATTAACTAGAAAATAAGTCGTAGTCATAAGAAAATGTGTAAATAATGACAAAAATAAAGGCGAAAGCACTTGCGGGGGTGAGGTTCGGAGGCCCAAAATGGGTTGCCCCACCTTGGATGGGTCACCCAAAAATATCGAATAAAAGACGGGCTCAAATCTCTTCGTAGTGATGCTATCACCCACACTCCACCGCTAGCCCGCCCCGATGGCACTCGAGCCTTCGAGGACGACGAAAAAGCCGAATGTTTCGCGGACAGCATTGCTTCTCAATGCTCGCCCAGCACCCAAACGACCGACCCGGATCACATCCGGACGGTAGAGGAAGAGGTCCGAAGCAGGACCTCCCTCCCGCTTTCCCCAGATGAACCTCCGATCACCACTTCGGTGGACGAGGTCCAATCCCTTATAAGGGGCCTTAAGCCCCGTAAAGCACCGGGCGCCGACGGTATTTCTAATAAGGCGCTCAAACACTTCCCCGAAAAGGCTCTCCTTTTACTCTCAGTTATTATCAACGCTTGTTTCGATCTGTGCTACTTTCCAGCCGCCTGGAAAGAGGCAATCGTTATAGGCATACCCAAGCCCGGTAAGGCTCTAGACCAACCGGCAAATCATCGCCCCATAAGCCTCCTAAAAACTATGGGTAAAATTTTCGAAAAGATAATACTTTCACGCATGAAAGCACATCTTTTCGAAAATGATCTAATAATTCCCCACCAATTCGGCTTTCGCGCAAAACACAGCTGCCCGCAGCAAGTCCACCGAATTGTTGAGTACATACTCAGCGGTTTTATTCCTCGTAAACAAAAAACCGTAGCTGTGTTCTTTGACGTCGCCAAAGCTTTCGATAAAGTTTGGCACGACGGTCTCATTCACAAACTATACGAGTTAGATACGCCTGACCGGTTAGTAAAACTCCTAAACTCCTTCATTCGCGATCGCGCTTTCCGCTTCCGCTATGAAGGCACCCTCTCGTCCCCGCGACCGCTCCGAGCGGGCGTGCCGCAGGGGTCGGCCCTCTCGCCGCTGCTCTACAGTGTCTATACTAATGACATACCAGTGCCAACTAACGGCACAGAGTTAGCGTTATTCGCCGATGACACCGCCCTTTATCTTAAAGGGTCGTCACATAAGGCAATACTAGGGAGACTTCAATGCTCTATCTCACAACTTGGCGACTGGTTTCGCAAGTGGAGAATAGACGTCAACCCCGACAAAAGCGTGGCTGTCGGCTTTGACGTAAAACGTAGGTCCCGCGTGGTCCCAGAAGGGACCCGACCCTTAAGGTTACAAGGTGCCCCGATACCGTGGCACCGCTCCACCAAATACTTAGGAGTTACTCTCGACAAAGGCCTCACGTTTGGCCCGCATGTCCACAGAGTAACTAAACGCGCTCGCTTCTATTTAAGCCGTCTTAACTGTATGTTAGGTCGGAAGAGCAAAATGTCCGTTAGGAATAAACTAACTCTTTATAAGGTTTGCATACGACCCGTAATGACGTACGCGGCGCCGGTATTCGCGCACACTAATTCAAATAAAATTAAAGCGATCCAGACGGTCCAAAATCTCTTCTGTCGTAGGGCAACCGACGCACCCTGGTACGTCCGCAACGCGGACCTACACAGGGACCTGTCCCTTCCCACGATACAATCCCATTTTAAGCAATGCTCCGAGCGGTTTTTCAAAGCCGCGGAGGAGCATACTAGTCCACTCATCAGCGGGGCCGCGGCTTACGAGCCACCCTGCCCGTCCACTCATTACTATCGCAGACCCAAACACGTACTGACAGACGCCCCTGACGCACTAACGCTCGCTGTGGAAAGCCTCTCTACGGCTCACACGAACGCTAGTACTTAGGTCCCAACTTAGCTAGCTTAGTTTAGACTATAATAAGGAGCGGCATTATGCAGCTCGATTCCTTTTACACGGTCTCCACCCACTCGGGGTGGGGGACGCTTTCTCGCGCATGCGCTAGTTTGTAACTAGTGCGGCGCTGCGCCGCCGGAGCCTCGCCGAGGCGGTCGCTAGGATGAAACCTTTTACAGCCTCTCCGGCTAAAGGTACTTGCTTACTACCTAGGTAGGGCGTGGTTTTAGTCAGTCTAGCCTGACATAACACCTTAGATGTGCAGCTAGCCATAGAAGGGTTTCCACGTTAAAACAAAAAAAAAAAAAAAAAACAATGCAAAATCACTTCCGACCGAGCTTCCGATCCAGCCTTGAAAACAAGCAAAGAAGAAGAAACCTGAAGCCTCCGAACCTCACTGCAAGCTTAAGAAAATCAGCGACTTTTCCTTGCCGAGGCTACCCTGCTGACGTCACCATCCCTACGGCGCCATCCGACATTACCATCGTCCATCACCACCCAAGTTATACAGTCCACCCTAGTGGGGTCTATGCCCCACACTATCCATTGCGACGATAATACTAGGTCTGCAATACATGCTGCTGTTTGCAGTACTGAGCAAAGCAATTAGATTTTTGAAGGGTGATTATTCCCCGATGGTATGTCCGATTGCAAAACTTTTTTTTTCACATTAGTCACGACCACAATGTGAGTTTTGGCGCCAAATTTCATCAATGTAGTCTCAGCGGTTTGGCTGTGATCAGCTTTTGAATTTGTCTTTCGGTAATTATTCCTCCATGGTATGTCAGATTTCAAAACTTTTTTTGCACTTTAGTCACGACCACGATGTGAGTTTTGGCGCCAAATTTCATCAATGTAGTATCAGCGGTTTGGCTGTGATCAGCTTTTGAATTATTCTTTCGTTGATTATTCCTCCATGGTAAAGTCTATATTTTTTTTACATAGCCTATGTCCGTCAGGTTATAATCATGTATGTTCATGCCAAAATTCGTTCGAATCGGTTGAACCGTTAAGTAGCAGGAGGGAGACAAGCGAAATTTGTGAGTTGCCTAAAAGAGAGCTTCGCTCAATAACTAGGTCTGCAATACATGCTGCTCTTTGCAAATACTGAGCGAAGCAATTAGATTTTTGAAGGGTGATTATTCCTCGATTGTATGTCCGATTTCAAAACTTTTTTTTGCACATTAGTCACGACCAAGATGTGTTTTGGCGCCAAATTTAATCATTGTAGTATCAGCGGTTTGGCTGTGATCAGCTTTTGAATTATTCTTTCGGTGATTATTCCTCCATGGTAAAGTCTATATTTTTTTTACATAGCCTATGTCCGTCAGGTTATAATCATGTATGTTCATGCCAAAATTCGTTCGAATCGGTTGAACCGTTAAGTAGCAGGAGGGAGACAAGCGAAATTTGTGAGTTGCCTAAAAGAGAGCTTCGCTCAATAACTAGGTCTGCAATACATGCTGCTCTTTGCAAATACTGAGCGAAGCAATTAGATTTTTGAAGGGTGATTATTCCTCGATTGTATGTCCGATTTCAAAACTTTTTTTTGCACATTAGTCACGACCAAGATGTGTTTTGGCGCCAAATTTAATCATTGTAGTATCAGCGGTTTGGCTGTGATCAGCTTTTGAATTTTTCTTTCGGTGATTATTCCTTCATGGTAAAGTCTATATTTTTTTTACATAGCCTATGTCCATCAGGTTATAATCATGTATGTTCATGCCAAAATTCGTTTGAATCAGTTGAACCGTTAAGTAGCAGGAGGGAGACAAGCGAAATTTGTGAGTTGCCTAAAAGAGAGCTTCGCTCAATAAATGTCAAACATCCGAAACATTGAGATTTGAGAATGATATTGTAGGTGACATAACAGGCTCAGATTGTGTCGCATATACATATCTCTCACCGTCAACAAAATTGTTTCAACAAATTCCAACAATACATACAACGTTAACGTTACATCATTTTTTTGCTCAACTGTAGTCAGTGATGTATTTGCTTATCCTACGCTAGGAGAAAACCTTACAACTGTGGGTTCTGCGAAAAAGCATTGCATGCGCTGCGAAAGTTGTTTAACTGTTGGTTAACCAATTTTCGCAAGGGCCGACGTCGGTCATGATGTGTTTAACTTGACCATATTATATTCATAACCTAACCAAACCTAAACAAAAAAAAACCGGCCAAGTGCGAGTCGGACTCGCGCACCGAGGGTTCCGTACAAACCTGTAGGTATATAAGTAAAAGTTCACCCATCACGACACAATAGAGTCATAGTTATGGTATTTTTATTGCAAAATGAAGATATAACAAAACATTTAAGGTTTTCGGAATTTTTCCTTTATATGTGCTGTTAAACATTGCTTCATGCCAAATTTCAAGATTCTAGATCGACTGGAAGTACCCTTTAGGTTTTGATTCCCTCCTCGCGAGGAGTAGTTGCGAGTTCGAAAATATGCGGCTTAAATTGCTATTTCTTTTGATTGCGTTGACATAAAAGTTTAATTTTGTTACAGCTCAAAGGTATTATAGACCTGATTATTTGATATGAATTTCAATTTAATACCTCTACGCGTTCATGAGAAAAGAGGTAGTAACTGTAAAATTTCCAAAAATATTTTTTATTATATGATGTGACTAAAAATTTACGGTTTTTGCAATTTTTCTTTTATCTGTACTATAAGACGTTGCTTCGTACCAAATTTCAAGGTTCTAAGTCTATGAGAAGTACCCTGTAGGTTTGATTCCCGTGCGAGTTTCGAAAATTTGCGGCATAAACGTCTGTATCTTTTGATTGCTTCGGCTTAGGAGTTTGATTTTTTCACAGCTCCAAGGGACAGTAGGCCTGAGTATTGGGTATAAATTTTAGTTTGATACCTCCACGCGTTCCTGAGAAAACGGTCTTGACAGACGGACGGACGGACAACAAAGTGATCCTATAAGGGTTCCGTTTTGTCCTTTTGAGGTACGGAACCCTAATACTATCTCGTCTTGAGCTTTTACGTGTTTCGAAAATTACTTTAAGCAATTGGTCCTGGCTGTATTTCCAGTCGTTAGCGTTACCACCCACCAAACCGCACTTGACTCAAGTGGTGGGTTGCGACCCATCTTCCTAACCCACCATATGGATGTAAACCATCCACATGGTATGATGATGTGTTTAACTTGATCAAATTATATCCATAACTAGTGATTGTTTAGTTCTTAATTTATTTAATTTTAGTTAACTGTCACACAAGGCAGTCAACTTTAGGAAAGTGTAGTATAAGAATTAAATTTAAAAATAAATACAAGATATGAAACCCAGTTTTCATATTTTTTAATACAAACTTAATGGATGTACCATTTTAAAACGGAGACATGAGACAAAAATATGATATAGTACATAGTAGATATTTTTGAAATCGATAATATACTTAAGCAATCGTTTTTAAGAGTAGATACTACTTATTCAGTGAAATTTTAAACTAATGCAATTCCCTTAAGCCATTAAAATCGTTGAAAGTATATAAATAAATGTATTCATTAGTTTAAAATTTTCACATAGATAAAGACGATATACAGCTTTATAGTACGTACATAATATGTACAAGGTATACATTATATAATTTCCTCAATAAACAATAAATCAAGTAAATCCTTAATTCGTGATTTAATACAAACAGTGATATAAATTGGGCGTCAAACTTAGAAAAAAATCGCCCAAATATAGAGCTAGTATGAACAAATATCTAGCAAGAGAACTATTTTTGATATGGAAGACTCGTCAAAGATTTCTAAAGTATTTTTACATCTAATTTTCGTTTATGGAAGTTGATATGCCAATTTTTAAAGATAAGATGATTTGGAAGTCGTTGTAATACAGTATAAATACTCGCTATAATATTTATAAAAATACATACAAAACGCTTTAATGTATATCGAGATATACTTGATTATATTTGTAGTTTTCGTAATATGTTTATTTGATATTTCATGTATTCTTTCATAATGGACCACACAATATTTTACTGTAAGATTTTTATAATATATGGGAAGTTTGTAAATAACTTCATTTGGTGTAGTGTCTAGGTTCCAAGAAATCTTTTAAATCTCTATTAAAGTTGAAAATTAATAGTAACAAATATACTTAAGCCCTAAAATGGAAGCAAATATAACAACTTTAAAAACTATTTAAATTTTAAATTATTTACAAGACAATGCACAATCATATTTGAACAAAATACATACATACAAGTATAATATAATAATTAAAGCGCAATGTTCTGTTACACACTTCCCGAGTCAAACCCCAATAAGTATAATTACTTCTTAAATAAACAACAAAAACGAAATTGCACATTAAATAATCTACTTAATTTATTTTGGCACTAATTATCTGTGGCACTATATTTAACTCTTGTTTCTCTATCATCACTATTTTCCACTGTCTTCATTTCACTGTCTTTTTCATCGTCACATGTTTTTTCACAACTCATTGCCGCGTCGTCATCTTCTGAGGACTCCCGACTCGCGGGAACGCCGCTCATAGCTGACTCCGTTGACTCTCTGTATTCTAATTTAGAAGGATCCTTTTCGTGCAATTTCCTAGCTAACGACTGAAGACTTGCCAGAGAACTAGCACAATCCGTAGTATCAATATCAGTCAAACTAACACCCGCCCGTTCTATCTCAGTAAACGTTCCAAATGGTAATTTGAATAAGCACTCGAGTCGCATTACATGCATTTTACTTCTTAGATGTTTCGCTAGATGGCCATGAATTCGAAAAGCTATATTACAATCCGAACAACGGAAAGGTCTGGGATTGAAAGAAGTCGCTGCACCGAAAGTAGATGTCATGGATACTTTATTATGATGAGAACCCGACCGCTCGTGTTTCTGTAGGTGACCCCTCGTGCGAAAACTGACAGCACACACGCTACATCTAAATGGTCGTTCCATATAGTGAATATTGAGATGTAGGCGTAACTGTGAAGGTTTCGTAAACGTCTTGTTGCAGAAATCACAAACTCTGCGACCATCTTCCATAAGTCTGCCAGGTGAAAATGACGAACTGCCTTCAAACTCTTTTCCTTTAGTTACTTTAAAAGCGACACCTCCAACCCCTATGACAACTTTTCGAGCCACAGGATCGTGGTCCAACGGAAGTTTTATTGACTCCCCATCAGAATTGTTAGTTTCATCACCTTTTACCGTTTCAATGACGTTGTTCATTTTTCCACTGCAACTGTCTTCACCAGAACTTTCGATCGTATTACTTATAATTTCATCTTGGGAATTTATTAGATTTATTCTGGCTTGTTTCAAATATTCAGATACCACGTGTTTGGCATTTTCTGCATTAGTATTACTTGGTGTATGTACTCTTTTGGAATCTACATTATTAACAGAAATTGGTGAATCTTTTGTAGCAGCAGCATTTTCTTCTTTGCACATTGTAATTTGTTTCACTTCATCTTGAATTTCACCTATTGCCTTCGAAACATTAACTGGTTTGGACGTTACAGATACGGTTACACAATTTTTAGAAGTGATCACTGGCTTCTGATCTCTCTCAATGTGACTGTTACTTTCAGTGAATAAAGATTTGTCTAAATCAACTTTTCTCATTTTTGACAAATTAGAAGTGAGTTGGCTCTGTTTTATTTTAGAATCGAGAAGTGCGCGTTCTGTCAAATACGTGTGTAACATTGGCTCACCATTTGACCACTGTGTCTGAGGCTGTGGAAGTTTAGCTGTATTGGAAGCTAATGAAGCAAGTACACTTGATTCCCGAGCTGTTGGGATCTCAGCTATATGTGGTGACATTTTCGTATCACTTTTACTCAGATCCATTGGTTCATTTTCCGAATCTATTCGTGAGTCCACTGATGTACTACGTGACAGCTGTTTTTGTGGACTTACTTCTAATGTTAAATTTTCTAGTCCTGTTGGTGCATACGGATATGTGGAAGGTCGAGCACTCGTCAGGAGACCAGGCGCAGCAGAAGTAGATGGCCTAGATCCACCTAGTGATAGCAAACAATGGGCAGCTTCATGTTCAGGTAACCTCGATTTACACACTTCAGTATCTGCAACATAAAAAATATAAATGAATATAAATTCATTTATATTAAGTATATATTCTAACCAACACGTTGATTGGAAATCACTATACTTACCACTAGATTCCGTTTCGCCTTCATTTCCTTCATCACCTTCAGAATCAGTTTCATCATCGGTCTCACCTGAGCACTGATTATTCTCACTGCCTTCTCCATCATTTCCTTCGTTTGGATTTATTCCCAATTCGCAACATTTTTTATAATGAGCTTTACTTTTCATATGTTTAGTTAGATTACCTTTAGTTTTGAAGCTAGAATAAGAAAAGCTATAATCAACTTGATGTTTTGCTTAACACACAAAAACATTATTTCAGTGTATAATATTCAAAATAAGACAATTTAAAATTTACCTGAAGGCACAGTGTACGCAAGTGTATGGCCGTACATCTGTATGAGTTCGGATATGTTTTTTTAACATTGATGGCTTTTTACAACGTATTCCACATTCTGAACAGACGTAACGACCTCTGCCTCTGCCTCGCACGTATGTGTATTCTTCATTACTTTCGAAGCCGCCTGTTAATTCCTTTTTTGTTGTTGTTGTATTATCAGGCAGCGTTGGCTTATTTTCATCTGATCTTTTAGTGTCCACTGATAATATTGACTGGAAGATAAAGTTGGAGATTTATATTCATTGGAACAAAATCATCGTTTATACAAGACGTATAAAAAGACCTTTAACGAAATTTTTGGGAGGCTGGGAAATGGATAATTATGCAATAATTAAATGCCAAATTGGTGGTCAATTCTAAATCTATTTTCATGAAATCACTGTCATAATAGTGCAATAATTCCTATTAATAATAAACACACTCTCCAATATACACACGCAGGTTGTTCTTACGTGAGTCATTTTATTTTTTAATATAAAAACATTTTTTTTTTTTGCCTGTAAAGTCGGTTTTACGGGCGAAGATTTTACGTGACAACGTCTTTTTCTCGGTAGAATATTTATTGATATGAATATAATTAAATTGCACAATGCGCGCGGCAGACCGATCATAGTTGAGTGGGAGAGAGACGCAAGGCATTCGGCGGGCCTCTCTCTCGTTCGGTGACTCATCGTAACGTTACCGAGCGTTACACTTTTTCATAAGTGACTCCCAGCCGCAACCTAATTTAAGACGTTGTCACGTCAAAAATAAAATTCGTTTGCCATTGATTTTTTTTTGATAATCAACTGTAGGTACACTGTTCATAAGTCGAAACTTGGTGAAGGGTCTTTAAAAGTCAGTATATTAAACATTTATATGTCATAAATCATAATAGTCAAAAGTAAAGTAAGCACCTTTGACATGGTTTAAAAAACAGAGAACTAAAATAAAACACCTATTGTGCATTGTGTTATCTCTAGCTTTTTTTAAAGAGACGTTTCTGTTTATTCTAGCAAATAACCAAGCAAGATATTAAGATCACAAACTTAACTTTTAACAAACATCCCAAAGTGCACTTAATACAGGTTAATTAAAAGTAAAATTAATACGAAAATTAACCTTAATATTTGTTTTTTACTTTCCTGGTATAGTTTGACATTATGACCCCAATTCTTCTATTTCTACCTATTTTCTTTACTAGTATAACGTCTCCGATTTTTTTTTATTAATAATCACTCAACTATACATTGCGGCACGTAACTCCTTAATCATACATTATTGACTGGTTAATAAAATCACTAAGATATATCCCAAAATTTATAAAGGTTTACTTAATGTAGATGTTATAAAAATACCTGTTTACTGTCTTTCATATTTTTATTCCACTGCGACGAATGAGTCAGTATGAGATCCTGTTTGATCACCGACACAGCTGTACATTGTGGTCGATGACGTGAGTCGTAGAGGGACATGGCAGATGATGCAGACAACCCTAGCGGGTCGGGCGTTAATTCCGACAGTAACTAGAAATTAAAATTAAAAATATACTATAACATCAAATAATATTAGTTTATAATATTGATTTACTTTAGAAACTATGGTCTGCTTTTACCACGTGGCCCCAAAGCAGATTTGTGTGAATTTTCGACTGTCAGACATGTCTTTTTTTATCGTACAAGATATTTAAAATGTTACTAATGAGTTTCTTTTTATATTTTCGATATTTGAAATCTGTTTATTTAACTATGTAATCGAAGAATTTTTCGTCCTCACTGTATAGTAAATATATCTATTTTGTTTTTTTTTTCATAAATCTGTATATATTTCTAACCTAAGACCATAATTAAAAATAAAAATCAGATTATTAATTTGAGGACATACTTGAAAATGCCACACTTTCTGCACAGTCGATTCTGATTCATCTTAGTTTTTTAATACAAAAGATTATTCTGGTGATTGTTGCTAAACATCTAATTATGTCTAAGAAATCACATTAATTGCCATGTAAATAATTAAAAATTTACTTTAAAAAAAGTAATGATAAATCATCCCTAAATAAGGCAATTCTTGGTTAAAGATCTTATACAATATAACCATAAAATCTGTGTGATTCGTTAAAATTACTTAATAATTATAACTTTGTTGATAATTACCTGCCAATTGCTGTACATCGATAAGAAGTGTTGATTTGGTACATATGTCGGTTGCGGACGATTAATCGTGCAATAAAATACTTTAGTTGAACATTTTAATCCTAAGTATGTATAAGCATTGCCATTTAAGTAAAGTTGCCCATAAGCTTTAGCCGGTCGTGGCGTTTCTGGCGACACTAAAGGCATCGTATTGGCATTTGGTGTAATTCCGTGATGCCTTTTGGGTGTAAATGTTCCCGGCTTTAGCGGTAGTGTGGTTGGTCGCAAAAACTTAGGTTTTCGTTCGTCTGTAGAGGGTTTCACAGTAACACTTTTTTGGAAATATAAAGTCTCTGATCTTTCATTTTGAGTAGAAACTGTAGCACAATCTAGTGCATCAGAATTTTTTTGTAAGTCTGATGAAGTAAAAATTTGATTATTGTATATTTCCGTTTTTGTTATCAAATTCTCAAAATTGTAGTTTCTTATTTCGGCATCAGGCTTAACTTTAGATGAAGAATGTGTTCTTTCTCTAGTTTTGATCCTGTTTGTCAAGAAATTTGAGTTTTCTTTTAAGGCTGAGTTCTTCGGTATACCATCTGAACTTCTTTTTAAAGCTCCGTCTTGTCTTTGATTAAGTGGTTTGCATGTACCGAATGGGTATATTTTAACTTCTGTATCATCAACGTCTTTTACTTTTATTATGGGAACTGCAGAAATATATGGAGAGACGTTTTCTGCAGTTAAATGTTCTTGTTTTTGGAGTTTTTCACTTTCCAAATGAATAGATCTTAAATTAGTATTTTTGCTTGACAATGACTCGTAGTTCGAAACTGAGGCAGTCGGTGGAACGTTCACAGGTGCTACTTCCTCGTGAAGTGTTTTTGCAGTTTTCATCATTTCGTTATTTATTAAAGTTTTGGATGGCAAGGAGGGGCTTCCAACATATACACCTGGAGTATTTGGTCCGGGAATCCCCGGGACGTGGGGTATCAGTTTCCCGCCGTGTAAAATAGTGGTTGCGCCATTTGGCGAAGAAGATGGACTCAAAGGTGGCAAAGTTAACGGATTGTAGGCTGTAATAGCGCTAAGCGGTGGAAATTGGAAATGAGTTATATCATGTAAATTAGGAAGATTTGCACTAGATATGCTAGGTGCGGTTGATATAGATATTCTGGGAGTAGAGGATTGTGATGTGCCCAATACTTCTTTCGGAGTAGGTGGGTTGTGAACGATTGTACCTCCGGAATGTAATCCTGAACGCACCACAACACTACTGGCTTCAGAGTCATTAACAAGCTTTGATGGGGAAAGGCATTGTTGAATTAATATTGGTGATAATTGATTTTTACTTGGTTCTATACGCAATGTTGTAGTACCGCCAGAATGGTCCACAATTTTTACTTCGCCTCCAAACATTTGAAGTGATGTAGAATTATGCCTCATATGGGATGATATTTCTTCAATTGTTCGCAAACCTGTTGTATTTGTATCAATACATCTTATTTTAGAGTGTGGGTAAATATCCATAGAACGGGGGGAAACGTTTTCCAGCAATCTCGGGCTATATGTGTCAGATCTAGAATCTATTCTTCTTTTCGGGCTTGCCATTGGTTTTAACTTTGTTTCAGTTTTTCTCGAGACATCACTTGTTGTCTTTGTATCTACAAGTCGTGTATTTCCAAGTAGTGGTCCTGGCGACGGTAGTGGCGCGACAATATCATTAGACTCCGATTTCATAATAACAAGATTATCCGGTTTGATTCTCAAAGGAGCTGACTTTATTGAAACATTTGTTTTAGGATAGGAAGGTTGCGTTTCTGACAAACGAACATTAATAGAATTGCTACGAACAAATACATTTTCAGGTCTCGCAGTTTTTGCATTCTTCTGGTTAATGTTAGTTGTTGTTGAAACAAAGCTTCCTTTGCAATAATACATTCTATGGATTTCTAAATTATCAGCACTTCTGTA
Organism: Calamotropha paludella; assembly: GCA_927399485.1. Taxonomy (NCBI): domain Eukaryota; kingdom Metazoa; phylum Arthropoda; class Insecta; order Lepidoptera; family Crambidae; genus Calamotropha; species Calamotropha paludella. The sequence continues at coordinate 12,921,975 of OV656804.1, read as the reverse complement.
TGTTATTTGGCATAAAGGGCAAACGAAAAGAGGTCCTTGTCCATCCACTAATTCGCCTGTTGAAGGAACTAACCCATTACCTTTAGTTTTAAGAAGAAGGTCTTTTATGATTGATCCTTCGGGATTAAGTGGGTGTTTATGATGATCAATTTGCGAAAAGCTTTCAGAATGTGACCTCTTTCTAAAGCAATTATTGTCATTTTGATCGCAATTTTTCGTTAAATTTAAGGGTGATTGATCGATTTTCAAATCGAAATTTTCATTTAAAAATTGTTTACTTTCTGCAATTTGTTTAATTTTACCATACTTCTTTTGTAAAGGGGTCTCTATGACGTCTACAATAGCTTCATTATCTGATATAATTTTCGAGATATGTTCCGTAAGAAAATCTGCATTGGGCTTTTTTATTTTATCTTTATCATCACCGTCTTGATAAAAAGCAACTCTAAATTTTGGTTTGTAAATCCCCTTTAATTTATTATTATCACACATAGGAAAACTTGTATTGGTTGGCGTAATGCTATCATTTGTTAATTCCGGGGAAGAAAAATCTATTGGTCTTGAATTTTCAAGCCGTGTATTCGATGCATCTGATCCGAAATCAGAAACTGGCGTAGGCGGCATAGATGTGTCACTTTCTGATCCGCCAGATAAATCATCATCATTTATTGCAACAGAGACGTCTGATCCTTGTAATCTCAACGCATGGGTCCGCGATCTACGATGTTTGTATAAATTGGATTTAGTTTTAAAAGCAAAGCCACATGGTACACAAGGATAAGGTCTTTCATTTGTATGGGCTCTGATATGTTTTTGTAGCACTGAAGGTTTGGCACAAGATAGCTTACAATAGGGGCATATATAACGTCCACCTATTCCACTATTATAGGATTCCCTGGTAAAATCATTTTCCAGGTTCTCAGTCTTATTAGAAAATTCATCAGTAAAACTGGTGTGACCAGATACTTGAATATTATTATTTACATTACTTAACCTACTATTTTCATCACTAAAATTAGTTTGTACATTTTTCTCAATTTCATCGCACGTTAGATGATCTGTTTTCAATTTAATCTTCTCTATTTCCGGATGACTGGATGCTATACTCCCATTGGAAATTATAGTAGTGCAATTAGATATATTTGTCTCTTTGTGTATGCCTTCACCAGCCTTATTGGGATTAGCGGGAAACACAGAAAGAGTGGATGCCATTTTTTTAAACTTTTTATGAAGGTAGCTCTGGTCATTGTTGTTGGAGAAGTTACTGTCGAGACGTTTTTCCTGTGTAAGCGGCATCTTTCCCGCGCTTTTGCTATCTGGAAAGACAAACATAAACAACGATATAACCTTCGGCATTAGACACGAAATAAACACTGTTTATGTTAACTAAGATTTTGTCAAATATAAAGCACCACTCTCAAACCCTGACGCAATGCGCATGTGTGGTGTTGTTATATTGGTTTACTATGTGACATCATCGTCACGTAGTCGCAAAGTAACCTACGCTCGTTAAGAAGGAGTATATCCCCACTTATTCGTATGCTTATTAATTTTAAAATCAATATTTTGCTATCTCTATCGCTTATAAAGGTTTTTTTTTAATGTATTTATTGCCAAAATAAAATGCATTTAATACATAAATAAAAAATATATTATTAAGCATTATTCTTTGTTGCAATTAAGAACAAGTATGTAAGAATGAAGTGAGGTTGAATGCAGGTGTGAGTGTAGGTGAGACACAGTCCGGCTGCCTGTGAGAGTACGACGTCGACCTCGGTTTGCGCTCACTAGCCGCTTGTGGTCGGCTGCGTTGGTGCGTTCCGAGAAGGCGTTACAATTTCTGAGAACCGGGGACAAATAAACCGCTCGCTAACAACGAAGCAGCAAATAATCCGCGTTACGCGACACGCACACTGCTGCAAGTTACACAATCAAGACATTCTATGCTCGTTTAAGTTAGCATATTGAATAAGAAATCACTAGCCCGAAAGTATATTATATATATGGGTCAATATTTGATAATCGGCCGAAACAGGTCCCCATAATTATTTTGTAATTTTAATGTAATATTTAAACTTAATAGCATTTGCATAATGTAGTGCAATACTTTGTCTACATATCCAAACACTTTGGTGTGAATATGTTTGGTTTTCATATATTAAAAATAAACAAAAAGTGCTAGATGTCATATTTCCTGTCGATGGATTTTCCTTTTTGGTGTCATTTTTTAATAATAACATGGAGAATTAGAAATAAATTATAAAAACTTGACTATATTTACATTGTATACGCATTAATCTAAAACTGTTCAATATTTTATTTAAGATAATATGATATTAAACTAAAAAAAAATCATAACAAATTTAAGGGAATGGTCTCGGCGTCATTAGGCTGCCGAAATTTAAATTTGAATTTGCCGCAGTTTATAATGTTGCGGACAAAGAATGAGCGCATTCTAAATAAACGCGGTGTCCATGTTTGTGGTTGGTGAGAAGAGAGACGCGGTGTCGGCTGTTGCTGCGGCGTTGTAGACTGATAATGACATGTGAGTGCGTATAGTTGATACACTTTGTCATTTACCTGTGAGGCAATTAGGAGGTGAACCGTAAGTTAATCATTCTGCTTTTTGTAATAAACTTTCACGAATTAAGATGTAATTCGTATCACCTGATGATTTTGTAGTTATATTAGTTATTAGAATGTATAAGAAATATAATGTGCATTTTGTCATTTTCCTGTGGTCATTTTCCTGTGATTTTCTTGACAGGTAAATGACTCCGTGGCAGGAAAATGACAACACCAGGTAAGTAATGTTTTCAATTTATTGTAATTTTGTTTCAGTGTGCAATAATTATGGCTCCAAAGAAAAAAACACGAAAAGAAGTGTTAGAAAGAAAGCGAGAATTGGAGAAAATGAGATACCAACGAATTAAGAACGATAATGAACAAAGAAACGCATTGAAACAGAAGAAAAAAGAACACTGTTTGAAAAGAAAATCGAAGGGTAAAATTAAAAACATTGCTGAATTAACTCCTCGATGTAAAAGAGCCAAAAGAAAAGAGTGGCGAGTAAATACAGCAAAATACGGGGAAAAGAAAAAAAATTTTTTGGCGCACACTGCTTTATTTCAAGAAAATACAACTCCACCACAATCTGATAATGAAGTCTCTATGAATGATGAGAACATAATTCCAGTCGTATCCCAAGAGTTACCAGTTTTAGATGAACGAATAATAGAAGGCCGTAGGAGCTCAGAAATAAATAAACTTAAAAAACCTACTGTTACAAGAACAGGACAGAACTATAAATAAGTTAAACAATCAACTTAAGAAATACCAAAGAATTATTTCTAAAATAAAGATGCAGCGCAAAAAAGACAGTCCGAGAAACAAAACCAATGAAATTATTGAAAAGGGGGATATAACCGAAATAAAGAAGAGACTGTTATTCAGTGAAGTTAATGTTATGAAGTGGGAAAATGTATGTAAACAGGTTTTTTTAAAACGAACCGGGAAATATAACATCGTCAAAAAAATATCGAAAGTTAATCACACCTTGAATCCCTACGATGTTGTTAAACAATTCGAAAATTTTGTCCCCCATCTTCTTGAACCATCATACAAATATTGTTCATCAGTATGCTGCCATAAAGAAATTTAAAGATAATATGTCTGAAAATGATGTAGTTATACATGTTGATTTTAGTGAGAACTACGCTACAAAATATAGTTCAGAAGTGCAAACTTTTCACTTTGGAGGTTCGAGAAGTCAAATATTTTTACACACAGGTGTTGTATACTGGAAAACAAACAATCAATTGGAGTGTCAAAGTTTCTGTACTATTTCCGAGTTCTTAGATCATGATGCTTATGCCATATGGGCTCACCTGCATTCTATATTTGATTGGATTTCCACAAATTTAAAATCTGTAACAAATTTGCATTTTCTTAGCGATGGGCCCGTTACCCAATATAGAAATAGGTTCATGTTCTTCATTCTTGCAAACAGACTTAAATATTTTTATGAAAATTACACTTTCTTCTCTTGGAGCTATAGTGAGGCTGGGCACGGAAAGGGTGCCCCTGATGGTGTTGGGGCCGTTTGTAAACGCACTGCCGATCGAATGGTTGCTTTCGGTGAAGACTTAGTCGATATAAAAAAATTACAAACGGTTTTAGAAGAAAACTGTCCCAACATTAAGATTATAACAGTGACGCAACAAGATTATGAACATACTCAAATTAAATTGATTGGAAACTCATCTAAGCCTTATTTGGGAATTTGAAAAGTCCATCAAGTAATCGGTAATAAAGATAGCTTCAAATTAACAATGAAATTCTTGAGTTGCTTTTGTGAGAATATGTTTAGCTGCGAACATTATTTGAGGGGCACTTTGAATTATGTGGATAATGTCAATGCTAAAAAGGCTAAACACATTTACACAAGTTCAGAGTCAGAGAATGAACGCGAAGTTCAAACACCCAAAGAAAAAATCGATCCAAATACTTCAAATATTAATTTTGATACTGTTAAAGATCATGTTGCGACAACTAGCTCGTCTAACATTCCAAAAAAAGAAAATGTAACTAAATTATCACAATGGCGACTATATTCTTGTTAAATGTAGCTCTAAAAATACAGAATATAGATATATGTGTATATGGGTGTGTGTATGGGAGAAGTAAATGAAGAAGATGGCGAAATTAGTTACATTTTTAAAAATCACTGGTAATGATGGTAAACTATTTAAAATTGATGATAATTGCTATGATCTGCCAGTTGAAGATATACTTTTGAAGTTACCTCAACCTTCTCTATTACTCAAAGGAGAACGCATTTTTTATAAGTTCCCGAATGCTTTAGATGTATTCGAAAAATAGCTTTGTTGTCGGGTCTTGCTCTTTTTCTATAAACTATTTTTAACATTATATTTATTACTCTTAAAAATGAAAAACATTATTTCTGTTTTTATTACTATTATTAAAGTTGAAATGTTTAAACTAATTATATTATTATAGAATTATACATTCTTCAAATAGCTGATTAAAAATTCTGTATTTGATTAAGCTATTAATAATTACCCTTAAATGAAAGAATATTACTTATTAATTGATTATTGAATAAAGGTAGAATATAATATAAAGGTACAAGGAAAGAGGCTTTATTATATGTTGATTAATACAGTAAGTTAAAATTTCTAATGAATCTGGTCAAATATGTTACTTACTAAATATAATTGTTTGTTCTATAAAACTTTAAGAAGAAAGATGTAATTTTGTTTTCTGTTATACTGATTGTTATTCTTGGATAAATAATGAATATAATAATTACTAATAATGGATCATTTCCATATTTTTGATGTTTCAATCATTTTCCTGCTGTCCTGTCATTAGTCTGTCGGTCCATTTCATTATCCTGCCACTAGTGTCATTTTCCTGTTCTGTATATTTGCAAATATTGCTCAAAAATCCCTAAAATCGAATAAAGTGTATCGATTTGGTACTTATTATATAGATTTAACTTGACTCTATTACTTAGACATCAATTATGTATAAAATACGACAAAAAATATATATATTTTTTTGTAGTCGTTTTCGACCGATTATCAAATATTGACCCATATATATATATATATATATTACGAATTAAGTACACCACAGTTATGGAATATATATATTTTAATAACTGTGGTGTACTTAATTCGTTGCAATTTCTACAGAAACAGATGCCCACATTATATACATATATCTGTACATTAATTCAAAAAGCGGTGTAACAAGCGAGCGGCAGAAACAAGTTGTAATGAAACAAAGGAATCCCGGGTGTCGGCCGCCGGCCGCCTGCCTGGCGCCAGGCCAGGCGGCCCTGGTGACGCCCGCGGCCCCGCCAGCTCGCCGCCACTGCTGCAGCCCTACACATCTGCACTTCAATACAAAATAGGTACCTACCTACACTTTGAGACACAAGAACAAAAGTGTTAGTAGAAATGTAGCGAATTCTAAACTTTTATTGTGAATAGTTTCAAACTATTCTTCGTTTGGTTTAGAGTAAATAAGATTAATTAATAAAATTGACAACATAAATACTATAAATCAATGTGCGTTGCTTTTAGTTTTTCATACGTGTCAAGCTAACGCCTTACATTTTAAAAGCTGACTATTGTTTGGATAAGTTATGTTCGATTCACTACATATTTTATTACTTATCAAGTTCTTATCGTTATTGACTCTTGCCTGCTGATGTCACACTATAAAACTGTTATCATGATATATTTTTCTGATTAAATGTAACGTAATTTATGCATTTTTAGGTACTGGGTAATTCATCATAAGAAATAACAACTAAATAGATGAGAATATTATTTATAGGTAGTTAATTAAAAAAGGGAAAGCTATTATTATTTTTTTATAATTAATCTCAAGTCGGTAAATGTCTATGTTGCATTTGAAAGCACAGCTTACAAGTCAATAAGTATATCATTTCATCTATGTCACTTAAATTGAGAGGCTATTTATATGTATAATAATCCTTGAGGATTTCAAGTAGATACTGTATAGTAACAGATTCTTAATTCGAAAAAAATTCAATTTTTTTTATTGTTAGTCTTTCATTATTATTCTATAAAATATATTAATCAATTTTCGTTCAAAAAATTGATTACTTCTTATGCTTGTAATTAAATACATCAAATAATGCAAACAAATTAATATTAACAAATTTAACGTCTACTATTATGTTAAAAAATATTGAAAAGCTTACCGCGGTTTAAATAATCAGTCCACCATTATAATAAAGTTGCCTTGATATCATTTGTTTACATTTCTAAAATAAATGTCAACAAGTCCGATAGGTTGCATTTCACCCGCGCGCAAGTGAATCATCGTTAATAATTGCGCGACGATCCACGCCGCATATATACACACACACACGCACACCTGTAATGTCGTCACACGCGCCACACTCAGCTCTCATAGGTACTAGCTACTTTCTTTATCACAAATATTAATTATCGCATTGTAGATATCAAGATATCTATCTATTGTGCTTTCGAACGAATGTGGAGCCAATGGCAGTACACCCGAACCGAATATCGCAACACAAAATACAGGGTTCCACGCCGCGGATGACTGTACAACTGTTTGTACCAGCCAAGTCGTTTGGTTTCGTTCCGTAAGCCCCCCGCACCACCCGCGCGCCGTTCTGACTGTGCTCCCTGCGAGTAGTGATTCATGTCGCGTTTTATCTATCTCTCTCCTTCACCGCAACCGGATCGGTCGTTCTTCGTAATCTATTTATACGTATCTATGCACGGACTTTAACACCGCGATTATAGTGCCATCTTCTACTTAATAGCATGGAAGTAGTTACGCAAACTACTTTGCAGTAGACACAAACTTTTGAAAATATTGTGGCTGTGATATCTTGAATGCCAAACTACGTAGTAATTTACCTACCTATCTATCGGTAGCACAACGCAATGTAGTTTTCATGCAGCACTGATTTCGTAACGGTTGCGCTCGACTAGAACGGTTATTGGCTTTGTATACAAGAGTTAATTTAACATTTTGCTTTACGATAGACAGCATACCATAAGTTGTCTACGCACATAGGTATAATAGGTGATTGTCCATATTTCTTTTTTCATTAATTCAATGAGTATAATAAGATTATAAATTTTAATGTTGGCACTTCTATAGGTATTTAACTTATCACTTGAACTTACTATCAGTAAGACCTTGTTATCAAATATTTTATACAAGTACATATTACCAACAGAAAGAAATAAGACGAGGTATGTTATAATTTAATATAACAGAACTATGTATATATCTATATGTTTAATTATCTATATAGTTGTTAAGCGATTGAATACTAATAAAAACTCAGTGGTATACATTCGAACTTGATATGAAAGCATAACTCTAGTCACATTATATTTGCAATGATAATTAGGGGCTTATCAGTCGTGCGGAGGCGATGACGCACGAGCCTCGTTGATAGTAGCGGTCGCTCGATTGTGAGCAGCTTGCAGGAAGCAGGCAATACACTGACCTGCCGATACAACTTCATTAAATGTTCGCTTTACAATAGAACAAAAATCATTAGATTACATCGGTGCAATTAGCTTCAATAGACAAACTTTAATTAAATTACATAATGTAAAAATATGCAGCATTAATTAGACGTTTCAAAAATTAATGAGCCATCTATCGAATAGATATCTCACGGAATAACGCACAACCGTAATCATAAAGCCATTGCCATTTTAATACGTTGGCATAAGTGGCAGTTAATACGATGCTACGACAGCTGTTTCGCGAATGGCATTCGAAGCGCGGGGGCGCGGGGCACTTGTTGCGTTGTTTGGTTGGCGTTCTCGCTTGTTGCCGAGCACATACGTCACGGCGCGACCTTGGGCCGCGCGGCACGGGGACTCTCGGCTCACTCTGCATCATCATTCAAATGCCGCGTTACACAACCTATCTGTTTAGGTATCTACTAATCTATGGTCCACTCTATAGTTTTGCGCATTCGTGTATCGTTTAATTATCATTATATCGATTGGCGTTAAATAATTTACAATAATGAATTGTTAGTATGTACCTACGTGTAATTAGAATCACCAGTTCACCGATTGTCTCAATTCACACTGTGTCAAACAAAAAGCATCCACTCAGTTACGCTTCGTACCGTGGCTATGTCTTGTATATATAGGTAGATATATATTGGTCCGGTCAGGCGCCGTGAAGTCGCGTGGGCGGGAAACCCGTCTTGGTGGTAGCGCTAACTACCGAGATGAACAACTAAGTACAAACAAAACATCCTTCTTTGTATAAGCATAAACTGTAACTTTATACGCGATTAATATTATCATTTATACGACAAGACAAACAATAAGATAAAACGTAAAAAGAGCACTTCACATTGAAGAAGGTTTGCAGGTACATACCAACATACACAATATCACAAATTATTAAAAATAAAATTCATTCAGAATTGAGAATTGGTAAAAAAGCATTCTTGGTAAATAATTTATTTACCTGTATAATTATAAGTTACAATAAAGTGATATGAAGGTAAGTTTATTCACTCCGGTGAAAAGTTGAATAAACCAGTGGACGAACGCGTCTCGTGCAACACATTGACTCCCCACCTTACTCGGACTTCCCTTGGAACCGGGTCATCGGCTGGCTGGCAGGCCTAACCGCTACGCCAATACCGCCGCGATGCCGAGACGGCCGCACCCGTAAGCAACCACCAAATTGGTGCCACCAATTCTATGATCGGTTAGAGCTTTCTCACGCCACGTTAAATGTACGTGCATTGTTTAATCCTATTCAACGGTATTAATCCTTTTATCAGTTTACAGAGCTTCAAATACGAAAAATATTCAATTTTAAACACTACTAATATCTAAATACCTATCTAAGTAATCACTGTTGACGAATAAAACAAATGAAATAGTTTTATATGAAGGAATTTTGAATCACGCTGAATCATTTATGAATGCTTCCCGCTTCGTTAACATCTTTTAGGTGTTAGATCACACCATTTATAACAGACAAGTAGTACATAAATAAAATAATGAACAAGTAAGCGAACTGTTGCCGATGTTCATACGGTGACTAATAAACTCTTCAGAAGCTTTATTACTTTACGTTACACACTCGTTGTGGTGAAACTATCAATCGCAGTTAACTTTATGGTCATTCTTGTGGTTTTTGTCCCTAATTAAATGTCGACTAGGACTTTGAACCGTAATCAAAATGTGTCTGCTACTTAGCATAATTACATAATCATGCTATCTTTGTTCAATTTTAAAATTGAAGTACAAGCAAAATATAAGCCTTACGTAGCTTAACAGTGAATAAGTTGCTATGTAATATATTACATGTTAGAGTACAAAATATTCATAAAAGGATTTTTTCCAATAATAACCATGAAGATAGCAAGGTACATAATAAAAACTATTGGTATCTAGAATTATAAATTTGCCATTCAAAATCCGGAATCGATACTGTCAAAACCAATACTCTTGTATCAAGAGAATGGCGTCATTCTCTGCGAATCAGCCAAACTCGTAATAGCGACCAAAATACGGCATATGTATGAATGTGACAATAATACTTGTGAGTCAGACAGAACCGTACCACTTGACCAAATAAATAGCTATTCATTGTTACGAGTCTTTCCTCAACGACACTCATTGTTATGTGCATTCAATACCGCGTACTTATAGCCATGTTGGCGTTTTATAAATTATTCCTATCTGCATAATATATATAATAGGTATATTTTAACCCATCAACCGTCAATACCGATGTGGAGAAGAAGACGAAGGTTAAAAATGTAAATACGATGATGATCTCTGGGTATCCCGAAATAATTTCGCATTACAACGTCACAAAGCATAACGAGTTAGAGCTCAGGAATTGCCTTTGGATTATTTCCAATGTGCATTCCCCACACCTACACGTTGGTTATTTGGCACTAAACAATATATAAAAAACTCGAGCAAAATATTCTACTTCATCTAAATTGTAAACATCATTAAATGAATAATTTGAAATATAATGTTAGTCTATTTTCCGGTTTTGCAAAAAGGGCACGACGACACAAAACATACGTGCACCAGAGCCCTTAAAGCGTGACTGCAACAGATCTTTTTCCCCTGCACTGCAATGAACTATTAGATGTTATGATCATAGGATATATAAGATCTAAAACCACGATAAGGCCTGAAGTTGTGAAAACTTTACTTGCAAAAAAGTTTAGTGAACCAGAGTGCGCGCTTATTACAATGTCCGCTATTAACTCTTTTGTTAAACGTTTAGTAGTTCAGTACGTTCAATAGCACAGCGTATGATAACGACGCGCCTTTTCTCCCCGAGAAGCACGATTTAATTTACGTCATATTTTTTTATCTGAAGGGGTGGGGCTGCCAGTTTTTCTAATTATTAACTTAAATTAAATATAGTTTTAATCACATTTTATTTCAATATTTAAATTATTATAATGATAAATGGTATGCTAGAATGTTTATCATGGTACCGAGATAAAATATTCGCACAATAAATTATCAGATAATATTTTAAAGATAGATTGAACAGGAATGTGTTAAAAACTACGAATAAATATATTTCCCTTTTTTTAATTAGTAACACTAAATGTTTAATCCTGATAAATGATATCTCTAATATTAAGTTAAATTAATATGACTTCTTATTGAATTGTGAACCAAACTTTTTTGTGCTGCCGAACTATTGTTGTGTTTGAAATAAAAAAAATGTGCAGGAAAAATATTGTTTTTGGAGTTTGCGATTACAAATACCTGTCGCAGCCTACCAGCATTTCTTCATTTATTAGCATTTAAATACGTAATACTATAAAAATAGTTTCCTACATTTCTATGTTGACAATCTGATCATTATCGATTGACAATCAGCAATACAGTTAAGGGCACATGCCATTCGGAGTTAAACGCATATAATCTATCAAATAAAATATGTTGCCTACACTAAAACTCCCGACTAATAAAGTATAAGGAATCGATTTAAATAAGTGTATTCATTGTCGACAGGAAAATAAATATCATTCTTTCTAGGATTCCTATCTTAGTTTCCAAAATATATTTTTTGCGATAGCAAAGCACCGAGTACCAGCTAGTTAATACTTAAGAAAATTGAATTTGTTTTCTTTCATTTCTTTTTTGCATTAACAATGCTATATTTTTATAAGATATCGTTTGTAAATTTCGACGCGTCTCGGTAGCTCAGCGATCAGAGCACTCGCCCAGATAGGGAAAGGTTTTGAATCCTACCTGAGGGCTCGGAGGCGTATTTTACATCTTATAGAAATTCTATACAACGAGATAGACGACGGTAAAGCATTTGTTGCTTAAACTTTGCATAGAAGCTCAAAACGAAAAAGATTAGCTTTACACATGCAGACCATTGTTCTTAAAGTTGCGTAGTCCCTACCGTGTGTCATTTGTATATATTCCAATTTCTCTAACGGCACGTATAATTATTCATTATTAGGAATTAAACGAGCCATGCTTACGTTTCTTCGAAATACTAGACATAGTGTTGGACTTGTCTTAAACTAAAGCTGATAATTTGTTACTGTATAAGGATTCTTAATAAATTTAAACGCTGATCTATAAGTCTAATAATCAGAAATTCAAAGATAAATATAACATAGATAGGTGAATGGAAAATAAAATAGTGTTTTTATAGTCTTAATTATTTTTCTAATAATTGATTTGTTTTAGTGAGATTGAGTCGCGAATTTAAAAATAGCAATTGTTGTATCATAATCGACATATTGTGATGTTGATATCTATTTCGTAGCTATCCCTTTTTATAGTTCAGTGAATTTTGACTCACCTCTTACCACTACAGAAGGCCCATCTCAAATAGTTTTCGTAAAATATTGAATTATCTGGGGGCTATAAAACTGGATATCTCTGCTATTACCATGTCGTCAATCTGAAAAAAGTATTTAGTATGAAGTAGATTTAAGTTAAATTTAGTTAAATTTTCAAAGAGCCAATAAAACGGATATAAGTAAATGTTTATCACTTTACTAAATAAAACATATACCTAAGATAAATGGATTTTATACAACTTTGTTTTTTACCTATTGTTACTTAATTTTATCATGATTATTTTTTTATTTAATGATAAATTAATGATTTATGTGTTATTTTGTTATATGTAGAACAGAAATAAGTCGTAAGAATATATTTTTCACCTTAGAGCAATGATTTTCTATGCAATACAGTTTTTAATAAAGTGTGTGTAATTAGATAGACAATTCTTTTTTTACAATAGATAATACAGCTCTTAGAAACAGTCTTAATGTCAAGCTAAAATACCTCGTTAAAGGCAGTTACGAGAATTGCTACTGAAGACCTTTAATTTTACTCGGAACTAATTCAATATTTGTAACTTCATTCGGCATAATTCATGGAATAATTTACAAAAAAACAGTTTCGCAGACTTTCTGTAATGAAGGACTGTCAGAGACCCTCACATATACCCGAGTGCCGATATATCGCGTTCTGTCTACAAATTTAGGCTTTACGTCAATGGATAAAAGCATGTAATTGTGTGTGCGAGGCGTGTCTAGTTCCTACTCATATTGGTTATTAGCTGTTGTGGAGCGCATACGTTTCTCGGAATACCCTCGAGCACGCGCCGCAGCCTGACGGCTGCGACGACTCAAGCTTTTTCACATTTACGATTCCAATATTTCCAGGAAGTTTCCTTGTTCCAGAAGAGTTCATTTGAAAGGGCTCCGTTGTGCTATTATTGTCCCTATTGATACATTGTTTGTTAGATGAAAAAAAAATACTTACTATGACTTTATTTATTTTCAATTAAATCATTAATAGTACATCCACATCAATTCCCCATATCCTCGTTTAACTTAATGATTAAATAAAACTCTTTGAGAGTAGTGGGATAATACCCGTTATTTATGCGTTAATGATTATTATAAAATAAATAAATATTTACATTTGGTATCGTCACCAATAAGTGAGCTTACGTTAGTCAATCTAAAGGGAAAATTAGGGGTCACCAAAATCTTTATGTGAAAGTTTTGTAACAATGTTATGCACACGGGAGAGCGTTTGACTAGGCGTAGTGAAAAATTATATACATAAAAATTAAAAAAGGTAATAAAGATAAAGAAGACTATGTAACAATACATTAAATAAAATTATTCGTTACAGTTTTAAGTTCATATTGACAATATCAAAAGTTTAATAGTCTGTAGTCAATCAGCCGTCATATAGGGTAGATACTGTTAGCAAAGAATAATAAAGTGTTGCTAACACAATATAATAGACGACGGAATTAAAAATTTCAATTGCTTTTTTAATGGTTAGTAGGTATACTTTAAGGCAAATAAGCGTTTATTTTATATTTTAAATTAAACATTTATTTAAACTGCCTTCATTTATATCTATCAGAGTTTTTAACATATGCATTGATCAGTACATTTTATTAAGTACAATGGACAAACATTTTGTATTTTCTTCATATTAAAATTTTACAAAATAATATGCATCTGTAAAGATATACTAAAGAGGTATATTTGAAAAAATATACCTCTTTAGTAGCTCTTTGAAAAAAGTACGCTCGAACTTCGACCACTAAAAATTAGAAAAAAAAAAATTGAGACTCATCCAGAAATGAACTTCAAATGGAACAGTTTTTTAAGTAAAATATGCTCGGTGCTGTAACCCAGGGGCGTGCATACCATATAGGCAATTAGGCAGTGCCTACCTCATTAAGAACCTAAATAATATACTACTAGTATTAAAGTTAATTTAGTTTAATTGGTTCCGTAATTCTATACTCAACCAAACTTCTATTGAGCACCCGCCCGGTAAGTTTTTCTTTACTACGTACAGTAACGGTAGGCAGTCTAAAGATTGCCTATTCGAAGCGAGCAGCGTTTCATACAACATAATTAATAAAAGTATTGGTCAATACTCAGATTATAAAACAAAAGGCAGATAGACCGCACGGAACAATAATGTGAAGCCACTCTTGTAGACATGTGTGCGTGACAGCACTATAAAAACACGTAGCCTCGGTGTGCGTTACGGTTGCCAGGATAATAACAAAATTACTTGGTTACAGTTACAGAGTTGGTTTTGATTTTTTTTTAACTAACCGACGACCTTTTTCGATGAAGTAAACATCATCTTCTTTGAAATGCCTTGAACAGACAACACAAAATTTTGATGGTAGCCAACCGTTATCTTGTCTGCTATCACGTACGATAGAAATCCAATCGTTACGTAGAACAGGATCAGTTGGGAATCTGTATGAAAAGAAATATTTTGTGGATTTATAGCAGCCGTTAGTAAAGTCGTGATGAGTCTGTATTGTTTTTGGCTATATATATATTTACTTTATGTTGGCGAATCGACGGATGTACATCATTATTATTAGAGACAAAATATTCAGTAGTTTTAGTAACGAAGTCAAATAGAAACGGACACACATACATACAAACATACCAACCAACAAGCGAGACAAACAAAACACTATTATCGAAAAAAATATTTGTATAAATCGATAATCCTGTTTCCAATACATATTTCCCAACTTAAGGGCAAATGTTTCAAAATAAACTAGCAACACCGGCAGATTTTTGTTAAGGTTTTGTGTTCCAAGATTTCACTAAAAATAATCACGTAAAATAATATCCCAATAGACAAATAATTAACATTTACATATGAAAAGGTACTCCATCTTCTTACTTTTGTTTTTGGGAACAATTTTTGCAATGTTTGAAAACATAAGACGGCATTATTCTCAAAAATATGAATATTATCTGACGTACTAACGATGCAACGCTTCGTGACGTACTGACTCGAGATTGTATTCGCTTTTGAATTTGTATTTGCTTTGTTGGCTTCACTTTCGGTGTTCCGCACGGTCTATCTGCCTTTTGTTTTATAATCTGAGGGTCAATATTATACGGCCGCAATACAAAGTGCGCTCTTTGTCCGTGTAACGTTCTAAAACATGAGCTACGCAATTTAAAAGTATTTTAGTTCCTAGGTAAGCAAGCTTACCTGCCGAGCGAGATAAACCGACGACCCCCGATCCTATATCTGTCTCACTCGGTCCTATACGCAATAGATGAGATGGATACGCTACCGCACGAGAGCGGATAAGTTGAACAAGTTTCGACTTTATTGCGATGTCATCACTTATGACTATGACTTGAGACGTATACTGAAAAAAATGACCGCCAATCAAGACCGTTATTTTTCACTTCATTCAGAAGTCGTTCGCTCATATGCGGAGCCGAAATCTAACTACCTATACTAATTTATTAGAGATAATTGTTCTGTTAATGTGTTTGATGTCGTTTTCGAAGGTTTGTGGACTGTGTTTACTGCTTTTTTATCGTGGATGACGTGCTAGATCTTCCCCAGGCTTGGGGTCTCCCGGAATTTCGAGCTGTCGTCGTTAGTAAGTACCTACCTATACTTTTATACGCACTAAATCATATCTCTATTAATCTGCAATTGTCGATTTCTTAAGTGTTTTGTACCATATAAATCAGAAGTAGGTAAGAAAATCTAATAATATAATTTTGCACTAAATGGAATAAACATTCAAGCATTCCTATTTCTTATTCCTCAACCAGGACCAAGAGACCTTTTTTAAGATCCTGGAAAATGTAGCAAGCAGATATTACCATGTAATGCTACCATCGGTAATTTGAATATTTCAGCAGATTTTTCTCTAAGCGTAATTACTTACATGCAAAGCTCTTCCATCATCAATGTTTTTAACCTATCAAGGATCCAAGATTGTAAGGCCTATCTTATTGCAGGATAGTAAAGTATTAACTGAAGGCAATTAACCTGCAGAGACCATTCAAGTGGCAGAAAAATCCAAACCAACCTTTATTCAATATTATTATGCAAAATACTAGTGATAAAAAGAAGAAACTTTGTATGGCTTAAATGCTGTTGTTGCTGGTTAACGAAACGATTTAAATATTTGGCGGAATATTCAGTTGAACAATAGTTTAGACTTTTCTGCCTTATGAAAACCTCATGGATATAAATTGGTGAGTATCTATTATGATATATTTTTTTGTTTGTAAACATAGAATGTGTAATAGTCATTTAAATAATAAAACTAGCCTAACATGTTTAGCCAACAATATGGCATATAAAGATATTCCTTATAAACTAACAACATATTAAGAATTATTATATAATTATGAAACCATTGAAATGAAATAAATAAGTAGTAGGTATATAAGATTGATGCTTTATGTTCAATGATTCTTTGTCTTAAAAGTGTGTTTTACCTAAACTAGTAACATAAGTGTATCTTATGATCAATTGAACATAAAGGGAATTCCCTTATTTATTATGTATTCTTTCGATTATTTTGCTTTTGCTGAACTGGTCCGATTTTAATACTTTTTTAGTACTCATCACTCAATTGCCTTTTCTCTTTTATTTATAGAAAATTGTTAAACTAGCTTACATTTCCTCCTTCAACTTCAACAACCATAAATATATTATACTATTTACACTAGATTACATTAAAATAAAATGAATTTTGATATATGGTTATTTCAAATGATATGTACTTGCATACTGTGTACATTTACTATTCTTTTGTTTCAGCTTGTAGACAACTTCAATAATCTACATTCAAAATACATGAACAAATATATTTGTATATTCCCAGTGTAAAAACAAATTAACTGAACTTTTGAGAAAGAAAAAATCTAAAATTATTATCACAATGACATCATTCATTTAGGAGATGGTGAGTTTTGACTCTTTTAGTACAATAATTACATTTTAACAATTCTTAAAATATGAAAAATCATCATACAGAATGTCAATATCATAAGGATAATTAATGTTGGTGCTTGTGTTTTATGAGTGAAAATAAAAATATTTTTTAATTTCAGATTTAGATAGAAAAGAGAAAAAGCTTGCAGCTGTATTGAGTTTACCAGAATTAATCATCCCAAGTATTGTTGCATTGCCCGGCAAGTCTTCTTCAACAAGCTCTACACACTACTCCCCTATACCATCACCTTAAATCAATTGGTAGCTTTTTTATATTAAGAGATATTTTTGTAATTATTAATTTGAAATCAGACTTAATTTTTTTTGTAGTGTTGATTGTTGCATTAGTCACGAGACTAAATAGGATTAATATAATTAATAGTGTTAAGTTTGTGTTGTAAAAATAGCAATCATATAAACATTTTGATGGCACCACTTATAGATTTATATTGGTACCTAGCTTACTTAAGAATAATAGATATATTGCAGTGTTTATTCATACATTTAAATGTGAATTACAGAATCCGGTAAAAGTTATACCAATTTGTTTAATTGCAAAAGAAACCTTATCCAACAGAATAAAAAGACATTTATTTTCTGCTCAACTAACGTCATGGTACTGATGTCATAGTTTGTTTTTAAGTATTGAAAGCGCTAGATTTGTTGAGCAATAGAAATGTCCAAATAAACAAATGTCATAAGCTGATAAGACTTTAAAAAGTGTCTTATACAAATTATTTGAACATGAAAATTACTCAACCATATCTATAGCTAGCTATATTACAGTACCTTATCCACATGAAGTACCTAAAACTCAATAATTAGGTATAATAATTGAATTGAATATGATCTTGGTTAATTCTTTAAAGATAACTTGATTGTTATAAAAAATTTTAATAAATAGTTGTTTGCATTCATTACCAAACATTAGCCAATCAATCATATACTTATTAAAAACTATCAAGTGCTTTGTAAATGGCACAAATTAATTTATAAAATGAAATGTATGACATGATAGGGACGACTAAAGCGTAATAAATATTATAAAGCCTTTGTAAAATCCATAAAGCTTTTGTGATAGCCATAATAACCATACTTGATGCAGTTGACAAATACTTGTTTGATTTCAATAAGATTGCTTGTTCACGTCGCTTAATCAAGCACAACTTATTGCTAGAATCATGTTGCTTTGTGCGCTCGTATATAAACAAGTTTCTTGATACCCTCTAACATAATTTTGATTATTCCAACCCATTATTTTTTTCAGTGATGAAAAATGTAACAAGGCCGCCGAAAAGTGCCTCCTTCCTTTAGTTCGTGTTTTTGTATTACTTATAGTTAGCTTTAGCACGCGCGCGCGACCGATAATTTAATTACATTAGTAATATCATTACAATATTATCTATTAAGATAGCATTTTTTTGTTGTTTTTTGTTAATTTCCTGTGTGAGTGTTTGTAGTGTACTGTGTGTAAAGAAAAAAGATGTTGATGAGTGTTTTTTGTTAAAAATAAGTATCGAAGTTAGGTATTTAATAATGGAGAAATTACAGTGTGCCGATTGTAAGGATTCGATTTGTGTACAAAAACTACGTACCTATCCTTTCGGACAATTTACGTTCATAGATAAATTTAAAATCGTTTCTTTTACTAGACCAACTCCAAATATCGAGCTTATTCAACGGAAAGGTAAAAATATCAGACATTTCAATACCAAATATTACGACAGTTATACTCGGCTAGCTGGTTGCCGCCATTCGAATTTATTGTTTTGCTTTCCCTGTCTTTTGTTTTCTACAACAAAGACGGTGTGGAATGACACTGGTTACGGTGATTTTAATAATTTAACAAACCTTGCTAAGAAACATGATCAATACGACAAGCATTAGTAAATGACGTACTAGAAATTTATTTACAAAAAGACAGACGAGTTGATCTTGTTTATAAATAAAATAAAATTTAGAAATATAATACATAAGTAATACGAAAAGGTTCGATCGAATCGACACAAACTGCAACAACATCTTTTTTTTCTTACTCAATTTACCTCAGTCAGTGTATTATTACTCGTATAATTATTCATACCCGGTATTCGTAAATCGTGAGTGATGATGTGAAGTGACAAAAAACTTATAACAACAACAACGGCTTTTCTAAAAGCCTGAAAAAACCTGCAAAAAAAGTGGTAAGTGAATTTATATCCATATTACCTACCAAATATTAGGAATTTTTAAATGATAAGCGCAACTACGACTTGTTAGATCTACAGTGCCTACCGCGCTGGAAAACCAATGCACGCCCCTGTGTAACCCTATCACTTATATGTGATCTGTGCTGTACAAATAAAACCGGTTTGATGATCTTAAAACTCAAAACGCAAA
Organism: Calamotropha paludella; assembly: GCA_927399485.1. Lineage (NCBI taxonomy): Eukaryota > Metazoa > Arthropoda > Insecta > Lepidoptera > Crambidae > Calamotropha > Calamotropha paludella. Next base: position 12,902,239 of record OV656804.1, on the reverse strand, counting down.
TCCAATATTTTTCAAAGGGTCAGAAAGAATGATTTAAATCTTCTTTGTAGTTCAAATATTGTTTAATCAGACTGTCCGGTTATTATAAGATAACGTCCCGTTCTCATTAATCAACAAATCAACAATCAAGTACGAGGTGAAAATAATGTAAATATGCTTACTTACGGCACCATCGCTGAGTCAATTAAATTCAAAAAAGGTCACATAGCATTGTTTTGTATCACCTTTGCAATACTTACATAATTAATTTATACTTAAGTATTACGTATAGAGTTCTCCTTCAATCACAGTGCAAACGAGTGGTAGTATCAACTGTACTTATAAAGCGTTCCCCACAAACTTCTCAGTAGACTCTGTCTTACCGTTAATTTTTAGTGACTAATTAAAAAATATATTACAAACAAAGCGACCCGTACTTTAGTATACATATTTATATTTAAAAAAAATTAGGAACTTTAGGCAGAATAATTTTTGACTTTATCTCTGTCAGAAAAGTATAAAAGGTGTCTGTCAGAATCATATAAATTAATAAATAAAAAATATAAAAGAATCATATACATATATGTATATATAAAGTAAAAAAAGAACAAAAAATATTTAATAATGTTAGTCACTTTGATTTGACAATATTTTCAGATGAAACCGTGAAAACGAGTTTAGAAAAATAGTTTTTTATACCTGCGTAGTTTAATTTTTTAAAAGATCTGGTATTACGTCCACTTACCACAAACCCATCAACAAAGCGAAATTTTACAACAAATGTTGTCAACTATCGCGTGGATTATTATTTAGCGTATTAAATAATTTTCACCTTTTAATACTAGACAACCAGTATAATAGTCGTATTGTGATAGGATTTGTGATAGTCGAATGCAAATGGGTTTTCAAAATCATTTTTATAAAACACACTTGTGTTTTGACTCTTGTAATTTTAATTCTTTTCATTGGTATATGTTTTGTTAAATAATTGATTTGATTGTCATCAATCAACCCTTTTTTTTTAATTTCTGCAAAAATTTACGCCAGCAAAGCGGGCGGGTGAAGGCTAGTCAGCTTAAACATAAAGTTACAACACTTAACTGTTGGACGTTCTTATTTCTTCTATTCTTATTTTGACGTCAAAGAATTTACTATGTAGGAAAAATAATGACTGAAACCGTTACCATAGCAACCCACCGAATAAAAAAATCGGGAAAAATGTATTATAAGTAAATCGAAAAAAAGGCAAAGGATCCATCGAACCCGAAAAATCAAGTAGCCTCAAACCATCTTCAGATTTTCCCGTGTCGATTGGTCATGGTCCCATACCATTAGTTCAGGAGTTTTGACTGATTGCATGACAAAGAAAAGATCTTCCATCTGCCGCCAAGTCAAGCAAAAAAGCGGCACGGACGTACCATCCTTTTCTCGAAGCAATTCAGGCCATTTTCGACCCCCTGTAACTTCGTTGTGGATAAAACTAGAAGACTGAATTTTCAGTAACCATGCAGGCATTGTAAAGACACGGTATATTTCAAATTTCATTCAATTTGAACTAGTAGTTTAGGAATTATAACGGGTCAAATTTCTTAATTTTGTCACTCACTGACTCACCGATCATCAAAATTCTAAGACACTTCTAGCAGACCTAGAAGCTTCAAATTTGGAATTTAAATAGTGTTTGGTGTATGAATCAAGGAAAAACTAAAAAAACCTACAAAAATAAGAAAAGTTCATAAGTCAGAGAGAGGGCTTTAAGAAAATTGGTTGCTGGTAGATATACATAGGTACATATATACCATAAGTAGAAGGTACCGAAAAGGAAAAAAGTAGACTGTCTACAAAATACAAAAAGCAATGAGATCCCATCAAAAACAATACTTGTCAAAAAAACCAAGTCTCGCAACTCAGTTGTTCTAGGGTAAAAAGTTGTGAGATCCATGTAATACCAAGTCGGTTATTAATATATTGACTCGGCCATCGCACTAAATAATTTAATTTACACGTGTTTTCATGCGATGGCCGAGTCAATATAGTAATAACCGACTTGGTATTACATGGATCTCACAACTTTTTACCCTAGAACAACTGAGTTGCGAGACTTGGTTTTTTTGACAAGTATTGTTTTTGATGGGATTATATATACGTATAACTAGTCTGGTCATAAATACTGTTACATAAAAGCTTTTCTTTTTTTCAACTTTTTAATTATTTTGAATTTAGAAAGCGTTTATTATTTCTTTTAAACTTGTTGATAAAAAAAAACAGCAAAATGAAAATAAATCCTCAAAATCGGTTGAGTAGTTTCGGAGTATATATATATAGATGTATATAAAAATTTCGTGTCATAAACGCAACGGTAAATAAGCAATGATGTGCTATTTACTTTAGACTTGACTCCACTAAATATCGTTATTTTATTAATTTAATGAAATCTCTTTGTATTTTTTACTATTCACAGATAAAACTCTTTGGGGCACATATGGGACATCTCCTTTAAAGCTAATTTTAAAATCTGCTGAAAGCCATTTACTGTAAAATATTACAGTACGATGAGTTCGTATATCAATGATCATATTATATTAAAATAACTGAAACAAGTACCGATATCTACCCAAACATGTAAATTTAAGTGGTCAAGTCGGAAGACTCCACCTGTGCAAGGTGTCATTTCATAGCATAGATGTCGGACAAGCTTCAACGTACCAGAGTGCAAGTGCCAGTAAGACGCTGTCATCCTTACTAATATTATAAATGGGAAAGTGAGTTTGTTTGTTTGTTTGTTTGTTTGTTTGTTCCGCTTTCACGCCGTAACTACTGAACCGATTGCTTTGAAATTTTGCAGACATAAAGATAAAAGTCCGGATTAAATAATAGGGTACTTTTTATCCTGGAAAAAATTATATTCCCGAGGAAAAACAAAAATATTGTTTGCTTGATGGATGGATTGTAGATGGCGCTGTGTGTCGTTTAAAACAACGTAAAATATTGCAAACGAATATAAACATGTAAATTTAGAAGCTAAATGATACGATAATGAATCCCCGAAAATGAGGAATTCCCGAGGGATGACGTACAATTTGTTTTATCGTCTAAACTGTTTTTTACATCTACTTATATGTTGCAAACGAATATGAACATATAAATTTTGAAGCTAAATGATACGATAATGAATCCCCGAAAATGAGGAATTCCCGAGGGATGACGTACAATTTGTTTTATCGTCTAAATTGTTTTTTTTACATCTACTTATCCTGAAATCACTAAAGTCAACGAATTACTAATTAGTATAAGTATTAGTTACGTTATTTAGTTCTTGAGGTATGCGATAGATGGCGCTGGGTGTTTTTTTAAAAAATGGTAACGATGTGTTTTTTAAAATAGATAAGAAGTGGACTGATAGCTTACGCTATTTAGTTCTTGAGGTATGCGATAGATGGCGCTGGGTGTTTTTTAAAACATGGTAACGATGTGTTTTTTAAAATACGTAAGAAGTGGAATGATAGCTTACGCTATTCAGTTCTAGAGGTATGCGAAAGATGGTGCTGGGTGTTTTTTAAAACGTGGTAACGAAGTGTTTTTTTAAGATACGTAAGAAGTGGAATGAATTATATGAATTTTGTATCCAGCGTTACATCGCGCTTCATAGATTTTTCCGTGGGAATGAGAAGTTTTCTTATAGTTGTGCTTTATACCGCAATATAACCGAATTCCACGCGGGCGAAGCCGCGGGCGGAAAGCTAGTGTGATAAATAATGTAGACTGCAACTCAGCTTGCTTAAAGTAATATTTCTATTAGATATACAAAATCAAATTCTAACATACCGATATTTAAAAATATATTAAATTTTTATTTCTTTTGTGAAAAATCAACAAAATTAATGAAATTAAATGAAATTAGAAGGTCTTCCCATCTCTTTATGTAGGTACTCTAAACAGGCATTCTAATTCATTAAGTTTAAAATAAAAATATAAAAACACAAATTCTTAGGCAATTAATATTCCTAAATTATAATATCATTGTGGAGATGACTTAAGTTTTTAGTAATTCATGTTATCGCTATCGCGGATAAAGCATTTTCATTTTATCAGTTATATGATTCTAAATTGTCTTTACAAAAACTACCAGATAAGCGCCTACAATGCAAGCTAACTATTGTCTAAGTGTTTGTTCACGTACAATACGATCTTAACCCCTACTTACAGCCCACCTGCATAATAAAAACCTAAAGAATAACTAAGAGAAAAATTTCAAAAGCATAATAATCCACTTTCAAATACTTATATTAACTATTTAACACCAGATATTATTAGTACCTTTGCATGTTTACAACAACGCCAGTTTTTGAAGCCATATAAATGCGGCACCGCAAAATACCATTGCTTTTCTATTTATAACGCGTCTTGAGATAATTTAAAAAATGTGCGAGTTGATTGATTTATGTACTAATACACAATCGACCTGATCAAAAGCATAGTATATGGGGAGAGGAAATTTCCAGAAGTGCAACCCGGTTGCAACTTAACGTGATGAATGGAGGAGGATGGCAAGTGCAAGTTTGAACCTGTAGGACCGGTCGCTGTCGTGGTTTTTGTTCAAATCTCCTTCGACGAAGCAGCACACTAATGAGAGATTTCAAGGATGAAAGAATTAACAATTACGTTGCCTAGAATGTGATTTAAAATCAATCCTTGAAAAATAATTTGGCTGCCTCTTTAAGTACTCCATGCCAACATATTGGTTTTTCCACTTTCATGCCGTAATTTCATCAGTATGAAACTACTTTAAACGGATCAAACCACCTGACCCAAAAGAACATACTAGTAAAAGGCTAATTAAAACAGACAATAGCAATCAAGTATCTAGAAGGTGTCGTAGTGATATTGATAACATATCGATTGATCTTGAATTGAATAGATAATTTTCGTAACGTTAACAAATGCTTTATCCGACCTAAATCAATCAAATTACTCGTTATCATTTGACGCGAATTTGACCCCGATAAATTTTATTTGTTGTTATATTGTTCGCCATTTTAGGTTGTTCCAAAAGGTGTACTAAATGAAGCGACGATCGGCACGCAGCGGGGGCGGGCGGACATGCCAAGGCAGGCGAGCAACATATTTACTCATATTATGCCCGAGGCGTAAATCACCGTGCATCTATTTCGAGGCGGCTGGAGTGCGCGGGGAGTGAGAAGTGACGCGGGTGCGGGGTGCGGGCAGACGCCGTGCCGGTCTGGCGCCAGAAGGATTCCCCAGCGCCCCGCACCCCTCTCCCGCCCGAACCGAGGTCACCGCGCACCCGTGCCTTTCCTTACTGTCGCGAATGCTTATACGTCCGCCGACCCATTGCTTTGCATACGCTTAAGAGAGGCATGACTCGAGGCCAGTGTTGAGTGAGACAATTATGAAATTACTTTACTGGTTGATTTATTTTTAACATACTTTAATTTGGGTAAACTTAATTTAGTTGGTAAGATGTGTAAGTAAATATCCCTACATTTAAGTCTGGTAATTCATTTGCAACTTCATATTATGTACTCTTGGTTAAATTTTCATAGAACTCCTATTTGTTATTTTTTGTTTGTTTAATTACCTAATAAATTTTCAAAATGCTAAACATAATTGAAAGTGTAATCCAAAATAAATTATACTGTCAAAGGTATAACAGCCATACTTAACACTCATCTAAATTGCATAATATCTGTTGTATAAACTCGTATACTCACTTGTCATTGTCCTCTCTTTCCGAGACGAAGTAAGAGTCGATCGTAGTGAAGTAAGCAATCCGATCTCCCCTGCCCCTGCCCCGTTCACCGTCGCCGCGCAGGGATGCCCTGCGGTCATTGGTTACTCATACATCTTGCAAAACCTGTACCCGTACCATTATAAGAATTTTAACATTTGTTTACATTTATCAACACGACACTATTCATACTTCCAAAAATTAAGACCGGAAATTAAAATGTAAATTGTATGTAACATTTGTCTGAATGTATTAAAATTAAAATAGATGAACATATGACTACACTAACGTGCGGATCACAGTCAGAAAGAGAATGAATAGGGACTCTTGTCAAATGAAAGTGTGTGTACACAAACGCACACAAATCTCGGCACGTATGCCCCACACAACACATTCACAAAACAGAAATCGTCGAGCCTAGTATCAAATACACACAGCAAATTGATATTTACCTCAATGGGATAGTGGCCATATTTGTTTGTTACAAAAGATTTACATTATACAAGGTAGTCGGGCACGGGCACTTTCGGACATTCGCTTCTGAATCGCTTTATGATAATGTTGCGAGCGTAAGTCCTCTGAGCTATACCAAACCACCTTTTTATAATGAATACAATAATAAGGTCCGTTTACTGTGATTTTATACATATGTATAAAAATATCCTGTCACAGTGTTTGACCGCGATGAACTTCGAAACTATTCAACCGATTTTTATGTTTTTTTTTTTCATTTTGCTGGATTTGTTCCCACTTAGGACATAGAATACGTTTCATTTTAATGTATAATAAAAAAAATCTAATGATAATAACAATGCCCCAGCAACGCGTTGTTGGGTCAGCTAATATATTAAAAACTGCACCTTAGCTACGTATTGTTTCTACTGTATTATATTAGGAGTTATTAAACATCAAATGAAAATTGGTCCATTAGATCTTTAACGCCTACAAATGCTTATTTAAATGTGAACTACTCCCGTCGTTCACATTTTATTAAACGATTATTTTATTGAATATTTCAATTTATAAAGTTTACAATACAAACGCACTATTTTGTCCGTTAAATCGCATGTCAAATATACAGAATACTACTACTGTTTTAAATACAAAAAAAGTTGATTTCATCAATTATTTTGGTAGCTATACAATCAGACATTTTTTTTACATTCACACCAATTAGCCTAGCCCAAAAGTAAGCACTGTAAGGCTTGTGTTATGGATACTAGGGTAACGGATAGACATACATATATGATACATAGATATGTAATATTCATAGAAATATATATAAACACCCATGACTGAGGTACAAATGCTCGTATTCATCACACAAACATCTGCCTCTTCCGGGATTTGAACCCAGGACCGTCGGTGCGAAAGGCAGCATTGCTACCGTTGCATCAAACGGTTGTTTATGACAGTTTACATATAGAAATGTTACACTGAATTGATTCAAATCGAAGAGGCCGTCTTATGTACATAAAGAATACCCAAATAAGTATTTATTATTATATAAATGTGTGTGGCTTCGTTCTCGACTTTTACATTATGTTAATCACGTTAGTTGTCGATCTCGGTTCTAAAGATGTGTACGAATGCTAAATGTTAAACTCACGTCAATTATTAGACATAACAAATAGAATACTTCAATAAGCTTATAATAACCACTACTAGGGAACAAATCCTGGTAGAGGCATATATTAGGTTACGAAACACTTATGCCCTTACCAGAATTCGTACCAAGAACGGCTGGTGCAGAATGCAGGATCGCTACCAGTGCACAAGCAGGTCGTCAAAATTAAGCTCATAACCCATTTGTTACTAGCTTACTCTATGGATCTGAAAAGACTAACGAGAATCCTAAAATTCTTCTCTTCTGATTATTTTTATTAGTTCTTTAAGTGTAGATGACAACCAATCGAATACAGAGTGTGACAACGAATATTTTGATAGCAATTTGTATATTTTTTTACGGCCACATTGAGACTCAATAAACACTCAGTTTTAAATATTTTATATCATTCTTCTTATAATTAATTAAAGTATTATTAGCATATGTTTCTGTCATAACATAGAATCAAATACTGTTATAGAAAGCACAATACGACATGTCTGCTATAAATTGAAATTAAATTTTCCGCTGGTGATAATCTTCGTAACAGCTCCAGGTCAAAAAATCACTTAATATTCTATGATGGCGTTTATAAATTATGTAATATAAACATGATCAAGATAATAGGTATAAGCATACAAAATTTTAAGTCAGTCGAACCAGAAAAGTGGCAATTAGGTACATACCTTCGCCAATTACGAAACAGATGCATGATATTCGTTAAACATAGCTAAGAATAATTCATGGTTATTCAGTTTTTGCGTAAAAAAAAACGCATTAAATAATTTAATGCGTTTTGGGAGCGAAGAGGTAATACATAGACAGACAAAAATATTTTGCGTCAGTAGTTAACAATAAAATTATTCCAACTAACCTTTAAAATAATTCGTTAGTACTTCATCGCAATGTATTATTAATTTTAAATATATATTTAGTTACTAGCTGACCCGGCTACGAGTTGCTGTGTTATAAATTAAAATGAAACCTATTCTATGTCCTAAGTTGGAACAAATCCAGCAAAATGAAAACGAAATCATCAAAATCGTATGAGTAGTTTCGGAGTTCATCGCGGTCAAACACTGTGACGGATTTTTATATGTATAAGATTGTTGTATAGTATATGTTTCCCTCAATAAAATTAATAAATATTCATTGGACTGCCGACTACTATACTACATACTTATACTACAGATTTATTAAGCTACCGATCCTCAAAGGGGTCGGCGTTTTGCGAATCTATTCATCTATTGAATTTTTTTAGGGTTCCCTAAGCTGAAGCGCCATCTCTTTATGTTATAAGTTACTATTTACAACATCGAATGTAATACTTTTATAAGAATAGAAAACAAAAGAAACTGTTGATAAAATATATTTTTTGTTATTTATTTTAGTAGTTAAATTTACTATATAATTAATTATTGACAGTATTTTATTTTATTTGCTAATACTCCAAAGTATTTATAGAACATTCAATATTCTTTCCATTATGATCAATAGGCAATATAATTAATCTTAGCAAACCATTAATAAAAGAGAAGAATGCAATTATAGATTGCGTTAACAGTGGAAGGTGTATTTTCAGTCTCTCAAAAAGCCCACGAGGAGGTTTTAGTAAAACCCCATACCTTTACTGAAAGCTAGGGAAAAGTAATTATTCCATGATTATTCATCATCTATTGATCATCTATCATTCATAAATTAATTCACATAATCATTCATCATGATCAAATTAAGTGAATAAATAACTGACCGCTAGGTTGGATTGCCCTTGTACCCTTTGGCTTACTTCTGGGAAGTAATAGTTTTTTATTTTATTTTATTTATTTTTTTATAAGGGATTTTGGCTTGGTTACAAAGACCTTTGAGCCATTTCTTCGTATTATGTCCATTCTTGTTTAAAGAGTTGATATATAAATGATATGAATAATAGATTAACAATAGATGATGAATGAAAAGTGAAATACCTTAACCTAGGTTTCAGTAAAGATGTGGGGTTTTACTGAAAATTTCCCATGGACTTCTTGAGAGAGCGAAAAGACACCATCCATTGTTTTGTTCCACTTGCAAACACTCGTGCATATACAGAAATACTTAGTGGTTGATAACCCACCATTATTACACACTAATATCAACCACAACACAAATTTTAACAAGAAAAACAAGACCACCATAGTGAATCTTCCCGCTCCCGCCAAAAAGTCGTTTTTTATATTAAATTTCAACGAAACAGATTCTGTCTATAATAAATATCCAAGATGAAATGTAGTAGTCATAGTGCCGATTTTATAATGACGCCAACAGAATTATATCAAAACTATTTCGCCTAAGCAGTCATTGAGAACTTACTTCCTGAATTCCAAAAGTAAATAAATATGAAAGGACCATGAAAGGATCATGCTATGGAAATGTAAGATAAATGGGACTTTTTATAAAACATATATACGGGACTTACTTTCTTCTTTAATTTAAATTTTACAGACCTTTCCACAGTCAATATTAGCCAATCAAACTTTAATGTATACAACATAGATATTATTAACGTAAATACCATTTTAAATTAAACAATTCTTAATAAAATCAGTATCGCAATTGGAACCGTGCAATATTTACATGCCCCAGTTGTAATGAACATTAATACACTGAACTGCGATACTGCGCTAAGGTGAACAGTGAGCTCGCCAATTCGTCCCTGTGACGTCACGTGTGTACGGCACACTGGATTTCGCTATCGAAGTGGCCGAGTTAATTCTATTATCTTCTTAAATAATGGCCTAATTTAAATTAAAAAACCACCATTCTTCATTCGCACTATACGTTCGAATAACATAATGGGAAATCAGTTAAACGTTTCCTCATTCTCATTCAGCAGGTTTCGGTGCTCGTTAAAATATTTAATCAATTGGCAAGTCTGAACGCCTTTTCCCCGTCTAGTAGGTAGGTATGTACGCAAACTATCAAAATCATTTATCCTATTAAAAGGTATTAAATGAGATCCGCGAAGGCAAGATGTTTTGACAGCGTTTTCTTACGTTACTGCCTTCAATATTTATTTGGTTATTTATTCATCATAAAATTTCACTATGAATACTTAGTAGCATCGTTATGTAATTACTGTGTAGGGCATTTCCTATATTTTCAAACCGTAAAACTTTGTTAGGGAAGTCTGGGAAACTTATATCAAATTGAATATTTGTCCGTTTATTCCGAGCATATCTTAAATCAGCTTTGTATCTTGTAAAAGCTTTCTTGTCTTTAAGGCGGTAGTGAGTAGGTATTTACAGAATCAACGTGTTAACATTACAAAAGACATTAACCAGGAAACCATTTTAATTTTGTAGTTGATAAAAGAATATCGTAACAATAGACGTCACGGTTAATTCTCCAACTGTAAATGTGATGTAGCAACAATCTATTCTGCTTTACTTCAGCAATTCTACATTGCTTCTTATCACATTCCGAATCAATGGAGATGCCTATTAATTTTAATTTACTTAAGAATGTCAAAATATTAGCCATAAAAGGAATTTTTCTTTGCATTGAAAGAGAATTTTTCCTCGTTCCTTGGTGCAGTAAAAAAATCCCTAACATTTGATTTAATTTTATCTTAATATCCCACCGGTTCTTGAGAAAAAATAATATGACACATAAATAGACAGACATCGCAACGTTTCCTTCAGGGTTCACTTTTTCTTCTAGGGTACACAATGATAAAAACTCGTGCAGAGTTCAAGGTTTTACAATTTTTGTGAACTAACTTCCCTTTACATACAATTTCGCTATTTTCTTCCGGGAAAAAGTTGGAGTATACATGTTGGCTATTCTACCATAGACAACTCTTACGAATAGCGTGTAGCAAAATGTTACTATAATTTTTTAAATGTCAATATAATTTCGAATGAGTGTTGTAGCACTGGATTTATTTTGTGACTTCTACTTATGTCGTTTTTTCAAAGAATAAGACCATAGAAGACATAATATGTGATAATATACTCTAGACTACTCAAATTATTTATTTAATTTCTAATTAAGCAGTGCCTGTACTGTGGATGGTAAAGATAAATAATAATATTAATAAACATGACACCAATGCTTGTCACACAAACAATGTCCCTGCCAGGACTCGAACCCAGGACCTTTGGCGTATATGCAGGAACACTACAGTTACACCAACCATCCGTCATTTAAGGTGCCTATTCTATTAATACTCGATTGGAAAAATGATAGGCAAAACATGTTCACAGACAAACTAATTTATTAACCTTTGTTTATATTATGGTTTTACAAAAAACCAAACAAGAGTCAATACGAACAAACTGATTATAACACTTGTTAAAACAAAGTTAAGGTATAATAAAATGAATAAGGTACATGAAAATAAAATTATTGTTATTTGTTATATCAAAATATACAATGGCAGAATCAATCGAGGGACATTCCAGCGTCACCATCTTTCTTATCGTTGGATTCGTCTTTAGGTTTATCACCTTTATTTTTATCTTCTCCTTCTTTAGAATTATTGGCGTCAGAAGCGTTCGAAGTATTTTCTAAAGCTTTGAAAAATGCTTGCATATCGCCGGTATTAGCAGCAGATGCCACTTCAGCCGGTAATCCAAACTGTGTCATTACTGGACCCATCTGGCCCGATGTAAGCGCTGACGAAAACTGGTTTGCCGCCTGTAACGATTTCATTATTTAAAATTATAATTTATATTTTATAAGTAAGTTTAAGTTAAGTTCTAAAAGCAAAAAAAAAGTTGTTATTTATAAAGATTAAAATATTTATTAATCTCACCTCACAATAAAGCAGTTAATAAAAAAATCTTCGTGAATACTATCTTAGTGTAGTTAGAGTAAATCTTGAGCATTTTGAAGCGTTAATAATAATTATCTCATTCACATCCCACGCCACGCATCCAAACAAAATTCATAGCACCCGAAATCTTAAAGTTTCGAGTTCGACAAGTATCGGGGGTATAGCCGAACTACTAGGATAAAGTGCAAACAACCGCAAACGAAACAATATCATGCACAAAGCTGTTTTCGATTCATCGTTACTGCACACCCGCGATCGCGTCAAGCCCAAGCGCCGAAGCCACGGCCGCCGGCCGTCAGAAGCGGGTGCGCAATACGTGAGGGTTCACCTGCGCGAACTGCGGTGAGAGCAGTGTGGTCCTTACATCGTCCTGGGTGCCAGCGCCGGAGACGGTCGCCGGTGGCAGGTGGGGCGCGAGGCGCTGCGCGTTGGCAGGCGTGGTGGCCGCCGCCACTGCCTCCGGAGCCGTCAGCGCCGCTGCCAGCTCCACGCTCTCCGGTGCCGTTCCCAGCCCAGAGAAGTACCGTTGCAGGTCTGATAGGAAAATTTGACCGCCTGTAACATCCCCGTCGGTATATCTTAAACCTTATATCGGGCACCCGCAAACGAAACAGACGACATGAAATGCCCGATTAAAGGTCTCGGCTTTTTATACTCGCTATAAAATTACCTAATCTTAAGTTCCAAACTAACAGAGATGTAGAAAATAGTTCAAAAAACCTAGGAAATGTTGTCAATTTACCTAAGAGGTTCCTTTTTCTAAAACATCGATAAGAGACTGTGAAAGAGCGATCACCTTTTCAAATAATAGTTTGCCATCGAACACAAGAATTAATATGAGCAAAAGCCTGAAATTTATTTACAATCAGGAAAATGACATTTCTTTTTACTTATTTTATTTTGTCTGGAAAATTTATAGCTAGTACAATGTTTAAACGTGTACACAAGTATGGGTCAATTATAGGAAGTTAGAAGTTAGCACATATGGTATTCATATAACCTGATATCCGTGACATATCATGGAATCCGACAATATGACTTTAAACAAGCGTCGCTACAAAATAAAATATTTTACAACGTCAATGATTTTTATTTTAAGATAAAAATGTGCTTTGGCAGATCACATTATAAATAAAAATTGTGTTATTCACACTTATTACATCACCAACACTTGCATTTCCCGTTATTAGCACTTATAAAATTAACTCCTAAATTTAAAAATTATTAAGGAGATTGACTATAGAGATTGCTGACATAACAAGCATCTCGTATGAAAAAACAAAACAGCATAGTCAATAAACTTGGATTAATCAAAGTTTTTACGCGGTAGATCCTCACATTGCTTCCAATTGAGCAAAAATGAAAACCCTTACGATTTCTCGCGTCTGTTTGGAGATGTTTGAGGCTGATCTGCAAGATTTCCTTGACAGATTTGTGATAATGGATGAAATATTGATTCATCACCATACTCCAGAATCAAAAGAAACGTAGATGACTTTGTCGGCTGGCAAGGCATTAGTTTTTAAGGGTGTCATCACAGAGGACTACCTTTCAAAAAACTCGGGAGTCTTATTGCAAGCAGTGACAAAAACAAAGAGAATGCCCCTGATTACTCAGAAGAAAATGTTGCATTTAATAATTTGGAAACCATGAAGAATCGTTTTTAATAAACGGGCCGCATAGAGACTTTGGAACCCATGTAGAAGAAATGCATAAAACTTAACGAGATTTTGATATTTTTAAATATTTTTCTATCCACCTTCATATTTATAAATGCAAATTTTCCATATTTACCATTGACATTCACAATTCAATGTCGAAAATTGACTAGAGGCTTTCTGAGTTGGGGACTATATAAATTCTAAATTATTAATTGGTTTCATTAGGAACACGGGAGGTACATATACATACAATAAAAAAAAAACCTAGTCCGGTGGGTTATATTTTTTCGTACTAAACCCATTTCCTAGTTTGTCAGTGCAGCAGCAACTCGGGCGTCAATGAGTTCGAATAACAAAACTATACAGCAATACTTTCTCCTAAACATGCATCAGTTAAAATCGAGCTGAACCGCTTGAACAACCAAAGTAAAGTGTGGTGGCCATTTATAAAAGCGCGGTATGGCCGTGTCAATAAAAGCAGAAAGGCGATTGCCTCTGCATATACAGACGCGGTAAAACGAAACAAACCAGGAGACCCTTCTTGAATTGTAGGCGCTTGGTTGGTTGGTGGATCTGCCTTTACCGAGCAGATCACGCATCTTAAACGCGCCGACAAATCAGGAAAGGTGTAATTCTAAAATCACAGTGTTGGGAGAAAAAAACGATATTTGAAGAATGGGAGGCAGTTGAGATGACCAGCCAATAATGTGTTAATCAAATAAAGCCATTTAGTGGTCCAACCACTTAATGTCCAGGTGATAAACTTACTTCGTGGTTGAGTTGCTGTGGCGGTGTTTGGTGGAGTGGCCGTGGATGCAGGAACGTCGCGAGCGCGCGCTGGCGTCCTAGCCGCAGTCTCTGTGGTACGCGGGGCGCTGCCGCCGCGGGAACTGCCACCGCTGCCACCCGAAGGTCGGGAACTTGAGTTGCCACTGCTGTTGTTGCTTAAATAAAGCATCGGTCAAGCTAATAATTATATAATTTTGAAATATATAAACAGAAGTCTGAATTGCACAAACCAAATATTAAATTTTCGTATGTATATTGATGATGATGATGTATGATTATACTGTGGTAATCAACATACACCTTCCACACTCAACAATATGGCCACTAGCACATATATCCAGTGTTTAGATAAAATAACTTCCTAGTTATAATACAGAAACATAAATGTAAACATATGAGTAAAGTTGTTATGTCCAATTCATTTAAACTTTAAGCTACCTGCACATTTCTGAAACCGTCTGCCAGTTTGTTTGGAGATCTTCCAATAAGTTCTCATTTAAAATGAACATTCACACTGTTTCCACAACAATTTTATAATCATAGTGAAATTGAATCATCATCTTATTGTAATGTATTTGATTAGTTTGATGAACATTGAAATTATTGTATATAATTGTGCGATCAATATGTAAGTAAGATATAAATATACTTAATACCTATTTATATCCATTGTATCTATTGAAATCCATTGTTTTCCCCAAGGTTCTGTATTTGAAATAGCAGCTTAGCAACCTCTTCAAAGGACTAATGGTGATAAAACCATTAGCAAAATTTTTATGTAATTGCAAAAGCATTCTTTTTTCATGTTTATATACACCAATTGTATTTATACTCACATCTAGTAAAACTTTCAGCACAACTCGGCCAAAAAAATAATGATACAAAACTATATTTATTTAATTGCAATAATTATAATTGGTGTAAGAAATACACATAATTGATACAGGCTCATGTATTTAATATGAGCAATATTGTCCAATAGTAAGTGCAGAATACAAAAATAGTATACAATAAAATGGACATAAAGTATGAAGTTACATAGATTTATTACAGCTGTTGAATCAGTCAAAGTAGTGGGCTTATAAGTTTTATTTTTTTTATTAATTGCAGTGAAATATGGTTAAAAAGCTAATAGTTACAATAATTGCTGGTAATTATCTCACATAAATTTGTGGTCAAACAGCATGCAATACCATTTTTTATGTGTGTAAATTAAATTCTTTTTAAAATATTTCTACCACACATTTCTATCCTAGAATTTACACAATGTCATTTATTTCTATATCTATTATAGAACAAACAACTTTGTTTTTTTCTGTAACAGAGTTCAGAATACATTTTAACAGACGCATAGGTACTTCAAAAATATATAAACATGGGATGGTCACTATATTGAAATAATGAACTAAATGAACTACTTTAGTGATAAATGAATTACCTACCTATATCCTTATTATTACTCAAACTTGGTTTTATTTTAGTTTAATCAGTATGCATAGATTGTATAATAGAAAAAATGACAAAAAGAAGTGATCAAGAGGCCACTATAGTGACTATAGTGATAGTTTTCAAACAGGATCACTGAAACATAGTATATTATTGTAAACATACAAGAACCTTACCCCATTGTACCTAACAAGGATGACAAACCACCTATTTGGCCAACTCCACCAAACAGTTGCATCAGCTGCTGCTGGGACATATTGTTAAGGAGATTTTGTAATTCCCCATCTTGACCACTTCCACTTGCACCACCACGGCCTCCTGATGTGGGTGGATTATTCAAAGCTTCATTAATGCGGCGACAATATTCATCGTCTTTGTCAGTCTTGGGCTCCTGTAAATACCATTTAAATAGATATCGTTGGAAATATAACAACAAGATATAATCAAACATTAGAGTAGTTAAGCTAGAAATTGTGTTACTAATGTGTTACATACCTGCATCCAAAAAAAGTACTTCTTAGAAAAAGACTTGAATTTGAGAACATAAACTCTCCCTGTTGTGCACTCACTTACACGTACAAATTCACAGTCATCGGGGAAAATCAGTAGGTCATCTTCCACTTCCCCTGTAGTCCTATCTTTCCAACAAAAGTGCATTAATGAATCTTCGCCTTGATAGACATACAATAGTCCCTTCCTTTTGTCCGGATGAACCATACGTCCTTTCAAAGTCATTCTACCAGCACGGAATTCAACTAAATGTTTATTTCCTCCTGAACTACCACCAAGGGCTGATGAATTTCCAAATAAAGCTGTCGCCGACATACTGCAAATAGCAAAAAATAGTACCAATTTAAGGGTCAATTATTATTGAGGCGAGTTGAAGTCGGTATCAGGTAGACAGATAATAGCTTTGTATGAAGTACTCTTTGTTTGTATGTACTTACATTGCAATTTTAAGCTTTCTGGAAAATGTAATAATAATTTAGAGAAAAACTACCAGAACGATGACATTCAATATTTTAAAACACAGATCATATAACGCACGCACTGTGTAAGGTAGCGATGGGCGATTGTTAGTATTAACAATCGTATTAATCGATTTAATTTGTTCGCACGCATTCGATAAAAAAAACATATATGTAATTCGATAAATTTTCAATTGTTACCGCGCGGTGGCGAATGAACAATCAACCATTCGATTGATGATTCTTTTGATAGCTGCGGTTCTATGTGTGCGCCTAACTGTTAGACGCGTCATGAAAAGTATTAATCACTTATAGATACTAGGCGATGCAGTAGCTAAGGATAAAGCTACGCTAGTACCATACATTGGAGCGGAGCGTAATACCTAAAATAAAATAAAAAATTGTTTCGATGGAATTTTTTGCGTAATTCAAAAATATTAAAATCGGTTAAGAACTCGGAAAGTTATGGCGTAACAGACATTGCGCCATTGAAGCCATTCAATGGGAGCATCGCTCGCTCCGCTCCAATAATACATATAGCGAGCTGAGTCGGTTTTAAGTAATTTAATTTAATTTAAATTAGTATTTAATAGTTAATATCTTTTATAACTGAGTAACATATTAAAATATTTATAGTTTATATTAAAATAAATCTCTTTATATCGAATATGCTATGTTAAAGAAATAATAAACAAAATGGCTTGAAAATACAAGGGTTTTAGTTATAAAGGTAAATTGCAATTAAAATAATAAGTTAGTTTACACTGTAAATTGAAGTATACAATCTTGCTAGGTTAAAATCACAAAGTAGGTAAAAGTAAGGTCTTTGGGAGACAAATTAATAAATAATAAAAATGTCTATTAAGTAACTATGTACTCTTATTTCTAACTTTATGTAACAATAACAAATCAACTATCTAATCTAATACTGATAAAGTTCGAATCTAACACACACGTTCAGTACAAATCCGAACCGGTCATTATTTAATTTAGTTTCAGATAAAAAATAACATCAATTAATAAATCAAGGTTTTGATTTAAGACTACTGAAACTTAAAAAAAAACTAAGTTAAAAATTATTTGACAATAATTTAATTAGGTATATTTTTTTTAATAATTGTCCTTAGTGTCAAAATTTAAATATAAATTCAGACGAAAACCTCAGAGTAAACAGGACTGGAGTAGCCTTTGCCTAACATTACCCCTCTGCCAAATGCACAAGCGTCGGAATCCTGTGCGTTATATAAAACTAGTTGAGCCGCCATTTTAAAACCACAATAATCAGAACGTCTTACCGTGCAGAGCTCCCACGAAAATGCCTGCCTGTGCTGTTTTCTACTGTAAAAAAAAATCGAAAATATCTGGTATGCAAAAAGATGGCGTCACCTTTCATTTGTAAGCATAATTTTTAGGTTTTGATTATTATTTAATTCATAATTTCATGTTTTAGCAAACTACAATTTCAAATTTCGCGCTTAAAGTTCGTTTGATGACGTCATGGCTGCACTCCCCACGAGACTACCTAGGGTTGACCATTATCGCATTTCAATTAATTAAGACAAAAATTAGAAATAGTTTGTTGGTAATAAATAACTGTAATTTTGTATTAATTAATTACCAATTATAATTTCGTTTTAACAATGTACGTTGCGTGTTTATTTTTAGTTCAGTATTAAGTACATACCTACAATTTTGCGGCTGCTTGAAGCCTATTCTTTGCTACACAACATGGAAATTTAAATAATAAATAAAATAATTAATTAAAATAATAATCAAACTATTTGCCCTTTTGTTCATGCTGGGCGGCGCTCATAAACATTAAGAGTACTAATGCTGTATATACCTACAGTGTCCCTGACTTCATAAAAAAGCACGGTTAAAAGGGTACCATCGCCTAACCAGCACACCCGATCATTTCCGAGAAACCAAAATTTTTTTTCGAGCCACAGGACAAATTGTTTTTATTTTGTAATCAGCAACCCTTATTAATTTGTACAATATTAATTTGCACAATAGTGATGTCAACTTCATCGATATTGTGATTTTACGAGTGAGTAATGAATGAGTGAATGAATGCTTTTTCTTAACGATAATAAAAAACAGCTTAGATAAATTACAGTTTGTTTCAGTAATTATTACCAGGTATTAATGATGATTTCAAATAAGAATAAGATATGTGATTTTGAACTGATGACGCCGTATGTAAAGTGCGGAATTATACTATTTACCTGCGATATTATACATACGAGAATAAAACTGTAAAGATATAGAATAAAACAGGTCAAGTCCACCTTAAACCAAATGGCTAGTAATGAGAGTAGAGGAAGCGAAATCACTAATTTTTGAACATTTTGTCTGTCTGTATGTATGTTTGAGCACGCATCACGCAAAAACTACTCGACGGATTTTGATGACATTTTAGTATGGTAATAGCTAAATGTCATCGTCAACATTTTAGTTAAGTTTTTTTATTAATATTGTAGCATTTATAGCTCTTTTCAAAACCGGCTTGTCCAACTGCAATACTTCAAGACACTAGGAGTAAGGTATGTGGTGCCAAAAGTCATTTGTACATAAATGAAAGCTATTGGAAGATAGTATTGCAGTATTAAAATTAGAAATGATCGGTATGTGTAGTTCAGGCAAATATACTCTGCCCCTAGGCGGTATACTAATTGTTGGTATTTATACTTTAAGCTTTGACATGCCCGGAAACATCTAATTTTTCATATCCAGTTTTCCTAAAGAATACAGCATACGAAAAAAATGGATTCATGCTTGTAATAGGTAATAGGGCATCTTGGGCATCTTCAAGAACAAGTACTATATTTTCCATACATTTTGAGCCGTCTCAGTTTCAAAAATTATCTAACAATAGAAGAAGATTAGTTGCCCATGCTGTGCCAACGTTATGCTTGAATGATCCTCTTAGTTTATTATATAACTAGTTATGTTTCAAATAGATATTAACAGTTTTAGTTTATTACATTTAAATGTATTAATTTTAGGTTAAAGAATAAGTTGAAAAGGAAATACCTGCAAAAAGTGATGTAAGCAAATCGCAAAAAAATACAAATAATCAATCGGTCAAAGTAAAAATCTGAGAATTATAACTATATACGCTTTGTTAAAAATAATGTTTCAGAGTTCCTCTTTTCCATTATGGTTATACGCGAAAGGGTCCACAGTAAATTCTATATATATAATAACACCTATTGTAAATATCTCTTAAATGCAATAAACTATTATGTTTCAATTTGTATTTTATGGATGTAGCCTTCGAAGCTGACTGTTGTAGCGTGTAATATCATCATTAATTTAATTTTTAATACATAATGTAGGAATACTAACGCAAAGTTAATACATTCATTCATTAAACGAAACTGATTTATCGATATCGATATTCTCGTGCTATGTCATGTCACTTCTCACACAATGACATTCGTGTGTTTGAATAGAACGTTAACACACTATTTTAGGCACGTGTGCGTGTATTTTAAATATGTTTGTCGTATTATGCATGTGTGCGTTTGTAAACACGCAAAGAGTTTTTGTTCCTGTGTGCTGGCATTGAATGTAGTAGTAACCTCACCCCCCGCAAAAAATGGCAGAAAAATATGTACGAGAAATTGACTAATGGCTACTCCAGTCCTGTTTACTCTGAGACGAAAACAGATCAACTTACCCCAGAATATCACAATTGGACTTTATTTGTTATACATACGTTTTGATTTTTTTTTAGTTATTGAAAAAGTCCCACGCTCCAGATGCTTCAGGTATAACATAGTTTAAAATCCTCAAATAGGTAGTCATACTTTGACTAAGTTTCGAATCATGAATCGCACTCTCGCCCTACCACAACTACTAAGGCAAGGTGGTGGCGAGATCCGTAATAATTTACTATGTCGATTGTCATTGGAAAGTCGATTTTTATTCAAAATCGATCTTATTACAAGGTCGATACTATTTCAAGGTTTTGTTATTATTGGTGTACACTACAACAGATATCGATAATTGCAAACATAATAGTAATTTGAAAGTCACTTTTCACAACGTTTAGGTAAAAGTTCCGTTCCCTTGACTACCAAAAATATCTGTGACGATGGTGCCACTAGCTAACGAAAAATAAGCTAAATTACACTAAATAATAACAAATAAACCTAGTCCTATATACTTATATGTAACCAATCCTATCTACGCACGTAAGAAGTAATACTTCTTTAGCGTAACTCAACAAAAATAACTAAAAAAGAAATAGGAAATTAATATACATATAGTATGGTGATCAGTAAGAAAATATAATTGATTTTCTATATATCTGTATACAGAATCAAGTAATATATCAAAACTAATACTTCTAATAATTTATATTGTAAACAAATAAAAAGAAAACATACGTACCGATAGTTAACCTCAAATCAACAACGCACTTCAAAAGTGTATAAAATAAAAACCACTTTTATCACGATTATTACATAAAATTACTAGCCGGCCACGCATTGCTGTGTTATAAATGAAAAATATCCTATGTCCTAAGTTGGAACAAATCCAGCAAATTAAAATAAGAATCATCAAAATATTCGATTTATTACTACTCGACCGAATATAATATTCGGTCGAGTAGTTTCAGAGTCCATCGCGGTCAAACATTGTGACAGGGAATTTTCATATATATACTAGTTGACCCGGCCACAATTGCTGTGGCTCAATTATTATAATTTGTAATTTTTATTAATTATAAATTAAAATGAAACCTATTCTATGTTCTAAGTTGGAGGAAATCCAGCAAAATGAAAAAGAAATCATCAAAATCAGTCGAGTAGTTTCGGAGTTCATCGCGGTCAAACACTGTGACAGGGAAATTTTATATATAAATAAGATAAAGATAGATTATAATATTATTAAAATAATTGTTATTAAAATATTATGTAAATTATTTTTAACCATCATATTATATAATTTGAAATCATACACATACACATGTTTGTAATACACATATAATGTTGGGAATTTTGTTTTGCAACAATGTTACAGAATTGATACCTCCAATCATTATGTTTGTCGTAGATACAGATCCTATTAGATTATTTTTGTATGGAATACATTGCTTCTAAAAAAGGTTCAAATAAGGATGCTGCATTAGTATATTCTAATGAAATAAGAGCTAGACAACAATCTTTGATGCGACGCGTTTTCGCATATCTCACAACTAAATACAAGTGTTTGGTTGTACTAATATCAGTGGACTTGTCAATAAATAGAGAAAACTTAGTTGTCTACCTGAGTTGTCTACAGATCATGACATAAATTATCGAAACTTTCTTAACGTAATGATACCGTCGGTCGATAACGCAAATCACACCGAGCTTAGAGAGAAGATAAAACAAAACGTTACCAAGCGATGCCACAGAGTTGGAAGGTACAGTAAATAAAACACCAACAAATACAAAGCTGTCAAAGATCTCCATAGGATTTTATGCATAATGTACGGAAGATAGGGTTCATTATCAATTAAGAAAATTTTAAATTTTATGGTAGTATAATGTGCTGTTGTCCGTACTAAAGAAACTGGGTGAGTGACGGATGCAGTCATGTCATAGTTATTCTGTGGAATCTGTCTATCTACGCTACACTCACTACATTTTACATTACATTACCTTAAAACCTACATACAATATTGAAGAACCAAGTTTATGGGTTTGTGTATTTGTAAAGTACTTATAGGAAATTAAGACTGAGACCTCCTTGTGATTTGGAATAAAACTAATATGAGTGGAGTACAAACAGGTAAGTGTGCAACATTACTCTTTCAATAATTTTATTTTGTTGCAACAGTTTTGACCAAATTCCATTTACTTGTTTGCAATTGTTATCATATATTGTAGTATTGAACAGGTAGATTTGTAAAAGTATATTTTTCAAAATTACTCATTCTCAACTATGAAGTTGTGTCTAGCAGAATTAACTTTATGGGTACCTACTTTATTAGATAAAGTTGCGTGAATCATATTATTTTCTGATAAATATAATGATTCAATAATTATAAGACACTATTTTTAGTTTCTCACTAAATTAACTTTTCTTTGTTATTATTTTGTTAATGCCTACTATATGAATAAATGTATCAAATGTAATTAAATAAAAATGGAAATTAGTATACCTTATTTCAAATAAAAAAATAATGTTCACAATAAACACTAAATGCAAACTCAAAGAGTTTGGTTTATATTTGGTACTTAAATCTGGTGATTATGTTAGGTTAATATGATGACCAATTAAATAGAAGCCATAAAAATTTACAAGATTGTAATGTTTCAAATGACACTGATGACTTACAATAGTAGCTGTACAGACAAGCCTGTGGAGATCAGACAATATCTTAAAATATTTTGTAAAGAATTTTTGATTAATTGCTAGTGGGAGATTCTCATTATTTTCATATTCACTAGTAATTGCTACCAATAGCCAACATCCCTCGTCAGTCCGTGGTAACAATTGCTATCATATTCAAATTTATGCGTGGCCTGCTGTTTTTTTTATTACGATTAATAAAGTTATAGAGATCCAAATATTCTGTGGTGGACTCTTTCTTTAATCAGCTTTACGGTAGTATTATTTGTTTGGTCCTAGCTTCATTATTTAGTACAAAAAATTTTATCTTAGAGATTGACATTTTTTTTACAATTCGCGAAGCATTGGGACTGTTGAGAGGGTGGGTTTAATTACCAAAACATGGTTAAATTACACCTAATCTAAAAATTCTTTTTTTATATAACATTTTAGATTTTTAAATTCAAATTCATAAGTTATTATTTGATCTTATTACAAGAATAAGAAGCTTGTAAACAAAATAAATATATATATATATATGTGTGTGGTGAAACTGTAAAGGCTACCACTCAGCATATATCAGTTGCGGTATGGACATTATCTGCTATGTTGGTATTCTAGTTATATTAAAAAAAACCCTTTATGTTAAACTTAAAAATATTTTTTTAATTGCTGGTACATTTTATTAACAAATGAAATGCTACTGCTACATTAAATTTAGAAGTTAAAATGCCTTCTAATTTGATATAGGTAGCAATTATATTTACAGTTATAACTTACAAACAAATATTAAATTAGGTAGATTGATTTACTGTCAATACTTTTCTAAAATTGTAAAATATTATATGCTGGAGTTGCATGTAAGATGAATTATTAATCAATGTCTTCTAGATTTTTATTAATATGGAGAATATCTCCTCGTCTTCAATGATATGCATATATGGATATTCTAAGTTAAAGAAATGTAATTTTAATTAACAGTAGCTATTGTAGGAAATGTTTTCAGCAATAAAAGTACGTAGAAAACATCATAGGTTTCTAAATACTAACTCACCGAAGTTGTCAACTGAATTAGATGAATAGTATATCTCATAAACGAAAGAACATTTATTTTATTATTTAATAGATCACTATTCTAAAGTATACTCGTATGATATATTTAAAATGGTAAACAAATATTGTAAAATTAGTAACTTTATTAAATTTTTATATTTGATGTCCATATGTACTTTTGATAAATTTTGTAAAAAATTTCCTTTTGAATAAGCAAAAATGTTCCTCTCATTGATGAGACAATGCTGGCCTACAGTGTAGAAAGTAGTAGTAAATTTCAACAGTTATCCACAAGGCTCCGTAGCTCAATTGGGAGACCATAGGTTACAGGTTCGTTTTCCACCTGAGGATTTGCTTGTAAGCCGAGAAGATATATTCTATTAGTTAGTTACTTAGTTAGTTTTAACGGATGCACTGCCTGAGATGATTTTTGTATCAAAAAATATATAAACGTCATAAAAATCCATACTTCTTCTATTGTATACATTTTTTAAAACCCCTTAGAATTGGAAACATTCCATGCTGAACTAGAGCTTGTCAGGTCGTATCGTCGCAGTCGTTTACGTGGTTTCGTTCCTGATTGTAACTCACGTTTCAATGCTCATAAAAATGTTTACTCATAGACAATGCGGCGATGCAAATTCCCATAGCCGGATCGTAACCGGCCACTTATGCTGCTGTTTTTATATTGATTTTTAACTGAGCACGTTAATTTGATACCTTTGCGCCGTATTCCGTCGTAGCAGAGATGTCAGCTTTAACCCAAGTGGACCGAGTTTGAAACTCGCCGATATAATACGGACATGGAAAAAGTTAGTGAAAATAATTATAATGCAATTACCGGATGTTTAAATTTTTTTTTGAAATATAAACATATTACATAAATATATTACTAGCGGCCCGTCCCGGCTTCTCACGGGTGGACAAAATTCTTTAAATTTTTTCTAGCATTAAATATAGCCTATGTTATTCAGCGTGAATGTAGCTTTCCAATGGTGAAAGAATTTTTGAAATCGGCCTAGTAGTTTTTGAGTTTATTCATTGCAAACATACAAAAATACAAATCTTTCCTTTTTATAATACTGCCGTCAATAGCATAGTTACAGTAATTACCCTCTCGACTGTTTCAAGAAAAATGGGCTAAAAGTTTTGGTACGAAAATCTTCCATAAATCCTTTGTTTATAATCGGATCATGGTGACTGTAGCTTTAAATGAAAGAGGACCTTAGCACCTATATATTTTTCTACCAAAACTTTTATCACGTTTTTCTCGAAATCATCGAGAGTCTACTTACTGTAACTATGCTATTGACGGCAGAATATTAGTGTAGACTTGAGTACATATTACAATAACGCATATCTATGAGTCCTTGGTTATGTTGGATTTTCGGGTGAGAATTTTTTGAACAAATTTAATATAGGTATTTAGGTAGATTGATGTACTGAACAATATAGTCATATTTACATGAAACCTTATCCAAGTCATTAGCTTATGTAAGTTAATGACGTTCTGATTGATCATATATATAATTTAGGTATGTTGAATTAACGTTTAAATCTCCCAAATATTACTTGTACAGTCAAAAGCACACTAACTACCCAAAAAGTGGCAAATCAGATTAACAGTAGTACGTAAAACTCATCAAATCAAATTAATTACAAAGTTTCATGTTGTACGTCTTACGTAAATAATTAATTATTCAAATTAGACCGAGTAGATAATTATTATTATGAAATCTTATATAATGAAACAGTAACCACGAAATCTTTGACTGAAATCTTAAATTGCATCGTTGAATGTGGCAAGTTTGCACGACTAAGTGTTTTAACCAATAATAAGTAATGCGAGACATCACGTCGGCCGTGTCGAAATACAGGAATTGGGAAATTGCTTTTAAAATGATTTGATTTTTAAGTAGTTACATTTTATGTATTGTATAGAACATCTACCGAACGTGACTCACACTGCGCTCAATTTAGCCATGTATTTTTTGTCCTATTTGGAAGTGTAAAGTGACGTAACTCTGGTCCAGCCAGCAGCCTCGCGCCACTCGTTCAACGCGGGCGCTGTCAATAAACTTTAGCTATACAAGGTGAGCTCGGCCTCGTGTTTTGTTTCTTTTTGTTGATCTAAAATCGCCATCGTGCATACGTGAAATATAAAACTTTTCCTTATTAATTTTACAAGTCAACTACAACTACAAAAACAACACCATTAAAATGAATTATAAATATTGACAAAATTCCCGTTTAGTGGTCAGGTTCATTGTTTGAAATTTTAAAGATTGAAGCTCGCATGATTGTTGGTGAAAGTGGCGAACACTCAGCGGCGCGAGACGGGCGCGGGCGGGAGTGCTGAGCCAGACAACGACGTGGACGTGGCAGAAGAAACCGACTCGGACGCGCCGCGCGCCGGCTGTGTACATATTGCCGCTCAAGCCCGACACCTTGCGAAAATCGCGTTGTTTAATGACAGTTCTTTCTGAGATCATGTAATATTCACTAAATCCGCAATCAGTGTACTCCTGATAGTGTGCAGTTTTGATACCTCCAATGCTTATTTTTATTTAGTGCATTTGAATAAGTGTTATTTTATTTGAGTGCGAGTTACCAAAATATGTTATACAGCCGTGATAGTCGAGGCAGATAGAGGGTAGGCTAATGGCTAGCGATGGTGCGTCGAGTGGTGGCGGAGAGCCAGCGAGCCTGGAATATATGGAGGACCCTTATTTTGTACCACCAGACGACGACTCTACGCCCAGTTTCGATTTGGCTGTTGATGAGTTAGATGAACTGGAAGGGTTATCTGGCTGGCACCACGATGACCCTGAAGCAGATTGGCGCGCTTTGCCGGAGCTCGCTGAATCTTCCTTATGTATTGAAACCGAATTCTACATGGACAATCGTCGGCGACGACTTCGAATATTTAGAAAGAAAATGCGCGAAGTACGAGTGACATTTCAAGATTTATCAAAGCCTTATCTTGCCAAAGTGTCCAGTCACACGAATTATAAAAAGTTCTTAGGTATTACTATTGGAGGTTAGTTTAATATTTAAAAGTATTCATACTTTGCTGATTTTTTCTATAAGATACTTTGAAACTGTTAATAAGTCTAAAACTTGAGAATCGCTTTTATCTTTTATACAATAAACACGGATCTGATAATAAAATACCACACAATTTCGATACATAATATGTTTCTGCAATATTTAATAGAAATTATGATAAATTGTATGATTTAGGCACACTTTAATAACTCATAGGTATATTGTAAACTTCAAACTCTATGTCCTTGCTGTAGTAACAATAATTGTTAATTCTGAATTCTCAATTATTGAATATTCTGTATCTGCCGAAAAATGTCAGTAAGACTCAATTAATTTACAACTTGTGCGCGAATCTGAAGATCTGTCTGTCACAAAGCGGTATATTTTTAACTTTGGTACATTTATAATTTTTATATATTTCTATATATTTATAAGATCGCATTGAAAATGCATAAAATAAAATAAAATAATATAAATAAAATAAAATTACCAATTTTATTTTATTTTATATAATAACATAAAATAAAATAAAATTTGTACATTTTTAAAATCATTACACAGCACCTTACAAAACTACTTAAATATGGAAAATTATGTAGAGTTTCCCCTTCCCTACAAGAAACTTCAAAAACCATTACAAGGGATTGTATTTTTAGCAAAACCAACTAATGTATCACCTTTGAGTATAAACTTCATATAAAACCATATAAAGCAAAGTTTTTTTTGTTCATCTTTATGTTGGATTTTAAATACCAAGTTAAAAATAGAGTACTTAGATATGATGTTAAATACTCGTATCATCTATCAGTCAACAGATCAGAGTATATGTTAGGAGACCAGCACATATTTTGGCGTTTATCTAATTAGAAAATCATAGATTTTTTTTAACCGAAACAACCCAATAAACATCTAACCGCATCAACATTTGACTAAAATTATTAGTCAAGCCGAATAAAATCTTAACTCTTTTTATTGTATCGCATTTGATCAATCGAATTTTGGCATTACATATTATTTATAAAATAAATACGTCGGTTGTCGCGTAATTTTTTCATTGCAAGTATAATCTATTTAAAAGGTAATAGCTTAGAATTTGAATTATTTATATCATAAATAGTGAATAAATAATGAAATATATTTGTTTGTATTTCCATAAAATTTTATTTTCCTGCAAAAAACGTGAATCTTATAACATTACTTAAATCTGGTATTGTGAAATCAGCAAGTTGTGAAATTTGGCAATAGTCACCAAAGATTGTTTTTTCATTTTTTAATTATTTTTTCCTAATACTTCATTGCTCTAATCCTTGAACAGTAAAAAACGTACATTTTGAATTCTTTTAGCTTTAAATCACTTATTATAAAAGTGGAAACCGTCGGCTTAGATTATTTTTTATTTCATATTCAGTTGCACAATAAAACTGTGTGCATAGTCGGCAGCACATTAAGCTGTACTTTTTAAAAAATATCTTTATTTTAATAGCATAAGGTAGGTCCAATACTAATCATAATACCTATTTAAAAAATATATTAAGGGTTTTTGCGCATAATATATATATTTAATCCTGACTTTGGACTTTTTGGCGGGAGCGCGAAGCGTCACTTTAATGGTTTTGGTTTTCTTGTTAAATTTTGCGGTTGATATTAGTGTGTAATAATGGTGGGTTAATTGTGTAATAATTAACCACTGAGATATTCAGAATATGCATGAGTGTTGGCAAGTGAAACAAAACAGGTTGGAAGGTGTCTTTTTGCGCTCTCTCAAGAAGGCCACGAGGAGATTTCAGTAAAACCCCACTTCTTTACTGAAACGTAGGAAATTACTCAAGAACATAGAAGAACGTTTATACTTACTTGACACTGGCTAAATGCACAAATTGTGCTAGCCATAAATAAAGAAAAAAAAATCCTGAATTTTCGACTCCTTTACAGGAGCCGTGATCACAGGATGACTAAGGCAATGGCCCTCATATATTTTCTACCACCTATATATTGTGAAGGCCGCACCAAGCTCTTTTCAACATCTTTCATAATGCGCACAGCAAAGGAGTGGAACTCCCTCCCTGCGTCTGTATTTCCGAGAACTTATAACCCGTCCATTTTCAAAGCCAGGTTGTATAGTCACCACCTGCGTTAGCTCGTCCCAACGTGGATTCTGTCTTGGCCCCCGAGCTTGATTGGGATCAACAGCTAACCCATCCTAAATAATAATAAAAAAGGTATTGTAGTAGGAAATGCCGACCAAAAAATGGCGACCATTGCCGTAGTCATCCTGTGATCACGGCTCCTGTAAAGAAGTCGAAACGTCAAGATTAAATATAAACTATGCCCAATAACCCAAAATAAGTGTAATAAGCGCGAAGTGTTAGTACTAAACATAATTCCTATGTAATTTGATGTGCTGTCCCCTTTAAATCCGTTAGCAACAAGGGTTGTCATTTGATCGGGATTCGTCTGGATTGTCAGATATAATTTTACTCATGACCAGATTCCCAACTAAATATACAATATCCGACAAGCGCCGTCTTGAAAAATTGTCAAATTATAAATTTAAGATCATCGGGAGATTTTAAAATCATTTTACTTTAAACTAAATTTGAATTGGTGTATTTAGTGGAAGTAACCGAATGCCAAGTATGTAGGTGGACAGCATAAGCTCTATATTATAATATGAAATGATATTTATTAAATAGCACGTCAAAGTGTAGCTTGATCTTGTGTCTGGTTGAGAAGCAAAGCACCAACCCCCCAACAAACAAAATTGTCCTGGAACGCTTACTTTGTAAGGCTATTCAGATTTATAAAGCTCCGATTATGATATCAATACCGACTACTGCGCTTTTAACGGCATAAGTAAATGCTGTTTTTATTTAAGTGCATTCATTACTATAACTTTACCTTGTAACTGTTTGCAAGAACATATTTCGTGGCAATTATAGGCCCAAGACTTATAAAAGCATACACAAAGATTAATTGCACTTAGGAGTAATTACTCCGGCTACTAAGACTTATAAGCGCTTCTAAGAGAAAACCTTCATTTTTTCTCTTATAAGACCCAATATCAGAAGTTATAATCTTATTACTCTAATAAGACCCAATATCAGAAGTATATACATTCAGGAGTAATTATTCCAGTTAATTAGGCCCGTATTACACTGTAAAACATTTTATAAAACATGTTTTATAAAAGTTATTTGACAAAGATCTTTGATAGTGTAATAGGCCATTTATAAAATTTAATAGGTTGGCATTACATTTTATAAAAGAATGAGACGACCATGAGACGATTTTCGACAATAATTGAATTTCTTAAGTGAGTGTCTTGTCTTTTTATAAAGGGTGTCACTTTTGATAAAACATATGCAAAAGTATTATTGTCCACTCTCATATAGTTAATATAGCTTTTCTTGTCTTCACTCAAAAATTCTTTTATTAGGTTTTGATGAATCCTTTTAACGTCACACCTTACAATCCATGGTTTAACCCAAACACGCTTGCGTCGGCGACATTGTTTTTTCTTCAATAAAGCAGTCAATATTATAGCACTAAATGTACTTAAACAAGCATAGAATGCTACATCATCCATTATACTGTTGATTACAAGCGCAAGACCAACAGTTTCAATGACGTTTTAATTCTCTTGAACATAAGTTAAACTTATTAAAACTAATTATTAATAAACTTATACTCTAACCAATATTTGATCAACAATGACAATTTACATGTATATTTTACGTAGTGTAAACTCTAGTCGCACGTTTTTATAAAAGAATCATCCTTTAAATATTTTATAACATGAAACCTGTATTTTATAAAATGTTTTACAGTGTAATACGGGCCTTAGGCTTATAAGCGCTTAAAGCGAATAACGTGTAAGGTTTGAGTGTCACATTGGAATTCTGCAAAAAAATTGCCACTTGATTTAATAAACATCAAGTCTATTAACTGTTTTCATTAGAATAACTTTTCCTCTATATGCTTCCGTAGTAGTATTATAATATAGGTAATCCCAAAGATTCTTGCCAAAACACTTATAAAGTCACTTATGCTTGAAATAATCGGTAAAGGCAAAAAGGATTTATTAGGGTTTTTCATATTCTTTTATAAGATTTTATGTTATTAAGTTTTATTGTTTTTTTTTAAAATTAACACTAGAGTGTTTTAAATTGTAGTCAATTTAGGATCGTTACGGTGTTTTTGTTTTTTTACAATGTTGAACCCTAGATGTAAGAACACGGCGAATCCTTTGGGTTTGACATATGCCGTTATAAAACCAAGTGTCCCTATTATCGCAATATAACGCATTTCAAAATGTCAAATGCGAAAATGGCTGCTGCCTTGTATAATTTGCTAAACAAAATAATAATATTTATATGAAAATATAAACTACTACTTCAAGGGGCGCATTCGAATTTTAACCAATAACGATATATTTCAGGTCAAGTAATTTTACCCTACCTTAATGGTACACCAAAAATACATTTTAACAAGATAATAACTAGGTAATAATCAACTACTCTAACTAATGTTTATAGAATTCATATTGTTTCTATTTTTATAAAAAAATTACGAACTTGTCATAGCCGAGAGGGAATTAATCTCACTTTTACTATAAGTTACTTAAAGTAATTCTATTATATTAATACTACTGGCTTAATTTGCATTTCAACGGACCATTATAAATATCTTATAAATGGAAATAGACTTTTAAAGTGGGCCCTTTTTCGGACTTGTAAACGCTTACAACCCCTTATAGTCTTAGTCCTGGAGCAATTTTAAAACTGTATTTTGCTCGTTGGGCCTTAACATTGACGGGTGTCGTGAAAAGCGAATAATGATACTGGGCGTAATCAGCATATACCCCCGTAGACTAGGAAATTGGTACTAGCATTTTCAGAAAAAAATGTCTTTAATTGTGATCTCCACTGCCTGTCAAGCGTGAAGATCATGGCCTATAATTTTCCCATTTTGGGGAACAGCTCCGCCCAGCAGAAGACAGCTTGCGGCTGAGATAATGATTTTACATATATGGCAACACAAGAAAAAAGTGTATGTTTGTTATAATAACTCACCTATTTCGTGCATTATTTATTTCTCCTAATATGGCAAAAAAAGCATATGTCACGATATTAGTACCAAAATTCCGACTTTATGAAAATAAGTTAACATATTTTAGTTTTTCCATTTCGCAATCATATTAGCATCATAGAAGATGATGCCAAAAAGTAGAAGCATAAAAAAAAATTGATTAAGTTATGATATGACAAAAGGGAATTATATTTTACAATCTTGAGAATCTCTACACATGTCGCTCGTGTCTTATTCAAAAGTATAACGTTGGTGGACTTTATTTACATTGCGGCATTACATATTAGGTTGCAACGCTGTAATTAAATTATTATGTTTTATTCTAACTTAACCTAAGCGAAGAAAACACATAAATAAGTCTTAGAACCACTATTAGACAACGATAGCTTAATAGCGCCTATTTTCCCGTTATCCCAAACACACCATGGTTTCAAACCAGATCTTTTCATTGAATATGTTAATATTCAATAATAACTAGCAAGAGTACCTATGTAGGATAGTTGGAAGTTGATTGATAGTTTATAATTGGAAGACTTCTCGCCCTGAGACAAATAAATGCTTAAAAATATAGGATACTTAGAAGTTCGTCCTACATAATTCCGAAATTTGTTGGTTCAGCCGAGGAAGCGATGGCAACAGCTGGCGCAGCAGGCGACGCTCAACAGCCAGACGAGTTGGCGGGTCTCACCCCGGAACAAGCCGAGCAGCTACGAGCGGAGTGGAGCCGGGAGCTCGCCCGCGTTGAAGACGAGATCGCGACTTTGCGTACCGTCCTCCAAAGCAAGGTGAGAAACATTTTACGCTTACCTGAAAGAACCAAAATCCATAGAAATAAAAGAACACAGTTAAATTACTTTAGGGCACCGGTAAAAAAATTTAGTGCTGGAGGGGTAAATTACACAAAATGAATATGTGACGTGACAGCCTGTGATAGAACAGCAACATTAATGAGTATAGACGGAAGCCTATACGTCTTTTATAGGATACATTTCGTAGAGTGTGCAGCAGAATTGCACAGCCTTGGTCCGCCGTCCCGATTTTTTCAAAGAATTACCAGACTTACAAATAGGTGCCACTATTATATGATTGTCATACCAAAGAGCACTAAGCGTTTTGGTTTCATATTTTCGCTCCGTACTTTTAAATAATGGAACTCTATGCCTCAGTTTGTGTTTTCTGACAAATACAATTTAGGGGTCTTCAAGTCACAAGTGAATAGGTATCTTCTAGGCAACCGACTAGGCTTACCATTAGGCGAGATAGCGGTCAAGTGCTTACATATTGACTATAAAAAAATAGTTAAACATTATTATCCATTTAATGTTAGATATAAATTTATATTATGTTTATATATTTCTATTTATTTTAGGAACATAAAGAATACAATTATATAATACTCATTTTAATGTTTTACTAAAATAATTTTATCATAACTTCCTTTTTAAACAAGTAGTTGGGTTAGTGATTATATTTTTTATCACAATACTAACTGACACCCGCCACGCGTTGCTGTGGCTCAGTTATTGTAATTTTCAATATATTTTATTATTAATTTAAATGAAACCTATACTGAGTTGGAATAAATTCAACAAAATAAAAAAGCCATCAAAATCGGTTGAGTAGTTTGGAGTTCAGCGTTGTCAAACAGTGTGACAGGGAATTTATATATATATATATTCGAGTATATACAATGTAGCTTAGAAAATGGTACTAATATAGGGTTGCGCGCTTTTAAAGAAAAAGTAGCGAAGGTAGAGATCAAAAAGGAGCTCTCTTTTATTACAAAAAATGTGATCTTAGTACTTTAGTACGTACCTAAACATAGAATAACTTATAAATCTTAAAATTGCACAAAATCCTTAGAAAAAATTAAATTAACATTAATTAAGGTAATCATTATCCGCTAACATTTTTTTAAATCAACCCAATATATAATGATAACAAAATCTACACAAATATAACATTTTCATCTATATACAGTTTTTTTATCTCCTCTTATTTAAAAACCAGTCACATAACGTGGTCTTTTTTTGAAAAACATAAATAAAAAGAAACAATGCGAATTAAAAATCAGCTATCAGCAAGTTCTCTAATCGTTTCCACTTTTCTGTGCCCATTCGTAATTCCCTGATTTCCGGCTTTTCGGAGCAACTCTCTTTGGGTTTTTATGTAGTTGTAAAAGTCAATGACATTTTAAAATTATAAATGCATTGGATTATGCTTTCTCCACTGTCTCCACAGCGAGTTGGTGTCTTTTTTCCGTCCACTGCGAGGAGGTTAAAGAAAATACCCGCTCCACGTGAGCATTGTGCCCCGGGATCGCGAAAAGTTACTGGAATAGTTTAAGTAAATTCTTTTTCCTCGCTCATTTGAAAAAAAATGTTTCCATTTATCTTTCACATTTTTACATTTCTATTCATCAGACAAATAAGTTTCCAGCCCGCCTATCATACGCAACATGACAAAATTTTGTCGACCCGTTTTCTCGTGTATTAATAATTTATCGTCTATCGTCTCTAACATGGTTGCGTTTAAAAGTCGACTTCTTATTTCAAAAGAGTATTACTTAGCCGCGGCATTTTTGTCTACACACTCTAACATGGCAACAAAATTTTGTCGACATTTTGACAGAGATATTAGACAC
Organism: Calamotropha paludella; assembly: GCA_927399485.1. Lineage (NCBI taxonomy): Eukaryota > Metazoa > Arthropoda > Insecta > Lepidoptera > Crambidae > Calamotropha > Calamotropha paludella. The sequence goes on along the minus strand of OV656804.1, from coordinate 12,867,065 downwards.
ATTTGTACTACGTACTAGAGTACGTAGAGAAGGTGACGGACGACAAATGATTTGTGTGTTGTTGTGGCTCACAGTTAGGGTTCAAGAATTCTCGACAATTTCAAAGTCCCGGGACACGAGACAGCTTACGATCAAAGTCCCGGTATGTCCCGGGACTTCAAAACTTTTAAGAATAAAATTTGAAGAAAATTTAAAATTTGGACCAAGTAATATTCAATAAACTAACAGATGGCACTAGGCTCTTTCAATTATTTGAAAATAAAAATGATTTCAATACAATCTCAACAATCGTGTTTTGTCTCGAGTCTCGACCCTAGTCTCGGGGTCCGAGACAACTAAATTTTCAAAAACTCACCCAAATTCTACTCACAGTATATTAAGGGCGAACGGTACGTAAATATATTATACTAAGGTACGAGGGGCGGCTGATAGGTTCGCAACCTAAAGTACTTAACGAAAAGGTACTATCTCGTTACTGGTAGCACAACTTGCGGCACTAATTGATAGTATAAATAACACCCATTTGTTCAATTTTGTTCATTAACACTTCAAACCTGGAACAAGCAACAATACCATGTCGACCGAAACTGATAACTCTCGCAATTTTGAGCACCGCGCAGTGATTGAATGCCTTGTAAAAAAAGGAAACTCGCTGAAAGACATTTTTGAAGAAATGTCATCGATTCTTCAGGATTCCGGGCCATTATATACAATGGTATAAACATCTCGACTCGGCTCGACTTTTTAAACAAGGAAGAGAGAGCTGTTAAGACGACCCCTGCCCGGGCCGCCCTGTGACAGTAGTGACCGAAGAAAATGTTAAAAAGTTAAAATATTAGTATTGGCCGATCGAAGAATAAAATTGTGGCAGATAGCTAAAGAGTTACAGATTAGTAAAGAGATTTTTCACCGTAATAAATATAATTTATTTTTATAAATAAAAATTAACAAAATGCAATTTATTTTTAGGGGGATTTCCAAGTAATTAGGGCAATTTTAGGGGTTTTTGAGTTTAATTTAGGGTTAAATATTTAAAAGAGTTGGTAACACTGATGACAGGGTGAAACACAATACTAATTGAATGAACGATACCGATGTGACTATGTTAGATAATAAAGTAGTTTATAATCATATATCAAGAGGCAACATCAGTTTGTCTACATGTTAAAGACAATGAAATATATGTCGATATCGACAAATTTCCCTTTAATAGTCCGCGAGATATCTCAATTAGCGCATGCAGAATGATTTTAAGTACATAAATTCTAGTGTAAATTTTAGTACAATGTATTCCACGTCGATTAACATCACATCAGCTGCTTTGGAAGCAGTATTATGAAGAATGACCGATTCCTTCCAAGTCTTTGTTTAAAATTTCTTTTAATTTATAACAAGCAATAGAATTCAGATATTAGTAACGTATATTATCTTGTTCCTACTGCAATGATTTCTTTTAATTGTTGAAGTCAGTAGAAATGTGAACAGATCTTTTAGTTTTCTAAGAATAAAAGATGGCTCAAATAATAAGTAGTCTTTGGTATTTGTCTTTTTTTCTGTATTGGATAAAGAACCAAATCATTTAAAAAAAGAATAGCTGGTACGTAACTTTTATTTCCGGTTCCTCTTTGAAATAAATGTTACTTTCTAATTTTTTTTTTCTACACTTATGAAATCTATATTATACATGTATATATAAAAATTTCTTGTCAATGTTTGACCGCGATGACTTCCGAAACTACTCAACCGATTTTGATGTTTTTTTTTTCATTTTGCTGGATTTGTTCCGATTTAAGACATATGATACGTTTCATTTAATTTATGACACAGCATAACGCGTGGCCGGCGTTATACTTTATATTTATAATACGTATTTTTATAAATTGTCTAGAACATATCTATATTCAATTCGTTTTGTCTGTTTCATGTAAAAACAACAAAATGTTCCATAAGAATACAAACCCAATTACTAATTCGAATCATGCACATAATCATGTTATTTAGAATATTTGTTTAATTAACAGATTCGTCAAAGTTCCGAACTGAAACGAAAACTTGGCATCACTGTGTGGAAGGAAATTACAGAAGATGTTAACCAGGGTTTGAAAAATGTGAAAGAAAGCCAAGTGTAAGTACTTATATTTATTAATTTCAATTTTCCCACATTATGATCATTTCAGAAGCAATATTTTATTTCTAGAGGGTTTGGAACATTATTATTTTTTCATTATGTTGGTAGTAGTAATTTTTTGCTTTTTTATTTAATTTTGCTTCAGCTTAATAGTTAAAAAAGGAAAAGGTGGCTTGCTGATTAGATTCCTTTGATTTCACTTTTGGTTTATTGTACGACAGCTATCAATCAATAGAAACACGTGTGGCAGCGCTTACTCAAGCTGTGACTGAAGCACCCATGTAAGTACTGCTGTACATACATCAATCAGAACTGTAGTACTAATTTTAATAAAAAGAGAGATAAAATAACAGTATAATATATGAAATTAAATTTAAACGGCTGTTATTTTTTTCAGTTCTAACCCGAAAGAAAGTTAGTATTCCTAGTTGTGTAGTTAAATGCTTCTCGCATGGTAGCTGACTTACTGTTTTTTTTGTACACATGTATAACCTTACTTAGCTTGGTGATGGAGATGTATCTAAGAAATTAGAATGCATTATTTTTTTTTGTATGCAGGAATGAGAAGTGTTATGATTAGAGAAAAGTCGTGCATTCAATGAGAAAGACGACGACGATGATAAGTTATTTCTAACTTTCAGTTTTCTCCGGTGAATATATATATATATATATATATATATATATACATATATATTTTGATAGTTGATCGGTAATTCTAAATTTAATCTTGATAAGCAGATTACAAAAAGCGTATTGATTATTTATTAATAGGTTCGTCCGTGCCAAATAAATCATAACAGTAAAAGTTGAGTTCACAGACTAATATTAGTTTAACATTCTGCAGAGTTTATATAGTTTATTATAATGTCGGGTGGAGAGTAGATGACATCTTTGAGTACAATGGATATTTGGGGCGAAAATGTCGAGATCAGTCAAGATGAATCCGAATATACAGTATTTAGTATTTGGGTACAATGTTTACGACTAAAGTACCATGCAGGATCTACAATGCCTTATTTTTTGTTTGATTAATAATGACTAACTCACTGTCATTAGAGATTGGAGCTTTGTATAGCTATTACTTTATCTATGGATCTTTAGTCTTATTACAATAAAGTTTAAATCACGAGTTGCTTAATTCTCACTAAAACAGGCTAAAACGCGTTAGGACTATTAGGACAGGTCTTAATTGGCTCAATTTATTGCCTAGTCACTAGACATCGTTTTATTCTGATCTTTAGTTGCTTCATTTTAACTCATTTTGGGGCTATTAAAATTAATATCGTAACAGAAAAAGAAACATATTTATTGCCAATATCGTATTATTCGTGATATCTGGATATTATTAAAATTGACTAAATTGAAATGATATTTTGATAAATTATTACTTTATCTAGAATTATTTAAAATAAACAGTTATTATAGTTTTAAAACATAGTAAAATACTAAGTAAAATAGTTATCTGTGAAATATAAGATACTGTTTATTTTTTCTACTATTATTCAAGGTAGTCAAATGACAGTCTTATTGAAATATTTCATTATAGTATTTACATTAAAAAGTATATCATGAATTGATGTAATATCAACATTTGATATTTGTCATTTATTTGTCAAAATATCTACCCAATTTAGTGAATATACGTTATTAATTACTGTGATAACTATTTAATCACATAATTTCAAAGTTTCTAACTTTGAAATTAATAAAAATACAACGCGTCTGGAGAAAAACGGAGTCCGCTGGGGCTACGGCGCCGACCATCGAATTGGGTATTTGACAGGTTTAACGAAAATATCAAAAGTTCAAAAACATTTGCCATTTAATAAATTCTTTGTAAATGTTGACATTAACGTTTAAATAAATAAAAAAAGCAGCCAAAATTGCTCGTTAACGAACTTAAAGCTGTCATATCGTAATAAGCGAAACTTACCTTTACTCTGAACAAGCAGGTCAGGTAAACTCAGTCATTTGTCAATTCCGTACATTTTAAATCACGTGGTCGGAAGTGAAATTTTATTTCTTATAAAAACCATATGACTTTTAAAATTATATGTAGTCTACATTAGTTTAACAAAATGTATAATATTAAGTTAACAACAGTTTGATTTATATTTTCATTGTAGTCAAATACACTATTACCGTCTTTGCTATTGCCTTCCCGGACATTTCACAACGCAGACGTGCTTTTTCAAAAGAGTACGATTAAATTGATCATGTTACTAGGTGATAATGATTACCTAATAAGAATAAGCTACGACCCTGCTCGTTGATGCGATGGTGGGGGCAATGGGTCCACATCCGTAGTACATCGGCAAGGGTCGAACTACATAGTTTCACTTGGTTTAAAGTTCACATCTGAAATTTATACAACCTCCGCCTTCCTTTTTGCTATTACTGTTAAAACTTTCTTAAATTGTATTGCGTATATAACCTGCAGATACCAAAAAACCGAATCTGTGATAAAATCAACGGCGGAGAAGACTACCTCAATTCTGGGCGGCATCACCGCGGGCGTATCCAGCAAACTCGGCCAGATGCGCAACTCTGAGTCTTTCCGCTCCATTGAGGAACGTGTGGGCACCGCTTATGAAAATGTTAAGGTATCACAGTATAGTACCAGATTATTGTTTATCGTTATTAACATTATAATTAAAAATTATCCTCTAGATATCCCAGGTTAACTCTACCTGCCTTTACAGAGCCTACATTTTGTTTCTTTACATAATATTAACAGCTACTAGTCATAATAAATAAACGTGTAGAAATATTCTTTAGCCGTGCAAATTCAGGTGAAGTCCTTTACGGGGCCAGGTAACATTCACAAATTAAAGTTTCCAAGTTTCCGTATACTGTTGTGTACTGAGTACATTGGTGTTCGCAAGTTGGCAGTATGATCACCTACCTGTCGCACCAAACGCTTCTCAACTTCTTTATAATGCGCACAGGAAAGGAATGGAACTCTCTCCCTGTGTTTTTATTTCCGAGTACTTATAACCAACGGTACAGTATGAACCTCAGGCGTGCGGGGTGTTCAGGGCATCACCAGTGGCGGATTACCCCCTAGGCACACTAGGCACGTGCCTAGGGGCCCCGGTGTAGAAGGGGCCCCAAAATGTAAAAATATAAAAAAAAATGTAAATATTAAATTTTTATTTAAAAAATGTTTTCTGATTTTGTATTTATTCAGTCAAGAAATGCGTATTCCACAAAATTTGAGGGGCAATTTGTCGATAAAAAATGCTATATTTCACACCATTAAAGGCTCCGACACTGGTGACGGGACACATTGTATAAGGGGGCCCCCAAACATAAAGTGCCTAGAGGCCCCAGGCGACCTTAGTCCGGCACTGGGCGTCACGGCTCACCCCGTTGCTCCGTCCCTCACGGAGCATAGGCGACGTCCCCCACCAATGTTTAATGGGACGCCGCAGTTTTTAGTGGGTAGGCCTCCAAGACTTTACCGGGCACTAGGCCGAGTAGAGGCATGGTGGAGAGTCCCACATATCCCTCGTGTTCACCCGACACGAATGCCGGAATGCCTAATGCCATTTTCTGCTAAAAAAAAGGGTACAGCATGAATAGTACCTTCTGGGTTAGCTCGTTCTATCGTGGATCCTGTTTTGGCCTCCGTGCATGTCTGGGATCAAAAGCGGGCCCATTAAAAAAAAAGTTGCTTATTGATTCGAATGTAAATTTATTATGATTTTCTGATATATTTTCTTTTCAGGAAATTATGATTTGTAGCTTAGAATCACGTTAAAAATATACACGTTTTAAATTCCAATAATTAAGAAAAGTTTATTCACTTGTGTTATTTTGAACATATGTATAAAATGCAAAAGAAAAATAAGTTACCAACTCCCGAATATTTGTGCTATTAAGCACTAATATTCTTTTATTATTTTCAATAATTATTTGAACTTATTCTAATATTAAAGCTTGGGAATAATGGAGTAAAGTTTAACACAGTCACGTTATTATTTTTGTCATTTAAGCTTTTTACTGTAAGATTTTTATATCCACAAAAATGATTACTAGAGTATGATGAGAATGATTATTACGTAAGATAAAATTATATATTTATATAAGATGGGATGGGTAGCTTACAATCACTGCCAAAGAAAGAAGATGGAGTAATAAATATATTACGTAATTAAAAATTACACTATAAAATTCCGTTAGTTAATGACGGTAGACATATCATCACGGTGAAGTCATCAATTTCATCAGTGATAAATGTAATGTTTGTAATAAATAGCGCGGTTTCCAAATATCAGCGTCTATTAAGATATAAGAAGTTCTCAACTGATAACCTTTGTTTTAAATACATGAACTCAGGTATGCGCTAATCTCATATCAGTTGTCTCATAGAAGATGTATTCTCATCTCATCATTCAAGACAACTTAAAATTATAACTGTTATCGATATTATTACTGTTAACATTACATTACCACCCCGGGCAACGGCATTACGGACCAACTCGGCCCGCGGTAGGGGTTGATGATCCCAGCGGCGGTGGTAGGCTCCGCAAAGGGCCGCCTGGCTTGCGACCACCAACCTGCCGAAACCCGTCGCCAAGCAGCTTTGCTGCGTTCTGTCGGAGGGCGGGAGTACCAGTGCCAATGGGGGTTGGTAATAAGACAGTTGTGCAGCTTTGATCTTGGTATCTTGGCAATACTGTATTAGGTAACTCATTCTGGAGGGTAGCGGGATCCGAAACACGGTTTAGCCGTTGGCCAACCGCAGTTAGTAGGGGGCCCAATGAATGCGCTAGCCACGCGTGAAAGGCTGCCCCGCCAACTGGCAAAAAATACCGAAATGCTCTACCGCTAATCGCAAAAAGTACGGGAGGACCCGGTGGCCATTTCGGGGGGGTTCGGACGCCCCCACAGTCTCCAGGTGAGTTACAATTTTTGGTCTTAGCCCAAGAAAACTTTCATAATCGACTAAGTAGCGTCTCGATTAAAAATCCTTTCCCCCAACATTCACCATCATGACGAGAAAGAATAGGAAGAATCTAAAACAACGGCTGCACTCTCATTTAAAGTGCACCTTGCGAACATTAGAAGGCTGCACTCAAATCTCCATCGGGTCCATCACCATCTGGAGACCGAGAAGCCGCATCTATTGTTGTTGACGAAGACAGACTTGAATCTTACTCAGCTGGTGGATCAAGCGACGCGAATTCCAGATATTGCTTGCCACACACCCAATTGTCTTGACTTACTGCTGACAACTGATCCACACAAACATTCGGTATCGCTCTCAGCTCCACTGGGATCGTCCGACCATTGTGTGATCTGTATCGATCTGCTCTCCTCCGGAAGATAGCCCTAGGGGCATGAGGCGGGTTTATATTTTCTTTGCATCTTATCCCTGGCGGCAAACTTGCTTCTCTTCCAGCGACCCTTCGTGTACCGCTGATGCGATCGCGGATGTGCGAGTAATTCGGCAGGGAATGGAGTATTTTATTCCATTCTCCGACATCCCGCTAGGTTACAAGTCCCTAACTTGGTATAATGCGGCCTGTGCTCGTCCTGAAAACAGTCTGCTTACCAAGCCTGGGTACAAATCCGTGATCGCAGGGTCCGTGCACTGAGAATCCGAGCGAAGAAGAGAGCCTATAATTCGGCCGCCAAGTGGTGCAAAAGGGTCTTACTAAAGGCGAGATTCGACCACATTAGCCGAATAGGGATGAAACTGTCTTCCTATCCGAATGGACGTAAACAGTTCTGGTCCGTCTCGTCAGTCGAAGCGAATTTCTGCCGGCCTATGCTACTGCTTTTGCTGAAATCTCACGGGTCACTGGCTCATTCTGCAGCTGAGAATGCAAGTTTGTTTGCCTCTGTTAGCGAGCAATTCCCTTCTAGAAACATTACTCACATCTTCGACTGCGGAGATCACAGTTCACAATGAGCAGGTCCGTAGAGTCTTACTTAGTCTGGATATGAATAAGGCCATTGGTCCTGATGGCATACCAGCAAGAGTACTAAGGTATTGTGCGCCTGAGTTGTCTCTATGCTATCACGCTTGTATCACCTCTCAAGACGAAAACCGTCCCAAAATCCTGGAAGCTTGCCAATGCGCAGCCAGTACCCAAAAAGGGTAGTCGTGCCGACTCGTGCAATAACAGACCGATCGCACTATGTGGAGGTGCCTAAGAGAGCTTGGCCATAAATACATTTTGTAAAAATCGGCGCAGGTACTTGTATTAGACCTCAAACTATAGCTAAGAAGTTGATCTACTATATTATGTATAAATTATGTATGTAACTAGTACTTTTTTTATAGTAAAGAGCATCTAAATACGATGATTGAAAAATTATCACGAAAACATCATAATTTGTATTTTTTTCAGGATGATTTTCTAGTAAGCTAGCAATGAAAATTATACAAGTATTATACCATTTTAGAAAGCTTATAATATATACTTTTTTTTGGTATACACAAATATGCTATATATTTATAAATATATTTACTAGAAATATTTATCTCATGACATATCATTTTTGCGTATCTGAAACTTTCAATTAGAGTTTTGACAGTTGCCGAAATTTGCCGAAGGTCTGTAAATGATGTTATTTAATATTTTTATACAGGAAGAAAAAAAAAGTTGCAACTTAATTGCACAACATAATGCTATCTATCATAACATGAAATAGTAATAATTTCTTAAAAATACGTGGGCGAATCTATTTGTTTTATTAGTTGATATAGGTTACACTTGTGATATATTATTAATTGCGGTTTATGTTTTGATAATGTATCGAGTATTTCTCACCATTTTTAGTTCGCCTACAAAATAAATTATCAATAAAACACATAGGAAACCGAGTAACCACATAATGATAAATAGTTTTTATTCCCATACTTTGCACACGTTTCAAATCAGTTATTTAATATAAAATAGAGCATCTGCATACTGAATAATTACATACTGTTTTTCGTTCGTTATTGTCGTTATTAAAAGTGTATCTGACCACCTACTCTCTCGCAATGAGTGAATTCCAATGTACCAGACGCGACCTATGTCTTGTTTTGATTGAAAGTGACGGGAATTATGTTGTTGCTTTAACAAGTTATATACGGAATAATTTTATCAACTTTTCTGAGGCAAATATCGCTAAAATTGTCGCGAGTGTACAAAAAAATCTTATTACGAACTTTCGTCAACGCTACACTAAATCTGGCAGAAATAAAGAAAATTTTTTAAATCAGAATCGCATGTGGTTGAATGCCACATTCACAGTAAATCTGGAAGATCCTACTTGTGAATCTGAACCTTCGACATCGACGGGGAAGCGAGGACGCCCTTCTAAAACCTACGAAGACAGTTCCGATAGAACACAAAGACGAAAAAACAAGGAGTTGCTTGAAACATGTGGCCTTGATTTTATACTGAATTCATATCTTCAAGGATTGAGATCTCAAGGGGAAACGGAAGAAGCATTCATTGTCGAAATTTTACGAGTATTACCCATAGATAAAAAAAGTGAAATACGTCAAAATCTTTTAAATGAACCGGCACATTTAACAGCGTACTCTAAAGATGAAGCTCTCAGTATTTTTATAGAGTTGGACCTTAACATAGCACAGTATGAAAACATGAGAAATTGCTTAATTGCGAAGAACTGCGTTTTATTTCCGTCATATAAATCAATTCAGGAAGCTAAAGGAATGTGCTACCCACCAAGATCAAGCATAGAAATTAATAATATTACAGCAAAAATAAAACTGCAAGATCTGCTGGATCACACTATTGCAAGAATTTTGAAAATCAATGGTGTATACAAAGCTGGCAAAAAACATTTAATGCTGTATTCGAAATGGGGCTGTGATGGCTCAAGCGGACAAAGTGAATACAAGCAAGTCTTAACTGAAGAGGATGAGTTAATTTCTGACACAAATTTATTTATATCTTCATTAGTACCTCTGAAACTTGTTGATATTAATACAAATGAAACTTTGTGGGAAAACCCTGTTCCATCATCAGTAAGATTTTTTAGGCCCATTTTAATAGAATTTTCAAAAGAGACACCAGAGAAAACTACAAGTGTAGTTAATGAAATTATAGCTCAAAGAAACGCTCTCACAACAAGCTTAATCAATAAAAATGGTGAAAGTATTGAAATCAAACACACATTATTTTTGACAATGGTTGACGGGAAAGTGGCTCAAGTTTTGTCAGAAACTTCATCAGGTGCTGTATGTACTTACTATTAGTGGTGCAAGACCTACAGAGATGAACAATTTAGAAAAAGTACAAAATAAACCTGTTGACGAAAATTCTTATCAATATGGGCTTTCGACTTTACATTGCTGGATTAGATTTATGGAACTAATTTTACATATATCTTATAATGTAGGCTTTGAAAAATGGTCTGCTACAACGACAGAAAATAAAGATTTGAAAAAACAAAAGCAGACATATGTACAAAGAAGGTTCAGAGAAGAACTTGGTTTAAATATAGATAAACCTAAGCAAGGTTCTGGTAACAGTAATGACGGTAATACAGCTAGACGATTTTTTCAAAATTATCAGTGCACTGCAGAAATTACCGGTGTGGATGAGGAATTGATAAAACGATTTTATGTTTTACTTCAAGTTATGTCTAGCGGAAAAGTAATTAATGCTACGAAATTTGGACAGTATGCTTTCGATACAGCACAACGATATGTTAGTAAATATATGTGGTATTATATGCCATCATCTGTCCATAAAGTCCTAATTCATGGGGAAAGTGTAATTCGGCATTATTGAGTGTTACCTCTTGGACAGCTCTCCGAAGATGCCCAGGAATCAAGGAACAAAGACTATAAACGATTCAGACTTCATCATGCTAGAAAATGCTCTAGAGTAGCTACAAATGAAGACGTTTTACATACACTTTTGTACACTTCAGACCCTTACATAACAAGTTTAAGAAAACCTTCCAAAAAAAAGTCTATGGAACTTATAGATGAAGCTGTAGAGCTAGTAAAATAATATAATTCTATGTTATTTTCTTTTTCTTATTATATTTAATTAATAAGAGTAATTTTATGTGTTTATTTTGTATTAATTATAACATTTAGGTCACATTGTTTAAAATTAGTCGTAAATTTATAATAATTTTTCAATATTTCATGTTTTGTATTTTTTTACAATTATTAAATATATTTTTATATGCATAGACTGTATATTATTTTAAAGTACGTTTATCTCAGATTACCTAAAAAAAAAATCAGCTGTATATCTATAAAAACATGGAAGTTATAGATTTATGACCCGAAACCGACTCGATCTCCACATAGTGGATCGCCATCACTTCCGTACTCTGTAAAGTTAGGGAAAGAATGCTGAACAGCAAGTTGCTCTCATACATAGAAGACAATGACAATCAGTGACCGTCAATATGGCTTTTGTCGAGGACATTCAACTGGGGATCATCTAGTTTATGTGACGCATTGCTGGGGCGAGGCCCTCGAGATGCATGGCGAAGTATTAGCTGTGTTACTTGACATCTCGAAAGGCTTTTTACAGGGTCTGGCACGCAAGTCTGCTGCGCAAGCTTCCTGCGTGTGGTATAGAGGTCTAGCGCAAAGGCCAGTGGTGACCACGTGCTGTTGATGAGAAAGCCCATGGTTGAGCGAACGAACCAGAGGTTTAGATATGTTTCGTAATGGAGTGGTGATTTGATTTTTTTTTTGTGACAGCAAATTCGTGAAAAGCAAGCTTCACACCTTAGCTCATCGCCGCAAAGTTGCCTGTTTGTCGGTCTTCTACCGACTGTACTTTAGAGAGTATGCTCGGGAGCTACATTTGCTCATACCGCCGTCTCCTTTTTTCCATCGGATATCCAGATGCACTGCGGGCTACCACCATTTCTTGGTTGCTTTTCCTACGTGTCGCACCAAGCGATTCGCAACATCCTTCATAATGCGCAAAGGAAAAGAGTGGAACTCCCTCCCTGCGTCTGTATTTCCGAGAACTTATAACCCGTCCATTTTCAAAGCCAGGGTGAATAGGCACCTTCTGTGTTAGCTCTTTCCATCGTGGATTCTGTCTTCGCCCCCGGGGCCGGAACAATTCTGTCTTAATTGGGATCAAGAGCAAACCCATTCTAAATTAAAAAAAAAACATATCTTTTTAATACTTTAACTTTAATAATAAATAGCAATCAAATTATTTAGTGTTTTTAAATCCAGCGAAGTCATTATACTAAGGATTTTTTATTGATTCCAGGGCAAAGTGGCTTCTCGATCCAATTCGACACAGAGCTTTGACGAAGCGCTTCGTGATGCTTCGCGTACGGCGAGCGGCGCTACCTCGCCCACTATTCCGGAAAACAAACCTCTGCCTTAAGACTGCGCATATTGCCACGCCGCCCCACGCTAATAGACAAATCAAAAGACGGCTATTTAAAACCCCTGTAATGTTATTATTCTTTAATATTCAGTTATCTGTACTTTCTCTAGGGCATACACGCAAAAACCCTCTATGACAATAAATCCATCAAATCTGGAGCTATTTTGTCAGCACCGTTTCTTTCTCTATTTATGTTTACTTTTAGTAACGTGTGCGTTGTTTTTTAAGTAAATTTAATAATGTGGTATTATTATGACATTATGTCATTGGCTTAAGGCTGTATTTTACGAAAATTAAGTTTAAGATCATTATTTTCTTTTTTTTGCTCAAGATTTCAAATATATATAAGACACTGTCGGTCACTGGCGCTTATGTAATAAATAAAAAACACGTTTCATTTAAAAAATTTGGTCGAGCCACATGATGATTAAGTACTTCTTACAGAAAAGTATAAGTCGCGGCGTGGATGCAACGTGTGTTTGCTAACTCCAACTGTTAGCAAAAGCTTCATGTATTTTTAAGATATATTCACGTCACTCTTTAAATGTGTCTAAATATTGCATTCCGTAATGATCTGTCACATAATTGTTACAACATCTATGATTTAAATCGTAAGAGCTTATTTTTCTAAAAGTTGAAAAATATGTTCAAAATTTAACAAATATTAATGGTCCATAAAGTAGTTGATACTTTTATATAATATTACACATGTTGTCATCTTGTTGTGTAACAGTCGAGTGTTTGAGACACGAAACTTGCCGATGTCTGTAGGGTTCATGTAAAAAATGATATTTTTATATGATGCTTAGCTTTCCTTTACTTATCAAATATTTCAACTATTTACATTACCTTTGAATGGTAAATAAATTTATGTATTAAACCAGCGTATCATTTGAACTCCCACATAAAGCAAATTACACTTTAACTACAGAAAATATTAATCCAGAGAGTGTGATAATGATAAATATTCATTCCTTATAATTATTTGTAATTGTGATAGTTCAGGATCCCCGTACCCATTTTTAACATTACTATGAAGCTATTTTTTGTAAGTAGCTGAATTTTGATGAGACGCCCATCTGTCTCTTACATCAATTCTCAATTGTGGTAGCTAACAGAGACAGCAGGGATTGAATGAGTCGATTTGACAATTCTCAAAAATTTGTTAATAACTGAGGGTCTTTTTTATTAAATCTTAAGAAAATAATTTATCAGCAAGTATTATGATAACGGACAGCTTTAAATATAAAGTTGTAGGAAATTAAATACAATCACCAAATAAATCAGATACACTTACTGATGACGTTGACTATAATTGACAAAAAGAATATTAATACGTACATTACACGTCCTTCCGGCCCAGGCAATTCTTCGCCAGTGCTGTCCAGTATCTTGTTTCGTGTATACGGTAGTTTTGTATCTTATGAGAATATGGAGCAATTTATGTTTGCGAGATTCAATATGTTAATATAATATATCTGAGGCCCGGAATGTGTTTTCTTCAGATAATAATGACTCGGTATTAATCATCTTTTCCTATAAGAAGGAGAAGAATTGGTATTACCGATCACCTAAGGAATACAATGGCAGGTTAAACCGGTCACTTGGTTGGTCCTTATCGGCGTCAGTATCAGTACTAGTAGTAATACTCTATTTAGCCTTTTTAACATTAGTCTATTTTCGTTTCTTTTTACTTGCCTCCACTTTTAAAAGAGAATGGGCAAAATATATAGACATTGCTTAAAAACACTATTTTAAAGATTCGTTGTGATAGGACAACCAATACTCAGTATGGACAAAAAGTCATATTATTATCTTTAAAAAAGTTATGACAACAGTTATGACCTAAAACATAGAAGTAATAAATTATACAAAAAGCGTTCCATTATTGACTAAAATATTACCTGCTTGATCTTTTAATATTCCTTTCATGCCAACGCCACCGCCGCTACATTTTTACCTCAACACCGTTTCCCCTCAAGCGCCCGCGCACCCGCAAGGGTGGAGGGGTTGCTTTATTCAGGTAGTTGTGTCGACTTGCTTCGCGATCAGCTGTGTTCTGTGCTCTTTATTGCTGTTTCTTTTATGACTTTAGATTACTTTTACCGAACTATCGATTTTGTTTTGTAATTTAGATTGGCGTGTACTTAGCTAACGATTAGGCGTGATCATGGACTCTTAAGTTTTACTCTAGTTGAAGAGAAGCACTGAAATGGAGACTTATATAACATGCCGCATTTTGATTCGAAACAGAAGGCGTTACTATATCTCTTAAGATGTTCTTGTGGCCAATTAGGAAACCAACTTCAAAAACCGATTCCTGATCAAATCTCCAGAGCCGATGATACCAAACCAAACTTTAAACGTGTGCTAAATATTACTTTTCAGAGGATGTATTTATATTGGACAGTGGATTGCGGGTTTCTTTGCCAATTCTTGTTGTTATGAAGCTCATATGCCACCATCAGAACCCAGAAACGAATGAAACCCAGCTCTCAATTACCCAAGCAAACAAGTTGCGACTTATTATAATTATTCGATGGGTAGTTAAAGCTATCAATGGGCGTTTCAAAAGACACTTCAAGTTGTTACCGCAAAAGTATTTTAATAGGACCGTGCCACATATGTTTCAGGATTTTAAGATTGCAGCGGCTATCTTAAATGCTTCAACAACCTTTTGTCAATATATATGTACCAAAGGTATATATACCAAAGTAAAGAATACATGCCACATGAACGTAGTTGAGCGAAATTATATAAGGTACTAGCTTTCCGCGTACGGGTTTCGCCAGGTTTCGAGAACATGGTTTAAATGGGATTCCTGTAGGATAAAAAGTAACCTGTGTTACTCAGGAATAATATAGCTATTTTTAAGTAAAAGAATTTTTAAAATCAGTTCAGTAGTTTTAGAGTTTATCCGTGATAAACAAAATTTCCTCTTTGTAATTGTACGATATACATAGCACATTTCCCGCATCAGCAGTTTCGACTATTAAATTTATATTTTATTTATTTGCTTAAGCAAACAATTTTAAAATATTTAACCTAATTTAAGTCAGTTCGCTGGTCGTTCTCTTAGCTAGATCAATATACCTTAGTTTAAATAAATATGCAAATATCAGTTCGATCAGTATTTTTATCATTATCGTCATCAGTTAAAGGTGTATGGATCATATAGTAATGCTCGTGTAAATATACTATTTTGTTTATTTCGAAATATATACGAGATAGGTGCCAGAGTCTATAACAGCTCTTAATCGTATTTATGTTTTCTATCGATTACAAGCACTTTTTGAAGTGGCCGCACATTAGCCGATTTGCCTTCTCTTTTATTAATTTCAGACCTTCTTTGACGTCCATAGCGAGTTAGAAACGGGGTGTACGCAGACTCTAAGCAGTGATCTATTGGTAAAATAAGTAGTAAGGGAACGCATAGTGGGAGCAAAAAAGTCCTATTTTCAGCAAACTATTTTTTTCCATGTGTTTTTATTTTTTTAATTCTTACTATACAAAATATTAACGAACACATAAAAAAAATTAAAAAAGGATGAAAATCAGAAAGATTTATTATTGTGTAGTACACTTATGGTGTACTACAAAAACTCCCAAAGACCACACACTTTTTTATCAAGATAGATAAATACTCTGTTAGTAAACATATTTTTTAGAATGTTTTCAAATTCGCCAATTTAAAATATAATTTTATATTTGTAATTTAAAAAAAATCTACTAAATAAGTACTGGAACGCGTTCCGGTTCTGAAAAAAGGTAAGGGAACGTCGTTCCACCGCGTTCCCCTCCCAATACACCACTGGCTCTAAGTGAGCTTGTTAAACAATTTCCAGAGCCTTTGCACACGGTTTTTTTAACGTTAACAGCAATGGCCTAAGACGACAGCTCAATAACATTAATTTGTTATATGACACATTTAGGTATACATTAAGATGTCAAAATTATAGACCGCGTGTCAAATTGTATTGATTCGTGATTTATACAGGATTATTTTTTACCCCACACCAAAATCAAATATGATTTACAAAACCAGGTTCAACTTGTATGCCGGAAACTATACTCGTTGGAGCAAACGAGTAACAACAACAATTTTTGTTTGCGTCAGGATAATTTGATGAAAACATTATTAAAAGAAAATATTGTGTTCATTTTGTTATTTTATTACTGCTATAGAATTAGGTGACAAAATTTGGCGGGAGGTTCAAAATACTTCCTGTATAAATATTAGGCAGGATATGAAATAAAACAAACCTATTAAATAAACAAGATTGTATTAAACCCCATACACATAATTCTTCCATTTATGGATTACTTTTTTGTTATGATCTCAAATGCATGATATATATAAAAATAATCGCTATTTCAATGTTGTTTCCCGTTTAATTTCATTGCTTAATGATTGTGATTAGTGAATTCCCAAAATATCTCTTCATCAAAATTCATTATTTTGCTAATTTTGACAAATCATATATTGTGTAATTTATTATGCGATGTCGCACAGTACCTATGTATATCGTCGCTAGATGTTTTTACTTCTCTGTCCTATTTGATGTGGCATCTCACAGAAAATAGATCATTATCTCTGCCTGGAAAGAAAAGTCATTGCCAATGGTCCTGCTTGCTTAATTGATTATTCACATCCGCTTGTAAATTGATCTAGTAATCGTTGAAATTGTCAAATTTCATTTTGTAACGTGATTTTTATTCAAATAAAAATGTAAAAAATAGGTTACACATCGTTTTACTTTTAATTTTTTATTGGTTTTATACATAAACAAACATTCAATTCCCAAAACATTTTAAGGTTTCAGCAGATGTCCTTGGGTAACTTTTTTACTAGGCAATTTGCTACAATTTATAAAATTAAAAATATTTAAACGTTGTACAGTAAAGTTTGATAAGCTGTAAAAATATATAAGCTTCTTATTCAGTGTTAGCTTGAATGGTTTTGCCTTATATAAAATGACATGTTGTCAACTATAAAAAGTTGTTAATTTGCATCAATGCTTGGAGGCAAAAACATCGAACAGTTTAGAAATACCGGAGGATTATTTGATTATCAAAATTAATTACACAGTATAATACATAAGTATTTAGCCGTTCTTTATCCATACTGAGTAATTCCCACTCAAGAATAAGGCCAATCTGAGAACCATGAAATTTTTTAATTAATAGATTAAGGAAAGATCGGATAGCTCAATTTTGTGGCATATCTGTTTGTAGGAATGTATAGGTTATTTTTTAGTAAAATTAAAGAATGGAAAAGCACGGATGTATTAAGCGTGAAATAGATTCAAATTTAAATCCGGACTTACCCCTAATGGTCAATCCTTTTAATATAAATAAAAAATAAAATATTTTATCGACACATAACACAACAACTGTTGACAGTTTAAGAACAAATAAAATCACAGGTAAACTTCGTTTATTCATAATTAATTTTCGCCATATTTCATAACATTGATGAAACTGCGTTGACAAATATTTTTTTTGAGACATTCTTCGGATTTTCCAATTTTTCTTATGAACAGATACTACTATAAAAGAAGTTTTTTAATTTTTTCAAAACTTTTTCAATAACAAAAAAAACTAAGTAAATGATTAAAATTCAACTCGTTTACGTAACTGGTTTTAAATATGCACCTACAATTCTTCCATAAATAGATGCTTCTAAACTGCCCCGTTTCGACAAAAACATTTGTTCCATACGATGGCATATTTGTATGAAATACGGATATATATTTTTTTTATACTGGAACAGAAGTCATAACAGTGAGATTTACATACCATGAATTTCTCAATAGGCTGAATTTGTAATACCTAGCTTGATGACTTTCAAATTGGACAAGCACAAATAAAATAAAGCATTTTAAGAATAGCGGTGGATGTAGTTTTCTGAGAAGAAAGTGTAAGAGGTCACGTGTCATCTGATTAATATATATGTATATATATATATAAAAACCCTATAACTATTTAACCGCGATGAACTTTGATTTTGATGGTTTTTTTTTTAATAATTCCGAGATAACAGACCCATCAATTATTATTCAATACTATTCCTTTGGGCATTTGAACTGCTTGTTTAGCTATATGTGACCAATGAACATTATTGAGTTGTATCAGTGTAGTAAATATAAACAAAAATTGGCACAAAATAATCCAAAATATATGTAAACAAAGCAGGAAATGAGCCACTAGCGCAGTTCCCGTACAATTTGGTGATTGACATACTTTTTAAAGAATATTTTTTCTGTTGTTGTGTATTTTAATTTATAAGTACTGCAATAATTCTTAAATGTAAAATCACGGCAGAAATCTTATATAGCGTAAAGAGTTATACATTAATATTCATAGACTTTTCTAATGAAGCCGTAAGGTATCAAGTTAAAGTTTCGATTTTACACAATTATTATAACACCGTTAGAAAATAAAGGCCTCAATAAAATGTGATGGCTACAACCACAGAAAAGTAAAAAAGAGTAGAGTCGCAATACACGATCTTTTCAAGGAAACCAGTAACCTTACTCACACATCTTTAAATCGCGATAATATTCCAATTGGTTAGAAAAACTGAAAACGTTAGAGCATTTATCACAAAATGAATTATATCATATTCTAACCTTTTGGCATATCTAACCTTCTAACAGTTATGGTCCTTAATTAATAACAGCTTACTTCTTTGTTCTAGTACCGCTTTTGAGTACAAGATGGCGTTATAGTTATATTATTAGAAGTACTGCTCTAAGTATACTGTACCTGCAATCACACGTTAGAAGACGCTTCAAGTTGAACAAATTACCAGGGTTGCAAACAATATTAACATTATATAATTATAAGTTTTAATGAAAATAACGTAGGCAATAATATAAGACAATGATAAAATGATTTTTTTTATTTAATATGACCATTAACAATGCGTGTATTGTACGTCAAAGCTACGCCATGGATGGATGCATTTAATTGTTATATTGAAAAAATAAAAACAAAACATGCCTTCTAAATCTTCAACATATTTATCGTTTTCATTACAATTTTATTATGGTCAATATGGTTTTGCTTTCCAAAATAGTTTTCAAAATGGATATGCCATTAAATCACCTTTTTTAAATTTACAACCTTATTAGTGCACAAACATATAAGTTTTACAAAATTAAGGAATAATAATAATAATAATAATAAGTTGCAAACGTTATTAAGCAATAATAATAATAATAAGTTGCAAATATGCTATATTGGTTGCAATGTATATCTCTTAAACATACTACTTATCGATATCTATTATTTACACGTAATCAGGTGCATTACTAATTGAGTAGCGGCAATGACGGAAAGCATGCTTTCAGTAATTTGTAGGTGTTTTAGAAACTTATAGAAAAACAAAACTGCACATTAAAATCTACACTTTAATATCTCAAAAATAAGGTCGATTTAACTTTTTTTTTCATTTTCAAGAACTCAACATAATAAATTTAAATTTTTAATGAAAATAGCAGAAAATATGAATTACCGATGGCACTTTATGCTTCATTTGGATAAATAAGTCCTTCGACTATCATTTTTACACCCCAACACTGCATAAAATGGCATTTTTCTATGTTGTTGCTATATTGTTTCGCGTAGTTTGCGGTCCCGACTGACCAAGCAGAAGTTCTTAGTGTGCGGAGTTAGGCATACTATAAGTTACGTGGGAACCGCCCTCATGCAACTTCTACTCTTTTTTACTGTTCTGTGGCTACAATATGTAATTAACAAATACTATTTTAAACGATGTGTTAACACATATACGTGGATCTTTGCGGGATTAATATCCAGTCACCAATAATATTATCCGATAATTGAATGGAATCTAAATATTGCAAACATGACATCAAATAAATAGGAAGAGATATATTTTTGGGAAAACACGTAATCCCTATTGATTCAATATAAATTATTTAACTCCAAATTGAGCTTTTCTATATCATAACAGACATTACGATACGCCATATCGATAAGTTTCACGAATTACCCTGCACGAAGAAATTTGGAAACTATTTTAATTTATACTATTATATATCAAAACCTCGGTTGGTGGTTTCTACACAATTAAAGCAATCGATTTGATGTGCAATATAGAAAATTATATTACACAAATTTCACATACATTCAAAGCGTGATTTTATGGTCCGATGTTAATGCACTAGGCAGCGAAAATTAAACAGCATATTAACTTAAATCTTAACAACTTGGTAATTATGTATTAATTTTGCAGAAGCTCAAACATAATAACCACGACTACAGAGAATCATCGGACGTTTAGGGTTAAAACTGCTTAGATGCTATTGACTAACCTATTAAAACTAAAATATTTGTTCGAGCTTCCATTTATAAAACTTTGAAGTTTTGAAGGCTATTGACAAACAAAACTTAGAAACTAAAAGGCGGTAATATAACCGTATTTTTGGCCTCAAGGGGATCTGCAGTATAACCTTATTTATAAAGTGGGCTAGAAAATTCTAATTATTGCAATAACTTATTTAAATAGACGTTTTTAAAAAAAATATGATACTACAGTACCTATTTAAATCTAAATTTATTTCTAAATGTGCGACCATATTGACGTATGCGCCGAAACGCATGCGTTGCAAACCTATCGTATTCAGGCGTATTTGTCCAATGTGAATGCACATTGAGATAAGTGTCGGTGATCTTTACAGAAATTTAACGCCAGCAGTTAAGAGACACAAGACCGCACTCATACTATAAGTACCTTACATACTTTACTAAGATGCGCAATGTTACAATAAAATGACATGTTTGTGCTTGAGCTAACGCATAAGATTTTATTGTATCTAATTCAGTGCCGGATTTACCATAGAAGCTGAAAAAGCTGAAGCTTAGGGCGGCAAAATCGGCCCAGAAAATTGCACTATTACTTACTTTTTTTCAGTAAGTAATAGTGCAGTAAAAACAAAGCTTTGCTTTTCTTAGCTTAAAAATATACCCAAAAAGTTGTAAAAATAATCTTGAAACTAGATTATTCTCTAAAAAAGGAATTAACGTTATTGTGAACAGTTAATCTAATTTTAGAGGTCAGTAGGGGCGGCAAAAAATTTATAGCTTCGGGGCGGCAAATGTGTAAATTCAGCACTGATCTAAATGAAATATTTCAATGATATTTTCTTTGATTTTCTATTATAAATTTAAACAATAACTAAGAAACGTCTTGAGAAACGCACATCTGATACGATATCGATTTTTAATGACTGGATGTAACAAGTGAAAAGTCAAGTTGATTTCACTACATATTTCTTATCTCTTTTCATCCAATGGCTAATATAAAACATTAAGTAGCGTAAATGATAAAAGATGATGAGAGGCAAGGAAGAATCTTAACATACACATATAACATTTAAATTACTTATTAAATATATGCATTTTGATAAATTGAATTTCAATATGATCTTACATCTAAAAACGTCCATGTCCCTTGTTTAGATTCATAATTATGTTAAATTAACTTATTACAAACATTTTAAAGTCTAAAAAATTGAACAAAATAGGTATACATACTTTAATGGAGGTGCATGTGTACGCTCATAAATTATACATTTGGTAGGCATTTAATAACAAGAGGAGCACAGATTATAGTTATATAATTACAAATACAAACGTAAACAGCAACCGAAACTAATGCTACAAAACTGTTCCTCAAAGATATGTGTTAAACAGAAATGAGTTAATTTTTGTGAGGCACTAGTTGCATTTAATATAAGGCAACAGTCGTGAATATTATTGCAGTTGCCATTTGCACAACAAAACTTTCTACTTAAACTAATCTATGAAATACTACATGTAAGAAACATGTAAAGCGAAAACCCGTTGTTTGCGACAAATAGGTATAACTATGACAAAGATATATACGTCATTTGAAAATTGGTTTTTAAAAATATTCTCTACGTTAAAATTGTCTTTTTTATAACAACTTTATCATTAGTCAAAATATTAAAATCATACATTCTATATTCCAATAATTGTCAATATAATCATATTACAATGTAAAACTACAGTTTATATGAACTGAGGTATAAGTACTTGTTTAGAAATAGTCTCTCCGCCAAAAACCAGTTTCCATCTCTATAATAAATAATATAAATTCATTAAAAAAGGTCTTGTCCCCTAAAACAATGTTTTTTTTTAACTACAAAGTTATGCCTGTTATTCAATCCGACTAGATTATCGTTAGAGCTTTCCCATTATTTCCATTGTTAAAATTTGTGAAGGTCGACATACAGATTCTATAAATACATCCACTCTCACTCGTTGCTTTCGTTTTGGGGGAAAATTTAAAATAAACTCGGAAAAACGAGCAAAAAAATCATTCATAGTTGATTCCCATAAAGGACGTACTGACCAAATTTACGTTTCTACAAAACCCTCAGCGTCCAACACAGAATCGCATTTGTCCGTTTTAGTGAAGTTGAAACTATGAATCAGCCGTATATGAATATAATGTGTCATAGTAGGAAAATTAATGATCCACTTTTCTAATAGACATAACTATTTTTCATGTTAATATGGAAAAAATCTTTATATTTGATAATTAATTTCTTATCAAAAAAGGAATAACAGTAAAATCACTTTAAAGTTAGTATCCATAATTTAAGCTAAGATTCTGTTATTGTTAAGCTGCTTTCTTTAGGTTCAGACGTTGCGTACCGTAAAGGACGACGAACAAAACCCAGACTCGACCTAAAGCTCTAATATGCAGATTGTTATAACATATACACATGATAATTATCTACACATTATGAGGTATCATCATTAATGTTATGATTGATATTACCTTTTGAAAAATGTGGTCGCACTGGTTTTAGACACGTAGAAAAAAAAAATTAAAGTTATAATTGCGATTACATTACTTAATGTAGTGTAACGTCATAGATACAATCAATCATAAATGTTTGCAAACACTGGGAAAAAACATTTTTTTTCTCTACCTATAAAAAAGGAAAAATATTTTTTTTTTTTAACTTTGAAATAACCAATTAATTGTTAATAAATTATTTATTGCAAAACTTAAAACAATTAACCTGACAGTAAATAAATAAACAAAGAACACGGTGAGATATGCGGAGTGTTGTATATTTTTCCATAGAAGAATGATTTGCAAAAGATCCATGCTCGGTGGAAACGAGTCTTTGTAGTCATGCGCAGTCTTTAACGACGCACGAAAACACAAGACGATAGCCATGCTTGACAATTTAATTTTATTTATTCACTGAGAATTTCAGTTACTGGTTTGTTTAGAATTAA
Organism: Calamotropha paludella; assembly: GCA_927399485.1. Taxonomy (NCBI): domain Eukaryota; kingdom Metazoa; phylum Arthropoda; class Insecta; order Lepidoptera; family Crambidae; genus Calamotropha; species Calamotropha paludella. The sequence continues at coordinate 12,843,278 of OV656804.1, read as the reverse complement.
ATTTCTTGATCCACCGTGGTGATTCCTAATACTGGTTAGTACCCACTATTATTCAAAAAAATATTGATTACTGCCATAACTTAACAAATGTGTTGATAAAAAAGCTACAAAGCTACCACGTCCACCAGACTAGGAAAGTACCATGATCTCTTCGATTGTCAAAGTGAGACAACGCTGTATGTGGTCTTAAAGTGGAACCTCTATCGCATTAAGAGGTAATGCTAGGACCTCAGGATTTTGTGCCTCATTATTGTAATAGAATATAATAGTTCAATGTTTACGAGAGAAGAAAGTGACCGATCACCCACGAGACAACTCTTTGAAGCTCGAGCTATAGGCGAGGACTTGAAAAACATCTGAGATATGAAATTGTACTCTCTCTCAAGTGAATCATAAGACTTTATACTACACCTACGAGGAAAATAAGAGAATTTCTTTATGTTTATTTTTCATATCATAAAATCATGATAATAATTAATACCTGACATTTGAAACAAGTTGTATTTTTTCTATGAATAATTTCTTTAGACAAAAACTAACAGTTAAATGATTAATGAAAAAAAAAATGATAATTACATCATCCAACTTCTAGACTTCTCAGGAAAAAAGTTGCTGCGGTATCTTTTAGTTCTGGCGGCTTCATTATAAAATCGTTGCTATTAAATGACATCTTGTATATTACTTTAAATAACTATGTAATGCAGACGAAGACGATATGAAATTAATAATAAAAATCAATATCAAGCAAATCTGTGCAACCACAAGTGGCCAATGTCAGTTATTTGAATTTCGAAAAATAAGCAGTTCAACATTAAAAAAAGCAGGCAATTCACATAACGCATAGCTTTCTGAAACTTTTTGCACATCTATCATAGTAATTTCTGAGCAGGTGTAGTATAAAATAAATACGGTCTTTTAGTTCTTTACAACATACCCGTTATTTAGTTTTCTAATGCATTAAATCCACAGGAGCTGGTTAAGTAAACTGAGAAACCTAATTGTTATAAATATCAGCCCAGAAGGGTTTAAACCCCACTCATTATGAATTTTTATTTCAACACCTTTTCTGTATTTATTTAATATTGTGGTCCTGTCGATTCTGGGTTTGGTTCCAAACATTTTCTATCATCTCCATACGATACAGTACGGTATTAGTGCGATGCTACACGATGCGTTAACGGTGCGGTGCGGTGCCTGAGCGGTGCCGCTGCGTCATCCTAAATACAAATCACTATACCATGTCAGACGATGCGTTAGGTCACCGTGCGGCGTCGCACTGCAGCGCGTCGGACTTGGGACCTGAGAGACGAAGCGGGGAGGGGTAATGCGCCCGCAGCGCAACGCTGTTCACCGCGGTGCCGTGCGGCGCCGCACCACCCGTGTGGTACTATACCTCGAATTAATAGCGATGCGGTGCCGCACCGCACCGCATCGCATCGTGTGGCCTCGCTCTTACGGTTTGTAACGAGATTGCACCAACAATGACACCCGACCAGCTGCAAATGATTTGGAAACAGCTGCTCAACGATGTAAACGCTTTTTATTGGTCGAAAATATATAACTTTGCTGATCTAACTAAAACTACATCAAATGCATTGTCATATATAATTCATGATTTAGTACTATTGCACAAAGTAGAAATAATTCATTATGTATATTAATTAATATACTCCTATATAAACCGATTAAGCATTGAGATCCCCGTTGGGCTCTCGTCATTTTAATACATCTATTACTATACGTGATAGTTATAGAATCAATGGATAAGAGGTAATAGATTTGACTTTTTAATTTCCGACCTTTATACATTACAGAAGTAAACGAAACATTATTTAAGAATTCTACGTACTCTTCTATGTATATTATCTTATACGCAAATCCGAAAGTTTGGACGGGGCTCATTATGAAAAAATATATAAACGAGTTAAAGGATTGTCATATAAATAAATATTATTGTAAGATATTTATTTAAATATATAAAAACAGAATCAGCAAAGTAGCTACAGTCATAGTATCAATTAATAAAGAATATAAGAATTAATTCTTACTTATTATTATTATATTATCCAAATTGTGGTTCTTTAGTTTTTTTTCCGTTCATTGTTGAGGCATGACTCAGAATAGAAAATGAAATAAAAGAATCACCGTTTCGATCATTATGCTATTGTAAAATTATTCGACAGTTGTTTAAGAATGGTAAGATCAAGTTGATGTGATATGCAATGAATACAAGCCATACGTCCAAACTTCCATACTATGTAATGTACAGTTTATAAATTAGCTACATAAGAGACGTAAATTTTTATGAAATATATTCCTTGTGTTATCATTAAATACATCTAAATATGTTAAAAAGTACAATTAATACAAACGTTACCTACCTGGATATAAAATATAAAGTATATACTTTACCTACATTATGAACAAGAAAACTAACATTTGGTGCTTATTATTTTGTCTTCATTATAGCTTGGAGCGATTATTGACCAGTCCCAAAACATCAAATTAATAACAATACAGATTCCTTTCCTGCTCACCTTAGTAAAAAAAAACTTTTACATTTTTTGCAAAGATTTAAATTTTATTCTAATCAATTTAAAAGTAAAAATCATCTTTTATAAAACCAACCAAATTTCTGACATAGTTGTGTTAGCGAACGAAGATTTTAATAGCAAATATGAAATTCAACTTCATAGATGTTGGTTTAGAAAACATAATATGTTCGCAATGAAGTCAGCACAATATAATGAGAATCGCTGCAAGTGATTCCTGTTCATTATATGTGATGCCAAAAGTTCAGCAGTAGCACAGATGACAATTCTAAAGAGAGATTTTAAAGCTCTATCGGATTGGGCTAGACATTTAACTTGTGTTTAGAATGTTATTTAGGCGGAATCATATTATTTAAGGACACAGCAGACTAAAAACTTCTTTAAATAAATACTTGACCTTACTCACGATCCTGATTACGTCCTAGAAAAACATTCTCTAGTCAGAAATATAAGGGGTCAGAACAACAATGAAAGAGTGCAAAACAGTTAAACCTGAAGCATCAACATATTCAAAATCATGAGTATTTTTGGGAAGTTCTTTGCAAACTGTGAACAAATATTACTATGAGGTTATTCGAGCATAGGCGGCTTCTGACGGTATCTTAGACTAATTTCTAAATATACTATATTACAAGCGATAGTCAAAGCTGACCGGTGTGAACATAGACAATTGATCGAATCTCCTATAGACAAAACCTATATATTAATAAATGAATATACTCTCACGACATGTAAAAACCATGTTTACCTCGAACATTATTTTCCAAGTTGAATAAAACAAATGAGGTTAAGTAACCAAATGTTATTATTTAAAGACATAAGATGTCAACTGCATCCGTATTAATTATGAGATCAATTAAAATTTTAATGAATAGCCGAAACATAATTAGATAGTAATAATCACAAGATTTAAAAAAAGCGGTCGACTTAACAACCCTTAATTCGTGAGAGTATCAGAAATAATGCTCTGTGAGGATGGGATAAGGAGACAATCTGTATCATTTCGGCCCCTAATCCCAACTTCAGAGTTTAACTGTTGTAGTTTTAAGTTTTTGCATATAAGAGAGTAGTTGAATAAAATTTGTAATTTTATTCAATTAGGCTAGTGACTGATCGAGAAAAATTTGAATGCTACATTTTAACAAATTTAAGTATAATGTGTGTGATACGTCGCTAGGATTACGTTACGTTTGCGCGACATCGAATTTCGGTAAGATACAATTCGCAACTATATTAGAGGTCATTTCAATGGGCAACAGTAATTTATAAAATTACCATTAGTTGAGAAGTGATTTACTGATGTCAAATCGTAACCATGCAGTTCACTACTATATCATCGATACGAAATACATTTTTGAGGCATATGCAGTTCATTTTAATACTATAGCCATGTTTGGAACATCGATTTTATATACTTATGACGATGAAGATATAAAAAATACGCACAAAAACATCTCTCGGCTATATTGTGGATGGCCTCAGTGGTGATTTGTTGGGAGATCATAAAACTACACGTAAAAAGAAATATCTGTTGTAGTACAGTCGCAAAATACCTTGCAAATACCAGGCAGTCTATTCTTTATGTCTCTTTAAAGATTCAAATTCTAAATTTCACCATTGAATATGTTTGAACAAATAATTCTTAATGAATACGGAAATTCATCATTCATTACGGAGACATTCATTCTCCGTCCCGCAATTATTAGATTCATTCGAAACGTTCTATGCTGCATAGAATTTTTGACGTTTATTATTTTACACCCTCGCGTAAAATAAAAAACATCAAAAATCCGATGCAGCAAAGGACGTTTCGAACGAATCCAAAGGTTCTTGCATAAAGAATAGGCTCCTTGACTCTCCACACGCTTCATATTTCGTGCCCTAAAATTTAATCCGCCATATAATTTGATCTTACCACAAGATGTAAGAAGGACGAGAGCAAAACGTGGCCGGATCGGTACCGTACCTTAGGCATTGCAGCTCGTCAAAACCGTCTACAATGCTTACAAGAGGGATAATTAAGTAAAATAATATACAATACATTGACACATTTTCTGTCCCAGAGTCGAACTTAAATACGCGAGGCGCCAAACTGCGTTCCAAACGGTGACGATGCGTGTGCAGAGTACGAGAACAGCGTGTGGCGATGATAACGCAAAGTACCCGAAGCGCATATATACCTCCTAGTCGTAACAAGTAATGAGCTACTCGGTAACGACGCGTCACGTTGCGGTTACGAGAGCCCAGCGTGGCGGTATTTACGCAAAGTACATGACCTTCTTGGTGACGGCGTGTACGGTGATGGCGCGCGCCATGGCGCCGGGCGTGCGGTCCTCGCTGCACGCCGACTGGTGGCTGCCCTCGCCAGAGTCGTGCTCCTTTTCCACGAGGTGGTAGCGCGCGCGGAACGCGACCAGGTGCGCGTAGTACGCGGGCGCGGGGATCGACACTGACCGCGTGCACCGCACGTACGTGTGGCACAGCTGGTACGTCAAACACTGCAGCTCGTCCGAACCAAAGTGGTTGTCGTCCCACAGCACGTGGTAGTGCGACGGACGCGATGTACCCTGCAATTTTTTTTTAGTAACTAATAATTTTATTGCATCATTTGATGTTTTTTAACCACATGTCCAGTCCGCTATCGCGCGGCCCACTCCTCTTGACAGTCCCAATGCTGCGCGAATCGTGAATAAAAATGTCGGACTCTTAAATAAAAATTCCATTTTCTCGCTAAAACTGATTAAACGAAGAGTCCACCACAGAATATTTGGGTCTCTGCAACTCATAAATTTGTCGTAATTTAAAAAAAAAAAACAGCAGGCCACGCGGTAACTTGAAAATGGTAGCTGACGAGGAGTGTTGGCTCTCGGTAGCAATTGCTACCGTGGACTGACAAGTGGTTAAGGGCATTATATAGAAATATAGAACTTTAAATTGATTATATTAAGCTTAATTCGCCACTCACTGTAGCAATGCTGCAATAGTTACCAGTACTCCCTGTAGAGGCTGTATATCAGAAGACGACCTCTGTGGCATTTACGCCGAGGACAATCGAGCCAGCTGAAATGTTGCGCAAATTGATGAAATAGCTATAGTTTAGTAAATTATGCAATAGTAACCTGTATGCCCTGGTGGCTACAGAGATAGAAGTCGAATTCTGTGGGGTGCGTTATGCCGAGGTCGACTGTTGTGCCGGCAGGAATGTTGCCGGATTTTCCGGATTGTTCTTTCTTGTCAGCGCAGAACAGTCGCGTGTGATGACGCTTCTGCACCACGATGAACGTGATACCCGGTTTGTACTCCGCTTCCAGCTATGTAAACAACATTAATTTATATGGTGGATTATTTTTGTCGCTAAAATAAAACACAGGGGTATGGCATTCTTAAATAGTTACCAATTAAAGGCTGTGTTTTAAGAGGGAATGGATATATAGGGTTGATGAGGAAGTGCTTATTTTCCACATTAATTACCTTCATTCCTCCTTCATTCAAGAAAAGAAAGAGGAGAAAACAAGAATAGACGAAGACAATGCAATTGAGGGAGCGGGTGACTAACGGATAAATAATGGAAGAAATTTATTAGTTTAAAAAAATAAAAATACATCTAATATGACACCTGTCTATTTGTTTGTTGAATTTAAGTTTGTGTTTCTGTTTTTTCTATCGCAGTTTTATATGCTTAACATTTTATAAACATCTTAAAAGGTTTAAAAGCTCTGACGTTCCTCTTCTCATACATGTCTGGTTACATATAATTTGCACCAGTCTCATTAATTATTAGCCGCATTAGAAATATATGACACTACTTTTTGTTTAAATCATAAATCAAAATGTTTTCTTGTATTTAATTTTATTTTTTCTATCTTACTAGCTAACCCGGCCACACGTTGCTGGTATAACCCGGCCACGCGTTGTTATGGTAACGTTCATTGATTATAAAAACTGTTATTCTTAGGCTTATGGTAACTATATATGGTAACAAACCCACAAAGTCCTTCTTTTATATAGTAGAGATAAAATCTTTTCTTTTTCACTCTTGTACATGCTTTTGCAAATATAAAGGACAGAACTCTTAATCGCTTATATAAAACTAAATCTCTTTTTGCATGGGGTGAATTACTTAATCCCTGAAATTCCTCTCAAATGATGACGAAGTGGAACATAAATTTTTAATTTGGTTTTGACTAGTCGATACTGAATGCGGAATTTTAAAAACATAAGAAAGTAGAATCCTTATTACTTTACAATAGTGTGTGAATAAACTTTATTAATTTATATTGTTAATATGTTCCGTGTTAAACCATTGCGTATAAGACAAAGATATCCTTTCTTAAAATGTCTAAATAACTTGAAAATTATTTATTGTTTTACTTTTTTAGAAGGCAATACAGATAACGAGTGAACTGATTGTAAGGACTTACCTTGATGCATGCCTCTCTGACAGCTGTGAGCTCATGTTGCAGTACATGTATGAATTGCCCTTCGGAAATGCCGTCGCGGTACATGATAATACGGTGCGGCTTGAACCCGTTCGTGCTCTTGTAGAACATTATCAGCAGTTCCTGCACCATGCTGCTCATTTCGTGTACTATCTCTTGCCTGCGATGGAAAATACGAATTAAGTAAATATTTCTTGCAATTAAGAACACATCTAAATAAAAAAATAAATATGAATGTACCGTCTACCACCTAAGACAGGTAATTTTATTTAAGTAATGATTGCTTTGGATATAAAAATCTAGCATTTAAATAATTAAATAAATACATGCATATTATATCATTTATAACTCTTTTTACAAATAAATAAAAACCACTCAAAAATACAACAACAACAAAAAAGATTATAATAATATAGGTATCAAACCGCAGTTTGGACTGAGCCTAATCTGCGCATTTTCCAAGTCCACAATCCAAACTCTGTGTGTGCAAATAAGTTCTAAACATATAAGTATTTCTTTTGTCATATTTAATGTTGTAGTTGCAGTATGTTTCGTTTTTAAAAACACATGACTTTAGATCTTTAAATTTTCGAGACTGTTGCTGGGAAGTGGTTCACTAACAATGTTGTTATAAGATATTTTTATAGCAAAGTAAGTAAATAGTGTTCAATAATTTCACCTAAGTAAGTTAGAGCCTCTGTGGCCTAGCAGATTCGGCGACTGGCCCGGGTTGCCAGAAGACACGGAATTCTCGCCTGGAGTGAATTCTTTCAATTCGCATTTACTATAATTATAAAAATATACCGCATTATTGATGCATTATTTAATGTTAACAATAAAATTAATAATATAACCTATTTTTTGTTGATGTCATGTAACGAAAATACTGTTTTTTTGTTTTTCACGAACTTACAAAGCTCGAATAATAACAACATAATATGTTTGTTGGATTGGTTGAACTGAACACGTGGTTTGTATATATCATCACCATCGACCATAGAGTAAGAGATAGGGCTCGTTACCTGTGTTGCTGCACGCGTACTGTGGCGGCGTAACGCGACGGATGCGCATCCATAGAGCCTACAACGGCCGCGATAGACGGCTTTTTATTATCGCCCGCCGGTGGGTGCGTCACGTCCACGCCCAGAAAGATTACAGGCTCATTAAACACCTAAAAATGAAGTTATATGGTGAAATTTAGTACCATATAACAGTTACATACGTCGGTTGTTAAAAAAAAATTTTTTAGCTGTGAGTGCCAATAGGCGCCCCCGCGTTCAAATACATCCCAGAGATAATATACCTATTTAGAAGAGGATAAAGAATTTCTTTGAAAACTTATAACGAGAATAAAGTTACATATTTTCTAGGAAAAAAATTGTGTTATAGGATCATTTTCCAACAGGAAGAAAAGAACTTACTTTAGGACGCAGCGACGGCACTAAAATGGAGTTGATTCCTCCGAGCTTGACGTTGATCTTGAGACAAAGGTTGCTAAGCGTTTGAGGCGAAGTTTTGTTCACGTTCTTTGCTTGCACACACTGTGTTGCCATACCGAGTACAGTGTCTCCAACACGTTTTACCTCGGCTATGGACAAAAAAGTTATGTGAAATGATTTTCTAACTGTATTTCTATACGTAAATGAGGATTTAATTATTAATCGTGAGTTTCAATAATCGTCTAAGGCAATTTTTTTTCAAATTGTTTGATGAAAAAAAGAATTAATATCTTATACTGTCGCGTTTCGTTATTAAACCCTACTTTTGAAGTCAAATGGTCCCAGTTTCAAGTCACAGAAGTGGCAGATGTTTGTGATAAATATGAGCATATGTACTTGAGTTATTTATACCTATTTCTAACAATTTCACTTATTTATGTATCGTAAACGTCCGTAATAGTAAACAGGCTGACAGTGCTTACTTTGGTATAGGCTAATGGGGGTGAATGTAAGGTTATTATTATTATAAACCCACAAACATATAAAAACACATTTATGTATATTTGAATACTTATCATATAATGTGTCTGTTATTTACCTATACCAGTTTTCATACATTATAACCGTCTTTATTAGTGGTTGTTCTATTTTATAAATCAGAACCGACTATTGCTGAAATATATCCTAGAAGTAAATATAGCAATAAAAACCAAGACATTAATTGATTGTATGCGACAAATATGGAAATGGGAAGACGTGGAATAAGTTCAAAGGTCTTATGAAAGCGAATGATGTGGGTTAGCTACACTTCCTGATAACGTCGGAATTCTCAGTACAAGTCACTAATAAAAAGGTCACCTTTTTTGAAAGGAAATAAAATTACTTTTATTATAAAATTAGTAATTTAGTTATTTATTTACTATTATTAACGAGAATCTTTTACTGCGACAAATGTCGTATTACTTTGAAGGGTGTTTCTTCTAACTAAATGAACGCGGTAAGCTTTCGGACAGTTTCTGAAGAGGCTTAATACTTTTTATTTATTAGACACAATAAATTTATTTTAAAACATCGACTATTTTGATTACCATAAACGGGCGTTTTCCCAGGCAACACCACAACAACGAGCTGCAATTGTACGAAGGTAGACTTGAGATATTTGAACATGGGCTCCACTTGGTCGGGTCCGGTGGCGTACTTGCAGAAGCACGGCTGTCCGATAATCGGCATACCAGCGTCGTTTGAGATCTTCTGCAGTTGCTGCGTGAAGTTTCTGTGAATTTGTAACGATATGTGAAAATTCACCCTGAAACATGCACTATAATATCTAAATGCGAGCCTATAGTTGTATACATTTTAATAATAAATTTTATATTAAATAAATAATTTCTTTTATAATATAAGCTTTTCTATTGTTGTTGTAAAAATAAAACATGTCAATTTTTAATCGGACTTTAAGCGCACAGTACCCTTTCCTTGTAAAACCCAGCTACGTTACCACGTGTTGAGATTATAGAGATATATCTGAGTAGACATATCGCAAGCAATTATTTCTATTTATATGTTTTTTTAACTTTTAAGATATAGTTAGTGTTCAAAAGAATCAAAACGTTTGTCACTAATATGAATGGGTTTATTTGGCGCTATTAATTTAGATTTAAATGACCATCCATAAGGAGTTATTAAAGAACATGTATTACGCGGTTCGAACCAAAAGCAAAATAAATGCTCCAATATATTTTGTCACCATAGTTATGAGGCCGTCGACACATGCTTCAAAACGAGTCAACAGCCGCCGATCTTTATAAGACTAATAAAAAAAGGCATCGGCGACTAGAAGCTTTCAGACTTTAAAAATGTAAGATTGATATACTCACTTAAGAGCATCTTCTCTAACAGTCCTCTGTGGTGCAAAGCAGGCTATAGCCCAAACCCTGATCTCGACCCCCATGAAGAACTGCTTTCCACGCATATCCCAGACACCTTGGTTTGGCAGAGCTTGCTGTGGGGAAATGGCAGTAAAATTAAAAATATTATTATTTCTCACACATTTACTTAATAAGGGAAACAATTCCAGAACACTAGCAGAATGTTAAACAGATACACTTTCCTTGTTTTATGGTCAATGGTAACAATTGTAACAAAAAAAATTACATATCTATCGCAAAGTTTCTACACCTACTTGTATAATTCTATGTTAATATTATGGTGCACCCGTCATTCTGACGTCAAATTGATTGATGTACAGCAGACAAGTCAAAGGTCACGCAATAAAGAACAAATACTTTAACTTATTTTGGGAATATTATAAGATTCTTAAGTTTTTTTACAAAAACTATCGATTTTATACTTGGGCTCACATTGATTTTCTATAGTACATTATTTACTACCGGGAGAAAGTGACCCATTACCGACCATGGCGTTGATTGATTTAATAGGTCCATAAATCGGGAATCGCACTTTCCCCCATATTAGTATCACAATAAAGACATACTCTTTGTCCCGGTCTTGCACAAGTAACAACATACTTTCCAAACAATGTTACACAAAATTTGTAAGAAGTAGTAGTATACATCCCAAAATCTTGGTACGGACACTCCTTCAGGGGAGATCCCGTAAGCCTAGAAAATCATTACGATGACTCGCTACTCTCATGAGATCCAACCAAGGATATTGCCGTCCCAAAGCCCGGTGGTAATTTTCAACTGTTTAAAAATGTCAATTCTATGATTATATTTTATTTTTATAATTTTATATATTTCGTGCATTTTTTTAATACTATCTTGTAAGATTGAAGAGTTCACAAGGCTCGGTAGCTAAATTGGGAGAGCATTGGACCGGTCCTCCAAAGGTTGCGGGTTCAATTCCCGCCTGAGAATTCACTTTTTTCTAATAAAATAATTTATATTATATTTTGTTTTTTAAGTATTTAACTGCTAGACTTTTATATCGAAAGAAGTTTTATGTTTATTTTTGCCTCCTTTTTATTTAATTTAGTTTAGTTTATTATAAATATATATTAAAGAGAGAGCATTAATTAGCCTATATTAGTAATATAGGCCAATATTGCTATGCACTTCCTCAGCACCTTTTTAAATACCAAAAGCTTGAAAGGAGAATAATGAATTTACTTTGAGGGTTGGGCTAATGTTGCGTTTTAATGAAGTCCATGGCTTCATTAGCTTTAGATTATGTAGAATTCTTTTTTTACAATATTTAAAGATAATTATCGTTTCTATTACAGAATAAGGCATTCTAGAGCAATTAAAATGTATTTTATTCACATTTTCAACTTATCCAACACTAGTTATTTTAAATATAGGTATGTGGGTACTACAAACTTGGGTGGTAGAGTGTGGTGCTGGTCGTTACATTCCCTAAGATATGGTTGAGCGAAGCAATTACTTCATCATGAGTCATGTTCGTGAACAGGTGCTGCCTTTAGAGATGGGTCTTCTTTAAACTACCAGTATTATCGACATAATTATACTTACCATACATCTTTACGTAACTTCCTTAAATTTTTTGTTTATACTCTGTATATCATTGCAATTAAGTATACTTATTTAAAGCAGACACTTGATGTAATGACACCATAACACTGCTAGTATTGTAATAACAGAATTTTATTTTTTTTGTGGATCATGTATGGTGACGTATTATATTGTAAATGTCGTTAGGTACTTCTGTAGCTGGCGAGTTTCTTGCGCCCGTTTTTCTTATCAGTTAAAAGATGTCCTAAATGTGTGGACAGTGAATGTAAAAATTATGGATATTTGGACAGCTTAATTTAAGTGCATTTGAATAAAGGTATTATCATTTTCTTAGCATACATTACTATCAATAATTTCAAGATTTTCAAAAATTACATCACGAAATTAATAAAATCAGAAAGACCTTGTTAATTACAGATTGAATTCTCGTTACGATATATTTATTAAATTCTACACAAAGTCTTTTTGCAAATGACATTGGCAGAAATGATTTCCTTAAGTTTAATCAGACATTTTATTTGTTAAATTAAGGATGAGACATTAAATATTTTTTGGGCCTAAATAAGCTGAAAGGGCTAAGCTAGCAATACTGATAGATTTGTTATTAATTTTATGTGGTACCTTATTCATCTATCACGCTCCACATCAATAACAATTTTTTTTATCAATGCCTCAATTACAAGTGAACAGGCTTTTAGTCTATGGATGTATTGAACGGAAATCAGTTTAGCATCTTTTTTATGTAAACTTTAATCCCCACATTATGCATCAATGCTTAAAGTAAATATGGCCTGCTTTTAATAATGAACTTTATGCCTGTTAAATTATAAAATTCGGAAATACTCAAAGTCTTTTTTAGATGTTAATTTAGATAAAAAAAAAGTGTTACCTGTCCGCCAAGCGAAGAGACGCGGCCGCCATATTGCAATTTAGGCGGCGGCAGCACACGCCCACGCACCTCCATCATGTTATTCGAAATTGTTAACCCAAACTCTTTGACGTACAAATCGGTGTTAAAGTTCGCTCTACGCACCAGATTATTGATCTCGCGCTCCCTATAAAAAAATGCTTTATATGAATAACTTAGTTGACAATAAAAAAAAAACCGCAATCTCACGCCAATCATTGAGAACCAAACAAAAGCAAACCTTTAAAAATGTTTTCACAGATTAAATCACATTATTTCATTTGCTATTAAAAGGAACAAACGTTACCTGTCAGGAGCTGAACGTGCCGTAGCCTTAATCATGGTTGAAGTTTGCATATCTGTTAATTTCTTAATACATCTTTGGCCTGGCACTATGTTGCATACTTCTAAAGGCAGGTATGTATGTTTATGCTCTTGACCTACTTGAAGGCAAGGCAAATGCGGATATCTAAGTTTCATTTTATATTTATCGAGGAAGTATTTGGCTACAGTACATTCTACAGTTTGTCCATTTTCTAATTGCAGGGGAAATCTGAAAATATATCGAGTTTTATTTAAAACAGCTGTACGTAATAACGTTTCATTTAAGTAGACAGTAACTAATATAATATATAAACTATACAATTATGAAATTTATAAAGAACTTACGATTGCATTTGTGCAGGTCTGCGAGTAACATTACATACTCTATATTTTCTTTTCATTGTACCACAGTGTGTGATCTCTATTTTTAATCCTTTTATTTCTTTAGTAAACTTGACTCTTTGAGAGTCAGTTAGAGGTTTTCGTTGATCATTAATGTCCCGAATATCAAGCACTTCACACATAAATTCAATAACTGGTTGTGCCTTATAAAAAGCAGTTGCAGAAACTGTAATAAAAGATTAGAAATAAAATCAAATAATGCTGAGATGACAATATTAATTTTACGATGGATATTCTGAAGGAAGTCAACAACTTTACCATCAATGTTTAACATCATCTTCCATTGACTAGGTCTTACTGACTGATGGAAACCAAACCACACTTCTCGACCACCACCCAAAGGATGATAGTATCCTTCAGGGGAAGAAAAAAATGATCGTCCCACAGGAGTGTACATCATTGAAGGAAGGTGCCTCATTACCACATCAAGAGCTAATATAGCATCATAAGGAATCTGTCTAGTTCGCCCTTCTAAAGCCTCTTCAAGAGCAAACAGTGACACCTAAAATTTACAGAATTATACAGTTATTTTTCTACTAAATAAATTAATACATAATCATGTTTAAGTTAGGATTTATAATTAAACTAAGAAAAAAACTTTACACAGAATATTAAACATAAATTCTGACCTGTGCAACCCATTTAATAGTAACACGGAAAACCCGATCCTTTCCTTCTCCTGGCAATATTACCTCCAGTTCTACTCTATCATTACCAATGGGTAAAGGATCTCTAGTATATAGGTTGTTTCTTCCATCAAACACTGGCTTTAAAGCTCCAAAAATTTTATTATAACAATGAACCATAGTCTCAACAATTTCTCTATTCACCTGAAACAATATTTATCAATGACAAGTGATGAATAAAGCCATAAATATAATAAATAAATTATATATTTACTACAATCATTGTTTCATTTTGCTACCAGACAGAATAAATCTAGGTAAAAATAAACTTTTCATAATTTTTACCTTTCTAGGACATTTATCAGGTTGTATATTGACATCATAATGATGAACAAATCCTCTCGGCATAGATATTTGAAAGTGATTGGCACGGAGCATAATAGGCCGCCCTTCATGGCCAAGGTTGGGACGCCTTGGACATGTTAGTACAGGTAAATCTGGTGGTGGAGCAGCAGCAGGTGATACCAAAGACATGGGTCCTGCAGCTGCAGCTGCACCTGTGGCCGGTGCTCCGGTGGTGGGAGCAGTGCTTGCTGCACCTGTAGCTGCACCAGTAGTGCCTGCAGAAGTGCTCACAGTTGCAGACACTCCAACAGCACCACCACTTGTCTCCCCCGCTGGAGCTGTCAAACCATTTTACTTAAATAATTTGCAAATATGTTTGAAAGACTCATCCTTAGCTTTAATAAAAAAAAATTGTTGCATTTTTCAAATGTTTCTCGATATAACTATATCAACACTGAAATGCAAATACATACCATATGTATCATTTACTATGTATTTGCTTTATCAATATATTGATAACTACAACATTACATGTTGTTAAAAAAAACCCTGCCAATTTACCAAGGCTGTTAAAAGATTGACCTTTAAAAAAATCAACTCTACTTTGTTTCTGAATGAATAACAACATTTATTATAATAAAATATTTTATAATTTCTTTTGTAAATTCAAAATAAAGCTAACTTACATAATATAAGAATATTTTCCATTTTCAATTCAGCTTGACTTTTAAAGCAAAAATAAAATCTCAAAGTGTGTTGATGCTTCTCATGTCACAATCACGTAACTTTGGATTCATAACAGTTCATCAAATTTGCAACCTAACAATAATTAAGAAGATAAACACTATACACAATAATAATCATTTAAGATATATGAGAAAGATGTTTTGAATAGGCTACTATAATTAAGACTACTTTATCAATCTAAATCACAGACAGAAATAAGGTTAGGCTAAACATACCATTTTACAAATTTGAAAAATAATAGTTTACTATTATGATATTACTACAAAACGGGTAAATAAGTCATAAGATTCAATGAGATAGGGATTCATATTCATTAATATTTTTGTGTTTAATGGTATATTACGTGTTTTTATAGTAATCAAATGGCTTAGCTTTATAATTTCAAGTATCGAGTATGAAATAACGCTAAAGTAATTAATAAAAACACAAAATTTTATCGTTTAAAATACAAGACACTAAAGTAATAGACTAACTTAGTTGCAAACATGTTATTTAGGGCACAAAGAAATGATGATGCTGGTGTGCATTTATTATCCATCAACGAGTACTTATCACATTTGTTACTTACGTTGACCAACGGGGTACATTTTCTCTGTTAAATGATTAAGTCAATAAAAAGCTTAGAAATAAGAAATATAGACTCCTCGTGTTAAATTTTCTAAAATGTGAAATAGGTACATTAGTGAATTAGGTATGTGGTCTTTATTCATAACAGAGTATATTCAGTAAAATTTCATATTATGACATATCTAAGTGATGCTGACAAAATGCTTTTCAATTAGAAAATATCGATTAAATCGTTCATCGAATGTTTATGTCAAAATTAATAAACCGACTTATCTATGGATACTTTAGGGCCCTATGATTTTTTAAGGAGATATTAACTTGGTGATTTAGTAGCTGTAAAAAGAACGCAGTTTGGTCCAGGACTCAAGCTGAAGGCCAAATACTTTGGTCCATATAATGTAGTGAAATGTAAGAGATATAACCGCTATGATATGGAAAAGCTAGACTCTTTTGCAAACAGTCCCAGTAAAACACCAAGCTCTGCAGATTAAATGAAGAAGTGGCCTGAGTATAACAGCGAAGGTTGATCAAACTAAGTCTTAGAATTACAGATAATTTTTTATTTTGTTGTTTGACAAAGATCTGACATACCACTTTAATCAAACTTCCGGGTCACACCATATTTGCATATTAATATAAGCAATATACAGCTACATATTTAAGTTATGTTTCTGTCCTAACTATAACATAAACTTGGTGTTAAAATTGTTTAAATTTGAATAGGTAATGATTTTGATGAAATTTGTACCCACTTCATGTTGCGACTATGTATCTACAAATGTATAAGTTTTCTTTTATAAGTAACATCAATTCATAGTATAATAGTACGCATGATTGTAGGATTGTGTTATAATTAGCAATGCGCAGAATGTGTCACTGAATTGAAAAGATATGAACATATCTTTTGACCGTAGTGAAGTATATCACTCTTTTAGTTCAGTAGTTCATTTAGTCCAATGGTTCAGTTTATATTTCATCGTTGGTTTTAGTTCGTTAGTTCATCGAACAGTACAGTGTTTTCGATTGCTGCGAACTGTGAACGAAATTTTGTCTTGGCTGCAAAATATCTTTGTACATATTTTTATTATTACTAGCTTTTATTTAGTTTCACCTGTCCGATGTTTGTCATCAAATGTTTCAAATTAAATTTGTTCCACTTCCCGATTACCGATTGAGCTGAAATTTTGCATACATGTGTAATTCGCGTGACAATGCAATATTATGATGACATGGTGCCGGGTGCTGGTGGGTTGGTACAACACCAAAGTTTATAAACACTATTTATATACAAAATTACTGTTCATATATATTTACATAAGTAATTAATTAATTATCTAAATAAACTATTCTTAAAATAAAACAAAATGAAAACGCACAGCAAACAAATATTACAATTTTGTCGCGAACCGTTTGTTTACGTTATTCATTTAGTAGGTACTTTTGCCAATGAAAGAAATCAGTGTCAAAATTGCGTTAACAAATATACCAAAATGTCTTTTAATGCCTTGTCTTAAAGCTCAATTACTTAATGCTTTCAATCTTAGTACGAGAAAGTCCGAGTAAAATAGATATCTCTCTCTGTTTCTCACTCGCTTCGGCGGCGGCGTTAGGTACTTACGTCGTTGTGGACTACATGGACTACATGAACTACAGATATGTTTGTATTAGGACTGGACTAGTGAAGGAAGAACTAAACGCAACTGAAGTACTTCAATTGAAGGATTCGTTCGCGAACGACACACGACTAGTTATAATATTGTTTTAGAATAGAACTTGTTACAAGAGGTATAATAATAAAACTGGTTAGAGGACTTTTAATTTTGTTTTGTGACAACTTCATCAAGAGTAATTTAGTGGTTTCTCAGAACAATAACTTAGATTGTTCTGAGAGTGGTTTCATACAGAACTTTATGTACCCTAGTATGTGGGAAGTGGGAATGTGGAAAAAAAATCTAAAAGGTTGTCGTTGCTCCACACAAAGCAAGTACATACTTACAATGAGAAATCATGATAAGATTCCTCTAAGGAAGCGAGACCTCAAAAGAATTAGTGTTATGGGAACGGAGGTTTTATAACCTGAAAGAAGTGAAGCTTTATACTATAAAAAAAGAGATAGAAAGTCACGTCAGCCACGGACACTGACATGAGTGAAAGCAAGACAGAAGGCCACGCTCACTGAGGTGGGGAGGCAGTTGGTTGGTAACGGTACTAAATCTTATGCTCTCGTGTAACGGTAAAATCAGTCGCTTAGCAGAGCGGCCGCGCAGCGAGCAAGTGAATTAATTTTTTTTTTTTGATAATAATTTATAGGAATAATGTGATGAGGAAGTTCAGATACGAAGCGATATTATTCTCTATATTTAAAAGAACAAAAAGTATTGTTGGAGCGGAGCGAAGCGAAGCTCCCATGAATCAGCTTCAATGGCGCAATGTCTGTTACGCCATAACTTCCCGAGTTCTTAACCGATTTTAATATTTTTGGTGTGTAATCGAATCAACAGGTTTAGGACAAGATTGTGACGGAGTCCGAATTTTTAAATTTCGCAAAAATTCCAATCGAAATTTTTTTTTCCTTTTTTTAGGTATTACGCTCTGCTCTTATATATGGTGCTAGAGTAGCTTTATGCTTAGCGACTGCATCGCCTAGTTTTATTTTATTGTTGTTAAACAAGTGTGCAAAATTCTGTTGTTTACATACCTATCAGAAACTTGAAACGAAATTACAATAACTTTCTTTAATTGGATTAGAATATCTGTAAAAAAAAATAGTGTAATTTGATATTTTTAGATCTAAAAAGTCTTTAAATCAAATGAATTGTTTTTTAGAGAAATGTGTTCATCTGTTGAAACAAACCTCAATCTATTCAGATAAACTTAGATCTAAAATTAATTACAAGTTACTTAGATCTGAGTAGATTTAGAGAAATTGAAAAATATCTAACAGGATCTAATTAGATCTAAAAAATATCTATCATTGAGAAGGCTTCAGATCTAATTTGATCTAAATTTATTCTCTGAGCTCAGTTAGTATTTAAATTTGGAAACTTATTAATTCAAGCCTTACTCGATCCAATAATTAATTATCGATTATTGAATGGAGTAAGGCTTGTATTAATGAGTTTTTAATTATAATATTATTAATGATTACTAATTGGAATATATTCAAACAGATTATCAATCTCCATAAATAATTTAAGGAAATTCATACGATTTTCGTTGCTAATTTATATATTTGCTTGAGTTACATGAAATTCCCACTTAATTAATAATAACGATTTTTACCTTCTTCAAGCATCTACAATTTCTCTGTTTATGTAAAAATTCTAATATTAAAAACATACTGTCGAGAACTTTGAATACTGAAATGAGGTTTCTTTATGTTCGATTCCCTAACGCTTTTTTTCCAACCTATGTTCACAGACAGCCAACTCGAAGAAAAAACCTGATCTAGTTCTTGCAGAAGTATCCGACCCAACCGTACCTTGAAGTTAAAAACCGTACCTTTTCAGAAAGCCCACCGTTCTTGTTGGGAAATCATTAGAGCTGTAAAAGTAACGAAATAAAGTGTACCCGTATGTATTCGTTACTATGACAATTAGTACTCGTTACTATCGTATCGTTACTCGTTACTTCAGTTACCTTATAACATGCTATGTTATGTATATCAGAAAACGTACTGTGGACGCGTACAATATGACGTCGCGACTTCGCAACATTCGTGATTTGTAGAAAACATACTTATACATTACATACCAAGCTGCATCAGATAGTTTTTTCACTTTTCTGTATTGTGAACCAAACTTTTGGTAATTAACAGCTTTTGTTAACCAAGAAACAATTTAATCTCATTAGAGCTCATTTAGACACATCTCTTTTAAGATAAGAACAAAAAAACCGTGAAAATACGCAATAATAAAAAGAACACATATTTCTAATTTGTAAAAAGTACTTTCCTACCTTGTTTCTGTTACAGTCTCAAACTTTGTATACACACACACAATACCTTTAATAAACACTAAAAAACATGGACTACGAATTTCCAAATTATACTTTACTTAATAAACAAACATCGTTCTTCGTACCGTACGTTTATAAATTCACTGAATAAGCGCGGGCATACGTAAAACATACGATCAGCAAAGTTTAATTATACGCATCAACGGTACTTGTGTAAACTGAAATAGTTTAGGTACTCATAATACGAAACATGCGAGTAACGAAATGCATTCGTGTGTAACGTTTCGTTACTCGGTACTAGATGGCGAACCCGTTACTTAGTAACGAGTACATACGGTTTGTTACAGCTCTAGAAATCATACTGGTAACACTGATTGTCAGGCCAATTCCCATAATAGTTTTGTTTTATCTATGAATGTAAGACGAGTACGTTATAGTGGTTATGTAGATTCTAAGGAACCCTATAAAGAAGTTACTATTTAATTTTTAGGTATTTTAACGTTTGATTGATTTTCTTCGTACCGAATTTGCTAAAAGAAAATTATGTCTATCCCTTACAGTGGCACCTTTAGACGATCTGGAGGCGTAGTTTCAGCGATTGGAAAGCAACTAAAAGCAGTAAATTTAAAAGCTGCAAAACGAATAACGGTCAAATTTGACCCTTTTGGCGACAACGTTACCCATACCAGGTTTGCATATTTTCCTTTTATCACTAGTTATTATGTACTTGAAAACATTGCCAATAATACATTTTATTCACTCTAATTTAATAGCAATCTATCAGCGTCGGGATAAACAGAGAAATTGGCACCGCTTGAATTAAAGGGGTGGGTTTTTCCTATAAAATTAATATCCCATAACAAAATCTGCTTGTTGAACATAAACCATTATTATAATAACCTAATGAACATTGAAATAAAGCAGTGTCTCAACATTGGAGACTGGTATTTCTTCCAAGGACATCAGGATGCTTTTGGGACTCATTATCATCATCATTGAAATCATTTATTGACACACACACAAACAGTAAACAAGAAAAAAATAAGAGACAAGTCATGGCAAAAATGTATCCATAAACAGATTGGAAGATTTGCATCTGGAACAGTACAAAGTTCAGGAGCAGTGTATGTTTTATTTGGAACATCCTTTCATCAAGTGGAAATACCTATCAGAGGGTTGCTCTCACGCTGAAAGGGTAGAGCAGAATAAGTATTGGGAATGTGCCCCCAGAGCCATATGTAATGAATATCATATTCTTAGTACATTACTCTTTGACATTACTATTTATGCAGTTTTTAGCTGCCTATCTTTTGCTTTTCTAAGCTAGGAATATAATTCTAATGCAAAACATTTTTTTATATATGTTGCAGACAACCGATTTGGATGAAACTTATAGCAACTAAATTTACACACTAAGTGCTATTTTTGGAAGTGGTCGCTCTGTTAGAACTCTCTAATGATAGCCATGAAATTAATATTTCTATTAGAAAATTTATTTATTATTAGTAAAATAATTTAGATGGATATGCATATTATTTGTCATAATATTGTCTACAGTTTGGCATTGCAATCACATTCCTGGCTCTATCATTTTTAGAGAACAAAAAGTTTAAAAAATTTGCTGTTATCACGTCATTTTTCAAGGTCACTTTATGAAAGTAAGAGATAGGCAGCTAAAAATTGCATAATGTCAATGAGTAATATACTTAACAATATGATATTCATTACATTTGGCTCTAGGAGCATATTCTCAATACTTTGCCTGCTATATACCCTTTGTATCAGATGTGATATTTGTTGGAGCATTCCGCTTCTCTCTCAATCAGTCGTATTGTTCCGTTTGTCATCGCGTCGGTTGCGATGATAGAGTTCCAAATGATACATTCTATACACTACTATTTTTATATTCTATATACTATATTCAGAACACTGATTCGGATCCTTAAAGACCAACACATGTGTATAAAGGACATAAACATTTTAGATGTCAAAGATTAATTTTCTCATTATTTCCTATGATGTTTTCATCCTTTACCCGTTTAGGCTTGTCCCTGCAGTGTAAACATGACTAGGGTGATGATTATGGAGTAGATTTCGCAAGGTTGTTGGATTTAGAAATATTTATCAAGTGTATGTTATGTTTTGTTAAATAGATAACATAAACCAACATCTTGAAATTCTAAAATTTTAGCCCAACATCCACTAACAAAGCCAACTAAATAATAGGCAAACATTAAGCGCTTTCATCTCTGATTTTTCATTTTCCAACTTTATGGAGAATTCATCAAGCTCAAAGCATCCAAGCTCTGTTAATGATAAACTCTGCATTGGTATAAAAAACTGGCTAGCATGATGATCAGTCCCACATTAAAGGAGGTAAAATGTCTTATCAGATTTTACATCCCTGAATTTGCAGGTGTTTATTACCTAGTAGCTAATCTACAGGCTGATTGTTTGATTGGCACATTAAATGCTAGTCATTGTTACAATTTTTTTTAAAGATTGAAATCCTGGTTTTGTTGAATAAAAATACAATTCAATGCAGTTGTTTAGCATGGTTTTTTTTCAATTTCAGGAATTTCTTACATTACATTAGTTCTTCAAAGATAGGTCTAACAAATCCAAACTGTTCACTCAAAACTGATGTAATTTGTGACCGAAGTGAACCTACTGTAGAAATCACAATACTTCCCGCAATTGCTGGTGAGTTCAATAAGTAATCAGAAAATACTTAGGAAATGTTATTTGTAATTATTTATTTATAAATTATTTTTCTTTATTCTAGAAACTGCAAAAGTTAGCAAGGTGACATTAAAAAGTGGAAATCTCACATGTTTGGAAATACTACAATTGTTAAATAAGCATGTATCATCATTAGCACCTGAAGAGCAACCAGTTTCCACTATCCAAACAAAATCAGAGAAAAAGAAGATTAAAAAGAAGTAATCAAGCGAAATGACACGATCCACTAAAGGCAATCTACATGTTGTTGAGGAAATCTACAACCAGATACCAGCTTTCACAGATGTATTTTCTGAAGATACATTTTACATATTTGTTTTGTTTTTTGTTCTCTCAACAATTATGGTTGCATTTATACTATCTAGATTTATAACCATTAAGCCTGTAGAATAGTAATTTACATATGTTGACAATACTACATTGAAATAAAAATCAATGTTTTAATATTTGTCTATAATTTAAATTAATGTTAAAGTACTGAGTAAAACATATATCCCGTCAAACCACTATAGTAAATAATTCATATAGACTGGATTCAAGGATTGAGCAAACTTGCCAAGCAGCAGCCTATTGATTCGAGTTAGGTTTTAATTTACAAATTTGATTTGTATGTTTCAGTATAAGTCAATCATAAACGATTGCATTATTTTGTATCGCCAATAGCACTTATATCTATAAATTTAGGTACAATAACATTGTGTCATCAAAAGATTCCGAACTTCAGAAGAGACCCGTGTGCTTAAATTAAGTCATTCTCGGTTGTAATCATGAAAATTTGGGTCGGACAACAAAAAAGATTATGCAATTTTGTCACGATCGCGGTCGCGATCTCCTTTCGGATTCTCCAACCGTGTCCACTTGACTTTATAGAATATCTGGTTTAGTTATGTATCGATATGTAAGTAGTTAATTATTATGATATAATTCACATTTTATTAATTAATTGTATGTTTGTGTAAACAAATTGGTGGTTCATTCGTAAGGGAATATAGAAATTTTCCCTTACGAATACACCACCTATTTGTTTTAAACTCTCCTTTGCCTGGTAGAGAATGCCTATTGGTATTAAGTCCGCAGTGTCTAATTTTAAATCTATATAAAAGGTTGGGGAAAAAGAAATCCATTATTTTTATATGAACTTCAGGACTTTATTTAACATGCTTCGGATTGTCCGATTTGGGTCAAATATGCTCCGTATTGTTGTATGATTTGTTGCCATTTTAAAAGTAACTTCATAATGCCTCTCTCATAGAAGTCCTGGTCTCTATTTGCAAAAAACTTTAGTAGTCGATTTTCACAATCCTCCCTAGATGCCAATTTTTTATCATTAAAGAAATTTTGCAATGCAAGAAAAAGATGATAATCGCTTGGTGCCAAGTCCGGACTGTATGGCGGATGCATTAAAACTTCCCAACCAAGCTCCCGAAGTTTCTGGCGAGTCACTATAGATGTGTGTGGCCTAGCGTTGTCCTGGTGGAACACGACACCTATCCTATTGGCCAATTCTGGCCGTTTCTGGTCAATCGCTATCTTCAAACGGTCCAGTTGTTGACAGTAGAGATCAGAATTTAGCGTTTGGCCATATGGAAGCAACTCATAATAAATAATCCCCTTCCAGTCCCACCAAATGCATAGTAGAACCTTCCTGGCCGTTAGTCCTGGTTTGGCCACCGTTTGAGGTGCTTCACCGCTCTTTGACCACGATCGTTTTCGCACAGGGTTATCGTATGTGATCCATTTCTCATCTCCAGTCATCATCCGTTTAAGAAATGGGTCTATCTCATTCCGTTTGGCCAAGGCTTCGCAGATGGAAATTCGATCCATCATGTTTTTTTCTGTTAATTGGTGTGGCACCCAAACATCGAGCTTCTTTTTGAACCCAGCTTTGTGTAAATGGTTTAAAACTGTTTTATGGTCGATTTTTAGCTCCTGGGCGATGTAACGACTGCTAACATGCCGGTCAACTTCGATCATTTCTCAGATTTTATCGACATTTTCGACGACCGGCCTACCTGTGCGAGGTGCATCTTTAACATCAAAAATTCCTGAACGGAATCTACGAAACCAACATTGCACATAATTGGCTGTTACAGTATCGGAACCATAAACACCATTTACAATTTTAGCCACCTGGCTTGCATTTTCGCCTTTGTCAAAGAAAAACTGTAAAATGTACCGAATGTTCTCTTTGTTCACTTCCATTTTTAACACCCCTGTAACTCACAGCTGAATGCACCAAACAAAAAACAGCAAAAGATTTTATTTTACTGCGAAATGTCACCTTTCCAACGAGCATAAATCTGCAATTGTTTGATCGATACTTTACGAGAATGGATTTCTTTTTCCCCAATCTATTATATAGAAATTCCGTGTCACAGTATTTGACTGCGATGAACTTCGAAAATACTCAACCGATTATAATGATTCTTTTTTCATTTTGCTGGATTTGTTGCAATTAAGGACATGATAATAGATTGCATATTAATTTATAACACAGCAACGCGTGGCCCAGTCAGCTAGTTAATATAATAAATAACGCGTTAACGAAAACACTGATAATATAATTATCTTTGTTTGAACTTGTATGAATTTGATGAAAAAAATACCATAAAATTGAAATATGTTTAGTTATAACGCGTTTTTTGTTTGCATCGGTTCGCTCGTGGTCCCAATCGAGTCCATGTTTGCTTTATTTATTTTAAAAATAACATAAATTGATTCTTATGTTGTAGTAGGTTAAATTGCCAGAATTATGTATTTTTTATATTAATCCGAACTTCTGAACGGGGTTGTCCATGCCAATGTTATTTGTAGTGCTATACATAAAGGACCCGTAGATTAAACAACAAAATTTCAAGCAGAGATCTGCCAAGGTCTGTACTTAAAGAGCAAGTTCGATATGGTCACACGATACACACTTTGAAAATCAATTTTTGCTCGTAAATTATAAAATTAACAAAAATATTACACTATTGTCCCCGGCAATAAACTTGCTAATGCGCAT
Source organism: Calamotropha paludella (assembly GCA_927399485.1). Lineage (NCBI taxonomy): Eukaryota > Metazoa > Arthropoda > Insecta > Lepidoptera > Crambidae > Calamotropha > Calamotropha paludella. The sequence goes on along the minus strand of OV656804.1, from coordinate 12,817,733 downwards.
GTCACGTGATTTCAAAATCATGTTCAACTTATTTGCCGGAGACTAACAATATCTAGTCGCTTTAATTAAGACAATAATGATATGTTACAAAAAATCCTACGTCCGCAAATCTAATGCTTCCTATTGCGGCGGGGTGGGACGGCTGTAAATCATGCTTTTTACCAGTTTATTTTCTGCTGTTAGTTTTCTGGCTCTGCGGTCCACTGAGTCTGGTAATATATGATCTTAATCCATACACGATCGAACTTGTGCTTTATATAGTTAAAAACTGTCTCGGTGTGTATCTTTACCCTTCCGGATAGGCTTGCCAGATGCCCCTTAAGTAACGAGTAACCCCGTTTTTTTTTGCAGAAGTTTATAGGAACTCTTAATGAGCGACCAGTAGCACAACCTATTATTTATTGCCATTTCAATAAATGAAACTATAAATAAACTTATTAAAGTAAATTTATTTTTACATATTATGGATGAGCGAAAATCGTATCATATACAAAATGTGACGACAGTTTGAGAAATAAAAAAAATTACACAACTCAAAATTCCTGGGCTCCCCAACGGATCTGGAAAAAGATTTAAAATTATGTTACTTATCTTAATTTTTGCTATTACTACAAATACTTATTACTCCGATGTTCCCCTGACAAAAGCTTAACAAAAAAAAGATTCTTAGAATTTTAATAATAATGATTGTGTCCATTATTGTCTGAGTTGGAGACTGGATGGGTTGTTTTCGCGATTGTTGTCTCATTATTTACTCTCACTGCATTGGAAATATAGACCAAAGGGCCTACCATGGTCTCTTAGCGCGATGTAAATTCGATTGTCAAAGTGAGACAACTCTATACGCGGTCTATAGTGGTGTCTCTCTTCAACAGCTGAACTTGAATCGCTATAAGAGGTGATGGTAGTGCCTCCGGTCATTCTGACTCTTTATTGACTGCAGCACCTATTTCACATAACTCGCACGTTATCAATGCCTGAAATATTTAAAAAAAAATCCATGAACTTACGTCTTGATTTCGTGCTTTCTGCTTGCGTTCAACCAGAGACGTAAGAGCTTCGGATCGTACAGCTAAGGAGTCTATCCTCTCTACAAGCTGTTGGTAGGGCGACAATGGCTGCGCTCCCATCACGACGTGACCCAGTTTAGAATCTATCTTAGCGTCGAGCCGAGCGTTACGGATCAAATTTACTATCCAACATTCGGCTTCATCAGGCTGCATGTTTAAATTTTCTGCTAACATGCTGTAAATTTTAAATAATTATTAAAAATAATAAAGCGGCACGTTGTGACTTATCGTCACAATGCGTTGTGGACTTAAATCATAGTCGGTCGCAGTGTCAATGAACACATTAGGAGCATGGGCGAAATTCTATATTCCATTTTTTCTGTATTCTTTGTTTACGTGTAACGCTTCAGTGTGTTCATTATTTGAGCCTAAAGGCACTACTCTGTCGTAGCGCATTGTATTGTCGTTGTACACAATAATGTGTCGTAGCGCATTGTATTGTCGTTGTACACAATAATGTGTCGTGCTCTGACCTTATTTTTGAACAGTGTCAATTCAATTATTGTAGAGTTTGATTGTTTAAAATATGAAGTTCTGATTTCGAAAACGATATTCATTTTTTATCATTGATAACGTTTTTGAGAGCAATAAAAGAAATAAAAAGTATAAATAAAGTAAATAAAAGCCCTATAAAGCTAAAGCTGGATGAAGGTGATTGTCTTGTTCAAACAAGTTCAATTAGTTTGTTGGACATTTTAAACAAATTAAAATACTGTGCGTACAACGAGATCCCGGTAACACTTTACTTAAAAATCGCGCGTTGTAAATAACAAATAAGTTTGTGTTGGGTTATGTTATGACGCGTCACAATCGCCAACAACGGGATCGGATCGGATTTGAGCAGTCGGCTTCACGACAGATAGCGCTGCGACACAACACACTGGAATAATTTGGTCCTAGCCATACTAATAACATATAGGAAACCAATATTGTTCTGTCGCTCCACGACACAGTAGTGCGTTTCTTGCCTTAGACATATACACTGATAAGGTAAGGATTGGAGCAATGTATGTTAATTCATTTAATATTTATTGATGTTTACTTACCCAATGCTGATTACTTGGTGAATACGACAGAAGGTCTCGAATATCATGAGACGGGCATTTTCAACAAATTCTTCCAAACAGGCAATCAAGAAGAAATCAGTTGACAGTACAGCCTGGCACTGGTTGAGCTTTCTGCGAGCTGCCTCAAAGTCGAAGTTTACGTAAAGATGTTCAATGAACTCTGTAATAGGATCTCTGCAACACAATTAAGTACATATTGATAATAATATTCCTTACATTCACACCAATTAGCCTAGCCGAAAGTAAGCACTGCAGTAAGGGTTGTGTTATGGATAATAGGGTAATGGATAGACATACATATTACTATAGGTACTATACATAAATATTTAACATTAATGGAAATATATTAACACCCATTACTCAAATTTATCACACAAACATTTGTCGCTTCCGGTTGTCCAGTCTTCGTCTAAACGGTCGACGAATATGACATCTTTGTCGGTGTCTGTGCTAAGATGGTGCTTTGTTGTGGTCTAATGAAGAAACGTCTATTCACATTCCAAACTAGTAAACAGGTGTAGAGGCGATGTGATTTATAAAATACGAGTTCACACGAATACATTCCAAACCATCGAGCACATACCCCAATAGAGCAGAAATGTCAAATATTTTGTTTGAAAACAATTCCGCTAATTCGCCGCTATTCACACTGCTCTAACTGAGCTCCGATTGGCTATCCTAAGGACAACCAGCAATCTTGAGAAGTGGTAGTGTCCAAGTATTAAAGGTTAATCGATATCGATAGCCAATACATCAGTAATTATAGCAATAGTGAATAATACAAACGTGTTCTCTTATGGAAATAAATGCCTGTAAATGCTGCTGGTGATCAAATAAGAAGATATTAACCGCTGAATTACAAACTCAACAAGAACCAAACCAATTATCAAATTACATTTATTTAGTTGTATTAAAAGTAAAGATGAAATAATCAATTAACCATTAATTGGTTTACTAATTTTTTTTAAATGAATTAGCTGCGTATAAATTCTTCTGACTACTTGTTTCTCATCATATGTCTTTCTATTGCTAAGAAAAGCTAACACAAAAAAACAATTTCTTTGTTACAAACCGATTTATTTAAAAAAGTATAAAAACCGTTCAACCGTTTATTTCAACTACACTAGATACCTAATATATCGGTATAATCGATCAAGATTTACATAACGTCGTTGCGCGTGCAAAAATCGCTATGTGTTATTTAGCTATTTTCGGATTTTTAAGCAGTGTTGATCGTTATTTCAATGCACACATACTGTAAAAACAGCTATGTAATAATTGAAATATTTAAAGAGTTTCGAATATTAGAATACCCTGGATAATTTTCGTGAAAATCAGTTATTTGCGTCTCCTGTAATGTAAGTAAAAAAAACCTTTTTTTTTTTTTTTTTTTTTTTTTGCCTGTAAAGTCGGTTTTACGGGCGAAGATTTTACGTGACAACGTCTTTTTCTCGGTAGAATATTTATTGATATGAATATAATTAAATTGCACAATGCGCGCGGCAGACCGATCATAGTTGAGTGGGAGAGAGACGCAAGGCATTCGGCGGGCCTCTCTCTCGTTCGGTGACTCATCGTAACGTTACCGAGCGTTACACTTTTTCATAAGTGACTCCCAGCCGCAACCTAATTTAAGACGTTGTCACGTCAAAACACATAGCGACTCTTTCACGCGCAACGACGATAATCAATAATGCACAACACTATCAATTAGATCATTAATGCAAATATTATAATTTCAAAATTACTTTTATGTTTGAATAAAATATGTAATAAGCTACAATAATGTTATTTATCGATACACCCTTGATCCTTTAAATGCAGCACTAGTGATGAGAGCGTAGACTAGAAAGAGATGGCGTAATGGGAAATTGCCTTATGTGAAAGCAAGACGCATAGACACCTGAACACGTGCGTCAACCATGTCATTTTGATTGTCCAGTTTAACTTGAGCCCTGACATTTTTTTATAAAAAGTAATTTTTAACTATAACTTACCAATGAAAGGTTATTCCATCAGTTTTATAATTTGAAGTTCTGCTGTTTTTTCCACACCAACGAATAGAACAGCACGCCACTATGAAACTATTTAATTGAAATTAAATTTCGGAATAAGCAGACATGTACGCACAGATCCAATACTGGTTTTGTACTGTTTTAGTGGGAGCGAGCGATAATATTTATAAGTGAAAAATCACTAATCAGTTGCGGAGGCGGACAGCCCAATTTTACCACTCTATTGGGGTATGTGCTCGATGTTCCAAACAAACAAGTGAGCATGTAGGGCGCAATTGTACTAGTATTTAGTATTTTATTCTCTTGCACAACGCAAAGGTCATAAAACTAAAACTAACCACACACAATATAAATATGATGTTGACGACACCATCACTATCAGCGGTATTTATTCTTTAGTTAAAAGTCTTGCTATAAATTATTTTATGCATACAATAAATAATAAATCAATTAACTGTCTTAGTATAAAGATTAGAATCACTAAACTTTTAACCTACCAGGTTGGTATTAACTATTAACGGCACGAATGGTTGGGTAGGTATTTTCCAAAGGTCAATATTAAAATTCACCTGTATGTGTAAGCTTCTTGTTGAATTACTTTTACAAGATCCTTGAGTGCGTTGCGTCTTGACCTATTTATGATGACTGCGGTAGCTAAGTAACGAAGAATGTGGGGGCACATTGTCTGGATGGCATTTAAGTAACTGAAATTACAAAAAAATGACGTCATCATTCTAATAACGGCAGTAAATAATCATTTAGATTAAAACATATCTTACTTACAGAGGTTTGTACAGAAACATCTCGATAATAAGATCTCGGCCCTTAACATGGTTGAAAAACACGAAAAGAGACCAATGTATCAACCATGTTCGCTGCTGAAGTGCTTGCATGTTGTTAGCGGTCGCACCGCCCGCACCGTTATCGATGAATTCTCTTAGTTTAGTTAAGTCATCCAGTGCAGCATCCCAGTTCTGGACTAAGATCTCGCTAGCAAGCTTACCCCAAAGAACTGAAAGGTAGTTCTGAAAAAATAAGTGTATAAGACAGAATAAAACCTTATTATTTACTAATGAAATTTGACAAATTGACAACTGAAACATTAAAAAAATATATATCAGTCACATTAATGACAGCAAGTAAAGATGTCAGCAAAATTAATAGTTCATAAATTTGAAACTGGTTTTAATTTTAAATCTTTGCAGATTACTATTGAAAAAGGTAATGATACATGTGAAACTAAATTCAGTGAATGGTTAGATGGGAGGAGTTTTCAAAAAAAAAAAGAAAATGAAAAGTTCCCTCGCCTTGTTGTTAAAATAGTTTCAGGGAATGAGATGAGCAATTTTAATCTTGATTCATGTGCAAAACTGAATAATTTCGATCTTAATCTTTGTCAAAATACTACTAACAATGATGGAAACTCAAAAGAAATATATAATACTGAAATACAACTCTCCAGTTTCACTTATGGTAGTGAAGATTTGAAATATATACATAAATACTATCATAACAATCAGGGAGAAACATCAAATCCACAGAGCTTCAATACCAATGAAATAATGTCAGCAAAAGCATACACTAATTCAACTCCTACATTGAGGTTGCAGAGTGAGGCCTGTCCATTGGAATACAGTCTTGAAAAAGTTAAAGAAAACAATGCTCGTATTATGGAAAATATCCACATGCTTAATCTGACATTAAATTACACTAAAAGAAAAGAAACATTTGACATGGTTTGTCCAAAATCAATGCAATATTTTCCTTGTGAAACATGTGGCAAATCATTTGTTTATGAAACTGGCCTAAAGAGGCATTACATTATAAGACACTCTATATTAGAAACACAGCCGCGGTGGCAGGTTGTGTGGACATGCATAGAGTGCTTTCAAGTTTGGCCTCAATATGAACTAGCTTGTCAGCATTCTAGTCAATGCTGTAGATCTGATAACACTGACTGTGTAAGAGAAATAAAAACTTCATCTGTTTTACAATGTGAATTCTGTGAGAAAGTATTTACAAGTATTCCCAGATTGGTAAGACATGCCAAAATGCACACAACAGATAATAACTATGAGTGCAACCCATGTAGCATAAATTTTAACTCATACAAAATGGCTGAAGAGCATTGGTTGCTGTGTCCATGGCTGAAAACATGTTACACTTTCTCTTTGCCAAAACTTTTACTGTGCTATGCCTGTGACCGTAAATTCAGAAATTATGAACAACTTTACAATCACAGGTAAAGAAATAACTATTCACAGGATCTTTTCAATATCTTGTTTTGAAACATGTAACTCACAAAATACAAGCTTAAATAATCCATTTAAATTTAAGGTACAAAATAGGCCATTTTATGGCCAAAGTTGACAATAATTCATCTGGTACATATCTTTACCAATGTGAACTGTGTGGCAAATGTTGTCAGTCTACATCTCTGCTTCAAGCACATAAAAGACAACATCATCCCTTTCATGGCACAACTGCTTATAATATGGTTAGTACTAAAAGCATTATTTATAATTTTATATGAACAATAATTTACATCAAAATTTGTTTCTTCCAGGTCAAAAGTTATAATGAACTGAATAGTAATTATTTCACAGCAAATAATCAACCTGATGATTACATTAATAAAGAAAATTAATATACCTAAGTAGTAAGATTTAGTTTCATTATTATGCCAATAAAATAAACTTCAAATAAACAATCTTTTGACTAAGCTCCTGTTTATTTACTTGTTTATTTATATGCAAACAACCTTCTGGGTTAACTCGTTCCATCATAGACCCTGTCTTGGCCCCGGGCTTGATTGGGATCAAGAGCTAACCCATTTAAAATAAAAATAAAAAATAGATAATATGATGGATTTGAAAAAAGTATTTTACTGACCCTATATAAACAAAAAAAAAACAGCAATCTGTGTACTAAAATTGTTATAAAATAGCTTACCTTGTCTGTAGGTGACATGACAAGCTGGCAGAAGTAAAGATATGATGCTGATTCCACATAATTTCCACATTCATACCGGTATTTTGCCAGACGGTACATGCTATCAATCATTTCAATTTTGAACTAGAATAGAGAAATATAATGGCTAATAATATTAATTGAATAGTTATGTAATGCGACCTATTTACATATTAAAATTACTAGGTACCTCAAACTCCTTATTTGTAGTCAAATAATTAATCAAAGTTTTGGGATCTCTCATAGTCTCTACTGTTTTCATGACATCATCCCTCTGCATAAGTCGCAATACTGGCTCTACAGCATCCTGAAGGATTTGAAGCTGAGATAGAACAACACCTCTTCGTGATTTTATTTCCTTGAAAAAGAAATAAACACAGCATTAGCCATATCATGTTACTTCAAAAGAAAACATTATTTACTTAAATAAGAAAATTTAAAATAGCCAAAATAAAAATGACATAGGTGCTTAGATTCAAATAAAATGTTACATAGGAAGAATTTTATTGCACTATAATAAATATTATAAAATAAAATTGATTATTTATCAGACATCAATGATCCATTTGCAATTATAAGAAATCTCTCAACCTGTGTTAGTACTGTATAACTAAACAGGAGTTGGTGATAAAACTATGATAGTGCCTCAAAATAATTTTCACATTTTACCAACAACTGAATAATACTTACTTCAGGTGTATCGTCATCTGGATAAAGCATGCCTCTGATATCAATAACGTAATCTATCATATTAGTTTTGCTCAAGATTTCAAGCTTGGCTTGTAAAAGCTCTGACTGGTCATATGTCTAAAACAGAAGTTATTAGCAATAGGATAAATAAAATGTTGAATGTAGAAACTCAGCAATGTTGTAAAAGTAAACAATAGTCATCAGTTGAGTAACACTTAAATGTGGCTTGGCTGTCCAAAAATGACTATTATATCCTGAAATTAAAAATAAGCAGCAAATATTAAACATGTTGGGTGCATTTCCTTTTGTTGTTTGCACCCATAAAAAATGCCTGGACAGAAGGGGGAACATTAATAGATTGATTATGATGATATTTCTATTACACATAAATAATATTTTGGGGTAAAGCAATATGTAATTATTTTAAAAAGTTATTTAATAATCTTACTGACAGTGTAGAAAGATATAAAACGAATTTCAAAATTGGTCTAAAATTCTGAATGTTATAAATGACAACTCCGATATAAAACTAGTCCAAGCATTCCAAACTATACATTGCACTGATTCGCAAAACTCAGTGCATCCAGATTCATGTAATCTTCTTATTTTAAAGCTGCATTTTCTAATGTGAAATAATCCTAAATTTATGAATAGCTAGTAAGAGAAACGTATATTAATGTAATCTCGTATTGCATTTTTTTTATAGTAATACATTAATATGTTTAGTTGATGACGATTATGGAAGGGACATACCTCTTTAGCAGCTAAAAACTCTAATAGGGGAAAAACAAGGTGCCGGTCTAAATATTGGCCTATTTTAAAAGTAAGATCAAATTTCGAATAACTCATTTTACAGTCTGAATTTTTCTGTAATAAAAAAGGTTCTTTATTCAAGCAAGTTCTTAGATTTTCAAGTAAATTATAACCCCCAAAAATCAGTATCTAGGCCTGGTTTGTCACCACAGAATAGTTTATCTGTCAAAGTCATAGACAAATAAAATCGTCGAAACTTATGGGCAAATAACATATAGTGTAGTTTCTGGTGGGAGCGGGAAGTCCTTACTTTAGTAGATTTGGATTTCTTGTTTAAATTTGTGTTGTTTCAAATACTACTGTCTATTGATGGGTGTTTGTAAACATGCAGGAATGTTTTCAAGTGAAACAACACAGCGGATGACCTAAATAAAATTAATCTACTGAAGTCGAGGCTGTATGGGGTTTGTAACTTATACCTTTCTTTATTGGAAAACAACAAAAAAAAGCATGTGTGCAATTCACACGTGTTAGAATTAAAACCTTTAAAAATAATACATACACGTATACAAAATACCACGGTAATTGTGGTGCCTTCTCTCAGGCTTTGTACTACGCATGCTCACACAAACACGTATTAACACACGTACATGATGCTTACTATCTCATTTGCTCCTACGTCAAATCTTATGAATTTATGTCTGTCTCTTTTTTCTGCTGCTTTTTCGTTTCAAAGAGACACTGTATAATACTTCCTATATCATTTTCTCCTACGTTTAATCTTATGAATTTATTTGTCTGTCTCTTTTTCTGTCGCTGTTTTCGCACAACGATGCTAAAGAAGTTTTCACTTCAAAAACTCTAAAATTCAGTCATCTATAATATGGTGGTACCTATACAAGCCATTTATATACTAGGCCGATGCAGACGCTAAGCATAAAACTGCGCTAGCACCATAAATTGGAGCAGAGCGTAATACTAAATTAAAAAAAATATTAAATTCAATAATGTTTTAGTACATTTTAAAATTCCACGAGATTGAAAACTTTCGAAAAGTGCGCGCTTTTTGTTTCAATGGGATATCCCATAGAACCAATGTTTTTTGGTCATTTTTTTAATTTCAATGTTCAGGCTCCGTCACAATCTGGTCCTAAATGTGTTGATTCGATTCCACACAAAAAATATTAAAATCGGTTAAGAACTGGGGAAGTTATGGCGTAATAGACATTGCGTCATTGAAGCTGACTAGGCGATGCAGTCGCTTAGCATAAAGCTACGCTAGCACCATATATTTGAGCGGAGCGTAATACATAAAACTAGGCGATGCAGTCGCTAAGCATAAAGCTACGCTAGCACCATATATTGGAGCGTAATACCAAAAAAACAAAATTTTTTTTTGTTTCGATGGGAATTTTTGCGAATTTCAAAATTTGGGCTTAACCTGTTGATTCGATTCTACACAAAAAATATTAAAATCGGTTAAGAACTCGGGAAGTTATGGCGTAACAGACATTGCGCCATTGAAGCTGATTCATGGGAGCTTCGCTCACTTCGTTCTCTCCGCTCCAAAAGAGAAAAAAAATATTTTTGTTTCGATGGGAATTTTTGCGAATTTCAAAATTCGGGCTCCGTCACAATCTGGTCCTAAACATGTTGATTCGATTCTGCACAAAAAATATAAGGCGATGCAGTAGCTAAGCACAAAGCTACGGAGCGAAGCGGATAAACTGAAAACTATCAATCGATTGAGCTAACCAAAGTAGAAACATTTTCCCTTAAATGATTCAGAAAAATGCCTGCAGGAAATCTTTATTGTCTTTACGTTTGCTTATGGATGAACTTAGCTTACTTTTTGTCGTTTCATAAGTTATCAATTTTTTTTCACCATGATAGGTAATTGACAGTAGCTATTAAAGTAAGTAGGGGTAAAACTACTGTTACTGTCCAGTGGATGGTCTGGATCAGGTTCTGGCTCCGTGGATATCAAGAATAGGTGTATTAAATAATAAAAAAGGTAATAAAAATGAAAAGTCCCAACAACTTTATTACACATTGTGTAATAAAGTTTTCATTTATTGTGTAATACACAATAAATACAAAAGGACAAGAGAAATACAACCGCCTCATTGTGCCCCATGTAACCACTATAAAACCAACGCGCTGCACTAGCTTTTATAAAAGTACAATCGTAATCGCAATCATAATCGATAAAATTTAATAAATAACTATAAAACATTAAATAAAAACTAAAGCTTTTTATTTCGTATGTAATTTGGCGTGAATTTAGACTTCTTACTTTTTGATGTATATGAAAAATCAAGTGGATATTCAATTGAAATCCACAGAGTAACAGTAAGTCAGACGTAGTTATAAATCTGAATTACAACACTAGTCATAAAGCGTGCTTCTGTTGTTTCGTCTGAATTTGGTTATATTTATTTTTTATGAGACGGAAATTTAAGAAAAAATATAATATTTTAGTCTTCTTGAAGTGTGAAAGGTGCTGAGCAATTAAAAGAAATCATTTACTAAGTGTGTGCGGAATAGTCAAATTGGTTTTAAAATGGCGTCGGGCGTTCTCCGCTAGAATGCGTCATTTATAGACGCTATGCATGCTTTATAAAAATGGCTATAAAAAGAGTTCTGGCAGTTCTAATTTTGCATTAGATCCTTTTAAAATGTCAAATACGGTCATTACGAATTATACAGACTTAAATGGACCTTCTACTAAGGCCGACAGTTCTGTTGTTGTTATTGTAAACAAGGACGGATCCTTATCCGTTGATCAGAATTTATTGGGAACCCTGATGGGTAAGTAATGCTTTATTCAGCAATTATTTATAATAAAGATACTTCAACACATTACCTCACTCTCATACCAAAAATTTCTTTGTACATAAATGGACAAAAATCAAGCTTGTTTATTGCTTGATACGCAAGTCAATTGGTATTTAAAATAAGGACCCTTAAAGTCAGTACTATGTCAAGTATGGATACGTGTTTTAATTTGAGTATAATTCTTAATACCTAAGTTCTTTTTCTTAAATATGTAATCCAATTTATAGTGTTTATTTGTTTTGGCGCCAAAACTATTTACAGGATTATATCAGCAGCTTTTTGATTTGTAAATGATACGTATTGCCCCGATGAAGGGGAGCTATTATCAGTAATGAAAAATTGATCGTATTTTAATATAAATGTCAAGTATGTACAGTATTTAACATATATACATATAATAGATATGTCAAGATCACCTTGACATATCTGTCCTAAACCACAATTGATTATTATTTTAGGTACTGATGGTTCACAAGCTGCAGGAATAAGTGTAGTTAGAGTGGGTCATGAAGGTAGACCAGATGATGCTACAGATTCTGAATCAGAAGATGATAAAGTGCCTCATGTTACACTATCTGTTGATAGTTATTATGATGAACCTAACAGCATTATAAAATATGGTAATTTGTATGGTTGACTAATATTTGCCAATATAATTATAATTATGCATTCTACAGTGCTAAAAAATATTAAATGTTGTTTAAATGATTTTGTCTCTACTTCATTTTTTTGTAGTGTATAATTACAGATAAAATATTAATAGACTATTTAAATAACAATTAAAAATTTTAGACAGTGGAGCTGAAATGTTGCAATCTCTAAGGATAGAAACAAGGGAGAACAGTTTGGTGGGTTTTCAAAATGATCATTGTTATACACCATTCACATCGCCAAGTCAAACATTACCACAAAAAAATGATATATATCCCACTTATGATGAACCAGTTATTGAAATCACACATACTCCACCGCCGCCACCTAAATCTGTTCCAAGTTCAAAGAAAATTACAATATTAGAGGAACAAATTATTCCAAAAGGCAAAAAAATTGTTATAAATTCATCAGAATCACCTGTTATATTAAAAGGGAATGATGTATTAAATAAACCATTACCTATATTATCGAAATCAAAGAATTTAGATGAGCATGAAAATCCAGAGAGTTTACAAAGATCTGATGATACTACAGAATCTTCATCAATCAGCTCAGGTGAGAGCATTCCAGATAGAGACTCTGATTCTGACTATAAAGATTCTAAAGATAGAAGTGGTTTTGTAAAAATTAAGAAAACAAAGTTGAAACCTCGCATCTTAAAGTCAACTAAAGCAGCAAAATTGGATTCAAAAGTAGCTTGTAGACTTAAAGCAAGTAAAAATATAGTGAAGAAGGAAGTCAAACAAAAGGTAAATAAAAGCATATCTGATAAAAAACAATCTAACATAGATATTGAGAGCTTGATTCCTTCTTCAGAAATACCTACCAATGCACCTGCTGCTATTGAGCAAAGTAAAACTGTGAAACCATTGCAAAAACCTTTAAAAAAAGAAAAAAAGACACCAGCACATGTTACAGCATTATTATCAGATATGACCTCATTATTTTCTACACCAGATGTTATAAGAAGAGTATCTACAGATAATAAACTACCTTCAAAATCAGATACTAAAGAGTTGTTAACCACTGATAAAAAAATATTGACTGGGCATAAATCACAAGAACCAAATGAAGCGAAAGCACCTGACAACATAAAACCGCTCATTGACAGCAGCTTAGAAAAACCTAAAAACCTTCCAATTGCCGCACCTAAAACATATACAAGGCAAAAGGAAAAAGTTCCCAGTGATAAGGTTACAAAGGGTTATGATCTTACTGCGACAATTCCCCAGCTGGACGAAGCAAGTTTAGCACAAATATTACAAGATACCTCTGGCATTACAGCAAATCCTGTGAAAAACCAACCAATTATTTCTACTGTGAATACTATGAACAGCCCTGGGCTGACGGGACCTTTATCACCAACATTAGATTTGCTTGGTGGTTTGCAACCTGAAGAAGAAGGATTAACTGAAGATTTGTTAATGCATGTTGCCCAATTGGTAGAGAGTTCAGAAAACTTGCAAGAGGTGATTGACAAACAGGTATTGGGTAAAGTTGATTCTACACCAAATAAATTAACTGTTCAGTCACCCTTCCAACAGACACCAGGCAGTAGTTTATATGCTCAAACTCTTACTAAGTCTGCACAAAAATCTGCAACACGTAAAGATCCTATAGAAATAGTACGACGTGATGGTCGTGTTATTACACTACCACCTATTGAAGCCCCTGCAACCAGATCTTCAAAACGAAAAAGTCAAATAGAATCAACTGGCGCTATAGAAGTTATACCAACACAAGTACCTGCCCATCCAACAGCTGTGACCCCTGAACCCCAAGTACAGGCTGTGTCTAAGCAATATATAAATAAAAAATTGACAGCTAAAAAGCAAGACCCTGAAATAGTACAAAGCCCAGTTGTGGATAAGGTATCTGCAGAGTCTCAAGAAAGCTGGAATTCTGAAGATGACCCCTACAGGTAGTTATAGAATATAGTATAAAAAGATCTTTAACTAAGTCACAAAATAATAATATGCATTATGTTTTCACCAATTATGATGGGATTTTAATATTCAAAAAAGAATGACTTGCAATATAACACATAAACCAATAAATAGTATGTACCTTTTCAAGTACCATGTGTTTATTTATTGGATTAGATTAAAACAAATTATTTGATCTAATAACTTCACATTTATCAATTCCTGGGTAAGATTTCATAAAAAAGAAAAGATAAGAAAAATTGTGAGTTTTCTGATTTAGGTGCTACAGAAATCATTGCTTCTAATTTAAGAAAAGGCAAATATTATTACTTACACCAGGTGGATAATGTTTTTTTTTAAATTAAATGGCAATTTGATTTGGCTTTTAAGACTATATGAAAAATATTTAAATATTTTATAGTAAACATTTGGATATTTTTTATAAATCTTTAAGTTAGTAGATAATTTGTATATATTTATTTAATGCATACTGTTTCCCAAAGCACTTCAATAATGCTATTAGTTTTTACAGTAAGTCTGTTACAAGCGCAACAGCATCCGTTAGCGTATTTATTTTAAAGATTCATTGAAACCCGAAATATCGCTGCGGTCAATCGCGGCCGCGGATGGTATTGGATTTGAGCACTACACCACACAGTAAAAGTTTAAACTCGAGAGTTTAAAATTTTCAATTTGTAAAATAATCGAACTTGATCTTTATTACCCAATGATGAAACATTTTAGAAGGTATTGACCTTACCTTCATTCATTGTGCCTTTAGTTTGAGGGTCTTTACTTCATTCATACAATAAACCCTTTTTAAAGTGCTTATTTTAAAACAAAATCTTGACAGTGTCATTCTATATTAAGTACTATATAATTGTCACTGTCAACCATTTTCAAGCAAAGTACAATTTAGAAAGTATAAGATTTGTGTGCTGAAAAATGATAAGATATTCTAATATAATAACCTGTAATAATTGGTATGGTTAAAAAGACAATAGTCCCTTTCATGTCATGCTTGGGCGCAATTATTCAATCCATTTTTAAAGCTTGTCATTCAAATAAATTAATACCAAGGAAGAAGGAATTTATTTTGACTATCTTATGTTTAACTATCAAGTTTTAAATGGAGATTGAATAATTATCCCTTACTAAAATACTCAGATCACAGAAAAACAACTACAATGAAAACAGCAATGCAACCAAACTGTCACCTGTACAACATTAACTAGTTGGTTATTTATTTGGACAACCAACAGGAATATGCACCTTATATACTAAGAACTGTAATATGTACAAGAATATGGTGTTGTCTTAATTACAGTATTGAAAAATTATTTTTTGGGGAACAAAAGGTACCATCATTTCAATATAATAGTTGTACATTTAGACAAAATTATATCTTTGTCGTCAGTGGAGGATCTAGCTGCATAAAATAATACATGCAGCTGATACTAAGTGTCGTTACCCACTTCTATTTAAATTTGGTGATATCGATAGTGGTGAATTCGTTAAGCATTTTCGTGATTTATGTGATCTGAGGTTCAATAAATTATTTTATTTTCCATACGAATTATTGGTACCTTTTTAATTCTGATGATAATAAATGATTTATGTATGGTTCTTTTTAGGTTATGGTGTATCTGTAAACAGCCACATAATAATCGGTTCATGATATGTTGTGACGGCTGTGAGGATTGGTTCCATGGTAAATGTGTTAATATCACCAAAGCTATGGGTCAGCAAATGGAGGAACAAGGGATAGAATGGAGATGTCCTAATTGTATCAAAACAACAAAGATTGCTCCTAAGACTGTTAAGGTAAATATTTCTGTAATGTTTATTCAAAACAGTGATCTAATGGTTAGAAGGCTAAGAACTATCTTCAATTTTTTTGGCTGTTACAGGCAACACCTATACAAAAGAAAATTGAATCTGATACAGTAAGTACACCTCAACTTGTTACAAAAGAAGCAACTTCTAAAACTAATTGTATAGTGTGCAAGAAACCGGCTCGGGCTAGCAGCATCTACTGCAGCGACGCCTGCATTCTGAAACACGCCCAGGATTCTTTGGGCAACCAATCACCTAGCAAGCAAGAAGCTGATTCTGGTAAATCATCAGACAAGCAAAAATCTGATTCCAGGGTATGTTTGAATCAAAAAGTTAAAATAAGCTTCACACTTTTTATATTTATACACATAAATATACTTGATTAGCGTGTTATGTAATTTAACGTTAAAAAAAAAGCATTTATAGGGTTAATAATAAGCTGATATTTCTATCATAGGTAATTGTATATGAAAGGAAATCCGGAAGGTTATTGGCTGGACCAAATGCTCCTACCGCAGAAAATTTAAAGCAGTGGCTACAGAAAAATCCAACTTTTGAAGTTGTGCGTCCAGGAACACTAAGTACCATTAAACCCAATGTGACGTCCAAGAAGAAAATATCTAATGAGCAGAATAAAATACAGACTACTCTCGGTTTTGCAAGAATACCTCGAAAATCCATTGAACAACCTACATCTACTAAAACTATACAAGCAGAGCAGAAACCAAAAACTCAACCGTCAGAAAAAGCAATAAAATCTCCAACTGTAATAAAAACAAAGATGGTTCCAGAAATGAAAATGAAACCTCAGCAACTTGAAGCTAAAATGAAGGGTCAACCAGAAAAAATGACTAAACTGATTCAACTTCCTAAAGAAGAGATCAAATTAATGCCTCAGCCTAAAACACCTGTGGCTACCAGATCTAATCCCCCGCATAATCCAGACTCTCCCAAGCCAAGTACATCTACTCCCAAGGGTGGAAATGAACCTCGGAGACTTAATCGTTCTACTAGTAAGACACCATCAACTTATGAAAAAGTAAGTAATACCATAAAAAAGTCCTTAATACAGGTTGTTTAAAAATATCAGGAAAGGCGGGAGTCCAAAGGTAGAACATCATCACTAGAGCACCCGAATCACTCCCATCTTTTTTTCGTAGTTTCAGAGTAAATTTTTAAAACACATCACGCTTTATTATATTTTTGGGACACGCTGTAAACATTGTTCACCAAGAATGCCCTCGTCGGTAATGGGTTACTTTATACTGAATTACCGATTACCGCCGAGGGCACTCATTGGCGCTGAAATCCATATCCCTATCGACATATATCTCGTTGTCCTTAACATTTAGCCTCTTGATATATTATTATAAACTATTATAGCTACATCGGTATCATTAATTCAATTAGTGTTATGTGCCGATACTTTAAATATAGATATATAATATACATCTGTCTTAGAATTGAAGTAATAAGTTACAAATTAAATATTTGTGTCAATATATAGTAAAAAAACTTATATCGAAAAAAAAATCGTTCTCCAACGGGATCGGTAAAAAACAACCGGGAATGGGACGTATTTTTATTTATTTCTAATTTAAGAAACAATAATAAAGTAGGTACATTTTATTAGCGCATTACACTAAAAAACCACTAAGATTTGCAAAGAATGCTATTGAGTCAGTTGCTATCAGTCCAGTGGATTGATAAATGTTACCACACAAAATAAAAAAAACATAATTAGGTATTCTTACTATTACTTATCCGATTGTTATAGAAAATAATGTTTTATATAATTTTGATATTATTAGGTTTAACTTTTTATACAGTTATGTATGTATGTATCTTAAAACCAATCTATATCAAAGGGCGACCTGAGCAGCTTTTAAAAATTAGTCCTTTCAAAGTATTAGAGCTTACTGCCAAAATGTCAATGGCATTAAAGTATTCATTATAAAAGAAATTGTTGAGCGTTTACCAGCATTTGTGAGGCAACGGGAGATGGCTAACAATAACAAGAATAACGGCAATGAGTTCTTTTAGACACTTTATAACACAGTTATGGCATAGGTTATATAATAACATAGTCTCAAGTTGTTGACGTCTTTGTGTGAGATTTAGTAGTTTGTGCACCTCTTAAGAAGCTGTGAATAGTGCAGACGACTACGATAGCATCTGAAATGCATAGCGCGTAAATCGAAATCTGGCTCATAGCCTTTTATAACTACTTTTTGGGTGCGTTTTGTAATATATGATTTAAACCATCGCAACAAATTACCGCGAATGCCATCAAATACTATCTTCTGAAGTTGTATTTTATAATCCACCCTGTCGAACGCCTTATGAAAGTGGGCATAAACGCTATCAATATGCTTATTACTCAATCAATACCTTTGAAAAGCTATGATGTATATATTAAGAAGATAGTTATTACGTTATATAAAACCGTGTTGTTGTGGAATCACCATTTTATGCAGAGGAGTATATATAATGTTGTGTACTAACCTCGCGAAAAGCTTCATAATAGGGCGATAGTTTTCAAACTTTGACCACTTTTGAAGACAGGCACTATACGTACGGCCTTCCAGATAATTGAAAAACATCTTCCCGTGGGCACTTATTAACTGCGCAGGCAGATAGTCATGGCAGTAAGTCTGAGAAATACCGCTGGCAAGTTGTCTACTCCTGGGCCCTTTGAAATATCCAGTATGCGTAGTTCTTTCAAGAGGCTTTCTTTTGTAATATACACATTACTAATAATAAGATTCGATGTGTGGTTATTATTATGATTTTCATTTACATCATAAGTATTAGTCACATCCGATGGGTCAAAGATCGATTGAAAGAACGAGGAGAAAAGATGCATACTTCGCTTGGACCATCCGCGATCAGATCACCATACGTCATTTTGTTAGGGATATCAGCAGTCATTTTTCTGTTATTTAAATATCTCCAGAAGTGTTTGACATTATCTTGAATACTACTCTCACCTGACTTAATGTAATTTTTATAGCATCTATGTGACTCCTTTTAAATCTAGTTCTGTATATAGCAAAAGTCTCGTAGTCCGATAAATGTTTGTACTTATTATTATATGATCATTATTACTGCACAGGCTCCTTCAGTTTCGCCATCAACTTCGCGCCGGAAAGATTCGCAAGATACAAACAAAAACAAAATGGATTCTACTGAAACAATACGTGAAAATGTGAGAAAAGCTTTACAAGAGCAATTGGGCATACGTATGGCCGAAAATATTGGCCCAAAATTTTCTGAAGCAGAAATTCAGCAGTTTTCCTATGATACTGAATTTGAGCTACACGAACTTTTCCGCGACGTCGGCATGAAATATAAGGCGAAATACAGGTCATTAATGTTTAATATAAAAGACAGAAAAAATCTATCGCTCTGGCAGAAAATTTGTGATCGTGCTATCACACCAAAACAACTGGTAAGTTTATTTGCATGTATTGTAGAATACATGAACATTAAAGGACGGGGTTAAATTTAGTACAGGCGACTGCCTTAGCAATGTATAAACATTGTATTTAGCAATATTTAATGCTGCGTGGCTGCATATTTGTAATTTAAGACAGAAACTTGTCATAAAATTACAATCCTGAATGAAAACTTCTACTACGGTGCTAAAAACTGCAAGTAGGTGTTTATTTTCTTTAAATAAAATTCGTTAAAGGATTTCACAAAATCATTTTTGTAAAAAAGGAAAATTTTACTGCAACTCAATAATTAATGAAAAATCTAAACAAAATACTGTTATATGAAGTTTGAAAACAATCACTTTACTTCAAAGTGTAGGCAATTTCTCTCTTAAAATGTTTTGCACGTTTATGAACATTGTCTTTAATTTTATTACTTTTTTTTCACTTCGTTACTTCGTCAATTGCAAGGATTATTTTTATTCTCGAGGCTTTGGGCCTCCTTCACATAAACCAGCCGTTTAATTTCGCCCTCGATTTCAATTGCAAGTGTGAACACATTTCGTTAGGTAGGTAATTATGCGACGTAAATGCGTGAACGAAAGGTTATGCGTCGCGGGAGGTCCCCGGGTGAATAATTTCATTGCGCAACTCCACGCGCACTGTTTCTTTCAAAACATTTCGGGCCGTCGTAGAGCTGTAGGTATATTTTACCAGTAACCAGCTGTTGTAATAATTCGCTCGTACAAAATAATTTTATGCGGAAATTATACCTACCTATTTTTTTTCAAAAATGAAATCTTTAAATGATATCTTATGCCTAGAAAAAATTTGCATGGTGTTTATAAAATTACGCTGTATATTAGATATGCGAAACGTAACTGGCTAAGAGAGAAAGGCAATGTGCTCGCACCTCTCTTGCCCCTACAGTAATTCACGAAACGTAACTCTCTCTCTTTCTATCTTCACTATCTTATATCCGTCTGTTCGCCTCGCCCGATCACACTTTTCGTAACGTTCTCGTCACGCATTCACCAGCTTACTCCCCAAGTCAAACCTGCGTAAAGAAATTTTACTTTTTTACAAAAGTTTACTCTTATTACAAACGCATGTTATTCTAATTTATGTAATTGTATTGCTATTACTTTTGGAATATAAATTATAAGATAGTGGATAACTTATCTCGATAGTCGACCATCGTTGTAAGAAGACGAGTCAAAGGAGAATATGCCGCCGCAGTCTTTGCGTGGCTATACCACAGTTTATACATCTCATAATCAAATCGCAAGTCCTTTTAGAGAAGCGAGTGGTCAATAGATAGGCAAGCACAATCAGAGTCCGCTAACGAGCAAGAGTCAATAGTATAATTAAAAATCCTGTAATAGCACAACGAACAAACAACAAAGCGAACACCGGATATGTGTGACCTTTTTTATTTTATTTGTTTACGTTATTTGCAAAAACAAAGGACTAATGCTCATACAGGCTTGTCTCATATTGGATCAGCAATATATACTCTAAAAACACAAATTTGTTTTTTGTGTGTTTGTCTGTCCGCTCTTTTTCCAATGTCTTAATAACGTTACCATAGCAACGCGTTACCACAGCAACGCGTTACCGGGTCAGCTAGTTTAAATCTATTTTCTAAACCTTCGGTGATCGGTTGAAAAAAAAGCAATGCTAATCATTTTGTAGTTTTTAGGAGTTAAGATTTTTTTATTTCGTTTTACATAAATTTATGAGTAGATTTTACGTCTACATTTTTTTATAAAACGGAATATTTTTATTGTGGAACAGAAACATGAAGTCAACTATCATACCTTTTAAAATTTGATTATTTCACGCAATTTTTAGGAGAAAAATAAACACGGCATAATTAATAAACGGATATTTCAACGGCTAGTGCGAAATTAATATTCACGTTTAAAGCATTTCTTTAGCCATGTCCTTTTTGCATCTTATTAAAATATATTTTAGGTTCGTTTGTCTCCTGAAGAACTGGCAAGCCAGGAATTAGCTCAATGGAGGGATAAAGAAGTAAAACATCAGTTGGAATTGATAAAAAAATCGGAATTAGATATGTTAGCTGCAAGCAAAACATATGTTTTAAAGACACATAAAGGAGAAGAGGTAATTTAGAAACGCTGTTATTTAAATAAATAAATTAAAAATATATTTATCAATTAAAGATATTCGTTTGAGTATACAGTCTTATTGTATGATTACGTAGGTGATGGAAACTAAAGAATCAGTATCTACAGAACTAGACCCAAATGTCCCAGTTGAAGATTTGGTTACAGCTTTGAATGATTCTACGGGTGAAGAATGTAAGATTAATAATTCAGAGGAACTGTAAGTCATAGATATAGTTCATTTTATTATGGATACTTTCATAGAAAAAAAACTTGAGAAAATTTGCAAATCATTTGTTTACAATAATATTTAAATTAACTGTTTCAGAAACATTACATCTAGTAAAAGTGCCAATACGGAAAATAAATACGGCAGTAGTCGAAAGAGAGGAAGGGATGATATCAGGTCTGAGTTTTCTAAAAAGGAGAAACGTGATTCTAAGCGTGTTACTGAAAATAGAAAATCCAGATCTTCTAGACGAAAATCTGACATGAAAGAAAAGGAAGCTAAAGAGGGAAGAAGATCTACTCGAAGGCAAGATAGAATATCAAGCAGAACAAAGTCTGTATCAAGAGACAGATCTAGAGAAGCATCCAAAGAAAAAACTCGAGAGCATTCTCGATACAGATCAAGATCAAGATTAAAATCTAAAAGACGATCCAAATCCAGGGAATATTCGCGATCTAAGTCCCATAGTCGCGATAGATCTCGTTCTAGGGGACGGTCGCGGCGACGGTCTACGTCTGTAGACACCTCTAAAACTAAAAAACTGTCTCGTTCCAAAGGCAGATCTAGTATAGAAGATAAACAAAAGCATCGATCGAGATCTCAAGACAATGTGTATAGTAAAAATAAAAATGAGTAAGTAACAATCAATATCATTATTAAACAGACAATAAGAATATAATCATTACTTTCACTTTTGTACAATATTCAACATTTTTTTTTAAATTGTTGAATGTATTAAATAAATAATATTTTAATTTCAGTTCCACTGATTCAGATTCTGTAGAGAGGCCAAAGTCGGCTATGCTGAAAGAAGCTCATCCAGAGTATGATCCTCACGAACCAATGATAACATCCGCATTTTCTGAAGAAGATTTGAGGAAATCTAGAGAAGATGTGTATGAAGATAACTATAAGAATGAAATTGGAGAGTATGGTAATACTGATTATGATGCTTCTAAGTCTTTCTCCATTGATGCAAACATAATAATACCGTCTCCAAAATATGTTGGCAAACAAGAGAAATCATCAGGTACATAATATTATTTTGCACAAATATTTATAACGTAGTGACTCCTTTTTTCTGCTATAATACTAATTTTTTTGCCTAGTCACACATGTCAATTAATAAAGATATTTAATTATTTAAAAATTTAAGCAAATATATTTTTTATATTAACAGAACCTGAAAGTGACCAAGAACCCAGTAGTACCGTAGATAATTCAGCAGCAATAGTCTGGAATGGTTGTATCAACATGGTTGATGTTGCAAGATTTTAT
The DNA here is from genome assembly GCA_927399485.1 of Calamotropha paludella. Classification (NCBI taxonomy): domain Eukaryota; kingdom Metazoa; phylum Arthropoda; class Insecta; order Lepidoptera; family Crambidae; genus Calamotropha; species Calamotropha paludella. The sequence continues at coordinate 12,794,839 of OV656804.1, read as the reverse complement.
GTAGCTGCACATGAGGTACGTACAGTTCTATAAGCCAGTCGTGGGTGGTATTTGAATCATATGTCTGTGATCTAAATTATGTATTTTTATATTTCATAGGTATCAGGCAGTGCTTCAGATGTGGAAGAAGATTTAAATGCCGAGCTTGAAATTGTTGGAAGAATAAATCCAGATACTGTATGGGATTACATTAACAAAATGAAAAGAGCTAGTAACAAAGATATTGTTGTTTTAAAATTACAGGCTGCAAATGATGAAGAAAAAATGCAATACATTGCGTTATACAGCTATCTGAGCAGTCGAAATAGGTTCGTATATTAGGTATAAGTATCTGGTCTAGATCAAAAATGGTATTGTATAAAAAATCGTTAATTTAACACTTCATATCAAATCATGAATGAATTGGATTTTAAAAAGCAGCTGCTTCTGACTTACCTATTGAACACTTATTTATTACGGAAAACCCAATTAACACCAAGAACTGATTAACTTTCTGGTCAGGTGTTAAGATAATAAACCTTAAATATTGCAAACATTTCTACACAATTTAGTTTGGTTTAGTATGTCAGTCCTACTAGAGTTATTCAAGTTTCAATTTCATTTACTGAAATAAAAACGTTGTATTCACACTGAAGAAACCAAACCAAACAAATAAAAATATACAGGACATAATTATTGCTGAATAACAAGGAATCTGTTTTGAAATGTATCAGAATATTGACTTTAACTAAGTTAAAATTTCATTGGTTTTAATGTAACTGTAGTTCAGTATGAAATGGGCTGGGAAACTGGGAATTAGCGAATAAAGAATTGGCCACATTGACAAATGTGACGAGACGAAAAAATTACAATAACTGATATCTGCTGTAGCAATACTAGATAGAATACAACTCAGTGCGTCTAACTGCTTACTGTTTTTGACATTTTAACTTCATTTAGTATTTAATTTTCAGGTTAGGTGTGGTGAAAGTTTCAAGTACATCATCTGTGAAAGATATCTACATTGTCCCATTATCGGCTAACACCGCCCTGCCCTCTGTACTTCTCCCACTAGACGGACCTGGTCTCGGAGAAGTTAAAACCCATCTTTTAATAGCTATTGTCATTCGACAAAGAAAAAAACGAATGTCCTCTCACATTCCTAAAGATGTCATACCAGAAAAGGTGAGTACTTAGAGTGATTTACAGATGGGTTAAGATATATTGAATATTGATTAGAAGTTATTTCTTTTTTTATTGTTAATAAGATTTTCTTTTTATTTGGGTTCCATGACTTTTAATAGAATACTTGATTAATTTAACACCCAAGAAACTCCTTTGGTGCTATCATCGAACCTAAGGCTCAAACGGCGGAAGATTATTCCAGTCTGTCTTCGCGTAAAAATTCCTGTCTGTTCCCAATTTTTTAGGGACAAAAAGAGGGGAGAAATATAACTTATTTAATAGGATTACTCTTTTAATAAATTTCTGTAACAATCATAAAAACTTCGGTCTGTCCCTGAATTTGGACTCGTGAATAAATAGTGACCGATTGAGTTAGTCATATCAATTCCCGTGAAGGTTTTCTGTCTACGAATTGGAGTAAGACAACAAACGGAAACATAATATAGGAATTGTTAAGAGTACTGAACAAATCTGATTCGAAGAAATTTTCTATTACCTCTACCCAGATTCATATTCAGGGACATAACGGAATTTTATTCTTGTTTGTCTTCTTGCCGGGACAAGACGAGGGGCTAACTCTAGTTTAAGTAGGACACCCTAATTAAGTAACATTAACGTTATTTCATACTGGAGAGCTTCCGACTCATTAAGAGCAAGTGCCTGGTCGTGGGTGAGCTATAATATTCGTAGCCACATTTGGCATGATTCAGTGATATGCCACCTAGCGTCGTTCGAATAGGTGTAACATGATGCCCGAAAAACCTATTAGTCATAGAAAGTTGATGAAAAACTAAATAAGGATAGGCTCATTATTGTAAAAAAAGGTTACCCCTGCACAAGGGGTCGTTAGCTGCGTTTATAAATCAGGTGTTTATTTCAGTGCCTTTTACAGCTTTCTTCACTTATACCTAAAATTATGCGGCTTTAACATTGTCTCATGATATCTTCAGGTGGCGCGGACAAGTCGCAAGCGGTCGTACACACCGCCAGTTGTGAGCAAGGGATCGTATACGCCGCCGCCGCCCACATCACCGCGTCGCCGCGCGTTACCGCTACCTGCGTACACATCACCGGCACTCTCCACCTCCGTCAAAGACAAAATTGCTGCCTCCTTAGGTAACGTTATCTACTTACCGTCTGTTGGTTTTATGACATCTTAATCACCATTTACTATATAATCACCGCCTTCTTTTAATTAAAAAAATATGATTCATGAGTGTTGTCAAACTAAACATAAAATTATTACAAAAAGTTATAACATTTTTTAATGCCTGTTTGTTCATCCTAATTTAGAGCATTTTTTAATGAATTAGGTTAAATTGATAGAGATACTGACATAGTTATCCTATTTCCACTGATATTGTATTTCTAGACAGATGGAATTGATATTGATGAATATTAAAATATCGATTAAAAAATAAAATATTACCGATTTTGTTTTTGACGTGAATACGTCTTTAAAATTGCTTCCATAGGGACGTAATTAAAAAAACGAATGATTACAAAATTGGGGATACAGTTTAGTGTTGTAGCTACATATCTATCATCCCCATCCAAATTTCAATTACACCACTGGATAGCTAAAGGATCAAAGAATTTATTACGCCGAGTAAAGACTGTAACACATCGCGCGCGGCGGAGGGGGAGCCCCGCCATTTTGAAGGCCATTTTGCTGCGTATCGAGATTTCCATTTAGTATAACTTTCGCCTCGTCAACGCTACGACGTTCATTCAAGTTCCAGTCGCCAGCTCTCGTCAAAATCTATCGAGTATATATATAACATCAGTGTAAAATTGTGACTGTGAATATAATAACGTGTTAAAATACAGAGATCGTATACGGTTGGAAAGGGCATCTTAACAGCAATCGAATGATACCAATAAAACACCATATGATCGAGTCAAGCAGTGCCGGCAACGTAAAGAAATGAATGCGGCCGAGCGGATCAACGACGGTGCCAGTACATCTGCAGCTGGGACGGTTGAAGTCATGTAGATGGATGATGAAATCGCTTCTATATCGACATCGGGCTGTGTAGGCATCGATTGTGTACGATTAAACGAAACAGTTGCCACTATAAACAAAACATGTACACCCGGAGGACTTCTTATGATTATGATATGAATGACATACATAAATAATAATATTTTATATAGAAACTATTGCCCGTTACGAGACGTATTCACGTACAACAAACGGCCGTGTCCATAACACAGCCACACTCCCTTTTTTCTTTATTGTAACTAAATAATTAATAAAAGTACATTATAAAGTAAATATTTTAAAAATTAATATGGTATTTATTACTTTATTCGCCGTTTTTTTGTAAACATTTAATTAATTTTAATTTATTGGAATAAACACAGTCATCTTGTTTATGATAGCAAATCCATGACCTGGCCGCACTGGCGGTGGCAAGCCGCCATGTTGTTTATTAAACACTCAACGAGATGCCTTTGTTAATCACTTATTTTCTGTTTGCTGAATAGTTTTCCATTTTTACGCCTGCGGGAGTATTTTGTAAGGGAATATCAAAATAGTGGACCCCTTTGTCCATTGAAAAGCGGTTCCGAAAGGAATATGGCAAAAAAGAAAAGGATACCTAGAGTCATAATAACGAATTTGATGCTGACGCTATACTGCGTCACATATATTATTATTTGCGAAATGATTTCTCTACATTAAGGAAGTTAACCGTTTCACTTCGCGACTGTTCCGTCGACAGAAGTCTTTGCTGGCGAAAGTATTGAAAAAAATAGGATTTGTATTTAATAAAAGCAGACAATAGGAAAGTATTGATGGAAAGCACAGACATTGCTCTAGCGCAGTGTAACTTTTTAAGGAAAGCTAAGCGAATTGAGGACTAAGGCACTTAGTATTTACAGATGAAACGTTTATTGAGCAAGCTGGAGGAACCATCAGTGATTAATTATGGGATTACGCACCATATGACTCTCGGATAACAAAAATAAAAGTCCCACTTCCCAGACACACCCCAATAAAAGTCAAACTTAACAAACTGGGAGGTTTGTTTGACAGCATTGCTAGGATCTTAACGCGAACATTCGGTAAATAATTAGGCAAATAAATCAGCCTTTTCCTTGCGGTGTGTGCCAATGATCCGTCAGGTTTCTGTAAAGGAGGCACTGAGGTATTTCAGAAGTTACCCTCGACCGACTTACCCAGGGACAAAAAAGCTTTACTACCAGACGGGTAAGAAGCAATTCGGCTTGTGTGGTCGTAGCGAGCTCTTTTAACAACCAGGACTTGGCAGCTTTAAAGGTTTTCTTCTTTTACAAATTTTGCGGGATTGAACTTTAACCCAAGCCATTTATGCCTCATGTTTTGACGCCACCACATCACGACATTTAGCATTATACCATGGGCGAGCTTTGCCGGCAAATGGCAGTTTTCTGTTTTTACTTAGCACAATGTCATGGAAAAGGTGACGGAGAACGGAAGTAGAACGAGATGCTAATTGCTATCAAAATGTGAAAAAGCCCCCCGAAGGGTGTATATAGGGTTCTGTCGTCCGGGCGCCATCCGGCATAGCGCACACCCAGGATTTTTCGCAAAATGGCGGGGTAGCCTTTCGTAAGCTAATAACTTGGGGCCTAACTATCTGTCGCCACTGCTCTCTGAATTACACATCTCAAAAAACTAGCTGTCACAGCAGAACTGTTCTGACCCGTCGTCCAATGCGACTTCATCAGACCTTAACACTGGAACACGATCGGTTGGAACCGTTTGGTAGTGTCTGGTGGGTGGTAACACGTCACGGCCGAAGCCTACCACCTAAAAGGGGTTTACTCCTTTAGCATCACCAGGGGCCACGTGTGGGTAATCGAGGGTAAAATTCTGCTGACGCAAGTAAACTGGGACCCCACCATATGTATGTAATAATTAAGAATTCCAAAAAAATCGTCCATTTTATTTATCGCTTTACCACATCCCAAAATTTGCTTTCTGGCCGTTGTGACCTTGTTAATAAACATGACAGGTTGTCCCTTTTTTGTTTGAAATTATATTGGAACACGCTAGGACAAGGTTAAGTCGCCTACTCTGTGTAAGTTGTCTAGAATACAATAATATAGCGGAAAGAGTATTAATAAATAAAATACACATTATTGCACACTCAGATAGGGTACAGAAAAAAAGAAATACAGAAAAGAAAGTATACAAATAGGTGGCCTTATTGCTAAAGAGCGATCTCTTCCAGGCGACCTCGGATAAAAGATATAATAAAGATGAAGTGATAATAGATGAGTGTGGGTGCGCATATTGAGAGGACCTATGTAAATATATAATTTGTTAGAGTTAATGGTAGATATAAAACAATAAGATAACAGATAAATAAAGATTTAATAGCGTCAATAAAGGAAATGAAATAATTTCTGTCGCGAAAGGATTCAAGAGGTTTAGCCTTTCTGATATCCCCTGGTGGTGAGTTCAGTAAATGGACATAAACAGTAAAGAATAGGAAAAGAAGTCGGTAGTGGCCCGTGAAACGTCTAGGAAAAGGTTGGTAGCAATCTACACTGGAAGGTTGAGGAGCGAAAGGAGAAACAAGTTTTTAAGTAGGGTGAAGTGAATGGAAAAAAAAGTACGGAGTAAAAGAGCGAAAGAGCATGCAAGTCCCTGCGCCAGCGAATAGGGAGCCAATGTTTAGAACTGAAGTGTGACATGTGGTACTTACGAAGATTGTAAATGAATCTAATGAGGGTACATATATTCAGCAGGCGCTCGAGTTTGTTGAGTAACTGTTCCGACAAACAGGGTAACAGACATTAGCATAGTCAATAATATATTAAAAGAGATTGTGCCAGTTTGTTTTTGTGCCAATAACCAGCGAATTATGGAGCCGATTAAGCGAGCCATATGCAGCAAATACCTTTTTCTGCAATTCATCAACTTGTGGTCTACACGACAAGTGCTGGTCTATAATAATAATGGGGTTTTTGACAATTTTCGAGTAATAGATAATAATACTGCCAAAAAACACTGCGGAAAGCTGCCCAAAATAGATCTTTGAAACGTAATGAGGACTGTCAATTATTATGCACTGCGTTATAGCTGGATTAACCACCAAGCCAAAGAATTTACTCCTGGTGGCGATTTGTGCTATCGCGTGTAACATTTAAAGGCGCCTTAGTATATATTTGTAAGTCATCGATTGTGTGATAGAATTAATGAAAGCGAAAAAAGGAGTGGAGATAAGATATTATATGAGGAACACCTACATTGATATCGCTCCACTTAGGGAAACAATCTCCGGTGCTTATTCTCTGCCGTCGCCATAGCTGATAACTTCGTAACCAATCAGTTGCCACTGGTGACATGTTTAGAGAACGAAAAAGATCAAGAAGAATGTCAAAATCAACAGAGTTAATGCGTTACTAAAATCTACCAATGTTAGTACTGTAAGCTGTCGATTGTCCATCCCTCATCGTAATTTGATGCAGTAGAAGTACTACGACCTTTGCGAAAACCACACTGATAGGGATATAGGATCTCATTTGTATACATGTCATCAGTAAGCTGGCGGTAGATCAACTTTTCCAAGACTTTAGAGTTGTAAAGACTGGGTTGATGTATTATATCAACTAATATATCGTAAATTTTTAAACTATTGGACTAAATTCTTTTAGGTCAGACGTCTTTAGAACCTAAGCGAAAAACATCTTATATATTCCAGCATCTGCGGATGACGAGGAGGCGTACAGTCCGGGCTCTTCTAGCAGCGGTGGCAGCATGCCATCCGCCGCTCAGCAACCTGCCTCCAACACCTTGCGCTCCAAAATGGAAGAGCTTAACCGACAAATTGAAGAACAGAAACAGCAAATACTTAAAATGACACGAGCTGATTCTTCAGTAGAGGCTGAGGTGAGACGAAATTTGTTTATTATTTTACCATTATCATTCATAGATTAGCTTACACCGCGCGGCGTAGTGTTGTAAAAAACTCAAACTAGGATTCTAAATTTTAGAAATCTGCTCAAAATTCAAGACTCAACTCATAAGAACAGTGAGTATCAGACTCGATGTATTACGAGCCTCTCGAGTTTCCCAATGAACTCGAGCTCGACATTGCTCGAGTTAATACGCTTTGTATTCGGAGTCTGCTCGTGTAACGAGTCGCGCTCGAGTCTTTATGTACTGAGCAATATATGGTGTGATTTGGTATGGCATGTCGGATGGATAATGAGTATAATGACACAACATTGATTGATTAGTTATGAGCTCAGTCGCGTAGCTTACATACCGGTTTTCACTATGAGTTCCCAGGTTCGATCTCCTTTTTGATCATGGCTCGACCCTGGGTGTTGCAGTACCGTCATTGTTTGTGATTTCCATAACACAAGTGATTTAGCTACTTAACTTGGTTTCAGAACAATATACATATGCGTTATTGTCAAATATTTATTGTCATTCTTTGTAAGACTGGACATTTTTGAATTACGATAAATTAAGCAACGTTTAAGTAAATTAGCATGTAAATAGATTAATACCCAAGCTGTTTAGAAATAAAACATTTTAATATATTTGTGTTGTGTAATTGTTGCAGGATGAGGCTTATTCGCCATCGCGTCCTATGACTCCGCCTGCAGTGGTACCTCTAGCTGACATCGCTCTACCATCTAATTTGCAAGAAATCCTTGCCACTATAAAACAGAGGTCTGAACCGACATCGGACGTCGATATGCGTACGTTGCCTTTACCCCCTTAGTAATAATATTTTATCATTATATGTAATAAGCACAAGATAATATAATAACTTCTTGATACTACATTCTTTCCTACTTCATTTACTTTTGTACATATTATGCTAAATACAAGCTGTGACAGTGTTGAAATTGGAGGATTTCTCTCACCATGGTCAATGTAACTACCAGAACTCACAATGATCTCTGTATTTCCATTTTTTCGAAATTGATGTATAGACAGATGCATTTTACATATTTTTTTTTTATTTGTATTATCTACTGATTTAGAATAAAAATGTCAAATGTGTTGTATTTAGAATAAAATAATAGATTTAATTTATTAGGTGGGCTATATAATAAGTGCGACACACAATGTAATAAATGTAAGATGTGCAATAGATTTATGACATGGATAACAGCAATGAATTAAATGTTGTATCTTTTACTGTATATAAGTAGGTATAATATATGTTTAAACCATTCGAAATCTTAAATGTAGTATACAAAAACTTAGATTGCAGTTGTTTTATCTACAATAATAATAGATATATTTTACCTTCTTTTAGCATGAAAAACAAATGTATGATGGAATTAAATAAAGACATGTTTTAATTCATAATTTTATTATTTAAATATTATCATCGTCATAAAGTGATTTACTAGCTCGCGATCTTAAGTTTTTTATTGGAAATGATCTGTGTCTTGAAGTTTTGATAATATTTTTGTAAACCTCTTCTTTTAATGATTTATCTGTTAACTTCTTTTGCATGGCCATTATTTTGGTCTCCATCAGTTTTCTTCGAGGAATGTGCCTTAAAGCAAATTCCCAATCACCTGTTAATCTTAAATCTGCTAAGATGGGAACCATATGATTTATATTAAGATTCTTTTTAGATCCTGGAGCCCATTCTAAATATCTGTCAAGGGGCAATTTTGCCATTTTTATTCCATCTCTTTTCGCTCTAGCGAGTGAAAGTGGTTCATTATTGACCTGCAAATTAAAAAAATTGCCAGTTACTAACCATGCAACTTAAGATTTTTGGTTTCCATTGATCCTAAAAAAACTTAGGTATTCCTTTAATATCAAATAATTATCTTAATATAGGTACTATAAATATTCTTTTACTGTTAAATAAATTTTAACATTGTTATGAACTAATTAGAGTGATTATTAGGTGTGTTGTTTATTATAAATACCACAGTAACAATAAATAGGTTAGTTCATAAATAACACTTTAAATACAATACCTTGTCTACCATACATCCAATTATGTAAATGGCATCGTGGTCATATGTTGTTAATTCTTGTCGACAGTGAGGAGTAAGATACACTAATTTGTTTTTCGGAAAAAGCTTTAAGTAGGTCTCATTATGGATATTCAGGGGGAACCAGGGCTCATCTATTGATGGAATATTCTTTTGTAATTGTTTCATAAATTCACCTTTAGGGTTCACATTACACATATGAATATCAAAGGGGTCTTTGTGTAATCTATTGTCAGCAAAAACAAACGTCATCTGCTTTGCTGCATTCAGTATTTCACGGTGGACCATGTGCTCTTCATATGAACAGTCGATAATTACTCTTTGACCATACTGAATTGCCTGTAAAGCCCTATAAAAAATAATTATTCTGTCATGTAAGCTATAAATCGCTTTAGACCAGATTCGTCCAGTTCACAGTTACGTTAATGTTAAAATATGGAAAGTTCGTGGTTGGTCCAATTCAGGGTTAATCTATTTTGTGATTAGTCCAATTGATTTCTAGTACCTGTCTTGAGCAATTAAAACAAAATAAGAACTCTATTACTATTTCATTTTAAATATTGCAACAAATATTTCATTTAGTGTTATAATAACCCTAGAGTGGGCGCTTAAACGCTAGAGTCAACTTCGAGCAGTTTGCAAACACTCGAGCACTGTCTTCAGCGTTTTAGTAAAAGCGCTTATACATATAGAGCTGGACTCGACGCTTGACTAGAGATTAAGCGTCGTTAGCGTAGAGCATAGGAGTAACATGCTATCGTTTTCCATATTAAGCAAAATACTCGATATCGTTAATATAAAATAATAAGTAACAAATTTACTAATGTGCTTTTTCGGCTATAGTTACTAACCTCACTCGTGCTATCAAAAGGTACATATAATATCATCGCCCTAATGCTTCCGACGGTCAATTTAAGTTTAGTTATTAAGTATGTATATTGTATACCCTCATTCAAAAATATAACAGTTCGGCGTTTGAACGCACAAATCGAGCGTTAAAGCTTGTTGAACCATTAACGCTCAAGTCTTCAAACGGGTGCATTGAACTATCTGTGAATTTGACCAATTGCTCCTAGAGCATTAAGATTGATAATTTAATTATAAGGGTCATTCTACTTTTTAGTGCAGGTTTTTGCACTGCTAAAAATGGGTTTTAAAATTTTTATCATTAGAGATAAATGAAGTAATTTAACTGTATTTATGCGTAATTATAACCAGACAATTGAAATTAACTGCCAGCAGCGAATTTTGTACATATTTCTCTTTGAAAATGAAGGTTTTGGAGACCAAGGTAGACAAATCAAACCACTTTGTTACCAATCTAAATATTTTCATTGAGCAGCTTTAGTCACTAATTACAAACAAACAATTAACAAAACGTATTTTAGGAACATAAATCTTTCTCTTTCATAACTATAATAAGAAATTATGATTTATTAAGTCTTATAAATCACATTTAATGACAACTATGTTACCGTTGTGCACTTTTGTTTACAAAGATTTGACATAAAATGTATATATGTAAAAAAAACTTAACAACGTATTTAACATTGATATTAAAAAATATTATCTTGCATCTGATATATCTGTAATGTAGCTTATTATGCCAATTGTACAACTCAAATTGAAAAACCTTTACTTAGAAATAGGGACATAATGGTAACACAGTTGTTCAACAGTAACAAAGTTATTTCAATAGAGAATTCTCTTCGCTACAAAAATAGCTAATCAGTCTCTTAGTTACCACAAAGGTTGAAGATAATAATTTAATCCTGCTATTATATCCGTTTTACCAAAATCACAGCACTTATGCAGGTCGGATTACTTAAAAATTAATTAATAGTTGCAGTCATTGTTCGAACACTTCCAGAGGATTAGGGAATTCGTAGTATTCGCGTTTCCATCTAAAAATCTTTTTCGGTGCAGAAACCACTTCAAAAATGTTATCATAAGGTTCACAACCAGTGTCTGTTTCGACTGCTTTAAAAAGTTTGCCAGTATCATTTACACCTCTGTAAAACATAAATTGTATGTATCCATCTTCGTCAACCTCACTCAATGCTGAAGCCAAGTTTGTATAAATTTGTTTTCTACCTTGTATTTTCAATAACACATAAGTTCCGGGAAAGATTTTACTGGGATGCAGATTTTCTTTCTGAAGTAGTTCGTCACTTTGTTTTGAAGTACTGGGTAAATTGTGGTCATTAATGTTGGAAATGTCTCTAAACGCAGAAAGAGGTATGTCATCACTGCTGTCGGTGTTCGAGGAGTAAATTTGATGAACAGCGATTTGCGTGGTTTATTTATGATATCAACGGACAGCTCATCAAGTGGAGATTCGATTGCAGTTGGTTGTACATCCTGAATCACCAAATCATTGACTGGAGTATATTCTTTTGGTTTCAGACAAGAACATATTCCACGACTACAGTAACAGCTTAAATCACGGTACATAAGTTTGCAAGAATTTTCTATGAACTATTATGGTCTCAACTAAAGGTGGCACAAAATCGGGTATTTGCTTTTCCATAACAGCAACTTCTTCATTAGTTATCAGGAACATTAGGATCTTGCTTTTATCACGCAAATTAAGAAAGAATTGTTTGGCATTAATTATGTCTTGTCCAGTAGCGACTAATTGATTAGCCGTGCGTTTCAAAAACCCACCAACACCATCAGCAGCGCCTTTTTCATGGCCTGCATCGAAATAGTTCCAAGTGAATTTTTTAAAGCCATAGTCGTCGAAGTCATGTACACATAAAAAAAAGTTTTGTTTTTGTCTGTACTGTGTAGCTGGGCCATCAGAAAAGAAATGAATAAATTTGACCCAAAGATACTCTTCATTAATCATGTGGAGCACTTGGTGTAGATGTGCCCAAATGGCAGCCGGATTATGCAATCTGTTTTCTGATACAGTAAAGATGAATGCGGGCTCTTCTTTTACTGTAAGCGACCCGCCATTTTCTTTTGGCTTGGCGATGCTCACGTGATGTTAAGTCTTTGACTAGGCGTTTTGTTTTGTGGTACCTGTCTAGAGCCTTTTTTCTTGCTTCCTCATCTTTAACAGGGTCGCATTTTCGCTTGTTTCGGTACCGACGTTGTTTTTCAGCTGGAGTTAGCGGCATGATCTTCTGTAAAAGATAAAAACATGGCATTATAGTACTAATTTTACCGTCAGCAATTAAAGTAAGTCAGCAAACAAATATGAAATTGTTATAATATAAACCTGTTGGTAGATACGAACAAATCAAGTTAAATAAAATCAGAAAGAATCAGTGACAGAGTATACTTACAACTGCGTTACTATTTTTACAACTGCGTTACCACAGCGGATTAACAAAGTGGACCGGTAACACAGTTGTAAAATAACATGATTCTTCCTGATTTTTACGAAATGACCATATAATTTGCAAATCCAACAATAGAATACAATTAAGTGACATAAATGCCACGTTTCATTAGTTAAAACATAATGTAAAAGTTCAGAAACTTACCGTTTCGCCGGGTAACAAAGTGCACACCTAATAAACACACGCGTCTTGATTCACAACATGGCGGTGACTGAGTGGCGACACGCGGCTTACTGCCATTCCACTCCACCCCGCTCTTTTAATGCCCAACCTACCCAATCGAGCCGACCAGTGACGGTACAATGACATCTAACGATTTTTTGAAAAAAACCAGTAACATAGTAGTACCGTATTGAGCTTCTTCCTTAGGGACAAAACTAAAGCATTATTTTGAAAAAAAAATAAAGCGTCTAAAAATATATGAGGCCTACATAAAAAACGCAAACATATTAAATAAACTTAATACATTTTTGAAACATAGGACTATACTGCAAGAAGAATACTTTTTTGGGTTAAGTTAGTCCGCGTATTAGGTCGGGGACACTTTGCAATACTATGGAAAACAACTATGTTACCATAAAGCTCCACTTTGTTACCCTTTATTATCTTAAAATAGGCAAAATATTCAAATATCAATGTTAACAGAAGTTAAGGAAATATTACGGAAGTTTCATGTATTGCGCAATTTTTTATTATTTCATTAAGAAAATGGCTGATTTAAATTTTTTTGTCTGGGGGACACAAAAACCTGCACTAAAAAGTAGAATGACCCATAATCCTCTTCTCTAAGCATGGGTACAGTGATGTTTGATTATAATTGAACAGATAATAAGTATTAAGTGATTTTTTATTAAGAGTAATACCAAAATTTCTATTAGATATTTTAAAAAATAATATAATTTTTGGATTCTCAAAAAAATCTACACACTGACCTATAACAATTTAATTGGAACAGTTGAGTAATAAATATCGCCACAATAATAGTAGTTTATGATACTGTTGCACAATAAGGGTTCTTAAAACATGAGTGTGTTTTAAAAAGACGAGCCGTAGGCGAGTTTTTTTATAGTATCACACGAGTGTTATAAGACCAAGTTATGTACAGTGTTATACACTACTTTATCTACTCTCATACTATAATACGTAAAACAATATTGCAAACAAAACCAAACTTTGTTTAAATATTGAAAAGATTTTTTAAATGTCAAATGTTGGCGCCAAGGTGCAAACATCGATTGCGCATGCGTGTTGCGTTGTCGCGGACTCGTTCATTGAAACCTTTTTAAAGTAGAGGTTCAACCTCCTTGGTCCAGCTGGAGGTTGTATAGGTGTATCCTTATGATTAAAAAGTTATATTATGTTACAGGTGTCCATACAAGACCTGTATCGTAATTTAACTTTTTTTTTTTTTTTTGGCCTGTACGTAATGTTTGTCATAAGCATTTTGTTTTCAGTTTTAGAATCTTTGTATTATAGTATCAGAGTAGATAAAAATCATTTAAGTATCGACGATTTTATAAAAAAGTAATAAATCTGTTGGCAATTTTATTATTTATCAAAAAATACTAAAATAATAATTCTTAAAAAATAATAATAATATCTACATACCTGTAATTATCAAAATTATTTATAGATTGATCTCTGATTCTTAAAAAGAGTGACTGGTGTGTTAATCCATACAGAAGATCGTCTGGATACTCTTTGTTTTCTTCTGGTTTGAACGTTTCTAACTCTTTTCTTCGTGCTTCTTTTTTTGCCTAAATTATTATGTCTATTATTATACTTTACTTTCTGTAGAAAAACCAATTCGGAAAATCAATTATTACAAGACTTGCAACGAATAGTATATTCGGCCATATGCCGAATACCAGTTATTCTGTGAATATTTGAATACAGTCGAACCTGGATAAGTGATAAAACTCTATAAGCGACAATTATGGTCACGTCCCGTCATTTTTATTCCGAATACCTCTATGAGTGACAGTGTAGGAACCTCTTTTAGAGAGAGTAATTTTTCACATCTAGACCTCTGTAAGTGACAGTTTTATACTTAAGACCTCTGTAAGTGAGACTATTTACATTTTTGTTTTATATTTACGTCATTTTTTTCAATGAAATAACAAACGGCTGCAGCGCACATGTGCCCTTGTCCCTACCTGACATCTTAAACATTTTGTTCCAGTTGACAAAAATCATTAGAGAAAATACACCTTTGACGTTGTTCCCTCAAAATGTTAAAACGAATAATTAAAGTGATTTCGTTGAGTGATAAACTTAAAATTGTAAACCAATTCGAGGGTGGGCAGTCGCGAAACGCAATTATGAGTGATTTTAACTTGCCGGAATCTACCTTTTATTTAATAATAAAAAATAAATAATTTATAAAATTGCAATGTGCAGAAGGAACATAGTTGTTGAATTTCCAGTGGAATGGATTAAACAAGCCCTAGATAAATATATTACAGCACATTCACGGATAAAAATGAAGATGATGACGACGATAATCACACAAACGGGGACATAGATTTAGAAAAACCTATTCCAAGAAAAGACGCCTTAAGCGCAATAGAACCACTTTTTGAGTATTGTGAAATTGATCCCTCAAGAGTTGATAAACTTTATGAAATTGAAAAACAGATTCATAATTGTTAGAACGACACTCAGAAAAAAATAACTGATTTCTTCGAATATGTATTTAAAAACAAAATGTGTACTTATTATGTATTTCTTAACGCTCTAGCACCATGTTCTCGACTTTTGTTAACCTCTATAAATGAGAGTAACTACTCCCAAACTTTCGTAAGTGACAAACTGCTTTAGTGAGAAACCTCTATAAGCGAGAATAACTTTCGGGTCCCTTGGATTCTCTCTTACCCAGGTTCGACTGTATTAGGCATTCAGTCAGATCGTGGCGAAAAAACTTTTATCGACGAATTTGTTTCTGGGTAGTTTGTTCAAATATCATTCCCTCCCACCCACGCACGGATCCAGGGGCAATTGCTTTGCCCGAAGAAAACCATGCCCATAGAAAAATTATCAATAATGTATGTATATTTGCAGTTATGAGTACGAGTTATAGCAATTTAAGTTTCTGTGAGTATTTATGATCATTTACGGCAAAATACACGTAAAAATATGATGAAATTTATCATATTCTATATGTCACACAACTGCAGGACTTGGCATAAAAACTCATAAAATATTATTTTGAAATCAATTCGTAAATTAAATAGTATGAAATACAAAAACTGAACAATAACTTAACTTAACTTGTAGTTAACTTAAAAATTATGTTCATTAACAATATTTAGAGAAATTCAAAACAGTTTCGAAAAAAATCCTTTTATTAATTTTTATAATCAATGTTTTTATACCTAATCTTGAAATGACCAAAAAAGTTAATCCAGTCAATGGTGTATATTTGTTTTTAATTTTTTTAATTAACTAATAGTCATTTTCATCTGTTCCAAAAATCTTCTACTTAGCAAAAAATGCCGAAGGGATAAAGATTGGATTGGATGCGTGTTGGATTACGCACGGTTAACACCTATACTTTTTATTTTATCCAAATCTTAATGATGTAATTTAATAATATAATTGACAACCGAAACAGTCAAGACTGTTTATCTTTTACTGATGTAAGATGTCTTGAAAAAATGTAATAAAATAACTCTATCACCTTGCCGCTTTACAGTTCCGCGGATAGGCTAAAAATCATTGAAACACGATTAAGGCATTAAAAATTATTTTATCTACTTTTTATCGTTGCTATGGTAAATTAAACTTAAAAATGTGATTTCAAATTTAATTGAAATTCTGAATCTGCCCCTACTGAAATTCGATTATTAAATTTGTTTGTTGTTAATTTGAGTGTGTATAAACTTAAATAAATAAAAATCAATGATTAAAATCGTGCTTTGATATTTCAATTTTGCCCCTTCTCAACATTCTCACTCGCATTCGAATTCGCACATGTCTAAAATATGACATTCGTAACATAACTGGTTTAGAAGCATGCGGAGTTTTTAAACTTAGCCAGAAGCTATGGAAACTCTTTTTTGTATTTTTAAATTAAAGTTGAATGTTTGAGTAAATCCTACTAACAACTAAAGTTCCAACTTTCAAGCCTTTTTTGAGTAACATTAAGTAATTTCAGGAAGCTAAGTTATTTTTTTATTAAAACAACATTCAAGACAATTATGTCACACAAAAAAAGACTGCAAAATACCTACTACGAAAAAAGATATGAATTTTTGAAACCTTGCTGGCAGAAATCATTAAAAATACACAAAAAAAATTATAACTCGAAAATTAAGAAAAATCGCGGAACATACATCAGGTATTTTCCGATACCCCCAGGTGCGAGGAATCTAAAAAAAAATGTTGACGTCACTAATACCCTGTATAAGATGGTCCTTTCCTTTTGACGAACTCGTTCTAAAAAAGTCCCAAGTCCGCCGTGGTTCCAAAAACTTGCGATTTTTCACTACAAGGACAACAATGATTTAAATAAAAAATATGAAAGCAAAATGTTGGTCAACTAGTCACATCTAACAATTTTCCTATTTGACATAAATAAATTCATTTAAGTGTACCCTATTACGCATCCCCATACAAAACTGTCAATTTAGATAATTTGCAAATATGATTCATTTGTTTCATTTAATGATATATCAAATAACTTATCATTTTAAGATTTGGCAAATGAAACACATTATGAACGGAATACGCAACATACACTGTCACCGTTTTAGACCCCCTGATGTCATCACAACATGTAAAGATTATTTGGTAGCTACTTCTTTAAATGCACTCTTTAAAATGGATGTTATCACCAATTAATTGCAAAGAGATATAGTAAAGAAATATATTGTAATTTACCAAATGTACCGAAATCCTGGAGGCTTGCCAATGTGAAGCCAGTACCCCAAAAGGGTATTCGTGCCGACCGATGCAATTACCGACCGATCGCCATCACTTCCATTCTTTGTAAGATTATGGAAAGAGTGCAGAAAGAGAACAGCAAGTTGCTCCTCCTAAGATCTCCTCAGTGACCGTCAATATGGCTTTTGCCGAGGACGTTCAACTGGGGAGCTACTAGTTTACGTGACGCATTGCTCGAGCGAGGCTCTCGACATGCACGGCGAAACACTTGCCGTGTCACTTGACATCTCCAAGGCTTTTGGCAGGGTCTGGCACGGAAGTCTACTGCGCAAGCTTTCTGCGTATGGTATTCCCGCTGACTTTTGCAGTTGGATAGCTGATTTCTTGACTGAACGGCCGATCAGAGTAGCTGTCGATGGCTGCTCCTTTGACTCAGTGGCTATTGATGCCTCCTGAGGGGTTTGTTCTTCCTGTAACGCTTTTCCTGCTACACAAAATGACCTGTTGATACCAGGAATTGTTGAGTATGCAGACGACAGTACTGTCGTAGAGAAATACGACGTGATGTTGATGAGAGAGGCCACGGTTGAACGAACGAACCAGAGGTTAAGCTACGTTTCTCAGTGGGATGAAAGTAAACTTGTTAATTTCAACGCCTCCAAAACACAAGCGTGTCTCTACACGGCAAAAAGGAGTTCCTTTAACCTCCCTATACTTTCCGAGGTACATGTGACCTCGAGGCTCGAGCTTCTTGGCATGAAGTTGTCTTCAAACCTTTACTTCGGCGTCAACATCAAGTCCAAGGCTCAAACTGCAGCTAAAATCTGGCCGTCCTAAATAAGGTCAAGCAGTATTTTCACGCCGGGTCAGCTTTTAACTCTCTATAAAGCTCAAGCCTGATCTTGCAGGGAATATGGCAGCCACCTCTGGGACGGCAAAATACCAACTTGCTGCACTGGACACGATTCATTAGTGACAGCAAATTGTTGAAGAGTTAGCTTAGCTAACCGCCGCAAAGTTGACTGTCTGTCAGTCTTCTACAGACTGTATTTTGGAGTGTGCTCAGGTGTTGCATATGCTCATACCCTCATCTCCTTTTTCCCATCGGTCATCTAGATGCACTGTGGGCTCAGACTACCACCCTTGGTTGCTATTCCTACCTGTCACACCAAGTGCTTCTCTACATCATTTATAATGCGCACAGAAAAGGAGTGGTACTCTCTCCCTGCATCTGTATTTCCAAGTACTTATAACTCATCCATTTTTAAGACCAGGGTGAATAGGCACCTTCTGGGTTAGCTCATTCCATTGTGGATCCTGTCTTGGCCCCTGAGCATGATTGGGATTAAGAGCAAACCCAAGAGCGAAAAATTAAAAAAATATATAAATAGTCATGTTTAGTAAATCTTGCATAAAAATTTTCGCTGGTGCTAGCAAGTAAGTCTTAGAACCAGACTACTTCCTGGCAGCAACTAGATTAATGGTACTATTTATTAATAGTACTATTAATCTACGAGATTAATAGTAGACTTTCTGTGAAACTGTGATTGTCTATGTAAAGAAAAAAGTAACTACTACTTACAATGCTGAAAATGAATGTTTTCTGCATCGTAATCTACCACATCTAATTTTAATTACAATCAAATTATTTAAAAGCATAGATATATATTTGATAGTTTCTTTGTAAATTTTTGTTTTACAATATTTGATTATATACCTAAAACTGATTATTAGAATATTTTAATTTTACCTGTCTATAATTTATTTGCATATAATTTATTGAATTACAACAAAACATACTAGTTATGTATTCAGTATTTACAAAACAGGATAAAAGTAATCATACAATAGCTGAATATTCATTGCAAGGGACTCTGCTTTTGGTCGAGTGTTTGTCACAACGTGTTATTGTGAAATTTTCGTTTATCATAGTTTTCTTAAGTTATATATTCCTGTTGAATTATTATTTTTGTGTACGTTTTATTAACGGTGGTGTTTGTATTTTGTGCATGTAAGTAGTTAACCGTTAAGTCTTAATTTTAATTAATGTCAGATCCTCCCGATCCGGGAGGAGGAGACGGCGAGCCATGTGCTCAATTATCTCCTCCAATGTTTAGCCAAACCTCACAAATGGAAGTTGATATTAACAATGTCAGCTCTAGAAAACGTGCCCCAACAGACTTAAATGCATCTCAACCGCCTAAAAAAACCAACTCATCACAATCCTCTCCCTCAATTCAGTCTACTTACACCAAACCTGATTTCCTAAATAATAAAATTAAATATACTGCCCAAGACAAAGCTCCTTTCGTAGTGCACATTAATAAATTAATAAGTGATCCATCCTCTGGTACTGCATTACGCCCTATTAAATTTGGTCATTTTTTGTTTCGCAACAATATTAAAAATGTAGTGTGTGATGGTGTGAAACTCATTGGGAGAAACCGAATTTCAGTTGAGTTTAAATCTTTTGTAGATGCTAATGCTTTCCTAGAACACCCAGCTCTCTCTCCTGCTAAATATGAGGCAATTATCCCTAGCTATAGCATCACAAGAATGGGTATTGTTCGTCAGATACCAGTAGAGTGGACCCTTGAGGAACTGGTAGAATCTATAGAGGTACCTATAGGTTTTGGGACAATTATTAAAGCACGCAGACTGAATAGGAAAACTGTTTTAGATGGAACCACAGTGTGGATACCAACGCAAACAGTAGTTCTCACATTTACGGGCCAAAAGCTACCATCACATGTCTACTGCTTCTATACATCACTCCCAATTGAAACCTATATATTACCAACCATCCAGTGCAACAAGTGCTGCAGATTCGGCCACATACAATCTCAGTGTAGATCGCAAGCCAGATGCTTTGTTTGTGCCCAGCCTCATGAAGGTGCTTCATGTCAAAAAACTACTCCCACCTGCCTATATTGTACAGGTTACCACAGATCAAATGATCCTTCCTGCCCAGAACAGTCCAGACAGAAACAAATAAAATTGGTAATGTCACAAGAGAGTTTGTCTTACTCTGAAGCAGCAGCTCGCTTCCCACAAGTACGAAGATCTTTTGCTGACACAGCTAGACGTATCCCCGAAAATATGGCAGTCTCAATCCCTCAAAATTCCCAATTAGGTAATAGTTTGCCTTCAACCTCATACAGGAAAACTCTTACAACCCGTAAACAGCCCCATATGCCTGCCTCCACCCCAGGATATGACCGTCAGGCCCACAGAGAGATAGTTGCAACCCCTAAATCTCAGCTGGATAACGGCTGTGCTATCCCTGATGATAAACCGGACTCGGATGATAACCTTATTTACCTGTTACTGACAACCACTATCAATATTCTTGACCGTTTTAGTGACATAGAATTACCGAACAATATCCGAAACAAACTGTCTAAGCTTCTTCAAGTCGGTCACGATGTCGCCAATAATTCTGCAATGGAACTGTCGCAGCAGTAAAAATAAAAAGAATGAATTAGTTTTTTTAATCCAAAAATATTCCCCCATTATTTTTGCTGTCCAGGAGATGCGACTGAAGCCTGGATCCATTTTCCGGGTTTCAGGCTTTTCATGTCTCCGGGATGACAGGAGTGATGGGCATGCAGGTGCTACATTACTTGTTTCTAGAAAAATAGTCTTTACACAACTTCCTCTCCCTCCCCATACTGAAAATATTAATGCAGTTGCATTAAGAGCCTTTAACATCTCCTTCCTATCCATATATATTCCTTATCCAGATGTGGCATGTCTGTCAGAGTTGTCTACTATCCTGTCCACTATTCCCCCCCCATTTGTTATTTTAGGTGATTTCAACATCCATCACACTTCATGGGGTTCTTACTACTGTGACAGCCTCTCTTCATCTTTCTTGGGCCTGTGTGATAATTTCGACATCTGCCTACTGAATGATGGATCACCTACTCGTAGAGTATATCCTTCACAAAACCCTAAAAGTGCAGTTGATTTATCTCTTTGCTCTCCTTCCATTTCCCCGCGTTTTCACTGGTCAATCCTACCTACATCCCATGGAAGTGATCACTTCCCTATAGTGATTTCAATGTCAGAGTCCTGTCGCCCTAATCCCCTCGAAACGCTCCGTCCTCAACTGAAATTTAATGTAACAAAAGCAGATTGGCCCCTATTTCGGTCCACATTAGACAGACAAATTGACTCCATTCCGAATGTCGATATTAATAATGCTCTCACAGTCTACTCACATTTTAGAGACTCAATTTTGTTGGCTGCTAGCAGATCTATTCCGGAAAAAAATATCTTCCAGCACAAATCACCTTCCCTCCCTTGGTGGGACTCTGAGTGCACCAATATTTGTAAAGAACGGAAACTAGCCGAGTTTACATACTCGAAATCAATGACCGAGGCTAACTATATAAAATTCCGTGAAATTTCTGCTAGGACAGTAAGAATCTTGTCAGAGAAGAAAAAAGCAGGTTGGTACAAATTCTGTGAAGGGCTTTCCCCTAGATCCCCTCCATCAATGGTTTGGAAAAATATTAGAAGATTCCGAGGCTCTACATCTGGAATAGGCAACATAACTTCTAATGACACATCAGTGTGGTTGGAACCCTTTTCCAACAAACTGACACCACCCTCAGTACCTACTTTACAAGAAGCTACAATATATCGATCTGCTTTCTGCCCCAAATCTAATGAATTTGATGCCTTATTCTCTATGGAGGAGCTTACAACCGCTTTGAATGGACTTAAAGATACCTCTCCAGGAATTGATGGGATTCCTTATTCCTTTCTTGTTAACAGCAGCCCAAATACCAAAAGCATGTTTCTAAAGATCCTCAACAATATCTTTCTTTCTGGAGTTCCTCCAGAGGAATGGAAGACCCAAATCATCATTCCTATCCTAAAGCCAGGTAAACTCAGCAATGATCATAATGGTTACAGACCTATTGCTTTATCCTGCACAATGGCCAAAGTCTTGGAACACATTGTAAAAAACCGGCTGGAATGGATAGTTGAAAATAAGGGTATACTTGCAAAGAGTCAATTTGGATTTCGAAAGGGTATGAGCACCATGGACAGTCTCAGTATCTTTGTCACAGACATCTGGTTAGGTCTTTCCAAGCGTGAATCCGTGATTGGAGTCTTTTTGGATGTAGCATCAGCCTATGATAATGTTTTGCTTCCAATACTCAGGCAAAAATTGCTCAATCTGAGTATCCCTGTGAGGCTTGTAAATCTTATCTCCAACCTACTCTCGTCACGATCTATTCAAGTTTGCGTGAACAACTCCCTTCTACCGCCTAGAATTTCGTGGAAAGGTCTTCCCCAAGGGTCAGTGTTAAGTCCCTTACTATACTCGATTTATACATATGATCTCGAGCTATCTCTGAATTCCTTCTGCAATGTTCTACAGTATGCTGATGATTTAGCTCTTTACATATCTAATAGTGATGTAGATGTAGCCACTGCTCGTCTTAACTCAGCTATGAATTACTTACAGGATTGGCTTGATGAACATGGTCTTTCGATATCTGTTCAAAAATCGAATGTAGTCCACTTCAACCGTTCTAGTCTCCCTTCTGAAATTGCTATTAGGTATGAGGATGAGATCATTCCTCTTAAAGATAAAGCTCGGTTTTTGGGAATCATTTTTGACTCTAGGATGACAGGAGCTTCTCACATTGCCCACATTGCTGGAAAATGTGAGAAAAATATTAATGTCCTTCGCTCAGTATCAGGATCTTGGTGGGGTGCCCACCCATTCTCACAAAGACTTCTATACAATGCCCTAGTTCGTAGCCATTTAGATTATGGATCTTTCCTTTTAGAGCCATGTTTAAAAATGTCTCTATACTCTTTGGACAAGTTACAATCTAAGTGCCTCCGCATAATAGTCGGCGCTATGAAATCCTCTCCTATAAACGCTCTTCAAGTGGAATGTGCTGAGCCTCCCTTATCACTCAGGAGACAATACCTATCAGATAGGTACTTATTCAAAATTATCCAAAATTCTTTCCACCCTTTGATTGGTAAACTCCATCAGCTTTCAGAATACATATCATTTGATAGATACTGGACCCATAAAAACACTCCCTGTTTATTTAATAGTTTTGTTAAATTTATTCGTCTTCCCTGCCCCGTTTATCAATGCACCCTAAATCCCCTGTTTGACTGTCCATTTAACTCACTAGTCTTCCAACCTCAAATTATACTCGATCTCGGTATTTATAAAGACTCTCCTAATGCTAACTCCCTGTTACAATCATATATAAACAAGAATTGGAGCGATTGGCTGGTGATGTACACAGATGCTTCAAAGATTAATGATTGTGAGTGTGTAGGTACTGCTGTTTGGATCCCTAAATATAGTATTATTTTAAATTACAAATTACCACCTGCCACATCTGTTTTTACCGGTGAAGCTGTTGGGTTACTTGAGGCTCTGTTATATGTGGAATCACATAAACTTAACAAGACGATTATCCTATCGGACTCCAAAAGCTGCCTTCAGGCTATATTGTCTAATCCCTTTAGGTCTAAAACCAAGTTCCCGTGTATACTCAACATCAGAAGTGCTCTATATAGATGCAACCAGCAGGGTCTTGATGTGTGCCTTGCTTGGATACCAGGACACTCGGGCATAGAAGGGAACGAAACAGTTGACCTTATTGCAAAGGAAGCTACCCGTAATGGATGTGACGTGCATTTTAGGTTGTTCTCCCATGACCTTACTTTGCTGGCAAAGCAACAATTGGCTCTTGCGTGGGACTCTCAGTGGAGAAAATCTAGCAGTGTTGTAGGAAAGCATTACTCTGATATTCAAAAGTCTATACTCGTAAAACCATGGTTCTTTAAATTCATAAACGCGACTAAAACTTGCATATCTACTATTTGTCGCCTCAGGTTAGGCCAATCCTGTACACCTGTTCATCTAGCTAAAATAAGAGTTAGGGACTCATCTTTGTGTGAATGCGGTTTGGACGAAGGATCAACGGATCATATTTTCTTTGAATGCCCTAAGTTTCCTAGTTCCCTGTATGACCTGCTCCCTCCATATATCCCCAGACCCATTAACTTTAAATCCCTTCTTACATATGTCAATACCAAGTTCGTTTATGTTCTGTGTGATTACCTAACCTCCAATAAAATTAGACTCTAATTTGTTTGTCTAAATTAACCCACTAACAACGGTGTATATATTGTGTATGTTTGCTTTTCAGATAAATCAACAGTTTCACAATCGTTATAATTTCACTTAAATATGAAAACAAATTGTGCATTCATGACACTTCTCAAGCAAGCAGAGTCAGTGTAACAAATGTCTTAGCAGAAAACTCGATATTGGCGGAATCCATAAGGACAGCGCCATTTAAATAAAGAAGAAGAAGAAGAAGAATTCATTGCAAGTCTATATTACTTAAGTATCCAATTACTATAAAAGTAACGAAATAGGCCAAATACTGCATAACAGCAGGATATTTATTGCAAGTGTATTCTACAAATGACTTAATTATGGCAGCTTCAAATATGAGTAATATGTAGAGTTTGATTATTTGGTAATTTTAAATGCTGGTACTAGTAGTAACCCGATATACAATTTATTTAAATGTAACTGATTACAACAAAACAAAACATATGTTTTATTGTAATAAGATACAATTCAGTATTCCGAGTAGGTTATGAGTAGCCAAATAAACAAATTATCTTTTTATACCCAAATACTCAATGCAAGTCTACATATTACTTAAGTATGCAGCCGAAAACAATAAAAAAGCAAAATAGACCAAATACCAGTTTTTTTATTTATTGCAATTCTTATTATTACCTTTTCATTTTCTTTAGCTTTTTCGGTTTTCCATAAATACAAAAGATAATTGTTTCGCTGATTTCGGCTTGTTAATGTCATCAAATGTTGCCACTGATTGCTTTTTAAGGAATTAGGGGCACAACGACCATCTTGGCGCATAACTTCTACTTCGAGCATAAGTATTCTTAGTTTCTTTTCAAGTTGTGCATCATTGTTACAAAGTTCTTGAATCAGTTTGTCTGTAACCCAAAAAATAGTGTTTTGAAAATTCACATATTAAGCAAAACAAGTTGATTTTAAATTTTTTACTTCAGAGTGTATACATATCAATGCCAGATTTATTTACAACTAGTAGATTACTTCTCCCTTACAAGGGTTACCTGAATTGTCTTCTAACTGAGAAATATTTCCAAAAGGTCGGGAGAACTGAATTTTGTACTTAATTGCTTCGCAATTTTTAAGACTTATTATGTTTCGGCTTTTATTAATAAGATATATAACGGACTTAACAGTGTACATTTTTAATATGTATATAGTTATATTTTTACTTCATAAATGGTTAAAAAGTCTTTGGTAGGATTCCCAATCCCAAACGAAATGTATTGAACACTGAGCAAGGAATCACTACGATTTTGGTATTGAATTGAATTGAATCAAAGAGTACTTTTTTAAATAGGAAAAATTTAATGCTGATTGCTGTCTTAGTAACACAGTATTACCAACTCTTAAAAATATTTAACCCTAAATTAAATTCAAAAACCTCAGAACAATAACTAAAGCTATAGAAGCCGTGCTAAAATAAAAACTGTATAACAGCTCTCGTATTCACTTAAAGTAATCTAACATACATGGGTAAGAGCGAAATAGACAACAATTGCAAGGTTTTATTTTCTCGTCATTGTCACAAACTCTCAAAGTACAAATGTCAAATGGTTGTAATTTAATACTACCAAATTAAAAATACGTGTTTGATGAACGATGTTTCTGAAGTAAGACCAAATTCAGTGTGGTCGTATTATAGTGGCCGAACAGCTTTGTTAGCGGCTAGCGTGAAATTATATTATTTTACAAGGAATATGGTGATAAAACAACAGGAAAGTGTGCATACAGACGCTTTAGACATTTTGGAGTCCGCGTCCATGATGGCTTGTGTTGTTCCAGACTGTAAGTCTAATATATCACGAAAAAAAAATACGGATGAGGTGTTATTATTTCATCGGTGAGTTTTGTTTCAAAATTCTCATATTTCTGACAATATAACAACGGTATTTTTAGAACATTGTAGTAAATTATTATTTCAAATAGATTTCTCCATGAGTTTTGGTTTAAATTGTCTTATTTTCATGCCTTTTGTTTTGTATATGATAGTGATGAGTTTTTTGTTATCGATGTCAACATTTTTGGTTTTTACTTTTTGCTTTAAATTTCCCAAAGATGAAACTATTAAAAAAGAATGGATACACCGTATATCAAGGATCAATTGGACACCGAAAGCGCACAGTCACATTTGTTCGAAACATTTTAGACTACAGTCATTTGAGCCATATGAAAACATTTAATTTCGGCGGCTGAAAGAAAATGCTATACCCACATTACATTGACAGAACATGAAATTGCTCCTTTTTTATTCCAAACATTATCTTAGTCTTGCTTTGTCTTATAATTATTTCGATCCTACCAATAAATATTCAGATTTTTAATTAGATTTTGGCAGCGTGTATCCCAAATAATAATGATAGCTTATTTACAATAATACTTTTGTGTTTCAGAAACCACTATCGGATTCAGAAGGAATTATGAAGCACCAAGTAAACGCCCCAAATCTATGACCACAGTTGAAACAAATACTGATTCCGATATCTCTGAACTGATATCTAATTTTCAGAAAATTGTAGCACATTATTAAAACCAAATTGGAATATTTAAAAAAAAGAGATAGAAAGAGGTAAAAAGACCAGCAAGCAACGTCTTCGCAAAATAAACACTTTAACAAAGAGAACATTAAGGAGCAACGCGAAGAAATCTCAACTCTATAACATATTGATAGAAAAATTGAAACAAGAATATGTTTAAGCCGAACACCTAGCACTTTTAGAGTGGGTAAACAAAAATGACAAGAATTCGCGGCGACAAATGAACTCAATTCCGGAAACAGCGTTTAAAAAATGTTTTGATGATTGGATTAAGTTGGCGTAAGTGTATCGTTTCTGAAGGAGCATAATATGAAGGTGATAAAATAAATTTGAATGAATAACAAACATTTTGTATATTATTGATCTTTTCTCGGTACTTTCTTGACAGAGTAGTACCATATAAAAATATGAAAATAATAAGTAAATATGTAAAAAATAGTAATTGGTTAATTTAATTTAAATAATCGATTCATTTTCTTTAAAAATTTTCCTCTTTTTTAATCTATACCTATAAAAAATATAATGTTGAATGCAGTGTTCACCAATGTACTGCTAGAGGTCTAACTTAAAATAGAAACATGTAGTCTAATATGTTATACAAGGTGCAATTTTTTAACTGCACCTAACTGGTTTCTCTAGATACTGAAGACAGCAAATCTAATAAATAAATTGGTTCGGGTCCAAAATGCTACCCATGAATACTGCATTATAAAATGTTCATATTGCAGATTCTACATGTGTTTATTATGACACATTACCGTCCGTTCTAGTGTCATTGACATACCAACAGCATAAAAAAATGTTAAATGTTTTTAATTTTATTTTTATCGATAGTAATATCGATGCCGTTACATCACTGACGTAAGGGAAACTGGTGACAACCTTATAAATTACGAAACAAAATCTGTATACTTATTTCTTTCTTACACATTTACAACTGTATAAGTCAAAATAGTACGAACTAACGTATTGTGTTGTTATTTTAGCACGGCTTCTATAGCTTTAGTTATTGTTCTGAGTCAAAAACCCCTAACATTGCCCTAATTACTTGGAAATCCCCCTAAAAATAAATTGTATGATATAATTTTGTTATTTTTTATTTATAAAAATAAATTACATTAATGACGTCAAATATTATTTCATTTTCTTCTGACGAATCCGATTTTATAAAGTCATACATGTTGACTTTGAATAAGCCTAATATTTTAGGAGATGGGTTGAATATTGTACAAGATCATTTCATCCACCATTTCGATTTAAATAATCAAGTACTGTACTTGTATTTTAAGTACACTAGATGTCACTAAGTCCGAGGTCGCTAGGTAAAAAAAAAATGATTAGCTAGTTAAGCCTATACTTGACATTTTTATTTTTTTCGATAAATAAAATATAAAAAAATATGAAGTTTCACAAAACCCCTTAAAATAACCTTAAACATATAACACCCCTAGAAAATCCCATCTTACTTATTTACCCCCTATATTTAGGGGGAAAACCTCTATGTTGCTTTGTAAGCACCAATGTTGCCCTTATTATTCTTTATTTGTGGCTTGCACGTTTTGTGCATTTAGCCAGTGTCAAGTAAGAATAATAATTGCCAGTTCTTGAATAAAATCCTAGGTTTCAGTAAAGATGTGGGGTTTTACTGAAACCTCCTCGTGGCCTTCTTGAGAGAGCGCGAAAAGACACCTTCCACTGTTTTGTTTCACTTGCCAAAACCAATGCATATTCAGAAACACTGGTTAACCCACCATTATTACACACTAATTAAACCACAACACAAAATTTAACAAAACCATTAAAGTGACGCTTTGAGCTTCCGCCAAAAAGTTCCCAGTGCTGCCCAGTATGCACTGATCTAGATGAGAACGTCATTGTGCTAAATCGGAAGAGCTAGCCCACTAAAATCGGTATGTTTGTACCCAAAATCGATATATGACAAAAAAATGTCATATTCAATCACAGTCGTTTATTTATCAAAAAATACTTTCAGACTAATTTACATCAAACACACTTACATATAATTATTTTTTACAAGCTTTCATACCAAAATTATTTCACCACAGCCGCGATCATCTTCGAATTAATTTCTAAGTCCTAACAATAAGGCATAAGATGTAAGGCATTTGATCTCGAAATAAAAGGTAGGTCAAAAGTAACAACACGAGGCAGCTCAAAAAGTAATATTCTCACGAGAAAAGTAACACCATCTTGTTTTATACATATATAAAACGATTCTAATACTGCAATTTTTTTATTGAATTCCTGATTCCCTAAATGCTTACTTTCTATTAATACTAGGTGGTGCAGTCGCTAAGCATAAAGCTACGCTAGCACCATATATTGTAGCGGAGTGTAATACCTAAAAAAAGAAAATATTTTTTTTGTTTCGATGGGAATTTTTGCGAATTTCAAAATTCGCAATCTGGTCCTAAACCTGTTGATTCGATTCCACACAAAAAATATTAAAATCGGTTAAGAACTCGGGAAGTTATGGCGTAACATACATTGCGCCATTGAAGCTGATCCATGAAGCTGACCCGTCACAATACTAATGATTGTTAGCTTGCTAAGGGATCTTATACAATATGTAAAAAAAATCCACAAATTGTAATCAGTTTGTGTAGTCTTTTTTCTATTTTTTGAGTGAAGCTCTGAAAGAGTGAAACTCTCTTTTAGGCAACTCACAAATTTCGCTTGTCTCCCGCCTGCTACTTAACGGTTCAACCGATTCGAACAAATTTGGGCATGAACATACATAATTATAACCTGACGGACATAGGCTATGTAAAAAAAATATAGACTTTACCATGGAGGAATAATCACCGAAAGAAAAATTCAAAAGCTGATCACAGCCAAACCGCTGATACCACATTGATGAAATTTGGAGCCAAAACTTACATCGTGGTCGTGACTAATGTGCAAAAAAAAGTTTTGAAATCGGACATACCATAGAGGAATAATCACCCTTCTAAAATCTAATTGCTTCGCTCAGTATTTGCAAACAGCAGCATGTATTGCAGACCTAGTTATTTGGTACTTTAACACGGCGGTAACTTGACAAGGTCAAGAGTAAGGTAAAACGTTACGAAAGTAGCATTCTAGCAACATTGACATTGACGGACGGAACACAGTTTTGGAATCACGGAGGCAGACTCTTCAGATACGTGACATTGGCCGAATTGTGAAGTCACAAAACAAGCCACTAACCAAAAGAAGAAGAAGACTCTTCAGATCATTTATGTAAAAAATCCCCAGATCAAACAATAAAGATAACTGTAGTACGTAAATACTACTAAATAGTCGCTATGACAGCTGTCATCGGCATCACGCCTAGCAAGTTCAGAATTTTGTTACGGTAAATATACTCAGAACAATAAATACCCTGCGAAAACGCCGGAATTTATTGACGGGATTGCAAAAATAGTGATGTACTCGATGTACCACTGAGCACAGTCTACAAAAAATCAATCTTGCAAAGAAAATAAATCGCAAATAATATTTAGTTATATGTTATTTAATTTGCTGTAAACTACATAAATCGTAATAAAATTTGTTACCTTGATCTAAAAAATCGTTTGATTATGCTTCAATTTAATTATAGAATACTTTTATTATAATATGTAAACTTTTAATTGAGGTTGATATCACTTTGGTCCGACACATCATCGGGTGACGGACGAAGGCGGAGCGGAGGGCGGTTGGGTGAGCATCAAAAAACCGTAAATTAGATTTGATTTCATGGCTGCAACAACAGGGTATCGAGGCCAATGAGAATTATTACGATTAGTGAATAGAGTATAATAGAATAGCATACTATTTATTTCATTAAAACATGGTATATACAGTTCTTATATATATTTTTAAGTAACAAATATTTAGCCATCTTTTATGGCATGCAAATTAATTACACAAATATCAAAATTGTAATATAATAATTGTTTTACAAAAATATTAATAAGCTTTAATTATATAAATCTTTTGTTGTAGAAAGTTTTTTTATAGAGCCAGTCGTACACTTTTCTTTGAAATCGATAGCTTTTCAATTTTTTTTATTCAGACGGAGTTTTATTATAAATGCTTATTTATACACATGAACAGACAACTTTTACTATACTTGGCCGATTTCGATACATCCTCTAAAACAAGTTTGTCAGGGTCCTTCTTTGGTCTGGATTTTATGTTATCAGCTTTAACAAACAAGTCTTTTTATTTTTTACAAAACTGCAAGGTTTCTAAATAGTAGCTTACTAGGTTGATCCGGTACAACATCGCAAATAGCTCTGATGCACTTTTTTGTGCTATGAATGTCCGATTTCTGTCTGTTCCATTGCCTCATACTATAATTCCGTAGCGTAATATTGATTACACATAGGCACGGTTTGTGGCAATAACAGTTTTCCTATTGGTGACATTTCTTAACTTGACCGTTTTACTTATATTTTCAACATGGACTTTCCAAGTAACATCTTCATCAATGAATCTCTAGAAATTTAAGGTATGTCATTTCCTTAATTTAATTAACATTAATCTTAAGATTGTAATTTGACTTTATAGATTGGTAAAATTGAATTTGACATGGTTTGTGTAAATTAATTATTAATTTATAAGAAAGTAGGCATTTTATAATTTTGTCAATTGTATCATTAATATAGGTTTTATGGTATTTTATTGTATTTTTTTATGTTACTTTAACTAAAATATCAGCAACGAATAAAATACATTTATGGTTTATTGTATTAAAAATGTAATTTATATAAAAAATAACCAATATTGGACCAAGAACGCTCCCCTGAGAGACGCCAATACTGTTATCTTGACATCGTGATGTATAGAACATCACTTCATTTTTTATCACTTTGTTAATGACAATACACTGGCGACGATCAGACAAGTAAGATGATATCCACTGTTGAGCTAGACCTCTTTCACTTCTGGCGTGCCTCAGGGATTTCACCTTGGTCCTCTCCTCTTTAACATTTTTATGAACGATGTAAAGAAATGCTTTCAATACTCTAAAGCGTTGTTATATGCCGACAACACAAAGATTTTTGCCTTTTCTTAATATTTTGAGCATTGTCAAATATTTTTAAATGTTTTAAATATTTTTTTGAATATTGCTCTGCTAATAAATAAATTAAAATTAAACATCAATAACTGTCTTACTATTACCCTTTTCTAGAAAATCAAAACCTATAAACTTTAACTTCAACTTTGATAATATTCCAATTAAAAGAGTGACTGAAGTAAGGGATTTAGGTGAACAGCTTGATACTGAACTTAATTTTCCTTAAAGCAACTGGTAAGGCGTGTACGCCTTATATGTTAGGTTTTCTGTTCCGACAATGTAAAGATTTTAAAAACGTAAATATTTACATTCTTCTATACAATTTGGGTGACGTCACGGACATGATTGCGCGAAGTCACTGTGTCCAATTTAATAGCAAAAAAAAAATATTTTACGCAAGTTTACCCAACAAATTCTTGATACGCGGCCGAAAGTGATACCAGTGAGGCTGTGAAAGTGTTGGTGTCTTGGTGGAAGAACATTTTATGTGTTTCTTCCCAAAATAAGATTCGAAAAATTGCTTTTACATTTATGTGAAAGGTATTGGTTTTTAAATATTCTTGTTCCTACCCCTAAATTTGTTACCAGAAGAGCGACATCTGGTGCCCGGTTTTAAAAGCACGCGCATATTGTTTCTGCTAATCGACCCATCGCAGACGCCATCTAGCGTGATACTCTGGGACTACCTCGAACTCATCAGTTACACTACGATATGGTGAATTGCGGAGCGTGCGGCAAATTTCTTTCGGCGGCAGGTGGCTCTGCGTGCTCGTCGTGTCCGGTAAGGTATCATAAAGGGTGCCTAGCTTTGCCGGATAAGGCACAGATCAGCAGAGACTGGGTGTGCCCTAGCTGCAAAAAAAATCTTAAGAAGGGCGACAACAGTCAGACGCCTATAAAGGGAATATGTGACATGCCTCAAAGCGAAATTATTTCAGAGCCTTTACAGCGCGAGTCACCTGCTGCAGGTGTCAGTCTGGGTGTCGACCAGCGGGACCATGAGCTCGCCATCTTCATGGCCGAGATGCGCGATTTTAGGAGTGAAATGAACCTGCTACGCGAGTCCCTCATGCATCGGATGGAGGATTATGAGCGCCGTCTGAATGCGTTAGAGAAGCAGGTCTCGGGGGGCGTGTCATGTGCCACCGATGAGCTGGAACGGACCATCGAGGGCCTAAAGCAGGAGCTCAATGACCGCGACCAGGAGGCGCTCCTTTCCGACCTGGACATAGGACAGCTGCCGGAGGAGCCGGGCGTGAGCGTCGTGCAGTCTGTGACTGTGCTGGCCGCGCGCCTCGGCGTCGCGCTGGAGGAGCGCGACGTGGTGTTCGCGGAGCGAGTGGGCGCGCCGCCCTCCGAGGCGGGGGGTCGTCCGCGCCGCGTCGTGGTGCGCCTGGCGCGCCGTCACCTGCGCGACGAGCTGCTGCGCGCCGCGCGCGTGCGCCGTGCTGGCGCCTCCGCAGGGAGTGCCCGTGTCTTCCTTAACGAGCGACTAACCCGGCAAAATCGCCAACTCTTTCACCGTGTCCGCGAGGTGTGTCGCCGGCATCAGTGGAGGTACTCGTGGACGAGGCGGGGTCGCGTTTTCGCTCGTCAGGCGGAGGGCTCAGTGGTATTCCAGTTTCGATCGTTCGCGGACATTGATCGTGTATTCGGCGTCCAAAAAGATTGACTCTTATCGGGGCGGGATAGGGGGACAGGAAGCCAGTGTTTGTCACTGTAGAAAAAAAACCACATTAGATTTAAATAAGTTATTAATTTACTTAGGGTTGATTTTTTTCAAGATATCAATATCCATCCATATAGAATTAGTCTTTATACAGTTTTATTATGTTAGTTATTTAACAAATCATAAAGCAAACATATTAATAACATATAATAGTCACCAGTGTCCTGCCTCTATCTCTTTGAATCTATATTTTACTGAATTCTGTTATTTTCTCTATAAATATACCCAAGCATATAATCTAACAGGGGTGTTTAGCAAATAAGAAATTTATCATTATAGCTACATCATAGCCGTAACCACAAAACAGACAATCAGACATAATATCATTACTAATCAAGCAAAATGCGAACTGTTCCCAAATTTTAAGAAGTTGTGATGATTTGGAAAAAATCTTTGTAAAGATGAATATAATTTTCTAAAATACTTCATGTTTCGTACTTGATAAAATATTTATTGATAATAATAAATTTGTATATTTGATGCACCACACATCCATTTCACAAAATAAAAAAGCACTTTAATGTAATCTTAACCTACTGAATTTTATGCTTCTTGATTTAAAATGGCGATGCGTTCATAAAACTTTTCACGTCTTTTTTATCCTTACGGATATCATTTTATACAAATTATTATGAAGTGATTTGATATTAGTATTATTGATTGTGAATAAAATTGACTTGAATAACAGAAACATTTTCAAATAATTCATTTTAACACTCGTTAGACTTAGAATTCCGAATACTCTCTTTTTTTGCCTTTGATGCTCATTTGGTTAACTTGATACACATATAAACAACAATGTGAGAATAAATATATGGATACACACAAAAAGAATACGGACTTGAGATACGGAATAGGGACGGATAAACATATCCGTTTGAAGATTTTGAAGTCACGCAGGTCAACTGTGAACGAGTTGATATGATACCGATAACAAGATCTATTTCGCGCCGATCGCTATGCGGTATCACGCGGTAATCTAAACTTAACCTAAAGTATACAGGAGCATAGTAGTTGGTTAGGCGAAGACACAAATCTAGTTCTACAGTTCAACTAGTACTATAATATTTTTTGCTTTTATATATTTTATTGCATTTTTCAGTACTATAATCATTTAATTAAATATGTTGAGTACAGGAATAGTTACTAGGTACTAGACAATAAATTAATAACATAACAAGACGGAATGATAACAAGACGGCTAGTTAGTTACTAGTTGACCCACTTCCCAAATTAAGTTTTCCTCTTCACCAATGCTGTCTTCATTTTGGTATAACTAGTAACATATTTTTCTACGTATAATATTATATCATTTATCTGCTTTTGAGACGACCGTTTGGTGCAAAGGTAGCGATCCTGCCTTTCGTGCTAACGATCCTGGGTTCGAATCCCGGAATGGGCATATGTTTGTGCGATAAATGCGTGTATTTCTTCCTGAGTCATGGGTATTTACATATATTTCTATGAGTATTTATATCTATGTATCATATTATATATATATATCCGTTACCCTAGTATCCGTAGCACTAGCGTGTATTTTTTGCAAAGCATATATTAGGGGTTAAAGTATGAAATTGCCGATTTGTACTGAAAATCTATATTGTTTATTTTTTAAATTTTTAACAAATTTATTTAATCAAAATAGTTGCCATTATTATCTATACATTGCTGCCATCTAATGGGAAGGTCATTAATGCCTTTGCGATAGAATTCCGACGATCTAGACTGCACAAACTGTGTGAAAGCATTTTGTACTGCCTCCTGGGAAGAAAACTTCTTGTCACGTAGATAATTGTCCAAATCACGAAAAAAATGGTAGTCCGTTGGAGCAAGGTCTGGTGAATACGGAGGATGACGAATGGTTTCTAACTGCAGTTCCTGAAGGGTCAAAATGGTTTCTCGTGCTGTGTGAGGTCTCGCGTTGTCGTGGAGCAATAATGGTGAAGATCGATTCATGAGTCGGGGCTGTTTTACTGCTAGTTTTGTCAACATGGTTCGGAGTTCGGCACAATAGACATCTGCCGTTATTGCTTGACCAGATCGGAGAAAACTATAGTGAATAACACCATGCTGAGACCACCAAACAGTTACCATTACCTTTTTATTGGTAAGTTTTGCTTTAGGACACTGTTGTGGCATTTGACCTGGGGTCAGCCATTGCATTTTTCTTTTCCGGTTATCATAAAGAATCCACTTTTCATCACATGTTACAATTCGATCCAATATTCCTTCATTTCTGTACCGGTTCAACAAGGCAACACAAGTTTCAACACGCGTTTCTTTCTGCAGATCAGTCAAATCATGAGGCACCCATTTTTCGTATTTTTTTATTTTATTGATTTGACGCAAGTGAGTCAATATTGTGGGTAAGGTAACGTTAAACCATGCCGCTAATTCCTGGGTACTTTGACTAGGATCGGCTTCCACTATCTCTCTTAATTCATCGTTATTTACCTGTGTGGGCGGTCTTCCTCGTGGCTCGTTCTTTAAGTCGAAATTTCCATCACGAAAGCGTTTAAACCAAAATCGCACGGTGCGTTCATTAGTAGACCCCTCTCCAAACGCAGCATTGATATTGCGGGCTGTTTCTGCCGCGTTAGTTCCGCGTCGGA
The DNA here is from genome assembly GCA_927399485.1 of Calamotropha paludella. Classification (NCBI taxonomy): domain Eukaryota; kingdom Metazoa; phylum Arthropoda; class Insecta; order Lepidoptera; family Crambidae; genus Calamotropha; species Calamotropha paludella. The sequence continues at coordinate 12,758,359 of OV656804.1, read as the reverse complement.
ACTCGTATTCAAAAATAACTCGAATTTTCGCAGTATCCATCTTTCTTGTCTAAATTGAATAACAAAAACAATTGAAAGTCGATATTCAAATGTTTTACATTTTTTAAAAAAAGAACATCATAGAAACCATTTAAAAAAAGTTTCATTCGAAAACCTCAAACCATGAAGATTCTATGTCAATTCAAAGAACCTATTGCAATAAAACGGCAATTTCATACTTTAACCCCTATTATTAATAACACAAGAGTGTTATTGGGCTAGGGCGCTAGGCTAATTGGTGTGAATGTAAGAAATATATAGTTTTTCACCTTTGTGTTTGACACAAAAATTCGAATGTATTCAAAAAAAGATTTAGATGTATATATAAAATGGAGTAAAATGTGGTGTGACTTTGGGCAATTAAATAGGATTTGCGTTTAAAGTAGAAAATTTATTGAAAATATTTGAGAAGTTTTTATGCTGTTTATCGTACAGCAGCCGACAGTACTTTTTTTCTTTTGCCAAGGGGAAATGCCTTCGCATTTCTCCCCGCCACAGGGTGACAGGGGAGTTATGGGACTTGAACCCACTTAAACTCCCTGGGTGTTCCACAGCCTTTATTGCAGCGGCCCTCGGGAAATATTGTACCTTACTGCGTACCGATGCCGTTCCAATGCGCTTTATGATCCGGAGCCCTGCATCTAAAGCACAGATTGCTTCTATCTACGCCGGTGCGATTTCGTGCCACCTACAGCATCGCGATTTTCTTGGCGGCAGAACAGTAATCGCCGCCGACACCCAACCCACCAAGAGTCGGCATTTCCCGCCTTCAGACCAATGTTTTTTGCTGCCGCCACAGGACATCGTATGAGAGCTGTGCTAAGGCCAAGACGACTGAGAAGGATTTCTCCTACCGTCACTGTACCATCAGGACACCCGCCTTGTTCGGTTACAGCTGGTTTAATATCAGCCGCCACCACCGAGTCGTCTTAACCCGAAAGCCGAAACTCTGCAGTCTTCATCGACATACCTACCTCAACTGTATTCGGGTCGAAAATCACTTTGAGTTTGAGAGTTTTACTACCCGCTCCAGAGGGCCTACCATCATCTTTTAGCGCGATGCAAGTTCGATTGTCAAAGTGGGACACCGATATACGCGTTCTATAGTGGCATCTCTTTTTACTAACAGCTAAACTTGAATCGCTATAAGACGTGATGGTAGGGCCTCTGGTTGTTTTTGCCTTGTACCTCCATCCATCCATCTTTGGATGGATCCAAAGATGTCGTGACCGATTTTACCTTTTGCTCTCTAATACCTTTGCGTAGCTGCACCGCTTCGAGCTGTAGCTTTGCCACTATTGCGGCCGAACGGGGCACGTCGAGTCTCGACTTTTTCTACTGTGTCTTCGGAACAGATTCGTTTTTTTTGGAGAAAGAACTTTCTGCTTATGGAGATTCCGCGCCTCAAACTCTCATTCGGCCGAATTGAGAGTAGGTGTGGTTGTTTGTGTGCTCTGATGGGTATGGCTTGTGCGACTGCACTGCTCGTTTTGGTCTTCTTGGCTTTCTTTTTCCATCCTTTCTCGCGAGAACCTTTCGGAAAAATGCGGACTCCAGAGCTAGCCTGTGAACAGTCGATAGTAGCTGCATTAAACTATATATTTTGACGTCTTGACAAACTTTATGCTATTGCGATAGAAATAATTTAATTTTAACAGAGCATAACTTGATATGCTGTCGACATTAGGTACATACATAACACATGAACATTGACGGAGATAACATTACTGTGTACCTAATTATCATATCAGTTGTTTAAACAAAAAAGCTTATCTTCTGCTTGTTTACATAGTTATTATCTCATGTTATGTTCAACTATATTGAAAATTTAAATATTTTTATTTCGGTCGTCGATAGTCTACATCTTATTGCCACATAAATTCTAATTTGCAACCTTTTAAAATATGAAGATAATAGTGACGGGAGCTGCAGGATTCCTTGGGTCGAAGGTGGCAGATGTCCTGCTTAGTGACCAATCTCCTCTTTTAGTTAAAGAGTTAGTTTTAGTTGATGCCATCAAACCTGCCTATAGAAGTGATCCTCGAGTAACCGTACTGGTTATTGATCTAACGAATTCTGGCGCAGCTGAAAACCTCATAGACGAGAAATGTAGTGTTTTTTTCCATTTGGCAGCTATTGTAAGCGGTCATGCGGAAGCAGACTTTGACCTTGGCTTGAAAGTCAACTTTGATGCTACAAGAGCACTGCTAGAAACCGCCCGCAAGAGAGTACCTTCCCTTAAGTTTGTTTTTAGCAGTACACTTGGTGTGTATGGCGGTAAGCTCCCAGAAATTGTAGATGATTTTACAGCTGTAACACCAGAGAACACTTATGGGACGACCAAGGCTTTGTGTGAACTTTTGATAAACGACTATTCAAGAAAAGGATTTGTTGATGGACGTATATTAAGATTGCCAACTGTGAGTGTCAGAGCTGGGGCCCCAAATAAAGCTGTAACTTCTTTTGCTAGTGGGGTTATCAGAGAGCCATTAAATGGAGTAGAAGCAATTTGTCCTGTAGATGGGGATCTAAAAGTGTGGCTCACTAGTCCTCAAACTGTAGTGAACAATATAATACATGCAGCTACGGTTCCAGCAGCGTCATTTGGTTCTTGGCGTGGTGTAAATTTGCCTGGATTCGCAGCATCAGTAGATGAAATGGTCCAAGCATTAAGGGAAGTGGCTGGTGAACAAGTAGCAGCACTGGTGCGTTTTGAGAAAGATGAAACTATCAATCGTATGGTATCGACGTTTCCAACAAACATTGATAACACTCGTGCATTAAGTATGGGTTTTACTGTAGATTTATGTTTTGTTGACGTTATTAAAAGTTACATTCGTGATGATTTGCATAGACATTAATGATAACTATTAAATGGCTTAAACGTAAACATAACTACCTAGTTCTACACTTCCGCGCACATTACACATTTGAATAAAACAACTTTAGCGCGTAATTTATTTTATATTTAATCCTGACGTTTAAAGCCATAAACATAGGACGAATAAGCCAATGGTCGTCATATATTTTCTACTACTTTAATAATATCTTCAAAGACACACATTGCAAGATCTAGTGATGTAGCTAGCTCTTTTTGCAAATAATAAAAGTAAGATGGAGGTCGGTCCACGTGCCCGAGTCTTTTCGCCAGTTCTTCTCTGAAGGGCCTTCCAATTACCGAACTGGTAGTAAGCTCAGTAGTATACAATGTAATCGTAGTGATAACTTAACTTTAACTAGATGAAATGCAAAATAAAACAATTTGATTTATATAAAATTTTAACAAGTAGGTAGTAGAAAATATATGACGACCATTGCCTTAGTCACCCTGTGATTACGGCTCCTGTAAACGAGTCGAAACGTCAGGTTTAAATATAAAATAAAATTTGCCCAAAATCCGTAAGAAATTGTTTTATTCAAATAACTACCTGCAGCTTTTTAATATTAGTTTCTTGTAAAGCTAGTAAAAATACAATAGTGCGTAAACAAGTTACAAAATGTAAATAAATCTCAATATAAACTCTCTCTCTCTCTCTTGGTATACATCAAATCGTAAATAGATTGGAGTAATTTGACAGTTCTGGTGCGTTATTTACTGTTAATATATTAAATAAATTGTCCATTTCTTTGTGCATAATAACATTTTTTTATTTCATTCTGTTTTTAACAATGTTTTAAAATTTTGAGTAAGTAATCTGGAAGTGGAACCATTTTTTGTCTTTGTCTAAAAAGTAAAAAGATTAGTCATAATTATCATTGTCATTTCAGAGTGAAGTTTTCTTAATTAAAAAAAACGGATTTCGCTCAAATATCTTGAAACATAAACATAAATGACCCTCGCCCATTAGTGAAGATTTTAACTTTAACCCAAGCGGACCGAGCGCATGAACATGAACAAATTAAAACAACAAAATGAAGATCACCATGGTCGGCAGGAACGCATACCGAGAATGGTAATACCAAACGTCATTCCGAGGTCCCATGTCCGAACTCCGGCTGGCTCAATGTAGAATGCGAACTTTTCAATGATGGCTCGCGTCTGGGTGTTGTGGAACTGTCATTGCTTCCGAATATCATAACATGCTATAGCTACCTAACTTGGATTCAGAATAATGTATACAATGTTGTCTAATATTTGTTATAGTTATTTATAATAGTTTTACAACGGGTCAGATACTTTTTACATGAATGTAAATGAATCAATACAAACAGGGAATTCGAAAATTTGAATGTCATTGGTGAACAAGATGTATAACATTGCACGGACAACAGCACGTCAAGTTATCGTCAGTTTACAGTGGATTTAGTTTTTTCTCAATTTATATTGATCTTTGACACGTTCAATGCCTAGGCGTGATCATCAATTTATAATATAAGAATAATTTTGAAGGGACCAGCAAAAATAGCTAGTTATTTTTTCAAGAAACAAAAATTGATATGTAATGCTGAGAACACACCAGGCGTGTCCATTTATAAAAAGCAATCCCAGGTTCTCAGTTTTTATTATCAGACCATATGGTGTTTCTAATAAATACCTAATCTTGTCATACATTCTGTCCCTGATATAACGTATAAGTGTAAAGGAAAAACTGAAGTCAAATTCTGAAAGTACTTATGTATTTTTACGTTTGATTATTATAAATGTTTAACCAAATAACCATGCTTAGCTTTTATACAATTTTTCAAACGTTCTGGTGATTTATCTGTGGCCGCACTTACCACATTCAATGGTATCGAGACGGCTGTTTTACTAAATCTACTTTTGGTAACTCTCCATTTCAATGAGGTTTTGGGCTTGCCCTCCCCGCTTAATTATTCCGTAAGTTTTAGTTCATGCCTTGCAGGGAGCCCATCTTCAGAGCAGATGAAATCCGTTAAATTCACGTATATCCAGCGCTGAGTTGCTTTTGCTTAATGCACCTTTAAAGGAGCCGTGATCACAGGATGACTGAAGCAATGGTCGTCATATATGTTCCACTATCTTCAGAATTTTCTTTAGTCGGGCATGTTTCTAACTGTTAATGTTTATATAAATCAAATTTGTTTTATTTTGTTATTAAATTGTCACCACAATTACCTGTGATCACAGCTCCTGAAAAGGAGTCGAAACGTCTTAACTATTAAACTATTAAAAAAAACGTGAAAAAGTTGCTTTATTTAAATTTAAAATGTGCGTGGAAATGTATGAACTATATATGTGTACGGACTGGATATCGTGAATAGAATTCGCCGGTTGAAAGTCTGAAGACTAGGCGCGCAAGAAAAATAACATCGTTTAATTTCTTGAAGCCATGCCATGATTATGATCTCACCCCGCACTGTATTCGAATTACACCTAAGTGTGACATACGTAGAAGCGCCAATATCTTACAACAGGCAAGCAAAAAACTATTGATTTTTGCTTGCCAGTTTGATTCGGGAACATCGTTTTGATTAAAATATATTAAATAGTATAATTGATTGTTCAACCAATGAGTTAAAAATACAGCTGTCTACGGGAGACTTTAATAATTGCATTAATTAGCTTCATAAACGCGAATCGGCAAAATGTAATGAATGTGGGAATAGACAAATCTCAAAATATCAGAGACTAGCAACACGTCATAATACGTATCGGAACCTCAGAGTAAACAGGACTGGAGTAGCCATTAGTCAATTTCTCGTACATATTTTTCTGCCATTTTTTGCGGGGGGTGAGGTTACTACTACATTCAATGCCAGCACACAGGAACAAAAACTCTTTGCGTGTTTACAAACGCACACATGCATAATACGACAAACATATTTAAAATACACGCACACGTGCTTAAAATAGTGTGTTAACGTTCTATTCAAACACACGAATGTCATTGTGTGAGAAGTGACATGACATAGTACGAGAATATCGATATCGATAAATCAGTTTCGTTCAATGAATGAATGTATTAACTTTGCGTTAGTACTCCTACATTATGTATTAAAAATTAAATTAAATTAATGATGATATTACACGCTACGACAGTCAGTTTCGAAGGCTATATCCATAAAATACTAATTGAAACTTAATAGTTTATTGCATTTAAAAGATATTTACAATAGGTGTTATTATATATATAGAATTCACTGTGGACCCTTTCGCGTATAACCATAATGGAAAGGAGGAACACTGAAACATTATTTTTAACAAAGCGATAGTCAATATAGTTAGTTTTCTCAGATTTTTACTTTGACCGATTGATTATTTATTTGTATTTTTTTGCGATTTGCTTACATCACCTTTTGCAGGTATTTCCTTTTCAACTTATTCTTTAACCTAAAATTAATACATTTAAATGTAATAAACTAAAACTGTTACAATATAACATGTTAATATCTATTTGCTCCTCATAAATGTCCCTGTGGCAGTGATGTCGACAAGCTAGGACATCACGGACTGTCATGCCAAAAAAGTGCAGGCCGCTTCTCGAGACATGCCGCACTTAACGATATCATACGCCGGGCCCTTGCCACCGTCAACGTGCCTAGTCTACTTGAGCCGACTGGTATCGCAAGAGACGATGGGAAGAGACCGGACGGTATGAGTTTGATTCCATGGAAGATGGGCTGGGTGCTGGTATGGGATGCAACTTGTTCAGACACGCTGGCCCCTTCCCATCTACATGGAACCAACAACAGAGCTGGTGCGGCTGGTGAAGCGGCTGAAAAAGCTAAAGCTTGTAAATACAGGGGTCTAGGCTCCGAATATGATTTTGTCCCATTCGGTGTCGAGACCCTTGGTCCGTGGGGTCCTAGCGCTATAAGATTTTTTAAAGAAATAGCAAAAAGGTTAGTCGTCATCACAGGCGACCGAAGAGCTGGCAGGTACCTCGGACAAAGAATTAGCCTAGCTATTCAAAGGGGGAACGCTGCCAGTATCTTCGGAACCTTGCCTAAAGGGACTCCTTTTTATAATATATTTTAGTTGTTATATTATATATATATATTTTTCAGTTTAAGGTTACTTTAAGATAAATTATGTTTTAGATTAGGTCTAATATATTTATGCATAATTATAATTTGCACAATATTTTTAGGCATAGTGTATAGTTGCATATTAGTGTTTTATAATAAAGGTTAGGGTAGTAATGTAAAAAGTTATTAATGTGTGTCTATTATCTTAGGAGTTACTTATTCTGCGTAAGATGATTAAGATTATATTCATTATGGTTTGATATATTATGCCTTTATAACGTAATGGTTGTGAATTTTATGCTTAAATATGATTATGCTGATCGTATTTAAATATATTATAGTTATGGATAATAATATTATTATTTATTTATATAGCTATTTAGATTATTTAATCTTTCGTTACGAACGGGAGTGATGCCCTTTGTGTGGAAACAATCCTTTATTACACCTGTGTTTAAGTCAGGTGATAAACATGATATTGGAAATTATCGTCCGATATCCAAGCTTAATACTATACCCAAGCTCTTTGAAAAAATTGTATGCGATGCTATTTACCCCATTATGAGACCCGTTTTGTTAACCCAGCAGCATGGTTTCATGACCAGAAAATCTACAGAGAGCAATTTATGCGAATATATTGATATTCTGTACAAAGCGATGGATGCGGGCTTTCAGGTGGATGCCGTGTACACCGATTATTCCAAAGCTTTCGATAAGATATCACATGAAATCCTTCTCAAAAAATTAGAACACATCGGTGTGCACGGTGACCTCTTGCGTTGGCTTGCATCTTATTTACGTGATCGTTCTCAAGCAGTAGCAGTTAAAGGCTACTGTTCTTCGTTTTTACCAGTATCTTCGGGTGTCCCCCAGGGCTCGCACCTCGGTCCTCTTTTATTCAATATATATATAAATGATGTTATTTTGCAGTTTCAACACTCTAACATACTTTTGTTTGCTGATGATAAGAAAATTTTTAAAATTATTAAGAACCAACATGATTGTGAGCTATTACAAGAAGATATTAATAGACTATACTTATATTGTTCCAAAAATCAATTGTTCTTAAATATTAATAAGTGTAATGTTATAACATTTTCCAGGAAAAATAAACCTTTAGAATTTAACTATAAAATGAATAATGTGTCGATATGTCGAGTTACCGAGTTGCGAGACCTGGGCGTACATTTGGATCGAAAACTAATTTTTAAATCTCATATTGAGAAAACAGTAGACAAGTCCTATAAGATGCTTGGTTTTATCTTACGAATCACCAAAGACTTTAAAAAACCTTCAACTTTAATTATACTTTATAATTCATTGGTCCGCTCAATATTGGAATATTGCTCAACAGTTTGGAATCCACAGTATAATATTTATGTAGATTCAATAGAAAAAATTCATAATAAATTTTTGAAGCATATCCATTTCAGATCAGCCGGTGATGCCTCCTTTTTGTATCGTTTAGACTCTGACTTAAAATCTCGTCGTACTGTTAGGGATCAGATGTTATTATATAAAATCATACATAATAGGATCGATTCCATACCACTTTTGAGTGAAATAAATTTCCGATGCCAAAGGATAAGTGCTAGAAATAAGTTTTTGTTTTGTACTTCTGCAATGCATACTAATTATGGTAGGAACAACTTTTTAATTCGTGCATGCAAATCTTATAATAGTATTTTTTCTTATAATCTTATAATAGTAATATCTTATAATAGTATTTATATTTGCTTTGTCGTATGGGCAGTTTAAAAGTCAGGTTAAATTAGTACTAGAAAACAGTCGTAAAATTTGATTACTCTTGTTTATTTTTATTTTTTTGCTTAACTTTCATTGTTAATGTCATAGTATTTCTTGCTAGTGTTTGTTAGTTGTCAATGTGTAAAATATCTGTGGAAACTTAATTGTTATATGTGTATTCAATATGTGTTGTGTATAAGCCTAAAATTATGTATGTTTCCCTTGAAAATAAATAAATAAATAAATAAATAAATAATATTATGAGTAAATATCATTAGTATGAATTACCATGTGCCGACATATTTAACGGTTTAAATTTTTGAAACATAACTAGTTATATAATAAACTAATAGGATCATTCAAGAATAACGTTGTCACAGCATGGGCAACTAATCTTCTTCTATTGTGAGATAATTTTTGAAACTGAGACGGCTCAAAATGTATGGAACATATAGTACTTGTTCTTGAAGATGCCCAAGATGCCCTATTACCTATTACAAGCATGAATCCATTTTTTTCGTATGCTGTTTTCTTTAGGAAAACTGAATATGAAAAATTAGATGTTTCCGGGCATGTCAAAGCTTAAAGTATAAATACCAACAATTAGTATACCGCCTAGGGGCAGAGTATATTTGCCTGAACTACACATACCGATCATTTCTAATTTTAATACTGCAATACTATCTTCCAATAGCTTTCATTTATGTACAAAGGACTTTTGGCACCACATACCTTACTCCTAGTATCTTGAAGTATTGCAGTTGGACAAGCCGGATTTTAAAAGGAGCTATAAATGCTACAATATTAATAAAAAACTTACCTTAAAGGTTGACGATGACATTTAACTATTACCATACTAAAATGTCATCAAAATCCGTCGCGTAGTTTTCGCGTGATGCGTACTTAAACATACATAAAGACAGACAAAATGTTCAAAAATTAGTGATTTCGCTTCCTCTATTCTCATTACTAGCCATTTGGTTAAAGGTGGACTTGACCTGTTTTATTCTATATCTTTACAGTTTTATTCTCGTATGTATAATATCGCAGGTAAATAGTATAATTCCGCACTTTACATACGGCGTCATCAGTTTAAAATCACATACCTTATTCTTATTTGAAATCATCATTAATACCTGGTAATAATTACCGAAACAAACTGTAATTTATCTAAGCTGTGTTTTATTATCGTTAAGAAAAAGAACTAAGAATAGGGTATGTGTTTTTTTAAACTCATGACGCCCGATGTAAACTGCGGAATTATACAATTTCCCTGCGCCATATAGATTTAAATTAAAAATACATATTTTCAATTTAAGTTACTTGCATTCATTCATTCATTCATTACTCACTCGTAAAATCACAATATCGTTGAAGTTGACATCACTATTGTGCAAATAAATATTGTACAAATTAATAAGGGTTGCTGATTACAAAATAAAAACAATTTGTCCTGTGGCTCGAAAAAAAATGTTGGTTTCTCGGAAATGATCGGGTGTGCTGGTTAGGCGATGGTACCCTTTTAACCGTGTTTTTTTATGAAGTCAGTGGACACTGTAAGTATATACAGCATTAGTACTCTTAATGTTTATGAGCGCCGCCCAGCATGAATAAAAGGGGCAAATAGTTTGATTATTATTTTAATTTATTATTTTATATTTCCATGTTGTGTGGCAAAGAATAGGCTTCAAGCAGCCGCAAAAGTGTAGGTATGTACTTAATACTAAACTAAAAATAAACACGCAACGTACATTGTTAAAACGAAATTATAATTGGTTATTAATTAATACAAAATTACAGTTATTTATTACCAACAAACTTTTTCTAATTTTTGTCTTAATTAATTGAAATGCGATAATGGTCAACCCTAGGTAGTCTTGTGGGGAGTGCGGCCGTGACGTCAACAAAACGAACTTTGAGCGCGAAATTTGAAATTGTAGTCTGCTAAAACATGAAATTATGAATTAAATAATAATCAAATCCTAAAAATTATACTTACAAATGAAAGGAGACGCCATCTTTTTGCATACTAGATATTTTCGATAATTTTTTTACAGTAGAAAACAGCACATGCAGGCATTTTCGTGGGAGCTCTGCACGGTAAGACGTTCTGATTATTGTGGTTTTAAAATGGCGGCTCAACTAGTTTTATATAACGCACAGGCATCCGATGCTTGTGCATTTGGCAGAGGGGTAATGTTAGGCAAAGGCTACTCCAGTCCTGTTTACTCTGAGATCGGAACTCAGTAATAGTTCGTAGTCCGTTTCAGACATATCTATCGGAACTCAGACTTTAATACTACCACAGACCAAACCAATCCCGCACAGTTAAACATTGGATGGACTTTTTGGCGGGAGCTCGAAGCTTAACTTTAATGGTTTTGGTTTTCTTGTAAAATTTTATGTTGTGGTTCATATTAGTGTGTAATAATGGTGGGTTTTTAACCACTGAGTGTTTCTGAATATGCATGATTGTTGGCAAGTAAAACAAAACAGTGGATAGTGTCCTTTCACGTTCTCTAAAAAAGGCCACGAAGAGGTTTCAGTAAAACCCCACAACTTTACTGAAACCTGCTATATGTAAAGAATAAATAAATAAATATTGGATGGACTGACTTTGAAAGTTTTAGAAATGGGCCTAAATTCCCGCTTGCCCCTCGCAAGATGCCATATAAGGACATAATATGTATCGTTGAGGATTGTTTGCACAAATATAACTGAAGAAATGATGATATGAAAGCGAAACGTCAAGTCATTTCATCTGGTTTGCGACGAAGTAAACCGCCGAAACATAACCTCCCTTATGACGAATATCACACATTAAAAAAATTGCGAACTAAATTAGAACTAAGAATCCTCCGAGCGGTTAAAGGTAATGCAATGGTAATAATTAACACATCAGAATATAAAAATAAAATGTTATTAGATCTTGATAAATAAAATACACAAACAAGACGTACCGCTACGTCCCATCGTAAAAAAAATATCTATAATCGGTACTGTGATACACTGATATTAACTGGGTCCTCCATAGCCTTCAAAACCAAATGATTGAGGCCATTTAATATTAAAAATTTTATCAATATTTTTATTTTATGCTTGGTATTTTTTATGTACTGTTGTGATTGTATAGAATTATCTATTTGCCTTTTAAATGCTCCGTTTCGCTTTTCTTAGTTAAATAATATGTGAGTGTAGCCATAAATCTATATGGCTACATGTATATCAAGCTCTCTATTACCTACAATATCTTTATTAGTACTTACTGTTTGTACAAGTTATTATTGGTAAGATTTTATTTTAGTATTAATAATATTAAAATAAAATCATCATCATCATCGAAATTGGAAATAAAAAATTGGTTGTCTATAAAGTCCGTTTACGGGCGCTAATTTTACGTGATAGCGTCATAAGAAAACATTGATGAAAAATTGCATAATTTTATGAATTGAATTATTATCACTGAATTATAATTTTTTTGTATAATACAAGGAAGAAGTTAATTTAAAATGTTTCGAGAAATTATTATTAAGTCGTGATAATAAACAATGGAAACCACATTGAGCGTTTTCCATTTAGAAAAAGAAGTCGATACTGTGTTGCACTGTGTCAACTTTTGTGTGTGTGTGTGCCAACTATGTTGACATTAGGTTTTTGCTATAGTATGGTCGACACAGTGCAACACAGTGTCGACAATGTTGTCTAAATGGAAAACATTTATTAACTTTTCACTTCATGAAGTGGAAAAGAGATTGATGCGCCACAAGTCGAACGCTTAAGTCGATCATGTCCGTTTCAACCGCGCGGCCACCTCATAATATTTGATGAAACTTTGCCAGGAATTAGTGCTAATTTGTTACTTTACACACCTCTTTTCGTGAATTTGTTACAAAAAAAACTAAGACGCTATGACATAAAATAGTTGGCCGCTAGAACCGCCACTTGCCGTAGTCATCGTCCGTGATTACACAGAAACTATATAATGCAGATAGACGAATGATGCATCAAAAGAAAAGTCTTAATTTGTTCAATTTGTTACAAAAATAAAAAACGTGAAAAAGTAAATAAACAAAAAGTTATGCAATATTTAGTTTTCAGATTATGAGTAGGTAGGTATGTCACCATAAATATTAAATTAATAGAGGCTTATGTGTATGGATAATTAGTTACTAATTTGTTACAGCGAATAAACGTAAAAAAATACTAGAAAGTGGGTTCAATAATTTGTTAGAGTCGATTTTAGTTGGCCGCTCGGACGGCAATATGCCTAAAATACAATGGCATTTATCTCGTTATTAAAAGTAGGTTTAAGCTTAGTTAGAGTACTAGTCGACGGGTAACGTAACCTAGTTTAGATAAATATGGCGAATATAACTGCAGCATTCATATTTTAGAAAATATTTGCAAAAAACCGTAATATGAAACCGTATGAGAGTAGGGTGACTATGATTATTGGAATGTTCGATATTCATATCTTATTTTTTTAGGGAGAGTGCTTATATAAATACATTTTAAGTTAAGGCATACTTTATATTACCATTTTTGATATTTGCTTTAAAATATACTTATAGTATTTCTGTCAATAATGTTAGTGTGAGTGGAGTAAGAAATTAAGCTATTATCTATCTATCCTATGTATACAATGTGTCCTGTCACCAGTGTCGGAGCCTTTAATGGTGTGAAATATGGCATTTTTGCCTCTTAGGGCCGCCATTTTGTTTTCTTGATAACCAAGACCTGGGCTCTCAAAATAATTCGACCACCACTACCCATGTAAATGTCCCATCAACATTAAAAAGGTGTCATTTGATAGTTCAACATGTAGACAACAGTTACACAGCCATCATGTTTCAATTGTCATGGAATAAAAAATAGAAAAAAAAAATGAAAGTAAAACAAATATGTATATGCAAGCAACATTTAAATAACGCGGGCGTTTAGGGGCCGTTCATTTATTACGTAAGACGATTTAGGGGGGGAGGGGGGTAACCATGTCTTATTTTGTCTTACATGGGGGTAGAAGGGAGTCTCGATAGTTCTTACGTAAGAACACAAAAATGCGCGAAGTTAAAATTATACTTTGACAAAGCGCGGGCAACCGCACGAGTGCCAAAGTTCACTCGGTTGGGTATAGGTAAATGATTTCCATGGCAACGAAATGCGCCACCCGCGCTAAATCTCCCGGGAACTCCCCGCTTGTGGACTAGTCGTCATTTGTTCGGTCCTTACCATTTTTACTGTCCATCAATACAAGATGCGCTCATAGAAAGAATTTGTTTAGTATGCTCTAAATACTTTGCGTCGAAAAAGGCAGCGCAACTTCACAAAAAACTTAATGGCCGTGTTACAAATATTGAAAAAGAAAAAGTTTTGGCCATATATTCAAGGTGAGGCAAAGAATTTTTGTGCCGCATCGGGGCTGATGTGGAATGGGTGAACGTCGACGACGCAATCCTGAATAACCAACTAGAAACAACACTTAATATTAGAGATGTTCCATTGTCAGATCCACTTTCCGAGTAGGTTCTGAGCCCCTGGACTGAAAATCTTATGTAGGTAAAGATGAATGAGTAAAAGCAAAGTTTATTCTATCAAAAAGTAAAAAATATTAGTACCTTTGTAAGTACTAATAAACATTTCTAAAAATTGTTACTTTGAAAAATTAATATTAAAACAACCCAAACATGTATTCATTTTTGCATTTAGATTCTTACGTAATAAATATTATATATGGTGGGAGGGGGTCGGCCTATTCTTATTTTTTCTTATAATAGGGGGGGAGGGGGTCAAAAACTAGCGAAAATAGTCTTACGTAATAAATGAATGGCCCCTTACGGCCGGCTGGTATTGAAGGAGAAATATTACGATTAGTTGCATCCAAAGGAATAGAAATCCACACACAATCACAGTGAGCGTGTCGGGGCACGGGCCAGTCGCGGCGCAACGGCATCGGCTTGGATCGTACGGCTACTGCCGCCCCCCCCACCTCGCTCGAAACTGCTATCCTCCTGAGATCTAACACAACGAAAAACATGGAAACTTACGTCGAAATACTCACGGTCATACTCATTATCATTTAGCCAAGCCTTAGTTAAGCAAATAAGGTCGTAATTGGACAATGCTACTTGAGTAAAAAATTCTTGCGACTTAGTTCTTGCCCCTTACATTTTGGTAGTAAATATTAAAGTTTCTTACAATCATGAATATGGTAACAGATATTTATGTATTTAAAAACTCCAGGGAAAGCACGCAAATGCAAGCTCAATGAATATATACGTTTATTTAAGAATGTAATAACAAAAGTGTTTAGTCGAATTATTTTAAATTTAAAATTCTCTTTTATTAAGGCACCAATATGTTAACAAGAACATATAATTGGACGTATTTACATGGTAAAGATCCAACCCACAACTTCACTTAAATTGACGTAAGTATATCAAAATGGCCTTAATGTCATATACTTTCACGTCACGAAAACAACTGTAGCAATAAAGTAATAACTTTATTTAAGTCATCATAAAATTGTAAAAATTAAACTTACCGCAGTCAATTTGGATCCCTCTGCAATACACTTTTTGGTGGTGACTTCTATATTAACAAATCATATAAGTGGGCACAACTCATAGCTAAGCACTTTTAGACACTTCTGGATTTACTGATAATTGTCTCAGTAACTTAGTAGTATGAAAATCACGGGAATTAAATACGTACGAGCACACACTTCAAAATCCAGCACAATAATGACAATATTCACAACGGACAATAATCACTTTTTAAACCCCTTCCGACAAATATTTTTAACAATAATTTGGAAACAAAAGAGATCCTTTTTCGGGAATCGTGCCCATCATGCCTGCGGAATGTCAATGAAACGAAAATCTTATCAGTAAATACTTTACTTACTTAAGAACAGTAGACATCAATATGGCTGCAAAACGAACTGCATATTCCTTCAAATAGAGTACAACATTAATAACATGCCTTTGTACTAATGTATTCATAGTCACCCTACTCTCATACGGTTTCATATTACGGTTTTTTGCAAATATTTTCTAAAATATGAATGCTGCAGTTATATTCGCCATATTTATCTAAACTAGGTTACGTTACCCGTCGACTAGTACTCTAACTAAGCTTAAACCTACTTTTAATAACGAGATAAATGCCATTGTATTTTAGGCATATTGCCGTCCGAGCGGCCAACTAAAATCGACTCTAACAAATTATTGAACCCACTTTCTAGTATTTTTTTACGTTTATTCGCTGTAACAAATTAGTAACTAATTATCCATACACATAAGCCTCTATTAATTTAATATTTATGGTGACATACCTACCTACTCATAACCTGAAAACTAAATATTGCATAACTTTTTGTTTATTTACTTTTTCACGTTTTTTATTTTTGTAACAAATTGAACAAATTAAGACTTTTCTTTTGATGCATCATTCGTCTATTTGCATTATATAGTTTCTGTGTAATCACTGACGATGACTACGGCAAGTGGCGGTTCTAGCGGCCAACTATTTTTTGTCATAGCGTCTTAGTTTTTTTTGTAACAAATTCACGAAAAGAGGTGTGTAAAGTAACAAATTAGCACTAATTCCTGGCAAAGTTTCATCAAATATTATGAGGTGGCCGCGCGGTTGAAACGGACATAGTCGATCGTGCCTCTCTATCACTTGTTTCGCGCTCTCGCTTGCACGCTCAGGCGGAACGTTACACTTTTTCATGCGTGCAGTCGGCGTTCATCGGTTTATAAGACTGTCAGAGCACTCGCCCGGATTGCGAAAGGTCGTGGGTACGAATCCTACCTGAGGGCTTACACACTTATTTTATATCTTATATATTTTACTATTCAGTCATCATCATGAAATTAAAAAAAGAAATTACTCAAAAACTTGACACTAGATAAGTACTCTATGCACTAGATGCACGAATCGTGCAAGCCACAAAAAAAGAAAAAAAAATTTGAGGTTAGATTAGAAACTAGGAATATTTTTAATTGAATGCAGGTTAAAACCAAACTTTAACTTAGCTTAAACATCAATGTTGTGTACGAATTATACTTTGAAAAATTCTTATTTTCAGGTTATGAAAATGGCTGTCAATGGATTCATACGGCGCACTTTCATTAATGGAACACTATACTCTGCTGCGGCATTGCGATTCGCCTCTACCCAACCAGAAAAGAAAGTTTTTTTTGATGTAGATGCTGATGGGGAGCCCCTCGGTCGTATTGTGATGAAACTCAACTCTGAATTAGTACCTAAGACAGCTGAAAATTTCAGGGCATTATGCACAGGAGAAAAAGGATATGGTTATAAAGGGTCGTCTTTTCACAGAATTATTCCCAATTTTATGTGCCAGGGAGGCGATTTTACTAATCACAATGGTACTGGTGGTAAATCCATTTACGGACGCACTTTCCAGGATGAAAATTTCAAATTAAAACACACTGGTCCTGGTATCTTGTCCATGGCTAATGCTGGTCCTAATACCAATGGTTCCCAGTTTTTCATCACTACTGCAGCAACACCTTGGTTGGATAAAAAGCATGTGGTTTTTGGAGAAGTTGTTGAAGGAATGGATGTTGTAAAAAAAATGGAGAATTTAGGTTCCAAAAGTGGAAAGCCCTCTAAGAAGGTGGTAATATCTCAATGTGGTGAGTTGGGCTAGTTATCATATTAGTGGTCATTTTGGTAGTTTATTCTAGTAGATGTAAATAAGTAGAACAGTATAATAAATTTTAGTTTATTACTATAACATAACAGTTTTATTTATCTTTTCAACTATAATTACTAATAAGCCTAATGATTGGAAGAACAGATTGTTTATATTAACTGAAACTTTGGCTTGAGAGATTTCTACAATAGAGCCTTGACAGTCCCAACATCTCGAAACAAAGCCCTGTTAGGAGTTCGGGTGAGTTTGTATTGTAATATGTTCAATAAAGAATGACTGTTTCTTATAGAATATTATGGTTAATGACTTAGAAACGACATGTGTATCTAATACATTTTCTTTGACATTGACTAGTGAATTGTGGTTAAATGGGTCTAATTTATCAACCTTTGCTTTCTTTCATCTTTTCTGATAATGAGACTTATTTATTCTGTATAGTAGTGACATAGAAAATGAAATACTCAACTGTAGGTTTCCCATGTATGTTGATTATGATTATGATCCTCAAAACACGACGATTGAAATCTGAATCCATATGCTGGATGATGACTTAAACAGAATAAAATCTTAGGCTAACTAAAACTCTTTAGTGTTTGTTGGATTTGAGCAAAATCATTTTTTATGACACTTGTTTCATAAAACAAGTTAAGCCAAGGAACCTGTGGTGAATATAGATTCATGACCTATGGAGGAATCTTAGTTCCTGGGTAGCCCGAAGTCCTTAGTCCATTAATATAGAATATGGGTATATTAATGGACTACGGGCTTTGTTTTAAGGACCATGTGGCCAAGAAACTGGGTAGGTGTTTCTACAAACTCTAGCTAACTAGGAAATTTCTACAGTCTATTCAACACAACACACTATAAGGTTGCTAGGTGCTTATTTCCTTTACTATATTTGCTATATTCTTAGCTTTCTATAAATATTGACACTTAATGATGCATTAAGTACACATTTATAAATAATTTTAATTATATAAATTATACCTATCTGTTTATATTTGTATTGTATTTTTTTGACTTTTTTTGTTAAGATATGCATTGCTGTGTGTTGTGTGAAATTAAATATTTCTAATATTTTTTTCGTCCAAGTAAATATTAGGATGCGTTGGGTATAATAAGAATGTCACAATAACAATTTCTTAGCTGCAGTATTCATCAATGTTTTGAAAATGGCGCAAATTAATCATGAATAAACAAAGTTTATTCTTTTTTATTTATCATTGTGCAGTTTTGGGTATGTAAAAATGATAGTCGGAGGACTTGTTTATCCATGGGAGGCATAATGTACCATGGGTAATTCATATTTTCTGTTATTTTCATTAAAATTGTAAATTTTTAGAGGTGTTTTCTTTGATAAGTTTGTTTCAACACTTAATAATTCCAAAGAAAATCTGATGTGGTACAATCCTTTTTATTATGGAAACATCAGTGTTCAACACATCAGACAAATATATAAGTATGAGACTTTGGTGTTGAAGACCAAGGTAATATTCATTTCAATTTTGGACTAAGGAAGAGGTTTGTTTTAAAAAAATATTCATGTTACTGCAGCCAAGGCAGAAGGGGGTACGTAGGGAGTTCGGATTATAGTGACGTTAGTATTAGCCTACAAGTAACATCCGGCAAGTGTTTATATTTAGTCCACACTGTTCTTCCTATTGTATTTAGTGTTTGACAGAAAGTTTATCTCTGTCAACATAAAACTAAGTAAATTATATTTCCATAGATGTAATCTTTGTAGAGTTTAAATTTTAGACAGGTTGACGTAACCATAGTGTTTTTAGTTTTAAGGCGTGCCTTCTGCAACTGCAACACATTGGGCAGTGGCTATACGCATTTGTGTATCCACACACAATGTTTTCAGAGGCGGACGGAAAACATTTTCCTCGCGGGTCTGTACCGGGGAGGGGTTTGTTTTATTTATTTCTTTACAACTGCTAAATCTCGGTGGTACTTACTCGCACACGCCTCACAAAACCGTTTCCAAGTCAAGTAATTACATGTTATGTAGGTAATTCATTTAATAGTAGTTTCTGATTACATTTACACATACCTGTCGTATTTTAAAGTTTCATATTTTATTAACCATGTAAATACATATTCCATTATTTAGTATACACATAGTTAAATTTTAGTAGACGATGAATGCCAATTTTAAATAATTAAAAACAGAATAAAATGATTTCTACTATCATTAACATGGGCCTTAAGGATTTTTATAACGACCTGGCCTGCGCTGCTTGCTTCGAATAGCATACGGTAACTTAATGTTTATTAGGAACCTAATCTTTCCACAGCTGTTGGGATTATTGTTTCACTGCCACTTCTGCTGAACTTTTCTTTGAGCAATGTTATATTAGGTACTTCAGTTCTGTGGATCTCCTCATTCTATCTCGCTGGAAAACGCCAAGTATCGCTCTCTCCATTACTCGTTGCGTAACCACAAGCCTCTTTATAATACCCACCACTGACGACGACGTCTTATTTCTTTATGTCATCCATCACTGGTCCCTACCAGCACCCAAAATTGGTAGGGCACATTGGTCAATGACTTTCGTCTAAAAATAGCCTCCAGAGTATCTTTATGCATCCTGAAGTGAATAGAATAGTTCAGAGATAACGTCGCCTTGTCACACACTTTGCTGTACTTGGATGGAATTTGAATTCTGTGGTAAAATCTAAGCTTTTTGGTTTTTTATCAATCGTACTGCATTTTAAAATTGGTATTTAATAATAGGTACTTTATATTGTTTAAAAGAACCACGTAGGTTGGTTCCAGTTGGAGTTATAGAAATGCTGAATAAGTATGTAAGATCCCATATGCCGTGATTCAGTGATTCTATGTTGCATAGGTATTTAAACAATTTTTGTTTATAAAACCCAAACTGACTTTTTTTATTATAAGGAGTCGAAGATTAGGATCTTTATTGAACATGGCAACAACGTAATGACGTTGAATTTCAAACACGTAGGAAAATCATTTTAGGTTGGTTCTGGTTTGATTAACTACGTCTTCATTGTGTTAGGTTCATACCAGGGATGTTGCGAATATTCGCATCCGCATCCGCATATGCGGAACATCCGGATCGTTTTAGACATCCGCATCGTTTTAGACATCCGCATCTGCATCCGCATCCGTATAAATCGATGCGGAGCTGATGCGGATGCGGATGTGTAGCAAGTCGCGACAAGAAAGAAAGGGGAGGGGCCGGCGAGTGGCGCGTATCGACCGAGTAAAAGATTAAAGAAGATATATTGAAGATTAGCAGAAACACCGAAGACATCTTGGCTTCTCGAACAATATCTCCAAGTACCGAAAGAGCCAAGAAAATGAGAAACAGATACAGAACGACCAGGGAGCTCAGGTTCAGGACGTCAGTCCTGTTTAATAAATGATCTTGCCATGATGCTCGATTCATCAAGTGACGTTGAGGAGAGTCAGGAAACACCAGAAATCGTCAGCCCTGACGCAATTCTCAAGAAGGAATTACTTACTTTCCGCAATAAAAAGTGAATTAATTTAAATGAGAGTCCTCTTAAATGATGGAGTGTTAATCAAAGTAAATTCAAACTGTTATCTAAAAAAAGCGAGCAAATTCTTATCAGCGCAACCAGCCAGTGGTCCTAGTGAACAATTATTTAGTAGCGCAGGTTTAATATACGAACCCTTGTGAAACAGACTGGAGTCCGAAAAGGCGGCCATTCTACTTTTCATTAAATACAAGGTGTCCCGGAACTCAACGTGAAGCCGAAACGGGGTGACAGGATTAGTTGTAACCATCATGAGAAAAATAAAAAATAAATCTATCCTATGTAGTTTGAAAATTATGGGCATTTAAGAAAAACCTAGAAATTTGGTCAAACTGTAACCATTTTTCTGTAATTGCGGTTATTTTTTTATTATTTTTGTTCATTTAAACTTTAAAACCGTAACCCTAAATAACATTTCTAGAACCACAGTCAAAAAAAATGACACAATTGCCCCAAGTTTTCTAGAATTATGACTATTTGTTAAACTATGAATTTAAAATTTGTCGACTTTGAAAGGCCCTTCTTTAAAAAAGATGTACTCATGTGCCTTGGCAAGTGCCATCAAAAGTTTGCGCATTTAATCAGGATTGTAAAATGGTATACTAGTTAGTTTCATATTAAAAAAAACGAGTAAAAAAAATAAAAAAAATAAAATCGGGTTACTTGAGTAACCCGATTTTTGCTAACCCATTTTACTCAGTTCAAATGTTTACTATTCGCACAAGCTCTTGGTAGGTTCTTAATTTTACGGCAAAATGATGAGAGAGATGGATAGTGGACATGTTTGCCATGAGCGAGCGAGACAGATAGTGACGCCACACAGTGAGACGGAGATGCGTCATTTAAACGCTTTACTTTATTATTAAACTAGCGGCCCGTCCCGGCTTCGCACGGGTGGACAAAATTCTTTAATTTTTTTCTAGCATTCAATATAGCCTATGACACTCAGCAATAATGTGCCTTTCTATTGGTGAAAGAATATTTAAAATCGGTTCAGTAAATCCCGACATTACCACTTACAATTTAACAAATATACAAACACACAAACTTTACTTCTTTATAATATTAGTATAGATAAAGAAAGGATAAATATTACTGGGTTTTTTTACCCTACCAAACCAACACTTAGGTTTTTGTACAGATCCGCATCCGCATCCGCGGATGTGAGCCTCTTAAAATCCGCATCCGCATCCGCGGATGTGAAAAAAAACGCATCCGCAACATCCCTGGTTCATACAGGAGTAGGATAAAGGAGCAGGAAGTAGAACACAGGAGTAATACATGGAGTTGGTACTCCATATAATAAAATAATCAACTAAGTGATAGGTACCTAAAAAGCGCACCTTCTGTAAATCATTTGTGAAGTAAGATAACACTTTCTCAATTTTGGTTGTTATAAAGAAAAAGTTACTTATTTTGAGGGGAATTATTTAAATATTAATGAAACCATTAGGTTTCATAAAAGAAAAAAAAAATGCAAAGTGAAGTAGAGAAAAGGTACATGTATTTTTATAGATTTAAGTAAAGATGATATTTAATATTACGAAATTGACTTGCTGCATAGGATACTCTGGAACCGGACCACAACCTACGACGAGTAGCTAACTTTTAATAGTTCGATCAAAGTAAATATTTCAAATAACATTGTTACAAATAAAATTTCAAAAGTCCCCACCGATCCCATTTACGCTCAATAAGTTATTGAGCCTTTTTATTTTTTAACTAATTTGACCTGGCTATAAATCAATGACTTGAAGACTTTCAGTACCACACTTATCGTATGGAAAGCACTCTCTAAATGGTTTTGGGTATATTATTTTCTTGAAAATGGAGAGGATCACACTCATTCAACACCCATTCCTGTTATTGTAGGTACCTAGAATTGTTAAAAATAGTTTTTTTAGGAATAATAACAATTTTTAAAGAATATAAGCGTTATGCTAATTGTAAACTGCTCGTGATAAGCTAAATGCTTGTGTTACGAGTGGATCCACGTCTGTATCCATATTGTAAATCAAAGGCGTAGGTTGTAATCAAAAGCCCTGGTACAAAAAAAACTGTGGCCCTAACAAAACTACTTAGGTTTTATAAAGTCAAAATATAAATATACAAGGTTTTTTTTTATAAACACCATCCAATTTTTTTCTAGGCATTAGATATCAATAAATTTTTTCATTTATATTTTATCCGAGCGTATTATGATAACAGCTGGTTACTGGTCTAATATCGGCCGAAATGTTTTAAATGAAACAGCGGGGTGGAGTTGGCGGGGCGGGACTGCGCGCGCACCATGCGTAATGAAGTCATTCACTCGGGAACCTTCCGCGACGCATAACTTGCGCTCCCGCATTTATGTCGCATAAGTACCTACCTAACGAAATGTATTCACACCGCGAGTATTACTAGAGGATACGGTGCTACATTTTAAGTGGAGAAAACTTCCTCGTCTTCGATATGGTAGTTTCGTAAATGCTAGAAACCGTATCGTATTACGACTTCATCACACGCTCGAGATGTTGGAAGGAGACTTACAATTGAAATCCAAGACGAAAACTTTGATTTCTTCGATCGAAATTCCAGAGCAAGCACGAATGACGCAGCAAGACGCTTAAGCGCTTTTTTGTGGGGCGAAATTAAACGGCGGGTTTATTTGAACGAGGCCCAAAACTTCAATAACTTAAAAATAAAAATAATCTGTGCATTTGACGCAGTGATAAAGTGAAAAAAAAGGTAATAAAATTAAAGACAATGTTCGAAAACGTGCAAGACTCTGTTTAGAGAGAAATCATCTACACTTTGAAGTAAAGTGATTGTTTTCAAAATTCATGTAAGTGTATTTTGATTGGATATTTAATTAATTATTGGGTTGGAGTATAGCAAAGTGTGTGCAGGGTTGGGCATGCAACTATCCGTCCAATTTTACTATCTGGATACTTGGTATAAACCCTTGCGACTTTTCGAATAAATCCCGATAATATGGATATTTCGGATAGTAATGATAAAGATTTAAATTAAACTAATAAAAGTGTTTAATTATTTTTTTAGAAATCGAGTCGAATTAATAATGCTGTAATTTACAAAAAAAAAGATCATCACCCGGTATATTGTTTCCAAATACTTTTCCATTCTTTCTATACATCGACAATTTCTGCCTCAAAACTACACCACGTGCTCGGTTTCCTATTAAAGTAAATATAATCAATCGAATGTTATTATTAGAGAGTTCGTAGTTAGTAGAGAGTTATTTTTAAGTGCACGCATTATCTTATTGGATCAAGAGTTCGCTCTCGATCCCAACAAGATAATGTGTGCACGTGCAGGACCGACGTCGCAGGCAGGTACCGAAACCCCAACCCATTTGCTATTGTTCTGTGTTCCTATAATTCTCGGAATTGTACACCCGGTTCGTTTCTTATCGTGAATTTCTGAGAATAATACGACTTAGTTAAGATTGTTATACATCTTTAAAAGGCTAAGAAAATGTAGATGTTTTTCTAATAATCTGCATCATAAGCGGCTTTTTTGAGAAAATTTGCATTTAATATGGTACTAACTTTCCGCCCGCGGCTTCGCCCGCGTGGAATTCGGTTATATTCTTTGATTATAAACATGTCTAGATGGAGAGTTCGAGCGTCTAAACGCCAAAAAATTTATCAGCCAACAGTTGGCTCATAAGCTCGTTCCGCCCGCTCAGTGGCGACACAGTACTCTTTGGGCGACACGGCTGTTGTGTGGTAAGCACGTCACTTGTGACAGTTAAAAATGACGATTAGCGCCCTTAAAGAGTGCAGGAATTACAAAGGATGATTGAAAATAATTAAAAAAGTTTCCTACCATCGGTGAGTAAACTTTAAATAAACATTTCGTTAAAGATACAATTAAATTATGTACTAAAGTGTTATTTTGTCTTAGGATGCAACGACGTGTTTACAGTGTTGCCTGTTCATTGAATTGAAAATTCCAATGAGAGCGTTAGTTAATTTCAAAAATGTTTAATCATAATCCACGGTTTAAGGGATTTGGATATAATTACAAAGATAATTAGAAAGAAAGAAATAAATAAAATTAGTATGTTAAAATAATTGTGACAGTTTTGAGTGGTGAAGCCGGTGTCAATAAAACTTTTAATTGTACTCATACTTTTTACAGGATACCTAATGATCCTATTTTAAGAAGTAGGTGGATAGTTATAATAAGAAAAAGCCGCGAAGAGGATGTTTGGCAACCAGCTGAGAGATGAAGATGGACTTATTTACGCCTCTCATGATGTATATTCTGTGTATTGAGACAAGAATATGTTATTCCGAAGTTTATCAATCAAGATTTCATAATGACGCCAAATAATTATGCAAAAATAGTGTCCACAGGAATGAAACAATTTGTTGGAGGTGCTAATTATTTTAAAGTAAAAACTGATCATATTTGCGGTCTTCTGCATCAAGTTCATTTGATAAGACTGGTCGTGGAAAAATATTTGGCTTTAAGGTACTACTATAAGACAAAATTAGATAATATTAACAGGGATGTAACATCTAAATGAAAACTGACAATACGAATAAAACGCACTTTACATGTATAATTTGTTACCTAGAAACAAAGTAAAAATAAATAACTTTTAACAAAATTATCATTTTATTTCATTCTATGTAGAAAAATATCAAAATTAAATGAATTAAAATACTAATAGATCCCTAATAATAGACATTTATTTTCTACCTACTTTTATGGGAAATATTTAGGGAGCTGGTATCACTCAGCGCGCCAGCAGTGACGCAGCGCGCTTGTAGAACAATAGTTGTTACGTGTACTTGTGTGCGTGACATGCACACAAGTATCTAAAATCTGCCCTGTTGTTTTTGTGATAATTGCAGCGCACCACTCTATCTAGACATGTTTATAATCAAAGGTTATATTGCGGTATAAAGCACAACTATAAGAAAACTTCTCATTCCCACGGAAAAATCTAAGAAGCGCGATGTAACGCTGGATACAATTAGTTGTTAAACCAAAACTGAATGATACACTATATTATATGTTTTCCCTTGTGGAGCAAAAACATGCAGATTTTGGGCGCTGGAAACCCGGGAACACGCTACATAGAGCTGACCATGCGAAAAACAATGTTTTTCCAAGTGAACTCCAGCAACCCTTAGAGTTTGACCTTGTGCTTTATTAATGGTCATTGCAAATGAAACCTTTATAGGAAATTGTAGTCTTTTAAATTGAAATGGGAGGCCTGTTGGAATAATCGGAATCCGAGGAATGAGTCATTTAGTGAATCATTTAGCTTCAAAATTTACATGTTCATATTCGTTTGCAACATATAAGTAGATGTAAAAAAAACAGTTTAGACGATAAAACAAATTGTACGCCATCCCTCGGGAATTCCTCATTTTCGGGGATTCATTATCGTATCATTTAGCGTCTAAATTTACATGTTTATATTTATTTGCAATATTTTACCTCGTTTTAAACGACACACAGCGCCATCTACAATCCATCCGTCAAGCAAACAATATTTTTGTTTTTCCTCGGGAATATCAATTTTTTCTAGGATAAAAAGTAGCCTATTATTTAATCCGGACTTTTATCTTTACGTCTGCAAAATTTCAAAGCAATCGGTTCAGTAGTTACGGCGTGAAAGCGGAACAAACGAACAAACAAACAAACAAACTCACTTTCCGATTTATAATATTAGTAAGGATTTGTTGCAAAAAAAAAGATGTTTATTTTATGTTTCAAACTCCTGTTCTAAAATGGTTTAGAATTTCTGTGATATTATGATTGAATAACAAGTGGTAAATTATCATCCTTCATAAACTCTAAGAATAAACTGATTCTGAACGGAACTTTTTTTTTTATTATTAAACTTAAAAAAAAATAATTATTGCAAAAAAAGATAAAATATGAAATATTTCAAAAATGGTTCATTATTGTAGGGGAGAGTGGGTAACAGTGGATCACGGGTCACAGTGGATTATTCGCTATAATTCTTAAATGTGATGCTTTACACACACAAGCAAACGCGTGGCTACTGCTCGTTGATACCCCCCTCTCATGCGCCGGTCGCCGCCTTGCTCGCCGAGCGGAATCACGTGCTGGCACACGCAGGCCAGTAGGTTAGTACGAAAGTATTTTTTTACGTAATTTAGAAATTTGTCGTATTCCCAACCCTTTAATAAATATAAATGATAGTTGTATGTTTTGAACTTGTTGTTTGTTAAATCCGTTGTGGGTAAAGTAATGTTGACTTGGGTATACATAGTTATTTTTTGAATATTTTTTTTCTGTCGTAACGGCCTATGGGTCACAGTGAATAATTTTCATTTGGGTCACAGTGGACTGTTTAATAGTTGAGTAAACATCAACAATGTTCTTATTAAAATGTTTGTTAATGATTACTGAAGAAGTAAATATGTTTATTTGAATAGAAAAGAGAGCTTTATGGAAATTAAAGTTGTTTATTTAAACAAAACTTTGATTAGTTAAAATCTCTTCCTACCAGCATAATTTGTAAGACTTTTGATAATTTTTTTATAAGACTGTGATAGAAGACTGTCTTAGAATATGAATAAATAAATAATTATGTAGACAAGTCATATTTTATTGAACTTTTTTTTAATACATCCAGTGTACACCAAGCGATTCCCTGTCACCCATGAAAAGATCCAAAGTGACCCATCCACGGGTCACAGTGGATCATTTCCCATTTTTGTCCAAACTTGTTATAACTTATAAGTTTATGTCGTTTTTGCCAATAATTGCACTTGTTTTTGTAGATTAGGGACGTATCTTGTGGTTAATTATCATAGATTAATTACTTAGGCAAAAACTTGGGATTTGTGGAGCGTTAAAAAAAAAGTGATCCACTGTTACCCACTGTCCCCTACCTACACCCCCTGGGAGGGTAGCATCTAAGTACCAGTAATCCTGTATATTTGGATGGTGTTTATAAAATTTCCCTGTGTATATTAATACTTTAAAAGCTCAAAGCACTTAATGGAACAGCAAACCTATTTAATGCATGAATATGCATAAGTGTCTTACGTGAACTTTAATAATAGCCTAGTCTTAGAAACTAGGCGATAAGTAAAGCTCACTAGTGAAGAGTTTAGGAACGTATACTTGGATTAATAATATTGGTATTAAGCAATCAAACAAAACCAAACAGTCAATCAAAAGGTCTATGCACGTATATATCATAATCTACTAATATGTCAAATTTAAAACTGTTGCAACCTATTTTATTAACATTCCAAAAGTGGGAGTTAGGTTTAAGCTAGTTCAATACGAGGTTTGCTGGTCAGGGTCTGGGGTTTCTAAATGTGCAAATGTTACTATTTTTTAAGTTTGATTTAAGATGTTAACATTAGAATTTAGTATTAAGGTCTATGATAAAAATATCCATACAAATGCAGTAGTGTTTGCACTCTTTGAAACTTACACAAAATGAGTGATGCACTTTCATAAGGACCAGATTCGACCAAAAGCGATTATAATATAAATCTTTTTATAATTTTTAGGTGATGTTGATGAAGAATTTATTTGAAGACCAGTTATGGATGAAGAGGATTTTCCTTCCCTAATATTGTTACAAAACAAGAAATATTGAATTTTAATAGATAGTTTTATTTTACCCCGTTAAATGTACCTAAACCCCATTAAAAACAAAAGTACTTTGATGGAACTAACCACATGTTGGCATCTTGAATGCCTACATAAGCATTCAAGATGCCCGTGGCAGGAGGCCCTGGTCTTTCTTAACTAAAGAGGAGTTTGTGTCGTTACAGAAGAGAATCTTAAATTGCAGATGATAGGTACAAAAATAATCTGCAATTTAAGACAAAAATATTTTTTTAAGTTTAGTAAATAAAATGTACTTTAATCAATTAGAAACCTTGCCCAGACTACAACTAGCAAGTTGAAGGTAAGTCAAACGTTGGGAGGATGTCATTCTATTTAACCGTGCCAACTACGTACCCTCAACGTTTACTTAGTTAGATCTGTAATGACATTTACTTAAAACCGAAACAATCTTTACCCTACGACGCTCTGTTGCGGAACATAAAGAGTAGGTATGTAATCATTACGTTTTGCGGAGCACCAAATGAAACGTAATATTAGTTATACTCTTATTATAATAAGAAACAGTATCAGATTATATAAACACAACGTTCCTACTTTATTTGTAAGAAGTCAGTCTACTTATTATTTGACAACGTTTATATTCCAGCCTCCGTTTTTATTAGTCAATTGATTCTTGTTTTTATACAATTTATTGTATTATTTATTTATTCACTTGGGATAACAAATAGCGTTCACAAAATAATCCCACTATAAGCCCATTAACTTAAAAAAAAAAACAAAAATCCAAATAAAGCTAGATAATTGTAGCAAAAAACTGAAGCATAAATTTACTAGACAAAGGGTCACATTCAAAACTTGTTAAAAAATAAGAGAAATAATTTGGTATTACAGCTAAAACATTTTTTTTTAATTTGTTCTCCGAATCTGCGAATATGTCGAGATTTGGGAAAACTTCGTTGTAAGTGTCAGTAAGCTGATGAAGAGGCACCTCGATACATAGAGCAGCCGAGCCACGCGCACCTCTCCTGTATACGCTGCGTGGAACTACGTAATTAAGATCATTGCACAAATCAATACAATCGAATTTATTATTACATATTTTATATGGAGTCATGGCACTGCGGAGAACGCTCCTTTTTTCCAAACTAAGTAATTTACTTTCGTCCAGCGGACAAACATACGACTGTTGAGTACCTCGGTATCTTTAGTTGACACATCGTAGGAATTTACACTGAACATGTTCCAATGCCTCTATGTAGTTTTGAAATAGGGGTTCCAAATCTGCACGGCGTATTCCAATTGGGATTCGATAAGCGATTTATAAACAAAAATTAGAGTTGCAGGACGCCTAAAATCAATCGATGACCGCATAACGAAGTCATACAGTCTAAGGGATTTATCTCTAATAGAATTCATGTGAAGATCTAGCTAGATGTAATTTAGTATACAATATAACGCTTAAAATATTATATTGTTTTTCTGTTTTTGTGAAGGTTAATGTAACGCATTTATAAAGGATTCATTTGTAATTAATTATTGAGACAGTAGTTTGAGAGTCTGTTTAAGTCAAACTGTTATAAGTCAACATCACTTCGGCTTCTACAAGTTTGGAAATTTTTTAAACCATCAGCATACATAAATAAATTCGAGTTCATAAAACAAGATTTGGTGTAGTTTATGAATTATTAGATAATAAAGGCCCCAATCTGAATCCCTGTGGAACACCCAGAGGATATACATATTAACCAAGTCAGATTTGTACGCATTGCTAACGACCGTTTGAGATCTATTACTGACATAGAACAAAAACCGTTGTAGCAAATTACCTAATTTGAAAGCAACCTTTTGCAATAGTAGCTTATTGTCTATATTGTCTTCTTCCAGGTATTCGTCAACAATGTTTTTTTCTATAAATAAAGATTATTATTATTATACATATTATGATTAATGGTGTTGACAAAGGCTACTGAATTTGATAGTGTGGAAGTAAGGGATGATTCGCTTAGGAAAGTATTAGTTTTGGGTTTTTTTGACTTTCGAGTTATTGGGGGATTTTTCTTGTTTTTGTTTAGATATTGGGTGTTCTTGAGTCTTTTTATTTTGAACTGCGCCGGAGCTCGCAATTATTTTTCTCATTGTTGGTGAGGATAGTATAACGTCTCTAGGTGTATGACAAAATTGTTTTTTATGCATTTTCAAAAAGACGCCGCACCTTTGCATGACGTTCTGAATCAACAGTCTCAAGAATGAGAGCTTCATTCGGGTTCCCTAAATTTTTTTTTAAGACACGACCACTATCTCGCCTGATGGTAAACTAATATCCGACGCGCTCGAATATTGTTTTTACACATTGACCCTGCCCTTTCATATGGGCACCCCCGCCATGCAAACCGGTAGATATCAGAGACACGTGAGATATATACAGTAGCAATATTATATTAATAATATTTCTTACATTCATACCAATTAGCCTAGCGCTAAAGTAAGCGCTCGTTAGGCTTGTGTTATGGATAGGCATATATATGATACATAGATATGTAATATTTCTAGAAAAATATTTAAATACCCATGACTCTTTAATTGTTACAATTTATGCAGCGGTTACCTGTAGTTGTAAGTGCAGTTAGCCCTAAGCAATTTATTGTGCAGTTTTTTATATAGTACTAGCTGTCCCGGCCACGCGTTGCTGTGCCGACTGCAGTGCCATCTGCCGGACTGATTTGTGAATCTAAACCATTCTCAGATCCCCTTGAACACACACAAAAAAATTCATTCAAATCGGTCCAGCCGTTTAGGAGTTCAGTGACATACACACTCACAGAAGAATTATATATATAAGGATTACTGTAACTTATGGCGGTGACCTAGTTATTGTTACATTACCTTTTCATTAAAATTATCGTCTTAAGTTTTTTTCATTAATAACACCAATTGTTAAGCGTTATAACGTCACATATCTCAAAACCTGTCCAGTGCGCATTTAACCTCTTGTGTACCTACCCTACCTACCCTACGCGCGCCTGCCGCCCGCTCCTCTCGCCATCCCCTTTGTCGCCGTACCCCCGCGCCCCTGTACAGCACGGGCTAAGACTCATTTAAGCGGTCTACCTATAATAGCTATTATGGGTAAACTACTATTGCGTTAGATTCAAGAGTCACGTTTACCATAGTGGTTAAAATGAAAACAAAACCAATATTAAAATAAGTATGCAATTTTTATTAATCACTAAATGCAACAAATTAGTTTAGGGAGTTGCTACCATCAAGCAGTTATGATCTGTGCCTGATGTAACAACTTATACAGCTAAGTATCAAGTCTTAAGATCTATTATAATAAGGCATTTTTTTTAAGATAAAACACTCTCTTTTATATGAAACTATTTATCTCTCTTAACAAATATATATATGACAAAAATTTACATGAGGACCTCTCTTCTCTTTTAACATTAAAATCTGAGATAAATATATTGCTTTTTTGTATTTATTAATTAAAAGTGCAGTTTCATACTACAATATTTTAGATAACTACTTTCACAATGTTGTGATCCAGTGTGATGTGCAATAGATTGTTTTGCACTTATCATTGTAAAAGTAGCATAAACGCAGTCCTTAATAGTATCTAAAACCAGCCTAAGAATTGACGCTTAGTGTTAAGTGACGTTCGTCAAATTTAGCCACATTATCGCAATAAATAACTTTTTGTATCAAGTTTGTAAAAATCATAAAGATATGATATAAAAATTAGTAAACTTCCAATAAAAGAATATTATAAGAAAAAAAAGGTAGTAAGTTTGTGTCAAATTGTTAGCTGGGTTCAGTGAAATTAATACAATGTAAATTAGTCCAAATACAATACTGTTGAAAACTGTTTTCTTGGATTAGGCTATTAAAAAAATAAGATCGTTTATTTTTAACTACGTCAATTAAATCAACACCAAAACGAAAACCGCGTAAAATCTGCTATTTCACATAATATTACTGGTATAACGCAGCTTTTTCATTATCATACTTTTGGTAGCTCCTCATTTCAACAATCAACGAGTATGTAATAAAAGTAAATATTTACAAATGAAACTTGCATTATAGAACTAAACAAACGTTATTTACGCAGCAGGCAAAGGTAATATTCACCATTTTGAGATCATAATCAATGTAGTAAGAAACCATCACACACCAAGTGTAATTCTATTGCCTAACATATTTGATGGTTTTGTGCTTGTCTTGTATGAAACAAGTTATTAGTACTAAAGGAATGTTAATAATTATATTAATTAGGCTTCTACAACAGGTATTATGTATCCTACCCAATCAGTTAGTCACCATTCTCGGTAAAGGGAAATTATAAGGGCTTGCAGTTGTATTATACAACGAAGCAACTTGTAAAAAAAAAAATTCTTGGTGCTGAAAATTATCGCCATGCTTATGCTTTTACTTGTTTTGTTTGGATTTTTGTTATACTTTATATTTAAAAAGCGTGAATTTGTAATTGTTTGGCTTTTTAAATACTGTCTTGGAACAGCAAATGACTTATATAATATATGGTTGTGTCTTTTACTGTGACTTAAACCAAGTCAAAGGTTTGATTAACGATTCATGCACGATAAATAGCTACTGCAACGATATCTAATAATATTATTCAGAAGTATGGTCACATTATTAAGTACATCAACATTAGACTAAGAAATTTTACACACTTTAAAAATAGTTATTTTTATTTGAGATTTAATATTTTCATTCCTAGTATTTTACTTAGAAGTATGTAGCATTTTTATCGAAGCCACTTTTAGATTGACGCACTGCAGACTGTAACTAAGTGGTACTAGACCAATTACGCTATAAGTCAGCACATTTCGACTTTTACAATTACAATTGACTCTGTTATGAAATACCAAAACTAAAGAATCATTTTTTTTTCTAAATTAACTCTTCACTAACGAGAGCGGAACAAGCGAAAGTTTCACTAAAGTTTAACAACTACAAGAAAGCGTAGATACTACGTTAAGATATGATTTGAAATCACTCATTCATTCAAGTCTGAATTTCGAACGAACGTTGTATTCGAGCTATTTGTATAATTTCACTAAGGTATCTGCATCGGGGCAGAAACAAAATTTAGACACGCGGATCTAGCGGAGCGGTGGCTGCAGCGGCTGCTAGTTGATCGACGCTACGGCCCTTCTGTAGCTGCAGACTCAGGTCGGGCGGGTCGAGCGTGAGATGGTGCGACGAGGTGCGCTTGTGGCGACCCTGGGGTGGCTTCATGTCACGTGACCCCGTGCGCCGATGCCGTAGTACGCCGCCGCCCTCGATCAAGCGCTTACTTTCCTCATCGCCGCACTTGGTTAACGGCAGCACCGTCAGGTCGAGACTCTCCATACTCTTGAGAGCGAGATGCTTAAGCTGCTCGAGACTGAGATCGCGGGAGTCGGACCTCGAGTGCGTCTTGAAGTCGCGTGAGCCGCTGCGCGAATGCGCGGGGAAGTCGCGCGACGCCGAGCGCGGAAAGTCGCGGCGCGAGTCACGGCCGCGCGGCCCTTCCTCGAGCGAGTGTTGCCGCGCCCGTGGCTCCAGTTGGATCGTCTTCGAGTCATTGCGCAGGTGGCGCGACGCGACCAGAACGCGTGAGTTCTTGCCGGGGACACGCGTCTGCGATTCCTGCGAGTACTGCGAGTCGGTGCGCTGCAATCTGCGCGCGGGCTCGTGTGCGGCATCGTACGCTGCGCCTCCGACCGCTTCCAGTGGCGTGCTCGTCACCGAGCTGAAGTCGGACATCACGCCCGAACGGAATCCGCTCGCATTGTCTGCCGATGGCAGTTCCTCGAATACTAAGAGAAAAACAAAATAATAGAATACAACCCGGAACAGAAGAACAAAAGTCCTCGGAAAACACATTGTTACTTGTGCAGGAACTGGTAAGAACGTACGTCTTTAAACGTGCACTTTTTTAATATTTCTTACATTCACACAAATTAGCCTAGCCCAAAGTGAGCACTATAAGGCTTGTTTTATGGATACTAGGGTAACGAATAGACATACATATATGATACATTGATATTAAACTCGCTATCGTTGCACCAAACGGTCAACTTTTAATAAAAAAACTCCTGAATTTCAAAGCGCAAATTACACGATATTTTGTTGGCTGTCTTTTTTTATTTTATTTCGTAACTGCTGGACATACCCATATACTTCTAAATATCCAAGAGAAAAGTTCTATAAAAATGATGTTTTTATAATGAAACCACCAGAACCAAATGTGCTGCCCAGACAGTAACTGAGAACATACATCCTAAACTATAGAAGGAAATAAATACGATAAAGTAGCTTTCATAGAATTTCATGTCTCTAGCTGTAATTAAAGGAATTATGTCGTTTATTTATAGGTGTAGTATAACACCTACGAGGAAAAAAAAGACCACTATGTATTAATCGAGGGTAAGTGCGATTTCCTCTCTCCTGTGATGTCGGGTGTTTTTTTCAACAGCAATCGGAAATCTGTTTCTTTCTCCCTTCGATAAGCAAAATACTTATAAATAGTAATATATAATAGCAAAATGTTTATTCATAACTATTTAATAGATGTTGCTATTTATACTCACATTTATCGAGACTAATGATCGATCCCGCTATGTCCTTGTGAGGATCGAGGGGCGCGGCAGTTTCGAGATTCCTACGTCGCCGCACCAACCACCAGTCGGCTAAGAAAATGCCGAGAGCCACAATTTTTATACCTCCACAGAGGCCTACGTATCTGAAAGAGAATAATACGCATTACTAATAATCCCCATGTTTCCCTGCTTAATATATGAAATATATAAAGTCACTGCAAAATTAACGTATAAGTATTCCCAATTCCACCGTTGACTGTTAAAAATGATAATGAACATAAACTGCTGTTAACATAATATTGAAGATATCTTGGGCATTGTTTAGTAAACAAAAATCTTGTTAAGATCATATTGCGTTGTAAAGTATAAAAATATATATCTGTTAAGCGGATATAACTACCTATATCTAAATTGTTCTATATCATATAGTAAACATCTTCCGCCCTTTTCTCCGCTGCAAGACTGCTTCCACAGCAGGCAGGTGGAGTCGATCAGGTTGCCGAATACAATGGGTGCGGGTATGTATCCGAACAATCGGAAAATTACGAATTGCATGCCGAGAGCGAATGAACGCTCTTCTTCGCTTACAGATCTGAAAAATAGTAAAATGTCATTTAACAGCTGTTTCTCTTTTAAAAACGCTAAGATTCGAAAACTTTGGACATTTAAAAGAGTTGAATATGTTGTGAAATTATCACTTCAGACCTCTGTCGAGTACAACCCTATCATACCGAAAAGCACAAGAAACTTTTCTTTTACAAAGTATTTAAATTACGAAAATATCGTCATATATGAGCTTTACTCAGATTATAGACCTACGAAATTAATTCAGACAGTTGCTGTAAAACAGTGGTTCAGCAAGATGATATAAAAAAATAAAATCTTGCACAAAGCACTCTTATACAAATAAAAGACAAGGTTGGATGATAAAGAATGGAGTGGGAACTTACCTAAGGACGATCATGAGCAGCGGCATCTGCGTGACGGCCACGACGAAGGTCATGAAGAAGAGAAGCACGAGGAAGGGGAATATAGTAGTGCAGGGCGGGTTGCAGGCACCGGCAGTGGCCACGGGCACTACAGTCACCTCGCCGCCGAACGAACGGCCGCCCGCCAGCGCCGCCGCGGACGCTCCGCCCACTACCGCCGCGCTACTCCCCATCCCCACGCCCTCTCCCACCGTCTCGTGTACGCCTGCGCAACATGCTCCGTTAATTCGTCACACTTAACTGAATCACTTTTTTTATGTATCTCAATATATAGTTAACAGCAATAAATCTTGTTTTAAGCTTTAAGTCCAATACACGTTGATTAATAGCGATTGAGAAAATATGAGTTTGTAGCTTGATGTCCTGTTTTTGCATAACTTTGTCTCTCGAGGGAAGTGCAAGTCATGAACAATCGGGCGTGTGCCCTGACTCGATCACAAAATCGTCGATAAATCGGGTGTGACCAGAATAATCTAAAAAGTTTGCAATTATTTTAATAAAAAAATCGCATAGATTTAGTTAAGTTGATGTCTCTATTAGGATTTTAGTCATTTTGCAACATGTGTAGAGTTTACATTTTAAGTATACAAAATGTAGCTTAACGATTTTAGTAACGAAAGGAACGACTGAAACAAGGAGAAGGATTTAATTTACAATGATATCCACTAATCATAACAATTCCCCTTAACCTATCGAACCCTTGTTTTTGAACTACACAGGATTCGTTCACATTGGAAATGAGGAGCTTGGACTATGGGTATCAAAAAACGAACAGAATACATAAATAAGTATGCTTATCACATCTGGCGCTGAAGGTCAAGAATTGTTATGTTCATTTTTAATGTGGCGCGATATGGGCACACAATAGTTATTTGCTAGATGTCCGTTTTGAATCTAAACGCACCAAGGCTTATTCATGACATTTTTAAACTATACATAGAACTATACAATCTTAAGTTTAGGCCCTGATTAATTTTAAAATGGAACAGAATTTATTGAAATTACACATTAACCCTTAATAATTTAAACTTTATCTGAGTTGTGAAACGGGCCCTTGATATAAATATAATTTTAAATATATTGAAACTGTTAATTCAAAATATTGAAATTGTTAATTATAGTGTTGTCTTATTAAAAGCTGTAAAAACTGTAGCTTGTGAGTTTTAACTGCATTTTTGCTTTGTCTTGAATGTACTTGCTAGCTGTCATGTATGAATAAATGTCGCACGTTTAAGAAGAGAATGAAGGGTGTGACGTTAGGTGACAGGTCGTTTTCGTATAACTCAAAAGTGCTAGGGTGAACACTTGTGACAAGAAGGGTGAAGAGCTCTAAAAATCATTAAAGAAGAATTATTAGAGGGAACTAAAAATCAGATGCAATAAAGCAACAGTTCTATGATGACAAAACTTATTGCTAATTGACTTCTGTTGAAATATTAAACCTTACTACAGGACTAATGAGATAAGATAAAAATTATGTGTCACGAATGAGTGTGTGTGTGTGTACTTACATGCGCAGTTGGTGAAGTTGTAGCGAGAAGAGAACGCGGCGCAGCCCGCGTGGCAGGGCGAAAAGTACGTGAGTCCGTTATTGCCACACACCGGCTCCATGTCAGTCTCCGTGCACAGGCAGTTGAAGTTGCACGCCGCCGTCAAATTCACTTTGAACGGCTCCAAGTTGCTAGAAAACCCAATCATGTTGTTATGTAATAGTGATATAATTAACTAACTAGAAGTAATAACAATAAAACGAGCCTTTGCAATAATCAGAGAATATATTAATATATATTAAAATTCCTTGAATTACCTATGATTAACTAAAACTTTGGCGAGATATAGATCCTAATAATTGTATAAGGGGGAGTAAAAATAGGAAATAAAAGAGAAATGTACCTATTATTAGTGTAGGGGATAGTGGTGCCCGCCATCTTGATGTTGTCGCACCCGAGGAAGAAGAGTAACGCGTAGCAAGAGAGGCAGATGGTATTGGAGATGAGCACAAACTGCACCGCGCCCTTGGGTCGTAGCTCCAGACGCTTCAGCAAGCATCCGCCCATGAAAATGCCGATGCATGCTCCGGGAATCGCTATGGACCCTAGAGGAACAGGAATTACATGATTAATAATATTAGAATCCTTTTTGCTGTTCAATATGGATTTTTTTTGTTACGAAACCAGATGCTATTTTTAAGTTTTTGTAAGAGAATTAAAGTCAAAAGTAATAAAATGGAAACTCGTTGTAGCGATATCTGTGTTACATTATTGCGGCCACCAAAACCAACCAAAGCCTTAGAAATCACTTTTAACAAAGCTAAAACAAAGCTTTGTTAAAAGTGATTTCTAAGGCTTTGGTTGGTTTTAAGCAAAATTCCTTAACTGAATTTCAACTTTAAAGTCCAACGCAGAATAAAAGTGCGTATATTATAGCCCGCACAATAAAAAACTTTTTGAACAAACTTGTTTTAATTATTTACTTATTTAGCATTTGTCCTGCAAAGGTAAAAGCGATTTGATTGGCTTATTTTATTTAGAACATTATTTACCGCGAGGTTAGACCATGACAACATACGTGTAATAATCAGGATGTTTGCTCTCTAATAAGTTAATAATGCAAATATATAGGCAAGTTCAATCTATTATTATAACACAAAAATATTAAACATACCTGTGAATACGCTGGCTTGACTTTTGCCGAGACTGAATTGTGTCTCCAGATACTTCGGCAGAAATACGACGAAGCCGGACACTATCATCAGTTCCATGCACGCACCAAGGCAAGTTACCACGTATACGGGATTTTTGAGCAGCCGCCACATCGACACTGGTATATCTGCAAAAATATATTCAGATACATCTATCGAGTTCCAGAAACAGTATATATCGTAAGATATTACCATAACGGTAGTTGCTTGATAAAAAAAAACCGTAATCACAACGTACGTATCAACGCACACATAAAACAAAAGTTACATTTAGTTGTGTTACATACAATCTTCATGCAGTTTTTTTTAATATGGCTACAGTAACACATTCTTTTACCTTTAATATCTTTCCCGTATCCGGTGTCCTTGATGTCACTTTGGGGCTTCGGTTTAGCGGAAGACGAGCCGCTGGCAGCTGCTGCTTTTTCCACTAGTCGTATTTTTTCTTTTTCTCGCACGAGCACCTTAGGGAACGAGAAGAACGGTATCGCGACCAAGATTAGAAGAAGTCCGCATAGTAAGAAACCGCCCCACCACATTCCCACCCAGCGATGATCACCAGGATCTGAAAAAACATTTTAATGGGTTATATATTACTGGATCAATAAAATCCAAATAGAAATAAATTATATACACAACTTAGCATATAAATGTAATTTAGTTCAAGGTAGGCGTGCTTTACATTAATTAACACTGTTTATTACTTGAGAACTATTCTGCTACATATAAATATAAATTCAAAGTGATCAAGGAAATTTCTAAAAAATATCATTAATTATTATCACTACCACTGTAGAAGGGATTAGTTATTAGAAAGGGATTAGCAAAAAACAAATGCATAATTTTATTGAAACTATGTAATTTATTATAACGAAATTTAGTATTTGATTTGTTTCAGAATAGCTCTGCAGGTCCCTGATGTAAACAGTATCTGTTTTAAAATACTTGTGATATGTTGTGGACTGTAATTATTGCATATCCGAGTAAGGATTTTTTTGCTTTGAACAATTATAAGCTTTATTATGCTTATTAAATAAAATGCTATCGAGACTTCGCAGGAGGAAAAGGAATCTCTATTTTAATTTTA
Organism: Calamotropha paludella; assembly: GCA_927399485.1. Classification (NCBI taxonomy): domain Eukaryota; kingdom Metazoa; phylum Arthropoda; class Insecta; order Lepidoptera; family Crambidae; genus Calamotropha; species Calamotropha paludella. The sequence continues at coordinate 12,718,452 of OV656804.1, read as the reverse complement.
TAGCCAAATTATTTTATTACCTATTGATATTATAGTGCCAGAGAAGGAATCCATGTGGAATGACAACAGATAAGCTCCGAGTAAAAATCCCAGCACAGGTCCAAATGCTGCCATGCTGTACATGCAACCTGAAAGGAATGATATACTTTGTAGTAGAAATATTAATATGAAAGCAGTTAGTTAAACTCACAAATGTAGACTTTCTCAAGCATAAGAAGGGGAGGTATTTTATAAAAGGGAAACAAGTTTTTAATAAGTTTCTTGGGTTTTTAACAATGATCGTTTTTTTAACCCCAAGTGAAATCTTTTGTGCATTCGACTCTCCGGCTGAGATATCTAGGTCTCTCTCCCTCTGACAAAGCACAAAGAGCGTATGCAGAGGTATACCCAACCACTAAACCCCTAGGATGCACTCTCTACTCCCACCGAGTCCAGTTGTGGGGACGTTGCGACATTCAGCACATGGGAATGAGGGAAAAATGATCGTTAAAGTTTTTTGAAAAAAAAAAAAAAAATAACCCATAATGATGAGTTCACATTCTTCACTCTTTTCAAATAAAAAAGGTACCACGAAGAAGTGTAGCAACTTTTGACTCATAAACCCTGATGATGAACGGTAGCAAAATAATACTACACATCATAAACGAGCGACTACATGTATATTTGTTCAGAGAAATTACACCAGGATAAAACGGATGTTTGAAAGGAAATAGTAACCCGTAAATAAATTTGTTATCGTTCGTAACATCATTGCTGGCTAAGTCTTATACTACCACCGACGTGTACGCCACGACGTGAAATCGACCGCCTGCCAAGAGAAAAACAAGAAATTGGCAAGAATCAGGTTGAAAGTGTTATAAATCTAGTTCATGCGATCCAAATTTATTTAATGTCTTATCATTATTGAATGACATTTAGAAAAACTTGAACTTTAACAAAAGCCAAGTATATTTCCGATAAAATTTGTGCCAATCAAAACAAATAACTTAATTTTAAAATTAAATTTTAATCATTAAAGTGCAAAAACAAAATGAAATAATTAAATTAATGAAGTGTTGGCTAATGAGACTGGTTCAATCAATTACAAATTGGATAATTTTTCCATATTAAACCCGTAAAAAATATATCATTGAGTATTGTCAACTATTATTAATAATATTTAATGAACGAACCAAAATTTTATGGAACTTTAATTCAGAATTTTCTGCGGTACGGTAGAGGTACAGGGCTGCATGCAGTAACTGTAACTGGCTTGCAGACACTGCGGTCCAAAAGTAGGTCACTCTCGCAAACCGAGCAATTCGCTGCAAATAAAACTGACTAATGGCTCGCCAAAGTTGGGACTCGCGTGACAGCGCTAACCGTAGATTCCATTAATTCTTAATTTGATTTGTCACTGCCCTTGAACTCTAACAAAACAAATTAATAGAATTCTTTTTATTTTTTTAAACGATGAATTATATTAATAAATAAAATAAATATTTCTTACATTCACACCAATTAGCCTAGTTCAAAGTAAGCACTGTAATGCTTGTGTTATGGATATAGGTTAACGGATAGACATACATATATGATACAAAGATATGTTCTATTCATAAACCAAACGGTATCAGATTTTTGTGTTCATTCGTTTGTATCATGAATAAGAAGTAAAGAAGATAATAACTATATAGGTATACGATAAAATGTTCACGCTGAACATTAATTCAAAAACTAATAGTGCAGTAGAATATTTCCACTAAGAAGATTGATAATTTTACTATTATATAAAGTTCTATAGACTAATAAACTCACATTAAAAATCAGTCGTAAGAAATGACGTATGAAGTAAGACCTCAGGATTTTTTTTGATAGAATTTTTAACAAAACTTTTCAATCTAAAGAGTAGGCCAATTTTGAATCATATTGTTGTCTTGATTTGTAACAACCGTTTAGTCTTAAGCGATCCTAGGAAAACTGCTAACGATCCTAGTTTCAAATTCTGGTAGGGCCATATGTTCCTGTAATGAACAAAAGCATTTATTTCTGATTTTGCTGATCAGCTTGTTTGTAATATAAATATAACAATGTATTATATCCGTTGAAAAATTATGTATTGCATCTGTTACTTAGTATTCATAGTGCAGGATCTGCCTACCGTGTCGTTTTGTGTCCGGTAGAGTAGAATAGCACAAACCCTTCCCACTTAAGTTTAGCATTTAGTTAAAAAATCTGTTATTTTGACATTAGAAATAGACAATTTAGTTATATTTGACGATCGTTTGGTACATCAGTAGCGATCCTGCCTTTCGCACCGACGAGTCTGGGTGATTGAATACTCTTCAACGAATAATATATATCGATGTATCATATTTGTATGTCTATCCGTTACCTTAATATCCATATTAAAAGACTTACAGAGCTTTCGGTTAAGCAAATTGGTGTAAATGTAAAAAGTATTATTATCACTATTTGAATAGGCTTGCCGAATAAGTAGTTCTTGTAAAAAATTTATAAACGATATTTAATTAATACTGTTATGACAAAATATAAGAAGCAAAGAATATTTTTTAGAAAAAAAAAAGAACCTTTGGACTCTAATCCACATTTTCTCACTATCTGGGCGAGTACGCTTTTATTTCAGCTACCGAGAACTTTGAGCAGAAATCGTTAAAACAAGTTACAAACACTTAAGATATAAACAGCAGTTTAATGCAAAAATAACAAAAATAAGAACTAATTCGGCACCAATAAAATTATTAGGTAGGTATATTTTTCAATATTTAATTGCTAGATTTTTATACCTAAACAAATTATAACTAGAAAAGAACCGAGAAATCAATTGAATCTTGTATTCAATTAAAAGTTTTATTTTATAAAGATGCCTGATTTTTTTTCAGATCATGCATGAAGTTAAATATACCTTAACTGAGAACTGAGAATTAAAACAAAACATCGCTAACTATAAAAGTTATTAGTAATCTCACTCTCACTTATCTACACTAATATTATAAAGAGAAAAGATTTGTATTTTTGTATGTTTGCAATGAATAAACTCAAAACCTACTAAGCCGACTTCAAAAATTCTTTCACCATTGAAAAGCTACATTCACGTAACATAGGCTATATTTAATGCTAGAAAAAATTTAAAGAATTTTATCCGCCTGTGCGAAGCCGGGACGGGCCGCTAGTTATAAAATAAAGTTAGTAGACAACAAATGTAATAATATGGAGGCTGAGCTCTATAAACAATTAACAAAGAAATAAATACATAAACTGCTTCCCTTTATAATAAGGCAGTAACACAAAATTATTTGAAATACTTTAGCTGTTAACAAGATGATGAAAATAATCTATTTTATTTCGAGATATTGTTATTGCGCAAAGGCGTCAAATATGTTATATAAAAATATATTAAAGTATCATAATTAACAAAGACCAACGTTCTTGACATTTAAAAAGTTTCGTGACGAGACGAGATCGGATCCGCCTCTCACAAGTATTCTTAACCAGCTATAGCACCTGTAGGGGTTGTGAGAGCCCACTTGAACACTCATTGAAGGTATTCGCCGAAATCACTACAAGTAAAGCAGATCAAAAACACCTTCAAAATATATCGAAGACAAAATCTGATTATTTCTCGGCTTAATTTAATTTCACACCCTAAATTAATACATAACATTTTTTCAGACCCTAAAGTAGGCCACATAAAACGATATTTGTATAATCTCAAAAGCTACATTTATAAACTTAGCAGGGGAGCAACATTAATTCCAGTACTGTCATATTTAACATCGAAGTTCATATTCATAGGCATTTGTGCATTTTGTCCTTTACATTCTAGGAAAAGGACAAAAATGGAAGATCTAATTTGTCTTTATGCTTAATAACTTAAGCATAAAAATGTGTAATTAAACAACATTTTCAAAATTCAATATTTAACAGAATTTTGTGTCATCAGAAAAATACTGAGTAGCGTATCAAACTGAGTCATTTTACCGACTAAGACGGAGACCAAAAGAAGTATATATTTACTTAGCCATAAACAAATGTATGTAAGCATTATTTATCTGTTTTGATTCCACGACACGCTATCGTGGAATTAGCGTCGGATATTCTTATAATCTTCTTAAAGTGCTTTCGACTGAAGGCCTATGCGGTGAAGCTGATGATAATTATAAATGTGAGATTTTTTTATAAATCATCATCAATACCTATAAATGTGTTACGCAAAAATGATTTGCCCTATCTCTTCTTTATATAATTATATCCAATATATTGGATTTATTTTCAATATACATTTCAATGTGACAATTTACTTCTGAAAAAAACAATCCTCATAGCCAGCTTTAATCTATTTTTAACTTCAAAAAGTAATATATTTTACTTATAAATAGTAGTCTTAATATAAATTTCTATTTTCGATTTTAGGAATTAAGTCGTCCATTTCTCTTTTAGGTATACAATGAGTCTGATGCATCATACATAAAAAAACTGTTTAATAATTGATGTTTCTAGCTTTGGTCGACATTGATGTAGGGATCAGCCCACATAACATACCGTTTCCGAAGTTTCTTTTCTTAATGATTTAAGTTTTTGAAGCCCCCATAAATGGAATAAAAAATAAAAGCTAAAAATAATCGATTTACTTGATTTTTACACTGTCGATTCTAGTGGTCAACACTTATGTAACTTACTCGTAGGCAATGTAAATAAATAATATTCTGAAGTAGGACATCTGGGCAAAACGTCGCGCCCGTTAAGTAATTACAACCTAAATTGAATTAAAAAGTGTTCTGACGTCATAAATAAGTTTAGTCGGCGTAGGATCAATGTTAATTCTATACCACAATTCAGAACTTTTCCACCATATTTTTAAGTTACAGTTTAACACAAAATTCAATATCAATTACGAAAATTTGACAGGTTGTTGTAAGTTGCTGTTGTCCGTATATGACAAATAATATAGCAAAATATTATTTTAATTAGTTTAATATACATAGGTAGAGATTAATTTAAGTAAACTGTACTATTGATTATTTTTTACTTTTACACTAATCGCTTAAAATGACATTATTGAAAAATACAAGAAGAGAATGTTTACAATCAAAAACCCCATTAAATGTTCCTTGAGAACAAGGAACACTTATATTAAATTCTTATTGAAGATCACAAGTTTAAAAAAAAAAGTCAAATGTGAGCTAGGAATCGATAAAATAGCGTGAATAGAAAATTATACTATTTGTCGTGATGGTTTGGAAGACTGGGTCAAGGTAACGCGGACGGCGGAGTAGAACTGACGATTCGGTGCACACCCAAACAAGGTGCTTTATACAGCTTTACAATTATGCTTTGTCGTGCAAAGTTGCATCTTATGCAGAGTTCGATGGTGCAGTGGAAATAGCCACTGATCTCGGCCATCATATTGTGGATTTTAAACAACTTTCGCAGAGTTCTGTTCCTATATAATGTATTCAAATACATAATTAATTTCATCTTTTAGCACCACGAATCATTGGTGCACTGCGTTTTTGAATATTAAATAAATCAATTATCACTACTACCACTAAAATAACAATCGATTTCAATAATTTACGGAAAAAACCTGTAAGACGAATTAACAATAGCAGTAGAGAAAAAAAAAGGTTTAAGAAAATTACATAGGTAAGGGTTTATGGTAACGGTGAGAAGTAATGTTTTGTCGTACATTAAAAATGCCATAATCATTATCTTTTTAGTATGATATATCAACATTATGCCGAGAATAGGTTCACGTGGAAAACGAACTGTTTGGAAAAGCTTTTTTAAGGAGCATATCTTATTTTATTACCATTTATAAAAGCGTGACGCTCCCTCCGCATAGCTAGAAATGTTTAAATCAATTGTGTCTATCGCAGACACTTGCAATACACACACTACAACGATTAGTACTGGAACGAAACGTGAATATTCCATTTTAACATTTTTGTAATATGGTTTACAAATGTCTAGTGTTGCGGTGATTAATATTAGCTGACCAATGTCGATAATATTGAAGCAATAAAAATTGACATTTTATGGCCGATACGATATTACCGACATTCCCAAACTTCTTATTGATCGCGATGTATAATACAATACAAAAAGCAAAAATACACAAACTAATGTTTTGTTGCTAATAACAATTGGTTTCTTCGTGATGATATTTAAAACATATCTTCATATGTTCTGATAACTTTAATTATTCTTCCTTTAACCATAGTATTGATTTATGAACATAATAGTGTTAGGTATTTTTGTACCCATGGTTAGCCCTATAGTAAAACGAGGTGTGTTTATTGTTACAATGGTAAGATTAAAATAATACATAAACAATTATTAATTTTGCATAATCGAAGCGTCTATTATTCACCACTGTCTATGTGTCTTTTTACTATTAATTCGTATGAAATGAGTTTATCTGTGTAACAGGTATTTGTTACTGCCTCGTTCGCTCAACATGAACGATTGGCATTTATATGTATCGCGTCTAATCTAAACAACGGTGTCTTAATTATTAACTTACTAAACTTAATAAACAAAAGCTTTTGCAAACAAACAAATATAGGTTTTCAAAAAGGGATCACTTGTTAGAACCTTGCGCCATGTATAAATTTCATGTAAATGTCAAGAAGCATTTGGTTACATAATGAGAAAATGTATTGTATTGACACACGAACTTGACCCGTACTTGAATAAACTTTTAAAAAATACGATCAGATGATTCCCTTTCTTCCGCTATCTACGCCTCCGTAACATTGGTTTTAACAGCAAAAAATTGGTAATGCTTGGTAAAAGCTCTTTTTTATAGCAACTTTTTAAACAATGTTTTAAATAACTTTAATAAAACATAGTGCTTTTATAGATTTCTTTTCTATATGTATCTCAACAAAAAAATCTGGAAAATATCAACGTTTTAATTTTGAATGTTCTAGAACATTTGATTGTAATAAACGTGACCAAGTGGCCAAAAATAATGTTAGTTATATTACTGGCATGTGCGCACAGTCAGATTAGAAATATGTAACTTTTGTAAAGATACTCTAGCTTTGTGTACCTTCTAGAATAGAAAGAGTCGCAAACTGTCAAAAGAGTACAGGTACATATTTCACATAAATACCTTTTTTTTTTTAATATAGTTATAATATAAACAACTATATGACAATATCTGTAGGAGACTATTTGTTAAATTATTATAAAGAAAGAAAAATACTAGAAAATATCGACTCGGCTCACAAGTGAAATCTCTGGCGGGAAATTCTAGTATTTTTTCATTATAATAATTTATCTTATAAGATAGCATTGAAAAAATGCTTAAAATATATAAAAATTATGAGATTTTTTGTTCTTTAGGCAAAAAAAAGCAATCTCATTTACTTTTTGACATAGCAATAGCTCAATATTTAAGCACGTAGAAGACTGAGTCGTTGATATATTGAGTCATCGTGTACAATAACATTATTTTTTGAAGGTTGAAGGACCGCGTCCATCCTAAGTACCGACTCATAATGAGAAATATTTATAATTTAAGTTTTACATTGATTTTTGATAAAATTAAATATGTTTTGTACCATTCAATTTTGCAAGTATCATGAACGCTTTAATTAACAAAAATTTGAATTGTACTCACTGGTAAATAACACGCACGTTGTAACACGTGCGAGTTCAACAACCTTTAACAAATTCATTAAAAAAATGGATAGATCCTGCAGTTTTATAGCCACTTCGGGTGCGGTGTGCCCGAATCTAGTGATGCGTTAGTAGATAAGTACGCAAAACCAACCTTACTGAATATGATAATTATAATGACTAACGCGACGACTTATATCGATATTAAAATACCCCCCGCGGAGTGGTACAATGAACGGCATTATCTTACGAGGTAATATTCTTAATAGTATATTTAATGTCAAGTAGGTACTCCCGAAATTTTATCTGGTGAACCACCGTTTTTAATTAATATGAGTAAGGACAACCATAGAATCCCAAATTATTTCAAACTTTTAGGTTGCATTGGTTAAGAATATTTGACATTTTGAGCAAGATGTGCTGGCGACTGTGAAGTAACGTAAAGTTTAAATAGCTTTGTGAAGCATGTGTAGCCAAAAAGTTCTGCTCTGCATAGTATATTAAGAGTAAAGCGCAGCAAGACAATAATACATCAAACAGTAAATCGCTTATTGTGTACACCCCCATATTCAAAAACGGGGCTTAGGCATCTACTTTAACGCTTTTAGATAGATTTCTAATAATAACACTCGTAAATCTGCATAAGGTAGAAATAATCTCACGGGGCAGTGTAGTTTTATTTATTCGACCCAATTTTAACTGAGAATTGAAAATAAAAAGCTAATAAGGTTCAATGACTTGTGGTTTCGCATTTATTAAACCTTAATGAGAGACATTGCGCGGTTAAAGGCGACGCAGCAGTCAATAAAGACATAGAATATATGTTCACCCCAAAGGTCGGCGGAGGACAAACAACGGACATTAATGTTGGGATACGAGACATTAATAAGAAGCTGGACTTACCTATATACATGCTAGATGATTCGGGGCGAACGTGATCGTCAACATACGTTGTCCCAAGAGTTAAAAGAGGTGATCCGCCGCAGCCGAGTAGAAGTTGCGCCACGATGAACACCATTACTGGCATGAACGTGCTTGGGGAACTCTGAATAAAATTATAATAATTCAAATGAATATAAGTAGAGGAATTTTGCAAGGTTGACCACTGAAGGCGTACAAGAAGTTATGTCGCATTTCTCTGTGCTTCAAAAAGCAAATGGACCTGTTTAGTACTCATTTGTTTTCTGACTAAATTGCTAGGCATATTATGTACAGTCACGAGCAGTCAAATATATACACAGTAGAACATTAGCACAATTGTTTATTTGCTCGGACTTTACGGCTGTTTCTTGGTTTTCGGTCAAATCAGTGTGACATGGTTTTACGATGTATGCAAACATATTGCTCATGACTACATGAATTCTTAACTGAGCGGCTGAATATTCAGGCTAAGCAGTGGGACAACTATTTATATGCTGGTGTAATAATTTTTTTTTATTATTATTATTACAATTGTTATTATTATTATGTATGCACAACACTTACTTTTATACAATTGTCGGGTCTTAGGTTGCTCGGTGGTAGGCCTTGAGATAAACGGCCTAGACCACCCATGTCTTGCTCCAAAGCTCTAGGCAGACGACAAATGTTATCATCGGTTTTATTGTTCATCAATGTTTCACTGTTCACTTCCGCTATGAAATGTGGAAGTACAAATACTAGTGATCCAATGCCCATAATAACAGCACCTAAAATGTCAAGATTGTCTTAAGTAGAAATTTTTAAGTGGTAATATGTTTCGTGTATTTGTGCAGGCTTTCATAAAATTATTAATATAATCCTCGTATTACGTTATTTATTTCTATCTGTTAAATTTTCTTGTTGGGATTCATAAGATAGGGACGTACCGACTGCGATCCACACTGGAATGTGTCTTCTACTGCCAAGATATGAGACGAAGATTACGGTAATAACATTTCCGATTTCGTAGCTACTTGCAATCAGTCCCGAGAGGCTCGAAGGGATCTCAAATCGTTTCTCGATTGTTGTGATCACAGAATTGATGTAACCCGAACTCAATGCCTGTTGTAGCGTTACCAGGAACGAAAGAAAAAATACAAATACCTGAAAAGAGTACGAAAATATAAATATACAGTTGTAAGAGTGGGTTACAAGAATCGTGGAAGACGTTTACATACTTTAATACTAGAAAAGCTCTGGATAAAAAGCGGTCTCCACGATAAGATACCGCAATCTCGTGCGTCATGAGGAATGTCTAATATTTCTGGAAACAATTGCCGGGGTTTTTCTTTCTCTCTTTCGCGATCTCTGAAATTCGAAAAAAGTATAATAACAAATTACAATGTCGACCTTTCAATCAAATCTTGTCGCCGGCAATTATTATGGTCATTGTGTCGGAAAGAAAGAATTACCTGTCGCAAATGCCAGCGGAGGGGTTTCGGCTGTGGCATTTTCCGGGTTCCCTGGGTGGGTGTGAGGGGGGAGGAGGAGTACTTGGTCCAGCTGCGTCGTCTCCTCCGCTCTCTGCACAACCCGATTCTGCATACAGCCCCGTCATTGCATACATCGACTCTTGTCTCCTGTCAAACAACGGATAGGTTGATATTAATTAAAGTCTAAAGAAGTGAAGTCTAGCTAGAAGCAAATAGGATTTTTTTAATCAGATAGTGTACACCCTATTCTCCTTTTCAAATAATTAAATGTTAAATTTAAATCAGGGACAAATTCTTGATAAACGTGACGGTTTACTAAATCTACAATTATGTTGCAGTATACGATTTATTGTAAATTATTGTGAATGAGTTAATTTTTTTTTTAATTCAATAACATATTTGATTATTGATTTATTAAAGAAACTAGCTGATACGGCCACGCGTTGCTGTGTTATGAATTAAAAAAAAACTATCCTATCTCTTCAGTTGGACCAAATTACACATAAATACCAACTTTCATCAATATCGGTTGAGTTGGTGAAGAGTTCACTGGGAACATACATTGTGACACTGGATTTTTATATATTAAGATGAAGCTCGCTCTCTTTTTTTTTATGCTAAATGCACTTTCCGGACACGGGGGAGGTGGTGAATCCTCCATGGATACATCGGGCCGGCCCGAGAGTTATGTCAGACTCGTACTGACTAAACACCACCTGGGATTGGCTTGCACCCGGAGAAGGTCATAAGCCGTCGTCTGAGGCGACCACCCCTCTAAAGAGGGATGGCGCAAAGCTCGCTCTCGGACCTCCCGCCTTTTTATGCCCTACCGCCGCGACCCGTGTCGAGCGCGGCAACCGTTACACAAAAATAATCCTTATAGCATGATTCAGTATTTACGTGCGACGGCGCGATGGCTTATTTCATGTATAAGTTTGGTGTTTCTATACCGATTTCTATGATTATTTTTTTATTGAATAGGTATTATATTGAGAGTATTATAAACGTAAGAGTAAACAAATATAATCAGAATGCTCCGAACTGCTAAGCTATCAGGAGTTACACGTGTTATTGTGAGTCAACCATAAAAGATAGACATATGCTGTTGCGGGATATTTTTTAGACAATTTTATGTTGAATATTTCCGTCATACATGATTTCTATGTAACTTTAACTATTAAGGCTGAACACGCGACGGAAGCTTAAATAGTGGAGTAACTTCTCCCGTTTTCCCAAAATTTCCCTTCACTATTCTGCTCCTAATGATTGTAGCGTGATGAAAAGTATACTACAACCTGCCCAGGAGTATGAAGAATAATTGTACCAAGTTTCGTTAAAATCCGCCGAGTAGTTTTTGTTTCTATAAGGAACATACAGACAGACAAAAATTTTACTGATTGCATTTTTGGCATCAGTATCGATCACTAATCACCCCCTGATAGATATTTTGAAAATATATTTCATGTACAGAATTGACCTCTCTACTAGTGCAGTCATTGAAGCGAAAAATAGGGTCTTACCTCCGAATTTTTTTACTGTGAACCGATTTGCATCGAATTTTGGAATTATGCTCGTCTTACCCTTAACTTCAAAAGTGAAAATGATCTGAGCTCCGCCTATTACTTTTAAGGGGTCTAAACAACCCCTTAATGGAAAAATTGACATTGATCCATTTTCTCGCTAGAAAACATGTCTAATAGTAAGTGGTGAAATTGTAAAGTATTTTCTAACATAATTACCTCATATTAAAATTACTTTCAACCCCTTGAAACTCTTACAACCCTTGCAAACAACCCCTAAATTGAAAAAATTACAAAAAATACTTTGGTATGATATAAAAAGATGTAAGTATAGAGTAAGTAATATTTAATATTCTCTATAATAATTATCAAATTTTTAACCCCCTTTCAACCCTTTAAAACTACCCCTTGATAAAAAATTGTTAATTTTTTTTTATAAAATGAAAACGATTTAAATATTATTCCACACTCTCAAAAATGATTATCATATTCTTAAGCTTTTTTACCCTTAAAACTACCCCTAAATTAAAACAGTAAATATATATGACTACATATTTAAAAATAATTTAATTTAGAGTAAAAAATTGCCATTTATTGAATAAAATATTTACAAATTATATAAAATTATACTATTATTATTAAAATATAATATTATTATTCATGACTCAATGTCGCGACAATAGTTGTGGGTCTCTATTATACTGCGTACTTTCACATTGCTCCAAATATTCACACTCCGAAATTTTCAGTTACTAAGAAGAAAAAAATATGATAAGTTTTTGGACCATAACTCCTACAATGTTCATGCTATAACAATTTATAAAAAACCATTGTAAAGGTAATTAAGAGAGCTACAACATCCTTCATTGCAATATATAGTAAAAAACCTTTTTCTAAAATGGTGAAGGGTTAAAGGGCTTAAGAGAGGCTGTGATTGCGCTGCCACGCGCTCTTTAAACAATCATATCTCCGTCAATTTTTGTTTGACAGAAAAAACAAAAAAACCAAATTGTTTGTCAGAAAAATACCTAAATTTTTAATTTTTACACTTTTATACGTATCTGTCGTCATTTTTAAGATATTATGAAAAAAAGTGGGTTTTCTAAAAATTAGAAATTTTGTTTTTTGTTTTAATCGTGACCTTTTTGAAAAATATGTATCCTGAAGCAGCCAAACTGATTCCTACTATCTATCAAACTCCTTATAATAAAGTTAATTCTAGGCGGAATACGATTAATTTTAATTTTGGTGGAAATGGCACTTATGAAACCCATTGATTTAAAAGAAAAAACATTAGATGCTCCCCTTATTTGCAATACAGCTCACTTATTTTACGTGCAAAAGACTTTTAATAGTGCTCATTTTAAAGCTTATTTCAAGCACTACAAAACCCTTTTGTATTAGAATGCGTAAAATGCATCTGCTCGCCGCTAGATGGCATTGACCACATCGATTAAATTTCAGACAAAATAAAAAACGGCTTCATTCTTTAATATCTAGCTTAATATTGCATTTAGAATACTTTATAAAAAACCAAATTGTTCATTGTTTTACCTGCTACAACTTTGTTCTTTCTAAAATTTTCATTAAAATGTATATTTTTGGAGATATTTCCAAAAAAACGATGAAAAACGTGAAAAAATTGCGAATTTTCAATTGCCAATAACTCGAAAACTATTAGATTTTTTGAAAAACTTTATAGATGATTTTTTGCTTAAAATTAGGAATTCTATCGATATCCGAGGTTATTTTGCAAGAAAAAAAAAACACCCCCGAGAAGGGGTGGCAACCACCCCCGGGGTGGTTGCGGAGTTCAAATCATTTTCACTTTTGAAGTTAAGGGTAAGATGAACCTAATTCCAAAATTGTATGCAATTCGGTTCACAGTAAAAAAATTCGGAGCAATAATGCTTCAATGACTGCACTATACAGATTTATTATAAGTATAGATGTGTCCCAAGAAATTCCTTTATTGTTCAGTATTATGCTGATAAACAAATGAAGCACGTTACTTGAGTATTTAGCGTGTTACACACACGATTTTATAACGACAAAAAGATTACTCATTCTGCAGTAACATTTTCAGAAACTTACCACGGAACATTTTTTGCGACGATTTTCATTTTCGTTCACTACAATGGTGTAGGGTAATTTAATACCTAATAACACTAAGTGTGATGAGGGGAAAGTGCAAAGGAAATCGTGGGAAACAATGCGCTTTGTAAACACAAGTAAAACATCTTGCAAACGCGTATCCACGTATCTCAACCGATAAAACGATAAGTGATGCGCTTTAAAAATATGTTATTTATTACGTTTAAACAGATAACCGCTTTTGACAATACCTTGGTAACATTTGACGAATTTCTGGAGATTTATCCGTAAGCGACATCTTTTCCGCGGTATTTTATTTTCAAACATCAAGTTATATTCATGATTCCAGCACACCAAAGATGTTTTCACTATCCTTTTGTAAAGTCTATACTGAATAATACCACGCAAGTTAGAAATGAGTAACCTGCGATAGGTGCAAAGTGGGCTATGTGTCGCAAACCCCACTATCAAAGTTATTATCTTATTTCAGATACTTGACGAAACTTATCAGCGCTGCTAGTATGCCGTAGTCGTAGTATAAGATTTCATGTGTAGGCGACTCCTTCATTGAGTCAATAGGCCAATATCTTTGTAGAAGTGCTATAAGTGACAAATAAAGCAGCTTAAATGGGCAGGAGCACATTCTCAAACGATATGAAAATTATTTTCAAGTGTTAATGTTTTCGTAATCAGCCTGTTAATATTCCCACATGGACTGCTGCCTTTCTCTATTTATTAATATTTTACCGATCACAATAGAACATTGGTACAATAGGCGGACTTAATGCTAAAAGCATTCTCTACCTGTCAACCTTTGGGGGGAAAAGGAATTCACGAATGCCGTAAACTATATAAAAATAATAAACTACATAAACTTATTAGTGCAAATATAAGACAATCAAAAATAAACCTACATCAATAATAAAAAAATATATATCGACACATAGTAAGGAAGTGACGAACGATGATTAACGCCTTGATAAGCTTTATAGGAGACTAGCGGCCCGTCCCGGCTTAGCACGGGTGGGCAAAATTCTTTAAATTTTTTCTAGCATTCAATATAGCCTATGACACTCAGCAATAATGTGCCTTTCTATTGGTGAAAGAATTTTTAAAATCGGTTCAGTAGATCCCGAGATTACCCCTTACAATTTAACAAAACACACAAACTTTACTTCTTTATAATATTAGTATAGAAGTATAGATAAGCTCAAACTTACCTTTTGAAGGCGAATTTATTAGGAGATTTTTGGATTCGGAAATCAAATAGCATGAAGAGTAAAGGAGCCAGAATGAAATAGGGGAATATAAAGAGCTAATGAATTGGTAGATTAAATTTGCCGGCATGAACGTTACAGAGATATTGAAATATATATTTCAAGTATTCAGGAGAGTACTTGAAATGGAAAGTGCACAGCAGTCGCAGCTGCCTGTGCTGAACCAATTAAGCTAGGATGGATTATAAGAGACATGGTCAAATTAACGCAGGAAAAATACAAAACGAATACAGTTGTTCACTACTAGGTCCAACTTATTTAAAATCATGATAACAAACATCAGCATAATTGATGAGTGGAAATATCAGGCAGGAGGTTTCTGTAACGATTTCAGAAACGCAATGATGCGATAAATCGATGATTAACCCTATAGATGAAAACAAAAGGCCGTAGGGAGAAAAAGACACCAGATGCCAATTATTTATAAACACAGTTCTAAACATCCTAATTATAAAGATAAAAAAATTCCACTAGTTACCATCAGCTAATAACCTTCAGCGCGTATCTCTCCTTTATCACTAAAAACAGCAAATTGTAACAAATGTCAAGTATATTATTATGTGTAGTTTTTCTAAGTAAACCGTTTTTTTATATTATTATGTATCGTCGTCATCGGTCGCTGTTAACCATAGGCGATGTTGAGCAATATTTTTTCATGAGATGCCGAATTCGTAAAACATTTCACGAGGGGATGGTGATCAGTTTATGCTTGTTATTTACACTTATTTATCGTGAGGCCTTCATGGGCTGTAGCTTGCCAATATATCCATTACAACTATTTGCACTTTCAACCCTAGGAAAGGCTATCCCTAGAGCTAATGTAAAAAATAAACCGAATCCTGAACATTGTATTTGAACGTTGCCGTATTGGCGCTATTACGGTTGTCAATTATTTGCACTTGGCTCTGCATACATCCAATCGCGTTATTAATTGCAACCATGACTAGAAATATATGTATTATAATGGTCTTACTTAGTTATTTAAATCATGTTAACCCTGAAGAGCTCGATCTGTTTGATCTATGATATATAGATGGTGGATTTCGAGCTTATCCGCTCATCGGAAGCCATGATAAGCTGTTGTTCCCAATTGAATCTGCAGTCGTTAATACCTAACAATCCGCACTGGTCCCGCGTGATGGCTTGTGGCATGGGATGTGGATGTTGTGGATGGCTTCCCGATGCTTTTTTCAACCATAAGGAAATGAATTTTAAGAGAGAGAATTAACGCTGCTTACTTCTACAGAAACAAAATAGCAAACATTTCTACAAAGTGCACGTCCAATTAAAGACAAAAATTCATATTTTCACAATAATTTAAATAAACAAATAATATCTTAATTTTTATATAACGCAGCACAAAATTAAATGAATGAGTACAATCACAGCATCTCGATAATTTAGAATTCAATGAACCCTGCACTTGTAATAAATTTAATCCTGTACTTCCATTCACGATACACAAATGTAATGAAGGTGAATATAAGTCATCTCATCACGCAATCAACGTTTGAACTTGTTTGCTAAGTGGGTCATAATCATTTAACGAGTGGTAAATAAACCTACTTATAAAATAAGGACGACTGCTCGTTTTATGAGCGGGAAATTAAGTATTATTATTGAATTAACATTTATAATAAAAATAAATAGCCTAGAATAAAAATATGGGTTACAGTACAGCATTTTTATGGGATCTTTGCTCCTTTCTATGATGATCCGAGTCTATAAATACAACCAATAGTGATTGAATGAGGCATTGCGTGCGCTGCTCTCATTTTGTAATGACAATATGAATAATGATAAATGATGATGGGTAGGAAATATTAACAAATTGAATGGCGTACTCTTGATTTACTTTGAAACTCTAGCCAAAATTATTTCAAGTCATTCTATAATAGTAGCAAAACCAGAGTATAAAATAAAAAAAGTTGCCATTTTTGTTTGAACTTTTTTCACAAATGTTAAATTATTTTCACTTGTCGGTTATCGCGCATACCCTCCAGCGCGATACTACTTCGTTATCATTGCACCTCATCGCAGCCATTTTTTGGCAAGGGGACGCGGGGAGGAGGTCAGGCTGGGGGTTTACCAGCGCGTGCAAAAAATAAGGTTTTTATTTCTTATTTATTTTATATATAGAGTTCTAACGAGGGGTCCATATTTGTAAAGTGACACTAGTTTACTTAAACTTTGACAGAATCGATGTCAATATTTTACTGTGATAAATAACACGAATGTCATCATCATTAGCCTATTGATTTAATGGGAGAATGGGCCAAATTATAAATCAGCTCGCGAGCCCAGTACGCTTTAGAGGGCGCTACTGATAGCGCCCAGCTGCATCTGGCTGGGAACAACGGCTTATCGTGCTATCAGAAACACAGAAGAGCACGAGATAGTATTTTTCGGTCGCCGATCCGACGATCGGTTCTTGCAATATTGCTAAACCTTAACAATTATAGGTCCGCTTGAACGACTGCATCATTGATACGATGAATTTATTAATGCGTGAGTGTATAGAAAAACGGGTTGCTTTGGTATGTTGTAATGTTAATCTTTTCTTTCTTCCATACAACTAAGGCGAAACATATACCTAAGATTCAAAGACTAAAAAATAGCAAAAAAATTGAAGATTTGGAAAAAATACTTATGCTGCTTTGCTGTCTCTGAGAGTGCTATAAATATGTGCGTGGTGTTTTTTTATTTGAAATCGACTATTTTTTCTGGATTTTCGTTTCATTTACTCTAATGACCTGGCTGTATTACTTTGGACTGACATTCTCGTGATTTGGCTGCTGTTTATAATTCTTTGATTCCCTAGAACCTGTGCTTACCTACCGGATTCTGATTCAAAGGAGTTATTTTATCATAATTTGTATTAAGGTACATGTTTGGCCTGAAAAGAGAGGTCTCCTTTAATTTGATGACACTAGAAGGATCTTTACGTGTTTTAAATTTTGCAAACATTTATTAGTAATTCACCATACGTGCTCACGAGATGTCCACGAAAAGTGAACCCTGGAAGGTCTTTACTAACCGGTGTCCTTTTCTGTGTTGTGGAGCGGCATTGGTGCCACCTGCACTCTGCTGTCTCTCTCCCTCCGTCATGACGATGAATGTTACTGGATCTCACCGCATGCCCATACCACAAGCCACGAAACAGCTCCACCTGTAACAACATATAATTACTGAAATTATACAAGTAGTAAGAAACGTGCAAAATGTATTCTCATTTTGAATAATATGGGCTATTCAACATTGTTTTAAAAGCAAGTTTTAATGGTAAACTAAAAAGTGAAAAATTAATTCAATATAACAATTAAATAATTAACGAGTAAATTAATGTCATTGTAAGAAAAGCGTGGGGTGCTCGATATCGATTGTTTTATTTTTTTTATTTATTAATTCATTTATTACCAAGATATCTTAATATTTGTATGTCCAAATGTCTCTGCATTTATGTTACTCTTAACTTTACCCTCTCTCTCTTAAGTGCAAGAACCAACGATTTTTTTAAAATGACATTAATTATCTCGTTAATTACTTAATTCTTATTACCCTACTTATTGTTAAGAACATAAATATTTTTTTATTTGACAACAGAAGTCTGGCACACGTGAACATTCACTAATTAACCTAATATTTATTAAAATAATATTTCCATGTGTGACAGTACAGTACCCAAATAGCGGCTAACCTCCACATTTCGTTCAGCTCTAGAGTTAAGTGCCGCTAGTTTTTATTTCAAAAAAGGAAGGATAGATTGGACCCAATGCACTGGTAACATTGCGTGGGAAGGATTGCATGTACGGTTGCCAGGCCAAAATTAGACAAGCTGGACTTTTGCCGTGAAACTGTAACTCATTGATTAAATAAAAAGTACTTATATGTGTCGCGAGTCTTGCGTGTTTA
Organism: Calamotropha paludella; assembly: GCA_927399485.1. Lineage (NCBI taxonomy): Eukaryota > Metazoa > Arthropoda > Insecta > Lepidoptera > Crambidae > Calamotropha > Calamotropha paludella. Next base: position 12,699,630 of record OV656804.1, on the reverse strand, counting down.
ATATTAACGTATAACAAAGTTAAGCAATATATAAAACTTCAACTTAAAAAACAGTTCCTACTGAAATCTGATACATCTTATATACTATGGTGTGAGTTTCCCGTGTATTATCTGTAATTTTAATTGGTCCAATGGTGGGAAATAAGTATTACACTCTTTAAATAGAAGTTTATTCACTTAATCTCCCACGTCGGTTGAATGTGCGGTTATAATTAGAGTTATGAAGCATTTGATGTTCCTGGCTGAATCCAATAGACCTCCTGCGTGGTTCCATGGTCGAAAATAAGGCCAGATTTGTTTTCAATTCAATCGCATTATTAAATAATACTTGGATATTTGGAGATAGAACTTGGACCTCAAAAATTGTATTGTTTTATAGGAAATTGCTTTATAATTAATAACGACATAATTGAAATAAATTACATTTGTGTTCTTAAAGCAACTCACCACGACTAAGAATCGATAAGTGCTCATTCGATTCCACAACAATTGAACACCAGAGATTTAATGTGGCTAACCCTAATTTTCAAATAGACGACTTTTCGACTAAGTGGCGAGTTGGTGTAAAAGCGAAAGGCGAAATTGTGGCGATATAAGGTGCTTCCAAAAACTGGTGTCTTAAATATCTATATTTATGGCAAAAGTACGAATATGTCCGTAAGTTCTTGTTGAACATCGCATAAATAAATATACGTATAGCTGGCTGATTAAAACTGAAGGTTAAATTTTTATCAACTTTTGGTTCCCTTGCAACAGTTATCATAAACAATAAACCCCAATGTGAAACAGAACGTACAAACGATCTCCCACGGTTAGTGTGACAAGGCTTTATAACTGTCCACACTATGTATAACAGTAATCCGAGCGCACACTGTTAAGCACTAAACCCATAATTACATCAAACTATACAATACTTATGGGATTGTAATTTGGAATTGGGAATTGCATATTATCTAGTAAAGCTTCTAAAACTGATGAGCTAGTAATGGTGGTTGCACCTTATAAAACTTATTAATATTATGTGTAGTATCACAGGAATTCGCCGTGGCAAAAAGGTAACCTAAATAGAACAAGCTGTTTTTGATCGTCCACAGACCGACACTACCTACGGTAAAGACTTTGTATATCGTTTGTCATTGTTTCAAATTGAAATCTATCAATTGATAGTACCCATGTAGTTATACGACAAAAAACTTAATGTAAATACTTGGTTGTTTATGCTTAACTAAATTTATATATAAATTTTAATTCAGGGTGTTGCGAAAGTGAAGTTTTAGATAGTTGCACCTACGTTTTACTATTTTAGATGTAGATCGTAAAAGAAGAAATTGTGTGGAAAAAATGGACGAGTTTACGAACCTATTAATAATAATAGACACATTTTAATGCTAATAAATATAAATAAAGGAAATAGATCAATCAACTTTTTTTACTTTCTTTGTTTCATAGAATAAATACCCTAGCTTAAGTTTAATTTGGATTTTCAATTATAGGGTTTAAGAAATCTGTTGTTTATGCAAAATCTTAAGTTATTCAGTTGAATGTATTTTTGTCGCAATCAATTCGTATCGATATTTAACGTGAAATTATATCTAATACAAATTTTACGTGCTGGCAACATTATGCCACATAATTTATGACGATTTATAAACAAAAATACCTTTATTTATCGAAATATAGTTTATTGCAGTGGCGCATGTCCTTTTTAAATATACTTATGTAAAAATCATAACTTTAAATGATAAAATCAATGTACAAAATCATTTCCTCGTTTAATGATGTTCACGGTGGGCCCAGAATGGGCATTCCGCTTTATTTTTTGTTACATTGTCATTATTATCATCTCAGCCTAAAGCGTTCGGGAATGCTGCTGCCTATATTGTCATCAACGTAATGTGTATGGTAATTGTCTCCAGTATTATTATCCGCCTTTTACGAAACCTTTGCGTGTAAGGGGTTGGTGTTATTCTAATCTGTCGGACTTCACACGGCTGTTACAATACTATTATATATCGCTAACCTAAAATTTTACTTCGCAGCGAGCCTGATTGAGTCTGTTATTATCTCCGCTGAAAGAAATCCACTGATGGATGGAGGCCACACAAAAATGGGGGGTTAAGCTATAATACGGAAAAACTATTTTAATGTTTGACAGGCGTGGTGGACATCGCAGTAAATTCCATAATTTGGAAACGCTGCAGCCCATTTTGTTGTCTATAGGATGTGTATGGTGATTACCTTCAATATTACTACTCGCCTTTGGCGAACCTTCAAGTGTGAAGGATTGGTGCAATTATACTCTCGTAGAATTGCACCATAAGGGACGGTGATGTAAAAATTGCGCGACACTTCTAAATTTTGGTGGGCGCATGAATTGAACTTCACCTACTAAAGTCTTTGAAGGAACGCATCTATTATAGTTCTTTGTAGTTTTCATGATATAACAACAGAAAAAAAACTGAAAAAGAATTAAAAAAAATTCAGATGTTTTCGTTTTTCTTAAAATCTTGTCTTGCTTGTATCGAATTATTATAATATACGGCAGCTTTTTTATTTTATTTTATCGGGTCATGTAGAGATATAATTACATCATACTTATTATAGAGACCCTAATAAACTCGTAAACGATAGCAATACTGATAATATTTAATAAATTGTCAAATCCTCGTAGCCGAAGCCAAATAATAGACTTGTTGTTTGTAAGTAGGTAATTTATTTCGAGATGAAAGTAGCCGTAATTCCAAAATAAATATTTCCATTCTCTGAGTACCTACATAATATATGACAACAATTTAAGAAGGATTTAAATACGATTTAATTTATTTGTCACTTTGCTAATATAGTTGTACATCTTAAACATTTAAATGCGTTTAAGCAATATAACAAAATAATTATTAGACTTTCATTTCTTCGGTGGCATCTGTATGCCACCATGTGCTGTGAAAGACTGTTCTTTCACAGCACATGTAGTATGAACTGAGATTGATAATAAGTACAACTCAAACAACATACACAAATATAATTCATGAGCCTCATGAGTACTAGAATCTCGCAAACTACACGTTAAATGAATTTATATAATAAAAAATACATAAAACAAAAACCCCTCATCTTACCTGTGTGAACTTGGCACCCGCCTTTGGAAAATTTCGTTATTTTTTTTTTTTTTTTTGAATGAGGTTGATTATGTATTAGTGGATAGTAGTGAAGCTTTTTTCGTTTCGGCATTACTATGCCAAAAAAAATGTCATCCCCGAAATTCTAATGCTATTCGATCGATTCGATCTTACTGCTATTTAAAATTCTTTCATTACTTACCTCTACGAACCCCTCTTAGTCAATTCTAACGTTTGTAGTAATCGTGTTCATCTTCGAACAGACTTTATCCAGTAAATTTTGCTCCCAAACAAGTTTGACTCAACTATTCTACTAAAGGGTTTCTGGTTTTTTTTTTGCTACTATCGAAAATTCTTCCACTACTAACCTCTACTAAACTCCTTAGTCGATTCTAATGTTAATAGTAATCGTATTCATCTTCAAACAGACTATCCAGTAATGTCCCATAACATACTGTTATGGATATGGAAACCAGCCATGTGCGAGGCGGACCGAGGATTCTATACAAACTTTTAGTTAAGTAAAGTTCATCACGGGAATAAAAAATCACGTTTGTTATAGGGGAGCCCCCTTATATATGAATGTTATTTTAATATATTATATATATAATTATTATTTTTTTAAGTGAATAATATAACTCAATATTCTGTTAATATTTTAAGCCGTTACCTGTTGTCGTTATCAATATCGAGCAAAAACGAGCAAAAAAAATCACGTTTGTTGTGTGGGAGCTCTCTTAAATATTTAATTATTCTGTTTTTTAGCATTTGTTGTTATATCGACAACAAACAACATCTGTAAAAACTTTAACTATCTAACTATCACGGTTCATGAGATACAGCCTGGTGACAGACGGACAGTGGAGTCTTGGTTATAGGATCCCGTTTTATCCTTTGGGTACGGAAGCTTAAAATGTAGCATTTCAGTAATTCAACATTTCAGGGAATCGAAAATGAACAAAACATTCCAGAATCCAACGGAACGTGGGCCTGCATTATTGCGTAACCTTTGCAGACTAGAACGGATGCCAAAATTTCCTTCCCGCACATGGCGCAGGCAGGCGGAGGAACATCCGCTACCTCATTGAAGTTCATAAAAAATGTTGAAATTGTACTTATTTCGTATAAAAAAAATAAACTATGAATTGCTAATCTTATATAATAGTACCAAACTGAGTAGAGCTAGTACGGTCTTGTAGCCTGATATACTGTCCACTGTACTTTGAAAAGATATTAACTCACAATACAAACAAATCGTTGGAAAAATATTATTATTAGGTATTATATCGTATATTTACTACCATGCCATGATGTAATAATTAATATAAAACTTTCAGAGTTTTGAGCATAAAGTCCGTACCACAGAACAGTAAAAAAGAGTAGAAGTCGCAAGTGGGCGGTACCCCCGTAACCTCAAGTATGCGTAATTCCGCGCGCTTAGATCTTCTGTTTACTTAGTCGGGATCGCAAATTCTATGCGAAACAATATAGTGAAAAAAAATAAAAATGCCATTTCGTAAGTTGGGGGTGTAACAATAGTAGAGGAAGGGCTTATTTATCCAAATTAGGCATAACGTACCCATCGGTTATTCATATTTCTTGTTATTTCCATTAAAATTTTAAATTGATTGTATTGAGATCTTTGAAATGAAAAATAAATAAATCGACCTTATTTTTGAGACGTTAAAGTGTAGATTTTTAATGTTCAGTTCTGTTTTTCCAAAAGTTTCTAATACACCTACAAATTACTCAAAGCATGCTTTAGGTCATACATAACTTGCCCGCTACTCATTGAGTAGCCGGCAGGTGCTTTACTACTTATTGTAGTTATGCACCTGATTATGTGTAAATAATAGATATCAATAAGTAGTATATTGAAGAGATATACATTTCAACTAGTATAGTCTATTGGTTGTTACTAATTTCATAAAAGTGTCATTTTATTTGAATTTTGTAAATGTTAATTACTTTTGTACACAAGTAACGTTGTAAATTAAAAAAGGGGATTTAATAGATATGATTTTGAAAACTATTTTTGAAAGCAAAACCATATAGACCGTAATAAAAATGTAATGAAAGTGCTTCTGTATTGAAGGTTTACAAGGCGAGTTTATTTTTCAATTAAACATTAAAATCAGTTGTGTACGAAGATAGGTTTCGAAGCATTATAATAAAATGTTATATTTATTACGGCTTTCGTAAAGGTCCATATATATAAGAAAAGCCATGGCGTAGCTTTGACGTTCAATACACAGAAACAGAATAAGGTAAGTGCAATAGAGACTATGTACCATAGATTGTTTAAGAAGAAGTTTTGTTTTAAGACTTTCAAAACAATCAATGTAGGTATTTATTTTGTGCTGTACTACTGTTATTTTTTGTTTATTATGTACCCTAAATCAACCTACCAACTTGTATATAAAATGATTTTTTACAGGAATATCTGATGAATTGTGAAATTTTGTTTGGATGTCCAATTGTTGCTAAAAAAGACAGATCTAAGGAATGATACGCCCAGTAGGTACGAAAATGAAACCACAAGAAGCACGCGTGCACACTCAATCGCAACTCCCATCAAACTGATGCGTTGGCAGACGTGTGGACAGACGGCAGACGTTAGCGCCGAAACCCTTTGATGCGGTGCCACAAAAACCGACAACAATCGAATTCTAGGCGGACGCATCTGCTGACGTTAAATATTTACCACAGACGCGCAAATCACCCCCTCTACACGTCGGCGGACGCATACGTAGAAGACGTCTGCAGATGCATCTCTTGACATGTAGAGGAGACTTAAGGTTACGCAAGTTTCCTTGAAAAAATTGCGTCATGCTACTTCTACTCTTTTTTACTTTTCTGTAAAAACTCGATCCGGTCGGTATTTATATTTTTGGAGATCACTGATCAAAGTTTATAATCAATCATCACTAAAATGTATCCCTTAATTATAATATCTATTACCAACAAATATTTTCCCACGTTTTTATTAGGTCGCTTTCTTGTCTGTCGTCTTGTCTGTCCGGTTGGAATCTTGTTTCTCAATTTTGAGGCACTTCCCGGCCACCTAGCGAGTTGAAACTTTCAGGGTGAGAACCCGATGACAATGCAGGCTTAAACAACTTCCAACTTTCTAGGTGCACTTTCAGGTCAACTTTCGGCAACTTTCACTTTTGTATGGGGCTTATCCGATTGTTGCGTAGCACATGGTTACTTCGTTGAGTTAATAATTAAAAAGAATAAAATAATAATACTAGATTTAAAAATCTAAAAACCCACGCTTTTCAGTGACCAAAAAAGAATAAAATAACCCGGCGGAGCCAAGCGAGGGGCCACTCAAAACGTGGGGGCGCATGTTACTTATGGAGATGTAATGAGATGTATGATATGCATAGATTTTGAGAGTATTTGTTTTAGAGTAGGGCCACGTTTTGAGTGGCCCCTCGCTTGGCCCCGCCGGGTTATTTTATTATTTTTTGGTCACTGAAAAACGTGGGATTTTTAGATTTTTAAATCTAGTATTATTACTAGAGAAAAAGGAAGTGCTACTACGCCTTCACCTGTGTTTCTGTTCCAGAGATCCGTATGGACCTACAAATTATTTTGAAACTAAACTACTATATATAAGGTGGGTACCTTATTAATAATATATGTGTTATGCCATAATTTGTTATAAGTATGTCTTCCTTTGAATAATTCACTTTTGCGTTTTTCTTAAATGCTTTTACTGTATAATAAGCATGTTTATTTATTTTGCACGATCTTTAGTTGTGATAAAAAGGCAACTTTCATTCTCATTTTTTGTTTTGCTTCTGTCATGCTATGTTTTAGATTAATAAATTAAATGTAATGATGAACGCAACTTGACAGGTAAAACTTATATAACTTCCTAAATGATTACACAAATAGTTTTTCACAGTTAAGCGAGTAATTAGACTAGTGAATAAACTGTTGCGTTACTAATGTTTCTTGGTGTTATTCAATGTAGTTTTTAAAGGAGCTTTTGAAATTGCGATACAGGTAATTTGTCAAAAAGTACAATCTAGTGCTAATCCGATTATAAAAAATTACAAACATGTTTTGGAAGAATACCTTACTTGACACAATCGCTAATATGAGGAATTTTTATGTGAATCGGGGCGTGTATTCAAGGTTAGTGCCGTGGCTGATTGCGTTCGGTCGATATTCACTACGATAACATAGCCATATAAATGATCTTTTTTTGAGTTATTAATAGTTATTTAGACAAAGATTAAAATTGTCACAAGGCTACTAAGGCCTCATTGGGAGAGTAGTTACTGTCTCTGGCCCCGTTTGCCAGAAAGACATGTTTCGGAACCTACGTGAGGATTTTTTTTTCACCTTTTGTATTCACCTTTTTCAATGAATAAAACATAATTTGTTCAATAATAGTTAGTTAATTCACTAATGTTTAAAATAAAGACTAGTAAATACGGCTTTTAAAATTGTCATCCAATAATTTACTGATGAGCCCATGCTGACTTAATACTGGTTAATAAAACTTGCACAAAATCTGAATCAACTGTGTGAGTCACATTTCTTCCAAGGAAAGTGAAATATTAAGATCCAATTGACATTTTGGATAACTGGACTTTTACAAAAGCAGATGACTTAAATTAGGATTAAAGTAATAAAATGATTATTTGGATCGGTACTTAAAAATAAAGGTATATAACGCACATAGAATCTCTATCAAAAAGTAATTATTGAAATAATGATAAAGGTTGTCTGGAAGAGATCGCTCTGAGCGATAAGACCGCCCATTGTAACACTATTTTAAGTTTTCTCTTGTTATCTTATTATTTCAATGTGGTGTTATCAATAAAGTGTTTTGTATTGTATTGTATTGTATACATATAAACACACATAACACACCACACAACAACACAAACAAACACACATGACATGCACACTAACACAACATACATATACACACAATAATATACATTAAATTAATTTAGCAGGTACTTTTATATTAAATTTTTAACTTACAGTTACATACCCTAGTTAAAACGGAAAGGTAGAGCGGTAACTTTCTAAGGCGGTTCACACACTAGAGATGCGTCCCGCCGCGGTGCGCGTAGCGACAGAAAAACGCGCCCCCACGCGGAGGCGCAGATCTGCCTAACTTAGCGGTTAATCTGCTTCCCCGCGCAGATTTTCAATACAAGTTGACCCTACTTCTTCACGCCCCGCGCTCCCGCGCAGAGTCTGCGCGGGAGCGCGTTCCTGCGCATTCCCGCGTCGGCAGTGTGTTGTCATAGGCGTGTTTTCTATATTAATTGAGATACTTGCATACAACAATAAAATCTGCGGCCACGCGCTACGCGACGGGGCGCGGTGCAGTGTGTTAACCGCCTAATACAGGTATCAGGTACAAGAAATGTTACCACAAAAATTATTGTAAACAAATTGTTTGTAATTGAAATAATAATTATTTATTTTAATTTTTGGGAAAATTGGGAAAATTTAATTTACGTATTTGGAATTCTAGCCGGTAAGGGATTTTTTCAAAAAGGAGGAACAGATTTTACCACACGGAAGTTCTACTTTCACATAATTAAATTTTCAATCACGAGAATAAAATCCGGTTGAAAAAATGTCGGGGTTTTATGTTAATGGATAACAATGAACGTAATTTAGGTGATTACAATATACATGTTGATGGTGTTATAATTATAATACAATAAATAAATTAAAAAGGATAAAATATATGATGACGTCACATCAACTGAGCTAACACATGAAAGGTCAGCAGCTGGTTTAGCCAGGGAGCGTTAAAAACTAGTGACTACATGTTATTCCGATGCCAACCTTCAAATCTGTGTCACATTGAAATATGAATGATTTACAGTTTGCACTCTTTATAAACATATTTGTTTATAATGTCACGAATAAGAACTTTAACTTTTTAAAGTGTATTATAATATTAAAGACTTTGGTGAAATAAAAAAGAAAACAAGTGGGCCTCTTTTAATCCAACAAAAGGCGATATTATAATGCCGTCGCCTAGAAAATATTGTTATTTGTCACATTATAATGATCAATTGCCGTAATGATAAAATAACTATGGCAGTCGCGTAGGGTTACAATAGTAATCTAATTTTATATATTCGAAAATAGTTCCAATAGCAAAACGATAAAAACCATAGTTAAAATTATGAGCACTCATTAACACAGGTTGACAGCTTTATTAAAAAAACTAGCGTTCAGTTTTCCAGGAATAAAAGGAGTCTTTGATTTAAGGCATTACCTACAACTTCTTTGGTGTTTATATATTTTGGTATGGTCAGGATTGGTGGTGTCCGCTCGGCAGGAGCGTGTGACATTTCGATCGATCGCGGTCGGCCGCTGGTCGCCCACCCGCGGCCTCGGCTCTGAGCCTTTCCCTCGTGACGTCGAAGTCACGCCGCTTGCTAGCAAAGCGGACTTGCCACACATGGGCTTAAGTCCTACTTAGTTTTGTACTTGAAACGTTACTTATAGATCTAACATTTTCATCTACTTATTAAATCGTGAATATTCTCATTTATTACAATTAATTCGTCATAACTAAGACAAGGTCTTACTAAGTTATTTCTATTTTTAGCAGAAATCTAAAACGGATCAAGGAAGATCAGAACTAAAATAATGACTTTTTGCTGAACTCAAAAAAAAACAACATTTTTCCTATATAGGTACCATGTCAGCTGTCTTCAACGCGGCCTTTTCAGTGGAGGCCTCTTTTTAGTCTCAGAATACGTAATTAGCACCTTTACTTTTGAAGTAATGGCAGAGCAAAATGATGAGATCACCGCACTCATTTTTTTTTACTGAGTGCTATAATTAGTGGCTTATCTAAACGAATTCTATTTGGTAATTCATATTACTCTATTACATGAGTTAAAAAGATTTAATAAGGTTATCGGGTGGCGGTCAGCGACTTGAAGATGATGTGAATACAGCGGATTACGCGTGTGTAATGTAACCATAATAAGCGTCAGTTGGCCGAATCCCTCGGCACTTAAAACTGTTCACCGAACAAGATAACTTAAACACGACTTTCAACGGCTTACGAGATATTGAGTATTAATGTACGGCAAAAATGTGAGGAGATAAAATAATAATTATAACAACATAGACAATAATTTTTATATTTGTAGAATGTTTGGAAACCATTAAAAATCAAAACAATCTGTGCATCTTTCACCGTAATAAAGTATTAAAATAAACTTATATAAAATCGTTACATCATCAGATGCAACATGTGACTTTTATTAACATGAGTTTACACATTGAGTACTTTAGGATATGCAGAACTCAGATTTTTGTATTGGGTAGTTCGTAAACCTGATTCCACTTTCGTAATACCTCGTTAATTCATAATTTAGCTCAAGCGTTATAAATATGGAAAAGTTATAATGATTTGACGGCTTTAGTTACACATGGGTTTAATCCCAGACCTAGTTCGCAACGTAACAAATTTTATATAGAACAAGTATAACAATACTTGTTCTATACCATTTTTGTAATTATATTTTAATAAAGCTAGAGTTACTTAATTTTCATCAACAATTACAGTTTTATAGACATGATATAACAAAATGATGAAAGGATGGCGAATCACGAAAAGGATAAAGAAAAAATATTGGGGTAATAGAGAATGGAAAAACGAGACTAATTCTTGAAAGCGCTAAACATAATTATCGTATTGTAAAGTTTAATTATTATTAATATTCGATATTTAATAAACAAATTATGATATTAATATTAAAACAAAATAACTCATGCAATTAGGTTTTTATAACTTGTCCCAATAAAATGATCAAGTAAATGCTGATACTATTTTTATCTACTCTAATACTATAATACAAAGATTCTAAAACTGAAAACAAAATGCTTATGACAAACATTACGTACAGGCCAAAAATAATAAAAAAAAAGTTTCATTACGATACAGGTCTTGTATGGACACCTGTAACATAATATAACTTTTTTATCATAACAATACACCTATACAACCTCCAGCTGGACCAAGGAGGTTGAACCTCTACTTTAAAAAGGTTTCAATGAACGAGTCCTCGACGACCGACGCAACACGCATGCGCAATTGATGTTTGCACCTTGGCGCCAACATTTGACATTTAAATAAATTTGTTGTTATATTCAGCGTTTTATTTGCAATATTGTTTTACATATTATAGTATGAGAGTAGATAAAGTAGTGTATGACACTGTACATAACTTGGTCTTATAACACTCGTGTGATGCTATAAAAAAACTCGCCTACGGCTCGTTTTTTTAAAACACACTCATGTTATAAGAACCCTTATTATGCAACAGTATCATAAACTACTATTAAAATGTTCAGTGAACAACTAATTGATTTGCTGATATACTGATTTAATCGATTATCTATTATCTACACACAGTGACAAATAAGCAATGAACAAAAATAAAATAATTTTAATTACACTGATAGGATGCAAATCCACAACCTCTCTCTCCACAATTTTGTATTAAGCGATTTGGCGTAGTGATCCTAAGAATATGGGTTCAACTTAATTTAATGATAAGCTTAGTTTTTCATTATTAGTAAATGTTTGAATACTGTTTAAAGTGAATAAAGAAAAGTTCACAAGTTAACTTTATATTCACAGATTCAATAATATGTTAAAAAGTTTATATTATACTTCGCTACGTAAAAAATTGTTATGCGACGTCATGCATCGTCATAGAAACGAGAAAAATTAGTTATCACTAAAAGGTGATGAAAGACATTTTATGATAGTGTTGACAACAATTACCTGTGAAAAAAATAATAATTTAAGTTGTTCGGCAGGTTACAACATTTGTTGCGGACATGACGTGTCCCCACATCAAAATTCAAATTTTGTCAAGTTTTTAAAATTGCCCAGTAATCAAGTGTATTGACCAAATATTCTGAAAGACTGACGAAAACAAGACTTAAAAGAAAATATTTTCTTCTTAAACAATTATCGATTTTCAGAGACTTATATCAACGGTTTTTATTAAACAAACATTTAGCTACAACATAATCCTAAATATTTTTGAGGTTCCCATCGATGTAAGCAAAGACAATTTATTTACCTCCGCACTATAGCAGCTTAGGGACGGAGGAGAGAAATATAGGGAGGTGGTCTGTCGTGATTCACGCGTCAACAAAATGATGAAACAAAAGGTGACTCACGTAGGAAATATTATTTAGTCAATTTGACAATAAGCTTTCAACGTTTCGAGTATTTACTTTTGGGGAAGTACATAGAGACGGGTACTTGTGCATACGAAGTACGGTCACCACCACATCAAGCAACAAACCCAAAAGATTAATGTGATGTTGACTGTAGTACAATGCTGCACGTCTTCTTCAATAATAAAGACACTTTTCTCCATTCTTTCCTTACAATAAGTAAATAATGGAAACATACCTTCACTACGTTCGTCTGAAGATCTTTTTCGTTATCATTCCCGACTCTGTAACAATTAAAACATATTTATAAGAACAAAGATATAATTTGCTTCAATATAAGGAGGTTTTAAGAGCATGTTTAATAGAACTTTGTTCCTAATATGGGACACGCACTAGGAATCGATAAATCCATATCAGCATTTCCTTCGACTCGTGACCTAACCCAGCCATCTGTTTGCTATCGCAGTCAGTAACAATGGAAATTATAATAGGTGACCCAAGATATTAAAATAGGAAAACAATGCATTGTATAAACAATAAAATAAAATAAACTCCTACTCTTATGCTACCAAGTAAGATTGAACCAATTGCCAAAAACCCAAAATGTCTAGAAGATAAGGTCCGATTTTCCAAATACCTAGTTATCAAAATGTCTGCATGGTCAAAATGTCAAGTGATTAAATCACTCAATTGTTAAAAGTTTTACCTTCATAAGTTGGAGGGAACAAGCCTAACTGGGTCTTTAGACAACTGAGGCCGCTCGAACTTATCCCGTGGGATCAGTTGACCAATTGAATGTTTCGAATCGGGAAATTGATCTCATGGATATATTGTATGATATGTATAGTCACGAATAAAAGTGATTGACATTAGATTTACGAAATAACGTCAAAGTGCAGTTAAAGGTTAACTTGTGCGAATACAACTGTATGTAAAACTTTGAGCGGCCTTTTCTCACATTCCCTCAAAGTTGATTGATAAAGGACGGCTATATGTGATGGAAGAAGCTCCCGATAACACAAGAGTCGCGGAATTCAATGACTACTTCGTCAATAATTGGTGAATTCACCACTTGCAAACACTTGGTGTACATTGCAACAAATCCACAAAACCAACAATGTCGTGGAATCATGGAAAGGACATATACAAAAATAGGCCAATTAATGAACAACTTTTAAAGATATTACTTTCTTTTTATCCTTATAAAAAATCCCACCGGCCTCTGAATTTCAATGGTCTTTCTAGCATCTGGATGTAATAATACATTGAATGATTTGGCAGTTTGGTGTTACTGCCCGAAGGATTTTTATAAAACCTTTATACCTATTATAGCTACAAATAGTTCTCATCATTGGATGATTTCTTTCGTACCATACAATACTTGAAAGTATTGTAGGCCTTCAAGACCAAATCGACCATTTTGTTACATGAAATAATGTTGAAAATGCATTGCATATTATATTAAAATCCATGGGTGTACTACATTTCTTACACTGCGTGTCATACATCATACTCACTTTTTTTTTAATTATAATAATAGTCAATTTTTTTGATAATCTTAGTTTCGTGTAAAGTACATATACAAATGTCGCGGCTTTATTAAGGATATTTTTATATCCCGATTTTGTAATTATTTCAAACTTTAATATAAATCACTACTATTATACATTTTCAATATTATACGTCGCCACCATGCATAACCCACAAAACAAAAAAAAAAAAGCAAAATTATTCTGTTATTACAATAATAGTAGTGTTATGATATCATTATTTCGTTGATTACACCAAGTCAATAAGTATCTGTTTTAAGTAAGTATCCCTGAACATTGCAATAACATACAGGGAATAAACGACAAATTTAAGAAAGCAACAAGATGTATGTTTACTATAAGTAAATAATACTGAAGGTTAAAGCAGACCCATCTCCCAAGGCAGCACCCGTTCACGAGCATGACGCATGATGCAGCCATCGTTTCACTCAATCATATCTTAGGGAACGTAACGACCCGCACCATATGCCACTACCCAAGAAATGTATTAAAAAAGCGTGTCATACTCTAACTACCAGTAATAAATTAGTTTTAAAAATTAACAAATGCTAATGTTGTATGACACAACCTGTAATAAATAGTGTCATGTTGAAACGACACATATTATTTCCATGCATCGCGACCTATTAAATAGTCGTTGACCTTGTAATAACCTTTGGACATGAGCTTATTTTTCACATACGTTGTAAATTATGATAATTATGTATTTGTCTCGTTATAAGTTAAGAAATTAGTTAATATCTTTACAGTTACAGTAGCTTCAATCATATCTCTACAAAAGGTTCAAAGCAAACTCTAATAAGAATCAGTAAACAATATAACAAAGATAAAGCTTTAATTAATAGTAACATAACTCAACTTCAACATTGTGTTCATGAAAACATAAAAACGCAGATTATATGCTTATTTATATTGCTTGGTGCAAAGTCTGTCTTTGAGATTACTGATTTTTTAAAGCGATATTTTTCAATAAGAAAAGATTTGCTATAATTAGTACTACAATAAATAGCTTGATTTTATTAAAACCACAGTTTACGGATTCTAAGTTTATAATTTTTTGCAGTAAATACCGTTAGCGCTGACGTCAACAAGTGCCTTTATCCATGTAATCGTACGAGTAATATAATAGCAAAATGTGATTACGCTTTCGGCATACCGCTCAATAAGGACGGACTGTAAGGCTTAAATACTATGTCTCATCCTTAGGAAAACTCTGTGCCCCAGTAGTGGTGAAAGTAATAGGCAGATGATGATGAATACAAATGAACATTTGAAGTTGCAGGTCAAATAGTATAACAAGTAGATACTTCATGCTCACACATATCTATGGCATCGTTAACGTGTTTTTATTTCACCCTAGGAGAATGGAAAATAACCCACCAACCTTGTTCAGTGCGGATTAATATATTTTTTAAACGATGTGAAAAATATATTTAAACAATTGAAGATTTGAAGTAGATAATAGTAAAAATATTATAGTCATTATATACGAATGGGAGCGTCGAAAGGTTTGCACGCGATCAGCTGCAACATTCCTCCGAGTGGCACCTAAATGATATAACACAGTGCACACACATCACAGGAACAAAAAAAAACACATTCCAACAAAGCATCGTACAAAACTAACTTTGGCTTTGTGCCATATATTTGGGATCGTTAACTGATGAGTTATCGAAGGACGTTACCTCTGTATGTAAAAAGAAATGTATTTATTTACAGGAAGTGTATTGATTGTTCTTTACTAATTAAGTGAAGGTTTTATTAAGATTGTTATCAAAGTAAAATCGATTCGAGTTTAACAGAACATTGGCAATAATTAGATCTGCATCCACGGTTGTATCGTAAATGCAGCTAAGTCTGTGAAGTGGTACCAAATTATTGACAGTAAAAATGTGGTAGGCAAGATGAAGACATCGGCGACGCTCGCGCAGTTCGGACTGGTGGGAGGTGAGCGACCGCACGCAGGTCAACGGCGGCGGCGCGAGCCTTGTCTCGTCGTATTATCTCTCGTAGTCCACACACAGCAAGCAATGACACTAATGTCATTGCTTGTTGTGGACGCGAAGCGCATTAACGTGTAATATATTCACAATAGGAACTTTTAGCTTCCCTACATTGCTGCGTGATTATTAGTCATTAAAAATATAATAGTAACGATTTAAGAGAAAGATGAGAGCCACTTTTTAATTGGTTTCCTTGCCTATGATTGTTATGATAATAACAATAAACACGCAATCAATACAGGGAAGTTACTGCATGCTCAGTCAATTATGGATAGGTACAGCTCTTGTTTGGTGTTTCTGTGGAATAAAGATTGAAACGGAAACGGGGTCATCTGACTAAGATCAATATCGCTGCTGTAACATTTTCTGTAGAACCGATATCAACAAACAACCTGTGGGCTAATTTCTAAAGTTCTTAGACTATAGATTGTAGAGATATCAATACCTATATGTAAAATCCGTGCAAGAGCCCTTGTGCTAAGAGGCTACAATGTCTTCGGTAGTTTCAGTCAGTTGGAGATATAATTTCAAAACGGTCTCAGCAATTCACTATTATTTTATTTATTATTTTATTATTAGCATTTCGGAGGCGCAAGCAAGACGGATATACAAATTTTTTTTTATAATTATTCTAGAATAGCATTTTATACAGAAAATTAATCACCTAATTATAACCTTTTAATCCCACATAGCCAGATTTGAAAACTATAATTTTATTTTTTATTGTTCTTTATTCGCCATTCTCCTTTGATTTTATTCTTCTAAGCTAATCACAACACTGTGCTAATAAAAATAGGTATTTAACATTAAAAACAAATAAAAGAAAGCCGGTTTTTTCTTAATAAATCATCAATATGCCTTATTGATCCGCAAAATAGCTTAAAGTGGCTTTTTTCGATCAAGTCTGTGGGTCTAAAAGGATGTGTTGCTGCTATGAAACCAAAACTAACAATTCGACACAAGAAAAGTAGACGAGAATGGGCAAAGACAAATAAAAACTGGACTACTGATCAATGGAAAAGTGTTCTTTGGAGTGATGAATCAAAGTTTCAAATTTTCGGATCTAATAGACGTGTATTTGTGCGCCGTTCAAGAGAAGAAAGGGTTTCCGAAGCGTATATAGTGCCAACTGTGAAACATGGTGGTGACAATGTGAAGGTTTGGGGGTGTTTTGAAAGCAATAAACCCAGAAATCTTATGAGGATAACCGGAAAACTGAACAAACAACTGTGAACTACATCTTATTGGTCCTGAATTCACATTTCAACAAGATAATGACTCCAAACATTCGTCTAACCTGTGTCAGAACTTTTTGAAGGAAAAAAGAGATAAGGTTTTAAAAAAGTCGCAGTCACTTGATCTTTCTCCAATAGAATTTGTCTGGAATAAACTCGTCAGGAGGGTGAAAAATCGTTCTTCTACGACCTCAGAACATATATTATTCTGCAATTATTAGAAAGTGAATGAAACAAGGTGGGCACTTCGACGAAGCTAAAATTAGATAATCTTTGACATTATATGTTAATTTTCTGTTTTGCCTTAGTTAATTTTTGTTTAATTTTTAATTTAATATCAATAAAAGTAATTGAAGAGGTCTCAATTTTGTTTTATTTGATTTTACCACGCTGCTTCCAAAATGTTGAACGGTAGTGTATTTGCATTTTTGCAAAAATTCCGAAACCAATTGTCTGTCTGACAAATATAAGTCGTTAAACTATTACCGGTAGAACATCAAGTTTATTAATATTTCAATAAAAGTATTACCTATGTATCAGTTAATAATCTGTAACTGTGGCAATTAAGTAAGACGGTTGAAGATATATCTCAATTAATTTATTTTATTAGAAACGTTGATTTCGGCAGAAAGTAATTGCATATAGAAATAAATAATTATTAAAAAAACCAACTACTAACGGTCAATTAACGACCGACTGGTTCAGCGTATCCAAAATTTTGAGAGAGAATGAATCAAAGTCAAGTTAGAATTATTATTCAAAAAACCTGTTTATTAAAAAAAGCATGAAATTGATTTGAAACGTCTCTTTGAAATAACGTTTTTATGTTGTTGTGAAAGCGACAGTTGCGTAACTCGGTTGGGTATTCTATTAAAGAACTACACTACATCTTAATGTTTTTGTCGTAATTCTTTATAAAAAAGAGAAGACTTCTTACTTCGTAAATGTACAGAGGTGCCGTAGCCCATCGGATGCGATGTCAGCTTAAACTACATCCTTGCCGATTTACTACTTAGTGGACCCACTCGTAACTCAAGCATTTCGCTTAACACGAGGGACTAATGAAAATGTTTACGTCTTATTGTTTACATTAATGCATTGTTAATATTCCTGAAAAAAACTTTCGGAAATTCCTGTATGTACTTCATCATATAAAGAAGTAATATTTAATTTTAATTTAACATTTAATTATTATTAAATAAATCTGTTGCTTTTCATGGCTTCCTCTACACACTAACCATGCACTTAGATTAAAAGTTACTAAGTATTCTTTAAGAAAATCTCGTTAACAACATTTAAATAATAACTTTGTTTTATTATTAAACCTAGTAAATATTAATTATTTTTACCCAAAAACGCAAAAACAACTAAACAGGTTTGGATGAAATTTGGCTCAGATATATTACCTCGATTGACTCAAAGGATACTTTTTATCCTGGAAAAAATGTTAGGTTCTTATGAGATTACTAAAAAACGCCCAACAAACCATATTTTCTAAAGTCAATGCGGATGAAGTCGCGAGCAGAAATAGTTTATATATATATATTTAAGCTTCCTGCTGTCCGGCATAGTAGAATAACACCATAGTTCATCTAAAGGGTCGTAAAAAGCGACTAATGACACTGAAGTTAATCATTACGATAGTCACTGTTCTAAACTAACCTACGAAATTGCCTATTTTTTAAAGACCAACCCATTTGTCATAATAAAAAAGGCTAAGATAATTAATTTTATAAAAATGAAAATTAGTGAAATAAGATTACAGTTCAACAAAATCATCTGAAAATCAATCTTTAACAAATTGATTTTTTCGTATTGTCTGGAATTCGTAATAAATATCATTAAGAACAATTGATTTTAGAATAGAAAAATCTTGAAAGTATGATAAAGGTTAAACACAGCGTAGTTGTCTTGTCGTAGATGGCCTATATTTCATATATTTTGTCGTGGCATGTATGAACATCAATTCTCAATATCTGGATACATACAGTTCAAATTAATAAAATGGCAGATACAGCTTTCAAGAAATCCTTTTGCAGAAACAGCAATCAGTATGATTGTCATGTTCTGACCGGCTGCACTTTCTACAGCGAACAATAGAGTTCTAACAACTTGCATAAAATATAATGCTCAAGGTTTATACATATAGTACTTTAAGAAGTTTTGTACATGAATATAATATACCTCATTTGCTATAAAGAAATTATTGATCAAATGTGAAATAGAAATTGTGTCGGGTTAAACATTGAAGGTTATTTATAAAATAACATCACAAAAGGCAACTATATAAGGCATGAATACGAAGATAATTTTTTTTTAAATATTTTCGTAAACAATTATATGTTTATAAATTATAAGGCAATTTTAATGTGATTGTTGTCGAAAAAAAAAGATATATTGCGACATTATACTAAATAAATTCATAGTGTATTCAACCTACAGATTGTAAAATACATACTTCCCAAGTTCTTCGTAAATAAAAAGAGTACCAGTATCTTTAAATGCAATGAGGGGATTGAATTTCTGAAGCAGGAAACATTATTCTTCATGTTTTAGCACCACTGGAGGCCAATTGAGTGGCCGTTATCAGTTTAGCAGTGAGCCGATGACCTCGCCTTGTCACCGCATTGCGCAGTATTGTTTGAACTACACGTACCGCTACTTAGAAATTTGATTAGCATGTTGTTTGTATTACCGAAACTGTAGATTGTTTATAACTTATTTTGTGATTGAGGTTTGAGTGGAAATACTTATGATTTATAGGGATAAAAAATGTTAAGTTGTAGTTATTGATCAGATTATTTTACTTCGGTTTTATTGGTGAAATCCGAAAATTAACGAATGAAATAAATAAAATGTTGATTAATTGTTAATCTTGGAGGCGTTTGAAGCCTTTGGAGACAAGGTTTAGGCGGTCAGCCCGTGCGTGCTGAATACCTGATTAAGTTTGACACAGATTTAAAAGAGGTTGAACTTGCAATAGGAAGGTACTGCAATTTATATTTGCTTTTCGAATTTGGTATAGTTTTAAGTCTGTCTAAGATTATATCCTTTTTTATCCCCGCCACATATTAAATGTGGTTCAATATGACTTTATTTTTCTTAATAAAAATAATTAGATTTATTTGAAGTAAATAAATGACATTTCGTTTTTGTTTCTATTAATTTCTAATATATACAGATAAAGAACCTGTATATTTCGTTCATATTACTTTAAACGATTGCCCAACAAAAAAAATGGTTTATGTGTGTGTTTTATTCCTATCATAACTATTAAATGTCTGAACGTAGTATCGTTAGAATCTTACATCGTCCTGAGTGAGACTACAATAAAAAAAAAATATGCGTGTGTCATCAAACGGAAAAGAGGAAATATTATATTTTCTTTTGATCAAATGAAATATCAAAAAGAGGGTAGATAATAAAGTATTTATTAAGTGGCCAAAATCAGTTTATTCATCTAGGTCATGTATTTGCCATCAAAATGGAAAACTAAATATTCAAATGCTCTAAATTTATATTGTATGATGATTCAACAATTAATATTCGCACTTTACCAATATATACTTATCTTTGGCACAACGATTAGTGCTGAATATAATCCGATAAGGACTACCGGCCGTCCGCCGGCTCTGAGCGTCAAGCAAAGAAAGAGGCCGTCTGACTCAGTGCGAGGCATTATAAAGGCACCGCGTCACTCCACCGCCTGGCGGGGAGGTGACGTGGACCGATCGTGTTGTCTATGCTATGACAGATAACACGTTAGACCAAAGACAATGATGAAAAATATTGTACTATAAAGTGTACATAGTTAAATCAATCAATAAATCAATTTAGTAAATCAATAAATAATCATTTAAATATAAATAATGACAATGAATATGATTAAGTAACAATTAATACACTCCGAATTATTCCTAATTCTAACACGGCCATACTGACAGTACTTCGTCCCCGAAGTACTTTTTAGATTATATAAAATCAGATATCGTTTCACAAAATCAAGTTATTGTTTCTTAATTTTATAAACCTCTATGCCTAGACATGTACAGTTCCATCACTTGCTGGTTAGTGAAGACCAAACTGACACCAAGCACATGGTTATCCAGCATATCTTTTTTTATAAACCTCTATGCCTAGACATGTACAGTTCCATCACTTGCTGGTTAGTGAAGACCAAACTGACACCAAGCACATGGTTATCCAGCATATCTTTTTTTTATAAACCTCTATGCCTAGACATGTACAGTTCCATCACTTGCTGGTTAGTGAAGACCAAACTGACACCAAGCACATGGTTATCCAGCATATCTTTTTTTTATAAACCTCTATGCCTAGACATGTACAGTTCCATCACTTGCTGGTTAGTGAAGACCAAACTGACACCAAGCACATGGTTATCCAGCATATCTTTTTTTTTATAAACCTCTATGCCTAGACATGTACAGTTCCATCACTTGCTGGTTAGTGAAGACCAAACTGACACCAAGCACAGCGGTATCCAGCAACTGATTTATTTATTCTTAATCATTGTTTTTATGAAACGATTCTGTAACACTATTACTCAATTAATAATTTTCATTATCACCAATTACAAGTTCATTTTCATTATCATCATTTATAAGTTCATTTTCATTATCACTATTTTCCAGTTTCATTTTCATGATCACTTTTTACAAGTTCATTTTCATTATCACTATTTACAAGTTCATTTTCTATAGAAGCATTTCATCTATGAAGTTATGTTCATTATCTTTCGTAACCTCATTAAATCGAGCCTGTAAGGTAAGTTTGCAGTACGACCTGTTAATAATCGAAGAGAATATAATCCGGTTGATTTTAAGACAGTTGTAATCAAAATTTGAACTTTCCAAAGCCTGTTCGGCCAGCCTGATGAATCAGAACATGTAGTAACAGGCACTAAAATTTTTCGAAAAGACGTGTAGATAACATGCCTTTCCTATTCTATCGAAATATAAGTAACATGATGAGAAGTGATATTAAGACGCTTTGCTAGACATTCCCTTATCAGACTACAATTTACACCAATACCTAATATGAAATTTAGTTATTTCTCATTTAGTTCTTACACCTCCGCACACACCACACATTTGAATAAAACACTTTATTTTTACGGATTTTGCGCACTTTTTATTTTATATTTAATCCCGATATTTCAATGGTTGTCATGTATTTTCTACTTCCTCCACAATATTTTGATCGGGCACGTTCCAAATTGTTAAAATTAAATTGTTTTATTTTTAAATTTTATTTCGTTATTACATTCTTACTACGATTACATTGTATACTACTGAGTCTACCACCAGTTCGGAAACTGGGAGGCCCTTCCGAGAAGAACTGGCGAAAGAAACTCGGGCAGGGGGACCGACCTCCATCTTACTGTTATTATTTGCATAAAGAGCTAACCACATCATCAGATCTTGCAATGTGTGTTTTTGTAGGTATTCATTAATTTTTATTTATATTTTTTTTGTTACTTTTTCTCAGCCATGAATAAATATTTTAGTAGTTTTTAGTCACGATTCATTAAATTTACTCGTTTGCTGAACACGTGGTTTCAAATTACAGTTTTTAGTATCATAACGAGGTAGAGCATCACGTATTGCCAACAACAATCCCTTCAGCATCGTAGGGTCTATATCGAACTATTTAACCGACCTTGGTCACATGCTGAAAGAAAGAAAAAAAAATTTAGTACAGGGCGTGAGGATCCCACTTCTGATGTCATCAAACGGAAAAGAGGAAATATTATATTTTCTTTTGATCAAATGAAATATCAAAAAGAGGGTAGATAATAAAGTATTTATTAAGTGGCCAAAATCAGTTTATTCATCTAGGTCATGTATTTGCCATCAAAATGGAAAACTAAATATTCAAATGCACTAAATTTATATTGTATGATGATTCAACAATTAATATTCGCACTTTACCAATATATACTTATCTTTGGCACAACGATTAGTGCTGAATATAATCCGATAAGGACTACCGGCCGTCCGCCGGCTCTGAGCGTCAAGCAAAGAAAGAGGCCGTCTGACTCAGTGCGAGGCATTATAAAGGCACCGCGTCACTCCACCGCCTGGCGGGGAGGTGACGTGGACCGATCGTGTTGTCTATGCTATGACAGATAACACGTTAGACCAAAGACAATGATGAAAAATATTGTACTATAAAGTGTACATAGTTAAATCAATCAATAAATCAATTTAGTAAATCAATAAATAATCATTTAAATATAAATAATGACAATGAATATGATTAAGTAACAATTAATACACTCCGAATTATTCCTAATTCTAACACGTGCCTCACAGGAACACTTTAATCTTAGAGGTTCCAATCGGACTCCAATGATAATTTGATGAACTCTATAATCAGCGAGTAAATATTGACCTTTTACTTCGTATAAACAGTTTAACTAACACTTATAAAAGAAGTACTTTTTATTTTATATTTAATTGTTTCGATTGGTAGTTAACTATTTATTTTCCTGAACACATAAGATAGAATGCTGATTTCAATGTTACGCCTTTTTAAGAAAAGTCTATAGGTAAGTAAGTGGTAAGTATTTTTCAAAACAATATTTGATGGTCATTTGTCATCAAACAACATTTTAAGCAAAAGCATTACCGCAAAAGTCCGCGGTTTCAACCGTTTCAATGCACAGGCGTGTGCAGGGAATTCTCAGTAAGGCGGTTAACACACTGCACCGCGCCCCGTCGCGTAGCGCGTGGCCGCAGATTTTAACATTGTATGCAAGAATCTCAATTAATATAGAAAACACGCCTATGACAACACACTGCCGACGCGGGAACGCGCGGGTAGGCGCCCCGTCGCTTTCTGTCGCTACGCGCACCGCGGCGGGACGCGTCTCTAGTGTGTGAACCGCCTAAGATGGGTAGTGTTGTGAATATTTTATTTATGTTTAAGGATAAAGATGGACTATGACAAATCTAATACAATCGTATTAATTACTTTTTTATTTGAATTTCCATTGTTAAAATTACTCCCAATATAATTAGCCTTGCGAATTGAATATTTTCAAAAAACAATCAAAATATAATAGGTTAGTTATTGTTATTACTATAAATGAATTTATGAGCTTTGTATTTTTTAGGTCAACCAACAACAGACTTAGTTGAAAGTGATACCTTTTAGAAATTAAAAAATAAAATGCAAATTACAGGCATCCTACAAAATTGAACTTGTTTATCGATGTGAAAGTTAGATTGCAATTTGATGAGGTAGCTACCACAACCAACTTCACGGTTCGATGAATTGGCATTTATTTTACAATTTATGATATATGGCTTAGCTATGTTACATACAAGTTAAAATTCAAAATTAGGCGTATTTACTAAAGAAAAAAAATTTTAATTACTGTCATTGAAATTACTGAATGCTATCTTTTCAGCAAACAATTAATTCGATTATTCTTTAGAGGCCGTGTTCTACTTTATTTGACTACAGTATGTTTTGTCTAGCATAAGAAACAGGCTATTTGCAGGTGGATAGATACGAGCTGCGTAGTTGCGTAAACTCGACGCACTAACGTAGCAGCAATGACCTTGCAAGGTCGGCAATGACTCATTCATCACCCTTAATTGTTATGGATATTTTCGCACTATTTTAATAATCATTTTAATTTTTTACATGGAGTTATGGCCCTATTCGAAATACTAATATTTGTAAATGGTCTATAATATCCATTTAATTACGCTACACCAATTTCATGAAGTTGATTTCATGTTCATGCATACAGGAGCTTTATTTAACTTTAAATGTGAGCAGTTTAATTTTAATTTAACTGTGTTGAATTTAGACACTGCTTACTGAGGTATGGATGATTTTCTGACAGTGAGAGAGTCCGATATTTTAATATCGACTTTTTTGACAGATGATAAATCATCCCTTGTAGAAATTTGTTCAACATTTTAAACATATTTAAAATCTACATTGTACCATTATCATATAACTATTGTACCATAACTATACCGGCAGTACAACACCTATATTCATTTCGGTTATTTTTATTTCAAAACCAGCTTTGGTAGTGAAAGTTATTTGGTGTCCTTACGGAACTAATGTATAAGGTCAACCGACAAACTGAAACTATTATATCCTCATTTCATTTAATAGAAATGTCAAATATTACAAATATTATACTGCAGATATTATTATTATATTTCAAAAGTTTGCTTAATAGAAGTTAGGACTAAACTATCCAGCAAATGAGTCACGAAAAAATATTTCAATATAGGTAAATAGGACATAGTCCAATTTTGGCCATTTGTGAACACGATGCTATGAAAAAAACACATTTAGCAATATTTTTATTTCAGATAATGTTATTTACTAAAAAGTTTGTGTAAATTCACACTTAAAAAAAAAAAAGTATTTAATTTGAATCTTGCAATAATCTGCTTCGGCAATTTGGTTTCAGTGTTGCTAACATAAAACATCAAAAATCGGCCAATTCGTATCGATAGTAGTTGATGCCTCTGTTGTATTACTTGTATTACACAATGTTCACTATTTTTCCGCAAGATTTTGGATTCAGTGAATGTTATTGATAGATTATACCTACTGGAGGGTTTTCCAATTCCTTTAATAAATTGCAGATTGTTACGTGGGAGAATTCAAAGTAGACACATAAGAAGAAAAATATATTTCATATATATTATGTACGAAAATAATACTGAAGGAAGAGTACCAATAAAACAATATTACTGTAACTGCATGGTGGGCCGTAGAACAGCAGGTTGTTGTGCACATGTAATGACAATTATCTGGGTGTTAGACTAGGCAAGGTATCAAGACCATATTATTCCACCAGCTCAGTTTCTGGATCGTGTACTTATTACTTATGAATCTGAATAATGTTGTTTTGAAAAAAATGTTGTTTTATTTTATTCATAATCTTTTTTATTAATGCATAGAAAAACATCGAAATTGAATTTCTGATACAAAGCTAGGCTTATATTTTGTCTTTTAATGATGTAAACTATTCAATCTATCACATATGATGAGCTCAATGTTCTGTCCATGAGTGGCCAAGGAGTCTATAGAGAGTGGACAATCTCTTTTCCTACGAGAGCCTTTCGTATTTTTAAATAATAGTTAATTAAGTAAGAGTAAACCAAACTAGCTTAATGAAAACTAGCCCAGAACTCTTTCAAATAAATATAAGTAGAATAAAGCTGTCGCAATCGTATAATACTATCGCGAATACAATATGGTAAAATAAACGGGCAGTGATAGCGACGCTACGGCCCGTCCTTGTCCACACCATTGTGTTCAAGTCAACCTGCGAATATGAATGGCGAATGTCTGCTCTGTTTTCCGTCTCCGTATATACAATAGACATTGCGTTCTCAGGTTATTAGTCTGGCGGTATGTTATATAAAATACAGAGTAAGCCATTGCTTTAGTTAAGACTAAAAAGAGCTCTTGTGGTAAAACGAAACGAAGGTAGTTGTCGATGCACATTTATAACGATTCTTTGCATATATCATGTACAAGCGAGCGGTTATTTAACTTATTCTGTAATAAGTGTCCCACCTGACACCGAAACTAGTTGATTTTTTTCTAATAATAAATTCTTTAAATATAAAAATCTGGCTATTGGGCGCTTAAATAAAATTAAAACTATTTTTTTTATCCTTATGTATATATGTATAAATATAGATAAGTGAGATGTTAAGAGAATGTGTCAATATAACCTGAAGTTTTTTAATAGTTTGATTAGTTATTTATAAAAATAAGGACATTTTTTTCGACCGTTTAATCACCTAATCTGCCAGCGAACTAAACTCTTGAATCAGTTTAATATATAGTAGTTTTTTTTCTAAATCAACAAGTAAGGAAATATTTACGTTTCACTTCAGCAGCCCGGACACATACTCACTTCTTGCGTTTCTAACTTTTAAACATATTTACGTAAAGAAATGAAGATTGTCAGATGACGTTTTGAATAACCTACTCTTTTCAATGCATCTCTAATCTGAACCTAAAGGTTGTCTGTCAGATGACAACCGCGCCCATTTAAAATACATGTTCAATATGTGCACCTCAAACGAAAAAAAGGAAACTATAAGATCTCTTTGTCAGGTCAGTCTGTCTGTTTAATGTTTTTTTAACTAGCTGTTTAGGTACTTATATCAAATATTTTTGTTTAAAAAACGTATACTCGTACGAGGTACTCGTACCAAGTTGAAATTAACTTAAAATATTAAGGCCTGCGGTTCGGTTAAAAAAATGGTGATGGTCATAATGGGTATGTACAAGTTTGTAGGGAACCCTCGATGTGCCACACACCTGTCAGGATTTTTCTTTTTTGTTGTGTTGCTGTCAATTGTCCTATATTATTTCGTTATTTTATTGTGTAAGGAATTCAGAGTTTTTGTATAACACGATTTAAATAAATAATTTATAACAAGATAATCTTATCAATTAATCTACACATTTACAAAAAAGATGAAAATGAAATTATCTCTCATTGACTTGTTTATCATCCGAATTGAAATTAAAAACATGTGTGGTAAGAATCCTTATTTATTAATTTCAGTTATCATCAAGATCGCATAAGACCTTAGTATAGTAGTAAGTAGATAATAGATGTAATTGAGAAAATCACAACAATCTACGTTAAGATTTACGTAATAAGCGATTAGTGTCAATTCCTTTTTATATAATACTAGCTTTTACCCGATTTCGCCAGCATTTTTTTTTTAAAGTATCCTTTGTTACTTCTAATACCTCCAAGAATGTATGTACGAAGTTTTATGATGACCGGTTTAGTAGTTTTTGCGTGAAAGCATAACAAACAAACTTACATTCACATTTATAATATTAGTAGGGATTGAATCCATAGCATTTACAGTTTAAGCAAGTAATAATTTCCAATTCAGGGATAGAATAATGTATGTAAAGACGGTCATCATGATGACGAGGGACTTATGACATGACGGCAGGCTGTTCTTTAGTACTTTATTGAACATTGGCAGAACTATCCTTACTAATATTATAAATCGGAAAGTGAGTTTGTTTGTTTGTTCCGCTTTCACGCCGTAACTACTGAACCGATTGCTTTGAAATTTTGCAGACATAAAGATAAAAGTCCGGATTAAATAATAGGGTACTTTTTAGCCTGGAAAAAAAATTGATATTCCCGAGAAAAACAAAAATATTGTTTGCTTGATGGATGGATTGTAGATGGCGCTGTGTGTTGTTTAAAACAACGTAAAATATTGCAAACGAATATGAACATGTAAATTTTGAAGCTAAATGATACGAAAATGAATCCTCGAAAATGAGGAATTCTCGAGGGATGACGTACAATTTGGTTTATCGTCTAAATTGTTTTTTTACATCTACTTATCCTGAAATCACTAAAGTCAACGAATTACTAATTGGTATAAGTATTAGTTACGTTATTTAGGTCTTGAGGTATGCGATAGATGGCGCTGGGTGTTTTTTAAAACATGGTAACGATGTGTTTTTTAAAATACGTAAGAAGTGGAATGATAGCTTACGCTATTTAGTTCTAGAGGTATGCGAAAGATAGCACTGGGTGATTTTTAAAACGTGGTAACGCAGTGTTTTTTTAAGATACGTAAGAAGTGGAATGAATTATATGATTTTGTATCCAGCGTTACATCGCGCTTCTTAGATTTTTCCGTGGGAATGTGAATTTTTTTTATAGTTGTGCTTTATACCGCAATATAACCGAATTCCACGCGGGCGAAGCCGCGGGCGGAAAGCTAGTCATATATATAATAGCACACACATCATTTTTAGTAGTCGTCTCTACGTTTGATGATTTAATCCCCCTTCCGCATATAGATCTAGAGTTCAAATACATAAACACGTAAAAACGCCTTGCCGACAGTTATTGCTGAGACAAAGTCATGTTCAAACACAGACTAACTAAGTCGCGATGTTGCATGGGTAAGACTGCTTAACTGGGCTATTAAGATACCGTAAGCGAACGCTCAGTTGTGTAAACGTAATTCAGCATTGTAGTAACCGACAAATATCATAGCACAGGAAAAAAGTTACGATTCGACGTAGGAAAACGAAATATTATATGTGGTGGTTTTGATTAATCTTTCAAGGGAGACTGATTTAAGTAACCATAACTAACACTGTTAAAAAAAAATGTTCTGGACACATCCTCTTATAGTTAAAAATCATGGCTAATGCATAAAAAGCGTTGCTAAACGAGCTATAGAAAGGGCTATATGCAAAATTTCCTTGGCAGATCGGATCCGGAACGACGTAAATCAACAAAGAACTAAATTGATCGACATAGTCCTCCGGATTTTAACATTCGAACAGTCCATAACATTGCCGCCTATTGTGAAATGTTCGAGAATAGTCTGGAACGTTCAGGAATATCCCAGATCATTGTGTACATTCCAGAATACTCGAATGTTGTGAAATGTTTTGGAAGGTTGTGGTATCGAAGCCTTAATTGTATGGGTGGGGAACAAGAATGGGCACCGAAAGAAGCAGAGAAATTGCCCCTTCTCACACGACACGTAAGCGTAGTTTTGTCCTAAGCGAATCGTTACGACGCAACGCGTACGAGACCCTGCAGTGTTCTACAAACGAATCGTGGAGTAGACCTATCGTTTTGTAAGATCTCAGTTGAAATCATGGCGTTACAGTCGTCGTTTTTGACGATATTTATGCCAAAGCTTTGTGTTATATATTTCCTTGAATATTCACTTAATAAATAATTATTATATAGGGAATGTTACAACCGGTTTCACGAATTCAATCACTTTTTCAGCACGTTGAAATAAAAGTCGTAAGACGAACGCAAGACAAGAGTAAGATGCTTATTTTTTTACGCCAGGACGTTCTGAATATCGCAATGACAACATCTTATACGATTCGCTGCAACACCGCTTCGTTTGCGGAGTTGTTTGAACATGGAAGCGCTCGTATTGTTCTCGTCCTACGCGCGTTTTACGATACGCTTACGATACGAGGCCGTATGCAAAGGGGTTAGAGAACAATTAAATGAACAAATTGAAGAATCAACATTTGCGATGCGATTTTATAATAAGAGGCTTAGAACACAAGACATTCATAAAATATCGGCCTTAGGGCCTATTCACGTTGCGTTTTTTGAACGTGTTGTCAACGCGTTTCTTTTTATTCCACAGAGCATATTTTTGTCGTGCCTTAGCAAGGAAGCAAATAAATTTACAATGGCGGATTTTAAATGTGACATTTTGGGTAATGATCGCATATTTTTGTATCGTTTCTGTTTGTATAGGATTGATTTGAATTTCGTGTAATAAATTTTATAGAAAAAATATCATCGGAACAGGCGATGCGTTGCATATCGTAACATCGAGTCTTGCGATGCGAGCATCACCAATCAGAGCGCGGCAGTGACATCGTCGATTTGGGCTAGATGCGGCGTAGTCGCTATAGTATAGTAAACTATACTATAAACTATACATTAAATTACATATTTATTATAATAATAATATTACTTACATACTACACACCAATTCAGCCTAGCCAAAAGTAAATACTGTAAGGCTTGTGTTATGGATAGAAGCGTAACGGATATAGACAAACATATATGATATATAAATATGTAATATTCATAGAAATATATACATATAAATACCGATGACTCAGGTACAAATGCTCGTATTCATCACACAAAAATATGCCCTTTCCAGTACTCGAAACCAGAACCGCTAGTGCAAAAGCACGATCACTACCGTTGCACCAAACGGTCGTATTTTTATTTTTGTAATTAATCCTGACATTTCGTTTCCTTCAGAGTAGATTAGAGTAGAGTAGTAGAGTAGTAGATAGTAGTAGTCCTTCAGACCTCACAGGATGAGGCGGGGCAGTGTAAGAACTAAATGTAAATAATTACTTCCTAATAATACTTCTAAGTATTCTTACCATAAAGAGCGGTTATACTTACTAGTGTTTATAATATTCACAATCTAAATAGATAATAATATTAATTTATCTTTAATATTATCTTATTTACATAAATAGCAACTTAAATCTTTTGATGTCAACTTGACATGCTCTAAGTAACCTCAGTCTCTTTGTTGCTTGTAGGTACACTTTGAATTCGCTTTAATTACCAAAGCTTTCTTGAATAAGGATTCCTTTAATTCCAGCCAAGGAACAGTAACAAACTAATTATGTAACAGTTCGCTTACGATATTAATTATTCTCGTTGCTTTTTGAGATATCGACTTAAATTGTATTAACGGTAAATTAAAAACTACCAGAATTCTTGTTTTATTAGATTTTTCTGATATTTTTTTGTTTACTATATAAAACAATAAATACATGAACAATATTCAACTGTCCATTTACGGGCTTGACGCCGTATGACCGATGGGCATTGTTCTTTGATTACTTGGATTGCTACAACACAAAAGTCAACCTCATATCATATTCGTTTTAAAGTATGACCTAGATTCCACATCTGTGTGAAGATTTTGTAAAGCTACATGGGAACAAATTCGTTTCTCCGTGGAAAAATTCCAAATAAAATTGCAAATTAAATAATAAAGACCGATTGACGAGTCTGAACTGTTGTTTTTCTTAGTTTCCCCATTATTGTTTGAAGTTCCGAGTTCCTGTAGACATCTGTCGTTATTGCTGATTCTCTAACGATGATAGTCGTAATGATTAATTGCCCTAATTCATTGTTAAGTTTTTCTGCCTAGTTGTTGTAAGTCTGTAATCCAAATATTCCAGATACTTAAGATAGAAAAAACCGCTTGATTCGCTTTGCTCGCGCTAACTGTTCTAACCAAACCGATGGTTTATGTTCAAGTGTTTCACCATATAAAGATTATGACTGACAAAATTAGGGTTCAGTATTGCAGTTTAGTCGTTCACGCTAGTATTATGAAAGTTTAATAACGTCAACATTAAGACCTATAAGGACTAAGAATAATTAAAATTG
This sequence comes from Calamotropha paludella, assembly GCA_927399485.1. Classification (NCBI taxonomy): domain Eukaryota; kingdom Metazoa; phylum Arthropoda; class Insecta; order Lepidoptera; family Crambidae; genus Calamotropha; species Calamotropha paludella. Next base: position 12,667,533 of record OV656804.1, on the reverse strand, counting down.
GAAAATATTATAATTCGGATCAAACCCTACCCTTTCATGTTAGCAATACTATGTTAAGTCATTTCACTTTGTGACAATAAATATTAGGACCGTACTAGGACATACGAAAGGGACCCGTTTTTCTTAACCGGATTTGAGAAAACTGTAGTAAATTATACCACGAAGTGACTACTAAACCTTTACCATCATCACCTTTCTATGGGCAAACTTAGCTTTAGATTAAGCTTAAGATTATCGCTTCCGATTATCGTAAAGAATCCGCTTTTTCTCATATGTAACAAATCGGTTCAAAACTCCTTGATTTCTGTACTGATGTAACGAGCGTAGGCATGTTTCAACACGCGCAACTCTTTGCAGGCAAATCTTAAGGCACCAATTTTCAAGCTTTTAATTTTTTAGCGATTTCCTTCCAATGAGTCAATCGGCTATCATAAAACACGATGCCAAGTCTTCCGTAGTTTAATACGGATCGGCTAACACCATCACATTCAATTCATCGACATTTATCTCAGGTCTGCCTCCTGGTTCTTTCATCAAGGTTTAATGTGGAAAATGTTCAATCTGTTATCTGACATTATGCGGGTTTAATTTAAATTCAGAATCGCATGTGCGAATAAACGGCAATTTTATATTTAAACCATTAAGTAATAAATGATAATTAAACATTTTTTATTATTTTGGGGTCTATGATGTAATCAAATGGGTTTCTGATTGCTTGTTTTGCTAGTAGAAAACTAAACATCCGGTATAAATAACCACTTGATAATTGTTTTTATACTATGTACAAAATGAATACGTAATCGAGAGTAAAAAAAGATACCAGTTGTTACTTTGTTTCACACACATTATTCATCAAGTATTCTTCAAGTCACAAGGAAGTTTCGTAAAAAGAAAATTTTAATATACATATAATATTTTTGTTGAAATAATATGAAGTCAACTCAATTCAGTGACGTTACTGTAGTATGTGAACATTTCTATTTAATACTTACTAATTTATAATAGTGAGAAAAGCCTTGAAAAGCCTACTTAATTTTTTGCGATTTCAGTAACGTTATGTTCAGGTATAGCTTTGAATGTATTCTGAGTTTTCAATGTTATCATTATTGAAAGATCATGCAACTCACGACACTGGCATCAATGACCTTGTTATATTAGCTAACTTTCATGTGGATCAGTGATGGTGAATGGCTTTTATATAAAATGTTATATCAGCGTTGTCATTGTTAGTTTAAACTACACGATGCCATTATGATAACATAGGATCCGTTGTACAAATTAGAGCCAATTTATGCATCCGTTCCGATTTTGTTAAGATACCTATACATTGTCAGAATAGATTTGAGTGCTAGCCTCATTGAAAGTAGATTTCGAAGCGTAGTGACTGCACGGTCGGCCGCCGCGACGGCAATGGGCTTGCGCAACTGCGCTTGCGTCAGAACCCGCCTGCAGCGCTGTGCGGTCCTAGCGCACTACATTGTAAGACTGTATCCGTACCATTTATGCCTAATCAGATACTTCTATTATATTGAAGGATTTTAACAGGTTTGTTTTTAAAGACTTCAAAAAATTGCAATTACAATCTTTAGTCACACGTACTTGTCATATCTAGGTATACAATATGGACATGGAACTCACAACAGCTATGATAAGTATTCTTCATTATAACATTCTCTCGTTACGACCTCTAAATGTAATATACATAATAATAAATATTTGTGGACACCTAAGATGTATTTATTATCAAATGAATGTAGGTAATAAGGTCTATCTACAATGAACAGTTGGCAACATGCGTGCATAACTGCGCGGACAGTGCAACGCGGAAGTAAGGCTGACCCACAACCCACAATACTCTCTAGCTATAGTAGCTGATGCAAAAACCTATACTCAGCCTAAACTAAAACTAGTGAATTTGAGCTACGGAATAAAATAGCAAATGTATATGTCCTAACGTGTTAAATATGTCAAGGTGAATGTTGCTTACATTAACATTACAAATAATTAAAATTATTAAAGGCGTAAAATAAGCTCTATAATCTATTGATATTTAGGGCAATAATAACACAATGTTAAGTTTATTTCTTTGTTACCTTTTAAAGAAATGAAATAATATACCTTTAAACCCTGCATTGAAAACAATGTGTCTCATTAAATTGTTTTTAAGAAGTCAGTATCACTGTGGTTTAAGTCAAAACTATAATAACCTTTATACTTATTAATAATAAAGGATAATATATAAATGCTTTTATAAGGAGTACTTTCTATAATATAATATATATTTCTTACATTCACACCAATTAGCCTAGCCCAAAGTAAGCACTGTAAGGCTTGTGTTATGGATACTAGAATAACGGCTATACATACACATATTCAAAATACATGTATTTTTTGTAACGAATAGACATATATATATGATACATATATATGTAATATTTATAGAAATATATATAAACACCCATGACTCAGGTACAAATTCATCACACAAATATCTGCCCCTTCCGGGACTCAAACCCAGGACCGTTGGTGCACCAAACAGCCGTCAATTATACAGAAGAAGAATAGAATTATACAAAATTATTAGCTATGTTATCATTAAACTGCCATACATATTCCAAATTTCTATTATAGTTAATACAATGTTTGTAATGAAACAATGCAAACAAGTGATGTATCAGTAAATGATTTGAGTTTAACACAACTGAACTCTTTTTTTATTGTTTTATTTAGCAAATAACTTTTTCATCTTTTCGTTTCACAAAAAATTATATACGGTTATATTAGATGGTTATATTAAATTTAATTGTGTGTTGTCTGTATTATGAAATAAGACTAAATCTTTTACTCTTAGTCAACATAAGACTTATTAGCAAAATATTTATTCTCAAAAGTCTATTAAGTATGTACTCAATATGGTTAATTTTCTTATTCTTGTTGATTAGGTAATTAATTCATTAATTTTAAGAAATTAGGTCATTCTGGGAAAGGTTTTTTTAAGAATAGTATCTAATTAAAAGAACCGGACATAATTTTTATGAGCAAGTTGAGAATAAGATCCATGTGGACAAAATCGAAAAATGTAAATTAAAGAGTCAAATATGATTTATACAAACAGTTATGATGAATGACTCAACAAGAGCATGACTAGAACGGACATTATTATGATTTATTTAGAACCTGATCACAGTATTTTCTACTTTACGATAGGCTTTAAAGAGGTCACTTTTTAGATGGGATAGATATAATAAGTGTGCTTTCCAATTTGAGGGCAAAGTTCTTGTCGAGGTAGCTCCTTCAACTGTGGTCAATCGCACACCAAAATGAGTGTTATACTCAAATTACAAATTTTAGTCTTGGAACTCAATTGATAGAACAGGCAGGCTGTAAAGTAAAGATGAAAGCAAGGTAGTACCTAGCGAAATTTATTTATTTTTTCAAACTCAAGTACTCTACTGTCATTTTATTGATATATTAAGTACCTATGTTATTTCTGATACTATGTAAGGCAACACTTTTACTACATCAGCATATCTGCAACTTTAATAAAAGTACTTATATGAAAGTATGACATCACATTCAATTTGATTTATTATTATTATAAATTATGGTAATTAATAATGAAACAAGGTCATTTAATGGATTAACTATTCAGTTCTATTTAGAGCTATATAACGTGGTAATCCATTGGCAGTATTTTTCACTTTCGGAAAGGTGAGAACTGAAAACCAACGGAATAATGTACCTATATTTTTTAAATGTACCTTTGTTAAAAAATAATATTATCAATTATAATAAAAATGTGTGACGTTTCGCTTTTGATACGTAGAAACGAGTGAGAGAATATCTTACATTCCCGTCTACGTTGTTTTCCAATGATTTAATATCAAATAAAGTAAATAAAGTCATAGACTATTTAGCCATACCTAATATTTCACCAACAAGAGATAATAACCTTTATACATTGATCATTTTAAAGTAATAAATTCGTCTGCAATAAGTAAATAAATTCGGGTTTTCTTCACAGACCTGCACAGGTAAATCAATAAGCGTAGAATTTTCCATTACCGTATCCTCTCGTAGGTCGTCATTGGTAATTTGAGTAAACGAGATCAAGAAATCATAACACCTAAGTGAAAAAGCTTTGACTTACTGGATGTATTTTTGAAGAGATGAAAAGAAATAAGTCACTCGTTTATCCTTTCTTTGTGTTGTGAAAGGATCCAAGCAAACACAGGATTTTCGAACACTAAACTCGATGAGATCTTTTTCTAAGAAACGCACTCATTAAGAATGGAAAATTATATTTTCAAAAAAGGTTCACTGATCTAGAATTTGTCAACACAAAACTAAAACTCGTTCGAAAGCGACGTACGTAACACAAGTCGCAAAAACGAACACGAAATTCTTACTGAGTGGCTGAGTTCTGTGCTGTGCAGAGCAAGTCAATCGGTCAGAAAAATTATAGACATGAAGTTATCAACGAGTGAAAAGCAAAACATTATCAAACAAAACAGCTGTTTGAATAGCTGACTGCGACATCTATGTTGAATTTTAGAGAATTCCATTATGTTTTTATGATTTGTCGTCAGAGTGCGTTGTAATAGTTATGCCGTCTGTGCTATTTGTATTAAGTTGTTATAAAAGTAACCAAGTGTTTCTTGTCATAAGCGACAGAGGTCACTTTTAGTTTTTTAACAATACAGTAATAATTGTTTTAAGAATATTCCTTATAAAAGAAAAGAATGTATTATGTTTGTTGTTGTAGTTGTTAGTTGCTCTAATTTTGATGTGTTTCATTATTAACTTTTAAAGGGTTTTATTTTCTATTATCCTTATAACTTTAGACATTGTGAGTTATTAAAAGGCAAAAATCGTATAAAAATAGATTTTATGGTTAAAAATAATTATAATGTTCGGTTTAAATTGTAATAATATAATAAAAATAAAATTCATCAATATAAATAAAGTCCTATATATAAATTGTTATTTTTGAACAATCGCTCAGTGGCCTCTTGGTCTAGGGGTATGATTCCTGCTTTGGGTGCAGGAGGTCCCGGGTTCAAATCCCGGAGGGGCCCGTTTTTGGTCCTAAAAGTTTTTTGTTCTTATATATTGTTGGAATGAATTTATATAAAGTTTGACATAGTTGCAATTGACGAGGAGTGCACAGACGATATAAAAATCATTTTTTTTGTCGGCATACCGTATTGTTGTTGTGTTATAAATTAAAATGAAATCTATCCTAAGTGGGAACTTTTATGTGTATGTATTAATAAATAAAATGAAATAAGATATAGATTCATAGATATATAAAAGCGTACACAGCATGAAACTTTTTGTTTGCTTAGTTATTATAATTTTCGATGGAGATTGTATATAGAGATATGTTTCTAATGGCTAAGCTCCTAGTCGTTACTGCCTAGCAAGAAAGTAAACTATTTAAACTGATTGATATACAACGGCTTGTTTTCTTTGGATGTTACTGCCATAAGTATTTCTTTTTTACTTTTAATGTTTACTTTTTTAATGTTTGTTTGTTAATATTTTATGCGCTGCCCTATTTTGCAGCATGCTGCAGTATTTTATACCTCCTTCGTATCGTATGCGTAGGAAAATAAATACATTTAAGGCGCAGGTTGAATTTGTATTTCTTTTTAAAAGGTTTTTGCAATAGTGTATTTTGAATGTTAACGCTTTAATAAATCAAGAAGGCATTTCCAATTCAAATGTGAATCAATGTTTACGCCAAGTATAATCAGACACTTATCAATATTAAGAGATTTATTCTAAGTTAATGGCTCTTTCTTTAAAAGGCTGAGTAAGTTTAGATTTCTATGAATATAATAACATAATATAATGTTTTAGATAACCCACACCCATTATTTGGGCCCAAAATAAGCAGAGCTTTTATTATGGACACTAAATGGCAAACAGACCTAATATTTAAAAAAGGAGACATAAAGTCAGGACTAGATAACAAATGCAAATAAAGTCAAAGATTTACTCTATAAATCTTTAAACATAGTAGGTAGTTTATTTATTTTGGCAACACTATTGGATGCTTAGTTTTTATCAAGTTGCATGTACTTTGTTTAGTAACAATTCATTTCCCATTAAACAAACAATGCATAACAATGTAAACGAAATCGAAATCCATCTCCTTCTTCCCTTCGATTTAAAATTCGTCTACAAATTGCTATAACGTCATACCGCACCTAATCGCATACGTCTACCTAAAATTTTTTGCTTTACCAGTAACATTTCTCTGCACCAGAACTCCTACTTTGTGTAAAAAGACGAATGTTTATGTTTGATATTTCTGTAGGTATAATGTTATAAAAACACGCGCAAGGGATACATGCCTTTTAAGTATTAATTATATCAGTACATAAACTTATTGATAAATAAGCATATATTTTACACTATTGTTACGTTATTTGTTTCTTAAGCCATTGTTACTATTTTTTATTCACTGATGATCATCGAACTATATTTAAAAAGTATGTGTAATGAAACATATGCATTAAATGAAAAAAAAAATATATATATAATACCCCAATCTATTATCTTATCATATTATCTCCTCCTCTTATCTTTAACACGTCCACTGTTGAACGGAAGCCTCCCACAAGAATGAGGATAGCTTTTGTCATAATCCCCACGCTTGGCAGGCGGTTTGGAGATCGCAGTAAAGATCATAAACACTGCTGCCCATTTCCCATTTGCACAGTATTATATTATATCTGCTGACCGTTAGCTAAAAGGTCGCTAAGCATCAAAGGGTCGATTTGGAGTTTTAAATGCCAGCATTTGTAAAAAAAAAACTCTTTTAATAGGCCTAGTAATTAAATTTCTATTACTTATAGTTTTTAATATAGTTCTAGCAAAGACATCAATTTCAAATATTTTCCGTGTTTTTCGCTCATATTTCAAATGTTTTTGGGGTTTGTCGACGTTTAAGCTTATGGACGGCAGATATAGTATATGTATACTGTGCCATTTGATTATGTCCATTATCATAAGTTGCCTTTATGACACTCCTTAGAGTGCTAAGGCACCCTTAAGTCTGTTGAAGTGTTAATGCTATTCTACTCTGCCAGGCACTACACGGCAAATACATATCGGTGCCTTACGCAGCAAATGTCATAACTTCATAATGTTATTATAATATTATTATGGAGTTACGACCTTTTTATCTTAGCATATTAAAAATTTATTTTACTGATTATCATTTGCCTATCAGCCTTGTCACTGCTGGGGATCCAGGTCTTCCCTATGAGTGAAAACAGTATTCCTGTAGGCCTTATACCGCTTTAGGTGGAACCGAGACCAACGGTTTAACGTCCTTCCGGGCACGTAGGAATTCGAGATATTACATTTTTATCACCTATCCAATGATTGGCCCTTACGAATGTTATAGACTGAAGGTGCTTACTATGGAGTTCCACAATTGGGCTTATATACTATAAAACTGCTTAAGGTAACTTAAAAGCTTACAATATAACATTATCTATTTTGAGTCGCTGCCAAATAACAAACCAACAGAAATAAATTATTCAGGTGAGCATGTATAGAAAACTACATTCAGTGTGTCTGCAAAAATACACTGGCGAGCAATCGTATTAATAAATAGTCACATATACTATTATGTTTCATAAACTACACTCGCGAGCAACCAAATCGACTCAAGCCCTCATTCTGCTTACAAACTTTGTTTTTACGTAAAGTATACAAGGTAAAAAAAGACTGTCATTAGAAAGCTCAATATACAAGCTTTCATAAAACACTATATTGTTTTTTTTTTTTTTTAAATCTAACGCATTCATTTTTACATCAATAGCACTATGAGTCGTTTTGCTCATTACGCTATCCGCGACTTGCGCTAACTGCCACCCCTATAAAAGCTCTCGCAACCGAGCCGCCGTGCGCACCAGTCGTCCCCGTACACAGGTGCCCCCTAGCGGCGCTCGCCTCACTTCGCTCGCCTCCCGCGTGAAACGCTCCTGTTGAAGCCGAAGCGCTCCTGAGTCCCCGATCCGGGCGGATAGGCAGCCGCTTGTTGCGTGCCTTCTCGCGACCAGCGGCCCTCGCGTCGGATCGCGTCTCTCTCTCTCTCTCTTTTGCGCACCGCGGTAGTCGTTAGGGTAGCCGCTAGTTGCGGAACCTTCCGCAATTAACGGTTTTTACTTCCGATTTCTCGGTTGTAATCGTTCCGGGTTAGCTGGAACCCTTTGTTTGTATTAAAATAAAGGGTTCCTCTTCCCGCCCGCGTCTTGCGTCGACGGATACCTTGCGGTGTTAACGAAGTCGGCGGAGCAATCCCGGTTTGCTCTCTAGGGCCCTTCAGGCTCTAGGAAAACCGAAGGCCAAGTCCCATTGCACTTGGGCTTAGCCCAAGGGGTTTGGCAGGCGGCTATCCGTTTAGGGATACCTGCCCTCGGTCGCGTCACCCCCTCCCCCCTGCCACCCAGCAGGGGGTGTCTCTTTGCGTTAGTCTTTTTCTTGTTTTTAATCTTTTAATTTTAGTTTTTTCTAGCTCACGAAATGGAGTCTTCGGACCCAAGTGAGCTCATCAACGAGCTTTCGGGTGTCGACCCGCTACTCTCGCAGCTTCCTGCGAGTAGCGTGGCGGCACTCCTCGCCTTTTTTGAGGCGCGGTTCGGGCCCCAGCCCGTGGCCGCGCAAACCCAAACCCAGATAGGAACCCAGCGATCCCAACGATCCCTTCCTATCATCCTCTCCTCCCCGGCGTCTCCAGACGCGCAGGGGATTCAACGGTCACCCATCCCGACCGTGACCAGACCCAACTTTAGCGACATGGATTGCGAATTCCTCGCATCCAAGCGCTCGGCCCCGAGGCACACGCCTCCCTTCTCGTCCGACTCTGCCGACGAGTCTTCCTCTACGCTCACCGATGGTTTTACCACGGTAGAGGGAAAACGTTCGAAGCGCACTAAGCGCAGGAAGAACGTTTCCCCGCCCGCCACTCCAGTGGCTTCCACCACCACCTCAGCCGCCCCGGTTAAGGCAGCCCCTACGGCCCCGAGCAGGTCCACCGGGGACCTGCCCCGCGCCGCCCCGACTGCACGCCCATCCACCTCGCGTCCACTTTCAAGGTGCGACGCGCAACCTACAAAGGTTGCTGCCCCCCCGCCGATCCAACTTCAGGACAAGGCCAAGTGGGGCTTAGTGTCCGCCTTATGTGTACAGGAGAAAATCCAGTACACAAAGGCCGTCAACAAGGGTTTGACCATCGAGGTCAACACCCCCACGATCGCGGACTTTAGGTCTCTGACCCGACTTCTTGCCAACAAAGGCATATCCTACTACACCTTTGCGCTCCCCGAGGAGCGCAAAGTAAAGGCCGTTCTTAGGGGCATCCCCGAAGAACTTCCGAACGAGGACATCCTAAATGACCTCGTTCGACAGGGCTACCCTGTTGTCGGCGTGCACAAGTTGCACGCTAGCAATGGGAGGTCCTGGCCCCTCGCTTTGGTCATAATGACCAACAACGAAAAGGCCAAACCCATCTTCCGCGCCAAAGACCTCGTGGTCTGCGGCCTTTCTGGCATTAGAGCCGAGCCCCCCAACAAGCGTGGGTATCCTGGGCAGTGTCACCGCTGCCAGCTTTACGGCCATGCAGCGGCGAACTGCAACGCTTCACCGAGGTGCGTCAAGTGCCTCATTCCACACCTGACCAAGGAGTGCTCTCGCACGAGAGACTCCCCCACCCCTCCCGACTGTGTGCTGTGTGGCCAATCCGGCCACCCAGCTAACTATAGGGGTTGCTCTCGCGCCCCTCGCCCCAAGCCTCCCAAGGCTAAAAAGCCTAACCGGGGACCAAAGGCATCTTCTTCTCAGAAGAAGAGGCCTTCTGGCCCCCCGGCCCCTCCTAAGCCTTCGCTGGCAAATTTCCCACCCCTACCTAAAGGGGCGGGACAGCCGGCTACCACCACTCCAGCCCCCCCTGGGGCCCAGCTCCCAAGGCGACGCCGCCAAAGGCGACACCGCCAAAGGCGGCTCCCGCCTCCCAAGCCCCGAAGTCATCCCTTATGGATGACTTCTCTATCATCTTCACCACGATGCAAGGCATCAATATCAATGAGATATCGGCCTTGGCATCCAAACTCAGGATGGCCCAAAACGCCCAACAACGGCTTCTAGCTCTCTGTGAGCACGAAGCCCTTCTCCGGTCCCTTAACTAAGGTCCACAATGCCAGGAAGGATCCCATCTTCTTCTTCTTCTTCTCCGACTGTACCAGTCGCTCCTCTCACCGGTCGAGTGAAACCTAGAGGTGTTTCGCTTATCTCTTTCAATACCCGCTCCCTGCGCAAAAACATTCCCGAGCTAAGGGTGTTTCTGCGCGAAAGGGACCCCGACCTTGTCCTACTTCAGGAAACATGGCTCAAACCGTCTATACGGAAAGGGCTATCGATTCCTTCATACTCCCTAGTCAGAAATGACAACTTCACCCCAGCGGACCAGAACCGCAGGGAAATTGTCTCTGGTGGCACGGCGATCTACTACAAAAGATCGCTTCACTGCTCACCAATCCCCACTCCTGCTCTCTCTAACATGGAAGCCACGGTATGCAGACTGGCTATGTCGGGTCACAGAACACTGATCATAGCTTCTGTCTACATACACGCTGGCACCACTCCATTGCGGAGCGACTTCGAGTCCCTTCTGTCTTTGGGCGACTCAGTCATTCTGTTTGGAGACTTTAACTCCAAGCACACTGACTGGACCTGCCGTAAGACAAACACCGGCGGGCGGCGTCTGCTTCAGATCACACATGATCTCGAATTAGACGTCTTCAGCCCGTACGAACCCACCCACTACCCAGACAACCCACAGAATGATCCCGACGTACTAGACTTCGCTCTAGTCAAGGGAGTCTCCCTCCCATTTAGGACGATTGAGACCCTCCAAGACCTCGGGTCCGATCACAGGCCGGTTTCCCTCATTATGGGAAACAAAGAGCCAACCCCTCCCTCCTTCAAAACCATTACTGACTGGGATCGGTTCAGATCGTCCCTCAAGTCGGCAATGGAAGTAGGCAACCCTTCGCTCTCTATGGACCCCGACTATTACGATAGTTCGGAGAAAATAGATGCAGCCATTTCCGAATTTACTCTTTTGGTCCAAAGAAAGACTGCGGACAGTGCGAGGAAGGTACCTGTGAAAAATCACAATGCCATTCCTCCCACCCTCCGCAACCTGATGAGGGCCAAAAACGCAGCTCTCCGGAGAGCTGCTAAGTACCCGACCCCTGAGTACAGAGCCAGAGCCAACCGTCTTCAACGGTTAGTAAGATCTCAGTTGAACGACCTGAGGAATAACCAATTTGGTGACCTCATGGCGGACATCACTCCCTCCCATGTAGCCTACTACCGAGTGGCCAGAGCCCTCCGTAGTGACACCTCAAATTTCACACCCCCTCTCCTCCGTCCCGATGGCTCCACAGCCTTCGACGACGAGGAGAAGGCGGAGTGTTTTGCTGACAGCATTGCTTCACAATGCTCAGTCAGCACTCAGACTTGCGACCCATCCCACCTTCAGTCGATTGAGAAGGAGCTCAGCGAGCTGAACTCCAAATCTCTAGACTCTGATCCCATCACAGTGTCCCCTGATGAAGTCCATTCCTTCATCAAGGGCCTCAAGACCAAAAAGGCCCCTGGCGCCGACGGCGTCTCCAACATGGCCCTAAAGCACCTACCATCTCAAGTGCTGGTCTTACTGTCCCTTTTATTCAACGCCTGCTTCGATCTCTGCTACTTTCCAGCAGCCTGGAAAGAAGCAATCGTAATAGGCATCCCCAAGCCGGGGAAACCCCTAAACCTCCCTGCGAGCCACCGCCCCATCAGCCTCCTCAAGGCAATGGGGAAACTCTTTGAAAGGTGTATCCTCGCCCGCCTAAAAGACCATCTCTTTACGAATGACCTCATCATACCCCATCAGTTTGGCTTTCGAACCAAACACTCATGCCCCCAACAGGTTCACCGCATAGTCGAGTACATCTCGAGCGGCTTTTTCCCTAGGAAATATAAGACCGTGGCGGTTTTCTTTGATGTAGCCAAGGCCTTCGATAAGGTCTGGCACGCTGGACTAACTGTCAAGCTGTACAGACTTAATCTGTCAGTGAGACTGGTCCGGCTAGTAGCATCATTTCTCCAGCATCGTACCTTCCGTTTCAGATACGAAGGTACTCTCTCAACTCCGCGTAACATAACAGCGGGCGTGCCTCAGGGCTCTGTCCTGGCTCCTCTGCTGTATGTTATTTACACCAACGACATTCCCGTCCCAACAAACGGGGTACAACTGTCCCTGTTTGCAGACGATACTGCTCTGTATCTCAAGGGCTCATCATGTAGGAATATCCTCCCGAGGCTTCAGACCTCCATCAACTCCTTAGGCGACTGGTTCCGCGAGTGGCGTATCGATGTAAACCCGGATAAGTCATCCGCTGTTTGCTTCGACGCAAAACGCACGCGTGTACCGGCCCGCCACAACCCACCCCGACTCCAGGGGAAGTCCATTCCATGGCAACGCACTGCCAAATTTCTAGGCGTCACCCTTGACCAAAAACTGACATTCTCTCCTCACGTCAAGAGAGTGTCTCGTAACGCGCGGTTTTACTTGGGGCGTCTCAACCCTATGTTGGGGCGTCACAGCCGCATGTCACTTCGAAACAAGCGAACACTTTATAAGGTTTGCATACGACCGGTGATGACCTACGCGTCCCCGATCTTCTCACATGCAAAGGCATCAGTCCTTAATAAATTGCAGGTGATTCAAAACCTATTCATACGTAGGGCCTCAAATTCTCCCTGGTATGTCCGCAACGCGGACTTGCACAGGGACTTTGAACTCCCTACTCTCCAACAATACTTCATAAAGGCCTCTGAACGTTTCTTCGAAACTTCGCATCCAACTACACTCCTTCCTCATCCACGAACCCTCTGTCTAGGCGACCTAGGTCTATCCTGACAGACCAACCCAGTCAATTGTCAGCTGACCTGAACCTCCTCTTAGAGGCACAGGAATCAGCCAAACGTAGAGCCAATACAGACCCATCAGGTCTACCCCAGTCCTCTCAGATGCCGACTGGCCCCCCTTCTGGGAGCCAGCCGACTTAACTTCATTCACGACTGACCCCCCTTCTGGGAGTCAATCGTTTTTTCTATGCGCTCTCTCACCTAGGTGAGTAGCGCTTGCGCCACCCCTCTCTAGAGGGGTGGTCGCCTCAGATGACGGCTTATGACCTTCTCCGGGTGCAAGCCAATCCCAGGTGGTGTTTAGTCAGTACGAGTCTGACATAACTATCGGGCCGGCCCGAAGTATCCATAGAGGATTCACCACCTCCCTCCCCCGTGTCCGGAGGGTGCATTTTGCATAAAAAAAAAAAAAAAAAAAAGCACACCTTATCAGTCGCTTATCACAAGTTGACATGTACACATCTCCGAGAATTGCAATCATTTTTTCCACGTTACCATGGATACCACACCTGAAGAAGCCGCTCAAGTTGTTGCCTTGTTGGAACAAGGACTTAGCCAGCGAGTAGTCGCTGCCCAGCTTCGCTTGAGCCAGTCTGCTGTGTCCCGGGTCTACAGACGATTTCGAGAGACCGGTGCCTTCAATCGAAGACCAAGAACCAGCCGCCACCGGTGTACTTCTGACAGAGACGACCGTTTCATTGTCTCAACATCGCTGCGCAATCGGCATCTGACGAGTGTTAATGTTCAACAAGAACTCAGGCACGTTCGTGGTGTAGCTGTAAGCGAGTGGACAATAAGAAGACGACTGAGAGCAGCCAATCTCACTCCAAAAAGGGCTGCGACGGGGCCCAAATTGACTGCAGCCCACCGACAAGCGCGTCTTCAGTTTGCTCGAGAGCATGTCAATTGGACCATTGCCCAATGGCAGTCGGTTCTCTTTACTGACGAGTGCAGAATGTGTCTGCATGGCAACGACAGAAGAGGCCGAGTCTACAGGCGTCCGGGCGAACGATTTGCCCAATGCTGTTTCGCTGAAACAGTAGCATATGGCGGTGGTTCCTGTATGATGTGGGCCGGCATCTCTTTAGAGGGAAAGACGGAGCTCGTTTTCGTGCCTGGTGGAGGCCGAGGAGGCGGGCTTACAGCTGATCGGTACATCACCGATATTCTCCTGGAACACGTTGTTCCCTATGAAGGATTTGTCGGCGAGGACTTCGTCTTAATGCACGACAATGCTCGTTGTCATACAGCGCGCATTACCCAGCAGTTTTTGGATGAAGTCCAGATGCGTACAATGGACTGGCCTGCGCTCAGTCCAGACTTGAATCCGATCGAGCATTTATGGGACCAGTTAAAACGAAGAGTACGAGCCAGAAATCAAGCCCCTTCGACGGTGGAAGAGTTGAAGGCAGCATTGTTGGAAGAGTGGGTTAACATACCTCAAGAGGACGTCAAAAAGTTGATCAGATCAATGAAGAATCGACTTCAAGCGGTGATTAGGGCTAGGGGGGGGAATACCAAGTATTGATTTATTAAATTGTTATGTATTTTCTTAATCAATTTTCTTTTATTTCTAAAATACCCAACCACAACATCTTCTCACAAATTCCTGTTTTTCCTGTATTTATGTTTAGATATCATTAATTACAAAGATAATGAACGGATATTGATAATGGTGATATCTTATTAAAGCTGCAGTTTGGAGCTTTCAGATGATATCGACGCTGGAAAGGCAAATTGTATTAACGACCACTGTATGAATTGTTCAGTAGAACGATTTAAAGTTTCAAATTTTGAAAAAAAAATCACAACTAATTAACTATTTGAGTGTTTTCTTTGAAAATTAGAATAGTTATTTCGAATAACGTTTACTATGAAGTGTAAATGTTAAAAATAATGTAGGTGTCCTCCTGTCCAATATTTTGGAGATAATACAATGCGGTACATAATCTTGGTTAAGTAAAATTGACTTAAGTCACTATAACATTATCACTGTGTTCCGGTAAAGTATGTTTTAATGATCAAATAGCTGCATTAAATGAACTAGAAAAATGTGTTATATGCTGTTTAGCATACTTTAACACCCAAGTAAAATATTTTATCGGGTCAGACCAAGTGAAACGAAAAAAACCAGATTGTCTGATCTTTCATTGTACTAAAGTTACTCTTAGGCTCTAGGTATTATCTCTCAATGTGAATGACATAAGAAAGTTTTAGGAAAAAAATAAACTACACATAAATATATTTTTCTGATGACTTATTATAATTATAATTAGTACACAATTCTGAGATCAAACAGTCTTATTAAAATGGAATGGCAATATTTTATAGGTTCTCTAACTTAAAGAAGTCCGATGTTACAAGTACTATACTAATCTTATATAGCATTAAAATAATTGTCACAAAGAGCGCTGTCTCGATAACTTAAAAATTAATTTTAAAAAATATCATTAAAATTACTTAAATTGTTAACATCTTCTACATCAGTGTCTGGTAAAATTTCTCTAGGATTGCAAGTCTGCAAACTTAGATATTTTCGTGATATCTGCTCGGGATTGCAAAAGTATTACAAAGTTTAACCAAATGTTTTTGTTTAGAAAAAGGAAGACGATTTTTGTACAAATCATCTCTCTGGGCGCTTATTCTTACATAATACTTAATTTTTTTCAGTAACTGCTGTGTCACTCACGCTGAATTTAACCCATCTTAGATCAAAATATTAGCTAAACATTTTTGTTATGTAATAATACTTATTTTACTTATCTTACCAACTAAATTGTATTTAAAATACTTTTCTGACAGAATACCAGGATTCAAAAACCTTATTACACATTATTTCCACGTTGTATGGTTTTGGATTAATCCTGGCCAGATGAAATATCGTGAAGATATTTCATAATTTATGCTCCTTCACCCATTGTGAAGGAGCATAAATTATCGAATCACTCCTTTCTAAAATTGCATGGACACTATCAACTGGCATAGAAGTGTGCTCTGGTAT
Source organism: Calamotropha paludella (assembly GCA_927399485.1). Taxonomy (NCBI): domain Eukaryota; kingdom Metazoa; phylum Arthropoda; class Insecta; order Lepidoptera; family Crambidae; genus Calamotropha; species Calamotropha paludella. Next base: position 12,651,533 of record OV656804.1, on the reverse strand, counting down.
TAGAAAATTCATTTGCATGGTTTCTATAAATTCGCAGGATTGTAACGCTGTATGAACAGCCGCAAAAACTATTTTATTGCGATTTTGGCCGCAACAAGAATCACTATAAAAAGTAAATCCCTCACTGTTTGTCGCTGGTCCACAGTTTTTATATAATTATTCAGAATCATCGCAATCTCGTTACCTCCCCTTTTAGCATCAGCCTCTCCCCGTGAGTAGCAATAAACCTCCCTCATTTGACTTTCGTAAACTGTTAAATTGTACACCGAATATTTTCGAGAATAATAAAATAGCATAGGTACTCTCACCGTTTGGCGTGTTGAGTACTTTCTGTAAACCAAAAGATATGAGGGGAGGTCAAAAAAAATAGCGGTGTACGGAGACTCTGCCCCTGGCTAAACCACGGTTTATAAGCGGCATGGCCTTTTCAATCAAGGAAGAGACTCAATTGAAGATGACCCACGTTCTGGACGGCCAATTGAGGCCACCACACCTGAAATCATCGAAAAAGTAGAAAAAATTGAATTGGAAGATTCCCGTCTGAAGAAGAACCAGCTAGCAGCAATGGTTGGAGTATCCGATACAACCATTTTGAACATTTTACATCATCATCTTGGGATGACAAAGGTCAGCGCACGGTGGGTTCCGAAAATCCTTCAAAAACGACAACGTGTCGAATGTTCTCGTCAGTTGTTGGAGCTCTGAGGCGGTAACAGGGGAGAAGTTATGGCCCGAACTGTTACTGGGGATGAAACCTAGGTTCACTACGAACCCGAGTCGAAGCAAAAGTCGATGCAGTGGCATAAAAAAGGCACCCCGCCGCCCAAGAAGTACCGAGTCTCACAATCGGCTGGAAAGATCATGCCGACTATATTTTGGGATACATAGGGTATTTTACTGATCGACTATAAAGAACTTAGTGTTAATATAACGGGACAATACTACGCTTCGTTAAAGGAGGCCACGAAAGAAAAAAGAAGAGGAAAATTGACCAAAGGCGTGCTCCTTTTGCATGACAATGCACCTGTGCACACGAGTCATGTTGCGACGGCTGCTAATCGCCGGTGCGGCTTCGAACAACTGCACCCTCCTTATAGTCCAGACCTGGCCCAGGATGTTAATTATTTATTTCCAAAAATGTAAAAAGAACTGCGTGGTTAACAATATTGACGATGATGAAGTCGGCAATTTCGGCTTTTTTTGACGCTAGGACAAATCGTTTTTTTTATGGTATTAACAAATTATTTGAACGATCTGAGAAATGTATTAGGGTTAAGGGGGAATACATTGAAAAAGTCCACGAAAAAGGATCAGGATTATTTTTAAAAGAGATGCATTTGAACATGAATGAATTTTTTTTCGGAACATGTTGGAAAAAATGAAATGTTAAAATTCTGTGTAAAAATATTTCTAAACACATTTTCTCCTATACAAACCTTGTCTTTTGAGCTAAAATCTGTTTTTATAATTGGTAAAGATTGCTCAAATTCCTGTGGCAATTAGAGACGCGTCGAGTCTTTGTGGCAGTAATGAGAGGGAACTGCTGGTAATTTTTAATGTAATTTATAGCATTTTTTGAGCTTGTGCACTACATTTATTAGGTGGTGTTGTGCATTAATTAGGGTACCTCCCTTTTCGACAGCGCGTGGGTGACTGAAGCGCCAGCACAACGCTCGGCACTTAGCTAACAGCCGCAGCTTACCGTAAACATCGGTCTTGAAGTACCCTCTAACCACCATAGTTTCATATTTATCATTTTTTGCGGTAGGTTTAACAACCTAATGCAATAAATTTTGCATTAAGTAAAGTATCTTATGTGCTATAATCACATTAGAATAGTTTCAGGTAAAATTGTATGATCGACCAATAGATTATTAAGGGCTGTCGACAAAATTGGCTTAACGTCAAAATTATTGTAATTAGCAGAAAAGTAAAAGGTTTTAAACGACAACTAATTATGTTTTCTCATACAAGAAATTTGACTTATTTTTAAATTTTAATATTATGGCCAACCACTAAAATGTTTGATTGCGTGAATATTTCAAAAAATGGAATGGTAAAGTGTTTTAAAGTTATTCTTATTTTAAGCATAGGCAGGCATAAATGATTTATAAGTATTTTTCTACTATCATGTACGCTTTATGAAACAAAGTCAAAAAGTGAATGGATTAAAGACAAAAAAATATAGTTAAATGACGAAAATCACCGGTGTATTAACGACCATGAAAGTGCTCAGATTAAATCGATTCCAAGACCATTCGAAAGAGAAAAATCAGGCGATTCCAACGATGTATATAACTCATATTCGACCAAATTGGCTGTTAATACAATTTGCCTTTCCAGCGTCGATATATAGTTTTTAAAAATATCTCCTATAACTTTCTTGAAAACAGAGTCTATACTCAGAGTTAGGGCTTGAGTCGATTTGGTTGCTCGCGAGTGTAGTAAAGATGACTGTATTGAATGAAATGTTTATTATTATTTCGTACCTATTTTATATGTTACGTAAAGATTAAATACATTTCAAAGATTCTTTCACTTAATTAGCTCTTATCATGAGTTGTTTAGAAAATCGTCGTATGTGTGACATATTTGTAAGTATAAACACGAGTTAATCAAAGTGTGTGTCAAATACAAATTATAACGATGGTAAGAGTAGTGATAAAAGTCTTTGAGTATTTATGAAAGATGTCTGAGTATTTATAATAATAATTTAATTATCATTCTGTTCGTTACAGCTTTGCATGCCCTTTTCAAAATTCTATTTTTTATTTTCCTTAAAATATTTGTATATATATTTTTTAATTATTGGAATTATTTTTCTTGTCATTGTGTCATTATTCTATGTCTTAAAGTCAAAGTCTATTTGATATTTTTAAATTAATTAGTAGAGTGTACTCACTGAGTTGTCGGTGATTATAATATGAACAAAACTGGCCTTATTATTAAGCTGCAATTTTACTACAGTTACTGAGTGAGACAACTTCAAGCTCGTTATCACGATACACGCCATTTTTTTTAGCTATCCAAAAATAATTTTGTTAAATAAGAATGGCAAACAAAGAGGTCGTGAGGTGTCCGTCAGAGTCGAATAGTTTCAATGCTTCACACTCAAGGGTGACGCAAAAGACGATAGACAATATTGGAGGTAATTATTATACTATTATTATACATCACCCCTAGTTTACAAAATATACAGCCGTGTTTACTTAATTAGGGTCTTATATACGTCTAAACGAGGAGAATATGGGAAAACTGCCTTTTTTGTTCCGTTAAAATAGTAAAACAAGGAAGTCTGTTGCGAAAAATTTAAAAAATGCCACTTATGTAAATTACTATGAAATGCAACATTGGTTAGGCTAAGAAATTTAAAAATTGATGAAAATTAAAAAATAAGGCACGTCAGTCAGCAAAATTGAGCGATCGCATGTTCAGATTTCTGAGGGAGGTAATGCTTTTGTTATAATGAAATATATTTCGGTTAAGGTTTCGATTACCTGAAAATTGAATGAAACGTGAATTATACCTCAATGATAGTTTTTTTGTACTACGGATTTGTATATAGAAATTATTTAATGAAACAGATGTTGATGAGAAGAGTATCGCTCTAAGTGCATTGCTATAATGGATTTGAAAGATTCGGATGGATAAAAACTAAGACATGTTGTTACGTAAAGTGTTTATTTATTTGTTGCTTTTACAATGTAACAGTGGTTATTCGTGTGATGCATTTATCATTCGGTATTCATTGATAGTCCTTGCAGGCGAGGGCTAGCGAACGCACACGAAATGTAATAATGGCCTTATGTCACTTTGGCCACGCAATTGACGTAAGTAATTATGAATTACATGAGCATCGTACACGAAGCTATGAACAAGGAAGCCACCGTTACACATGCCGGCATTCACCCACGAACATTATGTAAGAACTGTGCTATTTTTTTACCAATCAAGTTCAATGAATGAAGTTAAATACATATGGTTAAAGAAGGCAACGCATAAATGAAATTGCACCTAATAAGTACTCATTGAATTATTCATATTGTCTGGTTTAAAGATTCTAAATTTAAACAAGTGTATGCAATCTTAATGATTTCCTATCGAACTAAAAAAAATGTATCCGAATTTTAAGAGTTTCTGTAAGAAGCCATGAGCATCTGTGAGACGGACCGTCTGACCGTAAAATGACAACGTGCTACCTTAATGGTAAAATTGTTGTCGTCTTTATGGTAAATCTACATATACACTAATATTATAAAGAGGAAAGATTAGTATTTTTGTATGTTTGGAATGAATAAACTCAAAAAACTACAAAGCCGATTTCAAAAATTCTTTCACCATTGGAAAGCTACGTTCACGTTGTGTAACATAGGCTATATTTAATGCTAGAAAAAATTTAAAGAATTCTGTCCACCCGTGCGAAGCCGGGACGGGCCGCTAGTTAATAAATAAAATAAATTCCGGATCAATTTATAAATTCCCAACTAAGAAGAGCCTGCACTATGAATATATAATAACTTATAGAATATAACACCTGTGATTCGAGAAGAAATGAAGAAATTCTTAATACCCTAATTCTCAAAACTTTCGGTGATTAATATCCTCATCAACACGCATTACGATATAACAGGTATTACGTGACTAAAGAATATTTTAATATATCTTTTAAGTTCAAATGTAAGCATTTTATGTCTATATTATCATATACAGACTGGATTCAAATAATGGGTCAAGTAAGAAAACACGTTCGCTAAGATTAGTCCACCTTCGAGGTCTTTACTTCTTTTTATTTATTGCTATTTCCTGAAGGTCAGCCTGCACGTAGCATCAGATTTGACCATGCGTTGAATTATACATTTATGCATGTCTTTATTTATAAGTAAATATCGCCATAAAGAAAGATTCATCAAAACGAGAGAAAACAACAACAAACAGGTCAACATCATAAAGCAATCTGGATAAGTATTTATTGTAATTGGAAGGCAAGTATTATGGCCTTTAAAGTTTTTTGTTCAACAGTAAGTGATCTATGTTTTATTTTTTTCTTAGTTAATAACATATCCACATATATCTATTTACATCTGTGTATAATCACATTGAGAAGTTGAATCGTTAGTAACTCGTTAATCTACCAGAGACAAATATTAAGTTCATATGCGTGCTATTAACTACTTAGCACCACAGCAAAAAATACCACGATAGCACTACTATTAAATTATTTTCAACGTATTCATTTTATTCAACGTATTCATATTTTCATACACGATATTTACGTTTGAAGATTTAATATTTATTTACTCTGTGGATTCTTCAACATATAAAAGAGAGTGATAGAAATTTTGTTACGATTTTTAAAATTATCATTTAACAGTTTAAGGATTTAAACTTAAGTAATTTGTGTTTAAATTTTAATTATATAAAAACACTGTTTATGAAGGTAAGTATTATGACTGTTAGCCTAACATCGCTTTAAGTCTTGAAACGTAAAAGTAATGAAACTTTGTATATTGTCTTGCTAGAGTGAAATATACGAAACGATCAGGCAATTGATACTTAATCATTAAAATAAAAATATATTTCCCATTATAATCCGAAATACAATTTTTACAGATATTTGTATTTGTTACAACATTAAAAGCATTTAGTTTCATAAATAAAAGGACCACCACCGAATTGTAGTTAATAAAGTATCTAGGTCTTATGTAATCTCCATACATCCTTATATAAACTTTTATCGACCTCTTACTAAAGTTTAACAAGTTGATAAAAATATTGGAAATTGATCTAAAACATTTACATTAAAAACTCAGAAATGATGTAGTTGTGTGATGTTGCGAAAGCATAATGTATGAATAACTTTGTTAGACCTTGGCATTACCGTAATCGTCGTTAAATTCTTTGGTCTACTGTGTTAGGTTTCAATGCTAATAAATACAGCTCAATAATATGTAACAATTTTAATAAAAGCCTGCTTACTTTTATAAATAAACGGACTCCACAAGTAGTTATTGTTTTTTAATTGGAATTAACTGTTTCATTATTTCGTAACTTACAACGGAACTAAATAAAGAAAAGAGTATAACCAATAAAATTCATACAAATCATAGAGCTAAATAGCGTAGCGAAAAGCGTGATGAAAATATATTGCAACTTCCCTTGTGCTTTGGATTCTCCATTAAATCGTTAATGTTGGCTGCTCTTGCTGTCGTTAGCACCCACTAACTCTTCGTGTTGGGATATGTATGACCCATTCTCCATGTTTTTATCAATAAGGAAGCCCTTTTTGATAGCGGGCAGTCATGGTTATCCATGTGGGGACCGGCAGAGTAGAATAGCACCAACCCTTGAGACTTAATTGAGTCGTAAAAGGCAACTAGAGGTAATCATAAACCTCCCATAGATTACAAAAAGTGTAGCAGCGTTTTCCGAATTGTCGTCTTTAACTGGAATTTCCAATCCACGTCCCAAGTGTGGAGATTACGGTAAATTTGGGGAATGAAATGGGGGGAATTTTACCATTTCAGCCCATAAACATCATTAACTAATGGGTGATGTTGAGTGAAACCATATATTGTTTTCAGCATGGAATAGATGAATCTATATACAAAAAATGCGCAAAAAATAGTTTTGTACCTTAACTTGCTGCTGCTTTCATGTGAAGTGGTATCAGATAATTTTGTGGTTATACGTTGAGGGCGAGATCATACTATAAATTAGAGTTAGCTACTATATGGAATTGTGTGGAAAGGCAAGCCTCTTGAAGTTCAATCTTTAAATTTACCTACCCAGTGTGGGAACCCGTTCAGTATTGTAGCCTCCATGAAAAGTGTGTCAATCCAAAATTTGTTGTTTTAATAATATTTATATACACGATGCAATTACGGATGCCAAGGCATGTGGTTACTTTATCAAGTGTAATGGAATATCGACGGTGATTCATACATAGTCATAAAATATTTTGTAATTTCTTAACAAGTTACAGTATTAAAAACGTATGTTAATGTAACACAACAGAAACTTCATTACATACATTAAAATTCATGAATTAACATTTGATTCATGAACGATCAATGAGCTGGGAATTCATTCGATATTTCAAGACATGTTATTTCAATATATTATGTCAACTAGCGGACCTGGCAGACGTCGTTCAGCTCGATTGCAGCGTCACCTACCAGATTCAATTGTGACATTCAGGGACTCACAAAAACACACACATAGATTTCTTTAACCCTTTAGGTTAAGTTACCATATGGGTTCCTTAAAACGTATAGCTTACGGTAATATATCTATCATAAACTATCAAAAAGGAAGTAATAATGGTATTATAATAATCTTTTCTTTCATACATGGCGCGTATTCGTCATATATCTTTAATTTTCGAAAACACTGTTGTTGTGGCATCCATGTTACTAAAAGTAGTTAAGTATATCTTGCATATATTATTGTATTATGATATGAATATCATATTGACAGAATATAATAAAAAAACCCGTCTTGTCAGTCATTATAATAAAGCTGTACCGAGCCTTATTTGTAAAACAAATCATTAAACAAAAATGGCAATTATTTATAGTCGTTAAACATTAATAACAATCTGATGAGGTAGGACTTCCGAAAAAAGCTACACAATCGTACAGTGTCCGGAAATTGTAACTGATAACGCAGTTACCTTATATGGTCAACTTTCCGACCTCTGGTGCAATAAATAACTGTATAATTGATCGTCTTGTGGGTCGCGATCAATAATTAAGCCTGCCAATAAGTCTTGAAGGGGTGTATCTTTATTCTGATGCCTGCAACGTTACTAACGAGTTCCTGTATCGACTTCTCACTTACAAGGATGAATTTTAATGTGACTTCTAGTGGTACACAAGACAAAAACTAAGGACGGTCGGTGTATTTAATAATTCATGCCGATACGTGGTTAAGTTTTGATACTTCGATTCCGAAATGTATATAATAAACGACATTTACTCGATATTTGAAGTTCGAATTCATATTATTTTACAGCTGCAATTGCTTGAAAACGAAACTAACACACAGGCATTTTTTTGCATGCATAAGATAAATTATTTTAATAGAAAAATAGTGGAAAAATTGACTCAGCTTACAAGTGAACTCTCAGGCGGGAATCGAACCCGCAACCTTTGGAAGTCCGGTCCAATGCCCTCCAAATAGAGCTAAAGAGCCTTGTGATCACCCGTCAAAATTTACCATTACCTTTCTAATTTTACGCTGCAGGCCAGCGTTGTCTCATCAATGAGAGGAACATCCTCTCATATTCGAAAGAAACATTTTTTCAAATGTTTGGGCAATAGATTAAGATGGCACAGCCATTTAGTTTTATAATTTTATATATTTTTTGCGTTTTTTCAATGCTATCTTATAAGGTACATTTATTATAATAAAAAAATACTGGAAAAAATCGACTCGGCTCACATGTGAATTCTCTGGCGGGAATCGAACTCGCAACCTTTTGAAGTCTGGTCCAATGCTCTCCCAATTGAGCTATAGAGCTTTGTGATAAAAGTTTAAAAATGTCATCACTGTACTTTGTTTTTATTAGGCGTAAAAGTGCTAGTTTCATATCTGAATAAAATTTCACTGTTCATAATATATAGTCGAAGATTTATTGAATTCGCAGTTATATAAAATTGCTATTTGGAACCAATAGCAATTTTATATAAACTCTTAATAACACCTTTAAAGCCGATTGCGCAAAATTGTCCCAATACCGGTATAAATAAAATCTATCTTATATTTTAATACCCGTGAAGTGTATAATAAATAACTATATGTGGTCCTCGCTGGCCAACATACAAAAAATGGTTACTTGAATATAAATTTAGATGATTACATATAATATATGTTATTGTTTCACATATACCATGGTTTCATGATACCAAGAATCCATGAGGCTAGTCAGCATCAACTGAATTGGTTTTTATAAAGGCTTCGAATGAGACTGTCAGAGTTTTTGAAGAAATACATATAATAATAGCTGTCTCGGCCACGCGTCGCTGTGGCTCAGTTATTATAATTTGCATATTTTTTTTGATAATGAATAAAATGAAATCTAATGTCCTGAGTTGGAACAAATCCAGTTAAATAAGAAAAATATCAAAATCGCTCAAGTAGTTTCAGAGTTCATAGCGGTTAAATACTGTGACACGTTATTTTTATATATAAATATTTTTATGTATGTCTTTACCAGTCTCGCGTCTATAGTTAATATGTTTGGGAAGGCTGGCTTGAAGCGTAGAGGCCTCTTAAAACACAACATTAATAAAAATGAACTAATACTATAGGAAAAAAGGTTAAAATAATAGATATTTAATCACAAGCCACACGTTTTGTTAAAACTTGTGAATAAAATGTATTATTTTAGACAATAAAAAGATAGTTTTTAGTGTTATTTCATTGTTCTCATAATTGATTTTGTATAATTTTATTATTATTCTTTTTTTATGTACGCCTGCAATACACTTTACCTTTTTGTTTTGTTACTCTTATAGGTCGTTAGGTTGTCTAAGGAAAAAAAAAACTAGCTTTTTAGCGATAAGACTACCATCTCCAAAAATATATAATCACAAATGCGTACTTTGATATACACTCGAGAGCAATGAATCCGGGTCACTTAAAGAATCCTAAAAATCTCGGAAACTTAAAATGCTAGGTTAATGCAATAAATTGTATTAGATAGACAATGTAATACTCCTTAAATGAAGGTATTAAAACTTCTTAGTTATTGTAAAGTTATATCATAAAAAAATCAAATTTGAAAAAGGGCCACTTTCGAAGATGGAACTACGAAATTACAGCATTTGGTTTTGCTTTTGTTTGTAATCTGTCATTTATGTGGGTACATAAACCATGTTGATAGTGCTCTATATTCATTATTCAAGCTGAAATTATGTCGCTTACGCCTGAAGAATGCACCAGAATACTTACAATGCTGGAAACCGGCCGGAGTCAGCGCGATACAGCCAGGACTGTCGGTGTGTCGCTGTCAGCAGTACAAAGAGTTCTCCGACGTTACGAAGAAACTGGTTCTAACCTACGCAGACCAGGAACGGGCAGAACCAGGTGTACCACAGCACGAGAAGACCGATATTTGGTGAACACCATGCTTCGAAATCGCTTTCTCACAGGAACTGAACTCACCAATCAGTTTCGACGCTTCGGAGGAAGTAACCCAAGTGTATGGACAGTAAGACGTCGGCTTGCTGAATCTAACTTAAAACCCCTTAGACCTGCAAACGGCCCTAAACTGGAACGTGGGCATCGTATTTCAAGACTAAGATATGCCCAGAGCCACGTAAATTGGAGTATTGAAGATTGGTCAAAAGTTATGTTCTCCGACGAATCAAAATTTATGCTCTACATGCACGATGGAAGACACAGAGTGTATCGAAGACCAGGGGAAAGATTCAAGCAAGCATGCATCGAAGAAAAAGTAGCCTACGGTGGTGGGTCTGTACTTGTGTGGGCCGGAATTTCTTCTGAAAGTCGCACAGAGCTGGTGATCATAGAAAACGGCTCTTTAACTAGCGTAAGATATGTGGAAGAAATCCTCAATGATCACGTTGGTCCATTTATGGTCAATTTAGGTGAGGATGCTATATTTATGCATGACAATGCCCGACCTCATACAGGTAGGATTGTGAATGACTACCTTCAAGAGATGAACATTACTCGTATGGAGTGGCCAGCGCGCAGCCCGGATATCAACCCGATCGAGCATGCTTGGGACGAGCTAGGCAGATGCGTAAAACAACGAAACCCTCCCCCAATCACGCTTCGTGAGCTCAAAATTGCTCTCACAGAGGAATGGGAGAATATTCCCCAAAATCGTATAAGGAACTTGGTGTACAGCATGCCAAACTGCGTAAACGCAGTAATGGAAGCACGAGGAGGCAATACGAAGTATTAAAATTCAAGAAAATCGTAATAAAGTTCAAACATTTCATGTTTCCTATTTTTGTTTTTTTTCTTTATGTAATTTTGTGTTAATAAAATGTATGGTGACTAAAATTTTTTTTACTTTCATTTAAGGAGTATTACATTGTCTATAAAATACAATTTATTGCATTAACCTATCATTTTTAGTTTCCGAGATTTTTAACATTCTTTAAGTGACCCGGATTCATTGCTCTCGAGTGTATGTATTGTTTATATATACATCAAGCAAAAATATATAGTATGATTGAATTATATTAAACTAGCGACCCGCCCCGGCTTCGCACGGATGCAATGCACTATATAATGCATGTATTATACATATAAACCTTCCTCTTGAATTAATCTATCTATTAAAAAAAACCGCATCAAAATCCGTTGGGTAGTTTTAATGATTTAAGCATACATAGGGATATAGGGACAGAGAAAGCGACTTTGTTTTATACTATGTAGTGAAGAAACCGCTATGAATATTGTGTCATAGTTTTTATTTTTGTTTCAGTTTTTTGGTGACATTATATTGTGTATGTAAAAATATTTACACACCTTAAAGAAAATTAGAATCAACTAAAATCCCATGACTTAACCTTTATTCCAATGACACAAGCGCGAAAATAGTGTACTTGCAAGGACTCATCTAGTTTTTTGCCTTGATAGCCACCGATAAGGGTCACATATACTTATTTTTTGATACTCATAAAAGGTACTAAAATCTGAGATAGCTTTCATTAGCTTTTTTTTTTAAACTTGCACATCGTCTTTTGGGTTACAATTCAGAAGGCACGTTATAGTGAAGTTATTGGTAGAGGCTGAATGTGCAGTCGCTAGCTGACACCAATCCGCACTGGGTCTGTGTCCCACTGATGGGGGCATTAAAAAACTGATTATATAAGCGAGAGATATATGTTAGGATGGTAGAGGTGATCTCTGCCTTACCCTACGGCAAAAAGGTGTGATTGTTTGTACGGAAATTAAAATTGTAAATCAAATATATACATGGCAAGTACGTGTATTTAGCGGCGACTGATTGCTATTATAAGATTTAGTAAATTTATTCGTTACGTAGGTAGTTTACTTTCTGTATTTACAACATCCTACGTAGAGAGTCCGTTACTTTAGGTCGATCTTAAAATATAATTCTAAGTAAGTAACAATAATAGATTTCGTTCAGCTTTGGTAACACATTTTAGCTCTTTAGAGAAATAGCTGGATTTCATATTATGGTTAAACGACCGATTACATGGATTCAAGTTTTTCACAGTTCAAGGGAAAACGCGATGCGTTCCGCGACCGCCTGCGGACAAGTGGTGTGCACTGACTCCCGCCCCCCCGGGGCATCACTGTTGCAATCTATATAAGAATTGGACATCAGCATTTTGTTAACTGTGTGTCGGTGATCACTGCAGTGTTGTGTTGTGAACCTGTGAACCTATAACGAACTAAAACCAAGGTACTTACAATTGTTGCTATTGTTTACGTCACCTCATATGCGGTTTAATGCGAGAAATTATTAATGTCTTTTAATAGAAAACTACGGCATTCTATGTATATATTTTAATAGTGAAAGTGTTATATTTATTATTCGAAATGACTTTTTTATATCAATAAGGAACGATAATATTTGGAAATTAACGTTTTAAGTGTCCTTCCAAAAGTACGTGTAATAGTATATACAGAATGAAAAAGATTTATAGAATAAAAAAAATGGAATATTAAACACAATTTGCTAGTGCTGTAATGCTAGTGAATGTTGTTTTTTATCTTTTGAAAATACTTCTTTTGATGAATATTGAATGATAAAGTTTATAAAGTAATGTTGCAAGTTCTTAACCGTACAAGAAATAATTACAATTTTTTCTCATTAACACATACGTCGAATGATAAATAACAACCTTTAAATTACCCTTTGTCCATACGACTTATTTGATCAGATTTATTGTTCAACAACATTACGGTTAACTGTCGCTCGTTATAACTTTGTTGCTTGTAGGCACGACACGGTAGGACCACAACCATTGAGTATTAGAGCAACAGGTATATCATAATACAGACTAGTTAATTAACATCAGTTATACTCGATCCGCTTGTTTTGTCAATTAAGTTGGTTTCAACGGATAATCTGGTAAATCTTGTTTACGAACATGTTATTGTTTAAGCGAGTGTTGTCAAAATCTATTTACGCAACAAACCGTAAATTAAATTAAAGTGATTTCGTAAATATACCTGAGACATGTTATGTGCAGTCTTTTATCTTATAGGTACCTAGTTTTCGATAGGAGAGAAGCAAATGTTTTCCTCGCGCATCCAGCCGCAACCGGATCGCCAAGGAGATAGCTAGGAAATGTTGAATGAAAACCAAATAGAAATGTCTCAATTTCCGTGGCAACGCTTCCTTGCAAAAATTGTGGATTTCTTTTTCGCTTGAAATTTTCTCTAAAAGCTTATTGCTTTTTAAATAGAATTTCTGTTTTGAAAAATTATTCAAGCAATGCAAACGTTTTTTGTAGTTAAATAGTTGTTACGTTCACGTTGAAAGTTCTATTTCATGGTGTAAATATATGGTGGTTTATTAAATCGGGAAATTTAGAAATGGCTTCATTATACCTTCAGTTTATCTTTTACTTTCATACTATATAATGAAATAGCACTAAAATTAAGAGAAGTCATAAATATACCTGCTTTATTTTTCTTTAAGAGCTCTCTATAGGTAATATCGTTCAAGCCTACTTTTAAGCCTAGGCTTTATTAATCGGAATTTTGGTTGATTAGGTAATTATTAAAAAGGTCAAATTGATTACCGACGTGTTATAGATTGACTTTATGTAATTCTTTATTTTATATTAAAAAAACAAAAATTGTAGGTAAACGGTATTATTTACAAGATGTACAAGAATGAGATGATTATCGTGAGATGAATAGTTAAAAGTGCAATTAAAAATTATAAATACACAGCTACTTATCATTCATAGTCCTCAAATATACTCAATATCCATGACATATTTACCGACACAAAAAGGCTCAAGTTGATTGACTTGTCCATGGTCAGATTAACCATTTTTTTGTGTTTCTGTACAAAAAGCGGTGCGACTTCTTAACGAGTTTTCCGCTGTACAGCTCTGATTGTTTTAAAAGTAAACTGCTTACACATTCAATTGGAACGCAACACGATACGTTATAGATATTTCATAAAAAATGTTTGATTAACTCATCAAATAAAGTTAAAGAGGTCTCTTGTTTGAGCAAATACTCATTGAGAGTGGGATCGTTACTTCACTTGGCGTGTCCCACTGGCCTTGCCGTGCGGCACGCAGGACAGTGGACTTCAATCAGTCTGAGAAGAAATATATGAGATTGACATTCAGGCTTAGGGCGATACATTTTTCGCTAACTATTAAAGATGGTTCTCGTTTTGCTGTTATTTAAAATCAATAAACCATTTGCCATAATCATTAAAGTTATCATATTTTTACAATATATATTTTTTTAAATAATATCAACGACATTTTTGTTTTCTCATTACAATTATGTTATATGTGAACTAGCAAATTAAATGATGATTAAGCTAAAAATGATAACAGAACAAATTTAGTACTTCGCGGTATTTTACGTTTTCCTAGGTATGATAATTGATAATCGACTTGCATGAATCCCAGAGTTGAATGCATTCACATTTGAATAAAGGACGTGAATCACTCTTCCATGTACTAGGATTTACAAAAGTCTCATTTTTTTTTTGTTTTAGCTAAAATGCACTTCATGACAGTATTCGTTCTGGCTTGCCTGGTGGCCGTCGCGTTTGCGCATACGAAATACGAACAATACCAGCCGGCGGAGGCCGATAATATCCCCGAGGACGCGGTGTTCGGAGCGCCCCAACACGAAAGTAGCTTAAGGACGAAAAGAAGTCTATTGCTGCTGAAAAAGAAGTTATTATTAGGTGAGTTCATTAATTCATTGTATTCAAATTATACAAAACTTATGGCGGTGTTTAATCCGCTTTACAATCCTCATTTGCATTTGGTCGTAAGATTTCAGATCATAAATAGGTTCTTCGAAGTTCCAAACGAATGTGGAAATTAATTTTAAAGAGGAAATCTTTTTTGCTATTAGGAATGTAGTAATAATATTATTTGCAATAATGAAATAACTTGAGCATTTTAAACTAAATCTTTCAAAAATTTTAAATTGAAGGAGTTTACCGTCCCAATCTCCGGTCACATAGCAACCAATTCTACATTTTTTCAACAAACATCACTATAGCTATAATAATATGTGTTTGCAGTAATGTTTGATCTTTATCACTTGCAGATAATTATTTACTGACTTTATTCGTAACAAAGGTAAAACAATCACCCGTTTAGTTAACAAACGGTTAGAAGGCAAGGTTTTTTTTAAGTAACGGATATGTATTTTTTTCTAGTAAGAATCTGTTACATTTCAGCGAAATATACATAGGTATATTTAAAAATAGTGGAATACACAAAAAATAAAATACAGCAGAATTAGTATATATTCTACGACTGAAAATAAAAATGCGTAATAAGTAGGTATTTTGCGTTCACAATATTGGAGCTTGAGGGCGCAGTGGTTAGCTGGGCAGGCTTAAGAAGGAGTTTGATGTTGAGTTTCATGATTCAAAACGCCCATTAAAGCCTTACATATTGAAGGATGCTTTTGTTTCGTGGGCTGTTTGAGTTTTCGGCTGTAAGCTGTTAATGAAGTTGATTATCTTTAGAGTTGAGTTAGATATTTTCAAATGGTTTTAGAGTTATAGTAATGAATGTTATACATTTTAAATATAAAACTTTTAGGAACCTAGTTTACAGAAAAGCAAAAACCCAAAATAAATCAAGTAGATACAATTTCTTAGCTTAAAATCTAAACCGCTTGATTGTCGGATCAGTTTGAGACATTCCCTATGGTGCAAAGGATTCAAAACCTTATGAGTAAGTAACGTTACCAAGGCAACGCCATATAAGTTGGATTTTGTTAATCGGGTCATTGCCGTTTTAGCATGTGCGAGGGTCGTTATTATGCATACATGGATACACAAAACGGTCTGATGTCACTGTTAATACCGGCACCGTGACATGTCACTGTTGTTTCAAATATTTATAGCGTGCTGAATCTACAGTTTATGAATAGAAATGATCATCTTTGTTCCATTCAATAATTTTCAACCTTGATTTCTGAAACAAAGATACTTAAGAGGGTAATTAAGAAACATAATAGTTTATCATTATGATACTTTAAAGTACCTATAGTGTGAAGACAAAATTATATTATAGTTGCACGTTACTTCGTGCAATGAATTTCCTATAAACAGGGAAGTTATACTCAAATAAGTTTCCTGATTAAAATCATGAGGTCCTGAGCTGATTGCTAGTTTGTTGAAATAATTACCAACCCTATAGTTGGAACAGTTCCCAATGTCCGTGGGAAATTGAGGGTTTTGCTTCGAAATTGGCAATTGCGAATATTTACAGTGGCGTGTATACAATATCCGTTGAATGCTGGGTTCGAGAGCCTGCGCGACAAAGGTGATTAAAAGTAGCAGATATTGGATATTGCCTAGTTTTTGCAACACAACGGTGCGAACAATTTTAGTCTACGCGCTCCTATTAATTGTAGATATTATTTTTGCACGTTGCCCCATGTATTCTGCATAGAAAAATATGGATATTTACTAGTAAATTATCATGCAAGACAATCGTTGAAGGAGATACACAGCACTCTTTTTTTAAAATTAAAGAACATTCTTATGTGAGAATATTCAAACATAGTAGTAGTAATACCGACAGGAGCTGGGTTAAAGTTCAGAGAATTACTAAATACATCATGGAACATCTAGTGAAACTTGTAAGGTGTAGGCACTATTGTATGCAAATTGCGTGATTTTTGTGGGAAAACTGTCGGGCTGTCTTAAAGAATGTCTATATTACCTACCGAATGAGACATAATTAGAAAATTAAAAACTAAAGATACAGAAGTAGTAACTATTAATGTTTTATTAATTTGGGCGTAGGAAATAAGTTACTATTCATTAAATTAAATAAAGATTTTTAGTAAAATCAAGCTATTATAATTGATGAAATGAATGTCTAGGGAATGTTTGTGTACACACGATGTAAATACTCGTAATATTTTATTTGGCGCGTAAATCTGTTCTTCTCAGTAATCTCAAGTGAATTTCCTTGTTATATTGCCTTGAATGCCATGAAAAGAGGAAATACGTGTTAATTCATATATCCTTTCGTATATTCAATAATAATGGTCTCATATTAGAAAAGGAAAGTAAACAGACCATGACCATAATATTTTTATTATATTAATAATATTATTATTGTATTTCTTAGTCAGTCGTTAGATAAAAGCACAGTGTTAGATCTGTGAAAAGTATATATTTATATATTTCAAATTTAGCTGACAAAAACTATGTATCTTAAACAAAAGTTTATAAAATGAAATCCTGAAATCTATAAACACAGTAATACACGATTAAAACAGAAATGAAATTTTACAAAGTGTAATAAATAAGAACTGGTGTCGTTTTTACTTATTCAACTTATCTATACTAATATTATAAAGAAGTAAAGTTTGTGTGTTTGTATATTTGTTAAATTGTAAGGGGTAATCTCGGGATCTACTGAACCGATTTTAAAAATTCTTTCACCAATAGAAAGGCACATTATTGCTGAGTGTCATAGGCTATATTGAATGCTAGAAAAAATTTAAAGAATTTTGTCCACCCGTGCGAAGCCGGGACGGGCCGCTAGTTAATTATAGGTTTATAAATAATTTTTAATTGGTTGTGTTCATCTGTAATTTTAATTGTCCACAGGAGCGTTAGGTCTGAAGGCTGCGAAGGTCGGCGCTGTCGGAGTAGCGGGTGCTCTCGCACTTAAGAAAGCTAAGTCAGTGCCCAGCCAACATCACGTTGTTGTCCCACAAGGGTACCAGCTTTTATACTAACAACTCATTGCCACGTCATCCTAACACACCAACATAAATATTATAATAATCCTATTAAACAGCATTGCAAAATTTCGCTAATTAATCACATAACTGAATTCGTAAAAATGTTCCCAGAGTATATTAATAGTTAGAATATCGTTGTTAGACGACCTCGAAGTCATCCAACAGCTTATTTATCGTTTCTCGTGAAATGACGCCTAATCTTGTGCAATAAGTCAATAGTGATTTTGTCACCAAAAATGACAAATCTCATACATGATATAAAATCGTAGGTCAG
This sequence comes from Calamotropha paludella, assembly GCA_927399485.1. Lineage (NCBI taxonomy): Eukaryota > Metazoa > Arthropoda > Insecta > Lepidoptera > Crambidae > Calamotropha > Calamotropha paludella. Next base: position 12,633,319 of record OV656804.1, on the reverse strand, counting down.
ACGTCATAGTCTTACAAATCGTCGTTGCCGTTTTCGAATTGTTTGATAGAATCTTAGTCATGATGACTTGTACATATACGATACGTATACAAACATTACCAGTTTCGACATACAGCATTGACCCCGAACGTTGTTCGATGGTAGATGATATTTTCACAGACACATTATAAATTTTTTATGATCAATTAGTGGAAGTTTTATGAATGATAATTTTTATTTCAAGTTTGTGCTACTTTTATTGTAGCGATCAAACTATTTTTTTTTAGAAAATTCAAGATGCTAACTACGGCATCTACATCTCAGAGCCTCAAGTTAGACACAGGCATGCTAAATATGTAACATCATTTTTTGTTACCTATTCAATGTTGACAATCAATGACTTTCATCGTTTATAAGTAATATTATTCTGGGAACTGACTATAAGTAAATAATTCCAGCCCTCATGGTGCGCACTGGACCGTAGAAGTGCATCATTGGTAAGTTCTCTTCTGCTCTTGTAAAGAAGAAGTCAGATTATGCATGTCCCTGATTATTACAGCACTTGAGACGTTTTAAATAGCACAGCCTTTAATTGTACTTAGAAAATATTTTACTTTGTTTATCAACTGTTGACTATGTTTCAACCAATTTTTGTGTGCACAAGAAGTAGAGTAGAGAACAGTTGGAATGTATTTCTGGCACTTTACAAAATGCTTATCACGCCCAGTTCAGTTCTGCTTTCATGCTTATTTTTTTTAAGTTAGATTTATTAAACTTTTACTAAATATTTCAGAAATCTAATATAATGTAACCGCTTTGCATTAAATATCAAGTACGACAAAGATTCATATTTGGTGGAAGTATGCTAGCTGTTATTTAACTAAATTACAGTTGGTTCTGATAATTAACTATCGTTGGAACATAAAAAATTACAAAATATGTTTTTAATATTTTTTATGTACTTATTAGTGGGAGTTTTGATTGTTCCGTAGCATGCGAGTTATTTTTTTACATTACTTTGGGTCAAGTGAACATCAAAAAATGTCGGAGTTTTCCTAGCAACGAAAACTTTGAAAACTTAACACAGCAACCTTAATTTTCGAAACAGATGGTATTTAGCAGGATAAGGATTTTACTTAAAAAAGGAGTTTCTTGACTTTCTTTTCATGGTTGCATGTTATCCCTTATTGGATTTCAGATAAGTGTTGTTCATAAAAATAGAAAATTTTTTTCTCACGCAGCAACTGAGTTGATGAGTTTTTTCGTATAAATGTTTTATGGGTCGGAAAGTACAATTAGCCAATACTTTTACTCCGGTAAAATGAATGATTTACTAAATATCTATAATAATACTTTTAAACATCTTCGTAACAAAAATAGTTATAGTAAGTAACGAAGTAACTTTTCTTTGGATCAAACAGTAATTAATATTGTCTTAGGTTCGTTGACCTTTTTTATTCCTCATAGTCATTTATATACAACTAGCGACCCGCCCCGGCTTCGCACGGATGCAATGCTCTACTATATTATGCATGTATTATACATATAAACCTTCCTCTTGAATTACTCTATCTATTAAAAAAACCGCATCAAAATCTGTTGCGTAGTTTTAAAGATTTAAGCATACATAGGGATATAGGGACAGAGAAAGCGACTTTGTTTTATACTATGTAGTGATAATTTTATTTTCATCCCGGCGGGTTTGTCTGTCGTCTTACTGCTTATTAATTAGAGTTCAAAATACAACATGTCAAAGTAATTTATTTACCTCATAGATATATAATTTATTGTTATATATTTTATTAAGATTTCCATGGCGATCTATAGATGATAGAATAAATTTAAATTTCTGGTTTCTTGCGGACATCTGGCCAAAGTGATGTTAATTTGTATCATATATGGGTAAATCCATTTGCTATGGTATCTGGGGAATGCGGATTTTGATACTTATGAAAACAAATAGTAGTTAATATACAAAAATCGCAACATAAAATAATTATTATTCTAATATATTATTATTTTTCTTGTTCGGTAAAGAACTGGGAGAGTAAGACTTTAAACAATAGTTTTTTACAAAGTGTGCTACTTACATATAAGTTATTGTACTAGAATGGTATTTTTGATGAAGTAATTGACTGTATAATTTTTTTGCAGATCGTCATTTTCCGGTTAAGCGAGAGGTTATAACATCCTGACTTGAATCTTTTCTGACCACTCAGAGGAGTAACGTTCAGGAGTTAGCATAGTTGTATATCTATATTTGTGAGGCTTTAACCTTATGTGATGAAATGAACAGTTTATTGTAAAAAAATGAAACATTCCTTGCATTATTGGTACCTAAGTATTTTTATTAAAATACATTATATATTCTGTCACATTGAAAGTGTAATGATACCTCGGATTCGGTTGTTTCTGTAAAAAAACGTAAGTCGCTAATTTAGTGATCGAATATTTTTTTTTTTAAATTTCAACACATTAATTACTTTTATATTAAAAAATCTATAATCGCACTTACGTTATCTTTAATGTCCTTTTTTATAGTAACCAAAATGACCTCGTCCAAGACTGAAGAAAGATATTTTATTCCTAAAACGTCAATCTAAGTTCACGTACTAATACTGCATTGTACTCGATTGTTTGCCATATTATCCGTTGACAGTTCACGTAGGTTTCATAATACAATGTGTACACTTTACTGGTGTCAATATTTGTTATAATATTTATAGCAAGTAAGGGTTTCTTTATTATCTAGGTCTATAGAAAGATGTGTTAAGTTTATAATAAATTGTAAATATTATATTACACTACGTGTTTTATTTTTCATAATAAACTATTATTTTATGACAATATAATGTCATCTACTTAAACGAAAACCTTATTCATTAATAGTACAGTTGATAGCAAATCAATTTACCTAAAATGTCCAATTTCTTCAATCGACTGTATACATACACACATAGAATTAATTATCCATTGAGAACGTTTAAGATTTTGCAATCGGTTGATGTGTTGTGATCAATAAATTTAAGTAACGTAATTTAAGTAAAGTTTCTTCAATTAACAAAAATGGATTATCTACCACATTAAAATCATATAACCCACTTAGTTAACAGGCAGCACTGATCCGAATTTCCAAATAAATGAGCATATTATATTTTCACATTATATTAGATTTTTGAAATAATCGTTGTCTCTAAATTTCTGTCTATCAAGGTTACTTTTATCACAGAGTAAAGTAATGCAACGTAAAATTTTATGGTCTCTACTATTCGAATTTTGTTTGAATTTCGAACAGTTAAAGAGCCGTATTATATTTTTACTATTACAAATATGAATTTTTGCGATTTCAAATAATTCAAACGTTAAATTAGAAATATTTTTGTATTTGAAATGGTTTGAAATAATACAAAGGCATAGGGCTTTAAAGTCAAATATTTTCAGTTATTTATCTCAACCTCATCTGTTTGAGTTATCGAGAGCTTACTAGACCTAATTATTTTTTTCAAGGGTTTCTGTGCTGAGCTCATAGACCCATAACATCTAATTCAATACGTTTACATAAACCAAGCAGTTAGTTTTCTAAAAGAGAGTATTCGAGATAAAACAAAATATAAAGATTAAATACGTGTGTAAAAAACAACTACGCCTCCGAGCCCTCAGATGGTATGGCTCGGTGCGTAGTTTTTTTTTACACACGTATTTTATATCTTATAAAAATATTGCATTGTAAATGCAAAAATTAAATTAAAAACATATGGTTTTCTTCGTCTGTAAAAAATTAACATGATTGTGACATTATATGATATATCTAAGCTTATGTAATAATACCTTGGTTTTGAATAATTTTGTTGAATTTACCTACGAGTTGGTAGCCTTGCTTATGCAAGTAGAAGCACTTCTTGTTCTAAGTATATACGTGCATTGACATTTCCCAATCTATAGTATTTGCCGATGAGGCTATGCCCAGTAATTTTGTATTCTAAAACATCACTAAGGCGTAACCATATAGCTTTGGAACGCTTGTATCTTTACTCGTTTAGGAACTACGCCCAATATAAACTTTGCCATTCCTAACACTTTGAGACAGGGTCATGGTCAGACTCTTAATTTAATAAAGAGTTTAACTTTTGTAATAGCATTGTTTGAAACCCCTTAAAAGCTTTTGGTCATAGATTTTAGTTTGGTTTCTAGTTAGTTTGCGATTACTAGTTTGTTTGAATAATTAGATAATTATTCTTTACATTTCAAAAAACCCCATAATGGTGTAAACAAATGTCATTTAAGTGACAAATATACAAATATTTGCATGACCTAATACAGAACTGTGTTTACTTTTCTTTGTTAATTATTGTACTAATAATCAAGTACTTGGTTCAAATGATTGGCAAACAATGGAACATAGAATTTTACATAATACCTTATATGGAGTTGCCGTCATTATTTTAGAAACAGGATTAAGAGTAAGTCACATGGTTAAAACTAGATCCACAATATTTTCCGGAGTGTTCTCACAGAGGAGGCGAAGTGCGTTCGGCCGATGATTGCGCAGTTTACCTAACTTTCGCAAGGGCCTGACGCCGTTTGGGTGAACAAAAAACTACGAGTACTTTCTCCAGCTCTTCAGTGCTTATTATGCATAAGCCATCCCGGTTACATTTCCAGTCATTATTAGCATTCACTAGTCTATATTGTGGTGATTATGACCCATTCTTTCTACAGTATTTTATATGGAGAAGGCCTGTGTGGTGCAACGGTAGCGATCTTGCCTTTCGCACCGACGGTCCTGGTTTCGAATTCCGGAAGGGGCAGATGTTTGTGTGATGAATACAAGCTTTTGTACCTGAGTCATAGGTAATTATATATATTTCTATTAATATTATATATTTATATATCATATATGTATATCTATCCGTTACCTTAATATCCCTAACACAAGCTTACTATTATTAATAGTAAGCTTGTGTTAGGCTAATTGGTGTGAATGTAAGAAATATTATTATTATAGATCTGAATGCACGGTTACCGAAGTTCTGTATTTAACAATAAAGAAAATAATTTAAAAACAAAATAAAATATGTCACATATTATCTGTATAGTTTCATAGAATAAGAAATAACGTCTAATCACGTCGACGGCTATGATCGTTATGTCGTATATCATCGCTAGTTTCGAGACAAATGAACAACGCCTAACCACATTGACGTTCATAAACGCTGCGTTACGGCGCATCACTAGCTATAGTGAAATTAATGACCAATGTTAGATTACGCTGACGTTTGTAAAAGTGCTGTCGTACTTTGTAGTCAGCTTAAGAAACACTTGAAAAACTTCAACGGGTCTGTCAAAATCCGTTAGCTCTCCCGTATAGCGAGAAGTTGCAGGTTCGAGTCCCTTCTGACTTCTGAGACGCGTTGAATTTTTCTAGTAAAACTTTATTTAAGTATAAGTCTTACTAAACGTTTAGCCGGTCAGCAGCTCATTTATAGCAGATATGTTTATAGGATTCGAAGAGGTGCATTGTCCGACATCAAATCAAATAGTTAATTAAACATACTAGACCTGATGAAAATACAAATTAAATTGATTACAATCAACAAAAAGTGATTTTGAATATTGGGGTTAATTTGACAATTTTATAAAGAATTAATTATCGGTCGCTGCTGCAAACTTGTTGCTTTAAGACGGTTACACTCACAATGCAGCAAACCAGCACGGCGTGCATAGGAAAGTGCGTCGTAAACGATGTATCATACTGATCATAATAGTGTGCAACAGTTATTGACAGGTACATACAACCACTACAAATTCGAACTTAAAATTATGTTTCATTTTGATAAGTATGATGATAATTATTATTCCATTACTTGTTGTTATATGACTAGTATACAGTATGCTGGTACCTAAACTAGGCCGAGTCTGTATTATAGGTACCAGTTCCATCTTAGCGAGTTAATTAATGTTTAATTAAAAAATGAAATTTTCGTTTAAGTGAAGTTAATTTAAGTAAGTACTTAAGGCATTTTCTAAATAAAAATCCGTAATAAAATAGAATTATCATATTTTTTGTATACTTTTATATGTCTGTTTATTTTGCCGTATTTTTGTTAACAATACGATTCTAGTATCTGCAATAAACCTATATATGTGTGAGTGTCTCTGTGTGTGTGTGTTTACGTGTTGCTAGTTGGCTTGTTTACTACCAACTATTTAAGATATTTCTGTATATTTACTTATGAATTTTGAGGAGGTGTTCGACTTCATCATATGATTGTGAGTGATTTTAACCAGTGAGATAATTTTCGGTTACAGTGATGGTCATAAAGGGGATAGATGTTAATAATTTATTTTTATTTATTACACAATAAAAGTTTTCTTTCATTAAGTATGTCACATTGAGTGAATAGCTTCCGTATTGGAAATTCATAGGGTTTGAAAGTCATAACCCTAAGCAAAGCTCGTTGTGCTCTTTCAACCACAAATCATATTTGTTTTGTTTGTACCACCCCAGGCCAGCAGACAGTATGACAATATTGGCTGAACTAAGGCGAAATAGATGGTTACAGTCTGCCTTACATTTGAGACTGCTTCATCTCGAAGGTGTTTAAATATGCACTTATATTATTTTTCTGGTTCTTTCAGAAATTTAATCAACTTAATATTTTATAACACTCAGTCTCTCTATTTCGCTACACTGTCAGGGCTGAGGTGTAATATCTGATCATGTGTGGGCTTTTATTTTAAAACTCTTGTCAGGTAATGAGCTCTTAGTTATACCGAATATTAAAAACTTAGTGTTTTAAATTTGCCTGTAGCCATCGAGTTGCAGCCTGGAGTCCTTCCTCCGCTTTAGCTCTAACCTCTTGCCACTTCCACTTTAATACAACGCTGTATCGTCGCCAAACGTGAATATTCTTCAGCTTCAAATTGCAGAGGGAATTTATATAAATGAGGAATAGGCTGGGACTGATCGCGTTCCCCTGTGACACTATGGTGTGTCACCTGTTCATCACCAGAGGTCACCAATTTTTACTTTTTGTATTCTGTAGGAGAAATAGCTTAAGAATAGCATAGCAGAAGTTGTAAATCTATCCCACGAATACCAATTTTTTCCATTTTATGCAGAAGAAGTTCAATGGTATCAAAGAGATGGCATCAAAGACTTTTCCTAGATCTAAAAATATGCCTAAACAATTGTATTTATTGTCTAGGTGGTGGGCAATATAAATTGACATATCACTTACGGTATCGGCGGTTGACTTCCCTGATCTAAATCCATATTGGTGGTTAGATATGTAGGTTTTATTTTTAAAGGTAAGACAGTAATCTCTTGTTTATGATATTTTCAACTATTTTCGACTGAGCGGGCAAAACTGATATTAGACGGTAATTATGAATGCTGGCTTTTCTACCTGTTTTGTGGATAGGGTAAATGGTTGAGATTTTGAACAACTCCGGAAAGATTCCCGTGTTTAGACTCAAATTGACTAGGTGTGCAATTGACGATGTGATGTATTTAACCGTCCGTTTTAGTGGAATGTTTGAAATGCCATCGCAATAAACCACTTTTATTTTCAAGGTTGCGAATAATGCCCGTATTTCGTCGATAGTAGTTTTGACGAAGGCAATGGAATAAGATGGATTAGGTACATGGAAATAGTTAAATTGACTATCCGTATTTGTGTAACTGTTGAGAGTTATTTTATTTGCCAAGGTTTTTTCTACTTAGGAGAAAAAATTGTTAACATAGTCTACTTATTTCTGAGGGGTATCAGCTATTCTAAGTAAATTACTAGGTATCTATTTTTGCTTATTAGTATTGACTATATTTTTAACAATAATCCAAACGTTTTTTTTTGGATTTTTGGCGTGTAATTTAAGTTCATTTCTTTCATGTATTCTTTTAGCGGCTTTAATAGGTAATTTCAATGGTTTTTATATCATTTGTATGTGATTTCCAAAATAGCATTGTCTGGATTGGACTTACATTTCAGACGCACACATAAGACGAGCGCCGGTGTTATCCACGGTTTAAGTTATTGAAACCTTCTAGGAATTAAGAGTTGAGTCATATGTTTAATTGAGTAATTAAAGAGTAAGTTTACTAGTTTCTGGGCAGCCCAGTTAGCACTTTTACAGTTCTGGATGTGGTCGAAGTTAGCATTTTGTATATTAGATAGCAATTAGTCATAGTCTACTTTTTGGCTATAATTCCTTTAGATAATGGTTTATGTTTAGGCATATTAAAACTGCAGAATGATCTGTTAAAGGAGCTTATAGGACAAGAGTAATTACAGGTATTTTTAACTTAACCATTGAGTGGTCAAGGCAGTTATTTTTTCTCGTAGAATACTACTCGTAGAAGATTACACACGTGCTTTTCAGTGCTTACTTCTTCTGCTCTTCGTCTCTTGTTTCGCTGACTAACAAGCTTTTGCAAGCATCCCTGTTCTTGCAGTTTAGAGACATCCGTATCAGAATATGTGTGTTTTAGATTTTTATTAGGTGACGAGCTTCTTGGTAGTCGCTGCATTTTGTTTAAGTTCTTAGTTTACGGGGTTGCCGTTATCGCAGTTGTTGCCAATCTTACCTCGATCTTGTGGTACAACTCAGCGTTGTGTGTGGTATGTTGTTGTCTCGCTCAAACTGATGATGTGTTTATTGGCAGCTCTTGAGTGTTATACGCGCCTGGTACACGTAAGTAATTTATTCTTCTATTATAATCACTTTTAAGGGTTCCGTTCCTCGAAAGGAAAAAACGGAACCCTTATAGGATCACTTTGTTGTCCGTTCTTACGTCTGTCAAGATTATTTTTCTCAGGAACACGTGGACGTATCAAGCTGAAATTTATATCAAATACTCAGGTCTACGGTCTACCTTGGAGCTGTGAAAAACTCAAACTTCTAAGCCAATGCAATCAAAAGATACAGCAGTTTATGCCGCAAAATTCCGCAATATTCCGACACTCGCAAGGGAATCAAAACCTACACGGTACTTCCCGTGAATTAATTCTCACTACGTTAATTAAATTAATTAATTAAATAACTAAATAATGTTTTAAAATAAAATAAAATAAAACAACTTGATTTATATAAAATAATTTAATAGTTAGGAACGTGCCCGATTAAAATATTGTGAAGGTAGTAGAAAATACATGACAACCATCATCTTAGTCATCCTGTGATCACGACTCCTGTAAAGGAGTCGAAACGTCAGGATTAAATATAAAATAAAATAAAACATGCGCAAAAATCCGTACAAAAGTGTTTTATTCTGATATATATATATTTTTATAATAAACATTTGCAATAGGTTTAATAAAAGCTAAACAGTCCATGTCGTTTCTGTAGCGCGGGTGTGTGTGAACTTAGCAGATCATTGTCCAGCAGATCAAAATTAAATAAGAGTTCTTTTCGCATGCAGCTAAGTTTTATAGTTCCTGATACTTTTTAGAAATAGTTCTGGCGTTTTTGTCTCGAAAAATGTCAATTAAAAAAATGATCTGCTAACTTCCCGTAGCAGATCATTGTCCAGCAGATCAAAATTAAATGAGAGTTCTTTTCGCATGCAGCTGAGTTCTATAGTTCCTGATACTTTTTAGAAATAATTCTGGCGTTTTTACCTAGAAAAATGACAATTTACGAAATGATCTGCTAACTTCCCATTTCCCGTAGCAGATCAATTTGCAGCAGATTTATTTTCACAAATGTTAGATATATTTGGTGAACTCACTAATATAAGCTGCCAGCCGGTGTATTTCTCTTTTCTCTCCGATCATTCATTTAACATTTTCCTGCTAGAATCACAATACTAGTTTTTTCGGATTTATTCCAAAACGATTCATCATATCAGCCGTACGACGCCCACTGCTGGACATAGGCCTCCCCCAAGGATCTCCACAACGATCGGTCCTGTGCTGCCCGCATCCAGCGTTTTCCCGCGACCATAACCAGATCGTCGGTCCACCTCGTAGTGGGCCTACCCACTGAGTGTCGTCCGGCACGTGGTCGCCATTCGAGAACCTTTCCGCCCCAACGGCCATCGGTTCTCCTTGCTATGTGTCCTGCCCATTGCCATTTCAGCTTCGCAATTCTTTGAGCTATGTCGGCGGTTTTTGTTCTCCTACGGATCTCCTCATTTCTGATTCGATCGCGTAGGGAAACACCAAGCATAGCTCTCTCCATTGCCCGCTGGGCGACCTTGAGCCTTCTTACAAGACCCATAGTGAACGACCACGTTTCACTGCCATAAGTCATCACTGGCAACACACACTGGTTAAAGACTTTCGTCTTAAGGCACTGAGGTATTTTGGACGCGAAAATGTATCGCAGCTTCCCGAACGCTGCCCACCCGAGTTGGATTCGACGAGAGATCTCTTTCTCGAAGTTGGACTTACCTAACTGTATTGTATGTCCTAGGTAAACATAGTGGTCAACAACTTCGAGTGTAACGTTCCCAACATTTACTGGAGCGGGTGTAACATGGGCGTTGGACATAATTTTCGTCTTGTCCATGTTCATCTTAAGACCCACTCGTTGGGATGCATTACTGAGATCTTCGAGCATGGTGCTCAGGTCTTCCAAGGTCTCAGCCATTAGGACCACATCATCGGCAAACCGAAGATGCGTCAGATACTCGCCGTTGATATTGATGCCAAGTCCATTCCAGTCCAGAAGCTTAAAAATATCCTCCAACGCAGCAGTGAACAGTTTCGGAGAGATAACGTCTCCCTGTCTCACTCCTCGCTGTAGTTGGATAGGATTAGAGCTCTGGCTCTGTACTCGGACCGACATAGTGGCGTTTTGGTACAGGCACCTTAACACTTCGATATACCTGTAGTCCACTTGGCACCTCTGGAGAGACTGCAGCACCGCCCAAGTCTCGATCGAATCGAAAGCCTTCTCATAGTCCACAAACGCCAAGCAAAGTGGCCGATTATACTCTTCGGTCTTCTGTATAACCTGCCGCAGCGTATGAATGTGGTCTATGGTGCTAAAGCCTTTTCGGAAACCGGCTTGTTCGGGAGGTTGGAAGTCGTCAAACCTGCGAGCAAGACGATTCGTGATGACCCTCGAAAACAGTTTGTAGACATGGCTCAGAAGCGAGATGGGTCTGTAGTTCTTCATTAGGGTTTTATCGCCCTTTTCGAAGAACAAAATCACCTCGCTTCTGTTCCATGCCTTCGGCGTTTTGCCCTGGACGATGACAGAAATGAAGAGCTTCTGGAGGACTTTAAGTACCGGCGTGCCGCCCGCTCTCAGAAGCTCTGTTGTAATTCCGTCATCTCCCGCCGCCTTCCGCCGCAGTGTTGGTTGATTTTCCCATGTTCATGTTTTGTGTTTTGTGCCGCATTCCAAAACGATTAGTTGCAGTAATTTTGCTGTTCTGATAGTGTGCTGTTTAATTGGCGCACGTTTAAAGAAGATTGCGCACAAATTATTCTATCTAATTGCATCTTATATGTTCGCGAAATGCATTCGATAGCGATTATGATTTTATTCATTTATTATTAGTATTATTTATTTACTTTATTTTATTTATCAAAATGGTGACACCGACATATTTTGTTTTTTAATTAAATAATATTTTTTGTTACAGAAAATCCGTCTCATAAAAGCTATATGAATTTAACTTTATTGTTGTACCATACTTATAAATGTTAAGTATATTTTGTTTTGAACTTTCATGGTCACTTACATTAGTAGTAACTAAATGGAATGGAATTGTTTTTTAACAATATATCGGAAGCTTAACAATAACAAACAAACATTATAATAATGCCGCTTTAATTACTATTAGTTAAGATTGTCGCTGACACAGCCTTAATTGACACCTGCCAGCCAATGAGCTGAAATCACAGAAACTTACCGTTTCTGTCAAATTCTCAGAGCTGCTCACATTTTGAAAACAAAATTTTAGTACAGATATTATCTCCATTTTCATTGATGTAAAGTAATAAATCCTATTTTTTTCTTAGAACGTCCAGTGTATGTACAAAATTATCTTCCGATGTCGAATTATTAATAATCGATGGAGATTACTTTAATATTTTATTTTATATTTAATAACATGATATAGAAAGTTTATTTAATGAAAATTCAATTAAGAACGAGTTGCAACTTTAGAAGTGAAGATAATTAAAACCACACTTATGAAAAGCAGTTCAAAATCAGCTTTATCTAAAAATAGATGAAAAATTCAGAATTCTAGATATCTATCGATATTCCAGAAATAGGTCTCTTGGGTGCTAGAAATTTCTACCAACTTCGGAGCTTATTCAAGAATATCTCCATTAATCAAGAATACGGAGCCTCTAATTAATATCTTGGAAAGTAAGATAAAAGAAAACTAATTACCTACATTAGTGAGAACAAAAACTATTGTACTTACTACTAGCAGTAACTATGTGTTGCGTAGGCCTGGTGATTTTCTTAGTAAACAACGCTACTTGAGTATGTTACCAAATAACTTCTATGTAAACGATATTAGGTGTGGAACCATCGGGAGCGTACACAAAATGGTTGCTAGGGTTGTTTACACACGAAACAGCTACATGGAATGGAACATGGGAAAATCAACCAATACTGTGATTCATCATCGCAACGTATTATACTACAACGTATTATACTACAACAATTTAAACAACAAATAATTATAATATCTTATTTTAATAAACTTAACTTAAGTAATGTTTAAATTCGGTTGAAATCTTAAGAGTTTTGCTTAATAGCATTAAGAATAACAAACCGAAGCAAAACTTGTCGACTGCAACGCAAACCCTATTGATGACAAATTAAGTCCTTTTCTGATCTGCTGCAAAATGATCTGCTACGGGAAATGGGAAGTTAGCAGATCATTTCGTACAGTGTCATTTTACTAGGTAAAAACGCCAGAACTATTTCTAAAAAGTATCAGGATCTATAGAACTCAGCTGCATACGTAAATAAATCGCATTTGTTTTCGATCTGCTGCAAAATGATCTGCTACGGGAAGTTAGCGGATCATTTTGTTAATTGACATTTTTCGAGGTAAAAACGCCAGAACTATTTCTAAAAAGTATCAGGCTCTATAGAACTCAGCTGCATGCGAAAAGAACTCACATTTGTTTTCTGATCTGCTGTAAATTGATCTGCTACAGGAAATGGGAAGTTAGCAGATCATTTTTTTAATTGACATTTTTCGAGACAAAAACGCCAGAACTATTTCTAAAAAGTATCAGGAACTATAAAACTTAGCTGCATGCGAAAAGAACTCTTATTTAATTTTGATCTGCTGGACAATGATCTATTCTCACTACGTTAATTAAATTAATTAATTAAATAACTAAATAATGTTTTAAAATAAAATAAAACAACTTGATTTATATAAAATAATTTAATAGTTAGGAACGTGCCCGATTAAAATATTGTGAAGGTAGTAGAAAATACATGACAACCATCATCTTAGTCATCCTGTGATCACGACTCCTGTAAAGGAGTCGAAACGTCAGGATTAATTATAAAATAAAATAAAACATGCGCAAAAATCCGTAAAAAAGTGTTTTATTCTGATATATATATTTTTTTTATAATAAACATTTGCAATAGGTTTAATAAAAGCTAAAACAGTCCATGTCGTTTCTGTAGCGCGGGTGTGTGTGAACTTAGCAGATCATTGTCCAGCAGATCAAAATTAAATAAGAGTTCTTTTCGCATGCAGCTAAGTTTTATAGTTCCTGATACTTTTTAAAAATAGTTCTGGCGTTTTTGTCTCGAAAAATGTCAATTAAAAAAATGATCTGCTAACTTCCCGTAGCAGATCATTGTCCAGCAGATCAAAATTAAATGAGAGTTCTTTTCGCATGCAGCTGAGTTCTATAGTTCCTGATACTTTTTAGAAATAATTCTGGCGTTTTTACCTAGAAAAATGACAATTTACGAAATGATCTGCTAACTTCCCATTTCCCGTAGCAGATCAATTTGCAGCAGATCAGAAAACAAATGTGAGTTCTTTTCGCATGCAGCTGAGTTCTATAGATCCTGATACTTTTTAGAAATAGTTCTGGCGTTTTTACCTCGAAAAATGTCAATTAACAAAATGATCCGCTAACTTCCCGTAGCAGATCATTTTGCAGCAGATCGAAAACAAATGCGATTTATTTACGTATGCAGCTGAGTTCTATAGATCCTGATACTTTTTAGAAATAGTTCTGGCGTTTTTACCTAGAAAAATGACACTGTACGAAATGATCTGCTAACTTCCCATTTCCCGTAGCAGATCATTTTGCAGCAGATCAGAAAAGGACTTAATTTGTCATCAATAGGGTTTGCGTTGCAGTCGACAAGTTTTGCTTCGGTTTGTTATTCTTAATGCTATTAAGCAAAACTCTTAAGATTTCAACCGAATTTAAACATTACTTAAGTTAAGTTTATTAAAATAAGATATTATAATTATTTGTTGTTTAAATTGTTGTAGTATAATACGTTGTAGTATAATACGTTGCGATGATGAATCACAGTATTGGTTGATTTTCCCATGTTCCATTCCATGTAGCTGTTTCGTGTGTAAACAACCCTAGCAACCATTTTGTGTACGCTCCCGATGGTTCCACACCTAATATCGTTTACATAGAAGTTATTTGGTAACATACTCAAGTAGCGTTGTTTACTAAGAAAATCACCAGGCCTACGCAACACATAGTTACTGCTAGTAGTAAGTACAATAGTTTTTGTTCTCACTAATGTAGGTAATTAGTTTTCTTTTATCTTACTTTCCAAGATATTAATTAGAGGCTCCGTATTCTTGATTAATGGAGATATTCTTGAATAAGCTCCGAAGTTGGTAGAAATTTCTAGCACCCAAGAGACCTATTTCTGGAATATCGATAGATATCTAGAATTCTGAATTTTTCATCTATTTTTAGATAAAGCTGATTTTGAACTGCTTTTCATAAGTGTGGTTTTAATTATCTTCACTTCTAAAGTTGCAACTCGTTCTTAATTGAATTTTCATTAAATAAACTTTCTATATCATGTTATTAAATATAAAATAAAATATTAAAGTAAACTCCATCGATTATTAATAATTCGACATCGGAAGATAATTTTGTACATACACTGGACGTTCTAAGAAAAAAATAGGATTTATTACTTTACATCAATGAAAATGGAGATAATATCTGTACTAAAATTTTGTTTTCAAAATGTGAGCAGCTCTGAGAATTTGACAGAAACGGTAAGTTTCTGTGATTTCAGCTCATTGGCTGGCAGGTGTCAATTAAGGCTGTGTCAGCGACAATCTTAACTAATAGTAATTAAAGCGGCATTATTATAATGTTTGTTTGTTATTGTTAAGCTTCCGATATATTGTTAAAAAACAATTCCATTCCATTTAGTTACTACTAATGTAAGTGACCATGAAAGTTCAAAACAAAATATACTTAACATTTATAAGTATGGTACAACAATAAAGTTAAATTCATATAGCTTTTATGAGACGGATTTTCTGTAACAAAAAATATTATTTAATTAAAAAACAAAATATGTCGGTGTCACCATTTTGATAAATAAAATAAAGTAAATAAATAATACTAATAATAAATGAATAAAATCATAATCGCTATCGAGTGCATTTCGCGAACATATAAGATGCAATTAGATAGAATAATTTGTGCGCAATCTTCTTTAAACGTGCGCCAATTAAACAGCACACTATCAGAACAGCAAAATTACTGCAACTAATCGTTTTGGAATGCGGCACAAAACACAAAACATGAACATGGGAAAATCAACCAACACTGCGGCGGAAGGCGGCGGGAGATGACGGAATTACAACAGAGCTTCTGAGAGCGGGCGGCACGCCGGTACTTAAAGTCCTCCAGAAGCTCTTCATTTCTGTCATCGTCCAGGGCAAAACGCCGAAGGCATGGAACAGAAGCGAGGTGATTTTGTTCTTCAAAAAGGGCGATAAAACCCTAATGAAGAACTACAGACCCATCTCGCTTCTGAGCCATGTCTACAAACTGTTTTCGAGGGTCATCACGAATCGTCTTGCTCGCAGGTTTGACGACTTCCAACCTCCCGAACAAGCCGGTTTCCGAAAAGGCTTTAGCATCATAGACCACATTCATACGCTGCGGCAGGTTATACAGAAGACCGAAGAGTATAATCGGCCACTTTGCTTGGCGTTTGTGGACTATGAGAAGGCTTTCGATTCGATCGAGACTTGGGCGGTGCTGCAGTCTCTCCAGAGGTGCCAAGTGAACTACAGGTATATCGAAGTGTTAAGGTGCCTGTACCAAAACGCCACTATGTCGGTCCGAGTACAGAGCCAGAGCTCTAATCCTATCCAACTACAGCGAGGAGTGAGACAGGGAGACGTTATCTCTCCGAAACTGTTCACTGCTGCGTTGGAGGATATTTTTAAGCTTCTGGACTGGAATGGACTTGGCATCAACATCAACGGCGAGTATCTGACGCATCTTCGGTTTGCCGATGATGTGGTCCTAATGGCTGAGACCTTGGAAGACCTGAGCACCATGCTCGAAGATCTCAGTAATGCATCCCAACGAGTGGGTCTTAAGATGAACATGGACAAGACGAAAATTATGTCCAACGCCCATGTTACACCCGCTCCAGTAAATGTTGGGAACGTTACACTCGAAGTTGTTGACCACTATGTTTACCTAGGACATACAATACAGTTAGGTAAGTCCAACTTCGAGAAAGAGATCTCTCGTCGAATCCAACTCGGGTGGGCAGCGTTCGGGAAGCTGCGATACATTTTCGCGTCCAAAATACCTCAGTGCCTTAAGACGAAAGTCTTTAACCAGTGTGTGTTGCCAGTGATGACTTATGGCAGTGAAACGTGGTCGTTCACTATGGGTCTTGTAAGAAGGCTCAAGGTCGCCCAGCGGGCAATGGAGAGAGCTATGCTTGGTGTTTCCCTACGCGATCGAATCAGAAATGAGGAGATCCGTAGGAGAACAAAAACCGCCGACATAGCTCAAAGAATTGCGAAGCTGAAATGGCAATGGGCAGGACACATAGCAAGGAGAACCGATGGCCGTTGGGGCGGAAAGGTTCTCGAATGGCGACCACGTGCCGGACGACACTCAGTGGGTAGGCCCACTACGAGGTGGACCGACGATCTGGTTATGGTCGCGGGAAAACGCTGGATGCGGGCAGCACAGGACCGATCGTTGTGGAGATCCTTGGGGGAGGCCTATGTCCAGCAGTGGGCGTCGTACGGCTGATATGATGAATCGTTTTGGAATAAATCCGAAAAAACTAGTATTGTGATTCTAGCAGGAAAATGTTAAATGAATGATCGGAGAGAAAAGAGAAATACACCGGCTGGCAGCTTATATTAGTGAGTTCACCAAATATATCTAACATTTGTGAAAATAAAGTTCTAGAGATATTTGTTTTTCCTGCGAACGTTTTGCAGAATCTTAGTTCTTAAAAATTTGTCAATGTGCGATCATAGAACAAACACATATAAGTAGCGGTAGTTCCCATTTGTTCCGTGGAATATAACGTCATCGGACAAAATAAGGGTTTTTGAAGTGAAAACTTCTTTAGCATCGTTGTGATTTGAAAGTCGATGAAACGAAAAGTGACAGTAAAAGAAACAGACACATAAATTCATAAGATTTAACGTAGGACAAAATGAGAGAGAAGTACGTGTGTTAATGTGTGTTTATATAACAACCGTGGTATTTAATATAGGTGTACGTATTATTTTTGAAGGTTTCACTTCTACCACGTGTGAAATTCACACAGAGTGTGTGTATATTTTTATATATGTATATTGTACTATAGAACATGCGATGCTTTTATTTCTCAAGTCGTTCTATAGAACAAGGAAAACAATACTTCTATTACGTTTATCAAAGTAGGTATTACAAAATATTTTATTCTAATGTCGTTGTTCAATAGCTTCTGGAAGCTTCTTACATGTTAGTGTAATTATCAACCTAGTATTGTCCTAATTCTGAGGCACAGGGCTTCACTATGTACTAAACATACCAAGGATTACGGGCCAACCGCCATACTGGCCGTGGGTGTAAACGTCTGCAGATGCATCTCCTTCGTTCTTGAGATAGTGTTGATTACCCATCCGACTCATGCGAAAGCTGCTTAACTTTGGCAATCGTATGCCAAATGCAAGTTAGTTCGTTACAATTAAAATAAATAGGTATAATGTGCTATTGCTGTGTAAGAGAACATTACAAACCAGTTTCTGTATATTAAGAATAATAATTTCTCCTTATTTACATTTTTACATTCTAAATAAGTAGAAAATTAGGTAAAGGAAAAGTTTTCAATTTTTCATTGTAGTCAAAGTTTTTATTCGAATAAGAATAACATTTTAAGTAACTATGTAAACACCTACGTTCTTTCACACTCTATTGTCCGAATTGTGTGGCAGGTTTTAAAAGCCTTAATTGAGGGGCGGGTATATAATACAAAATAGAATAGAACAAAATATATACGAGAAAACAATTTTTCTTTTCTTCCACGTTTCAAAAGCTACGTTAAAATGCTGGACCGGTTATTTAAGGAAAAATTAACTAAAGAAATCTTTTATTTGTGACAGCAAAATAAATATTTTTATTTATTATGATAAACAAATTTTATTATGGAAAGGAAACACAAAATCTTTTCATATTTTAAGGCAGTTGAGTTTCATTTATATAAAACTGAGCAATTTTTTCTCTCTTAATACCGGTAATAAGCATTTTAAACATTTCTGTTGTGAGCTTCATCCATTTTACTAAACAGCTGAAAATTATATCTGATCATTGGGCAGAAGTCAATGACAGTGTTATTTATAATAAAGATTGGTAATAATCCAATATCATCAGCTAAAAAATTACTTAGGAATAAACTGTATAGTATAGGCACATGAGTAAAGAAACTGAACAGAGACAAAGCTACATACGAATGCGCTGTGATAGGTACATCACTACAAGTGCAACGCGTGCGTGTGCGTGACCACTGGCCGCTTGTCACGTATGAGCCGAAACCGCTTCGCCCTGAGATTGACCACTGGCTGATCTAGTGAGATCAGCCAGTGGTCAATCTCAGGGCGTGCCAGCGTGACGCGACGCTCGTACGTTGTGCGTGTTTTGTTTTTGTTTTCGAATTTCTCACATAATACGTAGTAATATTTTAGTTTTAGTATTTAAAAAATGTGTTGTGAATATGGTTGTACATTGTACTGTGTGCTTGAATAATAATAGAATGACTAAAAATATTTCTTATTTTAACTATCCCAAGGAGTCAACTAGGTAAGTTTGTACTTGAAACTTAATTTATATTTATAATGTATTATGTAGATTGAAAGGTATGCAACTCTATAATCAAAACTACTCAATACTCATTTTATATATTTTACGGAAAATTATACCAGATATTTCGGTAAAATTGTGTAAGTAATTCTGAATAGATAACTACAATAACTTTTTTGGGAAATATATTGAATCGGAGCGCAGTATTTCGCAAGTGGGAGAGGGGGCTTCCCTCTGGTATCATTCTCAAAGAGGAGACGCTTTTTTTGACGCATGAAGGTAGTGTGAAAAATTTTTTTTTTTGATAATACCTCCTGACAATTTTATTGCATTTGTGGAATTGCTTGAGCAAAAATTTCGCGAATATTTTGATCTTCATGTACAAATTGTTAATATTGGTAATGACATTTTAGCACGTTTGCAAGATTGTACATTTCATATGCCATATGAGTGTTTCCCATTGGATTATTTGAAAAAACTTTATATTAGATTTAGAATTTATCATTCGATTAAAAGACACAACAAATTATTAAAAACCAAAAGTAATAAAAAAAAATATTTAGAGTATGTAATTTGTAAAAAATAACCTATTTTGATAAAAAATGTAAAAAATGTGAACATTTATATTTTTAATTTATTCAATTGTGCCAACCCTTCCAAAATAGGTAAAAAATTTGCTAGCTCTTTAGAAGCTTTGTCTCTGTTCCGTTTCTTTACTCATGTGGTATAGGTCGCGAGATTTTTTTACTGAATAATCATTAATGACTACATTTTGATTGCTTTTTTACGATATCGCATATGACCTATCATGTCACAAATAATTAAATATTTAACGTTAAAAATGGAAAAAGTATACTCGTTTGAGAATTTTTAGTCACCTTTAAAATAGTATATATAAAAATATTTAATTCTGAGATTTTCGCGTCCATTAATTGAAGTTGAAACTTTTACTAAAAAGGAGTCTCAACATCAGAATCAAATAAAAACATAAAAATAAATGTTTCGTGATAGTGCTTTGGCCACTTACTTAATAATTAAACAACTGACCTTTAGAGATATAATCATAAGACAGTTTGTTTTAATTCTTCTCTTTTATTTAAAAGCACTAAAAGTTTATTTTAAATTAGTTTGTTAACAAAGTAAATTATTAAAATACAATTAGATATTAAAAGTTGTTAAGACACCAGTTTATTTAACGAATTAAGTTTTAATTAATTTTACTCGACAGTGTAGGCTTATCAATTCTCTATCAGTCACAAGAGAATTATTTATGACAACTAAAACACCATTAATTGAAATTTCTGAAACGTAATACTGCGACCGAGTTGTGTCATGTAATGTTTACTTAAACATTCCATCGTGATCACCCTCCTTACTCAATATTGAAGGTAATGTAAGTATAACTACTATTAGGCGCTTTTGATCTACTGCGGAATTCTCTACAACTTATGTACTAAGTTCGCTAACTATGCCCATCAACAATTTCATGTTTGTAATAACGCCTAATGAATATTGAACACCTGAAACTAGTCGACTCATTATTATAATGCATTATTATGTGATCGTATGAATCATTTATGTGTATGTTTGTTACCATATTGACATAGATGTGTTATGATATAGTTTTTTGGTTAATTAGAGTCAAATCTCGTTTTCATTACAAGTAGGCAATAGCTCGATGTTGAATATTTGCGTAGCTAAGACGTTACGTTAGTTTTTTAGTTCTTACACTTCCGCGCACATTACACATCAGAATAAAACACTTTTTTTACGGATTTTTGCGCATGTTTTATTTTATATTTAATCCTGACGTTTCGACTACTTTACAGGAGCCGTGATCACAGGGTGACTGATGACAGTCAGATTAAATATAAAATAAAACATGCGCAAAAATCCGTAAAAAAGTGTTTTATTCTGATGTTACGTTAGTTTGTTTCTTGTTTATTTCTTCCACTATTTTCTTTCAGTCCTTACATAAAGACTTCAAGATCCATACATTAATGAAAAACTAGTTTGATAGCAAGTAGAATAATCATTAATAAACTGAATATTCATTAATAACTATATTTTATTGTTGTTTTTCTATAATATCACATGTGACCTATGATGTCACTAATAATTAAACACTTCACATTAAAAATAGAACATCAATACTCGTTTAGAACTAGTATATATAAAAATATTTACGACCATTTGGTGCAACGGTAGCGATCCTGCCTTTTACACCGACTGTCGTAAGTTCGACTTCCAGAAGGGGCAGATGTTTGTGTGATGAATACGAGCATGTGTACCCGAGTTATGGATTATTTACATACATTTCTATAAATATTACAAGTCTCTCCGTTACCCTAGTATCCATAATAGCCATAATAACAGCAATGATCTATAAAACAAGCCTTATAGTGCTTACTTTAGGCTAGGCTAAGTTTTGAATTCGCGTCTATTCGATGAAATTGAAATTTTTAACTTAAAGGAGTTGAAGCACTAGAATAAAGTAAAAACATAAAAATAAATGTTTTACGTGCTACGGTAAAAAGTATTTCAGAAAGAGTTTATTTTTTCCTTGTTTATTTTATAACTAAGGTTTTAGTAGGCATTTCGTTCAAGGTTATGATTTGACAATATTAGACGAATTTGAGTCCGGAAGCTAATATCTTTGTTGCGAGGTGGGGCAGTAGTATATCTTACGTACGATGACGATGGTATTATAAGGTGCCGTATGAGTCCGGATAGTCGACCTATAAAAGTCAGCGGCAGGACCTCAGCGGACAGTTGGTTTGGATCGTTGATCAAGGTGTATAAGTCCTTATATTATTATCAGGTATGTCCAATAAAATAATAAATAAATATTAAATTTCCACCAATTTTCTTTAAATAGAAATGTGTACAAAAGACCAGCCACTTAAAAGATTTTCTGGAGTGGTTTTGGATTTGTGGTAAATGTATTAGCAAACGGAAAGATACTTCGTGATGTGCCATATATCGTGAGGATTAAGTTGATACATTTAAAAAGAGGGTCGTAATGTTTACAGAGTGAGTATTTGTGAATTTATGTTCAATTTCTATGGAAACCTAAGCTCATTCATGTTTATCAGTAATAGGTATATTCATATGTGAAGATCTTGTTTAACTTGCATTTGTGGATATTATGTAAAACCACGTTTTAGTCTGATTAACATCACTTAACGTTTAGGTGGAATACAGAAATTATAATTATCTAACTTATGTGAATATTTAATAAGTAGTAGAACGAAAGAAGTGTTGGGTGTCATGAACATTTTTTTGGCTTATTAACTAATTATTAATAATATGAGATTCTCGTGAAACCTCATTACTATTTAGTTGTCTCATAAAATATTTATATCTGCGATCAAGAAGAGTTGATGATTTTGATATAGAAATTTTACATTAATTATTGCTTTACTTTATCGTCGTAAAATAACTTTAGTTTTATGACTATTACATCAATATTATTTTTTATTCTGGATTTTTTCCAGTTTTTGTTTTTGTATTTGTCATCTGATTTTATGATCTTAAATAAGAAGCATGGAAACTGTTAAATATTTCTTAAATATAGGCTGCGAATATAGTGGGCTAGGTGAGTGGACATCTTTGCCAGCCATATTGTACAAAAAATGTTTTGTACCTTCAGGAAGTATGGCTGATGTCTGTGAATAAATAAATATGGATCCACTTAACATGTGACTACAATGAATGCGATATCGATCTGTTAATACTGATTTGTGGTATCGTATTTTTTCCAGCAATGAAAGTGAGCATCGTGGTAGCGTGCGTGCTGGTGACATGCGCTATGTCCCTCGCGGCTGAGCACGGGCCTCTGCTGACGGCACTGCATCCGCAACCTAATACCAAAGAACTTGTCCCTGTCCAGACGGAACTCGCAAGGCCCAAGAGACATCTATTGCTTGGTATGCACTGGAATACATAACAAATATGATACACATACGTTTCACTCTTTAACGTATGTGATATAAGCCAATTCGTTATAGTTTTTACGATTAGGTATTTATATAATTTGATTATATACATGCTACAATTGAGCAACGACATAAATGCCACTGGATATAGAAGAGAAAATGTTACGAAAATGCGTGTTTAAAACTTAAATCGACAAACTATATTATTCTAGCTGCCCCGGCCACGCGTTGCTGTGTTATAAATTAAAATCAAATCTATCATATCTTTTAAGTTAGATCAAATAATAGATAGTTGCGAAGTTTGATCAAAATTGGTTAAGTAGTTTAGGAGTCCATCGCGGACAAACAACGTGACACGTAATTTATATATATTAAGATTTATATTTTCTCTCAATTTGTATCTTTAACCATATTTCAGGAAAACACAATGAAAATTACTTAACTAGAATTAAAGTTTATTATTTAAACCGATACTATAAAAAAGTTTCAAAAAATGATTGTATTAGCATAGCATTACGTTCATTTACAATCATCAAGAAATCACGTTTAATTAAAAAAAATCTGTAGGTCTATCTGTAGGTTGTATTAATATATGGTTTAGTTACATATTGTTTACTTGCTGCACACATTGATAAATATGATTTGACATCCTCTGAGAGTGACAACTTTCTAGTTCCTTTGGGGTTTCAAGCTAATGATAATTGAGCTATCTAACCATTGGGAATTACATATGGTTGGGCTTGCATCACTATTTAATACATATGAAATTATAAATATGGATTTAGCATAAATCATTATAAGATTTTTTGTGTTTTTGTTTCGATAAGGATATAGGAATAACATAAGAATCATTTTGGTGACGATTAAAATAACGAGACATCGAGGCGACGTTAAAAGTTTGAATTTGAAATTTGGAAGTGATGTTTTAATTCTAAAATATCGTTAAATTAAACTTGTTTTCGTTTGAATTGTTTAAATAATGTGTGGTCGAATACATAATTCGAACTGGTTTAGTGAGGTAATAATGCTTGTTCTATAATAGACAGCTATAACAAAGACTATTAATAAATTTATTCAACACCAAGTTCTGTATAGGATCTTATTATATTTGTTTCAACTTGTGGAAGATTAAAAAAAAATAGTTTCTTAGTAAAAAAAAGGGAACGACTTTTGTACGAATATTAGATTAATATAATTATAAACGAACAGGTAGCGTGTTGCAGTATTAGTAAGTAGTAGTCCTAACTAGAATTCTTACGCCCTTTTTAGCTTTTTAATATTCTTCGAAATTTAGGCTTTATTAAATATTACTTCGTTCCTCTTTACCCTAGGGTAAGTAGTTTTGTCCATAAAGTTTTCAATTTAGATATTTGATTTTCTTAAATAATACCTTATTAATGGAGGATATTTATAGCTACAATGTTTATAGCTTAATATTTATAACTAGCAACAGATTTAAGGGTATATATTTCTAATAAGTAATTTGGAAGTTTAAATTCTCTTCAATTTATATTTTAGTAGTCGTATTACGTATTAATTGAGATTCAACTTTTTCAACGAATGGGCTTACTTAATCAATCACGTTAGTTGATTACTTGTTAAAAGTAATACTCTATATTTACATAATTTTATTAATTGCTAATTTAGAAAATTAATGTATTAATTAAGTCGTGCCACTGGATTAGGGAAAAGAAAAATATTACGAAAACGCGTGTTTGAAACTTAATGAATAAAAATGTTTCTCACATTCGTATCAATTAGCCTAGCCTAAGTAAGCATTTTAAGGCTTGTCTTAATTAAGGATACTAAGGTAACGAATAGACATAAATACATGTTACAAAGGTATCTAATATTTATATATATATACACACACACGCCCATAGGTCAGGCATAAATGCTCGTATTCATCACACAAACATCTGCTCATTCCGATATTCGAACTCAGAAACGTTCGCTGCGAAAAGCCAGGATGTGTTAATGCTACGACACATTTTTTGTAATTACGGCAATGTTAATATGTAGAATTGCCGATTTTATGGATATTATGCCGAAAATTTCTGTTTTTATTACTACCATTTACTCCATGATCTTTCATTACGATTATTTCTGTCTTATTGATCATTATTAACACTGTATTTTTAAAAATGAACCAATTTATTAATCCTGCGAAACCAAATAGAATGTAAAATAGCTAAAAATACTTATTCAATATCGATCTATTTCAAATAACTGGATTTTGTTTACATAGTTACACATTAAAAACACTTGATACACCTGTAGTCATAATACCTAAGAACGAAAGGCTTAATATAGTAGATTATTAACCAAGGGGATAAAGCAGTGTCTTCCAGGTTTTACAAAAAAGAGAGAGATTAATAATTAATTTAATTTACATCAAGCTCGTACGGCCTCGTCGGTTTTCGTAATGTTATTTAATAATCATAACTGCATAATAAATGCGTAATGCTTTATATACAAACTCAATGGTGTAAACACAGATGTAGTTCAGTATAAATTTCGGTAAGTATTCCAAATTTAAATCACATTCTCCCCCTAGAGGATGAATGAAATTCAGTACAATTTTCTTTCCCTGTTTTTAACAGATTAAAAATGACTATTGTTATGTTCGCTTTTTGTGGCATAGAATGTCACTTTTTTGAGCAAGTGGTACGAAAAATAGATTTATGTAACAGTTGTTTTACCTAAGTTCAAAATATCTAATAATTGAAAGGCGACTGAACTAAAGTTACTTGACTTACTTTACAGTGGTAATACCCATATCTTATTTCAAAAAGCCTAACGGTTGTTTCACCTTTATTTTTTTTGTTTGAATTTTTTATTGTTAAATAATCAACAAATGTAATACAAAATCAGATAATACTACATACTTTACGTTCGTGACGTGCGTTTGAGATGAAACGCTTCAAACCATAGTTACCAGATACTGAGTTGCTAGACCGCGCGATCCTGATGCCTTATAAAAGAGTGCCAGAGACGCAGTTCGGTTACAATCGCCGAGTTGCGAGATTTTGATATTGAGTTTAAAGATTGGGAGTTGCTTTAGCGAGACAACAGTGTCAGTACCTAGTAAATTAATAATTTTAAAAGTAGTTTATCTTTCAAAATAACTTTTAATAGTATAAATGCTTAAGGCGTAAAAATTAAATTTCGTTGCTTGCGAGTGTCGTTTTAAACCTAGTTTGTACGTTCCACTAAGCTCTGTCGAAATAAAGGATATATGTAGTTAATGAATATTTTCTGGTATATGTTCACAGCTACTTTTCGTCCATTTGATTAACCATCTATTAGGTCGATCGTTCATTTGGTTATTTAAACTTACGCATTTAAAAACAACATTTAAACAACGGTGAGTTGAAATTACTATAAGTTGTTTTAGCTAGCGGCCCGTCCCGGCTTCGCACGGGTAGACAATTTTTTTATTTTTTTCTATATTTAAATATTTTTCCGTAAGCGCCATCTAGCATCCGGTAGACGAACTACTTGCGGTTAACGCGTTGCTATGGTAACGTTATTGATACAATGGAAAAATAGCGGGAAAAAGAGCGGACAGACAAACACACAAACCACTGTGATCTTAGATTATAGATTAGGCTTTTTCGTGAATATGTGTTATGAGTATTAGGACAATTAACTTTAGGGATTATAATTTGTTACCGTTTAGAAATATGGTTTGAATTTCTTATTAATTGCACAAACAGAAGGTTTAACCTACACCTAGGAGTTAAGCTCATTATATGTAGTGTAAAACTATGAAAGTATGCAGGAAAAAAATGGGAAATTGAAAATTGGGTAGTTGAAGGTAACAAACATATCGGGGGGCACGGTAGTGCCCCCGCCAAGTCGACCGCGAAGCAAACACTGCCGTACCATCCTTTACTCGAACCATTTTGCCGCATTTTCAGGCCCCTATTTGAGAACCTCTAGATAAGACTAGAACGCAGAAATTTTCGTCATCCAGTAAGCTATAATCACATACTTAAAATCCAAAATTTCAAGTCTGTAGGCCATTTAGTTCCGAAGTTAAGCGAAAGCAAAGTTTCGCATTTACGACACTCACTTATGATCATCAAAATAGAACTAATACTTCCCATAAACTCAGAGAGCTGAAATTTGGTACAGAGTTACGGTTTAATGGCCACATAAAGGGAAAACTATAAAATCAAGGATAATCGAAGATCTGGAGTACCTGGTGACCCTGATCAGAAAACACAAGAGCCCAACCAAACTATTAGCGATTGACATACCGCCTTTTCAAAAAGTATTCAACTTGGTAGGCCGCTTCATTTGATGTCAAAAATCGAAGGTCTGAAGTATCCGATCAAGAACCCTCAGCTGGTCTCAGCTGTATTAGAGATACGGTAATGCCCCCTTCTACTATTGGTTCATACAAAAATCAACTGTCATTGCAAAAATCCAGCCTAGTGGGACACATCTTCTAATTTTTAATCTACCCTAAAGCGTCCCACTGCTGGGCGAATGCCTCCCCTTCTGCTTTTATTACGCATATAAATAAAATTAAAGGAAAACTCTGGATAATTAATAACGCGCCGATCTTTCAGAAATTAAACCATCAAAACCGTCTAAATGAATAAATAATTAACGCGAATGGGCAATACGAAAAAATGTTGCTACTGTACAAGAATCAGCACCGGAAATAAAGAAAAGAAAGATTTGTAATAATTAAAAAACTGCTCCTAAAAATAAAAAAAGTGTCAAATAATAAAATCTAATATAATAAATCAATATGCCCACGTTTCTCCCACAAAAAGAAGTGAAATCCCAACAAAAACATTCTGTAAAAACTAGCCAAGTCTCGATGAAGCTGCTTGTTTATCTCTAAAAAGTAATGAAATCTAGACAAAGTCGTGCCAAGCCCAAGGTGCCTTACTGCGATTTCTTTATTATTATGTTTATGTTGTGTGACTTGGCCGTTGAACGTTCTGTATACGTTCGGTGGTCGATTTGACGCTCCAAAAAGAAGAGAGCAGAAGTCAGCATTGTCATTGCTGAATGCATGTGTTGCACAATCAAAAACAACCTAAAATGAGACACTAGCGTCCAATTACCAATATACCAGTATGGGCTATTGTCTCGCTTAACAAACATAGGGAGTTACAACAGATATAACATTACGTGTAAACAAAATTTACTTATACCCACTAATGTATAAAGAACGTTCAACGGCCAAGTCACACAACATAAACATAATAATAAAGAAATCGCAGTAAGGCACCTTG
This sequence comes from Calamotropha paludella, assembly GCA_927399485.1. Lineage (NCBI taxonomy): Eukaryota > Metazoa > Arthropoda > Insecta > Lepidoptera > Crambidae > Calamotropha > Calamotropha paludella. Next base: position 12,604,873 of record OV656804.1, on the reverse strand, counting down.
GGCTTGGCACGACTTTGTCTAGATTTCATTACTTTTTAGAGATAAACAAGCAGCTCCATCGAGACTTGGCTAGTTTTTACAGAATGTTTTTGTTGGGATTATATATTGGCATTAATGTATACGTAAATATACGACACTTACACGTTACCCCCGCCAAGTCGACCGCGAAGCAAACACTGCCGTACCATCCTTTACTCGAACCATTTTGCCGCATTTTCAGGCCCCTATTTGAGAACCTCTAGATAAGACTAGAACGCAGAAATTTTCGTCATCCAGTAAGCTATAATCACATACTTAAAATCCAAAATTTCAAGTCTGTAGGCCATTTAGTTCCGAAGTTAAGCGAAAGCAAAGTTTCGCATTTACGACACTCACTTATGATCATCAAAATAGAACTAATACTTCCCATAAACTCAGAGAGCTGAAATTTGGTACAGAGTTACGGTTTAATGGCCACATAAAGGGAAAACTATAAAATCAAGGATAATCGAAGATCTGGAGTACCTGGTGACCCTGATCAGAAAACACAAGAGCCCAACCAAACTATTAGCGATTGACATACCGCCTTTTCAAAAAGTATTCAACTTGGTAGGCCGCTTCATTTGATGTCAAAAATCGAAGGTCTGAAGTATCCGATCAAGAACCCTCAGCTGGTCTCAGCTGTATTAGAGATACGGTAATGCCCCCTTCTACTATTGGTACATACAAAAATCAACTGTCATTGCAAAAATCCAGCCTAGTGGGACACATCTTCTAATTTTTAATCTACCCTAAAGCGTCCCACTGCTGGGCGAATGCCTCCCCTTCTGCTTTTATTACGCATATAAATAAAATTAAAGGAAAACTCTGGATAATTAATAACGCGCCGATCTTTCAGAAATTAAACCATCAAAACCGTCTAAATGAATAAATAATTAACGCGAATGGGCAATACGAAAAAATGTTGCTACTGTACAAGAATCAGCACCGGAAATAAAGAAAAGAAAGATTTGTAATAATTAAAAAACTGCTCCTAAAAATAAAAAAGTGTCAAATAATAAAATCTAATATAATAAATCAATATGCCCACGTTTCTCCCACAAAAAGAAGTGAAATCCCAACAAAAACATTCTGTAAAAACTAGCCAAGTCTCGATGAAGCTGCTTGTTTATCTCTAAAAAGTAATGAAATCTAGACAAAGTCGTGCCAAGCCCAAGGTGCCTTACTGCGATTTCTTTATTATTATGTTTATGTTGTGTGACTTGGCCGTTGAACGTTCTGTATACGTTCGGTGGTCGATTTGACGCTCCAAAAAGAAGAGAGCAGAAGTCAGCATTGTCATTGCTGAATGCATGTGTTGCACAATCAAAAACAACCTAAAATGAGACACTAGCGTCCAATTACCAATATACCAGTATGGGCTATTGTCTCGCTTAACAAACATAGGGAGTTACAACAGATATAACATTACGTGTAAACAAAATTTACTTATACCCACTAATGTATAAAGAACGTTCAACGGCCAAGTCACACAACATAAACATAATAATAAAGAAATCGCAGTAAGGCACCTTGGGCTTGGCACGACTTTGTCTAGATTTCATTACTTTTTAGAGATAAACAAGCAGCTCCATCGAGACTTGGCTAGTTTTTACAGAATGTTTTTGTTGGGATTATATATTGGCATTAATGTATACGTAAATATACGACACTTACACGTTACACAAAAGCTGAATCACAAATTAGAAATACGGAAGAACGTCATGCTGTGAACACGGCTCTTGAACAGAATTTAATAAAGGCATGAAAATAAACGAGTATTCGGTATCCATAAAAATTGCATTTGTTAGTAAGTGATACTTTAAGTGTAAGAATTAAATACGTTAAACGTGAGTTTTCTTCCGATGCTTTATTGATAAGTAATTTACAGGTGCTGGGTTGTTAGGTGCTGGTGCGTTAGGTGTTGGTGCGTTAGGTGCTGGAGCTCTTGGTATCGGCGCTCTTGGTGCTGGTGTTTTGGGCGCTAAAGCTCTAGGCGCTGGCGTGATTGGTGGCGCATTTGCTGCCAAAGCCCTTGGTGGCAGGAGCTACGGAGGATACTACGGCGGTGGCGGCGGCCATTACTATAGCGGCGGCGGCCATTATTATGGCGGTGGTTACGATGGTGGATACGGTGGTGGATACCACGGTGGATACGCACGTAGCTTTGGGTACAGGTAAGGACATTATTATTAAACATTTGTTATTAGTGAGCATAAACAATATCTTTACGTGTAATAATTATGTAAAATGGTGACATTTGTTTACGGTCGTGGCCAAGTTATTAGGAACAATAGTTCTATGTAAGTAAATATTTTCTTTAAGTTTGTATAATGATTATATCCTTAGAGATTTGATGCTTACCTTGGTCTCAGATGAAATCACAATTAATCCGGAACAAAGTTGAAAGAAAAACCATCATATTGTCAGTAATAAAGGTTAATTTTTTTAAAGGTGTTTTTGTTAGAGGAGAATATCTAAGTTTAGAACAGTTAATAGCTACTTTTCTACTCTACTCGTTAGTTGATCCATTTGTACTGTTGGAGTGCGCGTTGAAAAATAACATTCTTTTGGTGACAAGCAATACTTTGCACGAACTAGTCGGTAGCGTACATAGAATTTATAAAGTAGTACGCTAGTTGATTCTACTGTTTACTTTACGTTCGTGACGTGCGTTTGAGGAGAAACGCTTCAAACCGTATGCAGAACCTGATATTGAGTTGCTAGACCGCTCGATCTTGATGCCTTATAATACAGTGCAAGAGACGCAGTTCTTTTACAATCGCCGAGTTGCGGGATTTTGATATTGAGAGACAACAGTGTCAGTAGCCCTTGTAAATTCATAATTTTAAATGTAGTTCAACTTTCAAAAATAGTATCTAAAAATGCTTAAGGCGTAAAAATTTAATTTCGTTGCTCGCGAGTGTCTTTTTAAACCTAGTTTCTAACTCAGTTCCACCTTAATGCGGTCCTAATTTTAACTGGCTATTGTTGTTTTGCCTTAATAACAAAAATATAGACAGTTGAAAATCTTTCGAATATTTAATGAGTATTTTTGATATAAACTAAAGCTCAGAATGTAACTTTAATGCTTCATTGTGATTTTCATTTCAGTACCTAAAATAAAGAAAAAATATTTGTTTTTTCAGCAGCTACCCCACTTACTACGTCGAGAGCTGGTGAACGAAGAGACAATTATTAATATGAGATGCATTTGTTGATAATTTCAAAACATTGTTATGTATAATTATGCGCGACGTGTTAACGTTCCATACGACTGATATGAGTGTGTGTATCAAAATAAATAAAATATAATATTTTGTTCATTGTATTATTTTTTATTCCTAACTGAAATCTAATAAATTGACGATGGTGTTTTTATAAAGAGTGTGAGCAAGGCGTCAAATACTTTATATTTCTTTTTATCTGTCACGTCAAACGGTGGTTACAGCTAAACGGTCCATGTACGCAGTCACTAGGCGAGGTATTGAGAATTTATAGATTTTTTTTCATAATCGAGCTTCAAAGTCAATAATTCAATTTCAATTTTAGATCATGAAAAAAGTTACGATATACTTCTGGAATTCTAGTTCTTACATAGAATAATTCTGGAAGATCTACTTGCGGATTAACCTACTAGGGTTGATTCTATTATTAGAATCTTAACGATCTTAGAATCTTATGACAAAGTAAACCTTTAACTGAATTTGAAAGCAGTGACAAAAGAGTTTCGTAAATATGATCGAAGGATAATTATTTATTTTCGACTATAACGTTAGTAGATTGTCTATTGATTAGGAGGATTTCACCATTTTTTAAGATATTTCAATTTTAAGTACTCGAAAATTAATCTATTTTTGTATATAAATAAAAATAGATTAATTTTAATATGTTTTATCTAATCATGTTTAGAGAAATAAACTAAAACTGTATTTAGATAGATCACTCAATAAAAAAAAAAGTTTGATAAGCAGAATTCGCGTAATAATAGAAAAAATGGCAGTATTTGGCAGATATTACTGGGAAATCTTTATACTGACTCACATGGCTATTCGTATTTGCCTAACTAAAATTTACAGTAGTTTTTTCTTTTCATTCATATGTTATTAATATACTACTGTCAAATTAAGTTGGGCAAATACGAATAACCATGTGAAGTGCTAGCATTATTATTATTAAAATACAAATAGAAAACTTGTATTTTTTAATCTCTTTATTAACTTTTTATGATTTATTTGGTAGGTTTTTACTGAACTGACAATATTTTTTTCATATTTCACGAGATTTCTCGTTTAGTATTTTTTTAAAGATACTTTTTTAGATCATACGATTATGAACAGTGAGGGAAAGTTATAGGGTTTATTTTTAACATAATGATGATGGTCACACTGCACGTGAGCTCGCGCCACATTGTCTACATGAAGTTACACATCGCAGATATGAATCCGCATTAATTGATGCTGATGAGAATGCGGACAAAGATGTCTGAATTAATGCGAATATTCTGCATTTGTGGATGCGGATGCGAATATCCGTAACACCTCTGGTAAGAATAATAAATACAGTGTATATATAAATACAGTAAACTGCAAAACATGCAGTATTAGGTTCTGAATGTGTTATTTGTGATTACATTTGATACGAAACCTGCATGGATTGCAAACAAAGTGCCAGAACGATATGCGCTTGACCGATTTAAAGATAGTTGGGTACAGTTTTTAACGTTGGCAGCACTGAGAACGTTGGCGTTGAAACAGCATTAACGGAGATGGATGGCCTCGGCCCACGCCATCGCCTCTTTAATCTCGCGTACAAAAGAGATATACGACTACGCTCCAACTCGATGTTGAGGGTATTCGGATTTTATAGCACGCTTTGCTGCAACTGAGGTGCCGATAGGATTAATAATGGTAATGGTATCTTCGGTCAAGTAGGAAAAGCTACTCGATCAGAATTCGGAACAGTTCTTATCACATCATATTTTAGAAAAATAACAGCAACTATTTTACGATACGTTTATTCTAGGTGTTGGAATTTGATCAATATTCTAGCGCTACATAAAGCACAAATAAAAAATCTTTCTGACAATAATTGAGCAATAAGAAACATCGTAATAACGTCTACTAAATAAGCTTTTATTTTGGACGTTGATTAATGGGTTCAGTATTCGAGGGAAGGGCAGACATGCTGACAAAACACTCTATGTCGAGATTTCAGCAGACGTGAACGATAGAAATTCACAACAAGCAATTCATTGTGTCAGTAAAATAATAAGCGAAGCGACGAATTTACTTGTGGTCTCATTGTGTCGGTTGTGCTGAACGCTCAATATTGTTTCGATAAGGCCCTAAAGTAAACTTCGTTATAGATTGGAGCTCACAAAAGCAGTTGTATCAGTTCTGAGCAGATCTGCGCGGGAAACAATGACGAAGATTAATCATTTGCCAATAATGATGTCACAATCTTATCTGTCGCCAGCCATCGCATGAATCTATCCGAGCTTCGTACAGCCTAGTCATTCCGATTATGTATTTCATTCTATCCAACGAGTGTTTGTGGTACAAATATCATTCTGTTTTTGTTGAGATTATCATTATATTATTGCGAATCTGAACTTGTTGATGTTATTTATTGAAGTATTTTGCGTTTTGCTTGTTTGTCTATACTTATACTTATAATAAATCTGTAGAGAGGTCAATTCTGTACATGAAACATATTTTCAAAATAACTATCAGGGGGTGATTAGTGATCGATACTGATGCCAAAAATGCAATCAGTAAAATTTTTGTCTGTCTGTCTGTCTGTATGTTCCTTATAGAAACAAAAACTACTCGACGGATTTTAACGAAACTTGGTACAATTATTCTTCATACTCCTGGGCAGGTTGTAGTATACTTTTCATCACGCTACAATTAATAGGAGCAGAGTAGTGAAGGTAAAATTTTGGGAAAACGGGAGAAGTTACTCCATTTTTTAAGCTTCCGTCGCGTGTGCAGCCTTTATGGTTAAAGTTACATAGAAAAAAATTTTGTTTGTCTGTATGTTCCTTATAGAAACAAAAACTACTCGACGGATTTTAACGAAACTTGGTACAATTATTCGTCATACTCCTGGGCAGGTTGTATTATACTTTTCATCACGCTACAATCAGTAGGAGCAGAGTAGTGAAGGAAAATTTTGGGAAAATGGGAGAAGTTACTCCATTTTTTAAAATTCCGTCGCGTGTGCAGCCTTAATGGTTAAAGTTATATAGAAATCATGTATGAAGGAAATATTCTACATAAAATTGTCTAAAAAATATCCCGCAACAGCATATGTCTATCTTTTATGGTTGACTCACAATAACACGTGTAACTCCTTATAGCTTAGCAGTTAGGAGCATTCTGATTATATTTGTTTACTCTTACGTTTAGAATACTCTCACTCATCCGTAATTTAAAAAAGTTAACATTATTACCTATTCAATATAAAATAATCATAGAAATCGGTATAGAAACACCAATCTTATACATGAAATAAGCCATCGCGCCGTCGCACGTGAATACTGAATCATGCTATAAGGATTATTTTTGTGTAACGGTTGCCGCGCTCGACACGGGTCCCGGCGGTAGGGTATAAAAAGGCGGGAGGTCCGAGAGCGAGCTTCATCTTCTTAATATATAAAAATCCAGTGTCACAATGTATGTTCCCAGTGAACTCTTCACCAACTCAACCGATATTGATGAAAGTTGGTATTTATGTGTAATTTGATCCAACTGAAGAGATCGGATAGTTTTTTTTTAATTCATAACACAGCAACGCGTGGCCGGATCAGCTAGTAAATAATAAATTTTAAAATAATATACAGTCGAACCTCTATAAGTCGAACCTCGATAAGTCAAAAACCTCCAAATCTCGAAAAAATGTTTTGTTCCCTTCCCTTCAAACACCAAAACCTCCATTACTTGAAATCTTGACCCTTTGTTAGTCGAAATAATCACCGAGTCCCTCCAAGCCATTTTGGTACATATTTTCACTCTATAACTCGAAAAATTAAATTTGACCTCTGTATCTCGAACATAGCAACGTTTTATTTTACAACCTTTACAACTTGATCATTTGGAATTTATTACCTCTATTGTTCGAACAAAAATAAGTTACCGACTTTAAGAACTTGCCGACAATGTGAGTGTACACTATTGTGTACACTTGAAAACATTTTAGGAGTATACGATAATAAATTTATGACTCACGCACACGTGTTTGCTTGCTTGGTGTCAGGTGTTCAATTTTGATTATCTCAATAAACTATTCTTAAAACAAAACAAAATCAAAACGCTCAGCAAACAAATATTACAATTTTGTCGCGAACCGTTTGTTTACATTATTCATTTAGTAGGTATGTACTTTTGCCAATGAAAGAAAGCAGTGTCAAAATGGCGTTAACAAATATGTATACCAAAATGTCTATTAATGCCTTGTCTTAAAGCTCAATTCCTTAATGCTTTCAATCTAAGTACGAGAAAGTCCGAGTAAAATAATAAATAAAAATATGTATGTTTGTCACCTCTGCAAGTTGAATTTTTATTTATTTTACCTCTCTAACTCAAAATTTATAAGAATAAACCTCAAACTCTTTATGTCGTATCAAAATCCGCTTAAGTCGAAATCCTCCATAAGTTGAAAACTCTATAACTCGAAATTTTTGGCGTCTCCCTTGATGTTCGACTTATAGAGGTTCGACTGTACTAACTGTACTACGGCTATTCGTGTATACACGATTTCTGTTAAAATACTTATCTTTTAACCTTTAAGTTTGAGTTTGTATCTTGAATGTATAAGTAAAATAAACAAAAGTATGCCGGTGAAAAAAATGTAAACTTTGAACGTAGGTTCAATAAATATCTCTTGGATATCCAATACAATAATTAAATTGACGGAATTTTTCCTATTATACATTTTCTATGTAAAGTCAATCATTTTTTTTATGTTTTGCTTAGATTCCATGCCTTTTATTGAAAATTTGCGTTCAAATGGTAGTGCTACTTAAATAAGTAAACAGTAAGTGATTTAGCAGTACTCAACTATGTCATCAATTAACAAATATCTTTTTTTAGAAATTAAAAGTGATTTCGTTTTTATTTCGGACGTATCTAAGTAATAAACCGCGATCGACCGAACTTTTCAAATAAAACCAATGAGACCCCATGTTTACGTTCTTTGTTGCTACGTCCGCCCTTTTCTTTGTTCAAACCAAACTTTGTACTGTTCTTATAGTAATTTGTGGTCATTTGTTCCAACTATTCTCTTTATTGGATTTGGCAACTTTTCTTACTTACATCAGAATTTTGTAGGCCCCGTTTCAACTTTACTGTTTTAAGTGTGTAATAAAATTGTAGAGCCCAAGACTGATACATACTTTTTCAGTTTAGTTTACCTATCTAAAAATTAAAAAAATATTCAAAATCCCAGCTTTTTGCAGAGAGAGTAAAAATTAAAGAGGAATAATTTTAAAGACATTTTTGGAATATTTAGTATATTTTTAAAAAGACTATGGGACAAACATTGGTTAAATACTACCTAATACCAAAAGTGGCTTCTATTCGTGAAGTTTGCTCTACCTTCCAAATAATATGTAGGTACATAGGATCTATCTAAAATAGAGTCAGCCGATTCGAATTGTGGTTCAAAATGGCTTTTTATGATAGTTACCATTGTCTGAATCTACGACTTAAGTACGAACGTAAACGTTACGAAAGTAAACAATATAAACGGTGCTAGTGAGCGAGAATATGTCTCCAATTTATACTGTGTCGCTTTGAAGTAGGTAATGCGAGATGTTTCATGCAATTTGAAGGTATGTGTGACAAAATAGAATAAAAATAATAGGTTGTATCCCATTACGCGGGTCCAGGGCTTATTAGCGGGGATCCCGCAGCAAAAGCCAAGAGAGGGTTTTAAGTTTTTGTGGGTGTGCTTCCAACCATACATCGGGCACTATAATTATCGGGCATTATAGATCGGTTGGGGGGGTGAAAGAGAGTGCCATATAGCTACGATGCTCGCCCGGTGGCGCAGCATGATAGACGTAATTTCCTAAGTACCTATAAATAAAATGGGCTTATTGGTGGATATAAACGACTGCACGTGAAACCGGAACTAATATGGCTTAATTTGCTTTCTGAATTATAAAGGACTGGCCCTACCTAATCTTTAATAGGCTGAATAACTAAGCACTGCGTGACATTCACTTATACAAATAAAAGTCAATACCGCTACACTTACAGATTTCGAACGGTTTCTACGAACGACCGGCACCGATAAACGCTGTTAATTAATGGTAAATCTACTTGCAAAAACGTGGTTATCATGTTGGCTTATAGCTTTTTAGCATTTTGATGTGTGTCTTGAATAAATAAATCTCACAAAAAATGCCTATTTATTTTTAAAATAAATATTCTGTCTAAATAAAAATGGCCTTTATAGACTTTCGTATTTATTTCAATCTTTTTCAGCCTTTAGTGGTACCTTTACCTTATTTGGGTTGACCTTTGTATGTTCTTTGTTTCACTTTATTTATTAGCAAGTAGGCAAATAAGTTTTTATTTCGTCATTGTTTGTTTGCCAAAAGTTTATGGAGTCATTTCTATTGTTCAGCCTGGTTGTCTCAAAACTGTCCATCAACTTATCACAAAATAAGGGGTTTTATCATCATAGCTTTTGTATATCTTTTATTTTATACTAAAAACAAAAAAGAAAGTAATTATGTTCCGTATTATTTTAAGAATATGCGAGCTCAAATCGGATACTGTGCATTAGCAGTATAAACTATTTTCCTTGACAAGTTAAGAAAGATAATAGTGTTGATAAAAACTACCAGGGTTGGTAAACGCTTTGTGCTTTTGTTTATGCGCAAATTTATCTCTATTATATCTTACACCCTATCTTATAATAGGGGTTAAAGTATGAAATTGCCGTTTTATTGCAATAGGTTCTTTGAATTGACATAGAATCTTCATGGTTTGAGGTTTTCGAATGAAACTTTTTTTAAATGGTTTCTATGATGTTCTTTTTTTAAAAAATGTAAAACATTTGAATATCGACTTTCAATTGTTTTTGTTATTCAATTTAGACAAGAAAGATGGATACTGCGAAAATTCGAGTTATTTTTGAATACGAGTTCCGACGCGGAACTAACGCGGCAGAAACAGCCCGCAATATCAATGCTGCGTTTGGAGAGGGGTCTACTAATGAACGCACCGTGCGATTTTGGTTTAAACGCTTTCGTGATGGAAATTTCGACTTAAAGAACGAGCCACGAGGAAGACCGCCCACACAGGTAAATAACGATGAATTAAGAGAGATAGTGGAAGCCGATCCTATTCAAAGTACCCAGGAATTAGCGGCATGGTTTAACGTTACCTTACCCACAATATTGACTCACTTGCGTCAAATCAATAAAATAAAAAAATACGAAAAATGGGTGCCTCATGATTTGACTGATCTGCAGAAAGAAACGCGTGTTGAAACTTGTGTTGCCTTGTTGAACCGGTACAGAAATGAAGGAATATTGGATCGAATTGTAACATGTGATGAAAAGTGGATTCTTTATGATAACCGGAAAAGAAAAATGCAATGGCTGACCCCAGGTCAAATGCCACAACAGTGTCCTAAAGCAAAACTTACCAATAAAAAGGTAATGGTAACTGTTTGGTGGTCTCAGCATGGTGTTATTCACTATAGTTTTCTCCGATCTGGTCAAGCAATAACGGCAGATGTCTATTGTGCCGAACTCCGAACCATGTTGACAAAACTAGCAGTAAAACAGCCCCGACTCATGAATCGATCTTCACCATTATTGCTCCACGACAACGCGAGACCTCACACAGCACGAGAAACCATTTTGACCCTTCAGGAACTGCAGTTAGAAACCATTCGTCATCCTCCGTATTCACCAGACCTTGCTCCAACGGACTACCATTTTTTTCGTGATTTGGACAATTATCTACGTGACAAGAAGTTTTCTTCCCAGGAGGCAGTACAAAATGCTTTCACACAGTTTGTGCAGTCTAGATCGTCGGAATTCTATCGCAAAGGCATTAATGACCTTCCCATTAGATGGCAGCAATGTATAGATAATAATGGCAACTATTTTGATTAAATAAATTTGTTAAAAATTTAAAAAATAAACAATATAGATTTTCAGTACAAATCGGCAATTTCATACTTTAACCCCTAATATTAACACATCAATATATGAAAATATTACATACTTGTAACTATGTAAGTGTATTTTTATAAAACAAAATTAGTTTTTCATCCGAGTCTTAAACAGATTTTTTCACCACTGACTTATTACCGAATTTGTGACTGACTCAACGCATAACTTCGAATTTCCATTACGACGACGTGCACTTACCCATTAAAATAAAGCCTTACATTTTTGATGGTTCTAAGGTGTATCACAAATATGGCGTTCATAATATTCATTATATCCAATGATAGTCGCTCCAGAAACGGCTAAAAAATCTATTAAAAAGTCGGTTGTGTGCGGAAATACTGTTTGGTAATGACATATTTTATAGCAAAACTACTATTTTCTTAAGTATAACAAGTAGCTTATTATGTTATCGATTTTAATATGCGATTAAGAACCTGTAAAATTGCGTATTTTTAAAGTCAAGTAATTTAGAAGTTAAACTAAAATCATGGCCCGACGGGAATAAATTCATTGTTTATGAAAAATTGGAGAACAAAAACCGTATTTTCGTCGGATCCGGTACGGTCGCGCCACTGTGCCCAAATGGTATGGACAGGTAATAAATATCGCCACCGGTCCGTGTCTATGTACATATCTACAAAAATATAAGTTTACTAAAGAAAGGAGCAGTATAGTAACTTTTACAAAATATAAAGAAGTTATTCGTTATTTTTGCTTATTTTAAATAACTTCTTGAATGAGTCTTCGCTCGATTAGTCGATCAGGATTCGTTCGCGGATCGATCTCGGTCTGGTAAAATCTAATCATGTTCATATTAGACAATCTGACTCAGATCACAATTCAGTCATGAACCGTCAATAATCGAAGTATGATTTATTATTATAATTAATATAAATTACAAATTAATAAATGAACGTCAAAGTATTTCATTGCTTGTAATATTCGCGGCTGAAAAGTGTCAATATCATTTTAAAAATAAATTATTTATTCATAAATAATTTATTTTTAAAATGTCGCTTCAGTCGCGCGCGCGCATCCTACCGTGCGGTTGTGTCATTGACCTTTGGAAACAATGACGTCAAATGTCGTTAAATGTAATAATTGCAACATAGTGATTTGTGAAGTGTTAGTTTTCGTTCAGAATAAAATGGACGTTATGGACGAGGAAAGTTTAGTGCGATTGTGTGCCTCATCATTCTCAGTGGAAGACATAGAAGTCGCTAAAAATTTACTTTTTGATTCGATAACCACGGCGAGGCGCAAAATTATACGTAGAAAGGGTGGAAAGTCGTCGAAAGATATATATGACATCATAACGGTGCTTAAAGAAACTGATCCCGAACTAGTGCCGATTTTTGTAGCTCGCGAACTGCAGAAACTACCCCCGGTCACCTTCGATCATATTGATGCGACTAGACTTTTAAAGGATTTATTGATAATGAAAAATGATATTCAAACAATTAAGGAAACGTATGTTTCTAACCTACAGTTTGATGATTTCAAAAGAGATTATATGATACCAAAATTTTCTACGCATATAAATTGCAAAAGAGGAGGTGGAAACAAAAAAAGTTTCTGCTCAGATAGTGGGCCAATTGGCTTAACGATTTTTTCTGAAAAAGGCGATAAGAGTGTCGATGTTCCACCAAATGTTAATAACGAACATTTATTGTCCATTCCGCTAACTCCAAAACTGAATTCCTTATCAGAGGTGTCGCCACAAAATCATTCTATTCGGCAAGCTATCGACGGCTCCCCGGCACAGTCCTCGCCACAAGCGCCGAGCGGAAGCGGGACGACCCCCATTGCGAATAATGTTAATAATGAAAATTGTTTCAAAGAAAGTCCATGGAAGGTTGTACAGAAGAAAAAGAGCAGAAATCGTTTTGATAGACGTCAAGGCAAAGCCACTTTGAGCCCAAATATAAAATTCAAGGCAGCGGACAAGAAAATTCCTCTCTTTATCACGAATGTTGATAAGGAGGCAACGGAAAGTGATATTAGTGAATATATTTTTGGGCAGACTCAGACTGAAGTATTAGTTAAAAAAATCGCTATGATGAAACAGAGAAACTACTGTGCTTTTAAAATTTTTGTACCACACTATAAACTCGATTTATTTTTTAATGAAAGATTATGGCCAGAAGGTGTATCATTTCGTCGATTTATTTATTTTGATAAAAACGCTTTAAAGCGGGATGACAAGAAAACTTTGAATAGTGAAAAGAAATTAAATAACTAATTATGGATGTGCAACTGAATGTTAAAATAAAATGTAAATGTGTGACTTTCAACTGTAAATCTATTAAGCGGTCCATTGACTGTGTGAGGAACTTATGTAAGTCAGCGGACATCGTAGCTTTGCAGGAGACATGGCTACTACCACACGACATACCCTTACTTGGCACTATAGATTCTGAATTTGCTTACACGGGGACATCAGCGGTAGATACCTCTAACGGCGTACTTAGAGGTCGACCTTACGGCGGCGTCGCATTGTTGTGGCGGAAAGTGATGTTTAGCGAAGTGTCTGTGATAAAATGTAGTAATCCGCGTATCGCAGCGATAAAAGCTACGTTAAGTGACCGCGATATTTTGGTGTTTAGTGTTAATATGCCGACGGACAACACTGAAAATTTACCTGATTTTACAGACTGCTTTAGCGAGGTGTGTGCTATAGTTGAAAGTAATTCAATAACAGCTACCTATATTTTGGGTGACTTTAATGCGCATCCTGGTGAGTTGTTTGGGTCTGAATTAAATAGTTTATGTTCTGATCAACTATGGACTTGCGCTGATCTTGATTGGTTGGGCCCCGATTCAAACAACTACACATATGTTAGTGATGTGCACGGTTGTACTCGATGGCTTGATCACTGTGTGGTTAGTCAATCGGCGTGGCAGACAATAACTAATGTTTTCATAAAATATGATACGTTTTGGTCGGACCATTTTCCACTTGTTGTTGAATGTGAGTTAAATTTGATTACGAAACAATATAATAACAATTTAAATTCAAAAAGTGCTAATTCAAATAAATATAAAGTAAAATGGGGTCAACGCACTGATGAACAGACATTAAAATATACCCATTATTGTAATTGCACTTTAAGATTAATTGACTTTCCGGACGACTTCAGAAATTGTAGTTTAATTAGTAAGAGTAACTGTACACTGCACAAAAATAGGTTAGATTTAATGTATAATGACATAATTATGGCTTTAACTGACGCCGCTATATGCACTAGTGTACCAAATAATATTGTTTACAAAAATAATCGTTGCATAACAGGCTGGAACAAGCATGTACGTGAGGCGCATCGGGAAGCCCGGCTTAGGTTTTCAAATTGGGTACTTTTTAACAGACCTCGTTCCGGTTTTATTTATAATGAAATGCATGAAAGTCGTAAAATATTTAAAAGTAGATTAAAATGGTGTCAAGATAATAGAGATCAAATAAAGATGGACATGATTGCCAATCATTGTGGTTCTAAAAATTTCCGTGAATTTTGGAAAGCGACTAATAAAATGAACCCTAAGCCTGGCATTCCTTTGAGTGTGAATGGTGTGAGTGATTGTAAGGCTATTGCTGAGCTTTTCAAAGATCAATTTAGTGTAAAGTCGCCGCTTGGTGCCGCGCAGGGTAGTGAGAATTTTGGGACCGTTCAGACCGGTGACTTATTTACTGTATCTGCCCAACATATAAATGATATTATATACAATATGTCTAGTGGCAAGTCCCCTGGTCATGACGGACTCAACATAGAGCATTTAAAGTTTGCGGGGCCCCATTTGGCGCGAGTATTGTCAATGTTTTTCACACTTTGCCTGAATCATTCGTACCTTCCACCAGACCTTATGAAAACAATTGTTGTACCTGTTATCAAAAATAAAACTGGAGATCCCTCAGCCAAAAGTAATTACCGCCCGATATCTCTTGCCACAGTAGTGGCTAAGGTATTGGACGGTGTGCTTGACTCGGAGCTTGAAAAGCATTTGAATATTAGTGATACGCAATTCGGGTTCAGAACTGGATTATCCACTGAAAGCGCAATATTAAGCCTTAAGCACACCGTTCAGTACTACACAGAGAGAAGTACGCCGGTGTATGCTTGTTTTCTTGATCTATCAAAAGCTTTTGACTTAGTTTCATATGATCTGCTGTGGGAAAGGCTCAGGAAAACAAGCGTACATACGCAAATACAACGATTGTTCCATTACTGGTATGCTAACCAGACTAATAATGTCAGATGGTCTAACTGTCTCTCGGACACGTACAGATTGGAATGTGGAGTTAGGCAGGGTGGGTTAAGTTCGCCCAAGCTCTTTAATTTGTACGTGAATGAGCTTTTGGTTGAGCTCAGTGAATCACTAGTCGGATGCTCCATAGACAACGTTTGTATGAACAATTTCAGTTATGCGGATGACATGGTGCTACTGAGCCCTTCTGTAAACGCTATGAGATCCTTGCTAAGTATTTGTGAAAAGTATGCTCGAAAGCACGGTCTTACTTATAACGCCATGAAAAGCGAATATTTGGTTTTCAAGACTCAGGGTAAATTGCCGTTAACTGTACCTGCTATAAAGTTGAATGGTATTGAATTAAAGCGGGTTCAACAGTTTAAGTATCTTGGCCATTATGTTACTGAGGAACTTGATGACCAATTGGATGTTGACAGGGAGCGTAGGGCGTTGGCGGTCCGCTGCAACATGCTTGCGCGCAGATTTGCTCGCTGTAGTAACGAAGTCAAGATCACATTATTTAAAGCATACTGCCAATCCTTTTATACGAGCAGCTTGTGGTTTTCGTGTACAAAAAGATCGCTTAACGCCCTACGAGTGCAGTATAATAATGGGTTTAGGATGCTCTTGCGGTTGCCCCGCTTCTGTAGTGCATCAACGATGTTCATGGAGGCGAGGGTTGATGGCTTTCATGCGATAATACGGAAGCGGGTGGCATCATTACTCAATAGAATACGTAGCAGCAGTAACAGCATCCTAAAAGTCATAGCCGATAAGTTTGACTCCGGTATTATGAGGGTCTTTATTCGTACCCTGATTGGGTAGCGTTGAAGACGCTGTCCAGTCGGTAGTGCGGATATTGCTTTGTATATATTGGTATTCATTTATTTTCAACTGTTTGTTTTGTCTCAGTACTTACTAACATAGGATATAAGATGATTAATTGTTACTAACAAAATTTATGGATTGTAATATCTGAAAAATAAATTTGATTGATTGATAAATTACTTTTTTAAAAGTCTACACTGGTTTAGTCATCGTTATTACTTAGAATAAGCTTAAATAATAATTAGTTTAATTATTCAATAGGTATTTAATAAAATCTTCCATTGTACATTAATTACATTTGATGCAATTGTGGCGTCAACGAGTAAAGCTTACAGAACCGGTAACAAAAGAGCATTCACACTATCGATACATTTCGTGACAAGTACAATCTCGCCAAACAAAATTTCTTCAAGACTGATCGCGACTGGAATGGGATTCGACCGGAACTTGACTGTTACGGATAGTATGAATGCACACATTGTTTTTCATTTAATAATATTTTACCAGACCGGGATCGGACTGCGAACGAACCGTGGTCGACCTTATAGTGTGGATCTAGCCTTAAGCTGCTGGCATTCAGCTTAAGAAACGTTTGGAAAAAGCAAACAGGTCTGTTAAGGTGTCAGTAGCTCAAGCGGGAGAGCACTTGCCCAGATATATAGAGGCTATGGTTTTGAGTTTTTAAATATTCTTTAGATACTAAATAATTATTAATTACTTTCTGCTTATAAATGTCAGGTCTGGATATAGGATATCAGACTTGTTTGCATGTCAGAATCGTTATAATTTCCTTATCCATAATATAGATTAAATTGTATACCTGTAAGCAGAAAGCTACTGTAATATTGGCATGCGTAATGCAACTGCACCAAAATATCGGAGTCACAAAACTAGTAAAAAGAAGGTAACAAACTCGTTTTCGATAAAATAATAAAAAAAATATATAATTTTTACATAAATACATACAATCACGCCTTTTTCCCGCATGGGTAAGCAAAGATTACAGATTTCCACTTTCTCGTACATCTCTCGCTTCTTCAACTCTCATCAGCCTTTTCATAAGCTCGTCGGTTAAGGGTACTTTTAATCTGGTCTTTTTTGGTCCCTGAAAGTTCGCCATCACCGACTTGCCCATGCACGTTCGCCTCATATAGAGAACATATGGGATGTACAAGCGGGACTTAGAAGGGGAATGGGATGCATGGACCAGGTCTTTTCCTTACAAGTTTTTACCAATAAACAAAAATGTCTATTATGCTTTCGTGGACTTGGAAAAGGCCTACGACAAAGTAAGAAGGAATGAATTGTGGTCAGCATTGTCACTGTATTTGATGAGCAGCAACCTGATTCAAGCGTTGAGATCACTCTATGAGGGTTCCAGTGCTTGCGTTAGGGTGAACGGAGCATACACGGACTGGTGTGATATCCAGCATGGTGTTAGACAGGAGTATGTAGCTTCACCGTGGCTGATCAACCTATTTATGGATAATTGCCTGAACGGTTTGAAAGAGAGCTTGACAGGTTTAAGAATGAGCTATTTTTTTTTCAAATGCCTTCTATATTTTGATGAGCAAGTTATACTTGCATCATCGGCCGAGGGATTGCACGAGATAGTGAACACTATATGTGGTGCACTAGACAGGAAAGGCATGAAAATGAATGTCAGTAAGACGAAAATAATGATTTTGAAAATACATTTCTTTTATCTGATGGCATGTGCGATTACGATAGGAATAGAAAAAGGGGATCAAGTGAAAGAGTTAGTGTACCTTAGGTCGAATGTACAAGGTCGACTTCGAGGTACAAGGGATGAATAATATGAAAGTGATAGTATAAGAAGAGTGAACGCATGAAATGAAAAAAAAGTGGAATTCTGTTATCTTTACCTACCCATGATTATATGTATGAATGTAATCTTTTGTCCATCATCTCTACATATCCAAATCATCTAAGCATTCCTTTTTCTATCATTGTCACTATATGTTCTTCCACACCACACCATTATTTTTAACAGTAAGTAAATTGTAGTTACACATGCAAAGTTAAATTAATATAAATCATAAATAAATAAAAAAATGAGTTTTATGAAATTGAGCCATTGTATGTAGCACATTTAAAAAAATAAATGTTTTAGGTTGTTTTCTTTAAATTCAGAATTAGAAAACATACTTTTCTGTATGTCCACTATGACAGGTGCTTTCACTTAACAGTTTCAATATTCAGGCGCCATATAAAATATACCAACCACCGCATATCCTTTGAAGCTATAAATATTTTTTCGAAAATTTTTATCTAGAAACGTCGCACATTCATTTACAATTGTTAATATATTTTAGAGTATTATAATGCTTCTACAGAGTATCTGAATCGTCTATTCTCACTTCTGTAGAGTTCCTGAGAGTAATCTTACTTAGCTAACTGAATTAGCTACCGAGCTAATTTAGGCATGATGCAATAAAGGTGATTGATTGAAAACTGCAGATTATTTGAGAGACTGCTAAAAGATAGATCTTTGTGTTATTTAACTTGCTAATATTATCGCATGTTCTTATTATTATGCATTAGTTATCTTACTTATCAGAATATCCAACATAGGAAACAAAATTGCTATGATGATGTTACACGTTCCCATCAACAAAGCCCATATAACCTTTTTTGAGTGAAATACTGTATTGTAGAGTTCAGAGTTCAGAGAATCAATTTAAATAACATAACATATTTCCCATTCAATATGTTCAAAGAAGTCGTAAGTAGATTTATATATTTCTTTAGAAAAACAACATATTTCCAGTACTTTAAATAATATTTGCTTTCGATCCACCAGTGTTTTTCACCCCTAGTCGCCTAATTTAAGGTGCCAACACATATGGCAATAATCGGAACGTTAAATGTACTAAAGGCCCATTACGGGGTGCCATCAATCATCCGGCTGCATTAGCGAAGAGATATTTTGTTTATCGCACAATGGATCGACAGCGACACCAGTGAGACAAAAGAATATGACGGTGTAGACGCGGGCGCCGGAAACAAAGGGTGTGTAGTAGGGTGGACTATCTGCCGACAGGTTGGCGTATTCCAGGAGAATGGTACAGTCAATTAAGGTCGACCAGAGCAATAATATCTCTTTAACCGATTTCCACCTTTATATCCAATAAGCTATTGATATTATAATTTTTCTGTTTCGGCGAATAGTTCAATAACCTTTTCTACGTAAGCTGGTTGAATAACCCCTTTATTTACTTCTTTGATTACATTACTAGTTCCGAAACACAACATAATGGAATTGGTTTCAAACTGACGGGAGATAAAATAAGGAAAATAAGAAGTAAGAAACTATTGATTACTTGAAAAGCTATTCGCGTTATCATGTTAGAACATTCTCTGAACGTTTGGAGGGCAATTATGTGTGTAATCAATCTTTCTATTGGCTAAGGTCGAACATATTTTGTTTAAAGAGTGATGAATCGTTAGCTGCTACACAAAAGAACAATGCATATCAAACCGAGACAATGCGGATGAAATAGTCTATGGAAGGGTACAATATTTTTCATACACCTGGTCATCTGGCTATTAAAACAAAGGATATATTCCATTTCATTCAAATCACAGAGCAAGTTTATATTTCAGAACTTCTAGTTAAAACGGATCTATTACTAGAGTGTACAATTAATGTGGTAAAGTAAACAGACAATATGTTTATAAAATATGGACGGTAAATTTCTTAGTAGAATTAACGTGGAAACATGATGGTTGAAATTTGCGTAAAATAAAGGCTTAAAAATAAAGTAGAACGTACTTATTTACAACATTTGATTTAGATTTTATGCCAGGTATAGTTAACAGCAGGTTAATCTATTCAAAATATCTGCTTTCCTTTACAGGTTCAAATCATAGGGTTCAATATCGATTATGATGATTTTAAGTGAGCGGTTGATGAGCTGTTGATTACCAGCGATTTCTTAATAAAGGTGAAAGAAAAGAACATAATGTTTCACTCGTAAGTTTGTGTATTTGTATGCTTGAATGTAGGAAGTAATCTACAAAATTAAAATAAAGGGATTTCAAAAAAAAAATTACTAATATTGAGAATAAACTTTCAGGGTAGATGTATACATATTATTCCTTTAAAATAAAATGACTTTTCGTGGTAACCGATTTTTCAAATAATTCACGAAAAATTGTTCTTGCGATGAGTGTCTAACGAACGCTACGACGTGAGATATATAAATTCTTTCTATAGACACTATAAGTTCTATAAAAACCCCGTGATGTCATATAGCTATATGTTGATGTTAAAACATAAATTAATTAAATATGACTAAAGGTATGTCTAAATTTATTTTTAATTAATCACGAGAAATTGAAGTAGGTAATCAATCTGGAATTCTCATCAATATAAATGTGCTTTTCATTATGGAATTTTTATAAAGATAAAAATTGCCTTTCACTTAACATCGTTAAAACAAGTGGCAAGGCGCGTTCTTGTATCTATTTCTTATTAAAATATGTAGTGATATTTTGGACTAATTATTAATATTCTTCTAAAATTAAAAATATAAAGAATCTATTTTCATGTAGACATAGAAAAAAACTAACGATGTTTTTTTATGATACTAAAATATAATCATTCCTTTCACGAGATTGATATAATGTTGTACTTTTATTTTTTAAATGATACTTTTCTTATTAACATTTTAAGAGCTTAAGTCTGTGAGGATTCTTTCAAGCATTAACAACAGAGCAGGTAAAATTTAAACTTTATTTTTTTAGTTTATTTATTTAGTCACAGCGAAGACCAACAGCTATAACTTACAGATTAACATAAAAGAAAAGACTGCCTACATTAGTTCATCGTAGATAGACATCAGAATAATACTAAGGCTATATAGGGTTAAAAACTATGCACTATAGCAAACTTCTCAACAAAAAACGCATTAAAGAGATTATTTGAGTCTTTATATTAATTTTGTCGTTTCACTTATATTGAACACGGAAGTTAAATAATAATAATAATAATAATAATAATAATAATAATAAATATTTCCTACATTCACACCAATTAGCCTAGCCCAAAGTAAGCACAGTAAGGCTTGTGTTATGGATACTAGGGTAACGGATAGACATACATATATGATACATAGATATGTAATATTTATAGAAATATATATAAACACCCATGACTCAGGTACAAATGCTCGTATTCATCATACAAATATCTGCCCTTACCGGGATTCGAACCCAGGACCATCGGTGCGAAAGGCAGGATCGCTACCGTTGCACCAAACGGTCGTCAACAAAGCACCGATTAAATGACAAGATTTAATTTGCAAATAGACAATAGTTAAAAATCTATGCTTCTCTCTCTCTTGCCTCGTTTATTTATGGCTCTTGAGATGACATGACAGACTTCTCAAGTTTAATTCCCGATCAGGTGAATGTAGAAAAACGATTTTTTATGTTTTTTCTTGTCTCTACCTGATATTCCTGGTTTTCATGAGAAAATGCCCGAATAGAATAGTTGTACAGTATCAAAGTATAGTTGGTAACCTCTATTCAAATGACAATGCAAAACGTCTAGAATTTCTCCTAGACATGGTGCATTGTCGTATATGGCACTTTTACTATTACGAAGAAGCCTTCTTTGCATATCGAGTCAGCGATCGTTTTATCTTATATGGAGCGTGAATTTAACAGCGCTATGAAATAAAACACGACGATACAATTTGCTAGAGTGTTGTTGCCGTTCGTTTATTTATTAACTTGCGACCCACCTCAATTTCGCTCCGGATGTTATATTAAGCCTTTTATAATCGCGAATAATGTACTTTTCAAATGTTTTCAAAAAAGATTTTTTCTCTCTCCTCATAAAAACTAACTTTCAAAATCATCTCTCACAGGTTCTCTTCTTAATAGCAGGTGAACTGTTCAAGATATTTCTTTTTAATATTATTTATAAGACAAATTCACTGAGTTTAATATAATTTGGCAAACTTTGACAATTTGTCCTAAATTGAGAAGTTGCAGATTACAAATGCAAAAATAATTTCTAAGTAACTTTTTAAAGAATATTATGAATTATTTTAAGCTTATAAAATAGTCTAAGGTTTGTAGATTGATTTACGATATGTGAGTTTTTTCAAAAGATGGTGTTTACACAAAAACGTTTATTATGGTCACAAATAAATCTATAATCTAAGAACACAAATTTGTCGTTTGTTTGTCTGTCCGCTCTTTTTCCCCGCTCTTTTTCCATTGTATTCGCGTTACCATAGCAACGCGTTGCCGGGTCAGCTAGTACGTAAGAAAAATCGTACTCATCTTTTCGTTATCCTTCTCGTGTTTTCTTATGTATTTTCTTGCCTTAGCTAAATGTGCAGTCAAACACATAGCCAGTGTTACTAGTTGCTTTTAAAAACTCTTGCAAGTGAAGTCACAAACACGCTAGTTAACACTTGTCACGACTATTACCTTAGAGCAGTGGGTCCTCCAAAGGAATAATAATAAAGTTCCGGAATAAAAAATATCAAGTTCAAACGTGCAGTTAATTCGGATTAAGTGATTTTCTTTAAAAGCTCACTCAGTTTTAATCTTAAAATGACAGTAGTATTCCGTACATGTCCGTTCATCAGAAAAGCTATTTGAAATGTCACCGGAAGAGGTGAAACTGACCCTTGAAGGACATATATTAACTCCACATAACACCAGTGAGATGGGTCTTCCGCACAATATCCGTAACAACAGAACTAACTCCGCGACTTTTTTAGTTGGTGAGCGAAGAGTTATTCATGTCAAAATTGTTCTTACTTGTTACATTTTAGATACTTTTTTTTTGTTATAGATTTTCAGGTGTCTCATTACCATTAAATACAGTAATATCTTTCTTGAAAGTATATCGTAACCATATCCAATAACATTACTGGTGATAATGCTTACGGCAGTTCTATTGAGGGTTATGAGAAATTTTCCAAATTACCATATTGTTACGGAAAATCGCGGTGAATATTGAAATGCTTATTATTATTTTCTCTCGCTCTCTCTCTCTTACTCTTTAAATAAGCTTTGTTCGAAAATTAAAAAACAATTAACTATATTTTCCGATAGTGACATTGAATTTATTGGAACGGAGCGAGCGAAGCGAACGGAGCTCCCAGCTTCAATGACGCAATGTCTGTTACGCCATGACTTCCCGAGTTCTTAACAGATTTGAATAATTTTTGTGTGGATTCGAATCAACAGGTTTAGGACTAGACCGTGACGGTCTAGTCATAAACGTAGCCTGAATTTCGAAATTCGCCAAAATAAAAAAGCTACGACAAAAAAACTTTATTGGACTTTCTAAAACTTTTTAGTCTCTATTGGATTTCCCATTGAAACAAAAAACGCGAGCTATTTGAAATTTTCATTCTTATGGTATTTTAAAATTTAGTAATCGTTATTGAATTTTTTATTTTTTAGTATTACGCTCCGCTCCAATATAAGGTGCTAGCGAAGCTTTATGCTTAGTGAGTGCAACGACCTAAGTTAGGCAACTCATTGCAGAACATATTGGTGAATTTAAAAAGTGATTATTTTTAATTTAATTCCATTTTAGTTTATTTTTTTTAATTTAAACTATAATTCTTTACTTTGTATCTGCTCATATTAAAGATGTCGGAACATTTTCATAAATTTATGAGGTGTACGTACGTGTTTTGATGGCTCTCAAATAAAAAAAAACCATTGTCACTGAAGTCAATGAATGAAACAAAAAAAATGAATTTTGGTATTTGGAAATCCACCCATCTCTACAGCATCGTGACGTGACGTGCTCCACCCATATGATGTTATGTGTCAAAATAATTCTTCATAAAGAGATTTCGTTACGACCGGCGTTGTTTTCTATTAGTACGGCAGCGCTGATTGACAGATACTAGTAATTAATTATAGTACCCTAAAAGATATCAGATCACATACGTCTCGGTACTGTAGCTAATGGTCAAGAGACGAACATTTATTTATTTGTTGAATGTAATTAGGGACACCAACGACTGGAACAATTTTACAAGAATGTTTTAAAGCTTAAGGTACGAGACTTAGACTAATTGGACAGTCACTTATATCGATGGTCCCAATGAAGAAAGTCGTATCTTCGAAATGACCACTCTTCAGTAGAGCAGTTTAAAGTTTCTTTTTACGCCCAAAAGAAAAATACAAATCGCAGTAACCTTAAACTTGGAGTAAATTATAAACATACGTATATTTATATTATGTAGTATTTAAAATTACATAAGCACTCGTATTTTACGAGAAAATGTACATTCGACATTTTATCACGGAAGAAAATACTGACAGACTGTCGGTTGTGACACTTTCGACATTTTTAGTTGGGTTTTTATTGATTAACTTGGTTGAAAGTGGAATATGCGACATTTTTAAATGTTAATTCGTAAATTAAAAATGTGGAATATGGGGCTGGAAGGTCCGATGAACGTAAGGATAAATTAAATAATAAAACAAACAAAATTAGGTAGTTACGTATAATGATAATATTTAGAGCTTGACTTGGCTAAATTATTATAAAAACAATTAAAAAATGATTATTGGACTGTATCACATTAAAATAAGGGACATTCCGTTACAATATTATAAAAACTATTATGCATTAAGTGTAAAAACTAGAAAAGTAAAATGGCACTTGAACTTTTAAAAGTGTTAAACACCGTACCTAAGCAACCTTAGAATCTATCATAATATAGGATCTTCTTTTTAATCAGCCTTGCAGTTTCAGACAAGTACTTAATAGCTACTTAAAAGATAACAAAACTACGTTTCAAAACTAACAAAATAAAGTAATAGCAAATCTTACTACACAAATTATGTAGGAACTATTTTTTAAACAGTCTTGCAGTTTCATCTTGGTAAACTACTTACTTAATAGCTACTTATAAAGCAAAATCACTTTTCAAAATTAACCTAATTACGAGTAATAAAGTAAAATGAAATCTCTGTATACAAACATTCGTTAAAATTAAACAGTATCAAAAAAACTTGTAAAAAATAAAAAAAACTTGTAATAAATATAAAAGATCTTTAAAACTTTAACAGCTCAATTATTAGTCGATATCGCTATCATCATCATCACTAACTTGTCTTGTTTTGGGGGGTGCATGCGGCAAGTTTTTATAGAAGGAATGATATTTTCTTGGGATAGCTAGAGACTTACACATGGAGTTCAGATCTTTATACTTTTCATACGGAATGGAGATGCATTCATCGCGATAGGCTTGATTGAGTTCAAAATGCCTTGGGCGCTGGTTATTTTTTTTCCCTGTCCTTAGAACAACTAAAGTCTTAGGTTCCTCATCCAGATCGTATTTATATTCTATACGATCATAGACATTTGCATTAACTTTGACATCACGAATTTGATTCCATCTCATCACCTGATTAGTTAAATCCTTTGTCCAGTTCTTATTATCCAGCAGTCCTTTGAAATTAAAAAAATCATCCTTATTCATTTCTTTCACCGCATACGGATCTCCTTCAGTCTTTGACCAACGCACTAAAATATTCCATTCATCCGGTACATAAATAATTTTACGTTCGCTTGCTCTCTCGATCATTGCGTGGACACTATCACCCTCATTTGTGTGTGGCCTTTTTCCATAAATCTGTGAATGATGCTAACTCCGTATTCTTTGGCAGCAAGAAGATATAAAGCAAACACGATGCGATTTCTATTCTGCCCTGCACAGTTGTCCGACCAAAACCTGAATTTGTCAACCCCTTTTTCAGCATTCTCTTTTATAAAAGCGTACAAGCAGCTAGAAACTTCATTCGCTCCCTTTTTTGCAATAACCTCATTCCACATATAGCAAGTTGCAGCTTTTTTATTAATATCATAAATGGTGAAATTGAAAGCATTTAACTTCCTCTTGTAATAAAAAGTGCTTACCTCTCCGTGTGGTGTTTGAAGAACTTTTTGGAAATCAAACGTTGCAACAACAAGTTTTTCATCCTTATACCCATCAATTTTGTCAGAATTTTTCAGAGCACGAGTTTTTTCTTGTGCTCCTGATGATCCAAGAATCGTTGCTTTTCTTCTTCATTCGGGAACTCATTATTATCAAACACATGACAAATATCACAGCGATCTTTTTTCGGTAGATGAAAGGCAATATTGAAATTTGCATTCACGATGTCGCGGTACTGGCGTTTATTCGCCTTGTTCGTATATTTACCCGGATACCATTCACACCATTCTGTATATAAACGGAACATCTGCGCAGTACTAATTGTATTATTTAAATATAACTTTTTGGTGTCTTTTCGCGTGTAATGTGATTCAACACGATCGATTGAGTTCACGTGATCTTTCACGCTCTGCACCATCATATCATCGATAACCCTAGGTTTGTGTTCGTATTTACCCCGATTGTCATCAGAAACAGCGATTTCTCCGTCATATTTTTTCCAAGCCGTAGTAACGATTCTTTCACCAGACGATATTGTGCTTAAAAACATCTTTCTACAAACCCTTTTAGGTTCTTTCTCTGAGTTTGGTAGGTAGTAGATAAACGTGTTTTCCCGCTTGTGTTTAATTTCTTCTGTAGTTTTACGTCCTTTAGGAACCTTTTTAGAATATTTTATCACAAATTCCCAGTGCTTTTTGCGATCGCCTAGTCCCCAAAACTTTGTAAAAATCTTCTTTCTTTGGTTTGCATCAATATTTTCTGTACACTTGTAGCGGCAAGTTATTCCACAAGTTTCACCCAATGACTTTTCTGCTATTTGTTTTCCTTTGTAGTTTTCATAAGCTTTTCCTTCATTCTTCAATTTCTTCCTTTGTACCACAGTCCAATTATTTTTATGCTTTAGTCTTTTCTTTCCAATATCAGTTTTGTAAGTTTTTTTTCTAGAAGCCGTGTGTGTAGATGGTGTTATAACAGTAGAAACATCCGTCATTATTGATGGTGTTGGAAGATTATCATAGACGTCATCAATGCTCATCATACAGTCTTCTACACATATCGGGCAAAAACGAGATTCACAGTTTTCGCTATGAGGTGGAACTGGCGATGGGACTGGTGTTACATCGATAGGCCTAGTTGCTGGTATTATTTCGTGTTCAACAGCCGTACTTGAAGTATTTATGAGTCTTCTCAAAAAAAAATCAGAATTTTTTAGATGTGGATAGTGAAGAATCTATCGTTTCAGTTGTTTCGATATTTCTAGGGGCTATCGTTGCATTGACAGTCGCTTCAACCTGAGCAGTAGTGTTAAGACATCCACCCAAAGGTGTTGGAGATGAAAGCCGGTCACTAAAAACGTCGCCAATCAAATCTTGTAGCTGAACTAATTCATTTTCAAAATGGGCCGGTATTGGAGATGAAACTCGATCTGAAAATAAATAAAAAGTTTAATACCTTTAAAAGCTAATCGCAATGTTTGTTCTTAAAATATTGACACGAAACCGATCAACAGAGATACATCCGTCAAAAAAACACACCCAGAAGCCATTTGAAAAAGTCGGTAGTGTCACTTGGGACCAACCATTTAATATAAGTTCCGTTTAAAAATGTCATATGTGTTACAACCGACAAATCAACACGTTAAGCAAACATTTAATAATGTCAAATGTGACACTTCTGACAAACAATTAACCTAACTACCTACTTAATTTTCGTCTAAGAAAGTAGGAAGCGGCACTTCCGACAATCTTGAAATGCTCAAGTTCAGTTAAAAATGTCGGATCTACCATTACCTCCATTTTTGATGGGAACGGTCTTTATTGATTTATAAAACAATGATGATTGCTCAAAATGATAACATAAATTATAACTGCTTAACATAAGAACTGTACATTAATAATTGAATAATAAAATTATTATACTACTTACCAGA
Organism: Calamotropha paludella; assembly: GCA_927399485.1. Classification (NCBI taxonomy): domain Eukaryota; kingdom Metazoa; phylum Arthropoda; class Insecta; order Lepidoptera; family Crambidae; genus Calamotropha; species Calamotropha paludella. Next base: position 12,576,702 of record OV656804.1, on the reverse strand, counting down.
TTCCGCGTATAATCCATGTTTATCATGATTCCCGGGAATTTCTTTTCGTTTTTTTTGTTCAACATTCGTTTCTTGTTTTCTTACAATATCCAAAATGCGCTTAGAACGATGTGACATTGCTGAGTCCTATTTTTTTACAAAAAGCACAAACAAACAAAAAGCAAATAAAAACAACAAGATGTGTACGCTCCGCCCGCCAACAAAGTGCGAAGTGGCAGAATCGCCGTTCCCCTCGCCTCTCTACTACCCGTGTGGTACGAGCGAGAGGGCACGGTATGCCACATCGTGCAATCTTGTACGGACAAGCGCTCACTATCGATAATTTTAATACTGAAAAATGTGTCAAAATGAAGAATTTTTATGAAATTTAATATGCACATTGTAGAACTCATTCTTGCGAATGCATTTATGTAAAAAAGTGAAAATCGACAAAATGAAACTATCGACTTTCTTAATTGGGACCATCGATATATACTTATATATATACTTACACAGCATGCTTCAAACATCCTAAGGTTAAATAGATTTGCCTATACAATATACTACTATATACATTATAATACATAAATACACCGACTAAAAAAAGAAAAACCAGAAACACTATCAACTAACATGAGCATTGATTATGGTGATCTTAAACTTAAGCAGGGACATGAAATGTACGTCTAAGCTAAGCGACTCATAATGTCTATTTAGCAATTAGGAACCCACTTTTTTGTTCTAACAAATTCCACACTATGTGCGGAATATGAAATTTCTTCGATGCATACTGATAATTTGATTTCTTTGGTAACTGGATCTACCTACTATTCTACTTGACTTCGCACATTTATCTTGCTGTTGTCATAAAGTTGGTCTCGGTTTACATATGGTTTAATTTTTTCTATGGCGTTATGGTTTTCAGATTAACCATTATTAGTTTTGTTTATGCACGGTATTTTATCCACCTAATTTAGAAATAACTCAAGTACGTACCCAATAATTAATCTCTCTGTGACCAAGATTTTATTATTAATCAAGGTTTGCAAAAATATGAAACTAAATAACTCGTTAGCTACAAAAATGCAATTCAGGTAGCCCTAGTGATCCACCTTAGACTACCGCTTGGTCCTATTATTTGGATACCATGCATATCTATAGGTGTGTATATAAGTCTTATATACTGTTCAAGAGTTTTTATATAAATAAATGATTAGTATTATATATGCATAATGAAAGGAAAACTTAAAAACAAACACTTACTTTGGAGTAACATAGTACATTAGTAGTGTAATAAATTACTTTGACTTTTATGATTAAATTCGACAAGGCAATTGCGTTATGGCGGTATCTAGTACGTGACGGTGAAACTCTACCTAAACTGAAACTTTTATTTCTACATAAAGATTTGCAGTTTTTGTCTATACCTTTAAATCTTTGTTTCTTTTTAGCTAAAATTTCTTCAGCAAAAATAAAGACAATAAAATGACCAGGATGTATTAAGGTGATAAACATTTTTATTGTCTATATTATAAAATCTTCTTCCGCTAGTTCTTAAGAGCATAAAGGCTTTAAGAAATGAATAGGCCTTTTGGGTGTAATATCCTGGTTTGGCAAACGAGCTTGGTTAAACAACTTCCCACTTTTCTCTCCCTCGTAGGGATGTATGTATACAATAAACTTAGGGTAGCCAGTTACGTAGGTGATTTCTAAAGGGTGGGCAATACAACCTTATGTACTATTAGGAATGCTAAAATGGAAATGAAAAGGTCGATATAACTCGTTTATTCAAAAATAGTTGTTATTATTTTACTGTCTTTACATTTTTTTTGTTGAATAACGATACGTAAGACGTAAGATAATAAGACGAATAAATAGAAATACAATTTTTAAAAATTGTATAGGCGTCCTTGCCTGTACAAGTTATTTTTAGTACTATTGATCAATTGATCTCGATGGTGAGAATACAAGTTGACGAAAATGGCATTAGTGTATTTAAAGCAGATTTCTTAAAAAATACCTACTTACATAAACTTATAATTTACTAAGTCCTTGATTTTGAGCTTTGGATGGTATTTCTAAATTATTTTAGATGTGAACGTGTTTTTACCACGTTTTTATTAACTTGCTTTCGTTCGTGTCTGTCCTTCTGTCTGTCCGCAAAATTTTCTAATCTTATAACTCAAAATTAGACTTCTGATGCTTCTAAAGAGCTCAAAATTTTACCACACGTAGATCATGGATGACAGTTTATTATTCAGTCATCATCAACATAAACTTAATATATAAGCCACAATAAATTAATTAAAACACCTATATAATAATTGAAGAAATTCAAGAAATCTTCAGATTAATCCTGGGATTTAAGTTAAAAAAAATTACAATCTCTCCGAAATCTTGAATTTTAAAAGACTTAATTTTAAATTTGAAAAAGATTAAAAATAATAATTTTAAAATAGTAGAATTAAAAAAAACTTATAAAGGGATTAAATTTTATCAATTTGTTTTTATCATTTTACACTAAGACTTAAAAGAATAATATAAATTTTCCGTCACAATTCTGGGAAAAAAATATTTTCTTCTTTTTAATCTGCTTATAAAAACGTGGTTTTTAAAAATCCTTTTTTACTCCTTTTTTACAAGCTTTTATTTTATTTAACTTGTAAATATGTCTGTTCGGGTGGAATCTTGCAACTCAATTTTGAAGCTGGTTCAACCGATTGGGCTGAAATTTTGTATACACGCTCAGTTTGTATAAAAAGGCATGGTTAACTGTGTGACATTATTTTATATCCAAAACGGCGGCTCACCCAAGATGGCGGACTAATTATTTTTAATGCATTCCTACAATATCGGTATCAAATGAAAGGGCTTGCTGCGAATAACTCGAAAAATAAATTAACGTCACTCTAAATCCAATATGGCGAAATAATTGTGTGACATTATTCTATATCCAAGATGGCAGACAAATTATTTTTTATGCTTGCCTACAATATGGGTATCAAATGAAACTACTTACTGAGAATGCGAATGCGAGTTTTATTTAAAAAATTAAAGTGCTGAACATAAACTCTATTGCTCCAAACCGTCTGGAAATTTTGTGTTTTTGGAGTCCTCGACTATGATATTGAGGTCGATGGTGGTGTAGCTCAAGCAATACTCGAGATACAACGAGAAGAAACAGATAAATAGCGTAAATTGTTTAAAGTATATATGCGGATATTAAAGGACGGGCAAGTATCTGCTTGTGAATGAGCCTATAGGTTCTGTCATTTAAATTTTAGGGATGATTCCAGAAAATGTACCTTTTTGAACACAAGAAAACTAGAACAGAGGTACAGGGTTCTTAAATATGATTTAAATGGGACAGTTACCTTATACTGTAGTAATATAATCGAACGTTAAGAAAAACGGCCTACAGAGCATCCCAACTACGATTTTGGTAATATATGCATTTTCGAATTTGCAATGCTCTTTGAACTGTATTATGAAAAATCAAACCAAGAGCCCAAAGAATGTTTTGATATATACGAACCATAAAGGCAAGTCAGACGGAGTCTAATTACATTTATAGACAGTAGTAAAATGGTAATCAGGAATGTTCTTGCCATCGTACACGTACCATATTTCATAGCTGCTAGTGATCCAGAAAACTACTACTATAGCTTACTTCTTCAGTGTGTTCCGTATAGAAATGAGAGTGAATTAATGGTTGACTATGATACCGCAAGAGAAGCTTTTCTGGCAAAAGAATCTGATCCTCGCGCAACTTTGGAGATATCTAGAGAGCGCGACAGACGGCTCGAGAATGATTTTAATCAAATTCATGCTTTTGAAGTCTTGATTCAAGAAGCTCAAAAGGAAATCATTGAAGAAGAGTTGAAGATGCCAGAACAGCACATGACCGATGACGAATTCCTTAAAGCTAGAAGAGCAATGAATGTTGGACAAAAGGATGCATTTTTATTCATAACAAGGAGTATTTCAGAACAGCTAAATAACCAAGGCGATGAGCGCCTAAGGTTATTCATAACGGGTAACTCTGGAACTGCAAAGACTTTCCTCTTTGTCTCATTGAAATTAACTAGTAAATTTGTGTTACGGCAAGCAAGTTGTTAAAGTTTGTCCGCTTACAGGGGTGGAAGCGCGCTTAGTGGGAGGATCCACATTACATTTTACACTAAAATTGTAAAAAAGGGTGGTAGAATAGTGCAAATATCTATGATTACTGCGGCAACAGTGACAACACTTTGAATTTTTATTTATTGATGAAATCTCTGTGGTCCCATTAAACAACTAAAAAACAATGAATTAGTTGTTGGTGGTTTAAATATTTGTGTATTTGGTGACTTAATTCAGTTACCTCATGTGCGAGCCAATGAATTGTTTAAACAATCCTCCAAATTTATCCCAGCAATACACTAATGGCGTTATTTCTCGTTAATTGAATTGACTGAAAATATAAGACAACAAGGTAGCACAAATTTTAAAGAGCTCTTGAATGCATTACGAACTTAGGAACAATCAGAACATTTTGCTAATTTAATGAATCGACTGAACAAAGAACATAGTGGTAAATTTATGATTGAAAAGGCTCTGCAAATTTATTCCACTAACCAACAAGTATATAATCACAAAATAACTGTTCTCGAATATTTCTGAGTTTGTGGAGTAACTATTAACAAAATTAGTTCAGGACAGTCTAGTTGACTGTACTCGAAAAGATTACATCATAGATATATCCGGGAAAAATATTTCCCCGGATATATAGAATATAGGTACAATGAAAAAAGAAGTAAATATGTCCTTTATAAAAGACGAACAAGTGTACTCTTGGGGAGATGTTGTAAGGAAAGTAGATCCGCCTAAAATTATGAAAAAACGCTGCTTCTCTGTACCTGAAATTAATGAAGCTAAGTAGAATACTGCCTTTGTGTAGTATAGTAAGTTAAAAATAACCTTTGCATAATAAACGGGTCCTAATAATATTTCTCCTTTGTATATGTTCTCTGAAAAGATATAATGTCTTAATTATTTAAAGATATGATTTCTTAATTTCTTATTATTTCTTTTCAGAAGAAGAAGTTAGCACTTTGACGGAAGTAAAAAATGTTATATTTTTGTTTTTATTGCAGATTCTTGAAGAATTTAATAAAACTTAAACTTGTATTTGATTACTTTACTCCATAGTCGTTAAAAACAAGCGATTAATGTACAAAATAAGCAGGGGGCCAAAGTATACACCTCCGAAATCAAACTTTGGCTCAGACTTAGACAAAAAATAATATACTAAAACGCTGTACTTTGATGACTTTTTCATTCTTAGCGTTTAAATATAGCTCCTCCTATACAATGAATTTATTTAAACAAATAATAAGCTGAAAGAATTAAAAATATTCACGGAAAAAAAAGATATCGTTGGCCCAATGTACGCTTATACTTAAATAAATTATTGCACAAAAATATTTCCGACGCAGATCCATTTTTTCAAGGAGATGCAATAATTCAATTAAACTCTCAAAAAAATGTGGAGGGGAATACTAAATTCTAACGATGGTAATTTTACTTGTAGCTAAACAATAATTTTTAATTACTATAATTAGCCAGGGCCTCATACTTATAAATATTTTTTTTTCGCAAAACTTTCTGAGTGGCCTTGTAACCACCACTATCTCTATTAAATAACCTCTTGAATAATATGTTTGTATTTCATATATGATATGAAATGTAAAATTCAACCAACAAATTATATTAATTACGCAAACAATTATAAAATCTTTTAAATTGAATTTAATTAAAAAAAAATATTTTCCTTATTTGTCTTAAACTTTCGTGGTCACTTAAACATTAATATTCATTAAAACGAGATTTTTACCATGTTTTTTTATTTTTGAGGTTCTGATATTTCGGGACAGTTGCATGCAAAGAGTATGTAATCACTACCTTTGTTGCATGCACTTATGTCACGCAAGAACTGAAGTCACATCACGTTCTACCTCTAGTCTTTCACAACATTCGATACTCGATACATTTCTGGAAACAGAAATAAAGATTTTTTTTATTGTATATCATTAAATGCAATATTTTCTTCAAAAAAGGTTTTTTTGTGTTACCCACGACCTTAATTAACGGTTTTGGATAATTAATAAGTTTGTTGTACTAGTTAACTCTATTTAAAAGTGTCCGGATGGCACTTGGTATCAAAAACAAGCTATATGGAAACAATATTTAGTATCCAATTTATTTTGCACTTTTGTAATGGAAGATATAAAAATTTGAAAATATTTGGCACAATGACTCAAGTAGCACGCGTTGAAAATTACAAGTTAACTACGGTAGGGTGCTTTTCGTTCTTACAGTTTGTAGATACCTCATTAAAGTGGCGGTATCGGCGCAGGGCACTGTTTGGCAGGTCGGCCGGTCCCGATGGCTGACTCGGCGGTAAAAGTTGGCAGTTCGGAACATCAATATGCAAGCCTGGCGCCACGCCAACCTAGGATACGCCAATTGAATATTTTGGCTGCCTCCGGGCCGGCTACATCCGTGATACAAAACTGGAGATAAGTTTAATGGGCCTGCTTATGATTGTTCCGGTATATCCACCAGCGGAAAAGTTCTGGACATCGAGTTTTGTAAAAGATAAAAATATTATTTTCTCTTTTTTATACATCATATCCGCATGTAATTGTACAAATAACAGAGTTAGAGCTAAAACAAAAATACAACATCTAGGTACGTTTCATAGTTTGATTATAAATAAAGATACTAGAAATAGTTTAGACGATAAAGAAGTATATAAAAACAATTTTCTCTAATATCTAACCAAGTTTTACTTATCTAATTCATAAGGTATTTGTATTTTAGTGACTCATGCTGTGAATAAAGCCTAGAATGAGCGTAACTCATCACCTAATTTATTTTGTAGCAGACCCAAAGGTATAAGGTGCTGTCCGAAGCTTGGATGAGTTTGAGACAAAATGTTGGTCACCTATTTGGAGATCGACCTTCAGAAAAGAAAAAATACTATTTACAAGATGACAAAATTTGAAAGTAGACAGCGATTTTTAGGTTTATTGTTTGTGTATTTTTATATTCACCGACACACTTTTATCTTGATAACAAAAATGATTGATGACTATAGGCATAGTTCGGTTGTCTTAGTTAATCCTTACCGGTGAGTCGTCCAAACAGATAAACTGTGGCTACAATGCGGGTAAGAAAGGTGGCTGCACTGCCGTTACACAATATCATTCAGGATTAAGTGCCTTCCGAAGAATAATGGAGTTTGGGTTAAGTTTATCGTCCCATTAAGGATCGACCATTTTGACAAAGAATCTCTTAATTTATCTAATAGAAAAGGTTCTTTGAGATGCGTATTTCCGGATCTGAGTATGTACAACTTCTCATTTCCGGTGTGTTATATAACTTTTATTTCGTAGACCAAATAAAATAGTTGATTAATTTTTATTTTTGGTAAACAAGCTTCAATTAATATCTAAGAGAATAACGATTAATTGAAGAAAGGAAGATATAAATGTCGTTATAAATTTATTTTCCTTTGTGAAAATATACTTGGTTTATTGTTATAATTTTGTTGTGATATTCTAGTAAAAATCACGATGGCTTTATCGAGGAATCAAAATTTAGTTAAATCGAGATTTTCAGGGCTTCACTAAACTTAAACATTTAGACAACTGTTTTAATATTAGCATATAAAAATTATCCATGGTGATCTGAATTTTTTTTAAAGGAGCATGTTCAAAAAAAGGAATTAAAAATTTTGCCTTTTAAAATTCAAGCTTGGTAGAGTATCCCTATGTGTCCAAAGTTTGCTGCTGGCTGAAACAAAGCAAAAAGTGTAATTATGCAAAGAATGGAAATTCGTCGTCCTAGTGTCCTAGTGTTTCCTAAAGTGGATTTAAGCTGCTGTTTTATTAAAACCTTGACACTACATTCGTCATTTCAACATTTTGTATTATATGAAAATAGAATCCTGTTGCAATGAAAAAACAAACAAAATGTTTGTGATTTCGAATGGTCTATACTAAATATCTACTGTGAAAGCTTTACTTTTAAAATGATACTGTGTGTGTAATTAGATCTAAGATATGTAGTGTTTTGTATTTAGTTCCAGAGATTTATACAGAAATGAATAAAAAAGGGTTTCATAAAGCACTAGCTTTCGTTCTATTTTGTACATTACGAATTTGGTACCTACACTTAGTCTATATCATGAACCGCCATAGTCGCGAATATTCTACATTGCGAATGTTGTCCGTCAATGTCCGTTACCTTACTGTCAGGCGGACCGTAATATATATAGCATGCTATAAAAAAATAATAATTATTATTAATAAACAAAGTAAGTAAGGTAAAATATAAATTACATAGCTGTTTCGATGTTTGATGTTGTGGGTAGTGTTAGCTCCTTCTGTCTCGTTTGGTGATGGAGGGAATAATATAAGAAAGAGTTTGGTACAAATGACGACTATAATTACTTTATTGTTCTTAACAAATTTATTAATCAAAATACGTTTTATTAACACAAAAGTAATTGCAATAGTAAGCGACCAGCGCGGTCGACAGCTCAAGTCAAACAGGCCGATTATTCCGCACTACACGCAGAGTTCCCCACTCCCCACAGACTACATCTTCATGACGTCACAGTATTGCCAACACGGCCCTCCTGCATCGTGCATGTCCTCAGGCACAAGATCAGCTGGATGAATATTGAAAAGTCTTCTGAATGAGGCGGCGGAATCAGGAGGCATCTGAAAACAGTTTTATTTCCATGTTAATGTTATGTGATAGACTCGGCCTATCATGATGACCATTAATTTATCTAGTATTTTATTTACAGACGTTCTCAAGAAACCTTTAGACTTAGGTAAGGTCGAGAGGTCTGTAGGTATCAGATTGTCTCAATCACGCACTGAGCACTGTAGACTATGTGATTGCACTTAGTCTTAGACAACCTCTGTGATAAGTGTTACTTACACCACCTTAAACAAAGGAAATGCCTGTTCCAGTCTACTCCTTTAGTCTTAGGCAGTGACTGCGTCAGCTCATTTCTCTCATAGATATCTGAATGGTGTTTATTATTTATCACTTCATACTCTCAGTACACAATTGATACAATCCCCTGACATAAATTACTCTGTCTATGTTTAATGCAAAATATAAACAAATTATAAACAAATACTAGTTTTTTTTGTAGTAGCTATCTTTTCCTAATTTTTATCAACATAGAGCATTATATCATAAAAGTTATTCTAATTGACTAAAAATTTAATTCCTTGTGAATATTATTATGCGAATATTATTATTAAGTCAAAAATATATAATAATATTGTTACCATTGTTACCTTGCCAACACGTTTATTCCACTTGAATTAACCTATTGCCAATTGTCAATTTTAATCCAGGGTTTCATATTTTCAGCTGCTGTCACCCCCTTATAGGCTCTATTACTCCTTTCACTGCCCCTCATATCTTGTACCTCGTATCTATCTTTACCTAGGCATTTTTTTATCTGGAATGGACGTTTAAACGCTGGCAACAATTTTCTACTGCGCCCATCATTCGTTTGGCTTTGTATTTTTATTAAAACTAGATCTCCTTCTTGATATTTGGTAGCCTTAATACGGGTACGATCAAATCTCTCTTTTTGAGAAACTGCGTTCTCCTGAATATTTTGAATAACATTTTGGCGCAACGTTGTTACATCAAGACTTTGTGCATCATTATATTCAAACTCGGGTGCTAAGCTATCACTACTCGTATGTAACCTATATCCAAACATAACCTCGCATGGAACAGCCTTAATAGTTTTGTGGAGAGTACTATTTATCGCTTGCTGTAATGGCGTTATACAACTATCCCACGAGTTCTCGTCTAAATCAGCGCCCATAGTTCGCATGGCATCTAAAATAGTTTTGTTGAATCTTTCTGCCTGACCGTTCGATCTTGGCATACCAGTCGCGATCCTATGCAACCTGATATTCTTAGCTATGCAATATGCTTTAAATGTTTTGGACGTAAATGCTGAGCCAGCATCCGTTATTAACCTCCGAGGGTTACCAAATATTTTGGATATGTTTTCAAGTTCTTTGATCACATTACTAGTATCTGTATTAGGTACCGCCGACAAAAATAAGAACTTGGTAAATGCGTCTACTATAACTAATAAATATTTGTTATTATTTTGAGTTTCGACAAAAGGACCTAGGTGATCTAAGTGCAAAGTGTGGAATGGTTGTGCATATTTTGGCAATGGATACATTTCACCCTCCTTTGGACCACTTTTTTGTTTAAAGTAAATACAATTAATACAGTTTTTTATGTATTTTTTGACCACGTGACGCATTCGAGAAAACCAATACCTACACGATATTCTCTCGACCGTTTTATCAACAGAAAAATGACCGAGGTCGTCGTGATTACTTTTGATAACTTGCCATATGCATGCCTTAGGAACTACCCAGCGACGACCTTGGTTTGTTCGTCTGTACACCTTGTTACCCAATACTTTTAGGGGTGTTAGTCAGAAAGCCTCCGAGTGGCACACTCCGGGCAACGGCAACAACAAATGCCCACCGCTTGCGTGGACATCGGATGTTGACGGCTAAGGTTCTACAAAGATGAAAGGCCCGTTTCTTATCACTGAGCATCCATGATGGACAGTGAGCGGAATCGAGCCCGGTGGACTCGGTGCGGCACTCCCCACCTGCCGAGTGGTCTTCCCTACCCCTCTCCCCCACCCCATCCCCGTTTTCCCTTACCCAACTATCCCTACCCAACATCCCACACTTGCTCTCCCAGTGCACTCTGTGTGGAATTTCCCACCCACTGAGTGGTCTCCCCATTCCTCCCCTTTTTACTCCTACCCCCTACCCATCTCTACTCTTCCCACCCAACACCCTCTATCCAAAATCCCATCCAAACCACACTACCGAGGGCCAGAGTAGTGTGGGTATCCACTTTATCTTCTGCCCCAAAAATATGGAAGCACAGGTAAAAAAGAAATTACCCCAGGAGGGTACCACAAATTGTGGAGAATCCCTCACTGAGCCCAGCTCAGTCTGTTCCTCGTATTCTGGGGGGAACACACATTTGTGCGAATCCACTAGCCTTGACATGTCCAGTCTCGCAGAGGCGATTCCATCGACTCTGGCATCGACAATGACTTTGACAGAACTGGACATGACCACCAAGACGAAATGGAGCCTAGCAGCTCATAAGCGCCCTTGCAAAAGGACCGCAAAGAGAGCCGCGACAGCTTCAGACGACCTAACAGCGACAGACGTAAAGAAGGACCAACCTGAACGCAGTCGCCCCAACAGGCGCGCGAGAAGGGAGGCCCTTCAACGACCAAAGACCCAACTGACCGTGTCGGGTAACGCAGCAGCGGAAACGCAGCGCGACCCTATGCCATCCACCTCGAAAGAGGCGTTGAAGGCACAAGACGACACGGTACTACCACCACCGCCACCACCCAACCAGCCGAAAAGGAGACGAACTCGGAGGGGTCACCGCGGTCGGCGGACTGCTGCGATGGCACCCACAGCTCCTGAAAAGGAACATCCTGGGACCGGGGGTCGTTCGGACGAGCGAGCTTCAACGAAGCGCGCTCGCCTGGATGACACTCGATCACCCAGAGGGGAAGCCAAGCGCGCGAAAACCGACGCGAAACCGAAGCGGACAGCGAGCTACGCAGATGCGATGCAATCGCATCTGAGAGTAGCAGTTATTACTGTCCCGCCGAGGGACCTCTCACAGTGTCAGGCAGATCAGCTTAGGAGAGCTATCGACGATAGCATCCTTCAAGCGGTACTGTCTCCACCATCTCCGAGCGCGCAAGCTCCATCTTTCCGCGGACGACCCTTCCTTATGGATGGGGTACTAGCGATGTGGTGTGAGGATGCGAACGCTTTAAGCTGGCTGAAAAACGCTGTGAAAGACATAACATCACCGATACCCGGCACCACTCTGGCTGTTATCAAACAGTCGGAACTACAGAAGAAGCTCAAGGCAGGGCTTCTCATTCACACACGCATCACCGATGCCGAGACACTGCAGAGAGTCCTTTGTGCCCAGAACCCCTGGTACAAAGTCGATTCCTGGCAGTGCTACGACATGACGGTTGATGAGAAGTCCGGTGAGGAGGACAAGGTAGTTCACCTTATCCTGGGTATCCCGGAAGACCAAAGGGCAACAATCCTGGATAGAGACCGCCGCGTAGCTCACATGTCGGGAAGCGGATACATCCGCTTCTTCCACACAGAAGAAGAGGCTACGGGCGAAGTAAAACCAGCAGTGATGGGCGAAACCACGGCAGAACGGTCATCCACTCCGAAGCCGACCACCTCAGCTCCCCAACAGGGTCAGAGCGAGGTGGGGTCTAACCCACCACTAGAAAGGGATGCAGGGACTAGCGACGAAGATGACGTCCTCCGCAGCCCCTAATTCCCTTACCATTATACAAACAAACCTCCAGCACAAACAAATAGCGGCGGCCACTTTACGCAGAGTGCTGGAGGTCGACAACAAGACCGTCGCTCTAATCCAAGAGCCTTGGATCAGAAATGACAGAGTCTGCGGTCTAAACAACATCGGAGGTAAGTTACTACTGAACACCTCTATTGCAAAGCCAAGGACCTGTATTTACATGCCTAAAACTATAACAGCAACTTTACTTAACCAATTCTGTTCTAGAGACCTCACTGCCGTGAAAATCATTACAGATAGACAAACAGTCCTAGTGTTAGCTTCAGTGTACATGCCGTATGAAGGCGAAGTGCCTCCAAAGGAACTGGCAGAGCTGGTACAGCACTGTGACACACATGCCTGGGACATAATCATCTCCGCAGACAGTAACGCACATCACCAGCTGTGGGGAAGTGAGGAAGTAAACAAAAGGGGTGAGTCTTTAACCGAATATTTATTGCAAACAAACCTTAACATTATGAACAGAGGTAAGGAACTCACTTTTGTAAGTTCAAGGTACCAAACAATCGTTGATATCACGCTAGCTACTAACGCCGCGGCGGACCAAATCAAAGGATGGCACGTATCAAAAGAACCATCCTTTGCGGACCACCGCCGCATATGCTTTCAAATAAAATATAAGCCGGCTGATCCTGTCCGATACCGTAACCCCCGTAAAACAGATATACCAAAGTTTATAAACTTACTTACCAAAACACTAAGTGAGACACATCTGACAGACATGACACTTAGTACAAAAAACATAGACATCAATATACAACTTATAACCACAGCTCTTTTAAAAAGTTACGAATCAGCGTGTCCTGAAGTAGTACCCAAAGCTCCAGACAAAAGTTCCTGGTGGGGGCCTGAGCTTGAACGTCTACGTAGGGAACTTAGGGCACTTTTTAATCGAGCCAAAAACACTAGAACTGAAGAAGACTGGGACAACTATAAACTTGCCCAAAAACACTACAAGAAACGCATTAGATTCCGTAGCAGAGAAGGATGGCGTACTTTTTGTAGTAGCATCAACTCAATAAACCAAGCCGCGAGGTTAAAGAAAATCCTAGCAAAAGGTGACCTTAATCTCCTGGGCTCCCTCAAAAAAGCCGACGGCACTTATACGAACTCAGACGATGAAACCAATGCAGTGCTGCTTGAGACACACTTTCCTGGCTGTCTCATTTCATCAGACTCTGAATGGGCGAATGAGCATCACAACACACCAACATCCCAGGAATGGGAAACCGCCGCCAAGATAGTAACCGCAGATAAAGTAACGTGGGCCCTAAAAAGCTTCAAATCGTTTAAATCCGCGGGGCTGGATGGAATCTTTCCAGAATTACTACAATGGCAAATCGGTCAAATAACAAAGTACTTAGTACCAATATACAGGGCGTGCATAGCCTTCAAATACATACCTATAACATGGAGAGAAGCTAAAGTAGTATTCTTACCAAAACCTGGAAAAGACGACTACACACAAGCTAAATCCTTCAGACCCATCAGTCTAACGTCATTCCTACTTAAAACGCTGGAAAGACTAGTAGATCTTCATCTACGAGATGGAGTCTTAAAGAGAAAACCACTGCATCCTCAACAACACGCATACAGGAAAGGCAGATCAACCGAATCGGCCCTACACATGGTAGTGCATAAGATAGAATCAGCCATCACAAACAAATCGTCAACTCTAGCTGTCTTCATAGACATAGAAGGAGCTTTCGATAAAACTACACACAATAGCATAAACCAGGCCCTACAAAGATACAAAGTGGAACCGGTATTAACAAACTGGATTACCGAGCTCATCAGCAAAAGGGCGGTACAAATAGAAATGAACACCATAACTAGAGCAAAAGTGGTCAGAGGATGCCCGCAAGGGGGCGTTCTATCACCGCTTCTGTGGAACCTAGTAGTGGATAGTCTCATTAGAAGATTAAACAAACAAGGCTACACAACCATCGGTTATGCTGACGACCTCACTATTCTAATAAGCGGGAACGCAGAAAACATACTATGTAAGGAAATGCGTTCAGCTCTCCGAATTGTGGAAGAATGGTGTGACGATCACAAGTTATCAGTAAACCCGAGAAAAACAGAACTCATCCTTTTCACCAACAAAAGGAAGTTACCGCAACTTCAACTACCCAATTTTTTCAACACCAAACTCTCCCTATCAACACAAGTCAAGTATCTGGGCGTTATCCTTGACAACAAGTTGAACTGGGCGAGCCATATCGAAAATAAAACCAAGAAGGCCTGCATAGCTTTTTATCAGTGTAAGAGACTAATAGGTAAAAAATGGGGTCTCAACCCAAAAATAACACTTTGGCTGTACACTTCAGTTATCAGACCATCCATAACCTACGGCTCAGTTGTATGGTGGCCCAGAACACAACTGGCCACGGTAAAAACAAAACTCCAAAGCCTACAACGCTTAGCAAGCATTGCGGCAACTGGATGCATGAGAACCACCCCATCAATCGCCCTTGAATACTTGCTCAATCTAAGACCACGACATAGAAGGAGCTCACTTCGAGCTACACCTCGCTATTCAAGAAGAGGCACAGGCGGCCGCACTTAGATTAAGAGCAAACGGATTATGGAAACAAAACATAGAAACACCACACTCAACTGTTCTAAAGGATATCTTTAAAGAAAACCCACTCTTTGAGGCACCTACGGACAGTATACAGTGTCATCATGTTTTCGATCGAAGATACAATATCCAACTTACAGCAGAAAAAGATGATAACTCTGGCACAAGAGAAGTAAGGATATACACAGACGGTTCCAAAACCTCACAGGGCACTGGAGCCGGTGTCTTCTCGAACGACCTAAACATCAAAATCTCGACCACCTTAGATAAACTCAACACTATATTCCAAGCAGAATGTATAGGTATCACCAAAGCTGCACAGGCGGTTGCAGCCAGAGATGTCAGAGACCATAATATCAAAATCGTCTCCGACAGTGCATCCGTACTTCAAGCTCTGCAAAGCAACACCATAACATCTGTCCTAGTACTGGAGTGTCACAATACACTTCAGTACATTGCAAACACAAACAGCATAACTTTGCAATGGATCAAAGGACATAGCAACTCACTAGGCAACGACGCGGCAGATGAACTAGCCAAAAGGGGTTCAAATGGAATGGTGTATGGACCGGAACCATTACTGCCTATACCCATGGCACAAATTAGAACATGGCTGCGTATAAAAACAGAGGAAAACCACCAAACAGAATGGAACAATAGTGTAGGCTGCAGGCAAACAAAGAATGCCATTCCGGTGGCTTCGAAGAAGCTTGCCCGCAACCTCACCAGACTAAACAGGGACGAAATCCGCAAAGTACTAGGTACTATAACCGGACACAGTCCTCTGAATAAACATCTATTTACCATAGGTGTGACAGATAGCCCTCTGTGCAGAGGCTGCATGGAGGCGGAGGAAACGCCACATCACGTGCTCTTGGAGTGCAGGAGCGTGGCCGATCAACGGGACGTTTTCTTCAGTCTCCAAAATCACTACCGGAAGCTTGTAGTAACCTGAAAAGGCTACTCGCCTTCTGGAATGGACTAGGATGGCTGGAGTAAAGGAAGAATACTCAATCACGTACAATGCCCCAATCAGGAGGCTAAGTGCGGAAAATGCCCCGTAAAACTAACCCAACAGTTCGTACTTATCGAAAATATCCTTATGTAAATGTGACTCACCCGATTCTAAGGTTTGCCTAAGTTTTACCAAATTGGGATCTTGAACTTGAACCGATAATAGCCAGTCTGCTTCTGTGATTGTCATAATTATTTCAGTTTCAGATTTTTCTCCTGACTGTATCGGATTTCTACTGAGGGCATCGACATGTTTCATACGAGTACCTTCTCTATGCACGATATCGAACGAAAATTCTTGCGTCGATAGGACCCACCTAGCAATACGGGGTATTATGTCCTTTTTTGTCAACGCATATCGAACCGCGTTACAATCAGTTATAATTTTAAAATTGGTGCCTAATAAGTAATGTCTGAACTTCGTAAGTGACTGAACAATAGCTAGCAATTCGAGTTCAAAGGAATGGTATTTCTTTTCGTCTTGAGAGGTTTGTCGGCTATAGAAATGGATAGGTTTCTCGCCCGTGTCAGTAACTTGCATTAGAATACCTGCAATACCTTCCCGACTGGCGTCAGTGTAAAGCACACACTTTTTAGAAGGGTCAAATAAAGTAAGAACGTTATCTGAAGTTAATGTCCCTTTTAAGGTTAAAAAGGCTTGATCATGATCAGAATTCCAATGCCAGGGAGTATCCTTTTTTAACAGTTTTGTGAGTGGACTTGAAAGCATGGCACAGTTTTTAATAAACTTGCGGAAATAACTAATAAGGCCCAGAAATTGCCGCAGTTGATGGACTGACTTGGGAACGGGAAACTCTTTTACAGCATTGATTTTATTTTCACTAGGTTTTAAGCCTTCAGAATTAACTCTATAACCCAGGAACTCTATGTCGGTCTTAAGGAAATGACATTTTTTTAGATTTAATGTAAGTCCATTTTTATTGAAAATTTCGAATACCTGCTCAAGCAACATTAAATTTTCCTCTTCTGACTTACTAATAATTAAGATGTCATCAAGATACAGGATGATATGACCAAATCTAAGATTTCCAATAACTTGGTTCATCATAGATTGGAAACATGACGGTGCATTCACTAAACCGAAAGGGAGCCTTAGAAATTCGTAATGACCGTCTTCTGTTATGAAAGCTGTCTTATGTACAGAGCTTTCCGCCATTTTTATTTGGTAATACCCACTTTTGAGATCTAAACTGCTGAAAAACTGGCAACCCTGAAGCCTATCTATCAGGTCCTCAATGCGTGGCATCGGGTATTTATCCTTTATCGTAATTTTATTTAACGCCCGGTAATCAATACACAACCGCTTTTCTCCGTTGCTTTTATTTACTAGTAAACAGGGGCTCGCATAAGCTGATTTACTTTCGCGGATAATTCCGTTCTCTAATAGCTCACTAATCATTTCCCTAACTATTTGTCTATCACTATGAGATGTCCTGTATGGCCGAAATTGTACCGGTTTGTCACTACTTAAATCAATATGCATTTCGAATCCTTTTACTTCACCAAGCTGTGAAATATTTGTCGCAATGCATTGATAATATTTACTAAAAAGGGGAAGTAATTCATGATAATGAGAATCTGTATCGAAGTACTGGATAGACTCATTTACGTTATTACATGTTTCGGAGTAAGTGTTCACATATTGAAATGTAAGGTAATCACCAATGCGAGAATACATTATATCGGTACGTTCGGTTATATTTCGCCCAATCAATATGTCACATCCGGATAAGTCGTCTAAAATATACATCTCAACATTATGAAGCCCTACTGAATCTAACAACAGGTCAACTCGAACCATTTCCCTTACTGATTTTAAACTGTCTTTGGAAAACCCTTGTAACGTTACCGGTTTTGCTAGCGGAAATCTTGTTATTTCCTCTTTATTTACTAAGTCAGATGATATAATGGAACAACTACTTCCCGTATCAATAAGTGCATCGTTACTTACCCCGTTAATTTTCACTTTTTTGAAAAACTTATTTTTCGTGTTACAAGACTGCACAAGTTTAGTTTCATGTTTTTCGATTGATTCGAGTTTATCTTTTGAGTTCTTTTTTTGGTAACAAACATTTTGCGTGTGACCTTTTTTTCCACAGAATTCACATTTTATCGGGCAATGAATACGTTTATGACTACCCCCACAATTGTAACATTCTAACGGCTTACGATTTTGTATTGCATTTACATTTGATTGACTTGTTGACGCCAAGGGTATATTAATTGGGGTCGGTGTTTGAGGAATAGTGTGAAAAGACTGTGATGGTAATTTTACACTGTTATCACGAGTGTTGCCACTAGTAGGATTTTGCCTGATAGTTTTAGACTTGTACACACGGCTATGTAAAAATCCTGCCAAACTATCGCATGATTTAAAGTTACTAGCCTCCACTGATGCAGTAATATTACTATCACCAATATTCCCTAATATGATAGAAATGATGTCGTAATCAGAAAAATTTAAGCACAGACTATCTATTTTTGATTTTTGCTCGAAGAAAAAGTCATACAAAGATTGATTTTCGATTGGTTTTCGGTCTATAATTTCGCGTAATAATTCGAACATATTTCTTTTAACTCTAAATGTATTTGAAATCTTTTCTACCCAATCTTTCCACAGCCAGCTGGTCCAGACTTGGTTATTTCGTAATATAGATTCATACCATACTTTAGCCGAACCCTTAAGTTTATTTAATGCTTGATATCGGGTCATACTATCAGACCATGCAAACGTTGACGTATATGATTCGATCACTTTTATCCACGATACAACATTATCACTCAGGGGGTCAAAATACGGTATCATGTTATGTAGAGTATCGGTGTTTGTACTCACAGTATTGGTATCGTTTTTATGCGACACTTTTACCCTTTTGTGAACTGGCGGCGTCGTTGAAGTACAATCAGAGCTCGATGACGACCCGCTGCTGCTGCTGCTACTACTTGAAGACAAACGACGACGCTTTTTGCTGTTTTTGCGCTTACTTTTGCGTTTCCTTTTATTACCCATGGTGTTTTATAGCAATAGGCACAGGTTACAGCCAACTTCTGATGTTAGCTCCTTCTGTCTCGTTTGGTGATGGAGGGAATAATATAAGAAAGAGTTTGGTACAAATGACGCTATAATTACTTTATTGTTCTTAACAAATTTATTAATCAAAATACGTTTTATTAACACAAAAGTAATTGCAATAGTAAGCGACCAGCGCGGTCGCCAGCTCGAGTCAAACAGGCCGATTATTCCGCACTACACGCAGAGTTCCCCACTCTCCACAGACTACATCTTCATGATGTCACAGTATTGCCAACAGTAGTAAGTAGTACTGTAACGCGTGTTTTCAAATCTTAAACATTTTTTTATTACATGTTATATTAATATGCTTATTTAGCGTTAAGTTTCTTATAATATTGTATTAGAATAAGTAATATAGATTGTCCAATGTAGGATGATACTTTTGACAGTTGACACCTATATAGAGGGTATAAAGTTGCTATTGCAATGTCATGCCAAACATAAGGAAACAAACGCAACCTTAATACGTAGCAATAAGGAAGTGACACCTGTCAAAAGTATCATCCTACATTGGACAAAGTACAGTCGTTGTAGAACATTTCTAAAGAAAAGTTGTAATTATTTAAAGATAAATATTTTTTAAATAATTTTTTTTTACCAAGAAACAACTGGCGCAGTCGGTAGGATCCGCGTCACTTTGATTTCTTCGAGTTAGAGTGAACGGTTTCAATTTTTATAATCGCGAATCTTTTTCTACAAACCTATGTACGGCGGTCGTCTTCGGAGTTCGGAGGAGAATTCGGAGTACTGCTGTTCTACAAGGCCCAGCTGGAGATGCAAAGAATACTGGAATGAGTACTTTTCATTTTCCCAGTTTCCTGTGCAAAATTTCCTGTGGTTAATTTTTCCTGTGTTTTGATTATGTGCTAAAATCGCCAGAGATTAGGACGCAATAATAGTTTTCTATTTATGCTAGAATCGCGATGGAAAATCTATTTTAATTATTGGTTAGATAATTAGTGTCAAGTTACGGTTGCGCAGTATATTATTTCCGTTAATGATAGGTATTAATTGTATAAGCTAAAATCGCATTGATATTTTACTTGCCCTTTTGTTTTTAAACGCGAGAAGTATTCATTTCATTTATAATATAATCTTATAAATTGTTTTTAGTACGTAATTAACAAAGTAATAAAAGCATAATAACGATGTTGTATACTTATTTAACTGCAATTTAAATTTATTAGTGATCTTATTTCACGCTATGATTGCAACCCGAAATCTTTTTATAAGAGAAGTAGAGAACATACATCTACTCTTGGACCCACCAGCTAGGTCCCATCCAGCGCTTACATGCCTAATTAAGAGTAAGTTAAGTTGAACCGCAATAGACGCTATAGCGTACCTATGAAAATTCGCTGGATAGTTGACAGGTAATTAAAACTTTCTAACTCGTAGACTAGGAGAACCACGTAATGAGACACAAGTCATGCAGGAGTTAGGGCGCTTACGATGAAACAGAAATTGCCGAAACCTTTGGCAAACGCCTCCGAGAAGTATTAAACACTCTTAATTCAGTAGGTAAGCATAGCGACAAATCGTATTACGAGAACATGGTAATAGATAAATTTATAAACAAGCTAGACTTTCAGATATCGATAGGTGTTCGTATCGCTAAGCCTTTATTAACCTTTGAAGCAGCCATAGCAGCAAGGCAGGAAGAGGTGCGTTTAGCTCACAAAGCCTAACTGGCCGATGCCGCAGCCGGTGGGCCATACGTTTAGATTTAGATCTCAGTTCTCACAAAGAATTCAGCTAACGCCGATTACGTTCGACAACGAAATAATTGGAGTGCCGACCCCAGGCAGCCGTTAGTACAGCCCATGGCACCCTGGAAGAACAGACCAGGATCTGGTAACGTAAGATTTGGTCTTACGTTCAGGAACCTTTAGGAACTTCGGGAACTTCAGGCAGCAACATAATGTAGCCCAACAGGTGAATTAGACCACAGCTAATATTCGTACTTTATTACCAAGGTAAAGATCATCTACCGTATACAGTTACCAGAACAACGAGGTAAGTTTTTATTAGATACAGATACGGTTTTCGAATATTGTATTGAATACAAACCCTTTCAAGTTAAAACTGCACACGCGACCGCTAGACATGAATATGTAGTAAATTTACCCCTACCCCCTCAATTTAACTCGGACAAATGCCATAGGTTTTTTATGTTTGACTTTGACCGAAAATATAACGGATTTATTGGCATGGACTTATTAAAAGAATTAGACTGTAGCATCGACTTTAAAAACAAAGTTTTAAGGATTTCTAACTCAGTAATCCCTATTACTGTGACTAAAGTTTGGATAGAACCCCGATGTGAAAAGTTATTACAGTAAAAACTAATTATACAGACGGACAATATATTTGTGATGAACTTTACTGGACTAAAGGTGTGAGATTATTATATATTATTTAGATAATAAAGATGTAATAAAAATTGAGACCGAATTAGGCAACTTAAGATCTTCAATAAATAATGTTAAAATTTCACAGAAAAACACATTATTCTTGGCAGAAAATACATTAAAAGAATTCGGTAATCAAATATTTTTTTTAACAATAACCAAATCTAAATACTTGAAATCTTATCAAATGCCACATATAATAATAACTTAGAATTAAAAGAAATGCACTCTCTAGACTTATACATTCAAATTAACCTTAGTTTACAGACAGTTTTAGGAAATTTAGTTGCTTGAGAAGATGCAATGAAATTCGCTCAGATAGAAGTCATGCATGCTAGTATTATCCCTCCCCATAGTGAATTAAAAGAATGAGTGATAGATAATGCAAAGCTTGAATTCGTTGTCACCCGTAGATACCATTAGTAATATATTTTTATAATATTTATAGGATAGATCAATTAACAACGGTTTATGCCTACAGCACAGAACACACGCTTACATTTATTCTAGAGCTTAGCTGTTAAAAAGAGACGCCACTATAGACTGCATATAGCGGTGTCTCACTTTGGCAATCGAACTTGAATCGCGCTGAAAAATACGGTGTTATTCAAGAAATTATTCTCTTCATTATTATCTGCACGAGATTCAAGGTGCAAGGTGTACTTTATTTTTAATCCCGAAGGGTAATTTGAACATTATTTTATTATTTATTCAATGCTGAAAGTGGTTTTCTTTAGATTTGTAGGAATTGTATCGAGATCTTTTAGAAACTTGTAAAACATCATGACTTTTATTTTGTAGTTGAAGGTATTTTGAAATTTCCATTCCTCTCATTTTGTCGTTAATGAATCGCTTATTAAACCATTCTAAATACTTAAAAGCCCCTTTTGATCAATTCACTTCAGTTTATAACCTTATAAATCGATAGAATTATTGCTAAGAGCCATAAAAATGGAATTAAAGTAGATGAATTCTTTGCCACCTTCAACGGTGATTCAAACGTTAAATATCGCTATAGCCTAGCTTTCTGCAATATGGCCTTCTTGAACCAATTTACAAGTTGTATTATTAAATAGATTCATAAATAACCCTCCCAAAGCTAGGAATATTAAAAATTAACATGAACTAATTTGATGTAATATATGCTAACTTAAGGGAATTTAGTATCCAGACCTTACTTTTGGAGGCAATTGTGTCCAGTCACCCGTATTAATCATCACAACTAACTCGGGCTAACAAGAGACCTTTTCCCGAGCGGGCCTTAGAGGCGTGAATTTACCGTTGGTAGGTAATTAAACCACATGGTGGTTACCATCGAACGAGTCCAAGAATCAAGTCCAAGAGCCCTTGGACATCAAAGAGACCCCAGACCAAGAACCCCCAACTAATTTATTTTTAACAGTTACAATAATTAGTATTACCAATATCGATCTTACAGACCTACATTAACATTTTCTTTTTTAATTAACTGGATATTTTTATATAACCTGATTGAGTCCTTTCTGTTTGTTAAATAAACTTAGCCTTTAAGTTTGTTTTTTTATTTTACATTTTTAAAATTTGTTCTGTTCAGTAAAAAAAGACTAAGATTTCCATAAAATTGTTTCTTTTTATCCCTAACTGGGATCAGTATTTGAAAATAGCACAAATAAACAAATAGTTGTTTCGAATCAATTTCTGTTATAATATAAAATTGATAAATATTAAAAATACATTTTTGTCTTAATTAAAGGCTTTTTGAATTGCTTGGTTTATCTATACATATAAAAATTTCCTGCCGCAGTGTTTGACCATGATGAACTCCGAAAGTACTCAACCGATTTTGATGTATATTTTTTCATTTTGCTGGATTTGTTCCAACTTAGGACATAGGATGGATTTGATTATAATTTATAACACAGTAACGCGTGGTCTGGTCAGCTGTGATTTATAAAATATTATTTAGGCGCAAGGAAAGTAACTTAAAATCTAAATACTGTGCTGTACTGTAATGGATAATTTCAGAAAAAAACAGTTTATTATTTTCTTTTGGCCGTCTCTCGGTATAAGTTCTCGCAACGTAGGACTTACAAGACCACGGCATAGTTTTTGGCTTTCTCTCAATGAATGAATTGTAAATGCTTGTATTGAATAACAAGCAATATATTTTATCTTATGCTAGGTTAGGTAGATGTCACCTGCCCAAATTCCAATATTTTTTGTGGTCTTATTGTGAATTTGTGCTTTTGGAAAATAGTGAAAATAAGGAAAAAAGTATTACTGAGTGAGCATCTCATTAATTAACGATTAATTCATTTTAGGAATACGAAGACTAATTGCCATTCATCAGGAAAGAAGCAAGAAAGAAAAATAGTAAAAATAATTGACATAACCGAAAGTAACCGAAGCTAAAAGGTATTGCTTACCAACGGGTCGTCGCACATAGCACTTTATATGCCTATTAGGAAAATAAAAGACATAATTTCTTGAAATAAAGATCATATGAACATGAAAGTGTATTTTTCTCACCTTTCCACTGTACGAAATTTTAGACAGGTAATAAGTTCTCAATGTATTCTTAGGCGGTAAAAAAGTTTGGGTAATTTTCGAATATGGACTTATTGTATATACAATATGAAAACAATTTTAGATCTCATATCGTACTGAATACTCCATATTCAGTATGGAGTATTACGAACGTTTTGAAACAAACAAAAACTGGAGGGAGACTCTGTACCAGGGTCGTCTGCTTAGGTACCTCCGTCTTACCTATTTCTGCCGCAAAGCAGCAGTGCTTGCATTGCTGTGTTCCGGTTTGAAGGGTAAGATATGGCAGTGAAATTACTGGGTACAGT
Source organism: Calamotropha paludella (assembly GCA_927399485.1). Lineage (NCBI taxonomy): Eukaryota > Metazoa > Arthropoda > Insecta > Lepidoptera > Crambidae > Calamotropha > Calamotropha paludella. Next base: position 12,552,279 of record OV656804.1, on the reverse strand, counting down.
GACTTTACATCTTGTGTCACATGTTGGCAACGTACACTGTGGTTCTTGCGGGGGTTGCAGTTTTGCTGCGAATCTCACAAGAGCCACATGTATTATAGGTGACTGCTACCACTTACCATCAGGTGGGCAGTTTGCTTGTTTGCCAACTTTCTGCAATAAAAAAAAAAAAAAAAAAACAAAAGCTAAATCGGTCCAGCTGTTTTCAAAGGATGCTGATGACGACTAACGAATATTATTTCATTATTATTTATATAGATAATAATTTATGTCCATTTTCAAAAATCTCAATATATTTAGATCCTTTCAAAGTGAACATAGGATACCTTTATTTTGTATTAATGATTTTAGAATTTATCGTTATCAAAGTTTAAACTTTGATCGTACTAGTAGAATGCCAATGCGATACTCATGTAACAAGACTAGAGAGAAATGGTGATACTCAAGATAACCTATTCTTGCTTTCATATAATACAATTGACTACCCTTAGCATACGAAGATGATTGTGTACATTTTCATTGTGTGGTACTTTAAGCTACGGAGCTTTGTCGCGGACACGAAATAGTCGTCATAAAACCATGTGTTGATACCACTGGATGGTACATTTAGTAAATGTATTATTTACTTAATGTGTTGTTTATGTGTCAACGAAAAATATTAAAACAAATAAAGCCATGAAGCATGTATGTATATATAGATTTATTAGATGTCAGTATCAGAATGAGTAGCCATCCTTAAAAAAACACTAGCCATAAGAGTGAACCCCACACTACAATCATATTGCTCTAAAAATAAATATTACTTTTTGGTTACAAATATAATAACCCGAAGGCAATAGTTTTGGCAACATTGTTCATCACAAAGACTTGATCGGTCCCCTCAGAGAAATGTCTGTCCGACGGATATAAGGAAGTAGTTTTCTACATGAAGGTTTCGCAACGTCCTTTTAGTTTGAATGACAGGATAATACAAGATATGAGATGGAATTTTATGGCAAAGCTTTAAACATGAATATTATTGTTAGGCTAGTTGCTTCCGTGCATTTTTATTTAATATACTTCTTATCTACTAACTTTGTTGTACATTCTTAAGGTTAAAATTATGGTGAAAAATATTATATTTTTATATAATATGTAATCCGATCCTACACTGTAAATAGAACCATGGAAAATGTATCACTCACCACCTATGAGGTTCCAAGGCCCATTCTGTGTATACTTTAACAAGTAGCGAGCAATCAATTAAGAAAAAAACGACTTGGTAATTATTATAATTTACGTTATTTAGCATTTATCAACTAGATTTTTACATCTAAAGAAATAATTACCAGAAAAGTTAAACTTTTCTCAAGTGTCAGTGTTCTTTCTCTTCCGTGTTTGTGCAAACCGTACGACAGCGTGATAAAGCGGATACACGCTTTATAAATTATCAAATTATAAAGTGACATTTTACTACGTTTCCCTATGTGATTGCAAGCCTATCGAGGATAAACGTGGCGTGGTTTCAAAATAGCTTTGAGATAAGGACCAAACTATACCTAAACCGATAGTCAAGAATGACTGCTGAGTATTGACTTGTGTTTCCCTATGGATACGGTAGTTAGATGGTGTTTGAGGAAGGGGCTAGGGTTACAATGCTGATCAGCGATAAGTACTCATTTGTAAAAACAAAACTAATGTGCGATTCAGCTTCGCACAGTGCCATCGAGTAACAACTTTTTGAACTAATAGTGTTTGGTAAAATGAAATGTTCAGTTTCTTAGGTAGTTTTTAACGTTAATAAGATTATATTGTGTTACAAATGGAATTTTGAGACCTAACCTGTTACATAGTTTGAAAACAATAAAGATTAAGCTATTATTCAGAGCAGTTATAATATCTACATACGAATGTTCACTGCAGCGTGTAACTAATGGTATTGCAATAATAAACTACAACGTTAATGTGCTCTTATTTAAAAATTCAATTAACTACTACTATGGCGTTCTATGCATTTACCCCTGCTTCCAGTTTATAATTATTCTGGCTCAATTCCAGCTCAGTAATAAGGAATGCAAAATGAGGGGTAAGTTAAGCTTTTTATCTTCGGCGCTAGAGTGGTTTCGAATATAATCTTCTAATACACCCTACATCTCAGCAGACCAGTTGCAAAAGTTGCCTCTAATAAAATCAAAAAGTATATGAATTTCCTTTCACATGATCAATAATATGTTGTTTAAATTCATATACTCTTACATCAGTCTAGTAAATAAGTCATGTAAACCCGCTTTGCCAGGATAGCTGGTTCGACTTTTGACTGAGGTGACATTCTTAAAGCATATTTCTCTTTTTAAAAATGCCTATAAAGTCGGTTTAACAAGTGAAACATAGGGAATAAGAGAATATTTAACTTTTTAATGAGTCAGTAGCAAACTACTAAACTATTTATATGACAGAAAATCGTCATTCTTTGATGACTGGTTAGTGTAGTGATAGCTGACTGCAAAACCTTTTGACGTGAGTAAGAATTCCACAAAGTACAAATGTTAATATGAAAAGTGTGTAATTTGTACTCGAGTCACGAATGTTTTATATTTATTTCTTTATACGTTATCAAGTATTCATCGTACTTTGCTTAGTTTGAAAACAAATAACGCATGTGAATTTGCTAATTATTCTGGTAATAATTTTTCTTGACTTCGGCGGAACTATGTGTATAATCACAAACAATAGATGTCAGAGATTATTTCAAGCAGTGGGACATCTGGAAATCCAATTAGCCACCTGCTGTTTCGAGAGGGGGGTTCAGGTGTGTTGGGAGGTGGTCCTAATATAGAGCAATAAGGTTTAGGTAGCTTTCCTGATCCATCGTCACCACCTCGTTATCGCTGATGTAATTGAAATAGTTCAAATAACTAATTTAACTTTCTAACATTCACAGTGCATTTTATGGGAATTTCAATAAATAAATTTGGTAAATATTTCATTATTAAATTATACTACTCTAATAAGTTAAGTAAGCTACATGTTGTGGAAGGATTATTTGCTAGGGCAAAGTGCAAAAAACACGTTTATAAGTTTAAAAAAAATTAAATCCACACACACACACTAGCTAGCTGATCATTTATTTTATCGCTGCCTAGCCTATGACCTAGCCGATAATGAGTAGGCTTCAAGAAGATTTTTAAATAAGTTGCAAATGAATTTTACAGTGTTTTCTTAAGAATATGAAATAATCCTTAAACGAATTTATAGATATAAAATACGTGTGTAAAAAACAATTATGCCTTCGAGCCCTCAGATGGGATTCGAACTCACGACCTTTCGTTATCCGGGCGACTGCTCTGACCGCTGAGCTACCGAGACGCTAGCAAACGTGTCGAATTTTACAAACGAATTTCAACTTCTACTATGAGCTAGTATCTTTCCACCAATGTTGAACGCTAACTACCTTCAACATCGAAACTTATATTTTTACAAATATTAAACAATCGATTAAGATGGAACCAGCTATAATTATGTTTTTAATTTAATGTTTTGCATTCACAATGCAATATTCTTATAAGATATAAAATACGTGTGTAAAAAACAACTACGCCTCTGAGCCCTCAGATGGGATTCGAACCCACGATCTTTCGCTATCCGGGCGACTGCTCTGAACGCTGAGCTACCGAGACGCTGGCAAACGTGTCCAAAACGACGAATTTTATTTAAACCGTACCTACTATAGGTGCCCTTATATAGAAGGTATCGTTTAATAGACCTTCATAAATATAGCTTCAAGCTTTAATTAGAAATATATTCCGGGTAGCCCTAGATTTGAATTTTAATCTAGGCGCACCACTTCAAAAACCAATTAATTGCACAATTTCCCCAGCTATTCATGATTCATAAGTTATACAGACCCAAAGGTGGTGTCGGAAGAGGCGCAAAGTTGTAACATAATTTGTCTGTGATCCGAAGTAAGTTTGCGGAAAATTTCTTTGGGACAAAGTCGGAGGGACACGTTCTGTGGCAATGCATAATCTAGGGTGAAAGAGTTTGACGAGCTATTGAAAGTCATAGATTCAGAAGTCAGACATCGAAAATCCCTTAGAGTCGATAACTTAATGTGGAACTGAAAAAATCGGTGACAATGATGACAATTAGTATCTTCTAATGTGAGCAGAGTATTCATCTGTTCAGAAGATATAGTTAAAAGCAATAGATATCGGAGGGTAATTTGTGGCATGGTTTGACTACAGACAAACTTACGCACTAGAAAAATGCCAATTGCGAATTTGACTAGAAATGGAACTTCCTTGGTGTGCTGACTGCTAAATCTTTTGAAGTTGTCTTAGTTCATCGTGTTCAGAAATGTTATCGAATAGAAGTGAAAATACCACTTGAGAAAATGACATAAATTGTAGGATCGGTGAAAGAATCTGGAAATCTAAAAGGGGCCACCGGTTACTTGAAGGATTTGGGTGTGTAATATAAAATAACAATTAATCTCATTGTATTTAATTACAACACTATATGTAATTAATTTATAACATCTAATTACGATTAACATAAATTTGTTTAAAATAGCAGTCAAACCGTATAATCAATGATAGATATAATTCAAGACTTAGTGCGAGGTCACACGATGCGTTAACGGTGCGATGGGGTGCCTGAGAGGTGCCGCTGCGTCATCCTATTTACAAATCACTATACCATGTCACACGACGCGATATTTCGCCGTGCGGCGTCGTACCGCAGCGCGCCGGACTTGGGACCTGAGAGACAAAGCGCAACGCTGTTTACCGCGGTGCGGTGCGGCGCCGCACTACCCGTGTGGCACCCTATACGTCGAATTCATTACGATGCGGTGCCGCACCGCACCGCACCGCATCGTGTGGCCTCGCACTAATAATGCATAACTCGTTATATCAAATGATAAATACAGGGAGGCTGATATGTATTGCAACCAACTTCGGACTGCTGTCATTTCTCAACCACTCGATTGACAGCTGTCAGATTTATTCCAAATGGCAGTTCATTTTATTGTTTACAAGCGTACAAAAGCATTTTGATCTATTGCATTCAGAAAAATAGTTATTCGTGATGGAATTCAAGCGTGATAATGTGATTGCTTTATATTTGGCTGGAAAACCACAAGTGGCTATCGTTAGAGACCTCCAGCATTTAAATGTGAACAAATCTTTTGTTTCTCGTACCATTGCTCGTTACCGTGATACTGGCAGTGTTTTATCGCGTCCAAAAAGTGGACGAAAAAAAACAGTAATAACACCAGAAATGATCCGAAAAGTTAAGGCCAGAATTGATCGAAATCCACCCCGCAGTGGTAGAAAAATTGCTCGTGAGCTAAACATATCGCGAGAACGGATGCAACACATATTGAAAAATGAGCTTATACTAAAGCCATTGATGTTCCAAAAAGTGTAAGAGCTCGCCGATGCACAAAAAAAAGTTAGACTGGAAAGAGCCAAGGAGTTGTTTCGCTTGCACGAAAGTGTCCAACTACCGCATTTGGTTTTCTCCGATGGGAAGCCATTCCAAATTGAGCAGTTTGTGAAGAAACAAAATGATCGGGTTTACTTGCCAAAGAGGTCAGCTGAAAATTTACACCTTCAATTGATCACCAGAATACAAGCGCCGCCGGTGGTAATGGTGTGGGCCGCCGTAACGGCCGATGGTCGCTCCCCGCTCATATTCATCGACCGTGGGGTCAAAATAAATGCCGAATATTATCGGGAAAATGTCTTAAATGCAGTATGGAAGCCCTGGGCAGACAAACACTTCGGCCGCAGACCATGGACATTCCAACAGGACTCAGCACCATCGCACTCAGCACGTGTCAACCAAGAATGGCTTAAAAAGGAGGTTCCTCGGTTCATTTCCACCACACAATGGCCATCAAAATCTCCGGATCTCAATCCGTTGGACTTTTGCGTCTGGAGCATTTTGGAGAGTAAGGTTCGCACAAAAAAATACCAAAGTGTCGATCATCTCAAGATGGCGCTTCGCCGGGAATGGGCCAAAATATCGCAGAGTCACTTTCGTGCAGCGTGCGATGGCTTTGTCGGCCGTTTGAAGGCCATAATTCGTAAAAAAGGTGGCCATTCCGAACAAATCTAATCTAAAATTGGATGTTATTTATGTTATTTGAACAATAAAATAAAAAAAAAATGAAAAAAAAAATAGCGCTTTACTTTGTTGCATTACATATCAGCCACCCTGTACATATATCGATTGACACTTATATCGAGTGCAAGTTATGTCAATTGACAGTTTTGTCACACAAAATTTATTGGAATGAATCTTTCTATGAAGTAAAACTTTATTAAATGATAAATATATGAAATTATGCTTATGTAAATCAAAATAAAATAATATGACCATGTTAATAAATACCCTAGGTATTTGATGTGTAAAGATTTTAGACTTAAGTAATTTTAGCTAAATGATATATGTAAAATGAACGTTATATGAAATAATTGTTATCATAAATTAATTTAAAATATTAGTTGTTATATGTCTAATGTTCGTTATGTAATAGAAACGTTATTTAAATGAAATTATACTAAATGCTAATAAATGTCGTGCGCCCGGATGACTTAGGAGGGATCTATCCAAAAGCCTTAGGTATTCTCCTATTAGGAATAGATGCCGGTGGGGACGAGACCTTCCGACGACATAAGACCAAACGACGAAGGGAACTTTTTGGAAATGTTATCTACTAAACACGTGAATTAATAAATGTAATTATTATAACTTGTTATAGATATTATGATATATTACTCATCATTGATTTGTCAATATAATTACATTTGCTACTTTGTGGTCCGTGAAAACATACCTATTTTTTTCATGCAGAAAGTATTTTATACTATATCTGCTCAGAAAGTAGCTCACAATTTATTCTCTTTGCCCCCTTGCTTTAACTAAGGTCTGGTATGTTTAGAAGATGTTTTTATAAGGCTTCCATTATGATCAATATATTCGGGTTTTAGTTAGGCAACTGTATATTTTTTTATTCCTTAAATATTTGAAATACGCTGCTTTTCAGTTGTTTTTTATTAGTAGTGGTTAGGTAATGAGTCTACAGCGACGTAACAAGAGACAGACGCCTATTATGTAGCCCTTACTTCATGAACGCCATATTCGTAACGTTCTTATCTCTATAGCAGTTTTAAAGAGTATTAAACCATAAATTATATGAGGTATATTTAAATCTGCTTATTCACTTACGATATCCATCTATATTAACTATGCCAATATATATAAGCGCCCAGACTCATTTAACAACCTGTGCTGAAATAAATATACTGTTGTTTGAAAAATCGCTCCTTTAAGTGATCAAGGGACATTTGTCACAGAGCGTTTATTCATACGTTTGTCATCAAGACCCCGGGGGAGGTCCCGCAAAATTCTGTTACTCTGACAAAAGCTAAAATTTATGTTACCCAATTTTTCCTACTCTCTGAGTTCGGCCAGTTATCTATGAATCTTAATATCGTATCATCATACACTTTTGCGGATGTTGGATTTTTTCCTATTGAATATCCAGAACCAGATGGCATTTGATATTTACTGGGAATCGATTAACAAACTACGACAAGGTTGGTACAATTATAAAAAAAGATTACTTTCAAAATATTTTCACTGGTAACTCCATCCGCGAGTAATAAAAGTAATTTTAGTTGTTGTGTTAGGATAGACGACCCTTTGGTCTAGTGGCACGCATACCGGTCTTCATGGTCACGGGACTCCGTGGTCTCTGTTTCGATTCCCATTATAAAACCAAACACAGGTACTGTAAATATAATATGGCTATTACAATTTGTATATGATTGAGAATTTTTCTAGCACTCCCAAAATGTATAAAGGTGTGGGACCTTTAAACAGCATATAGGCGTACAGTTCACAATTCAAGGTTTTAACTCAGATATTAGATCGCTGTAATTTACAATTTGTTGTTTCACACTTCAGGTGTTTAAAAACATTCATGTATGTAGTTAGATCCTGTCGACATGACACGACTTAATTACATAATCGCTAACGGCAGTACATAGTTTGAACATTGCCAATCTCGAGGGGCTTCCGTCACATTGAGTTATAGGTTTTACATAGAAACACGTGGAACTATTTTATTGGCGCGTTGTATTACAGTTTGAATTTCCCTAAGGCCCTGTGATATGTATTCCGAATTGGGAGATCCGGGAAACTACACAGCCTTTTATCTGTTCCTTCATAGTCTTAACGGCTTTCAGTTTGTTGTCTTGTGGCTTCAAATATTATTTGGATTGTTGGGTATAGCGGAAAAGATGATACTAAAAAGTAATCCTTGATCTGTTTAATGTTACTATATAATGTTTTTGTTGGATATTATTGGCGAGTAAGAGCAAAACACATGTAGTTCTGTGTAGATTTTATATTCAAGTAAGGAAGTGACGGGTAAACATGTCAAAAATATAAAATTAAATTTGTTTACAAAGTTATTTATAAAAAGAACCTTATAGGTGGCTAGTATTATTTCAACACGGCCCCTTAATCAAATATAATTTAGACCTCATAATAATGTCTACACATGCTACCCGTTATCACTATAACATAATGTGCAAAAAAAAAAAAAACTTAAGTAAGGCCTAACCCAGCTATACATCGAGCATGCGCTGTGTGCCCCAGAGCTTTGGTTAAGACATCAGCCGGCATTTGGCTAGATTCTAAGAATTTTAAAGTAACTGCCCTATCTGACACCTTTTCTCTTACAAAATGATACCTGGTGTCTATATGTTTCGTCCTACTGTGATGGACAGGATTTTGAGCTAAGTTGAGTGCATTCTGACTGTCACTATATATATTTACAGAACCAGAAACTAATTTACACTCACTTACATTCAAATTCAAAATTCAAATTCAAATTATTTATTTGCTTTAAATAGGGTAATACATGGATATTAATATAAACTCGGCGTCAAAAAAATCGCACCTTATAAAAATCTTATTCAAAAATTCCTAAACCTTATATAGAGGATAGTGTTAGGTATCATTAGAAAGGTAACAAAAAGGAGCATCAAACAACAATTAAGTGCAATCTTTTTTTTAATTAAAATTATACAAAAAGCATAAAAATTTGAAAAATAATAAAAAATCTTAATTAAGTCCTAATTAATAATCGATAATTTACAAAAAAAATGTACAAAAAGTGTCTTAAAATTAACTCAAAATCTAGTGTTACCCCCCCTTGCCCTGATGACGGCTTCCATACGGTCCCTCATAGACCTCACCAACTTCAGGAGCTCTTCTTGAGGGATAAGACCCCATTCTTCAATCACCGCGGTTTGGAGTTCCTCTAGAGTCGAAGGAGCCGGATCCCGAGATCGAACCTTACGTTTAAGATGGTCCCAGAGGTGCTCTATCGGATTCAGATCAGGACTTCTCGCTGGCCACTGCATCACAGGAATTTGGGACCTCCGCAGGAAGTCGTTCACGATGGCTGCAGTGTGTGCGCGAGCGTTGTCGTGCATTAATGTGAACCCCTCGCCAAAAGATTCGGCAAAAGGGACCACATGCACATCCAGGATCTCTGTGATATAGCGGCGCGCAGTCAGCGACCCTTGTCCGCGAGCACCTCCGGTCCGGGAGACGCAGACCAGGTCGGTTTTGCCGGCAGCCGACATACCGCCCCAGAACATGCAGGATCCGCCTCCATATTCCACCGTCTCCTGGATGCAGGCTTGAGCGAAACGTTCACCCTGCCTCCGGTATACTCTTCTTCGTCGGTCGTTGCAGAAAAGACACACTCGTGTCTCGTCTGAGAAGAGAACAGCTCCCCACTGCTCAATGGTCCAATCGACGTGGTCGCGAGCAAACTGCAAGCGGGCTCGTCGGTGCGCTGCAGTCAATTTTGGACCTGTAGCAGCTCTGCGGGCTGCTATGTTCTTCTCCTTCAGTCTTCTTCTAACCGTGGATACACTCACGGTGCGTCTGCGAACTGCCTGGAGCTCCTGTTGCAGCTGAACAGCGTTTGAGAAGCGATTTCTCAAAGAGTACGACACAACGAACCGGTCGTCTCTTTCCGAAGTGCAGCGACGTCTACCGGACCCATGTCGCCGGATATAGCCACCGGTCTCTAAAAAGCGCTGGTAGACTCTACGAACCGAAAAACGGCTCAGATTCAGTTGCCGGGCGACATCACACTGCCGCACCCCTGCTTGCAGTAGTGCAACCACTTGAGCGGCCTCATCAGCTGTAGTGTCCATTTTCCAGATGTTCTTTCTTCAGTAAAATCAGTGCGTGTGTCCCCTTCAACGGTTTAATAGCGAATGACCCACATTGAACCCGTGTTGACCTCTTTATACCCACAAAGTTAGCGCAACTCGCGACTCTCCCGAGCAGCAAAATTTCCTTAGAATTTTTGTGACCCTTTATTTGTTGCTTTAGGTTTTATTTGATAATGAAAAATAATGTTTTTTTATTAAGTTAATTAAGTAACCTTTTAAATAAAATTATAATTAATACGACTGCATGTGCATATCCAGAGTTAATGCCATTTGAACGTGATTTTCTTAGAGGTGCGATTTTTTTGACGCCGAGTGTATAATTTAGAGCTTATAACCTATTTAGCCATATCAGAATAGCATGCAAATATTTCTACACATTACAATTTATATAATTCTAACTACAACAATTCTTTTTTTTTTTTAATATGTCTTTATATTAATATGTATAACAAAAATAATTAAAAAAAAATAATAACAATTCTCGACATCTGATCATTATAGTACAAATTAATGCATCAACACCTTAAATATCTTTATGTCTTAAGAACTCATCAATTGAGTAAAACGCATTTTCTAACAGCCAATTACGTAACAAAGACCTGAACCGATTGATAGGGAGGTCCTTAAAGCGATTTGGTATTTTATTATAAATGACTATACACATTGCGTAGCTGTTATTAAGGACTCTCTGCGTTTTAGGGACTAATTGTAGTACAAGTCTGTGGGGATTTCGCCTAGTTCTTTGAGATATATCACCTGTCTTTATAAACTTATCACTGTTTTGTTTGACAAACAACGCAACCTCCAATATATATAAACAGGAGAGTGTTAAAATACGGAGTGATCTGAAGTATGGCACACAAGACATATCTGGTGCTATATTAGAGATAGCCCTGATGCATCTCTTCTGAGCCACAAATAATTTCGCAATATCGGTGCCGTTCCCCCAAACCACTAATCCATATCTTAAGACGGATTCTACGTAGGCATAATATGCCATGAGAGCGGCCTTAACACTGGCAACCTTTGTTAGTTTATAAAGAGCAAAGGCAAAACCATTCACTTTACAATAAACTTTATCTATATGCGCTTTCCAAAAAAATTTTGAGTCAATTATTAAGCCTAAGAATGTCACATTTAAAACAGCATGCATAATTTGTCCATTAAAGTTAATGTCAACGGTATGATTTGTAAAATTATTGAAATTTATTAAATTTGTCTTTGTTAAATTAATTTGAAGATGATTTACATTTAGCCATTCGATTATTTTGGTCATTGTATTTGTTATATCAATTTTATGTTGTTCATACGAAAGTTTACTGTCAGTAGAAACTAAAATAGAAATATCATCTGCGAAGAGAATTGTTTTATGTTTTACTATATCTGGTAAATCATTTATATATAAAACGAATAACAAGGGTCCAAGAACACTCCCTTGAGGAACTCCAGATTTTATACTTTTAAAATTAGATGAATATGTCCGTATAGTGTTATCTGAATCTAATTGTGATATTTCAACACATTGAGTTCTATTTGTTAGAAACGAATTTAGCCAGCTTAAAGCAGGTCCTCTTATACCATAATGATCAAGCTTGTCAAGCAATAAATTATGAAAAACGTGATCAAAAGCTTTTGACATATCAAGCAATATTGCAGTGGTATAGTTCTTATTGTTAACACTTTGCATAACTATATTAACCAAATCAAATGCTGCATGAGTTGTAGATTTACTTTTTTGAAACCCATACTGGTTTTGCTTAATTATATTGAACTTTCTTATAAAATCAGTTATTACACCATGCATCACTTTTTCAAAAACCTTCGATAATATGGACAACAATGCTATTTGTCTATAGTTATTTATGTCATCTTTGTCTCCTTTCTTGTGAAGTGGCTTAACTAAAGAAATTTTCAATTTATCTGGAAATTGTCCTGTTTGTAGGGACAAATTAATTAAGAATGCTAGGACTTCAGCTAGTTCGTCTTTACATAATTTTATTACTTTTGTACATAATGAGTCATAACCTTCTGTCTGTGAGTTTTTAAGTGACATTATGATCTTTCTTACATAATTTGCATCTACTGGTTTCAAAAATATACTATTAGGTATTTTATTGGTTATTGTGTAGTGAGTTCTATTGTCCTTAGCTGTACCACTTGGTTTAATTAAAAAATTATCATTAAATGTAGTAGCAATGGTCATAGGATCTGTCACTTGTTGGTTATTGATTTTTATACAATTAATATTATAATTATCACTGTACTTATCATTCGTTTCATTTTTAATTGTGGTCCATGTAGCTTTGCACTTATTTTTGCTTAATGAAACGTATTTTGCATTGGCTGACCTTTTCGAAAAGTTTATACATTTTTTAAATAATTTATTATAATTGGAATAGGTAGACCGATTAGCATCACTCTTATGGACATAATATTTATGACGAAGCAGTCTTTTAGTGACACTGCTTTTCTTTAGTCCTTTTGTCATCCATTTAATTTTATTTGATGTGCGAGTTTTTATCTTGATTTTGGGGAAGCATAATCTATATAAAAGTACTATTAATTCATGGAATTCATTAAAGGCGATATTTAAATCATTTTGTTTATATATTCCCGAAAATGTGAGACACTTAAGGTAGTTTTTAAATTTAACTATATTTTCCTGTGAATAACATCTCCTATACATAAAAACAGAGGTTGGGTTTACTTTTTTATGCAAAGTATTAAATTTTAATACCTGTGCAGTGTTATGATCAGAAAGCCACAGAGGTAAGGTGTATCCGATTGCATTTTTTACATTGCTAACAATCAAATCTAAGCATGCTGTTCCCCTTGTGGGTTCATTTATATGGGAGTTCATATTATATTTTTTTAAAATATCCCTTAACCTTGTAGCGCTTTGCTTATTTTCTAATAAGTTTATATTGAAGTCCCCACTTATTATGACATATTTTTTGGAAAATTTTTTCAAACATTTATGTAACAGCATGTCAATTTTATTAATAAAATAATCAAAATGTCTATTTAATGAGGACGGAACACGATATATACAAATTACTATGATATTATTATTTGTCAAGTTGATTGCACAACATTCAAAATGATGATCCATAGAAAGGTCATCAAATAAGGTAATTTTCTTAAATTCCAAACCTCTCTTTACTAAAATACAAGAACCTCCACGTTTCTTACTCCTTGAGTAATTTGTTGCCAGCATATAGTTCTGTATATTGACATTTTTTTCATCACCTTGTTTAATAAATGTTTCTGTAAGACATATTACATCAGGGTTTGTTTTGTTTTTAATATGAGAAAGAGTTATCTCAAAGTTTTCTTTTTTTGAGAGCAGTCCCTGTATGTTTTGGTGAAAAATCACAAATTCATTTTTTGGACAGAGATCGAAAAAAAATATCCTTGGGATCAATATCAGAAGAAGAATTTTCCGAATGCTTACACTGTAATATCTTAAAGTAATATGGTATTGTGCCTTTTTTAGGGTTTGAATGCGTTTTATTTTCCAATAATAAGGTTGAGTTTCTTATGAGATTTTTAATGTTTTTATAACACAAGTACTTCTCTTTATATTCAAAGTAATCGATGCAAAAATTTATCCTATCAACTAAATATTTCTTATATGTAAAACTATTATAATAACAGAGATTCGTGTCAATATGTGAGCAATTTCTAAAATGTTTCGTCCATAATTTAATATTATAATTTAATGTGTTCTCATTAATATGTTTATTTAAATAAATAGGTAAAAAAATTGTTGTAGCCTTGTCCAATATACTCAGTGATACACATATATTAGAATGTAATCTATGTATATCTGTGTCATAACTTCCAAATCCTAATATGACTATATCATTTTCGGAAAAAATATTTTGCATACAATGGTTTAAAAATTCAGTACTCGTGGCTTTAGGTATTATATGAGCAAACACTTCATAATTACAATTTCGTTTCTTTAATGACTTTATAAGATTAACGAATACTTCGGATACAAATCTTTTCAGATATATTGCCTCCTTGACGGCATCTGTTAAGGCCATATATTCAGCTTCGGCAGAAGAAAGGGCCACTGTCGGTTGCTTCCTAGCCGCCCACGACACTGGACCTCCTGCCAATTTGAAGCAATAGCCTGTATAAGATCGCCGATCAATTTTGCAATTCGCCCAATCAGCGTCAGCACACCCTTTTAAGACGGCACCAGTACGCGAATATTTGATGGCAAGATCCAAAGTGCCCTTTAAATATTGTAAAACACGCTTCGCAGCTAACCAATGCGTTTTATCGTGACATGTATTAAATTGACTCAGGTAGCTGACTGTAAATGCTATATCAGGGCGTGTATTTACGGCAAGGAACATTAAGCTACCGATTAACTGTTGGTAGGGATAAGACTGGTCACCTAAAACTTAACTCACCTCTAACTTCGTATTTGATAATGGTGTGTAACAAGTCTTACAATTATCCATGCCGAATTTCTTTAATAAATTTTCAATATACGGTTTTTGATCACATATAACATCATTGTTACTATTTCTCTTTATATTCAATCCTAGATAACATTTCAATTCACCCAAATCTTTTAGTGAGAAATGTTTTTGTAAGTTTGACATGACACTGTCAAAAGCTTTGTCATTTTTATAAAATAATATCAAATCATCGACAAAAAACTGCCAAGATAATTAACTCATTTTCAAAAAGTTTAGTATATACACAAGGCTCGGAAGGAGTTTGTTTGAAACCAATTTTATTTAAAGTATCATTTAACTTTATATTCCAGGCCCTAGGAGCTTGCTTTAAACCATACAGGGATTTTTGTAGCAGGCAGACCTTCTGTGCATTTTCTTTTTGAACAAATCCAAGAGGTTGCTCCATGAATACCTCTTCTTCGAGTTCTCCATTCAGGAATGCAGTGTCGACGTCCATATGTCTCATTTTACCACGTTTTTCTTATCTCACTTTTCTTATTTGTTTGTTTGTCTGTCCGGGCAAAATCTTGCAACTTAAATTTGAGGCACTTTCCGATAAGCTAGAAAGCTGAAACTTTCAGGATAGTTCAGAACCCGATGACAATGCACTCTAAAGCAACTTTCAACTTTCCAGATGCACTTTCAGGTCCACTTTCGGCAACTTTCACTTTTGTATGGGGCTTATCCGATTGTTGCGTAACACATGGTTACTTCGTTGAGTTAATAATTAAAAAGAATAAAATAATTATACTAGATTTAAAAAATCTAAAAATCCCACGTTTTTCAATGTCCTAAAAAGAATAAAATAACCCTGCGGGGCAAAGCGAGGGGCCACTCAAAACGTGGGGGCGCATCTTTACAATAATCGGCATCAATGCATGTCATTCATCTCTTTAAAATCTCCTCTTAGTAATATGCGCCCCCACGTTTTGAGTGGCCCCTCGCTTTGCCCCGCAGGGTTATTTTATTCTTTTTAGGACATTGAAAAACGTGGGATTTTTAGATTTTTTAAATCTAGTATAATTATTAAGACCCAATTCAGCAGCCAAAGCAAATAACACTCGCAATGAAGAATGTCGCACTACTGGGGCAAATGTCTCGTCATAATCGACGCCTAGAATTTGACTAAACCCTTTAGCCACTAGCCTTGCTTTGTATTTAATAATATTGCCCTTGGAGTCTCTTTTCACCTTGCTTCCTATTTCTCTGAGGATAGCGACGTTCAGGATTTGAAGAACCTGACGTTTGTTCCTCCACAGTTTCTTCAGCTGTCTCCGAGTTCTCAATTTCAGGCCGAGATTCAACATTGATGGTCGCTACAGTACCATCAGCAACATCAGCATTTGCCTCGTTCAGTCCAGGATCAACAATAATACTAGTACTAGGTAAAGAGTCATTAGAAAAAGATAAGACCGGAGCAAAAGGAGAAAAAAGATCAGTCAATACATTTTCTGAACAATTCTTTAAAGGTTTAAAAGTACTCTCAAAAAATGTACATCCCTAGACCTTTTTAGTTTTCGAGGACAAGTAGGATCCCTAATGTAATAACTATTTGGATCATCACTATATCCAACAAATATTACTTCCTCTGCTTTATCATCCAGCTTTTTCCTTTGACAACCCGGAATCTGTATGAGAGCCCTACAACCGAATACCCTAATATTACATAGATCAGGTTTTGTGCCGTACCATCTCTCAAAAGGTGTAGTATTCCTACCTAAAGCACGATGAGGTGACCTATTTTTAAGGTAAGTCGCAGTTTGCACTGCATCCTCCCAATATGACTTAGGGTGGTTACCATCGGCCATCATCGATCTGGCTTTCTCAATGAGAGAACGATTAGTCCGTTCCGCAACTCCATTTTGTTGAGGACTATACGGCGTCGTCGTCTGATGTTCGATACCCAAAGAAGTCAAATAATCTGACAAATCTTTATTTACAAATTCAGTACCATTATCAGTTCTGAACTTTTTAATAACTAAACCAGTTTGTCTTTCAACATACTTTTGGAAAGAACAAAACTTACTTTTAACTTCTGACTTAGAAGAAATAAAATAAATAAAAATCATTCTAGAAAAATCATCTATAAATAATAACATATATCTATTGCCATTAAATGACTCATTAGTAAATGGTCCACAGAGATCCGAATGGATTAACTCCAATTTACTAGTTGCTCTGGCAAAAGCAATAGTTTTAAAACTTTTACGTGACTGTTTCCCTTTTATACATGAAACACAAGGTTTTCTATCTACGTCCTTAAAATCTATACCTATACTAAAATTCTTAAGACTACTCATACCTATACGACACAGATGTCCTAACCTCTTATGCCATAACTCGTACCTACTAATTGAGTCAGAGTGCACATCATAAGCCGCAATTTGAGGTAATTTAGCAGAACAGTCCAAAGAGTAAAGTCCATCACAGAGCGAACCATGTAAGACAGAATCACCTGTAAAAGGAAAAGTGTTAGCATTGTAAATATTACAACCACTTTTATTAAAAAGGACACAAAACCCTTTCCTTATAAGCTCCTTTACAGAAACTAGGTTAGATTGTAGACCAGGAACATAGAAAACATCTTGTAAAGTATTTACAGAATTACAACTACTATTTACAGAATTGGTATATAAATTAATGTCACCAATACCATTAATACAAAGTTCAGTGCCATTTGCAACTGTGACCTTACAAGGGAAAGACATAGGTTTCATATTTGTAAACAAGTCTCTACGTGATGTCATATGTCGCGTAGCACCAGAGTCAACATACCATTTGTCTGCGTCTTCTTGAACTATAGTTCCAAAGGCTTTCAAAGAAGAAGATGGCTCCTCATTCTTTGTTGACTTCCTTGTTTTCTTTTTACGTAAAGGACAGTCTGGACGCTTATGACCAGGAACACTACAGTCGTAGCATATTATAGGTTTACTGGACTTACGAACGGGAATATCATTTTTAGCTTGGGCAATAATAGCAGTCTTCGCTTCTATTTTCTCCTTATTCATTTCATTAAGAAGTTTTGCTTTGACTAATTTAGTGGTTACTTCAACATTTGAATTTTCTAATGCCATGATCAAGGGCTCAAATTTTGAAGAAAGTCCACCAAGCATTATAGCTGCCACAGATGTATCCTCTATAGTTTTCCCGATGTCAGCCAACTGCTGTACAGTACTAAGTATAGCATTTATATATGCCTCTATGCTAGGGAAATCAAGAAGATTAAGTCTATATATCCTTCTCTCTAAACTTAACCTGCGCCCCATACCTTTATCTTCAAAGGTTTCCTGCAGTAACTGCCAGGCTTCAGCTGCAGTCTTTGCATTTCTGGCATGTATGATAGCTGAACTACCAAGAGTTAAGCATATTTTAGCAAGAGCTTTCCTGTCACACCTCGAACGAATATGTATAGGAGTAGTATCCCCGTCTGGGTATCCTTCTATTGTTTCCCATATATCTACGTCAATGAGGTAACTTCTCATTTTAAATTTCCATAAAGGATAACTTTCCCGAACTTGAAGAAAGAATGACGGAATAGAGGATGAGTTTGATCTTGAATGTAAATTCTCAGTAATACCCATGTTTATAGTTTCTCCCATGTTTATAGTTTCTCCATCCATTTTGCTGACTTCACTACACTATTTTTATTGACTATGCGTATTTAAGTTCGTGCTGATAACGAATGTTGGATATTATTGGCGAGTAAGAGCAAAACACATGTAGTTCAGTGTAGATTTTATATTGAAGTAAGGAAGTGACGGGTAAACATGTCAAAAATATAAAATTAAATTTGATTACACAGTTATTTATAAAAAGAACCTTATTGGTGGCTAGTATTATTTCAACAGTTTTACATCATGTCAAAAAAATTACAGGATCAGTACATTATATTATGACAATACTTTGTGTGTGGTGTGTGTTTGTTACTATGTATGTATGTATGTTACCATAAGCCTAAGAATAACAATTTTATAATCAATTAACGTTACCATAGCAACGCGTGGCCGGGTCAGCTAGTATAAAATAAAAGAAAAAATTAACAAGTGACATTAATTATTGAGTCCTTAATTAAACAGTGCTTGTACTATGGGTACTAAATAACGTATAGAGTACATAAATAAGTATATGTCAACAGCCATGACTCGGGAACAAATACTTATGTCCATCACACAAACTACAGGGATTCGAACCCAGGACTTTTGGCGCAGAAGGTAGGATTACTTAATAGTCATTATTATCTTTACAAAAATTTCTAAAATGTAATGAGTGAAAGTCATAATTTCCTTTTTGCGTTTCAAGCTCATAAATAAGAAAAGCTCTTAATAAAGCAATATTTTAAATAAATACCAAAATTTTACTTAGACAATAAGAATGCGTACAATTTGCAGACATGCAAGCATGCATGCAAGTATCAAAAAGTTGTATGTTAAAAAATAATCAAAAATTTAAAAAAATATATCATATACAATGTATACGCAATAATAATTATTATCATCATACACTGCTAGAGTATAGGCCATCCCAACGGTTGATAACATTGTATGAAGAATGAGCCATAAGCTCCCGCGTGGGCCTAGCGCGAATTAAAGTTACAATATTGACAATCTCCAATAACTAGTTTTTACAATTTATGACTTGAATTTTAATGTCTTTAGATTTTCTATTTCAGTAAAAATACTTTAAAACAATAATAAGGAAAAAGAATGCTAAAGAACAAAGATTACTTTCTTGAAAATATGGCTCTTAATTCAACCATTGGCTTTTAATGGGGGTCTTATTTTGCTTGGAAAGTTAATTATTCCGGACCATATGTCAAAGTACCGCTGTCGCTAATTACACGCTGCACTTATTTTTGAGCCCTCTGAATTTCGTTTCTGTTAATAACCTCATTTTTCTTCAACGAGGGTTTTTACAGCTTAAAATTAGGTGAATTAGGAGGTGAGCAATCTTTCACTATGGATTCATAAATTTGAAACAAAATTAACAAGTGGCCTTTATAAAATTTTATTTCACATTCTATTTGTAAGTTCTTTCGTGAAATAAATAAATAAATTGCCTTCTGAATTACAAAAAATGTATAAACATAATGTTAAAATGTACAAAATCGAGCTAAAATAGTATCATATACCAACTTAGAATTTAATGTATAAATAGCCACTCGCCGTCACCCACATAAACCCTGTGAGGTTTTCGTGGTGCAGTTTAAAATTACTTACTACTAAATGTCTTGTTATATCTATTGAATAAATGAATAAATAAAATACGGAATGCAACTGCGCCGAAATATCAGAGCCTCAAGAATAAAACAACGCGGTTAAATGATAATTTTACTTTACGCTATTAGTAGTAATATTAGTGTTAGGTAAGAAAAAAAACCCCAGCAGTGGGAACATAAGTTGGCTGAAGATGACGTTATTGGTAGGAATTTAAATCGATAAACAATCGTATACAATGACATACTTTTTGATAATGTAACCAGTCTGGCCATAAATACTGTTACATAAAACCATTTCATTTTTCATCTTTTTAATTATTTTGAATTTACAACACGTTTATTATTTTAAAAATTTCTTTCGACTTCACACCGTTTCACATATTTTTTCGTGTTCATTATCAAATTACAATATGGAATGGGGTGTTAAAGAAAATAGGATTGCAGTAATTGTCTTGCACAAAGTGAGTATGGAGCTGTCGATCATATTCCAGACAATTCAATAGCTTAGTATCAACCGTATGTTCGTATATCGTACTATCAACAGATACAACAACACTTCCTCTGTCGAAGACCATAAAAGATCGGAACGGCCGCGTGCTGTTAAAACTACGAAGACTGTTAATGCTCTTAAAGCCAGAATTTTTCAAAACCCCATTACAAAGCAAAAAATCTTATCGCGAGAAATGAAGATTCCCGCTAGGACTCTGTCGCGTATTATAAAACAAGACTTGAAACTCGGTGCTTATCATCTATATACAAGACATGCCCTAAATCAATCTTTTTACAATTACAACAATTAAAGAGAGTGAATCGATCAAAATGCCTTCTGTCACGATACGCACAGAAAGGCACAGAAACACCCTTTTCACCTATGAAAACATTTTCACGATTGAAGAGCACTACAATCAGCAAAATGATAAATGTACACTCACACTTCTAAAGAAGCTGCTCAAGTGGTCGGAAAGGTACGACGTGATCATCATCTTGCGTCAGTGATGGTTTGATGGAGCGTGTCTTGTCAAGGCGTCACAAAGCTACGTTTTTGTAAAAAAGGAGTGAAAACTTCAGCCACAGTGTATCAAAAGACAGTCTTGGATCGCGTTGGCAACCTCTCAGCAATACGCTTTTTAAAAATGTACCGTGACTTTCCAGCAGGTTTCTGCACCTGGTCGCAAGGCACGAACTACCCAAACCTGGCTTGAAACCAACGTTACGGACTTTATTTAGACTACAAATTGAATGAGATGCAACACCTATTCCTTTAAAAAATCTCTGGAGCAAGCATTTCCGAAATTTCCCATGGAAACAGTGCGTAAATCCATTATCACAAAGAATTTTGCCCACCCGTGCGAAGACGGGACGGGCCGCTATACTTTATCCAATGTAGCATGTTAATTTTGACAGGTGTCACTTCCTTATTGCTACGTACTAAGGTTGCGTTTGTTTTCTTATGTTTGGCTTGACAATGCAATAGCAACTTTATACCCTCTATATAGGTGTCAACTGTCAAAAGTATCATCCTACATTGGACAAAGTATAGTCTATATAAATAAAAAAGCCCTGTCACAGTGTTTGACCGCGGTGAACTATGAAACTACCCATTTTGGTGTCTTTTTTTCATTTCTTTGGATTTGTTTTGACTTAGGATATAGGATAGGCTTCGTTTTAATTTGTATCACAGCAACGCGTAGCCGGGCCAGCTAGTGAAACTATATAAAAATAGCAATGTGCAATGACAGTTATTAATTGGTAAAATAAGGGTTTAAAAAAATTGGAATATCGATCTTGTAAATATTAAAAAAAAAAAAAAAATAAATCTTGAAATAGCACCGGACAATTATTTTTACTATCTTATAAGTGACACGTTTTATATATCATACTAGCTAACCCGGCCAGGCGTTTCTGTAATAATTGAAACCTATCTTATGTCCTAAGTTGGAACAAATCCAGCAAATGAAACAAAAAAATGACGAAATCGGTTGAGTGGTTTTTGAGTTCATCGCGATCAAACACTGTGACAGGGAGTTTTTATATTTAAAGATACGTGCTTACCAGTGGCGTGGGGTGAAAAAAAAGGAAGGTAAAGCCGGACCAAAAAACGGCTAATGCGTAATTAAACAAAATATCATATTATAAAAAAATATGCAATAAATTACATACCTGACCTGAGTGTGTTCATGTGTTGTGTTAGTTTACCTTTTCCATAACTACGACGAAATGTTAGGTTTGGTGATTTGCTTGCGTTGCGTGCGTTGTATGCAATTTATCAGTTGTTAGTGTTCACCACCTTCACCATACATGACATCACTGGTATTATATGAACAGTGCATGTCGAGTATGATAAAAGTGGCTTTGAAAAAAGCCGTTTTAAGCACACGTCACTCGCACAGGGGTTATAATATATAGAAAAACAAGAACCAAAAATAAGTGAAACTTCACTTGCTGAACATATTCTACTAACTATATTATTACAAATGGTGAATGTTTTTACTTAATTACGCGAAAATGGCTTAACGAATTTGGATGAAATTTGGCATGCATGTAGCCTTGGACACGGAATAGAACAATCAACATGGCCTGAATTCCACACATACGAAATCGCAGGCATAAGCTAGCAAATAAATATCAGTAGAAATATTGGATGTTTTTATTTTGTTACTTGTCGTTTGTCGTCTGTCTTCGCCATATATATATTCTATAACCCGATAAATTTACGTAACATTTTTTTTGATAAATTATTTATTTATACATGATTTTAAATTATAAATTATTTTATTTGTATTCTAACATAATTCTACGGTTTTTCTTTACGAAATGAGCCAGAATCCTTTCATAAAAGTCGCTTTTTTGTTGCAATTTTAACAATAGATGTTTTTCAATTGATATTACTCCGAGATTTGATAATCTTGCCTCACTTTGGCTGTTTCGTGTATAAGTATGAATCCGCTTCAATGCCGAAAACGACCTTTCCGCGGAAGCCACCGATACGGGAAGAGTCAAAATAATTTGACATAAAATTAAAAGCTGAGGAAAAGCTTCATTCAACGTGGATTTAAAAAGATATAAATAAAGTTCGTAAACATCTAAATTACTAATTGATGAAGTACTGTATAAAACTTTTAATTCGTTTTTTAAGGCGTGAAAATCAAATATATTTGGAAATTCGGATATTAATTTAGACACGCTTTCCTCAGGAAAACTACTACGGTAACTCGCGTATTTCGATTTGTTGACTAAATCAAGAAAAGTTAAGTTCTGAAAAGATGAATAACGGGAGTTTATTTGGCTTTTGATGTTATCTATTATTTCAACGAATAAACGCTTGTATTGTGTTTTTAAGTCAATTTCTGTATCCAGCCGCCGGCGTCGTCGTGGTGGTTCACAATATTCCTGAATACTACTGAAAATAAAATCAAATTGCTTTAAAAACTCTTCTGACATCCAAGATTGAAATGCATTTATTTCTCTAACTGAGGTTTCGATGTCGACTTGTTTGGTTTGAAGCAAAGCAAATAAAATGTCAGTTCTGGCAAAAATCTCCGAAAAAACATGTAAAAGGAAACAAAATTGCATATCTTCTAATTTACTTACAAACGACTTCGACATGGATACAGAATCAACATCCCACGATTGGGGATCATCTAATATATGATTAAACGTTTCAATCATATCTAACCTGCAATTAAATATAACATTAATAATGCGTTAATGATAATGCCATCGCGTTTCAGCTACTCCAGGCATACGACGGTCGGAAAACTGTTTTAAAAGATTTGACCGCTTCGACTATTTTAATTCCGAAATATTTTCCAAGGATTTGCTTAAAACCAAATTAAGTATATGAGCATAACACGGTACGAAACGTGCGAGAGGGCATTGACCCCGTGCTAAAGACTGAACGCCTCCGCGTTCACCTGACATAACGGCCGCACCGTCGTATGTCTGACCGATCAATTTGTCTTTGCATCGATATTGTTCAAGAATATTAAGCAACTGAGTCGCTAATACAGCCGCTGTCCGGCTTTCACTAACGTCGTAAAAACCTACAAATCTTTCCTCCAGACCGTTTTCGGTTAAATAACGAAATATGACTGATAATTGTTCCCTATGACTAACATCTGGGGTTTCGTCTATCATGACTGAAATGAATTTAACTTGGCTAATCTCAGACCTAATCTCGTCTAAAATTACCGCCGCGATGCATTGTATAAGATCATTTTGAATGTCTCCCGAGAGACCGGTAAACACGGAGTGTGAATTAGATGAACATTGATCAAGATGAGAGTCTATAACGCTGTCGTACTTACTCAAATAAAACAATGTTTCTACATAATTGCCACGATTGTCTGAATTTAAGTTTTCACTATGGCCGCGGAAAGATAACTCCTGTTTTCCAAGAAGAACAACAGTGTCAATTAAACGTTTCATTAAGTTTCGATTACGCTCCACTTTTCGATTATGGGCTTCATAACTATTACCGAAAAATGTTTCTATTCTATTATTTACAAAATCGTGTAATAATAAACAACTGCGTAAATGTTTTTCAGTTTGAGTATGTTTCCTAGCCGAATTTGTCAAATTATTAATGTCTGAAAAACCCGTTTTATTCCAAGCACTGTTTGTATCGGAAAACAACAAACATGGAAAACAAAATAATTTATTTAATTTGCAACTGCCCGTTAACCAATTGTATTTATCATACATAGAACTGTGAAAATGTTTGAAAAATCCGTCTTTACGCCTATAATCAATTTTTATATCGGGACAAGCCCGTCCATTTTTTATGATATATTTTTTATTTTCGAAAGATTGATTGGAGAACGAAGTTAAGTCATTTAATAAGTTATCTGTAAGACAACAGTCAATTTGTATCAATGCCGCCATTTCTCGTCTAACCGCGTCACGACAAATAACAAAGTTAAATAAACTATAAATACAAACCTTTACGAGGAAACGAAACAAACTATTTATTACAGACTAACACAACACTCGGCAAGTAAAATTTCACTTATTTTTCACATCTATTCATTCACATAAACAATAATTGACATAAATGCTAATTTAAAGCATAAATTACCCGTGCTGACCGTGACCGCGTAATGAGTGATCTGTGATCAATCAAGCGAGTGTCAGCCTCAAGGTCGAGGTCGCGCGAAACTAGACGCTCAAGCGAAACGAAACCTTAACGTGAGACAAATAAAGATTGGTAGGCTATCCGAGATCGAGTTATCTATAAACAATTATTACGAGGCTTTTGCATGTATTTGTTTATGTATGTGTGAGTGATTTGCATACATTTGGCATTTGTAAATTCCCAATATTTTGATCGGGTTGCCGGAGCGGAGGAGCGCGTCGCACTTGTCGCGTCATATGATTGTAAACTGTGTTTGTGTGCGTTTGCTATTTCAAATACATTGCGTATCTTGTATACGGGATATAGAAGAATATTTTTACAAAGCGCGCAATGTAATTATGGCGTTTGCAATCCGAAAGCCGTTGAACTTCGGCTTACATTACAAAGCGGGGTAAGCTATTATTGAAAATAATAAAAAAATTATTAGTGATCGCCAAGGCAACCCGATGGGAATCGTGTTATATGCACGCGTCGCCACTGGTGCTTACATTGTATGTTCAATCCATTAACGTTAAAAACCAAAAGTGAATGTAATATATGATTGCTTAAGAGCTTTCTTATCTGAAAACATTTTAATATCTTTAAACGTGAGGGATCATGAGTCTTTACAACAACGTATGGTGATATGGCACTGCTTTTAGCGGTTAGTCACTTTAATAACGGTAATTACTGCTTTATGAGTTCTATGAATAGGTAAGCCTAGTTTTTGAGATGCGTATTAAGAATAATATGTGTTAGTTTTACATAAATAATCTATGTTTTTTCTACCCTACGATATATCATAATAAATGTACTTTTATAAAATGCCTGACCGCGTTCGAATACTTTTATACTACAAGCTTACACAATTTTAGGTGATAAGCAAACTAGTAGCCACATGTCACTTAATGTAAATTATAGTGGTGAATAGCTGGTGTTAAATGTTTATTGTCATATCGAAGGTTGAGTGACTAAAGAGCTTGAACATCTGTTATTTAATTTCGGACTTCATACAAAGCTACAATGGCCTAAAAGCACACAATTCTAAATTTACACTGCTAAATAAAAGTTATCCAAAAGAATGTTCTGTTACACATACATTCACGTAAATAGATAACTATTAACGACTAGTAATAATAATCTAGAGCAAAAGGGATGTACTTTACGAGCACAAGTGCGCAATAATACGTTAAATTCATTACCTGTCGCATCCGGGACGCATATAACCCGGGTCCCAGCGACCGGTAGGTACCCGGGTATGGGAAACTTCCGTGTGACCCGTCCGCAATGTTTAGGTATTACTGAAGTTATAACCTCAGGAAGCGACTTCCCAAGATAATAAATTGGATATATGATAATGTTTCTTGAAATAGAAAGCTCTATTATTTCTCTGTATTATATTTGGTTTACAATAATTTTGTTGCTGATTTGAAAGTGAAAGGAAACGTGCTTTTGTTTTTTATTTCACGTTTATTTTAACATTTTGGAAAGACAAATTTTCCTGAATTCCCTTACTTATGATAAATTAGTCTTGATTGTTGGTTATTTGTGATTGATCTTTAAAAACCAATTACGAACAATTATCTTTCATTTCAATCAATAGAAAACATTCGGAAATGTCGTTTTCATTTTAGTTGAGAGACGAAGTTCACGCTTAAATTGTTTTTGCACAAATGTTGATTCTGTTTCGATATTGCTAAGAGGCTGAATATTGATTTGTTTATTTGTGGATTGCTGCATTCTGGCTGCATCGTCTGCTTCCGATGCAGTATTTAGAACAGTTGTCTGCTTTATTTTTACTTTAACTGTGCCACTACCGCTATTTTAATTTTAAAATCATGTTGTGTCAATCGGAACGATTAATATTTTATTATCTTGAATTGAAATGAGTTTAATTAACCTTATTTTGTGTTAGAATACTATTAGAAAAGTTATATATTTTATTTAGGACAGGAAGAGGCAAAACATGCTTAAGATGGTAATGCAGCTGAAAGTAGTGAAACTCCAAAACTCAAGTCCTTTTGAGTTTTGGAGTTTGGATTTTGTAGACTCGACTATGCAATATTTCTGAAAAATTTCTATATAGAGATGCTTGAAGCGCATAGATCCTAGAAATAAGTTGTTTTGAAATAAGATCTAGTAATATATTTCTGCTCACGACATATAGGACTCACCAGTCCTTTAACTTAAAAAAATATTAAAGTTGTTATTTCATAGTCGGAAGAACGAGTCAGTCTTTAATTTTTGGAGGGTTTGGTGTCGGAGACCGAGTTTTGTAATATGACATAGGAGCTCATATAAAAGGACTCGAAAAGATTCTGGTTTTTTACAGCAGTATAAAGTAAAACATAAGAAAAACCCTTAGGGAAATATTAAACATCCCCAAAAAACCAAAAGGCAATAAAGTTATAGAAACAGCGAAGGTATCGATAAATGCTCGCTCTCACGGAGCTGGCGTTCAATTAATTGGGATAATACGGTGAGCCAACCTAATTTACTTAGGAGCGATGATCCGCACATTCACGCGAGACCACGAATCATTCTGTGTAATAACACCTTCGCCGGTGTTAAGATTTACGATTTTATTCAATCCAACGTCCCTGTAAATTACAGGGAGCCGAGATCCATTAAGTGCTTAAGTGCCTCACGAGCACAAAATTGGGGATGATAATGGAAACGGGCTCCTTACTATGTTAATATGGAACTTTAAACCGAGAGGGCGATTCACGCGTTGTTTTAAGCAATATGCAGGGCAAGACTGTCTGTAATTCAAATAGGACCTTTGTAATTACGGTCTCGTTACTAAATAGTGGTATGGAAAACGTGCTCTATATTAGAACCTGAGTAGTTAGTTGTTAATTTCAATTGTGTTTGTAAAGTACAATTATATGTAATTAAATATGGATTTCTTTGTAGGATCATTGTTATTTATATATTGATAGCAAGTTTAAAAACCGTGGTAGGAAAATTCACCTTAGGAGAGCGGATTTCGATTCTATTCGAAACAGTAACAGTAGAGATTTAAGAAAAGAAATTAACAAGGCATTAAAAAAGATTTGTAAGAAAATGAGAACAATAATTCATGTTTAAAAAGTTTCTCAAAGGGAAGGCATAAAATAACAGCTTAAGCAAGAGTTCAGTAGAGTACGTCTTGAACGTTGAACGATTGTGGTTAAATTCATCACCGAGTTTGGTAACAATTCGTATATGGCATTGTAGTGTCACTATAGTTACGATAAGTTATAGGTTTCAGGCCGAGAAACTCGATAGAAATGGAAATAGCTGTTCTCGTTCGCAACTTTGGCACAATAAAGAAGTTCCAATTCCTTCACACTGGGGGTACAAATGGGATAAGTTTAAGAAAGCAATCGGCCTTATATGGTCGTTATGGACCACTACGTAGTGGCGGGCGTGAAAACGTTCGAAACTTTCCTTTATTGGTTCATTTGATATAATTCTTAGTTATTGCCGTTTGGAAAATAGGTCGGTGATGTCCGTGTGATGTTTTCAGCTTGTACAAATATTGAAAATGAACGGAGGGCAACAGTGTAAAGTCAAACCGCGGCAAGGGGTATAGAGTCGCTGGGAACAAAATTAATTACGAAATAGTCAAGGAAAGTTTTGGGTCGTGTCGCGTCGACGTTGCAGTAATTGTGGCTAATTGAGTTCTATACCTGGTAGGGGGAGATGAATTGTTGGGTGTCGTGAAATTATCTTCGAAGGTGTCAAAAAAGGGGCACCCTTTGTAGGTTGAGCAGTAATTTTTTGGTATTCAAAAGGTGACGGTTTTATAATATTCGGTGTTAACAAGGAAGAATTTTCATTAATTTTATTCTCTTATTAAAAAAGAATGTTCACAATGGATCGTATTATAGTTTTATGCGTATTATGATTGAAAAATAAGTAAATTATTATATTTTTAAATGATAATATAAACATCTGAAGGCCCGTTTCGTATACCTATTGAGTCACGGTTATAGTGCTTTTCCATTTAAGAGACATCATTTTGATACGCCAATAAAACCCTTAATTTGAGTTAAAGTTTATAATATTTAGTTAGGAATTTTAGAATTTTACTTGGATACTTTTTAATCAACTATATTAGAAGAAGAATGTACAAAGAAAAAGAAATCGTACAAGGAAAATTATCACAGCTAGGTATACTTTACAGGTTGAAGATTAATAGTAGCCAACTTCGAAGAGTAATTTTTAAGAACAACTACGAACTTTGTAAACCATCTGAAGCAGATAGTAATTAGTAGCATATAAAAGGCATAAAATTGTTTTCTAAGTACGGTTCACAGCATATCAAGTTCACTTTAAAAAGGAAAGTCCAAATAGCATAAGTTGGGTCAAAACGTCAGTGTGTCGACTAAATGAATTGAGCTGTAGGTCATATCATAAGTTATTTGTAAAAAAGATTAAAAAACAAATAAATTAATTATTACGGCTACAATTTCTTAAGAATTTCAATTCAAAACACAGTCATATATCTATAGTAATAATAGCGAATTTTTTATGCTAAATAGGCAGGTGCTTAGCATTATCTCGCCTGATGGTAAGCGATGATACGATACAGGATTTGATTTGCTTTACAACAAGCTTCAAAGGTTGTAAAATGTTATTTGGATTGAAAATGCACTAGTGTGGTTCCTGGCAGATTAAGGCCTTTTGTAATCTCTCTGAGTGGGACTTGGCCTTCAGCCACTGCTAAGATGGAATTAATACAAGTCAGTCTTCAATCTTTTGACATACTTACGTTATCATTAGGGTTTCTATGTTTCGAAAATGTTGTAATATCTATTGTAATCATAGTTTTGGAAATACATTTGATTTCTCAAACCATGGCATGATTTTGAAGATTTTATACTGGATCGTTGAAGTAAATGGCGGCCAAATAACTAACAAATAAATAATTTTAGTCAAGCTGCTCACTGAATCAGTATGGTTTTAATAATAAAGTGAGAAAACTTCTTGACCAAAATATAATGTTATTTAAAAAAAAAACAAGATTATTCATTTACACTTTTAAATTTTCGCGAACAAAATATACGAAAGCTGAATATTTCATAAAAGAATTCGTATAAAGATTAATTCTTATTTTAATGCCAAACAAGTAAAGAATTAAAAGCAATAAAAAACTGAGTGGGTAAGTACTTAGGTTGTTTACATTGTACCAAAAAAGACAAATCGTGATTTCGTTTATCGCCGACGTTTTCCTCAATTATTCTCCTAATTTGACCTTTTTCGCAACGAATCAGTCAATGAAATTAATAATTTTATTTATCCGAAAAGATAGTACCGTCGAAATAACAAGTCTTAACTTCGGAATAAATTTAGCCGTGCTTTATAATTTATTTAGCTGGATATTATATTATGCATAAGGGCGAGAGCGGGCACGCCGGTATCTAATTAACATGGCTAATGAATATGTAATACGTGCCATATAATTAAATTACCTTGAAAGTAATAATTGAATGCAGCTTGAGGGTTCACAGTGTTATCAGCGTCAGGTGATAGAGTATAAAGCTCTTTCTGGTGTAGAATATAGCTTTTTGTGAAAAATAGAATGAGGAAATTTGGATTCTTTTCCTTTTCTGGGAAAATTCTTCTGTTTGAGATCGTGAAAACTGATTAAGTGAGTATTTGAATGGTTTGATTTTTTCCACCTTTGCCTCTTTATTTGAACTGTAGTAAATTAATGTACAATAACCTTCTTAATTTTAATAATTTATTCGCTCTAATTAAACTTAGTTGTCTAAATTAAACCAACTTTCAGACCGTTTTTAGGGGTCACTAGGATGGCACTTTGGCATGGAGATACATTTTCATTGAGATCATGCCGACAAAAAGGTAGACTACTTTCTATGTTGAAAAAAATATTTTTTTTAGGATACCTCTCCTACACGGTAAAGATCAAAATGTTTTTTCTATCTCACTCGTTGGATAGATCGTTAAAAATATTGTCCACTTGTAAAGACTATTTTTTACAATTAAAAATCCTTTTTTGAGATATCAAGTTGGAAAGCGTTAATTTTTGTTACTGTGAAGTGTCTTTCATTTCAGTTGAAAAAATCATAGCAGTAGTTTATACAACGAATTTAAAAGGAAAATTATCACAGCTCACAACGAGTAACAATCGACCGAATTTGAAGAGTAATTAGTAAAAGACAATTAAGAAACTATGTAATTATGCAGAGCTGGTAGTAATTTGAAGTATATAAACGGCATTTCGGAACCCTACATCATAAAAATGCGCTACCAAAATAGTTGCCTGCGTAGAATTTACAATTTCTATCTTCATGATAAAATTCATGGAAAACAAAGGTATAGGATTAAGTGGCAAATATTATGCACTTGTTGTTTGATCATTTAAATCTCCAACTTTAAAGGTTAACTTATTTAACCTAAATTATCCCTGTTCCTTTCATAGCTCAATATAAACTGCATAAAGAGAATAATACTTTGTTAAAGCGCAACTCTGAAACTTGGAAAGCAATTGGCATAATGGTAATTGGAGCGTCCGCCTTAAAAATCTGAATACTCAGAAAACGTAATATTTTCTATTTATTTGTATGTGAATATTGTTTTAAGATATGCTAATATAACCAACACTGGTTTTGCGATATCAATATCGGTAATTGTAAAATTAACTATAACATATAGAAAACGGAATAAATAAAGAAGCCAAATCAATGTCAAATGACATTTCAAAGTTCTTTATAAAAAAACTAAGCAAATACATAAAATAATTGTTATTCTTTGAAAACATAGTTTTGCGTAATATTTATATGTATATTTTTTTCAATACATAATTATTTTTAATATAATTATGTTTAATTAATGCTTTATAAATAGATAACCATACGTTTTAATGGTAATAATCAATCGCAAACTTAAACACTTCACATCTGAGTTAGTTGTCAATTCTAGTCGTGCATGGCTAGATCCTTGTTTACTTACAAATTGTTTACAAATAAGTTTTATTTCTGTATTCGTAGCATACGTGCGCCACTGATCCCCTCCATCTAAATCCCTCCCATTCCTTTAAACTCAACTGCTACAATAAATAAGTGAAGACTTAAAGTCGTGTTTGCATGATGGAGTAGCTGTACGTAAGTAGCTGAAATGGCAACACGGGATACCAATCAACCAATGATTGTGTATTCGAATAAGTTTATAAGAGAGGACATATTTTTCGCTCTAATTACATCACATAATATATAACATAAAAACATTGATCCAGGCTTACCTGAATTTTAATCAATTTATTTTCTCGCTAATCTTTAATAAAAAAACCCTAAAAAAACTATTGTTTTTTGAAGGTAGGTACATTAGAAGCCTCGCGCTTAAAGTTCGATAGAACTTATTCAGCGCTTGCTAGAAATTATTTCGGGACCATTACCCCTCACAGCTGCCACTCCGAACTTTTATGTGTCTGCATCAAAATACACTTAGCCGCTCGAATCCCATATTTTGGAACGTTCTCCTAAAATATTCACGGCGCAAAGGTAAAGTTGACGTGGAGCGAGCTAAACTTAAACGTATTAATCTTCATTTTTGGGGTCCTTGTTCTATGACAAAAAGTATGTGTCGGATTTGTGCCCGTTTCAGTTTTTGATATTCCAATTACTGCTTATATCTTCTAATAACATATAGTTATATGACCGTGTACAGGGGGAAAACATTTTAATGAACAGATTTTCAAACTTATTTTGACCACCGTCCTTTTGAGATAAAATATTATTATTTAATTCAATAATAGGAAATAATACTGACAATCATAACATATCATAGTTCTAAGTATTTTTATTAATTTTATTGAATAAATACAATTTTATTCAAGTAAAAGATGAATATAAAAATATTTGTAAGTCAAATATAAACCAAAGTTGTCGATTTTCTTTTATGTTAGTAGTAATATGACTTATAACTTAATTCATGTCTATGACATAATGAAATCGTAAGATAACACTTATTTCATACAGAAACCTGTTGAATTTGTTATTATTAACGATGATATGAAAACATAACACTGCCAATTTTATGTTCAGATATTATAATAATATTTTTTGAATAACTGTTCGGTAACGATGTAATATTTTGTAGAGTCATTACTTGTGTTAAAGCTGACGAGTATCTCGTGTCAGTTGTTGGTTAAAAATGTTGCTAAAACACGTTTTTATTAAAAATATTATTCAAAAGATCTTATGTGCATTATGTAACTCATGTTTGTATTTCATTATAATGTCAAGTTCGTAGATTGATTCTGTAGGGTTGTTTGTTTGTTGTTATGCTCTAAGAAATTTATTTAATCCAGACTTTCTGTAAAATGAATCAGAACCGACAAAACAAATTTAATGTTTAAAAGGTCATAAAATGTAACTCATGTAACTCTAAAATTGAGTTAAATTGAGGAGTTCACCTAAATGTAGACAGTAAATAAAAAATCGTCGTTACCGACGGATACCGCTAATAAAGAAGGAAAGTTATGAAATTCACCTGCGCCAATGTTATTTTTATGCAGTTGCTATTGAGCTATGATAGTAGCAAGGATATTTTTGGTTTTAAATAAGTTAATCTTAAAGTTGGGGATTTAAATTATCAAACAACCAGTGTATAATATCTGCCACTTAATCTGTACCTTTGTTTTCCATGAATTTTATCACAATGCTAGAAATTGTAATTTATACGCAGACAACTATCTTTTGGTGGCATATTTTTGTGATGTCAACGATTAATGAAATGCTCAATTCTTTAGTCTTAGCTGACTACTTATATCTACTGATATATTTCAGTTGGTTGCTATAACAAAGCAGTTTCAGCGCAAATGAACTTTGTAGACTTTCAATATTTTTTTCAGAAATACGTATATAACTTAACAGCATGACCAGATGTTTCAACGTACGCCCTTGACTTTAGCATATCAAAACTTGCCCCACTGGCAACTGGCACTGACGAATGAAGTTTGGAACTTGCAAAGAACGTGTCAATAACTATAAAGTCATTTTGAAAATCAATCAATTAAACAGATTGTAGAACCAGAACTCCTCTCATTAATATTGCGATTTTTCGAATCAGCTGATTGACTGACATTTCATTTCGAAGTAGTAATAAGTGATAATTTCTCGTTTTTGAAAATTAACCGGCCGTAAAGAAAAGTTACATTCTTTACACTGCCAATAAATAGAAAAAATATTAAAATAAATCTTTTTTATTTTTAAGAATATAAGAAATACACTAAATTAGTTGAACATAGTTTGATTTTCATCATCGTTTCTTATTGAATCTTGCGCGTTAACAACTAGACATCAGACATTCTACTTACTGCGTTCTATATTGTGATAAAAGCTTGATAAAAGGACTCTGGGCCTGATGACATTACACCCTACTTCATCTTTAATTGTGCTTATTCTCTGAATATATGATTGTACTGATATCTATGTGATATTCAATAGGTTTCTTAGTACTGGTCAGTTGCCGACTCTTTGGAAAGTAGATAAAGTTGTGAAGATGATCATACTCTTTTTTAACAGCGTTCACCAAACTTGATCGTTAAGAAGGTTTCTTATGAGTCAGATCAATATATATTTTCTCAATACTTTCACCCATGTCATTGTCAATAATGGCTGCGAAACCGACGACATCCATACTAAATTTTCTAAGGCATTTGACAAAATCTGTCACGAAGTATAAATTAATGAGTAGTAAAATTGGCCTTTTAATAATAAATATGGCCTTTATCGTATATAGTTGTAACAGTATGTAGTTTTCAAATCTCTCCTTTGCGATGCTTATAATGCCACATCAGGTATACCTCAAAACTTTCACGTCGGCCCGTTGCTCTTCGAGGTTTTAATAAATGCTTCGAGTTCCGGAAAGGGCAGATGTTTGTGTGATAAATACGAGCATTAGGATATGTACATAGCCCGGCCATAAGTTCTGTTACAAATGAAAATGCAATTTTTTATGAAGTAATGTAATATTAAAATAAATTAAATAAAGTATTATTAAGTAAAACTTATATGTACATATTTATTAAAGTTATTTAACAGTATTTATGGCCAGACTAGTTATACATTTCTATAACCATTTAATATCTATATATAATATGTACAACTGCTTTTGTTTGTCTCTTCACTATACACTTCACATGCTTCACACGGCATCTCGCATTTAGGAGTGGCCTGAGTTCAAAAGATAATAGTTACAACGTAGTAACGATTGGCTTATATTCTAAAAGCCGAAACCTATTAGACTTAATTTTTCTATTATTTTAGAGAGATATTGGATTGTCACTCAACTTCTCAGTAACATTAACATAAGAGTCTAGTCCACGTCGTCCAGTTCCATTGTTCAGTAAACCTGCAGCATACCGTTTACTTGATGTTTCCAATAGTTTGAATGAGCGTGTTCCGTTTTCCTTCATTTGTTTAAGGTAATGGTGACGGAATTGTTGTGAAGTTAACTCCTTGTATATATGTCGCAGCCAACTGGTTAAATTAGCCGTTCAGTCAAACAGCTAGCCCTTTTACTGAACAACGCCATTCAATCACACGGCTATACGTCGTTTAGCCGACTTGTTGACTGCAACGTTCAACACTACATATAACCGGTCCTGCGCTGGCCGCATCTAAATGCTTCCCGTGACCTTCACCAGATTGTCGGTCCACCAAATGCGAGGCCTGTCTACACTGCATTTTTCGGTCCATGGTCGTTACTCGAGAACTTTTCTGCGCCAACGGCCATTAGTTCTAAGAGCTATATGCTAAACCCACTGCCACTTAAGTTTGGCAATTCTGCGGGCTATGTTGTTTACCTTCGTTCGTCTACGGATCTCCTCATTTCTGACTCAATCACATAAGGAAACTCTTAGCATAGCACGCTCAATTGCCCTTTGCCTTCTTATGAGGCTCGTAGTAAGGGACTACGTCTCTTAATCTTAAGAGACTGCGGTATTTTGTACGAGAAGATGTCGCGAAGTTTCCCAAACGGTGCCCAGCTGGGTTGTATTTGACGATTAACCTCTCTCTCGAAGTTGGATCAA
This sequence comes from Calamotropha paludella, assembly GCA_927399485.1. Taxonomy (NCBI): domain Eukaryota; kingdom Metazoa; phylum Arthropoda; class Insecta; order Lepidoptera; family Crambidae; genus Calamotropha; species Calamotropha paludella. The sequence goes on along the minus strand of OV656804.1, from coordinate 12,516,179 downwards.
CCTACTTGGACTGTTTGTCCCAGGTACATATAATCATCAACAACTTTGGGTGCAGAGTGTCCAAACTTAGTGAGTACAACAAGGATACTTGACATAATTTTCATCTTATCGACAAGTGGGTTTCAACCACTTGTTGAGGGGCTCTACTAAGGTCATCGAGCATTGTGCCTAGGTCTTCTAAAGGCTCAGCCATGACTATGGCAGTCATCATCAACGAAACGAAGGTCGATGATATACTTACCGTTAATACTTATGCCGAGTCAAACATTATATCGGGTGACAAAAATGATCGTAAAAATCAGAGCAAATCCGCATTTCTTTGACGATTGTCGTAAGTTATGATTCTAATGTCGGTAGCAATACAGTTTCGTATTATTTTCATTGTTTCAGTTTCTATTATTAAATTCTAAACCAATGAAATAAAAACCTTTTGCCGGATAAATAAACTAAACATAATCTGTTTCATTAATTTCCGATGTGTGATACTTTGGAACAACGACGTGACGTTAGTTATGACACCCGTTCACTTAGATTTCCATTTCCGCGTATCTCACACATTAAACAACAGTGAACACGGTTCCTGAAAGTGAGTCGAAACGTTAAGATGAAATAAAGTAATAAAACAGATGGTAAATAAATGCTTCACTTATCTACTAAAAAGGATTAAATTTTAATGAAGAAGCGAGAAGGTCGAAAAAGTATATACACTTCATATATATGAAATAAGATACGAACGTATCTTCTTTGAAGTTATTATATTGAAAGTATGATCCCAGAATATCTCCCGGGAGGAGAATTTTATAAAACAAGTTGCACGGAATTGTATTGCTTTGAATAAAATCTCTAGTGGACAGGTAAGTGCGATGGACGTGTGAGTTGAGTGCATTTCGGCGTTAAGCGCTTTTAAAATAGCGTTTTTGGTCTGCCTGTTTCTCGCAGTGGGGTCTGCTACTAGCAAAGAACTCCGTTTTAATAACATTTGCTTTTTAGAAGCATGAAAGTTTTATCATTACACTGCTACTAAATGAAATGGAGTGACTAGTTTAAAGATTTTGGAATGTCATTGGCTTTAAGTAGGGATTATGCCGTTCAATAATATTTTTATTTTCTATAATATGAAAAGCAGCATTTAATTTACGCAATATCTAGATTAAAATTATTCCTTTATAAAAGGTACACCGAAACTATAGAAATCAAATAGTTGAATTTATGTTTACGCAATGCACGCAACGGAAGCTCTTAAAAGGTCTTTTCTACGTTTTTGTAACATTATTTATTGATATATCGTTTTTATTAGTCGAATCATCATGTAACAAATCTGACAAAAATATTTTTTTCAATTCTAATCAGTAGTTTCAAAGATTAGCGCGTTTCAACAAACATATAAACTCTTTAGCTTTATAATATTAGTATAGATTCGAACCAGTAGTTTCTGAGATTAGCACGTCAACCAAACAAACTAATTGGTTTAGATTAGTGGCATGTGTATTGTTTTACATGCCTCTTTAAAAATAACGAATTTTCATATAACCGTTTATTGTATTTCAACCCTATACCACATATTTTTTAAATTCTTTCTTTTTAAAAACATACTCAAAATATTATTATATATAAATTGATTTGTTTATGACGTGGTCAGTTGTTATTTTTAGGTAAAGAGATCACGTTTATTTGAGACCTGGCTATGAAAATATGGTCCAGTTTTTTCGATATAAAAGTTTAAGAATTATTGAACATGTGTGTTGCTAAGGTTTTCCTATCCATCAAATTACGCTCAAACTGGACGTTCCGATAATGCTTCTTAAAAATCTTACTCCGATGCGATAGATTTTCAAAGGAACATCATTGAAGCTAAGATTCTCACTGGATCTAGTTCAGGCGAAACTGTATACATAGGTAACGCAAATAATAGGTAGTGATTTTCAAACCAATTTCAAGTTTAAAAGCGCACAATTTCCCGTAACCGCATGCTTCGCGATGACCATAAATTAGATCTCAGGGGTAGATCCTAAAGGCTGCTGGTTTTGACTTAAGACCTACTTATCTCTTCTTTACCGCGGTCAGCTTTACGTGGCTAGCTGGCGAGTCCTTGTAACTGACAATTTATTTATATTAACCCTAGCAGTAATATATATATATATATATACACAAACAAAAGGATACAGGAAGCTGAGTCTCTTGAATAAATATGATAAGGTATCTAGAGAAATTTTCACTCGAAAAAAAATCAAAATTTCTTTTCGAGACTTAAACTTGCGGTAATTTTCAAATTCTGTTTGATGTTCTTCAGTGAAAACAAACTTTAGTTATTAAAAACTGATGTATGTTTTTCCATACTTATCAGTTGCACATGTAATAAAGTAACCATTTCGGGATGGTTGGGGTCTACCTCCCAGCGGAATCAAGGACCAACTCGGCCTGTGGTGACGGCTGATGATCCCAGTGGCGCGGCGGTAGGAGTCTCTACATGACCCGGCTTGCGACCACCATCCTACCAAAATCCGTCGCCAAGTAGCTTTGCTGCGTTTCGCTGGCGAGTGGGAGTGCCAGCGCCAATGGGGGTTGGTAATAAGTCAGCCAGTAATTCTCGGGGGTAACGGGATCCGAAGCACGGTTTTAGTCGTTGGCCAAACGCAGTTAGTAGGAGGTGAACGCGCTAGCCCCACGTGAAAGGCTGCCCCATCAACTCGCGAAAAATCTCAAAATGCTCCACCGTGCCAGTTGGCGACTGGACGGGAGAACCCTGTGGCCATTTCGGGGGGTTTCGGGAGTTCCCGCAGTCTCCAAGCGAGTTCCCCTTTTAAGTTAGCTTAGCCTAAGAAAACGTTCATTGTCGACTAAGTAACGACTCGACTGAAAATCCTATCCTCCAACATCATCACGACGAGAAAGAATAGGAAGAATTTCAAAAAACGGCTGCACATCCTCCTGTAGAAAGTGCACCTTGCCAGCAACAGAGGACTGCACTCAAATCTCGATCCGGTCCATGACCATATGTAGACTGAGAAGCCGCACCTATTCTTCTTGACGGAGACTCAGAATCAAATTAACTATAAAACTCAAGTCCAATCTTGCATAGAATATTGCACCCACCTCTGGGACGGCTCAGTAAAATACCAACTTGCTGCACTGGACAAGATTCCGCGCAGACCAGAGAGGCCCATTAGTGACAACAAATAAGTGAAGAGCAAGCTTCACACCTTAGCTCACCACTGCAAAGTTGCCTGTCGGTCTTCTACATAATTTACTTTGGAGAGTTTGTTCAAGAGCTGCATATGCTCATACCACCACTTTCCCTTTTCAATCGGACATCCAGACGCACTGCGGGCTACCACCCTTTCTTGGTTGCTATTCCTACCAGCTGCACCTTTTTTACATCATAATGCGCACAGCAAAGGAGAGGAACTCCCTCCCTGCGTCTGTATTTCCGAATACCTATAACCCTTTGGGTTAGCTCTTTCCATCGTAGATTCTGTATTGGCCCCCGAGCTTGATGGGTATCAACAGCGAACCCATTAAAAAAACAAATCCTGGAAATCAAAAATTAAATCTACTCTGAGAATAATAAGACTGCTAATACATTAAGAATCAAACCAGACGTGGGTGTTCCATTGCCCGACATAAAAGGTAAACAGCTACTTTTCTCCAGCCACAAAGTAATGGTTAGGCACATTGTGCGGGCGGCCTTGTGCCTGGCATTTTTCCTTTGACAGAGTGCTCTCTGAATATTCAGATGACATTTGGACAGCTAAATTATTCATATCTGCTGAACGCGTTCTGGCATTTGGTGACTCAGCTAAAATGTTGTTCAGTTTAAATAAATGTTAATTTCATAGTGTTCTTACCAAGGCAGAGAATTCGGTAAGAGCTCTGATATTTTATGGTCTGATTTGTAATCAAAAAGTGTCTAATTTGAAGTATAAAAATTTGTCCTGTTTATTTGCCAAAAGAATTTAGTGAGAAACATTTGCAGTAAGTCCAGATTACATCAAATTTGACCGAAACTGCTAAGAAAGTAGTCAAAAAATAGCCAACTTTTATTTCCAGTTAGTAAAAATATGAAGAAAAATTTGCTTTTTTTGTAAAATTTTACTTATACGTAAATATATGATTCAAGGATAAAAATATACATTTTCAGAAAGTAGTGATCGATATTATTATGTACTTGGATCTTCGGCTTCAGGTAGACAAGAAAATTAGCCCTAATCTGTAGACCTGTAGAATTTATAATATTTAATGTTTGATATTAAAAATAAAAACATATTGTTTGTTTCATAATTTTTATATATTTTATGCATTTTCAATGCGATCTTATCAGATAAATTATTATAATAGAAAAATACTAGAAAAAATCGACTCGGGTTACAAGTGAATTCTCAGGCGGGAAGCGAGTCGATATTTTCTAGTATTTTTCTATTTTCTATTATAATAATTTATATTGTTTGTTATTCGTAATTACAAAAAAAAAATCTTATTAAAATTTATAAATTTAGATTCGTAGTATCAGAATGTCTGTGTAAAAGAGAGTATTTATTAAAATTCTGCCATTATATTTACACGTGTATTGGTGAAAATCTAACAAGGTAGCAAGAAATAAAAACAAGAGGAAGAGTTTTTAACGTTTCGAGTTTTGCTTTCACACCCACGCAGCCGCTGCGGCGCCGAGGGAGCAATTAAATATTATACCCTCATATTTGCATAATATTGGGGCGTACTAGGAATTTGTATGGAATGGAATGCGGAAGTAGCCCTCATTTAGCCAGATTGTTACGGATTTTAACGAAAATTTATTTTTAAAAGAATTTAATATGTAAAGTAGTTGTGTCAAGTAGCTTTATCGTTTTTTTCGAAAGAGACGTGAGTAATTACTATTTAAATGTATGCGAATAATACTTTTTTTTAATTCACCACCTGCGAACACGTAATTCTAGAGACAGTTACAACTTTTCACAAATATTTCTTCTTCCAAAGTTTTATTAAATTATAACAGAAATTTACATTAAATAACACAAAGGGTTCTGAGAAGATAAATATGTTTCCGCTCATTTCATTGAATAACCGCACACAAGCCAGTTAAAGTTATAACATTTAATTTCACCGGATGAGGCGGAGTACAATGGCTCGGTAAAGGACTACTTAACCATAATTTGGCAAAAATGTTGAGAGGCCCTCGAGAACAGGGACGGCTGTCTTGAGCACGAGTACTAAAAGTTTCTAAGAGCAGGCGTCCCGAAGAAAAATCTCCTCGGAAGTCGTGAAGATTTATCGTAGCAGTTACCGTGACGCAGGTATTTTTGCTCTTCCAACGGAGGGGAAAACTGACCGATACTGCCTCCACACATTCCTCTACTTGTTTTTCCTAAGCCGGTCTTAATCGCAAAAACGTGTTTAGCTGAAAATATTGTTATTATGACTGCTCTGCTATTAAGAGCGGTGATAGATCAGGGTGTTAATATAACCACATAATTAGTGTTATAATGCTTCCTTCATGAAATGTCTAGCATGATGATTTTAATTTTGTAGTAATGACCACTTTAAACACTTGGTGCAACCTTAGTTATGGGTGTTTATATATTTCTATGAATATTACTTATTTATGTAACATATATGTGCGTCTATCCGTTAGCTTAGTATCCATAATACAAGCCTCATAGGCTACTTTGGGCTAGGCTAATTCTTGTGAATGTAAGAAATATTATTAATATTCTATATTTGCGTGTTCGAGTTGCAATTAGGAAGTGTGACGAACTTTCGCTTCGTAGCGAAATTTTTAGTTTGGGAAGGAATTATTAAATAGTTGTAGAAGTGGTCATCATATGTAATCGTAATTAAACTATATGGTATATTGATAGTCAGAAAATAAACGCGTTCTGGCTATTCGAAGAAATATTTTCATTTTAATGCATAAGTAAAGAGCAAACTGTAAGAGTGTTGTATGAATCAATTAATATTCCCTTGTTAAGCTTATACCCATCATACCACGGTGATTCACTTTCCATACTAAGGTGACTATAAATCGAAGCTGCGAAATGAAAGTTCTTTTTTATTTTACACGTTGAAATATATTTAGATAAACCTAAATTATTAAAATCATAACATATTATATACATTTATTAAAAAATATAGCAATATTTAGGTGTAAAAATATCTCGCAGTAATTTTGTTTTAGACTATGAACCTAAAATATTTTATAGCGCGACTTTTAATGGTAAAAGTATATAAAAAATGGTTATTTATATTAACAATAACCATAAAGGAATTTCATAAAATAATTAAAGAACATAAAAATAAGTTATTTTACAAATACCTCTACTACTAATAATCTCAACAATATATTAAAGACATAACAAATCTAATACAGATTATGACAACACATTTTTTCGACAGGTACTTTCGTAGACCTGTTATAAAGGGATCTGAATCAAGAAGAAGCCTATTAACTAAATCTGTATTTGTCAAAATGCGACTCATTTTTCGGGTATGATTTCGTGTAAATGATTTGATGTGTTTATTACTCGCTTCAGCTGCTTCTTCTGAAAACTCCCTGATTGATAACAAAGCGTGATCTGTAACATTAGTACCATAAAGTAGGATTTTGTGAACCGAAACAGGCATGTAATACCACGGATACTCGGCAACGAATTGCCGAGCCGTCTCTAAAGCATACTCTTTGAATTTCATTATAGTAATATAAGTTATATACGGGATTGTTACCATGTACCTTGTTTTTAGTGAGTTTCCGATATTTCGGCACTGTTGCAAGCGCCATGATCACGGAGCAAGTTGCTCCGCTTGCAATGGGCTATATGCATACGGGGGTGGTTTGTGGATGCTAACGACTGTCGATTAAACTACACTCGCGAGCAACCAAATCGACTCAAGCCCTAACTCTGAGTATAGACTCTGTTTTCAAGAAAGTTATAGGAGATATTTTTAAAAACTATATATCATCTGAAAGCTCCAAACTGCAGCTTTAATAAGATATCACCATTATCAATATCCGTTCATTATCTTTGTAATTAATGATATCTAAACATAAATACAGGAAAAACAGGAATTTGTGAGAAGATGTTGTGGTTGGGTATTTTAGAAATAAAAGAAAATTGATTAAGAAAATACATAACAATTTAATAAATCAATACTTGGTATTCCCCCCCCTAGCCCTAATCACCGCTTGAAGTCGATTCTTCATTGATCTGATCAACTTTTTGACGTCCTCTTGAGGTATGTTAACCCACTCTTCCAACAATGCTGCCTTCAACTCTTCCACCGTCGAAGGGGCTTGATTTCTGGCTCGTACTCTTCGTTTTAACTGGTCCCATAAATGCTCGATCGGATTCAAGTCTGGACTGAGCGCAGGCCAGTCCATTGTACGCATCTGGACTTCATCCAAAAACTGCTGGGTAATGCGCGCTGTATGACAACGAGCATTGTCGTGCATTAAGACGAAGTCCTCGCCGACAAATCCTTCCTAGGGAACAACGTGTTCCAGGAGAATATCGGTGATGTACCGATCAGCTGTAAGCCCGCCTCCTCGGCCTCCACCAGGCACGAAAACGAGCTCCGTCTTTCCCTCTAAAGATATGCCGGCCCACATCATACAGGAACCACCGCCATATGCTACTGTTTCAGCGAAACAGCATTGGGCAAATCGTTCGCCCGGACGCCTGTAGACTCGGCCTCTTCTGTCGTTGCCATGCAGACACATTCTGCACTCGTCAGTAAAGAGAACCGACTGCCATTGGGCAATGGTCCAATTGACATGCTCTCGAGCAAACTGAAGACGCGCTTGTCGGTGGGCTGCAGTCAATTTGGGCCCCGTCGCAGCCCTTTTTGGAGTGAGATTGGCTGCTCTCAGTCGTCTTCTTATTGTCCACTCGCTTACAGCTACACCACGAACGTGCCTGAGTTCTTGTTGAACATCAACACTCGTCAGATGCCGATTGCGCAGCGATGTTGAGACAATGAAACGGTCGTCTCTGTCAGAAGTACACCGGTGGCGGCTGGTTCTTGGTCTTCGATTGAAGGCACCGGTCTCTCGAAATCGTCTGTAGACCCGGGACACAGCAGACTGGCTCAAGCGAAGCTGGGCAGCGACTACTCGCTGGCTAAGTCCTTGTTCCAACAAGGCAACAACTTGAGCGGCTTCTTCAGGTGTGGTATCCATGGTAACGTGGAAAAAATGATTGCAATTCTCGGAGATGTGTACATGTCAACTTGTGATAAGCGACTGATAAGGTGTGCCGGTTGCGAGAGCTTTTATAGGGGTGGCAGTTAGCGCAAGTCGCGGATAGCGTAATGAGCAAAACGACTCATAGTGCTATTGATGTAAAAATGAATGCGTTAGATTTAAAAAAAAAAACAATATTAGTGTTTTATGAAAGCTTGTATATTGAGCTTTCTAATGACAGTCTTTTTTTATAAATACCTTGTATACTTTACGTAAAAACAAAGTTTGTAAGCAGAATGAGGGCTTGAGTCGATTTGGTTGCTCGCGAGTGTAGAACAATAACTAAACGTGCCTTCCAAAGCGCGAAATAGCTCGAGATAATACGTTGTTCGAACACCCACGCGTTGACCGGCCCTTGCAAGAGTTGTTTAACCTTAATTATAGTCCGATAGAGCTAACTACTTTTCCATTAAGGGCCGCTTGGTGCAACAATTCGAATCCTGGTAGCGAAGTATGCAAGTGGGATGAGCACAAACATTTATTCCTGAGTCATTGTCGTTTATATATTTATTTATGTTAATAACGTTATTTACTAACCATAGAACAAGCTTTACTTAGTTGAGGACTTAATAATTGGAATGAACTGTTTGAAAATCATTATTATTATAATTAACTGAGCTGGATAAATTGAACTAATAAAATTTTAGAGGTCCAACTGTCCTTCTAGGATTTGAACTCTTTTGCGCGTAGACAAATTTATAGCACAAATCAATAGCTTCTATTGCAACAATCAGCCCTTTGAAACTTCGACTAGGTTTCCAGGACCTAGAAAATAAATATTTGCGCTTGACTTTTAACTCTTTGTTAAATATAAGAATTCCTTCTTTTTTTTTAAGACCCCATATACTCCTTTTTTATGTAATACAATGAAGGTAATTAATATGTCTTTATTGCCTTAAAACCATTAGAGGAACAGCTATTAGGGGCATCTGCGTCTTTGCATAAACCTAGAGAATACCTGTCAAATACTTGTGGAGGCAATTTGTGGCATGAGCATGTGGTATGTGACTTATGCTGTTACTGTTAAAGATGAGAAATAACATTAAAATTAATCATTAAATAATAAGAAATTATAATCAGCAAGGAAAAAAAAAATTTTTTGCTGCTTTATATATATATTTCTTATCACAGTGTTTGATCGCAATGAACTCCGATTTTACATATTTTTTATTTTGCTAGATTTGTTCCAGTCTAGGACATAGGATTAGTTTCATTTTTAAATTATAGCCAAGAATTTTTTTTTAACAAATTATAATAACTGAGCCACAGCTACACGTGGCCGGGCCAGCTAGTCTATACTAATATTATAAAGAAGTAAAGTTTGTGTGTTTGTATATTTGTTAAATTGTAAGGGGTAATCTCGGGATCTACTGAACCGATTTTAAAAATTCTTTCACCAAAGAGGCATATTATTGCTGAGTGTCATAGGCTATATTGAATGCTAGAAATAATTTAAAGAATTTTGTCCACCCGTGCGAAGCCGGGACGGGCCGCTAGTAATAATATATATCTATTTATATATGAATTCCCTGTCACAGTGTTAAACTGCGATGAACTCCGATACTAATCAAACGACTTTGATGATTTCTTTTTAATTTTTAAAATAATAAAATATATAAAAGTAAATTGAGCAATTATGATACATTTCATGCAATTCATGTAGAGCACTTATATAAAATATCGCACAAAATAGCATTTTCCTGGTTCCGAACGATGGAGGGCAATCTATTTGTAATTTGTGATATTAGCAGTAGATTCGCAAAGGTAACGATATCCAAGTTAGTTAATCGATAGGGTTTCCAAAGAGAAAATTTGACAGATTATTTTTTTGGTTAGTAGTGCCCGATTGTGGTATGTCGCCATAGAAAGTGCAAATATTTTTGAAGAAGAAAACAAAAAAGGGGAAATCTAAATAACTAATGTTAAATATCTTTTATGACACGTTAGTTAGCATGCAAAATATTACACTAACTTTTTTTTACTTAGTTTTAGTATTCAAGGGAAATTACATGAAAATGAAAATAACTTTATTCAAATGCACTTAAAAATAAGTTGTTTTGAATCGTCCAACATTTTTACCTACCACCCATTCAGGACGTCTTTTAAATGACAAGAAGAAAGGGCGCAAGAAACTCGTCAGCTTTAACAGTAGTAACGACATTTACAATATAATACGTCGTCACCATACACAATCCAAAAAAAAAACAAAATTATTTTGTTATGACAATACTAATAGTGTTATGATATCATTATTTCGTTGATTACAACAAAGACAACAAGTATCTGTACTTACTTAAAGTAAGTATCCCTGAACATTGCAATAACATACGGGGAATAAACGACAAATTTAAGAAAGCAACAAGATGTAACTTAGTATTAGTCAATAGTACTGAAGGTTATAGCAGACCCATTTCCCAAGGCAGCACCCGTTCACGCGCATGCGCATGATACAGCCATCTCTTTGCTCAACCATATCTTAGGGAATATGAAAAAAAAATATTTTTTTATGTTGATAAATTTGAGAAAAAATAATAACCACCTTATTCCGGCAATGGATAAGTGTTTCCAATAAACGTAAATTAAATAAATATTAAAGTTTATTTATTTATACGATCGTTTGGTGCAACGGTAGCGAACCTGCCTTTCGCACCGCCGCGCGACGGTGCTGGGATTGAATCCCGGAAGGGGAAGATGTTTGTATGATGAATTCAAGCATTTGTACCTGAGTCATGGATGTTTATATATATTTCTATGAATATTACATATCCATGTACCCTAGTATCCACAATACAAGCCTAACAGCGCTTACTTTGGGCTAGACTAATTGGTGTGAATGTAAGAAATATTTATTTATTTCTACCCAATATGTTTAAAGGCTGTCGTTATCTGGAAAAGTATATTATTCGGATAGAGATCCTATCTTTTCACTTATTGAGACGTTTATTTTTCTTTTATTTAACGTCAAAATTGAGGGTAGGTACCATAAGAGGTCCATGGTCACTTATTTGTCTTTTTAGTCACAGTAAAATGTGCATACACATCAAAGTTTAAAAACGTTTTATAAAAACGACTTTAATGAAATCTATTTTTATTCGGTTTCGTGCTAAGTGACTGACTGACAGACAACGCATCTTCAGCGGGTTAGGCTATATAAACCTCTGAAAATACTCTCAATTGGGAAGGTATATTTATAAAAGGAGGAAAATGCTCACTTATAAAGGATTTTCAAAAAAATATTTGCCTAAATAGGTAAAATAAGAGATAAACTGTCATATGAAAATTTGTGATTTTCAAAGTGAGAGGCATCAAATTCAATACATATTATCTAAAATTTTTGAACCTTTAGGGGGATGAAAAAAGAGTTGAGCAAATGTATATGGTAGAGTATTTGTACCAAGTGGGTGAAATAAGAGAGGAATTAGTTTAAACGAGTTAGTTATTTTAAAAAACTGATTATTGAAGCTGATCAAATTTTATTCACTTCAAAGCCCGTGCAGCCTTTAAAACATTATCTCGAAGTACCTTGGAAGTGAGCCGCAGAATTATATTTTTTGGATGAGGGTTTTTATTGTAAATATGTGGTACACGATGAACCGATACAATATCCGTGGGATTAATCGAATGCTTAATGATTGCACCAATTTTACTAAGTAATAAAATTAAATTTTCACCTCGGTTTTTGGGTAGGTTTGCGATCTTTATATTACATTGCCTAGCCTGTTGTTCAATGAGATCAATTTTATTCTTAAGAATTGTTATTTGATTTGATACATCACTGCAAACAGCCGAGTTTTTTTAACTGATGTGAGGCGGGTATCTAAGGAATCTTGTCTATCGCTCAAGTAGTTCACCGCGTCTTGCAGATTATCCAACCATGAGCTAAATTGTTGAAGTGTATCGTTTAATCGACAACACACACTTTTCATACATTACACTAACAACTGCATTTTTAATGGTCTCTGCAATCGTAGTATCTAACTTATCCTTCCAGGTGCTGAGTTGATCATGTATTTTCCTTTCCACAACCGACAAAATGTTCTCATTTAGAGTATGTTGTTTATGTTTGCGTAAGTTTATAAACACATCCTTGTCTGTGTGCTGTGATGAGATCGTCGCCGCAACCGTCGCCGGTATTTCAGGATTCTATGCACTTAACTTAACGTATATTGATGACGATATAGGGCTGAAATAGGGGTACAATTTTGAAATAGATTTATGACAGTCCAGTATGCGTACAGTCAAACTGGTGAGAACTAATTGCGGAACTAGTTTGTTTTCAATTATCGTTTACTCCTTTTTGGGCTGAAAAATTGTATTCAAAACTAAATACAGTGAAACACTAACTTTATCCGATAATCGTTTAACTCCAATGTCGACTAAGTCTGCCTTTTTTTTTTTTTTTTTTTTTTTGTTTTCGCAGAAAATGGCATTACGCATTCCATCGTGTCGGGAGAACACGATGGATATGTGGGACTCTCCTCCATGCCTCTACCCGGCCGAGTGCCCGGTAAAGGCTTGGAGGCCTACCCACTAAAAACTGCGGCGTCCCAATACACAATGGTGCGGGTCGCGGGGTCCCTTGTCGGACTCAGCCGCGGCCCGGACCAGTGTGGGTCCGCGCTCGTGGGCGGACCTCGCCTATGCTCCGTGAGGGACGGAGCAACGGGGTGAACCGTGACGCCCTGAACACCCCGCACGCCTGAGGGCCAAGTGCAATGCGACTGCCGGTCTCCCGCTCCGACAGCCGCTGGCCCCCTGACTAAGTCTGCCCTAAAAATAATAATGAAAATGTGTTTGTTAATTTAAGATTCTCTCTTTTTGTGGAAAACATAGACCATTCTCTAAAAGCAAACTCCTTATCGTACATAGATCTGGCTTCAAGCCAGTCTGATTGTGCGTGAGTTCGAGCGAATATAATGCCTTTAGTCGAGTTAAAATTTGATAAACTTTGTTTTCCAACTAATAAGAATACGCAAGTTTTCCATCCGGGCTGCTCGAGCGGGATGTTCCAGATTGGGCTCACGGTGAAATGCCATTTGGCGCTCTAAGTGAAACAAAATAGAAGGGACTTCTCGTAATATAAAAAAAAAGGATTTAAAGTTAGTTTTTGGTTTTTGTACTCTAATGCATGCATAATACTCGTACTTCATTTAGACTCTTGTAAGTATAAGTACCGTACTTTCATTCATAAGTAAGGTTTATGCCGTAGTAGAAGCGATATAAAAGGATAAATAATGATGAAGAAATAGTAGTAACAGCGATCAAATCGAATTTGCAACGCTTACGAGAGTTTAGTCGAAGATTTTAGTATTCAAATGTTAGTCTAGTAAAATCTCGAAAAATAGTCGATGGATTGCGACGAAACTTTGGTAAGTAGTTGTCATGCAAGAGAAAATTTAAATGTATTGTCAGCAAAATATAGTAATTGTAAAGGTGGGCACAGCTTATCTACTTAAAAATATGATCGTATGGTTCTAACAAGCGTTTTTAAAATCCATCAAAATGTTTTTCTTCTTACTAACTTTTCCAAGGAACTTCATGAATGCATAAAGTTTAAAGTTGTGCAAATATGTCTGGCTTAGTAAGGAAATGCTTTTTTATTTTAAATAGGCAAACGCTTGCCCACTATCTAGTCCGATGGTAAGCCATGATACGATCTAGGATGTGACGCGCTTGCCTAGAAGATAACTCTTCACTCATGACTTGAAGACCCTTTATTGTATTTATCAGAAAACACAGATTCAAACAAAGAGTTCCACTCTTTAGCGGTACGTATTACAAAATTGGAACTAAAATGCTTAGTGCGACGCTTTGGTATATTAACCATATAACGGTGGCGCCTATTTGTAAGCCTGATTGTCGAACTCTCCGAAATGTATCCTATAAAAAACGGGTAGGTTGGCTACCTTCCGTCCATGTAAAAGGCTTTCCAGCTTGTTATTACAAAGATCGTCATAGCAGATGAGCTTCTTGGCCCTCCTCTCAATGGACTCAAGCATCTGGAGTTGGTATTTGGCGGAACCGTCCCAAAAATGAGAACAGTACTCCATACACGATCGAACTTGAGCTTGGTAAAGATTGAGCAACTGTTCCGGTGTGAATTACCTTCTCCCCTTAGCCAGAAATGCCAAGTTCTTTTGAAGCTAATTGAACCTTACTATTCAGCCAAAATTGACCCAATCTGCTGAGTTGGTGACAATTATATGTCGAGAAGCTCAAGATAGTCTGTGATCGACACGGATACACCTCGGAAAGTAGGATTCAAGTCTAAAAGACTACTTTTACGCGGAGAAAAAGGCTTCAGAGATAGGTCATCCGGTTGACCATCGCGTCCCTATGACGATGGATCTGTTCAGCACTGGCTCGTGCATCAGACATATAGCTCTCTACAACCGTGCTATCATCTTCGTACCCCCAAATACCAGACATAAGCAGGTCAATAATTGGAAGCAGAAAAAGTGTTGCAGAGAGTACGGAACCCTAAGGGATGCCGTCATTGATAGCGAAATGGTCCAACGAGCTACCATCAATAACAACTCAACAACTCGTATCGACCGATCCCTCCGGAAGTTTGATACCCAGACATATAAACCAGTGGGAAGTCCATATGACGGAAGCTTACTAATGAGATTTTCATTCAAAAAGCCTTCGAAATATCAAGAGAGACGGCGAGCGCCTTATCATGCTTCTCGATGGCTTAGCTCCATATGTAAGTGGCGTATGGTAGAAACGAGTATTGTCGGTCATTAAGAAAGTAATTTTCTTCTAGATACGACAGGAGCCTATGGTTCAGTATACGTTCCATTATCTTACTAAAATGGACGTGACCGATATGGACCTGTAACTGGCAGGGTCGGCACGATTGCCCGACTTACGAGCTGTGTGCCCGTCAGTATCCGGCACTCTAGTGGCTTCCTAGACCAGCTGGGTGAGGTCTAGCGTCAAGGCAAGGCGTCGTGTTTCTCAACCAGCGTGGTTGGTTTTCTCTTAAGCGAACAGCCAATCCTCGTAGTGTCAATAAAGTCACCGAGAACCACTTTCGACGCGAGTAAACTTGAACCCCCAAGTTTTGGTAAAAGGGAAAAAATAAGCAACATTTGAATTAAACACAGTAAGATACGATAGGTTTAAATTAATATCATCAAACAGATACAAATGCTATAGATAACAAATTATTTAATTAAGTATCTCACTCAAATTATGAGTATAATATAAAAAACTGACTAACTTTTGTGTAAGTATAGCAGATATACTTTTTTATCGTTTTTTTTGTATGTTTGAAGAAGCGAAAGCGACGATGTTTGCTTAATTATCAGTATTTTTGTGATGATTATTAGCTGACATGTTTACAACAATCAGTAAAATAAGTACTATGGAAAATTTTTACACAAGCGTCTGTACACAAAACCTGATGGCATGTTTTATTGAAAAAAAACAAAATTGCTGTAAAATATTTTTCCATTATATTGTCTGCTGGATCGGAGCCAGGTTCAACAAAACATGCCTCCCAACGACACAGCAGTGTATCTTCATTAAGAGCATGGCTACGTTTTACTAGCGAAAAACGCCCGTTACACTCCACATGCATCGACTTAATCCACCGAGTAAAGTAGAATTTAAATTTATGACTGAATAAAATTACTTGAGCACCTTACAGCGTCATACATCGTAAGCCGAGTTCAGTAATTTTATTACGTCTTGAACATATTTTTTGATTACATCAAGGATATAGGTATAAGAAAGTAAGGGCAATAAATGTTTTGTTACCTACATACAGGTTAATTTAATATTTTCTATCTATACAGCTGGTATTTTTTAAATAAAATCAAGTTTTTTTAAGCTGCACAGTTAATTATTGTTTTGTCGGGTTATGTTACAGAAACATAAATTAGAACAAATTAAATGAACTTTTTAAAATACATGTAGGTAATAATTGGTATATTTTTATTATTTTCAGACTTTTCTGCTAGTGTCAGGCGTGGGGTGTTATTATTTTTATTATTCTTATTGACTCCCACCAGTGCGTGCACTATACAAAAATTAATAATAATAATCATAACATTATTTCTCCCCACAAAGCAGCTGCAATTAATAACAGATTTACACTTAATATAGGTTAGTATGTGAAGAGCTGGTGTTTGATATGAGAATAAACTGTATCACAAATCACCAAGTCCCCGCCCGACGCATGTGTTCAGACAACAGAAACATTTACCTTATTTATAATGAGCTTATTCCAAACTAGTGTGTGTGTGTGTGCGTGTGCGTGCGTGCGTGCGTGCGTGTGTGTCACTGTGTGAATGTTAAAGCGAGTGTAAAGGTTCTTTATTAATTTTACTTACTTACTAAAATCATACTATTTAAAATTTAGTGAAATGTCAAGCTGACTTTTGAAGTACTATAATTTACGGATTAAAGTAAGTCTTAAGTTAAAGTGTAGCCTAATTTTTTCAACCAACCCTTTAATAAAATCTTACAGAGGTATTTTGGCAACTTGTAGATTGACAACAATCTGTTTACTATATTGTATAATTGGGAACCTTGATAAAAGAAAAGCGGTGTGAAAAGCTAGTGATAATTTTTTTTGCATTACATACTATCCTTACGTCTTCTCGTATTGAAAGAGTTGGCTAACTGACAAAACTCCACTCTTGTACATAAGTCAGAAGTCGAATGACGATATGGCAAGGATAAGCGAACTTTCAGAATTGGTATCTGCAATATGCCTAAGGTTTTTAAAAATGACTATTGACTTACAAACCCTTGATGCCGTATCTATATGTAAGTGAAAGTTAACTTTCACATCAATACCTTGGTGTTAGGGGTGTAAGAATAATTGTCTCTCTGGCAAAAGGTCATAGCTCTCAGCCATTGTGCCACCAGATTAAACCTCTCTTGAGCGTATACGTGCAAAAAACTACTTCCCTAGTATCCTCACTAAAAAGTAAGACTGTAGCATCAGCAAAGGTGAACTTTAGCATTAGGGAGAACTTGCTGACACAATTCATTTATATAAATCAAAAATAGGGTTGGCTCTAAAATGCTGCTCTGTGGTACTCTGTAACACATAGGAAGCTTCTCACTTATGTACCTGTCAATTTGGACTGTTTTCAGGTGGATGGCTGTGGACTTAGATATTGGCAAGTGGCTAATGGGTGAGATTAGGTTACAATGTGATGTTTTGATTTATTTTATTCTTTATATCAGTTTTCTTTTAAATTGAGTCCTCAATGTAGCCACTTTATCGTACTCTGTGTCTTTTCAGAATCGTCAAATTCTCTCCAGAATCAGCCAGAAGAGTGGCTGAACCTACCGAAACAATATCCAGTGTAACATTCAGGATTTATCAAGTTAGAGTTCGATACTCCGACCTGCTGCGTTAACACCTAATATCAAAGCAACGTATAACAAACAAAACTAAATATCAAGCTACAGCCACGGATGGTATATTTAATGACTCATAAATCCTGTACATCAAAATTCACCCAAATTCATTCAGCCATTTTGGCTTAACTGTGTTTTAAATAAATAATTAATAATTATTTTAACTTTGTCGTTAAATACACACACACACATATATATATATATATATATTGCTTTTGAATCCGGTTGATTGTCTTAAAAAAAAAGTAATTAAATTTCCATATAAAATAATGACAATATTTCCATGTATGTTTAAGAAAAATAACTTTCAAAGTTCTAAGCATACCAGCCGAGATTAAACTAATTCCACAGCAAAGTCAATTTTAAGATTATTGATGAGAGATTCAACTTCATTACAGTGTTTAAGGCTGTTTACACTAGCACTAAATATATATATTTTTCAGATAATTGTTTTAAAACAATTAAAAAAAAGTTAACATCATTGCTTGATTGCAATAGATCATTTTTAGAAAGTAATTCGCATAAACTCTTTGTTGTCTTTTTCATATATATATTCTTATATTCTAATTTCACCTTTTTCAGGATATTACTCTTAAGAATTCATTGTATGGCTCTTTTTTGAACTTTTTATTTCGGTTACGCACCCATCTTAAAAACCCTGGTGAAATCCAGTGTTTGATAATTATTTTAGATTTCGAGACTGTTAAAGATTTTGTACAAGATATAATTAGTTTGCGCGGAGTCTCAATGAAAAAGTTACTTGCAATTGTAATATAAGCATCAGTCAGTAAATACAAAGGGCTAAAATCCGTCTCTCTCAAAGCATTACCTAGTCTGATCTTGTCCAGAATATTTTTGTTTTAGACCATTTTACTACAGGCTGAGTTTTTAAATAGAGCGCAATACTTTCATAATCAGTGACACAAGTTTGAAGTACAAGACATCGAGCTGATGACCTCGACCTCAACATGACATGATCCAACCATGTTTTATTGTGTGTTGGAATAGTATGACCAGGCAACACTCCATGACAGGCTAATCTATCTAGATAAGGGGGCCTTCCTATTATCCCAACTATGTTTTGAAATGTGGTTAATACTCATATATTCAAAATATTTTATAATATTTTGAATATATGAGTATTTTTTGTAAAGTATTATCAATGAATTACCTAATAAAATTATCTGTATTTTTGTAACCTCGGGGTCGATATATCGCAATTATAGTGTTGGAGTTAATTTGCATACTTAAACAATTAGAATCTAGAACAATTTCTTCTTCAAGAACTATGCTTAAAGTATCCTAGAAGAAAATAGCACGATATTGTGTTTTTCTAGTAAAAATATCTTTATTTAAAGGACTATACCGATAAGCGTCCATTAATAACCAATTTAAAAACCAGTTGCTGCGACGGTAGTGACTACCTATGCGTGATAAAGGTCACAGGTCCGAATCATGTAAAAGACATATGTTCGTGTGATAAGCATAAGAGTTTGTTTACAAGCAATTTATACACTTGTCGGCGATGGGGGTAATTCTTGATCGTTAATTCTCAGCCATATTTTTTTATTATTAGACGTAGAGATAGTGTTAGTTGAAATAACGAGTCCCAATATGTTTTATTAAATTTCAATTCTTGGGTATTCCTAGGTCACGTGCAGATATCGCAGCGCTGATTATGACGAAAGTGAGTTGAACGCTACGCCGCTACGTCGCCTAGACTCTAGCACAGTAGGTATTGCTAGACGGCACTTGCGTTCCGGAGCAACTTTTGACAGGTCATTAGTATGAACTCGTGATTATGACCAAGAGGTCATAGTCTCTCCATAGGACAAGTTTTGTTTAGTTTACAACTTAATAATTCCTGTAAGTTGCATTTATTGAGTTGAATTTATTTTTATTATTAATAGCCAGAGTCAAGCGCCTTAACAACTTCTCTAAATATCTAAATGTTAATGAAATTCATCACAGCAGTGGTAAATTTTTAATAACTTAAGAGTTTATCTTATTTATGAAATATGTAAGTATCATACATACATGATCAGGTTCTTTTACACGACATGTAATGAAATCTAAACACGGAAGAACTGTACAGAACATATATACCTTTATTGGTTTTGATATTACAGTACATAGTACAAAAATAGTGTCAAAATTGATTATATAATGTTTTAAAGCAGTAGATTAATCCAGAGGAATATGGTACAAATTAAATTTATGACCGCATAAAATTACTCGCGTACCTTTAGAGAACATCAAGCCGTATAAACGCGCAAAATCTGCCCGACTCGACCCGCTCATTACATATTCCGTTTCGACGAGCGAATATTTCGACAACAAACATTATGGTAATATGGCCACATAACGATCCGTTTTACACCTGTTTACGTAAACACGACGCTTAAGGTACGTCGACGATTTTGGTTGCTAACGAAAACTTAATTCACCTGGGGTTAATAGTTCGCTTCAACAAATTCGGCCAACTGTAATTCACAGGTATTATAAAAAGTAGGAATTTACTAAAAAGCATATAAACAAAAAATGTTTACAATTCTTCAACATATTATTTATGTTCTCGTTGACTCGAACAAATAGGCTTAAATATGTAGTATGTATTATGTTTATGTAGTGTCTTTATTAGTAGTTATATTGTATCGTGTTTTTCTAGCTGTACACCGTCTACAACCATATTATAGTCATGTGTCCATGGTTACCTGCAAGAAATTGCTCGTAGTGATATGTCTGCCATATGTAAGGCTCCCTTTTGTAAGGTTATTCATTTCGGTGTGAATAATAAAGAACATCCAACCATTTCCAAATTAATAATTTTAAGGGCCAAGGTTGTTTTTTCGAATATGAGAGGATTTTGCTCTCATTGATGAGACAACTCTGGTCTACAGCGTAAAATAAGAAGGTACTAGAAAATTTCGACGGGTGTTCTCAAGGCTCGGTAGCTCAATTTGGAGAGCATTGGATCGGTCTTCCAAAGGTCGCGGGTTCAATTCCCACCTGAGGATTCACTTGTGAGCTGAATCGATTTTTTCTAATATTTTTCTATTAAATAATTTATCTTATAAGATATCATTGAAAAAATAAAAACAATACATAAAAATTATAAAACATAATAAAAATATGTCGCAACATATTTGGATTTTTGTGATATTAAGGAGCTTTTCCACGATTCTCAGCAGAAACATGTTTTTTTACGCATGTTTGCTGCAAAATCGATGTCCTTACCTCTTGAAACGTAGACAGACAAGGTGCCGTGAGCGTGCGTGTAGTGTTAGGCTGGTTCCTTGTATAAGTGACAACACTCGTCGCAACCCTGCGGCGGCACTCCATCCCGCCCTATTTTTGACTCATACGATACGCAAACACTTACAGCAATAACCAAGTGCACTTGTTTTAGGATATCGCAAGAATTTGATAACTATAGAGTGTGATATTTACTCTTATATAAGAAGATAAGGTCACGTATCCCACAGTATTTACATTCTTATCTTCATTTTTCAGCAAGACGACGACGACAGCGACGACTAGCTGGGTTATCCCTGGTTGGTACATTTGTTATGGATTAATCTACCATCGACAGCAATTTTGACTGATGGTAATCTATATATATAAAAATGAAACCCGTTTTCCGTTGTCACGACATAACATGAAAACGGCTTGACCGATTTGGCTGATTTTTTTTTTGTAGTTTTCTAATACTCTGTACAAGGTTCTTACGGAAAAAAATATAAAGAAAATCTCTCAGAAAGATTGAAAAATATAACGTAACGAATGTCAACGTCATTCAATTTAAAACAAAAAATCTGTGGTAATCTGTGACACCACATCGATAACCGCGCTGACAAATGTCAACGTCATTCAATTCAAAGCTACGCTAAGGCGGTACGAAGTTCGCCAGGTCAGCTAGTATGAAATAAAATGAAACGAAAACTTCTTTATTCAAATTCACTTGAAATAACTTGGTTAAAATCGTCCAACATATTTAGGACGTCTTTTAACTAACAAGAATCTCGGGCACAAGAAATTCGACAGCTTTAACAGATGTACCGACATTTACAATTTTAATACATCGTCACCATACATAGTCCATAAAAAATATATTATTCCATTATCAAAATAACAAAGTAGTGTTATAGTATAATTGCATCGTTGATTATAACAAAGTCAATAAGTTACTTAAACAATGCTATGCATACAGAACTCAGAGTAAACAGGACTGGAGTAGCCTTTGCCTAACATTACCCCTCTGCCAAATGCACAAGCATCGGAATCCTGTGCGTTATATAAAACTAGTTGAGCCGCCATTTTAAAACCACAATAATCAGAACGTCTTACCGTGCAGAGCTCCCACGAAAATGCCTGCCTGTGCTGTTTTCTACTGTAAAAAAAATTCGAAAATATCTAGTATGCAAAAAGATGGTGTCACCTTTCATTTGTAAGCATAATTTTTAGGTTTTGATTATTATTTAATTCATAATTTCATGTTTTAGCAGACTACAATTTCAAATTTCGCGCGCAAAGTTCGTTTGATGACGTCACGGCTGCACTCCCCACGAGACTACCTAGGGTTGACCATTATCGCATTTCAATTAATTAAGACAAAAATTAGAAAAAGTTTGTTGGTAATAAATAACTGTAATTTTGTATTAATTAATTACCAATTATAATTTCGTTTTAACAATGTACGTTGCGTGTTTATTTTTAGTTTAGTATTAAGTACATACCTACACTTTTGCGGCTGCTTGAAGCCTATTCTTTGCCACACAACATGGAAATATTAAATAATAAATAAAATAATTAATTAAAATAATAATCAAACTATTTGTCCTTTTATTCATGCTGGGCGGCGCTCATAAACATTAAGAGTACTAATGCTGTATATACTTCCAGTGTCCCTGACTTCATAAAAAAGACACGGTTAAAAGGGTACCATCGTCTAACCAGCACACCCGATCATTTCCGAGAAACCAAAATTTTTTTTCGAGCCACAGGACAAATTGTTTTTATTTTGTAATCAGCAACCCTTATTAATTTGTACAATATTAATTTGCACAATAGTGATGTCAACTTCATCGATATTGTGATTTTACGAGTGAGTAATGAATGAATGAATGCAAGTAACATACTTAAATTGGAAATATGTATTTTTAATTTAAATCTGTATGTCGCAGGGAAATTGTATAATTCCGCAGTTTACATTCGGCGTCATCAGTTTAAAAAACACATACCCTTTTCTTAGTTCTTTTTCTTAACGATAATAAAACACAGCTTAGATAAATTACAGTTTGTTTCAGTAATTATTACCAGGTATTAATGATGATTTCAAATAAGAATAAGGTATGTGATTTTGAACTGATGACGCCGTATGTAAAGTGCGGAATTATACTATTTACCTGCGATATTATACATACGAGAATAAAACTGTAAAGATATAGAATAAAACAGGTCAAGTCCACCTTAAACCAAATGGCTAGTAATGAGAGTAGAGGAAGCGAAATCACTAATTTTGAACATTTCGTCTGTCTGTATGTATGTTTGAGCACGCATCACCCAAAAACTACGCGACGGATTTTGATGACATTTTAGTATGGTAATAGCTAAATGTCATCGTCAACATTTAAGTTAAGTTTTTTATTAATATTGTAGCATTTATAGCTCCTTTTAAAAACCGGCTTGTCCAACTGCAATACTTCAAGATACTAGGAGTAAGGTATGTGGTACCAAAAGTCATTTGTACATAAATGAAAGCTATTGGAAGATAGTATTGCAGTATTAAAATTAGAAATGATCGGTATGTGTAGTTCAGGCAAATATACTCTGCCCCTAGGCGGTATACTAATTGTTGGTATTTATACTTTAAGCTTTGATATGCCCGGAAACATCTAATTTTTCATATTCAGTTTTCCTAAAGAATACAGCATACGAAAAAAATGGTTTCTTGCTTGTAATAGGTAATAGGGCATCTTGGGCATCTTCAAGAACAAGTACTATATGTTCCATACATATTGAGCCGTCTCGGTTTCAAAAATTATCTAACAATAGAAGAAGATTAGTTGCCCATGCTGTGCGAAGGTTATTCTTGAATGATCCTCTTAGTTTATTATATAACTAGTTATGCTTCAAATAGATATTAACATGTAATATTATAACAGTTTTAGTTTATTACATTAAAATGTATTAATTTTAGGTTAAAAAATAAGTTGAAAAGGAAATACCTGCAAAAAGTGATGTAAGCAAATCGCAAAAAAATACAAATAATCAATCGGTCAAAGTAAAAATCTGAGAAATATAACTATATTCACTATCGCTTTGTTAAAAATAATGTTTCAGAGTTCCTCCTTTCCATTATGGGTATACGCAAAAGGGTCCACAGTGAATTCTATATATATAATAACACCTATTGTAAATATCTTTTAAATGCAATAAACTATCAAGTTTCAATTTGTATTTGTAGGAATACTAACGCAAAGTTAATAAATTCATTCATTGATCGAAACTGATTTATCGATATCGATATTCTCGTGCTATGTCATGTCACTTCTCACACAATGACATTCGTGTGTTTGAATAGAACGTTAACACACTATTTTAAGCACGCGTGTATTTTAAATATGTTTGTCGTATTATGCATGTGTGCGTTTGTAAACACGCAAAGAGTTTTTGTTCCTGTGTGCTGGCATTGAATGTAGTAGTAACCTCACCCCCCGCAAAAAATGGCAGAAAAATATGTACGAGAAATTGACTAATGGCTACTCCAGTCCTGTTTACTCTGAGATACAGAATCACTACATAGTATAAAAGAAAGTCGCTTTCTCTGTCCCTATATCCCTATGTATGCTTAAATCTTTAAAACTACGCAACGGATTTTGATGCGGTTTTTTTAATAAATAGATTAATTCAAGAGGAGGATTTATATGTATAATACATGCATATTATAGTAGAGCATTGCATCCGTGCGTAGCTGGGGCGGGTCGTATAAAGACAAATTAAAGATGTGGTAATTTAAAGCAGACCCATCTCCTAAGGGACTCGTTCACTAGCATGAAGCAGCCATCGCTTCGCTCAACCATATTTTAAGGAACGTAACGACCCACCTCACACGCCACCACTTAAGAGATGTTTCAAGAGAGCATGCCGTACTCCAACTACCAATAATACATTAGTGTTTAAATTAATAAATACTAATAGCTGTATAAAAAAACTGTTATATGACTATGTGCGTTCAATATTTTACGAATCGCGATCTATAATGGACACCATTGGACACTGGTTGATAAATGTATTTAGTTCTTTCGTACATAGATATAATTATCTCGTAAATGTTCTGCCCCGCCACAGTAAGTATATTCCTTTCGATAAACTTAGGTGTCTGAGAGAATCTCTAGGCCCAAGTTTGTATATTGTGTGGACCGTTCGTTTCTGTAGCACAAAAAGGCTTCCAATGGTTGCTTATATAACTGAACCCCACAACAAAAACCCATAGGATATTACAAGAAGAAAATTGCTAAACTCCATTAACCTGCCGTTTCGGTATTAGTTAAAAGCCTTATTTTTTAATAGTGTACATTGTCATTGTCATTGTGTTTCTTTCAAAATTGTCTAGTATTCGGTCGAAATAGAGTTATTTTCTGTCTACATTTCATAGTTTCTCATATATCTAAAAGCGTTTCTACTACATTTATTATCAGACAAATTTCCAGAAAGTAGCCTGGCAATAGTGCTTTCAGTTGATTGCAGTGTGCGAGTCAATGATAGTTTGTATAGATCGTAATACACTCTCGCTAACACACCTGTTAATTTTGAATTTCTGGTGCTTCAAATATTTTTTTTACATCTAGTTTCATGATCCCGAAACAAATCATAAAATCTAGAGAAATGAATTCAGTGATATAAAAAATTAAGTATACGTCATCATCGTATCATCTATACATATAAATAAAATTGGGAGTGTCTGTTTTTAATATTGAAATAACCGTTTTTTACTACACGCATATGAATGTATATACGGTACATACACCAAAATAACATTTTTTACAATTTTTGTCTGTCTGTCTGTCTGTTTGTTCCGGCTAATCTCTGAAATGGCTAAACCGATTTCGACGGGATTTTTTTGGCAGGTAGCTGATGTAATAAGGAGTAACTTAGGCTACTTTTATTTTAGAAAAATTCTTTTATTTTAGAAAAATAAAATAATGTTGCAATGTTCCACACGGACGAAGTCGTGAGCGGCCGCTAGTAGCAAATAAATTTACTTTAGTCAAGTTTTATTCGATGATCTATCAATGAATCATCGAGTCTGCATGTAAAACGCGTCTTAGTGTTAAGGCCTAAACGTAATACAAAGTGAAAAATCGCTAACAAAAATCAAAGAAATAGTCACAAACAAAAAATTTTCGTTCACATTATTTCACTGTTAAATTGATACCAGTGAAATGATTACAAAAAATCCAAGTATCCATTTTGTTAAGGATCTAATAGGCATTCTTTACTGATATTACGTATAAAATATCATTAGTGAACATTTTCGATTTATAAACATAAAAACAGGTTGTTGCTGGGCGCCTGATACATACCTATACGATATCTCTCAATTATGATATTTTTTGTTATTTAACTGGTATATTTTAACATTATAATGAAAGTTTCTTATAATCTGTCAATTTTATTTTTCTTAACCCAGATATGCCTGAAACTATTTTTATCTTAGAAAGAGAAGATTTTTGGATATATGGTTTGTTATAATCCCAGTTTCATTGGAAAAATATAAAAAAAAATTTCACTCGTAGAAAAGCTGGAAAATTGATGACCCATATATGGGTCGGTCGGCATAAGCACTGCGTTTAAGTAAACGCTTAAGTAATAAATAGAAATATACATAAAACGCTTAAAATTGAAACAATTGTGCTTTCTAACTTTCTATTAGTTTATTTATTATAACGGGTATTGGATAATGTATATAAATATTACTATGTAATATTTTAAAACACATTTTTGGGATGTAAATGTATGTCATATTCTACTCAAATGTGGCTAGTTTTTTATATATTTTATATTTTAGATCATGAATAACATAAGATCACTAATGTAGTCGAGACTGTATGAATCTCCAAAGCTGCTTTTTGGTATAGGATAAGATCCGCGTTTTGTGAGAAACCTTTCTAAAAAGGCTCTTGTGACTGACCTGCTAAAACCGAGATGATCAAAATCTCCACCGTCACTACGGAATATTACCACTCATTATGTTATGCCATTTCAATGCTATTACAGAATAGAGGAAACTAACATTTTTTGCCTCTGATAGAAGTTCGATATAGACCTATATTCAGATCGGAAAGATCGACGCCTCCTATGTTTACATTATATATTTTGACAATTTGAGAAAAATGCTTCGTTTTTTATGGTGGGAAGTGCGTTGTTTGTTCGTGAAAAATACCTTTGAGTTAACCAAATAGAGGCCTCATTTTAGTAAATTTATCATTTTGAATCTGTCCCGCCACAGTCAGATATGTTTTCCCAAAACATACAACGAGTTTGTATAGAAACATATCCACTATAAAGAAATATTTCAACGAAACATTTTTCAGTTTAATTATGGTTACATTACATTTTTTTAAACATTTAGATTCGTATACTCCCCTATAAAGTTTATTACCATGCCATTGAATAAGTGGTTAAAGTATTTTATAACGTATTTAGTTTTTTGGTCTTTCCAGAGATTGGAAACCAGAAAACTAGTATTATTTATGTCTACTCCTCCAATAGTAGGCCTTATTTTCTACGGACATACGTAGAATAAAGGCGAAGAACTAACTTTTAAGATATAGATGCCATTGGCTTATGAAAAAGATTTCTTTTGTTGACTGATCAAAGGAATGTTATCATCTTCACTTTCCTTATATAGACCAAATAGCACACAAAGCCTCTGCGATGCACGTAGAAAGTACTAGGTAAATTATGTATAGTAATAGCACTCTCTTCCTCAGAATCTCTATCTGTGACAGGAGTATTTGCGTTACAAAGTGGTTCAAATATAATGCATTATGGAGCTAGATAATTATTAACATCTAATTCACTCAATATTTTGAAAATATTTTGAAATAACAAACTACAACTATATTAATTTAAAAAGTTAAAAGTACTATATTTGTGCCGACGGACCCATGTATGGGTCCATGGAATGCACAGCTGAATAAAAGGGTAAAAATAAAGATAATTTTAATTTTCTTTACAATATGAATATTACTAAAGAAATATACTTTTTAGTTTCACTACTGTTTTATTAGAATAATAACGGTAAATTAATATAAACTTACTTTTTTGAGGATATGTTTTACAATTTTCGATTCACAATTTTTCGGCCGCAAATAACAACTGGTAATTTTTTGATTTACTATGTTACTTGTCATTATAAATAACAAGTACCTCTTAAATTTTCTAAAAATATGTGTATTTTGTTTTTAACGTATCAAAAAAAGACGGTAGATTTTTTAAATTCTTAGTACCCATACATGGGTCGGTAGGTTTAAGTGGGTTCATCTTGTTTAGTGTATAATATACACATATTACAGCGTAAATTTTTACCCCCAGTATATTGTAATTCTTTTATATTGAACTAGCGACCCGCCCCGGCTTTGCACGGATGCAATGCTCTACTATGTTATGAATGTATTATACATATAAACCTTCCTCTTGAATTACTCTATCATACATAGAGATATAGGGACAGAGAAAGCGACTTTGTTTTATACTATGTAGTGATGATAAACATTGAATACTTATATGACCACTTTGTACTCAGGACATGATGTACTGACGTTGGGTACACTATGGTGTAAGCTTAAGTTATTCGCACTTTCTGCTAAGACCTGTTTCGTGTACATTAGAGCGGTTTCCAGCTAATTACCATACCTACATTAGCAAATGTACCTACCTAATAGTAATGTTAAAGTTTTTATTTATTAAACGTCATTAGAATTGGTTACGAAGAAGAAATGTTTACACTGAACCATTAGACAATATGCTTTGTTTCAAAGACCTACGTGTTTTTGTGGATCAAACTTGAAAATGGTATTCTTAATTTTTAGTAATGTGAATGTTAAAAGTATAGGTGCTAATTTCGCGAATTTTTCAATTCGTTTCGACAATTTCGTGCTGCGATGTCCACCAATGTTTACCTATTTTCTGTCGTTTTTATTTGTACTGCACACCTAAGTTTGCCTTGTACTTGGATTGATTATTTTATTGACGTGAAGTTGATGACAATTTCGTAGCTTTTGACGGTACATTGCCGTCTTTGTGGCTTCAGGTACCGTTCGAAGTCAAATTTATGTAGAACAAAGTGTATATCGACGGTATATTTTTATTTCGTGCTAGCTGACCCGGCCACGCGTTGCTATGGTAACGTTAATTGATGACCCGGCCACACGTGCTATGGTAACGTTAATTGATTATATAAACTGTTATGCTTAGGCTTATGGTTACTATATATGGTAACAAACACACAAAGGATTGTCTTTATATAGTAGAGATTTAGTTCTTAAAAAGCGCATATTAAACAAAATTTTTACGGTAATTTGCGTTTTTAAAAATGCAAGGCAATGAGATAGTAGAACATGTATGACGACAATTGCCTTAGTCATCTTGTGATCACGGCTCCTGTAAAGTAGTCGCAATAACGTGAGAGATAAATATATATTATATGCAAATAACCGGGAAAAAGTTGTTTTATTTAATTATAATACTTTTTTACCAGCGCGCCTTCTCTTTTTTTTTACTGTCGCTTTTTGATTACAAAGAGACACCGTATAATACTTCCTATCTCATATTCTCCTACGTTAAATAGCTAGCAGTATAAAAATGAATTGAGTAGGTATACTCTGAAAAGATAGAAAGAAATATCAAATGAAGTTAAATGCAAGAAAAATGATGAACCTTATTTCGATAAGATAATTTAAAAAGATAAAATGTTTTCATTCAATATGAGCATTTACAATACATTTATTTAAAGTTAACGACTATGTCAGGGCTTCGTGAGTTCTGCGATGGGAGACCTTATGACGAGAGGCGGTCGCAAGAAACTTGGCAAACGCTGTTTTGTATTACAGATTTATTTTATTTAGGAAAGTTTTGTATCGCTTGTAAAAATTAATAAGAAAAATTAACTTTGCAAACTATATATGTGTATTATAGTTATGAAAGGCCAACTGCGCCTTTTTGTCCGTTAAATAATAATACATATTAGATATAAAAATTGAACGTTACAAAAATGCCCTCACTACGTTGCCAGGTACTCAACCAAGGAGCATAATACTGGGCATTCACGGGCAGACTCAGTTTCGGGAATTTCCCGACTGTGAGCATCCGTGAAATTAATTATAATATATTTTATTTTAACGATGTAATTTTAGGTATTACTACAAAATAAAATGTTCTTAAAAATAATCGATACTGAAAAATACATTTATATGACTTCTTTTTGTGTTCGGAGAATTGAAACTTATTAATAGTTTCTCCCCTAATTTTCTTTTGTTATGTGTCTATATATCAAAATACTCAAAATTTCGTAATAATATCATTACCAAAAGAAATTCCTAAATTTAAGCATGTTTCAATTAGTATTTTATTTTTAAAAAGCTAGTTTTAAACTTCGAATTTTGTATGAATGTGGTTTGGCTGTGTTGATATACCAACCTTTGTATTCTAACTAAGAAATATGGTACTGAAAACATCACAAAGATGTTTTTTTTAGAAGAAGATACAAATATTAAAGATTGTTCACCATACTCGTACGTTGCATATAAACAATTAAAGTCGAATAGAAATTATCTTTCGTTTTTATCTCTTTTCACTAATACGAAGGAATTATTTCAAAGTTTACGATGTTACTTCTTTTGTTTGTGCAATAAGAAAAATAACAATTTACAATACAAACAAAATATCAACAAATTTGACTTGTTTTGCGTAAGTTTGGAAGATGGCACCACCGTCGGTTAATAAGGTCTGGATATGACGCAAGACAGGTTGAGTTTCTAAGAAGCAGATAAGAGTATCAAGTTGTCAATTAGATTAAATAAGTTCTGAATTGTACAATTGCACACCTAATTAACACATTGTTTGCGGGTCCCGAGTTAACTCGTCATATCGCTTTTTATACCAATGCGCAGAAACAGAGTTAACTCGTTTTGTTTCGTTAAGCAGTGGGGCGCGGAAAATATTGTAATCAAGGGCGCCAAACGGGTGACGGACTACGCATTTTCTATTGTTAGCGGTACCCTATGCGTCTACCTGTCGATACAATTAATTTGGGACCGGAGCGATTTGGCGAGATAATGCCCGCTTACAAAGTGTTAAATGCCTAAGTAACGGCCGGCAGCATGAATTGGAAACAAGCAAAGCGTTGGACTGTATTTTAACGTGCATTTCGATATACAAATGTAGGTCCTAACGCAAGTTTACACCACATTAGATCGACGTTGAACTATATAAATTAGTCAAATAAGCCAAGACAAGTACAATAAAGGTTGTAAACATATTTTAAAATATCGGTAGTCAGAAATAAAGAATATAAAATCGTAGGTTAGTGCAAGGCCTTAGGCGTAAGCCCGGTTTTGCATAACACGAGCCGGATCATCGGCTCTGATTGTTTCGATGCCAGTTACAGCTCCATGTAATTTGTAGGGATTTCGATGAATAAATAGCTCTACATTTATAAAACGATTTACGCGTCGTTTTCGTTTCGATACGTCACGTTTTTGCAATAGAAACTAAACTGGAAATTGGAAGATATTTTTAACCATTTGGATATTTTTCTGACTAGTTTTCTTTTTTGTTGTTTACGGTATAAGTACAAGAACTTTTGCGAGGTCAAATAACTAAAACTCGTATTTGGGTCTAGATTATTTGTATTTAAGTAACTAAAAACTAACGCTAACTTATTAAAAATCGTTAGAACAATGAGTAACGCCGACGAAATTCGAACTGCACTGGTTTTGAATCGGAACCTACCGTTTTTCTTGGTCCTTATCTTAACTTAGTTTTTCAATAAACATTATTTTACATTAATACCTTTTACATATATAATGTAATGTGCCTATATCTAGGAGATTCTGCATAATCGTTAATTTATTACTCAACTTTTTTATATCTATAGTAGCCTCTATAGTTTTTGCTCAATGAGCGGGTAGCGTGTTTAGCCTATGATGCTACCTCGTTTCTTCTATGCTATAAAAAAGACTCCTCAAGTCTAATATGTAGACACATTAATCTTGGCTATCAACCTGCATGCACAGACAACAGAAAGAAAGGCCCTCAGTCCTGTGTTCTGCTAGGCTCGGCTACGGCAGCGGTCGGGGAACCGGCGGGACAGAGGGTGCGAAGAATCTCTGGGAGAACGGACATGGCTGTCAACACATCTACTTGGCTACGTATAATGTTAGAACCTTGCTCACGGAAGAACGATATCAGGAATTGGAATCTGAAGTACTGAATAAGATTAAATCGGATGTAATAGGCCTGAGTGAAACAAGACGAAGAGGGGAGAAACTTGTGACGTTAAAATCTGGTCAGCTGTTTTATTATAAAGGCTACGATGATAAATCTCAGGGTGGGGTGGGATTTATAATAAACACGTCACTAGTGAAAAATCTCATTAACATATGTGCCGTTTCACGTAGAGTCATCTGCGCTATATTTCAGCTAAGTAAGCGTTACTCATTAAAAGTCATTCAGGTATATGCTCCTACATCCACCTGTACAGATGAAGACCAATTGGAATTCTACTACGACATGAACACCGCTCTTACCGAAAACCCATGTTTCTATACTACTATTTTGGGTGATTTTAATGCCAAACTAGGAGTCGGACAAGAAAACGAAGAGTGTGTAGGCAAGTTTGGGTTGGGGGAAAGAAACTCAAGAGGTCATGTACTGGCAAGTTACCTATGCCAACATAAACTATTTGCAATGAATACTCTTTTCCACAAAAAACCACAACGGTTGTGGACTTGGAGAAGTCCAGATGGCAGAACAAAAAATCAGATAGATTACATCCTTTGCTCCAAACGTTATATATTTGAAGATATCGACGTCATTAACATGGCTAGTGCAGGTAGTGATCACCGTATACTAAGAGCCCGTGTAGCTTTTAATTTCAAATGCGAACGGAGACGCCTTGTCATGACTACATGGAAGCCAAACGACAACAACTATATAGAAGCACAGAAGGATCATTATCTGAACAGGTTGACTACAGCGTTAATGCCATAAATATTCAGCTCATTCAGTCTATCAACAATGTACTAAAGGAAATTAAACCAAAATCTACGTTGGTTGCTACTGTAAAGTCACAAGAATTGCAAAAACTACTGCAGGACCGGAAGAACGTTTTGGCTACGTCAGATCAATACAATATATCAACAATTAACAGCCAAATAAGACACTTGATTCGCAAGCTGTTGCGGCAAAGAAAACACAAGTTGATTCTTGAGACACTTGAGAAACATAAAGGGCCTAAGGTATTTAGAAGACAGATGAAGAGAGGGCACCAACAAATTCATAAGCTGACTACGCAAGAAGGAGTCATAACGACTGATCGCACCAAAATCATAGAAGCAGTTAAAGTTTTCTATACTGAACTCTACAGCTCACAAAAAGAAGAACCACGACCAGACCGACAATCTGATCCAAGAGCACCTCTTAGAAAACATGTAACTGAAGACCTTCCTGATATATCCTTGTACGAGATAAAGCGAGCTCTAAAACTTATGAAAAAGGGGAAGTCTCCTGGTGAGGACAAAGTTACTTATGAATATCTGCAAACAGGAGGAAAACCGGTTCTGAAGCAGCTACAATTGTTATTCAACAAGGTACTGTTTGAAAGCGTTATACCGGAGTCCTGGAAAAATGCAACCGCGACTCTTCTGCACAAGAAAGGCGACACCTCTAAACTTGCCAATTATCGCCCCATCTCTTTGCTTAGCCATAACTATAAGCTTTTTACCAAAGTAGTTACCTTGCGACTGACAACAAGGTTGGACTCTCGAAGCCAGTGGAACAGGCAGGATTCAGACATGGTTTCTCCACGATCGATCACATACATACTGTGCGCCAGGTGATTGAAAAGTGCAACGACGACAACAGACCACTTGCGGTTGCATTTATTGACTACGAAAAAGCCTTTGATACAATAGAACATTGGGCCATACTGCACTCTCTTCGAAGATGTCAAATTGATACTTGATACGTGGAAGCCATTAAAGCAATATATCGGACAGCTACTCTGCAAGTAAAACTGCACGATCTTACCAATCCAATACCCGTCAAAAGAGGAGTCAGACAAGGTGATATGTTTCCCCTAAATTATTTAATGCCTGTTTAGAAGACATATTCCGGCTTCTCGAATGGTCAAACAGAGGAATAAACATTAATGGCGACCGTCTGACTCACCTTCGATTCGCTGACGACGTCATACTCTTCGCCGATAGCCTGGAAGACCTTAAAGCTATGATCAAGGAACTGTACGCTGTGTCGATCGCCGTAGGTTTGAAAATGAATACATCCAAAACGAAAATAATGTGTGATGACATGGACATCGATTACATTACTGTGCACGGACATAGGTTGGAGAGGGTTGGTGAATATGTATATCTTGGCCAAACAATAAGCTTAGCTAGAAACGGGCAAGAAAAAAAGAGATCGAACGACGCATTCGATTAGCGTGGGGATCGATTGGTATACTGTCCGAGGTGTTCAAAATCAAAATAACTTTATTTCATAGGCCCTTGCGGGCACTTAAAATCGTCAATTTTACAGAATCAAAAAAATATTCTTCTATAATAAAGATAGCCCGTGCGCTAGCGGCAAGTACATCCGCGGAGTTGATGCCGCGCATGTAATCGCCACGAGCGACCCGATTCCGAACATGAGAAGAATCGGGCAAGAAACTCATGTGCCAAAACTCTTATAAAATCGCCAAATGACTTACAAATTGTGTATATTACAAAACGATTCAGAGAACGAGCAATTCATTTCTATTAGGTCCACACTGCTTTATCATTCAAAAAATCTTTAACACTGTAATAAGCCTTTTTGCATAACTGAGTTTTAATTAAAAAATTAAGTAAAATTACGTTACGTGGCAGCGTGTTGTACATTCGTATACAACACGAACCTACAAAGGAGTTGCTTATTTTATGGAGCCTATACCTGGGCATTGCTAGCTTGTCTTTATTTCTTAAATTGAAATTATGAAAGTCACTATTTTTTCTGAATTTAATATCTTTACACTTGTGTGCATACAGTAAATTTTCATAAATATATTGTGAAGGGGGATATTGTAATATCAAGGGGGACATACCTATGAACCTAAAGCGCAGAGCCTTTGAGCAGTGTGTTCTCCCAACGCTGATTTATGGCTCGGAAACATGGACTCTCACCCAGCAGACATTACACAAAATGCAGGTAACGCAGAGGGCGATGGAACGGGCTATGTTGGGTATATCTCTTCGGGACAAAGTTCGAAACACCGAAATAAGGACACGAACTAAACTCACCGACATTGCGGTAGAAATCGCCAAAAGAAAGTGGAAATGGGCGGGACACATAGGGCGTAGAACGGATGGAAGATGGGGGAGGAGGCTGCTCGAGTGGAGGCCAAGAACTGGTCGTCAGAGTGTGGGCAGACAGCCGATGAGGTGGACCGACGATCTGGTCAAGGTTGCCGGAAAGTTCTGGCAGAGGAAGGCCCAAAACAGGGAAGAATGGCGGGCAATGCAGGATGCCCACACTCAGCATTGGGTGGCGAAAGGCTGAAGAAGAAGTCTATGGGTCAGGATGCAATTGTGGTCCTCAGAATGTACGATCCGCACTGGGCACGCCCATTTTTCCCACGTCGTTCTTGTCCATTGGAATGGCGTGTGCCAATCGTAAAATCAAAATGTTTGGTTGCGCCAGTAGTAATTTCAAATCTGCCGCAATATTTATCTGTATGTTTTTGTAATTTTTATGAGTTTGGTGGACACTCCGAGCCTCACCTCCATTTATTCCATTTCCCTTTCGCTCATACCTTGTCTAGCATGTGGAAGAGCGAGACGCACGCGCCATATATGCCACCGGATACGTGTCAGATTCATTTTACACAAGAGGTGTAAGTCAGGGCAGTAATTTAGGGCCCTTGGAATTACTGCTAGATATAAATGACTTGCCGAAAGTAGTCAAAGATGCTAAGTGTTTACTGTTTGCAGATGACTTGAAACTGTATCTAGCCGTTAAAGATCCGTAGGATTGTCAAAAATTGCAAAAAGATATAGCCCGAATGGAGAATTGGAGCCACGAAAATAAGTTACGATTTAATACCACCAAATGCGCGCGCTAATAACTTTCACTCGTGTGCACAGGTCAATGGTGTACAACAAGGTTAATGGAGTGACCATATCAAGGGTAAATGAGGTTAGAGATCTGGGGGTTCATATAGATTCCTCGTTCATATAGAACGTCGCTGACGTTCCGGGATCACATATTTAATTTTTGTAAGAAGGCATATCACAACTTAGGTTTCATTCTGCGGAGAGCTTATAATTTTACGAATTTTAAAGCTATCATAGTTTTATATGACGGTCTACAGTAAAGAATCAGCTGGAATGCAACTAGTTTATTTGCGTAACATATGAAACAAAATACATCCTCATGTTGGAAAGGATACAAAACAAGTTTATTAGATTTATATCATTAAAAAAGTACGGGGTGTATCCATTCTACCCACTCATGTATCCTACTTTATTCGTTTTAGGAATGGTTGATTGTAACAAACTTGAAATAATAAAATTGTAGCATTGGTGTTGTAATTTTATTTTATTTTTAAGGGGGAAAGTATTAAATGCGGATTTACTGAAGAATATTAGTTTCAATGCGCCAAATGAGTATGATGTGCGCCTAAGGCGGCCGCCGCTGCTGGCAGGCCCGCGCGCAGGCACCTTACTGTTGAAGGAGGCACCTCTCACGCGCAATCGCGATCCTCAACTCAATTTTTGAGGAAATAGACCTATTTACTGGATCTCTTCATATTTCAATATTTGTTTGTAGTTACAAATTACATTGATGTACTCGTATTGCTTGACTACACTATCGGACTGGTGACCAACTGTAATGGCAGTTGTAAGTTTGGTTGAAATAATAAATAAATAGATTTGTGGCAAATCATACCGCAATGTGGCCAACATGCGAAAAAAAAGATCACTGATGGCAATTTTAAAATTGCACTAGTGGCCTATCTGCAAATCTATAGTTTGTTGTAGTGGTCTGCTGATAGGCCATTACTTTAATTTAAAAGTGCAAAGCAGTCTTTTTTTCCCCGTTGGCCACATTGCGGTATGATTCTCTGCCAATAGATGGCGCGGTCGTCTCGCTCTTCAATATGTGAGACAAGGTATGTGCGAAAGGGAAATGGAATAAATGGAGGTTAGACTGTCGACCAAACTAATGAACATAACAAAAACATATATGTAAATAAATAACGCGGCACATTTGAATTTAATACTGGCGCAATCAATATTATGATGTATGAAAAACAAATTACTTCATCGCCAGGCAGATTTAAAACAAATTTTGAAATTATGTTATAAAAGATAAAAAAAATACTTCTGCCACTATGATGATGTTGCATTAATAATCTGTATTAGTGAAAACTGTCAAGAATAAAAAATACAAAAAAAATATAACATTGTTCCTGCCTTTAAGTCTATAATTTCAAATAAAGAAGAATTTTACTATAGTAAAATACTTCAGCTTTCCTAAGGTATAGCTGCAAGGGAGTAAAAATACACACTCACTAATATTATTTGTGTATATTATATTTGTTCGCATGAAAAATAAAGTTAGGAAGAATAGGTGATTTAAAACCGGGAGTGAAGGTCACAGAAAGAAAGAAACAAAAACGAACATGTACAAAAACGAAGATCATTAACTTGAAATAAATCTAAGTATGAACAGTTACATGTTTTGATGCTAGGCATCATACATAAGCAATGAATTGGAGCGCTCCAATTACGCACAAAGCACGCACACGTAGGTAGTGCTTACACGTGCCACTATACTACTCGTGTATATATTCTGATAATAATTGTAGCTATTATTAATAAAAAGGATAAATACTTAAATTATAACATTTTAAATAACAATATATTTTTAAATTTTATTCTATGTAGTGATAATACATAAAAATAAAAGAAATAAAATACATGTCATATTTGTTTATTATATTACATCTAAAATCAGAGTTGCAGATGGCTGCCACCTTTTTCTTATATTTACAAATACTTTACAAAATATAAAAATAGCTTTTGAAAAGACGATGGAATAATATAGAACCATAATTTTTTACAGGTTAATAATTATTTTTAGAAAAGCTTCCACCGTCATGAGGACTGACAGAAACGATAATAAAATTTTTGACAGCTTTTTTACAATTTTGAAATTATTAATATAAAGATCAGAGCTACCTGAGCTTGCCACTTATTTTTTTTAGTTCACATAGGTCCAGACTACATTACGTGTTGGTATCAACGACGATGGAATCATATAGCTAAATTGCCACCAGCTCCCTAGCTATAAGTTACCGAGACTCTAATAGTAAAAGATATTAGTGTTTTCATTCAAATCAGTATATTGGATTGGAGCAGAGAGTAAAAGGCCTTTGTATACAAAGTGATGTCATTTTCATAACCCTTGGAAGATCCAGTTGTTTTCATTAACAATAATCATAATTCTTTAATTTCCTTAACACGTAAAGACAACTAGTAACGTTAACTACTTATATGTGGGTTACTATTTCTGTTTGAATTAACACTATATATTGTAATATAGTTGTTATAATAATATTTTTTTTTATGATATCTTGAACAGTGAAAAAGTTATAATCCCTTGTTATCACTATTAAGTGTAATTCAAATAAATAGTTAACTCAGTCTGATTATTCGTGGAAATCTTGGCTATGTGTCTTAAGTATTTTTTCTTGTTTGTCACGCAGTATTTAACATATGATTCCTTATAAGTTTTGAAATAAAATAAGATTTTTCTAATGATTTTTATGTATGGGATATGTTTGAGTAACTTGAATAAATTAAATGTTGATTAATCATAAAAAAAGAATTAAGTGCATATTATTGAAAATGCCATTAATCCATTTTATATTTAAATACTTGATAGAAATTTAAATAAGCAAGTGACGGTAAATTTATAGATTTATTAATAACACATGGCCCGATGAAAGAGCTCATCCTAAAAGCTTAGTTTAGCTTTACGGTACATAGTAAACAGCAACTATATTGTAACAAACTATTGTTCGTATACTTTATATACCAAATATTTCAAAACGTTAAATACTTATATAGTGATATGCATTGTTTATCACGATGTCAATACAAAAATTTGCCAGATAATAAGCCTCATCTATGCAATATAAAATGTTGTGATTCTACAAAGTACTGGGGTTTCATCCTGATAATACATCACCTCTTTGTTGGAAAAAATGCGTTAATATTTTCCGAGGAATTTCATTACTGCGAGCCTTGTTGGCTTTCAAATAAATAGGCGTTTTATTGCTTTTCTTCTCTTCGCTGTTCAATATTGTAGGGTTCAGATTAAATAACGCGTAAACACAACATTATTTCTAGAAGTAAGAGCTAGAGGTATGATATAAGTATCTAAATAAGAATAGAATAACAGGAAAGTTTTAAGGAAATTGTGCTGGGCATGGTCTAGTAGTGATTTTAAGTATGTGTGTAAGGAAGGATTTGTACAATATGTTCATTTCTCTATCTATTGACATAATTTTATAATATAATTATGAGTATTGAGTTCTTTTACACTACAATAGCTGCCTTAAATTAAAACAACTTTAATGTAGAGCACATAACTGCCTTCATAACTATTAAAGTTAACCCGCACTTGTAATTGTTTCGTTACAAAAAATACCACTTGTATTTTGTTCACATACCCATCTCCTTTTGTGCGAACATTCTTGAGTCTCGTTCACTGAAAATTTTACTCGAGGGAGGTACACAGAGGGGTAAAGATGAGAAATGCAAATAGGCTGTTGAGCTTTACCCCACTCGCAATAAGCCTATGAGCGTTTGACAAATAGTATTATGCCACGATTGCGCTGTCTACGGTGGAATATAATAACTTAAATTAATATACTGGCAATACGTTACTACCACGATTTTATATTTGGACATTTTTCAGACGTAATTTTCACTTCCAATTCAAACAGAACTTATGCTATATGTTCGCATCTGCGATTGAAGTACTTGTTATAAAAATTCAATTTCCGGTACCATGAAAGTTATTTATGAGTTTGCCATCGAAAATATTAAAGTAACAAGCGGAAATGGAAATATTCCTGATAAATTCCTGGTACTACAAATTTTGATACTTTGAAGTGATAAACTGGATAATGATGTGTGTTTCCTAATTGCGAATCTGCGCATCAGAAAATGTTACTTTGTAAAAGAAATTATTACCAGATATTATGTATTTTTTTCTACTTCTTTATACGAACTTCTACGAACTTTTCTACGAACCATCTGTAACTTAATAAAATATTATTCACTTTCCCAATAATAAGACCTCTTTGGGTCAAATAAACGTTATCAATAAATTAAAAAAAAGTAAAAAAACGGCGAGTTAAAACGTTATCGTTCAGATTGCCGTCGCGTTGTCAACCAGAGAAGGTGCATGACGGATTCGCACCCTTGCGCTGCCTTCAAGTATCTTTGTTTTGGACTGATTTATTGCGCTAAGAAACTTCATTTTACTAAAAATGTTTTGTCAGTCATTTATTAAAAGTCTACGATATCATTGACGACCGTTTCGTGCAACGGTAGCGAATCTGCATTTGGCTCTGACGGGTCTGTGTTCAAGTCCCGGAAGGGGGAAGTGTTTGTACGATGAATACGCATTGTACATGATATAAATACTATAAATAAAACATTTCTTAACATATGTTTTATATTGAGCTCATGGCAATTTCTAAAGCACTGACATATGCCGAAAGGAATAATTGGGAAAAAATCTTTATCTGTTCGGACAGTAAAAGTGCGATACTGCACTTGGCTCGATGCTCTTCTGGACACAGAGGTGTACTGACAGCCGTAAGTGTACTCGGACAGATAATACGACTGTTGTCGCGACTCAGGAAAGTGGCTATGCAATGGGTTTCAGCGCACATTGGTTTAAGTGATAACGAGGAGGCTGACAAATTGGCAAATGCTTTTTGTTTAAATGGCATAGAGTGCGACATCAGACCGTGCACCTCAGAAGTATCTTCTAAGTTTAAAGCTTCAGAAAGAGAGGAAGGTATACTTTAACGAACGCTCCAAAACAAAAGGCATCTGCTACAAAACGATACAAAGTGATCATTTACGAATACCGTGGTTTATAAATATTAGTTAAAGTAGGCAAAAAAATTCGGCTTATTTTAAGAATTAGGTACTGTTATGTTCCATTAAGGAAGTTTGCACACATGATGAACAAAATAAATACATCTACCTAGTTGTGAAATATTTAGACAAATTGAGGACGTGCATCATCTTTTGATGGAACGTGAGCGGAACCAAGCTCAAAGACAACTATTTTTAAGTATATTTAGAATTAATAGAATGGAGGTGGTGATTGTTCAGAGCATTTCGAGTAATCCCCAATCTGCGGCAGCTTTTTGTTTGTGTAACTTATTTGTAGATGTATAAGATATGTAATAACTTAAATATATTTCAATGGAGCTGGCATATCAGGAGACAAAAGCTCCTAAATAAATAAAGATAAAAAAATATGCATAATAAGACTCAAATTGTATTGCAGCAAATCATTACGAAACTATTTCGTATTTAATAAAATTATTAATAATTTTTTTTTTTAATTATACACCTTATAATGGCATAAAGTTTGATGGTATTGAATTAAATGTAAGACAACATCACATGTATTGTTATGAACCCAAGTAACTAAAGCACTTGTGTTATGGAATTCAGAAGAAAAAACGGTATCCCAACACCCAGACCCGAGCCAATATATAAAAGTTAATTTTTTTCATTATTCGGGGATCGAACCCGAGACTTCGGAGTTGTCCTAATAGGAAAACCGGTATGCAAGCCACTCGACTACGGAGGCCGTCACTAATTTGTTTTGATTTTACAAATTCACCATATCTTACGATGGCTCCTACTGAGCATAGCCCTTGTAGTGTTTGTATTATAATCCTATACGCGTTATATAACACTGTCTCGTGCCCACTGTATGATGGGGCGCGCGGGCATTACAGCGGACGTGCGCCTGTACACATAGTGCCCAGCCAGTGATACCGTGTGATAACGAGTACGCTACAGGCCTCCTTAAAAGGATCTACACAACATTCGATCTTGCGCTGCCTATATTCAACGGCTTTTGGCGACCCTCACCAGACTAGACGGTCTACCTTGTGAGAGGCCTATACATCTCGAGGTCGTCTTTTATGAACCATTCTCTCTCAACTGCAAATGTATCTTCTTGCGTTGTATGCCACCCACTGCTATTTAAGTATTTTTTATTCCAGTAGCTTTAATCGCCTTTAAAAACACCGTTATGAGTAAAGGTTTGGTGATTTTATACTGTCACACAAGAAAGATACCAAATGCCGGCACATTTGATTTATTTTACGATAAAATAAATATGGAAATAATATGTAGAGTACAGAAAATTACTATCTGCTAAAACGTTTCTCAGTGATATTTTTCAATTGGAAGTTGACGTTTTTAGGTATTTCGACAGTTGTCGTATGTACTTATATAAAATAACCGCAGCGACCAATGAAGACTAAGCCATTAATGGACCCTTTGAATATTCAAATTTGCTCGCAGTGAACGATCATCCGACTAAATGCCTCTCGGAACACATTGAATACGCTTTATACGTGATGGTGTATGCTTCCTTCTGATTGAAATAATTTATTATACCTATTGTTTCCTATAAATTGCTGTTTTAATTCTTAATTTTTCAATAAATATCAAAATAATTACATAAAGAGTGCAAATATCAGAAGTTAAGGTATTTAAAAAAAAATGGCATCCAATAGACTATGCTGGCAAATATTCTGCCTTCATCTGATCAAAAGTATTAAAAAACCTTATAGAATTTTTTGTAGCCTCGCGCAGCTTTTGGTGTGTTATTTCCTCACGCATCGCTTAGGTATCTCGTACATCACTGGTAGAAACGGAGTCTGATGACTTATCATTTATGAAACAGTAGGAGCCCTAATTTCTTTAAGTAAGAAAGCCTTCTTGTGTAAGTGTTAATGTAAGAGATTCATAAAGAACCTGATTTATTTTGCCTCTTATAGCGGTTTTTACAGAAAAAATAAACAATTTTCTCTGCCCAGGTATATTTACTCGAACCCACTTGACGAATATTTATTCGCGTATTCAAGTTTTATCGTTACCCATTAATTTGACATAATTTATTATACTTATAGTTCATTGAATTTAATAATATGAACGATACTATTTTGTTCAAGAATAGCTTATTTTACTTGATAAATGGTATTTTAATTTATTATATACCTGAATGTGGGTTTGTTACTCTTTTTTATGTTCATTAATGATACACATATATTTATAAAGAACTTGTAAGTGAAGACATTGTTTGCAGATGCTCTTGAGATTTAGAAAATGTGCTCCGATGATGGAAATTTAAAACGATCCTTTCTCCAAGAGAGTTTACTTGTTTACTAGTAGTTATCCAAAACTCAACTCAAATAAAACTAAATCTGTTAAATTATCTGGTGTAGAAACAGCAAGAATGATTAATTTAATGGTAACATTCCATTAAATGTCATATGGACTCACGCTGTGGGGTTAACGGCTAATATTCATAATAAGCAAGGCGCGCTATTTATAACTTACGGTCTGTAGATTAACGTCAGGATGTATTTAAGGAAATGGACATATAGTACTTTGTCTTTCCATATGAAAATATTATGTTTGTAAAAATATTTTAACACTTTCTAAAGAGACTATTTTAATGTTCATTCGATCTACGCTAGAAATCAAAATAAATTTAATCTTCCTTGTCTCAGTTTGCAAAAAACAGGGGGCTGAATTTTGGTATGATTGCATTTTATAAAAATGTGCCTTACGATGTAACTTGTGTTTTTAGAGAAATTTCAAAAAGTTGTTCTACAACACTTATGAACAGAGGCTTTTTTTTGCCTTGAATAGGTAAGCGCTTTTTTAATGGTATTCGATTTT
Organism: Calamotropha paludella; assembly: GCA_927399485.1. Lineage (NCBI taxonomy): Eukaryota > Metazoa > Arthropoda > Insecta > Lepidoptera > Crambidae > Calamotropha > Calamotropha paludella. The sequence continues at coordinate 12,472,283 of OV656804.1, read as the reverse complement.
TAAACCAAGGAGTTTTCAATTTAAAATATTTTAATATGACAGAACAGTAGAAATATTCCATTCCCGATACTTTTAGTGCAGCCCTCGTATGTGATGGTGTAGGTCACCTTCATTTAGCCTACGCCGCACTGTCTGCATTGATATCTGCAATTAAAGATAAAATAAGACTTTAGTGCTGAATCCGTCGTATTTCATACTAAAATTTAAAATACTTCACATTTTGACCGTGTCAAACATACACGGTACTGAACCGCTGAATCGCGAGTGCGGTGGAAGGGATCTTGAGAATGGGTGGCTATAATGGTTACATCCTCCGCCTCCGTAGTCACCCGGGCTCTTGCCCCGCGAGGACGGTCTCGAAGAGCCTCGTCACCACCTTCTTCGAACCTCTGGATCCACTGGCTTACCGACCTTCTCTACAAATAGAAACAGCTGGTGTCTACCAACGTTATTTCTGTGTACGGAAAAGTGTTTTAGGTGATGTAAAATTTATTTACATGAATACCTAACTGCCGCGAGATCTCTACAACTCCCATACCAGTTAGCCTTAAAGTTACAATTCTGACCCTGTCAAAGTAAGATAGGCGTGCCGGAATTTTTTTAAAGAAATTAAATTAAAAGAAAGGAAAGAAGATAAAACCAATAATTCCAAACGAGCGACCGGAAAAATTTGACAATGATTGTTCTGACATTACTCTTATTATTGAATTGAAACAATCCCACCTTTTTGATGCGAAACTCTTTAGGGTCTTAGAAAAAAGTATTAGTTTCAGTTATTATCTCAGAACAATAACTAAAGCCATAGAAGGAGTGCTAAAATAACAACACAATACGTTAGTTCGTACTATTTTGACTTATACAGTTGTAAATGTGTAAGAAAGAAATAAGTATACAAATTTTGTTTCGTAATTTATAAGGTAGTCACTAGTTTCCCTTACGTCAATGATGTAACGGCATCGATATTACTATCGATAAAAATAAAATTAAAAACATGTAAAAAAAAATATGCTGTTGGTATGTCTATGACACTAGAACTATAATAATAATAAACGTGTAGAATCTGCAATATGAACATTTTATAATGCAGTATTCATGAGTAGAATTTTGGACCCGAACCAATTTATTTATTAGATTTGCAGTCTTCAGTATCTAGAGAAACCAGGTAGGTACAGTTAAAAAATTGCACTTTGTATAGGTATATCATATTAGGCTACATGTTTCTATTTTAAGTTGGACCTCTAGCAGTACATTAGTGAACACTGCATTCAACATTAAATTTTTAATAGGAAAAATTTAAAAAAAAATTAATAGACTATTTAAATTAAATTAACCAACTATTATTTTATACATATTTACTTATTATTTTTATATTTTTATATACTACTCTGTCAGGAAAGTACCGGGAAAAGATCAATAATATACACAATGTTTGTTATTCATCCAAATTTATTTTATCACCTTCAAAGTATGCTCCTTCAGAAACGATACACTAACGCTAACTTAATCCAATCATCAAAACATTTTTTAAACACTGTTTCCGGAATTGAGTTCAGTTCTCGCCGCGTATTTTTGTCATTTTTGTTTACACACTCTAAAAGTGCTAGGTATTCGGCTTGAACATATTCTTGTTTCAATTTTTCTATCAATATGTTATAGAGTTGAGATTTCTTCGCGTTGCTCCTTAATGTTCTCTTTGTTAGTGTTTATTTTGCGAAGACGTCACTTGCTGGTCTTTTTAATCCTTTCTAACTCTTTTTTTAATATTCCAATTTGGTTTTTTATAATCTGCTATAATTTTCTGTAAATTAGATATCAGTTCAGAGATATCGGAATCAGTATTTGTTTCAACTGTGGTCATAGATTTGGGGCGTTTACTTGGTGGTTCATAATTCCTTCTTAATGCGATAGTGGTTTCTGAAACATAAAAATATTATTGTAAATAAGCTATCATTATTATTTGGGATACACGCTGCCAAAATGTTAATTGAAAATCTGAATATTTATTGGCAGGATCGAAATAATTATATGACAAAGCCAGACTAAGATAATGTTTGGAATAAAAAAGGAGCAATTGCATGTTTTGTAAATGTAATGTGGGTATAGCATTTGCTTTCAGCCGCCGAAATCAAATGTTTTCATGTGGCTCAAATGAATGTAGTCTAAAATGTTTCGAACAAATGTGACTGTGCGCTTTCGGTGTCCAATTGATCCTTGATATACGGCGTATCCATTCAGTTCTAATAGGTTCATCTTTGGGAAAACTAAAGCAAGAAGTAAAAACCAAAAATGTTGACATCGATAACAAAGAACACATCACTATCATACTATCATATACAAAACAGAAGGCATGAAAATAAGACAATTTAAACCAAAACTCATGGAGCAATCTATTTGTAATATAAATTTACTACAATTTTCTGAATATACCGTTGTTATATTGTCAAAATATGAGAATTTAGAAACCAAACTCACCGATGAAATGATAACACCTCATCCGTATTTTCTTTTCGTGATATATGAGACTTGCAGTCTGGAACAACACAAGCCATCCTGGACGCGGACTCTAAGATGTCTGAAGCGTCTATATGCACACTTTCCTGTTATTTTATCACGAACTTCCTTGTAAAATAATATAATTTCACGCTAGCCGCTCACAAAGCTGTTCGGCCACTGTAATACGACCGCATTGAATTTGGTTTTACTTCAGAAACCACGTTCATCAAAGACGTACTTTTAATTTAGTAGTATAATATGCAACCAAATTACAACCATTTGACATTTGTACTTTGAGAGTTTGTGACAATGACGTGAAAATAAAACCTTACAATTTCGCTCTTACCCATGTATGTTAGATTACTTTAAGTGAATACGAGAGCTGTTATACAGTTTTTATTTTAGCGCTCCTTCTATAGCTTTAGTTATTGTTCTGAGGTTATTATGGTTCATTTCACAACTTTGTAACGTTACACCTCAGAGTAAACAGGACTGGAGTAGCCTTTGCCTAACATTACCCCTCTGCCAAATGCACAAGCGTCGGAATCCTGTGCGTTATATAAAACTAGTTGAGCCGCCATTTTAAAACCACAATAATCAGAACGTCTTACCGTGCAGAGCTCCCACGAAAATGCCTGCCTGTGCTGTTTTCTACTGTAAAAAAAATTCGAAAATATCTGGTATGCAAAAAGATGGCGTCACCTTTCATTTGTAAGCATAATTTTTAGGTTTTTATTATTATTTAATTCATAATTTCATTTTTTAGCAAACTACAATTTCAAATTTCGCGCTTAAAGTTCGTTTGATGACGTCATGGCTGCACTCCCCACGAGACTACCTAGGGTTGACCATTATCGCATTTCAATTAATTAAGACAAAAATTAGAAATAGTTTGTTGGTAATAAATAACTGTAATTTTGTATTAATTAATTACCAATTATAATTTCGTTTTAACAATGTACGTTGCGTGTTTATTTTTAGTTCAGTATTAAGTACATACCTACAATTTTGCGGCTGCTTGAAGCCTATTCTTTGCTACACAACATGGAAATATAAAATAATAAATAAAATAATTAATTAAAATAATAATCAAACTATTTGCCCTTTTATTCATGCTGGGCGGCGCTCATAAACATTAAGAGTACTAATGCTGTATATACCTACAGTGTCCCTGACTTCATAAAAAAGCACGGTTAAAAGGGTACCATCGCCTAACCAGCACACCCGATCATTTCCGAGAAACCAAAATTTTTTTTCGAGCCACAGGACAAATTGTTTTTATTTTGTAATCAGCAACCCTTATTAATTTGTACAATATTAATTTGCACAATAGTGATGTCAACTTCATCGATATTGTGATTTTACGAGTGAGTAATGAATGAGTGAATGAATGCTTTTTCTTAACGATACTAAAAAACAGCTTAGATAAATTACAGTTTGTTTCAGTAATTATTACCAGGTATTAATGATGATTTCAAATAAGAATAAGATATGTGATTTTGAACTGATGACGCCGTATGTAAAGTGCGGAATTATAATATTTACCTGCGATATTATACATACGAGAATAAAACTGTAAAGATATAGAATAAAACAGGTCAAGTCCACCTTAAACCAAATGGCTAGTAATGAGAGTAGAGGAAGCGAAATCACTAATTTTTGAACATTTTGTCTGTCTGTATGTATGTTTGAGCACGCATCACGCAAAAACTACTCGACGGATTTTGATGACATTTTAGTATGGTAATAGCTAAATGTCATCGTCAACATTTAAGTTAAGTTTTTTTATTAATATTGTAGCATTTATAGCTCTTTTTAAAAACCGGCTTGTCCAACTGCAATACTTCAAGATACTAGGAGTAAGGTATGTGGTGCCAAAAGTCATTTGTACATAAATGAAAGCTATTGGAAGATAGTATTGCAGTATTAAAATTAGAAATGATCGGTATGTGTAGTTCAGGCAAATATACTCTGCCCCTAGGCGGTATACTAATTGTTGGTATTCATACTTTAAGCTTTGACATGCCCGGAAACATCTAATTTTTCATATCCAGTTTTCCTAAAGAATACAGCATACGAAAAAAATGGATTCATGCTTGTAATAGGTAATAGGGCATCTTGGGCATCTTCAAGAACAAGTACTATATTTTCCATACATTTTGAGCCGTCTCAGTTTCAAAAATTATCTAACAATAGAAGAAGATTAGTTGCCCATGCTGTGCCAACGTTATGCTTGAATGATCCTCTTAGTTTATTATATAACTAGTAATGTTTCAAATAGATATTAACAGTTTTAGTTTATTACATTTAAATGTATTAATTTTAGGTTAAAGAATAAGTTGAAAAGGAAATACCTGCAAAAAGTGATGTAAGCAAATCGCAAAAAAATACAAATAATCAATCGGTCAAAGTAAAAATCTGAGAATTATAACTATATACGCTTTGTTAAAAATAATGTTTCAGAGTTCCTCTTTTCCATTATGGTTATACGCGAAAGGGTCCACGGTGAATTCTTTATATATAATAACACCTATTGTAAATATCTTTTAAATGCAATAAACTATTAAGTTTCAATTTGTATTTTATGGATATAGCCTTCGAAATTGACTGTTGTAGCGTGTAATATCATCATTAATTTAATTTAATTTTTAATACATAATGTAGGAATACTAACGCAAAGTTAATACATTCATTCATTAAACGAAACTGATTTATCGATATCGATATTCTCGTGCTATGTCATGTCACTTCTCACACAATGACATTCGTGTGTTTGAATAGAACGTTAACACACTATTTTAGGCACGTGTGCGTGTATTTTAAATATGTTTGTCGTATTATGCATGTGTGCGTTTGTAAACACGCAAAGAGTTTTTGTTCCTGTGTGCTGGCATTGAATGTAGTAGTAACCTCACCCCCCGCAAAAAATGGCAGAAAAATATGTACGAGAAATTGACTAATGGCTACTCCAGTCCTGTTTACTCTGAGCGTTACACACACATCTACAATAAAAATGTCATTTATGAAGACGTCATACATCTATTCTGTTCATGCTCTTTGTACAAACAACAACAACCTTAACTGCCCCTGTCACGTGACTACCAACTTTTTGAAAGAAAGTGAGAATAGATGTATGACGTCTTCATAAATGTCATTTTTATTGTAGATGTGTGTGTAACGTTACAAAGTTACATAATAACTGAAACTAATACTTTTTTCTAAGACCCTAATGATAATTCAATAATAAGAGTAATGTCAGAACAATCATTGTCAAATTTTTCCGGTCGCTTGATATCGATGCAGATAGTGCGGCGTAGGCTAAATGAAGGTGGCCCACACCATCACATACGAGGGCTGCACTAAAAGTATCGGGAATGGAATATTTACACTGTTCCTGTCATATTAAAATCTTTTTTATTGAAAACTCCTTGGTTTCAAAAATCAAATACCATTTATTTATTTAAAAAAAGATTCTCGGTCTTGTCACAAGGTCTTGTCAAACTTAGTCGTTGAGAAAATGGAATTGACTCGAGAAAAATCAAGAGCGATGATTTATTATGACTTTCGACGTGGTTTAACACAAAAACAGTGTGTTGATCGGATGCTTTCTGCATTTGGTGATGAAGCCCCATCCAAAACCACAATTTATCGCTGGTTTGCTGAATTTTAACGTGGACGTGTCAAGCTCAGTGATGTTCCCCGTCAAGGTCGTCTAAAAACTGCAGTCACCCAAGAAAACCTTGATGCTGTGCGTAAGCTGATTGAGGAAGATCGACATGTGACATACCGCGAAATTCAGGCAACTTTAGACATTGGCATGAGTCAAATACAATTAATCTTGCATGAACAATTAGGTGTAAAAAAGTTGTTTTCCCGATGGATACCGCATTCGCTCTGTGAAGAGCAAAAAGTGGCTCGCGTTACTTGGTGTGTCAGAACACTCGAAAGATTCCACGAAGGATCCTCAAATGCTGTATACAACATCGTATCAGGTGACGAATCCTGGATATACGCGTACGAACCCGAAACAAAAAACCAGTCACGAGTTTAGGTGTTCGAAAATGAGTTAAAGCCAACAAAAATTGTTCGTTCACGGAGTGTTCCAAAAAAATGGTGATCACATTTGTCTCCAAAACCGGCCATGTTGTGACTATTCCTCTTGAGGGACAAAGAACGGTTAATGCAGAATGGTATGCTAGCATTTGTTTGCCACAGGTCTTTTCTGAACTCCGTAAAGAGAACTGCAACCGCCGCATCATCCTCCATCACGACAATGCGAGTTCTCACACCGCGCACAGAACAAAAAAGTTTTTGGAGCAAGAAAACATAGAATTATTAGACCATCTGCCGTACAGCCCCGACCTAAGCCCTAATGAGAGTGCCCTAATGAGTGGTCAGAGATTTTCATCACCTTCAGGTGAAGCTGTGGCGCTTACAAAACGGCCATTTTGGAGACTCCAACTTCCGAATGGAATGGTTGCTTCAATGATTGGTTCCGTCGTATGGAAAAGTGTGTCAAATTTCGCGGAGAATACTTCGAAAAGCAATAAATACATTTTTAAATAGTAAAGTTGTGTCACTTCCTTGATTCCCAAAATTATCAGTGGCGCCCTCGTACCAGCCCGAAAATTGTCACTTACACAACATCAGTTTTTTATTACTGTTGGTGCCAGTTATCTTCGTATGATAGCGATTTTTAAAAGGCAGAACGCACAAACGGTTGGTTCTTCATAATAATGTTTGAACATTGTTATGAAGTGGTAATAATATATTTTTACTGAAAAGCGTATTGGTTTTTGAAATTATTAGGACTACGATATTATCCGTCCAATCAAAATTATAATATTGAAGACAAAAGGCGATTCTATCTTCTTTGTGCTTTTGTGTAAGTAAGGTTTTTAAAGTTTATAATTATATATTGCTACAAAAAAAGTGTTGGTTTTTTATAGCGCTCTAACATTATAGCAAAAGAATAAGTACCTATATTTAATAAAATATTATTTCATATTGCACTACAAAAATTGCAATTTCTACTTTCTTCACTTCTGTTAACCTGAAATTTAAAAGCAAGACACATTTGAACCTTAAAACCATTCTAATCTTTGCATTTCTAACACCGAGGTATTTGAACAGAAAAAGACACGCTGTCACAGATATAAAATTCGAGTAGAATTGAATAAATTACCGCATGTCTGAAAAATTATTAATTCATATTTTAAATAACAGAAATGATAAAGTTTTGGGAACGGAGGAAACCATATGCGTGGTGGAATAAGAGCTAAGGACAAACTACATGAGGTCGAGTTTGGCAATCATCCTACTAATTATAATAAGAAAAGATTTTTGTGTAATAAAAAATCACAATAATTGTGCGCTATTTCGATTTGTTTATTTGTTAAGTTAGTATATGTTTTATTTGAGTAATATAATATTAATAATAAATTTTTATAATGCAAGTGTAAGAAATCTTTATTATTATTCGCTTGCTACATCTATACCTTTCTAAGTCTATGGATGCAGGATAAGTAAAATTAAATTTTATCATTATTTCATCCAAAAGCATGCGACGTTGCCGTTGCTCTTTGTTTTGGAAGAGCGGCAACAACTGAAGGCACGTCATCAGCCATGTCAAGACTCTGCGTCAAGCAGTGACAGTTCTCTGGCGCCAAGAGACACACACCACACACACAAAGATATTATGACATAAAAACTTTAGTTTTTGTTTTGAAGTTGTCATGAGAAAAATAATTTCATCTCTTTCTACCTTTCTGTCTGTTGGGTCTTGAAAGGGCAGTTAAGAGTGTTGCTGTTTGTACATACTTTATGTAAAATCTGTCAACTAATAGTAAACTTACATCATTGAAGTACACAGTACATTGAAGACATGGTACAGTCAACGAAGCTTGCTGAATCCTTAAGTATCTCATCACACCAAATAAGTATTATGCATCTCCAGTAAAATGAATCATACTAAATTAAAGCAACAATTGGTGTGTCAAAGTACTATCTACATTTTATGATCCTCTGCTCACTCCTTATGGGAATTGGGCGTGATATTAAGCATCATGTTCTAATTTTCTATTTAAAACAACTTTTTGAAGTAAAAAGTATTGTACAAAGTTACACACACACACTATTCGCGAATTCATTTTCATCGATTTTGTCATGGGAATAAGATTTTTCCCGCAATAAAACGTAGGTATGTGTTAATATACGGTGTCAGCTAACTTCATACCAAATTTTATTAAAATGACTCCAGCCGTTTAGAAGTGAAGAAGTAACAAACAATCACTCACAAACTTTCGCTTATATAATATTAAGATTATCTGTCTATCAAATGCATATGCTCTTTGGCGTTTTGTCTCTAGATGGTCTTTATTTCATAATATGTCAGTGTGACAGCTATTTTAAAGTGGAAGTTCATTTCTTTTACTTGTGATAAAAATTATATATATTTTGGAAACATTTTAACATCACTTCGTGTTTTATAATTATTTACCAGTTTTACCAGGTAATTATGATTTAGCGGTAGGTCAATGTATACATACAAATGATAAATTTTCTTAATTGATTATCAGTGTCCAAGAAGAAGACGCGACGAACCTTTCGTTCACTTTAGTCATATTCCACTATCGTCACTATAAACTAATTGACTGAAAATTGATTTAACGTGACGATTGTCAAAGAAGTTTTGTAAGAAACTTTTTCTCTTTCGGAATAATAATCTGCAGTAGCGATTAATTTACATAAAAATATAATTTTAAGGCATCGGTGTACATATAACAAATATATAAAATGAGTATAAAAAGAATACAATGTTAACGTAAATATTATTCATATCTTTACCAGAATTCTCGATCAGGTATGTCCATTGATACGAGATTCTGGTATTCACAAAAATTCGTAGGCGAGAATCGCATTCATATTGTGCTCTGCATTTAATGGTATATCAAAGAGCTGTTATTTTAGCTCTTATAATTATATTTGGAGTTATATATGGACTAACTAACTGAATAACACAGAATTTTTAAGAGTTTAATAATGAGTGGGCAACAATATTATTAGCATTCAAATACAAGTATTTAAAAAGTATATACCGATCATCCATCATGTAATGAGGCATAGCGCAAAAACCAAAACAAGATTCTCACTCAAACTATTCGTGTTGACTGCTGCCCTATTTCCCACACTGCCTTAAATTCACAAATCGAATTCCGTAATATTAAGTCAGTTAGTCTATTACTTCCCCTATCTATCCCTCTTCGCAAAGCTATTATATAATCCTTGTGTTTCTACAATAGCCTACTTTGATTTGTAAAAAACTGACTGGAAATGAAAAACTAATGAAATTGAACTTGAAGTTTTTCACAACTCAGGATAACCAATTTCATTCGAATGAGTGCACTAACGCCCCGAACGGTGGATTTAAGAAGTTTTGATGTTTGCGAGGCCTATGGCTAGGTGCGCACAGTTATACCATTTTGCACAATTTATTTTTTCGTATCACTTATACGTGTGAGTTAGTTTTCTGAAACGCCCGGATGAAGGATTTGCCATTTTATGGTTGATCGATGAATTATTGACAGTACAAAAGTATGCCGTGGGGTTGGGAGTGCCGGGCGAAGTTGATTAAGCAGCGGCCATTGAAGCCTACGGAGCGTAAGAAAAAAATTTCAGGAGAGGCGCCCACGCCTGGTCCGCAACACTATGAGCCGCCTGAAATATTTTGTGAGTATAACTTTGTTTTTAAGTTTAAACGATGATCCATCTTTTTTTCGCATTGGAGCTTAGTATAAGATCGAGGATCGTCATAAATGTCAATAAGTACTTTAATTTTATTATTATTCAAATATGTATTTAACGAATGATGTATTAGCCCGCACATGTCTAACTTCAATATTGAGGACAATGTCTTAATAATGTGTTTGGCTAGATGATTATTTTTAATAAATAATTATTGATATAGGAATAGGTAGACTATAGCACGCACCAATATATTTGAAGACATTTTTTACCTAACATTATGGTCTATTTCTTGTAGAGTCCACATCCGTCGTCCTTTTGATCTTTTTTTGATTAAGCCAGTTTGTTTTAATTGAACTTTCAATACAGTGTTCAAAATTAAAATACATTTATGATAACGTAACTATTTGTCAAAAATATACGCTACAGTCATTCTTTAATCTTGAAAAGGCGATTCGGCCTTGACACCTGACGAATTGAATTTCGATTTTCAAGTCAGAACTTCCAAATAACGCCCTTACTGAAAAAAAGTATTCCAATTTACTAAAAAGCAAACGGACAAAATAAGAATTGATAGTGACAAGCCAAATTAGAAACAGCCAAAGTCGTAAAAAAATGGTTCACATATTTTCTTTAAGTTCAGATTGGGGGTTCCGATGACATTCCACTAGTAGTCGAACAACAGACGTGTTTTAAATACAAATGATAATGAATAAGTTGTTGCAACAGTTATATTTTGTAAAGAGTAAGAGAAATTAAATTCAACTTGCTCTATATTCCTTTAGTTATACGCGCTTAATATTAATAGTCACACTGGTCTTTATTTCATGGCGAAAGCACTGCAGATTAAAGGGGCAGTTACCCACTACACGTAATTGTCTCCAGATTGCTTCTTTTCCATATTTGAGAAAAATAAATATTTTGTTTGTGGAGAGTTTAACTTATATAAGATGGCAAAAGTTTAACTTATATATACTGCCTTACATTACATTCCTACTTGTATATAAGGATAACAGCACGTCAACCAAATACAAACTGTCAAATATTCTTTATTGTTGTTGAACTTTTAGCTGAAAAACAAATTAAAAAAAAATTAATAGTTTTGTATAGATCGATGTGCTCTTGACTGTACGTAAAAACGACGACATAGTTTATGGTAGGAAAAGCATTGCAATACATGGTTGAGCTTAAGGTGAGTCAAAAAATATGTATCATAAAAGGTAATTCTGAAAAATATATAATCAAAATATTGTGGATGATGAAATATTGAAAGATATATTGGAGCTAATAAATGTGAACGAATGAATGACTCATATTTTTCATTCCATTAAAACTTTTATTGTGGTTTAGACAATTTTGTTCTTGTTGTATATTTAAATTATTAAAAGGGGAAACTTATATTTAAATGGAGTATTTCACAGTGTTTTTGTTTCAACTTTGTTTCACCTTGCTTTTCAACATTGATTTCGGTAAAAATTAAAGAAATAGTTTCTAATGTTTTTGGTGAATAATAATACTGATCTACTGAAATTTTACATGCATGATCTAAAGACACGCTCAATGCGAATAGGTAGTTTTTAATAAGAAGATGGTACGATAGTGGGTATGCAACCTAGAGCTTTGGTTTCTGGCTTAACGTGGCTTCCAAAGCATGAAGACAATATTTAATAAAAATCCCCTTTTTGATCTAGTCATTTAATTTTCGTCGCCCATCTGATGTGCCTTTGCGGATGTTGTTTAACCTCTACTATATTAGGCTGAACCTTTCATTAACTACAATCAGGATAACACCCGCCGAGTTTTGCTAGAAAGTAAATAAAAATACGAGTTGCTAACCAATTGGTTATCCATTTTTTTAAATGTTTATTTACTTCAGTATTGTATGATCTTTTTTAAGGTGGAAGAGGTTTCTCAAAAATAAAACGCGCTCCAGCTTATACTTTCGGCCATTTGACACCGCCGAGCTTTCAGAAACCTGCTGCTACGCCGAAAGCGCGCATGTTCAATATACAAGGTCATAGTACGAGAGGAGGTAAGTACCACTAACGAATCACAAAATAAAAATGAGTAAGTAATACCATCTATTATTATTTACGTTAATACATAACTCACTACAAAAAATCAGTACTAACAACATTTGATTCGTCTTATAGGTGTATATTATTAACACATCTTTTAAATAGTCGTTGATTTTGTAACAACCTTTGGTCATGAGCATTTTTTTCCCATACGTTTTAAATTCATCCAAAGGCAAGTCAACTACCCTTTGTGTAACTTTATTAACACAGTTATTCCTTTTCCCAAGAAATAACATTATGATCAGAGTCTAAAAATTAGTGTTACAAACAGTTGTATAGAGAAACAGAAATAGATTATAAAGTATATTTAATTTTCCGCTCTTTTATATGCAATACTAACTGTTCAGTGTATTACAAGAATATGTATGAAGCGGTTGTTTAATTTATCAACCTACAATATCACTTCTTAGTATTTTATATCATTTATCAAAAAGTTTGGGTATTCATCCCACAACACACAGTATGTTATAAGGAATTAAGATCAATAATATATTTGGCAGCCATTTGTTTGGCTTTTTCTTTCAATAAAGTAAAATGTTGTTTCAAACTGCCGCTACAATACTACATATGTATTATATAAATATTTCTCTAAGTTTCCTCATATAAATAAACATTCATAGCGTGAAAAGATTATCATGAAAACTGTTACTTCAATAGTGAAACCATTCAATTGAAATAGAAATTATTATTGCTTTATATTTTAACATCCCACTTTCATGGATCGTTTGTAATTCTATGAATTGAAACACGAAGTTTTTTGTCCCTCCTATTATATAATAACGTGTATAGGTAGCTATTGAAATTTTTGGTGACTCACAATGTATGTCACTATCGGTCGTATGGATAGCACCAACATCAAAAGGCGACTAAAGGTACTGGATTAGGTAATAATAAAATTATAAATGTCGGACAAAGCACAACAATTATTAAATCCTATATTACGGTTACTAAATAAAGTATTGAATATATAAATTAGTATGCATACGAATACAAAACCGGGACCTTTGACGCAGTAGGTAGGTTTGCTATCATTGCACCAAGTGGCGTCAAGGTAGCAATTCAGCAGTGAATTATGGTTTTCTACTGCGATCAGCCTGCTAAGTGTGGTCATTATGGCCAGACCTTCCAATCTCGGAAGATTATACGTATCGTATTTTGGCAAGGATGATAAATATATGCGTCGTAGTCTCAGTGGTCGTGGATCGATACAAACCTTGAATGATAGTAGCTGTTTTTAATCGAGGTTTGAGCGCTTGGTTTCGGTGATTCAAAGCAATAATAAGGTTCGGTTTAAAGTAAGGAAACTTTGTTATCTTTTCAAATAACTTAGGAATAATCTTCTTGTTTTTATTTAAAGCTCAGTAGCTATGGGTTAATTAACTAGTTTTTCAAGTTAAATTGTGCTTCCTTTAATATCGAGTTGGTCTTTGAAAACTTGGATGTTGATATAGCAGACATTATTATTTTGCTTATATTGCAATGTGTACTCAATAAATGAGATATTATAATAGCGTACTTAGACTTTAGGCAATAGAAATTTGCGAATACTATGATGCCTTTAGATTAATAGCGTTCATTAAAGATATGGATACATGTTTCTTAGTTAATGTTGTATCGTATTACTACGTTATTTATTTGTTAGTCTAATGATAGTCCTCGTCGAGAAAATATCATATGACCGGCTTAGTGAGGTATAAACCCTAACTTAAAGGTGAAATTATAACCTATTGTCCAAATAGTAGGGTATTATGTTTACATATAATTTATATTAAAGATTTGTCTGTAGTCCTCTATTTACTAACTTTAATTTGTATTTTATATTCAATTACCGCATTTTGTCGTTGAATTTATTGCTAAACGGATAACATTTTTCCGTTGTTTTTTTTGACGTATCGACTCTATAGGAATATAGGCAGTAGCAATAAAAGATGAGTTCGTTACAACGCTCTGTATTTTTTTAAAGAAACAGCGGGTGACACTAGTGATGGTATGCGAACGTAGTGATGTGGACAAATGAATAATCGAATCAATTGAATTGATAACAGATTAAATTAACGACTTGGATATTTGAAGATATCAATAGTCCCCCTTTAATATTCAAGTATTAAAGTTATAGACCAAATTTAAAGCCTATAACAATATTATTGATTAGGGAAACTGTATTAACAAATACTTACCTACCTACCTACCTACCTCAAATAAAATATTTGAATGATTGTTCACAAATTATTGTAAAATATGTATAAATGTTACTGATAATTTCATAATTACAAGCAATCAAATTAAAGTAATTTAATAAAATTTATCTTATAATAACAATCATTTTAAATTAAGTTTAATTTTCTTCTTAATTCTAGGAACTTTACTGTGGGCACCATTTTCGTAAAATGTCAGCCGGTTGATTTCCTGTGGAAATATATTCTAGCTTTATTACTTTGTTAGTAATTTGTTCCCTGGTAAAATGATATTTTATATCAATATGTTTGGTCCTATTGTGATTGGTTGGATTATTAGCGATGCTAATAAAACTGTTATTATCCTCAAAAATAATTATCGGCTGCTTGACTGAAAATGAAATAATATTTAGCAACGATTTTATCCAAATAGCTTGCTTCACAGCCTCAAATAAGGCCCTATTTGAGACATGGCCTTATTGGCCGTCGAAGAAGCAACGATTGTATTTTATTTTCGGGTATTCCATGATATTTTACAATTATCAAACACTTGAAATATGTGCCCTTTTGTACTTTTTCTATCAAGTGGTTCAACTCCCCAATCTGAGTCTGTGTAGCCAACAATTAATTGTTTATATTCACATTTTTCGTGGGTCAGTTTTAAGTTTATTGTTCCTTGAGTATACCTTAAAAGATGTTTTAAGCATTTCCATAATTCATAATTATTTTTGCTTTGGTATCTACTTAAAATACCTATTGCAGTGCATATGTCTGATAGTGTATAAAGCATTGCATACATCAAACATCCTATGACATTACGATATGGAGCGTTGTAATAAGTTCAAAGCTGTAGAATCCAATTTGAATGGAAATGTTGATTTAGAGGGATTACAGTCACTCATGGAGAATTTGTTAAACCACTTTGAAGGAACATTGATTGATCTAAAGTCAATTTGTTTTTAGTGCATTCTACTTTTATACCAAAAAAGATTATTTTTAAAGTCAGTCATATTATATTCTCGTATTAAACTATTTTTATACAATGGCAAATTGTGTTGATTTTTTGTACAAATGATTATCTACATATAAAGGAATGTATACATTTTCGTTCGTATCATTCTTATCAAGAATATAAAGACGGGGTCAATAAGTGAATTCTTAGAACCGAAGCCGAAGCCGAATCGAACCTTAAGAACATGATCTAAACGCTCAGCACCAGCATCTGGATAATTGCTTTAAGCCGTATAGTGTTTTATCTAATTTGCAAACATAGTTTGACTTAGCAGAAATGCCCTCCGGCAATTCTATTTAAATATCTTCTTAAAGGAAACCGTTTAAAAAGGCTGTTTTGACATCCATATGATGTGCAAGTACATCAAATTGATTAGCAAGTGCTGAAATAAGTTGTAATTCTAGCTACTGGAGCGAATGTTTCGTCATAGTCTTGTATTCTTGTGTGAAACCACGGGCAATCAATCGCGCCTTATACCGTGTAGGCTCAGCATCCTCATTTGTCTTTATTGTAAATACCTAATTACAACCAACTGTATTAGCGTCATTAGGTCTTTCAAGTAGATGCCATGTTTGATTGCTACGAAGTGACTCAATTTCGCTTTGTATGGCATTTAAACATTTATCACTATCGCTTCTATTAAAAATGTCACCAAAAGTATTTGGTAATGATTGTGCACTTGTGAGCGATAAAAATAAATCAGGATTATTTATTTGATTATAATCTTTTGGGGGAAGATTTTGAATTATTTCGCTACGTCTCAGTTTACCGGGTGAAGATCCGGCTTCTGAGCTATCATCGGCAAGATATTTGAGTTTGCTGCCTATTCATTTTGCTGATTGATTATCGGACTTATCGGCGGGAATTTGAATAACTTTATCATTTATGGGCCTAGAAGTATCATAATTTGACTCACCAAAAACAATATCACGAGCAATAAAAAATTGGTTATTTTCTACATTAACTTAACCATTTTGATGGTAACCGACAAGTACGGCTTTAAATGATTTTTCATCTTCTTGTTTTGTCATGAACATAAGCCGTAGAACCGAATATTTTGAAATGATATATTTTCGGTTTTTTATTATGCCACATTTCAGTGTTTTATTATTTGTGAGCGCTTTTGTGGAGAGAGAGAGAGAGAGACTTGTAACCAATGTTCGGGCCATTTCGATTATCGTACGATTCATCCGCTCAGCTACATCATTTTGTTGTGGCGTGTACGGTGCCACCAAATGGTACGTTACTTACAAACACAAAAATCTTTGCATTCAGTTGAAAGATATTCAAGACCATTATCACAATATAAATTTGTCACTTTAATATTTAATAAATGTTCACTTTTTGCTACAAAATCTTTAAAACATTTTAAATATTCTGACGTAACTGTATAGCGTGTAAAATCATCAACAAAAGTAACGAAATAGTTTTTATTATCTAAAGTTGCAGGTGTTATCGGGCCGCCAACATCGAACAATGACCGGTGGTCGGTTATTTATGTTAGATTTATCCTTATATTTTGCGAAAGGCAATCGAGATTGTTTACCGAGTATGCAAGACTCACATATCTCATCAGTCGGCACGATAGCATTAATTTACTGACGAATAAATAAACCGAATATTTATTTATTTATATGACTTTTGTTTATTTATGTGACCAAGTCGTATATGCCATAATTTATAATTTGTCGCATCGTTATAACGACATTTACTTTGTACTTCATTTGATTAACACTGCAATTCATTAATTTCAAAAAAATATGAAACAAATCGTTAGTATTTTTACTAGTCATATAACACTTGTTATTTTTATTATAGATTTGGTCACCGTTTATGGCAAAAATAACCGACATACCTATTTGTAGTATGCGATTTACCGATAGCAAATTGTACCGGACCTCGGGAGAATATAAAACGTCATCGATGGATCCTTGGATTCGTAGATTCCGTGTTTACCTCAATCTTTCCTTTGCCGATAGTAAGAATAGACGACTCGTTCAAAGCAACACCGATTTTCAAGGGTGTGCATAATTCGGTATGAGATGCTTCGCGGGAATTACTATGTGGTCAGTAGCGCCAGAATCTAAAAGGAAACAAATTTTATCTTTAGCTAAAAGGTTAACAGTGCAGTAGGTAACTTACATTTAGAAAATATAAAAGC
This sequence comes from Calamotropha paludella, assembly GCA_927399485.1. Classification (NCBI taxonomy): domain Eukaryota; kingdom Metazoa; phylum Arthropoda; class Insecta; order Lepidoptera; family Crambidae; genus Calamotropha; species Calamotropha paludella. Next base: position 12,454,622 of record OV656804.1, on the reverse strand, counting down.
GAACCCGTCCTCGTCATTTGTGCATGGCTGAACATCGTAGGTTGTCACGTTGTTGGCTGTCTTTTTGTAGCTGGTACTCGCAGCTTGTCCATGTTGCATCTGATTTTTGAAGAAACGGCAATCTTCCTTGAAATGGTTTCGTTGTCCACAATGATCGCAATACATTTTTGAAATCTCTTGTGTAGAATTCCCAGGAGAATAATTATTATTCTTTTTATGGTAAGTTTTTTTCTTGAAATACCTGGTGGGTTTGCACCGGCAAACCGTTTGGTACCAGTATTTAAGGCCTTGAGGTCCGTAGTAATTTCGGTCTTCAGCTTTACTTCGTGGTTCAACAGACATGTCTTCACAAAAACCAAATTGAGCTGATCTTCACCAAGTGTTTCCAAAGCTGTTATAATCCTAAGAAGGAGGTAGTGTCAGTAATAAATGCGCTATTTTGTCCATCTCGATTTTGTCCAAGTTTACCGCCAGCGGATGTCAATTCCATTATTAAATTATCGAATTTCATGAAATGTTGCAATAAAGTTAAGTTGAGTTGCAATTTGAGGTTCAAAATTTGTTTATGCACTGCTAATTGTGTAGCCAAGCTTCTTCGCGCGTAAATCTTGTCAAAGTCTTCTAGTATAGATTTGGCTGTTGCAGAACCATTGGCAAAATTCAAATAGGCGTCACTCAAATTATTATTATTTAGTTATATTATATTATTATTATATTATTATTTATTTTATTTATTTATTTTTATTATTATTTAGCACTTGAAGCTCCTATAAAAATGACTTTAGATGGAATTTCCATGTATTATACTTTTCACCGTTTAATATTTCTTTTGTTTTGCGAATCTATTTTTACAATACAACACGATATTATTATTTAACTTAATTTTATTAAATTCTCAGGCGGGAATCGAACCCGTAACCTTTGGAAGTCCGGTCCAATGCTCTCCCAATTGAGCTACCGAGCCTTGTGAACGGGTGTTCGCAAGGCTCAATTGGGAGCAAAACAACCTTTTTCGTCTCCGATAAATTAGTAGACGTAACTGCGTGTAAATGCCACGGCCGCAGAATGGAGCTTCTGCGGTAGTTATACATTAAAACAACCATTAACCAAATAGTTATTCAGAGAACATGACTGCAAACGCCAGGTTTCAATGAAATAGTAAAGCAAAGAAAAGTTAAATCTGGAATAAGTATACGGGCTGCCTGATAGAAAACGGTGTCAATGTAGTTTAAGATTATTACATGATCAGGGTTGACTTGTTATGTTACCCTATTTCCCCACCTCCTGGGTCATTGAAATTCTTCTTATCTTTGTATTATAATACGTACGACCAAATGTGTTATTAGATTCGGTTTTTTTTTTGAGGTAGAGGTATAATTTCCAGCATATCAAGCTATACCTACAATCTAAAAAGTAATGATATCTGTTAAAAAGGCATAAGTGACCTATACCTTATTATCTAATGTAAAATAGCTTCATATGCCGTCGATTTATTGTCTACATCTCCCATTCAAGCGGTATAACGAAAAATTTATGGATGCTCCTTCATCTCACATGCTCAGTTTTGATCTTCTATAATTCTAGGAAAATTCCGAGTAGCTCATGGTGTTGTGACCCCACATATTGAAACCCCTGGTGATAAGACCAAAGTACCTGGGCCGGGTACACACGCCCCGCGCGCAATACAGATTCGGTACAAGAGGCCCCCCGCTTACACGATGCGAATTGCAGCACGACCACCATATCAACCTTGGGACCAATGGACCCCTCCTCCCAACATGTACTGTCCACCTATACCTGGCAAGTATGTCTATTTGACAATAACATTTTTTTCATAATATTTTTCAAATTTTTTATTGTTCTTCGTTGTGAGGAATATTTCTATTGATTGTAATAATTTATCTGACTGATAACTTCCATCATGTTCCATCTTCGAAAAATCAACCCTAAATCTATACATATAAATAAAATTGGAGTGTCTGTTTGTAATATTGAAACAACTGTTTTTTACTACATGCATATGAATATATATACGATACATACACCAAAATATTTTTTTTTACAATTTTTGTCTGTCTGTCTGTCTGTCTGTTTGTTCCGGCTAATGTCTGAAATGGCTGGACCGATTTTGACGGGACTTTTATTGGCAGGTAGCAGTTGTAATAAGAAGTAACTTAGGCTACTTTTATTTAAGAAAAATTGTTTAAAATTACTGTGCCACAGCAACGCTGGGTCAGCTAGTAATAAATAAATTTTAATGAATATAAGAAGTTGTAGCGAAATATTTATTACAATGTAAATTCATGCTTTCAATTATCTTTCCAATATTTAAACATTTTTCTTTGTAAACGGACGTGTGCCTAGTGTCTCGGAATATTTTATTCTTATTTTAATTTCAATGAGTGGAGCCGCAGGGCTCTGCCCCCTAACTTGAAGTGTTCGTCGACCAGTCTGCGGAGCCCCCCAGTGAAGTAAAGGTAGAAAAAACCTAACTTTTATTTTCTACTGCTCGTGGGATTGAACTCGTGCCCGCCGTGCTAACACCGAGCGGGCGTACCATTAGACCACGGCCGCTGGGAGCGATGCACGCAAAATTTCCAACCAGTATCTACGCACATTACGGATGAAAGACACATTGCTCCTGTTTTTCTTGTAGGAATTTTGTATTGCCTAAAATTCGAAGATACATTGCTATCGGCTTTCTGTAGGCGCTTTATTGTCACCGACATCAGCTTAGAGCATTTCGCATATATTTCTTGTAGCTTCTTAGCATACACTTACCATGTCCTGTAATGGCTGTTTCATCGATTCTATTATAATAATTTATCTGTTTCATCGATGTTAAAACCTGCAAACAACTAAAATGCAGGGCTTGCAAATCTTCTTTTTGCTTATCTTGCCTTAATATTACACCTGGAAAAAAGTCTCAAAATGTGGACTCCGTCGATCCAAGTAAGTGCCCTGTCTGCGCGAACATAACTCGGCGTAGAATCTCTGAAAATAGTATTTATACATTACATTAACATTTTATTCAGTGCTCCATTTGTTTCTGTTACGGTGAATTTTTTTTCACCTATTATCACCTATTACAGTAACATCAGGCGTCCCACAGGGGTCACATTTAGGTCCTCTGTTCTTCATTTTGTTTATCAACGATTTGGTTGAATCCTAGGTTTGTCCTTCTCTTTTATACGCGGATGATCTTAAGATATTTTTCCCGGTGCACAATGTCGCTGACTGTGAATTCCTTCAAAATGATTTAACCACTGTTGCTAATTGGTGCTCCCGTAATCACATGCAGCTTAATGTGGGCAAATGTTTTGTTATCTCTTTCACTAATAATACAAAACGCAAAATTATTTGGGATAAATTATATAGGATAAATGGTCTGTCCCTGGAACGTAAATCTTTTGTAAAGGATCTGGGAGTTATGTTCGACGAAGGTTTGACCTTTCGTCAACACAATGACCATATTACAACTCGTTGTAGTAAAGTCTTGGGGTTTATTTTAAGAAATACTAAGGACTTCAATAAACCTGAAAGTGTAATATATCTTTTTAACACTTTGGTAAGGAGTATTTTAGAATATTGCTGTACCGTCTGGTCTCCCCATTACGCTGTACACACCGCAAACATCGATCGCGTCCAGAATAAATACCTGAAATCATTGTGCTATCGCCTTGGAGTCAGTCGCAGATTCAGTAATTATGCCGAGCGTTTAACCAAATTTAAAGTGAACAGTCTAGAAGTTCGACGTAAAAGATATGATCTCCTCCTGTTGCATAAAATAGTTCACTCCAGAATTGATTGCTCGAGTTTGTTGTTCCAAATTAATTTTAACATTAATTACAGATTTCGTCGACCTAAACTATTCAGATTGGAGGTTTTTAAAAATAACACCTCATTTTACAACTCCCTAGTCAGAATGTGCCGCCTGTACGATGAATTATCGTCGCAAAACCCGGAAATCGACATTTTCCAGCGCAATTTGTACTTGTTTCGCCATAGTATAGATAAAACACTGTGCCTATTTTAGTTTATGTTTAATATTTTAGTATATGTTTAATATTATATTTTAATGGTACTTCAGCATTCCCAGTAATTTAATGTTTTCTAATTATTTTGTTTTTTTTCCTATCATTTACAATTTTTATTAACATTTATTAGATTTTAGAGTCAATATAAATTGTAGCAATGACTTTAATTTTAAACAAATAGCGTATATTTTGTTTAACCCTCATTGTAATTTTAATTTTATTCCGTAATTTTAAATGTACATATTTAAGTTTATGTTGTTAAATTTGGTAACTTATCCGTTTATGCCTGCTATGTACACTGTTAAGGGTTAGAGTCTAGTACTTAAGTAATTTAATTTATTAACATTTTAATGGATTAATTAACTGTAACCTGTTTGTGTACTAAATAAATAAAAAAAAATCTCTTATCTTCTTAAAACTGATTTTGAAACATTCAATTAGTTAACATATTTCGTGACACGTGAATGTGTTAACATATGAATCGTCCATAGGAAGTATCCAGCCTTCACTCTAGGCTATATGGCTAGAGAATTCAAGATGCAAGATTTTCCGGGTCCTGGAGAACACGATCCCAATTTTAACTATGTGAAGAAGACCAAGCCGGCCTTCTCTTTCGGGGCTCCATTCAGGTCGCTCAAACCACCCAAAGCCCCCGCTCCGAACACCTATTGCGAAAAGAAGGTTAGCTGCTTCTTTTTTTTGACGGACTTTGTAAGGTCTTATACTGGATGAAAACATTAACGGATATTTACATGTGCATTTCTGCATAAGTCAAGAACAGAAATTTTTTCTATATAAACTGTAAAACCAATTCTTAATTAGGTACTCTACTGGACTTTTAACCTTTCTTAAGATTACCAGGTCATGTTTTGTAAACACAAATGCCCTAATAAAACCATCTGATGTACCTGATATATTGTTTGTATTTATTCTAAATACAACGACAAGATAATGGGTACCGCTAAGCCTACCATTCTCTTTATAATGCTCGCTGTAGGCCTGGTATATAATGCTGAGTCAATAACGAGAGTTGGCAATGTTTCCGTAACATTACAACAGCATTTCTCCTAATAGCATATTGTAAAGTGTATTTAGTTCAATCAATATTGTCCTGCTTGTGTTGCTTCACAATATTGGTACAATATTGTGAAGCAACCAAGTAAAAACATATGATTAAAGAATCATAGGAAAACATAATCTTCGTTACTCAATAAAGTCCTTTGAATGTTTTTTCGTTACTCTAGCTAGTAACAAAACAAAAGAATCACGGTGCTCAATTTTGGACTAGGCTAATTAGTGTTAATGTAAATATTATTTTTTATCATTTATTACTACATATGATTTAAGTTTACTAATTTATTGTTTAGTTGATTTGTTTATTTTACGGAGAAAATCTAAAAATTGGTTTCTCATTACAGTTTATGGTACAGAAGAGGACAATACCAGCTCCATCGTTTGGTATTCGACACACACCGTATTTAGGAAAGCAAGATGAATACTTAAAATCATCCAAGCTCAACATATTTACCGGCGATAGCAGTTAGAAGCATTGTTCATATTGCTAGTACTATTATGAGATCTCCACAGATCTCATGCATAAACTCTTCTGAATACTTAAATGAATGAATACTTCAGAAAACATATTGAAACCCTTTAGGTTAGTGATATAATATCACAGACTAAGGTATGCTATAATGTATATGTGCAATTCGTACTACAATAAATCCTATGAAGAATGTGGTGTGTGATTAGCAGCGGATTTAGGATTTTGGTTTGCTAGGCCTTGATCACGGTATATGTAGGTTTAATCGGAGAGAGCTTTTATCAGCGGTTATAGATATTTTTTTTCTGAAACTGATAATGCTTACTTCTTGCCTAATTCATCAAATAAAAAGTTTAAGTTGTTAAATATTAAGTTTAACCATGGATATTTGTCACGGGTGTTATCAGATATTGCGTTGCCAGGTCTTAAAACCAAATTGCCGGACAGACCAGCTAATTAAATCGAACTTTTTGGTAAAAAGGTCGAACTTACCAAATTATAACTTAGAGCACTATTTAGTAATTTAGGTATCTCTTAATGTCTCAGCTCTTACTCGTTAGCTGATCTAACTGAATGAATAAATTTAGCCGATTGAATAAATTATATAATTTAAAAGGCCTATCAAAAACTCGACGGGCTCCCGTTTAATTTCGTCGGACACGCATTCAAAAAGCCTAAACCCGTCAGACTTTATCCGAATGCCTGGCAACGCTTTTCAGACGGCTACGATGCTTGAGCCTCTAAGCCCTTCTCTGGATCCGTGGTTTAATGTGGTTACTGATTAAGATCAGGTGTTATCGAAAAGTTAAATTACACAACATGTAAAAAGATTCAACGACAACTGCTGGGCACATAGTCATTCTTTCCCTAGGGCTACATTGAGACGACAATATTTTTCCCGTATACCGTGCATGAGATTTTATCAAATAGAGCAATGACAGCAGAAAATATATTAAAACCTGAAACATTGTTGACACGGAGTCTATGCGGGAAAATTACGTGTTCGAGATAATATTTTTCCCGTATACCGGCCGAAGTTGTTACTGATTTTATTTTATTGAATACGACGCGCAGTGCCGTTTTTGTTGTATCGTCCTCATGGACAAACATACGAGTATCTCTCTTAGCCACTTGTCGGTAGCAATTGCTACCGATAGCCAACACCCTTCGTCAGTTCCCGGTAGTAATTGCTACCATAATCAAATTTCCGCGTAGCCGACTGTTTTTTTTTACGATTAATTTTTGAGTTACAGAGATCCAAATATGATGTGCCGAATTCTTTATTTAATCAGCTTTACGGTAGTATTTTTGTTTGGTCCTAACTTCATTATTTGGCGAGAAAATGGCATTTTTATCTAAGAATCCGAGATTTTTTTCACAATTCGCGCAACATTGAGACTGTTTAAAGGGGTGGAGTGCGCGGTAGCGGACTGAGAAGTGAATATTTGATATTCGTATTGTTGTTGCGCAGTTGTGCTTGTGATGTAGTGTTAAAACTGAAGGCAAGTGGTCGCCGTGTAGTGTCGTGTGAATGACTGTTTAATATACGGTATAATCGAAAAAATTGAATCGAATAATCGTCGTCTGAATGCAGCCGTTTATCGGAGATTTCTTGTACGAGACTTTACCTAGGAAAATAGAGTTGTTGAAGGTCGTATAGACAATGTTTTGCGTTTTTTTTATAAAAAAACGCTAATCTATCATACAAAATTAACCACGCGTTTTATATTGCGGACAATATTATATTCAAATGCGGACATATTTTTTTATTAGAAAATATTGTTTTTGGCAACCTTACTTGGTTCTTATAACATGGTATATCTCGTTTTTCTCAGATAAACTAATTACTAAATCGTTTAGTCAATAATATTTGTTTTAGATATTGAACTTACTAGAATACTTAGGTACATAGTTATAAATTCGTAAGCATTATTAAATCTATGCTAAAGATTATTTCAGATCGTAAATAACACAAAAGATAAACTTGGAGTTGGTCTGAAGTCTCGTTACTATCTAAAAGAAACTTGTTCTAAGTTCATAAACTAACTTTAGAAAGACAAAAGTCGAAGAAGGCGCTAACTGGCTGAGTTAAATTAAACACTAGTTTCTTTCCAGACAAGTGCGCCTAAATGAGTTAAAGTTTACACGAAACTCATTCAAGACTAGTTGAAGGAAGATGGCGCAGATATAAACTGCAATTTAATAAGACGGCCAAGCAGACACTGGCATTAAAGCGCGATAAAAGTTAATTTTGCAAAGTTTTATTCGTACTTGGACCAGTCTGATTAGTATGCGCTGAAGATGTTTCATCGGCCATTGCGTCGTGTGTACTGGGGACCTATCATGCCATAACGTTTAAAATATGTATTTGATTTTAGGTAAACACTGAGGCAATATAACGCAACAACAATATCCTACCTAAAATATACATTGTAAAGTTTTTTTAAACCGATGTCCAACTTAAAATTTTAATGAAATAGTTCAATATCTTTTGGAAATATTCCAATTTTTTGGTAGGTTTATAATATGCTGTTCTCCGTCCGAACAATGACGATACGTTGCTATATACGATAGTAAACTTTAAAATTGTTTTGTTTGTATCAACCATACAGGCTGATAAATCGTAGATCCTATTTGGTCGATATTGATAAATTGATTGTTATTTACTTTTTGTGCTATCATATTTAAAAATGCAAAAAAAAATTAAGTAAGAATATAATATTTTATTCATTCACACAATTATACTCAATAGACGGTTTTACGTGGCAGCATTGGATAAGCAACGAATTTTTTTAAAAGGGACATTAGTTATGTGATAATAGAAAAGTCTCCTGTTAATTTACTACTTTTATATGGTTATTATTAAAACGTAATTTTCATACATTTTGACATTTGGCCTGCATTGTCATCGTAATAGCGATTTTATTTTTATTATGGTTAACTTGGTGTTGTCGATTTTATATATACATTAGGTAGGTATTTTATGAGTAAAATATTTAATAAACTTTAAAAAGCACAATAACAATTTAAATACTACAAAATTATACTATAGCAGCGATTGAGATCTTAATAGCCCCTCTACTTTATGAAACCACTTTAAAGTTTGCTTTCTTTTTTCTCTGAGCATTTCAGTGGACGGTCCATTTCCACAACAAAGAGACGTCAGGTTTATGAGAGCATTGTTTCGGTCTTTCCAACATACACTATTCTATACATTGTAAAAGAAACAAGAGATTCGTACGAATAGACATTTTCGAATGTTTTTAAATAAGATAATTATTTGAAGTGGGTAAGGTACTCAAATCGTGATGTTTAAAAATACAGAATTTTTGGGGTGGACTTTATACCAAAGCCCCTTTCAATGAGTACTTAATATTTGAACTTTCTTGAGATAGAATTATAAATAAGTAAAATTTAAAATCATTTTTGCGGTAGTCATATAATTTATTAGCAACCTTAACTTCGTTAGAGCGATTTTTTTTACGTTGCCTGAAAAACGTAACTCTAGCTGGCAAAGCCGTGCCGTAAAGTTAAACCAGTGAGGTTAAGGTTTTATACTTTAGTCAGATATTTAAAACACCACGAAGCAATGATAGCCTTCGCATAACATATTTTTTAAATGCTCAGCCGACAGTAACGCGATGCACACGATAATAAAACATAGCTTTATGAAAGTTCTATCTTTGAATACTTGTATAAATTTAGTCTCGCACTTAAATTAGTACAGACGTGATTAACGTTACAAAAGCGAATAGACATGCTAAAAATTGCTCTGTTGAATAAAAAGAAACGAGCTTTTGTGCGTTTGGAAAAACGCAAATTGCATAGGCCCTAAGATCCAAAAAATAACGGACACACTCAGCTGAAGTACTGTATCTTCAGCTTGCACATCTGTATCCTCGTTCTTATCAAAATTAAGGAATAGACTCCAATTTTTTAAATCTTTAGCGCACATAATTTTCATTTCAAAGATTAAAAATAATGTTATAATGGCATCACTTTCAAGCAGCAATTTCAAATCCCTAGGTTTCAAATATTTGAGCAAAAACTGCTTTCTCGCCATACAGTTCAAAATGATGATTCGAGCATATGACTAAGCGCGCTGTAACCGTTCTGTACGAAACACTGGTCGAGTTACAGTCGAGTTTGAATTTTGAATCACTGTTTTTAAAGTTATACTAGCTTGCGCTTCTTATTGATTTTAGAACAGGAGCTTAAGCACCAGTTGAACTATCTTTTGGTTTCGAATTTATTGTCAAAACGGTCATGGGTGGGATTTCCAACATTGTACGTATGTAATTATTAAATCAAATATAAAAACTTTATTTACGTACCTGAAAAATTTTCCCTGGTCGGTTTACAAAAAAGATTACGAGAAAAAGTACCATTATTCGAATTTTCCTTCAAATTTCTATACGCGAGGCTATTGAATTAGGAATCATCCTGCGTTTTGCCTGGCGTTAAGACCTTTTGGGCGCGAACTCAGTAGCGATTGTGGATTTACTTCGTATCACATCACCGGGCCTTATACTTCGATACAAACGACAGGAAAAAGTTTAAAAACCGACGTACTACGTTATTTTACTTAATAACTGTCTTGGCCCCCGGGCTTGATTGGGAACAAGAGCGAACCCATCCTAAATAAATAATAAATAATACCCCCTTAATTATTTTGCGTTCATCAAATAAATCCTCATCTTATAACCCTGATCTGACGTCATTGAATGAACTGTCGAACAGCATCAACCTTTCTGATTTAACGGAGACAAAAAATGTGTCACTTGATGCACTGGAAGGTAAGATGGAACGGCAGGCGCAGCTGTGCTATTTAGAAATATCCAATGTTCCCAAAATAAAAAGCGAAAACTTAGATACATTGACCGAATTAATTGGCATCAAAATTAGTTTCTTGATGTCTTGAAAGCATGTGATCGCTGCTCTCAGAGTGCGTCAGGAATCAAAGGATAATAAGTGGCTAAAACACATTATCATTAGGCTGTCTTCTCGTATCCTACGTGACAATGTTTTAAGCGCATACCGAGCTAATAAGGGGCCTAAATCCAACCAGGTATAACACATAATATATACTCGTACTTAAATAAGCTATTTTTCAGAACAAGAAATATTTTGCCAAGCAAAAGACGCTGCCAGACAAAATAAGTTTAAATTCGTTTCGATCAAACATGCAACGGTTTTGGTTCGCGAATCGGAAAATTCTGCGGTCATCGCGATTAGCACTTTTGAAGATATTAGGAAAATCAAAGCTGCTGCCGCACCAGGGATCTTCTAAATAGTTTTTCTCTTTTTATCTTTATAAGTTCTAAGTTTTAATTTACTTTTTATTACATTAAGATTTTGTTACTGGTACTACTAATGACACTAAATATGTCTTTAACTTTTTTTGTTTTAACACTTCGTGTAAATGTTGTAATAATTGTTACTTCTTCTCAGATTTTGTGCGGTTTGTTTGTTCTTGATTGTGTAGTACTGTTTTTTTCTATCATTAGCAAGATATGTGGTCGGTTGTTACCTTTGCAACATAAAAAATTAATTTCTAATACTTGTATTTTGACTTCAAAAAATGTTCGCTAATATTTCGATCTATTTACCAAGTTTCTTTCATTTGCCTTTCTGTGCGGATATAGTAATTAATGGTAAAATAAGGCCACTTAAAAGACAATGGGCACAAAGGTATAATTTTCATAAAGCGGATTACAACTCTATTGGAGAAGATTTAGAAACATTATCTGGGAGTTGCTAATTTCGGATTTGTCGGTGGAGCAGGTTTTGGAGGCATTTTACGAAACAGTTTTTGATGTAATAAAAAATACTGCCCATTATAATTAATGATTTTTTTTTCATTTTCCAGTCTGGTTTAGTCAATCTTTATAAATACATATTTTCAATAACAAAGTTTAAAAGTGGAAGCTGTGGAAAAAGTATAATAATCATTCGGATTATAAAATATTTTCTGTGTAAAGATCTCGTTTAAGAGTAAATGTAAAAAAGTTTTCTCGGATTTATAAATATACTTGAAGATTCTATCCCTAAAAACGATAAATACTTTTGGAAGGAATAGATACAAGTTAAGGTTCAGGTCCTGATGGTTTGCCAGCGATTTTATTAAAAGCATTGCTAAAGTTTTTGTAGAACCGTTGCACAATTTTTAATGCATGTATTCAAGGGTGCCTTTCCCAAAATATGAAAAAGTTTGAAATTATTTTTCCCGTTCATTAGGGTGATGCAAAGAATGACTTTCAAAATTATTTTCGAAAAATTGTTGAACAATGAGCTGTATTCAACACTGCACAACCTAATACTTTCCCAGCAGCATGGTTGTGTCAAAAAAGGTTAACTGTGACGAATTTGGAGAAGTATTTGAGCATATCGACAGACGGATACAAATAGATTCTATTTAAAGGCACCTTCTGGGTTAGCTCGTTCCATCGTGGATTCTGTCTTGACCCCCGGGTTTGATTGGGATCAAGAGCTAATCTAGACCATAAGCTTCTTCTTGAAAAGTTGGCATATAATGGTAAAAGAATGAATATACTTCGATGGTTCGCATCCTACATAACACACAGAACGCAAAAATTATTAGTAAATAGTTACGTATCTGATGTAGTATTGGTGTTTTCTGGGGTTCCGCAGGGGTCAATCTTGGGGCCATTACTTTTTATTATTGTTATAAATGATATTCAAAATTATTTTCAGCATAGTTAATTTCTATTGTATGCTGATGACCTCAAGATATATAAGCCTATTGTTGGGCTTACGGACTGCAGAGAACTTCAACAAGATCTCAATAGATTTTCTGCATAATGTGAAATCAATAAACTTAATTTAAATATTTCGAAAAGTAACATCATTAATTTCACAAAAAATAAAATTCTTATAGGATTCAATTATTTTTTTTGTAACAAAAAAAAATGTGAAAGCATTGCGAGACATCGGGGTCACACTAGACAGATAATAGGCTAGCTGACAAAAAAAAATTTTTTGCTTTAATAGTAGCTCATTTCCATAATAAACAGACAGAAAAAAATCGGTTTTCGAATAACTTAAAAAACAAGCAACATATAAGGTATTGAATATTTTGCTCCATCTCTCTCTAGCAAAACGGAAATTTACATGAAGTTTATATGGCCGTACTAAACAGTGACGGCACTGTTGATGTCGGATCTCTCCGTCTAATCCCTTCCAAATGAACAACTTAAAATGCTTGTATCTAATGTATTTCTAAGCCGATTTTTATTCTGATTTCACAGGATTGTATCTTTTTTTACGGTATTTTAATATATTATGACGAGACGTGAAAATTAAAATTCAGTCATCATCCCAATTCACTCTTAGCCAACATATAACTAAAATAATCAACAAAGCACTAAAAATTTACGGTTTTGTACTTAGATCCTCCATCGAGTTCTCAAAACACACTACCATTCTTCATTAGTATAAATCTCTAATACTTCCTCAACTAGAATATGCATGTGTTATTTGGGATCCACTCTACAAAATGTACGACGAAGTAATAGAAAAAGTTCAGCGTTAATATTTTCGCACCTTACAGTTCCGATGCTGCAGGGGTATCATGACATCACATGATCAACTCTTAAGCAGACACCAGCTTTTATTAATGAAATTAAAACGGCGAGAGAGACTTAATCTGCCAGAAGTTCGCGTTAGTCGGCCTTTTTTCGGTACCAAGTCGTGTCAAACAAACGCTGGTTTGCGCGGGCCTTTGCGACGTATGATTGAAATATGAAAATACAACGAATTTTGTGAGTAAATCTATATGCATTGTAAGATTTAAAATTGAAAAAGAATTTTATAGATTCTTTACTAGACAACTGTGTAAGATTAGTAGATATAGGAATGGTAGGCAACCATTCCTGAACTGGCATCTGTGTTGTATCCTAGTTTTATATATTTAATAAAAATTTCACAACATCGCTAAATAAAAATTCGTGGATGATGTAGTTGGTTACACATTAATAATTGGACTTGTATTTATAACTATATATTCCTTTAAGTATATAATGTATTACTGTTTTTATCCCAAATAAAAAAAATAAAAAATAGGACGCGTAGTTGTTATCGAGCAAAATGTTTGATGTGAGCAACTTGCTTGATTCAAAGACTGGGGCCGCATTTACACAAAATTTTGCCATGTATTTGGTGAGTGGTTGGTTCTGAGAATGTTAAGTTGGCGGCTCACAATATGTTTAAGTATGTTCGCGATATTATCGTGGTAAGACGTGATGTACGTAGTAATATCGGTAACTTATTTTTCCGCTTTTCTAGTATACTAATATTATAAAGAGAGAGTGAGTAAATTTTCTAAGTTGGTATATTTGTGGAGGTTAATATCCGGAACTGATTCTATTTTAGACTATTTTATTATTATTAGAAAAGGATTCCAGATATATGGGTACTATATCGGAGACAAATTCCCAATTAAAGGAAGACAATAAATAAGAAGGCCGCTATTTCAAAACAGCAGAAGCAATATGCCTTATTATTGTGAATTTGTTGAGAAAATTTATCATATTGTTTTGCCTTAACGGGTCGGATACCGGTAACCAAACAGACTGTATATAGACATTATCTTTTATATGAAAATCAATTGCCGTTCGTTAGTCTCGCAAAAACTCAAAACGTACTCGATGGATTGCAAGGAAACTTTGGTAAGTTGTTGTCCGCAGCTGGCATGCGTAGAAGCTAGGAGAAGAAGAAGGCAGAAGGAAAGAAAATAATTTTAGTACATTTTACCTACATTCTTTTATTAATACAACATATATTAAGAAACTACATATACGTGGTTGATGATGCGCATAGAGGTGTTATTATCCGAATAGCGTTTAAAGAAAGTTATATTGGTTTGAGCGAAAGAGTGTAATACTTTTTATTCTTAAAAGTAAAAGTTCTGCTATCTCGTACCTTGTTTATTTTGTGTTATGTATCAGACTATACTTACCCGCAATAAATTAGGAACAGAAGCAATCTATGTTTAGAAAAATTAAAAATATAAAAATTCAAAAATGTATAAATAAGTTACCTTAAATTAAGAACTCGTTGATAACACGATGCATAAAAGCACAAATATAGGCGAACTAGGGTTGGGCCGATTGTATACAATATTTTACAACTAATCTTCTTGGTGGTGGTGGCCCGTGTTTTTATATACAGGCCCATTTAGATCCAGGTTTATACCATAACACGATAAGTATTTTATATTATATAGCATTCTTATTGCAGTATTAATATTTTCGATGTTATACTGCGTCGTAACATTACTGCAGCGCAAAGCGTTTGGGTGATCTAGTGTATGTTTTTGGTCTTGCTCTTCGTCGTTGCAATAGTCTAGATTTATCACACTTTCTCTTACCTACCTCTTTACCGTTGTGAACCCGGGTTACTTTTTAACGACTCTGTAATTTATCAAATCCATTTAGTTTTTCTTCAAAGGAATTATGTGATTTGACAATTTACTTTCTAAAACAGTATTGAATATTTTGAAAAGCTTTCATAATTGTTATACAAAATCTTAATGTACTCACGTACTTTTAACGCATGTAAAATCTTGTTCATAACTATTTATAACTACTAGCAAATTGCGTGGGATATTCAACATCAGATAGACCTATGGTGATCTGTCTATGTCCGTTTTAGCTTAAAGTTTAAATCATATTCAAACATCGACCTCATAATCACTCGAAACTTAATGTTTGATTTATTGCATTAAATAAAATCTGTCAATAATTTAAGCAGTGTTTTAAACGTACAATGACGTTGTCTTTTAATAAACCATTATAAATTAACGATAAAAATATTACTATTTATTTTATGTTACAGTTTCGTTCTCTATATCTCTATGAAGAGTTGATGTATAACGATCTTGATGCTCTGCATACTCTTTCTTCACAGGAGATATTATAATTTCAAAATAATTATTTTTTTACATAAACAGTACTATGACTTACACAAACTTCTTTTTTAAATTCAAACAATATATTTTTATTCAAGTGAATATGATAAAATTTGTTATTTTATACCATCTATTTAGATATTTTCAATATTCACAAAAAAGTGTAAAAAATTGTTCATTCTAATATTATGTATGCAAGAATTCATTGAGAGAAGAAACATTTTGGAATGAACAAGGGCTTAAGTATCATACCGTAGAGTATCGTAGAGATTTGGAATTAAGCATTTCAGTTTCGGAATTTTGCGATCCTGGAACAATGTGTGCAATACATGCTGCTGTTTGCAAATACTGAGCGAAGCAATTAGATTTTTGAAGGGTGACTAGTCCTCCATGGTATGTCCGATTTCAAAATTTTTTTTGCACTTTAGTCACGACCACGATGTTAGTTTTGGCGCCAAATTTCATCAATGTAGTATCAGCGGTTTGGCTGTGATCAGCTTTTGAATTTTTCTTTCGATGATTATTCCTCCACGGTAGAGTCTATATTATTTTTACATAGTCTATGTCCGTCAGGTTATAATCATGTATGTTCATGCCAAAATTCATTCGAATCGATTGAAACGTTAAGTAGCAGGAGGGAGACAAGCGAAATTTGTGAGTTGCCTAAAAGACAGCTTCGCTCAATAATAAAAGGGAGGCTTTATTGATTGAATCGGATTGCGTGTGTAATAAATAAATTCTCCCCTCTCAATATCATTATTACACTTTCCATCACTTGGTATTAACAATATGGATTCCAAGTTCACAAATTCTTTCAGTTGCCTAACATTCTCAACTCCAATCTGAAAATCACTATTGTGCAAGAAGGCATTTTTATGTTTTTTTTAGATATACTATTTTGCTATTACGGCTCAAAGAAATAGTTAAAACTGATCAAGCGGATTATGTAGCAGCCCTTGTATTTGATCTCTTTGTTAGTTGACAGATACCATTCTTTTGCTTTGAGGTGTTTAGTCTATGAGTTTTCCGTACATAAGCTCGAAGCAGATAGATATCCAAAGTTTATAAATCGACAAAGTTCTGTAACAGTAAACATTTTAAATAAAGCTAATTTGGATTTTCTCGATTTTTTTCCGAACAGTTTTAACAAATTTTATTATTTTATTTTATAAGAATAATATAAGATTTTATTAACATCTTATTACTATTCCAGTTTTTCCCTTGTGGTTAGCTAAATGCTCGTGTTATGTGCGAACGGGCCCACATCTATAGTGCATATTGGTAGAAGTCCATAATTGTAATTCGGTCCGCTAAAAGAAATCAAATAAAATCAAATTAAAACAAAGACAGTGCATTATTGTAACAGAATAATCTTAGAAAATGTTTAAGTAATGTCAAATCGAAATGTCATCAAAATTCAGTAATAGAAGTGAATAAAAAAATTCAAGGTTCATAATATTGTATGAACCTAACGAATGTGGCGCATATATGGTATTATTTTATACATGCAACGTATAGTTTTAAAGCAATTGGAATGGTACAGCAATAATCATTCATTGCGATAATACAATAACATTATTTTCTGTTGATGTCTTTTCATCTATTAAAGCTATCGAGTCGAGTATCTTAAGCCCCCTTATTCTTGTCACTTACGAAACGTTCTAAAGGGGTGGTACTTATGTAGTTAAACATTTTGGACGATTTAAAAGATCTTTGTGAAATTTTCTTGTTTTATATATTCGTTTAATTCAAGTCCATTTAAAAACTTTATTTTTATTATATAAATAGTAGATTTTTGACAAGGTTATTTGTAGATCATAGACAGGTTATATGTATATAAAATGTTTGTCGACGATTATTTTACAAGATTTCAAACTAAATAGAAGTGTTTAATCATACTTAGACATCGACATCATCCAGATAACAAATTATTCACTTCAGTTGGGATTT
Organism: Calamotropha paludella; assembly: GCA_927399485.1. Classification (NCBI taxonomy): domain Eukaryota; kingdom Metazoa; phylum Arthropoda; class Insecta; order Lepidoptera; family Crambidae; genus Calamotropha; species Calamotropha paludella. The sequence continues at coordinate 12,437,164 of OV656804.1, read as the reverse complement.
TGGTTTTGACCTGTTGAAGTACTTTGATTAATCTGACATCCGCTTAAGTCTTTGTACTCACAGATAATTCCAAATTGTTTAGAGGTATCGTATTTGCCGCACATTTTAACTCGCAGTGAAATTATGATGAGCTAGAAATTCACAGCGTCACTGAAGTTGAGTGGTCTGTCGGAGGGAAGTAATTAATCAGCGCAGAAAACAAAATTTATGCTTTAGCAATAAATCAATTAATCCGGAAACTTTTGGCACTAAGTAACTGTACAAATAATAAACCGTTTTACAAAATGCTGACGTTTATATTTGTTTCTTTAAATGGCCATTTCTATTTTTTTATCATCAATTATATTTCTTTAATGAAGCAATTTAAGAATTTGTCTAATAATTTTGATGTAGATGTATTTAATAGCAGTATCCGTGCGGCGAAAGCACTTATTAGCAGGCGCTTCTTCAGTGATGAATAATTCCGCTTTTCTTTTTTTTTATGATACTATTGTTTTATATTCATTAAAATTATTTTAATTTAGCTCACTTTCGAAATAGCTAGACCAAACAAAATAAAAGAACTTCAAAAGAATCAGCCACTCTGATATTAGGATGGCTAGCCAACTCTCTGTGTAAATTATTCAAACTTGTATTATTATTTTTATGTTTAGTTCTTATAATTCTGCGCCTAATAAATAAAACCTTTATATTCACGAAGCGTTACTTCTGCGCCTATCACGCGTTTAATTAGAACCACTTTCACGCGTCGTGAATCCGGTAAAAGTTCTGACTCTTACGAGTAGAAAATAAAAACCAAAAACATAATATAAAATTCAAAGTTTATAGTTATCAATAAAATATTACTATTTAGGTGTTCAAATTATATATATATATATATATATATATATGTATGTATGTATATTCCCTGTCACATTGTTTGACCGCGATGAACACCGAAACTAATTAACCGATTCTGTTGTTTTTTTTTCATTTTACTGGATTTGTTACGACTCAGGAAATAGGATGATAGTTTTATTTATAACACAGCAACGCGTGGGGGGTTTGTTGGTATAAAATATTTTTTTAAACAAGCCATGTCTTTTAATTTTTTTTAGTTAACAAATTTTAATACAAAATACTTCCTACCATAGAAAAATTTGTGAGTCGAGACGATATTTTCGAGTATTTTTTTATAAAATAATATCAGAAAAGAATTCAAATCAAATCAAATAAAAACAAAGGCGCACTGTCTTTGTTTTTATTTGATTTATTGTATTTGATTTATATATTATTGTAACAGAATAATCTAACAAAATGTTTAAGTAATGTCAAATAAAAATGTCATATTAAAAGAAGTGAACAAAATAATTCAACGTTCATAATATGCATGACCCTAATGAATGTGGAGTATATATAGTATTATTTCATACATGCAATGTATAGCTTTAAAGCAATTGGATTGGTACAGCAATAATCATTTATTGCGATAATACAATAAAATTATTTTCTATTGATGTCTTTTCATCTATTAAAGCTGTCGACATGGTTACACGGCGCTCTCTAAATATTATCGGTATTTCGCTGCTCTTAACTATATATTATAGCAAGTCATTCTCACGTGTCAATAATAATAAATTATTCTTGAAAGTAGCTAACTTGGCGGTCAGGAAAGTTTAAGAGTATTAATATAATAACAGTCCCGGACATTGATACGTGCAGAATAATAAAAATAAAGTGCTGATAAATCACACCAACAATTTTGTACCAAACTAAGCAGATCTTCAATTATGGAAACTAAAATAATTGATATTATAAAAATAAATATATATACAATCAACATTTAGAAAGAAATGCTTATGTTGATCACACAAACACGAACGGCAGGTTTGACTTTAATGATGATGTGATAAGAGAGCTGTGTTGTGTGGAACAAGATATATAGTGACAAAGATAGAAGAAGTTATACTTGGATGGTTTGGACATGTAGAGAGGATGGACGAAAGAAGATTAATAAGACAAATATATAAGGCAAAGTGCGAGTATTTTATAATAAAATAAAATAATCTTAGAATCAAATATCGAAAAAGTACTTATAGCAGATTTTTTTAAGGATAGTTACGTGCAGTACTTATACAGATAGCGCTACAGATGTGATTAAGGCGACTTGCACAGTACGCCAGCTGGATTAGTTTGTTTTCCACTATTAAAAGGATAGTTGAGTTAGTTGCCTCTAAAAGCAATTTCAGTGAATCTATTTTGCGTTTTGCAAGCTATTTTGTAACAGATCTTTTATTAACAATAGAGTATTTTACACGAGGGCTGGAAATGATATTAAATTTATAAAAAAACGGTAAGCTATCGATAATACTGTTTTACTAAGTTTCGTATGAAGTTTGCGGGTTTGATATCCGCCTCAGAATTCACTTATGAGCCGAGTCGATTTTTTTCATGTATTTTTCTATTAAAATAATTTATTATACAATAAGTACCCGATATCCAACTGTTAGGCCTAATCATCAACTCTCATCTGACAGACATGGAAAGCTCATATCGGCAAAATTAAGAAATAAAAATCATCTATGCCCTCAGAGTCCTTAAAGCTAACACGGACACAAACTGTGCCTTGTCGGCATACTACTCGTATGCGTACGCATGGTTATGATACGGACTTATTCTTTGGGGACAAAGTAGTAATGTAGATGACCTGATTTGTTTTGCAAAATAAATGCTTCCGGATGATATGGCACGTGCGACAACGGGGAAGCTTTAAGCCTTTTTTATTAAAGAGAACGATCTCAATCTAACATCCATTTACATAGTTACTGGAAATAGGTATTTTTCTGCAGAAACAACCAATATATTTTGAATTTAATCAAAATCCTCGGCGTGAATAAAATTTAATCCTTCCAGAACCTAAGTTAGAAATGTTAAGAAGTTATACCATTATACCGATCCATCTTAATTTATAATAAAATCCCAATTGCAATTAGGGAAGAATCAAATATAAATTCGTTTAAACAAAAATTAAAAACATATCTTATCCAAAAATCGTTGTACTCTACGAATTTATGTCAGAGAGTTAAATCTCATGTTAACTAATAATTTCTCACTGGTAATTAAATTAAGTGTATTGTTGTTTGTAGTTTAAGTTTGTTTAATTGCTTTACCCTAACTTGGTCATGTACCTTTTATATACTTAGTACTTATAAGAACTACTAGCTACCCCGGCCATGCTATGTTGCTCAGTTATTATAATTTGCATTTTTTATTGAATATTATAAATAAAACCTATTCTATGTTCTAAGTCGCAACAAATTTAGCAAAATGAAAAAAAAAATCAAAATCGGTTGAGTAGTTTCGGAGTTCATCGCGGTTAAACACTGGGTTTTTTTATATATAACATAACTACAAGAGTTGTAAGCTTGCTCCATAACTAGAGATCATAACCCATATTGTATGACATAATATTCGACGCTATATTGCGAGTCAAATGCGATTCCAAGGAATGGAGCGAAACATTTATAGACATATCTTAATATATATAAATCTCGTGTCACAATGTTTGTCCTCAATGGACTCCTAAACCACTTAACCGATTATAATAAAATTCGCACACCATGTGCAGTTCGATCCAACTTGAGAGATAGGATAGTTTAAATCTCAAATTATAGTCGCAATTTTAATTTATTGCTAATTATTTGTCTGTTATTATTTGACAGTCACAATTATCTGTTAACTCCAAATGATTCTAACAGATGTCGATACCTTTCGACTGGGTTGAGTAAGTAATCAATAGATGGCGCTGCTATGGTAAATCTACGAACGTGTCATATAAGCTACATTTTAACCGCAAGTAGTTCGTTTACCGGACGCTAGATAGCGCTAACGGAAAAATATTTAATAATAGAAAAAATTTAAAGAATTTTGTCCACCCGTGCGAAGCCGGGACGGGCCGCTAGTAGATTATAGGTATTTAAAGTACCGGATAAAAGACGATGAAGGGAGGCTACCAAAAAGGAGTGTTTGCCACAATTTTCACGCCTGGCAGGCGTGTTGGAGATTGTAGTACAACATCATAATTCGGAAAATTCTGCGTGCTCATTTTGTGGTCTACTTATTTGTGAATACCTTGAATTTATTATTTTGAATAACCTTATTACCTCAGTTGTCCTATAAACACGGAAAAAGAGTCGAGATGTCAGGATTAATTAGAAAAAAAAAACCAGAATCATAAGTTGTAAAAGTACAATAGGCGTGGAACAAAAAGAACTGATTGCTACTTATCGTAATGTTTAATATCTGATAATTTTGAGGGCCCTCACCTTAAACTTAAACTGCATAATCTATTTTTATCATAATATTGCATTCTCATATGTGTCTAATAAATACTACAATAACATAGAAACTCCTACGTTTCCTCTGAGCATGTACCTACCATAAATCAATTTTATGCTGAATATGGTGTGTTGTAAGAGGTTCATTAGTTTGTGGGGAACGTAGCGAAATTCGCGGTGGCGGTGATTAAGGCGATTACACACTCACCAGCCGTTGCCGGTACTGGATTAATTTATTTCCTGCTATCTAAACGGGAATGTCGCTGCGATCAAATTATACATTTTGACGCTTCAACCTATTTTTAATTTTTATTTTATGTAGATTGGGTTCGCTATTGATCTTGTTTTTGTCTTGAGAGAGGGACGATGAAACAGTGTTAGCACAGAAGACAACTCAGGCGCACATGGTGAGCTGATTTTTTTTTTGGCCTCAACACAAGGACAGTCGGCATAATACCAAGGTCGGGACCAAGCGAAATGTTGGAGAATGGAATAGAATTCTTAATTCCCTGCGGAATTAGAACCGTAATCGTATCAGCGGTGCACAAAGGGTCGCTCGAAGAGAAGTAAGTTTGTCGCCAAGGAGAAGAGGTAGAACAAATACGCAACTCTTCCCAATCTACTGTTATCACCTGAAGCAGAACAGATCGATACGGATTTCACTTAAAAATAGACAGACGATCGCAGTGTCGCAGAGACCGTTACCGATTATTTGTTAGTCGAGACAATCGGATGTGTGACAAATATCTGGAATTTGCGTCACTCGATGCATCAGTTGAGCATGATTTAGCACTAGGGCAAATCGTTGTGCTCCTTTCCCAGCTTGGTCAATTTTCGGGTACAGGTACAGCCACTCTTTGTGGTAAGCGTTGAAGTCGCCCATAAAAACAAGTTCCACCGCTGGATATCGCTGATTTGCCAAGTCTACTGTCTCTGTGAGGTAATTTATGATACGTGTGATCTCCGTAGTCACCGCTGTGCGATCGCTGGACACAGACGTAGAGCATCTTCTTTATCCCCTTGTTCACCAGAAGCCAAATAATGAAAACCCCGGATTTTTCATAGCATCGCAGACGAACACTCATACCCCTGCACACTTCTTGAACTTATGCTGGAGTCAACTAGATTAGTTGAGGTACGCCTCGTCCGACGGAGTTGCTATTTGCACTCCGTCAAGTAGAGTAGGTGCGGTTTCTTAGTCTCTAGGTGGTGATAGACCGGATCGAGATTTCAGTGCAGTCCAATGATGTTCACGAGGTGTACTTTAATGGGAGGAAGTGCAGCTGTTGTTTAAAACAAACATTCTTGTTGCGCTTTTTGATCACGATGGTGAGTGTTGCGGGATTTGTAGTCGAGGCGCTACTTAGTCCACCATAAATGTTTTCTTAGGCTAAATGACCAAAAGAGGAACTCATCTGGATACTGCAGGAATGCCAGAGCTGCCCCGGACTGGCCATCGGGTCCTCCAGTCCATTCTATCTGTAGATTCACGACTACATATTTCTATCCTCGTGTGTCTCGTCACGCTAAGTATCCTCTAGGAGATGTATTATGCCGTGTCGAGATGTTTGGCTTTATCTTGTCCTAAGCTCCTGTAGACCGTTAAGTAGCTGCACGTTTCCAAAACTTACGAGTTTCAGAAGTTGGATTTTTTTTTTTGTTTGAGCCGCTTCCTGCATTACGTAAAGGTGGAGCGATGTAATTGTTCACTTCCAGGTTACCTTCAGGACTCCGGCTCAGGGTTACCTTTATATAAAAAAAATTCCTGTCATTGTGTTTGACCGTGATGAACTCTGAAACTACTCAACCGAGTTTGTTGTTATTTTTTTATATTTTGCTTGATTTGTTCCGAATTGGGACATAGGTAAGGTTTAGTTTTATTTTATTACATAGCAACGCGTGGCCGGGTCAGCTAGCATTATTATATATGAATATTAATTTCTGAGTAGATAATTAAGGTATGTAGATTTTTTAAAGTTATATAATATTAGTAGGCAAAATAGACTTCTTCTTTTGAACATCTGAAATGGAAACAAACTTCGATCATATATATGATCGAAGGAAACAAACTATAATATTTAAGATGTGCCTATTTTTATTATTTGCAAAATAAATAATTAGTACTCGGTATTGCACGGTCTAACAGCTCCTGATGACGCTCCGTGTGGGGGCGAAACACGTGTAGAGTAGTTGGTGAAGGAGCCGGTGTCTGCGATTTCTGCATTTATTTGCGGGTAAGCTACATATTTTTATTTTACTAATGGATATGGACTTCCGCCTAGTAACGCCTGATTTTCTCAAATACTAAGTCTCATTATTAAGAATCTTTAGTTAAATTTAGAAAACTGATAACGGATTTAGTGTTTGTTTATATGTAGATGGAGCATCTATAAAGCAAAATTTTTAAATGAACATTATTATGTAGGCTTTATTACGTATAAATTACGTTTGCTCGGGCGTAGTTTGGGATTGATCTCTAGTAATAAGCAATAATCTAGCAGTAATTAATAATATTTCTTACATTTAGACCAGTTAGCCTATTGTGATTCTTCATAGTATTTTTTGACGACCGTTTGGTGCAACGGTAGCGATCCTGCCTTTCGCACCCGACGGTCCTGGGTTTAAATCCCGGAAGGGGCAGATGTTTGTATGATGAATACGAGCATTTTTACCTGAGTCATGGGTGTTTATATATATTTCTATGAATATTACATATTTATGTATCATATATGTATGTCTATCCGTTACCCTAGTATCCATAACACAAGCCTTACAGTGCTTACTTTGGACTAGGCTAATTGGTGTGAATGTAAGAAATATTTATTTATTTATTTATTTATAGTATGGATACAAGGGGAACGGATAGATACAGATACATCTTCGTATTGATGATGCAAGTAAGTTGTCTACTGGCTTAATTAATTCAAATTGTATTGAATGAATTTACCCATGTAGCCAAGTTATATTACATATGAAATTGACGTTTTGTCGTACTGCTTACTTTGATCTAAAATATTCCCTTTTTGATTTAGCCACCCAAATTCAAATTAATAAATCCTTTTAGCTAGTACATTTGCATTTCGAAGGCAGTATTAATTTGTTTTTTTTTTATTAGTTTGTCTTTGGTGTCGTTCATATCGCACAATGGAAAACGTGAAATATCTCTAGATTTACGAGTACGAGTTCCACCGTGGTACCAGTGCTGCAAAAACAGATCGAAGGATGTATATGGCAATGGTGTCACAAAAAAAACGGCACGATTTGGGTTCCAACGTTTTCGTTCCGGAAATTTTAACCTTCAGAACAAGTCCCGTGGATATAATTAGGTCCTTACATATGAAACGCCAATTATATATTTTTTATATATTAAGATTAGAAACCACCCTTTTGCCATTCAAGTCTCAAATTAAGTATTATGTTCTGTTGTACAGAAATTTCAAATGTAATTTAGAATATACAAATCATATTTTTTAAGTCAATATTTCTTTAAACAAGTCTGTTGGAGTTTGTTCGTCAAACACTAGGGATTGAGCAACGATCACATGAGCAGCGTAAACCTAATCACTGCGAGCCAACAAAGGGAGCACTGCCGTTTCTGATGGGTACCTATTGAATTACACATGTTTCATCTTGCAATGACGAAACTATACTTATTACTGTGACACATATGTGATGATTTTAGACACAGGCGCTTGTGTATTAAGTGTGTATACTCCGACAACTCCTCATTACCGACACATAAATTCAATGAAATCAATTTACATGTCATTGTTCTACTATGATACATAGAAGGAATATTGTCTCCTCTAGTATTCTGCAGTTTTTTCAGATGTCCTGTTGACAATAGACGATTTTTTTATTTTAGACGCAAAGCTTATAAATATTTATAACGTTTTATTCCTCCCTTCGAACTCATAACATAGCTCTATATTTTAAGACTGCTAAAAAGAATATTCACTTTCTCTTCAAAAGAAGAGAAGAGCCACTTTGTTAGAAACTACTTTTGACGTGATAACGTCTTATAAATTGGTTGCGGCTGGGAGTCACTTATGAAAAAGTGTAACGCTCGGTAACGTTACGATGAGTCACCGAACGAGAGAGAGGCCCGCCGAATGCCTTGCGTCTCTCTCCCACTCAACTATGATCGGTCTGCCGCGCGCATTGTGCAATTTAATTATATTCATATCAATAAATATTCTACCGAGAAAAAGACGTTGTCACGTAAAATCTTCGCCCGTAAAACCGACTTTACAGGCAAAAAAAAAAAAAAAAAAAAAAAAAAAAAAAAAAAAAAAAAAAAAAACCGACTTTTTTCCTTCCATTGAAGAAGAGAATTTTTTTTTTCACTTCATCCGATAGTTTGTTCAATTTTTATCCTTTGAAACTATTTTCTCGGTGCACCTAAGTGGAGACAAAATAGATAAGTAAAATTAGTCATTCAATATCTTCATAACCCGTAATCGAATAGTGAAGTCGAGAATAATCCACGGAAAGAAACAGGAATACAAAATTCTAAAATAATACTGTTAATCATGCAATGGCGTATAAATAAATCCATAAATGGAATATCTGAATAGAATCTCTAAATTCCTATATGCACAATAACTGTAAAACTTGTGCACAGGCACAAAGAGAAAAACACACGTTCCAAGTTCATCCTTAAGGTAATATTCCAGTTGTTCATGTATTTTGGTTCCGGAATCAAAATAAAATGCTTCAACCACCGTAAATTCTTAAGAAATACATTATTTAGAAATCAATTAAACTAAAAAAAAAATCTAAATAATTTATAAAACAGCTGTCTCGGTGGATTTTATTCTTTTAACAGTTCAGTAAGCTTTTGGCATTTTATAATGATAATGGTAAAACTGATTCCCCGATCAACGCTTATAGGCTTGTTGTACAGTGAAGTACTTATGACAGTACAGCATCAGTGTAAACTTATTGTTGAGGGTCAACAGTAGCATCGTCGGATCGCAGCCATTTCCGAGGCGGGTAACGTGTTTGACTGTAGCTTTTGTTCGATCCTCCATGTTTGATTGAAATTCGAATAACAACTCGATTCACAACGACGAACTGAGCCTAAAAAGGTAATTTGGCAACTTGTTATTAGAAGCCTTTATCCAACAGTAGAAATGGTAAAAAAGCTATAAGCCATCTGAATCAAATCAAAATATTTAATAAAAGTGATGTTAAACGTTATTATTATTGTTTGTCCGGACAGGTACGGCAAAAAGTTTGTGTGAAACAAACTAGTAGCCGGAAATTGGCAGTATACATAAGAATTATTTAAACAGTTTTTATAAAATGTTAGTTAATAATTAAGTTCTTTCTTCAATATTTTTTTATGTAACTTTACAGACTATACTAAATTACTAATACTATAGAGATAGAGAAGATTTTGTAAGTTTGTTTAATTGTGGAAGGCACTATTAAGTTTATTTCCATTTACACCATTTGAAACGTTACAAATGAAAATAGGTTACATAGATACCAAAATAAACTACATATATTTTTAAATAACTACCTACCGAGAATATCTGTCAAATTCTCGCGGTCGCGTAATACAAAGTACCGGTGAGTCAACAAAAATAAGCGAATAACAATTTTATAAGGAAATAACTCAAAAGCTATAAGTTGAGGTACGATCATATCGGCATTTTTAACTTGATTTACCAAAGTTTAAGTTTAGTCTCAACAATAAACACGTTATTAAAATACAAAGGTTCGATACAACATTGAACAACTGAATTATCGTCAACTTTTCATTTACATTATCTGTTCAAGGTCTATATATTGTAATTCATATTACATGGAAATTCCTATTATAAACGTACGACCGTGATGTGATTTAACCTAATGTGCTGTAATAATGTTATTACTGGGAAGTAAAGTAAAATGCTAAAAGTTAAATTTGTTAGTTCCTTTAATGTCCATTATTTCAAAATTAATATACTCGAAAGAGTATTTTTCTTGTCGATTTTCAATGCAGTTTATGGTTCCCTACTCAGAATTCTGTGGAAATGAAAAGAACAAGTTGAAAACATATCGAAAAGGGAACGAGAAAAAGCATGTCTCAATCGGATGTGACGAGAAAAACAGTGCAATCTGGCGAGGACACCTTTGAGTATACAAAACGTCCTAGAGTATCCAACTACACACAATAACGAGGGGCCGAATCACAGCGCCGCTCGCGATAAGATTTGGAGATAAAAGCGGCACGAAGCGGAATCAGGGGAGCAAATAAAAACTCGGTGGGAAATTCCAAGGCCCAGGAAATTGAGCTGCACCGGATATCGTCGCACCGGGGCGACGTGCGACGGAGGGCGGCATCCGGCCGAGGTGGGCCGTCTTCATTATTCCTTCATTCTCTCACGTTTCAATTCGCTGGGCGTTTTAAATGATTGTCTTTTGTCATAATGTTTTCACCTTTATTATTTTCTTCCACTAATTACACTGCAGTCTTGCGAATTAAGGAGGTTCAGGTAGCGTCTGACTTCTATTATTCTATGATCAATTAAAAAGTTCTTCATAGCAAAAAATATATTGATGTATTATTTTTAATGTCATTTCAAGGCACTATGTAAATAATCAATATGTTTTATCCAACTACTGTATAACCGGTTTAAGTCTTCATTAGTTACCCGATTCGTCAACTTCATTAATTAACATACAATTACCAGAAGCGAAAGCTACGAACTTGATTTACGTGAAAAATTAAGATAGTTTTATTTTTTGTAGATTTCCCTAAAACTAAATTTGAAGGAGTTATTATCGATTTAAAAATGACACGGCTCCAATGGCTAGCGCCACACGCAAAAGAAACGCAACAAATCGGTTAAAATATCTTGTACACCAGCAATCACCTTTAAAAAAGATCATCATCAGAATTTATCTCATTACGTAGTGATTAAACTTAATTGGTGTTACAAAATAATTTAAATAATTTCATATTAATTTTTGATACATATATAAAGGATATGTACATATATATGGAAAACAAACACATCAAAGCCGCAAAAACAATTACGACAATATATTAGGCATTCATTGAAAAAGAACGGGATGAAACCCTTTACTAAATATTTTAGACATTTCGGTTTTTTGTCGCTTTATTCACATATGTGATGGAAAATTAAAAACGGGTAGCGGAGTGGCGGCGGTGGGTCGTGGCATCCATTATTCAGGCCCGGAGCCTGGACACGCGGATCGCAGGTTTAATAGCTTCCACCATGGACGGTTATGTCCTCGCTACTCGTAGAGACAATGCACAAAGTATCCACAACGTTAGTAGTTACAAATGTTAGATTCTAAGTGAACCCAGGATTTTGATTGAGCGAGGCCCAAAGTATTTACATTTACATATAATAAATACAGTGCATCTGTATTTATCACAAACATAAGAATGGTTTACTAGTCATCGCTAAATAAATGTCCGTACTAGTAGAAATAAAATTGTTTTTACCACTGCCCTGTTTGAGTCAAAATTCTTTGTTTCTAATGTGTTCGCGATTCAATGAAGAAGAGCAAAAGTGTAGGAAGATGTGCCGAAAGCCTTGGTGATCCGTTGTTAATCCTCACCTTATAATAATATCTTATGAAGCTGTTCTATTTTCCCCCTTACTTACTATGAAAACTTCCACTATTTTAGGCTACAAAATGATGTTATCTGGCCACCAATGTATCAAACAAAAACATTTTCCATTGAATTGGAAAAATAATCATAACATTATTGTGATAATAAAAAAACATTCCGTGGTTACAAAGTGTTATTTATTATCAGAAATGTAAAATATCAAGCTAGTTGCTACAATTTATTTCAGTTTATTAACGTCATAAAGACGTATTGAAAATAAAGACAGTAGTTTTGCTATCGTGGCTTTTTGATATGCACATTGATTCCGATTGGACATGTTTTTTGTTAGCAGAATAATGCCTTTGTATTTTATAAAATTAAGGATTATACTTTCTGGTCGGTTAAAAAACTTTGAGCGAACTAAATAATTTTAAAATTAAATGTTGTACGTACAAACAAAGGAATTCGAAGACGAACGAAGAACATAACAAAAAATAAATTACATACTTCCAAATAACGGGAAAAACATTGTTTGCAACCCTATCATTTTCACTGTTAGTGAATTATTGAACGACGTTGATAAGGGGACATTTACTAGAAACTGCGGTAAAGGTTAAATTGTCGGGTATAATGGGTACGTGGGAAATAAATATGGCTTTCCCTTTGCCAATGTACGTAAGAATTATCGCCCATACATTTCGGCCTAAATCGTGGGTTAATCGATCGCACAATCTGAGAGTAATCAACAAAATTAATTAACAAAACTATATTCAATATTGTAACAATAAATCTGATCATAAAATCGACTTTTATACTTTTAAGTTATTGGTAAATAACTAAATAATAAAACTAACTTTAAGTGGCTATTTAAACAGAAGGATTCGACAAATCTTGGCGTCCATGAAAAAAACGTCAAGTGAACGTGAACGTCTCTTCCCAAGACTGCAAAGACCTGTATGGGGATGCCAGTAAAGCTTAAGGACAAAGTCTTTAAGTGCCAGGAGTGACGTTTGCCCGCGAGTATATAAGAAAGGAACATAATTCCCTTGCTTTTTTATTAGAATAAAGGGAAGTGAAGGTTAATTATTACTATCAATATTTTCAAAATATATTTTTAATTTTTGGCGCGTTTTACCGGTCACATATGTGTACAGTAAAGTAGAAAATACGAGCTTTCTGTCAACTTCTCAACAAACGCGGTTATGTTGACGCGATTAGCACCGATTTAATAAGCGTTCGATAGTGTAGCGCATGATATGTGGAAAAAAATTACACGGTTGCAATAGGCTAAATAAAGTAACCTTAATTTATGTTTATAACATCTCTATTCTATGTATTTAAGCAAATAAAATATTTGATTTATTTATATTTCACACAAGATGTTGGAACTACAACCTGTCATAAATTATGTTCATAATATTGTAATTTTTTGTCCTGTTGTATTTTTGTTTGTGCCATATAAATTAAAAAAGTGCCTCCTGATAAAAGTAAAGAATATAGCGTGGCTTTTCTCAAAGTGTGATAGAGAAATTATAAGAACTAAATAAGAAGACGAAAGTTTTTTCCGCCAGCGTTAAACCAAACGGACTGAGTTCGAACCTCATCTCTTCGTAGTATATGACGGACATGTAAGATAACCATTTATACTAACACTGGGAGTTAACGGAAATAATAATAATGTCCCACCTGAGGGCTCGGAGGCGTAGTTGTTTTTTACACACTTATTTTATATCTTATAAAAAATTGCATTGTGAATGCAAAAAAATAATTAAAAAACACAACATAATAATGTGTTTTATATTATTAATATTGTTTTGTTCAGGAATTTGCAGTGCTACACAGCTATAGCCATCTTATAAAGATACGAAAAACAGACCTGTTAAAAAATATGTCTGTCTCCTGGTGTTTCAAATATGACGCTTTCTGTATTCGCATATTAAGGAGTTCATTGCGCTTCAGATCTCAATAATATACACCATGAAGGTTTAAATGCGCGGTTATTTTACGTTGGTACTTGAGCTCACATAGACTTTTATATATGTTATTTTTTTGTAACGTGGAAAAGAAACAAAAAGTCATGATAAAAATTCCAAGGAAATGCATAAGCGGAATATTAAATGCACTCTAAGCATTTTGTCAATATCCATAAAATTCTTAAATTTTTATTCAAAACGCAATTACTGAAATGAAAAATAATCCTGTAAATTAAAAATGGTTGATCATTAAATAAAAAGTTCTCAGTTCATTTAGTTGCTCCTGAGACCTCGTATCTGTAATTGTATTTCTTCTCACTTAATCCCACGTATATTGTTTATTAAGAGCTTCTTAATATCCTTTTCTCGGCAATAATACAAGAAGTTATTTCTTTTTCTGGTTAAGTCTTTGCACGTAATTAATTAGGTACGTGTAGACGGCTCTTAATAACTTCGATCTCGTTGAGGCTCATGTGATTTCGAGTGTTATTCCAGTTAGTAACTTATACGGAAAAGACAATAGATACGTGTAGTTAATTTCGTGACAGTATGTTGCGCAAAATGGAGAACCTTATATATGTTTAATACTTTAATAGCAATCGACTCTGATTTTTTTTTGTTTTGATTTTTTTACCTACCAATTTATCTGGAAAAACTTGACATCATTTTTTTTCTAAAATAAACTAATTGATATCTTTGTGTTCTACGTACTAGTAGGCGACAGTAAGTAACTAGGCGATGCAATCGCTAAGCATAAAGCTTCGGTAGCACCATATATTGGAGCGGAGCGTAATACAAAAAAGTTAATAAAAAAGGAATCAATTATGTTTAGTAAATTTTTAAATTCCATAAGAAGCGCGTGATTCTTATTTCAGTAGGAAATTCCATATAGCCATAATTTCAAAATTCGGGCTCCGTCACAATTTGATTCCAAAATGTGTTGATTTCGATTTTACACAAAAATTAATAAAATCGGTTAGTAGCTCGGAAGTTATGGCGTAATAGACATTGCGTCATTAAAGCTGATCCACGGGAATCAATTTTTCGATAAACTGAGGGTAGACACTTATTAATGTTCAAATCTAAGATCTTTTTGGTCTATAAACTATGTATGGGATATATTTCGATTATTGATATTATATTAATATCTTAAAATATGTTATTTTCTTGTGTTATACTATTTTCGAGAAAATTACAATTTAACAGGCAGCACTCCGATATGGGTCCCACAAGGAAATCTCCCGGTTCGTTGCCTCCGCACGCGTCGAGGTTCACTAAACTTTATGACGCGTTTCGTTGTAGGCGTTATTCCTTTCCAAGCCAGATTCCGAGTGCTGTCCTTTGTAATTCTAGACTATTTTTAACGGATTTTGTTCAGAAATTTTGGCTTCCACTTAGTTTAATTGTTAATGACAGTAATCCTGAATAAAATTCACAGTCACAAGATTGTTTCTTACTGCATAGGTAACTACAATTCGTAGATATCGTAGGAATTCGTGGATATTACGGGCGCAGGTTTACATTTTGCTAAACGTTGCTCTTGTTCGTACTTTTTTCAATATAAGAAAATTTTTACCAAGGTCCCACTATGATATTGTGATCATATGGGTATTACAAATTTTTAATTGATCGATGTTCTGCTTAGGATGTAATTTGTTAAATTCTCCGACGCTTGTAAATTGACATGTGTGTCATATCTGACTAAAAAGAGAAGTGCGTTTATACGAAAAGTGAGAGTGGGTAAGCCCACTATGTTTTTATTCTCCATAATGTCTAAACTTTTCGTAATAAGATAGAACCGTTCTACCTTCAAGTAACAAAAGACTTTCGGTATTTGTTTCTCACTTTGCAGGCACTAGCTTTATTAACAGGAAGAAAATAAGGTCTAATTTCGCTTACGCAAGTTTGTAATGTCCTTTGTGTGAACATACCGCTTTAATATAGCATTTCAAGAAGTCGTAAGTTTAATTAGAACAAATAAAGACGTTGTCGCTCTTTAGGACATTGACAATTTATTATTTTACTAATGTTATAAATGTAAACGTATGTTTAGTTTGTTACTCAATCTCGTAAAACAGTTGAACAGATTATGATGAAATTATTTTACAAATAATTTATTACCTTACATACCCAGTAATTTTTATTAACACACACCTTTTTTTCCGGAAAATTTTATCCTCCTGTGGGATTAATATAGACAAATAGTAGTAATCTTATCGAAATACAAAATTTCATCAAAGTCGTTAGAGCTGTTTCCAAGATAAGGAAAATAAATATATACATACGAATTGCTTAACCTAATTTTAAACCAATGTTATAAATTAAAAAGTGATTTGTTTTTTTAATTGTTACCTTTTTCGCCATCGATCATCATGAAATTTTGTATAGGTACACTTCGGCAGGAGTAAAGAAAAGCACATGGGGTACCTTTCATCTAGAAAAAAGGTATGGTTCCTTACTGATAAGAAATCATTTTTTAATCGGTAGTTTACATTAACGTAAGCGAAGTCTCGGTTGAAAGCTAGTTTAAAATAATTAAAACTAGTCAAGACAACAAAAAGTATTAAAAAAGTCTTCACAGATTTGTACCCATTTTTCTCGTGGTTACACAGACACTTTCCCAATTTGGCTTATTTTATGACCACTTTCTTTGCATTGTTAAAGTGGCTTATATATCTCCTATATATATAAACACGTTTATCAGGCATTGAGTATTTTGAAAAACAGAAGTAAAGACTTACATGTTTGTTTGTGTAAAGATATAATTATTTTTGGATTTAGTATTAAAAATGCGAAATCTATGTATGGAATGCAATTGTGACAAATAATTCTCAAGTGGTATATTATTATGAATCTACGTCTTCTGTTTTTACAAGAGAATTTTTTTGATACTTTTTTATAGAAATATAATAATGCTTTTAATCATATAAGGTACGTTAATAATTGGTATTTTTGTAATTCTCTCTTAAAAATAAATCTTAATATCATAATAGTTTGTGGTAATAGTCGGTTTTTATAGTTTTTGTTGGCTGCATCTAGGTATGTAATAGTATAGACAGCCATAATAATCTATTCTATATTCAAAGGTTCGTGTGAAGTTATACGTTGTAGATAATTACTTAAGTAAACTTAAATTAGTTTTCAAAGACTGACTTTTCCTAAAAAATCTTACATATAATTTATGCAAGCACTTAGAAAGATTTGAATACAAAATGATCTAAAAGGTTTGAGGGGAAATGTAAGAAAGGCGATAAGTAAGTGCGGAGTAAAAAATCAATGATCGGAATAGCCCGGTGGCGCTTGAGTACTTTAAAAAAGTTACCGGCCTGAATTGACTTTCCCTGTTCGGGGAAGCAGGGGTTTAACTCAGAGGCATTAGATCGCTCACATTACGGCTGACCTGCTTAAAATGCGGCGGAAGATTAAGTTAATATTTTTATATATATATATATATAAATTATAAGTTTTGAATAGATATTTATTGTCCAGGACAATTACCATTTCATCAGAAGGTACTTCAAACAAAGCATACTTCGCATCGCCTAGAACTTTTCCAGTCAACGTCACCATAAATGCATAAACTGCAATTATTTTAATAATTGCCTTTTATACATATTTCATTTCTAATATTATATTGTTGCAGTTAAACTAAAAGTCTTAAAAAATATTTGTTTTGACCAGATCTTTGTTAGAGATGAGCCCAATATTGAGACATGAGTTCATATCTTGCTGTATCGTTCCAATACTTAGTAACAGTAATAAAGGGTATATAAAATTTCCTGATTCAGATAAGAAATATTTGGAAATATATGTGGAAAAAAATTACACGGCTGCAATAGGCTAAATAAAGTAACCTTAATTTATGTTTATAACATCTCTATTCTATGTATTTAAGCAAATAAAATATTTGATTTATTTATATTTCACACAAGATGTTGGAACTACAACCTGTCATAAATTATGTTCATAATATTGTAATTTTTTGTCCTGTTGTATTTTTGTTTGTGCCATATAAATTAAAAAAGTGCCTCCTGATAAAAGTAAAGAATATAGCGTGGCTTTTCTCAAAGTGTGATAGAGAAATTATAAGAACTAAATAAGAAGACGAAAGTTTTTTCCGCCAGCGTTAAACCAAACGGACTGAGTTCGAACCTCATCTCTTCGTAGTATATGACGGACATGTAAGATAACCATTTATACTAACACTGGGAGTTAACGGAAATAATAATAATGTCCCACCTGAGGGCTCGGAGGCGTAGTTGTTTTTTACACACTTATTTTATATCTTATAAAAAATTGCATTGTGAATGCAAAAAAATAATTAAAAAACACAACATAATAATGTGTTTTATATTATTAATATTGTTTTGTTCAGGAATTTGCAGTGCTACACAGCTATAGCCATCTTATAAAGATACGAAAAACAGACCTGTTAAAAAATATGTCTGTCTCCTGGTGTTTCAAATATGACGCTTTCTGTATTCGCATATTAAGGAGTTCATTGCGCTTCAGATCTCAATAATATACACCATGAAGGTTTAAATGCGCGGTTATTTTACGTTGGTACTTGATAATAATCTATTCTATATTCAAAGGTTCGTGTGAAGTTATACGTTGTAGATAATTACTTAAGTAAACTTAAATTAGTTTTCAAAGACTGACTTTTCCTAAAAAATCTTACATATAATTTATGCAAGCACTTAGAAAGATTTGAATACAAAATGATCTAAAAGGTTTGAGGGGAAATGTAAGAAAGGCGATAAGTAAGTGCGGAGTAAAAAATCAATGATCGGAATAGCCCGGTGGCGCTTGAGTACTTTAAAAAAGTTACCGGCCTGAATTGACTTTCCCTGTTCGGGGAAGCAGGGGTTTAACTCAGAGGCATTAGATCGCTCACATTACGGCTGACCTGCTTAAAATGCGGCGGAAGATTAAGTTAATATTTTTATATATATATATATATAAATTATAAGTTTTGAATAGATATTTATTGTCCAGGACAATTACCATTTCATCAGAAGGTACTTCAAACAAAGCATACTTCGCATCGCCTAGAACTTTTCCAGTCAACGTCACCATAAATGCATAAACTGCAATTATTTTAATAATTGCCTTTTATACATATTTCATTTCTAATATTATATTGTTGCAGTTAAACTAAAAGTCTTAAAAAATATTTGTTTTGACCAGATCTTTGTTAGAGATGAGCCCAATATTGAGACATGAGTTCATATCTTGCTGTATCGTTCCAATACTTAGTAACAGTAATAAAGGGTATATAAAATTTCCTGATTCAGATAAGAAATATTTATACCGATGTTAAAGCTAGTTTAGGTCTAGATGTTAATTTGATCTCCACATTGAACCAATAATATTCCTGATAATTACTTTTTTATACTTTACAATTAGTGATTCGGATTGAATGATACCAGTTTTGGCGCTTCGCGTGATAAAATCGTAAATGTAACAAGGAAACTTTAGATAATAATATACCTATATTAGTGTATTTTTATATTGGTTTTATGTCTTCTTAACCAAACGAAATTAAACAACAAACGCAGCCGCCATACTATAGCTATTCCATATAGGATGCGATTTGCTAGAATAAAAATGCGGATATGCGTCGTATTCATAATGTCGGACAGTGCAGAACGGTAGGGTATTAATTAATGCGCCAATAAATAATCCGGTTCATTTGATTTGTATTGTACAATCGATCGATTTGTGTTTTTGTTTGTACGTATTATTAATTTCAATAATTTTGATAAGATAGAAAGAACACTTTTGGTTGTAAATAAAGGCATTGTTTTTGTTACGTATTAAATTTATCATCATATTTATCAGTATGTAATTATTTCAATTAAAAGGATATAGTACATTCTTGTTTAATGTTATTTAACAAATATAATTTGGTGTATACGTTTAATGTATATATATATAATTCTTCTGTGAGTGTGTATTTCACTGAACTCCTCTTAAACGGCTGGACCGATTTGAATGAATTTTTTTGTGTGTGTTCAAGGGGATCTGAGAATGGTTTAGATTCACAAATCAGTCCGGCAGATGACGCTGCAGTCGGCACAGCAACGCGTGGCCGGGTCAACTTGTGTATTTTTAAATTTTATTTAGTTATTTTATTAATATTTTTATATCTCTTATCTGGCAAATGCTACTCCAATTGAGCTACCGCGGCCTTGATGGTCTATTTGAATATTTACAAGTAAACAGAATACTAGTACATTTCTTCTTTTACATGAAGAGAGAAATGCCCGGATATTGAGAGGCTGTTGGTTCGAATTCCGTCTGGCACCCGCTAATAAGTTGAATTATTTCTAGCAAACATTTCTGCAGTAATAAAAATATAGGAGTTGAATATGTAAATTACAACAATAATATAATAAAACACATAGCAAGTATGTGTTATGTTGGCTGCGAGTATTTTAAAAGAAAGTTATGTTAAGTCACTAAAACGATTAGGGACGGAATAACTAATAAATATAGTGCAGCTGGTGAATCTCCACACCAGAACCAAATGTTACTAGTTGACTTTTTCTGTGACATTTTTATGAGGTTCTGCATTTGGTAAAGCCTCTGGAAGCCCCTTCACATCCTCTTTCTCTTACCTCAATTCAGATGTAAATTTTAAAGACTCTAGTTTATTTAATTACCCTTTATTTAAGGACTATTAAACTCACAAGTTTTACAATTTAATATGTGTGCAAGTCGCGGCAACTTGTAAAAAACAAAACCATAAATCGTCTCTGTTACAGGACAAAACTGCATGCTCATTCAAATGCAATGCAACAACTCGTTTCCGTCAAGTGGGTAGCAATTCATTTAATGAATCGTTTTAATTTTTAAACAATAGGTTCTTATCTGACTTTAATTAATTAAAACTGGGACTTGAGTGCACAGCGTCTGTCGTACAATAAAGTCATAGTAAATGCACGAATTAAGTAAATCTCTGTAACAATGTTCGTATAGAAAAAAATATATTCGATTCGATTACAAACTTGGTCAGACGCAGCAGCCGCTGGCTAAGATAGCTAAGAGCCCTAGTGGCGCGGAAGTTATGGCAAGTGCCTCATTTTGCCAGAAAGACGTAGGTTCGAATATTCTTTAAGTAATTTTTTATATCAAATAAAAATAAATAAATAAATATTTCTTACATTTACACCATTTAGCATAGCCCAAACTAAATACTGTAAGGCTTGTGTTGTGGATACTAGGGTAACGGATAGACATACATATATGAATTTTGATATGTAGATATGTAATATTCATAGAAATTTGTATAAACACCCATGACTCAGGTACAAATGCTCGTATTCATCTTACAATCATCTGCCACTCCCGGCATTTGAACCCAAGACCGTCGTCGGTGCGAAAGGCAGGATCGCTACCGTTGCACATAACGGTCGTCAAAAGTTAACGTTTAAGTTAATTTGACATTTTTATTTATTTATTGATTGCAATAAATACAGCAGACGTTTATGCCTTGAGGCATTTTTTGATAATCAATAATATAAAGAAAAACAATGAATGTAATATGGAAATATAAATTCGGAAAAAATAGAAAAGTGTATATGACAAACTCATACAGACTTAAGAAAGTGTCCAATGACACTGTTACTCTGGTTTTGGGGTGAGGGGCTTGTGCTCGACTAGAAAGGTTTACATATAACATTACCATATATGATCGTTTAATGCTTCAACATATCTGATGTATAACTTTATCGTACTCAATGAAGAATTCATAATTTTATTTGCTACAATTGTGAAATAAATTAAAAAGAGCCCATTGAGACAGACATTATCCACTCTCGAGACAAATCACTTTTATTAGACCCCAGTCTTTTTGAAACTGTGTTCATATGGTATGACCAATCTGCTTTAAGTTAAGGGAAAGATATTATTAAAAGCTATGAGTCCTATGCTACAAGGGTAACCGGTTATGGCGGAGGGCCGGATTAAGCCTCCGCCATCTAATATGTCGACTTTAAGTCGCCATGTATGGGTTTAAAAAGTTTTTTTTCATATCTGATTTTGTTATTGTGAAATACTTAATTTAATTGTATATTCATACTGCTTTTTCCTCTACTATGTTAAAATATTGCTTCTTTTTAGAAAGGATTATCTTCATTTGGCTACAGTGAGCTGTGCAAAGCTCGTAGGGTTTATTTCTTCAGACGGTTCAAGTGCATTTTCTATTTATTCAGATCTAGTTGGAGGAACAATTGTAATTAGTGTAATAGACCAATATAACAAAGTTTTGGGCAGAAATGATTTTGCAGACGTAATTCAAAGGCTTGCCCATTTTCACGTCTTTCGACATTTTTTCATTGTAACAGAGAGGTCACTAAGAAGCATCGTAATTTAAGGCGAGTGAGATTGTGACGGCCGCATTGTTCACAGATGCTGTCCGACTACGTATGGATTTTGCAGCCTTTCTCGATATAGATGATTAAATTTTTACAAAGCAGAAAGAGACGGTACAGTATCAAAACGATGAAGGACACGTGTTAATTTGGGGACTTGATGTGGAGCGCGTCGAACTTTATTGTCATAGTGACCAACGCTAAAATTAGATTAATAAAATCTCAATTTTTATATCTAAACAACATAACGTTCTATAACGTTTAGTCCTGCCTCAGTTAATTCGCAGTTGGAATCGGCTAGTACAAAGTAAATCCATAAAGGAGACGATTCTACATGTAGCATAGAAAAGTAATGAGTATTTTGTATAAATGGAAGAACACATTAAGATAAACTGTCGCAGTTAAAGGTAAGTTAATGTGGCACTATGGCTGGTGTGCGAGATTTATTTACTGTTAAGTCATCATAACCTTAGCGCAAACCTATTCATTGCTGGAAATAGGCCCCCCACCAGGCTGATCAGCCGTCTTATATATCGTATCGGCCGACGGATATCTTGCGACTCCCATCGTGAAGAGCTCTCTAACGCTCTCAAATTAGGTCACATCCATATTCCAAAACATTAAAGATTTGGTTATTCTTTTGAAATTTAATAAACATGTTTTCTTTTAGCTAATAGTTGTGCAAATTCACCTTCGATATTGCAAAAAGTTTTAAAAGATTTCTTGGTCATTTTGTCATGGGCTTTTCAGCTTTTTTATTTTTTATGGAAAGCATTACATACATACAATACTGAACGTCGATATTCACGTGTTTTTCCATTTATACAAAATACCTACTCATTACTTTTCTATGCTACTTATAGAATCGTCTCCTTCATGGATTTACTTTGTACTAGCCAATTCCAATTGCGAATTAACTGTGGCATCACTAAACGTTATAGAACCTGTAAATTATTCGACAACACTTTTAATTAAATATCGAATATAAATCACCTGTATATTTTTTATCCGATTTACTAATTAATTTAACATTTATTTTATTTATCATCTGAAATTATTTTTTATATAGTGAATAAATAATTGCATTTCATTTATTACGCTCATTTTATTTAAAAATAATTAAAATTATTGTTATGATCTGAATAAATAATCAAAGTCTGGGTTCGAAATAAAACATCATATTATAATTCTCCCGTGAGTTTCACAATATTTGGAGGAGATAATCATTATCATATATCACCCACCATACTTAAGCGATTAACGGGTTTGTTGTGATACTGAGGCTTTTACCCAGTCTTATGTTAGATTTTTCCTTACACATTAATATGCGCATAACTCTTGTTTATAGGGCAAAGCATCCGACTTCAGTTTGTAGGATTAATTAGAAACCAGGCTATATTTAAATGTATTTGTACCACAGACCATAGTCCATATGGAATGAACTTTAATACGAATTGTATAAAATTTGTTTGGCTAAATATAGACAGCTTGTTTTTGATATTTAGTATATTTAGTTTTATACTTGTCTAAATAACCTAGATCTATGTCTGGCGGAATGCTACAGTGGACTATTTGTAACAGACTATTCATAACTAAGATGACTTAGAACGAAGCAACTATGTATTGGTTGATAGTACAGTGAATATTCCGTACTTTAATTTAATAAAGAAATAATAATTAATGTAACGTGGAATTGAATGTTGTGTAACTCATAATAGGCCTGCATATATTTTTCAAATTGCCAATTTCTATAACTAAACTGTGTTTTGCTGTGTGCTTATCTAATTGAATAAATAAATAAATAATATATGAACTGTAATTTGTGAAGATATTTTTTTGTGAAAATAGTATCACCCAATGATTTATTCTAATTATTAATCTTTTCTATGGTCCTCTTACAAGTATGAACAATGGCACATAAACCTACCAAGAGTTGTCAAATTTTCTCAATTGTAATTGAAATCTATATAAAAATCACAACATTTCAAGTTGTAAATCTATTGAACAAATTTGTCATTTTCCGGATATGGTCGACACTTGTCGTTTACTGTACTCTATGTTATATGTAAATAATAACTCAAAAACTGTTCTCATGCGCTTTATTTTGTGTATTGTGTGGTTTTTATTTACATAACATATTCTACAGAAGAAACGATAATCCCCTTTGTACTATTATAAAACTCGGATCTTTAGATCCAAGATCTGAGTGTAAATTTATAAAAATAGAAGTTACTATTGCGTTTGATTTAATATTTGTATGATAGGGCTTAATACTATTGAAATAAGATTCACACTTACAATCTTTACTCAAACGGTAAAGTAACGTTTGCAAAATACGGCCGTTACGTGCAACGATAAAGACCTACCTTCTTCTACGCTAAAGGTCGAATCCTGTTTGTGTGATGAGCACAATTATTTGTTCTAGAGTCATGGTCATCTTTATATTCATTTATGTATTCTTTATTTAGTAACATTAGCACTGATTAGTTTGAGACTAAATTGTTGTTATTTGTCCGTAATTTAGTGTTATTATTGCCATATTTGAAAACTTACTCTCTCAGGCCAAAAGAAGTAATTTACGTTTCTAAATCTCATACAAAAAATATTTTGTATGATTTGAGCATTCATAAGAGATATCAATTTTACCATTTTCAGCCATCTTTACAAGGATTACATTTACGTGAACAGGGATTTTCTTGGGCGCTCGTAAATCGGTTCCTTGTTCTGGTTTATTTGATTAGGTGGACGGCCCCGGCGCCGGCCGAGACATAACCGGCTTTATTGCTTTACTAAATAACTACCAGGCGATCAGCGGAGCCGCGGATCTACCCTTGCGAATGATTTTTACTACCCGCCATAATTTGTTTAACTTGATATTGAATTCGTGAATATTCAACAATCAGTTTGTAATACGATTGTTATTTAAAACATTGATTTATTGTTTTGGCGCAAAGTTTTCTACAATTTAAGGTTAATAAATAATTAATATTTATAGGATTTTTCACATAGTGATAGAAAAGGAGTGAATAAGTATGGGGCTAGTATTGTGGCAAAAAGTATTAATAGAACTTCATTTAAGTATACAATAATTGACAGTGATATAAGAGTTCATATTTTTAAATTTTGTAATGTAGAAAAGTAATATTTCAATTTGTTTTTACCTTATTCTATCTCTTTGGAAAAATGCATATATATATATATGCATTTTTCATATATGCATATATATAAAATTTTTACTAATTTGTCATTTTTATTTAAATAGTGTTTAAACCGGTCGAATTTGGGACAGGCCGTTAGTATATTATTTATAATTATTACCTCTAGCGTCAAGATTTTAATCTCTCACAATACATATTTCGCAACACTCGCAACACTTACTGGGTACTAACATACAAAAAAATCATCAAAATAGTTTCAGCCGTTTAGGAGGAGTTTGTTCACTTACGCACGGAAGAATTATATAGTTTAAGAGGATTAAAAGACATTTTACCACGTTTTTCTTATCTCACTTTTCTTATTTGTTTGTTTGTCTGTCCGGGCAAAATCTTGCAACTTAAATTTGAGGCACTTTCCGATAAGCTAGAAAGCTGAAACTTTCAGGATAGTTCAGAACCCCATGACAATGCACTCTAAAGCAACTTTCAACTTTCCAGATGCACTTTCAGGTCCACTTTCGGCAACTTTCACTTTTGTATGGGGCTTATCCGATTGTTGCGTAACACATGGTTACTTCGTTGAGTTAATAATTAAAAAGAATAAAATAATTATACTAGATTTAAAAAATCTAAAAATCCCACGTTTTTCAATGTCCTAAAAAGAATAAAATAACCCTGCGGGGCAAAGCGAGGGTCCACTCAAAACGTGGGGGCGCATCTTTACAATAATCGGCATCAATGCATGTCATTCATCTCTTTAAAATCTCCTCTTAGTAATATGCGCCCCCACGTTTTGAGTGGCCCCTCGCTTTGCCCCGCAGGGTTATTTTATTCTTTTTAGGACATTGAAAAACGTGGGATTTTTAGATTTTTTAAATCTAGTATAATTATTCTCTATTCCACCCTTGAATTCGCCGACGACATTCTATACCTTAAACATAAGGGAATGTCCACTATATCTTTATCCATCCCGGAAAAAAGATGCAGTGGATTTTTTTAAACCAAACTCTAAAATGTTTAATGCGTTTGGACTTGTTCTGTGGTTCGGACAACCGATCAGTAGTCAGTCAGTCCGTATTCGTAAAGGTTTGTTCAAAATGTAACGCGAAGTAATTAAAGTGTATAACTATTTTATGACGTACCTAAATCCTATTGTTTGATCTCGAGAACAATAATTTATTTACTGTGATAAATTCTATTATCTCAGCAAGTACCTCAACAAAAAAGACTGCACTAATTTTTACGTCCTTTTAAGACGTGATGCAAATATAAATTTTAATATCGGCTTCGATTATTAATATACCTACCTGTACAAGTGTTAAAATTGGCTGGTGTAGCACTTTGATCTGACGAAGGAAGTAGCTAGTGGCAGAACATTGGTGGTATATGTTTGTTTTTGAATGCTGTTATATTAGAACCACGCACTAAATTTAAGAAAAAATGGATAATTCTACTCTGATAATGTTGTGATGATCATACAAGTTTTAGCGAACAATACCGTATAAATTATAAAGCTAAATAATTTTATGATAAATAATTTTCCCGTTTTGTTTTGTTTATTTCATGTTCTAAAATATAATTTTAATCTAAAAGATTATAAAGAGTAATGTTTGACGAAAAGACAGTGGGTGGAGGGAGCGCAGGCGGCCATTTTGAAAGTATTGTTATCGAACCGTTTTAGGTCGATTTTGAAGTAAAAAAAAAAAAACTGAGAGATTGCTAGACTAAGAGAAGTATTGCAATAAAAGTATATTTCAGTATCTGTACTGTATTATTTTAACACAAGGTAATACTTTTTAAGTGTTTGGTTGGGGTTTGCGTGATTAAAACGTTTATTTCTAACGTAAATGCAATTCCGCATTGCATATTCATGTATACTACTGTGCATAAGGCGTTGTCATACTGTGTAAATATTAATTTTGATACCTACCCCGCGTGTGCCACTTTATGTCCAATTAAAATAAATAAAATAAAGAAAATAAATTCAATTGGAACTCCTTCCTTCTGTATTTTTTATAGGTTTTACTTATCGCATTTTATTATATTAGAAACGGCTAACTGTAGCAATAATCCTTATTAGTATCTGTATCGAATCATATGATAGTAAGGCTTAAATATGTTGGGCCCCTCGCAACGCTCACTCGCCTTTTGTTTTTGAAATTTTAAGAGTCTAGCATTGAAATTGACTTTTATTCTACTTCCTTCTTGTCAGTCATCCTTTACCTGCTAGCCGTATTTCTCATAAAGCTGAGCGAGCTGTTACCCCATTGCAGAGTTTATATTTACCTCCTGATTTGGGGGAAATAAATATCAAAGCGATATAACAAGCAACAATGATATGAGAGTCTTAACTTAATTCATTTGACAACTTTTTGGTGCAACGGTAGCGATCCTGCCTTTCGCACCGACCATCCTGGTTTCGAATCCCGGAAGGGGCAGATATTTGTATGATGAATACGAGCATTTGTACCTGAGTCATGGGTGTTTCTATATATTTCTATGAATATTGCATATCTATGTATAATATGTGAATGGTTTTCCTAGTATCCATAACCCAAGTCTTACAGTTCTTACTTTGGGCTAGGCTAATTGGTGTGAATGCAAGTAATATTTAATGCTGTATTATGTATTAGCGACCAGCCCCGGCTTCGCACAGGTGCAATGCTCTACTATATTATGCATGTATTATACATATAAACGTTCCTCTTGAATCATTCTATCTATTAAAAAAACCTCATCCAAATCCGTTTCGAATGCATAGTTTTAAAGATCTATACATACATAGGGACAGACAGCAGGAAGCAACTTTATTTGATTACTAAAATTGGCCTAAAGTATTTCTGAAAGTAGAATTTGACTGGTTATGGTTTTTAAATCGTCGTATTATCTGATACGACTAAGAGTTATAACACATTACCCTTATTTAACGAGAGTGTGAACAAAGCATAATAATAATCGGATACAAATTGAAAAACTGGTAACTATAAATTACTCACTGACTACTAAGAAAACTAAATTAACGTTTTATTGATACGAAATTCATGTTATGAAGTTGTGAATATTGGGGAGAATGGACAGAGTCCACTTTAAAATTAACCAACAAGAGTATAGCGGTGAGTGATCTTAATGTAAACATTTGTTATTAAGTATCCTGTGTCTAGGGAGTGAATCATCATTAGTTATTTCAAATAACCAGACCAGCGTCATTCTGTAAGAACATAAGTATAAACGTAAGAAATATTCACTTTAACCATAGGAGTACATATTAGCTGTGTATCAAAGTAAGAAAATTAGTTGTATATCATAAATGCATAACTCGACACATTTAAAGTCTCACAATAGAATTTCATTAAATTGACTTGGCTTCGAACGACTTGGACGACCTGGGTTAGAGGTTAAAAATTTAACTTAATTTCATGATACTATTTAAAAAGTGAAAGCTTGCCAAGCATTTGATGGCAACCCTGGGTTAACTTTGGGCTAGTCTTATTGGTGTGTATGAAAAGTATATTATTACTAAAGG
Source organism: Calamotropha paludella (assembly GCA_927399485.1). Taxonomy (NCBI): domain Eukaryota; kingdom Metazoa; phylum Arthropoda; class Insecta; order Lepidoptera; family Crambidae; genus Calamotropha; species Calamotropha paludella. The sequence continues at coordinate 12,408,243 of OV656804.1, read as the reverse complement.
GTCTTTCATTAAGCGCTTCCTTTAAATTTAAATAAAAGAAAGTGTGTTTGATATCATCAACTTTTTTTTTGTTTTAAAGGCCTCTCGATGCTATTATGTATGGAATATGACATCGCTCAGATGGTGGCGACTGATTTGATTTATCAAAGTGCCTTATATATTGTTTCAGCGTCGGAGAAAAACTATATTCTATATTAAAACCATTTCCGTTTTAGCTGGAGGTGAGTTTGAAGCAGATACGTCCTTGAATGACTTCATCCGACAGCATGCAGAACTGCGCGGGACCAAATACATGTGCAAAGAAGGCGGTTGCGGTGTTTGCATTGTCAACGTGCGCATCGCCCACCCCACTACTAAGGAGATCATCTCCTTTTCTGTCAACTCGGTAATTTTCCCAGGGGTTGTACTAAAATAAGTTTTGTTAATTCTGTTGAATGAACTTCATTTCATTGCGGACGCAATTGTAGAGAAAGGGGGATATATCATATTTCTGTTTTATGGAGATTTATATTTTACTAGCTCTCCGCCCGCGGCTTCGCCCGCGTGGAATTCGGTTATATTGCGGTATAAAGCATAACTATAAGAAAACTTCTCATTCCCACGGAAAAATCTAAGAAGCGCGATGTAACGCTGGATACAATTAGTAGTTAAACCAAAACTAAATGGTACGCTATATTATATGTTTTCCCTTGTTTTAAAAAACACCCAGCGCCATCTATCGCATACCTCAAGAACTAAATAACGTAACTTATACTTATACCAATTAGTAATTCGTTGACTTTAGTGATTTCAGGATAAGTAGATGTAAAAAACAATTTAGACGATAAAACAAATTGTACGTCATCCCTCGAGAATTCCTCATTTTCAAGGATTCATTTTCGTATCATTTAGCTTCAAAATTTACATGTTCATATTCGTTTGCAACATATAAGTACATGTAAAAGAAACAGTTTAGACGATAAAACAAATTGTACGTCATCCTTCGGGAATTGCTCATTTTCAGGGATTCATTATCGTATCATTTAGCTTTTAAATTAACATGTTTATATTCGTTTGCAATATTTTACCTTGTTTTAAACGACACACAGCGCCATCTACAATCCATCCATCAAGCAAACAATATTTTTGTTTTTCCTCGGGAATATCAATTTTTCCAGGATAAAAAGTACCCTATTATTTAATCCCGACTTTTATCCTTACGTCTGCAAAATTTTGAAAGCAATCGGTTCAGTAGTTACGGCGTGAAAGCGGAACAAACAAACAAACTCACTTTCCGATTTATAATATTAGTAAGGATGAGACCATTATAAATAATACACACATAAATTCATATAATGTATAAAAATAATCCATGCGAATGACTTACAAAATACGTCTTAGAATCACGATCAAAATTGTTATAGAACCAATTTTAAATCTGTTTGTATATTAATACAATTTTGTTTTAAAAAATACTCTAATATTATGGTAAAACAGCGGCATTTGTTGTTTTTTCTCCTATATATTCAACATTAAAATCCCAGTTTTTAGTGGAGTATTTTAGTTTATAACTAATCTAAAAGGAGTAATAGTGATAGATACGATTTAAAAAGAGACAACTAGAGTGCCTCAAATTTTAAATTAAACGGATTAGGTAAAGAAACCGATTTACTTGCGGTAAAGTAAGAATTTCAGTGTTAACATTGTGTTTACATAGTACACGTTAACAAAGTTTTGTAAAAATATTGTAAAATCAAACTTACCCAATTTATCTATTTCCTTTTTGTTTTTACCTCGATTACTATTTTTATTCTTTTTTAATTGAGGAAGAATAAATCTTGAATTTATGTCTGTCAAAATATATGGTTGAATAAAATAGTCATAATCATAACAAAGTGATGTATCTCATCCCGTTGGGGCAAAAGAAAAAAAGAGAGATTCTGACTAAAGATGTTTACATAAAAATAGAACAAAATTTAATAAAATATGGGTCCAGTTTATAAAAAAAAAATTCAGGGAATTAAAAAATGTTGTCAATTAACTATACTAGTTTAACATACAAGATATATATAAAATCAGGGGGAGGATAACGTTGTTGATAAATAATTACATTAACAACGTGGTATGAGTTTATTTAAACTATTTCCTTTGCCGATATCTATCGAATATTCTGCTCAATTTCAATGAATTCTATAGTAGTGAAGTGATACCTCTAAGTAAAGTTTTCTGTACACCTATAAATCAATAAAGACACAACTGTGCTGTTTAATCAGAAGCTTTTTGATCCACATACAATAGTCAAACAATATACGCACGCCGACTTTGACGTATTTTGTTACTATTGAATAATCAATATACATATAAAATGTATACGTCTAAGACGCGGAGGGTTGTGGCCCACTTTCATAATGATATTTTCATTCATAGGGAAGGCCCGTGGCTCTGCCTTGGAGGTGATGAAGTCATACAAGAATCAAAACGTACATCTAGTTAGTTTATTTTAAATTTTATATTGTTTTTATTTTTCAGTGCCTCGTAGCTATTACCTCTTGCAACAATTGGGATATAACCACCATAGAAGGTATCGGTAATAGGAAAATTGGCTACCATATTATACAGAAGCGACTGAACCATTTCTTCGGGTCTCAGTGCGGGCACTGTAGTCCGGGATTTGTTATGAGCATGTACAGGTAAGTTGAAGTTATAAAGTAAACTATGTAGTATATCTATGCATCTGTAATGTATAAGCTTAAAACAATATTTATAATTTAAATATTATGTATATGGATTCATAATAGTATTCTCCTTATACACTTACTCTACTCCTCAAAGTCAAGGTTGTCCGAAAGAGAAATAAAATAAAAAAATAATAGAATAAATTAAATACAGTCCTTAGTTTAAGATACACTGTTTTGGTGGTGTAACAATAAGGTATAATTATCTTTCTAAATAATACATACATACATACATAGGCGGATAAAGATAATAGGTTTTCACAACCTTATTTTTTTTTAGTTTAGTACATAATAGTAATTACCACTTGACTGAAAATCAAATAGAAGAATCTTTTGGAAGTAATTTATGTAGATGTACAGGATACAGACCAATTTTAGAAGCATTCAAATCTTTAGCTGTTGATACAAACCCCACATTACTTCAAAAAATTAAGGATATTGAGGATATTGATCAAAACTATTGCCTTAAATCTGGAAAAAAATGTGGAGGCTCCTGTAAGAAATTGGAAAGCCAAGAATGGTGCTTGATCAATGTAAAGACTAAAGATAATGATAGTTTGAAAGTAACCAAGAAAATAGCACTTGCTGATGGCAGAATGTGGTTTGCTGCTGCTGATGTGAATACAATATTTAAAATATTGGATGAGACAGGTTACGATTCGTATATGTTAGTCGCAGGAAATACAGCAAGAGGTTAGTCTGTAAACTTACGGAAAAAATCTATAACATGTTTCATAATTTGTCAAAAAAATTACATAGAAATTACTTATTCTAAAAATGTCATTGCAGGCGTTCGACCGATAGTATCTTATCCGAAGATCCTAATAGACGTAAGTAACGTGATGGAATTAACTGGTCACTACTTGGATGTAAATCTTGTACTTGGAGCTAATACAACTCTGTCTGATACTATGACTTTGTTTAAACAACTAAGTAATGACAAGTATGAAGAGTTTTGGTATTTGGAAGTATTGTACCGACATATTAAAAAAGTGGCTCACATTCCAGTTAGAAACGTAAGTGATGACAAATTTTTTAACTTTATGCAATTTATGTGGATAATATTTGTAATTTATTGATACATATTGTATAAAGTTAGGTAAGTATTGCACTACAAATTGGCCAACCTCAACTTAAGCAATTGACTTATTGAACTTTTTTGAGTCTGTTTATTACCTCCGAATTTAAAAGTATTGTTTTGCAAGATTTTTTGCTTATAAAATTGTTAAGTTTTACTTCTCCATTCATATAGTATTAAGAGGTATTCTCTTTAATTTCAGATCGGCACATTAGCCGGTAACTTAATGTTAAAACATTCTCACCCTGACTTTCCATCTGATATATTTCTTTTACTGGACTGTGTGGGAGCATATGTAACTCTAGGTAAATAATTTACAAAATCAACTAATTTTGAAGATATCAGGGGCAGGTACCTTATCCAAAGCGCTAACAATAAATTCTTTGACTCTTACGGATTTTTTTATTTATTGAACGAATTTATAAAATATCAAAAAGGCTGAAAAATACAGCCAGAAAAACAATATTTTTCACGATCCTTAACGTTTCTAATATTATTAATATTTGAAAAAGTTGTGACTGCCCTTTCCTTACTATTTAATTTTCTTTGTTTGTCTTATAAAAAATAGTTAAAGAAGAAAAACTATACACTATATGTTTCTTTGTAGTTGATCGTAAGCAACAAAAAATCGATTTAAATATGGAAGAATTTTTAAAAAGCGATCTTACAGGTACAGTGCTAACAAATATTAAACTGCCACCTATGCCAAGTCACGTGAAATTAGTAACTTACAAGGTAAAGTAAAACTGTGAAATAAGTGAATTCGTATTTCATTTATTAGCAATATCTTACTTTGTTCAACATTTTAGATTACATCTCGGGAACAAAATGCTCATGCCGAAGTTAATGCGGGTTTCTTATTTAAATTTGATACCAATACAAATAAAATACAAAAAGCAAGAATTGTTTATGGAAATATAGCTCCAAGTTTTACACATGCATACAATACAGAGAAGTTTTTGATTGGAAAGAATATTTTTGATAATAAAGAACTGCAAGCCACTTTACATATTCTTAAGTCAGAAATTCAACCTATTGAAAATCCACCCGAACCCTCTGCATCTTTTAGAAAGAAACTAGCAATCAATTTATTTTATAAGGTAATTATACTATTTATTTTGTATTTTGAAAAGTGTAAATATTGGATTATGGGTTGGGACATAGTACTAGTGACGTAGTGCATTTGTCTGGGTATAACCAATTGATTTACACGGTGTACACAGAAAATAAGAAAATAAAATATTTAGAGCACTGTGCTTTATTTATATACGCTTATTCTATATAAAATAACATCCACGGTCGTGGTGTGGTAAGTGATTGGTAAAAATGTTGTTAAGCGTCAGTTTCTCCAAAAAATCAGTTTTACAATATAATAACCGTGTTGACTAGGGATATGGACTTAGATCTGGGGTAGAAAAACATCATTGAAATTTTACACAATATCTCGTCAGCAAAATTTAAAATAATATACTTTTGCAGTGTGTTTTGAAATTATGCCCTCAAGATATTTTGAGTTTGTTCTATAAATCTGGAGCTACAACTTCAACGGAAGATAGGCCTCCTGTAAGCCACAGCTACCAAGAATATGATACGAATAAAAACCATTATCCTATTACACAACCACTACTTAAAAAAGAGGGTATGATACAATGTGCTGGCGAAGCAGTATACACTGAAGACATGCCGGCTATAAAAAATGAAGTGTTTGCTGCTTTTGTACTTTCTCGTGTATCAGAAGCTGATATAGAATCTATAGATAAATCAGAAGCTTTGGTAAGTTCCTAGATATTTTTGGTGTGTAAGTTCTTTTCTAATATGGTAATTTTTATTTATTAATTTTATGTAGAAGATAAACGGAGTAGTAGCAATTTTGACATCAGAAGATATACCAGGATTAAATAACATCGCACGAATAGGATATATATTGCAGATAGAGAGAGAAGAGCTTTTGGCAAGCAAAAAAGTTCGTTTTTATAGTCAACCTGTAGCCATAGTAGTAGCAAAGACGCAAGCAATTGCTGACCGTGCCTCAAGATTTGTAAGAGTCAACTATAAAAATGTTTCTACTAGACCATTGGTACTTACGATAGAGGAAGCTATAAAAGCACCGAAACAGCAGAATCGGCTTTCACCATACGACGGAATAACTCCTACTGATAAAGGTGTTACTGTAAAAAAAGTTATCAATGGTAATTTTTATAGTCCTCTTCAATACCATTATATGATGGAGTTGCATACAGCTGTAACAGTACCAGTAGACGAGGGTTTAGAAGTATATACGTCTACCCAATATATGGATTTAATTCAAGCTGTTATAGCACAAATGTTAAATGTTCCTGAAAGCACGTAAGATCATTTTAGTTATTGCAGATATTTTTAAATTAATTGAGATTTGATTTGACTGAATTTACATATATATCAAATAAAAGTCATGTGTGTGTGTGTGTTTTTAGAATAATTGTTAATAACAGAAGATGTGGAGGAGGATTTGGCAGTAAAATAACCAGATCAAATTTTGTTGCTTGTGCTACGGCTTTAGTGGCTAAAAAACTCAATCGACCATGTCGTATGGCCATGCGTTTACCAGATCTCATGAGAGCCCTTGGAAAACGCTGTAGCAGCCGTTTAGATTATCAGGTAAGCTTAACGTAATTGTTGTAAATGAATAATATATATTTTACAATTTGTTTATCTTACGTTTAAATGTTTAAGTAAAACATAGTAGGTACTGCAAAACGGAATGCACAGTTTGTCAGCTGCATCAAGTCAGACGCAAAATTATGTAGAGAGACAATCAAAAGATTGAATGTCACCACAAAGTTCAAATATGCAAATATATTTTTAACAACACAAATATAATAATTTACCAAAACCAATAAAGCATCCAGGTTTTTCAACTCTATTATTAGTCAAGCTTCTCAACGTTTCTATATGTACATTATATTTATGCGACAAAATACATAGCTAAATACTTTAATTACACTTTTAAATGTTTACATAGATTACTTATACATACTCGAGAACATTGAATAAATTAATAATCATGTAAAGGTACTTTAAAATAGCGGAAACTAAGAATGCTAACCTAATGAACTTAATTATGTTTAATAAACAATTAAATAAAAATTAATAAAATTTCTTGGTTATCGTAAAGTTATGCCATCGGAAATGGCAAAATTAAAAAATGGGACTATTGTAAACGGAACGACAATTTTATTTCTATCTGCTTTGCTTTTGTTTCCATACTGTGATGTAAAAAAAATATATTTAAATAATTTTTTAAATTTCATAATTGAAGGGCAATTAAATACTATTTAATTAATTTTAAATTAAGAATAAGAATAGAATAGAATAGAAGAAGAATATAATGTCGTTTACCTGACCTAACCTGAAGAATTCACCAGATTCATACGAAAACGGCCGGAGACAATGTAATACAGCAAATAATCAGTTGGGTGAGGATGTAGTTTTGAAATATGACAATGCCTAGCCTCGTGCAGGTTGGATTTTGTATCTATGAAGTAAACTAATCGAGCATTCTTGCTCAAACGATGTGTAAGACAACGAAATTTTCCCCTGATCACGCTTCAAGAGCTCATAATTGCTGGCGTATAGAAATGGAAGAAGAAACTTGGTGCACATTATGCCAAATCGTATAATTGCGGGCATGACGGCACGTGAATGTAACACTAAGTGCTAGAAGTAGAAAATTGTAAAAATGTTTTTAAAATGAGATTGGTTGTTTTTTCTTGATGTGATTTTTTTTATTCATATATATTGACAAATACTTTCATTTAAGGAGTATTCAATTTTCTATAAACAGAATAAATTTAACTAAGCTAGCATCTTTAGTTTCCGAGATATTCAGATTGCTCTATGAGACCTAAATTCTCGAGTGTATTTTCAGTAAAAGTAGTTGAACAATTTTGGTTTTATTATATTAGGTAGGCGTTGATGACAAGGGTGAAATACAGTACATGGATGCTATACTCTATGTTAATGATGGATTCTGTCGCAATGAAAATCAAATTGCATTATCAATTGAGGGTCTAAAAAACTGTTATGATTCAAGTCGTTGGAAAGTTGGTGCTTACGGTGTTTTAACCGATATGGCGTCCAATTGTTTCATGAGAGCACCAGGTATGTAGCAAATTTAGATTAAATAATGCATAGCTTATTGAAATAACCAAAACATTTTAAAACATTTACTGTATTTTAGGAGCGTTTGAAGGGATCTCTGGAATCGAGCACATAATGGAACATATAGCGATAGAATTAAAAAAAGACTCGATTTCAGTACGCATGGCTAATTATCGGAAAGAAAACAACGACTTACCAGAGTTATTGCCTATGTTCAAAGAACAAATAGACTACGTCAAACGAAAAAGTTTTATAGACCTATTTAACTCGCATAACCGATGGAAAAAAAGAAGTTTAAATTTAATTAATATGTCATTTAGTTTGGCATATCTTGGTAATTACTCGGCTCTCGTATCTGTTTATCATGGCGACGGTAGTGTCGCTGTATGCATCGGTGGTATAGAAATAGGTCAAGGTATATATACGAGGATTGCTCAAGTTACAGCAAATGAATTGCAAATCCCAGTTGAAAAAGTTTCGGTTGTATCTGGCTATAATTTTGCAACACCTAATAATTATGCAACAGGTTCTAGTATAACCACAGAATGTTCTGCTTATTGCGTTATTAAATCTTGTCAACAAATCAAAGCTAGACTGAAACCTGTCCGGGCTGCCATGCCTGATGCTACTTGGCAAGAATTAGTTTTCGCAGCTGACCAACAAGGTATAAATCTACAAGCCAATTATCTTACCAGCCCCAATGATCCAGACTTAGTGAACTACCCAATATTTGGTTTGGCAGCTATAGAAATTGAAATAGATATATTAACAGGCACAAAATGGATAGTTCGAGCGGATATATTCGAAGATGCTGGACAAAGTATTAATCCAGTTTTAGATGTGGGGCAGGTATGTTACTATTGTTGTGTCAATTTTTTTTGGAAAACACGAGGTTTTTTAACTTTATTGTAATCTTATACAGGTTGAGGGAGCATTTATTCAGAGTCTTTCTGCTTGGACATTGGAAGAAATAAAGTTTGATAAGCATACTGGAGAGTTACTCACAAATCGAACTTGGAATTACAAGATTTTTGGAGCAAAAGATATACCTCATGACTTTCGGGTTTATTTACGCCGACGAACATATAATCCTGTTGGAATTTTAGGGTCGAAAGGTTAGAAAGAATTTAATAATTCTATAATGTCTTGGTATATTGTTATGGAACTTTATGTACAGTATTTTTTTATTGCTTTTCAAGCTGTTGGCGAGCCTCCTACTTGCATGAGCTATGTTGTGGTAGAAAGCTTGAGAGCAGCTGTTCAAGCTTCGAGACATGATAGCGGTTACGACTCTGATAAATATTTGTATTTAGGTAAGTGCTATCTACATCTTCTTAATTAATGATGTAAGACAAAATTTGTTTGATATTTGAATGATGATTTACAGATGTACCAGTTACAAATGAGCACATCATTGAAGCTGCTGAAGTAAAGCTAGAGGAATTATTGTTATACTAAATGGTGAGGTCAATAGTGTTAGTAATTTAATTGATTTATGTTGGGCTTCAATAAACTCTTAACTTTGTCACAACAGGCCTGCTGCACATATACTCTGAAAGATTACGAAAAACGTTTTTTATATTTTTATTTATGATGGGTTTGCTCTTGATCCCAATCAATCCCGGGGGCCATGAAGGAATCCACTCTTGGATTTGATTGGACTCTACAAGCAGCTCTTGAGCACACTCTCCAAAGTACAGTCTGTAGAAGACCACCAGACAGGCAACTTTGCGGCGATGAGCTAAGGTGTGAAGCTTGCTCTTCACCAATTTGCTATCCCCAATGAGCCTCTCAGCTCGGCGCTGAATCGTGTCCAGTGCAGCAAGGAGGCTGCAATATTCCATGCAAGATCGAACTTGAGCTAACGTATTGATGGAAACTGACATTCATTCGAATGTTATTAAAAAATATCGTAAAGCGCTTACTTTTAATTTGAATGTTCAGAAATGATATTTTAAACCCGTTTTAAAATGCTAAATATGATATCTAATAATTAAATGATGATACATATCCCAGGTATGCTTAGAGCTTGTCCATAGAAAAGGCTTCGACGCCGATCTGTGTAATTTTTTAATTGTCGAATAACGTTATTTTGTTTTCCTGATGAATTTAGCTTAAGCTTAGGTTAGAACAAATAAATATCATGAGATATAAGAAATAAATCATTTGGCAAACCTTCTTTCGGCGAAGAAAGCATCAGAAAAAGTAATTTTAGGACAGTCATAATGTTTTCTATGTTTAATTAGATACACAAAAGAATTTTGCTGTAGTGAAGACAATCTAAAATTTGTTTTTTCCCATTAAACAGAGTTTAATTTGTTAATAATAGACACGCAAACGATAATTATGTCGTATATTTAAATTATCAGTAAAAAAGACTTACAGTGTTTAAGTTAACTTCAAGGCAATAAGAAATTACACTCACTAAAACTGGTGACAAACTCCTTTTTGTGAATACTAAATAATACCTTATATAATGTTGCATATAAATGCATTTAGAATACACAATACAAATAGCTTAACACCCTATTCATGATTTAAAATACGCATATAAATGCTTATTTTAAATATTTTAGAAATATGGCAATGTGAGTGCAAAAAATAATATTAATATATCTTTTCATGAGATTACACGACTAGTAGCGCAGATGAAATACAAATGTACTCCGTTCCAACTTTATACAATCGAACAACAGTGTCGCCTAGGGACGCCCAAAAGAAGCGAAGCTTTATAGTATAAAGCGTAGGAACTAAGCGTTAAAATAGAGTACAAAAAGAGATAGAATGCCACGCCAGGCATGCACACTGACATGAGTGAAAGAGAGACAGAAGGCCACGCACACTGAGGTGGAAAGGCAGCTGGCTGCTATATATATCGTGTAACGTTCAAAGAATTCTATATAATTCAATAGAACTCTTTGGTACTAAATCAGACGCGCTTGTGTAACGGTAAAATCTGACGCTTAGCACGGATAGCGTCCGTAAAGCTTCACTTCAAAAAGGATCTTACCGTACTACCTGTAGTGTTGTTTGGTTTGGCGAAGTAATTAATAATTTAACGATAATGACGTCACACAGACGGTGGCTATTTTCAATTCTAGTCAGCAATATAGTAACTACATGCCAGCCTTGGTGGTGTTTGATTCGGTTGTAATCAAATCAAATGCGCCGCTGTTTGCGATAAAATCTGTTTATAATGAATGCTCTAATTGCTTATTTTCTAAGTGCACGCGCTCTCCCCAACGATTTTCATAATTTTATTTACGACGTGAACTAAACGAAGTGCTCGAAATTGTTCTTATTGAAAATTCAATGTTATTGAGCTTAGATAAAAATAGTAAGTATTTAGTCAGGTTACATATGAAAACAATTCATCGGAACAGCCAAACCTGTACACGTATTCTTCTGTACAATTAATAATTATATGTATCAGAAAAGGAAACGTCAATCTATACAAGTTAAAACGATAATTCACCGCAAAAATGGTAGAAACCAGCGTTGATTAACTTGCAAATTAACCTATTAAGTAAGTTTCTGTAGTGTTTTATTTAATGAAGATACCACAATTTTAACTGATAATATAGAACATTGGGGTAATATGGAAACAACTGCGCACTGATTTAAGCGTATGGGAAAGGTCGTGAAAAAATTAAGCCAAAAGTAATTTAGATGTGCAAATGTGCGTGCATTTCTATAAAAATATCCATTCAGTTTAGTGTTGACAACAAATTCAATTCACTTTTTTTCTAATAATTTAAAAAATAGCACGAATCTGGTTACGGATAATTGAGTGGCGAGTGAATTTGCATCTAATTAACTGTCGTTAAAAGAATGATAGCAGACCTGGATCTAGCGGACCGAGATTTAATTGCAGATCTTGGCCCGCGAGAATTTACTGCCTCGTAGTCGCAGGTCATACTCTTTTAAATTGGCTGAAGACGGCTTTTGCCCAAAAACCTCTGTAATAATACTCTTATATGAGTATTAATACTTCATATACATTTAACTTAAGTTTGGTTCTAAAAATAACAGTTAAAACGATACCCACGATATCAATTATGACAGCTATTATTAGTCATATCCTCATTTAATTTTGCTGACGGTTTAATTGTTATTTATTGTTGTACTAAAGGTTTTTGTAGCAATTAAATATAATTGGTATTATTATTCCTTATTAAGCAAGGCTTCGTTTAACCATTTAGTAATAATGGGACTCGGTGTAAATAAAATTCTTAAAGTTATTCTTGAAATTTCTGCTTGATTTGTGTTTCAAAATAAATAAGTAAACACTTTTAATTTACATGTTAAATTACCAAAATAATGTGTTTTCACTTTTGTTTCAATTTACTTTAATTTGTAGCGTTGTTGGTATCAGTTTTAATTTTTTAATCACCACCAGCGTTTTTTTATTTTTGGAGCTCTGATGATACTTCGGCGTAGTTGTATGCGCCATCGTCACAAAAGAATTCAGTTGTTATATAAATAATGCAAGTGTAATATAAGTGACCTTGAAACTTCAAAAACAATATGTTGTTGGTATTTTTATTGAATTTTATTGATAGATTTTTTGACATTAAATCAATTCATTATAATATAGTTCAAGATTTTTGCGAAGATTTATCTATATCGTAAATATTCATTCTTATACAAATAAAAAGAATGCTTATGTTAGCGCCCTATATTGGCAAATATAGCAAACAGCTATCACGTCTTTCACCCCACTCCCGCACCGAAGTCGGCGGCGCCAACGCAGAATAAAAAAAATATGGAGATTCGATAATCCGCACCGCAACGTCATCTGACGTGTTAATTCACCTTTTCCGCAATCCGCTTCATTACGCGCCCTGCCGGCCTAGCATGCGCTATTTGAGCTATCTTGCGCACGATTGAAAAGAAGTTTGTCGATATCGACATAAATCACGTTTTACCTTATATGTAGACAAACTGATGTTGCTTCTTGATATATAATTATAAACTACTTTATTATATAACATAGCCACATCGGTATGGATCATTCAATTAATGTTGCGTGTTTTACCCTTTTATTTACTTTTCGGAAATGTGGATTACATCAATTTTGACGTTGACGGACGACTTACATGCTGGCCTAGCATGCGTTACTTGCGATATCTCGCGCACGATTGAAGAGAAGTTTGTCGTTATCGACATTTGTCTCGTTTTCTCAAACATGTAGAAAAACTATTTTTGCCTATTGATATATAATTATAAACTACTTTATTATCTAACATAGCCACACCATTATCGTTTATTTAATTAGAGTATTGTGTGTTTTTAATTTACTTTTTGGAAATGTAGATTACATTATTTTTGTGATCTGTGGTTGATCGTTTCTCCTAAGTCTACGGTGTTTGTATCATTTTTGAAACCGTCGATACTTTATACATAAAGAGGATTGAATAAATCCCTTGAACGTAATAATAGAAAACCAAATGGAAAAAACGAAATAACGAATGTCGCAGTAAATATATAATTATATACCTATTTCATTACATTTGTTTTAGGATTCGAAGTCATAAGGTACAAATAAAATATTTGTGCCAATATATCATAAAAAAACAGCCAGGAAAGGGATCGATTATTTTATATTAAAAGTAAAAAAAAAAACAAACGAGTACATTTAGTCAGCGCATTATCCTAAACCACTAAGATTTGTAAATAGACCTATACATATACAAGTCTCTCTCTGGAGTCGGTCCCTCATGTCTGAGGATCGTGGTCAGCTTCAGGGTTGCATTTGGAGTGGATGATCTTTCTCCAGCGGTTTCTGTCCAGCGCGTCTCTTACAACAGAGTAGAATTTAGAGGTCGACGAGTCTTTTACTTGATCGGTCCATCTAGTTGGTGAACGACCGCGCGATCTTTTGCCTTCGGTGTTCCCAACCACGATCAGTTTTTCTAGGTTTTCGTCGCCTCTGCGCATTGTGTGGCCGAAATACGAAAGAATGCGTTGTTGGCACGCGGTGGACAAGCGAGTTTTTATTTGGAGCTGGTTCAGGATCGATGCATTGGTGCGTTTCGCAGTCCATGGTATTCTCAGCATACGTCTCCAGCACCACATTTCGAATGCATCAATCCTTTGCCTTTCTCGGGCCAGTATTGTCCACGTTTCCACTCCATACAGGAAGATAGGGAATACTAGAGCTCGTATCAATCGGATCTTGGTTTTGATACCAATTCCTCTTTTCTTCCAGATGTTATTTAAACGGGTCATAGCATCCTTTGCCATCCCGATTCGCCTTTTTATCTCGGCGACACAGCTGCCGTCGTTGCAGATTTAGGAGCCCAGGTAGATATAGTGGTCGACGATGGTAATGCCAGGAATGTTGCAAGTGGCATTAGTTAGCTTTCCAGCTCGATCCACTATCAAAACTTTGGTTTTAGCTCTGTTCACCGCGAGACCAATGTTGCCACTTTCTACCTCGAGTCTTCGGAATAGCTCGTTCATGTCTTCCATGGATGTTGCCAGAAGAATGGTGTCGTCGGCATATCGGAGATTTGATAGTCTTTTTCCACCTATTGGGAAGCCTTTCTCCCAATTTTCAATGGTCTTCCGAATAATGTACTCTCCATATATGTTAAACAGTGCAGGGGACAAAATGCAACCTTGTCTCACTCCTTTCTTAGTTTGAAACATATTGGAGTATTCAGTGCCTATTTTGATGAAAGAACGGTTCCCAGTGTAGAGACTCTCGATTAAAGCAATGAGGTGATCAGGAACTCCCATTTCGAGTAGCACGTTCCACAGTTTGTCCCATTGCACGCAGTCAAAGGCTTTAGTGTAGTCTATGAAGCATAATACCACGGGGCTATTAAATTCTCTGCTCTTTTCGATGATTTGGCGAACGTTAAGTATTTGCTCCCGCGTTCCTCTGCCCTTAACGAAGCCTGCCTGCTCTTCGGGTATCTGTCGGCTTAGGAAGTAGTTAAGACGTCTATTAATTACATGGAGGAGGATCTTACTCGCATGAGATATTAATGATATAGTCCTGTAGTTGCCACAGTCTTTTGAAGAGCCTTTTTTATGTAGAGGTATAAACACCGATTCTGTCCAGTCTTTTGGCCATCTCCCAGTACTCCAGATGGTATTACAAATATCAGTCATAGCCTTTGTCCCTCTCTGACCTAAGTTTTTTAAGATTTCGGCTGTAATACCATCCTTACCCGGTGATTTCTTGCATTTAAGACTTTTGATGGCATTCTCAATTTCTGCTGGAAGGATATTAGGTTCTTCTGTCGCCCATGTAACATTAGTGTTAGTAGACTCACGTATTGTATAACTCCGTGCAGTAGTTTTTCCAGCGCTCCAACACTTGAGCCACATCTGTGAGTAGACGCCCGTCTTTATCTTCAATGGCACAGGTTCTTGGCTTACACATTCCAGTCAGTTCTCTTACTTTTTGAAAAAGATATCTGGAATTATTTTTCAGTGAGTGCTGTTCAATTTCGAAACAGATGTTGTTTATATGGTTATCGTAATCTTTCCGACAGCGTAGTTGAACTTGGCGGCTCAGTTCTGCATACCGCTGTTGATCTTCAGTTGAACATATACCGTTCTCTTTTAGTTCACGTCTTTCAAGGATGATTTGGGCCGTTTCAGGTGTGATGTAGTCTTTCATAACTGGTTTCGCCAGTTTATGATCCCTTGCTGTTCTCTCTATCATCTTCTTGAGATGTTCCCATTTACTATCGCTCTCTGTAATATCATTTGGAAAGTCTGCCATTCTCTGCTCAAAATCGTATCTGAAGCCATCAATGTTCAATTTTTGCATCTTCGGAACTACTTCAGGTTTTTGTATTCTCTTTAGCCGCAATTGAACTGTTGCTACAAGAAGTTGGTGATCGGAGCCGCAATCAGCACCGGGGAAAGTTGTGGCGTTCGTTACTGAGCTTCTCCATCGCGTTCCTATTAGTATGTAGTCGATTTGATTCCTACATCTGTCACCAGGAGATATCCAGGTGTATAGTCTACGGATATGATGTTTGAAGCAGGTGTTAGTGATAGTGAAATTTCCTTCACAGCAGAACTGTAACAGACGCTCGCCCCTATCATTACGTTCTCCGATTCCATGTTTGCCCACAACGCGACGAAGGTGGCCATCCTCTGTGGTATCTCCAACTTTGGCATTGAAATCTCCTAAGATGACGGTAACTTCTCGTTTTGGGATCTCCTTAAGTGTCGAAACCAGCGTGTCATAAAAGTCCTCTACTTCTTTTTCGGTTGACTGTGCTGTAGGGGCATATACCTGCACGATGTTCAGCTTGCACGGTTTGGTGGTAATTTTGAGCGTCACTATACGATTGCTAACTGGTTTATATCCCACAACGTACTTGTCCAATGATCTAGGCACAATGAAAGCCACGCCTTTGCTGCTGCTGTCTTCTGGGCCTGAGAAATACACTGTACTTCCGAGGTCAGATGTGAAGTGACCCTGGCCTTTCCAGTGTGTTTCGCTTAGCCCTAGCAGGTGAACGTTCTTCCTATTCATTTCATTCTCCACAATTCGTAGTTTGCCAGGCTGGTTGAGGCCGCGCACATTCCACGTCCCGATGCGATGGGGATGGCGAAACGACTTGCGGGTAATAGATGCATCAGTAACAGAATTTCCATGCGGCGCCTGATGATTCACGAGCACATGGCCGGTAGCACATTTCACACCATCTCCCCCGGAAAGATGGCGGCGGGCGTCAGCCGGATCGCCAGACATACCAGCTACTATTCTTAGACCTTCCATGCTGACTCTCTTGGGAAAATAGAAGCAGTGGTTTCCCGTTGCCTTCTGCCCCAGGCATTTTAGAAGCTATTTAGACTCCAAGGCCGCTGTTGCCTCTTCAATCGGTTGTCCGATTGGTGGTATGGTTATCCCGCCATTGCTCGGTCGCCAGAGCCTCGTCCGTTGTCTAGCAGGGAGCACCGCGGCGCCCTGAGGTCGCCGCCATCAGCTATTCGTAAAGAACCACCGACGCGTGCAGGTGAGGTTGACTGTTGGGCCGGATTAAGGTGTTATTTCCGTTCTCCCCTTACTCCCTACATATACAAGTACCTATACTTATAATTATAGGAATATATTTATACTTATAGAAATATAGTTATACAAATATATTCATATAATTATGAAAAATATAAATATAAGGATAAAACATATATTTACGTGTCGTTCGCCCTTAATATACTTTGAGAACATAATTATGCCGCTTCAAACGAAATAGCACATGAAATACTTGTCATCTCCTTCTCTACGTACTAACGCATGGACGAGAAATATGTCGATAATATCGGTTAAAAACAAAACGCAATTGCTATGGTAGAGTTAGTAGAAAAAATCCGCGGTAAGTAAAACTACTCTTTTGACATTAGAAGTCAGTGTCTAAGCATAACCATGTTAGAGACAATTTACGACAAATGACTGAAACACGAGAAAACGGGTTGATACAATTTTGTCGTGTTCCGTATGCTGGGAGGGCTGGGGCTTTAAATTATCTCACTGTTTGCCTGTGAAATTTAACCCGGTAAACACGCGCTGAAGTAGTGCAACGTCGCTGATGATCTTCGACTGGTCTTCGGAAGAGCCACCGCAGTCGCTGAACCAGCCACCAGGAATACCAGCATCCAACAAGTGCGTCCCTTCCGTTATTTCCGCTACGAGTTCTCATACATTCGCACTTTTATTGCTCGCATTGTCGCATTACATACCTACTTTACCACCTCGCACCTTTAGTTGAATATTTAGATTAGCGGCGTGACTAGCTTAAAATATTATTAATTTATTGCAGCGTTTTTATTTAAATCTAATAATTTAGGGTTAAAGCTGCCGTATCATTTTCATAGGATTTTATAAGTTTTTTTTTTAAACTTTAATATATTTTTTGCATTTTTTCAAGGCTATGTTATAAGGTAAATTATTTTAATAGAAAAATACAGGAAAAAGTCGACTCGGCTCACAAGTGAATTCTCAGGCGGGAATCGAACCCGCAACCTTTGGAAGTTCGGTTCAATGCTCTCCCAATTGAGAACCTCCCAAGCCGAGTCGATTTTTTCTAGTATTTTTCTATTTAAATAATTTAGGATGAAAGTTTTAAGCATTAATTATTTGTTACTTGTTTAAAAATAAAGCAACTATTAATATTTTTGCCAATTTTTGTTTGTATGGTCTAAATGTGCAAATTGATTGTCGGGGAAATAACAGGAAACCGTATGTGTTTGTATATACATAAATGTCAAGAGTGCGTGCAACGACATGGAATAATCTTTGGACGACATTATTTTACATATTTTTCTTCAGGAAAATTCAATTTGGAAATTGTTTAAGCGGGCCATTAATGCTAATGCTTCGTACTTATTTAATGCAAATATAAATAAAAATTATATGATAAGAAATAATACAGTCGAATTTTGTTCTTTCCTACTCATTTTTAAGTTGATAATACAAGATAACGTTGTCTCCAAGGGATGAAGCACTCGTAAAAACTCAAATTATGAAAACTTTTATTAAACGTCCTTTTGTTTAGTATTGTTATAATCAAAATGATCTGTTTAGGTTGAATCCATTTCATTTTATATTTGTTTTTTCGGCTATGGTAAAAGATTTTATTTTATTTTCGTGACACAAGCTTTTAGCAGAATTCTGGTTAACAAAAAATCATTCGTTGTCGGTTTGGTCGATCAAACATTACCACAAATATTATATTAAGAACTTTTTACATGGGTATTTTATGTAGGCACGCCTGAAGCTAGAGCGTTTTTAATTTTATGAAAATCGATATACCTTAAGATAAACAGAAAATTTTTGTATAAGTACATGTCTTCGGTTGTCTATGAAACTTTAATGTCCTTTAAAAGATTTGAGATGTAATTAGGTTTCTGATAATTGGATGCTTACATGACTGAATTTATCTTAAACGAAGTCTATAGTAACAGCGATTGAGTGTATGTAGTGTAATAGAGGTCAATAAATAATATTAAAATGAAATTTTGTATGTGTTAGTTGATTTCAATGCGGTAATTTTATATAAAAATAATTAGTTATGAATGTATTAATATTTTTTTTGAAGGGACTGCAATTTGAAGTTGATTAAAAATAGCGTTATTCCAGATCTACAAAGGTGATTCTTAAACAATCAACTGAACAAAGTCTAGTTTTACGTCCATTTCACAACAAAAAAATTTTCATTTCATCATCAATTACTTCTTTATAAAAGATGCTTTGCCTTAAACCAACCCCGGTTTTCAATGTAAAGAGAAGATAAGTGACTTAAAGTCAACTAGTTTGCAAAACTGGAACCCACCAATCTTGGTGTTGGACTACATGATGGGTGGATGTCCTATTGTCCTAACGATATTTTCATTTATAGCCAAGGCCTATGCTTTAGCAGTTAGGATATTAATAAGCCGATGATGATGAAACTTATCTTCGAGGCTTGTCTCATATCATATTAATGCTATATCGAGTACAATGATGTGTATGATGTTATTATGCGTGAAACTTTGAAACTGGATATATTTCAGATTTAAAGTATACTAAAAAAAATTACCGATTATTCTACGAAACCTGGCCACTGTGGGCTCCATATCAAGTATATATAATGCATGTGAATTTAGACTGCAGTATGTTGTTTAATTTTACTATATTAACATAATGTTCTTTCTGAAAACAAAACCAAGGAATAGCCTTCGTTCAATTAAAGATAAATTCTGGTTGGGACTGGACAGGGCCGGTTACTTATAAGGGTTAAACAATTATCGTACAATATTTTTCGAAACTATAAGATTTTTTAAGTAACGTAAGATTTTTGGTCTTCTGCCGGAACAAGCTAAGAATAAACGTATTAACAGGAGCACTAAAAGCCTTTTTATCTATTCCGTAATTATTCATTATGAGGAATTCGGTGCCCAGTGGTCATCGCGTTCCAGCTCTAAGGCTAAACAAATTTTCATGGGCATATTTTTAGTATTTGTTAGGTAATGAATTTATTATCATGCTCATTCCGGGATAAAGTTGTATATATATAAATATATATATAAGATTTTAGTATCGAGACTACAATCACTTTCTTATAACAACCAATCTGTTAATATTTTAGCTGAAGGTGTATTCGAAGCTGATACTTCATTAGATGACATCATTCGACAGCAAGGTGAGCTGCGCGGGACCAAGTATATGTGTAAGGTAGTTGTGGAGCCTGCGTTGTCAACGTGCCATTTGCCGACCTAACTACTAACGAGACCGTATCATAATCTCGGTATTCACTTTTTTAGAACCTATAGATAATAATCAAACGATACAACGATTAAAAAAAAAACACAGGGTTTTTCTCAAACATTCCTTTAAAACCTCAATTACATACGCAAATGTGTATTTTTCAATGCCTAGTTGCCATTACGTCATGTAATAATTGGGATATAACGACCATAGAAGGTATCGGTAATAGGAAAACTGGCTACCATATTATACAAAAGTGACTGAATCATTTTTTGGGTCTAAGTGCGGTTATTGTAGTCTAGGATTTGTTATGAGCAGTTATTAAAATACTGTCTGATTGATATTTGAAGTAAATAAAAAATAATAGCATTACAACTGATAATTTATTTTCTAGCTTGGTCCATAGTGATAACCATCACCTGACAGAAAAAGAAATTGAAGTGGCTTTCGGTAGTAATTTATGTAGGTGCACAGGATAGCGACCAATTTTAAAAGAATTCAAATCCTTAGCCGTTGATGTGAACCCTAATTTGCTTAATAGAATTAAGAATATTGAGAACATTGTTTCAAACATTTCTCCCAAGTCTGGAAAGACATGTGGAGGCTCCGATCGAACTCAACAATCGAGAATGGTGTTTGGTCAATGTAACAAGTCAAAATACGAATTTAACGATACCCAAGAAAATATCGCTTCTCGGTGATAGCCTGTGGCTTATAGTTACTGATATAAATACAATTTTTAAAGTATTAGATGATATATGTCACGTTGTACCTTTCCGACCACTTAAGCAGCTCATTATTGACCTTTGACTGAATAGTTAAATGTTATTGTCAACACCAATCGCATAATTGCCACAGCGTCGCATCATGAACTGTTTTCCATATCGCATTTTACTGTATCCACGTATTCCAAAATTCTTTATTTAGTTTGTTAGTAATGAAGCTTCCACCCTGTATGTTTGTTAATCCGCTAACTCATAAAAAAATATGGAACGGCTTTATTATGCAATACCATCAACATTGCAAACACAGCAAAAAAACTTCAAAAATGAAAACACTGCTTTTAAATTTTTTCGAAGAACATCAAAAATACCTGGATCAAATTCATTAAAAGACCTGCTAAGATCTCACGTAAGCTAAATATGCTGGTTATCTTGTGGGTCTCTCACAATACATAGAAGATGGGTATGGCTGTCGCCTAGTTTTTAGTTCACTTATAATTTAACTTTATCCATGTTTCATTAACAAGCGTCTAAAGTTTTCAGTTTTCTAATAACCTTCCTTTTGTACTCACGTCAATAATTATATTCAATTCATCGGATATCCGCTCCAAATTAATTAACTTTACAAAGTTAATCTTACGTAATAAAAGATATCTCAAAACATTCGACGATTTTTTCTTTAAAATACTAAAAAACATCACATACATTTCATTGAATAATATATTTTAGATATTTTTAATAAAATATGAACACCTTTCTCTTATTTGCTGCAGTGCCTATCAAGGTACAAATAATTGTTTAGTACCATAAGCATATTGAGAAATGTATTTCGATGAAAATCTATATCGCTTGTTATATAATTTTAAGTAAATAATATAAATAGGAATTTCGATTTCTACATTGACGACGACGATCGAACAAAGGACCTCGGACTGTATTACCATGACAACCGGCATGGAAGTCACAAGACTACCGTTGCGGTCGTTTTATTAAATACTGTCATTTCAATGAATCCTTACTTTTAATGAGTCAGCAATGCTTACATTATTCATAGCGCCAAAGATATAATATACTTTAAGGAATATTACTTAGAACACGTTTACATACAACTTAAATCCAGTTTTATTTTTACTAATAACAAAATATTTAAATAAACAATATGAGCAAGAAACGGAGTTATAAAAGTCACCGACTAATATTGTCAATAATAAAATATTATGAATTTGAGAATCATAATAGAATACCTCTCAAACTTCACTTACTCCATACAAAATCAACCACTTGTACACTAACTAGTTCTTTCCGTCAATCCAATCTGCTATTATTGTTGTCCATACATTGTGTTGTGATTTGTTTCATTTTATTTATCCTTAGTCACACTAATATACTATTGACATTTATTGAGCGAAGGTCTCTTTTAGGCAACTCACAAATTTCGCTTGTGTCCCTCCTGCTACTTAACGGTCGGTTAAACCGATTCGAACGAATTTTGTCATGAAAATACATGATTATAACCTGACGGACATAGGTTATGTAAAAAAAAAATAGACTTTACCATGGAGGAATAATCACCGAAAGAAAAATTCAAATGCTGATCACAGCCAAACCGCTGATACTAAATTGATGAGGCGCCAAAACTTACATCGCTTCGTGACTAATGTGGAAAAAAAGTTTTGAAATCGGACATACCATGGAGGAATATACACCGAAAGAAAAATTCAAAAGCTGATCACAGCCAAACTGCTGAGACTACATTGATGAAATTTGGCGCCAAAACTCACAAACGAAGGTAAGGTAGTGCTTCGCTCAGTATTTGCAAACAGAAGCATGCATTGCAGACCTAGTACATATATAGTTTAACTTGTAGTCTTTTAAAAGAGGTGGTAATTTGATATTTGTTATGACTACCCTTGAGATCAATTTTCAAAAATTCATCCATACCAATTTCTTTTACCTCTTGCTTTCAATCAACTGTAAATAAAATAAAACTGTCTGTTATAAGTTACTTGACTAACAATATTTTTGCTATCATACGTTACCTAAAGTTATGAATGCTCCCACGCAATGCAGTAACAGAAATATGTCAGATTGAAAATCGGTATGATCGTGTTTCAGACCTAAATTACCAGCAAGTGTACCGATGTAAAATTAGAAAATAACATTACGTAATATTACATTACATAATACGACAAATAAATAGACAGGACTGTTTTGTTGGCAAATAATAAATGCAATAATATTATTATTACTCTAAAAGCAATGATAACTAAATAATTACAAGGACGTTCAAAACATTATATTTTATCCAATAATAAATGTCCATTCCATACTTACATTTCTAACGGGAATAAGAGCCACTTTTAATGTGATTAGGCAATACTTTTAAATACCAAGACTCTTTATCCTTTACTTTACTTAATTGTTTAAACAATGTCATAGTATCAGTTGATAACAGCCACTTAATTCCTTTACATTACTTACGTCTATAAGAACCCTTGGATATGAAATATCGGTTGCACACTTGCAGTATAATTAGTAAGTTAGCAATTTAAAAAGGAAATACAGCAAAGTAAAACAATTATGTTTTCAAAAGCAATCAATTAAATGTTATTATACCTTTAGCAGTATTTCCTGCGACAAACATATAAGAATCCTATCTGTTCTCATCTAATACGTTAAAAATTGTATTTATATCAGTAACTGTAAGCCACAGGCTATCACCGCGATATTTTCTTGGGTATCGTTAAATTCATATTTTGACTTTTTACATTGACCAAACACCGTTCTTGACTCTTTACTTCGTTATAGGAGCCTCGACATGTCTTTTCAGACTTGGGAGAAATGTTTGGAACAATGTCCTCAATATCCTTAATTCTATTAAGCAACTTAGGGTTCACATCAACGGCTAAAGATTTGAATCCTTTTAAAATTGGTCTGTATCCTGTGCACCCACATAAATTACTACCGAAAGCCACTTCAATTTCTTTTTCTTTCAGGTGATGCTAGAGATGGAACAAGTTAGAGAATAAACTATCGATTGCAATGCTTCGTTATTTACTTCAAATATAAATCAGACAGTATTTTAATACCTGTACATGCTTATAACAAATCCTGGACTACAATAACCGCACTGAGACCCAAAAAATGATTCAGTCGCTTATTTATAATATGGTAGCCAGTTTTCCAATAACCAATACCTTCTATGGTCGTTATATCCCAATTATTATATGACGTAATGGCAACTAGGCATTGAAAATCTGTATCGTTTTATTATTATCTATAGGTTCTAAAAAAGTGAATACCGAGATAATGATACGATCTCGTTAGTAGTTGGGTCGGCAAATCGCACGTTGACAACGCAGGCTCCACAACTACCTTACACATATACTTGGTCCCGCGCAGCTCACCTTGCTGTCGAATGAAGTCATTTAATGAAGTATCAGCTATTACTATTTAAATTATTTACTTATAATTATATAACATGCGATATAGTTTTTCATCGAAATACATTTTTCAATATGCTTATGACACTAAACAATTATTTGTACCTTGATAGGCACTGCAGCAAGTATGAGAAAGCTGTTCATATTTTATTAAAAATATCTAAAATATATTATTCAATAGAGTATGTGATGTTATTTAGTATTATAAAGAAAAAATCGTCAAATGTTTTGAGGTATCTTGTATTACTTAAGATTAACTTTGTAAAGTTAATTAATATGGAGCGGATATCCGATGAATTGAATATAATTATTGACGTGAGTACAAAAGGAAGGTTATTAGAAAACTGAAAACTTTAGACGCTGTTAATGAAACATGGATAGAGTTAATAAACATTATAAGTGAACTAAAAACTAGGCGACAGCCGTACCCGAGTTCGATGTACTGAGAGGTACTGCCAGTTATCCATAAGACAACAAGCATATTTAGCTTACGTGAGATCTTAGCAGGTCTTTTAATGAATTTGGTCCAGGTATTTTTGATGTTCTTCGAAAAAACTTAAAAGCAGTGTTTTCATTTTTGAATTTTTTTTCTGTGTTTGCAATGTTGATGGTATTGCATAATATAGCCGTTCCATATTTTTTTTTATAAGTTAGCGGATTAACAAACATACACGGTGGAAGCTTCATTACATACAAATTAAATAAAGTATTTTGGAATACGTGAATACAATAAAATGCGTAAGTGGTCGGAAAGGTACAGTGTGGTCGTCATCCTGCGTCAGTGATGGTTTGGTGGGGCTTGTCTTATCAAGGAGTCACAAAGCTACATTATTGTAAAAAAGGAGTGAAAACTTCAGCCAAAGTGTATCAAGGGACTGTCTTGGATCGTGTTGTGAAAGCAATACACTTTTTAAAAATGAACCGTGGGCTTTCCAGCAGGACTGCACCTGGCCACAAGGCATGAACTACCCAAGACTGGGTTGAAACCAACGTTCCGGACTTTATAAAACCTGACGACTCGCCCTCATCTAGCGCAGACCGCAACCCCTTAGACTAAATATTATTGTTAATTTTGGGGACATATCATGCTCTTAACATGACTCGGTGACATTGAAATCTTAAAAAATTTCTGAAGTGGCGAAATTTCCTATCTACCAATCGTTCATAACTGGGTTCATTTTTTAAGGTTGAATTGTCATGAATACGGTATCAAAATCAATAGACAGTACCTTCAGTTTTCCGATGATGTAGTTCTTACAATAATAATAATCTTCACATCAATTAGCCTAGCCCAAAGTAAGCACTGAAATGTAATGGATACTAGGGTATCGAATAGACACATACTTTAAAAATAAATAAGACATATTCATAGAAACATATAAAATAGGATTAAGGTTATTGGAGAAAGCGATGCTTGGCGTTTCCCTGCGTAACGGAATCAGAAAGGAGGAGATCCGTGGGAGAACTAAAGTAACTAACCGACATTGCTCTAAGAATGGCTCAGCAGAATTGGCTGTGGGCGGGACACATAATATGCACAATCTAAGACAGTTGGGATGGAAAGCTTCTTGAATGGCGACAATGATCTGCCGGCCTAGCATGCGCTACTCGAGCTATCTCGCGCACGATTGAAGAGAAGTTTGTCGATATCGACATGTATCTCGTTGTCCTTAACATGTAGACGAAAGGATGTTGCCTTTGATATATGATTATAAACTACATTATTATCTAACATAGCCACATCGGTATAGTTCATTCAATTAATATTGTGTGTTTTTATATTTTTATTTACTTTTCGGAAATGTGGATTACAACAATTTTGACGTTTACTGACGACTTACATACCGGCCTAGCATGCACTACTCGAGATATCTCGCGCACGATAAAAGAGAAGTTTGTCGATAGCGATATATGTAGGACTCTAAGTCTCGTTTTCTCAAACATGTAGAAAAACTATTTTTGCCTTTTGATATGATTATAAACTACTTTATTATCTCACTAGCTTTCCGCCCGCGGCTTCGCCCGCGTGGAATTCGGTTATATTGCGGTATAAAGCAGAACTATAAGAAAACTTCTCATTCCCACGAAAAAATCTAAGAAGCGCGATGTAACGCTGGATACAAAATTCATATAATTCATTCCACTTCTTACGTATCTTAAAAAAACACTTCGCTACCACGTTTTAAAAAACACCCAGCGCCATCTTTCGCATACCTCTAGAACTAAATAGCGTAAGCTATCATTCCACTTCTTATGTATTTTAAAAAACACATCGTTACCATGTTTTAAAAAAACACCCAGCGCCATCTATCACATACCTCTAGAACTAAATAACGTAACTAATACTTATACCAATAAGTAATTCGTTGACTTTAGTGATTTCAGGATAAGTAGATGTAAAAAAAAACAATTTAGACGATAAAACAAATTGTACGTCATCCCTCGAGAATTCCTCATTTTCGAGGATTTACTTTCGTATCATTTAGCTTCAAAATTTACATGTTCATATTCGTTTGCAACATATAAGTAGATGTAAAAAAAACAGTTTAGGCGATAAAACAAATTGTACGTCATCCCTCGGGAATTCCTCATTTTCGGGGATTCATTATCGTATCATTTAGCTTCTAAATTTACATGTTTATATTCGTTCGCAATATTTTACGTTGTTTTAAACGACACACAGCGCCATCTACAATCCATCCACCAAGCAAACAATATTTTTGTTTTTCTTCGGGAAAATCAATTTTTCCAGGATAAAAAGTACCCTATTATTTAATCCGGACTTTTACCTTTACGACTGCAAAATTTTAAAGCAATCGGTTCAGTAGTTGCGGCGTGAAAGCGGAACAAACAAATAAACAAACTCACTTTCCGATTTATAATATTAGTAAGGATATAGCCACACCGTTATCGTTTATTTAATTAGAATTGTGTGTTTCACCCTTTTATTTACTTTTTAGAAATGTGGTGAAACCAAACGGATAATAATAAAATAACGAATGTCATACACACTTATTACACATACTTATTTCATTACATGTGTTTTAGGATTCGAAGTAATAAGGTACAAATTAAATATTTGTGCCAATATATCGTAAAAAAACAACCGGGAATGGGACCGATTTTTTATAATGAACGATAAAAAACAAACGAGTATATTTAGCCAGCGCATTATATTAAACTAATAAGATTTGTAAATATAATTATACCCATACATATAAATATAATTATAGACATATATTTATTGTTATAGAAATATACTCATACAAATATATTTATATAATTATAAAAAGTATAAAACATATATTTACGTGTCGTTCGCCCTTATTTATAGTACACTATTATTTACATACACAACCATCGCTTTAATCGAAATATCACACAAACCACTCGTCTCCTTTTCTATGTACTGACGCATAGACGAGAAATATGTCGATAATATCGGTTAAAATGTCGACAAGTAAAACTCCTATTTTGACATAAAAATCGACTTCTAAGCGCAACCATGTTGGAGACGATTGACGACAAATGACTAAAACACGAGAAAACGGGTCGAAAAAAATTTGTTGTATTGCGTATGCTAGGCGGGCTTTAGATACGAGCAATATAGGACCAAACGTTGTAGGGATCCTTGGGCTCCCCCGCCTCCGCCTATGCTCAGCATGGGGCATCGTAAGTCGGATTTAATAATGATGATGAACACGAATAATTGAATTCCTTCAGCTTTCAGCCCTTTCAATCACAGTTTTCTGTGTAATTTTTGACAGGCGTGTCGTGAATTGGTAATTACATGTACGATACAGAATGTTTCTTTATAGAGCATCTTGATTGTTGTTGTTTTTAGTTTAAAAAAATCCAAATATAGATTAATTTATATTTTACCTTTAAGTTTGAAGAAACTATGCTGCCAGTAGGTAGCTCAAAAAAACCGATATAAACTTGCATCTAGAACAAATTTTTTTATATATAGAGACTTCAACATTAAAGTAAGCCTTACTTAGTATTCTGATCTTAAAAATAAACTAGCGGCCCGTCTCGGCTTCGCACGGGTGGAAAAATTCTTAAAAAAAATTCTATTATTAAATATTTTTCTATTAGCGCTATCTAGCATCCGGTAGACGTAGTTCGTCTTGCGGTTAACGCGCTGCTATGGTAACGTTATTGATACAATGGAAAAAGAGCGGACAGACAAACACACAAACCACTGTGATCTTATATTATAGATAAAATTATGAACTGGTAAACATTGTACGTAAGTAGAACTTTAAGTCGTTTCCTCTGGCTATTTTCGAAGTTTTTCTTCTATTTGTTTTTTATCGCAGCAGTGATAGCTGAATGAATGACTAATAATGAGTTCCGTTTGTTGTGTTTGTATTGAGACAGTCAATAAACTTTATTACTTTATCTCATTTTCTTTGCATACTTCGTTCGTATACCTACTACATTTCCTTATATTAATGGAGATATAGGTAGTGTTTTGAAAAACACCATTAGTTTTCCATGCCTAAAAAAAATGAAATCCCTATAGGATCGCTTAGCAGTCCATTTGTCTACCTGTGTCTAACAAGACACTTTTTTCAAGTATGCATGGAGGTGTCGAGTTAAAATCACACAGTATCTTGGAGCTGTTAAGTAAATAAGAATAATAACTGCCATTATTGGGTAAACATTTTTCTCGCAATCTAATCAAAACCTATAAGGTTTTTTCTGTAGATCCAGATTTAGTTTGGAAAGAAATAAAGTCTCGTAATAAAAACTATGGCACCGATACCACGGAAATCGGTATGCGAGCCATTCGACGATGGATGCCGTCAGTTATAAAGTACAAACTCTGCTTAGTTTAGGGCTAAATAATTGTTGTGAGTTGTCCGGATTTTCTTTATTACCAGATATCGAACAAAGTTTATATTCAAGTTCTTATTTTGGTACGTTTCGACTCGTTGTTGGTTCTTTGCATTCTATTCATTCATCGTGCGGTTGCCGGGTCCATTGTGTGGCGGAAAGAGAAACTTCGAGTAGGTAGATCTCGAGACTTGTAACGAGTCACTACTCGTGTTTCCTTTCATGCCCCTCCAAATCTGGTACGAACCTGCTAATGCTGATTTAGATGCTCGTTCTAGCATAGAACTTACTGCACTTCTGGAGAATGGTCTTTCAACAGTTTATAGTGAGATTTTGCTGGTATACCTCTTGCTCCTACTTCTATAGCATATAGACTGACAATAAAAATCGTTTTTGTTAATGCATTTAGGATATTTGTTTTGTTTCATGGCGTGGTCTTTATGTTAGTTTCCCAAGGCACGGTAAGTTCTACAATTACTATCCGTTTTGTAACTCTAGAAAAAATTAATATGCCCGGCCCGGATGACGAATCACCTACATCCTCTGGGATTTTGTAGTACTTTTCATGCGTGTCCATCAAAATAGTCCAGTCAGGTGTTGTGCCCAGGATTGAGTAAAGCTTGTTCTCGGAATTTGTAGTAAAGCCTTGTTTGATAAGTATGTTAATATGTCATATGTGGTCAGTCCTTTTTAGGCTCTAGCTTCTGAAAGGGTAAGGCTTAAGGTATAATTTGTAGCACACTGTCATGGCGATGTGAGTAATGATCCCTATTAAGGAGCACCTTGCATCCCACCAATAAGTGCCTTTTCTCAACCTTATTAAGTTACTCTGGTCAGGGAGCGTCATTAAGAAGGCATTAAGATAGAATTTCAAGAAGGCAGGAGACCAATCATACAGTAAGGTGGACAACTTCAGAGCTAACGGGATGCAAAACTCACTTATGGTTAACCACTCGTTTTGCATTTCTAAATTCGTAGTGCGCACTTTATAATCATCATTTTCGTCTCGTTGTAGAAAGATTTTTACTATGTCTTGGTTTCCCTTTCTCTTTCTCGTACCCAACCCAGCTCTATTTACCTGTGGCACCTGCCATAAATTTTAAGTGGAATTGAAGTCTAGATTCGAGTTCTATGGCGCTGTTGTCTTTTGGGAGAGATTCAATTAATTCATCTTGCGACTTTCCAAAAATACTTGTCGTATACTAGGAAAGGCCAAGTGAGTCGTGATGTGAGATAGTTGTCGTTTATCCACGCTTTTTTTAATATTACTGATTGGCAGTTCGTCCACCTTATTTCGTATGTACACTTCGTATGTGCTTTTACAGTGATTGTAAATTTGCGCGTTGGTCAAGGGAAGTCATTTTATACTCTGAAAATGTTTTTCGAGTATTGAAAAGGGTTTTATCGAAGTCACCTTCATGTTAAGTTCTGTTAAAATTATCGCGATTTTTTGTGAATTGCAGCGATATGCCTTATTTTAATATTAGAATTTATATTAACGCCCTGGACAGTTGAAGACTTAGATGGTTATAGCCCATGGTTTTAGCTACACGAAGTTGCTTTATTAATTGTCATATTAACAGTATAAGTAAATATAAGTCTTTATTCTTTAAGCATAATAACTTGGTGGCGGGTAATGCTCCGAGAAGTATGTATAAATTGTTTCCTGTAAAATTTCTACTTGGCTATTAAGGTCTTGTTTTGATCTAGTATGTTCTGTCAGGATCGCTAAGCTTTTTCTTTGGTCATGAACTTTCCATGTGGAGTGTTTTAGACTGGGGATGCTAAGGCGTATCCTGATGACAAATGACTCCTAGTAGTTTTCACTCGATGAATCACCTTGGGATAAATGAGTCATTTTAACTCCCAGTGGTATTTTTCTTTATTGGACTTTTAGCAATTTGGTTCCCGGACTTGGTTTGTTAGGCCATCGCCCTCGGGTATCTTTTCAGTAGTCAGATGTCTTTCCATCCGTAAGATATCTTATCCGTCAGCCATCTATATGTGTTAGTTTATCCGTAAAGAGATTCTATTAGTTAGATATTATCTTGTGTTTTGATATTTTATGAACTTTGTGTTGTTAAGTTATTGGATCAAAAAATGTTAAGTACTTGATCTCCTTCAAATTACCAATGTCATACTTTTTAAATATCGCGGACTGATTTCTGAAGAAACCTGAAAATTACACAGAAAAAACAGTAATAACTTTAATACTTGATATCCGTTGGATGAACTCTCTGCATATAAATTTGAATCTAAATTTCGGTACGCACTTTAGACATAAACGAAACAGGCTTTTAAGTATATACATATGTTATATGTTGCTTCTAAAGACGATGGAGAAAAATATCATATCACGTATTTGATTTAATGCTCAGCCAACCGAAACAAAGGGCAGGTGTCACTTTACATGGCCAGCCCAACGTATCGGAAAATAACTCGTTGATAGTATAATCAATATGAAGACTGCGATGTAACTATCTTTGATTTTTAGCATAGATGCTGGAACTTGCTTGGGAAAATATGGTAAATATTTATGTTGAAGACTTTTAAGAAATACAGATTATGTTATTATTGAATATAATAGAAATAGCATATTGTTTATATTATTATACAGACGTCAATCTTATCAATTGATTGCACAGTTATTAGAAATTGTTTATTTTAGTGCTCATTTAAAACATTTGGTAGCTTATACAAGAATATGATTACATTGATAGTTTAAAATGAATTTGAATTGCTTATTAAAGAATCTTCGAAGTGATTGTTTATGAAATATAATTTAAAGTTTAAGTTAATACGATTACAGACTGTAGTATGGTATTGTTATGTATAAGAACCATCCCAGCTGAACTTAAATTTTAATTTAAATAGAATGTTGGACCACTAACACAATAGCTAATCAAAGGTCTATTGAAGGGCTATCCTAATAGCTGCTTTTACTTTCTTTTGAAAAGTCATGTAGATATGCAACCTTTTCTATTACCTAACTTATTTCATTACAGTTGACATCTGATTATAATTAATCAATATGTGTTATAAATTATTAATGCTAATCTGACATATACTGTGATTGTGGTTAACTATCAGTCTGTATTTTATATTATAAGTGTAAGTGTTCCATCAATGGTAATATTTAACCTAATGAGTTGACGTAAACAGGTAGCACATTATTATTCAATGTAGTATTATTAATTAATGTAATAATTGTTAAATAATTAATTCCCTATTTACATGCTATTAATAATGGCTGAATGGGCTGAAGTTTTACATAATTTACGTCATGATCAACAGCGTACTCTTATATTCAAAAGGAAATAAATTATTTATTGTGTATTCATCTAATATTTTAGTTTTTTAGCTTTAAAAAGATAGGAAAATCTCTTAAATAAGAAAAAAATATTGAGGGAAAACAACTCAAATTCATCAGCATCATTCGGACTAACCGGGCTAGAGGCTTAATTTTCCTTGTTTAGTCTAAGGGCATCATATACTACTTATGAACTACATCATGGCTGCCGGACAAAAAGGCAAATAAATTGCAAATAAAAATAACTTAATAAAAATTTTATGTATGCAGTTCGCCGTCATTTGTAAACCAACTGTTAAAAGCAATGACGAACGGCAGCTATATGTTTTTAGAACAAAAGACGAGCCATGTTTTTTCAACATGCGCCTATCAAAGTTAACCAGATAAGGCTTGCCGTTATCGATCCGAGCTATTCGTAGATGCTCCAGCACAGTATTAAATTTTTGATTAGAGTAGCTTGCGTGTCTAAATATAGTTAATCAATACTCATGTGTCAAGGTAAACGTGAAAGCTAAGAGTAGACATATTAAATATAAAACTTATCACCATAACTTATATATATTATATAAAAATTAATATGAATTCTATACACAATATAATATCATTTATATTAAATTATACCGACATAGAATTCTTATTTTTTTTTTTCAAATAGTTATTATGCTGAGAAAAGAAGGTTGGTTATGAATAAGAAAAATACGTTGAGAAATTAAGTTTACTATTGCAAACTTATAAACGTTTACGTTTAGCATGGTTCATAGTATACATTTTTTAGAGACAGCGAACAATATAAAAATAATGGATAACACAAAACCAAACACTACTTCATATTACTTAGTATTAATTTGATACACTCAAAAATTTATTCAACACATTAGATGAAATGGTGATCTTCATATTAAGATACTTTATGAAGTAGTAAGAAGAATGAAGTATGCTTCATTCTAAGAAAAAATAATATATGGCCAAAGAAACGTTTGAGGTTAACTGAGTAACATCTGATAGAACGACTAATTAGAAGTTTAGTAAGATCTAATATAACATTTTTTTATTATCTTAAATCTTCATAAGTTTTTTTTAATTTTTTTTCATTTTTCTATGTTATCTTACAGGGTAAATTATTTCAATACAAACATACTAGAAAAAATCGACTCGGCTCACAAGTGAATTCGCACGAACCCGCAGCCATTCTTAGCCCGGTTTAATGCTTTCTTGTTTATGATAATATACAAGGAAGAATATAAAATTAGAAATAACATAATCACTATTCCATTCCATTTGACATTAATGGTAGATACTGCACTAAGTACCCGTAATAAAAGATAACATTGCTATGATTTATTTCTGATTTAATTTATTACTCCATGCACCTTGCAGAATTCCAAAATTAAGAAGAAGAACTTTAAAAGAATAAAAATAAATTTTACGTAAAATATGACATTTTAAGTTATTAATAGATAACTTGAAATATTTGTATTAACTTAACCTTGAATAATGTGACGTTGTTAATTAAACAAGAAAGTGTAACTTAATCGATTTGTAAAAAACTGATAATAAAAATGAGATTGTTTTATTGTTTGAATTTACCTTGAAAAAAATACATTATGATCCAAGATTATAAATGAAGAGAACTTATTTTTCTTGGACTTAAGTAATATATACAAGTCATTGATTTCATGTAATTTAGAACGCGTATTATAACATAATAAATAGTATTATAGTCACTTTTACTATTTTACTACTTTATTTATTATTTATCACGGGATGACTCTGAACTAAGATCCTAAAAGAGAGGTGTCAGGATTGAATAAAACGTAAAACAATGCAAAATTAATGTAGGAGTTGTTCACTTCAAAAAGAGCTTATTTTTTATAAAATACAATAGTTAAAAGTAATAAACCCTTTCTAATGAACTCTCGAACACCTGCTACTCTTTGAATTATTTTTAATAAGCTTTTAATTAACTACCTAGCGTTATTTATAGCTTTAAATTGAGTTAACGGCTCTGAGTGCAATAAAATAGTTGTAATTACATATTAATTGGGATCGGCTAATTAATGTTCATTGTTTGATGATTGTAATCAACGAACCTTTTCGTCTACAAAGAAATTGTGTAGTCGTTTCGCACAAATTCTTTGTAGACGTTATTAGAAGT
Organism: Calamotropha paludella; assembly: GCA_927399485.1. Taxonomy (NCBI): domain Eukaryota; kingdom Metazoa; phylum Arthropoda; class Insecta; order Lepidoptera; family Crambidae; genus Calamotropha; species Calamotropha paludella. The sequence continues at coordinate 12,373,622 of OV656804.1, read as the reverse complement.
AATCAGCCTTATGAACTTTGATGATCAAAGCTATCTTAAGGAGGTGTTGATCTCTTAAGTAATGTAAAGCAAAAAAATTTGAAAGAAAAACAATTTAGAATTTATTTTGTGTCTTGTCTTATCAAGGACGCTTTGAAATAAATTCATAAGGAAAGTGGTTAATGTCACAATACTTAATATTTCATCACTGTACAAAGCAGATATATCTTTAACCTAACCTAAAAATGTAAAATACAAAGACATTAGGTAAATCAAAATGTTAAAGCTTGTGGTGTTGTACATGCAGTGAAACATTTGAAAATAGTTACAAGATATTCGGATGAATACATAGAAATTTGATGAACTAGTAAACATATATGATACCTTAAAAGCCGCAGACACTGCACTCGAGGACGACTGCGTTTGTCACACATTAGTCAGATGTCCCAATTCAAATGTAAATAATGTGGTCACATAACGTTGAAATAGTCTCATATGTAGCTATATACTTACCCTCGCCTTTTAAATTAAGGGATGGAAGTCTTATAAACTTAACTCACTGCTTTGTCAATACTTCATATAGGGGAGGACTTTATATTTTGATGCAATTTAATTGGTATAACTCTCAAAAGGAATCTTGTGTAGTCTAGCAGGAAATTTCATCAAGTTTCAGAATCATTACAACTTGAGACGTTAAAGAGTCATTTATTTATTCATTTCTCTGATTTATGAATATGTGTTAATCTGAATGACACTAATTAGTTACTGTTACTTCAATAGAATGATATAAACTCATGAAATTAAAAGGTGGTATTTTCTCACATTGTTATCTTATTAAATTTTGGTTACTCAGTATACTCCAATAATCAGTATATTTGTCTCTACTTTTCTTATTTATAGTTAATGTAAGTCCAAATTCAATTGCAAATTCCGGGTTTTATTGAAGTAAATCACCCTCATAAGGGAACGATGTTGTTATTGAGAAAAAATATCTATCTATACCTAATCGAATTGAACTAGTTTTGTCACACAGAAATGTGCATGCAATTATGAACCTAAAGAGTGATCAAATTTTATGATCATGGCTACTCGTAGGCTGTATACAACAAGTGAGATCCCCAAAATTAACCATACCGAAAGTACGATAAATCGATGTTGTATAATAAAGGGGATTGCACCAGTGTTTGTCAGTATGAAGCTGTAAATCCCTCGCTAATATCGAGAGTAGAACCCAGGTGATAATTCGTACAGTCACTCACTGATTGATAGGACTCCGCCTTGCTGTTGGCTGCAGTCCAACCATGAAGCTGGCTTTAGATAGTTAAATATGGAGAATATTTGGAATCGGCACTTTACATAAATAATTTAAGATTTAAAATTATTTCAAAAATACTTGTCACAAATCATTTGACAGAATTTTTTATATTACCAGTCACACAACACATCACACACCTTTTTATTTTGCTATGTAGTGATAGATACATTGTGTTACGGAAAGGTTTCATGATTCAGAAAGAATAAGTTTAATGCAAAACCTGTTTGTAAAACTTCGTTGTAAAAGTTGTCTGTAGGTTTTTATAATTACTTTTTTGCCTTTGACAGACATACTATTCAATTTATTTACTTTGCTTATTTTAAATTAACTGAATAATTATAAGCAAAGTTATTATTCTTATTGTAATATTATAAATATATTTATTGTGTTACATCTAAGCTAACTTATAATGATTGAGGAAATTAGCTGATTACCGTATCCTTACGACTTTATATTGAATAAATGCATTCAAAAGAAGTTTAATGTAAAAAAAGACCAAATAATATGACAATTTGATACATTTTTTAAAGAATACAACAAGCGTAAAACATATTTTTAATATTCCTGTTTACCCCTTGGGGTAAATTAAATGCTTGTAGTATGAGTGATTCCACGTCCGTCAGACGTAAACGGCGAGTTCGATACTCGGCTCGGTTTGGTTAAAGATGACATTTCAACCAATGGGCGCGTGTATTTAATGGTTAATTTTATTGTTGTAATAATTATCAAAGAAATGCAATGATGCATCAGCTGTTTATAGTTGTAAAACTACTATGGAAACCCATACTTTCGTTGTCAAGGACACAACAGAAGAACTGTATTGAACGGGCGTTGCAGGAGTGGTGCGCGTACTTGAAAAATGGCGCATTTCTAGTTCTGGATTTAGTTTCTTATGGGGTATAGGATGTTGGTTTATTCATATATTTAGAACATAAACTTTTAAATGCTAATTTTAGTAAAATGTTATGAAATTGATGCTCCATAAAATATAATTTATCCATATTTGGTGTATATACTACACAAAAAGTAATGGCTAAATTAATCCTTAATCCAGCTTTTGGAGTTTTCCTATTGATGTGTTTGACAAATCATATGCTATTGTTGTATACAGTGACAATTTAAAAATACGCTTTTTAGTAGATAAACCGGTTTCCATATTACCATTATATTTTTAAACTTTTTCTTCTGTGCTGTAATATCAACATATTTTGAATAACGCGGAATCAGATTGTGGTATTCATAATATTGATAGAATAACGTATGAAGTATATAGTGAATAAATATCTCGTTCTTATATGGCATTATACGTGAAATAATAAATATAAAAGAAATACGAAAAACACAATTTTTATTTCATAATCTATTAACATTACAAATATCAAAAAAAGACAGAATGTTTGTTGTTATGAGTGTAAACATATATATATATATATATATTTCATATCTTTTTTTAAATAATCGTTAATTTTTTTTTTTTCGTCGAAACCAAAAGTCGTATCGATGCCGGATTTTCACTGTAGTGCTAAGAATAATAAAAGCAAAGGATTTTAACAATAAAAAGGGCATGAGACAAAATCGGGGTTTGAAAAACACAGTGTGACGGTACTACAACTAAAACTGCACAAGATAATACATAGAAAAAGGTTGTTTATATCCCCTCAGAAACTTCAGGGATCACTGTGTAACCTTAACGACAACTGGGATATGATTTGATTAAAAAAAAAATGATAATGCTAGGGCCGCCATTAATATAAACTAAAGCGAAAAATTATTGTATTTTACTGCTATATTTTAATTATAAGTAGAATAAATTCAACTTTCTCAGATATCAGGCGGGACCTCGTATAAAATATCGTGACTCGATTAAAATATTGTGGAGGTAGTAGAAAACATACGATGACCTTAGTCATCCTGTGATCACGGCTCCTGTAAAGGAGTCGAAACGTCAGGATTAAATATAAAATAAATGCGCAAACTCCGTAAAACAGTTGTTTTATTCAAATGTGTAATGTGGGCGGAGTGTAATGTGTGTGTAAATATATCATATTTCTTAGAAGAGCTTGTTGGTACAGCGGTAAGTGTGTTCGGCTTTAGCAATAGAGGTTAAGCAGCTTTCACAAAGGCCGGTCATTTGATGGATGATCAAAAATTTGTTTTTTCGAGCTCCGCCGTGTTTCTGCAACGGTTAGCATTAGGCCCTCCCCTTTCCAGCTAGTACGCCGTAGTGATTCTATGCTGGTTCGGAGACTCCCTCATGGGATATGCCATCCATCTAGAAAACCACTATTGATGGCTCGCTACTCTCGGCTTGATGTCCATTTAAGGATTTCGCCATCCCAAAACCCGGTATCGTTCTTGAGGTCATCTGCGACCAATATCAATCACACATCTAAAAAAAAACGGGGCCCTCGTGTCGCGTTTTGGCCCACTTGTGTTTTCATGCACATGGGCGGTCCAACAATAGTGATATTGAAAGCTGATCATTATCGATACTCATTCTTTAAAAAAATATATCAATATTTTCATTGTTAATTATGTGTATTGTAGAGCATAAGACATACGATAAAATCATTTGAATTAAAATAGGCTCGAGTTCAGAAAATAAATTCTTACAACCTTCCAGTTTGTTATATCCTGACATGACATTTTTCACATTAATTACGCATTCATAGAACGGCGCGCGTCGGGAGACGGTCGTTTTCTGCCGGCCAAGCAAGAGCATACGTGCTTATCTGGACAAGAGAAATTATAATTTTATTATAGAAAAAGTGTTACGTTTACTCACCTATCTTAATCTAAAGGATTCTTTTGATTGATTGATTCTTTTTAGAAAAGTTCAAAGTAAAGAAAAAGATTCCCTCGGGTTGGATAAGAATTCACGTTTTGTGCGGGCTAAACAAAATGGTAACCACAATGCTACTGAGACTCTCACCAACCTTGGGAAATGGTTCAACATTATCTACGTTCTTTGTTTGGTCAAAGTGCTTTAAATACCTCTGATAAATTTCTTTTCTGAACAGTTTTTCGCGTTTCGTTCTTTTTTACATAAAACATTTGAGTAACGTATCAATTTCAGTACCATATTTCAGATACTCTACAAATAATAGCTAATGCTACTATTATTGTGCTTTAATAAGCGCAATAAGTTTCTCTAAAAATAAAAAATTATAGATAGGTATCTAAAACAAAGTCTTCCTATACTGTCGAGGCTAAAATGCGATAAACGATTATTAATTACTAATGTTCTACATTATAAAAGACAAAAGGCTCGTATACCCATTCCAGTCAATATATTTTATCATAACTGTATTTTTAAGTCATTCTGCAGCAATTTATGGAGCCGTAATGACCGCTTCACTGCGGCCAGGAAATTAAATGCGTTCAATCAATTTCCTGATTATTATTTCTCAAATAAAGCGACACAGTTGTTATGTAAAAGGTTTCGCCTTTTATTCATTGGCTTTGCGAGTAAGTGATTGATCTATCTGTTATGGAGGATTTTTATTATTATCAACTAGGGCAGCAAACTCATCCATTACTCCGGAGATAAAATCTGAAATATCTATCACTGAGAAAAGATGCCATCGATTCATATATTTCAATTATTACCACCGACATACAGCAATTCAATAATAATGCAACCATAATAACAGATTCTTTTGAGTAGGTATAAAAATATTAAAATAATTAAGAATATTTCTTTAATTAATTTTAACATTCTCAGTTAATGAACACAATGAAAATTACATTCCATCAATAAATTTTAATTTAAACGATAAGCATGACGTTGGTTGGTGCTGTCTGAATTTCATCAGAATTAAAAAAGGTAATTAATTCTTTTGAAGCTTTTGTGTATTTACAAACTTTAAGTTCATAAGCCTTTTCTATAAGGCAAACGTTATATTAAAAAAGACTATGTTGTATATATTAAAGATCTTTATATATATACGCATGTCTACACGCTAACTTTAGATCACGTAATGCTGCATACCGGGTACCTACTTGAAAGGTTAATGTTTAAAAGAATGAAAGTCAATATACCAATGAGTTAAATCAATTTGTATTTTGTGAATTAGACTATTGGTTAAAATGGTTAATTTTGTTGTGTCACCAGTCGAATTAGGGGTAAGTAGGTAAAATAGCATCACCCCTAAAGGCACTAAGGTTAAAACTTGATAAAGTAGAATTGTGGTCTTTATTGCCGAGAGTTAAGATTGTAGCAAAACCACCCCATTTATGGAAGGGAGGCCTTTTCCCAGTGCCCGCGCCTTTTGAACGAGTTGATGGCTAAAATTCAACATTGATATTTTGATAATTGTAAATTTCTAATATAGAATAAATGCAAATCAATTGCCGTGTCTTAAAATCGCAAAAACCAGAAAAGTGGTTGATGCATTGAGGTGATAATTTTGGTAATTGTTTTATGCATGCCATAGAAGGTTTATGTATGGTCAACAAAAAAAAAGCATTGCAATGTATTCCAGGTAAAGCTTATTTGCTAATAAATATTTGTTTTATAAAATTTTTGTGGTGGCTGAAAATATTGAATTCCTGGAGAGTGAAGTGTAATATGATGTTCATTTCTACAAAGCCTTTTTGAACATGTTTAAAATTAGTCTCGTTTTGAATATCCATTATGTATGTAAATGTACGTTATTAAGAGGACAAAGAAAATCTACCGTGCTTCGAATAGATATTAGCTTTCAGCAGCTTGGTAAGCTGCACATTTGCCTTCATTCTTCTATTGAACTTTGGTTTAAAAGCGAAACGTTGTAAGGATGGTATCAAGAGGAGTTGAATTTATTTTCAATGTTTGTTATGTGTTTAAACGATTAATATATTCGATAGGAGCCTTTTCGAAAACGTCAGAATACTCGTTAAATTAATAATATGGACCACCCCATTAAGCGAAATGTAGATTTCAATAAAAAATGTATATTTATATAATTCAATGAATCTTACAATATAAAATAATATGTAAATGTAGCCGTTTTGAATGAGATTTAGTGAAAATTTAGTAGTTACGAACGTACCTGAGAAATATTTTGGTAGGTGGAAATACATTTACGATGACCATAATACAAAAAAGTCTGGATACCATATACATAACTATTACAGTTATGTGTTAACTACTATTTAATGTTCATAAATGCAACGCCTGTACTAACTAGGCTATATTATTCGTACTTGGATACTAATCGTTATCTAAATAAATCACTTCGTATTCAAGGCTACATCAGTACCTGTAAATTACTTTTTGAATTCCCCATTTCGAAGTTCCATATCATTCAAAAGTTAACCAAGAAGAACTAGCCAAGTCAGACCTTAGGCTACAATATATTATCCTAAGTTATAAGAAGAAATGATATTTTACGTTGTTATAAATAAATTTCTGGACTGATCATTGAAATTGGCACCCATTTAGATCCTACTTCTTTTGTCGTTGAAGTCAACAACTAAGGCATATACCATAATATTGAACTTGGCTCTCATTTCACATTGATGTTTTTGATGGGATCAAATTTCAGGGCAAACACTTAATTTGTTTTGGAACTTTAAAGTCTAATTTACGACAAAAACACAACGAGCACAAATTTATCATGTAATATAGAAAATTTATACAAGTATATAACATATTTAGGAGCTATGTGATAACATAAATCATTTTTTTATTTGTAAATGATTCAAATCAATTACTTTTCCAATATTTTTTTGTTTTATTTATCTCTTAGTTTAGGTTCACGCTTGTTTCTTTTGTGTCTAGTTTAGGTTTATTAAAATTACTATTTAAATCTATTAGACACTTAAATCAATCGATGTCTTTTGAAAGTATTAAAGCTTACTGCCAAAATATTAATAGCAATAAAGTATTTATTATGAGAATTTCTAAGTCGATTTCTTTTATTTTGTTTTCATTTATTTTTACTAAACGTACTTAAAGAAGGACTTAAAAAAAGTAAGAATTTTTAAAAATGTTTTGTGTAAGTGCTTTTAATCGGAATAGGTAGGCGTTTATTATTGTTTGTAATATTTAATTCTGACTTGTTGACTCCTTTATAGGAACCGTGTTCACAGAACGATATGTCGTCAGAAGTGCGCTTTTCCTTACCTGTTAGAATGACTTCTGTAAAGGTCCACGTTCTACTACGGAGCTAGAATATAGTATGTATAAGTAAGCATCTTTATCCGTTAGTTTTAGTAAAAATATATTTGTATTAATATATCACTATTATTAAAAATATTTGTTTAGTGTCGGGTCCTATTTTTAGATTTCGATAGATTTGTTTGGTTTGCCTTTAAGAAACCTGTTATTGGACTTACAATATAATAACTTGCAATAAATGATTGTATATTTTAGTACGCTGTTGGTTTCTTAAATAAATGAATAGGTCATCCGCGCTAACCCTTAACTCAGTAAGTAATTCACAATATAAACTGTACTATCTTCTTTGTTTGGAAATTATATGCGAATCTGATGAAATCTGCTTAATGAGACTACGGTGCGATTTTCTCGGTAGGCACACCGTAAGTGCCTTAGCCATATTCTCAAAGAAGCGCCTGAAACTCCCCTTGGTCTGATTTGAATTTAAAATACTTCCTGTGGAGCAATGAGATGCCCATCATTTCAGAAAGGCTCAGTATTTACGCCTATTTGTCACTGGCACTATCAAAAGCTTTCACGGACGGGGTCCTGATTATTTACTGCATCTCATATTTTATCTCATATATACAAAATACCCAAGAATTGACCTTATGAACGATGTGAGAGGAAATGTATTTCTTTTGAGTAATTTTAGTTAAATTAAGAGTGCCAAATTCGAAAAGATAGGGAAGTCAATAAAGTATAATACGAATTTTAATAGCCCGTTAATGTTGAGATAATCCTTCATAAATCCTCCTGTATTTGCCAGAAACGTAAGGGTTGGCGCGGAAAAATACCTTGACATTAATATTTTATCTATGGCCTTGGCTTTTCAGAGCTTACATAATTTTTCCATAACTTCTTGAAGCGTTGCAGTTTTATTATTATACTAGGATCATATGCCGTAAAATGTTGCATGAAAAACACGAGTTTTTTACAACTTTTATTATAGTAATTCAGAATGTTTCGTATCTTTAAAAAAATAAAGACGCATCTCTCTTATCAGTATTCTATTTTATTGGTATAACGAGCGTTTGGTGTAACGGTAGTGATCTTGCTCTTCGCACTGACGATCCTGGGTTCGAGTGCCGGAAGGGGCAGACGCTTGTGTGATGGATGATTACGAGTATTTCATAACTAATAATATACAATCCGCTAAAATACTGAACGAAAACTTAAGCCACACATTAATTCCTTAACAATGAAGTTGTTATTGAAGCTCAAATCGTCGAAAACGGCTTTTAAAATAAGATTTCCATAAATAAATATTGATAATAGGGGTTAAAGTATGAAATTGCCGTTTTATTGCAATAGGTTCTTTGAATTGACATAGAATCTTCATGGTTTGAGGTTTTCGAATGAAACTTTTTTTAAATGGTTTCTATGATGTTCTTTTTTTAAAAAATGTAAAACATTTGAATATCGACTTTCAATTGTTTTTGTTATTCAATTTAGACAAGAAAGATGGATACTGCGAAAATTCGAGTTATTTTTGAATACGAGTTCCGACGCGGAACTAACGCGGCAGAAACAGCCCGCAATATCAATGCTGCGTTTGGAGAGGGGTCTACTAATGAACGCACCGTGCGATTTTGGTTTAAACGCTTTCGTGATGGAAATTTCGACTTAAAGAACGAGCCACGAGGAAGACCGCCCACACAGGTAAATAACGATGAATTAAGAGAGATAGTGGAAGCCGATCCTAGTCAAAGTACCCAGGAATTAGCGGCATGGTTTAACGTTACCTTACCCACAATATTGACTCACTTGCGTCAAATCAATAAAATAAAAAAATACGAAAAATGGGTGCCTCATGATTTGACTGATCTGCAGAAAGAAACGCGTGTTGAAACTTGTGTTGCCTTGTTGAACCGGTACAGAAATGAAGGAATATTGGATCGAATTGTAACATGTGATGAAAAGTGGATTCTTTATGATAACCGGAAAAGAAAAATGCAATGGCTGACCCCAGGTCAAATGCCACAACAGTGTCCTAAAGCAAAACTTACCAATAAAAAGGTAATGGTAACTGTTTGGTGGTCTCAGCATGGTGTTATTCACTATAGTTTTCTCCGATCTGGTCAAGCAATAACGGCAGATGTCTATTGTGCCGAACTCCGAACCATGTTGACAAAACTAGCAGTAAAACAGCCCCGACTCATGAATCGATCTTCACCATTATTGCTCCACGACAACGCGAGACCTCACACAGCACGAGAAACCATTTTGACCCTTCAGGAACTGCAGTTAGAAACCATTCGTCATCCTCCGTATTCACCAGACCTTGCTCCAACGGACTACCATTTTTTTCGTGATTTGGACAATTATCTACGTGACAAGAAGTTTTCTTCCCAGGAGGCAGTACAAAATGCTTTCACACAGTTTGTGCAGTCTAGATCGTCGGAATTCTATCGCAAAGGCATTAATGACCTTCCCATTAGATGGCAGCAATGTATAGATAATAATGGCAACTATTTTGATTAAATAAATTTGTTAAAAATTTAAAAAATAAACAATATAGATTTTCAGTACAAATCGGCAATTTCATACTTTAACCCCTAATATTTTACGATACAGTTTGTTATTAATGATACAAATACATACGTGATATTAGGTTATTAGGTTGATGTTTGTGTTAAAGTGGGCATTGACTATCAGTTTTTCGCGTCAGTCCAGACGTAAAACTGTGGCATTGCGCATTCACTGGCGTCACTCCGGCTCTTTAGTTTTCAATCGGCCGAGCTGTTAGGAAGAGTACACTTTCTAACAGCTCGGCCGATTGAAACCTGTTTGTGTTGGATTGACGATTATGTACTCACGATCAGTTTGGCGCGACGCGCCAAGTTGGATTTATGATAGTCTCGGAAATACGTGGTGCGTCGTCAGTTTAAACTCTGGAGTGATGATTCGACACTCACAATCAAATTTTGGATGGACGTCAGATCAACTGATGCGAAAAACTGATCGTCAATTCGCAGCTTTACGGTAAGTCCACGTTCATAGTATATCGGCGGGGATGGTACTCGGTGCGCCTGGGTTAAAGTTGACATCTCAACTGAATGACTACGGTGGCGTTAATACTATATGTCGTATAACTTTGGAATATATAATCTTACTTGATTTTAGATGTCTTAGCTTAGTTCTGTTATAAATAGTATGTACATTATTTTTATGTTTATTTAAGTAACCTCTATGATATATTTCGAAATATATAACATTTGTACGCGTGTATTTGACGGGATTTTTTTACCCTTCAAACATAACATTGATAACCTGTCAACCGCTAGTGGTATATTTTATTACTTAACAGTAAAGACCGGTATGTCGAAGACTTGTACATTGGCAATTTCACATCAATTAACCACGATGGGGCCGCAAAATGATTATGCTAATGTAGCAAGCAATTGCTTCCACGTTGGCTGAGTTCCGTAATTAAGCCCCATCGGCAGTCGTGCCGCATCTTCTCCTGACTTGTATATTGGTTTACAACAAAGCTATTTGAAATAGATCTAAGGTGATCAAACCCTACCCTTTCGGTGGCCGTTGTTTGATCGAGTAGTGGGAGTGAGGTAGTTTACGTTTAGTCGGCACCACCTGGTTGCAAGTACTACTGCATTGGGTCAAGTATCGCTATAAATTGTGTAAGTGGTGAAGTATGAATGTTCCTGCTTAATCTTTGGAGAGTACTCGATAGGGATAGCCGGGGATATTAAACGATAGTGCTGGACCGAAGTTTCCTAATGCTAATGCTGAGTTCAATAGCTGGCGGGTCCAACTTGTAATTTATTCGAATTTTGAGCACTGACTCAAAATTCACCTGAAATCGATTAAATCTGTAAGATTGAATTTAATTGAGGTTCTTTTATCATCGAGCATTGCATCGTATAATTTCTTACTTACAAGCTTTTATAAATTAATCCCCACCTGTTGGAGTGTTAAGAACTTTAACAACTGAATTTAAATAATTCCTATGTAATCGATTTTGCTGAAACTGAATTTGGTATTGTATTTTTAGTCCAGTCAATATCAAATCAAATCAAGGTCTCCGATCTAAGAGCTTGAAAAGTAGAAATCGATAAAATTAATGATATTATTTATTGGTATCAAATGAATATACCTACATTGGATGATTATGAGTAAAAATACTTTTCTGAACATTCTATAAAAGATATTTACATCCGAAAATCTTATACACTAGTGATATGATGATCTTGAAATAATGTGATTTACTTTTTTAAGTTTTCCCTGTGGTTACTTTGTTAATTATTTCTTTTTTAGTCTCATAAGTTTTGTAATATAGTAAACCCTTACGTGCATGTGTGTGTGTATGTGTGTGTGTGTGTGTCTATATACATACATATATACAGTACTGGAAAAAAATAGGGGAACAAAAAAATATTCCAAATTTTTGGGCAATTTTCAACAGGCCGTAATTTCGAGAGAAATGGTCGTACAGGAAATCAAAAAAAAGGAAATTGTAGCTCCAAGTGTCTAGTTTACGGATTTGAACTTTAAAGTTTTGTAGCCTTCGCGATTTTCAAGTAATCTTAGAAAAACCAGCAACAAAAAAAATTTTCAAAATTTTTATAGTTTTATTTTTTGGTCTAAGGGCGTGGAATTTTTTTTTTGCTTAACCACTATGAGGGTCAAATACTTTGTTCATTTAGCTTGAATTTATTTTTTTATAGACCTTGATACGTCCACTTCTCGCCGAGATATCGGTTTTCAAATGGAAACGGATCCTTTTGTCTTTGATTATCGATATCTCAGCAACCAATGATCGCACAGAAAGTTAAAGATGGGTTTTCAAAACTTGAATGAAATTTCTTTAACGACTAGCCATTGTTTTTCCGAAAAAATTTTTTTCTTTTTGTCACATGAATTTGAAAATGCAACAAAAAGGGCTTAAGACACTTGGAGCAACTATTTCCTTTTTTTTTTGATTTCCTGTACTACCATTTCTCTTGAAGTTACGGCCTGTTGAAAATTGCCCAAAAATTTGGAATATTTTTTTGGTCCCTTAATTTTTTCCAGTAGTGTATATAAAAGTGAAAGGTTACTCACTTCATCACGAATTCTCAGAAACTACAAGTCTCATATGTCATGGGAGCTCCTTTTAGGACGTAGGTGGTCATTAAGACGTGTTTTGCGAAATTCGGGTAAAACGGGGTGACAAGCTTGTATGAAAATGCTTTAGTTTTAATAGTAGGGTTTCCAATTATAAATACTCATTATTTAAAGAATTTTTAAATGCTGTTAATTATTAACCAATTTCAAAAAGGCGGAGGTTATTAATTCTTTTTATGTATGTACGGGCACAAATCCGACATATAAAGACGGGTTTGCAAAATTCATATTTTTGTTTAAAAGATGGTTATTCCGAAATGGTCCAATTTAAATTCCATATAGATCTGATGATAAGTTTCGGAGACAGGGAACGGAAGAAATTGAAAAATAACAGCAAAACAATCACGATTGCTGCTTTCGTATAAATATGCATTGTTTACGCAAACACCCAACATAATATCACGCTTTAGAAAGAAGGTAGTCAGATATTTTGTTAAGAATATTAAGATCTGGGAACCCTTATGGTACGAAACGCCTTTATTTATCCGATATAGGTAAGTTGCATACTTATGGCACCACCTGTAAATTTAAAGCCTAAATAAATATTAACATTTGAATTCCAACTTTTTCTAGAGGGCAAACTTATTGCAAAATTTGGGGAGCCAATGTTTAAAAAATAGGACATTTAAATGAAGGACATTTTGACGAGTTGATTTCTCTTGAGTCGCCTTATTTACAAAATGATGAATTGGTGATGCAATAGCGAGTGAGACAACCTGTTCCCGAATCGGTAGATTATGAATTAAATTCTTCGTCGAATATGATCAACAGTTCTGCCTCGAAAGATACTGAGATAAATTTATCTTTTGGAGGTAGATATAGTTGAAAAAAATCTGGCGTTAGTGGTCTGCTAAGAAAGGTAAAAAGGCTTAAAGAGGTTTACAGACAATATTCGTAGGAAACATAAAATTTTTACCTAAAATTATTACAAAAATCATCCCGAAGCGATTCGGGCAGGCGTTTAAAAATATGCCCATTTGTGTTACCCTTGAAGTAGATTTTCACACCATTCCCGTTATCTTGTTTACTGCTTGGCTACTGTCCTTGACTCAATCAGCTCGCGGCTGCATCTACATCTACAATCTCCCGGCACCCTGCTATTCACCTTTGCTATCTTCCACCAGTAGCAATGCAGAAAAGATAAGTGCACGTTGCCATTCTTCACAAATTGTTTAATTTTGATTGTTTATTGAATTAATGAATAAGAAATGAATTTATTGTATTTTCCATTTAAAAAAATTGTTTTAGTAAATTTTTATGACACTTTTATAACACATTTAATTAATTTTATTATTATTTCTATTTTAATTTAATTTTATTAACTTATTTCCTAAACCCGTTCGCGCAGCGCGGCCTATACGTAGCACTGGCAGGGTCGCCATGCAATGGCGGAAAAGGGTTAGACGCAACGGATTCTTGTAATGAAAGATTAGCTTTAGTTCTGAGCGTTTAATAACTGAATAATTGATTGCATAACATTATATATGGGGAGGAGGCGAACGTGTCTGAATACATGGTAAATACACCTTCCCATAATCATCCCGAGGTGAATAGGGCAGCTACTGAAAAATATACCAATCAATATCCTGAGGTCAACATACGGGCAGTTGTGAATTACAAGAAAAAGTAGCAAGCAATTCTTTGGAAAAATAAATTCATGTAAGATTATTATCATACTTGTTACATAATCATGTCGAAATAGGTGAACGGTTTCAATGGGATACCGCATATAGGTAGATTATATTGATACCATGTACGATTGCCATAAGATCAGGTGGACAATTTTCTGATATAGGCACACATTAAATTTTCACGCGGACGTGACTTCGTCCACGGGTAACAATTTCAGACTTCGGTGTTTCAATACATCTGCTTCGGTTTCCTAACAGTATAGTTACATGCACATATGGGGTTTACTATATTGCAGTTTGGTTGTGACGTCTAACCATCTGTTGACTCTTGTTTTATAGTACGGTTAAAGGTGTGGGGAGTTGTTGAGCTGAAGCTTTTGAAGCGTGTTACAAGGACGATTATATTATACTATATTATATTATACTATACAGAAAACTATTCCCATTCCTAAATATAAGAATATCTTTTTATTTAAAAAATATTCTTATTATTATTTGGGTAGTTATTTGCTTAGCAATTTAAAGTAAATTACGATAGCATCGGTTGCGAATTGATCGAATCTCAATGTACGACGGATATGAGCATAATTTATAGGTATTTGGTTTACAAAACTGGAGCAAAACCCATCCCATCGTATTTCATCGCTGTGCCGTGATATTCCGTGCCATACTGTGCCGTACCCTGCCGTGCCGAGCCGGGCCGAGTCGTTATTGGTCGGGTTAGGTCAGGTTAGGTAGGGTTATGTCGTGTTCCGTTCCGTTCCTTTGCCTTCCGTTCCACTCTTTTCCTCTCCTATCCCTTTCTCTGTCGTTCAAACGTATAGAGTGTAATTCATCAATCCAAAGTGAATATTAACAAAATATAAAATTAATTCAAAATAAAATTTATCCCAAATGTTATTTCACGAATGTTAGCTATTTATTTCTAAAACTGTGGGATAAGTGATTGTTTGTTACTTAATGGGAAATTTATTCGGTTTTAGAAGTAAAACAATGCTTGTCACAAATGCTAAAAACTAGAACTGAAACACTATTATCCCTAAGAATACAACAGAAAGTTTCTGCAGAGTGCACGGTTGAAAACCGTAATCGACAAATATTTGTGAAACGTGAACAAAAGACGAAGTGAATACTACGACCCGTAGCCAGCGGCGGCTGGTGGTGCGGCGCGCGGCAGTCACGCAAACAATCCGGTTCTTTACAATAAAAATCCGGTTAGAAATAAAATAAAGAAAAAAAATACATAAAAAAAAATACTTTTTCATAAAAATTGTATAAATTACAAGAGTTTGGTTCCTGTGTGCGTGCGTGTGTATATGAAAAATTAAATACGCCTACAATCTTAACCCTTGCTTTAGAATAAAACACTTTTTTACGGATTTTTGCGCATATTTTATTCTATATTTAATCCTGACGTTTCGACTCCTTTACAGGAGCCGTGATCACAGGATGACTAAGAAAATGGTTGTCATGTATTTTCTGCTATCTTCACATTATTTTTATCGGGCACGTTCCTAATTATTAAAATTATTTTATATAAATCAAATTGTTTTTTTTTTACATTTTTATATGCTTTCTTCAATTTGTCGTTTTTTCCCTGTATGTTATTGCAATGTTCAGGAATACTTACTTTAAGTAAGTACAGATACTTGTTGACTTTGTTGTAATCAACGAAATAATAATATCATAACACTATTGTATTATCATAACAAAATAATTTTGTTTTTTTTGTGGATTATGTATGGTGACGACATATTCTGTTGTAAATGTCGTTACTTCTGTTAAAGCTGACGAGTTTTTTTGCGCCCATTCTTCTTGTTAGTTAAAAGACGTCCTGAATGAGTGGTAAAAATGTTGGACGATTCAAAACAACTTACTTTTAAGTGCATTTGAATTGAATTATTTTACTTTTTTATTTCATATATATATATAACTAAATATATGGATAGGTATGTGGTATATGTGGCAGTGAAATGTTCTAGAATTATATGTTCTAGAATAATCTGCTATTTTATTTAATTGTAGGGAAATTTAATATGTAGATGCAGACTTCGTCTAGTCGTTGGATGACAGACATCAGTATAAAATTATACTCTTCTAACTACTGCAAACAAAGACTGATTAATAATAAAATAAAACAAAACTTAATCTAATCTCAAATAATATCCCACTTATCTATAAATATAATTATAAAGAAATCTATATATAAAAATTCTCTGTTACTAAACCGATTTTCATGTTTTTTTTTCATTCTCGATTTGTTCCGACTTAGGACATAGGATGGGTTTAATTTTAATTAATAATAATAAAAATTTGCAAATTATAATAACTGAGTCTCATCGATGCTAGTAGTCTTATATGTATAAAATATATATAAAAATAACAAAACTTTATAATACTACTGGAGCCTGTTTGATAGGTTTCTTTAAGCTCTATATTTTCAGAGAACCCACACTAAGTACATAGTAAGTTCAATTATTTTGTGTCACCTTACCACAGCCGCAATGAAGCTTTCTTATACAAGACATGAAGACAAGTTTTTCCAAAAACTCCACGCTTGGCAAGCGGGCTAGAGATGTAGTAAAAGACCATATTTCAGAACCCTTTCAGTCACCCTTTACCACTCCCTTAAGTGTGCAGGGTTATGCTTTTCTATCTTACCGTAAACCCCACAGCTAATAGTAAGAAATAAATATATTTGGTGTATTTGTTGTAAAATGTAAACAAAAAGGCATTCTTAAAATAATCCACCAAAACGCCACCAGGAACGATATCGCGACTGAATTAAATCGAATACGTCACACGGCAGTAATCTATAATCTAAGATCACAGTGGTTTATGTGTTTGTCTGTCCGCTCTTTTCCCCGCTTTTTTTCCATTGCATAAATAACGTTACTATAGCAACGCGTTACCGTAGCAACGCGTTACCGGGTCAACTAGTATATACTCGTAAGATTTTACAGACACAAATTTGTTGTTTGTGTGTTTGTCTGTTCGCTCTTTTTCCCGATCTTTTTCCATTGTATACGCGTTACCATAGCAACGCGTTACCGGGTCAGCTAGTAAATATCAAAATTCATAACCTCAATTTGACTATTAACTGTGTGAAGAAATTTGAAAAAATAGAGTTATCGTATCGTACCTTGTTATGTATCTTTAGTTTGCTACTGAATTTGATGTTTGGAATATACGAGGGCTCGAATGTTATTCTACGTAACCGAGCACACTAAGATGACCACTTTGTTCATCGATAACAGTAACATAGTAATAGACTTGATACATAGAAATATGGATTTATTTTTTATTACGGCATAAAAGATTAAGGCTTTATACAAATAAAATCAGTTGCTCTTTAACCCTTTTAGCGGTTAGAATAAATGTGAAGAAAATACCACATCGAGTAAATTAATAAAGTGCCCGAAGAATAGTAGCAAACGCCAGGGGAAGAAAACCTTGTCAGCAACTAGAAAATCTAATAGTCATATAAATCTTACTTTTTTTTTAACTTTTAAGTCTTTCACCACAATGTATTAAAAAAAATATAAAAACAATATAAAAATCTTTTAATTTAATTACCACGACGTTTTCGCAAAAAAGCTGTATCAAACAGCATATTCATAAAAAATTGAGAAAATTAAAAGTATCTTACTTTTAACCTTCTAAATTGAAATAATATTGAAAGCAGCTTTTTAAGGCATCATAGATAATAAATTAGCGGCTAGGGAATTTTAATATCGACGCGACGCACTATGTGGAGATCGAGTCGGTTTCGGGTCATAAATCTATAACTTCCATGTTTTTATAGATATACAGCTGATTTTTTTAGGTAATCTGAGATAAACGTACTTTAAAATAATATACAGTCTATGCATATAAAAATATATTTAATAATTGTAAAAAAATACAAAACATGAAATATTGAAAAATTATCATAAATTTACGACTAATTTTAAACAATGTGACCTAAATGTTATAATTAATACAAAATAAACACATAAAATTACTCTTATTAATTAAATATAATAAGAAAAAGAAAATAACATAGAATTATATTATTCTACTAGCTCTACAGCTTCATCTATAAGTTCCATAGACTTTTTATTGGAAGGTTTTCTTAAACTTGTTATGTAAGGGTCTGAAGTGTACAAAAGTGTATGTAAAACGTCTTCATTTGTAGCTACTCTAGAGCATTTTCTAGCATGATGAAGTCTGAATCGTTTATAGTCTTTGTTCCTTGATTCCTGGGCATCTTCGGAGAGCTGTCCAAGAGGTAACACTGAATAATGCCGAATTACACTTTCCCCATGAATTAGGACTTTATGGACAGATGATGGCATATAATACCACATATATTTACTAACATATCGTTGTGCTGTATCGAAAGCATACTGTCCAAATTTCGTAGCATTAATTACTTTTCCGCTAGACATAACTTGAAGTAAAACATAAAATCGTTTTATCAATTCCTCATCCACACCGGTAATTTCTGCAGTGCACTGATAATTTTGAAAAAATCGTCTAGCTGTATTACCGTCATTACTGTTACCAGAACCTTGCTTAGGTTTATCTATATTTAAACCAAGTTCTTCTCTGAACCTTCTTTGTACATATGTCTGCTTTTGTTTTTTCAAATCTTTATTTTCTGTCGTTGTAGCAGACCATTTTTCAAAGCCTACATTATAAGATAGATGTAAAATTAGTTCCATAAATCTAATCCAGCAATGTAAAGTCGAAAGCCCATATTGATAAGAATTTTCGTCAACAGGTTTATTTTGTACTTTTTCTAAATTGTTCATCTCTGTAGGTCTTGCACCACAAATAGTACATACAGCACCTGATGAAGTTTCTGATAAAACTTGAGCCACTTTCCCGTCAACCATTGTCAAAAATAATGTGTGTTTGATTTCAATACTTTCACCATTTTTATTGATTAAGCTTGTTGTGAGAGCGTTTCTTTGAGCTATAATTTCATTAACTACACTTGTAGTTTTCTCTGGTGTCTCATTTGAAAATTCTATTAAAATGGGCCTACAAAATCTTACTGATGATGGAACAGGGTTTTCCCACAAAGTTTCATTTGTATTAATATCAACAAGTTTCAGAGGTACTAATGAAGATATAAATAAATTTGTGTCAGAAATTAACTCATCCTCTTCAGTTAAGACTTGCTTGTATTCACTTTGTCCGCTTGAGCCATCACAGCCCCATTTCGAATACAGCATTAAATGTTTTTTGCCAGCTTTGTATACACCATTGATTTTCAAAATTCTTGCAATAGTGTGATCCAGCAGATCTTGCAGTTTTATTTTTGCTGTAATATTATTAATTTCTATGCTTGATCTTGGTGGGTAGCACATTCCTTTAGCTTCCTGAATTGATTTATATGACGGAAATAATACGCAGTTCTTCGCAATTAAGCAATTTCTCATGTTTTCATACTGTGCCATGTTAAGGTCCAACTCTATAAAAATACTGAGAGCTTCATCTTTAGAGTACGCTGTTAAATGTGCCGGTTCATTTAAAAGATTTTGACGTATTTCACTTTTTTTATCTATGGGTAATACTCGTAAAATTTCGACAATGAATGCTTCTTCCGTTTCCCCTTGAGATCTCAATCCTTGAAGATATGAATTCAGTATAAAATCAAGACCACATGTTTCAAGCAACTCCTTGTTTTTTTGTCTTTGTGTTCTATCGGAACTGTCTTCGTAGGTTTTAGAAGGGCGTCCTCGCTTCCCCGTCGATGTCGAAGGTTCAGATTCACAAGTAGGATCTTCCAGATTTACTGTGAATGTGGCATTCAACCACATGCTATTCTGATTTAAAAATTTTTCTTTATTTCTGCCAGATTTAGTGTAGCGTTGACGAAAGTTCGTAATAAGATTTTTTTGTACACTCGCGACAATTTTAGCGATATTTGCCTCAGAAAAGTTGATAAAATTATTCCGTATATAACTTGTTAAAGCAACAACATAATTCCCGTCACTTTCAATCAAAACAAGACATAGGTCGCGTCTGGTACATTGGAATTCACTCATTGCGAGAGAGTAGGTGGTTAGATACACTTTTAATAACGACAATAACGAACGAAAAACAGTATGTAATTATTCAGTATGCAGATGCTCTATTTTATATTAAATAACTGATTTGAAACGTGTGCAAAGTATGGGAATAAAAACTATTTATCATTATGTGGTTACTCGGTTTCCTATGTGTTTTATTGATAATTTATTTTGTAGGCGAACTAAAAATGGTGAGAAATACTCGATACATTATCAAAACATAAACCGCAATTAATAATATATCACAAGTGTAACCTATATCAACTAATAAAACAAATAGATTCGCCCACGTATTTTTAAGAAATTATTACTATTTCATGTTATGATAGATAGCATTATGTTGTGCAATGAAGTTGCAACTTTTTTTTTCTTCCTGTATAAAAATATTAAATTTCCTATCAAATAACATCATTTACAGACCTTCGGCAAATTTCGGCAACTGTCAAAACTCTAATTGAAAGTTTCAGATACGCAAAAATGATATGTCATGAGATAAATATTTCTAGTAAATATATTTATAAATATATAGCATATTTGTGTATACCAAAAAAAAGTATATATTATAAGCTTTCTAAAATGGTATAATACTTGTATAATTTTCATTGCTAGCTTACTAGAAAATCATCCTGAAAAAAATACAAATTATGATGTTTTCGTGATAATTTTTCAATCATCGTATTTAGATGCTCTTTACTATAAAAAAAGTACTAGTTACATACATCATTTATACATAATATAGTAGATCAACTTCTTAGCTATAGTTTGAGGTATAATACAAGTACCTGCGCCGATTTTTACAAAATGTATTTATGGCCAAGCTCTCTTAGGCACCTCCACATAGTGCGACGGTCCAAACGAATAAAGCCGTAAAGATATTTACATGACGTTTATTATTAATGCAGAAACGGTATCTGAAGGTGCTATTTCATTGTGTAAATTTTTACAAAAATTTATTGCTGTTATTTTTAATGTCATGATGTTAGACGTCCTTATACTTCCGAAAAAGTACGATTTGTTTAACGCTGATTGTATAGTCAAAAGGCAAAAAAGGGGTCAACCTCGGAATGAGAGGTAATAAGCTGGACATTCTAAATGATGTGTCAAAAGTCTCATATAATCTCGTGTCCGCGTCTTCGGATATTTAAGGTCAAAAGTCACAAAATCAGATTTTCGCAAATATCTCGCTTTCTGTGGGTTCAATCGAATTTGCACCTATTATAGAAATTGAAAAGCATTAAATTCTCTACAATTTTTGTTCTAAGCATTTTTTAAACGATTTATCGTTTTTAAGATAGAGTGATAGAATTACAATTTTCAAGTTATGGCTGATTTGTGTTTTATATGTGACAAGTCGCTTGCAGTAGGTGAATCTGTACAATTATCAATTATTCCACCAACTAACGCAGCGGCTCATCAACATATTAATCGTGTTTACTATAAAGTACAAACATGGCTGGACAATGGTTTAGAACCTGAGTAATGGGTATATATAACCTGAGTAACAACAATATTAAAACCAGCACCAGATGAGCTGCTGAAAACTATATTTTTCAACTGCAAAAGTAGTTGTGGTTTGCGCTGTGGGTAAAGGAAATCGGGGTTGCAGTTCAGAAGCTTAATCACTTGTGTTATGGAATTCAGAAACAATGACGGAAACAGTACATATACCCAAGCCAATATAGAAAAAATCCTTTTCAACATTGACCCAGTCGGGGATCGAACCAATTTAAAAACAATTACACAAAATCAAGTCGTGTGACGTTTGGAGGGAAAATAGTTATAATACCAGGTTGCAATTAATGACAACTCAAGGCTTTTAATGTTACCGCTTTATTCGTTTTGGCCGTTGACATTAGTTGTCATAAGTTGTTTTAGATCACATATTATATCGTACAGATCTTATTTGGTAAAGCTAAACATCAACCTAAAGGACAATGCCCATTCGTGGTATCGTCTTTGATCGTCGTTGTACTTAAATCAAATTTATGTCAAAAACTTTTCACGAAATGCTGTAAAATACTTTGCCATAACATCGAGGGACAATAATCCACATAATAATTAGCAATGAATTCACTTCCATATTACCAAGTATTTCTATTGGCACTTGTCTCCTCGGTATTGCCATATTCTTTTCGACCATATCGATTTGCCAAATATAACACAATCGATACGCTATTTATTTAATTAAAATATCGAATTGGCGGTTCGCATTCTAGCATATTAAGTAATTAAGCATAAGACATGATGTGAAACTAATTTGTTACTAGAAGACGATTTCATCTTTCTATGGTTTTAACGGCGCTCTTTTTTCCAATAATCTTGTTGCGTCGTGCTTTTAACATTTCATACAGTTTTTGTATTGTGAGCCCTTATAATTAAATTATTTAAACCACCGACAGTGACTTATACAATTTAATATGCTTTATTATGGAATATATCACATTAACAAACAAGTAGACAATGTATATTATAGCCCATATTAGGCCCTCCGCGTCCGTCTGGATTCGAAGGAACTCGAAGTTAAGGAATACTATGATTGATTACTATCAATCATAGTACGGCCCTAAGCGGTGATGCCGCTGACATACAGTACCTAAACGTGCATGACTCGTAGATGTGTAGACAATACATACATACGCATGCATACACGTCATTTATAGCTAGCATGTTGAAAAATAAAGGTATCCGTCAATCCATTGCCAGCATATTGTTTGCATGTCATTCGTATCTATCAATAAAATAAACGATCTTGCATGCATAACAGCACGTAGAGCATGTCTATGAGTGCTGCATTGCCGTCTAGAGATCACAGATTCATCCAACAGTATGATGACAGATTTTATTCGATATACGTGCAATGTGATTCTTCTATGATCATAGATATATGCTAGTGTATAAGGGGTCTTATAAAGAAGTTAGTAGGTATATCTGCTATTTTAATGCTCTGAAAAAACGAATATATTTAATAAAACATAATTAACGCACAGATATTTAAGTTATTCATATAAACTTGCATTTGGCAATCATAATCGATACATAATTGTTAATAATTTAGAAGACTGGCAACAATGGGACAATCGGGCGGAATGGAACTGTCAAATTGGTATAGTCAACTGAGTGTTGTGATGAAAACCTTAATAGTCTGAAATATTATATCTAAATTAGTATTATTCAAACTAGAGCATTAAAATACTTGCACCCAGCTCACATCCAACCATTGTGTTGATAGATAAAACTTCAAATGTAAATAAAACACAAATGAAGACCGGGAAAAGAGTTAATTTGATGAGTTTAGTTATATATTTTTTTCATTTTATCCGTCGAACTACGGAAAAACTGTTTTTAATAATTTAATCTACACTTAGCAACCTAAAAATATAGTAAAAATCATCATGGCACAAAATTATTCAAAGCGATACCAAAGTCCATACTACGATGGGCATTGTCCTTTACGTATACTCGTATAGTAGCCAACAAAATAAAATACTAAAGTTTTCTCTTAATTTAACCCAGATGAAATTTCCCCGGAGTCAGCGCTGATACCCTCATTATGACAACTGGCTTGAGACAGTGTCGCTCTATCCAGATCAAATGCAAAACTTGCAGCGGCGAGGGACAGAGTTCTGGGTAGCAATAATGCCATTTGTATAACTAAGGGTAAAAGTATGAAATTACTTTCATAAGTTTTAATGGAAACTGTAACTTTGGTAGTTTTGGTTTTAATGTTAATATTTGTATTTTTCGGTGATTAAATGTATAGTCATTGTAGATTATAAGCCAATTAAGTAATAGTTAAATTGCATGTTGGCAAATGAAATAAGCATCACAATGTGTCTTTTCACGATATCTCAAGAAGTCTGCGGACTTTTTAGTAAATCTCTACATGTTTACTGAAACTTAGGGAATGGAGTTATTCCTTTTCTCATTTATCATCCATTGTAATCGATTGCTCCTCCATTTTTGCTTTCGTCATCATGAAATTAAGAAAAGTGATTACCGAAGACGAGGCTAAATGGGCTTACTATGTACCTTTTGCCTTCATCTCTGGGGTAAACAGAAAATAACTATATTTCACCCGGTCTAGGTGTCATAATTTATCGAAGACGTATTATACCCATAATTTGAAGGCAAAACTCATTAGTCACACGATAAAAAGGTCTAAATACAAATTGATGGGCTGCTTTATAAAACTTTTCGATAAATATTTACGACACAAAAATGTGTTAGCTTTTTGCGACTTGAAAAAGTGAAACAAACAAGCGAGCGGCGAACAAAGATGTCTCGATAGAACCATAAATATTATTTTTCTTCGCAGTAATCGATATTGTCAGCGATTTGCCGCGTAGCGTCATGATGGATGTTGTGCCGATGCTAAAAACATCGGTCTTTTATTTGTTTGATTTTTTTTAGTTCGTAAAATACAATCTCACATTACATGTAAGCCATAATCGATGATACGAGACACTAATTTTTTATACCTACTAGATAAAAGTTTATTGTAGATACAAAAAAATAGTCAAAACAAAACACAAATGTGTGATGATTTTAAATTATTTACCTAATCAAAACCAATTACACATTTTTTTAAAACGTTGAATATAATCTGAAAACAGCACGGCCAAGGGACGCGATGGCCAGCTGCATGAACCTATCTCTGCAGGCAGTCGCCGAATGGACCGATGCCAATCTGGTCAGGTTCAATCCAACAAAGACCCACGCGCCTCGTTTCTCCGCTAAAAGGAGTCCTTTCGACTTGAGTTCTACTTTCCGAGTTGTATCCGTGTAGATCATAGACCAACTTGAGCTTCTCGGCATGTCGTAGTCACCAACTCTCAATTTTGCATCTTTCATTGAGATTGAGGCTCAATTAGCTTCAAATTAACTTGGCATTATGGCAAAGTGAGAAGGTACTTCACGCCGCAACAGTTGCTCAATCTTTACCAACCGGAAGTTCGATCGTGTATGGAGTACTGTTCTCATCTTTGGAACGGTTCTGCTCAATACCGTTTCCAGACGCTTGAGTCCATTTAGAGGAGGTTTAAGAAACTCATTGGCAATGACGATCTTTTTAATAAAAAGCTAAAGAGCCTTGAACATAGACGGAAGGTAGCTTGTCTATCCGTTTTTTATACAATACATTTCGGAGGGTATGCAGCAGGATTGCACAGTCTTGTTCCGCAGTCCCCATTTTTTCATCGGACAACCAGACTTACAAATAGGCGTAAAGGTTATATATGATATACCAAAGATTCACACTAAGCGTTTTGCTTCCAATTTTGTAATCCGTACCGCTAAAGAGTGGAACTCCTTACCTGAGTCTGTGTTTCCTCATAAATACATCTTCTAGCCAGGCGCATCACATCCTAGTTCGCATCGTCGCTTACCAACAGACGATAAAGCGGTCAACTGCTTACCTATTTACGATAAAAAAATACCATTGATTACACTTTTTAAATGTTCAAGTTTTACTATCGTGTTTGGCTTAATGTTTTGTCTGATAGACATTGATGTCAGCTACTGTGCCTTTTGGCTATAAGTTCAAAGTGTAGACCTAATTCAGAAACTTAACTCAATCGTGATAATTATGTTTATTTATTGTTTTTTTTAATAGTAAATAGCGCTTGACCACTATCTCGCATGATGGTAAGCGACAATATGATCTAAGATGTGACGTGCTTGCCAAGAAGATACCTATTCAATCGTGACTTGAAGACCCGTAAATTTTTTTTTTCAGGAAACACAGACAGGCAAAGAATTTCACACCTTAACGCTATGTATCACAAAATTGGAACTAAAACGCTTAGTGCGAATCTTTGGTAGTGGTCTACCATATAATGATATCGCCTATTTGTAGGTCTTTACACTCAATCCTTAGTATTTTGGACTATACATTGTTTGTATAGTCCTAATTTGTTTCTTTGAATGTAATTTCTTTTGTATGCGTAAATATAAATAAAATAAAAAAATATTCTAAATTATTCAAATTTACCATTTAGATACAAAGCTGGCAAATACTAGTAAGACTACGTGAGCGCCCAGACGAGGAGTTTCTGAATTAATAAAGTGCAATATGGTAAGAATGGCGTTGCAAACCGATACAAATTGAAATTGCGGTGAACGGAATCTAAAAAGCTACGTCCTTCGCAAGATAAAATTCGTTTATGATAAAAAGGATATATTCCTGTCTAATATTTTGAATTGCTATTATTTGTGTGTTTATTTTTGTACTATTATTGTGTTTAAGCATATACATTTTTCAGTTAATGTGATTTTTTGTTTTATTGCATCGGTCCTGTATAAATCATCTTGTCTCATCACTCTTACCGGTCTTCTTGCTTGCATGTTTTCTATTATTAAAAACTGACGCTGCCGAACACGAAAGATTTCTAGAACATACCATGATTTGCCTTGGATGTACAAAATCTGTGTAAAGAATAGGGCATCATCATATAGAGAGTCCATTGCTGGCAATTCTTATATCTTAAAAGAATAAATATGAGGTTAGTGTTTAAGTTATATGTTTTGTTCAATCTATTTTTCATTAGTATAGTAAACAGGAATACTTGATTATTATATTATTGGGTAATTAGGACCTTTACATGTCATGAGTTACGATCAAATGTCGGTTGTCATATACTTAAAAGAAATAGCTATAATAGCTATAAAAAAATAGCTAAAATATTAAATGTGAATGTTTATATTGCTAACCTATATCAATTTAATGGGCATTTCTGGCATTTAGAAAAATTACTAACTATATTTTGTTTTGCAGCCCTCAAGAAACAACTTCGTGTGACATCTATGTTGAATACAAGCAAAAAGTTTGGTAGTACATGATTTGGATGACACAAGACTTTGAAGATGGGAGCGTTTTAGGCTGAGCTGGAACGGCTGCAATGAATCAGATGACAACCTCCAGACGCAACATAGGCGTTTGAAGTTGTAACTAAAATGAACTTAAATGTAAAGACCACCTATGTAGGCTTTAAATACTTCATAAAAAATGAAAGATATGTTTATTGTTATTATTATATATTAAAATATTGTTATATTATTATATGTTTGTTTAATTGTTTTTTCTGTGGGTTGGACTCAACGGTTAGACCTAATGGTGGTAATGGTAAGTATGTTCAGTGCGCGTACCTCGATGCAGCTGTTTGTGGTGTTTGGTTTTTAGCTATTTTCACGGGATCTTTTGCACTATTTACACTAATATTATTTAATTTCGAGACGAGAGGAGTTTTCCGTTATTGTTGTAGTAAGTCGTAACCGGAAGTATTGGTTCGAAAATATGTTCAAGTATGTAAGAATATTTGTAGAGAATTGTTTAACGTGTAAAGTGTCCAAGTCGCAATCTGGAAAATTTCAAGCAGAGCTTCATCATATCCCTAACGTTCCTATTCCATGGCACACGATCTATGTCGATGACATAGAAAATTTAGCGGAAAAAATGACAGGAAAGACTACGCATTCGTCCTTATTGACGCATTTACTAAATTTGTTCCTTTGCACCACTCTCCACATATTGACGCTGCTAGCAGTATCAGGGCTGCATATTTGGTTTTAGATAAGGAAGATTTTATAAAAAGTGTTCATAGGATGGCTAAACATAAAATATATAATGTTGTGCTCCTTCGCGTTAGCGCCAATCAATGCCCACTACGCCCGTATGGTATTATAATCCATTCTCCATGGATGAAGACAGCGTTGGGTTTTAGTGCACGGGCCCTTAGTAATGATAGCCAATCTAAATAAATTTTTATTTATTATTTAAAAGGGTATACAGGCCACCAATATCGCCCCTTATATCGATGAATGTGTTACTCTGGTAGTAGGGCTAAGCACAATAATGTAAGAAGTCGAGCACTGTCGTCGTTTCGCCCATTAACATCACTAAATGTAAGTTCAAATACAAACAAAATGTAATTTATGATGAAATAGCAATCATAAATTCATTAAGCTTAATGCTGATTTTGGGCGATGCCAGCTCGTATCAAACATTTTTACAATGACAAAAACCCAGTTCTAACACAGTATAAAGTCGAACCGCACTTTTGCTTTATAGAGCAATGCAATCACGACCTTAGAGCACTAAGTATTTTGTAAATACCGAATTAAGTTTGCGAAGCATCTGAACTATAGCCTTTTTGGTCTCGAGGTTGAAGTCGGGTTTCCCTTAAGGATTTTATTACAATATCATGGTTGATCATAGCTGTCAAGATTATTATAAATTTTCGGTCAGATTTCATGACTAAAATAGCTTCCTAAAATTTATATGGAGCACCTAGATCTTTTAAAATTTATAACCACTACTTTAGAGCAGTTCAAAAGTTCAGCTGCCCATATTTTGCCGTTAAAAATTGTTTATTGAGAGCAGTTTAAAGTACCTACTTTCTCAGTTAGCTCTTAAATATAACATTATGTCCTCTAATCATAATTTCATTCCAAAAGTAATAATTACTAATATAAGTCGTCTTTGGTTCCCAATCCCACGTACAATATAAAGGAGACCTTTCATTTCCGGCCTAAAATGTATCCTGGTACAAGTCATTTGAAAATATTCATAAATCTGTACAAACACTTATTTAATATATAATATACATTTAAATTAGATTTTTGGAAAGAAAATAAAACACAAAACATAAATACACTAAATCACAACTGCATAGAATGGAACGCTAGCCGTGCGGCACGGCGTTGACGGGACGGTCTGACATAAATGAACAATGTCAGTTATCACGCCGATTGACGTTTTGTTGTTAGATTTGTTTATTATTAAGAATCAGAAATTATATTTTAGAAATCTGGATGTTAATTGTACTCGGCCATAACCTTGACATTTACTTTAATTATTATTTGCTATTTTTTATTGCAACAGTCACTTAATTTACCATTTACGTTTTAGTTATTTCCGTTGACATTAAGAAATATATTTTAGTTGGTCATTTTTGGTATAATTATGTACCTATTAATTATTTAGAGTGATATTATTCTGAACCATAATAGATAACAAAAATATCAATTAAAAGTAGATAGGTATTACATCATTACATAGGTTTATTAAATAATTATAAAGATCTTGTAAGAAAACCATACATATTTATACTTTTTATTTAATTACTTCGTTACCTATATCTTATGAGTCTATACAATTCTAATAAAAGAAGCCGAATCATGAGCAAAAGCATGAATCAGAATAGAGCTGGTAAGCATAGGTTTCCGAGAATCCAAAAATTATTAACAGCAGCCAAATTACGAAAGTGTCAGTCCAAGTTTATACAGCTAGGTCATTAGAGTAAGTACGAATTTAAAAAATAAATAAAAATTTATATGTATGGCCAATTTGAAATGAAATAAACACCACGAACAAATAGCACTCTCAGAGACAGCAAAATACCGAAAATTTATTAAATACTATAAGGAACGTATAAATAAATAAATGGCTTTATTTTCAATGTGATACTTGTGACAGTTAGCAGATTTTATCATTTTAACACGTTTTTCATGAATCCACGGTATTTTAGTAAAGTCCGTAGGTTGATGAAATAACTAAACGCTTAGAATGATTGGAAATGACAAGAAATATCTATTTGTTATCTCGAGCCTACTGTTAAAAACAAAAGAATTCATAAAGCAGTATGTTGCTGATAAATCTGTATTTTATATTTAAGACTCTATATCGAAAAATGTTTACATAACTTTAAGCTACAAAAATAAAAAAAATGTACTTTCCATCTAAAATAAAACATTTGTTGCGAGTAATGTATATTTTTGAATGACTGTTTTTAGTGATACAAATCTATTTAAAAATAAATAAGTATTTTTCGTAATATTCAATCTTAGGTATGTGTTTGGCCTTAGTTGTATGGAAGAAAGAAAGGCTCCCACTGATAGATATATTTTACAGTGTTACCTATTCAACGTAAATCATAATGACGTATCGTATTTTCATTAATAACAAAGAGAATTGCGTTACACAGAATTACTATTTATGTCTCATGGGCGATTAATTAGAAAAGTAATCGCCCATCGCTTATACAATGAAAGGGTCATTTCGTAAGCGATGGGCGATTAACTTTCAGTACATTTCGAGTTGTATATTTTATCCCTATCTGTAAAGCGATGCGACCTTTAAGGTCTTCAGAGACATAGAATCTCAATATTGACGTTTTGAGTGTATGAGTAACTGTATCTACAGATGACCTTGGCTAAGACAGATTTTGACGTTATGTACAGAATCACAGACTTTTTTTTCGATTACATGAAAACATTTTCCCGGGCATTTGTAGTAGAAATACCATTACTGTTTATCTTTATTAAGTGAAAGCGAAAATAAGACACGCCACCGTTGTTTCAAACGGTACACTATAGTTTTTTACTGCTGAAAAACACATATTTAACTTTAAAAAATATTGGACACA
This sequence comes from Calamotropha paludella, assembly GCA_927399485.1. Taxonomy (NCBI): domain Eukaryota; kingdom Metazoa; phylum Arthropoda; class Insecta; order Lepidoptera; family Crambidae; genus Calamotropha; species Calamotropha paludella. Next base: position 12,342,945 of record OV656804.1, on the reverse strand, counting down.
TTTTTTGCACACACTTGAATAACACATACTGTGAGCAAAACCAAGCGATATTTAAACTGATGAAATATAGAAAATATAACGTATATCTCAACTCTCCTTACACGTAAAATGTGTGAAACTAATATACTAACATATGTTTTTAATCTACAAGAAAAGGATAATTGCGATAAATTGATGCATTTTTAATTAAACCAAACAAGTTATTTACTTTTTTATTACAAACATAATTACCCATTAGTTTAGCGTCATATTAGTACCGGCAAAACCAGTCACCTGATTGTAACTAGATTTAATATTTATTTTTCGGGATAATCTGCAACTGGAGAATACCAGTACTTATCATAAAATAAATAAATATGCCATTGGTATACAACATAACTTAAGAAACTAGGTACTGCTAAAAGCGATAACCTTACTTTTGGGTTAAAGTAACTGAGTAATTAAATATATGCAACACGACTACTTTGCGTTCAAAGTTCAGTTTAAGAACCACCTATGGGGAGTGTTCCTTCATTCTACCAGTCCCTGTCCAGCATTACAGGCTAGCTATCACACTATAGCATGTTGATATTCGAACACTTTGCATCAAATAGATATCTACTGTTTTCCAATAATTCATATTTTTAACTGGACCTCTTCAGACCAAGATCTGATAAGGCAAGCGTACCCTGTCTTAAGTCCATATATTGTTTTCCATCAGGCTCGTTAGTAGTCTGTAAACTTATTTCATGTATGTAATATGTTAACGATAATAGTATAATTTAAAAAGTGGATTTCACTATGTTTTTTCTATTTTAAACCTCCGTTATTTCGATTCAAGAACTTCTTCTGAGTGAACTGAGTTCATTCCGTGCTTTCATGTCACTCAAGTTCTTCTGAGACAATGGAAGAGCGCTAAAAAGTTCATGGGCAAAAATATCGGAGACTCAAAATAATAAAAATATAATGTAATCTAATTTTAAGTCATGCTAGAAATCATGCAAATTTAAAACGATTTTATGTACTAATTATTATAGTAGTGCTTAAAGAAAGTATGCTTTCGGTCTTTTCGCACCGGATTTTTCACTTGAATTGTAGTGCATACCTTTAGAAGATTGCAGCTACTTAAAACTATTATTTAGCATGAATTTACTGTAACGGTAAGTTACGTAATAAGTCAAGCTCTTTGGTGGAGCGAAATATACTCAGGGTTGGAGATGATTTAAATCTTAAAAGGATCCGTAACTCTTTTGTTCTTATTATCCAAAGAATGAGTTTTAATATATCTTTGACTGTTTCGCATAAAAATAAAAAAGACGAAGTATTCGCCAATTAAGACTTTTCATAAGAGTTTTATTACGATAAACTAGTCCTTTGACTTAAGAGTTCAGCTTCATGTTAGCGTCTTTGGCTCTATATTTAACTGATATAATATATATGGTTAAAAGGTAAGTCACTCTTTTTGAAATAATTAATTTTTTTTTAATATTAAGAAATGCATTTTTTTTGTGTTGTGTTATAGCGGTAACCAATGAACCTGAATTTAAAAAAGTAATTTTCCATTAAAAAGTACCTAAGTGAGATAGGTTTTGTGTTAAAATTTGTTCCACTTTTATTGAAAAGCGTAAGTAATAAATTAAATCTGGCAGACCTACCAATTGCGTAGGGTGGGAATTTTATTGAGGCTGACGATTTGCATGTTCTTTTACTGCTTCGCAAATTAGGGGAAAAGATCAAGTTCAATTTTTCAATGAACATCGGGTGAGCAGGTAGCTTCCTTTAAGTAATTGCGGGTAATAAAAAGTTTTTTAAAGCATTTAATGGTTATTGAAATTAAATTAGTTTAGTTTAGTTTTACCTTTGATAACAAACTAAAGGTGCGAAATGAGCGATATATTTACAAATATTTCACTTTTAACATTGCTTTTCCCATTTCCGTTTCTATTTAAGTTTAAGTAAAGAAAATAAAACCCAAACTTAAAGCTTAAAAGGAAGCAAAGTAAGTACAGCTGAAGCACAGTAATTAACTAACGACCTAATAAGACCTAAGAGTTCCATATAAATCGTAGAGAATGTGGCCCGCGTTTTCAATAGTTTTATGAATTTATTACAAATATTAAAAAGCATTTCTAGATTTTATTACTTTTCTTAATGGACAAGATGATGTGTTTGGCATTTATTGTTCATCTTTAAACGTACGGAAAAAAGTTTCAAAGATTTCATTAATAATTACTAGTCATTTTGCTTTTCACGTTAAAAGCTTGAATGTTAATACTCGACTATTGGTTTTGAATGTTGTTGGTGTTGAAAAATTTTGGTGTTGAAATCTATATAACTATATGTTTGCAATTTTAATTGTTTTCCAATTACGGTTCAGTGCGATAAATTAATAAAATAAAAAAGTGAAAATTAAACAACGATATAAAAATCACTTTCCTGACATTACTTACTTAAATTACAGATATAGTTAAAACGAATGGCAATTTATCATATTTTTAGGATCAGAATAGTAAACACAGCTTCAATGGTGTTTGCAATTAATTCATTAGTTCGAAGTTCCTAACGGACGTGTATTCTCTTAATTAAAATAAAATACAAATAATATAATAATTCTAAATTTTAGGGATTCGTATGCATATAAATAAATTGTTTTAGCATGTAATGTATACGTATATAACTTTTTTAAAGTGGGAATTTTGCAGACAAGCCATGCCAGTTCATCGCATCGCTGGTCTCAAGCTTGAAATATTAAACCCAACTGAAATATCTTTTTTGTCTTTATATACTATCATTTAACTATCACTACAATGCACTCAATTAATTTATTATCTTAAGCAGCTTCGATTTTCAGCTGGCGTAAGCCGTTAGCTCCAGCTTTATTATCGACATTAATTGCTAGACGGAAGTCACATCCAAAAATGGTTGATTTAGCCATAAGCCTCTATGCTTGCCAAATCGGGTGGTAATTGTTATAAGATACCATAATACAGAAAACGCTACTGTCCATTTTGTGGTCATGGGAAGTATATGGAAATTACCTCCAGTATCATTAATAGCCTTTTACCATACCCTTTCCTACTTAAGAGTTGGTGCAATTCTACTCTATTAGACACCACACCGCCTGCATCTGTATCTTCAGTTCTATATGTACTAAACTCGAGTAGTTTGTATGGTCCAATCTATCTGCGACGCTTTGACATAAAGGACAAGCCTGGACCCCTGCAATAAAAATTGACAGGTTAAAAATGAATCATAATGATGGAAGTTGACTATAAATTTGCTTTTTTATTGTACGTATATGTTATAAAAGTAGTTAATAACGTTTCGGTACCGCCTTAATTGATTTACCACAATCACAGTAAATTATGTCCTTTGATAATTATAATGACTACTACTAACCGATTTGTTGTACGTATAGACTGGGGTAGGCTGGGGCAATGTGTATTTTATAATTCAACCTGAAAAAATTGAGTCATTATTATGTTTAAGTTACTATTAAAGATATGTTTCTTTCAGCAAAAGCTCAGGTAGTTTTTAGCATGGTTCCATAAATATCACCTATTAAATACTTCTTTGTTGATAGCTTTACAATTTTTCTTATTTTCTGATTTGAGGGTGAAATTATTGTTGTATCAGGTGACCCTTGACATTCTGATCAGGATGTATATTGATGTTAAATATTCGAATAGACTTGGCGTAACAAGAACATGTAAAAATCAAATTTCTTAGTCAAAACATTTTTCTTGTGAAATTTAAACTAACAAAGTTCCACAGAATATCAAAAAACTACATTTTTAAAAGTTAAAGAATATGGTAAATGTAAATATGGGACAATATTTAATGTTGTATCATCTAAAAATCGGTTATTGTAATTTTTCTTATAGTTGTATAAGCATAAGAGAAGTTATTTTAAATTTTTGGAACTATATATTGCAACACATTATTAAAGAAAGTAAAAGAGAGTTCTAGTTGAGTTTCCTGCAGCAATCTCTCGAGGTTTCTCGAGGTCTCGAGAGTTTCGAAGTAGAGTTTAGATAATAAAAACATTTTATTGCAGAAATAATTTCCTTGTTAATGAACAAAAACTAAAATGTAGTTTTGTTAATTTGTAGATTAATTACCGCAATTTTAAAAGTAGTTTTTTGATACATGATGATATTATCAATTCTCATAAGCCACAAAAATATTTAATATTTTATACAGGTTAGTAATTTTTAAAAGAGAGAAAGAAAAGCCGTTCCATTATCTTTGCTCTTTAAACATATTTTCTTTTTTATTTGCTTACAATTGCATTACATGCGATATATGAAAGTGGCTAAATAATACATTTTTATTGTAAATTGTTGTAAATAATCACATGGACCTTGAAAGGCACATAATAAATATGGAGCACATTTTCATTTAATTGAAATTTTAGTTTTAAATATTCTACAAGATTGAGATTTTTTAAAATTCATTGGTAAATATATTTTATTAGTCGCAGCTCATAAAAATTCAGGTAATTTATTAAAAACTTTGATTGTCATTGGATTTGGTCGGAACTATGTGGGTTTGATTTAGTTAATTATCAAATTCAAGATTATTTTTGTATCGCGCTTTTTATGTCTTCAACTTTTGCATAATATTGTGGTTGCTATAAATTTACATATTTCGTAGGTATATTTTATTTACTAGGTATTATATATGTAGTGTATATGCAGGTTTTGTAAGTGCAGTTTTATGCAAAATAAATAAATCATGCGGATCCACACTATCAGTTCGTAGCGCACTACGAAAGGATGAGGGCGAAGGAAGCCGTCAATGCTGTCTTCAAATTTGTTGCCTTGGAAATTTCCGTAAAACGGATATTCATTGCAATAATTTTGATTTGATTTCTAGTACGTAAGATTTCCAATCAATTTGCTTATAATGAACCAATACGGAATGTTACCAATATGTAATTCTAAAAATGACCTTTTTATTAGCAGTTAGGTCCTTACATTTATGTTCTTCAGGTTTGATCTTAACCACAATATAGTAGACAATAGAGCATGTCAACGATGTTTTGTTAACCGGTAGACGGAACATATCTCGTATTTACTCCTTCATTTCAAAATTCTTTTGCGCTTTTCTCCTTTTTTTGAAATGCATTGTCAATATGGTAAATACACTAAATACTGTCAATATTCAGCATCAAGAAAGTGCCTTCTACGAAACATAAAAAACTAAAAAAGTTTGTTTCATTGATTTAAATATTGAACTAAGTAATCAATAAATAAACATTGAGTGAAGCACCGACAATAAAAAAGTTTAATGCAAGCTTTGTAGTATGTTGCCATTAGCTATGTTTTCTTCCTATGAGTAATATTTCTATTGAATGTAAAAATAAAATAATGTTAGCGCAATTTCGTTCCACCGTTGTGCACTGAACTTATTGATTGGTTTGGCTACACGGTAATGCCGCGATACACCAGAACGAAGTTCTGTTTGCTTCCAGCTCATTAGGGAGTATTGTGAGCGGTACATTGCTTACAAAACAAACTAATGTGTTTCTCGCAAAGCGTTCAATATCTCGGACTTGAAAAGTGAAATATCATTTAAGTAATGTTATAATGCAAATAATGCTTAAATTTGATCTTCCTTACATCAATTACTTCCTCAAGATATAATCCACGTTCAAATATCACGCTTTTCTCAAGCCCTAAGAAAACTGACGATCTCTCAGAAAGCAATGGGCTATAACAAACCAATTCAAAGTTATTTATCACAATTTGGACGCTAACCAAAACCTCTCTAACAAGCAGGGTTGAAGAGAAAAACTGATTCGTTATAGATTCTCGGCCCACATAAATCACAACCGTGCGATAAATTTTCACACTCAACTCCCACCCGACATAGTACTTCGTTTCGATATTTGCAGCGAAGATCTTTTCTTGTGGTTTGCATTAGTATAAATCGGTGTACAGAAAAATCAGTTCTACAGAAATGTGAGGCAATATTCAGCAGATATTAAATTGATAAATGATAAGCAGGAAAATCTTGTCATAAGATTTTTTGGTCGAGTGACTTGCATATCGGTTTTTATGGTTACGTTACTCCAAGATCCTGGGTTCATCCCCTGGCTGGGAACACGAACTCTGTTCCAGTGGCTTCGGTGTTCTTCAAGTCCGAAGCACAAGTGCTTAGCTACTTAACTTGGGTTCAGAACAATGTAATTTATTTATTAGACAGTGAGTTCACATTAATTTTATTTATACTATACATGTTTTATAAGTTGTGATTTATGTAATTTAAATATATTATTTGCGTCATTGAAATAAAAATCTTAAGACGATATCAAAAGTTTAATAGTAGTTTATGAAACTGGTACATAATGGGGGAGGAATAAAAGCATCACACGAGTGTGTAATACCTAGTTATGTGCAGTTTCATACACTACTTTATCTAAACTTATACATTGCACATATCAAATAAAAGATAGAGATTGATACAGTTTATTTATTGTTTATTGTAAGTGTTAAAATTTTTATATTACAATTATGAAATTGAATATGGAAATGTGTTGCGTTGGCGTTAGACGTACTCGTATTTGTTGTAGGTGCAAACTTTAAAATGTCGGGCGGCGGCGTTAAATTTTTTTTACTTTCACTATTAGACATTTTAATAAACAATAATAATTATCTAGCGAAACACAACAACGAATTGCAGGGAAACGTATTATGGCGCCAAAATTCCTGGTATCACCGCGTATGCGCCAAAGCGCGCGCAGCCACAGATAAAAAATGAAATAGTGCTGTACGAATTGGCGCAGTATTGTATCAAGGTGTGTAAGCGAAACATAATGAAAAAAAAAAATATTATAACATTATTTTGTTAGAGAAATAGTGTTATAATGAAATTTTTTAATTTCATTACGATATACAATTTGTAAAGTTCGTCAATATAAACTCGTTTTGAGTTTTATATTTTAAATTTTACGATGAGAGAGTAAATAAAGTTATTTATTGCAATGAGTATTTTTCATTCCTTTACGTGTAATATCTTATAAAAAATTACTTGTGCTGTCTCATGAAAAAACAGCTCCCTTATATTTTTAACTAAACAACATTGTAAATAAAGGCATTCTATAGTTATTCGTCCTTCGTCATTTACACTCTACACCCAAGCGAAGCTGATGCAGGTCAGTAGTGTCTAATATAGCAAACTATTTATTTTTATTCTAGAAGATTCTGGTGAAATCGCTTCAAATTGTTGGTTAAAACAGGCTGATGACCCCCTGATGCTAAATTTCTTAGCAGAGAAAAGGACATTTTTCTTACCCTTCAAATTACTAACCAAGTTCACTTCCAATAATTTATGAAGCGAAGTCACATCAATTCTATTGATAATTTTAGGGAATGAAACTGCGTTGCATTTGACGTTATCCCTTTTAATACATTATGACATTGGTCTGCATTATCTCTTTATTGCATAATATAGATGGAGCAATGCAAAGAAAAAGAATTTAAAATAATCATCTGATTCCAACAAAAGTATTTATTTCGTTTTTTCGAGCGATATCTTAGTATTAGGGTGCGCGTACATTTCCTGTGTTTTAATTTTGGCTGTATGTACTCATACAGTCGAAGTAGGTACATTGAGATATACGATTTCACGTTTGGGGCTACCTTGTGCTATTGAAAGAGATCATTTCATTTTAAGAGTTCGGTGTGCTCTCTACCGTAGAGGGAGACCTACTTTTCTTACAAGAGTTATTCCAATACCTAAATATGTATGTATATCTCAGAGACACCTAGCTTAATGAGTCTTTCAATTAATGCCATAATATACTATTGAAACAAAACTGAGTTTTGTCGTTTATTTTCATATTAAATTCGTGGATATATTTGAAATCAGCTAAAATGTTAAAAAGTGCTTTTTTGTCTGTAGTAGACATATTAGCGTTTGATATTTATTAACTCATATCGTCTTTACTGAACGCTTTCCAACCGGCAGCCCGAATGATGTTCAGTTACTGCGTCATTAGAACAATGAACGAGCTAGCTGATAAAGGGGTACATAAAAACAACTACTGCTTAATACAGCAGTATACAGTATACTTCATACAATATATTTAAAAAGGCAAAGTACATTGAATCCAAAAATTAAGTTGCATAAAACCATCAATTTTTTCCGCGCCGATTGGTATTGGTATTGATATATACATATATATATTCATATACATTTTAATTGTAACATTTTTATATATATAATTTTTTTTTTGTTATTAAAGCTTTATATGCTACATTTTTATCAGCGGTCAATTATTTTACAAGAATTCAAAAACGAAGTAGTTCAATGCTTAAGTAATAAAAAAATATTATTAGTACAAAATATTTTCTTATTTATAGGGTGCTTTGTAGGCGTATGGATATTTTTTATATCAAGTTCACATAAAAGCTTGTTTATTTCTTTTGAAACATTCTGTTATTCAGGTATTTAAGCATAAATGTAGGTACAAACAATTTTTCAACACAGCTAAAAATGTCCATATGATATCCAACAATTTTTTCACATAACAGAAATGCTATAGATAAAAATTCTTTTAGCGGCCATTGTCTGAATATTGGGTTTTGGGCGTGCGAATTTTTTTATCGAGATCATTCGTCTCTGGTGACAGTGGGACTCGGTTACACTTTTATTTATCATCCGTCAGAGATAAACAAATTGTTGTATTTACCGCTGTATTGTACTTGTTCCCGAGGTCCGTTAATTAATACCAGTACTTTATTTTAGTGAGTACTCCGATTTCCTTTGTTTGTTATTTCGTTTGTATAGAATCGTCCTTTTAGTAGAAAATAAATTGCTGAATTTACGAGGTTTGTTCGAGAGTAAAATGTGGGAAACACTTCAACAACACTATAAATAATGTAACGGATGTTTCCTTATTTATCCTTAAGTGTATTAACCCTGTGTAAACATGAAATCCGTGTTTCAAGAATTTACCTATAGTCGATATTACAAACTAGTTGGATTTAATCAAAATTGTTATATTCCATTGGAATAGGAATACATAAGTAGTCTGGTTCTTTTATGCCTTAATAATAATTTAGTATTGAACCGTTCAAATTACATAAATCATATAAAAGTATTTGCTGGAAAATTTGTGGGGAATATTTTTTACCAAATTAAATAATACACTGTTCTGAATTTTATACAAAAAGCGGTGCACATATAACATAGCTGAATTTGTTTTAAAGATGACTGACACTGGTTAACAAATTAATACGCTTGCAACTAGACAAATTTCTAATTTCGCTTTAATCCTCATTTTTTTTAAACTTAGAAAGTTGAAATTTTGCCCAGAGGCTTCCTTTATGATGTACGTATATAAAGAATGAAGAAAGATATTTTGATATTCAACTCCTAAGGGGGTAAAATGGGGTGGCAATGTTTGTATGGAGCATTTTTTAATAAACCCTTAAGGGGTGAAATGGGGTCGCTACCTTTGTATATAGTTAATCCTTAGGTACATCGTGATTTTTCACGAAAAAAATCCTTATAAATTCTTTGAAACTGGTTATTTGATAAATGCAACAAAGTGTAAAAATAGACAAAAATTTGTATAATTCAATACTTGTCGCGAAAATATTTCTTTGCGTACATGTGCAAAGTACTCTTAATGTTTTTTGTACCTACAAGATAAAATTTGTGGTAATAATTTTTTCTAACGGTCGGTAGTCAACAATTGTTTCAAGTCAATATCCGAATTGACTTGAAACAATTGTGGACTACCGACCGTTAGAAAAAATCTGATAAATATTTTTTTTATTTTATGTATGTCACTGATCTCCGAACGGCTAGAACGAATGGGAATATTTTTTTGTGTGTGTGGACAAGTGGACGTGGAAACATTTCTTGAAAACAATGACAGATTTTGGTATGGTTCAATTATTTTGTATTTCTTTGAATGAGGTACTTTTGATTTAACTGTCTTTTTTTTCATAAAATTAAGGCATGAAGGCAAAATAAAAAAAATAAATAATCACAAGTAGTATTAAAATCAGAATTTAATGGTATGGTACGCTCGGTCTATGCACAGGAGGAGTAAATTTTCATCAAGAAAATGTGATAAAAAAGACAAAACAATGAGAGTTGTATGAATATTACAAGTGTATTTGAAAAGGTCGTAAGGAACACATATTTATTAGACATTGCGTTGTCCGTTCTAGTATAATCTGCAATATGGTTTTGAGTATTTTATAATGCACTATTTCTTAATCATCAAGTTCTTATAAATATTAAAAAAACTAATGTAGCGTTAATAAGTAAACACACTTTGAAATTGAACCACGTTTTAGCAGCAGTTACCCACCTAAAACAAAAACTAAAGTGCCAATGTTTTAAACTTCAAATTGTTGATGTCTACGTTTCTTGTAGTGTACTGGCGATGGCGGCACATTAGGGCTACGAGTAGTAAAGATTATTAGGCAACTGTTATATTCCAGACCATTTTTTGATAGCAGAAGCTTTGTTGGGTTGGTCGCTTAGTAGATAGAAAATTTTAAAAGTTACCAATATTTTTAATAACAGCGTAATTACAGAAGTGGGATTATATCAAGTGTATGTTATCAGTATTGCTCTGTTTATCAGAAACTGAAGGTAAATCAGCTAACTTTGTAAAGGTAAAATAATGCTATAAAGTCACACAATCCAGCATGTTAATAAGTTTAAGATTACTATAGCTGTAAGGATATTAAGAACAGCCTAGAATTTTCGGTCAACCTTTTGGGTCAGATAATAATATTTCTTACATTCACACCACTTAGCCTAGCCCAAAATAAGACTTGTGTTATGGATACTAGGGTAACGGATAAACATTCATATGTGATATATAAATTTTTAATATTTATAGAATATATATACCTATAAAAACCCATGACTCAAGTACAAATGCTCGTGTTCATTACACAAACATCAGCTCCTTGCGGGAATCAAATACAGGACCCTCGGTGCGAAAGGTAGGAGCGCTACCGTTGCACCAAAGGGCTGTCAAAAGATAACGTTACAAACGTAATTAGCTCAAGTGCCTCCAACCAGTTAAATTGTGTTTGTCTACTGTTATGCCACTATGCTATGTTGTGCTACTGCTCTGCTATGTAACCATGAAATGTCAAAGGACTTTAATGGCAGAAGCTTATCAATGTATGCTTATGCTTTTGCGTATCAATTAAAATGTCAAGACTCTTTTTCTGCAAAATTGGCTTGTAATTAGGAATTTTAGATTTGATAACCCTAGACGCATTGCACCTCACTGCAAATTGAATTTCAAAGTTATTCACCAACTTGCGAAGCCGAATGAAGTGAGACCGAGTTGTTGTTTCTGCCAACTCCCAACTCGATGATTGGGGAATAGATGGAAGGGGAAAACTCCAACTTCTTGGTTGCGACGCGTAAATGATTACGTGTTCGGCAACTTGACGCAATGCGATGTCCTTGAAGATAGCAGTTTCTATTTTCTAAACGGATTGAATTCGATTCCAGTCAATCGAGACCTGAATCTACAGAGCCCTATTTGCAATTTTATTTGAGGGTGTTTGTAGATAAAAAACTTTCTTGAAACAATTTAGACCTTTGTATCGAAATATTCTCTCAGCATAGGTACTCCCAAAAAAAAAGTGATCTTTTTGGGAGTACCTATGCTGAGGTATTTCTTGATTTTCTGTCCAATTAAATTACCATAAAAAATTATTTCTAATATTTTGAAACCCGAGCTGAATGCTAGATGTGTTGAACCACATGCAACGCCCTTTGGGGGGGCTTTAACCCTGCAGTGGGCGTCGTAATTGATATGTATCGGGAGCGAAACGATCGTATTTATTTATTCGATTCATTAGATTTGCAACTTTTGTTAGTTTCTTGTAAGTTGATAACATTAAAATATATCCTTCAAATAAATATAATTCATGTCCCCTAGTTACTTTGTCCAAATCTGATTTATGAATAAATGTGACCGACATGTTTTGTCAATCCACAAGTAGATTTACGATGCGCAAAAGAGTAATCTCAGCACTTTTGTACGAGCACCAAAAAGTATGCGATAAAAGAGAGCCCTCTAAAACGAAAGTATAATGGATGTGTTATTTATCATACTAATATTACCATAAGAAAGTCGGCTCATTCATCACGAGCCCTCTGACTTTCCTTTCATGCCTAGAGGTTACGGTAGGGTCTCCATCTATGAAGATAAATAAAGGCTATGAGGTATTTATCTAGTTCTTACTGGGAAAAGTTTGTCTATTCTATTAAGAATGTTCAATTTAGAATTGTTGAAGCGAATGGCGCCTACTGCGCCAATGAAATGAAATGAAAATTATTGTTCAGCGAACTAGGTACTATAACAACTTATATAATAAGCAGTAGGTTTCTTTAAAATATATGAAGACTGTTCGGTGCAATGGTAGCGATCCTGCCTTATGCATCAGCGGTCCCGTGTTCGAGTCCCGGAGGGGAAACATGCTTGTGTAATGAATACGAGCATTTGTACTCGAGTCATGGGTATTTATATATATTTCTACGAATATTATATATCTATGTATGATATATGTATGTCTATCCGTTACCTTAGTATCGATAGCACAAGCATTACAGTTCTTACTTTGGGCTAGGCTAATTGGTGTGAATGTAATAAATATTATTATTATTATATGATAATAAAAAAAGCAAATAAAATGTGTTTCAAGCGGCCGGCGTTTAATTTTAATTTATAATAGGCCACTATTGTTATTTATATAACATAACACATTAACTTGTGTTATGTTAGGGGTTTAAGTTACATTTTATATTAAATTTAACAAGTTTAAGATTTTTGCATGGACAATATTCAACTGATAATGATTATTCGTGTGGTGTTTAGTTGAATAGAATAGGACAGCAGCGTTTTCTGAGTTATGCTCTAGTATTGTGATCTTTAACCGGCTTGCTAAACGGGGTGATTATGGCACAACCCTCCCATTATAACAATAACATATCATTAACGATCTCTGATATAATTTACAACTTATTAGTTAAATTATTATAATAGAAAAATACGAGAAAATATCGACTCGGGTCACAAGTGAATTCGGGAATTCTCCCGCCTGAGAATTCACTTGTTTGATTTGATTTTTTCTAGTATTTTTCTATTATAATAATTTATCTTATAAGATCGCATTGGAAATGCATAAAAGATATAAAAATTATAAAAAGTTATTAGTTTTTGAACATACTACGAATGATACTTTTTTCCGTGCGTTCGCCGTGGGTGTATGATCATCCAGTTGCATTTTTACAATATTTTAAGCAATACTCCTGAATACTTTACTTAGCCAAAAGCAACATATGCATACAGTATATAAACTAAATACGGTCATAAAAGCAGTTGGTAGAAAACTGCTTTTATATATGTATGTATATCCATTAAAAACATGTAAAATATTCAGGTATGTTTATTGTTAATTATTTACACGAGGGCTTTAATAACTCGATAACTATATATTTCTCAGGTACGGTATCATACAATTATTCTTTGTTACTATGGGAAATATAATAAGAATATTTAAAATATGTTCCCTTTTTAATTTATTGCAAGAATTTTATACAAATGAAAGACTAGTTTAGAAAACTTAACGAATAGCTATTTAACTTTGGAGGATACAAAGATTGAGTCCATTGAAAATTAGTATATAAATTATTATGTCGATTTGAATCTTCGTTAATCACTTACACAGTTATAATGGTCACCCCAGTGAGGGGTTTGGGCGCCAGGCTGTGAAGTACGGAACCGACCGAGATTATCTATGTATAATTTGTTAACAAAAGACTCAGAGTCTATTTTTACAATTTATTGCCCCCAGGGTCGTGAAAGATGTAGTGAGATGATATTATGATGTACCAGAGATATGTACGTTCAAGTGAATGAAATCTCTTTAAAAGTAATATTTTTAATGTAATTTTGTAGTGTTTATTGAAGCGTTGGTAAACGGTAGATGTTTTTGATTAAGGAGAAAATTAAAGAGATATTTCTTTATAAAATATTAATAACTACCTAAAAGATATTTAAAAATGTTAATTTTCTTAAGTAGATATAGACAATATTTTTTAAACACATGATGAAACACGCGTGATTACGTTGTTTCTGCACAGGCGGCGTACTAAATCCACATTGCGTCTGTTCGGAGTCACAGTGATAGTAATGTTCGCTTATCTTAATTGGCTTTCTAGATGCGATCAGCTGGAATTTATTTGCGGGACAGATGGACGTGTTGCGGCACTCTTAGGGTTCGCGTGAAGACCAAATGCGGTGTGATATTTGGTATAAAAAGTTTTTTTAAATGTTATTACGTTAAAGTGGAAAACAGTCACGTCGAGCCCCAATCTAGTTTTTTTCTATTTTTTGGTCGTGTTACTAAAGGTTCATCATGTTAACATGTTAATGATTCCACAACTAGGGCGCAGGCTTACCTTATGGCTGGAAATACCCTAGGAAGGATAGACTATATAAGCCACAACGACGGGAGTTCATATAAAATAAAGTAGTTAAATTAACTTACATATAAATGAATAAACGTTCGGTTTGGCCAGGCGCGAGTGTCCGTATTTCGAATGACATGAATATTATTATTATTGTCTCTCTGGGAATCTACAACGGACCTTAGAATAGTTTCTTTAATATGAGTCTATATACCTACGTGAATAGTTTAATTTTATAACTCTTGTCATTTTACAGAAATAAATTCCTCTACTTGTATTATACCATAATGTGTATAGTTGACTAATCTCAGTAATTGTTTTACATAGTCATTCGTTGACCAAAACCCAGTCGTCTAGACTCTAGCCCGCCTGCCCTAGCAGGGCAATGCACCTTTATCTTAATTGCATTTCTAGAGGTATCAAGATTTGCAGAGATTTATCTGCGGTATCGACATAGTTGCTACGCTACTTGCATTAAAAGTTTAATTATACTGCTTGGATAGTTCCTATGCATTTAAAGAAGTTTTTGCATCGATAGAAGTTAAAATGCGAGATATTTACCACCTTATGTGAAACCTTACTTTTTGGTGAAAATTTTAGTATATCGTATATAATTCTTACGCTTTCGCGTGCACTTCGTGTGATGATATTTTTTGTTATTGGATGCAGATGCTTTTATTTTCGACGTACATAAACCATGATGAGTCATAGGGATGACTATGAAAAGCTGTGAAAACGTATACTATAACGAAGTCAAACCTGAAAATTTTGGATTAAATATAAAATCATTAATCATCCCTACTAGAATACACCAAACAAGAAAGTAAAAAGGGCAGATTTTGTATCTTCTGTGATTTTGCTTTGCTGTAATTATTCAAGGTTCCTCAAGTGAAAAGTTAATAAACTTATCAAAGACGGAAGTCATTAACTGATAAATGTAAGGATTAATTTGTATATAATAAACATATTAAATATATATTAGTCATATAAATAGAAAGCGACAATTTTATATGTAATTATTATAAATAACATACTTGTTATTCTTAACGAATGATGTAAAATAAAAGTAAAAAGAGTGTGTTTGTTAGTTCCGACGCACGATTGGATTTATTCCTTAAGAACGATTGTCTATGAACAGGCAACGCTATCGATAGTACATACAAGTGATTTGGGGCACTTCTTCTTATAGTTATATTTGGCAGGCAGCACTATCGTGAATACGACGCAGTGACAAACAAAGAAATGGTGGTTGTAAGCGTGAGATTTACAAACGATTGATTTTAATCAACTTGTATTTAATTACAAGTGCTTACGTAAAGTGCAGTTACAGACTACATATATTGTGCTGTTTTTTTGGTTGCTAAAATGTTGAATGAGGTTTGAGATTTTTTTTCTAGTTTGCTTTTTAATTACCACGCTAGTGGCCACGTCCCGGCTTCGCACGGGTGGACAAAATTTTTTCTAGCATTAAATATAGCCTACGGTACTCAGCGTGAATGAAGCTTTCCAATGATGAAAGAATTTTTGAAATCGCCTTAGTAGTTTTTGAGTTTATTCACTGTAAATATACAAAAATACAAATCTTTCCTCTATATAATATTAGTGTAGAAAATATCATGATTTGCTTGCCAAATAGAGGGTAGGTTATAATATTTATAATTAATTATGCAAGTAGATTAGTACAATTAGAAAATTTTAAATAATTTTAAATATCATATTTTGTAGGCTCTACGCGTTCTTTGCTGCATTTATTTGGTTAGTAAGTGAACGAAATAAATAATATATAAATGAATATTAATTGCTTATTATTGTTTTGAACGCATTTTAGGCCATCTATCATCATTAGTTTTATTATCTTATTTCATTGCTTAAAAATAAATTCAATTAGGTTACTTGATCGGCGACCGAAGACCTCAGGGAATTCTAAAATGTAAATACAAGAAAGAAAGAAATAAACTAGAAAGAAACTTAAGTGGATGAAATAAAGATACGGCCCTATCCTGTGTTGACGTACCGTGTGGCTGTAGGTAATTTTTAGAATACGGCTGAGTAACAACACTGTACCAGATACAATTATCGTGGTATTACTATTATTATAAAAATATTTTTTCTTTATTTTGTTTCGAGGTTTTAAGAATATAAGACACATATCACAATTTTTTTGTTAGAAGTAATAACAGAATTGGCACTTGACACAAGGGTGCAGATTTCAAATTATTGTATTTCATAATATTAAAATATAAACATGTTTTTATTTTTCAAAAGATAACTTTCTTTTTTAAATATTTGTAATCATTGTGAACTGTAATTGGCAGTGAGATCAAAACTAACTGTCATTATTGAAATTATAAATACTCGGAAATAAATTTTGTAAATAAATATTCTTAAATTTATACTGTTATGTATTAATCAGTCAGTCTAGTTTACGATATGTACAAGATTAGTGATTCGCTTCTAGTTTGCAAACTCAAAGAGCCTTTGTCCTCACTGAAATAGCCTCTCATGGACTCCACTAAACTGAGCGCCCGGCAAACAACAGGGAATAAAACTCACTTCGCAAGTTTGTGTTTGCATTTCAATGTTATATTGAGTATTTAATTAATATGACAGGTTTATTTAACCTATAAATATAGTTTACAGTTCATCGATATAAGACACAGCAACAAATTTTCTTTTTGAAAGGATTTATTATTTATTATTATTTATTTTAGAAAATTAAATTTTTTCCAGAGAATCAGTTTAGCAATTCAGCGAGGTAATGCTGCCAGTGTTCTGAGTACCATGCCCCAAATTGGAATTTTGGATGACATATTCTTTTTGTGAATGTGTAGGTATATAAATATTTTAGGGTTAATTTTTCACGATAAGTTTTTAGTTCGATATTGTTGTATTAGAAAATAATGTGAAAGAATAAATTAATCAACCATTTAGAACAAAAAAAAAATTTTTTTTCGTAAAATTTTTTTCTTTTCATGGCAATTAATTGTACAAATGTGTCTATACCGGGTAGCTAGGTGCCTTTTAACGTGAATTCGTTTAACGTCTTCCTAGCCGTCCTAACGGGCAATCCGAAATTATATCTCAACGTTTCGATCATGTTATACCGGCGGTGGTCGTTGGCTGACGGCAGTTGCGGTGTTACGACCCCGTCTTCAATGCAGAATCAGCCTTCAACGTCACACTATTTTTCCAATGTCACGACACATGTTTTCTAATTTCTCAATAACACTGACGATTTCCTATTCGGGAGGTTAATTGTATATTTTACTGTGTTAATTTTGTTTAAAATAAGTTAAGATTCCATATCTGTATTTTGGTAGGGCTTATGTTTGTGCTAATAACGTATATTACTCGTGAATGTAAAAATAAATTTTAATAAAATAAGAAAATATTATTCTTTTAAGTGTAACTGTTGCTAGTTAGGAATAAAATAATTAAAATGGCATATTCAGTACAAAAGGAATCCACAACAGTATAAACACATACCCAGCAAGTAATCTTGCTGATGAAAAAATTTATGAAAAAAGAGTTTAATTACTATATATTAAAAGATTTTATTTCAGAGATCTATATAATATTAATTATAATTTTGAAGCTAATTTCATGATGCGCTGATTTGATTATCTAAATACCATAGTTATTCGTTTCCCACATACGAAAAAAATCATAATAATAATGGAAAAAAATGTGAACTTAATTTTCTTAAGGTTTCTTTTTATTCCTTGTTTTATATAAAATTACAACAGGTTACATTGTTTAAAAAGGTGGACTTATCTCTATAAGAGTTTCTTTCCAATCACTCCACCCAGATTGTGTGTTGTTCTCCCTATAAGTCATTGTACATCTTCTTAATAGTATTAGTGTAGTGGTATTTATTTTGCGGAACAGTGCCGCCAAGTTACTTCGTCGCAAAAATCTCTCATCATTATAAGTGGTTTTACTGCCAGTTTACACTTTATTTAATATACATTAATGGATGCAGAACAAATAGTCGTTAGTCAGATGTTGGCATGGCGATGCGGGTCACGTTAATTCTGGACACGGCTAAAGCGCCATTGTAATGGGTTCTTTAAAATATTATGCATACTCTGATCTACCAATTTTACATGCAACTGTTCAAACAAGATATCCATTGAAAAATCGAAATATAAAACATTTTAACATTTTTTATGCATGCATATTTTTATTTATGTGGTTTGTTATGTTTAAGTTTTCATCAATATGGTTGACTGTAAAAACTACGATTTAATTGTTATGGAACATTGTTATGAAAATAGAGAGAAGTATTTACAAGCAGATGCAAAACTGAATTTAACGTGAAAATGTGAAGTCTTTTTCGTCTGGAAATGTATTTTATTATATTCGTGTAACTTCTGTTATAAACGAGTCTGTCCGTTACTTTATTTGTCAGTTACTACTAGTTTACTATTGTTTATTCTTTTCTTCTTTCGTTTGCTTATACAGCAAAAATAAATATTAAATAAATTATAAACAAGGCGTAAGCCTCATTTTGAAAAAAGACGACTGATGGCGGAGTTCCGCAATATTAAATTGAACTAGTGGCCTATCCGCAAACCCCTACAACAAACTATAGTTTTATGTGACGGTGACCTTGTATGCGTAACAATAAGGAACAGCAAATCCCAGGGTCGTCCCCGGCAGCCTCCAGCATCTAAAACTACGTGGTGGTCAAGGTATTGTGCCCCCTTCATCTGCCTGTAATGTTGACAATAAATATATGGTCGACATTAATTTTCTCATACCGCAATACAGTCCGCTAATTTTGAATCGCCCGCAGTTAGTTTTTAAAGAGTCTATAAAATATTCCACTGCATCAAATTTTTATACTTTTTAGGGTATTGATACTAATGATAACTTAACAAATAAGTGAAAACAATAAACATGATATCAAGTCACAATGATTTATTAAAATCTTTTAACAGATGTCTTAGGCATAAAATGCAAATTGTCATCACCAAATAAATAATAACACGACCATGAAACTCTCAAAAATGGCGTAACTCAACTCTTACAATAGATTTTATGATGTTCCATTCATACCACGTTCCGGCGCGAAGTGGCGATAATGGTTACGAATAAAAATTTATAGGCCTCGGAATGGGCTTCTGTTCTGTTAAGCTCCATCTCAATTAAAATCCTATTATGTATTGAACCGCCGGCACCATGTGCGCACAATGGCGACCATAAGTATTATTAACAGCATATTATCACTTTTCAGCGATAACTTGGCTTGGTCGTCCATGATTCCAGGGATGGAAATCATGGACAGAGCTAATCGGATTTAAGCCTGTGGTATTTGTGACATACTGGTTCTCATAATTTTGGTTATACAAATTAAAATTCCGTTTACAATCATACTTTTCAGAGCACTATGATACGTTACTGCTTGCAAAGCAAAGTGATAATTATAACAATTTCTTTAGCATGCCAGGTTATTTGCTTGCACTAAAATACATAGTTTTATTCAAAACATTAAAAAACAGAAGGTCTCTACTAGCGCTTAAGCATAATCGCCTGCTATTATCAGCATAATGAACAGGGGCTTGTGGAAAATTATGCGTTTGCGAGAAAAAGTTAATGCCATTAAAATAATCTATGGACGACGGCGTATCATTGGTGGTTAGAATAATGGCTGAATCTAAAGCTTGTTGACCCAAAACATCTGAAATGATCACCGTGTCGGCAGAATAAAATAAAAATAATAATTTTAGAGTAACTAACATAAATTATTCATTTCGAAACTAAAGCAGAGCTTGTACTATACTATATGTAACGGAGAGAATTATGTACATAAATATTTATATATCAACTGGTGGCTCAGAAGTAAATGCTCATGTACTTCATACAAATACATATCCCAACCGAACCCATGATTGTTGGTGCAATAGACTTAACAATAATAGTGATTTTTCTATTGCAATAATAGGCTTATGTCTGCCACTAATGCCAACACGTGTATTGTAGGATTATATTGTTACCCACATAAGAATACTTTTGTATTAAAATGAAACCTGTAAAAGATGTATGATACTAGTATCACACGTCTTCTAAATAAATTTTATCCTTGATTCCGCAATACTGTTATCTTAAAATACCATATAAAATACTCAAAGACTAATTTAGAGGAACGCGAAAAAATAATATTTTCTTCATAAATCTTTTTATCTATTGGACACATGATTATATCAAATTATGTTAGTTGAAAGTAGAAATATGTTTTTTTTCAATACAATACTAATGTTTTGTTAAAATCTAAGACCAAAGTATGCTGAAGGAGAAAAGGAATTAGGTTCCACGGTTGCATTGATGATATCATATAAGAGGTTGATGATACTCCGACAGCCGCAAGTTAGGTTAAGCAAAATGAATATTAATAATTCCAACATTCACACCATTTAGCCCAACCCAAGGTAAACACAGTTAGGTTTGGTATCAGCGACCATAGGATGATGGATAGCTATACCTAAATAAACAATATTCAAAGAAAAATTAACATGTATCAGATAAATATACTGAAATGCCTGTATTCGTCACACAAACATCAGCCCTTACTGGGATAGTTTGGGTTGGAAGAATCACAGCCGCGTGGTCAAGCCGGTCGCTGATTAAAGTACTGCCAATTAAATACTTATGTAGAAGGAATTTTAAAAAATAAGGTTGCTCGATTTTTTATTAACCTGAAATTGTTAAGTTTTTGAGTCGAAGTCACATAATTTTTCATCTCTTATTTTTATTAACATCGAATATTTCTATTCTATTGCACATATTCCATTTTCAAGTTTAATGTAAACATTACGAGCGTGCCTTTGAATTTCAAATTTAATCACATCAAAGCTTTGCTTAACACAGGAAATCTCGTAATACTCAATAAGAGCAAAAAAAATTAAAATTGTATTAAAAAATAACGGTTGCTCCATAAATGTAAGCTAATATTGAATCGTTCAACATTGAGATTATCATATTAATGAGTATGCGATGTAATTTTCCAATTACGCACAATATCTGTTTTGAGAAACAACATATCTTCCAAGGGTGTGTATTCAACACGAGTGGCTTCCGAGCTCGAGTGTGAATATGGCCTTAAGCATATGTACTCAAGAGCTATCATTTGACTCTAGGCTATATGTGCTGGTCCAGATTTTTTTCTTGTATGCATTCAGTAAAAGAACTCTAAGTTGTCCGTCCGTTTAGCTTTACTGCAGTATCAAACAATAACAATAAATTAGCTTAGCAATCAAGTTTACATTGCTGTAAAACAGGAAATTATTCAACTATTCATAGGAAATTAAATTTGAATTCTAACAATATAGTTAATCATAATTATCATGAAAAATACTTCTAAATCGCTGTAGTCCCGTAATGTTACTTAATGGATTTTTCATTTCCAATCCAATTTAATTCATTCGGATGTAATGTACAGAGTCTGTCTGTAATCAAGTCTGCAACCTATTAATATATAGTTACGCTTTGAAACACAGAAATCAATCCACTTAAATTTTTCTGACGATCACAGATGGCGTGTCGATTTTACTTTTTTATCTACTCTGATACTATAATACAAAGATTCTAAAACTGAAAACAAAATGCTTATGACAAACATTACGTACAGGCCAAAAATAATAAAAAAAAAAGTTTAATTACGATACAGGTCTTGTATGGACACCTGTATCATAATATAACTTTTTAATCATAACGATACACCTATACAACCTCCAGCTGGACCAAGGAGGTTGAACCTCTACTTTAAAAAGGTTTCAATGAACGAGTCCGCGACGACGCAACACGCATTCACAATCGATGTTTGCACCTTGGCACCAACATTTGACATTTAAAAAATCTTTTCAATATTTAAACAAAGTTTGGTTTTGTTTGCAACATTGTTTTACGTAATATAGTATGAGAGTAGATAAAGTAGTGTATGACACTGTACATAACTTGGTCTTATAACACTCGTGTGATACTATAAAAAAACTCGCCTACGGCTCGTTTTTTTAAAACACACTCATGTTATAAGAACCCTTATTATGCAACAGTATCATAAACTACTATTATTGTACTCGTTTTTTATTTTCTTATTTATGTCTTCGCAAGGGGATTAGTGCTCAAAACAGCCACCAAAATTTAGAATATTTTATTAGTAATAATTGATTTAATTACACTGTTTAAATATTTTTCTGTCTTTTATATATTAATTATATGTATAGTTGATTCGTTGTATTTAGCAGAATATCAGTGGTTGCCTACTGCTTATACTAAGCCAAGCACAGGTTTTAGTGTCTTCTCATTATAATTCATACAATATAATAAACTAAATAACAATATAATAAATAATAATATTAGAAAACATCATATACATTGTTATGAACCAAGTAGCCATACCACTTGTAGAACATAATGCAGAAAAAAAAATTTAAAATATATAATGATTTTTCCGCATTGACACGGCCGGGAATCAAGCCCCAGATCTCGGAATGGCGATGCCATGAAAATCGGTATGTGAGCCACTTAACCATGTAGGTTGCCAATGTTTTATTTCTTTCTTTCATTTGTGAGTTTGGTTTATGGCTCCACTTGTACCAACATATTCTCTTAGTTTAAAATGAGCGAATTGGTTTCGTATAATATGTGAGTGCAACAAGTACTTAGACTCCCGATATAACATAGTATCTAAACATTGATATTGGTTTAACTAGAAAGGCTTTAGGTATATTTAATATGACTAATTTTTTTGGAAGTATGTTAGCCGGTAAAAATAAATTGTATCAGATAATCTGAGTTTTTAACGAAACATTTAAAAAGTACATGGTCTTCTACTATCATTTTAAAAAGTTTTTTTTTTCAAAAACTTAAAAATAACTGAATTTTATGAAAACTTATAAACCTATGTATTTTTCTTATAGAATACTTTGACTTAAACTTGACGCTAGACCTCACCCAGCGGAACAAGGAAGCCACTAGAATGCCGGACACTGACGGGCACACATCAAATTGTATGGACTTTCTGCTGACGACAATACCCGACAGTTACTCGGTGCAACGCCACCCTTTGGCGATTATGACCATTGTGTGGTGGAATTGGTGTCGGTGTATTTTTCGCCCGACAAAAGCTCAAAAGGTTACAGGTGGATTTGAGGTTACAAATCCGTAGATTGGGATGAGATGAGGTACTTTTTTGCATCTTATCCTTGGCGGCAGGTTTGCTTTTCTACTAGCGACCCCTCACCTTGCACGTATGCTTCGTCAGGGTATGGAGTACTTTATCCCCTTCTCTGAAGTACCACTTGCCGGCAAAGCTCCCTTGTAGTGTAATGCCAAATGTCATGATGCGATGGAGTCAAAACATGTGGCATATTTAGCCTGAGTTGAAACTCGATCCCGCAAGGCTTGTAATACGCGCGAAAAGAAGAAAGCCCTTAACAAAGCCTGCAAATAGTATATTAAAAGAGATCGCTTCGACCACATAAACCAAACAGGGAGAAAACTTATTTCTTACTCGTCGAGTAGTAAAGTGTTTTCGTCCTTGGTTAAGTCGATCGAGGGTAACTTCTGCCGTACCTTAGTGCCTCCTTTGTAGAAAGCTGACGGATCGTTGGCACACACCGCAAAAGAAAAGGCTGATGTTTTTTCCAAATTATTTGTCTAATATTTTCGTTTGGATCCTGGCAATGCTGTACCTTCCGATTTGTGGGAATTTTATGTCTGAAATCAGTCAATTAGACAAACCGAAGTAATAAAAGCGTTGAGTTGACTGGACGCGAATAAAGCCAGTGGTCCGGATGATGTACCAGCCATAGTACTTAGGATTTGCTCTCTTGAGTTAGTTCCGATATTGACCCGCCTATATCGTTCGTCTTTGCTCAGCTGCTCAACGTGCAATACGCAGGTTGGCCAGCTTCCAGTACTTCGGTTGTTCAGATTCTGACAATTACAGGCCCATTTTGGTCATGTCCACTCTCTGTAGGACAATGGAACGTGTACCGAGGCGCCTGGCTTATCAAGAAGATAATAACCTCCCTAGTGACCGACGATATTGGTTACGCCGAAAGTGCTCTACTGGAGATCTTCTAGCATACGCCAGTTACATGTGGAGCGAAACCATCGACAGGCATGGTGAGGCGCTTGCCATCTCTCTTGATATCTCGAAGGCTTTTGACAGGATGTTGCATGAAAGTCTTATTAGCAAGCTTCCGTCATATGGTCTTCCCACTGGTTTGTGCGTCTGGATATCGGACTTCCGGAGTAATCGGCCAATACCAGTTGTCATTGATGGTAGCTCGTCGGACCATTTGGCTATCAACGGTGGTGTTCCTCAGGGTTCAGTACTGTCTGTAACACTTCTTCTGCATTACATTAATGACCTGCTTTTGCCCGGTATTTTGGGGTATGCAGATTACAGCATGGTTGTAGAAAGCTAAAGCCTGATGCACAAGCCAGTGCTTAACAGATCCAGCTTCATAGGGAAGCCATGGTCAGACGTATGAACCTATTTCGGCAGGCATTCCCCGAATAGGGCAATGCCAATCTTGTAGGGTTCGATCCGTCAAAGATCCAGGCGTGTCTTTTCTTCGCTAAAATAAGTCCTTTCATCTTAACTCCTATTTTTCGAGCCGATCACTGACCATCTTGAGGTTCTGGGTATTTCTGGGTATCGCAGTCTCAATTTTGGCTCTTTTGCTTTTTTACTCATCCTTTACCAAACACAAGTGCGATCGTGTAAGGAGTACTGTTCTTATCTTTGAGTAGAGTGAGTACGAGTACAAGTTATTATTTTTGAAATGTAAAAGAGTAACATTCTTATATACTAAAAATTTTGATATGTAACTATTTACAACAAAAATGGACAATTCATTTCTTAGCAATAGCCAACTGGAATTTTTTAACCCTTAATTCCCTTATACGCGTAGAACGTTCGATTCCTTTATCTCTTTCGATATACATATATCGGAGCTCTGATTAGCTAGCTTTGTGAAAATATTCGTTTTACACTCGTTAGATAATGTATCTATTAAAATGGCGATATTTATAACTAGAAAGTTTTTTTATGAATCATAAGTTTCAATAACTACCGGTGCTGTATAAAGACAAATTATTACTTGTTTCTACACTTTTTCGTTAAATCTAGATGAAATGAAATGAAAATTATTTGAGTCCAATTTACAATACCTACAACACATAAACAGGTGAAGACTAGTATTTCTATTTAAACTACATGGCATGTAATCATGTGCTTGTGTATTGTTACTATAGATATACATAAAATATTGTGTACTATAGATATACATAAAATATTGAAGGAAAATGCATATACTTGTATTTTGATTTTTAACTTAGAACTTACTCGAATTTAACTGGCAACGTTTTGAATTACCCGTTTGTAAGTTTTATTATCAGTTAGTCTGTGTTGCAATGAATAATAAGGAGTTTGCTAGTCAGCGGGAAGTTGGTCGGAGCGTTGAGTGTACGTTGAGCGTACCGGATAACTTAAACAGCTGGCGTCAGCTTTGCAGAAAATATTGAACTATGTACTTACAATACTGTTTTTCTCGATGAAAGGAGCATTTTTTTAATCTTTTAATCGGCCGTTAAACGTCTTTTGTGTTACGGAAATTTTTACTTGTGACGGATTTTAAATTATGGGAAAATTATGGAGTTAGAAATAAATTTGTTTTAATGATGGTTGTGTTTATGGTTTAAGAGTTTGTAATTTTTATAAATAATAAATTTTAATGTTTACAACATACATAGTTTGTGTGTTTGAGTTATCGGTTCGTGAAAAATTGTGAACTGAATTTTAAAATTTATTATATTAATGTTATATTAAAAATATCTTCTTTTAATATCTTTATGACTTTAGAAATCATGTATTGAGTAAAAGATTATAACAACCAATTCCGCAACAAAGACTTGAACCGATTTAAAGGAATTTCTTTAAAGCGTCTTCGTATTTTATTATAAATGGACCTACATATTGGGTAACTATTATCTAGGAATATCTTAGTTTTTGGGACTAATTTTGAATAAGTCGTTATGGAATACGCCTTGTTTTTTGGAAATCTCACTGGTAACCAACATCCTATGTATATATTGGGGTCAAGTTATAGTTCGAATGCTCAAACGAGTCTTGGCCCGCGCGGTATAATGTCGCGGAGGAACGGCGACAAAGGCGGTGGTGTATTATCCATAAACAACAAATCAACAAAACATCTTTATAGAATTCGTCAAAGGCGCCATTTAAATCATTGAGCATTTTTTTTATATGAAAGACGCTTAAAGAGGATTTATCAACTTTAACAATATTTCTCTGAGTATTTGTTAAATACAGAGGACTTTTTTTTACACAATATATTATTTTTTTTATTTATTAAGTTTCATGATCGGGTAGTTACAGAGGTAAGGTGTATCCCATTGCACTATTCACGTTGCTAACAATCACAACTATGTTTGCTGTAAGTAAACCCTCAAGGGGGTAAAAGGGTGGCAAAGTTTGTATGAAACTTCTATAGTTTTAATAGTATGATTTCCAAATTATTAATAAATAATCATTATTTAAACAAATTAAAATCTAGGTAATTTTTATCGAAGACAGACAACGGAACTTACGACGGAAAAATTACGTCACTTGAGGGCAGTCGTCGTTGCCGTACGTATCGAACGTAGGATTTTTTCTGCGCTTTAAACTGCGTGATTGATGTTCACTTTCTCAGATTATTATTTTCTTTTATTAAAAATTGAAATATTCAATTGATTTTTTTGACACCAAATAAATATCGAAATATCTATTAATTAATTAAGATATTCTTCAAATTGATTTCAAAGTTTCATTTTAATTACTTAGTTTTTTTCTGTGTTGATTAAATTTACGTTTGAAAAATAGATGAAAAATCGTAACAGTAGCGGGGCAACTAACAACGGGCAAAGATTAAGTGTTTTGCAGTGTACCGATCTGAGACCCCTTATGGTACGAAACGCTATTATTTAGCCTATATGGGTAAGTTGCATACTTATGACACAACCTGTAAACTTAAGCAGTCGAAGAAATATTACTATTTGAATTCCAACTGTTTCTAGAGGGCAGACTTATTGCAAAATTTGGAGAGCCAATGTCTTGCAAATAAGGATTTAAATGAAGGACATTTTGACGTGTTGATTCCTCTTGACTCGGCTTATTAACATAATGTTGAGGCAATAGCGAGTGAGACAGCTTTGAGCAACCTGTTTCCGAATCAGTATGAATTTAATTTTTCATCGAATATGATCAACAGTTTTGCCCCGAAAGATACTTACATAAATTTATCTTTTAAAATTAATGTTAATGTATGTACAGATAGTTCTGAAGAATCTGACGTAAGTGGTTCCACTAAGAAAGGTAAAATACGCAGAAAGAGGTATACAGACAATATTCGTCCCAAATCCATCCCGAAGTGAATCGGGCAGGTGTTAAAAATTATACCCATTATCACCCCGAAGTGAAACGGGCAGTTGCTAAAAAATATACCCATAATCATCCCATAGTGAATCATGCAGTTACTGAAAAATATACCCATTGTATCCTGAGGTCAACAAACAGGGAGTTGTGAACTAAAAGAAAAAACAGCAAGCAATAATTTGGAAAAATGAATATGAATATGAATGAGCCCTCATCCCATCTTTTCATCTCAGCTTTTTACACACGTATTTTATATCTTATAGAAATATTGCATTGTGAATGCAAAAAATTGAATTAAAAACATAAATGAATTCATGTCCGGATGCCACTATGACCAAAAGATAGATTATTATCATTTTTTTACATGATCACGTAAAAATGGGTGAACGGTTTATAGGTAGTCATATTGTTATGGGATACGGCATATAGGTAGATTATATTGATACAATATACGATTGCCATAAGATCAGGTGGGCAATTTTCTCATATAGGCACATATTAAATTTTCACGCGAACAAAGTCGCGGGTAACAACTGGTCTTATATATTTTTAATTATATCTAAACCATATGGCAAAGTTTATTTCCTAACAAGTTTATATTGTTGAAGTAGCTACATGCGTTATATTACGTCTCAAAAATTATACATATTTATTTTGAGCACAAATAAGAGGAACAGGTTTCGGGTTTGTGCTCTAACACCTGAGACAAGAATATTTAAAAATAAAAAAAAATTGAATAAAATAATCAGTTATTTAATTTTTATCCTCTATATTACGCAAAAATTGTTTTAGTGTGTGATATAAAACTAATGTCTAGGCAAAGATGGGCTTATCTTTAGGAAAGATAAGCCGACTAAACAATTATGTGATCACTAAAGTAAGCAGTTTAATTGTTTATAGTTAATAACAATGCACTTACATTATGTTAGTACAATTACATTATTAAATTAATGATTAAATATATTTAAAAAAATTACACTTCAATTATTTCAATTATTTACAATACCATTATTTGACATTTCTAATGTTTATAATTATTTATTTTAAATTTAATTAATTGTTTAATTTCTACTTGGGCATGTTGTATTTATCTATAATTGTTTAATGCATTTAGTGTTAAATTTAGGATCTGTTGTTTATGAATGTAATAATGTACTCAAATCATTAAATAAATAAATAATAATAAATAGTGGTTGGTAAAAAAAATGTCTATTTTACTATTTTTAACGTCTTTGTATACGGGTAAGTTCGTAGAAAGAGAAATAAATAGCGAGACTTACGGTACTACATAAAATTTTCCATATACACATTTTACACAAACAAAGCACAGAAGGAAAGAAGAATTCACAGCACAAGCATTAACAAGATAGTTCGAGATGGAAAATAGAAACAAGGCAAAGTTATAAGAATTAAGCAGACAGATAGATGAATAATATTTATAACGGCCGGCGGTATGTTGAGATGCGCACAATAAAAAGAAGCAAGTGTTCCGCGTTGTGATATGGTCTCGACTGGCCTACGTGCGCGAACGCATCTAGCTGCTCCCGGCCTAAATAAATGTTAGTAACCGAGAACAAAAGAACCTTCTTTATGATGTGCGTTGATAATGGTGGGACCCATGTCCAATCTAGTATACGAATTAAAAAAAAAAACGACGGGTTGCGTTATTAACGCTAACGTTATTAACGTTGTGCATTTTTGATATTTTCAAATGGTTAAGGAATAATTTCGCACGAATTGCTTTAATGATCAGTATAAAAGTGCTATCATTTATGTGGTAAAATACAATATTCATTTATTGCGCTATCTTATACAAACATGTCAACAAACACACCAAGTCGTGTTCGTTGCATTTTTTTCGCAATGAATAAAATCAGTTGAACGCATGCGTTCTCATGACATTACCTGCTATTTTAACTTTCATAATGACAGTTTTAAAAAAAATAACAATGTAACTGTCACTATGAAGTTTAAAAATGACACGACTATACGCACATCGCGCAAGCGCCCTACGCCGACTTACGAATTTTCGATCAGGTCACGTGTCCGAGTCACGCGAGTTTAGAAATTTTTACCCATTCCAAAAAAATACACAGCGCCGCTAAAGAAGTTTTCACTTCAAAAATGTATGTATGCAAAATATAACAATGTCAATATAATATATAGTAGAAATTTTATTTAATGAATATTTAGGTAATAAGCTTTGTGTCCATATATTACTAGTGTATAGTGTAAATAAATATTTAACGATAAGTTTATTTCAAGAAAAAGAGTTTTAAGAATAAATATATGTAAATACCTATTTTAAATAAGTTTAAATGAAAATATATATAGGAGAATTGCCTACATGTTTAGGATGGAGTTACTTCCTTTAAGTCAATCCAATTTGAGTTGAGAAAATTTACTGCCCCCCTTGATTTCCCACTCAGCAACCAACGATGACCATGGTAAGTAAATTAGAGCCTGTTCCTGCAACAAATGACGTCCCGACCTTACTTGACCTACTAAAGTATTCGGATTAAATGTCAATAATTTGCGTTGGGAATTCGCCTACTAATTAAATTGCTTGATTATTAATCAAAATTATAACTAGCTTATGCCGTCGGCTGCTATTTTGATCTTTGGGAGAAACAGCTTGATAAACTTAAACGACTTCAAACATAACTTTAACATCATATTATTATTTGGCCCGTGCATGATCACATATCTCAAATTCATTCTCTCCTCAAGTGGATTGCTATTCGTTTTCGCCGGAATATTAACATACTTAAGGTTTTAGTTCTGCTTTACCATACTGTTTAATTTTTCGCTATCTTAAGGAACGTTTTGAAATTGTTTAAATATCAAACACATTTTCCTTGAGGTCTCTATAGTCTTATTCTTAATATTCCTATGCACCGTTCCACGCTCTATGACTTTTCCTTTACCATTAAGGCTGTACGTCTTTGGAACTCCCTTCCTGTTTCTATTAGGCGTGATCAATCAAATAGTGCTCGTAAAAATCAAGTAAAAGGTACATTTTAGTTGAGCTGCATAGAAATGTTGTATTCTAACTAGCTAGGCATTTCTTTGTTCGTATATCTATATTTCTTTTATTACGTGTATTAATTATGTATTCGTGCGTATGTGTTTATACTATATGACTTTTATATGTATATCTTTAATATTTTTAGTTTACATTGCCGTTACTTCCGTTTCTGGCCATTCCTATCCATCCAAATGTTTTCTGGGACAGATCATTTTGAGCGACAAGACCGCCAATTGTAATACTATTTCAAGATTATTATTTTCTGTTTTTTCTCAAATTATTAAAAAAAAGTGTTTTGTATTGTATTGTAACAAGAAAAACCACTACTAAACAACTGTGTCTACATGCCTTCGTGAATATGATCACAACACTTTTAACTGCAATAAATTGAGATGGCTCACACACGCTCTACTTCTTTATCCTCTGTATCCTAACCTATTTTTTCAATTGATGTGTTATAGTTCATTACTTATATAATTATTACAGTATTGGATTGATAATGTTTTATATGTTTTTTATATAAGTAGTTTTCCAGTAATGGTTACTCACAATTATATAAATTAAAAAGTATGCAGCACCTTTTACTGTTTCTGTCCTCAGATTTTCGGTTGACGGTAGAGAATACCTAATGGCATTAAGTCTGCCATTTGTACAGTTTTGTGCACTGAAGTATAAAAAATAAATATTTATGTATATCCGTTTTCCTAGTATCCATAGCACAAGCCGATATGTTAACATCGAAATATACAGGTTTGGCACGACTAATTGCTATGATGTAAGAAATATTATTACTATCTAATTCTCGCGTGGGATGCCGTGCCCTGATGAATCTGAAAGTGACGTAAATGTTGTAGTGCTAAGTTGAAAAAGGATAAATAATTTAAGTTCTCAAATCGACATTTAAAGTTACCTTGGAGGAAGCTGTTTAAAAAAATAATAGGTACTTAATGAAATATTAACTCAATAGAAGGTTCTTTAACATCCATTAACTCTCACAACGAACAATTTAAGACTCTGGATGAAAAAACTGTCATATTGAATCAACTATAAAAGTGCAATTAAATTCTCTAATATGTTTAACACATGACACAGTGGCTAAGTGACAACAGCAACAAATAAGAGTAAATAACGTCGAGTTAGACGGCATTCCTGCACATTCAAATGAAAATCTACCAATAACTCTGGAACAGCTGGCCAAGACAGTTGGACACTCACTCGATAGTAAAGATATATCGCTAGCCACATGTGTTGCTAAGATAAATAACGGCAGTCATTCACCCTTGCCGAGGATGCTCACTAGTTGTAAAAAATAAGCAGTACCTTAATATAAACAATGATTTGCTTTTAAAATTTTAAAAGCATGGTTCAGTCATCCTGTCAACGTCACTACTGAAGTGTTTTTTACTTTCTCCAGTACTATATACTGTTAAAATTACAATGTAATTGGGTAGTAGTTTAGTATAATTTAAATACAGGGTTTTATATCGGTTCTAGTAATGAAAGAGCTCGTAGCCACAAGCTCTTTGACATTTCTGCTAAAAATTTAATATATAGTTTATACTTATTACTTATTTACTTAGGAATTGGCTGAATGCTTACTTAGACTTATAATTTCTCGCTGCAATGTAGATATGTTACCTGTTGGTGTTCCTTATAAATAAAAAACCGGCCAAGTGCGAGTCAAACTCGAAGGGTTCCGTACAAACTAGTTGAACAAACCGGTGGAAGTTTGCATGGTAATGTACATCATATATTTTTGTTTACTTTTATCATTCCCTTTTTTTAGAAGTAACACGGGGGGGACACACATTGGAAGTATCTCTCACGCAAACTATTGAGTTTAGAAAAAAATAATATTAGAAACCTCAATATCATTTTTGAAGACCTATTCATAGAAATCCCACACGTATGGGTTTGATGAAAAAAAATTGTTGAGTTTCAGTTCTAAGCATGGGGATCCTCTAAAATTTATTGTTTTTTTGTGTGAAAATCTCAATGCGGTTCACAGAACGCATCTACTTACCAACTTTCAACAGTGTAGTTCTTACAATTTCGGAAAAAAGTGGCTATGACATAAGGACTGACAGAGAGACAGACAGACATGTTGAATCCATAAGGGTTCCGTTTATTTGCCATTTGGCTACGAAACCCTAAAAAGTAACTATTTCCTATTCTTAGCAGGCAAGCGATTATGGCAATGCTTCCATTGGAAGATGGTACGCTATTTTGAGTTAGATATTTCGTATGTCAATACAGTTGGCGTGTCTTACGTTCAACGTAGACTCAAAAAAACTAATTAACTGAAAAAATAACTTTTAATTGTACCATAGACAAATAGGAAATTCTAGTGATATAGTGTACGAGGTGTGTTGAAGTAAAGCGACTTATCAAAGACTTTGCGCAGGTGACATAAAAAGGATTTTCGTTTTTTTTTGTTTTGTTGTATTGGTACACCCACATGTCCTAAAATTTGTTAACAATTTTAACAACAAAGCGTATATAGGATGTTATTGACTAATTTTAAACGAGTTTTGTTGTGTGAGTCGATTTTTACTATAAAAAAAATGGATTAATGAATTCGCAAAAGTGTGTATAGTGGAATTAAATGCTACATATTATTTGAAATGTTGTCAATGGCACATGGTAAGTCTGCTTGTAGTAAAAAAATATTATAAGTGGTACAAGTAAGCTAAGATTGACGAGAAGATGCCAATGTCGAACCTCGTTTTGGACGCTCCTACACGTCAACAACAGATGAAAACCTTGAAGCAGTGAAAAATATTGTTGTGAAAAATCGTCGAATCATTAATAAATAATCAATGAAAGAAGTTACTGAAGCGTTTGCTTATCGGTTAGTTCATGTAATGCAATTTATTCGGATGGTTTGAGCATAAGACGTTTGTCAGTAAAATTCATTTCGAACTTGCTTAATTTGACCAGAAGAATCGTCTAATGGGCATTGCTCAGGAGCTCGCAATTATGACTCGGGAGATTTGCAACGATTGAGGAGATAAAAACTGCATCGCTGGAAGAGCTCAAGACTACGAGTATACTAGAAAGTGCTTATCACAAATGCTTCGAGCATTGGAAAAAAGCGTTGTTACAAGTCTATTTTATATAGGAAAGATTCTGAATTTGACTTGAACTATTCTCCCCTTGAAGAAAAAATATTTTTTTTTTCTCTTAACTATAAATTCACCACATTTTTGGAACACACCTTGTATGTAGAGAAATTTACAAAAAAAAAACATACAGAAACATTTACAAAACCACACAAGGCCGGTACAAAATTGGCACGAAGCTTTAAATCCGGCGAAGCAAAGCCGTTAGTTTTTTTATCAATAGTCTACACATATTAATTATTCTTTGTCTTCGTCAATAAAATATTTAAAATGGCACCAAATAATAACTTACAGATTTTAGTTTCCATAATAAAATGTAGCTACACAATATTTAAGTAGAACGAGATGCACCGTAGAATTTAATTTCATGTCCATTGAATATTTACTCCACGCCGTTACTATCGTCACCGAAGAATATGTAAGATTTCAATAAAAATTGATACTCCAACTCTCCGCGGGAAAGTCTCACAAAATCTACTACATAACTATTCGAAGCGACTTCCTCTCGACTTTACCAATAAATTCTAACAATGTCGCCAAATGTTCCGCACATTTGCAGTTGAATTCTAAATTCGTGGGTTGAATCAGCCTCCATTTGATGTCGCCTTGCCACAGGGATGGACAGCGAAAGGAAACGAAATCTACTTGGGAACAACTTTAATGTTATCAATGCATAATTTAGGTATCTCTTTGAAAAACTTTGTTTGTATTTGTCCTGGTAACAGATTGAGAAAGTTGTGATTTATAATCTTTTTTCAGAAAATATGGCTTTGGTTGATATAATTTTATCTTGATCGAGTGTTTAAATAACTCATTTTGTTTATGTTGTTTTCAGTAAAATTACAGTATTTGATCAGTACTAATGGTGACCCAATGGTCGAAACTCGACCGTTATTAATTTAATTTTAAAGTTTAAACGTTACTATTTTTTTATAGACAAATAAAATAACACCAAAAAAAAAATTATTAAAAGCTGTAATCAAGACTACATTCTAACCTATTGGATCCAGATTATGGGGTCCTCAGATTGTACTTTTTTTCAGAGATAAAGGATGTTGCTAAACTTAAAGTCACGTTAATATGTACTGTGAATGTATGCATACCTGGTAGCAAATAGTCAATTTAAAAGTACAAGTCGCTAAAGATACGTAAAAGAACTGTTCACTTTTTCTTAACTATCACTGATGATTATATGTATGTTTTATAGATTACTCTAAAATTTCATTATATACTGCCCAGACACTTGTGCTTACTAACTTGTGCTACACTTTTTAAACAATTTTGAGTGAAAAGTTAAAGAATTAATGTAACTTTACTTATAGTTATAATTTTGATGAATGTACTCAATGTACTCAACATATTCTGTAAGCAGTCAGACCAATCGTTAGGCTAATAATCCCCCAGACACTCAATTAGTGTCATTGCAGAATGATTACTAATCTAAGCAATAAACATTATTATTATTGAAGACTTATTTTTTTTATTTTGAATGGGTTCGTTCTTGATCCCAATCAAACCCGGGGGCCAAGACAGGATCCACGATGGAACGAGCTAACCCAGAAGGTGCCTTTTCACCCTGGCTTTAAAAACGGACGGATTATAAGTACTCCGATATACAGACGCAGGGAGGGAGTTCCACTCCTTTGCTGTGCGCATTATAAATGATGTTGAGAAGCATTTGGTGTGACAGGTGGGAATAGCAACCAAGAAAGGGTGGTAGCCCGCATTGCGTCTGGATGTCCGATGGAAGAAAGGAGATGGCGGTGTAAGCATATGTAGCTACTAAGCACACTCTCCAAAATACATTCTGCAGGAGACCGACAGACAGGCAACTTTGCGGCGGTGGGTAAAATAAACCATATAAATTGACTATTATTTACTTCGTGGCTAGCAAATAAAGCTGAGTTGTAGTATAAGGAGCTTGCGTCTTCATAATGATGGTAGTCACGTCAGTAGAAGCATTCTGTCACTAGAAATGCTAATAACATATAAGTTTTAATGAAGAATATTTGTTACTATGACCTGATTTCTAACATAAGCGAAGTCACGGAAACAACTACTTATTACAGATTAATGTAAATAAATTTTACTTACCCACTTGCTGTATGCTTGTGGAAACATGTTAAGCAATAATGTTAGCAGTTACCCTAACTATTGGGCATAGAGTAAAAAGGTATGAATATTTAAATTAACTAAAAGTTTCTGCAGTTATCTGTTAGCGGTGCTGCGAAACTAAACTAGTTAGTGAATTGTTGCTACGGACCTTTTAATAAATATAATATTAATTCATTATAACAGAACAAGGCTAAAGTATTTTAAAGCTTTGATGACAGATATTAAAACTTTTTAGTGTGATTGGCTGCACAGGACATAGATTTTCACGGTTGTAACGAATAAATGTGTCTCTAGAAAATCTTCTTTTACTCTGTCAATACGTTTCGGGGATTGATTATGGGGGATATTAAATACACAATGTACTAATGAAACTGTAAAAACGGGCAATATTTTTCGATGATGGTTCCCTTGTTTGATGTACTGTCCAAATACGAGATGGCTTTACTTATATAGTTTTGCACTTAAATATACATACAAATAAGGTTGCATTTCCAATAAGATATAGTCTACTACAGTATATGAGCTAAATATGGAGGATGTAATAGAATAATTTTTGAATACGTATTAACAACATCACACTTCAGATAATTTACACTTCTTATCTTCGAATCCTGATATTAACAATAATTGATCATTGCCTATCAACAGAAGTGAATGTTTCGAAGTTTCAAATGGTTAAAGCCAGTTTCGGAAGGTTAAAAATTTCGTTTAAATAAAGTATCGAATTTTAAACACTGTGTTGTTAAACATTAGAGTGTTTAAAATTCGATTTTTATTTAAAGATATATTTTTATAAAAAAAAATTTGAGCGTGTTCAAATATCTTAGCAAATACCGCTTTTCATGTTTTATTTTAGATCTTTTTATTTTTCTCATTTGAATGTTGTCTTTTTGTATGTATAATAATCGTGTAGTCAGATAATTATATTTTTAAAGAAAGAGTGAAGAGTGAAGGTCCGTTCCTTTTCTTTTCATGCTTGCGCGAACACTGGCCTTTCAAGATTAATTATGTTGGTCCGTTCTGTTATTTAACTTAGAACATACTACGTTTTTAAAATTGAGTTACTACAAATCTCCTAATAAATAAAAAGTGCTCATATTGTAGAAATTAGGTCATCTTTTAAGCACCTGTTGATAATCGGTTTATTTACTTTTAAATGGCTATGCTTTATTTAGTTCTTAGAATAATTAAAAAAAAAACCCTTCTTCAGACGCAAACCAAACCAACTTACTCAACATAAAAAGTATATATTTTCTATAAACAAATTATCTTTTTTATTATGAAAATTGTAAATAAGATCTTTTTAAAGATCAAGAAGAAGAAAAAAAGCTGGGAAATTGGGGAGCGGCTATCATGCGGCATGCTGTTAACAAGAAAGAAACAATCTTTTAACAAGAAAGCATGCAAGTAATGATTGCAATGTCTAACTTAACCTCCGTCTAATCAAATTGTCAGAGCACTCTGAACTCCCTTGATCACTTCGCTTACACCAGTCTGTCAGCACTATTTGTCGATAATCTAAAGATAACAAAGTTGTTGCCAAATAAAAATCGATAAAATGTTATTTTGGTAAAGTGACAATATAGCAAATAAATTATCAGGCAAATAAAAAAGTTTAAAAGAGACATTGACCAATAGTAAAAAATATTTTTAATATCGGTGTAACGTAGTTCGGTGAAATTATACTTATGTCAAATGATATTTTAATAGTCTATAATATGGCAAACAATACATGTATATGAATACCATTTTCCATTTCGGTCAAATTAAATAAGGACAACAAGTAAAAGGTTTCCCAATATTTAAATATAATATTCGTAAAAGTTCATATAACAGTTAAATATAATATTCGTAAAAGGAAATTTAGTGACTAGGCTACCCTTGGGATTTATAGGAGAATACTATATGAACTATATGGAAAAAATTTACGTAGGCTGATAAAATCTTTATTGCAAAGGTACGTTTAATAATAATGAAAGACTTTTAAAAGCTATGCATATTTCCAAAATAATCAGTTAATCTAAGAATTAAATAAAAATTATTTGAAATTTTATTAATCAAAAATCAGAAGGAGAAATGTGTAATACGGGTCTGCAGGTGAAAACTTTTAATGACACCCTGAATGCTCTCTTGTTTCGTGTGTTTGCTTGCGAAAAACGAAGGTAGTGGTGGTAGACCTATAGTCGCTGATATTTTCATGGAGAACTTTGAGGAAAAGGCCGCCTACCTAAGGCAGCGGTAACACTTTTTGCTTCTTAATGTGTGCAAACAATAAATGAAAGGCCACTGGTCGTTCAAGGTCATTTTTCTTTTCACGTTTCATTTTTACTGCACTTGTATTACCTATATGGTTTTTTTCTATGTTTGTTAACAAAAACTCAAAATATGTATGTATTTTCTAGTCATTTTTGTCTTTTGAGGAGACAACAACTTAAAAACAGTGATAATGAAACGATGAAAATATGAAAACAGTTGCGCGCATATAATAAAATAAAATATTATTAAACGACACAGATCTGGTATAAAATACTGAAAATAAGTACTGAAACAAAAAAAGTTGCGTTACCTCTATTGATACCTGAGCCAGCGAACTATTTTAGGATACAATGCAAAGTTAGAATCCTAAGCGAAGCGAGGGTTTCAAAGGTACGAGATGCTAAAAACTTAACTGCCGAGCTACACAATTTTTCATCTCACTACAGCAAGCAAAATTTTTAGTTGCAAGAAAAACAGCTTTAATAAAATTGTAAATTGATTTATTTAAATTAAAAATAATATTAGTAATATTAAATGTCATTTTTAAATTAGTTTCTATTAAATGTGATTTGACAGAATACCATACTCACTGTGACAGTACTTTTTCTCGGGTGCGGTCCGAAATCTAAGCACATGTTATGAAATCTCACCCACCATACATATAAAATTCTTAAAATAAAAATATTGTATTCTAAATAACGTTTATTCTTTTTGATTTTATAATTAAATGAACTTAGATAATTTAATAAAACCATAACGGAGTATTTTAATATTAATTTAAATAAGAATAAAATTAGAAATAGAATTAAACTTATAAAGACTATAATGACGATTCTTAACGTACCGTGTGTGTTTTTCTTTGAATAGAAAGGTTCTCATTTTAAAACACTTTTATACGCTAGCGGATAAAACGCAATTTTCCACGCAGAAATTGAATGTCACACCAAACTTGTCCGAGCATGTGATGTGAAAAATTATTATTGATGCCAGTGCTTTGTCCAATTACTATCGATTCTCTTTTCAGTACGGTAGCACCACGGCGGTGCGTAAGAAGAGCCCGACCAATGAGATCGCCTAAATTATGACGTCGAGAAATATGGCAGCCTATATTTCTTAAGCTGGTGCAGTCGCTTCATAAGCAAACAGCCCGTGGTGGCCCAGTTTGTTTATTTTAATGTCACTACTATCTTGATGGAATACTATGTTTGATGCACAAAGACAGGGCAATGGAGAAGCGAAAAGTACCACATATAACTGTTGGCCTGATTCATACCTTTTTGCAACTAAGATGCGGGTTTGCTCTGCACCTAAAAGCGTGTTAATAATGTTGTTTTTCATTTCATTTTTCAACGAAATAGCTGAACTCAAATTATATACCAAGAGATTGTATTTATTAGTAATTTGCTATTGGCGCAATCTCCAAAAAAATATATAATAGTTAATGGTTGCGATTAGCGCTCCAGTATTTTTTATATCTCTCGTGTGAAGCAGACATATAAATTACAGTATGAACTGAGGACAAAACTTTTACAAGAAAGCAAAGTTATCGAAATTTTTTCGGTTACCCAAAACACCCAATCTTATTCGAATTGCTTGAGTCCAAGAACGGTGATCAAATTAAATGTGAAAAGCATAATATAACTAATTAAACCGATATTTTCTTATAATAATAAGAAGTGTAACTCAAATACGTCTTGTCGTGTTTCTTAAAGCTTAATTAACAAGCTTGATTAAGTTCCGAACCGACGATGCGACGACTGCATTATCCCTCCGGAAATCATTTCCCTTCTTTGATTGACAGCGTTTAGCAAGAAAAGGATCAATTGCCCTCCATGGGTGCGTCACGGCCAGGAAAGGTTTTATGTGCGGTTTAATCTGCCCTTGGGATGGTCATTAATTAGGTCGAACGCAACGCCTTGGTTTTTGCGGGCACAATTGATGTATGTCTATGTTGCTGATTTATATTGAGAGAACATCCTTATCAAACTCTGTTTTCTATATACTGGCAACACTATTTAATGTTAATTATTGGGATAGTTACATTAGTAATAAATTTCCGTATACTTACGTTTTAAAAATGTGGTTTAAGCATAAAAATAAAAAAATAAGGGGGAAAAGATTTGAGTTGTCGGCGCGCCGACCTATTACAGCTATTAAATCTGATTACAAGTAAAAATTGATAACCTAAATAAAAGCAGCTCACCGCCGTTATTTGGATGAATGATGATGAATATACACGCGATTTTCTATTTCTTTTCATCTTTTTGTGGTTCAATTTAAGTTAGATATTGTGGTCGGGTTTTAGATTTTAACGTTCATTCTGATGCAGTGGATCCTGATAATGGATTGATATATGAATTTTAAAAGTTATAAATATTTCCAAAAAATTCCGTATGTGTTTTTTCCTCTCGAAATTGATTAAAGATAAATTTGGTGCACTTAGTGCAGTAAAATAATTTACTCCATTAAAATTTGTCAGAAATTGTGTTCACTTTAAATTTAGTCTTTTATTTGCTCGTTTCAGCCGAATCGGCAGTAGGAACCCATCCTACTGCCGATTCGGCTGAAACGAGGCTTTGGCAGCAGAAAACATAGGGGACAAATGTGAAACCCCGATGGCAAGCATAAAATGTGATTGATTTTATCATGATGGACAAAAAGCACAAATCAAAGACATCTCAGTGATCAACAGATTAAATATCGGTATTAATCACCGACTTGTCTTAGACTTTCGGAATATTAACTTTAAACTGAAACGCTTCTGTTTGATGAAGTTCAAGCATAGTCCTAACCTGCTCCAAACCAACGTAGCATCTGAAACGTTCTATTGAAACCCGGAGAAGTGATTTGCTACCATGGAAACCACAAATATTGTTAACGTCAATGAGGTCCTCAAAAATGTGATTGAACTACACAGCAAAATTCAGCGCAAAGGCAGGAAGTCGGAGTTTTCAGAAAAAACCCTTAGGGTCATGAGGAAACGACGTGAAAACCCATCTGTCACTTTGTTTTAACAACTAACTCTCAACACGATTTACAAGCTGTTGCACTACGATCTTTCATACTCCAATACACGCACGATTGAACAAGCTATTAAGCTAAATAGAAGATCTAAAGTGTTTGTTTAAGAAATCACTTGACAAACTGAACTACGAAGTTTAGAAGCCTGAGGTTCTTTTGGAAAGTGAAGACGACATCTTATAAAGAAGACCGAAGAGTATAAGCGACCCCTCTGCTTAGCATTTGTGATTATAAGAAGGCAAATGACTATATCAAATCCTGGACTGTTTCAGAATTCTTGCAGCAATGTCAAGTCGATATAATGCCGTAACTAAGGCCGTCTAACTACAGTACAGATGGACTAAGCATTTCCCCTTGCATCTAGGTGTGGGACAAGAGGATATAGTATCCTGTAAATTATTTACAATTGTATTAGAGTATGTGTTTAAAACTCTGGACTAGATAGGATACCATATTAACATCAACCCAAGCATATTAGCATATCCCAATTGCAATTTGAGAAAGATGAGATCATCATGAAAGCCATATAAGGTTGTACTCTCGAAGTTGTTACAGAATATGCCTACTTTGGGCAAATTTTGCAGTTGGGTGGACACAACTTTGAGATCTTGGCTGGGCAGCATATGTAAAATGTTGTTGGGTATTTACGTTACTTCTTCCACTGTAACCAAAGACGAGTCTTTCAACAATCTTCCATCTACCTGGCATGACACACGGAGCCAAAACGTGAATAAGCCTAAAACTAAAGCCTAATGCACAAAATTTGAAATCGCTCTACGAGCTACGGACAGGCCTATGTTCCACGTTTCCTAAAGGGATAGCATCCAGAACGAGGAGAGATGAGGTAATCGACAGTACAGTCCATCGCTACCGCTAAGCGAATGAAAAGTTATTGAAATTTTGAATGAAATCCCTCCATTTTTGAAGTTAATGGCGTTAGGCAAGTAATTAATCGATTAAGATGAAACAGCCATTTAATTTTATGATTTTTATGTTTTTGAATTTTCAATGCAATCCTTGAAAGGTTGCAGATTCGAGAATAGCTTGTGAACCGAGTCGGTATTTTCAAGTATTTTCCTTGTAATTCTTTATTATACAAATAAAAAATTATAATTAAAATGCAAAAATATGAAAATCATAAAATTTTTATGTGTGTGATAATTAATTTATGGCATTAATAAACTATTCAAAAACGTCTAAAGTACAGTACCTCATTAATTATGGCATTCGCTATGGCTTGGCAGCGAAACGGTCATATACGGCACGAGTCTGCTGAATAATGCGCGATGTTTCCTATCGATTGGGGCTATTTTGAACGCCAGCGCTGCTGTACTCATTTAGCCGACAGGCTTTTGTTATAGAAGAAAAGAATTAAGCGTAGCGCCAGATAGTTGTCTCGTTAACAATACACAATATACTGAACGCAATTTCAGGAAAAGTGTGTGTTTTCACGCAGTCTGTTTTTGTTTTATCTTCCGTAGATATAATTTATTTTTCTAGTCTTTACTTTGAAGATATACTAATTCATTAGCGCATAGTTTCAGAAATATAGCCGGTGGTAACGATTATATTATTAAAATATCTCGCTTTTTCGTTTAATTAGATACCAAGCAAGAAAATGAGAATAAGCAGATCAAAGTAGCTTTTGGACTACTGAAATTTGTTAAAGGGCATATAAGGTATATAAACTTAAACCAATACAATTTTTTTGTAATGCAGGAGTCCGTAAAGGCTTTCAGATCTTCAGCTTCGGCTTGCTGAATGCGGTCACAAGCGGCCTCAGGTCGTATTGAAGCAGTTTGTTGTGGTTTAAAGACATAGCTTTAAAAATTAGGAATATGGGGAAAATATTAAGTACATGAAATTGGCTCCAGCTAAAACATTGTTCATCAATATACAGCTTGCGGTAGCAAGTCAGTTCCGAATAATGTGCGATATTCCGTATTGATTCGGTTGTTTCGAGCGTCCAACACTGAATATTATCCTGGTAATATCGGAATAGTCGGATTAAGTGTGGCTACCGATTTCAGTCACTTAATCCAACTATCTACCATTTTGATACGGTTTGATGGTTTTATCAGTAATAGAAAATTGCCATTTATAGACAAATTATTTTTCTGTAGCTTATATTTATTATTGTACGATCTAGAATGTATCAATCAAATAAAGGTGACTAAGTAATTGATTCGTGTAGAAACAAAGATTAAAGTGCACACATATAAGTTTATGTGCAATTAAAACTTATTTATTGCAATTAATTTTAAAGAGGTCATTACATGTATTTCATATCGTAATGAGATTAGGTCCTTACATATGAAATTAGCGTTTTGTTTTTTTTTTTTTTTTTATTACTCTTATTTAATTTAGGGACTTTTACACAGAGTACGTCAGTCCCATTGTACCCTAAGCCTTTCAGTAGCACATCATAAATGTATTTTTATAATTTTTATTTATTTTATGCATTTTCAATGCGATCTTATAAGATAAATTATTATAATAGAAAAATACTAGAAAAAATCGACTCGGGTCACAAGTGAATTCTCAGGCGGGAATCGAACCCGCAACCTTTGGAAATCCGGTCCAATGCTCTCCCAATTGAGCTACCGAGCCTTGTGAACACTCGTCGAAATCTTCCAGTACCTTCCTGATTTTACGCTGTAGGCCAGCGTTGTTTCATCAATGAGAGGAACATCCT
Source organism: Calamotropha paludella (assembly GCA_927399485.1). Classification (NCBI taxonomy): domain Eukaryota; kingdom Metazoa; phylum Arthropoda; class Insecta; order Lepidoptera; family Crambidae; genus Calamotropha; species Calamotropha paludella. The sequence goes on along the minus strand of OV656804.1, from coordinate 12,298,813 downwards.
CTCGTATTCGAAAGAAACATTTTTACAAATGTTTGGTCACTCGATTTAGATGAAACAGCCATTTTAGTTTTATAATTTTTATTTATTTTATGCATTTTCAATGCGATCTTATAAGATAAATTATTATAATAGAAAAATACTAGAAAAAATCGACTCGGGTCACAAGTGAATTCTCAGGCGGGAATCGAACCCGCAACCTTTGGAAATCCGGTCCAATGCTCTCCCAATTGAGCTACCGAGCCTTGTGAACACTCGTCGAAATCTTCCAGTACCTTCCTGATTTTATGCTGTAGGCCAGCGTTTTTTCATCAATGAGAGGAACATCCTCTCGTATTCGAAAGAAACATTTTTACAAATGTTTGGTCACTCGATTTAGATGAAACAGCCATTTTAGTTTTATAATTTTTATTTATTTTATGCATTTTCAATGCGATCTTATAAGATAAATTATTATAATAGAAAAATACTATAAAAAATCGACTCGGGTCACAAGTGAATTCTCAGGCGGGAATCGAACCCGCAACCTTTGGAAATCCGGTCCAATGCTCTCCCAATTGAGCTACCGAGCCTTGTGAACACTCGTCGAAATCTTCCAGTACCTTCCTGATTTTACGCTGTAGGCCAAAGCTTCTGATTTTACGGATTTCCAAAGGTTGCGGGTTCGATTCCCGCCTGAGAATTCACTTGTGACCCGAGTCGATTTTTTCTAGTATTTTTCTATTATAATAATTTATCTTATAAGATCGCATTGAAAATGCATAAAATAAATAAAAAATATAAAACTAAAATGGCTGTTTCATCTAAATCGAGTGACCAAACATTTGTAAAAATGTTTCTTTCGAATACGAGAGGATGTTCCTCTCATTGATGAAACAACGCTGGCCTACAGCGTAAAATCAGGAAGGTACTGGAAGATTTCGACGAGTGTTCACAAGGCTCGGTAGCTCAATTGGGAGAGCATTGGACCGGATTTCCAAAGGTTGCGGGTTCGATTCCCGCCTGAGAATTCACTTGTGACCCGAGTCGATTTTTTCTAGTATTTTTCTATTATAATAATTTATCTTATAAGATCGCATTGAAAATGCATAAAATAAATAAAAATTATAAAACTAAAATGGCTGTTTCATCTAAATCGAGTGACCAAACATTTGTAAAAATGTTTCTTTCGAATACGAGAGGATGTTCCTCTCATTGATGAAACAACGCTGGCCTACAGCGTAAAATCAGGAAGGTACTGGAAGATTTCGACGAGTGTTCACAAGGCTCGGTAGCTCAATTGGGAGAGCATTGGACCGGATTTCCAAAGGTTGCGGGTTCGATTCCCGCCTGAGAATTCACTTGTGACCCGAGTCGATTTTTTCTAGTATTTTTCTATTATAATAATTTATCATAAATGTAATTGACGTAACTGAACGAGGTCGCACACAAGCCTGGCCGCATCTGATGCGGGATCCGCCAAAATACTTTGGAAAGCTCCCAAATCAGATGCCTTCAGGTCTAAATGACGAACAAGTCGCTATCTCTCGCTTTGGTTTTTGACACATTCCATCAACAAATGTTGCACATCCTCCACTTTACCACACGCGTCACAGTTTGGTGATTCACTTTTTCTCATTAAATGTGCAAACTTGTTACATGGAATGTGGCCGGACCGTAGTCTGTGTAAAAGTACGACGTATTTTCTAGACAAATTAGTATTTGCACACCAAGGAATACGAGGAGGCTCACTCTGCATTGTTTTGTACCAGATTCCTTTTTCTAAAGAGGTTTTGTTAAAATATTCTTTCCATAAATTATGACATTCTTTTTTAAATTTTGAGAGAATTTCTGTACGATAAGGTTTAACTTGAATTTCTACACCATTTGTTATTGCAAGTTTAGCGTGTCGGTCAGCCTCCTCGTTACCCCTAATGCCCACGTGGGAGGGAACCCACTGCAACCTTATCTGATGGCCCCTAATGTTATTTTCATGAATGAGTTGTAGCACACTATATGCTATCGGTGCGCCTCTGCTACCAGAGGCGCACCGAGCAATGTGCTGCAACCCACTCCTACTGTCTGTGCAAATGACGATTTTTGTAAGGTTTCTGTTTTTAGCATGTAAGAGTGCGTTATATATAGCAACAAGTTCTACTGTCATTATAGAAACCTCAGCGGTTATTTTAAATGAACCTATATCTTTCATGTTAAAATAATAATATGCTGCACCACTGCCTCTCGAATCTTTAGAACCATCAGTGAAGATTTTACACCAACCCTCGTCATATCTTTCCGCTAATTCGTTAAAAACATTGTGTCGTAGTGAATTAGGTTCTAAACAATGTTTTGCTTCATTTATACAATTAAGATATGGTATTACAACTGTGAACGTGTCAATATTAGTGACCCAGGTATCGAGGGAGAACATTTCTAAAGGAAATGTCGCACATAGTTCATGGTCTTTGGTTTTTTTATATGTAATAGCAAGCAGGGGTTTCCTTTTTTTCTCCCAATATCTATTCTGACAAGAAGATGATAATTGCTCAAGTAAGTCAGTTGTGGGTTTATATGTCATTGATTTGAGACAGTATTTAAAGGCTAAATATTTTCGTCTTATGTAGAGTGGGGGTATACAAAGTTCGGACTCCATGACATGTATAGGGGTGCTCTTAATAAATCCGCCAATTATACGCAAAGCTTGGTTTTGGATCCTATCTAGCTGAGATAAGTGAGTATTTGCGCTACTGTCGTACAGGTAGCAACCATAATCAAACCTACTTCTAAGCAGTGCAATATACAGTCTTCTCAAGTGTTTGGGATGAATGCCCCAACCTGAACCAGCCAGCATTTTTAAAATATTTAAAAATTTTGACACTTTTTCTGCTATTTCTTTAATATGCTTACTCCAACATAAGGAACTGTCAAGCCATATGCCTAAATATTTTATGCAATGCGCAGATGTTAATTGATTTTCTTTAATTTTGAGAGTTACCTCTTTTTTACTTCTGCCTCTTCCAAAAATGCAGTATTTCGATTTAACCGCTGACAGGTCCAGGCCTATGTTATCTAATTGCATCACTATTTCATTTAATGCAGCTTGTAATTTCGTTTGGCAAGTTCTAAGGTTCTTATCACTGCTATAAAGAACAAAATCGTCTGCATATTGACACAAATGTACACCTTGAATTTGTTGAGCTAATTTATATGTGACGATATTAAAAATTAGGGGAGATAGTGGGTCTCCTTGAGCTAGGCCTCTACCCGTTCTTCTTATTGTAATATTGTCACCTTGTTGATTTTTAATTTTTAGGTACCTTTCATTCAGAAAGGACCAGATGTATGTACAAATTTTCTTTCCTATTCGTAATTCATGTAAAATGTTCGCAACTTGTTGTACTGACACATTGTTGTATGCATTCTCTATGTCAAGAAAGCATGCAACAGTTGGAATTCCTTTTTCAAAATTGAGTTGAATGTATGAGATAACACGCACCAAGCAATCCAAAGTTGATTGATCTTTCCTAAAACCTGTTGAGTACGTTGGTAAAATTTTATTTTTTTCCACAAACCACTCTATTCTTCGAACTAGCATAGTGTGAAATATTTTACATATACAGGACATGAGTGATATAGGTCTTAACTTCGGTGTGGTATTAGGAATGTCGCTCGATTTTGGGATGGGAACTACAACTACGTTTCTCCACTGTGTAGGAATTACGTTACAGTGAAAAATATCATTATACAGGTTAAGAAGATAAATTTTTCCTATCTTAGGCAAGTTGTACAACATAGAATAGGTAATTTCGTCCTCACCGGGGGCTGTGTCGCTCTTTTTGAAACAATGTTCCAATTCCTGTATAGTGAACTTTGATTCTAGACCTTCGTTACTATACTCAAATTTAGGTGTACTGGGCGACGCAGAGTCGGGAGCAAGGGATTTTAAGAGTTCATTCCTTTTTTCATCGGATGCATTATACACACAACGTTTAAATCCTTTCACCCAACCTATTCGCTGCCATACTTCCATTACTGAGGTAGTTTCGTCAAAAGAGTTACAAAAATTATGCCAATCTTGTGATTTTGCTTGGCTTATTAGACGATTACATTCGTAAATTTTGTCCTCAAGTCGTTTTAGATTATCGGGTGTCGGGTTGCGTCTAAAAAGCTTCAAACCTAACCTACGCTGCGCTACAATTTTAGATAGGGAAGAATTCCAGTAACGTTTGGGTTTGAATTTTGTTTCAGGGTTGGGGTTTATTTTTACCAAAGGTATGCTTTCATCTGCAGCTCTTTTAAGTTGTTGTAAAAAGTAATCATATTTGAACTGCACTGAGTCGTGTAAACCAATGTCATCTTTAAGTGTAGAATTTAAATATGTTTTATACGATTCCCAATCCGCTTTTTTATAGTTCCGTCTTTTATTATGTTTCAATTTTGTTTCGTAGTTCATAGTTATCTTTATTACTAAGTGATCACTGCCTAAACTTTCTTGTGATACTTGCCAATCAAATTTTATAGCAATATCAGCTGATGAGAAAGTAATATCTGGTGCGCTTTCTTGTAATTTTCCATTAACTAGTTTAATCCTAGTAAATTGACCACTGTTTAGATGTATAAAACTATTTTCTAAAGCGCAATTCATCAACAAGGAACCTCGACTGTCTGTTTTATACGACCAATTTGAATGGTGTGCATTAAAATCTCCTGCAATTATTGACTTTTTTGGACATAACCCAAATAATTCATCCCAGTCCGCTTGAGAAGTACGAACAGATGATGTACAATACACTGAAATGATGTATTCTAAGGCACTGCAGTTAAGTAATTTAATTTTAATGATTTCTAAGTAAGGATTATTTAATTTAGTTGGACATACCTGAACTTTGAGTGATTTATGGGTTATAATTGCAACCCCTCCGTATCCATCGTCTCTATCGGTCCTGTGGAAATTGTACTCACTAAGATGTATAGGTGAGTCAGCTTCTAACCACGTTTCACTTATGATAGCCACATGAACTTTTTCCTGACTTAATAATGCCCCAAAACTGACTAACTTGGGTCTAATAGATTGTGCGTTCCATTGAACTATGTTTATAAAAGGCAGTTTAGAAGGACTCTTATCCATTGAAAATATTTTTTAAAAATTTATCTACTGTCTCCCCCCTACAAAAGATATCGACTACATAAGACTTTATTTCTTCTATAACTAGTTTCACAATTAAACTTATTTTCTCTTCAATACTACAGTCCTTAAATACAATTGTTTTTATTTTCAGCATAAGCCTTTTGAAGTTGAAGCCCTGTTTGTTTTGTTTTTGCTCTTCATTCTGAATTATTGCTTCGTCTTGGTCTGATTCTTTGGTGCATACCATAACCTAGCCCAAAGTAATCTTTTTTAAGGATTATGTTTTGGCTAATACGGTAATGGATAGACATATATCATACATAAATAAGTAATATTCATAGAAATATATACAAACATCCATGACTCAGGTACAAATGCTCGTATTCATCATACAAACATCTGCCCCTTCCGGGATTCGAGCCCAGGACCGTCGGTGCGAAAGGCAGGATCGCTACCGTTGCACCAAAGAAATATAATGCATATATCAGAAATTACATTTTGGTAACCCAATAATTCTAAAGGGATTCTGCTATTTCGAGCTAACCGACGACACTCCGTAGTCGAGGTGCTTGTCATTTATTATCAGCAAAAATATTTGTAGCCGTAGTTGTCGTAGCAGAATATCGTAGCCGCATTAAATCAGTTGTATTCCAACGCATGTGCCAGCCGGTCTGGCCCTGCTAATATTTAGTTATTAAAGTTACGTATCGAAATGTTTTTTTTTTATTTATATGAAGGAAAATACGTTACGCATATTGCGGGTGAGCGGAGCAGTACTCTCCATTCTATCCCAAACAGGCCAATCCACTAGAAACCTTAGTATGCACCTATGCACTGCCGTTGCAGGATAGATAACGGTTTATCCAACGGAGGAGGTTGGATAAACCTTTGTCTCATCTATGTCTTGTTTTTATGTAGACATGCATCTTTTCATTATATGTAAGAATATCATTGTCTTTGGATATAACAATAAATACAAGATCCCTAAAATCAAAGAGTTAAGTGACTGTTGTGTCAATCTGGACTGCATGGCTGTGGCGGATGTCTTCAATCTAACTTTTTGAGGTTTTACGCATGACAAATAGGTATTAAGCTGTGTTTATAATTACTACTAAAATTGGACATTATTATCAAATATGACAATCAACGAAGATGAGGTTCCAGTAAAATAAATATAGGTACAAAAACATGTTAGTAAAAACAAACTTTTCTATGATTTCAAAACAAATGCCACATATAAGTGTAAATTGCTAATAATACAATGCCTAATCAAAAATGATCATTTTTAGAATTTGTGTATATGTGATTGAAATTATGTGAATAAAACATCTTTTTTACGGATTTAGCACCTAATTTATTTTATATTTAATCCTGACGTTTCTACTCCTTTACAGGAGCCGTGATCACAGGATAACTGAGGTAATGGTCGTCATATATTTTAACTTTCACAATATTTTAATCGGACAAACTAAATAAAATGTAAAAAAAAGCAATTTGATTTATATAAAATTTTAATAAATAGGCACGTGCCCGATTAAAATATTTTAAAGATAGTAGAAAATATATGACGACCATTACCTTAGTCATCTTGTGATCACGGCTCCTGTAAAGGAGTCGAAACGTAAGGATTAAATATAAAATAAATTATGCGCAAAATCCGTGAAAAAGTTGATTCATTCAATTGTGTAATGTGCGCGAAAGTGTAAGAACTAAATATGATTGAAAATATGTTTCGGTTAGATTCCGAATCGGCTCAATGAGTTTAAATGGATGGGTGAATTTTTGGAAAATAAGAGTTTTGACAGAAAATGTATTCCATTTGGAATATAAATATTGAATATACAAATAGCAAGGTATTTATAAGCTGGCTGGATTAGAATATTTTCAGGGACTGATAGCTACGTTCCATTTAACCTGTGTTGTCTCTAATGATATAATCTGTAGTTGAGTTTCTATCTTGTATTATTATCAATTTTAAGATAATATTTTCCGTATATTATGAGAATTACTTGATGTTTTATTTTCAATTTGAGGTTCCAATTTTTGTAAAATATTTCATAAAATAAAAGTTTTCAAAAGAATATTTGAAAAACGTAACATTGCTTTTTTCTATTATAAATTGCAGAGAGAAAACATCGACTGTCGGAATGGCAGGTCCTTAATAATAATAATGTTGGCAATAAAATAAAAAGGACTGAAAAACCGTAAACATGCTATGAGATTGTTATTAAAATTGTTCCCTTACTGTGCTTCGACGAATTAAAGTTAATCGCATTGTTTGAACGCAATCAGCTTTAGATTGTCCCCTTACTAAACAATGTTTTGGTAATCAAAATAAAACATTCACCTCAGTATCTATTAAAATAAAATCTACATGTATTATTTTATTTTTATTGTCCTTAGCTGTCTTCTTATAAATATTAAAAGTTCATTAAAAGAAATCCTAAACTGCTTTATAAACATGAAAGATTCACACAAGAATTATTCGTATAATAAATGAAAAAGAAGAAAATAAAGAAAGGAAATAAAGAGTGATAACAAATTGTGTCCTGAATACTACAGACATAGTGTCTTGATATCCTTTTCTGAATCACTTTTACTTCTTATTGAAATGAATCACTTTTATCACCGTCACTGCATCATATAACCGTAAAAACATTGATTATTTTATCCACTTCGGAATTGCCATAACTCTTACAGAATACCTGAAAATGTAATATGTACAGACTATATATGTACATAATTAAAAACCAACTAGCTCAGGCTAGTTGGTTTTTAGTATGTACATGTTTTAGTATGTGTTTTTTGGTTAGATGAACCACTACATCTTTCGTTGTCCAAACGCCATCTGACTAAGGTATTCATTAACTAAGGTGTTTCCCTTGGTTTTAAGTTTTATGATATTTTAAGTTGTGATTTGTTAAGTTTTTGTTTTTAAGTTATAATTTATGTTAGTACCAACATATTAATATTAATTCAATCTGTTACAACCATAGGAATGAATAGACATAAAAAGTGATTGTAAGGTGTAAACTTATGCATTATCATATTTATATATCTAAGTCAAAAGTACCCAATGCTGGATGGCAGCCTCCCCTAAAAATCGCGACTGCCATAATTGTAGAGCTAGGCAGGCGGGGTGGAGATTGTAGTAAAGACCATAATTTGTAAAACACTGCCTCCTGCTTGTTTCCTGGTCTAAAGGAAGTGTTTAATATAATCAGTCGCCTTTTACATTCTTAAGCATGATTGGTCGGTGCTATATTCTGATGTGCCGCATACCACTTAGCCTAAATTTATTAGTTTCAATATTTTTTAAAACCTCATACATAAATCTGAAGAATGGATAACTTCAGTTACATGATTTAAAAAGAATTTTAATTTGTGAAAGGTACGACTTCGTTTATAGTTTTTAGTAGTGAAATTTTTCACAGTCTATTGATTTCAAAAGAGCCGATATGTACAAAGGTATATAGAAGTTTACATCATCATGATCATTAATATCAGAAATGCCACTTAATAAGATCATATTACGTCCTCAAGTTCTCATAGACGGCGCTTTAAATTATGTTATATATTTTTTTGAATTATTGTGCAAACGAAATATATTTTCAAAACATATGAGTTCATGAACTTGTTAGATTTATTAACTATAAAGTATGATAATTAAGTATTTTACACATGTTTTCTTGTTTACCTTAAAGAAAAGCATCTTTTGCTTGATAGTTTGAGTGATTTTCTTGTATGTAAATGACAAATTGTTTTCAATAAGAATCATATAATTTACCAAAGCAAAAACCAACCTTTAAGTAATCTAAACTCTGTTTTCACATATCCATTATATCTCCAATTTAATCAATGTGTGTTGTATAAATAACCTCACAATTTGTTCCTATTAAGTTATTTTTGCAATTAAAAGCTTAATATCCTAGTTAACCTCCTTTAAATCTCTTTTGATGTAATTAATTCATAGTCAATTTGAAAGAAATTGTTAAATGGAGCCAAATGAATGACTTCAGAGAATATCATCCGATGTGACGTCACTTTTTTGTCACCGCCTTTAAAAGACTGTGCTCTGGTCGTGCTCGGCCCACTTGCTTCGCAGCAGCCGCACCGCACGGACCTAAGCTAAGTATACAATTATTTAGTACACGTTAGGAAGACATACTATGTACCGCTTGTGTGTTGGTATATAGGTACAATATGTTCTTATTAATCGAACCCAGAATTAAATTAGTAAAGTGTATACCTTGCTTTGTTACTTGATATTTAAAAATGTTTTAATAAGGTTATTTTGGATAGCTGCACAATATTTTACTAAATGTTTAAGTAAATGAAGTTATTTTGGATAGTTTTATGTTCAACTAAATTATGTTGATAAATGTTGAAATAAATGTTATGCCATGACATTCTTCTTATTTGCTTAAATCATTCTATGATTATTTGTTAAATGAGATTAAAATACTTTTTTAGTATTCTACCTTTTCTTTTTTACTCATTTTTTTTAACTTAATCTCACAAACTCGTATAATTGGAGCGGAACGAACGAAGCGAGTGGAACTCCCATGGATCAGCTTCAATAACGCAATTTCTGTTACGCTATAACTTTCCGAGTTCTTAACCGATTTTAAGATTTATTGTGTGGAATCGAATCAACACATTTAGGACTGGATCGTGACGGAGCCCGAATTATGAAATTATGAAATTCACAAAAAATAAAAAAGTTATGACCAAAAACATTGGCTCTATGGGATTTTCCATTGAAACAAAAAGCGCGCGCTGTTTGGAAGTTTTCGTTATTTTGGATTTTTAAAATTTACTAAATATTATTGATATTTTTGCTTACATTTTTACGATCCGCTCCAATTTATGGTGCTAGCGAAGCTTATGCTTCGCGACTGCATCGCCTAGTTTATTTACGTAGCTTAACCTATTTGTCCGCCAATATCAATCAGTTAATCCTACGCAAGATAATTGAGGTTTTTCTTATCATGGGAGAACATAATAAGAAAAACCTAAAATATTTAGTAAAAACTTTGGTAAAAACCAATGATTTTAACCATGCAGAACCAACTTTGTAGAATAGTTTGCTTTTGATAAGTGAACCCAGGACCTAAAAGACAGATGTTTTAAACCAGCGTGCAGTTCGAGAAAGGAAAAATGTAATTTTTAATGTTGCATTTTATAAAATTATATCTGAGAATCTATCTACCTAATCATGCTATTTAGTCCTATAATTGTATCAATAGTGATAGCGGGTTTATGGAAAGATCCCATTTCAATCATATTATATGAAAGGGCTTCATTATCCGTGTAAACAAGCCTTTACCGACAGATCAAAATCGTGCTACTTCGCTTTTCGCCTTTAGAGTCTGTTAAACAGAAATGCCTCAAAGCCAGCCCATTTTAGTTTATATATTTTTTGAAGATTTTTGGAACAGTTTGATATTCAGTCATAAGTTTAATGATATAATCATGGTGGACGTAACAATGATAAGATTGACCACGGCCAAAACAAGTCTTTCAATTATCAGCTGATATAGAGACTGTGACGGGTGCAGCCGGAGAAATAAAAGCTCACACAAAAAGGTCACTTGTTTTTATATTTAAGGAATTAAGGCACAACTGAAACAATTATATAAAAAAAAGGTAAATTACACTGAATACAAAACAATTTCACATTTATCACTAAAAACATATTATAAAAGGTAGGGCTACTTACAATAGTGCCTTAAAGAAACTTATAGACTTAGAAACAGGAACTGGTAGTAAAGAATATATATACAGGAAACTTGTGAATTATGCTTATGAGCTTACTATACTTGTGAGCTTATTATAACTGCTCAGCACTATAAATATATTTAAATAATTTGCTATCGGTGAGTCAACCACTCTACGCGCTGACTCTGGTAAGAATAAACTTCGAACAAAACAAATAAAAATAGACAGACAGTAAATTTAAAATAGGAAACAGAGACAGACAGTAAATTTAAAATAGGAAACGAAGAGAAAAGAAAATATGAAAAATGGCCAGAGAAGAGCGCAATGAAAGCAACGAGTCGCCAATATAGCTATGGCGCCTCGTTACAAGACGAGTCGTATGTCCCGCAGTGCAGTGTGTTTTACGTCTGGTTATAGGGCATTGCCAGTCATAAAATTAACCAAATATACTACTTTAAATTTAAAAATCTAATAAAAAAATTTGCGATGGAATTTTAAAAATTAAAACATTTATGATATTTTTAAGAATCTGTATTTTTAAGAATTTCATTTAACTTTTAAACTTCGTTGGTTACTTACATACGAAGATTTTCAGTTGTCCATTCCGTTTTTTTCTGAACCTGTTTTAAATTTTTTGCTAGCATCCAATTAAGTTCAAGCTTGGCGTATTTATGTGAGTTCGTTGACAGTTGAGTTCTTTACGGTTAGCATTGAGCTAATCTAAAAATAGAGTCGAAATGAGGAACTTTACCTCTCAGATGGCAAATGGTAAGAAAATCGGATTTGCGCTAGTGTGCTTTTTATCGTGAGAACGCTCATTTGACTTTCACATTACACATAAGGACGTAGGTTAAAACATGGAGCCAGGAGGATTATTACTGGAACTTCCCGACGGACAATGTTAAAATAGTTGAGTTTTGTCGGATTTTGATTTAATTCACGGCTTTTTATACAAAACCTTGCTTATATTTTCTTTACTTTTCATTTTATTTATTTACATTTATGCACAAGTTCATAAAAGAGATTAGTTACTTATATTTGATTTACATGCATTTGTTGCCGGGTTTATAGTGGATGGTCCCGAGTACTGCATCACGTGTTGCAAACCCATACAAAAGACTGCCACATATTTGCACTTCTACGAGTGATTCATTTTTTGGAAATACTTATCTTTTAAAAAGAATAAGATACCTTAAGCATAACACAGCAGTTCACAATAAGATTTAGGTATCCAAACAACCAACCAATTAATCATCTTCAATGCCTCCAAAACACAAGCGTAAGACACGCTTTCACGGCAAAAAGAGTTTCTTCTACCTTACTCTTACTTTCCAAAGTACATCTTTACCTGTGACCGACAGCCTCGAGCTTCTTGGCATGGAGTTGTCTTCAGACCTCAACTTCGGTACCAACATCGAATCCAAGGCTCAAATTGCAGCTAAAAAGCTGGGCGTCCTAAATAAGTTCAAGCGATATTTCACACCGGGGCCAACTTGCTGCACTAGACACGAATCAGTGCAGAGCTGAGAGGCTCATCGGTGACAGCAAATTGGCGAAGAGCAAGCTTCACACCTATAGCTCATAGCCGCAAAGTTGCCTGTCTGTCGGTCTTCTACAGACTACTTTGGAGAGTGTGCTCAAGAGCTGCATTTGCTCATACCGCCATCTTCTCCTCTCCTTTTTTCCATCGGACATCCAGACGCACTGCGTGCTACCAACCTTTCTTTGTTGCTATTCCTACCTGTCGCACCAAGCGCTTCTCAACGTCCTTCATAATGCGTACAGCAAAGGAGTGGAACTCCCTCTCTGCGTCTGTATTTCCGCGAACTTATAACCCGTCGAAAGCGAACCCATCCTAGAAAAAAACAACAAAAAATCACACAAGGGTAATACAAGAATTTACTGAGTATTAAGTAGTTGAATTATCATTGAGTAAATAATTGTTAACTACAGATGGAGTCTTAGTTATTAATTGATTTCATTTTTATGATTTATTAATTTTTAACTATCAATACATTAAAAACAAAAGCTTAAGTAAATGTTAGACAAATTATTAAAATATAATAATGTTGATCCGAGATGGTTGAATATTAATATAACATTGTAACTGAGTTTATATCATGATTTTGATTATCTTAGGGCATAATAAAGTCGAAAAAATCAGATCCCTTTTAGCAAAATTCTTTTGTGCTAAATTTATGAGAAAGTGTATAAAAGAACAATTGTTAAAATGTTCAAAGTTCTGAAGTTAGTCGTCCGTAAAGAAATAAGCTAAATTGTTTTCGAAGTGTTGTAAAAAGCAATTTTGGCAATAACAATTCGGTATTGTTTTGTTAATGGAATAGCAGCAATATATTTAGTTCTAACAATATAAAAAATATTCAAGTCTCTTAATATCTTGTATTAGGCTGATACGTTAGGCTAGTACGTTAAAATAATGGATTCTCCGAGTAATAAATGAAAAGAGTTAATAAAAAATGAATACTTTCATGACTTTCTTCCTGACTGCCACAACATTGCAGTCTGTTCATTTGTCATTTTACTGAAGCTACACATAAATACTAATGTTTAGAAGAACACAATAAAGGTATCGCTCTATCGCTCTCTAAATAACACTATGAAAGCTATCCAGGCCATTGTCTATCGGTCCGATAAACGAAAGACCGACCAATCATGAATAGTTAAAAAGTGAGATTTATTAGGCCACATTCACAGTACAAAGCTAAAGAAAAAATAAGTTAACTACTTATTTAACACCCTACACTAATCAAATGAATTCGTACCATTTGATGGTAGATATATACGAATAAATACGTGCTTAGATTAAGGTTTCTAGTGCGAAATGTAGCAAAATAATTGTATAGCTTGTAGAGGTCTGCTTGAGATACGTGAATTTCGACGCAGTTTATACCGAAATAAGAATCAGTTTAGTGTCTTCAGGCGTCAATGTGAGCACAGGTTTATGAAGCGAAGGCATGCGCGTTGTAGCTCTACGGAACGGTAGAGCTTCAGTGGCGATGGGTACCGCGTGGAGTCCGACCGCCATCGAAGCTCGACGCGGTAGTTAAACCTGGTTCGTACTTACGTAAGTCTAACGTAAAAAAATAATATGAAAAAACTGAAATAAAAAATGTTTGGTCGAAATTATTTTTAAAAAACTAACATCCAACGGTGAACAACCTTTTGTGAGTGAACAATATAATCAGTGTTTGTTTGACACTTTGTGAAAATATTTTTGGAAGATGTGTTGTCGTAATTTTTTGCATCAGTAGGTAAGTAATGATCCGTCTTTTTAAGGTTTCCATTACAATCGAATCGTTTTTCGATATCACGAGAACACATTCCGGGTGATGTAAACAAGCCGATAGATTTAATAAATAGCTTTATTTCTCCGGGAAAGGGAAGCGTTTAGTGGAATTGATGGGATGCCTCTTCTTCCTTTAAATGAAAAGATTTTTTGTTGGTGGAACTAACTCCTATGCTAAACGGACACTAGTTAAACATATAATTACATACTTAAAATCTAACTGTGTTATAATTAATATACCATATACCACACTTAATTTTACAAAATAAAGTGAATATTAGAAAAAGCTAAAACTATATCAAATCGTTGATTTTCTCCATTGACCCAGCCAGATATCGAATCCCTTACCTCGGAGTGGCGTCACCATGAAAACCAGTATACAATCCACTCAACTACGAAGGTCGACAATATAATTTTGTTTATTTATTTTGGTTCATAATCATCATTAAAAAATTGTTTGAATTGGACAAATGCTAAATATATATACTCCCTTTTAAGTGGTTTCGTGAATATTGTTTAAATCTAAATCTATCTCATCATCTTATGAAAATCCAATACCACGACCGTGGGTTTGTAGTTAAACTAACTTATTACTTATAATTGGCTTATCTCTGTTCTCCGATAGACAAACAGGCTGTAGATTATTTCGAGTTTGAACTTGCAAAGTAAACAGTTTTACTCGATCAATAAAGTAATAACAAAATATTTATTACATTGTCTCAAGTTCACAAGGTTTATAAAAGAATATTAAACAATCTCAATCTACATTATGAATCTTTTTTTTAAATATATAATTTGAAAGTAATATTACAAGGTAATCACACACAATTAAAATCATACAAATACCTAGCCCGGCCATAAGTTCTGTTACAAATGAAAATGCAATTTTTTTATGAAGTAATGAAATATTACTAAACTTATATGTACATATTTATAAAAGTCTTAGCAAAAAAAAATCTATTCGAAATGGCCACCGTTGGCTTTTACAGGCCTTTTATCTGCCTGGCCACGAATCTATGGTCTTACGCACTGTTTCCATGGGAAATTTCGCCACTGCTTGCTTCATAGATTTTTAAGAGACTCGATGTCGCTGTGTCTTTTAGAGCAGGCCATGTCCTCAAAAACTGGCCAATATTTTTACTTAAAAGAGTTGAGGTCTAGACTAGATGGTTGGTTTAGAGCCAGGCTTGGGTAGTTCGTGCCTTGTGACCACGTGCAGAGTCCTGCTGGAAAGTCCACCGTATATTTTTAAAAACTGTATTGCTGAGAGGTTTCACTACACAATCCAAAACTGTCTCTTGACACACTTTGACTGAAGTTTTCACTCCTTTTTCACAAAAATGTAGCTTTATGACGCCTTCATAAAACAAGCCCCACCAAACCATCACTGACGCAGGATGATGACCACATTGTACCTTTTGAGACCACTTGAGCAGCCTTTTTAAAGCTGTGAGCGTACAGTTTATCATCTTGCTTATTGTAGTGCTCTTTAATCGTGAAATTTTTCATCGGTCAAGAGGATATTTCTGTGCTTTTAACCTGCATTTCGTGATAGAAAGCATTTTTAATCGATCCACTCTCTTTAATTGTAAATATTGATTTAGGTAAATCGACGATAAGAACCGAGCTTTAGATTTTGTTTTATACTTTTATCTCGATACATTATACATACATACAGCGGGAATATACATTTATCGCAATAAGATTTTTTGCTTCCTAATGTGGTTCCGACGAAATCTGGCTTTAACAGCATTAACAGCCTTTGTAGTTCTAACAGAACGCAACCGCCCCGATCTTTTATAGTCTTCGACAGAGGAAGTGTTGTTGTATCTGTTGATAGTACGATATACGAACATACCGTTGATACCAAGCTTTTGAAGTGTCTGGAATATGGCCGATGGCTCAATACCCACTCTGTGCAAAGAGATCGCTGCAATGCTATTTTCTTTAACACCCCATTCCATATTGTAATTTGATAATGAGCACTAAAAATATGTGGAACGGCGCTAATTCGAAAGAAGTTTTTAAAATATAAAATGCGTTTCAAATTCAAAATAATGAAAAATTAAAAAAAAGGAAAGGTTTTTTGTAACAGTATTTATGGCCAGACTAGTTACATTAGTTACGTTACAGGTGGTATGGCTTTTCATACCTCGATTGTACACCAAGCTCCAAAGCCCCTAAATCTCTATAGACATACATTTAAATAGAGTTTCTATCTTTCATCGAAAAGAAACTCCAGGTTTAAAGTATTTCAGGAGAAGGGACTAGAATACCAATACCATTATTATGATAAAGTTATTTTGTTCAATTTGCTACATCAAAAATAGCGAACAAATAAATCAATGTATAAAACCAAACACAAACTCATCATATAATAAAAGCGTTTTCAGTTCATTTAGTGAACTTTAAGAGGCACGATATGATTATTTTAGGTCCTGCGTCTTTCCGTCTTTCTCTCTCTTTGTACCTCGATAAAACCCGGTAAGATCTGTGTGCTTTAGCTATAAAAATCTGTATTCATTTATTGAAGAAAATGTTTCTTACGCTACTTTGACTATGCCTTGCTGTCAAATGTAGAGTAATACTAATTTGTTGATGCTGTTAATGTCTTATAACGACCTCTTTAGTACCCTAACAGATTGGCTTACTTTGCTCTAGTTGCTAGGCAACCCTTAGTTATATTTCGTCATCTATACTAATATTATAAAGAAGTATCTATACTAATCTATACTTCTATACTAATATTATAAAGAAGAAAAGTTTGTGTGTTTGTATATTTGTTAAATTGTAAGGGGTAATCTCGGGATCTACTGAACCGATTTTAAAAATTCTTTCACCAATAGAAAGGCACATTATTGCTGAGTGTCATAGGCTATATTGAATGCTAGAAAAAATTTAAAGAATTTTGTCCACCCGTGCGAAGCCGGGACGTTGAAGTTTAACATATATATCTAAACAAAATACTATACTATAGTAGCCTTATCTGGGACAGAAGATAGCGTATTTATAACACTGTAAACCATTACGTAAAAAAATAATTTCCGACAACTCGCACCAATTAATTTAGTCCCAAAACAGCTTAGCTAATAAATGTCATTAATAAATACGTAAATAGAAAAAATAATAATAATAACTCGAGAACTAAACATATCGAAACCTCTGGGCTAAATTATCGGAAAGGGACATGGTGAAACATTTTTTTAATGCATAACATGCAAATGCATAACATGCAAATGCATAACATGCAAATGCATAACATGCAAATGCATAACATGCAAATGCATAACATGCAAATGCATAACATGCAAATGCATAACATGCAAATGAATAACATGCAAATGCATAACATACAAATGCATTACAATAACAATGTTATGTTTACATTGCCAGATACAAGGGTCGTTAAGGCATATTTTTTAAAACGAATTACACTGTTCGATAAATTAAAGTAAGTTCGGTAAGTAAAATAATTGTAAAAGTACAGATGTGTATGACATTTAATTATAATAAGAATAAATCATAGATTTGTGGGTAAATGTTATCGTCGGTAAAAATTGTCCTATACATAGCCCTGTAAATTAAAACCAGAAAAATAATTGTCCTTTACTACCTAATTTAGTTCAAGCTATGACCATTCGCAAATTGACGTAAGAGGATAAAGCACTAGAAACCCGCTCTTTAAACCCAAATATACAAAAAAATAAATAAACGAATGAACTTATTTAACTTACTTAATAACAGCTTCGTATTAAAAAACAGTTATAAAATATAATTTGTGCTAAATTGCCAGTTCTTATTTCCAGCAGTTTGGGAAAAAAATATGGAGGTAATTATGCCGGTTAGAAATAACGAAATCAAATAAAAATTAAAGGGCTTAAATGCACTGCAATGTTAATAAACTTGGCTGTGTTGATTATGAATGTTGTAAATAATAATTAGTCTTAAATTATGTAGCGGAAATAGCAATACAAAAACAAATGTTCTTTAAAACGAACTAAACTACTTAAAAATAATGAAAGGTTATTTTTAGCCATTATACTCCCTCCAAATCTTGGACATTTTTAAGTGATTATGGGTATTATGCTTTACAAAATACATTTGAATTAAATTATTTTTTACCATAATACCAATATGGCTGGTTTAAAAGTTTTATCACAACGTAATTACAGCGAGAAATAATAACTTCGTAGTGGATAGTATAGTGCGTGTGGCATTCCTATGAAACTTGAGAATAACGTAAATTAGACACTAATGTAACATCACTAATGTAGAGAGCTTATTACTTTGATAGATATCTTTTTATTGTTGTGCTGATCTATTTCGAAAAGTGCTTGCAACATTATCGTTGATGGTTGTATATACATCAAGTGTTTATTTAGTAAGTTTTATGAGTTTCCTTCTTTGTAAATCATTTTTTTATCGTTAATGGGAAAGCGCTTGACCGCTATCTGACCTGTTGGTAAGCGACGATGCGATCTAGGATATCACGCGCTTGCCTAGAAGATACCTATTCAGTCATGACTTGAAGACCTCTTAATTATAATAAGACTATTTATTAGGAAACACAGACTCAGGCAAAGAGTTCCACTCCTTAGCAGTACGGATTACAAAATTGGAACCAAAACGCTTAGTGCGACTTTTTGATATATCAACCATATAACGGGGGCGCCTATTTGTAAGTCTGATTGTCCGATGAAGAAATTGGGAACGGTGGAACAATACTGTGCAATTCTGCTGCAGACTCTCCGAAATATATCCTATAAAAAAGGATACCTTCCGTCCATGTTCAAGGGTTTTCAGCTTATTATTAAAAAGATCGTTATTGCCGATGAGTTTCTTGGCCCTCCTTTCAATGGACTATTGATGCCTGACAACCTTAGGGGTCTGTTCTCTCTGCGACGCTTTTCCTGTTGCACATCAATGATCTATTAAAAGCAGGAATTGTTGGATATGCAGACGACAGTACTGTCGTAGTGAGATACTTGTCTAATGCAAAAGCCTGAGGTGACGACGTGATGTTGGCCATGGAGACATGGTTGAGCGAATGAATCTTAAAAAGAAAATCTTAATCGAAAGGTTAAGTTACGTTTCCCAGTGGGGTTACAATAACCTCGTTCGTTTCCTACTCCAAAACGCAAACATGTCTGTTCACAGCAAAACAGAGTCCCTTTGACTTGACTCCTACTTTCCGGGGTGCATCTGTACCTGTTACTGACAGCATTGAGTTTCTAGGCATGTGTTTAGCATGGCTTGTCTGTATTTCCGAGTAGAAATGATCCATCAGTCTTCAAAAACAGGGTGAACAGGTGCCTACATCTTCTGGGTAAGCTCACTCTATCGTAGATCCAGTCTTGGCCCCCGGGCTTAGGATCAAGAGTAAACCCATTCAATATTTAAAAAATCGTGCAACTCTGAGCTCCGCTAATCATTAAATGGAACTGACTATGAGGCATGAAGAAAATAGTGAGAAGCATAATTGAAGGACAGAATAATGCAAATAGAAAAAATAAAAATGAAGATTTAGCTCCAAATAGTATGATGTTATTTGATATCTTTAAGGTGGTTATCTCTTTATAAAAAATACACGATTTGATTGACCTCAAAAAAAATATTTGTATAGTATGTTAAAATGTTTATTTTTGTTAATAAATACTATAGAAAACTAACAGTAATAAATAAAGTACCTACCTTTTTTAAAGATTTATCTGAGTTTTATAATTTTTATATATTTTATGCATTTTCAATGCGATCTTATAAGAAAAATTATTACAATAGAAAAATACTAGAAAAAATCGACTCGGCTCACAAGTGAATTATCAGACGGGAATCGAACCCGAAACCTTTGGAAATCCGGTCCAATGCTCTCCCAATTGAGCTACTGAGCCTTGTGAACAATCGTCGAAATTTTCTAGTACCTTCCTGATTTTACGCTGTAGGCCAGCGTTGTTTCATCAATGAGAGGAACATCCTCTCGTATTCGAAAGAAACATTTTCACAAATGTTTGGTCAATCGATTAAGATGAAACAGCCATTATAGTTTTATTAAAAATACTAGAAAAACTATTTTTTTTCTAGTATTTTTCTATTATAATAATTTATCTTATAAGATCGCATTGAAAATGCATAAAATATATAAAAATTATAAAACTATAATGGCTGTTCCATCTTAATCGATTGACCAAACATTTGTAAAAATGTTTCTTTCGAATACGAGAGGATGTTCCTCTCATTGATGAAACAACGCTGGCCTACAGCGTAAAATCAGGAAGGTACTATAAAATTTCGACGAATGTTCACCAGACTCGGTAGCTTAATTGGGAGAGCATTGGATCGGATTTCCAAAGGTTGTGGGTTCGATTCCCGCCTGAGAATTCACTTGTGACCCGAGTCGATTTTTTCTAGTATTTTTCTATTATAATATTTATCTGAGCCTGAATTCTATACTCTTAGAAAATACTTTGATAGATGATCCTTTAAGGCCAAATAAAATATGACAGTTGTCTTTTACTTTCCTGTATTGTAGACTTTTGTGCAGTAAAATCATCTTTTGCGATTTTTGGGTCGTAAAAGACATACTACTTCCGTAAATACAGCTTCGGGTCAGTTTATCAATTCCGCTTTAAAAAGTATTAAAAATTCTAAGCACTTTTTGCCTAGGTTCCATTATAATACTTAAAAAAACATAAAGTTATAGGTAAAATAATTTTACACCTCACACACTCGGAAAAGTTTGGTTTGCATTTACATTTCAGCGAGAAAAATTGCGATTTATTAGCGGATGCATGGAAAGGTTTTTTAAAATTAGAACCTTTCTATTCAAAGACAAACACACAAGGTACGTTTTAAATCGTCGTTATAGTCTTTTTAAGTTGCATTTTATTCATATTTAAATTAATATAAGACTATTACGTTTTGTTTTTATTAAATTGTTTTAGTCCCTTAAATAATAAAAACAACAAGAATAAATAATATTTGGATTAGGCTATTTATTATAATTATTTTAATTATATCTTGGGTGTCTTATAATTTGATTGGATTTCGGACCGCACCCGAAAAAGAACTGTCAAAGTGATTATGGTATTCTTAGTCAAATCATTGGATAGAAACCAAATTTAAAAAAATGATATTCAACATTACTATTGTAGCAATTTTATTTTTGACTTTTAATTTAAATAATCCATTTTACCATTTCATTAAGATGGTTTACTTGCATCTAAAAATTTTTCCTCGCTGTAGTGAGGTGAAATAATGTGTGTTTCGCTCGACAGAAAAGTATTTAGCGTCTCGTACCTTTTGAGACCCTCGCTACGCTTGGGATTCTATCTTTGAGTAGTTTCTAAGATAGAACTGTACGCTCGTGGTTCAATCCTAGAATCCTTCGCTGGCTCGGTTTCAATATAGGTAACTCGCGGCCAAATCTCTACTTTGCAGCCTTGCATAACAAATAACTATTTTTTTTCGTTTTTTGCTTCTCCTGTAAAGTCGCATTTTGTCCTTTATGACAATTGAGCACAGAGGTATCGATATGTTCCTATTTAGATCCGAATTCAGGACCTTTGGCGCGAAGTATCGTTCGGAAATTATGATAAACTGAGCTGAGGGCCTACCATCATCTTTTAGCGCGATTCAAGTTTGATTGTCAATGTGTGACACCGCTATACGCGGTCTATAGTGGCGACTCTTTTTAACGGCTAAACTTGAATCGCTAAGACGTGATGGTAGGGTATCTGGTCTTAATAATGATAGCAATATTCCTAATTCTTAATATTATGTACTTACTTTTAAGATAATCAAAATATTAGAAACAAACTGAAGATAACTATATTTTTTTGAATTTAGATTTTTTCAATTAGTGTCAAAGGAATAAATAAAATTGATGATAAAAACTATATTAATTCATAGTTGCTAGAAAGTGGCAACAAAGAGATGATATAAGCAGGACCTACTAGATAAGCTAATTGTAACTCACAAAATTATAAATAAAATTTAATATTTTTATATTTTGCCTTTTTGCAATCCAAAGGTCGCTGCTTCAAGTCCCGCCTGAGAATAACTTGTGTGCCAAGTCGTATTTTTCTAGTACTTTTCTTTAAAATTTTATCATAAACTAGCGGCCCATCCCGGCTTCGCACGGGTGGACAAAATTCTTTAAATTTTTTCTAGCATTCAATATAGCCTATGACACTCAGCAATAATGTGCCTTTCTATTGGTGAAAGAATTTTTAAAATCGGTTCAGTAGATCCCGAGATTACCCCTTACAATTTAACAAATATACAAACACACAAACTTTACCTCTTTATAATATTAGTATAGATTAGACAACTATCATATATTGTTCTAGATTCAAGTTAAGTAGTATAAAAAAAAATATAAAAAAAGTTCGTATTTTGAACGTTACCATAACACCCAGACCTGAGCGGACAGTATATTACACCTCTCACTTGATCTAAAAGTTTCATATAACTCTTATATATGACTCTTAATACCATAACCTTATGTATCGCATTACACCAGATATGCTTTAACGTTAGTATTTCATCTAGGAGAAACGGTCAAAAGCCAGTTCTCTAATAAATAACAGCTTATATCAAATGCAGGCATAATCCTCTTAGCGACTGGTTCTGTTGCTACTCTGACTGGAGGCTATATTTAGAACAATGAGACTGTCGTACTATTTTCGTATGCAAAGATAGTTTTACTAAACACAAGTTGTGCTTCACTAGAGACGTTAGTTTTGTGAATACAAACGAAAAGATAAATTTGTTCCGCATTGGGAGAAGTGAATTTTCGGAGTGTGAACGTTAATTTCTAAATGACTAAAGGATATTTAGTAATATTGATATGGCGAAACAAAAAGTCACATTATGTTGTTACGTAGAATATTCTAATAAAAAATTGAGTTATTTGCATAAAATTGCAATGTGTGATTTGAAAATGTAATAACCACTATTACTACAAGCTTTTGAACATAAAATTCAAAAAGTAGTTTGCGCCAATATTGAGTAGAAATAACTCTCAATATAAGATAATCTAAATATCAGCTCTACGTGGTGTATTTGCGGTCACGATACTTGATCTCTAAAAATAATTCTATTATAACGTTTTCCCTAATCAATTAAAATTATCAAATGTATTTTTAAAGAAAAACAAACTTAATAACGACTGGCAAAGCCTCCAAAACAGAAAACAAGGTCTGTCGAGTAGAGTTTCTACTAGTCCTAGATCACGTAGTGCTGTTAGGTAAGAACTGTGAGGAAAACGAGATGTGAGCCGAGCAAGCGAAGCAAGTGTACTATAACTGTAGACGATAAACCACCTAATACTGTTAATTAACTGCAGATGAAAACACCGTAGGAAGAACGGATAACGAGATTATAGCAAAGTTTTTCGTTTTTATGTATTTAAGTAAATGGTTTTTAGGAAATTTGGGTTTAATGGGCTAAGTATCGAGCTTCGTTATGGCATCTACCGATCATTCAGGCTTTTGATGGTTTATATACTGTCAATTGGATTATTGAGAACTATGTACAAATAACTGACTACTATTGAGTTGTGTGGAAGTATCGTAAAAGGCAATTAATGAAACTGAGGGCAACCATCACACACCTGCCGTAGACCATAAAATAGGCCGATTTTTCTCCGAATTCCAATTTTCTACTACGATCACCAGCCCGCCTTCCAAGCGCGAAGATTTGTTACAATTATTAGGTAGGCGCTTGATCGCTATCTCTCCTGATGATAAGCGAGTACGCGATCTAGTAAGTAACACTCTTGCTTAGTAGATACGCATTCACTCGTGACTTGGAGACCCCTGAATTGTATTTGTCAGAAAACACAGACTCAGGCAAAAACACTTTTGGAATACAAAATTGGAACCAAAACGCTTAGGTCTTTGGTATATCATCCATATAACGGTGGCGCCTATTTGTAAGTCTGGTTGTCCGATGAAAAAATGGGGACGGTGGAACAAGGTTGTGTAAGTCTGCTGCACACTCCGAAATGTATCCTATAAAAAATGTATAGGTGAATTTCATTCCGTCTATGCTCAAGGTTTTGAATTTATTATAAAAAAGATCAACATTGCCGATGAGCCTCTTGGCCCTCCTCTTAATGGAATCAAGTGTCTGGAGCTGATATTGGGCGAAATCGTCCCAAACACAAACACGAATACGCGATCGAATTTGCGCTACGTAAAGATTGAACAACTTTCTGACTAAAAGTACCTACTCACCTTCGCCGGAATTTCAAGTTTTTTTGAAGCTAATTTAGCCTTACTCTCAATGAAAGAGGTTTTTAGATTTAGAGTTAAATTTAGAGTTGGTGTCAATACCATGCCTAGAAGCTCAAGATGGTCAGTGATCGGCTCGAATACACCTCGGAGAATAGAAATAAAGCGAGAGGACTCCTTTTAGCGGATAAAGGACACGCCTGAATCTTTGACAGATTTAACCTTACCAGATTGGCCCCCTCTTATTTGGAGACTACCTGCAGAGATAGATTCATGCGGCTGACCATCGCCTCCCTATGACGCTGGATATGTTCAGCACTGGCTCGTGCATCAGACACATAGCTCTCTAAAACCGTGCTGTCATCTGTGTACCAGAAATAAGCAGGTCATTAATATGAAGCAGAAAAAAAGTTGCAGAGAGTACGGAACCCTGAGGGGCGCCAGCATTGATAGCCATATGGCCCGATCAGGAATTCCTATATTCAGAGACACAAACCATAAGTCCATATGATTAAGCTTGCTAATAAGGCTTTCATCCCACACCCTGACAAAATCTACACGAGATATTAAGACAGTAAGCGCCTCACAATTCCTCTCGATTTTTTCGCTCCATATGTAAGTAGCGTATGCTAGAAGACCTGCAGTAGATCGATTTTGGTGAAACCCATATCATCGGTCACTAAGGATGTCATTTTCTTCAAGATGCGACTGGAGCTGTTCGTTATGGTTCACGTTACTTAATTATTGATATGGGCCTGTAATTGGCAAAGTCAGCATGACTGCCCTTTAAGGCACAAGTTGCACGATGACTAGCTTCCAGGACTATGGATTTTTGCCCTTTAGCCATAGAAAAACAATATAGGCGTGTTTATACCGGACCTAACTCAAGAGCGCTAGTCCTAAGTACTATGGCTGGTATACCATCCGGACCACCGTCTTTATTCACGTCTATTTCACGTAATCTTTTTCTGACTTCGTTTCGCTTTATCTTATATGGATTTCAGACAAATAAGTCCCACAGTTTGACAACCCGGAATATATAGCGTTGCCAGGATCAAAACGCAAATATTCTATAAATATTTTGGAAAATAAAGTGTGTGCCAACGATCCGCCGGGTTTTCAGAAAGGAGGCACTGAGGTACTAACGCGAGAAGTTACCTCCTTTTTATTGATTTTGAACTCAATATTGATATCGATAGAAACATATGAAATTTTTCATTGAATAGATATAGCGTAGGGAAAATATAAAAAAAAGAAAACATTTGATATCTTATTTTTAATAAAAAAATACTAAAAAAATCGACTCGGCTCACGAGTACCTATATTATCAGGCAGGAATTGAACCCGCAGCCTTTGCATGTTTGGTCCAATGTTCACCCAAATGAGTAACCGAGCCTTGCTCTCGTCGAAATTTTGTAGTACCTTTCTACTTTTTTATTCAACGCTGTAGGCCAGCCTTGTCTGCTCAATCGGGAGAGCATTGGATCGGACATCCCACGGTTGTGGGTTCGATTCCCGCCTGGATATTTACTAGTGAGCCCAGTAGATTTTTTCTAGTATTTTTCTATGAAAAATATTTTATCATATAGGACAGCGTTGAAAAATGCAAAAATATTTAAAATCATAAAATAAAACATTTATTAGACTGGATAACTACACAAAAAATCTGATCAAATTCCTCCATTCGATTCAAGTAAGGTCTAACAAACAGAGTTCAATATAAATTCAAAAATCACAATTTAGTGACAACACGGTTTCGTCTTTTTGTTCTAACAAAAAGAGAATGATTCGCTTTTTTGCCGAGTGAAACAACATTACTCATTTACGTCATATAGGATAGGTACAGGTTAAAATCCATTTTCCTTAAAAACAACAATTTACAGACTTATAACTATATGTTGGTAATTTTGACGATTTTCGTTGCGTCACAAGCTAAACAAAAAATTTTCCATTTACTTGGAAAAACTGATATTAAATTAATTGTGTTATGAAGGTTTTTATTTTTTTTTCTTACAGCGACATATTTTAATTGTTACTGTAATATTGTAATATCTAAATCAAAGTGAATATTCGGTAGTTTTGCAAGAAAGAATAATTACTTTGAGTGAACAAGGTTACCAGATATATAGGACACCGAGCCTCTGTCTTTCAAACCTGCGTCGTAGCTACGTTGCAGATGTATCAGAGCACGGCTAACTTTTTTGTAGAAAAAATATTATGATGGGCTACGGCCGCCTTAAATACTTGCTGGGTCAACTGCTACTGGAACCGTTCTGGAAGATCGTAATTCAGTGTCGCTTTGGGGTGAGGTACAATAATTGGAGGCTATGTGAAAACAAATCTGTATAAAATAACAGTTATCGACGGAATTGTCAGACTGTTTAGAACAATGCGTTACTAATGCGTTTGCACATCTCATCGAGCTGACTAAAAGACCACAGCTCTCTAAGAGTAAACATCTCACGATAAAAATTGGCCGGCCGATCCGCTTGATTAAAACCCAATCCAGCATGCATGGAATGATCATAAATGAGCTTTTTATTATCATCAGCCTCCCCCTACAGACCCAGTTAGAGTTCAAAAAAGCCACCATTTAAGAATTGGACACGCTATCGTAACTTACTAAATAGCTTGGCCTTCAGCGTGCCCAGAAGGATTTTTATATGAGTTCGAGCTAGAGGAGAATTTATTTAATAATAATAAATTAGATAAAATGCTTTAAAGTGAATAAATTTATTTACTACTGTTAAATCATCCTTTTTCATTTTATCATTGTTTCATAGGATTGACTGAATTTAAAAATACAAAATAACATTAATTTACATTGTTTTTAAACTAAACATATTTAAACAGTCTTTTTGATAATACTGTCAAAAAGATTTTTTATATATTTTTTTTATTGACATAAAACATTTTAAGTTTTCTAGTGGATGCAAACTTTTTTGATGAAAACATAAAGCATGAATAGAAAACTCGCAAATGGATAGCGTATAATTTATAAATAATAAATAAATTTAGGGCTTGAGACAAGCTTACATTTGGTCGTTGCGCGTGAAAGAGTCGCTATGTGTTTTTTACTTACTTTACAGGAGACGCAAAAAACGGATTTTCACGAAAACTTTCCAGAGTATTCTAATATTCGAAATTCTTTAAATATTTCATTTATTGCATAGCTGTTTTTACAGTATGTTTGCATTGAAATAAATATCAACACTGCACAAAAATCACATAGCAATTTTTGCACGCGCAACGATGATTTTTAGTTTCCCGTAAAGGGCTTGTCAGTGTAGTGGGATATTTTTTTAATTCGTTAACAATAATATTTTTCTCTTGTTAATCTTTTGAAATTTGTATATTATAGATTACGATAACTTATTATTTGAATAAAGATAAGCAAACGGAATAATATAAACATCGAAAATTTTGTTTAAAAATTTAAGGCACAATAATGTAACAAGATTTTTAAGTGATATTTATGCTAATAAAAATTAGATAATTTATATATTTCAATGACATTTATGAAAACATTCTTTCATGCTTTCAGAAATAAGGTAGCGTCCTTCATGCATAGCAATGCCTCACTTTGTTCGAACGAGGAAAACCTCGGCAGAGATTTATTTGCCGAACAATAACTGGCCTTCAATCTGGGTCACTTTTAATAACAATGGTCCAAGTAGGTCGCTTAGCTTAGCCAAGCAGTAGTAATGCATCAATCTGTCGCTTTACGTGGTAGCTACTTTCAGTTTTTGTATGCAAGCGAGAGTGCCAAAACTTTTTGCGCACTGCGTCGCTCCTCTGCCTGAATATGTATGAAGTGAACTTGCCAATTCAAATTCTGTTATTTTATGTCTCGTTAAACCATTAAATATCTTGATCTCTACTTTATACACATTCCAATAATTCATTTTCTTTTATCATACTTTATTCTTATAGCAACTTTTATCAATACATTATAGTAACACTTTATTGTTTACACAACAAAATAAAAAGGATATAAAATAACTAATAATTGTTTTAAAAATTTACATGTAACAATGGGCGATCTTATTGCGAAAAGCGATCTCTGCCAGAATATCTACCCATGGAGAAGATTATCAAAAAGCAAGTTACGGAGGTGTAACTAAAAGAAACAAAATGTAAATAATAACCATTTCGGGAAATTATATATTATTTTGGGTATAAAATATGAAATTGCCTTTTAGTAGTGAAAAAATCAAACAATATTTTTTAAAGATTAAATATATTGATTTAACCAAACTACTTACCCTCTTGGTCTACTCATTTCTGCCTTCTCATTGGAAGGTCATTTGTGCCTTAGCGATGAAATCTGCCTTACCATGATCTCTTAGCGTGATGTAAGTTCGATTGTCAAAGTGAGACACCGATATACGCGGTCTCTAGTGGCATCTCTCTATGACAGCCGAACTTGAATTGCATTAAGACGTGATGGTAGGGCCTGTGGACTCAACAAACTGTGTGAAGGAATTTATACTGTTTCCTTGGAAGAAAATGTTTTTCCATGTAGAAAATTGTCCAAATCGCAGAAAGAATGGTCGGCTGGAGCCAAGTCTGGTGAGTACGGAGCATAATGGATGGTGCCTAAATGCAAGTCCTGTAATGAATAAATGGTTTCTTGAGATTTAATGAGTTAGGGATGTTTCGCTGCTAGATTTGTCATCATGGTTCAAGGTTGTAGCGTCTTAAAATCTAATGTAATATAATAACAAATGTGAATTACACCATGGGGTGATCAACAAACAGTCACCATAACTTTTGTGGATAAGCTATAGGGTATTGTTGTGACGTTTTTGACGAATCCATTTTTCGTCACACCATTCCAAAATCCCTTCATTTTCGTTCGACATGGTAAGGCAAATTTCAACGCATGCTTCTCTTTGCGGCTCAGACCAATCATGAAGCATCCACTTTTCAATTTTTTTTACTGATTTGGTGCAAATGGATCAGTATAGTGGGTAAGCTAACGACAAAACATGATGAATTTCTTGGTAGTTTGATGTGAATCGGCTTCTACCATTGCTTTCAATTTATTGTTATATACCTTATTTTTATTTCATTTTTGCATTAAACAGGGTTGTTTCTACATTTTATATGCTTTATGCCTCAACCTATTTGGCCATTTACAATTAGCATGCAAAATAACACGTGAAAAATTTGTTTAATTTAAATTTTTAACTGATTTAAAATTCTTAAAATTAATTTATTTCTAGTGTCACTTTGTAAAATATGCTATTTTTCAATTTACTCAAATATGAATTTATTTATCATTTACTTATTACTATTCCATTCTTATGCCAGGGTCAAAATTAAAACTATAGCTAAAGCACATGTAAAAATTATATATATAAATTACAGTGTTTGACCGCGATGAGCTCCGAAACTACTAAACCGATTTTGATGATTTATTTCATTTTGCTGGCTTTGTCCCGACTTAGGACATAGGATAGGATTCCTATAAATCCTTACTAATATTATAAATCGGAAAGTGAGTTTGTTTGTTTGTTTCTTTGTTCCGCTTTCACGCCGTAACTACTGAACCGATTGCTTTGAAATTTTGCAGACGTAAAGATAAAAGTCCGGATTAAATAATAGGGTACTTTTTATCCTGGAAAAATTGATATTCCCGAGGAAAAACAAAAATATTGTTTGCTTGATGGATGGATTGTAGATGGCGCTGTGTGTCGTTTAAAACAACGTAAAATATTGCAAACGAATATAAACATGTAAATTTAGAAGCTAAATGATACGATAATGAATCCCCGAAAATGAGGAATTCCCGAGGGATGACGTACAATTTGTTTTATCGCCTAAACTGTTTTTATTACATCTACTTATATGTTGCAAACGAATATGAACATGCAAATTTTGAAGCTAAATGATACGAAAATGAATCCTCGAAAATGAGGAATTCTTGAGGGATGACGTACAATTTGTTTTATCGTTAAATTGTTTTTTTTACATCTACTTATCCTGAAATCACTAAAGTCAACGAATTACTAATTGGTATAAGTATTAGTTACGTTATTTAGTTCTAGAGGTATGCGAAAGATGGCGCTGGGTGTTTTTTAAACGTGGTAACGAAGTGTTTTTTTTAAGATACGTAAGAAGTGGAATGAATTATATGAATTTTGTATCCAGGGTTACATCGCGCTTCTTAGATTTTTCCGTTGGAATGAGAAGTTTTCTTATAGTTGTGCTTTATACCGCAATATAACCGAATTCCACGCGGGCGAAGCCGCGGGCGGAAAGCTAGTATATAATAAAAAACAAATATTCCAATTTATAACAACTTAGCTACAGCAACGCATAGCCGGGTCAGCTAGTATATATATAATTTCCCTGTCTCATTTTTTGACCGCGATGAACTCCAAGACTACTCAGGTAATTTTGATGGCTTTTTTTCATTTTCCTGGATTGGTTCTCACTTGGGACATAGGATAGGTTTTATTTTAATACATAATCATTTTTTTAATTAAAAATTATAAAAACTGATCCACAGCAACGCGTGCCCGATTCTGCCAGTATATTTATGCATTGATGTTTTGTTTGTCATAACGAAGAAATTCGTCAACGTTAAAAATTCTATTAACCACTTAGTTATATATTAGAAGTAAATAACGCGTATTTACATAACATTATTTACAAAATATAAAATATTTATTTTGCAATACTGAATTACAAGCTGAAGACTTAACAATAATATTTATATACAAACATACAAACAACCAGGCTTTTTCCCCGCAGGAGTAACCAGAGATCACAGATTTCCACTTTCCACTATCCTGATATACATATATCGCTTCTCCAACTTTCATCAGATCTTTCATAGAAGCTCGTCGGTTACTGTTGACCTGGCCTTTTTTCAGGACCTCTTCTATTTGCTCCCTGAAAGTTTGCCTTGGTCTAATTCTACCGACTTGCCCATGCAAATTTAATCTTCTTTCATCTATCCTCTCTACATATCCAAACCATCTAAATAACCCTTTTTCTATCTTTGTCATTATATCTTTTACACCACCACACCACTCTTTTATTAAATCATTCCTTATTTTATCCATCAAATGACTCCAGTTATACATCTTAAAGCTCTAATTTCCACCACATTAATCATACATTTGTGATTATTCAGCCACACCCAAGATTCCTTTCCACACATTAGATTTGATACCAACACCCCTCTATATACAGCCAACGTGTATAGCATGCAAAGCTCCATTGACTCGATTTCCTGCATTCAATCTTCTTTTAACTTTAGTTTCTTCCATTTCTTGAAACAATTGACCCAAGGTACATAAACTTATTCTCTTCCTTCTTTCTTCTTTTTTCTCTTCCTATCGTAATTGCACAATCAGTCAAACTTTCTTCTCTTTCATAAATTATTATTTTCTTCTTATTAACATCACTTTTATGTTTTTGCTCTCTGGTGCACCACACGGAGTGTTCACCATCTCCTGCAGTCCCTCAGCCGACATGTATTAAAAAGACTATTATTTAGAGAGCACAATTTGTGTATCAGTTTGTCGATAATCTTACCTGAACCTCTCACTAGTCGCACGCTAATGTACATAAGTCTTTTGCTCTCCGTATGTACTTGGCCCTGCGTCTGCGCTACGTCGTCAAACTAGTCGAGATCTAACTAAGACATGGAGTGCACGCTGCTTTGCTTACTCCTTTACGCCGTATAGCTTTGGACGTACATATATGTATTATATTTCTTTTCTGATCTGCAAATAAATTGTGACTATGAACTGTTTCACTTTTTCCACCTGCCTTTACTTCATTCCACATATGCGAAATAAGCAATTTTTGCCGTAGCTTTACTAGTAATCCTTACAAGTTTATACAGCACAAATTCAAACCCATTTAACTTGTAATATAATGCAACTTTCAAGCTTTTTTACTTCAATGGATTTGTTTCAAGTGGATTAAAACAGTTTTATCACTCCTACCGAAGCCTGCACCTAAACAGGCGTCGGCAATTCCGCTTACACAATAAGTAATAAGGTATTATTCCCTCCCTACTTAAAATATTTTATCGTCTGATTTATTTTTAGTTTACTTTAAATCTTTTTATATGTACTCTAATAATTTCAACATTGAAAATAGTTATTTGTTATGCAAGGCTGTAAAGTTGAGATTTGGTCGCGAGTTACTTCTATTGAAACCTGGGTGAAGGATTTCAAAGGTACGAGACGCTATAAACATTGATGCCGAGCGAAACACATATTTTTTTGTTTGAAAATTTTAAAGTGCAAGAAAAACAGCTAGAAGAAAATGTTAAATTAAAAATTAACTTGTAGTGCCGGTCAGAATTTAAGCAAATGGTTTATACGAGTCATTCCATTTGCTTTCCGTGATTTAGCTATTTCCGACGACAATCCTGGAAGTTGTTCATCACTAAATATATTTTTTGAAATAATTTTTGCTTTTGCTCTTAAGGCGCTCTCATTAGTATTAATGTCGACAGTGGCACTAGGTAGCTTGGCTGCTTTCTGTGTCTGCGCCTGCGGCTTTTAGTCGATCTGAAAAGTTGTTTAGTGGTACTTACTTTCCCGGGTAGATGGCGCTCTGTGTTGTGTGCTATCTTCGAGTCGAGAAAAAAATAATTTTGCTTTCAATGAGTTTTCTCGCCGTTTTGTACTCCTGGAAAGAGTAGCTTTTTTCGGTGTCGATTTGCATATATGGGGGTAAGCTTTTCAACTTTTAATTTATATTCTAATATATTTTCTTTAATACTACATTTTCTGTTAATATGTTTGCAATCTCAAATTCCGCTTTTTCTAGGTTTTCCGTTAGTTTTTCATTATTTTCTTGCAATCTCCAATGTAGTAACCATTTCTATTTTATTGGTTAAGTTAAAAGTTATTTCATATTTAGTCCCATGGCAAGCGAAATATAATTAAAATTATTTAATTTATAATAGATTTTTTTTAATTTATTAATTTAAAATTATAAAATGAATATAATTTCATTAAGCAGATTTTCCCTTACGATAGATTACTTCACAACTCAGTAAAGTAAAAGTAAAACTCATTAACATTTAAAAATCTTTTTCCTGTAACAGCTTTTTCAATTTTCTTAGAAATATCTTGCAGTTAATAATTTGTTTACTTCGCAGATGTATTATATGATATTGTAATAATAATGTCATTGAAATGTATTTACTTAGAATATTATAAAATATGCAAGGTTTTATTTATTTTTTCATCTTCTGTTGATTTTCCTGGGTTTGCTAGGGAAAATGAATAAAACCGGCTGGAGGAGAATCGTATAATAGTAATTTTCTCAACCCTTGAGGGAAATCAAGCGTGCCACGAGGAATCACAGTGCGTAAAGAGTATTACAAATAATGAAAAATAAATACCCACTCAAATTGTGTTTGCAGGAAGTATACTACAATTCAAAAAGGAGACTCATTAGAAATATAACGAACAATACAATTTATTGTGTATTTATCTTTTCTTATTTCGTTTATTCCTGACTATGAAAATACAAAACTGACTCCGTGTTAAATTTCCAATGATAAAGAAAAATGCTTTAGACAAATAATAAGTGTGAATCTTGTTTTCTTATTTACATAGTTTTAAAATTATGCGAGTAGAATATCAAACTTGAAAGAATATGTTACATCTCCCTTTTAATTTATTGAAAAAACGACTATTTTGAAGCACATAGCGGAATAATTTACGAATGAATGAAAACCTTTTTACAACTTTTTATAGAGCGATGTATTTGATTGCATTTATTGTTAAAATATTTATAATCGCTTATTTTTCTTTATTTATTTATTTAAACTGGAACTGGAATAAAACGTTTCTTATTAAAACCATATCTACAATGCTTTAGAATTGTTGTTTTTTTAAATTTAGCAAGCTAAAATTTAGTCATATATTTAAACATCGGTTTCAATTGTAAGGAAGGAATTTGGTGACATACACATTTAGGGTCACGAGCAATGAAATTTTCCATAAATGAATGTGAACGTTGATTCATATATAGTGTATTTTTTCTTACTTGAGCTAAATAGTAAACAAACATCACTGGATCACAATTTACGATATTCCGAAGGAATCACTCACTTAACGTTGCCACAATACATCATAGTCATTAGTTTACATATAAACGCATTTATTTTCACTGAAAACTGCTTTGAAATATCCTCACAAATAACATTTTTTAGCTAAAATCGTAATTTCCAAGACCTTTTCGGTCACAGATTAAATAAACAATATGTCATTATTGAAAAATAAAACAAGGATGGGGTGAAGTGAATGTATGAATGGTTTGTAACGAATCAGTTCATTTTAAGGTTTCCGTGGTTATTTTCATAATTATCTTTTTGCTGCAACTGTTATTATTTAAAAAAAGTAGGTTCTTAATTCGACCGTGTTTT
Organism: Calamotropha paludella; assembly: GCA_927399485.1. NCBI lineage: Eukaryota > Metazoa > Arthropoda > Insecta > Lepidoptera > Crambidae > Calamotropha > Calamotropha paludella. Next base: position 12,264,038 of record OV656804.1, on the reverse strand, counting down.
ACGAGATAAATATGATACTTTGAGGGTGGTCCCATAAAAATTATATTTAAATCGGATCAGAATTTCGCAAATTAACAAAATCTAATAAATATCGAAATTTAAAAATATCTTAGGTCTTCATTGTTGATGTTTTGATGTGAGTCAGTTTTTAGTATTTGTCTTTGTTAATTATTAAGGTGTTTGTTAGACACATATTAATACATTTCCACTGTGACATTATATTGTTTTCATCTGCAGTAGGGACAAAGCGGAGAAAAACTGACTGTGATAGTTATTATAATTATTAAAAGTATTTACTACAAGTAAAGCCTGAAGAATTTATTTCATTACCTCGACCGTATTTAAGAACCCAATAATCTTAAGGTTCATACACTCATTCAATCACTTAAAGATGTCACACTTTCACTCAATGGTTCCCAACCCTAAAAAATGTCTACCGCCATATTTGTTTACTACTTAGCTCACGTAAGGAAAAATGGACTATAGTGTTTGTCATTGTATTGTTTTGTTGTTTAGCTATACAGTGGCCCAGATAAAAAAGGATTTTATAATTATTCGCAGTTTTGATCGAATTTGCATAATTAACTTAATGTTAATTAACACAATTTTGTGAAGTAATGTTAGTTCGAATTATATGTTTGCTGAATAATATGCTTCAAATATTATAACTACTTTAACTGATTTTTTTTTTGCCATTTCAAATATAAATTCTTTTAGCTGGAAGTATATATAAGCGAGGTAATAAATAAAAGAAAAAAATACTTGCGTATACCTTGCCTTGATTGCTGACGTCGTGCTCAGTGTATATAGGTAAACGTATACACTTATATGCGAATGCATTTTGACGACTATACATTAAAAAAGTGTTTACGTAAATTCCCATCGAAAATGACGATCTCGCATACTTAGTATATATTGTGATGAAATAATTTTGAAAGTTGGTCAATTTATACATTTCGTTTCTCGTGACTATACATAAAGAGAAATCTATCTATAGAAATAATAAAAATATGTAGGGATAATCCCCATTTCAATAATAATATTATCTATGACAGTTCAAAACAACTTTCTGCAGTCCAAAAAGTATCATAAAATCCTATGTGTCACTCTTGGTAATTCACATTACATTATTAACTTTCGGTTATTTTTAAGGCGGTAACTAGGGCGTCAGTAACTCGTAGAATACATGAAATAACCGAGGTTTACGAAGGGACGTAGGGTCGACGAATGAGAAATCGAGAAAGGCGATGTTTTACAAATATCTGACTCAATGTGTTTTATTTTTTTGGTATTTTTAAATAACATTAAAAGCCATCTTTATATAATATAACTACCTTACCCGACCATGTGTTGCTATGTTATAAATGACTATCCTATGTCCTAAGTTGGAAGGAATCCAGCAAATAGAAAAAATCATCAAAATCTTTAAAGTTTCGCAGTTCATCGAGGTCTACATATTTTTATTATTTCTGTATGCGCCATTGTCTTCGTTCTCCCATGACTATGATACATGCAACGGCGCTAAACTATCGGAGCACCAAAAAAAACAAATAATCGTAAAAAAATCTTTTTTAATAAAATTAATACTGAAAGTTTCTCGTTATTTAGACGGTCCTTTTACGGGCATCACAGCTTGGAAAGAAAAGAGTCTTGCCATATAATTTTCGTATGAAATATAAATTATCTGTGCCGTTAGTTTCATCATACGGCTTGACAATGAAGTCAAAGCGAGAAAATATTTTTCAATACAGTTAATCTGCTTTTATTTCCTATTATATTACTAAGGAAGTGATATCTTACACAAGATTTCTGGGAATCTACCACACAAAAACATATTTTAACTTCCCTCGAGTTATAATAGATCATTCATGGCGCAATGACAACACTAACAAGATCTATTGTCAGTCAGACCTCTCTGAAACTGAATGGTCTCAGGAAAAACAAATAATTGGAGGATGGATTCCATGGATTAGCTTCAATGGCGCAATTCCCGAATTCTTAGCCGATTTTAATATTTTTTTGTTTGGAATCAAATCAACAGGTTTAGGACCAGATTGTGACGGAACCCGAATTTTGAAATTCGCTAAAATTCCCATCGAAAAAAATATTTTTTCTTTTTTTAGGTATTACGCTAGCGTGCTAGCGTAACTTTATACTATGCGACTGCAACGTCTAGTATTAACTTAGGAAATGGTTATTGAATGGACAAATAACAGTTAATTATCTCAAACTAAGTAACCCCTAAATCGTTGGTCTCGTCTGCAGCTGTTAATACCTATCAAACCACATTAAGCCCACTTGTTGGCTTCCAATATCATAATATTATTTATTGAAGATACGACATTAAATTGTTTAACTCTTCAACAAATGACATGGCTAATTTCCGGCATATCGTGCACAAAAGAGTTAAATTGAAATTAGATTTCATAAATTGAAAAATAAATTATCGCATATGCCTTATGCTCTCTGAACTTGGGAGTTGTTATTACAAATTAAAAATAATTTTGTTTCCGTTAGTAATCTTCTTTAATCTATCAACGTTCCTACCCATACAAACTACATAGACAAATAATGTGATAAAAACATGCCATCATAACAATACTACAATAAGTAGGTTTTTAACTAATGAATTAAACTGTTTTAAAGATTATTATTCATTTGTCTTTTTAAAATAATTGTTAGTTTTTTGAAATGCAACCATGCTGTTTTAATATTGTCAGAAAAAACTGACGATACGCAACGATTTGATGTAATTGACAACAACTAATGTCATGTACGTCAACGATTTGATGTAATTGACAACAACTAATGTCATGTACGTCAAAATGGCGGCCAATGTTATACATGTAGTCTCCTTGTTCCGCTTGCATTCGTTGTTGTACTGTGCGATTCTTTTCTGATATTGTTTTACTGACCTCTGCTTGTCTTTATGGACTGATACCGTCTACTACACTCAATTACCTTAGCCGCTGATACTTTAACTTCATATTAATCTTTAGCTTTACTCGATTATCATAAAGTTAGATCACTATTCTTATACATTAAAAAAAAGCAAATGGCATTTATAATAAAAATGAGAAAATAAGAAACAAATTTGAATCGGACCAAGGTGACATTGCCACTCATTAATAGAATCGTTCGCCCACAATTGATTGGAGCTCGTTGCCTGACTGAGAGCGCTAGTAATTACTTCATTAAGGTGCTTCTCATTAGCGGAACCCAATTTTAATTAATATCTAAATAGGTGTGCTTTGCTAGACCAATATAGAGCTCATTTGAAGTCCAATCATACTGGTTAATAATGGCTTCACCGCAGATTTTGCGATGTTGGTATTCTATTCATTGGCTTATTGATTTCAGTTACTACGTTTCCCTTTAATATTATCGATATTGTAAATTATATTCCAACACATAGTACATCAAATAATGTTCTATTCGAAAATAGATATCCATATCATTTGTTAAAGCAATTTGCAAAGTTGTTAAAGCAGTCTATTAGTCAGATATTGAGATTACTTTTCTCATTAACATTTCATAAAGCTAGCAGAATGGTCGTGATATATCGTGGGCTATGCCTTTATTAACTATCATGACCTTTCATTTTCATATCAATGCGAGCCGAATTAATTCCCCTGGGTTAACATCATCGTCCTTTTAACTAGCCTTGTAATTTAACAAACAATTATAAAATTTTGTTATACTAATTTATGAATCAATTTCTGCAATTGTTTTATAAAAAACATGTCTTTTTAGATTTTTGTTTGCCTTATTTTCTAACATTTTGTTTCAGTTAGTACCATGTGGGCTCTACATGGTACTAACTGAAATGAATGCCAGAGACCGTACAACTCAGGGGCCTGTGAATTAATGGGGGTGATTAGCCGCGATGAAGATTCATTATGAAAAAAAATTTATAATTATTGTTTTGACCTCTCTGTGTTGCACAGTGTGGTTGGGTCCGAGCGAGGAATAAAGTCATCACTGTAAATTATATCCTGGAGTTCATTTATGGTTTATAACAACAATAGTAATAACCTTATCTGCTGTTGTAACTATAAATTTAGTTTTAAAATTTTTGTCGCAATGACTTTAACGTTGGCAGCTAAGGCTTCCCACGGTTAGAAGGTTGTTTTTTCTTTAACTCAGTAGTTACTAAACTCTTCACCAAATATGTGTTAATTCTGCGTATAAAACTTTAACGTGTAGCTTTAAATTATATCAAATCGCTTACCAACGACGATGTTCCGCATCTTTACGTAGCTTTACGTATTGCCAAACTAGCCGCAGGACCAGTGGTGTTGGAACGGATAATAATATAGGTTGGAATTATGTTCAGTTGCTTACATTGTTGATTGAACCATACATCTTGCGCAGCTACTCGGTGTAATTTAATTATTTTGATATACAAACGTGCTTGTACAGCTATGCAAGACGATTGTAAGTATTTGATAGAATCATGCTTTACTTGGCGGAAGTCCATATCCATTAGTAAAACAAAAATATCTAGCTTACTTCCGCAAAATTCAAGCAGTGTGTAACGCCCGCCCGCCCGCAAATAAATAAAGAAACCGCAGACACCAGCACCTTCACCAACAACTCTACACGTGTTTCGCAATGATTAGAGATTAGAGAGATGTGTTATATAGATGATATACTCCTATGCTGGCCCGTTTTTTTTTTTGATACGAGAGAACTTTTTGCATAATCTATACTAATATTATAAAGAAGTAAAGTTTGTGTGTTTGTATATTTGTTAAATTGTATGGGGTAATCTCGGGATCTACTGAACCGATTTTAAAAATTCTTTCACCAGTAGAAAGGCACATTAGTGCTGTATGTCATAGGCTTAATTGAATGCTAGAAAAAAATTAAAGAATTTTGTCCACCCGTGCGAAGCCGGGACGGGCCGCTAGTATTTAAATAAATTTACTTAACTTCATTCAATAAACTTCTTAAATTTAAATATTACACGGGACCATTGACGCTATATCTTTCAAGTATATAGAAAACTTACACATACCGATGTAGTGCTATCTGCGTCTTCCTTTCACCCTTGGCAATACAAAAAAGCTGCTTTTCATCCTTATATAAATCGATGAATGACGGTACCTTTATCAAATGAAGCTTATAAAGAAGAATTAAATACAATTTATAATATTGCCTTTGCAAATGGTTATCATCGACGGATGGGTTAGGAATAAAATAAACAAACAGGTGGCTGGGCTTTTATATTTGTGCCACGTGAACGAGTAATAATAGTAAGATAATTCATAATTTTCGATCAAGTATGATTTATTTAGGCAAATCATCATAAAAAATATCAAAATTTAGGAAAGGACGTTCTCGTAGCTTTTCGTACTACTAATACCATTCGACGTGCCATTTGCAACGGTACAGAAAAAACGGAAGTTGGCAGGAAGTCGGGTGTATAAAAGTTAACATCTAACGATTGTAGCTCAGAATACGTGGGCAAAAGTGGTCAAAGTTTTGATACACGTTATAAAGAGCACATTCCAGCTTATAGAAATGCCCGACCGGAGCGACCTCACTTCGCGGAACATTTATTAGATACCGGTCACCGATGAGCATTCCTATGAAATTATACATACTTGTAGCAAAGGTTTACAAGGAACTTCCAACACGTAAGATTTAGAAATTATTAAACATAATGTTGATAGAGCCTGTGTTGATAGCTACTAATTATAATAATAATTCATAAAATATGAAATATTAATATTATTCATTAATTTTTATTTCAACATTACAATATAATACTTTAATAATATCAGTTGGATATTGTTTTCAACAATATTCTTCAAAAGTTGTTGAGTCACATGAAGTGACGTCATAGTGAGCGGAGTGGGGAGTAGGAAGCAATAAATACGGTGGTGGAGGGGGCGACCACTCATCCCTTTAGAGCGCCGTAGTGATTCTATGCTGATTCGGAGACTCCCTCATGGGATATGCCGTATATATAGAAACCCACTATGCTGGCTCGCTACTTTCGTCTTGAGGTCCATTTAAGGATTTAGCCGTCCCAAAACCCGGTATCGTCGTTGAGGTTATCTGTGCCTAACATAAACTAGGCGATGCAGTCGCTAAGCATAAAGCTACGCTAGCACCATGTATTGGAGCGGAGCGTAATACTTAAAGAAAGAATTTTTTTTTTGTTTCGATGGGAATTTTAGCGAATTTCAAAATTCCGTCACAATCTGGTCCTAAACCTTTTGATTCGATTCCACACAAAAAATATTAAAATCGGTTAAGAACTGGGGTAGTTATGGCGTAACAGACATTGCGCCATTGAAGCTGATCCATAGGAGCTTCGCTCGCTCCGCTTCAATTAAAAGCGGCCACTCAAATAGTGCTCGGTATGGCACGGTCTAAAAGCTTCTGATGATGCTCTGTGTGGGGGCAAAACACGTGTAGAGTAGTTGGTGAAGGTACCGGTTTCTGCATTTATTTGAGGGCGGGCAGGCGGTGCACATTGCTTGAATTTTGAGGAAGTAAGCTACATATTTTTGTTTTACTAATGGATATGGACTACCTCCAAGTAACACCTGATTCTATCAAATATGTAAAAAAGAAATGTAAAGAATAAATTTTGTATCACAGCAACGCGTGGCCTAGTCAGTAAGTACTTTATAAAAATACAAATAAGTGTAAACCAATTCTGCTTATTAAGTAACTAGCCGAAAGAACATTCTCAGTTAGATAAATTACTAAGATTGAGTGGAGTAAACTTACTATTTTGGACGGAGTAAATGTACCATTATTTTTCTTCATTGATCAACTCACTTTTTAGAGTTGAAATTTGATTATTTAAGATCAAACATTGTCATGTAGTTAAACTAATTTTGAGAGTTTACTTTCCAAGAATTTAAGTTTCTTGTCATGGTCACTCAATACGGAACTGTTAAATTTACATGATTTCCTGAACATTCTTTAATGATTTCTTTAAAAAAGTCTTATACACTTTATATTCTTGCATTATTATAGGTAGGGAGGATAATGAGAATTCAGTTCCGTTATAAGAGACACCAACGAAACTGAAGTAAGATTAGGAAGACGTGAAGTAGTTCCCACCCTGCACGCTGAACACTTCCAAAACGCCCTGCAATCTGCTTCAAACTTGCGATAGCCCTGATCGAAAACACTAGCATATCTTAATCAAAAAGTATTATTACAAGAACAATATAGATCACTATCATTGTCTTCGTTACTGCAACGTATTCTTTTCATGATTGCTTAGATGTTATTCGACAAATAAGACTAAAGTTTGGAGTTCACAGGCGATTATGGGACCCATACCCGTCTTACTCGTAAACGAGTTCGTTATGTCAAAAAACAACTTTAGTAGTGAGCTAAATCCCTTCTACAGCCCAATGGCTATTATAAACAGTTAGGATTTTAACGGATACAAGGCGACATTAATAAAATTATCAAAACACATTAATAAAAATTCTAATAACTTATGACAGTATATAACTAATAATGAGCAGGTATAAACATTGACAGTTATGAGCTTTTTAGTGAACGGAGAACATTACAATTTATCCAAACTGGTTTTTATTTTATTATTTGTGTGAAATTAAATGTTAATTGATAATTGTGCCAAATGTGTTTGTTATTACAGCTAAAACTATTAGATGGGCCAGAAGAAATTTCAAAAATGAACCCAAAAACATTTTGTCTCGTCTAAAAAATCCGTACTTTCTTCTTATTTGAGGAAATTTAATTAGCATTTTAGAGGCAACCTTTTATCACTATCCTACATCCGCTTTGAGTGGAACTTTTTATATTCAATAGGAAACATTTTAAGAAGCATCCTTTAGCGTATTATACATTTTAATCATTTATATTGAAAACATTGTTAAGTACATTTAAAATTGCTATAATTCTATTTAATACAACATCACATACAAATATGTTTTGAAAATTAGAAACTACGATTGTACTACTACATGTAGGCCCAAATTAACATACAAAATTTCGTATTCTACATTAAAAATCTAGAATCGAACTTCGGATATGCAAGCTACTCGAACGGTCGTGGACGCTTAGTAAATAGAGAGCGCATACCTATATTACATTGCAGATTACTCGAATCTGCTGACTAGACGATTATTTAAAAATATAACAATATTTTTAAATTTAATTTTTGTATGACGACTATCTTGTTGTAGGGTTTTTTCCTTTCCAAATTATATAGAAACGCGGTCGAGTTTTTTTTTTAAATTACCGTTTTTATTCATAAAATCGCAAAGCTAAGAAAAGTTGCAAAATTTTTTCTATTTAAGAATTTAACTGCCACATGTTTATATCTAAAAATAGTTTATCTTATATTTTTATTACTTGAAATAAATAAAGGTGTCAGGCAAGAAAATGTCGGTATGAAAAATACGTTTTATCATTTTTTTTTATAAAGAACATTAACAATGCGTTGTACTTATCCTTACTAATATTATAAATGGGAAAGTGAGTTTGTTTGTTTGTTTGTTTGTTTGTTTGTTTGTTCCGCTTTCACGCCGTAACTACTGAACCGATTGCTTTGAAATTTTGCAGACATAAAGATAAAAGTCCGGATTAAATAATAGGGTACTTTTTATCCTGGAAAAAAATGATATTCCCGAGGAAAAACAAAAATATTGTTTGCTTGATGGATGGATTGTAGATGGCGCTGTGTGTCGTTTAAAACAACGTAAAATATTGCAAATGAATACAAACATGTAAATTTAGAAGCTAAATGATACGATAATGAATCCCCGAAAATGAGGAATTCCCGAGGGATGACGTACAATTTGTTTTATCGTCTAAACTGTTTTTTACATCTACTTATATGTTGCAAACGAATATGAACATATAAATTTTGAAGCTAAATGATACGATAATGAATCCCCGAAAATGAGGAATTCCCGAGGGATGACGTACAATTTGTTTTATCGTCTAAATTGTTTTTTTTACATCTACTTATCCTGAAATCACTAAAGTCAACGAATTACTAATTAGTATAAGTATTAGTTACGTTATTTAGTTCTTGAGGTATGCGATAGATGGCGCTGGGTGTTTTTAAAAAAAATGGTAACGATGTGTTTTTTAAAATAGATAAGAAGTGGACTGATAGCTTACGCTATTTAGTTCTTGAGGTATGCGATAGATGGCGCTGGGTGTTTTTTAAAACATGGTAACGATGTGTTTTTTAAAATACGTAAGAAGTGGAATGATAGCTTACGCTATTCAGTTCTAGAGGTATGCGAAAGATGGTGCTGGGTGTTTTTTAAAACGTGGTAACGAAGTGTTTTTTTAAGATACGTAAGAAGTGGAATGAATTATATGAATTTTGTATCCAGCGTTACATCGCGCTTCATAGATTTTTCCGTGGGAATGAGAAGTTTTCTTATAGTTGTGCTTTATACCGCAATATAACCGAATTCCACGCGGGCGAAGCCGCGGGCGGAAAGCTAGTTATTAATAAGCTTGTAAAACCTCTGTTAAATATACTTGTATAACGAGTGGGTCCACGTCTGAGACCGTACCGCTACGTACATCGATGAGGTTAGAACTCGGTCTGATTGGTTCAAAGCTGACTGCTGTTGAAGTTATTAGTTCCTTCCATACAGCATGTTTGACTTTATGCTACAAGTTCTAAGTAAGCTTAATGATTGATTACACGCTTTAAATTTAACCAAGTATGATTTTCGATATCTCGTATGGTAGTTTACTTGTAATCATTTTAAAAATATTTTTGAGAAAGATAAATTAGATCATTCATTTACATAACATGTTCCAAGATTCTTAAAGTAAAACTTCTTTACGCACGTTTGACTTGGGGAGTAAGGTGGTGGTGGACGAGAGCGTTACGAAAAGTGTGATCGGGCGAGGCGAACGGGAGTTGAGAGGAAGATATAAGTTAATGAACATAGAAAGAGAGAGAGTTACGTTTCGTATATTACTGTAGGGGCAAGATAGAGGTGCGAGCACATATTTTCTTTCTCTATTTCTCTCATAGGCAATTAAGTTTAGTATATCTAAAACACATTGATTTTATTTTTCATTGATAAACTGAATAAATTCTGTATGTCTCGTGGATTACCAGAATGATGTAGAACAGAATCTTAAAATTAACCTAAGTAGATAACAAAGAAATTAAACAGGTGTTAGATGGTTTCGAATACTAAGCGTTTTATACTGGCTGTAACATAATGTTTATATATTTTATGTGTAATATTTTTTATAGCGTTTAGACCCTTTGGAAAAAATGATTGAGTATTTAAATATTATGGTGTAAAGTTTGGTACCTTTCTAATGTGTTTAGAATATAAGTTATCAACTTAAAGATATTCAGAAGTAAAGAAAATTATAAGAGTTATAAATTACTAGCTTTCCGCCCGCGGCTTCGCCCGCGTGGAATTCGGTTATATTGCGGTATAAAGCACAACTATAAGAAAACTTCTCATTCCCACGGAAAAATCTATGAAGCGCGATGTAACGCTGGATACAAAATTCATATAATTCATTCCACTTCTTACGTATCTTAAAAAAACACTTCGTTACCACGTTTTAAAAAACACCCAGCACCATCTTTCGCATACCTCTAGAACTGAATAGCGTAAGCTATCATTCCACTTCTTACGTATTTTAAAAAACACATCGTTACCATGTTTTAAAAAACACCCAGCGCCATCTATCGCATACCTCAAGAACTAAATAGCGTAAGCTATCAGTCCACTTCTTATCTATTTTAAAAAACACATCGTTACCATTTTTTTAAAAAACACCCAGCGCCATCTATCGCATACCTCAAGAACTAAATAACGTAACTAATACTTATACTAATTAGTAATTCGTTGACTTTAGTGATTTCAGGATAAGTAGATGTAAAAAAAACAATTTAGACGATAAAACAAATTGTACGTCATCCCTCGGGAATTCCTCATTTTCGGGGATTCATTATCGTATCATTTAGCTTCAAAATTTATATGTTCATATTCGTTTGCAACATATAAGTAGATGTAAAAAACAGTTTAGACGATAAAACAAATTGTACGTCATCCCTCGGGAATTCCTCATTTTCGGGGATTCATTATCGTATCATTTAGCTTCTAAATTTACATGTTTATATTCATTTGCAATATTTTACGTTGTTTTAAACGACACACAGCGCCATCTACAATCCATCCATCAAGCAAACAATATTTTTGTTTTTCCTCGGGAATATCATTTTTTTCCAGGATAAAAAGTACCCTATTATTTAATGCGGACTTTTATCTTTATGTCTGCAAAATTTCAAAGCAATCGGTTCAGTAGTTACGGCGTGAAAGCGGAACAAACAAACAAACAAACAAACTCACTTTCCCATTTATAATATTAGTAAGGAAGTAAGGATAATCAACTTACGCTTAAGGCTCTGTTGTTTAAACGGAAAGCTACTTTGCTCAGGTAATTTTAGTAAAGTTAATTATAATGTTATTCTTCGTTGATTGTGCTTAGAATTTATAAATTACATACGGGAATAAAAGTAGAAGCTTATCCAATCCAAATCCAATGTTTTATTCAATCTTCAAATATACATTTAAAAAATTGATTATTCTTTAACTCACTGATAAACAAGTATTTTTTCAAACTTACCCGTTAGATATAAATTTTTGTCCCTGTCGGTATTACAGATTTCAAGCACAAAAATCTCTTTACATCTGCTACAATGAAATGTTTAATGCAAATTTGTAATTCTGAATGTCTGAACACTAATAAAATTATATAGATATCGGAAAACATTTTTTTAAGAATGGGGTCGCTCTTGATCGCAAAAAAATTAACCTCCAAGCCCAAGATTGGGGCCAAGATAGGATCCACGACGGACCGAGCTAACTCAGAAGGTGCCTATTCACCTTGGCTTTGAAAATGGACGGGTTATAAGTTCTCGGAAATACAGACGCAGGGAGGGAGTTCCACTCCTTTGCTGTGCGCAATTATGAAGGACGTTGCGAAATGCTTAGCCTTAAGGCCGTATCCAATCGGTTGCGATGTCAGCTTTAACTTAAGTGGACCGGATTTGATCCTCGCCGACGTGCTAAGGACGTGGACCCACTCGTAATACCGGCATTTATATTATCATGAGGGGTTAATTTAAATTTGAATAATATGAATAACGCATTGTACATATTCTTTTAAACAAAACAAAATAAGCAATATAAAAATATACAGAAAGTGCGGCATAGATCACCTATCAGCGGGAGATCATACCAGTGGTTCACAACATGTTTATAAAAAAAATTGATAACTTTCATATTTCCATTACAACCATATTTATCATAAACTCAACACTGTATGACATTAAAACTCGGAAGTATTACACGAAAAAGCTTTCTTTCCATTATACACCCCAAACTCACTCAAATTATACTTTCCAAAGTATCATATTATCATGGTGTTCCGTATATGGAGCGATCAATCTTTCAGCGTCTCCAGGCCAATTTGTTTAGTAGTATCATTAGCCTAGATAATGATAATGTACCATCGATGGCTTCATATTATTTATACCTACACTATACTATATATCAAATAACTTATTCATTGAGAATGTAATTCACAATGCTCAAATTTCATACATTCTTTTTTGCAAAACCCTATCAATAATGTGTAACATTAATCATATACCTTACTTAATCAATTGACATTGAGGCATTTTAACGGTAGTGACCGCATAAAAGCTTTATATCCTGAACATATATAACTGATCAATAATATTTTTAAATTTCAAATAGAGTGAGTCGCAGAAGTCACGTTATTGTATGATTAATAGCTATACTTTTTAACTGCAGGCTTTAAAAAGTCTCGAGAAAATTGTTGTAGTCCAAATGTATCTGATGCTATAAGAATTTTGTTTGATTTAATAGAGAAAATTTCATTGTGGAATAAAAAGCACAATATTATAATTATAATATATTATATTTTATTATGTGAAATAAAATAGTAATCACATAGCAAACAGTCGGTAACTACGTCCTTTTCCTGATTCGATAAGTTGCAGAATCTACTATGGGCAAAATTTATTTTATTCCTTACTAAGCCAAGTTTGATAAAATAAAGTGAAAAGGGCAAAAAGATAAAAAGCTATAGCTACAGTGTACTTCGTCTTAGTGAAAAGTCCGATCGTCATTAACGTTTATACTATAGAGATATTTCTAAGAGGCCAAAAATTTCTATGTCTTATGGTTTATTGATGTTGGTTGATGATTGATACAAATTAAAAAAGAGAGATTGTAATTTTTGGCACAATATTGATTCACATTTGACTAGAACTAATGAGCTTTTCTATATAATTATTCAAGCTAGATAAAAAATTGAGACGTATTCTTCTGGTACATAGATGAAGGTATTATGTGTTAAATTTAACATACGAGCACGATCGAAGAACATGAATAATTGATTCAGATAATAATGAAGAATACTCTCTAAGAATTACTCATATCACAGCTTCGCATTTATTATAAAATTATTTAAGAGACCAAAATGCATGGACTTGATTGACATGAAAATTCGTAGAGTAAAATCTGATGTATTACAAAGCGCTAGAAAACTTTTCATAAATCGATAACATAACATATCGATAAAATAACAGCCCTTGCACACGATTTCCCGACGTAGGACTGACGAAACCATTGCATTGTTGTTGAATTTTAATGAACGCTTATACTCATATAGAACAAAAAGCATTTATCTTTTCTTTCACTATGTTTAATGTAAAGAGACATAACACAGAATATGACGCTATTAACAACAAACAGTGTCTGTTTAGGTTGAGTACCCATGTTTTTTTTTCGATTGAAATATTTAGTAGTGATTCGATACGAGTGTACTCGATTTCAATAACTCTAGAGTTACTAAGTTGTTCGATTTCCCGTATACGGTCTCATACAGAATTTACGTAATGATAGAGAGACCATCTCGTTTAATATGATTTTGATTTATTATGCTATATATTTAATATAAATGCTCTAATTTCTATTTATACTAAAGCAGTAAAAAATCGCTACAAGGTAACAACTTTATTTCAAAGAACATGTTTTATAGCAATGTCTAAAAAGTATAATGGCGATTGATATTAAGAGGATGTATGTCAATTGTTATACAATATATCTATTCTTGCTATAACATTTTTAGACACTAACATTGTAGAAGGTTATTGTTGTAACCAATTTAATTTTAGAACTTCAATAAATTATAAATATGATATTAAAGTTATTAATGTCTGTACCTTATCCATTAGCACGAAAACAGTCTGTACCTTCTGTAGTCTGTGGCGGTTTAGTATCCTCTCTGTGAATGCATGTAAGCCGTACTTATATTCATGAATCTCCCTTTTTATAAGATCAAACAGCAAGCATATTTTTTCTCTCCACATTCTACTTTGCTAAAGGTAGCAGAATAATATGAGATTTTACTGATATGTTTTCGATTTCGTCCATGTCTTACATTATGAGTGTATATGTTAAGCTGAAATAAGACCGCTTTTACAATAAATATGTTATGTACACAGCACCTGATTAAAACTATTAAATATGAAGAGCAGCATTCTTAGAACTTATCTATTAAAACTAAATCCATTTTTCACATGATTATATTCTATATATATATTTGTTCTTGTTTTTATTACGGAGACTATTTTCTTACGATGCGACACGACTCGATTAAAAAAGTCATAACATTATGTTACAATGTTTGTGTTTAATCTATATGATAATTATATTTAAAAAAACGTGAAATATTTAAAAACTCAAATATCATTGAAACATTTATCGTATTTTGTAACGGGGACTCAATAAAACAAAAACGTTGCGATATTAAGATAAGAGTGACCCATGAAACGTTATTGCAAATTAATAAAACGTTTTGAATTGACGAACGACGACGAGAGAACACTTGATTAAATGTCGTAAAACAATTGTAAAAAGGTCTTTATGTTACCGAGAGTACTCAGAAAGGGGGTTCGTTTTATTGGTGCACAGATAGGGAGTGCCCTATCAAAATTTGAATGCGACCTATTTCGCCATATTCAGATTATGAGCACGGGTTCGTAATGAAAAAAATATTCTTTATTTCTTTGTATATCGAATTTTTGTTCGGACTCGATCCGCGTTATTAAGCCTCCGTCGATTATTTTGTGATTAGAATGATTGTGGTCCCAAAACGATTTTTATTCTCCTAATAAAATGTGTTATAGATAACGACACATCATACTTTAATTCACAAGTAAAATTTTAAAAAACCCTCCGTTCGCTTTTCGTAGCTTGGAAGGGAAAATATGGCGCTTTCATAAAATCCGAGGTGTCATTTCCTTTTGAATAGTTCTTTATATTTGTGCTGAGAACGAAGAAGTATAAAAGTCCCAGGTTATTCATGTTATTGCATGTTGTCCCTGCAATTCTCAGGGATTGTTCACTAGGCCCTGTCTTTCCTATATTGACAATATTCATTAAGACAACATATTATAGTATTCCATGCTTATTGGGATTTTTAACAAAACAAGAAGTGAAATATACTTTTATACGTACATATACGTTTTTAACATAAAATTTTTAATTTAATAATATAATACATTTTTAATTAGAATTTATTTTATTATTACTTCTAGCAAAATTTATTAGTAGTTTTAAACAAACCATATAAAAAGCTCTTTTATATTCATGTATTAAAAGTTACCATTCAATAAGACCTGAATTTGATATATGCAAAGAGTTTGACAGAATCATACAGGGTAAGTATAAAGTTTTATCTTAAATTCTAATAAAAAGTCGCTTACGTGCAATGAAGTTTTTCTCATAAATGGGGCTAATTGAATGGCGGTGTCCTTTAACATTTCATATTTCTAAAATAATAAAGTAAACGCTAAAAATATTGAAAAGGCTATATATAAACACAGCTTAAGGTCTCTAAAACTAGCGCATTTGCTAAGGATATTAAAAAACTCAATCGAAAGAGTTTATATAGTTGAATAAACTTAAGTAAGACAGGTTTTGTGTGAAATAGAGAAAGTTAATGGAACAGTTTCTTAAGTTTTTTTTATCGCGTTTTACCTTTAAGTAGGTGAAAACTTTTTCTTGTTGAGTTTGTGTTGTTTGTGTACAAGATGTTATGACAAGTGCTCTCTTAATCGTAAAGGATACAGCTTATTTCCCGCATTAACGCGGTACTCGTTGATCTTTTGCAACTAAAGATTTTTGTTACTTTTCACGATAAGCTGAACAATTAATACGAGATTACTAGGAATGTAAATATCGTGATAAAGCAGATATTTTAAGAATGACATACATGTATAAGAGACATTATAAATCGCATGAGTTACACGTTAATGATGCAAAATGAAGGATATGTGTCAGAACTTACGAAATAGTTTTCAATTTGACAATATTAAACGACAAACGTAGGATATTCTTTTACGAAACTCGATCCCAAGTATTCGACACGACACTTTTTATAACGTATACAAGTAGAGGAATTTATCACTTCTCAATAAATAGGCATATATGTACCCTCTTTGTGTGGAATGGTTCATAAATCAACCGGGTGAACCCGGCCATTCTTTGACAAAAGTACCTTCATAAATAAATAAATACGCCCCCATACACCACGATTTCTGTGGGAACTGGTTGAAGTGACGGGATATTTAAGCAAATAAATAATGGAACAACTTTATTATCACTAGTTCTTTATTAAAGTACTCATATGAATGATTGAGTACTGTTTTCCATTAATAGGTTCTTGAATGAAAGGGGGTTATATTTTATTTTAAATAAACACTAGCCGTCACTCGCCCACATCGCTGGGCGTAAATTTTTGAAAAAAAAAACAGGTTGATTAATGGCAATCATATTAATTATTTCACAATACCTAATAAACCAATGAAAAGAAATAATTAACAGCCCAGCGAAGAAGCCAGGTGAGGGATAGTCAGCATATAAACAAAGTTTCTACACTTAACTGTTGGACTGACATCTTCAGTTTTCTTATTTTACTTTTCACGTTCTTATTTTGATGTCAAAGAATTAGTCATTTAGGTTAACTAAATAAAAAAAATACAAAATCGTTACCATAAAATAAATTCGGAAAAAGCATCTTCATATATATATGGAATTATGAACAGAAATTTTACAAAGTTGAGTTAATTTTAGTTAATTTTTATTGGTGTCAAATTCGTTCATTTATCTAATGATTATAATCAAATAAAACATCATAGGAAAGACGGGTCGTATTTCAGTACATGGGTTGGATTGACGCTTAGTAACGACTACATAGCTGAGCCTTAAATTATATTCTAAAGCACTTAGAAGCTTAAGATAATAATATTTGGTCATCTATTCAAAACTTTTTTAACCTCCGGAATTGTAAGCCGAATACGCTTATTATGCGTCAACGAATTCCTACATGCTTTGTATTCCATAGTGATATTGTTGGCTATCTCAACAGTATTTCGGGAAAACTTATTTTGGGACTCTTTATTTCATGACTATATTTAGAAGTTTAAAAAACTGTATCAAAATAATTGACAAAGGAGGAGTGGGGACTTTCTATCAGATTAACAAAACTTAGGTACTTATATATTATACACGAATAAGCAAAACTGAAATTTTCACTAAACTTAATTATAATTTAATGTCGTGACACAAAAGGCGTATACAGGTGCCGACAGGACTTCCGAGCTATAATATTTCTTGTTTATAAAACCACAAGAATAAACTTTCGCGGTTGCATAACACAACTTTCCGAAAACACTGCAGTTTATACGCGACAATATAATACAAGTATTTACATAACACGGATATGTCGTAACCCTTGTAATAATTTCAGTTGTCTCATATAAAACCGTGTCTTTATTCAGTCGCCGGCACACAGGATGATATAAATAAAGATATTTATCTCGCTCTATTCGAGTGTCGCAAAGTGGAAATCTTACACAAGGGTATCGAGTGTACCGCAAAGGATCTCGTGAAAGGGTTAAGTCGCTTGGAAAAAATCGACTTTTTCAAGAGATAGTAGTTATTGAACTAATATTGCCTCTTTATTGATTCTGAAATAGTAGAAACATGCGATTTTAGTGAGAAATACTCTCACCATAATAAAATTGTGCCATTGCTATCGTAGTCATATTAATGAAGTGAGATATTAATACCTATTTTTTATTGTCTATGCATATAAAAGCAGTCTCATTCACTGACTCTTCAACGTGTACGATTAAACTTTAAACTTAAAATGCTGAAATGTTACACAAAAAATCTCTTTTTATTTCGACAAGGAGTATTTCCAATAAAATTTCTAAGAGTCAGAAAAAAGAAATCATACATTCTTGGTTAAAAGTGAAATTGCCAGTATCCTTTCTCCCTACAGTGTATGGAGATAAACTTATGCTCTGCAAGAGTTGCCGCGTCGCTGCAATGGTGCATGAACTCGAAATATTTTCTATTCTTTTTTTTAAATTTTAAAGGCATAATAGTGGTATCTGTGGTATCCAGACTAAAAACAAACATATCCGAACATGCAGATACATAATGTGTGCTCGTATGAAATTGAGTAACATTATCAAAATAAGCGATAAGAAACGACTATTTTCATGTAATACTAGCTGATCCGGCCACGTGTTGCTGTGTTATAAATTTAAATGAAATCTATCCTATGTCCTAAGTCGGAACAAAACCAGCAAAATGAAAAAAATCTTCAAAATCGGTTGAGTAGTTTTGGAGTTCATCACGGTTAAACACTGTGATAGGGAATTTATATATATTATATTATGATAAAAAGTGTTACCTACGTCATACAATGTAATCAAAGATTGTGAGAATGTGTTTTTATAAAATCAAATGTTCAATAATGACATTTTATATATTTTTTTACAAAAAAGAAATTAAAAAGGGATTTGATGATTCGATAGATACGGCTTTAATATTCTTTAAAGTTCTTTTTGCACCTTTTATTCTGTCAGCATCTTATAATCTCATGTTTAAACTTTTCACTCAGCTAAAGTAATAGCCTGTGCTCAAATCTTGTATTGATTTGTATTATCCACTAAGAAATTTACAACATAGAGCAAAGTAGGTGTTATTCACGCATTTGAGAGATTCCCGTTGCGCAAACTATATGGAAAAATGTTTACCCCCGAGATTTTACCAATACAAACAAAACGCACTCAGTGCATTTCATAGCTGGTTCATGTAAATATCGAACTGTAAAACAATTTAAAAAGCGTACCGCCGCGTTTCATCTGGGAAAATGAATATTTGAAATATATCTATTAGAAGTTGAATGGAATTACCCTTTTCTATTAAAGACCATAGCTTAAATTAGGTATGTATATGTACACAGAATAAATAAACTTATTCAATCTTCACTAAGATAAAAGTTATTTTATTAAATTAAACACCAAGTATTTCAACTCAAGCTGTCGAAATGGTAGCATCATCTCTAAACTTTATTAACTTACATAAAAGTTTATCCAATTGCTTCCCAAGAAAACTAATACTTGGAATTAAATATTTTTACATAAAGGTATCTAAGAATATTTTTTTTGTACATATTTAAATAAAAAAATTTATTATATTTGCTAAGCATTTTTGTTTTGCTTATTAGTTTAGCACAAATTCCTGTTTCTTCGAAGTTTATTAAACAGATATTATCCAATTAAAAGTAGCTTCCTTGTTTTTCAGGAGATGGAAATATTTTTATGAGATCACTAATCGTAAGAGTTTATTGTACTAATTAAAATGTAATAAATCAATTGTAAAAAGGTATAATCTATAAGAAAAAACCAGTATAACCATTTTTGTCACAAGTTTGTGTCAAAATTTAAACTATTATTTTTATTACTGTTGCTGGATTTCTTTACAACCTTAAATCGATGAAAATATATGATTAAAAAAGAAATCAGTTGTTTGCGAAACGGCCTTTCGCCTATCCGTTGCTAATAAATTGCTTTATCAGTAGGCGTCTTCAATTCTTTCGAAACGATAGACGGAATCTGAAAATGTAAGAGTATTAAATCTATCCAGGCGTTTGATTTGCATTGGGGAAATTGCATTTTCAAGCCGTTGGTGACGAGGAGGCAACTGCAAATATTTGCGAATGCAGTCGAAAGCTTGCTCTAGCATTTCGAACGGTATGGCAATAAGCGATGAAGTGCCAAAATGATGTATTGTAGAAGAACGAGTTCTTTTTGTACTTCATTATTACTAAGTTTGTGAATCCAAATGTGTCTAAAAATTGTTTTCTTTGAGGAATAAATAGTAAAAACAAACATACTCGTAGCAAACATAGCGTTATGGGTAGTCATGAAATGCTTCAGAAATTAATATTAATTGCTGTGCAGAGTACAGAGCCTTTTGTTTACATCATAATAGCACAGTCTAAATAAGAACAAAGCCACTTAGCTAAGCGCTTTTCAGGCTGAATATAACAAAAAATTCAAATAATGCTAGAAGAAAAATAAATAAAGAATTCCATTCAAAATTGACACGTGTTTGACAGAACAAGAATAAAATTTCGGTTAAAAACACCAAAATTTCTAAGTGCAAATTAAAAATAGTTATAAAAGTAAAATCAAAGTGAAACAAAATTTAACATGGCCTGCTGTTATTCCGAGGACTGTGGAGAGTATGCCGTGACGCCTTTATTGTTAGCTCCGTGTATGCCAACTAAATGCTGCGAAGACCCACCAGTTTGTTACCCATGCTTGCCAAGATGCCACAAACCTCAACTTGTGTATTGCTGCGAAAAACCTTGTAAACAGCAAGACCATAGCTGTTGCGAACACCACGATGATGGTGGAGACTGTTGCCCATTAACAAAACCAAAGTCCCGCCCTACTTCTCGCCAAACATCATCATGTCCGCCTCCGCCAGACTGCTGTCCAACCTGCTGCAAGCCAGTTAAAACTAAATATGTAATACCTTGTTACCGATATGAAGATGGACGTATAGTAAGTTAAATATTTTTATTAATATTTTTGAACATATACTAATAGACACTGTCGTCTATTTTAAAATAAACGTGTTTAAACAGAACAGAATTAAATTGCAAAAGACTTAGTAATTCTGTTTTTAACATGTTCCTGAAACCAAAAACTTAATAGTAATCGGTGGTTTTTAGTTTCAGGAACGGTATGTTCCTACTCGTCATGGTAGACTCCCGATGTCCGCGTACAAAAGTAACGGTATCCAAGATCAAATGCATGGTTACAGAGGGGCTATTAAATATTTGTGTGCAGGAGAAAGCTCATGTGGGGGTTGTGTACACACTGCTGTTCAACCCTTACAAACAATATTTCCCAGAATTACTTTAGAAGTATTACCGGTGAAAAGAAAGAAAGATAAGAAGTAAAGTATAATATTTATCACACCGCCGGTAAAACTTTGACATTATGCAAAATGCCTATAAATGTCCACCAGGTAAATCCACTACCATCTTCTGCATTAAAGCGAAATGGATTGCAAGATCAAAAGTTTATTGAAAGTGGCGGTGTTGCACATATTCGCAAATCCTGGCGCGATGCAATTTGGAGCTACTATCCAATTAAAATTCCAGTGAAACCTACGAAGAAACTTCCTGTATTAAAGCCTTCTTCTAAAACGTGAGCACTTGTTTCAATCGGTAAACAAATATTAAACCAGGGTCGCCAGAACAGACTTATAATTAAAGATCAAAAACTTTATTGTTAACTATTGATAAAAAGGAACTCGAAACGCGATGGCACATTAATTCCTTTTACCGAAAAATTTTATTGTTTTATTGAGAATTAATGTCTGACGAGTGATATTGGAAATATAGAAAAATTATGTGGTCGGTTACAGGTGAAAAAACTGCCCGTCTCTGCTTTCAAACGCAACGGGATGCAAGACCAGGAACATTCCAAGCTTTTGGGTACCACAAATTTTCTCGTCAGACATCCACAGGACGTAGCAATAGCATGTGATGTTTGCACCTCTCGAGTGAAAAAGGCCGACCCCGCCAAAGTGCCGTGTGAAGAAAAAACTGCTCTGGGATGTTGTCTACTCAAAAAGAAGCCTATTGAAGTGTCCCTAGAAGACATTTTAGATGATTAATACATTTCTGCTGTTTCACGACATTGGGAGGTGGGCGTAGGTAGAGACGAATATTTTAACATCTCAGACGTTATGCGTTGAAAAATGAAGGGCCCGCAATAAGCTGGATTCGCCCCACGTAAGCGGATTTTGTCATGTTATAAGAAGGGGCGAATAATCCGAACCTTGGATAATTTTCAGGTAGAGGGCTATACCTTTATAATTAGTTATATTTCAAAATTTTACGCAACGGTATCGATTAATTAAGCTGTCGAATTGTTAATTCACATCACGAATCATCTTATAATTTGCGTTGTTAGTAATAAATTTATCAGAAACATATAGTAGAAGTGCTTTAAAGCATTGGTTCCAAACTACATTATCAGCCGATAACAGTCAGTAGTTTCCTCCTTCAGTTTATCCTAATGCATTAATATCGTTAAAGAATGGCTATTACTAAAATTGTTTATTACCAGGTTTATACCAGGGGTTTTATCCTAAAATATGAGTGATCACTCTAACCTAATTATAAATTATCTTAGTCATTTTGAATAACCTGTCCCTAGTACCATAGGGGTACTTTAATTTTGTTGCTTCAATATTTTTGTTAAATGATGACAAAATAACAATGGTTGCCTAGCAACTAAACCAAAGTCTTACTGAGAACTAAACTCTTACTGCGAATGGGTGTTTGGGAATTACCAATATCATATTCAGAATAATAAAGACCCTTTTATTTTTACTGATATTATTCAATAGTAACAATTCAAGAAATCATCAAAAATTTTCTTATAAACTCAAAATGCTTTTATGCTTTATTTAAATCTATTTCCATCTTTTGTTTCAGATGAACCAACCTACGGTACTTATGAGACGAGCTTGCGAAGTAGCAGTTGGTGTCCGAGAGCGGCGCAAGCCTTTCGTTATGTCCACGTTTAAGGCTGATGCTAATCATGTGGAACAGCGATATCACTCTGAAGACGAACGGGTATCTTATAGTTAGTTTAATTATCAATACTAGTAGGCATACTTTTACACTTTAATACAAAACCATACAATAATACAGCACATTTAATTCTTAAACTTTCGCGTTGTTCGTTCAATGTGCGAATGACGCTTGTGCGACAGAATTATATTGCGACTCTTCGATGTAGGAATGCATGCATGTGCGACACATGGACCGTTTACGTGACTAGTGCTATAAATTGTTGTAATTGTAATTTGTAATTGTTGTAATTTAACACGATGTTCGGTCTAGTATTGTGATACCCAAGTGCGACCGCTGTACAAACGCATAAAGAAAGCGATAATTTTAGAATAGAAATAAAGAAAACAACATTGCATAATCATTGAGTTCTGAGCGTTGGATTATTATGATTAATCACGATTAATCAAAAATATATATTTTCCGCTACGAGCTATATCTTATTAAATAAAATGTAATAGTAAATTGTAACTTTGTTCCAACATTGTTCTAACATACACAAATGCAACTGTTTTTTTGCACTGCAACGCCTATAGTAACTAATATCACCGCGTTATTTGTTTTAACAATAAAATAACCATCTCTTTCCAAAACATCTTTTTCGGTTCTTAGTTATAAGATGAAGGGCGTTTTATTTTTAGTAAGTTAAAAAAAATACATAATGAATCTCATCGTGAACAATCGTCGCATTCGAATGCAAAATAAAGGTAATTGGTCAAATAGAAATTGACTATATACTAAAATACACTACAGAATTTCTTTATACAACGTGTCCCAAAATTCAATGTTAAGCGAGTACCAGACGGTGGGTCTGTTCATGACTACTCGAAAAATAATAAGAAATAAATTCTACATATATTTTTATGGACATTGCAAAAAAGAAATTGATTTTCTTTAAAAAATGACACGCCTTAGGATTTTTTTTGACGATTTTTCCAATATTTCTGAATTTTCTTTTATATTGGCAAGCTAAGTAGCACTACTATCCATCACAATACTCAAAAATCTCGGAATGCCTGTAGTATTTCCACAAAAATCAACCAAAAAATTTTTCCACTAAAATTTTGAAAGATTTTATACTGTTAGTAGATTTAACACTTTTTTTTAAATAAGTGTGGACACTAATATGGCAAGTTTTTTTAAATTGACGCAACTTACCAGGACTCCAAAATGTTATAATACTATAGGAAAACTTGTCACAAAAATATTCGCACATCTTATAAATAATTGCTGTTAATAGTAATTACCTACTTTTAGTATGCGCCCAAATATTATATCTTCGATCAAATTCTTGAAATTCAAATGAAACTGTGTGTAGTCGATAAAATTTAGAAGTTAGAGAGAGTGACAGATAGAGAAAGATTATAAGTAGGAGAGAGTAAGATGTTTATTGTTGAATAACAATAGGGAAGCGAAGTTGTTATTCTCAGCAAGTCAGATCAAATTCTACTCAGTACGCTCTGTTTCTTTGTTTACTGCGCATCGTTCCATATTCAATTGACGTGGCTCTCGTACTAACGAATTTTGGTCTGATTTTTTGGACTGAATCAAGTGATCTGTAAACATAACTGACCTGGCGTTATTTTGGATGGCGATTGGACGTTTTGGGGTATATTAGACTGTTTAGCGTTTATCATGCCATGCCGCTGCCATACACACCGTTGAAATACGCTAACATGCAGCTCATTTATGGAGAATGCCTATATAATGCTAACGCTGCTAGCAAATTGCATCGAGAAAGCTATCCAAATGCTTAAAGACATCCGGATTATCGAGTATTTATTAATGTGTGTCAAGCGTTTTCGGAGGATTGTTTACAGGAGAAGCGTTGGAAGAAATAGATCGGAACGCGATGCACAAGTTCTTAATGAAATACAAAACGATTTAACTACTTCAGTACGTGCAATAGAAGAAGTTACAGGAATCCCAAAAAGTTCTGTGCACCGAATTTTAAAACGTCACAGGCTTCACCCATATCACTACAGGCAGGTGCAGACATTATTACTGCGCGGCTATCCACTACGGGTCGCATTTTGTCTTAAGATGCTGCAAAAGCACCGGGAAAATTCTTAGATAAAATTCTATGGTCGGATAAAACAACCTCCAAGAAAGATGGCTATTTAAATCTTCACAACCTACATAGCTTGAATAATCAAAATCCGCACCTGATGAGACAAGACAAATCCCAATATCATTTTAAGGTTAACCTTTGGCCAGGCATATTAAATGGAAAAGTGATTGGGCCGTTTGAGTTACAGGGAAACTTAGATGGCAATAGCTATTTGAACTTTTTACAAAATGACTTGCAAGAGTTTACAAAACACGTGGTTTCAAAATGACGGTTGCCCAGCTCACTATGCGCATCCCGTGCGAGAATAGTTAAATCAAGAGTATCCAGGGCATTGAATCGACTTATGGCCACCCTGTTCACCCGATGTAAACCCCCTGGACTTCTTCTATTGAGGTTGTCTCAAAGACAGGGTCTACTCGAAACCAAAAATCACTCAGGCTGCGGATCATAATAATGGTAGAAGATGTCCACGACAAATAAAAAGATCTTTTTTAAGGCGTTGACATGCCTGTATTAATGCCGGTGGCAGACAATTTGAACATTTACTGTAATGCATTAATATGAAATTACATTATGGTACTATTTATTTCTTACTCATTCATTTTCATCATGAAAAAACCTAATTTCATATGGCCTAATTTGGCCACTATCGACAACAATTAATTTATGAAAGATGTGGTTCTACGCACGCAAGTACGCATATTTTTTGTTACTAGTTTTCTTATAGTATTATGCCATTTTGGAATCTTGGTTAGTTGTGTTAAATTTAAAAAAAATCCATACTAGTGTCCATACTTATATTTCATACCTCGGTCTCTGAAAGTGGATTAAAAGTTAAAAAAAAAACAAAGTTTTAGTAAAAAAATATATTTTGGTAATTTTTTGTGGAAAATACTACAGGCATTCTGAGATTTTTGAATATTGTGATGGATAGGTAGTAGTGCTACTTAGGTTGCTAATACAAAAGAAAATTTAGAAATATTGGAAAAATGTGGTCATGGTAGTGAAAACATTCTAAAGGGTGTTAATTTTTGAAAAGTATATATATTTTTTGCAATGTCGTTAAAAATGTAGATACATTTTTTTTCTTTTTTTTTTCGAGTGGTCGTGAACAGACCCACCGTCTAGTGCTCGCGTTGAATTTTGGGACACGTTGTATACAACGTTCACAGCTTTTTTGTCATAAGACAACACCAACATGTTCCTTCATTCTAAATCTATAATATCTTAGAAAATATTCATTTAAATGACATGCTGTTAAGGACCATATTGATCTATATTAAATGCATTGGATAACGATTAATGCTGCATTGCTTAAAAGCGTTTTGTAAATAAGCCATTATTTTAGTACAGTTTGTACATTATTTATCGTAAAAAGTAGAGGATAAAAAATGGCTATTGTGAGTTATCCATAACATATATACGAATACCATCTGGACACTTTTGTAGACCTTTTTAAGGTGTATAATACTGTAGTACATTATTTTGATCTTTCTCATAGGGTTCAGCCAGGGTTTGCAATGTAAACGCAAAAAGAGTATTTATTTACGACACCACATTAGAAACCTCTTAAATTATCAGCGTTTCTCTACTATATGATGTATGTTTTATACATATTAACCCTCCTTTTGAATCACTCTATCTATTTAAAAATACACTGCATCAAAATCCGTTGCGTAGTTTTAAAGATCTAACCATACATAGGGACAGACAGCAGGAAGCGACTTTGTTTTATACTATGTAATGAAGATTATGATTATGCTTGTACGTATGTACAATATTTTTATTGGATATCAAATAACATGAAAATAAACTGTTTATATTCTTAGTTAATGACTTTAAAGAGATATACTTATTTATTTATATATCTAATTTTAATATGTTTAATAATATATTTCCATGCATAAGAATTAAGTTACAATATAGCGAAAGATTTCTTTAATTTGAAAAACTCGTAACTGTGCCAATGGTTTCACGTTTAGAAAAAACTTAATTTGCCGTTTATACGAACCTGTATGTACCAATTTTTATCAAAATCAGATCGGCAACGGAGTTAATTTACATTTATAATATTTGTATTTATAATATTTGTTTGTTTAATTATTTATGATATTTGTATTTTATGTTTATAATATTATAAGTTCTTACTTTACCCATCCACCTTAATTCCTAATGATAAAGTTTGCTATATCTTTAATTATTTGAGATGAAGATAAGTAGGTTATCACGTTTGTATTCGCTTATATGTATCCTAGTGAGAAACTAGTGGAGCTACCAATGCCATACTAATATAAATGTTGAGTCTCTTCAGATTCGCACTAGCACTAATACTTAAAAGTCGACATACCTTTGCACAGGTGTGCATTCGATCTGTGGTAAGTGTAGTAAGGTTCTGTCGCACGAGCATTATTTGCTCCTTTGTTTGACAAAATCATGTTATTACAACAATTTTAAAGGTTTTGATTTTTTCAGGATCCGGGTTTACAGTATGAGATGTAAAGATGGCAGTACTTTTAGTGATCATTATCGGTCTTCCTGCAAACACTGCTCCTGAAAAGATCTCTAAACTTCAGTATAAATGTAAAAAACACAATAGATACATCGCACAATAATAATGAAATATTCGCAGAATTTAATTCAAAATCTAGGACTGATTCTAAAATAGAGGACTCAATATCGGCACTTAATAGATTCCAATGCAAATATCCTTGAAAACAAAAGTAATAGTCCGAATAATCGTAGTCACTGGTGGCCAGGAAAAATTCAATTTCATTATGAAACCAGCTCTCAGCTAAATTATGGATCCAGGTTCAAACTTTAATATAAAATCTGCTTTTGTTAACTTTCTCAGGATAATGATATCGGCACTTTTGATATGAACCTTTCTTCTTGTTAAATAGGTATTAGTAATAATTAAGTTTCAACATTTAGCCATTATTTCTCAAATTAGTTTTTATAGATATATTAGTTCATTTAATGCTAAACAGGAAAAAACACGACATAATCGTAAAATTTCAAGTTACTATTGATTTGCAACCTTAGTAAATTATCTGTCATGTTGGTGTCGTGTCGCAACCATAAACTGATAAAAACCCATTACCAAATAAACACCATAGGTAATAGATACAAACACACAAAAAGATTATCCACCTATCACTAACAAATTCCCAGTTAAAGTGTGCGAGAATCGAGTTATCCATCGAATTAGAATTTTAATTGAATCTCGCCACTCGTTTGCGAACAAATTACGTAAGATTAGACGTTATTTGGGGACCGGTTGGCTGGTATGTTTTTAAACGTCGACCGCGTCGATTCCTCCACCGCAATGTTTATTTGCCGAACGCTAGGAGGGTTCAGATAGGGATTTATTCCCGACAGGATTAAATACGCAACTCGTGATTGGTCCCCTAATCCGATGTTTCACTTTTTTTCACTCTTCTAAAAGCTTCTATCACACTCTTTTATACATATTTAATTTGCAATCGAGTTAGGATTTAAGTGTAATTAAAACGCGCGAATTGAAATCTTAGCGGGTGACGAACTGTTATCGGCACTGTAATCGCTATAAATCAATCAACTGAAGTGTCGTGACGTTCCATTTTCCGAATGGCCGTCCGTTCGTCGCAAGCTGTGAAATCTCTAGATCTCCCCCAAAACAATATGGAGATTGCTGATAGCAACGGAAATTTAAAGTTCGCATCTCTCCCTACTTTAAGCTTCGTAATTAACAGAAAGCGTGTTTATTACACGGAACACCAAACTTTGCAGATGGGAATTTGTCTGGGATTTTGACTTTTTTACCTAAAAGTTAATTCATTTACGAGAATCAACGAGAAACTTATCTGCTTATGCAAATAACGAGATTTCCTTCGTCGTTGAGCGATTTCGTGAACTTGTTCCTAAATTGGATTTAGCGTCTTTGTTTTATTTTTTGTTTTAAAGTTTTTGTTTTGTTACGCAGGGTAACTGTTGCTTTCATTTTGAGAGGAAAAAGCAGGAAACGCCTTGCTGTCGCGGTATGCTGCTATGCCAACCAAACCAATGCCCTCCGAGCCCGTGCCATACCAGCGTGTCTTGCCCTGAATGTCAGTACTCGGACTGTGTACACGCGCGCGCTGTTCCTCCTTCTGACAATTACTGCTGTTATTACTGTTAATATACTTTCTAGATTAGTCATTAAAGTTTTGTTTGCCTAAACAATGTGGCGGCTGTGTTATTAAAATGTATTTTATTTTCAACTAGCATACGCTTTAAATATTTTAAAGGAATAAGTTTCACCATTTTTCCTTCGATGACGAAATAAAAGTTTATTTCGTTAACAAAAAAATTAACAAAATCAAAGGTTCTTTCTTTTAAGTGCTAATACATCTGTGACAGAACGTGCCGTGTTTTGTAAAGAATTTTTTTACAGTACACTATTGTTCTTATTTTTATTATACAGGCTGGGCCAAAATTTTTTGCACATTTACACACAATTGGGCACTGGTTATACCAAGAAATAGTCTACGGCAGATTTTGTGTCTGATCCTCAAACGGCATCCGTATAAGCTTCAAATTGTGCAGGTGATGAAACCAAATGATTACATTCAACGTAAGTTATTGGTAAGGCAGACACTATGCTGGAGCAATTCTCTAGCCTTGAGAATGTATTGTTTACGGGCAAGGCCCATTTTCACATCAACGGGCACGTGAATAAGCACAATTGTCGATATTGGAGCAGGGAAAACCTTCGCCTTAAGGCCCAAAAGCCACTTCATTCACCTAAAATGACAGTATGGGCTGCCATATCAGCAAAGGGCACAATTGGTCCGTATTTCTTTGAAAATAATCACAGAAATAATGTAACTGTGAATTCAGCAGAATATGTCAAGACGTTACGAGAGTTTTTGACGCCGCAGTTGCATGAATTTTAAGGATACAATAGCAGGAGTTGGATGCAACAAGATGGATCAACATGACATACGTCAAATGTGACTTTACCGGTAGACAAAGAAATATTTTGGAACAAATTGATTTCTCGCAGAGATTTTGTCTTGTTGGGATACCTGAAAAGTCGAGTGTACCTAAATAAACCGACTAAAATATTCCAATTAAAATAAAACACCTACGAGGAGATAGCGGCGATCACCCACAGCATGTGTCAGCGGGTTTTCCAAAGTTTGCGTAGTCGATTACAGGAGTGCCAACGACGAGACGGTGTATATCTTGACGATATGATTTTTAAAAAATAAATTTCATTAAATAATTATTACGTTAAATAAATCATCAGCAAAATAACATTTGTAGCTTTGTTTCTACTCATGTTTCATAAGTACAAATATTTTTGGCCCACTCTGTATAAGAAAATATAAATACAAAATTATAAAATGAGTGCTTGTAATGAGTGTGTATGCGTATACGTGTGCGTATGTGTGTACGTGTTTGTGAGTGTGTGTATGTGTGTGTGTTTGTTGTTTTATATAAGACTAAAATAAATGAACCTACATTTGAACGAAAAAACAATCTCATACCTAAACATTTTATCAAGCCATGGAATACTAGCACTATTATTTAACTATTAAAAATAGTTAATTATTATATTTAACTATTTGTGTTTCCATTTCTAAGGTAAAGCAGCATCATCCTCCTGTGACCATAACTAAGACTAAAACTGACTTTGAAGGAGATTTTACATGCCTAAAAAGTAGCGGTATTGAAGAACTATTATACAGTGACAACACTGGCATTTTTATCGAAGGTGTAATTAAAAAATTATACACACTTAAACTAAACTCAACTATACCTCTAACTAGATCTAAAAGAATTATAAAGCCTTGGATCATCCCTGGTATGTTAAAATACATAAAAAAAACCGGAATAAACTACAAAAACTATTTAAACTTGGGTTGATTAAAAATTAAAACGAAGCTATGAAAAATAACTTATTGAAAAATTATTACATAACAATAAAATGCTTTGGAAATCAATTAAAAATATAACATATACTAACGGCCTACAGCGTAAGAATAAGAAAGGTACTAGAAAATTTGTATTCACGAGGCTCGGTAGCTCAATTGGGAGAGCATTGGACCGTATTTCCAAAGGTTGCGGGTTCGATTCCCGCCTGAGAATTCACTTGTGACCCGAGTCGATTTTTTCTAGTATTTTTCTATTATAATAATTTTTCATATACTAACAAAATAAATAGTCAAAATGAAGAATATAAAATCTTAACTACATAAATAATTATTTTGCTAATATTGGTAACCTGCTTGCTGCGCGTATTCAAACTTTAATACAGACTTAGACGTCATCTTAAAAAAAATCCCACTCCAAACTATACTTTTGTCTTATTACCGACTGATTATTATGAAGTAAATAGTCTTAATGAGCGTCAGAGAGTGCAGCTGGTTGGGATAATATTCCTATATTTTCCTTAAGATTGCTAAAAATTAAATAATCCCTATCTTAACCCATCTTTTTAATCTGTTTCTCGAAGGGTATTTTCCCTCTGGCACTAAAAAAGTCTGTCATAACACCAGTACATAAGAAGGGATATAGAGACGAAGTTGGCAATTATCGCCCCACCTCGGTTCTGCCCGCAATACTAAAGGTAGTAGAGAAGCTAATTAATTATAGACTAATGAACTATATGACCAAGTACGATATTCTCTCTCCTGCTCAGTTTAAAAGAAAAAAAGATTAGCGAGATGGGTAATTACCGGGATCACCTCATTTTTCGGGCCCTTAAGAAAGCTTGGAGGGATATTATACCATACCGGGGCAGTGTCAGATTTTAGAATTATGAGGATGGTACTAACTTCACTCTGGTCAGTATCAAATAAAATAAAAAAGCTGAGTAGATGAGGACTAAATAAATCACGTGCGTTAAAATTAGAAGTAGGCTGATCAATGACGTCCGCTAACATTTTCTTTATATCATCGAAAAAGCAATTAATATAGTCAACAGATTCCCTCGGAGAAGACCTAATGTTTAACACTTTTGTGTCGTCACAGAGTTTGTGCTTTATGTGTGTGATTGTGTGGATTTTTTTCCATACATGTTTAGGACCATCAATAGAACTCTGCAACAGCGCTGTCTCAAGAATACGTTCTGAGTTTTTTTACTTTAATTATTAGCTGACCCGGCCCCGCGTCGCTGTATAAAAATATAATGAAACCTATCCTATCTAGTTGGAACAAATCCAGTAAAATGAAAAAAGAATCATAAAAATCTGTTGGGTACTTTCGGAGTTAATTGCGGCCAAACACAGTGACAGCGAATTTTATATAAAAATAAAAGTTCCGGTACCTTCTATGGGTAATTTTAAGAATTTCGTCGTGTGAATTACAGCGCAGCTTCTGTTGCAACTTGTTTCTACTTCGGATGCATCCTTAAATCCCAGATGTTATCCAAAGCTTACAAACACGGTCCTTTTTACATATGAGTATATCTTTTGTGTTATCAAGAGACTAGATTGTAAGCGTAAGTTTGGTGCAACGGTAACGATCCTAGCTTTCGCGCCGATGGTCCTGGGTTCGAATCCCGGAAAGGGCAGATGTTTGTATGATGAATACGAGCATTTGTTCCTGAGTCATGAATATTTGTATATATTTCTATTAATATTACATATCTATGTATCGTATAAGTATGTCTATCCGTTACCCTAGTATCCATAACACAAGCCTTAAGGTTCTTATTTTGGGATAGGTTTGGGCTAGGCTAATTATCGTGATTGTGGGAATTATTATATGTATCATACAAAACAGTAATCAAATCTGTGGTAAAGTGGTCGCGCGGAAAGTATGAATACGTATAGTTTGGCTCACACGAACTACATTATTGCGGTTTTAAAGGTCTCGTGAATCAATGGTCCAACTGATATAATTATTAAAAATACAAGAGATTGCTTCCTATAGTTAAACTAGGTAAGGTTAACTGTCTCCCTGGGAGCTCGAGGCCCTGTTTCTCAGGGAGCCCAAAGACGTAGGGCCGCCGGGACGAACGGCCAACAACAACCGGAACATGAGGTGCTCGTAAGTGCTAGGCACTGAGCAGAAGAGGAGTTGCTGTCACGGTGGGAGAGCCAGCTGGATGCCCCTATATATGGGGCACCGACTATAGAAGCCATACACCCTATTATAAGAAGGTGGCTTAGAAGGAGGTTTCGGTCCCTAACTTTCCGTTTGGTGCAGGTATTTTCCGGGCATGGTTGCTTCGAAAAATACCTGTACCGGATAAGGAGAGAGGAGACCCCTGCCTGTCACGGGTGCGGCGCTGCGGAGGAAACCTTACAGCACATCCTGGAGGTGCGTCTGGCATGGTCTTCGCAGCACGGCACTCTGGAGGCGGTGATAAGATGTGGCCCTCACTTGCCGCCGTGGCCGAAGCATGGTGACAGCCGAGACATTGCGAGGCGGTGGTCTAGCGAGATAACCTCCTCACAAAAGGAGGCCGCCGAGAGAGAGCGCGCAGAGCGCTAATGCAGCTCTCCTAATGCGTAGGCGGAGAAATGGGAGAAGGCGGCGCTAGCATACCAAATCCCACCGTTGCACGGGCAGCAGGCCGTGCTAAGAGGTGAGAGTGTTGTCCGACACCATCTGGATACCCCAGGCCACCCTACTGCCTACCCTACTACCCTACAACCAACTGGAGGGGTGTGAGCCGCTCTTCCCTCTTTTCCAGGAGAAAAGAGTGCTCAGAGGCGGTCAGATAGAGCCAGAGCGTTTGAGAAGGGATAGGAGCGGCTTGCGGTAATGCAATAGCCTCCTACACCAGGGCAAGCCTAGTCGACGGAGGACTGGGAACCCGACCGTCGGCAGTGCACATCTTTGCGTGTCTGGGGGGATGCCCAGTCTGTACCCGGGCATCCCCATTCAAAAGGGGGCCTTCAAGCTGCCTGCCGGGGTTCCACGTGGTGACTGCCACAGCGGACCCACGGAACCCAACGTGCACCGAGGGGTTTTAGTGAGTAGGCCCGCCAGACACACTCTGGCGGGAGAGTTAAACATAAACCCACTGCCCACCCAGCAGTGGGGTATGCGCAAAGCATTTCCCCTCGCTAAAAAAAAGGATAATGTTAACTGTACCTTTAACTATGTAATGCTCAGAAGAAACCTTTTGACCGCCATCTC
Source organism: Calamotropha paludella (assembly GCA_927399485.1). Taxonomy (NCBI): domain Eukaryota; kingdom Metazoa; phylum Arthropoda; class Insecta; order Lepidoptera; family Crambidae; genus Calamotropha; species Calamotropha paludella. The sequence continues at coordinate 12,229,801 of OV656804.1, read as the reverse complement.
AGAGTAAACAGGACTGGAGTAGCCTTTACCTTACATTACCCCTCTGCCAAATGCACAAGCATCGGATGGCTGTGCGTTATATAAAACTAGTTGAGCCGCCATTTTAAAACCACAATAATCAGAACGTCTTACCGTGCAGAGCTCCTACAAAAAAGCCTGCCTGTGCTGTTTTCTGCTTTAAAAAAAATTCGAAAAAAATCTAGTATGCAAAAAGATGGCATCACCTTTCATTTGTAAGTATAATTTTTAAGATTTGATTATTATTTACTTCGTAATTTCATGTTTTAGCAGACTACAATTTCAAATTTCGCGCTCAAAGTTCGTTTGGTGACGTCACGGCCGCACTCCCCACGAGACTACCTAGGGTTGACCATTATCGCATTTCGATTAATTAAGACAAAAATTAAAAAAAGTTTGTTGGTAATAAATAACTGTAATTTTGTATTCATTACTAATCAATTATAATTTCGTTTTAACAATGTACGTTGCGTGTTTATTTTTAGTTTAGTATTAAGAACACACCTACACTTTTGCGGCTGCTTGAAGCCTATTGTTTGCCACACAACATGGATATATAAAATAATAAATTAAAAAAATAATCAAACTATTTGCCCTTTTATTCATGCTGGGCGGCGCTCATAAACATAAGAATACTAATGCTGTATATACTAACAGCGTCCCTGACTTCATAAAATAAGCACGGGTAAAACGGTACCATTGCCTAACCAGCACACCCGATCATTTCTGAGAAACCAATATTTTTTTTCGAGCCACAAGACAAATTATTTTTTTTTGTAATCAGCAACCCTTATTAATTTGAAAAATATTTATTTGCACAATAGTGATGTCAACTTCATCGATATTGTGATTTTATGAGTGAGTAATGAATGAAAGTAACATACTTAAATTGAAAATATGTATTATGATTTAAATCTATATGTCGCAGGTAAATTGTATAATTCCGCAGTTTACATACGGCGTCATCAGTTTAAAAAACACGTACCCTATTCTTAGTTCTTTTTCTTGACGATAATAAAACACAGCTTAGATAAATTACAGTTTGTTTCAGCAACCAGGTATTAATGATGATTTCAAATAAGAATAAGATATGTGATTTTTAAACTGATGACGCCGTATGTAAAGTGCGGAATTATACAATTTACCTGCGATACATAGAATAAAACTGTAAAGATATAGAATAAAACAGGTCAAGTCTACCTTAAACCAAATGGCCTGTATGAAGTTAGTAATGAGAGTAGAGGAAGCGAAATCACTAATTTTTGAACATTTTGTCTGTCTGTTGAGCACGCATCTCGCAAAAACTACGCGACGGATTTTGATGACATTTTGGTATGGTAATAGCTAAATCTCATTGTCAACATTTAAGTTACCTTTTTAGGGTTCCGTTCCTCGAAAGGAAAAAACGGAACCCTTATAGGATCACTTTGTTGTCCGTCTGTCCGTCTGTCAAGACCCTTTTTCTCAGGAACGCGTAGACGTATCAAGCTGAAATTTATATCAAATACTCAGGTCTACTGTCCCTTGGAGCTGTGAAAAACTCAAACTTCTAAGCCAACGCAATCAAAAGATACAGCCGTTTGTGCCGCAAAATTCCGCAAAATTTCGACACTCGCAAGGGAATCAAAACCTATACGGTAGTTCCCATGAACTCAAAATGTTGAAATTTTGTACGAAGCAACGTCTTATAGCACAGATAAAGGAAAAATTGCGAAAACCGTAAATTTTTTGTTACCGTAAAATGGGGTGACTTTGAGCAGTTTTAAAATTCAAACGCTTATAACTCAGAAAGTATAAAAGTTGTAAATTAAAAAAAAAGAACTATAGTGACGACTAAACATACTGAACGAAATGAATTGTTGAAAAATAAGAAATCGCTTGTAGTTTCTGAGAAAAAAAAAGTTTTATGGCTTATCAACTCCATACTTTAATCGGGGTTGCTTTGATTGACCCCATTTTTGTTACTGAATATGAAAGTAACCCCTTACAGGATTCCAAAACACAAAAAAAAATTTACTCCATGCAGTAATTTTTTTATTGCAGAGTATTAAAGTTCAGCGGGGTGAGTTTGATTATAGGGGTTATTTTGATGATGCTTTTTTATTTAAATATTCTTATTACATAGATATTTGACTGTCATATTAAGAAAAATTATAGATAAATATATTAAAACTAACACTAATTATCAAAATTATTTATTTAAAATACTTATAGAACACTAGCAAACATGTATTATTTGCATAAATGGCACAAACAGGAACTATGATAGGAAGGATTTATTTTGAAATCAGTCTTCTTTGTGTTCGTTTGAACATAAATCTCTATAAAAAATCTTAAGATATATGAAGCTAAGGCTAATCAAACATTTCGAAATTTGTATTGTACTTATAACTATTAACAACTTCAAAAAAATCTTAATCTTAACATTGCAATTAGCACCTTCAAGGTCTTTAATCAACAGTTTTAAGTCAACATTGAGATCAATAGCTTAATTAGGTTTCTAAGACTTCCTCCAAGCTCTCCTATGTATAATTTTTATATCCGCGGGTACCCGGAGGTTTCTTGTATTTTCGCACCATGTTGAACTACCTACAAAAAATAAACAGGGGTAACTTTGATAACCTCAATGTAAACCTACTGTTAGATATAAAAGGACCTTGGGGTGTGATTGATAGCTATCAATGTAGCCTCGTGTCATTCATCAAAGTAACCCCGTTGCACAAACTTCAACCCAGTAGCCAAAATGGCCGGCCTTGGCAAAAAATAATATTATAAGAATATTCACAAAAAATCATATAAATACACAAGAAAACTAAAACAAACCAGAATACAATACTTACTCTTGCACCAAAGAAGTTTTCTAGCACATTTTATCACTACAATTTCCACCAGAACTTTTAAAATATTTTTTTTTTGTATTTACGATTGTGCTGTTGCGCTGACGCCTATAGGAAAGATGGCTGAAATATCAGTTTTGCCATTATATAAAAAAAAAACAAAGATTCGTTCAGGAATTTCCGAGATTTTATTAAAAAACCTACCAACAAAAGCTATCATCAAAGACACCCCTAGTCTTGAAAGTCGCCCCATTTGACGGTACATCATATAATTAGGTCTGCAATGCATGCTACTGTTTGCAAATACTGAGCAAAGCACTACCTTACTTAACCTGATGATACTACATTGATGAAATTTGGCACCAAATTTCATCAATGTAGTCTCAGCGGCTGTGATCAGCGTTTGAATTTTTCTTTCGGTGATTATTCCGCCATGGTATGTCCGATTTCAAAACTATTTCACTACATATTCATATTCATATCACTACAATGTAATGCACTAGGCGGAAAGCGACTACGGATTCTAAGTACGACTCACCTCAAATGGGAGAAATTTATGGACATGCCCTCAGCCAACATCATAACGCTCATCCAGGACGTATACGTTTTGGATTTGGATGTTTTGCGTATTATTATTGAAAATTACATTTCCAAATTTACAAAACTGCTGTGCTTAATAAATACATATTGCCTACCTATTAATATTGATTGTGAACTATTTAATAAATATATGTGTGTGTTATACATGTATGTTAGATATGTTGATGTGTTCTGAAATAATAAATTTGTTTATCTATTAAGTTTCACTCATTTGATTTCTGATTTCGTAAAAATCTGAAACTTCCCAATATCATACGAGAAAACTAACTATATTTAATAGTGAATATAAAAGAGCGGTAGCGCTCTTTTAAAATATTGTTTCAGTGTTCCTCCTTTCCATTATTGTTATACGCGAATACAGTGAATTCTATATATATACAATTATATATATATACATATATATATATATATATATATATATATATATATATATATATATGATATAGCCTTCAAAACTGACTGTTGTAGCGTGTAATATGATCATTTAATTTTTTTATACATAATGTAGGAATACTAACGCAAAGTTAATACATTCATTCATTGAATGAAACTGATTTATCGATATCGATATTTTCGTGCTATGTCATGTCACTTCTCACACAATGACATTCGTGTGTTTGAATAGAACGTTAACACACTATTTTAAGTACGTGTGCGTGAATTTTAAATATGTTTGTCGTATTATTCATGTGTGCGTTTGTAAACACGCAAAAAGTTTTTGTTCCTGTGTGCTGGCATTGAGTGTGGTAGTACCTCACCCCCCGCATAAAATGGCAGAAAAATATGTACGAGAAATTGACTAATGGCTACTCCAGTCCTGTTTACTCTGAGACCGCCATCCATGAAGTAACTATGCTTTCTAGCCATGACAAACCGTTAGTAGGCATAAACATTTGTAGAAAACATTGTAAACTTACAAAATTAGGAGTCGTTTAATTTTTTTGTACGTTATTCTAGAAGCAATATCCACACTCTTGGATTTTATCTGATCATCGGCTTATTGGCGATATATTGCTAATGTAAGGAGAGAGGAAGTTAGTTTTTTATTGACTTACAACAATAATAATAAGAATAATAATTCATTTGGTTACTTGATAGGTGAAAGTCGTCATTAATAATGGACCCAAGATCCTTGCGTATGGCACATGCCTTAGGCCAGAGAATTCTTGCATAATTACTCACAATACAAATAATATTTTTTTTTACATTCACACCAATTAGCCTAGCCCAAAGTAAGCACTGTAAGGCTTGTATTATGAAAACTAGGATAATAAATATAGGTAATATTTATAGAAATATATAAAAAATACCCATGACTCAAGTACAAATGTTCGTATTCATCCCACAACCACTACGACCCAGGCACGATCGCTGCTGGTCCAAACGGTTGTTATGACTCTTAAATGTTTTATTGCAAGTAACCGTATAATTACTAAATTTTAATTAAACATAACCTTAAAATTCTTTGGGCAACCAATTGACGTCTTTTTTTGGTATAATTGGAGCGGAGCGAGTGAAGCTTCCATGGATCAGCTTCAATGGCGCAATGTCTGTTACGCAATAATTTCCCGAGTTCTTAACCGATTTTAATATTTTTTGTGTGGAATCGAATCAACAGGTTTAGGACAAGATTGTAACTGAATTTTAAAATTCGCAAAAATTCCCGTCGAAACAAAAAAAAAATCTTTTTTTAAGTATTACGCTCCGTTATGCTTAGCGACTGCATCACCTAGTTATATAACAAATACAGTTCATTCTGTTACTTGATCAGGGAATGTCAACATTAATAACGGATCCTGTACTAGTGCCTACTAATTAATGAGTTCCTTGCGTACTACACGTGCCTTAGTCCAGGAATTTCTTTCATAATTTAGAAACTATATCATACTAGTTGCAACTTTGACAAAAAAAAAATAGTTTCTAATGTGCTATAGTTGAGCAGATGTAGACTATGATCCTTGTGGCGCTGCTGCTGGGCTGTTATCATCCGAACTGCTCCATACTTCCTTTTGAGTATCTCTTTTATTACTCACTGTAGATATTTGTCATCATATTTGTCAGGGCTAATAAATTGCTGAGTAAATGACTGCCTTATACAGTTTGAATAAGTTTACCTTAACTACAGAGTTTTAAGCTGTGACGCTGCTGGTCTGATGTCAGCCCACAAACGCCACAAATTATTCCGTTTATTTCAGAACCTTAGAATGTCATCATTGTTACATGGATTGATATAGTGATGACGATCTGAGTTAATAATCCATTTCACAATTCAAAAGTGTAACACTTCCAGAATAATGGGCACGAGGATGTTTTAAACATCATTGATACATTATTTATCAGGATACACGTACGAAATGTCAAACGTTGTCATGATATTACTAGGCCTAGCAGTCGCTAAGCATAAAGCTACGCTAGCACCATATATTGGAGCGGAGCGCAATACCTAAAAAAAGATTTTTTTTTTGTTTCGATGGGAATTTTTGCACATTCCAAAATTCGGGTTCCGTCACAATCTGGTCCTAAACCTGTTGATTCGATTCCACACAAAAAATATTAAAATCGATTAAGAATTCGGGTAGTTATGGCGTAACAGACATTGTGCCATTGAAGCTGATCCATGGGAGCTTCGCTTCGCTCCGCTCCAATAAGGGGCTTAATGTAGATAAGTAAAAAATCCGTAGTCCGATCAACCCTTTGATCCTAACGGACAAAATACAAACAAAGATAGGTTAAAAACTTTTTTCTTAAAATTGAGATCAAATATTTCAGAGCTCTATTCGTTTGCGTTTTGTTTTGAATCTTATATAGAGACAAGTCTTACTATTTGTCAAAGATTGCAATATAATACTTTTTTGTACAAATCAATCACATTACTAGCTGTTACTCCATTATGCCAATGGCGTGATGGGCATACATTTACACGTTAGAATATTTTAACAATTCATCTGTGCAAATATACTGATATTTGTTTTTAAATATAATATTTTTAACTTTCAAATAAAATATTCTTTATACCTCAAACTATAACTAATTAAACTATGAACCATTGAGTAAGATATTTTCCGAGTTGAATGTTGGTTTTGTATCGATGACTAGCGTTTGAGGCATTTCATAGACTGTCATTGACTATATGACTGTGGCGGTCTATCCATGCCTTAGATCCATGCCCTCTATTAAAGTGGCGATCAGTTTTTCGCGTCCGTCCAGACGTAAAACTGTGGTATCACTCCAAATGGTTTTAGGCCATTCCGACACCTTCCGATCTGTATGCCTTGTTTTGTAAAAAATGTCGTTGCGTTGAATGTATCTGGTATGAAAGTAATAATCTAATCTGTGATATGGAGAAAAATAAGCTATTTTAATAAATATTTATTTACGAACACATACACTTACGTATTCACAGGTGAATAAGGTATCGGTTGTCTTACTTATTAACGCGAAATGTTTTATCAGACACGTATTACTAAATTTATTTTAAGTTATATTTGTGAAATAATTTGATTGAATAGTTTTTATTATTTGGCATTTAAAAAGTTTAATTTTATATGTCAATAAATCATGACGTTCCTGAAATCTGCTCTAATTTGGAAATTGGGTAAACTCTTTTTAGAGGAACCCGTAGTAAGAAAGTTTAACACACAGGTGAACAGAACTAACAATATTTTTGGTTCTCAATCAAAACTTACTGATTATTTTTGAGCTCTTATTTGTTGAATAATGAATTCTTTAGCTGAATCCATTATAATGGGGTACGCTCCAACTTAACTTTTGACGTGACAACGTCTTATAAATTGGTTTGCCGGGTGACACTTCAAGAAACTGCGTTACGCTCCGCTCACGTTATGCGCTTACAATGAGAGCGAGTGAGAGGCACGCGTCCCTTCCACTCGGGCATGGTTAGCCCGCCTAAGAGCGAGAGAGACAGACATAAAAAGTGGAAGGGACGCGTGCCTATAAATTAATGTTTTAAATATAATTCTTTGTATAAATAAATGTTTTAAATTGTTACTATTATTTCATCCTTCTTCCTACTATACGAATGAATATTCACATTAAAATTATTTTACCACTCAAAGTCGTTGTCACGTAAAACTTTCGCCCGTATACCGACTTTACAGGCAACCAACCAGTTTTTTAATTAACGAATGAAAAATATTTTACAAAAACATTTTTACTGGCTCATTTTTTCTTGTCATTCTACAAAATTATCTGAGAAACCTTTCACAGACATAGATCGCCTCATTAGGCCAGACTAAAGAAAGATCAGGTAGTTTGCCAACTTATAAATTATGTAATGTGATGTCGATGTGATAAATTAGATAATAAATTTAATGAGATCTCTTTAGGAGATCGAATCAAATAATCTATATTGGATAAAAAATGGTTATTTTTTGTCATTATTATGCATAATTTAATTTATATTGGTTCAAGCAACAATATGTGATGTATAGTGAATAGTTACTTATAATTATTGTGTATTTATATTTTTTTATCTATTCGGAATATTGTGTCAATAAAATGTTAGTGTCGCTTGAAATCAAACTAAATGTTAAAATCACAAAGCTTAATAAGTTATAACTTATCTGAATGTTTGAACTCAGATCACCACTAATTAACTGTTGCCACACATGACTCAAAGGTACACCAGCGACTATGTTATTGTTTTAGTAATATATTACAAAAAATTAGTGGCTGAATATTTTATACATAATCGTTTCTGCATACGAACATAATCGCATGATAAAAAGTATTTGTAATGTTTATAAAATCGACTTTTAATTAACTTTCACAAAGGCGTATATGGCATTAACCATTTTTATGTTTAATTTGACACAGCGCTAAAATAGATCCAATAGGAAAGTTTCAAAGAAATATGATTTATAACTCATAATATCGTGATTTTCCACATGTTGTAAGTGTTGATGTCTTATATATAAGCGTTTATTTAAATTAACCCTAAAATGAAATGAATTTTCGTTATTTTTTAGGACAACTATAATATGAATTTAATTAATTGATTTATTAAAATATATGTTATTTGTTTCAGGTACGGGATTATAATTTTTAAAAACAGTCGCTAAATTTAGTTTACCTCTAAATGTGCAGTGCGAATAAATTTATAGTTATTTTAGATCAATCATGTAATATAGGCTTTAATAAGAAAAATCACTGAATTTTTTTATTAAATAAAAAATAGTGTACAAATTACAGTTAATGTTAATTGTAAGATGCGAAGTGCGGTGAGTGATAGTTTCGGTGAGGTGTAAGTGAGGTGAGGCGCCAATGCGAAGGCGGCGCGGTTGTTGCACGGGGCGAGGAGCGCGGTGACTACCCGCGCTCACCATGCGGCAAGCGCTTCCGGCGCTAGTGATAGCCGCCGCATGCGTTGCTGCGTCTGCGCAGATCACCTGGACGCCTATCTTCTTAGATGGAAGTAGTAAGTTTTATCTCTCTTATTTTCCTTGCCCTGTTTTCACAAGGTTTTGTATCATAATTTTGAAATACCTAACCGGCAATGTATATCAATTTAATCCTTTGTATAGTGTACGTTTTAAATTTACTTTTTAGAATGATGGCTTTCAAAACAGGGCCGGATTTATATATCTTGTGAAAAACCTTAAAAAAACGCAGTAAGAAAAAAATCTTCTAAAGCTAACTGATGAGGGAGTTTTAGTGGAAAAGAAGTAGTCAGTAGTAGTGTCTTAATGCTAAATTGGGTTGATGACCAGCCATTCTGACATATGGACAACAGTAAATATAGCTAAGTAAAATGTTCGCATTCGATATTGAACTCTGTCTTAAGTCTTAAGGCTGAAAATTGATTGGAGAATTTGGACTTGTTTGTACAGTTTGATGTCTTATTGACGATACATAAGGAACAAAAATTACTATTTTATACACCGCCGTGTGGTGTTCGGCAGAGTAGAGAGGCACTATCACTTCATACTTCAGGGTGTCGAAAAATGGTGTTTAATGATACTGGAGATAATCACTCACTTCGACGACTGTTTGGTGCAACGGTAGCGATCCTACCTTTCGCGCCGACGGTCCTGGGTTCGAATCCCGGAAGGGGCAGATTTTTGTATGATGAATACGAGTTTTTGTACCTGAGTCATGGATATTTATATATATTTCTATGAATATTACATATCTATTTATCGTATAAGTATATCTATCCGTTACCCTAGTATCCATAACACAAGCCTTACAGTGCTTACTTTGGGCTTGGCTAGGCTAATTGGTGTGATTGTGGGAAATATTATTATTATTATTACTATACATCTCCCATATACCAAAAATTCACCAGCAGCGTTTCTCGAATTATGGACTTGAATTGCAATCAATCCCCCGCTGAGCGTTAAGATTATAGCTAAATCGCGAAGACTTCCCTTTAGCAGTGGATGGCATTTGATTCTGATGGTGATGATAATAGCTGCCTGAGCGACAGCCAAATATAAAGTTATATTTTTAAGGCGTAGGTTTATGGTTATTATTGTATGTATATTAGATTCCTTTGATTCTCGAACCACCCCAAACAGCTGGATGCAATTAATAAATATTGTATATTGCAACCTGCAATTATTTCAGACTAAGCTTTTTGTTTATAAAATTAAAATTTTCAACTCGGCACGGTTTTCAAAAGTTCGATTTAAAAAATAGAAACAAAATATTAAAGTTTAGTACAAAAATGTGAAAATGGGATTGCTACTTGCAATGATAGTTCAATATCAAGTTCTATAAAACCTCTCTTTTCATAATTGTGAACATTTCATATACGTCTCGACCCATATTAGCTTTTATGAGGTCGAGTCTACGCGTTTTGGTCTCTCGCACGGGCGCACTTCCGAAAACTATCATATTAAGGCTTCTTATTCCCAATGCACTACTCCGGGTTCCGTTTGATGTAGATTTAACCTATTATCTTTTATACCGTTTTCGTATGTGAAATAGTACGTGGATATCATAAGGAAACACTCAAATATGATAGTCCATCGTATTATGTTCAAGTAAGATGGATCATTTGAGTAGAGAATGAAGTAAATATAGAGCTTAGTAAGATGTTTGATTATACTACAGGCTGCGATTTTCCTCCTACTTCTACTATTATATTTGTAGGACTACTAGAGTTTAATATGTCTCTTTGTCTTACTGAAATTTTGTATGATAATTAAAATTTGATTGTTATTTTTTTAACAAAAAACGGTAGAGATATAGTCTAACCTCAACCGCTGCACCACGCCTTAGGTATCCACGGAGAGGTGGGGGGTGGGAAGGAAATAACATGAACGCACATGAGATTCATCAGTTTTGTAAGCGGGCTCTTTTTGTGTGTTATTGATAAGATTTTGTCGTTGAGGTTTTTTAATAGTTTCGGGAAATTCAACGTTGTGACGCCGCAACCTGTTCTGCATTTCACTTTTGAGGCTTGCAATAGTCGGTTTCTTCTCAACTTAAACGCTGTGGTAAGATCCTTTGTCCATGATAACTACAGAGTTCAGCAGCAACATATCTTTTAGCGTTTCATCCACCCACTTATAAAACGTAGGGCACGTTCATGTCTCCATGGTAGTCGCCAGTCTTAGCATCTGATTTAAATATAGTTAATGTACCTTAAACCAAGCCACTTGAACACCCAGCATTGGCTTACATTATAACTGGTATTAATATATGTCTCATCAAGGAAATATACATTGCGGTTTTCGCTTCTGTATTTCCCGATTTTTGTCAAGTATTTTCTCCGCCACTCTGTAATATTAGGTTGTTCTATGAAAAGATGTCTTATCGATCTACATTTTTGAGATGGAAACCAATTGTGTGTAAAAGTTTTCTCAGATATTCTCGTCCACAATTCAATATGCCATCATATGATGAATTTTGAACGAACGAATGAACGAATTTTGATGATTCCCAAATCAAAATCGTGAATTACATGCTTTTTCTTTATAACGTTCGGTTTTTTTATTGAACTAAGTTTTAATCGGCCTTAATTATTTGATGAATTTCCCGCAGTTATTACATTTATTAGATTTTGGTCACATTTGCATCACTTTTCTATTCAAACTTTTCTTGTCTGCTTTTCTTTTTTTAAATATTTGGCTACTTTGAAAAAGATTGTCTTGATATCTCAAGATAACGCACGACCCATCTGTAGATATTTAACCTCATATACGTCTGACATAAACAGTTCGTAACAAATAAGGCACTAGCCTTAACTAGCTGTAACTATACCGCCGTGAAAGATGACGGCAGAATGACAAAATGGAGCAACTGTTTCGCCCTCCGTCTCGCCGCTCAGACTATAGATCTATTTCGTATAATGGTTGTTCTCATGTATCACCTAAGTTATTATCATTATTTTCTACCTAACAAAACCATTATATTTCAGGCATATTTCGGGCAGGTGACTTCTAATTAATAATAAAATCTCAGTGACTTACTACAACGATGAAATTTAATTGTTTTTAGGATGTGTAGGCTAGAACTAAAGTAATCAGAGAAAATAAGAATTAAACATAATCAACCTTTATAGGATTCAAATTCGTGCTCTGAGACGCGGCAGCGCTCTAGGCGTAGCAATTAAGAAGAATATGTAGAACTGTATTTTGAAACGTTTATTTTTTTAACATTCAAACGTTCAGTTCACATGCGGGCTTATCACACAGTCTTTTTCTTGTGATGCAGTAAATAAAAACTCTACTGTCGCACGCGGCCTGGTTTAAGCGATTCAAAAATATTTAATAAAAAATTGTGTCATATCAATGTATCTATAGAACGTATAACAGTAAATTGTCTTTGTTAGGTTAACCAACACAAAATCACAAATACAAACAAAACAAAAAGGGAATAATTAAATACATTATTATTATTATCTTAGCCTCTTTATTTCCATAATGAATGACTTACAAAACAATTATCATAGGATTATTAATACACATTAATTTCATGCATGAAATAGCAAAATATTACAATTTATATAAAGTCCTAAATTGCAATCGTATTAAATTTAAATAATTTCATGTTATATAATTTTGTTATATAATTTTTCAATAATGCATTGCTAAATATTTAATATATTTCATTTTTGAATACGTCAATATGGATTATATAATATCAATTTATGTACTCAATACAGACCCTTCAACGGTTAAAGGCCTCCATTTTGCTCCACTTCTGGTTATCTTTTGCTTTTGTGATCCAATTTTCATCAGCTTTTCACATTATTTCATCAACCCATTTTCCTTTCGGTCTGCCTTTGTTTGTTGTTCCTTGCCAGGTTATTACTCTCTGTGTCCATCTTTCCTTGTCCATATATGTAATATGACCCGCCCATTTCCGTTTGAGAATGTTCCAATTTTTGCTCCAAGCAGGATTACAAACGCAGTCTTAGATCTTGAAAATGCACCCCATAGTATAAATCTTACAATGGCAAGCAGTATCAGTCGTTTGACATAGGGGACGATATTCTTGAGTCACTTTTTGGAGACTTGAATTACATCCAATTCTTCAAGTATTAAAATGAAAATCTTTTCATGGTTACTGAAAAAACGTATAAAATCATATATTAATGTAACCCTTTTGCCTCTTGAAAAAAAATAACACAACAATTTCTTGTCGTTATAATGATCTCGTCACGTCCTAAGACTGGTTGTACCAAATCTTACAGCAGGCAACTTATAGATAAAAAAGTGGTTTTATTTTTACAGCTAACTTTAGCATAGTAAGAAACGTGTCGCAGCCGCAATAAAGCTTATAGGACGTCCAAAGATTTTCCACAATAAATGAAAATAAATATTTTGTTTGTCTAATCTCAGTAAGATGATATGTATAACAAACAAAATTGAGTTTGATACATGCTGTTACTGCCACACTTTCAAAAACATAGTCTTAAATCTTAAACATAACAAAAATACTTATTTTAAGTAAATTATAATAATAATATAATAATTTTTCTTACATTTACACCAAATGAGCCTAGCGCCAAGTAAGCACTATAAGGCTTGTGTTATGGATATTAGAGTAGCGGATTGACATACATATATGATACATATAACATTAAAAGAAATATAAAAAAAATACCTGTGACTCAAGGACAAATGTTCGTATTCATCACACAAACATCTGCCCCTTCCGAGACTCGCACCCAGGACTGTCGGTGCGAAAAGCAGCGACGGTAGCGACTATTGCACCAAACGATCGTCAAATATGAAAATAATAAAAGAAAATCGCCAAGTGCGAGTTGGACTTGCGCACGAAGGGTTCCGTACAAACTAGTAGTTAAGTAAAAAATCATCTTTGTTGTATGGGGGCCCCCCTAAAATATTTATGTTATTTTAATTTTATTGTTTATTTTAAAGTAAAATTACAACTGACTATTTTGTGAATATTTCTTATTGATATCGAGCATAAAAGGGGCAAAAACAGCGTTTGTTGTATATTTATTTTATTTTGTTTTTAGTACTTGTTGTTATAGCGGCAATAGGAATACATAATTTGTGAAAATTTCAACTGTCTAGCTGTAGCGCTTCTGGAGACACAGCCTAATGACAAACAGACGGACGGGCAGACAGCGAAGTTGTAGTAACAGGGTCCCGTTTTTAATCTTTGGGTACGGAACCTTAAAAACATGCTAAAATTAAATCAATACTTATAATGAATACAGCTTTTTCTTTTACAAGAAAAATGTGTTTTAAAATGAATAATATTTATAATTATTATAATAAGGGAGAGCATTGGACCGGCTTCCAAAGGTTGCGGGTTCGATTCCCACCTAAGAATTCACTTGTTGAGTTGATTTTCTCCAGTATTTACTATTAAAATAATTTATCTTATAAGATAGCATTAAAAAAGAAAAAATATGCAATAAAATATATAAAAAATATAAAATAAGAAGATATAAGAATAAGAATGAAAAAATCACACTTATAAAATAAATTATTATAATAGAAATCAATAAAATCACACTTCTGAATTTTTAACAGGTCAGGTGGATCTATGGACACAGTCATCGACAGGATGCGCGTGTCCAGGTGGTATCGGCGAGGATTGCGCGTGCTGTGTGAGGGACGGCGCATGTCCCTGTGGTGATATAGCACCTGCAAGATGTGCGCAATGCGGCCTCGAACAGTACTGTGCCAATAGTGAGTTTTACCAATAATCTTATTGACACATTACATTCACAAGATACTAGTCTGGGGTTTTGATATTAAACAATTTTAAAAGACGATTGACAATGACTACGACAGTTGACCTCAGAGTAAACAGGACTGGAGTAGCCATTAGTCAATTTCTCGTACATATTTTTCTGCCATTTTTTGCGGGGGGTGAGGTTACTAATACATTCAATGCCAGCACACAGGAACAAAAACTCTTTGCGTGTTTACAAACGCACTCATGCATAATACGACAAACATATTTAAAATACACGCACACGTGCTTAAAATAGTGTGTTAACGTTCTATTCAAACACACGAATGTCATTGTGTGAGAAGTGACATGACATAGCACGAGAATATCGATATCGATAAATCAGTTTCGTTTAATGAATGAATGTATTAACTTTGCGTTAGTATTCCTACATTATGTATTAAAAATTAAATTAAATTAACGATGATATTACACGCTACAACAGTCAGTTTCGAAGGCTATATCCATAAAATACTAATTGAAACTTAATAGTTTATTGCATTTAAAAGATATTTACAATAGGTGTTATTATATATATAGAATTCACTGTGGACCCTTTCGCGTATAACCATAATGGAAAGGAGGAACACTGAAACATTATTTTTAACAAAGCGACAGTCAATATAGTTAGTTTTCTCAGATTTTTACTTTGACCGATTGATTATTTGTATTTTTTTGCGATTTGCTTACATCACCTCTTGCAGGTATTTCCTTTTCAACTTACCGCCGGTTCCTATATTCAACTGATAGTTATGGTATAAAAGTTACTATCCGTTTTTCTATTGCCGACTACGAGTCGTAGATACCGTTTCACAATTCACTTTCTATGCCTGCTGTCAACGAGCGTCCGTAGATCGTTCAAATACCGAGCCCTCACAGATGTGCGTTTAGTTATACGCAAAATTTAATTTCAAAATTGCACAAAATTTAAAACATAATGAATTAGATTCACATAATTTAGATTTATTGTGTTAATAACTACAATGGTAAAAATATTATTATAATTTAACAATCCGCGTGTTATTTAACCTTTTTCTTACCAAACAGACGTTTGTTTGTGGTTTTATTAGATTGACATCCATCATTTTTTCCAAAATAAAAACCCAGGTTCTTCATTTATAACTGTTATTCTCTAATAATTATTACAATTTTTATAGTGGAAAGTATAATACCGTTTCCAATAGTGTTTTACTTACATCTTTTGCAAAAAATAAATTACGCCGGTGAGTATCAGATATTACCTATTTGATCTACTCGTATATCTAACGAACTTTACCAACGTGTCTACCACTTAAAATATTTCAATACGAGTAATTTTGAATTGGCAAATCTTCATTCAGGTATATTTCTGTTACAGAAAACAAAGAAGGCTATATCAAAGAAGCAAGGATGACGTTGCCCTGCATTTGGATCTCAAACAAAACAATCCATTGATTACAACAAAATTGATCCACATTGCAACAAAAAACTAACCCATTTTAGTGTGAGCTTCTTACAGTTATCCTTACTAATATTATAAATCGGAAAGTGAGTTTGTTTGTTTGTTTGTTTGTTTGTTTGTTCCGCTTTCACGCCGTAACTACTGAACCGATTGCTTTGAAATTTTGCAGACGTAAAGATAAAAGTCCGGATTAAATAATAGGGTACTTTTTATTCTGAAAAAAAAATGATATTCCCGAGAAAAGACAAAAATATTGTTTACTTGATGGATGGATTGTAGATGGCGTTGTGTGTCGTTTAAAACAGGATAAAATATTGCAAACGAATATAAACATGTAAATTTTGCAGCTAAATGATACGATAATGAATTCCCGAAAATGAGGAATTCCCGAGAGATGGCGTACAATTTGTTTTATCGTCTAAACTGTTTTTTTTACATCTACTTATATGCTGCAAACGAATATGAACATGTAAATTTTGAAGCTAAATGATTCACTAAATGACTCATTCCTCGGATTCCGATTATTCCAACAGACCTCCAATTTCCTATAAGGGTTTCATTTGCAATGACCATTAATAAAGCACAAGGCCAAACTCTAAGGGTTGCTGGAGTACACTTGGAAAAACATTGTTTTTCGTATGGTCAGCTCTATGTAGCGTGTTCCCGGGGTTCCAGTGCCCAAAATCTGCATGTTTTTGCTCCACAAGGGAAAACATATAATATAGTGTACCATTCAGTTTTGGTTTAACAACTAATTGTATCCAGCGTTACATCGCGCTTCTTAGATTTTTCCGTGGGAATGAGAAGTTTTCTTATAGTTGTGCTTTATACCGCAATATAACCGAATTCCACGCGGGCGAAGCCGCGGGCGGAAAGCTAGTTGTAAAATAAAACAGTTTAAAAAGTAATTGAATTTTTTATTTTTCCACTTTTTAATTCGTTTTTGATGCAGGCAATTTTTTCTCCTACTCTTGATATAAAAGGCACAAACTGCGACAAACAAACTGGATCTAGGTGGGTCCTAGGTAGGTGTAAACTGAAAAAAAAAATTATTTGCTTTAACCAAATGATCCCATTGGTCCCGTCCAGCACTATCCCCCGGAGTGACATAATGCTTCCCAGATAGTACACGTTTAAAGGCAACGGATGGGACGAATGGTCATCCCTGACTCATGTCAGGATGTCGTTGTCATCAACGAGAATATTTCCCCTCGAGCACCTGTAGGCTAGAAGTAAATGGTCTCATGAGGACAGGACTCAGGATAGTACATGTATGCTCGTACATAATTGGATTATGATTCATTATTCAATGATTACGAGTATAAGCAATACTCACTTATTAAAATATTCTGAGATCAATTCCACAAAGTCTGCTACTGATATGAGCATTGTTCTTAAAGCATAAAACCTTAATGTCAATAATAGCGGATGTAGTGATGTAGTGGATATACCCCATGATTCCTGCAAGTTCATCAATAAATTCATGATCATAGGGTTTTCACAGTTATGTTATGAAGGTTATGTCTTAAGGTTAGGTATATTGAGAGTATACAAAGGCCTCCAAAATACTAACCTAGCTCCTGTTACTCCTAAGTGTGAACAAATTTCAAGTAGTTACTGTTCAACAGATTCTTTATCGAGTCAAAATTTCACTTGAAATTTGTACGAATCCGGTGTCGCTATATAATTCGCTCTTTCTTTAGACACTTTATCTTCTCCTAAATCTGTTGCACTGTTTTCCGATATAATATCAAACACTTCTGTATCACTATCTCAACTCGTCATTTCTTCATATTTCTTGCAGGCAGAGCGTAAACAGTGAAATATACATTTTAACCGACTGAAATTGGCAGGTAACCGAATGACATTACGAATAGTAATATTGACAGTCTACTGACGGTTAAAATATTTATAGGAACGGCATAAACTGTCATCTCCGTACAATATGCTAACCACCTCTTACTAGTAGCCCTCCCATCCGTTAGTAGCAAGCCAACGGTAAGTTGCGCTACGAGACGTTTTTTATAGGAACGGTTTTAGCTTACGCTTCGTATAATATACTACTATGCGTAACAAGAACGGATAGTTTTTTGAATATAGAAACCGGCGGTTATTCTTTAACCTAAAATTAATACATTTAAATGTAATAAACTAAAACTGTTATAATATAACATGTTAATATCTATTTGAAACATAACTAGTTATATAATAAACTAATAGGATCATTCAAGAATAACGTTGTCACAGCATGGGCAACTAATCTTCTTCTATTGTTAGCTAATTTTTGAAACTGAGACGGCTCAAAATGTATGGAACATATAGTACTTGTTCTTGAAGATGCCCAAGATGCCCTATTACCTATTACAAGCATGAATCCATTTTTTTCGTATGCTGTTTTCTTTAGGAAAACTGAATATGAAAAATTAGATGTTTCCGGGCATGTCAAAGCTTAAAGTATAAATACCAACAATTAGTATACCGCCTAGGGGCAGAGTATATTTGCCTGAACTACACATACCGATCATTTCTAATTTTTATACTGCAATACTATCTTCCAATAGCTTTCATTTATGTACAAAAGACTTTTGGCACCACATACCTTACTCCTAGTATCTTGAAGTATTGCAGTTGGACAAGCCAGATTTTAAAAGGAGCTATAAATGCTACAATATTAATAAAAAAACTTAACTTAAATGTTGACGATGACATTTAGCTATTACCATACTAAAATGTCATCAAAATCCGTCGCGTAGTTTTTGCGTGATGCGTGCTCAAACATACATACAGACAGACAAAATGTTCAAAAATTAGTGATTTCGCTTCCTCTACTCTCATTACTAGCCATTTGGTTTAAGGTGGACTTGACCTGTTTTATTCTATATCTTTACAGTTTAAGTCTCGTATGTATAATAATATCGCAGGTAAATAGTATAATTCCGCACTTTACATACGGCATCATCAGTTTAAAATCATTATTCTTATCCTTATTCTTATTTGAAATCATCATTAATACCTGGTAATAATTACCGAAACAAACTGTAATTTATCTAAGCTGTGTTTTATTATCGTTAAGAAAAAGAACTAAGAATAGGGTATGTGTTTTTTAAACTGATGACGCCGAATGTAAACTGCGGAATTATACAATTTCCCTGCGCCATATAGATTCAAATTAAAAATACATATTTTCAATTTAAGTATGTTACTTGCATTCATTCATTCATTCATTACTCACTCGTAAAATCACAATATCGATGAAGTTGACATCACTATTGTGCAAATAAATATTGTACAAATCAATAAGGGTTGCTGATTACAAAATAAAAACAATTTGTCCTGTGGCTCAAAAAAAATTTTGGTTTCTCGGAAATGATCGGGTGTGCTGGTTAGGCGATGGTACCCTTTTAACCGTGCTTTTTTATGTAGTCAGTGACACTGTAAGTATATACAGCATTAGTACTCTTAATGTTTATGAGAGCCGCCCAGCATGAATAAAAGGGCAAATAGTTTGATTATTATTTTAATTTATTATTTTATTAATTATTTTGTATTTCCATGTTGTATGGCAAAGAATAGGCTTCAAGCAGCCGCAAAAGTGTAGGTATGTACTTAATACTAAACTAAAAATAAACACGCAACGTACATTGTTAAAACGAAATTATAATTGGTAATTAATTAATACAAAATTACAGTTATTTATTACCAACAAACTTTTTCTAATTTTTGTCTTAATTAATTGAAATGCGATAATGGTCAACCCTAGGTAGTCTCGTGGGGAGTGCGGCCGTGACGTCATCAAACGAACTTTGAGCGCGAAATTTGAAATTGTAGTCTGCTAAAACATGAAATTATGTATTAAATAATAATTAAATCCTAAAAAAAATACTTACAAATGAAAGGAGACGCCATCTTTTTGCATACCAGATATTTTCGATTTTTTTTTACAGTAGAAAACAGCACAGGCAAGCATTTTCGTGGGAGCTCTGCACGGTAAGACGTTCTGATTATTGTGGTTTTAAAATGGCGTCTCAACTAGTTTTCTATAACGCACAGGCATCCGATGCTTGTGCATTTGGCAGAGGGGTAATGTTAGGCAAAGGCTACTCCAGTCCTGTTTACTCTGAGCAGTTGACATGGGTTAGGTACAGTGTGGAAATAGTGTTTAGTATAGTGTGTATAAAAATCTTTAAACTACTCTGACTCTGACTACTGTACTCTGACTCCTTCGTTTGCATAATATCAGATTCTCAAAATATGAGATTCTTAAAATATTAGATTATCTAAATAGCACATTCTCAATATAACCGAAATTGGACATTCAACGTTAATTTTATTAATTACTACGCAAGTTTTCTGAGCTAATTTATTTAGAGATATTTAATATTTATACAGAACTATCCAGTTAACAATGACATGACTCATAAAATGATATTAAACCTACTTGCATTTTGTAATACCAACTAGTATGAGATGTAAGAATTGATTAAAATGATAATGTCGCGTCATTTGTCATTTCATTACACATCAGATAAAATTCGTGTGAGGAGTCTAGATCTAGTGTTGTATTTACAAACTATCAAAAAAAAAAACAATTTCGCCCTTTTACATGCCGACTACAAGTACAATTTTTGTATGTAATTTAAGTCGGGTCTTAGTTGTTACGACTGACTATTAATGCATAATTTAATAATAATAAAACAATATTTCTCACACTTATGCCAATTAGCCTAGTTCAAAGTAGTACTATAAGGCATGTGTTATGGATGCTAGGTTAACGGATATACATACATATATGATGAATTACCCATGACTCAGGTACAAATGCTCGTATTCATCACACAAACATCTGCCCCTTCCGGGACTCAAATCTAGGACCGTCGGTGCTGAAGGCAGGATTGCTACCGTTGCACCAAACAGTCGTATACAGTATGTATACGTATGATTTTTAATAGTCAGGTAGCACCATCAACATATCGTTGATTTTGATCCCATTAACTACAGGCCGTACTTCCATCCTTTTTATCTCATTGTGCACAATTTAATACAACGTTGGTGTTTAAGTTGAATTGTTTTAGGTCTCGCTGAACCGTCGTCAGCCAGGTGGAATGGGGTCCGCCACATTCGCGCTTAGTCATTGGAATATAGCCATAACCTTAGCCTATGTACATGATCGTTCCACCTAAAGTGTTTTTCAGTCAGTTTTTGTCTGAATGAGGCTTTTTTAAAACTTTCTCTAATATACGCTTTTTTATTTTGCCCATCATTTGACGCCTGTTGACTAACACAACATTCGGATCCCTGTGGTAATGCATTTATTCAAAAGTGATTTTTTTGGTAATCGGACCCGTACAGCATTGCTGTTAAACAAACATTTTTTTTATCTTCAGAGGTATTTTCCTATCACATTAGACGCTTATGAGCTATTTCCATTTCATCCAGACTGTCCTGTGTCGCGGTAAATTTTTCCTTATCGTATCTTCGCCTATTCATAATTGAACGTTATTCTATTTAGCCATGTTGTCGAACAGGCATGACATGTGTTCCGCCTTCTTTTTACTGATTTTTAAGACCGTGACGGTTCAACGCTTTTGTTGAGTTGCTTAATTTTTTTTGGAAGTTTGTGATATTTTCCGCATATAGCCAAATCATCAACAAATGGGAGGTTCCAAGGCTTCAGCCCGCTAACGCTCTGTTGTAAAGTCTATTGTAACATTAAATGTAAAACTCTGATGTATGCCAACTTTTAGATCGAAACTTTTCAAAAGCTGGTGAAGTAGATAAGACTTGGGTACGTGTTAAGTAAAACCAGTAGTTCGTAGCAATATGTTGTATTGTCAGATGTTACAACATAAGAGAGCAATTATTATACATAACATTCTATTTAACTAAAGTAATAATAGGTCATCAGCGACATATGCCATGCTGCAGAGTGTAACTCTAAGTAATGGCACAAGTACGAAGTGCCAATATACTACACTTTTAATTCAAGTCCACCGAGGAGATCACTTATGTAAAGACTTTTATGTATATGTTTATGTAAAGACGTATATAACGCGCTAGGATTTTTTAAGCGCGGAGAACTTCCCAATCCACAAGAAGATAAAACGACTTCTCAAGGTCAACCTTTGCAATAAGGATTCTCATACTCTGAATAGCATCAGCGGTACTGTTTATAGCTATTTATATCGCTTATTGGGATACCACTATTAATTTTTTCGATCAGTACTAATTTAAATTTAAATCACTTTATTTGAGACAATAAAATCCATACTTCACCATCCAATGTTCAATGTTCAAATTGAAATTAATGACAGATATCATTAATTTTAATTTATCAATCTAATTTAGCATGTACATAGTTACCATCAACTTGTAAGTATTAAATTATTTTAGACTAAGTGATTTCAGAACGGCATGTGGCAACGCCAAATGGCATGTTTGTCGCAGCAGTGGCGGGGATAGACTCAATCACGTCTCTCAGTGATCATGCTCAGTATGACGTTATAAATGGCGCGCACCCTGCATACCAATGACGCGCTCTGCCGTCGGCGCATGGTCACAGGCCGTGCGCGCCTCCACGAACATGCTCGAGGCACTGCAGTAGAGGGGTAGCCCCGTGATCCGCTCGCAATCTCTGTTTACATCATCCTTGTGACTATGTGTCCTAGATACTCAATTGACAGATAGATTTTAGTGCAACAACATTCAAATATATTGGTGGTATATTCTGTAGAAATTTTATTCATATTCAGTATTGTAATACATAGGGATGAATGGCCCCCGTCATGGGCATATTGACTGGATGATGATAATGCCTAGTATAATATGCATAACAAATTCAACTTATTAACGTATCTGGTAATATCAAGTAGCCTATTGTTGATTAACATATCCGCTACAACGTTTAAAGATAAGGCAAATAAAAACCCGACCGCAGACGATTAAACATAATGTTTAATGTTGCAGTTATTAGTTTAAACAATGGGAGACAATTGAGAACAGTCTAGCTGGTAGCGGCAGCTCCCTCGGGTATTGAAAGCCAAATAATGTTTACCTTTTCCTTGAATAGCAGTCTATTATTAACCCTTAGGCAATACCAAACCGTCAGAATGGTTGTTCAGTGAGATTTCAAACGTGGTTTTTAGGATTTGCTTGGTCACGTCCCGTTTTAATTATCTTTTATCCTTTCCGTTTGACTGTGGAAATTGAATGTTGTGTAGGTATTCTCTTGATTCTATTATCCTACAAACAAATAAAATATTTGATTTGAATAGTAATATCCAAGATTTACGGCATCAAAAAGATCTTACCTCCAGTTTAGGTTACAAACAAGAATAACTTGTATAATTCCCACGTCGCTGGTCGTGGTTATCTTCATCGTTTATTTATTTCACACAAGTGCCGTATTTTAAATTGAAACAACACAGGTAATCATTGTAACATTTATTTGGTAAAACAAGCAACTAGTGATTGAATCTGTAAAAATCATATTGTTACCGCTTAGGCCGTTACTCAGTATAGGAACAAGTATACATTTTCCACTAAAGTAGCGAAAAAAGAAGTACTTCCACCGAGCTAAATGTTTGTGCTAGAGAATCGTGGCCAATAAGTAGTAAGTGGCGTTAGAACTTATATTAGCCGGCATCATAACGTTCTAAGCATGTTTCAGATTTACCTTGTATTGCCTTTACGTCACAAATCGCGCTACATCTACGCGCCATGTTTATATTTGTACTTTTCGCTAACCGATCCAGGGTTAGCGAAAAGGTACCTAAATAGTGCTATGATTCAGACGCACGACAATTCCCTTTTTTCTTGAAAAATATGTTCAAAGCCCAGTGCTGCTCCAATGTCATGCACAGATGACCGTGTGCTTTCAACTTCGCTGTGGACGGCATGGTTTCATATGGAGAACTGCCACTCTGCAGTGGGACTCATTAACAGTCCGGCTGTAGGCCGTGTGGCCGTCATCCGTAGAGATATAGTGGCAGGGCCAAGTCGCATATTATCAGCTGATCGTAGAACTTGACGGCTCCTTTTCAATATCAACTTTATCATGTGGTTCCAACATAGGAACAATATATAGTATGTTTGCCAAATACTCACTGAAAATGGAAGTACTTCCGCCGAGCTAGGTGTCCGTGCTGGTTGACTGTGGTCCAATCATCTTATATAGTACTCCTCTTTTCTTGCCCAATGTATGACAGACCACAGTCACAATTTTGTAGACACCTGCTGCTGGAGGGGTTTATTACACTTAACAGGTAGTAAGAATTTGTTAATTTTCCGGGCTGGTTTAAAGTAAGTATTAATGGGAACCCGCTTCAGAATGTTGTATAGGGATGCGTATTAAATAACGTGTAGCCGCCATAAAAAATAGACGCGATAATAGGCAGTGTGTGAGCATGCTTTCGATGGGCCAACTCACTACATTCGATTTTAATAACCCTCAAGTTCTCGCTAGAGAACAAAGGTTTGTCCCTAGGATACTACGCGAGGCTATTGAAATCAGGAAACATCCTAATTTCAATACAGACGAAGGTTGGAGCGTTCCACCTACTTGGGATTCAATAATAAAAAAAATTATATCTACTAAGACACACATTGCAAGACCTGGTGATGTAGTTAGCTCTTAGCTCTAGCTAACTAAATAAAAAAATATATAAATTTTTAACAATTAGGATCGTGCCCGATTAAAATATTGTGAAGGTAGTGGAAAATAAATGTCGACCATTACTTTAGTCATCCTGTGATCACGGCTGCTGTAAAGGAGTCGAAACTTCAGAATTAAATATAAAATAAATTATGGACAAATTCCGTAAAAAAGTTGCTTTATTCAAATGTGTAATGCGCGCGGAAGTGTAAGAACTCAATTCCAATTTTGTTACTAGTGTGCAACATCACGATCGACTCCCGGATTCTGAAGACCAAATCGGGGAAAACATTTGGCCAGATCAAGTCACCGTCGCTGGAGGGCCCGGGCTCTTGCTCGTACCTGCTACAGCCGGATGCCGGCCAACGCGTCGAGATACAGCTGTATCGGCTCGTGTCCGTCGGAAGATTCAACGGCAGCAGGTAACTGCCTGTACAGAGCTCGTAAACACGCTACACAAGAGTATGACAAATGCAGTAATCTATATATGTATGATGTTTTTTTTTCATATTGCTGGATTTGTCGCGACATAGGATATTAGATAGGTTTCATTTTAATTTACAACACAGCAATGCGTGGCGAGTTTAGCTAGTATTAAAATATGTTTCGAATGTGTGTGAGAAAGAAACTATCAAATAATGGTCTTATTATAAATACGTATAATACACATCAACCTACTACAAACTGTGAAACTTTAAATAAATAAATTCATAATTCATTTATTTGCCATGGTAAAATAGTTTCATACATAATTTTATAGAACATGACCTGTCGAATTTGTCGACGTGCAAATATTAAAAAAAATTCAAATATTCAATTAACTTATAACATATAACTCTAAATCCTGGAAGTATCTTTAATTAAAATATAAATAATTTAAAATTATGCAAATGTCAAATATTATTATAAATTTAAAATGAGAAAATCGATAACATCACTGTCAAAACAGTGCAGTTACATTCTGAATCAAGTTATTAAATATCAAACCCACAAATTCTGTAATAATGTCCAAAAACAGTATGTAATAAGTATGTTATGCATAGCAAATTCATACAATAAATCCCAATGTGAAATAATATACAAAGTAGATGTCAACAATTCAAATCATCATTGACAGAATGATAAGATATATATCTACTTTGGTACATTAAACAGTTAAATTAAACAAACATTTTAAATTTATTATAAGACATTCGAATCAACTTATTGGGCAATTTGTTAAAGATAGTAATTGCCATGCAATATGTTGTGAATTTTTAGAATATAACTCGAGTCTTATATTTATTCACACTATTCACAGTGCCATTTAGTGGGGAATAAGCTTTCATATTTTTTTACAAATCGACTCATTTCAAAGATATATACATAGGACAAGGACGATATTTGTAATGTTTTGAATAAGGACTTATAACTGTTTAAATAACCCGCACCACAGATATACCTAATATATGTTTTTTACAATTTGAAAGCTCTATCCATGTCGACTGAATTGCCCCAAAGTATCAATCCATACTATAGAATACTTGCTACCTTTGCTAAAAGAGCTGATTCTCTAGAGGCTACTTTTCTTATTCTGTTCAAAACGTACACGTACTTGTTAAGTTTCTTAACTAATGTTTTATGTGACCTTTCCAATTGCAATTCTGATTAATATGTATACCAAAGAATTTTTTATTATTCGCATTCTCTATTCTAATATCATCATTATATCTAATGTCATGTTTTACGTTTTCTATGTTGCGTGTGTTAAAATTAATGAATTTAGTCTTACTGATATTAATGTACAAATTATTGCACTCAAGCCTTTTTATGAAATTGATCAAGTTTATATTTGTTATATTTGTCAGTTATTGTCTGTTTTTGACTTAATAATAACTGTTGAATCATCCGCAAACATAATACACTTTTGACCCGTTACATCCAGAAGATCATTTATGTAACCAGGAATAATAATGGCCCTAATAAACTACCTTGTGGGACACCGCACCGATTAAAGGAATAATCAGAAAAAAAAACATTATCTCGCACAGTCTCTATCCACGTTAAAGCGTTTCCTTTTATGCCATATTTTTCGAGCTTATCTAGCATGCGTTTGTGAGAGACGAAATCAAATGCCTTGCTCATGTCTACAAATACCGCTAAAGTATGCAGTCCATCGTTAAGATTCTGTGTAATTTCTTTAATTAGATGTTAACATGCTAAGGTTGTATATAATTGTTTTCCTAAAGCCAAATATATGACTTTAGGGAGTTTTTCATGAGTGTAGAGATTTCCTCGTATAAACTTACAAATATTTTTGAATATTTTATTAATAGAGCAACAAGTCTATATTTCTCTAATTCATCACAAGATCTGCTTTTGTGTGGTGACTTTACAGTGTTGTTTTAAGCTAGAAGGAAATATACCTTGTTCAAGAGATAGGTTTTTTATATGAGTAAATGGGACTTATTTTATAATTTCAGTGTTTTTATGGTCATATCCTGTATATTTTGTATTTTTTAATGACAATATAATTTTATATTAATCGTTTTCATTTATCGGTGTTAAATGATGTTATGATGAAAGGAAATATAAGACAATGAATTATTGTAATGGTTATCGATGTCAAAAAGTTTATTTATAAAATAATTATTAAACTCATTACAAACGTCAATCGGTTTGTCAATATAGTGACTACGGTTCAACTTTATTTTATCGATGTCGTTTCTTATTGTATTATTTATTGCACATTCCTTTAATTCTTCATGAGATTTTGCACAAGTTTTTTGATCTAGAAAAATATTATGTGTCTATATTTTGTTGTGCTTGGAATATATATTTCTTTAATATCGACTTGTAACAATGGTATTGTCTTTTATTTTGCACTTTGTTGCTAGGCGACAATTGATATTTTAGGCATAATTTTCTTTCTTGTATGCAACACCGCTTTATACCTTCATTGAGCCAGTTATTTTTCATTGGTTTATTTGTTCTTTTAATTTTTTGAACAGGAAAACATAAAATACTAGGCGATGCAGTCGCTAAGCATAAAGCTACGCTGGCACCATATATTGGAGCGGAGCGTAATACATAAAAAAAAGAAAAAAAAATTATTTGGGTGGGAATTTTTGGGAGTTTCAAAATTCGGGTCCTAAACCTGTTGATTCGATTCCATACAAAAAATATTAAAATCGGTAAAGAACTCGGGAAGTTATGGCGTAACAGACATTGCGCCATTGAAGCTGATCCATGGGAGTTACACTCGCTTCGCTCGCTCCGCTCCAACAAAATTACAAGAACATGAACGATCGCGAAAGCCTTATTTATGTCACTCTGTTCAAATACTTAATTAAATGATAATGCTGAAACACATTCCATAAATTTGTTTTTATTACTTTTATTCATGTCTCTTTTGTATTCAAACCAAGAATTTTATTTTTTCTAATATTTTAGTGATGCCTTTAAATGGAATATTAAAATTTGAGCGGATTCATGTTCTGATAAGCAGAGAGAGTATTTAAGGACAAAGAATAGGTAAATTACTGATAATTAAATCGATGCAAGCTTTTTTCCTCGTGGGTTTGTTTATTTATATTAAAATTATTTAAGATGGATGTTAAATTTTTGCTTTTTTTAACTTCCCGCTAAGAAAATCGAAGATTTTTCGAAAAATCGTGGTGTTATTGTTTTACCCCGTTTTGAAAAATCGAGTTTTCAACAGATCTCGCCGTTTTGAGGCCTTAGGAATCTTCCCTGACCCTTCCCGCGATGGTGTCTGTATGTGTGTGTGTGTGTGTGTGTGTGTGTGTGTGTAAACCTCTTTTAACTTTTGCACGGTTTGACCGAATCGAACCAAACCAAATGCGTTCCAAAGAGTTTCATCAAACTTAGATTTCCTGAAAATTTGAATCGGATTCGTAGATTTCTAAAGAAGTAATAAAAGTAAAAAAAAATCGAAAAGAAACTTTTTAAATGTGGTTTTTTTGAAATAACTTTTGGACGGCTTTACCGATCAATTCCAACAACTAATCATAAAACCTCAAAAAACCACGTCAATCGCACCCAAGTGCGACAAAATCGGTTTATTCGTTCATGAGATATCGTTGACGAAAAAAATCGAAAAAAGTGTTTATTTTTGTAATAACTCCGAAATTTTTCATCTGATAATTTTTTTTTGTTTCAAATTTTATCTAAAGTTTGAAAATCTGTATCAAATGCCGCCAACCGCGTAAAAATCGGTTGCTTCATTCAAAAGTTTTTTCAGTTATAAAATTTTAAAAATTGTGTTTCATCAAACTTTTATTGGCCTTTTGAGCTCGAAGAACTCAAAATCATAGAATAGCTACTTTGTGAGTTCGGAGAGCTCAAAATAACACAAATTATATTTTTAGCTCGAAGAGCTCAGAAACATTGTATTGAGTGGAATTTTGAGCGCAAAAGCATAGAATTAGCGGGAAGTTACAGGAATGGCCTTTAGGGTCAACCGTTTTCCAGATTTTTTATTTTCTTGTAACATGTCAATTCTCAAGTCTCCTATCAATTTATTATGCTTTCAATGAATATTGAGCTATATCAGTTGGACTTAAAGTTGAAAAACAGCTAAGTGGTTTTTTATAGATTTTTGGTTGTAAGAATATTGTCGGAAACGAATACAAAATTAATCTTACTGCCTGCCACGATAACATTGTTGCCGGACGTAGGTTCGACGGAAGACTGTTCCGATGGTATCGTAAATTATTACTGTTGTGTGATTTTGTTTATTATTTGTGATTTTGAAAGCGAAAATTCTCAACATCTTATGGGTAAAAGAAATAAACAAAGAAAAGAAATAAAATGGGTTGCTTTTCATGTAAAGTATTTATTAGATTATATAGCATGCTCCTTACGATAAGACTTGCGACATATGGAGATAAATTTGAGGTTACATTCTCATGTTGTTAGCTCCAACGTAGTAAGTTACTCGCAATTGATCCTTCGTAATAGATACATTCAAGATGCTCTATCATAATTCAATAATTAAAAACTTTTTAATTATTGAATAGGATAACCGGTGATCTAATTAACAATGTGAACAAAGGTCCTTGAAAATAATAGGCTCAGACCACATGAGACAGTCTCATGATTCACTTATTCGATACGCCTCAATATTTTTTTGTACAAATTTATTGGAAGTAAAAATTATTACTTATACTTGTACATTATCGTAGATCGTGTACATATTCGTGGAAAAAAAAATTCAAGTTTCTTTTAATATAATAATGATATTTAAATAAAATGTTCACTAACAATAAATTAGTTATATCAAATAACTTTAAAAAATACTCTAGCAAAATTTTATATAAATTTGAAATATAAGTATCAATTAAGGCATATTTACCATGTTATTTTTTCTGAGGCTCTGATATATCGACGTGATATCACGTGCAGCAATCGTAACAGCGCGGGTCGTGAGGATGCACAAGCAACTATCAGAGCATCAATAAAAACGTAAAAATCTCGTTTTGATTAATACTAAAGTAACCTTGTAAGTGTAAAATAATATATCAATTAACTATATTAAAAATAAATTATTACAAATAAATTATTTCTAAATAACAGTACATTACCTCGACACTTGAACATAAATTAAAAACATTAAAGGGCCTCACACTGAATTCTCATATATTCTCGCTTCAATGTTCACCTTGTTTGTAATTATAGATATTAATTCGCTAAACAGAAATGAATTCAAACCTCTTTGTGGGTTACAAAAAGATTAATTTTATATCAAGCTATAAAAATCCATATCAGGTACTTAGTAAGTAGTGGTAAGCCCATTACTTTACTACTTTTTTATTCGCAATGTGGTTTAAACACAACGGCTGTTCGTGAGTTGCCATTAATCACGATTTATAACTATAATCTTGGTTTGATAACAAGTTCAAGTAAAATATGTAGTCATGTTAATTACAAGGTATGAGGATAGATTGAAAGTTTTAGGCCTAGTCAGGAAAACAAAATTAAGTATGAATAAAAATATTTTAATTTTTCGACGGAATGTCCCTCTAACTCTATGCATTACTTCAACTTGAATTCTAAAGCTTCAATGTTGCACGTTGCTTACATATCTCTTCTTTCTAAAAAACCTGCAATTTACCTCACTTAAGGCTCTATAACTTTAAAACCGTATATGTGACAACCAAAAGACAAGTGTACTTAATGACAGTAAAAAGCATATAATGAGTATTTATGTGTGAGGTCGCGAACTTTTCAATCCACCCTCGTATATGCACCCGTACATTTTATTCAAGAGCGGACCACGTCTGTATAAAAGTTATGCAACAAAATGATGGTAAAAAGAACAATTGAGCAGAAAAACGCATGTAGTGTAACTTTTTACTTATTTATTTAGTGCGGATTACGTTGTGCCCACTGCAGCCGTAAAAAAAGTATTAATTTGCATTGGACGATAATAGTCTATATAGCTAAATCAGTAATAGTCAACAAGCTAAAAGTAAGTCAATATTGGATTGATAGTAATTTAAACTTTAGCTGCTCTGTAACGGAAAATAAAAAAGGTGCTGAAGCTTCACTAATATTTTTTTTATTCCACATGAGTGGAGTGAATTCAGTTTAAGACTGTATCAGATTAAAATTATCTCCATAAGCCCCATATTCTTACGATAGCTTACTGATCTATGAATCTACAACTTTTTTCAATAAGAAATAACAGGTTTTATTCTCGACACTATTATAGTTTTATCATATATAGGTGTAAGAAATTATAAGAGGTATTGCGGTCGTACCAACTGATTATTTGGTAATATGTCTTTACCATTTCTTTTACACATAATAGTTCTTCTGTAATTTTTAATTGCAAGGTTTGAAATGTTGTTTTGTAATAAGTTTTTAATTCAGGTGCCCAGGCATTATTTTTTTGAAGATCTTACAACAATTAGGTCTGTTAAAGAATAGGTAAATTACTGATAATTAAATCGATGCAAGCTTTTTTCCTCGTGGGTTTGTTTATTTATATTAAAATTATTTAAGATGGATGTTAAATTTTTGCTTTTTTTAACTTCCCGCTAAGAAAATCGAAGATTTTTCGAAAAATCGTGGTGTTATTGTTTTACCCCGTTTTGAAAAATCGAGTTTTCAACAGATCTCGCCGTTTTGAGGCCTTAGGAATCTTCCCTGACCCTTCCCGCGATGGTGTCTGTATGTGTGTGTGTGTGTGTGTGTGTGTGTGTGTGTAAACCTCTTTTAACTTTTGCACGGTTTGACCGAATCGAACCAAACCAAATGCGTTCCAAAGAGTTTCATCAAACTTAGATTTCCTGAAAATTTGAATCGGATTCGTAGATTTCTAAAGAAGTAATAAAAGTAAAAAAAAATCGAAAAGAAACTTTTTAAATGTGGTTTTTTTGAAATAACTTTTGGACGGCTTTACCGATCAATTCCAACAACTAATCATAAAACCTCAAAAAACCACGTCAATCGCACCCAAGTGCGACAAAATCGGTTTATTCGTTCATGAGATATCGTTGACGAAAAAAATCGAAAAAAGTGTTTATTTTTGTAATAACTCCGAAATTTTTCATCTGATAATTTTTTTTTGTTTCAAATTTTATCTAAAGTTTGAAAATCTGTATCAAATGCCGCCAACCGCGTAAAAATCGGTTGCTTCATTCAAAAGTTTTTTCAGTTATAAAATTTTAAAAATTGTGTTTCATCAAACTTTTATTGGCCTTTTGAGCTCGAAGAACTCAAAATCATAGAATAGCTACTTTGTGAGTTCGGAGAGCTCAAAATAACACAAATTATATTTTTAGCTCGAAGAGCTCAGAAACATTGTATTGAGTGGAATTTTGAGCGCAAAAGCATAGAATTAGCGGGAAGTTACAGGAATGGCCTTTAGGGTCAACCGTTTTCCAGATTTTTTATTTTCTTGTAACATGTCAATTCTCAAGTCTCCTATCAATTTATTATGCTTTCAATGAATATTGAGCTATATCAGTTGGACTTAAAGTTGAAAAACAGCTAAGTGGTTTTTTATAGATTTTTGGTTGTAAGAATATTGTCGGAAACGAATACAAAATTAATCTTACTGCCTGCCACGATAACATTGTTGCCGGACGTAGGTTCGACGGAAGACTGTTCCGATGGTATCGTAAATTATTACTGTTGTGTGATTTTGTTTATTATTTGTGATTTTGAAAGCGAAAATTCTCAACATCTTATGGGTAAAAGAAATAAACAAAGAAAAGAAATAAAATGGGTTGCTTTTCATGTAAAGTATTTATTAGATTATATAGCATGCTCCTTACGATAAGACTTGCGACATATGGAGATAAATTTGAGGTTACATTCTCATGTTGTTAGCTCCAACGTAGTAAGTTACTCGCAATTGATCCTTCGTAATAGATACATTCAAGATGCTCTATCATAATTCAATAATTAAAAACTTTTTAATTATTGAATAGGATAACCGGTGATCTAATTAACAATGTGAACAAAGGTCCTTGAAAATAATAGGCTCAGACCACATGAGACAGTCTCATGATTCACTTATTCGATACGCCTCAATATTTTTTTGTACAAATTTATTGGAAGTAAAAATTATTACTTATACTTGTACATTATCGTAGATCGTGTACATATTCGTGGAAAAAAAAATTCAAGTTTCTTTTAATATAATAATGATATTTAAATAAAATGTTCACTAACAATAAATTAGTTATATCAAATAACTTTAAAAAATACTCTAGCAAAATTTTATATAAATTTGAAATATAAGTATCAATTAAGGCATATTTACCATGTTATTTTTTCTGAGGCTCTGATATATCGACGTGATATCACGTGCAGCAATCGTAACAGCGCGAGTCGTGACGATGCACAAGCAACTATCAGAGCATCAATAAAAACGTAAAAATCTCGTTTTGATTAATACTAAAGTAACCTTGTAAGTGTAAAATAATATATCAATTAACTATATTAAAAATAAATTATTACAAATAAATTATTTCTAAATAACAGTACATTACCTCGACACTTGAACATAAATTAAAAACATTAAAGGGCCTCACACTGAATTCTCATATATTCTCGCTTCAATGTTCACCTTGTTTGTAATTATAGATATTAATTCGCTAAACAGAAATGAATTCAAACCTCTTTGTGGGTTACAAAAAGATTAATTTTATATCAAGCTATAAAAATCCATATCAGGTACTTAGTAAGTAGTGGTAAGCCCATTACTTTACTACTTTTTTATTCGCAATGTGGTTTAAACACAACGGCTGTTCGTGAGTTGCCATTAATCACGATTTATAACTATAATCTTGGTTTGATAACAAGTTCAAGTAAAATATGTAGTCATGTTAATTACAAGGTATGAGGATAGATTGAAAGTTTTAGGCCTAGTCAGGAAAACAAAATTAAGTATGAATAAAAATATTTTAATTTTTCGACGGAATGTCCCTCTAACTCTATGCATTACTTCAACTTGAATTCTAAAGCTTCAATGTTGCACGTTGCTTACATATCTCTTCTTTCTAAAAAACCTGCAATTTACCTCACTTAAGGCTCTATAACTTTAAAACCGTATATGTGACAACCAAAAGACAAGTGTACTTAATGACAGTAAAAAGCATATAATGAGTATTTATGTGTGAGGTCGCGAACTTTTCAATCCACCCTCGTATATGCACCCGTACATTTTATTCAAGAGCGGACCACGTCTGTATAAAAGTTATGCAACAAAATGATGGTAAAAAGAACAATTGAGCAGAAAAACGCATGTAGTGTAACTTTTTACTTATTTATTTAGTGCGGATTACGTTGTGCCCACTGCAGCCGTAAAAAAAGTATTAATTTGCATTGGACGATAATAGTCTATATAGCTAAATCAGTAATAGTCAACAAGCTAAAAGTAAGTCAATATTGGATTGATAGTAATTTAAACTTTAGCTGCTCTGTAACGGAAAATAAAAAAGGTGCTGAAGCTTCACTAATATTTTTTTTATTCCACATGAGTGGAGTGAATTCAGTTTAAGACTGTATCAGATTAAAATTATCTCCATAAGCCCCATATTCTTACGATAGCTTACTGATCTATGAATCTACAACTTTTTTCAATAAGAAATAACAGGTTTTATTCTCGACACTATTATAGTTTTATCATATATAGGTGTAAGAAATTATAAGAGGTATTGCGGTCGTACCAACTGATTATTTGGTAATATGTCTTTACCATTTCTTTTACACATAATAGTTCTTCTGTAATTTTTAATTGCAAGGTTTGAAATGTTGTTTTGTAATAAGTTTTTAATTCAGGTGCCCAGGCATTATTTTTTTGAAGATCTTACAACAATTAGGTCTGTTAATTTCTGATATAACAACAACAATAAGATGATAGTACCAACTTCGAAAAAAAAATCCGATCGTCCAAATGCGGAATAAGTTTTGGGCTATAAGAGTCTCTGGTCTCATTCAAAACGGGAAAACCTTTTTCTGGCAGTAAAATGGGTCATTCAGTGCTGATTTATTACCGCCATCATTAATTGGTCAGCGTTCGTTGTAGCACGCAGTGACTCAGAGTAGGGGGGTGACCTGGAGGATCCATGGGTCTGTGAATCAAAACATATGAATACAGTCATATTTAGTATTACAAAGGAATAAAACTACGCACTTTAGAAGTAATTTTGTAATCATGCACTATTCATAAAGAAGATAATTATTGATATATATTGGTGAATAATAACAACATTAAAATAATAAATATGTGTTTTAGTATTCATTTAGAAAAGAATAGACGTTGTTGAGTTTCTTGAGACTTTTTGTTGCTACAAGTACTCAGAAAATAGCACTTACGAGGCGTATCTGTCAACGTTTAATATACGCTTTGATAATGCTCCTATCGAAATAAAAATGTTTTTTCTAATAATCGCCCTTCGGTAATGTAGAGGGGGCTGTGATTAGCTTTTACGTTTGCAGTTACTAGATATAATGCTAAAACAAATATGTACAATGTCATTATGAACTTTTATTTGGCACCTAAATAAATAACCTCGGGCCATTATGCAAAGAATTAACAATTATAGTAAAAATATTTATTCAGGCCGGTTACTCATAGCAAGGTGGTAGCATGATATCGGAGTGCCTGACACGCAAGTCGCTATAAAAAATAACTAAATACCTTATTACTCTGTCTTTAAACTCATATAACAAGTCTGGTTATAAATCCTGTTTCATAAAACCTTTTCTTTTTTTCTTTTTTTTTATTATATTGAATTTGTAACGCGCTTATTATTTTCAAAGCTTCTTTCAATTTCGCGCCATTTCACATGTTTTTCTTGTTCATTATCAAATTACAATATGGAATGGAATGATAAAAACAATAGGATTGCAGTGATCGCCTTGCACAAAGTGGGTATGGAGCCGTTGGTTATATTCTAGACACTTTAAAAGCTTGGTATCAGCCGTATGTTCGTATATCGTACTATCGACAGATACAACATTTCCTCTGTCGAATACCATAAAAAATCGGGACGGCCACGTGCGAACTACACAGGGTGTTAATGCTGTTAAAGCCAGAATTTGTCGAAACCTCATTAGGAAGCAAAAAATCTTATCGCGACAAATGAAGATTCCCGCTAGGACTCTGTCGCGTATTATAAAACAAGATCTGAAGCTCGGTACTTATCGTCGATATACAGAATATGCCCTAAATATTGGTGTGAATGTAAAAAATATTTATTATTATTATTTATTATTAAATCAATTTTTACAATTAAAGAGAGTAAATCGATTAAAAATCAGGTGAAAGACACAGAAATATCATATTTACCGATGAAAAAAAAATTCTCGATTGAAAAGCACTACAATAAGCAAAATTATAAAGTGTATGCTCACAGTTCTAAAGAAGCTGCTTAAGTGGTCGGAAAGGTACAACGTAGTCATCATCCTGCGTCAGTGATGGTTTGGTGGGGCGTGTATTATCAAGGCGTCACAAAGCTACATTTTTGCGAAAAAGGAGTGACAACTTCAGCTATAGTGTATCAAGAGACAGTCTTGGATAGTTCTGTGAAGCCTCTTAGCAATACACTTTTTAAAAATGTACCGCGGACTTTCCAGCAGGACTCTGCACTTGACCACAAAGGACGAACTACACAAGCCTGGCTTGAAACCAAAGTCCCGAACTTTATAAGAGCCGAAGACTGGCCCTTATCTAGCCCAGACCTAAACCCATTAGACTACAAGTTATGGTTCTTTGATAGTGTGTTGCGGCAAAACTATATCGCTAACGTGTCGCTCAAGTTCTCAATGTTGTGATATAGGGCATAATAAAAAACACACGCCCATGATATCTCTGTCCATTGGAGAATTATTTAACTCTTTAAATATGTAAAACCAATAATTGTTCAATATAAGTCCTGCCAAACATACTACAAACATTAAAAATCCGTGTTTCAAATTTATATAAATCTGATGTATTAAGTATCGCAATAAAAAAATTCTATTTACAATACGAATTTCTGACATGATATGTCAATATCGAGTAGATTCAATACGTGGCTCTTCTGAGAAAAAAAGGGCTCGTAGAGAGCAACGAACCTTTTTGCTACATCAATACCTTGTGATCTCCTTTTAAAAAATGTATTTATACTACACAGGTTATGTTATATTTATACACAGGTATTTACAAACTATTTTGGTCAACTGTAAAAATTGGGAATGTGATGTAGCTTTGAATAAATACAATGCTGAAGAGCCAATCAAGGTGAACGTGACTCTTGTTTTTATTTTTTTTTATTTTGACAACCATCAAGGACACACCTTAACAGCTAAGATAAACAAAGTCGGTGGTATAATTTCTGCCTTAGTTATAGTTATAGAAGAAGAAAAGACGAAGAAGTTAAAGATAAAAATCTTAAAAAAAATAACAAAAATAAGCAACAAACCGCTTAATAATACTTATATATACTAAAAATATTTTATATAATGATTGTTGCTGCAACCCAACAAATTTTATAATACTACTTCTTAGCTTAGTGATAATACTTTTTTAAATTTGAATGTTTTGACAAGTATTAAAAATTACAAAACATTAACAAACAAAAACGCTCAGAAAAAACATTGCTTCAAAACTCACTTAGTATGATTTCGGTCCCATTCGTGCATTTCTTTCCGCAACATTTTGGCTTCCGAGGTTGAATCTGGGATAACGGTATCTAAATGCCGATTCTTACAGCTTTTGCATATTCCAGGGCAGTTACACTTTGCTTTAATTGACAATAAAAACATAATATAACAAATTGAAGAACTCAATGACTAACGGTAAGCGCGTAGGGTCAAACAAAATTCGCAACGGCCGGTGATGGAAATGAATGACCAAAAATTCCTAATCTAGAACCCCTCCATGCTTCAGAAGGCACTTTATGCCTTTGGTCCCGGCTACATCTGCAATCGTTAGCATCCACAGATGCATATTGGGCCTGCGTGGAAGGATCCTGCCTTTCGCACTGATGGTCCTGGGTTCGAGTCCCTGCAGGGGCAGATTTTTGTGAGATGAATTCGAGCATTTGTACGGGAGTCAAGGGTGTTCATACATATTTCTACGAATTTGACATATTTTTGTCTTAAATGTACCTATATAACACTATCTATAACGAAATATGTTCTTCAAAAAGGAATATTCTTATACGCAATTTGGTACCCTCTGCGTTAAGAATACGTGATTAAAAGATTCGACATTCACAGAGATTAGGTAAATAATTAACTTTGTTACTGAGAAATTGCTTTTCATGTTTCTTCAAAATACAGCGCCCTACTAGAATATATTGTCATGTAACTGAAAGCTTTTAAAATTACATATTTATCGTTTTTTACAATACAAATAGTACAATATATTAAAACTTACTTTTCTTCGCTTCGGAGATGGTCTTTTTAACGTAAAATCTATTATCATGATATTCCCGTGAACCGAGAGAGCATAGTGACTTCGGAAGTTTCGCTTCAAAAGTACGATCAATGAGTCCTGTAATATAAAAGGTCCGTTTTTATTATTATTATTACCGAAATAAATATATAGTCTATTTGAATGTAAGTACTAGATGAGTTTTCAGCATTTTATCAGTAAATATCAGCAGCACACGCATCATTCTATTTATTTCAGTTCTGTGTCAACATAATTTTACTAATAAATTTTACTCACCGCAATTAGCGGTAAACATAAACGAAGAATTTGAATTTGAATTAATATGATGTACTAGCTGTTCCCTGTGACTTCGTTCGCGTGAAAATTAAAATGTATGCCTATATGAGAAAATTGCCCACCCAATCTTACGGAAATGGTCCATTGTATCAGTATAGTCTACTATATGCCGAATCCCATTAAAACCGTTCACCTATTTTGACGTGATTATGTTATAAACATGATAATCTAACTTTTGGTCCTAGTGGCATCCGGACATAAATTTATTTTTTTCTAACAATTGCTTACTGCTCTTTCTTATAATTCATGCCTGTCTATTGACCTCAGGATAATAATGGACATATTTTTCAGTAGATGCCGATTCACCACGGGATCATTATGGGGATATTTTTTAACACCTGCTCGATTCACTTCAGGATGATTTTTGGAATAATTTTTAGCTGCAGTTTTTATTTGTTTCTTACGAATATTGTCTGTGAGCCTCTTTCTGAGTTATTTCCTTTCTTGCCGGATTTACTCACTCCAGATTCTTTAGAACCTTTCGCTTTTTTATATATACCTATAGATTTAATTGATATATAAGTCTTCAAAACATTATAGTAAACATTTCCACAAGCCGAAATTTACTTAGTATATGAAAAATGTTGACAAAGAACTACAGGATTACAGTTTGTCGAAGCCCCATGTCGCACAAGCAAACACTGCTAAAATGAGGCGATGCCTGTTATTTTAATACTTCCAATAGACGTATTATCGTAATACAATACTTGATACATTTTTATCATTGATACGCCAACGTTCTTGATTTTTTCAGTCACCCTAAGTCACTATTTATACTGTGTGCATCAGAGAGAGTCTGTTCACGTCGGAAACAGAGGTGCACACCCGCTTTGATCGCCTCCATCTGAACGAGAAAACGCGCTGGATGCCGGAAGCATGAATTTGCATACATGCGTGGATATACAGTGAAATGACTTCATGCAGTGACCAAGTAAAGAATAAATGAAAAAATTAATTGCGGTGGCGGCATGTAAACCTAAACGATTACACGCTGGAATTAATACCTAACATTACGGTATTCATGATTCCTAACGACCAAACATCGGACTGTGTACAATTTTTTTATTAATATTACTTCTATTGAGTCGAATTATTTCTTTCCTAGATCATAATTTGGAATTAAAATAATCCAGATATGTAGTTCCTAAAAAAAAACAAGTAAGTCTATGAATACGGCTCCAGATATAGAGAGCACCAGAGAAAACGCCAGTATTAAAATAAATGTAAGTGCAATATTTATATGGTTATATTTAGACGTAGAACCTCTATAAAGATAAAATTTATTTTACTATCACACTAAATGTCATTGTCAAAATACGTTAACTTCCTTAATATATACTGTAAAGACTGAGTATCGGTCAGTAACGTAAATTGTATGTTTCACTTAATAATAAACAAAGGATAACATTTCGGTTAGCACTTGCTGTCCGGTCAATAACAATTGAATAATAAACTGTAAACAAGTAGGTCAACGAAACAATGTTAAATGAAATGAAAGATTTTTATTGGCCATCACAATACCAAGTGCATATAGACAAAAAATAGAATTTTCAAAAACGAAGAAATAAATAAAAATGTTCACAATAAGATATATGCAATTTCAGTGCATTTATTTTGTTTATTAATATGACTGGCCAATCAGGTACCTACCTGAGCCCATACAGGGTGAGGAATTGAGTACACAGCGCAATGCCTTTAATGTACAATGTAGTACTACTTTTTAAACTTAAAACAAAATAATTATTAAAATAAATAGATCTACAAGAAGAAAGATAAAATTAATTAAAAATGAACAACAAAAAATAATATTATGCTTCTCCATCTCATGCTGAAATCTAGGAAACGGGGTTATTTTATTATTGATTCATCATCAGAGATAGGAGTACCTGTGTAGATTGGTTTCAGGTCAACGATATCAATCGTATACGGTTATATGGACACGCCTCCTAGTTCCTAGAATTTTAAAAGTATAAGGATTCTTTTCCGGAACTTCAAAATGGTGCTGTGGAGTAATTTATTTTGTGGGCGACCATTAAAATAAGACTTTTGTAATTCTTTTTAAGTTTTTCTCCTGAGTAATGCGCTTTCCCGCAATAAAAGTCCTACCGTAAGAACCTTCACAAGTTTTTCACATAGCCACTCACTAAATTTCAAGTCGGTCAGATGAACATAAATAACAAACATAAAGAAAAAACAAACCGCATAAGTCAAATTAAATTTAAAACGATTTACTTTCTTATCCTTCTTATTAATAATTAATTAATTATTAAATTATCATTTAATAATAATCACTTTAACCGCATAAACACCAGAACTTTCCTGAAAAGCATTTCCATGTTATATATGTCATGACGCAAGTCATACCTACACCGATATCTGGTTGTCATCAACTGTTCTGTACATCATTCTTAAATCAATACTTATGAACACCCATCATCATCCAAATAAAAAAGATACTAATAAAGACGAGGCTAAATGGTCTTGTAATTTGTAACCTTTGGCTACCCTTACCCTTACCCCTAACCCTACCCCTACCCCTCAAGAAAAAGAAACTGTGACTAACATAAACAGTTCATGTTCATTCTTTCGGAGCACACAATGCATTGCCACATATTTAATTATATGCCAAGTTTGCAATTAGCTTCAAAATATGAATCTTTGTTTTACCTTTTTCTTCAACGAATTCCAGCATAGTAACTGCAGTAGTTTCTTTCAACTGAATCACATTTTTTTCTATTTTGCGGTTGAACTGTGACGAAACATCATCAAATGTAACGAAATCGCATTCCTTTCTTTCCTACAACAAGTATTACAAATTAAAAGGTCCGCCTTACATACATGTTGAAACAGGTGCTCCACTTTATTTTAAGTATTTCTTATGCTTACTCTACCGCCATCTATTCATGTTCTAGGTACTATTATTACCTTCGAATGTAATACTTTTAGAAGTATTAAACAGTCGATCACGGAGAAACAGCAGTGTAATTTTTATTCTTTATTTTTGTTATTTTAACATTAAACTGGTAGATTTTTATACCAAGAAATTATTACTAGCAAAAAATCAACTTGTCTCAGGTGTAAGGCGGGATTCAAACCCACATTCCTTCGATATCCGAATGATTGCTCTTCCAATAAAACTACTGAGACCTTTACAGTTCCGTAAAATTTTTGCATGCATTTGATTAGCTAACGCCAGTTTGAAAAATACCAGGAAAAAGGTTTGAGTTTCGCCTTATACCTTTTTGTTGTAACTTTGTTGTATTGTAATGTAACTTTTTGTAGTTATTAGTTCTTTAGATATAAAAATATATCACTTAAATGCTCAAGTAACATAAATAACAAATAACAAATAGACGACCAAATATATTATCAAGATATAAATAATATCATTAGTAGATCCCGAAGGATTACTTAAATTAATGGTAGGATAATTGAATTTATAACAAGGTTAGTTGGGTCGACCAAATGCTTAAAGTTTGTGATCCCTTCTCCAGAAGCAATAATATTTTCCTCGAATTTGTTTCAAAGACAAACTTCGATTGGTTGTATCTGAACTACTAAATCTTTTACTTGAACTAAAACCTATCTTATGCCCTAAATAGTAACACATCCGGCACAATGAAAAAAAAAACATCAAAATCGGTTAAGTAGCTTCGGAGTTCATCGCAGTCAAACACTGTGACATGGAATTATATATATATATATATATATATATATATATATATATATATATATATATATATATATATATATATTTGTATCATTGTACACAATATAATAGACACTTTTAGATCATAGAAATAACCAGGTAGGCATGTCGACAGTATCTGTCGTGGGGGTTACGCGGACTTGCTTCATTAGCCGTACTCAGATAAATTTCTCCTTTTTTAGAAATGCCTTCCGTCAATCTTCTGTAGCTAAGGCGTGCAAGGGACATATTCTCAGTGTAAGCTTATATGTACGCTATGCTATCGTTGCCTCGTATCAATACTATGTATACGTGACTTTATCGTAACATTGTATAAAATTCTGATAACAACCAAATTAGTTTATGTCGTCTTATCCGTTATTTTAAACAATAAAAAATGAAGCGCAGGTAATTGTAATATTCAAAGGTTTAAAAAT
This sequence comes from Calamotropha paludella, assembly GCA_927399485.1. NCBI lineage: Eukaryota > Metazoa > Arthropoda > Insecta > Lepidoptera > Crambidae > Calamotropha > Calamotropha paludella. The sequence continues at coordinate 12,186,710 of OV656804.1, read as the reverse complement.
GTTTTTTTCCTAAGTCACGCGTAAAAATTTATTTTACGCGGAGAAAATTTTTTTTTTTTCTACTTTAAAATAGGTTAAACGAAAAGTTTTGCTTTCGTTCCTTTTGCTTTGCTTTAATTGTCATTTATTGTGATTTGTGTGATTATTATTTTTGTAATGACGTGAATGTCTAAACTCGCGATCCGAATGATCTACCGAAATGAAACTTCGTGAATTTTAATTATACACGGCTTTTCTTTGAACCAGCCCACGCCGCATAGAACAAACCGGTTAGGTTAGAATTGTGACCAAACAATGAGCGAGCTTACCGCCAGATACTTATATCTGACATATCACATAGAAAATCACATTTGAGGTTTAGTTGTTTTAAATATTTTATTTGAAATCTACGCATCTCCGGTAGACGGAGTCGATTTTCCCCCTCCCGCCCTCCCCCCCTTTACAACACTTCAGCGAGATTACTCGTCTCTAAACTTTATTCATATTATATGTGAATAAAACTTTCAGCTTTTTCTTTGTCGGTTTCAGCCTATGCTGAAAACTCTCGACCTGTCATGCATGGTCGACACTCATTCAAGCCGCGGGCCCACTTGGCTACATAAAAATATGTATTTTGTGGTGATGTGGTTTAAAAGACCAACATTGCACTTTGAATATTTACAAATCTGCAAAATAAATTTACCGGTAACGCCACCAGCTTGTATAAATCCTTTCTACTATTGATGAATTCCCAAAAGGCACAGCATTTTTTCTGTACAAATTCGTTATCGACTCCATCCACAGGGGTAAAATCTAACATCAAACACTGAGTAGTCAACGGCTCCCCACAGGCTGTGTCACTGAACGTACTAAAATCTTCTCGAGTACTCTTGATACTGTATGAAGAGCAAGAACTTCCAAGATTTACTAATGTACTGACTGGGTCGGAGTAACTTTCACTCAGTATTTGTTTCATAATTAAAACTCACCTATAATTGTATTTAAAACTTTGACGGCAGATGACGAAAGAGAATAAAGAACCATAAAGAAAGACTACCATAAATAAAAGAAAAACAACAAAAAAGATTGTGCATAAATCTTTTTTTTTATAAGCCGGTTTTAAAAAACTTGCCAACGCAGTCAGTAGGTTATAGTCACTTAATATTAAAGTTGTTTCGGTTGAACAACTGTACCTTTTCCAAAGATATAGTGACATAATGATAACCAGCACATCTTTCTTACGAACCAACTAAATAATTTTATAAAAAGTGAATCGGATTTGAAATGGTCAACGTATGCAAGCTCGTTATCTACCTAACTTATTTGTTTAAATACAACAAGCTGCCGTGTCCGATTTTTAATAATCAGGGAAAAAATAATTTAATACCTAGTTAAGAATGTGCATGAACCTTGCTTGTTCATTTACAAAAAGTGAAATATTTAGGTATATAATTTGCCTTATAAATAAATGTGCACACTTATAAATTGTTGATTCTTTATTTCATTCTTGTGTAAAATGTTCTATTATATGAGCTGACCTCAACACAATGGTAGTTTGCAAATTCAAAGTGTCTTCAACATTATATCAAAACATACTGCTCTATTCATCTTTTATCTTGAGTATATTATAGCTAGAATTTTTAAATAAGTTTTCACCCACGACGTCACGACGCATGAGGAACACTCGCTCCATGCCTCATGGAGGGAGTGTTTTTTTTTTTTTTTAGTGCCGGGCCTACTATAGATATAATTTCTTTGAGGCTGGAATACAGACCTACCTTATGTATGTACCTTACGTACAGAGAAAGGTCTATAACCCAGCACGTTCTGGTCTGATTCAGACTAACGCTATCAATACATGCAACGCTATGCAACCGACATCAACTACTTTATGAACTAAAATTTTCTACTCATTCGAGACAACCAATGATTCAAAAATTAATCAATATTACGGTGATTTCAAGCAAATACTAAGTTTACCTAGGGAGTCCTCAACATCAGTAAAGAATCTTCGTTCGTCATTTAATATATATATATATATATATATATATATATATATATATATCATATTCTAACCAGGTTTACAGACCTATCAAATAATTAACTTATTGAAGCGTTATAGTATTATAATACTTTATGGGAAATTCAAGTTTTCGATAAGTTACCTTTATCAAAAGCGGCTTATGTGTTTGGCCTCAATCAATTGTATGTATTGGCAGAAAACGTTTTAGGGAGTAGGGTCCAAGGCTGTCACAAACAGACAGCTATGATCAATGTCCCGTCAAATTGAATATTAGGAGCTTGGGGATACTGAATTCGCGCATCCAAAATACTGTTATAATACAAAGTAACCTATACAAGTATCTATTCCACCTGGCTAAATAATATTGAATTGAATATCTCAAACATATAAATTTTGTCAATAAATGTCGCAAATAATTGCTATAACGAAAATTTTCTAGCACACAAACTGCTAACCTTAAAAGAGCGAACCCACTTCTTAGACGTGGGTTCATTATTCGAACTGATCTGTGGCGTAACTTGAGTACAAATGTTGGTATTTATCACAGAAACATCTGCCCCTTCCGGACCTTTGCACCTTTTCATCATACAATAAATAAATAGGTTACATATTCGAATAACTGATAATAAGATAGTAACTAATAATGAAATTAAAACTTGCAAATGCATGTGTGTGCGCTCTGTGATTGTTATATGGAGGCCCGTGGTTATGTACAGTCAGCACCGCGCCAACCATCCGGGAGTTTCCTACGTTTTCAGTGAATTTTTGAATTTACGTCGAACAAAGGAAATTTGACTGTAGTTTTTATATTATTTCGTCATTTTATTACGTTTCTTGCCATTCACTTTATTCTTTACGCCTATCATCTTAAGATTTGTTCTTAGAAAATGCTATTGTTTTCCAGTATAAATAAATAAAAATATTACTAAGTAGTTCATGAAAGCTTAGAAGACGAATTTTCTGAGCCTTTTGTATTTTTCCACGTCTCGAGTTTACTTTGAAGGAAATCTTTATTGTGTTTCTAACAATAGCTGAAATTTATTACTAAACTTGGTTGCAGAACATTAAATTTCCTGTTCTAACAAGTTAAACTCTCTCAATTAAATCGGTTTAAAATAACAAATTCTCATTTGAAATACGACGACAGCTAACTGTAAGAAAGTACTTTGAGAGATTGGCACCAATCGAAACCTAATGGACTGCTATTAGATTGTGATTGTAACGATGTTTTACCATTTAACCAATTGCTTCGCCACAAACTTCTGAATGAAAATATCGTAATCAACTTGCAATAATTACGTTCTGAAAAAATAATTTTATAAATAAGTTTTCTAAATTTATGCTTTTAACTTTTGAATTACCTTAATATATTTACTTACTTACTTAATATTAGAACCAATAGCGTTCTCGTCGCTTTTATGAGAAAAAAATATCTTAGTAAGCTTGTCGTATTAAACCGTTATAGAGATAATGTTGTCTCATTGGTGATTTTGTTGTAAAATATGCTAGTACATAAACATATACAGTCCTCGTAAAATTTTTATTTTAGACGTCACAGAAGACTTTTATATTCTTGTTAGAAGCCTTGTGTAAATCCATTTTTATAATGCATTTTAATTATATGGCTTTATTTTTTTAAAGCCACTAATTTTAATTATATTTTAATGACTCATTAGTTTCTTTTCTTAATATAGTTGTGTAGGAGGATGGATAGAGCTGGGCGGCGCAACTGCTGTCAAAGGCGCAGAAGGAGCAGCAGAAACGCGACTTTGTGGCGCCAACGAGCGCTATACTCCACCAGTGGTTTTGTTTGCTGATCATGGCGCATCTACATTAGAATTCAGGTATGTTCTTTATCTACAAACAAAAATATAAAAAAAAATACTCTAAAATGAACGAGATCATGAAGATTGACTTTAGAAAAATTCTCATACAAAGATTAATAGCCGAAAACCTTTAGGCAACTCAAATTATTTATTATAATAAATCTTAAAGTTATCATCACAAAATTTCTGCAATCTCAAATTAATATTATGCTAAATCATTTATATTATGGTAAACAGAAATAACAACGATATCTCAAACAGCTATACTTGACACAATATAGCAAAGTTCGATTCCCACTTTGACACTGTGACTTGAAAACAGCAATCATGAAATATTTATAAATTGAATATTTGAATACTGAATATAAGAGAAGATATGGTATGATTAGTGCTCAATCATGAACTGATAATGATTTATGCTATGTCAATTAAAAATAATTTTAACAAAAATAAATCCAATGCATCAAGGATATTATAAATTTTGGTTTTGTCAAAAACCTTCTTTGGAGATATGATTCTCCTAGAGACTGTTTTCTACTTCCAAGATAAGTTAGTTTTATTGATCAACCGTACCAGTTATATAAATGAGTTTGGATGCGCGACAAAGTATTATCATAATGCAATCGCAGAGCTGCACTAGCATAGTCGAGGCCATCGAATTCTCCTCTGTGGCTCTTAGCCAACTAGGGACAATTATTATAGTATGTATTACAGTTAACTCTAGAGCAACCTTCGTTCCTTTGGGAATTATGTTGCCTTTTTCCGAACACAAGCGGATTGTTAGTCTATTTATTATATTGTTACGTGCTGTGTATATTGCACAGTCAAATAATATAATTAATTTATTCTCAAATTGAATTGCCTAAAAACTTCCATACAGTACTAAATCTTCCAAATAAGTCTGCTAATGAAATTAGATGTCCAAAATAGTTGTCGAAATTTTGCTTAAACTCCCTATTAAATATAGTCACAGAATATTCCAATCGCGTGCATAAATAATGGTCACAGTAATCCAATAACCTGAGGTCCCTTTTTAATCACTCTCTAATTCGCTCCGAAGATTGCTTTCAAATCGCTTCATTCGTTTCTAAAATCAGAACTACTTATTACGCACACGCGTTCCCCTTTAAATATGCGCGGGAGCTAAAATGATGCAGTCGCGAACGTTCCAGAATCACCGCGTCGAGTAGACGTTAATCTACGTTCGTACGCACGCGATCCCTATATCTTTCTTCCATGTTCTGAACCAACTTTTATCAAACCTACGCTATATACCTACGCACATTTCTCTAGAACAGAGGCTCTACCATCACGTGTTATCGCGACTCAAGTTTAGCTGTGAAAGACGCCACTATAGGCCGTGTATAGCGGTATCTTACTTTGATTATCGAACTTGCATCGCGCTTAAAGATCTTTGTAAGGCCCCTGTTCATTCACCGCAACTACATCCTTGTAAAATTTTATAACGATACGTCACAGCTCTCAGACTACCAGTTTGATTTTATATGTCTTCCAAGCAGACTGAAATATTAAAAGATGCTATTGATTTCACCTATATTTGAACACGGCATGCACTCAAATGCAAGGTGGACAGCAATTACCTGCTTGACTGTTACCAAGACACAGAGCACATCCAGCTCTAGACAAGAATGTATTTTTTTGGTGCATATAACCGTTCGATTGACTATTCGTTTATTCGAGTATATTTTAACCTCATAAGTCATAACTGCAAAATATATTGATTGATAAATACTTTGATGGAAAATATAACAATATTTGCAACTAAGCCAAAAACCGAAAAAAAAAACTTTCTTAAATTCTTTATATGAATTAAATTAATAGCTTTATTTATACACTTTTGATTACAATTTTTTTTTTCAAAAATTTACAAAAAATACGTTTCAGTTGGTCACTAAATAAACCTAACATCTAATCATATATTTAAAACATCCGTCATCATTAAGTTTTGTTTTAAAAACTTGATTTTACTTTAATTTCAAACATACGTTGATATCAAGTCTGTATCGCGCCATGCTATAGGAGACTGATCTGTTAATAAAGCACCCTCAAATCCATTTATTTGTTCATACCCCATTTAAAACAGGTATTCGGCAAAATTGGTTAGGTCTTGCTTCTGTGTTCCAGCTCGAGTTAACGCAAGAACAAACGTTTAGCAATTTTTTTTATTATTTTTTAGTTAACTTTGTTGGAAAAATACACAAGAATCACAAAGATAATTCAGCAACCAGTCTACGAAATAATTTTACTGAAAAATTTAGAAAATATGATATTAAATTTCACATTATTGTTGGTCTAAGCTTTTATCGATATATCTTTACAATTCAGTAACAAATTTTCAGTTTTAATCATACTATCTACTCCGGGATTCAATAATTCTTTGAACTTGGACAAATTAATTTCAAGTCCTTTGTTTCTTATACGAAGCAATCTATAATCGGCTATAAAATAATTGAGATAGAGTTGTACGTGTACCTACTTCATTTTTTGGTATGTAAAAATGAAATTTTGATCTTATAAATGTCTATTGTGTTCAAATGATCGGTGTTATTTCTGAACAAGGCTCACTTCGCTTTGTGTTTAGAAATTTATCTCCATTTGCAATTTGATTCGGAAATGCTAGCTTCGTTGAAAATAGGGTTGGTACTAAAGAAAAAATAAACAACAAAAACAAGGTGCTATCATCTACTGAATTTAATTCACTAAGAATTAACGAACTTGGACTGAATAAAAGATACAATAATAGTAATTCTTACATTTAAACCAATTAGCCTAGCCCAATATAAGCACTATAAGGCTTATGCTATAAATACTAAGGTAACGGATATACATACATATACGGTACAGAGGTATGTAATGTAATATTTATAAGTCCCCATGACTCAGGTAGAAATGCTTGTATTCATCACACAAATATCTGCCCCTTCTGAGATTCGAACCCAGGACCGTCGTTGCGAAATGCAGGATTAGTACTGTTGCACCAAACGGTCTTCAAGTTTAGTATTATATAAAACGGGAGTTTTACGTTTTTTTATTATTTTTGAAGCTACGATATTTCGTTGCATTGCATGCATGTATGTTATGCGCAGCAGTATTGGTCCGTCCGTCAGCCGCAGTCTTTTATAATGTTAGATAAATCTATAATCTAAGATCACAGTGTTTTGTGTGTTTGTCTGTCCGCTCTTTTCCCCGCTCTTTTTCCATTATATCAATAACGTTACTATAGCAACGCGTTAACCGCAAGTAGTTCGTCAAACGGACGTTTGATGGTGCTAACGGAAAAAAAAAAAAATAGAAAAAAATTAAAGAATTTTGTCCACCCGTGCGAAGCCGGGACGGGCCGCTAGTTGTAACAAATATGCTAATTATCCCATTTTTAATAATACTAGTATAAGTAAACGATAACGTTTAAAACGAAACATAATTAAACAGATAAAATAGCTGTGATTAATAAAAAGTATAATTTTTCTTTATGTCCCACAAAAGGTCAAATAAATTAACATGTTCTATGTATTTTTTTCTAATTTGCTTTCGAAGTATTGTACTAGCAAATTTAATGATATTTTAATAAGCACTTGATTTTGATGTTCAGTTAACTGTATTTACACGGTTGTGTTGTCTGTTTTTAAGTTACTTATAATTAATTACAAATATTGTAAAACAAATACATGTTTTAGTATAGAATTTGTTTTCATGGCAAAGGCCATTAGATGAAATGCTGAAAAAGAAACGTATTTCTGTTGTCGTGCTTTAGTAACCATCTAACTGTGAAGTATAAACGTAAATCTGGTTCAATTAGAAAGGACAAATTTCGCCGTACGAAGAAGCTCGTTTTTATTATACCGGACACTCGCAAGATGTGAAATTTATGATATGCTCTTCAATATAGTTCCGGACTTCATTAACGTCATTCTCGTATTCAGTCCAACGACATCCCTTGAACGCTAAACGGGATGAGGACAAAAGGTCGTCGCAGCGGAACCGGTAATGCTCGATTCGGAATTGCGGCCGGTCGCCTGCGGCGCAGCAAATGTTCGTGTCAGCGACAACACTGCGTCACACTGTTTTATGAGATGTACCTTATGTCAGCAAAGTAAGCAGTACTGGTCGTATTGGACTTAAACGTGAAATTGTGGAGCATAAAAAGCTATACTATTTCCAAAAATGTTTCATATTGTGCCATATAATGTGATTTTAAGTATTTATGTACTTCGCGTTCCTAATGATAGACAAATTCAATTCGAAGTTAGATGTTAGTTTCATCTTGGCAACTCAAGTATACCAGAATAGGTAAAATAAAAAACGAACATCACAGATTCAACACAGATCAATTTTACCTAGATTTTTTTATATAAATTTAATTGTTTTATGACACAGTTTTTACACATTAAATATTTTTCCGATATAGCACTCCAGATATAAGAGAAACGTTTAACGTGAAACTAAACGTTGGATATTATCGTTTCTCAAGCGTAAATTGAACCCACACTATTCACTATCTGGGTGATAGTATAAACCAATCCCACTATGCGAATTCACAGACGCGCAAACACAGCTTTGATCATTATCAACGCGTTATCAAATTTTAAACATGAAATATGCAATAAAAGCACACACTTTTCAACTGTTCCTTTCAACTTGATAACTCTATCCAATTCCGGTGAAAAGGGTCCTGATAGAAGGACGAATAATCCGTCTGAAAGACTTTTAATTAAGAGGCTTCGTTTTTCAATTTTAAGTATTGAAAATCATTCTACCAAAAAGCCTTTTGCGTGTTAAATCAGCTAATAAATGTCTATTGAGCTTTCTTTGTCATAAAATTTAAGGAAGGAGACTTTGTTCTACGAAACGTTTGTTTCGAGTACTAAATGAGTTTTTGTCTATATACTAAAAATACATATTTTTTAAACTATTTAATAAAACAATAAGAAGTGTTCACGATATCTTACTTATTAGGCTAAATTTAAGTTTTTACAACAATCTCTTAGCAAATTGTTTCTAAAAAATGATTTTTTTTATTTAACAGGATTACAGAAAAGACGGTGAGGTCGCAGTTCTTGGCGTTCTTCAGTTTCACCTCTTTGAGCAATACTCAAGGGGTAGGGTTTCATCCTCGCGGTGGTTCTAGAATACCCCATACAGGTAATAATATACATATTTACATCATAATTATTACACTATGCTGAACTTTGAGACCCATAAATCAATATGAACTTCTTGTGGTGGCATGTGGTGCGGGTCGTTACATTCCCTAAGATATGGTTGAGCGAAGCGATGGCTGCATCAGGCATCATGCTCGTGAACGGGTGCTACCTTGGGAGATGGATCTGCTTTAATATTCAGTATTATTGACTTATACTAAACATACATCTTTTTGCTTTCTTAAATTTGTCGTTGATTCCCTGTATGTTATTGCAATGTTCAGGAATTGAAACTTGAAACAGATACTTGTTGACTTTGTTGTAATCAACGAAATAAATAATGATATCATAACACTACTATTATTGTAAGAACAGAATAATTTTGTTTTTTTTATGGTGTGGATTATGCCACGCGTTGCTGTGGCACTGCAATTTTATTTTTCTAAAATAAAAGTAGCCTCAGTTACTCCTTATTACGTCAGCTACATGCCAAAAAAGTCCCGTCAAAATTGGTCCAGCCATTTCAGAGATTAGCCGGAACAAACAGACAGACAGACACACCAAAATTGTAAAAAAAAATATTTTGGTGTATGTACCGTGTATATAGTCATATGCATGTAGTAAAAAACGGTTATTTCAATATTACAAACAGACACTCCAATTTTATTTATATGTATAGATGTCGTTACTTCTGTTAAAGCTGACGAGTTTCTTGCGTGCATTCTTCTTATCCGTTAAAAGACGTCCTGAATGGGTGGTAGGTAAAAATGTTGGACGATTCAAAACAACTTATTTTTAAGTGTATTTTAATAAAGTAATTTTCATTTATATTTTTGAAAGACTGACTGGCATAACTGATATGTATTCTCGGCACGTCGTGGTCACTATATTTACATTATCGAGTGTATAAATATTATTTATGAACATAAAGGAGGACCTAAATAAAAATCGAGTAAATATTTTACCCAATGATAGCATTTTTTTTTAATTATTTTGAATATATCATATTATAATTAAATTTAATTATAATAATATTTTTAAATTGTGTAGAATTAAATTGAAAATGATATTAAATCAAAACTGACATGGAAATTAAGTAAAATTGTCACTAACATGTATGGAATCTGTCTAAAAATATATTTTTTATTATTTTTATTAAATCTATCGATAGATAATATTGTTGTTGCAATTAACTTTTAAATTATTTGTGAAAACAACTACATGAATCTCATATCTTGTCTTCAGCTTATAATGTTCCCAACAGGGCTCGGATCATTCCTATAGACAACAACTGTTGGTGAAGTTGATAATAATTGGGAGAAATACTTGAAAAATATCTACATAGCTTTTGGTACGAGTTATATATAGCGGCTAAGTTAACAAATTATAAAAATTCAATTTACATATTACATCAGATGGAAAGTTCCCACAAAATAGAGCATGGAAATCATACTAAGAACACAATTCGGAATACGCTTCTGTCCATTTAGTCTACGAGAGGAGAATGGTGATTACCTCCAGTATTATTAGTCGTCTTTAAGACACTTTAGAAATTAATTGTTGATGCTATTCTACTCTACCGCACACAAATAATTAAGTTACGTTGTATTAGTATATGAAACTTGTTTTCGCATGTATTTTCATAATATGAACCTTTATAAGAGCCCATTGAATACGCTAAAAAAAGATCTGATATAAGATATTTAATACGCATGTAAACGACCACGCATACGAGCCCTCAGGTATTTTATATCTTATAGAAATATGGCATTGTGGATGACAAAAATAAAAAACAAGATGGGATTTATCAACTTATGTTATGAATTTGCTATGGTTTAAAATAATAAAATCTAATTATACTTATTATTATATTACACTATCTAATTTCAGTTTTTTTTTGTTTTAAAATTATTTTTTCAGTTTTTCTGTTAAGCTAGCATCTACTTATTATTTTTTTATTAATAGTGGACACTAATTGTCTATAATTTAAGTATTTAGATTTTATTAATTTTTGCATATGACTGTTTACAAAATTACGACATATAGCGATCAAAAAATTTATATATATATGTATATATACATATATCCCTTCACTGAGGGTATTTTGCAATGAAATCAAGGACTTTCAAATAAGACATTCTAAAACACCCTCAGTAAAGGGAATATTTCTTTTTGATCGCTCGATTCACATCATACTTGGCAACTTTTATGACGAGCAACACATTCATGATGTGTGGAAGGCAATATAGATTCATTTTTACTACCGGCTGTGGGCGATATAAAACGTAACAATCCCTAAAATTTAGGACGCCAAACCATTTAAAAAGCGATCGAATAAATTTTTAAGGGACATATATCGTTTTTACCACATATATGGTTGTTATTGTAATATTTTGAACTTACAAGATGAAAATTTAGTTTAGTATTAAAGAAAAATCTGAAATTCGGTCGCCGCTTTCTGCATCGTACATACATATTAAATTTTTATTCATGTTTAATGTCATACCGGAATCTTATCTTTTATATTCACCTGAATTGAAAAACTTGTAAAGCAAGATTTATGAATACACGTTTCTCGTGCTTATTTTTAAAACGTTTTCTGAAGAAAAACATCTTGCGTCTCTTATCATTTATAATTTTTTTCCCTACAAACAATTTCTTTTTTAAAAAACCTTCAATTCAAATGCGCAAAGGAAAATATAAGCTTAGATATTCATGAAATAGTAAAACAAAGGTAGTACGGTTACGCTGTAGGTAAAATATTCATCGATTCTTTGAGAATTGTACATAGAATTTACCTATTCATCCCTTTTGTAAAGAAGTTTTCTACTTTCTCAAATATAAAAGACTATTAAACGATGATGTTTTACGATCGACTATAACTATAAAAAGTATAATAAAATATAAGTAGGGTCCATACCCTACTTATATACCCTACTCTGTACATAAGTGTATAAGAGTGTAGTGAAAGCACTGTACAGTTACGTAAAAAACGTATGTAAAGTGAAAACTTGAATATTAACGTTGTGCATTTTTGATATTTTGAAATGGTTAAGGAATAATTTCGCACGAATAGCTTTAATGATCAGTATAAAAGTGCTATTATTTATGTGGTAAAATACAATATTCATTTATTGCGCTATCGTATACAAACATGTCAACAAACACACCAAGTCGTGTTCGTTGCATTTTTTTCGCAATGAATAAAATCAGTTGAACGCATGCGTTCTCATGACATTACCTGCCATTTTAAAATTTCATAATGACAGTTTTAAAAAAATAATAATGTAACTGTCACTATGAAGTTTAAAAATGACATGACTATACGCACATCGCGCAAGCGCCCTACGCCGTCTCACGAATTTTCGATCAGGTCTTGTGTCCTGACGCGAGTTTAGAAATTTTTACCCATTCCAAAAAAAGTACACAGAGCCGATAAAGAAGTTTTTACTTCAAAAAGACTACTAATTCAGTTATCACCCTTTTTACTGCTTAATTTCTTTGTTCACCCTTCACAAATTTGAATTTCCAATCAACCAACCAACCAATTATATTAATCGAAGTACAGTTTTGTTAAGCAATTTATTTGTACATTTACTATTAATTATTTCAAAATAATAATACATTATAATTTTAAAAATGCTTTTCAGTTCACTATTGTAAAACCTAATAATTATTCGAAAAATCTTCAATTTTCAGATATTATGAATGCAATATCACTGTTCAATTTGTTAATACAATAAAAAAAAAAGTCTGTCAGTTTTGGTTTATTCGCTACAAGTCGTGTTCATTGTGTAGTATAATATTCTCGATAATGTGCAATTACTTTTCACTATACGTTATATTACATATAATATATGTATCATATTATGATAAACCTCCACGATTTATTACCTGTACTTGTGCAATGTATATTACCTTACTTATCTGCAAAAGATTGTTGGAATATAGCGCAAGTGTGGCCGACGTTAACGCGACCCTCATCAGTCGGTTGTTCATAATTATTTTTTGTTGATACCATATTATCAAGACGCTGACAAAAACCTTTTTCATACATATATGCAGCTATGCATACACACACACACACACCTTAAAATATAAATCTTCTAAAAATATAAAACATACCAACTTTTTTATAAATTACATCATACAGTACAGTTAAAAACTAAACAATTTATATTTTGTTAACTAATTGTTTTGAATGTCGATGGAAGATCAAAAAGCAATAGTGTATTAAAAATATTAAATTAATACATGATATTCTTAATATGATTTATGAATCATACAAACCATTTAGGATCTTAGCTCAACTGCATTGTTGATGTGAAAATGAAGTGAAGCGGTGCCATTAATCTGTAAAATAAAATACTTTTCCATAATTGTCTGTAGTTTATCTGCTTAGTCACGTTGTGATAAAAGTTTAAGGGCCATCATCACCTCCCCAAAAAAGGAATAATATCGGCCGGTATTATCTCTGAAACTACATTTTGATAATATTTTTCATCAAAAAAGCGGCTTAAATTTTTTTCGCAAGCTCTTAGCACGAGCACTTTGCAGGACTGAGCTAAAAATGTTTGAAATGTTTTTAAATCACATTTTCTTTAATTAGGTAAGTAGCTTTCTAAAAAGTTAGCAGCCTTAATTAGAGGTCTAAAAAGATCCACGGGTACCTTAGTTTTGTATTTTGTCACGCGGCCAATAAACCAAACTTTACTGCCGGTTTTTTTTGTGCATTGTCATATTAAGTTTTTATCTCATGAAAAGGATCGTACCTGAATCATAATTATTTCTATATAATTCTTTGAATTTCACTAATTTATATATGCCTGGCTGGCAACCGTCGCATTGCTGTCACATAATAAATAATTGTGATAATATTGTGTGAAATTATTATCAACTATCTTATTGGAGCGGAGCGAGCGAATCTTCAATGGATCAGCTTCAATGGCGCAATGTCTGTTACGCCATAACTTACCGAATTCTTAACCGATTTTCACAATTTTTGTGTGGAATCGAATCAACAGGGTTAGGATCAGATGGTGACAGAGACAGACAATTTTGAAATTCGCAAAAATTTCCATCGAAACAAAAAAAATATTTTTTTTTAGGTATTACGCTCAACTCCAATATATGGTGCTAGCGTAGCTTTATGCTTCGCGGCTGCATCGCCTAGTTAAATAAGGTATGATAGAAAGTACAAATGCATAAAAACTACCTGGGTGGGCATATTGAAGATCAAGTTATTCAGTTACTCTTGCAGTAACTTATCCTATTGTATACAAAAATTTCACATTTTTCATGTAGTGTAGTATGATTAACTTCGAATGACATATCCCGTTTGCCGTTTACTAATTTTTTTTGTCGATTGTCAGTTGATGAAACGTATGAAACCATATTTTTTCGTAGTATCGTAGTCCTCACTTTATTCTTGTATCCTGCGCATAAGTGCGAGCAATAAGTTTATAAAATACGACTAAGAGCATAAAATACACTCGAGAGCAATGAATCCGGGTCACTTAAAGAATCCTAAAAATCTCGGAAACTAAAAATGCTAGGTTAATGCAATAAATTGTATTTAATAGACAATGTAATACTCCTTAAATGAAGGTATTAAAACTTCTAAGTTATTGTAAAGTTATATCATAAAAAAATCAAATTTAAAAAAGGGCCACTTTCGAAGATGGAACTACGAAATTACAGCATTTGGTTTTGCTTTTGTTTGTAATCTGTCATTTATGTGGGTACATAAACCATGTTGATAGTGCTCTATATTCATTATTCAAGCTGAAATTATGTCGCTTACGCCTGAAGAATGCACCAGAATACTCACAATGCTGGAAACCGGCCGGAGTCAGCGCGATACAGCCAGGACTGTCGGTGTGTCGCTGTCAACAGTACAAAGAGTTCTCCGACGTTACGAAGAAACTGGTTCTAACCTACGCAGACCAGGAACGGGCAGAACCAGGTGTACCACAGCACGAGAAGACCGATACTTGGTGAACACCATGCTTCGAAATCGCTTTCTCACAGGAACTGAACTCACCAATCAGTTTCGACGCCTCGGAGGAAGTAACCCAAGTGCATGGACAGTAAGACGTCGGCTTGCTGAATCTAACTTAAAACCCCTTAGACCTGCAAACGGCCCTAAACTGGAGCGTGGGCATCGTATTTCAAGACTAAGATATGCCCAGAGCCACGTAAATTGGAGTATTGAAGATTGGTCAAAATTTATGTTCTCCGACGAATCAAAATTTATGCTCTACAAGCACGATGGAAGACACAGAGTGTATCGAAGACCAGGGGAAAGATTCAAGCAAGCATGCATCGAAGAAAAAGTAGCCTACGGTGGTGGGTCTGTACTTGTGTGGGCCGGAATTTCTTCTGAAAGTCGCACAGAGCTGGTGATCATAGAAAACGGCTCTTTAACTAGCGTAACATATGTGGAAGAAATCCTCAATGATCACGTTGGTCCATTTATGGTCAATTTAGGTGAGGATGCTATATTTATGCATGACAATGCCCGACCTCATACAGGTAGGATTGTGAATGACTACCTTCAAGAGATGAACATTACTCGTATGGAGTGGCCAGCGCGCAGCCCGGATATCAACCCGATCGAGCATGCTTGGGACGAGCTAGGCAGATGCGTAAAACAACGAAACCCTCCCCCAATCACGCTTCGTGAGCTCAAAATTGCTCTCACAGAGGAATGGGAGAATATTCCCCAAAATCGTATAAGGAACTTGGTGTACAGCATGCCAAACCGCGTAAACGCAGTAATGGAAGCACGAGGAGGCAATACGAAGTATTAAAATTCAAGAAAATCGTAATAAAGTTCAAACATTTCATGTTTCCTATTTTTGTTTTAAGGAGAGATCAGCAGTTTTTTTCTTTATGTAATTTTGTGTTAATAAAATGTATGGTGACTCATTTTTTTTTTCTTTCATTTAAGGAGTATTACATTGTCTATTAAATACAATTTATTGCATTAACCTATCATTTTTAGTTTCCGAGATTTTTAACATTCTTTAAGTGACCCGGATTCATTGCTCTCGAGTGTATTAGCAAACAAATAGTCAATATATATGTCAGATGACGTTTGACATAATGTTTCGTGAAAATTTAATACAATCTATTAATGTATTAATGTATGTTTTAATGTAATGTATGTAAATAATATATATCTACAGTAACAGAAATGAAATAATATTTTAAGTTCCGTATACTCTAACACACTATGAGAAATTGCAATGTGATGATGTGACAAGACCTTGTGGTAAGGAGCGCGCTAAATTGTCTGCGCTAACTCGACGCCGCATTTTGCAACGTTTTACTTCGTGAAGTGCACTTTTGTATGTACCGTCTTCAATGGGTAGAAAAATCATTGCTCATTTTATATTTTTATTTGTTACGTTGGGTTGCATTTGAAGCAAAAATGAAATTCTCCTCTCTCTGTGCAATCAGGATTGAAGATAACTATGATGCTCAAAATATTATTTCCACTTTGAATTATACAAACAGTTTGATTGTATCGGATTAAACTGAGTCCGTGTGACCGATAGATTCATGAGATTCATCGAATAATACGTAATTCTGGTTTCAATCCAAGCCGCAAATTGATTTTATAACGAATGGAAGTTGCATTGGCGAATGATTTTATTTTTTTACTCCAGCATCCTCAACTTTTAATAAATGTTAAAATAAACTTTGATTTCGCTTTTATTTGAAATACTGAAACTAAACTATCAATTTTGCATATGAAACACAAGTTACGGTCTTGACATTAATTGAATAGATAACACCATGTGGGATGTTTTAGAAAATAACACATTAAAATATTCGAAATACAATTTTATTATTGTTTCTTTTATTAACCTCACAAAAATAGACCTGTGAATTAAAATAAAAGCTAGGAATAAAAAAAACTCACGTAAATCGTTAACCTCTGAATGTTGTTTTAAGAAAAACTTGCATCATCAACAAATGTCACGAATTCTGACAGCTAAAACGTATGAGACAGCCCGCGGCCTAAAGTGTAAGATTAAACATTATACATTCAGGCCTCACTCTTGCTCTTGCTTTTCCCTACAGACCAAAACTAACGATGTGTCACGATTTTCGAGTGTCAGTCATATATTATTATTTAGAAGACATCAAGATGAAATCTATATTAGAGACTCACTATCTCAAAATGAGGTATTTTGAACAATGTTAATGTTTTTATTTCTTTTAATTATTATACAACTTTAAATTTAAGTAATTTAAACTAAGTTATTATTACTTATTAACTCTCTAACTATATATTTTTCAAAAAATAAGTCATAATCATATTTTATGTTTAAAATCAAAATCAATTGGGTTTTTGGGTTTATTTTTGCAAGTTACGTTGGACTGTATTCTTGAATTTTGCGTAAGTATTTGAACCGGATGATATTTGTTATAAAATTATACCATGGATTGAAGCTATTCAACAAAATCCTGTGTTTGTGCTTATCGAATTTGTCTTTTTACTAGGTGATAGTTTGTTTCTTTTTTAATACACCTTTAAAGGGTGTATTATCGGCGTATACGCTATGTAGACAAATTTGGTAGTGAATTTTAGACATAGTTAGTGAGAGTTACATTTTCCAATATTTAAGTAATAATATGAAATATTTATATAAAAGTAACTACATATAATGTTATCGAAAAATATTTTGGTGGGCATTATACAATATCGCTTTCAGTTGATTTTTATAATAATTAAATTTAAAATATCCTTTATCTTAATTTTGAATGCTAAACATCCTTCTCTGACCTCTGCAAAACTAACTTTAAAATTGATTCGGACATTTTCAGTCAAAAATTTGCAAAGAAATCTTTTTTTATCTAAAGAACCTACGTATCAAAAAATATTATATACTAAAAAGTAAGAAAACTCAATACTCATTTTTTTGTTTTCAGTACAAATAGAAAGAAAAAAAAAAGGAAATTTGAATATAAATGGAAATTGATAATAATATTTTTAGTTATTAGTTAATAATATACGTAATATATATATATATATATATATAATTCAAACATTTGATGAGAAAAAATCTCTAAGAAAAACGGAACGTTTCGTTAAATATTACGAATAGCCTTTGTTTGTTGATGCGTAATACATAATTATAATAAAACAAGGAAATACATATTCTATTATTAATAATCACTTGAACTTTCTAATAGCAACTTTTTGTAAAGAGAAGTTACTTAAACTGACTTTTAATGAACATCTTTAGGCAAGTTAAATGTACTGAATAATAGAGTTGGTTATGTGAAAGCTAATTGATTTCACAATAAAACTCCTTTGGAAGCCCTCGGAGTACGCGAACATTGAAGAATATGAGGTAAATCAAAAAGATATGGAACACACATTAATTGGTTTTATTTAACGGTTCGTTATTTAGTTTCATTAAATTAAATTTCAAAATACATATAACAATTTACTTTAATTTATCCTAATTATTATTATTCATGATATTAATTCTTGAGTAATGTATAAATTCATAAAATTTAAGCAGTCTTAAAATGTATACTTGTTTGTATGAAAAATAAACATGTTTCCTGTTTATGGCTCAAGGATACTAACGTCTGTAATTTGTATTAATAGGAGTAAGTGCACAAGGGCAACCCGCAACTTAACCCGTTGTTAAGGTGTTGTTTCCAATTATTTTGTATAAAATAGCAGCATGCAAAACAATAGGTTACAATGTTATTATGAAATAAAACATATGACTAACTATATTATACATAGATATGTAATAGTTATATATACTTGTATTCATCACACAATCACCTGCCTCTTCCGGGATTCGAACCCAGAATCGTCGGCGCGACAGGCAGAATCGTTACCGTTGCACTAAACGGCTTTCAAATCTCAAATTTTCATCGCAAACGTTCGTTAAATTAAAACTAGCCGAACCCGGCACGTTTTGCAACATTCTTTATTAATGACCATACAACAAAAAAGCCTAAGTAGCCTTATAATATCAACTGTCTATCAGTAAAAACCGGTAAATTCGTTTTGAATATTAAGTGGAACAAACAGACCTACAAAACTAATATACTATCATATGTTTTTCGTAAAAAACGTTATTTTGGCATTATAAACAGTCCCTTAAATAGGCCGCTACGTGTTACGTGCCATAACACACTGGAGGCTACGATATGCGAGTAAATAGACGTACAAAGCTGATGGCCGAGTATAAATTATCAAACTCGGAAATGATTTTATTGCATAAATGTTAATTTTTTTATTTCGTAACTTGTTTTTGTTCTATTAATTGCTATTCTGTGCCGTATGGTGTCCTCCAGAGGAGAATAGCAACAATCGTTTTCACTAAAGGGTATCATAAAATGTCTAAAACGCTTGAGCGTATAACGTTTAGCGCTTATTTTTACTACACTACTGGCAGCAGGCATGACGATCATGATAATTAAGGTATATCATAGAAATATTAATTTGTACAGTAACGTTTGTAAATTTAAGACTTACACTAAGGTCTAAAGCATCGGATGTCTGTGTCCAAAAGTCAAACGTAGGAAAATCACTCATATGTAGCATTAGTTTTAATGGATAAGTAAAATATTTTCGTCCAGTCGTTTTGTGTTGTATTAGCGACAATTTGTACCATTGTGGAATGTTCTATTAGGGCTTTATCAAAAAAATAGTTTTCCTTTATATGGGCTCGCAATTCTAGGGGAACGCAACATTTATTCTGAACGTAATCGTTTTGTCAAACCGCCACAGCTATACAAAAAGTCTTTGTTGTTTCTTCCATGAAATAAATTCTATTGATAAAATTAATAGTGACACAGTTACACGGAAACCATATTTTTGAACTGTATTGTTAATACAACTTTTTATCAATATTTAATCTTTTCTCCAAGGCCATGTACCAGCCGTTGGTAAGCAATTTGACAGTGAGTTGATGCAATAATTGCAGTCCCTTTACATCACGGTTTTGGGTTTGAACCCCGGCGGGGACAAACGTTGGTGAGATTATTGTTGCTTATTTATTTATCTTAACTTTAGTATATTTATTAATTAGTATCATTTAAGAAAACGGTGTCGTAAAAGCTGTGTTAAGTTCGAATTTGTCCCCACAAATTTGTAAATTGTGATGTCAGTTGTCAGAAACATAATGTTTACTATCTAAAAAGAATACATTATTTTTATTTCCTTCCTTATTTCGGACAAATTTTCCAATTTTCTTTTTGCTGAATAAATAAATACACTTAACTTACGAAATTATTCAGGCTGTTATAAAGTAAGGGGCTTACCAGCAAAAATAATTCATTCGGTTTATTTGTGGTTTATTTAGTTCCACTCTACGTTTTATTTAAAAGTTATAATAAAAGATGTACAAAATAAAGAATATAAGTCAATTTTAATTGCCATTGGTTTCGAATGCCGTATCTAAATAAGATTGCTGCTGAATTTAGATATACGAGTTTTTTTTCTCCTTATTGTGGCAACAAATAGTCATAAAAAATTACAATGAATATTGACAAAAATAGTAATAACAGTAAAATGCCTACAGTACCCAAGATTTTGAACAATATTTACTAATGTTTTTAATTTTATTTTTTGCATTTACAATGCCATAAAAATAAATTATTATGTAGTCCATCAAATCGTGACTAATTACATAATAATGGAGAAATTTAAAAAAATAGTACGATAATTACAACCATTTAACAAACATTGGAACTACTACATTTCCCTTTCAATAATTTTATAAAACAAGTGTAATATTTGTATTATAAAATAATCGAGAACAGACATTATTTATATTAAATATTAATAATTGTAATATATATTTTCACTCTTTAAAGGTATATCTTATCTCTTAAAATAGAAACTTGTTTAATAATCCTTTGCCAACTTATGCCTTACTTAATACTGACAATGAACTAGACTACGCAATATCTCGCCGAGTCAAGTCACTCAAGCAAAACTTAGATACTACAATGATACAGAACCAAGGCTTTAGGTTTCAAGATAAAACTTAACTAAGATTAGTTTTACTGAGGCCAATTTGATTTAATAAGCGATTTTGTGCTTTTTTTACTAATTTATTATTGACTATTTAAGCCTGAAAATGTTTCTAATTCCGTTTTTTACTAAAAAAAGACTAGATTCATTTAAAGACGCAAAAAAACGTGCGACAAGTAATATGTAGCACTACTCTTTTTATGCTTGTTAACCAACTATTATTAATATTTTGGTAACCCAAATGCTCGTGTAACGTGTAGATTCAACGTTCGTAGTACATGCGCTATTAACTTTATATGGTTATGGTGTTATTTGTGAATTTATTAAGTATGATTAATCCCAGAATACGAATACTTCAGTGCTACATCTGGCCAATAGTATTCTATGGCTGTGAGACATGGACGATTAAAGAGCACATGCGTCAAAAACTAGAGGCCTTAGAAATGTGGTTTTACCGGCGTATGCTTCAAATAAGCTGGGTCCAAAGAGTCAGGAATGAAGAAGTACTTTGGCGTGTGAAGAAATCCCGAGAACTCATGAAAACTATCAAGAGAAAAAAGTAGCCTATCTGAGGCATGTATTAAGACATGAGCGCAACCATCTTCTCCAGACTATAATGATGGGAAAGATTGAGGGGAAAAGACGCGTCGGAAGAAGGAAAATGTCTTGGCTCCAAAACGTTAGGCAATGGACCGGAATCGCCAACGTAGAAGAACTGTTTCGTCTGGCGAGGGACAAGTAGAGATATATACGGAGCTGAAGGTCAACCTCCAGTAGTGAAGAGGCACCGCAAGAAGAAGAAGAAGAATCCCAGTGTAAAATGAACTTGATACCTAGCAAGCTTACCTTTGATGTCTTCCCGCAAGATAGACGGGAAACAAATGACGGTCTCAGAATCTGTCGTAAGCTGCCGCCGGACGACGGCAGCTTACGACCGGTAGTTATGAAAATGTATGATGGAAACCGCTGTTCAGCAGGTTAAGTCCTCTAGATGACAGTGCAAATTAATCTGCCTATAATTGAAATTTATAAACTCTCGCACACATGTTTGTGCTTTAGACGTTCCAAGAATATCTTTCTTCACTTAAATTCCGTACGAGGCAGTTAATTAATTCAACTCTAGCTACTTTGATTCCCAAATTGAAATATATTAGATTTACAACTTTGATGTATAAATATAGAATTAATGTGTATAAGTTAATTTAACCATTTCAAATTATGTAGAAGTACCCGCCATTTTATTTAATTATGTGGAGTCGCCCTAACCATATTTTATATTATAATTATTTCTACTTCAAAAATATAATAATATTGTAATATATACTGTATCAATAATCTCTAATATTTTTAATAATTGTCAGAAATTAAAATTCAATTAATAAATTATACATTTTCTTTCGAAATTAACCAAAAGCTTATTTTTGATAGTATTTATGTATATACTTAAAATTACTGTTTTTGGGAAAAAAACTTATAATCTAAGCAATAAAATTTAACCGAATTATTTATACAATACAACATACAAATATGTAACACAAATTTAGACCTCAATCCCGTGGAACAGAAACGAATAACATTTAGATATGCACGTATGTAAAGGAAAATAAACTATCATCTATTATTAATAAACTATAATCTAATTTTGTATATTTGTTTTTTGTATAGACTGCGACTGGCTTTACCAAGACGTATCGTGCCGAGGATCAGGTGCCTGTGTTCTTGCCAGCCCCGGCTACCCCGGACTGTACCCACCGCGCAGAAGATGTCGCTACCTTTTTGCCACCAACTCTGTCAACACAAGAGTCAAAATCATCTTCACTTCTATATTGCTGCCTAGAAAGTAAGATATACAGATATGTTTCCAATCTCAAAACTTGACAGCTTACTCTTTATCTATAATTACACGAACTTACATTACAGTATAAAGAGAGCAAATAGTATAGATTCCACTCCTATATATAGCACTTTATGCTTTGCTAATAAGTTGCAACATATGAAAACTGTTTTTTTTTTTGATAAGTCGTGCACTAATATTATTAACCGGTGGTTTGCAAAGGAGAAATCCCTATATCATCGTGTTTGTATTTCTAGTAAAACTTTCAAACTGTTGTAAATGAGATGCCGCGAGGCGCTTCAGGAGCAAAGATCTCTGCGTATATTAGGACTCATCTAAATTTTTTAAATCTTCGTACATCTGACCTTAAAATTTCGTCTCTCGTTAAATGGCGCCGCTGCATGACGCATACAGTTGCGTAAATTCAAAATTAACCAATATTTTTGATAAAATTTTAATTTGCTAAAAAATACAAATTACTAGGACAGGTAAATTGAAATCGTCATACTTTACTACAAACTTTACCGCGCAAATCTTTTGTTTTTATAAAAAAACTATTAATAGTAAAAATTTTGGAATCATTCAATAAGGTCTACAAAATAAGTTTTCATTAAAAGATTTATAAACCGACCAGTATTTTTTGAGTTTTCGAACTTTATGCAAAATATCCCTACACGGTGTTGATGTGTTTATATATATATAAGACTCGACTATACTAGGAATTTAAATTACATGCAATCAAATAACAAAATCGAAATAATAAATTAATAAATCTTAAAATAAGAATAGAAAAATCAATATTAATAAAACGAGCAATATAAGTTTTCGTTTTACGCGTGTAGATTTAAGAATAAATAACAAAAAATTTAATTTATTTAAGTATCCAAAATAGAAAAATAGTTTATTAAATTGATATAATTTATTATACTTACGTTATAAAAATGCATTTAGTGCTCATCCTATCTATCATCATTATTATATCAACTTTATAAAGCCCACTGCTGGGCACAAGCT
Organism: Calamotropha paludella; assembly: GCA_927399485.1. Classification (NCBI taxonomy): domain Eukaryota; kingdom Metazoa; phylum Arthropoda; class Insecta; order Lepidoptera; family Crambidae; genus Calamotropha; species Calamotropha paludella. The sequence goes on along the minus strand of OV656804.1, from coordinate 12,162,856 downwards.
TCCCCTAAGAATTTCCATATGATCGGCCCTACGCTGTCTGCACCCTAAGGTTCTATCTATGTGTCGCTCCCTCTGCCACTTCAACTGAGCAATCTTTCAAGTGTTGTCGGATTCAATACTCATGCGTATGTCCTCATTTTTTATTATATCACTCAGGGAAACGCCAATCGTAATCCTCCTCATTGCCCGCTGGGTTATCCTTAGCTTATTTTTAATATAATATAATGTTTCTTTTTTTTGTTTATTGTCGGATAATTTATTTTTTTCTATTGAAAGTACTAGCTTTGAGAAAGTTACAGAACTTTTAACATCACGCTGTGACCCCTAGAAGCGGAGCAAGAGTGAAAAATGTTACGAAATCCAATTAACAGCGCGAGAGGGTGCTGCGAGGCAATGCCTTGGCAGCCAGACAAGAACCAAACATCTCCTAAAAAGGCCATACTGTTATTATATTATAAAAACGAATTCCACGTGGACAAAATCACGTGAAATAGAATTAGTAATTAGATAAGGGTGTGTAAAATTGAATACTGATAGGAAACGAAAGCCTGTTTGCACAGCGATCAGATTATAACATTTAGTCTCATACGATTATCATTCATGATGAGAGAAAAAAGAGATCGTATCAAAGAGCTCAAGTCTGATATACCCAAAAGTAAATTTAAAAACTATCTTATTACTTATGTTTATGAGTTGCATGATTAATTTATACTGCTGACCCATGACTTAGCACTTAACTTGTGATGTGAAATAATAAAACTTTAAACCAATAAAAGTATGTTAAATGTAGAGCAGTCTAGTGTCCAGCAGTGTAGAAATACACCAACCCACATTCACACATAAGGGTGACAAATGATACTGAAGGTTATCATCATGATACCTCCTACAAACGTATTATGACGTCTTTATGATAATCTCCAACTCGCCTGCCAAACGTGGCATTTATAGCAAATCTCCCCATTATTTGTAGGAGGCTTCCATCTAGCAGTGGACTACTTTCGGCTGAGATGATGATTATGATTAATTAGAAGAATAAGTTTATTCTTCTAATTTAGGTCTAATAGCCGCGTATCATGGTTACGTTGCATCTAAGTTAAGATATGGTTTTATTTTCTGGGGAAATTCTATAAACAAAGAATTCGCTTTTAGGGCTCAAAAGAGATGTATTCGAGGTATGTTTAATCTACGTAAAACTACGTCTTGTGTGCCGTATTTCAAAAAATATAATATAATGACATTAGCCTGTTTATACATTTTCGAAACTGCAGTTTTTATTAAGAGTAATCCGAATTTGTTTAATTTTGGGACATGTTCTCGTAAGCCAAATGATTTGCGTCAAATTCCGTGCAAAACTGCACTAATGAGTAAGAGTTTCTTTTGCAACGCCTCACGAATTTTTAATAAGATCCCTGTATCGATACGCTGCATTGATCAAATGAATATTTTTAAAAAGAGACTTCGCGAAATGCTCTTACAAAAATGCTATTACAGTGTATCTGAATTTATAATCACAAAAACCTAAATTATTATTATTTTTTTACAGCATTGAATGTTTTTAATTATTTAAATTTGTTTCGTTAGTGTTTGTTTTGACATTTTTTTTGTATTTGTATAGCATGAAAAATAGTATAAAATATATTGTATACTCTACGAAGTAAGACACGGATAGTACTAATCATATTTTAACAACTTAATGTAACCTGTGATCTACAATTAATAAATTTGAATTTGAATTTGAATTTAAATTTATTATCTACGGTAACAACTATACTCGTATCTAATTATTTTAAACAGTTCATAAATATGAATTATTTTGGCTATCTCCGAAAAGTCCCAAATGATTTGTTGCTTATCATGCATTATATCGCCTTTAAACACATAAAAATAATTTCCATCGATTATATTTTGTAATCCGACTTGATTTTCGTGCACACTATGCATAATATGTCGCGGCTTCCTAATAAGTCTATTTCCAGTACATTCGCAATGTATATTGAAAAAAGTAATTTTCCTGAAACGAGATTTACAAACAACGGAGCAACAAAAGCGTCGTAGAGGACGAGTTAACTTTACCACTTGACAAATGACAGATAGTCGGGTAATTAGTGCGCGTGGCCGGAGACATTTTGTCTCAGTCCCATCCTCCCCCTCCCCCACGACCGCTCACATAAATTCGCACACAACTCGCAACACTGTCTCTGCGACAGCTATATTTAATTAATGCTTACCTAGCGTCGACAAATTGCAGTCATCTAAATAAATTCTTTGCACGAAACACTTTTAGTATTCGTTTTTCTGTCAGTTTTAAGTGAATGTTTCTATAATTATAATTATTTCTCTAAATATTTATTGCTTTGTGCCCTCTACTGAGCTTTTTATTTTAAGGGAAGGAATCTTCCTTAGGAGATTTTTTTAAAGAATATGAACTATGTGTGTGGATGTAATGTGCTAATATTTCCGCTAACCCCTCGTGGTAAGTCCAAAGTACATCGGCAAGGATCGAACTCTGTTTGCTTTGGGTAAAACTGTCACCTTAACCAATGGGCTACGGCCGCCTTTGCAAACACCAGGGACAATAGCACAATAATAGAATGGCTGATGGTGATGAATCGCTGTAGATTTACTTTGATTTATTGATTTGCCTTGGCTTGGGCGAGCTGGAAAAAAGTTCTTATTATCTAGTAATATATATACATTATTATGTAAAACCTGCTAAGACAGCTAAACAGATGGGATAAAATGTGTTTTATCGACGGCGAAGTGCCAATACCTTCTAACAGACATGTTTCGATAAATTATTTTTAACTAATCCAGAAATCAAATGGTTTTATTTAAATTATGTAAAATATTGAATTTTACAGTTCGGAATTATAGGCACATAATAACTTTTGAATATTCATAATAATCAATTTATTAATATACTCACACACCGTAAGGAGAACGGAACGTTATATTTAGCAAATACATTTAATACTGAAACAAAACTCCAAAAGCTATTATGTATTCAATAGAATCCATTTACGATATTTTTTTTATAAAATAACATCCTTCTTGCGAAATACACGGCACTTACATCTTCCACAGAAATATGGTTTCCCCTGAGATACATAATGTAGGTGATATAGAAGTGAGTGCGTTAGCATTATTTGCCGTTCGTTAATATTTCAAGAAGTTCTTTCGGATTTCTTCACATTTCAATATATTCGCATCATTCACATCGCTGTTCACATCACTTTTTTGGGCTATACCGTAACCGCTCTTTTGGAAACATTTTTATCAAGCACCCGTATCAAATCGTACGTTGTGAAAGGCCGCCAACAATCGTTTCAGTAAATAAAGAACCGCACTATCTCCCTTCCACCCCTGTGGACTGTCGCGTTTCACTGAAAATTTACGACGAGACCATTGACTTCAAAGAGTGACATTGTAATATATTCACATCATATTACCTTATCATGCATAAATATAGAGTTCAAGCAGAAGATTTGGTATTGTTCGACTTTAATCACTCGAAGAATAATTCTGAAATCACAAAGAAAATTGGGTACAAATTATTTCAGAATAATTATTAGACTGGAATAATCTGAATTAATGAATGAACCACTTGTGTATATAATTTTAATAATGTTATAAATATATCTGCGACAAGAAATAACTTTTTATATACTTAACGTATACATTCCGACTACGTATACTCGTATTAACGTCCTTAGTGATTTTCATGTGTTATTGTTTCAAAAATATGATCGATAGAGGCAAAATAGATTTTCACCTTATCTCTATAGAGTCAAGGCACTAGTTATGATTTAATATTGGAGGCAAGCTATGACCCTATCCTTTTATGGTCACATCAAACTATGACCGGAGAATTTACGATTTCATATCATTTTGGTATCAGAGAGCAAGCTTTATGTAACGATGACATTATAAACAAACACACATTTGACGACTGGTTTGACGAGAGCGAGTGACCCTACTTTAGAGAGTATTTAAGTATTTATATTACTAATGGTTTGTCAATAAATCCAATTTCAGAGTTTATTTGCTTTTAAGATTCGGATATAACGTTTGTTTGCGAATCATTGTTAAGTTGCTTGAATCAAATGAGATCATCAAACACTTAATATAAATTTTAGTAACAAGCGAAAATATTAAAATATTTTTATTAAACTAATTTCTAAAGCAACGGACTTTCAGTCAAAAAAGATTATCATAAAACGGATTTGTGCACGATTAAGAGGATTTAATATCGCATGGAATAGCATATTATCTTTTATGATTCACATATTCTATGGTTAAAGAATGCCCATTGATTTTTGCATCTATAAAAGGTCGTTCCGGACGGTAACAAATTTTAAAATTCTTCAGATGACACGTTACATCGAAAATTCGCCTTGAATTTCATTATTAAGTAAGTAGCAACTAACTCGCGTGGCATAGATTTTTTGTTTTTGACAAATTTCTCGTTTCTTCTGTGTCTACTTGCAGAAAAAAATAAACTCTTATCATTTGGTTCTTGTATTAAAAGCAATATATCGGCGAGCTACCGTGTCCTGTAAAGACCTGCGCCAGTCTAAAGGAAAAGAAAATTAATTAAAATTAAAAAGAAAATATAATATTAAAGAAATATTTATATTTTTTTCAAATGCTATCTTATAAGATAAATTTTTATAATAGAAAAATACTAGAAAAAATCGAATCGGAGGAGCATTGGACCGGATTTCCAAAGGTTGCGGGTTCGATTCTCGCCTGAGAATTCACTTGTGACCCGAGTATATGTTTTCTATTATAGTAATTTATCTTGTAATACAGCATTGAAAAATGCATAAAATATATGTATAAAAATTTAAAATCTAAATGGATGTTTCATCTTATTCGATTGCCCAAATTTTTGTTAAAATGTTACTTTTGAACACGAGAGGAAGTTCCTCTCATTGATGAAACAACGCTGGCCTACAGCGTAAAATCAGAAAGGTACTAGAAAATTTGACGAATGTTCACAAGGCTCGGTAGCTCAATTGGGAAAGCATTGGACCGGATTTCCAAAGGTTGCAGGTTCGATTCCCGCCTGAGAATTCACTTGTGACCCGAGTCGAATTTTTCTAGTATTTTGCTATTATAATTATTTATCTTATAAAATATTTATATGCAAAATGTAAAACATATAACTTCATTAAACGCAGCAAGCTATGGCAACTGATTAATTCAATATATGGTAGACTAACACTCCCGATTTAGCAAATTTTACTAAAACCGTTTTCAGACCAGACATTTTATCATCCTTAGAATTAGCCAACAAATTTGCACACGAATTCCAAACTTTGTCTAACTAATATTAACTTAGAAAATGAATCATAATAGCAAATCGATTTCAAATTGTTGCAAAGAATAGAATCTTTATACACATAATAGCTACATTTTAAATCGTATTTGTTTCAATCGCATTTATACCAAGATAAATCTCTTAAGAGCATTGGAGTGTGAGAAATAAAAGCGCTATCTCGCTGCAATACGTTTTCCAACATCCGTTTCAAAAGGTATACTCACAATAGTGCTACCACTTATCGTAGTTTAAAACAAACACACAAAACTCTAAAAAGAAGATACAAGAACTTTTCTCTACTATAAATGTTACGCTTTTTATTCTATTTACATAAGTAAACTCCGTAAAGTCAAGATAATTGCACCGTTTTATCTATTCATGGCTAACGACCCAGATGACTTTTCTATTTTATTTCAACACGAAACAGCTTTTATGGAAAATCAAATTCTAAGTTAGTGAAATCAGTCTTGCTTTTGTTATTTGTGACAATATTTATGCCTTGTGTAATTTAGATAGCTTTTGATATATATCAATACTCACAAACCCCAATCACAGCGAGCTCATTATAAGTTATCGATTGGATGTCTGGGAGGTTCGGGACTATGAAGATAGCTTTGAACTAAACGAGTTATATTTATTATTTCATTGGGTGGTGAACCAATTCGAATCAAATTATTGTTCAGTTATTGCCAAATTGATTTTTATTGGTATACTATCTGAACAGCGTTTTGCTGATATATATACAATATGTAATACAATATTAATTGTCAAAATGAACTATTTGTAACAGAAAAATACATCACCCTCTCAGTGACTTAATAAGCACTGACCTTTAAAGTTACTCCACAGTTAGTAACACATGTTGAATTTACTTAGAAAAGTACTTACAGAGATATTAAAAATTGTTTGATACGTTTTATTTGCTTGACTACCAAAAGTTCTCGTAGCACAATGTTAACAGTTCAAGTATGACAACTAAATAGCTTTAAAAGAGGCGTAGAACATAAACTAACTGCAAGTGTCTGTTGCAGCCATTGTGCCACAGATTATCTTTCGTTGCGAGCCGGCAGTTCACCCTCTGCACCTCTGCTAGCATCACTTTGCTCTGAGCGAACAGCTATACTGGAACAGCCTGGACCAAACTTATTATTGGAATTTAAGTAAGTATTTTTTATTTTCGTTATTACAATTCTTATATTAACTCTATGGTAAACGAGATAAATATATATTTTACAGTGCTTCTTTTAGAGTTATCTACATATAAAAATTGTGATTGAAATTCTGAGTGACAAATGCCCACTATAAACCACTAAATCTTGAAATCACTCGGAGGATGTGTTTATGAAAGAATGAAAAGACTCTACGAAAGGATTTTAATAAAAAATCTATTCTGAAAGTAGACAAATTGTTATAGAGGATAAACTTTTGTACGGAAATCTGTTATTTTCAAAAAAAAGATTATTAAAATTCAATATAGCTCCTATAAAAAACATGTAAACGGGCAACAGCGTCTTAGAAAATTTTACCTCTGATTTTACCATTTTTTTGAAGTTACTAACTTATGATAACAAAAATCGGTGACAGAAAAATGTTTTTCTAATATATATTTCATTAAAAATTAAGAAGCATTTAATTTGATACCAGGCTCGTGTTAAAAAAAATCAGATACTATGTGTTTCAGTATTAAAGAATATTATTTTCATAAAAGGAGTTTTCAAAAAAGAGGGTTTTCATATGATGTATGAAGAGTTAACGAGTTTTGAATGCATAAATATTAGAAGTAAGGCTTTGATGAAAAATAAACATACATGTATGGTGTCGTTTCTGGAAATACTACTTGGAACCACAAGGCGACTTTGAGGATGATTTACAATTTTTTCTTTCTTCACTAAAATATAAAGCAAATGATAAACGTTCGAGCTAAACAACGTCTGCCGAGTCTGCTATACGATCACCCAAATTAAATAACTAAGTTTTTACTACGACGTTATCGGTATATTAATGGTATCCAAGTAAAAAAGACATGAATCGCTATCTAGATATAAATGGTTCTAAGATTTAATTAATATCTAACTCATTCAGTAATTAAGTCCTAAGAATGTAATTTCATTTCCATCAGATCAAATTTCAGGTAAGTGTTTTTAACATAAGTTTCGTAATACCTTTTGTTTCACTGGAAAACGTGTCGAAGGCAGTTACCCACCATTGTTAGATCTCACTGAGAGAATTATTACCCGACCTAGACTCGCTTACAAGGAATTTCTCATAATGAATGTGAGCGCTGGGATATGGTCGTTCACATATTACACAATCACATCGCTTTGAACAGTAACAGAATGAACTCGTAAAAGTTTTTCCTGAAAGTCGAGCTTACTGACAACTACAAAATTTTAATGTTTAATTCTGATTCAATACCAAGCTTACCTCATTAATTTTTCGGTTTCGGCTCCTGAATATGAATATGAACCGTATTACAAAGTGTAAGGCTTTTGAAACAAAAAGAAATATAAAAGAATCGTTATCTTTATTGTAACTCATAATATTGAAGGTTCGATTTATAATTGATTAATAATTAAATGAACTTTTTACAAAAAACAACACTCTAATGAAGAAAAAATCTTTTCAAATTAATAAAATAAGGTTCATATTAGAGGCTATTCATTGATCAAGTTCTGAATTTAAGGAAAATGCCCCATTTTAAAGAAATACACTTTATTCAAATGGAATTACTTATTTTAATTTATTTATACTTATTTTTTATCTTAATTTTAAGGCTTTATATATCATCTTGTATATTATTTACGATTAAAACAAATATAAATTTCTATTTAAAAAATATAATGCAATTAAAGGGAACTATCACTACTAACTTAAGTACAACAACAATTGGATAAGTCTTAAGATTTTCAGGTACGATATCCGACTTAGGCATTGACTGGGGCTGGAAGTTATCCATAAATTATTTCTGTGATGTCATGACGAAAATGAAAATTCAAGTCTCGACTTAAACAAAATCAACACCGATATCCTAAAGTAAATCGTATTTGATTATTGAGAACAAACTAATCACAAAGTTCTGTTTATAATTGATTACGTAGCTCGGGGCCATTAGTACCTCCTTACGACTACAATGGTTTCATCGCCAAACTGGAGTTCATAGAGAGGGATGACAGTAGCTTGCCACCTCCTACAGTGAATCCAGCGTCTCCTCCGCTTGCAGCGCTCACACATCTTGTACAAAATGGTAAGTTAAATTATGAATTGATTCGATTTATTTCGTAATTACTCTAGTAAAAGTCACAGTCAAGGCCGGCCAGTGTAATCCTTTTTACTCCGTCTTGATACCGTATTACAAAGTTATATGTAGGTACTTACAGGAGTTGTGCCCACAATACAAATTTTTAGTCAATTATTAGTTGCTGTGATTTGGAAATAAAGTACTGTGGTTGTAAGGACTCAGACAACAGCATCGTCTTGACGCTTCTTCGCTAATCTTAATATATATAAATTTCGTGTCATGTTGTTTGTCCGTGATTGACTCCTAAACTACTTAACCGATTTTGATCAAACTTCGTAACTATCTGTTATTTGATCTAACTTAAAAGATAGAATAGGTTTTATTTTAATTTATAACACAGCAACGCGTGGTTATGTCAGCTAGTATCATATATGCTAACAGAAAATACGACTACAAAAATATTATTACGCAAACTCATAAATTATATCTTTAAAAAAAATGAATACATCCTGTACTTAGAGTTGAAAGGATAACGCACTATGTAAGATTAATATCAAAGCAATATTATAGAAAATTGCACTAGATGCTTTCGAGTGTTGCAATTCAAGACGAGAAGAAGATATCTTAAGAAAGTTATAAAAGTTACACGCTTTAAAATTTATTTTAGTGACAGAGATATCTTGGCTTTCTTTTTAAAATTTTCTGAACTAGATGAATTTGCGCTAAGTCGCTGTGACTCCCGTAAAAACAATTGGACATGCAAGAAAGCGTACCCGTCGCAAGTTTATTATTACGAGACATTGAAGCGCTCGACCATAAGAAGTAGGATTACTCGAAGTCTCATCGTCTGACCGGGATACAATTTCTGTTTCCATTTCGCTGGAGAACATTGTCTGAACAATAATGAGGTTCGTTGTAATATGTTTGTTTTGTCTTTATTCAGTGGATAGGGTGTCAGCAATGGAAAGTAATGTGGTGTCGAACGAGGTCTCTGCTAGCAATGGCGGTCGAGTTGGGTGCGGCGCCACTATACGAGGTTTTGGTCCTGGTGGCGCGCGTTCCGGCCACTTTGATACGAGAGCGAGCGGGTGGCGATCGCAATGTGCGATTCATTTACTTGGTGCGCCGACTGATGTTGTTCAAGTATCATTATTCAATTATAATTTAAGGTATGTTTTTCGCAAACACTAATATTAATAATAAATAAATAAATGTTTCCTACATTTACACCAAGGCTTGTGTTATGGATACTAGGATACACATACATATATCATACATTAATAAGTAACATTCATAGAAATATATATAAACATCCATGACTCAGGCACAATCGTATTCATCATACAAACATCTGCCCCTTCCGGGATTCGAACCCAGGACCGTCGGTGCGAAAATCAGGATCGCTACCGTTGCACCAAACGGTGAAATTTAAATTAAGTTTATGAGCTGGTTAGTGCTTTCGGCATATAAGTGGATATTTCAGAATTTTCGAGAAAAAAGGTTATTTTATAACCAGTATTTTGTTTTCAAAAAACCCTACAATTACGAAAAGTATATATTTTTTAGCTCACAATTTAGAATTCGTACAAAAATAGCTGGTCACGTGACGTTTGCTGGCTGTGATGTCACATCATATAAAACGCACCATAGATGCATATTCTTTATTCGAATTTACGCTATCAGCTTCTGTATAACCTGACTTTATATTTTCACAAGCACAAATCGAAATATATTTCTGTTAATCTGTTTATATTCTCAGCAAAGTGTTTACGACAAAGAAAACAATAAGATGTTTTGTGTGATGTGACGTCATCCGATGCTTATTCATTGCTGCGTTAAATTATTATGCAATTATTATAATAGGAAAATAATAGTTTCAATAGATAAATTTACCACTGTTGAATTATCATTAACTACTAATATATATTATTTAACTTATTTCAATTTTTTTATTACAACTGTCAAGTAGCCAAATGCCCTCTGCATTTGGCTACTTGACAGTTGTAACAAGTTACTTCTGCAAGGGCCAGTCATCGAATATGTGAATTAATATGTGAATTCCATACTTGGGAAGGCATGTTAAGCCGTTAGCTTTCTAGGGACAAAAGAGGCTGGTGATAAAGATGATTATGAATAATGCAAAAAAATCTCACTAATTGTATTATTTTATCAGTAAAGATGTCTATCTTTACTAGTACCAGTGTACAGTATTCTGCAGCCAATAAATAAATATTTGCTTACAGAATTATCTAAATGTTTTTATTATACGTTTATTATATTTTATATGTCGTCCGTATATCTTTTGCACTCAAAGAAAGTAATTAATTAAACTTTTCCTCATGATGGTACGAGGCTTTTGTTTTTCGTAGAATCGCTGGCAACCAAACCGCGAACCTCGAAGTAATATGAGAAACGTCTATAGCAGCACCACTGCTAATTGCTATTGACTTCTTTGCCTTTTCTGGTTCCGTGCCAACGATTTATCGACAGAAATTCCATTTGGAGAGAAAAGTAATTTAATGGAAATGTTCTAATTACACAGGTTACAAAGTTGTCGATCTCATTTTGAGGTCTTAGAAGGACTTCATGATTTTGGTGGGAAAGAAAGAGGAGATCGTTCGGAGCGAGGTGATCGAGCTCTTCTAAGGGTATGCGGACCTTCAGCGAGGGAAGCAAGGGATCCTTCAGGAAGATTTCTATTACGTCAAGCAGTAATGTCTAAGGGTGCTAATCTTACTATATTAATCCGACGGGCTGCCACGCAAAGTGTGGACGAAGAAGAATTCGTTGACGGCGCATTCGCTTTTCATGATGGTGAGTCAAATAATTTAAATATGTAATGTAATTTTTTGTTGTAGCCGTCTCTTTAGAAACAAATAAATTTATCCTAATGGGCAGTTCAGGCTAATAATAGTACCAATTAAGTTATTATTAATATGTATAATAAATAACCAAACATAACATTCCACATTGTTGTTATTTCGAAATATATTCATGAAAACCATTAATCACATAAAATCTTTTAAAAGCTTTATTCTAGCTTAATAAAAAAAATATTAAGAAACGAAAAATTATCAACGGCGTGTTGTACTTATTCGAAATCAAATGCTTTGAACTGTTTGAAACTAAAAATCCAATTGATTTCATTGCTAACTTATGAGGCACTGAAAAATGGGGTGGTTGAGTCAGCAAACCAGCGGTTATTTTTTTTCCTTTCAAACTGGTCAATGCTATGTCCTTAAAACATTTGTTGTCATAGCTTTTATCAAATTTTAAGACTTTATATCTCTTAATAGTTTCCAATTATTTTATCAATTGTTAAAGTTATAAATTCATGATATTTATTTGAAAACCTTAATATTGTTTATATAATTATGAGACATCTTTCGAGCTGTTGACTGTACCTACATACTGTGGCAGTCAAAAGATCAGCAATTAAACAAAGCGTCTGATTTGTCAGAGTTACATGAAGGCACAGCGTCGCCTGATGCTACCTGCGCGTCTACTCACTACGGCTTGGCTTCGCCTAAACACGGCGGGGTGGCTGCGCCATCACATCATCATATCTTCTGGAACATTGAAGAGAGATTACAGTGTTCTCACCGATTTATACCAGCTGCTAATCAGAGTGTCACTATTGAGGTATGGCAATATACAAAGAAAATGTTTATAAATTTATAATACTAAGTTAGTTTTTTCATCTTGACTCCATTCATTGTATTAAAACTATCTATATACTTGCCGAAAAAGTGTTCTTTTTCATTTAAGTCATCCTAGGACACGGCTACTGAAAAGGACTATCAATTCAATCAGCTGTAGCCGGATGAGATGTCAGCCTTAACTAAAGCGGACTGAGTTCTATCCTCGCCGAAGTACTATGTACGTGAGCCCATTAGAGCTTTGAGCTTATCACGGGCTAACGGGAATATAAAAAGTGTGTTTAAAATATCGTAAATATTCTAAAAACTCACATTTAGTTCTCATTATTTTATTGCACACTTAGTTTCACAAATACCGAATATTTCAACTCATTTCTATTAAACATTTTGACAGAAAATGAAGCCGGAAAATTAATTCATTTTACAGGATTATCAAATCAAATATGGAAGCAAACGCTCTTCCGGTATCCGTAAAAAGGTGTTCTCGTAATCAGTTAAATTTTTCACGTGTTTCTTATAAAACAACTTATGTGATGTTCTCACAAAATATATATAAATTTTTATGGATACTCGTACGAATCATTAATTATTTCTATCAATGTGATAACAACTTTAATAAAGTGATGAGTGTGCTTAACTGCCTTTAAGTATGTTGTTGCAAAACTGTATTAAAAAAGAACGAACCAAAATTATTCGAAATGGCTGAAAATGATTTGTAGTGAAATATTGAAAAAAGGTGCTGATAATAATAAGCTGCAGTAATCGTTATGAGCTTGTTATTACCAATATACAAATTTTAAAAGGTGAAGATTTTAAAATTTAAGTTCTTCTTTTAAATCAAATTCTTTTCATATTTTATAGTTCTAAAAAAATGTGTAAACATTTCTTACGATAAATTATTCGCGTAGATTATATTTCACAAAATACTTCAAAACCAAAAGTACTGGTGTACATCTGTAGTACAAAATTTTTAACAATCTACAGAATTATTCCGCAAGAACATTCAACAAATTCGATAGCTGAATATGCAGCAAATATGAAGTTTGACATTCTGTTAACTCGATAGTGCCGGTGGCAACATCAACTTTAAAATCACATTGAAGTGTACTAATATGCGCGCAGCTATTATATTTCTGTGCCTGATTTTTACCTACATAACTCACGTAACAGACACACAATTAAGAGTGAGCTAAAAATTCTATTCTTTTAAAATCGTCGGCGTGGATCTACCTATTTTACTAATGTAACTATTAATGTCCGCTCGGATACTTACAGAATACCAAAACCAGGTTAAACGAATTTGACGTTGATATATGTTTGATGTAACAAAGCTGGATATCGAGTTGTATTTTACAGAATAGAATAGGGGTTCACCCCTACCTTACTGAACGATCCCAATCACAGCCACTAAGATATTTAAAACTATTGAATATTATACATCCATAATCATTAAACCAAATATATAAATATTATGACGATTAAGAATGAACGCTTTACATAGAGTTATCTAATTATTATGTGTTGAATTAATTTGAGCTGTAATTGAATTATACATTAAAATGAAATTGTAGTAGATATTACATAATAATTTCTTTATTTTAAACGCCTTACTTGGATAACGAATATTTTTTAGTACAAAACTTTTAGTAAATTGATGATTTGACGTTCATAACCTTAAATGATATATTTTATGTTTGAACAGATTCAGCGTTTAGATCGTATGTGGAGCGCTGAACTGACCGGTACGGTCGGGGCGACCGGCTGTAGGACAGCCTGTGGAGATGCTGGTTGTGAGTGTCGCGCTAACACCCCTCTGCATTACCACGATCATATCGCCCTAGTGGCGGGCGACGGCACGCACCTGTCCTGCCTTTGTGGGGATTTTCAGGTAAGTCAAAAGTCTCGGGTGCGATCCTCACCTTTTCTGTATTTCCACGTGTTATGGTACCGCCGTTGTTTCTGAATTTGATCACAAAAGTGCTTTAGCTCCTTGACTTGGGTTCAAAACAGCTTATGTGATGTTGTCTAATATTATTATTATAATAATGGGCCCATATTTCCACACTGTATCTTGAACTTCGCATACTTTTTTTATAAAATCTTTATTCGATTATTTGTTGGTCTATATTAGAGCAGTAAAAGTCGCGTCTTTTAAAAAAGAATGGTAAAATTTATGTATGTTTTTAGGAATGTTGAAAAGGTTACCCTTGTTTCACCAGATTTTATTTATTGCTGTAAATAAAAAAAAAACATGAAAATTATATAAATTTCTACCTTCACTTCATAATTTTTTTGGATATACATAATCTCGATTCGCATAATAATGCAATACCGTTAGGCGAATATTAATAACATTCGTTCGTCGAAAAATGTTTTTTGTTAAAATTTTTAAAAATACCAATAGCAATAAGATCGTAATATTAACTCCACTATTCTTTTTCACTCAACATTGTTATTTAAAAAAATGACTTCTAAATCTTCTAAGATCTCTGTTTAAAAACTAAACTTATCAATGGAGGACGGTTTCATGTTCATCTTTCACTACGTGTAAAAACGCCATTCGAAATCATTTTATCTCCATGTCAGTTGGACGGCGCTATGCATCCTTTGACGCGTTTGCCATTTCTGATTTCTCGTTGCACTCTTTTCAGTTCACATGCATTGTGTTTGCGATAGTTAAATGTTGCCAAAAATGATTCCGTTTTTATACTATGCTTAAGTTGATTACATTTAACATTGTGATCTTATTAATAGACTTATTAAATGTATTTTTAATAAGTTTAATGTAATAAAATGGTGTCGAAACGTCAGTATCAAATAAGATAAATAAGCATGAATATTTTCAATAGCCGTTATATAAATACTAATTTTAAAGTTAATTATACTTTCATCTGACACTAGATTATACTTTATTTCCAACACTGTCAGCGTATAGTCGATTTCAAATATATTAATTAAATAGTTTTTACCGATATGTCAAATTACCTACCACTTACATATGAGTTAGCTTTAAGTGAAATAAAGCAAAATTAACACAAATTTAATTTATGCCGTAAACTGTCTTTCTTGGTCTTTTTTGGATTGTTTAAAATTTCATTATCACTATGATCTGTGTGGAGCTTGACACTTATTTCATGTTTGCTGTATCTTGCTTCTTGTGTACTATAGTAACGAGCGATTTTTGCTTTTTAATTAGTTTAATAATACATTGGCATATAAAATAGTAATATGAATATAAATATATAATTGTAGTTGGCTAATGGACAGCGGGTCGCTGCGCCATTTAAATTGCTTGCATTGTATAAACTTTATTTAACTAAATCATGCTAAAGAAATAACAAAAAACGAATATAATATGTTTAGTTTTTGGATGTCTAAGCTTGTAAAATTTTAATTTTACTGGAATAATGTGTCCATGTCATGCCAAACCGGCCATACAAAATTATTTTGGCACCATTAAGTGACATTACTTAAAATGAATCAAAAGTTTTCACACTCTACAGCGTAGTAAGTGAAATATTACAAATCTACGTAAAGTTCTTTGAAAAAGGGAAGCAAATAAATTAATCGTGTTACACAGGACCTTGTGCTAACATAGCCGTGGGCAACTCTCCCATGGAACCGTAGCCTTTGCTCCGCTCTGTACGATCCGCATAATTAACTAAAAGGGTTACTATTAAGTATGTAACAGCAATAAAGCGAGTAAAGCCCATCTAAATGTAGGGACTTCTAAAAGCAAATATGGCCCTAAATAATTTAAAGGCACCGTCACTCTATCACTTGAAGAAATTTAATTTATTTGCGTCGACCTCTTTGGATAATCATCCAATTGATTTGTTTACACTTAATAATCAAATTGTTTATTTTACCAACAATTTCGTTTCGAAGAAACTTCCAAAACCTCTTTTTAGTCGAATATCAGCTAGGTTAGATTAGTATGTAAAATAAATAAAAACGTGTCTGAATAAAATGGCTCTTATACGTAACTTCGAAGTTATGTAAAAATCGCGCGTGTTGGCGAAGATAAACTTTTCTTTTTCCATTTTCATGATTACGCCTAGTGAGAGTCCCGCGGAAGTTTGCGGTCGTAGCTACAAATATATTATGGTGGAGAGGTTGCTACGTAGCTGGCATGTTATTTAATTATTAACAGTCCTTTAACCATATCATGGAGCGACGGGAGAAACATTAAATTGTGACTTCGGTTGTTGTAAAATGGACTTTAGTCAATATTGGGGGCGCTTGTCGGGAGTGACCATCGACGCTCATAAAACACGGCTAATTGGCGGCGTGTCATCTGTCCGCCCTTGCTATTAACCCGGGGCGACAGCCTGGAGATGCGTCCCTGAAAATTCAATTACTTAGTAGCTGTCTACGTATGCGAGTTGCGTAGGCTGTTGCAACCCAAAATTTGTCAATACGCCACACACGTAATATGCCGTGTAAGGTTATCTTTCGCCTCAGAGTTATTTTTTATATTACTCAAATATTATAGTAGGATAGAAGAAAGTATTGGTGTATACTTTCAAAACCCGGCTATAAGGAGAATCTCGTTACCAAGAAATTGTTGACGCTCTCAAAAATACTTGTCCCTGAGGAACTGTCGAGAAACTCGAAATGTATTTAATTTTTTCATCAAGCATTCCGACAGATTAATTATGAATTTGGTGGGATTTAAAGTCTTGCTGAAGTTTTAAGCTCTTTATTACTTCAAAAAACGCAAATTAAACCGGTAAATATACATTTTTATATATTGTCTTTTCGATGTACATATCTTAAATGTATAGGTATCATCAAATCAATTTAAACTATTTGAAAAATGTAATTTAGTGCTCTTTAATATGTCTTTGGCTTCATTTCATCCCCGCTTGGTGCAATGGTAGCGATGTTGCAGTAAAGTCCTGGGTTTGAATCCTGTTAGATCCCAAGTAATGGTCCTCACCCAGACTGTTTTCGAATTGAGCAAGCGAATGGAAGCATTGAGCATGGAATCACGATGATAATCACGATCTCAGGATTTTCAATATGTTCGCAAAACTATTCTCGTTCCCGATCCCGCTCGCAACCCAAGGATCACCCAAACTGCTGATACCATTATCGATTAGGCGAGCAGGCACGTAAGTGCACACAACCATGCAGCTACAAAAAGGCGGGAAACTTCCAAGGCAGCCATTAGTGGCAGTAAACGACTGCCTAACAATTTCAGGCCGCCTGTTCATCACGGAGCGTTCGTCAGCAAGACTAAGGTGCAGTACCTTATTGACACTGGTTCAGATCCGTGCCTCTATCCAAGATCCTTTGTTCGGGGACCTAGAAACAAACAGGGCACGATTTATTCGCAGCAAGTGGTACCTTCATTAGTAGGCACATATAGCTATTTACCTTTAACGCTAGATCTAGGACTTTGACGCACTTTCAAAGATAGCCAGACAAGAATTTGAGGAAATATTACAGAACGATACAGCAAGAGGATCGTGTAGCCCCTGGTCATTACCACTGCATTTAACAAAGAAGAAGACAGACGGTTGGCAACCCTGCGGGGACTCGGATGATATCCCCAAAACCGCAAATACTAATTCCCGTACATGACTTTCGATGTAACGCTGTAATGATGACGTAACGCCGCACAGACCAGACCTTTTAGGGTTCATGGACGAAGTGTTACGAGGCATAGACCTCTAGAGATGATAAATTTCTACCGCCGTTTCATTCCTAAGGCAGAATCAGTTCAAGCACCGCTTAACCAACTCCTCGCAAGGCCTAAAACAAAAGGATACCAATCCTTATGAGAATCTTTTAACTTCTGTAAAGAGCAGAGGCTACACTGTTGGTCGATCCAGATTCGCAAGCGGCGTTATCCATCCAAACGGACGCTTCAAGGAATACGAATTTTAACGCAAGGATAACGAATCGCAACCTTTAGCATTAGTTATCAGGAAGTAGAGTCCAGCACAGAGGATATTCTTTACATTATTTTATAATCACAGTACAAAGTCTGTTTAGTTTGGTTCTATGCTCCTATATTGTCGAATATAACATTGTTTAATTCATACTAAGTAAACTCATTGCAATAAAATACTTAGAGCTAGCAGTAAGACTAGCTAGTTAGTATTTCCGAACCTGCTGATTGTTTCAAGAAATCTTAAACTCGATAGATTCAACAGTTTATACTAATTACACATCCTTACTTTTTTAATGGTGGTTTGTTGCTTACTAACTTGCTCTAGCCTCCAAAAAGAAACGAAATATACCCAGTCTATAAGTCTCCTATACAATAAAGTAAAAAATGTCAAAATAACCGTTTTCGCTATTCGTACAACAATGTTTCATTATAATATTTAACATCGTTTATGTATGTAGGTATGTATGTACATGTGCGTATGTGACTATTAGGCGGCGTGGCTGCCCGTGGTGGTCCGCAGTTGGACAAGCGTGCGGCTGGAATACTCAGTGGCGCACTACACGTACGCCAGCCGGGGATTCGATTACGCAGCCGCCTACAGTTTTAACGACGACGCCATGTGCGGCCTGCGTACATACACCACTCACTCAGGTAAAACGCCGCTCAGAATTCCCTGGGCGCTCACCTGTTTATAATTTTATTGACACCGCAACTCGAAAACAGGCTACCGTATAATTTGATAGCTATGCAGCTCGGATGGGGCAGATTATCGGCTACACATCTACCCTTCCTATAGACTCCCAAACGCATAAAACGAAAAACAAACAGTTCAATTTGACATTCGGCCCGCGTCTCGAGCGTTTGGAAAAACGCGCCGGATATTGTTCTCGGAGCGGTGCGTCCGAGAAAATTACGTGGCACGACCCAGTTTCACGCCGCCCTGCGGTAACAGTGAATCGAAAAAAAAACCTTGAACAAGGTCGTAAAGTTTCAATTACATCGTTGCTGTTGCGGCGACTCGTGTCTGCCTTTTCATTTCATTATTGCTCACGTAGATATAACTCTTTTGCTTTAAATTTTCTTTACATATTTTAAGCGTATATTTTTCGGTTTAGGTGAAATAGCTTCCAGGAACGTGTCGGTGACAGGAAGTCTCAACGAGTTTTTCTATCAACAATGCACTTGGGTCCTCGATTCGAATGTCGAGAGACAACTCTTCATAGACATCTCCTCCGAACAGGTAAACGTTTTATAGCCTTAAGCAAAGTCACACACTTTTCGATTTAACCGTTTTACCTAAAAGAACAGAACAGAATAGAATCCAGGTTTATAGTCACACACACGCCGCCAAGCTTATTTGATTGTCCCTTAGTCCTAATCTAGCGCTTGCTGTTTACGAATCTTTATTACATTTAATCGTCAAACTGTGTAGCTTTACGTGCTATCCATTGAACATTTTACTATAATTATGCTAGTAATACTACTGCGTCAAAAATCATAATGGGTAATGATCAATACGTACGTGCATTACCTTCCTCTGCTTTAGCGCGAAGAGGGAGAGAAAGTATTGGATACACGTATTAAACATAAATAGGCTATAAAAATGCTAATTTCAAAATATCAAAAGAACTAAATGAGAGGTTTTAAATTTTCTTAGAATTTCAGTAGTTGCATTCACATTCTATATCTGTTACTTATAGGAAAGTAATGTATTTGCCGTCAAATTGCTACTAATTTGCTTAAAATAAACACTATTAATGTTTGCCCGATTTATAAGTTTAGTAAAAAAATTTAAGATTACATTTCCTGTACTGACATATAATAATATTATGGTAAAAAATTCTAAACAAGATAAATAAGGATTACTGTTGGCCATTTTTCGACCATTCGGGTAATCGCCATTGCGCATGAAATTAAAAATGAATTTTAAGTGTATTCAAGCTCATAACTGCAAGTGTACTGAGGCAAAATCGCCGGCGCCAGATTGTAATCACTGTATATGACGATATACGGAGTTCAGAACGTTCAGATCGGCGATGCTAGCCGGTTCCTTGCTGACCGGCGTTCGGCATATATGACGAGTGATATATTCTGTATTGCCATTCATGCCTCCTGATTCCTTTTCTGTTCTATTCTCGGTAGCACAGAATACTATCAGGTGAGCCACCGCGGTAAATTATATTATTCCACAATTCAATCTCAGGGGCTTGTTCGCTTCATGCCTTTATTAAGTGGTCAAAATTGAATTTTCAAAGGTAGGTAATATAATTGATTAAGATTTTCCGACAAGTCACATAAGTAACCTAATTATAAAATTAGGTTAATAAGAAGAAAACTCTGTCGATATTTAAATTAGTACGTTACATTATAGATTTTTATATTCATTTTATTTGTTTTGATTGCAATCAGGATAAATCTTGCGGCTCATGGAATATCACTCTGCATGAATGGTCTGGTAGCGGTGCTCACAGCGACGGGGGCTTGGCTGCAGCCGCTGGAGAACTACTATATACCTTCTGTGCTCGACACAAAAACCATACTTATACTCTGCCGTGGCGGCTCAATACTGTGGTTATCAGGTTTGTAATTTTAGACTCTATGACCTGTGCCATAAAGTGGGTAGCTTTGGGGCGGTTGAAATCATCTGGTCTAAGCTCTAAGGATAAGCATCTTAATATTTTAGATATCATGCAGTTTATTTATTTTTACTGGCATCTATCATTAAAACTTTATTACACTGATAACTATCAAAACTGAACACAACCTATATTTATATATATATACATAGATCAGGGATTTGCAAAATAATAACCAGTCCAACTCTATTCAATTACAAAGCCAGCTGGATAAATGTACAAAAATAATATAGTTAAGGAAGAAAAACAAGGTATAGAATTTTTATTCGATATTGTGATGTAATGATGTCTCATGTTTTCAATTATGTCATTATATAACAGTAGATATTTGATGTATTGAACTGTAACATAACTTCCTAGCATTTAACTCATGAACTTTCCCATCGGTACACCTACCCCAATTTAAAAAAAAAATGCTTACTAAGAAGATGATTTTGATCATAAACTTTTAAACTTTTAGAAGTAATGAAATGAAATTTCTAAACTATTTTAATTTGCCGATGTAAACATAAATACCGCTACTTATTAGGAGCTTCCCTAATATGCAATTTATATACTCATTAGGCATTCTCCTTGTTTATAAGACAAGCTTTAATATCTTAAGTTGGCTGTGTAATGAATACGAGATGAACAATAATAGTTTCCACAAATGCTCAGCTGGCAAGTTTAAATTGCCTCTTGGTGTTTTATGAAGATTGTCTGATATTTTGTTCTTGTTCTATGAAAGAAAATGACTGTATTTTTTTTTAACTGAATAAATAAAAATTAACAATAGTCGACTCACTAAATAATTTCCTTTTAAATATTTTGATTTGGTCATTACTTTAGCGATTCCTTTTAAAATAAATGATACTGGACACCACATAATTTAAAGCATAAGTGTAATTTTTTTGTTCTAGCGTTATTATTTAATTCGTAAATTAGTATATTGGTTAGAAATTGTTACTTGTCAGTTTTATCTAGTATGACGGTTAAATATTAATGCATTGAAATTATTGTTGAGACTTTTTGGTTTTCATAACTTCTTAACAAAATTTTTCACCTCACTTGCTAGGTGTTGTCCTAATGGGTAGAAACACGTCAATATCACTTATTTTTATTCTTATCTAACTAAACGAGCACATACCCACTCCATTATCTGTACCAGCCGTGAGCGCAAAGCATGAAAAAGTCCAAAAGAAAATTTTACGTGGGGCTTTTAACACACCCTTAACAATTTCCAAAAGAAAATAAAACACTTTCACGATCTCCTATTCGATAAATTATTTATAAGGCTAAGCTTAATGCTGACGTGCCAAATACGTAAAAACGCATGCTTTCTTTATGTAAGTGCGACCCTGTACAGATCTCTTTTCTTTGTGCATATTAGAGGAACCAGAATGAGGGTACGTGGTATGTTTCCGAAATAATGTTTCCATTTGTAGACCAAAGGTAACCGTGAGTGAAAAGACGTATTTTGTTGACAAATCGGAAGATTTGGAATAACAGATACCCTGGTAAACATTTGTATCGAGTAATGTTGCCCCAATCCCTTTATAATAATATAATGTCAATGTGTGATTATCGATTGTTGTTCTTTCATAAAATTAAACAATTGATGGATATGATCATTTGAATAGATACAACGATTTGATCACGTCATGTATGAGTTGGATTTATATTAAATGTGATTTTTAAATTAACATATACCTATATAACACTTTATGTCAAAATATTCCAAAATTTAAAATCATCACAGATAAAACTTGCTGATAAAATCAAGTCAGTGAGATTTATAGCGACCAATAACGCTTTAGCTCTATAAAGTGGTTTATGATGTGTTATTTCTATTTCCTAATGCTGTTCAACAATTAATAGTTTATAAATCTCCAGCGATTTTTCAGCTCCATTGTAAAAAAGTTTATTTGCGAAAGCTAAACCGGAACTGGATATTTTTCTAGTGTACCGCTATTGGCTAGCTACAATCATCTTCGATATTTTTACCGAATCTTGATGAACGTTAAAGTACGCACATTAATGTTTCACAGGGAGTTTATAATATTATCTTTATCCAGGTTGGTGGCACTTTCGCGGCAGCAACCTCTGTATAGAATACGATGGAGGTCACAAGTGGTTCGTGCGAACAATCGACTCGGACCACCCACACCTGTACCCGCTGCTTCGGCGGGTGCTACTAATCCAAATACCAACCGTGGTCACTTTGTCTTATTCCTGGTGTTATTAACTCTTATGTCATCTCTTTGAACATGGTAAGTAGCGGTATCCTTTGCTGTTGCTAAGTAATACAAACATTTTAGACTTTCTATAAAACTCAATTTGGTACAATATAAGATGTGTCTTTAACAGAAGATTGAGTTTATAGTTTTTATTTAGCAATATGAGTTTAAATATCAATAAAATTATTTCTACTATTATGTATTTAAAATTTATTGACGGTATCTATTTGTTTTCTTACAGCATGTGGTGTAGCAATGCACATCCACAAATGGATGTGTTAATGCTAGTTACTGTTGAACTTTAGAAAGGGTTATGAAATAGAAGTTGAAACGACATTGGAAACTCATTTATGCAAAGACAAGTTGTACGCTGATTTTTTTAATAATTAAAGTGCACATGTATAGAGTACGCTTTAAAAGTGTTTATTGGATTGGGATGTGTGTAAAACAGCATAGTGAGTGACAAACGCTTATTATTACTTGAGTGTATGTAAAAAATGTGAATGAAAACCGCAAAAAACAAAATACATAAAACTATGTGTTGTGCAAAGAAGAATATTTTATTCTTTGTGGTTTTGATTTTACTGGTATTGATTCAATGATTACCGTGCCGTAGATCTAGAATTATAATGCAAAAGCACTGACTTAATATGCGTTAGTCTGTATGTAATTCGTAAGCTATCACGGCTTCTCTATTTCCGTAGTCTCATATTTTTTTTCTGTTGCGTTTTCCGAATGAATGTTTTGAAAAATAATGCGCATTGATCACTTAATTATGTAAGTAAATGTGTTAAAGTCAATTAAATTTAGGCATTGAACTTTGATTGTACGTTCTGAAATATGTTAAAATTGAGCTATGTGCATTTTCGAGAATTGTGACGAAAATATTATATTGTACAACTTCACTATTGTTATTACATAATTCACTGTAAAATGTGGAATGCGAAGCATGAATAAATCTAAACAATTAATTAAAAAATTATACTACCAATACTCATTCTCAATGCTCCCAATGTGTACAATTTCCTCGAGCGATTCTCAATTTAACGTCCTATATATTGGATATAAAATTCTATGATCGAAGCCGCGACATCTGAATTTAGGTAGAGTACATGAAATAATAAAAATTACCAAAACAAAATGATGTAAAACTATTTCTCTCCTTATGTTACGCCGTGTTCATTACTGGCGCTTATTTTAATAGAGATTTTTTTTTAATTGACATATGCAATAATTTGCTGTGTGGTATCCGGCGGATAGAAAAATATCAAACCGTCACATTTAAGGGTGTCGTAAAAAGCGACTAATGATAATATTAGAGGCATAATATACCACCCGTAAATTACAAAATGGGCAGCAGCTTTATTACAGTTTATGATCTTTTACTGCGATCTCCAATCCGCCTTCCAATTGTGGAGATTATGGCAAAACATCACATTTTTGGGTAAGGCTTTGCTGAGAGAAGGATGTACAATAAACGAGATCACATATAAAACGTGATTTCATGAGAAAATAGTAAATCAAAAATTATAAAACTCAATATTTATCCATTACTCAGGTATGGACTATTAAAAATTATCGTAATGATGGTAAGAAATTATGTATTATTTGAAATTATATATTTTTTCATTTTACATTTACTTAATGTGTAATTAAGAATGCAGTAAAATAACTAAGAAGTTGATGACAGTGACATACACTTACGTATAGACACAAAATACACTCGAGAGCAATGAATCCGGGTCAATTAAAGAATCCTAAAAATCTCGGATACTAAAAATGCTAGGTTAATGCAATAAATTGTATTTAATAGACAATGTAATACTCCTTAAATGAAGGTATTAAAACTTCTTAGTTATTGTAAAGTTATATCATAAAAAAAACAAATTTGAAAAAGGGCCAGGAACGGGCAGAACCAGGTGTACCACAGCACGAGAAGACCGATACTTGGTGAACACCATGCTTCGAAATCGCTTTCTTACAGGAACTGAACTCACCAATCAGTTTCGACGCCTCGGAGGAAGTAACCCAAGTGCATGGACAGTAAGACGTCGGCTTGCTGAATCTAACTTAAAACCCCTTAGACCTGCAAACGGCCCTAAACTGGAGCGTGGGCATCGTATTTCAAGACTAAGATATGCCCAGAGCCACGTAAATTGGAGTATTGAAGATTGGTCAAAAGTTATGTTCTCCGACGAATCAAAATTTATGCTCTACAAGCACGATGGAAGACACAGAGTGTATCGAAGACCAGGGGAAAGATTCAAGCAAGCATGCATCGAAGAAAAAGTAGCCTACGGTGGTGGGTCAGTACTTGTGTGGGCCGGAATTTCTTCTGAAAGTCGCACAGAGCTGGTGATCATAGAAAACGGCTCTTTAACTAGCGTAACATATGTGGAAGAAATCCTCAATGATCACGTTGGTCCATTTATGGTCAATTTAGGTGAGGATGCTATATTTATGCATGACAATGCCCGACCTCATACAGGTAGGATTGTGAATGACTACCTTCAAGAGATGAACATTACTCGTATGGAGTGGCCAGCGCGCAGCCCGGATATCAACCCGATCGAGCATGCTTGGGACGAGCTAGGCAGATGCGTAAAACAACGAAACCCTCCCCCAATCACGCTTCGTGAGCTCAAAATTGCTCTCACAGAGGAATGGGAGAATATTCCCCAAAATCGTATAAGGAACTTGGTGTACAGCATGCCAAACCGCGTAAACGCAGTAATGGAAGCACGAGGAGGCAATACGAAGTATTAAAATTCAAGAAAATCGTAATAAAGTTCAAACATTTCATGTTTCCTATTTTTGTTTTAAGGAGAGATCAGCAGTTTTTTTCTTTATGTAATTTTGTGTTAATAAAATGTATGGTGACTCATATTTTTTTTTCTTTCATTTAAGGAGTATTACATTGTCTATTAAATACAATTTATTGCATTAACCTATCATTTTTAGTTTCCGAGATTTTTAACATTCTTTAAGTGACCCGGATTCATTGCTCTCGAGTGTATTAAAATTGAGACATCAACACTTAGAGCTCCCGCACACGGCCATAAATCTGACCGTCATTTTAACAAATTTTATTACAGATTTTGTGAGATACTCAACGCACAAATCTAAAACTTTGTCAGTAGCTCTCGAGAAAAAATCACATCGTGATTACCAGTGCATGATAGACAATCGGGCGTCCTTTGAGTCGGTCACTAAATGGTGATAAAAATGGGCGAAAAAATGAGTCTGATAATTGGTCGTGTGCGACAACATAGTTTCCTGATTAATAATTCATGTTGTACAGAGAGCAGCACATCAACCTTCTACAAACTGTTAATTTTTTACAATTGATATTGAACTCTATTTGATAGGCTTTAAGCTAAAAAGAAATGAGAAATTGGCCACATATACGTTGGTGTGCTATTAACTGTACTGATTTCTGGACGGGTTAAAACCGCATGAAAACCTAATCTTGTAAAGTTCAACGAAACCCATCCAAATTTATTTTGAATGTGAAAAAAATGTAATGAAAAATGTATTAAAAATAGCTTAAACATTAAAGGCACCAGGACACGCTCATTAAAAAAAAACGAATAATCTTTTATTATAATGAAATGAAAATAATAGCATGAAAATAGTGTACCTACCTAACTTATAATTATTTTATTAGCTCTTTAGTTGATTCAAAATCAAGACAAATACTCTCCCTTTATATATTCTTTATCACTTTATTCTGATTATTGTGAAATACGCATATAGATGTGTCCTGAAGCCTGTTATGTATTTTGTAAAGTAGCCCTTATAAGAGAGAGTTACTAAACAAATATTTATTTTGGAGTGAAAGGTAAACAACCCAATAACTGGCTCTATTTGCGACTGATAAAACGAACTTGTCAAATATACTTTTGTGAATTCTGTATTTTTATTATTTTAAATAATAATTTTACTGTGATTAATCGTTTTAGATACATCCTCCATCAATAATGATCCCTCCAAATTGTTATTCTAACTGTGTCTGCAATGTCAATGATCCATAATCTTTTCTATGCAATCTTTTAAAATGTAAAGCTTTAATAATAATAATTATTATAAAGTCAAAGTGAACATTAGTTGAAAGAATAATATACCTATTATTGAAATCAAAATTGAAAGCCTAATTTAATAATCACGAAAAAAGTAGTCTAGAAATAGTTTTTTATAGTACAGATGTTTTGTATTTTGTTATTTATTGCTAAGAAATTTTGCATAAAATAAAAATACCACATTGGTATTAGTATGATTTCTAACAGAAATGAAGGTTAATTTTTGTGATTGACAAATCAAAATCAAAGTAAAGTTTAATATTTAATATGTATTAATGGAGTCCGAACAAATAATTTTGAGTTCTAATATACGAAAATAGCACAGAGTACTAAAATATAATATCACAACTTTTAAACACGGCACAATCAAATCCACTGAGATATAGCATGAGAAACCATCGTTTAAAATGGATCTATCTTTAATACATGTCAAAATCAATATATTTAGGCCAGTAACAAGAAGTTGTTATTTAATTTAATTGTAATTTTATTTAATATGTCGTTATTTCATTTTAAAACATTAAAGACTAATTTAATTATTTAGATGACTCAAACAAGAAATTTTTATACACTAAAGAAACCTTTATAGAATAATGACCTTTTTATTTAATAGTGCCAATAAATTGGGCGTGCCACCAGATACCTAATTTCTTTGAAAAAATGTCTACCTAACGAATATTTTAGCTTTATATTAAACATATTGTAAAATTATTATTATCACTACAATCAAGTTAATTAAGAAATGAATTTCATGTTAAAAATTAGTATTTGATTGAAATTGAAAATTTGTCAAATAAATTAGGATGAATCGATTGTGCTTTAATTTGATTTGTAAATCGTTTTATAATGATTCACGTGTTACTTGATTGTTTATGCTAAATAATTTTATTTAAATGGATAATTAAAACGCATCAATTTAGAATAACTATTCATAGAATAGATGTTTAGATGTAAATAGTCGAGGTTAATTTCACTAACGATTGTTAATTTTAAATAGGCAGATGTTTCCATGGGATACTTAAAATAATGTTTGTTACACCGAAATAGATAAACTAAATCGATATGTGTGTTATTTGTTTACTTCGTTCATATTAACGATCACTTTACGATATTTTTAAAAAATAAGGAGTCTAAAGATATAAGCAATTTCACGAACTATTATAATAAAAACCCAAATTCACTATATTTATTCTTAAATCTAAAAACACTATGAATGTTCAGCATCGGAACGAATAGGATTTCACCATACAGTTGAGTGAGTGATTTTTATAATTACTCTTCGGCACCTCCCTGGAGCTTTGGTTTTTACAGAGTTTTTAAAATAAGTTAGTAATAAAAACATTCAGTAATCCCGAGTAATCTTAATAACAAAATCATTATTAAGTAATTCGATTATATAATAAAAAATTTAATAGTCTACCAAACGCAGTAAGCAAAATGTTATCTTTTATATATGTACACAGTGTACATATCTAGTGCATTTAGTCAATTAAATATCTACTTATATAAAAGTAAAGTTTTGTTAATTAAAACTCGCTGCTTCTGATAATCCGGACCCGATGGAGGTTTAAGTCTCGTCTTAAAGATTTTTTTAACATGCCTTTCTTTATTTATAAAAGGTAATCGTATTATTTAAATCTATTAGAAAATAATCTCTTTGGATAGGTACAAGCAATTAAAAAAGGGTATTTTTTTCTACTGACTACTTATTTTTTATAATCATCAAGTTCTTTCGTCATTATCGATTAGTGTCACAGTGATTAGTCTTCTCAACAACTTTCATAATCTTAGTCTTAATCGCACGGTATTTTTCGTCAAAATCATAATATATTTTACAGTTTTTCAATTTCATATATTTTTGCATTTTTCCAATGCTATCATATCGATTATAAATTGTTTTAATAGAAAAATACTAGAAAATATCGACTCGTCTCACAAGTGAATTCTCAGGCGGAAATCGAACCCGCAAGTTTGCAAGTCCGGTCCAATGCTCTCCCAATTAAGATACCGAGTCTTGTGAACACCTGTCGAAATTTTCTAGTACCTTTCTAATTTTACGCTGTAGGCCAGCGTTGTCTCGTTAATGAGAGGAACATTCTCGTATTCAAAAGAAACATTTTTACAAATATTTGGACAGTCAGAACAATTGGGAGGACAAAGGTTGCAGGTTTCCCGCCTATGAATTCACTTGTGAGCTGAGCCGATTTTTTCTAGTATTTTTCTATTAAAATAAATTATAATATATTACAGGCTATTATTCTTTCAAAAAACACAACGTTTTAATTATTTAGTTTATCAATTTGGCTTACTTATATTCAATGAAGAAGTCACAATTGGCATATTTAGACGCATGCAGAAAGTACTGAGCCTTTAACTTAGCTCAGTCATGTGGAACTATCATGCGATTATTCGATTCACGGTAAAGTCTAACGAGCCAATAGAGTTGGCAAAATCATGGAAGCAAATACTTGCGGAGCTCTATCGATTTGATCAGCGTTCGCTTAAAACTTCAGCAGAGAAACGTCGATTCCTGCCTTTCTTTAAACTTCCGACGTGGCCTTTGAGGTTTAAGGCGGAAACTTCTTTTCACGATGGTTTCCGAAGTAAAGTGCTTTTACTTCTGTTCTTGCGAGAGGCTATTACAAGAGTTTACAACGTGCATCTGTACTTTAAAGGCGCGTGCAAACTACAGTCTTTACAGTCTGGAAAGGTATGTTAGAATATAGCTTTAGTGCAATAGTGTTTCGAATGCTACAGCAACATAATAGCTTCACATACATCACGTGCTTAATTTAAGGTACTTAACTACTCTAGGCACTCTGAATAGGACACAGAGTTCTAGACTAATGTTTTATATCAAGAATTTACCAAACACACTCGGGGTAATGTATGAGTGCAAACTCTTTCGATTTAGTTTTTAAGATTCTTGTCTATGAAAATATAAAAAATATGAGAAGTTGTCAAAAAAAAAAAAAAAAATTGGAGTTCAACAAAAAACATTTCAGTTTATATTATAAACGTATTTATATTCAATAACCACAATAATATCCCTGTTTAGACTTTATCTAAAAATGTATATTATAAAAATCGCTTGCCCTAAATTGCCGAATAAATAGTCTGTGTTAAAAGTGAATTAATTTCATTTTGCTACTTATGAGCTTTTCTTTCAAGTTTTGTTTTACTAAGAATGAAAAAAAAAATTGAAACTACCTACATATTATATATTATCTAAAATAAAACAATTATTTGCACTGATTTAAATTTAAGTAATAAAAATACTTGTCATGGAAATTATGTTAGCGCCACAGTCACCCACAGCGAAACAAAATGATTAAAATACGAATTCTATATTGAAATTATTTAAGATGAGGTGACACAAGAGGCGAAAAAAATATTGTCAAAATCATGAAAAATATTTATAAATATGATGATCGTGAGGATCAGTAATCTTTGATTGGTTAGCTTTAAATAGGTACAGTTACCATATTAGGTTGTCACTGCGTTTAGGTTAATGCCTTATCCAGTATAATCAAACCCGAGTTTGTTACTTTCTTTGTTCATTTTTTCTTTCATTGTTTATTGTTAAAAACAAAACATCAAAATAGGTAAGTCTCCTTCAATTGTTGCTGAAACTAGTGAATTCATCGCCAACTTTGACGCTTTTGATTCACGGCGGCGAGCGACACTTGGAAAGTTGCACTCCCTGAAAAAGGCTGTTGGCAAGGCTTCCCGTCGAATGAAGTTCGAATTCAACTTTGTGCACCCACTCAAAGGAAACGCAATTTAAACTACATGCGGGCACGGCAAATATTCATTTCATTTGCTCATCTCTTTCTTAACTTATTTTTTAACTTTACAAGATTTACCTGGTTTGGATATGATAATGATAATAATTCATTAAACAAACTTGCAAATAAATGATCTTATCTTATTCTTATTTTAAAATTTCTGCTTACATTTTTTTAACACTGAAATTTTTGCGCATCATTTTAATTTATAAATTCCAATTAATGATTGGTTTTATTTTGTTCTCATTGCGTTTAAATACCTACTTTTAAGGAGGATTAATTATTGTATGTAACTTACTTGTGACAATATTTATAAAAATTAAATAAATCTAAAAAGGACAATGCAGAATTCTGTGTGACCGAAAATGTACACAGGCGATACAAACAAATATAAGTAGCTAAAGCCTTCTAGACGATGAATTCGTAGGATTCAGTTTAATTTTCAGATTTGTATTTTAAAAAAGAACTGTTCTGAAAACATAACCTCATATTTAATTACCTATATAATATTACTTGAATTAGTGTTTTGCCTATTCTTTCGCACTTTTCTCATAATAATCATGTAAAGGAATCGAATAAAAGACTAAAATATAACAAAATTATACTAGATTTAAAAAATCTAAAAATCCCACGTTTTTCAATGTCCTAAAAAGAATAAAATAACCCTGCGGGGCAAAGCGAGGGGCCACTCAAAACGTGGGGGCGCATATTACTAAGAGGAGATTTTAAAGAGATGAATGACATGCATTGATGCCGATTATTGTAAAGATGCGCCCCCACGTTTTGAGTGGCCCCTCGCTTTGCCCCGCAGGGTTATTTTATTCTTTTTAGGACATTGAAAAACGTGGGATTTTTAGATTTTTTAAATCTAGTATAATTATTTTATTCTTTTTCGCTTTCTCGTATGTTTTTTTGTTGTTTGCTGAATTAAATCATAATCACACACTGCATTAATTAATCATGAACGCAGCAAACATATCGAGAGAAAGAAGTGACATAAAGTCTCATATAAAAGCGAAAGTGGCCGAAAGTTGTCGAAATTTGACCTGAAAGTGCATCTGGAAAGTTGAAAGTTGCTTTAGAGTGCATTGTCATCGGGTTCTGAACTATCCTGAAAGTTTCAGCTTTCTAGCTTATCGGAAAGTGCCTCAAATTTAAGTTGCAAGATTTTGCCCGGACAGACAAACAAATAAGAAAAGTGAGATAAGAAAAACGTGGTAAAAAGACATACCTGTTTTTACATTAAACAAAGCCAAGTTTACTACATAGGTATGTGTGTACTACATAGGTAGGTAGTACACACATCTGATTTTTGTAAACTTAGCTTTAAATTGCAAAAGAGGAAATTGCTATTATTCATTATTTTTAATAAAACATTGCATGTTATTAGTTCATATATTTACTTCTATATATAGTACTCTTATATTTTGTTAGGTTTCTAGTATTCAATTATTCATATAATATCAAATAATAAAATATATAATCAAATAAGGCAGTTATTAAAATAAAACACCTACGGTAAATAAAACAACTTTTTCATGGTTTTTATCGCATAATTTATATTTTTACAGTACTTCTTTACAGGAACCGTGATGTTTCGACATCTTTACAGGAGCCGTGATGATAGGATGACTAAGGCAATAATTATCATATACGTTCTACATACTAACTTCAAAATATTTAAAATCAGTTATGCTGTCATTAATAGCGGTGCAAGAATATATTGCTCCTCCTGATTTTTTTGCATGTGAGGATCCCTCAAACCATCAATTTGATTTCAGCGAGCTATTTTTCTATTAGCTATCAGAAAGCAAGCATGAGAAAGAAAGCTGGCCAGTCTCACGTGTTAAGTAATAAATATACATTAATTAAAGTTGTAGCAAAATATTGTGTACTTTTGATTATCACATTCTATGTATGATTAATTGAATTTAATAATGTGTGAATATTCATAGAAAGGTGTCAATGAACAACTAAATAAGAAAGAGGTCAATAACATTAAAAAATGTATTGAAAAGATTCATAAGGGGATTTCTGGTCAGATGCAACACTTCACACTGTTTAAGAAACTATGACTAATATAGGCAGAACTTACATTTCTGTGATGATGCCAGTATGAAGCAACGGATATTTGTGGCCTATTTTCTGATAAAATATGTCTTCTAGCACAACCAACAGATCTTCCACAGCCAAAACAAACACTTACATGCCCATATTGTCTATCTCTTGAGTTGGTTGCAATGCATCTTAGTCAGCAATAGAGTCATGACAGGCACTACAAACAAAATCCGCGATATCTGTTTACAAAGTAAACAAAACTTTTTTTTGAGGATGTCTAGATATATAATTAATATGTATATTTAGATAGTGTGTAAGTTCAAGTATGTTACATACATGTCATAGACAATCCAATGTATAATCTGTGGTCACCGGTCTCCATCTTGTCTGCGGCTGAGCCCGGTCGCGTCATGCGTAAAGATCGCAAGTATTGTTTTCTTATCTAATATAGTTACTTATTCAAGAACATATCGACTATTATTTTATAGCCCATATGCATATAAAACATGGCGTCAGAAGTGAATCGACCGACTGCGCCACCAGCCACATTCACGTTGGACTTTCAGTCGCCCAACATGCCATTGGCGTGGAAAAATTTCAAAATGTCAATGAAAATATACATGACCGCCAATAACTTAAACGAGGAACCAGACTCAAGAAAAGTGGCTATACTGCTAAATTTAATAGGCCCAGAAGCCCTACCAATATTCTACTCATTCAACGTTGACCTGGAGCAGGTCACACTTAAAGCATTAATAGAAAAATTCGATATTCATTTTTTACCAAAAGTCAACACTACCGTGGAGCGACACAAATTGTTTAATCGAAAGCAAGCAGAACACGAAGACATTGAATCATACGCCATAGACCTAAAAAATATTAGCATCCAATGCAACTTTGGCGACATAGAGGACAGTATAGTTAAAGATATTTTCTCTTGGAATTTAAACTCAGAATGTGCCTACATTAGGGAGAGAATCTTAATTGAAAAACCAAATACATTTGAAGATGCCCTGAATCTAGCTAAAACACTAAGAAATACTCGTCAGGATTCAAAATCGCTCAGCTCCAATAACACAGTTGCAGCAGTTCACAGCCATCGTCCAGTCAGAAACACAATTTCAACAGCACCTAGTCGTCGTCCACCCAGCCGTTCACCCAGTCGTCCAGCCATAAGTAATACAGCTACTAAGGACAACAATGAAGCATGCAGAAGATGTGGTCAAGTCCATCGTGTCCGTTGCCCAGCAATGGGAGCCACATGCAGGAACTGTGGTAAAATGAATCATTTTGCAAGTGTCTGCAGAGCAAAGAAAATTTATAATGTAAGTTCCGAAAATGATGATTATAATTGTGAAAATTACTTCCTGGGTTCATTAATTTTGTAAGCAGTTAATGGTAGCAATTTAAATAATGATTTTGTTACATATATTAACATCAACTCTATCAATATCAAATTCATATTAGATACAGGTGCTGACACAAACATATTGTCCTACAACACATTCAAACAACTTAATTTACCCCCATCATATGTCACTAAAAGCTCATCAAAGTTGTCTACATTTAGTGGTGAAATTCTACCAACCGTAGGTCAAACTCTAGTTGATGTTTGTCACAACAAAAAGAAATATACATTACTGTTTCATATAGTTGATCTCAATTGTCAAGATGTCATAGGACACAAAAGTTGTGAAGATTTGCAATTAATAAAAAGATTACACAATGTTTACTTTAAAGACTTACCTGATATTACACAAATTACTCACACTTATTTGAAGGAATAGGATGCCTAAAAGAGTTTGAATGTAAACTTACCTTAAAGCCAGATGCTGTTCCTTCTGTAGATGCCTGCCGTAGAATTCCCTTTGCACTGCTTGACGACCTGAAAATAGAACTAGAAATGTTAGTTAAGAAAAAAATTATTGTCAAAGTTGAAGAGCCTACAGAGTGGGTAAATTCAATTGTACTGACCTCTAAAAAAAATGGTAAACTTAGGTTATGTATAGACCCTAGAAAGCTAAATAAAGCTATATTGAGAGCACATTACCAATTCCCTACAATTGATGAAATTAAATCTAGCCTATCTGGTTCTCAATTCTTTTCCACTCTAGATGCTAATAAAGGATTCTATATGTTAAAGTTAGATGAAGCTTCATCCAGGCTCTGTACCTTCATTACACCCATAGGTAGGTATAGATACTTGAGACTCCCATTTGGCATCAATTCAGCCCCAGAAATTTTTCATGCAGAGATGTCAAAAAGATTCAACGACATGGAAGGTGTCCAGGTCATGATGGATGACTTATTAATTTATGGTAGAACTAGAGAAGAACACGACTCTAGACTAGAGAAAGTTTTACTTAGAGCACAAGACATAGGTATAATTTTTAATAAAGAAAAGTCGAGTATATGTCAAAGTGAGGTTAAATATTTAGGACATATTTTCAGTCGGGCAGGTGTAAGAGTAGACCCAGCTAAAGTTCAAGCTATCTGCCAGATGCCACCTCCTAATAACATAACTGAATTACAAAGATTCATGGGTATGGTAAATTACTTAGGCTCATACATAGAAAACCTGTCACAGAAAAATACCAACCTAAGAATGCTTTTATCAATAAATACTTTGTGGCAGTGGACAGACAAACATGACCAAGAATTCAATAATCTAAAAAATATTATCACAAATACACCAGTTCTTACCTACTATGACCAAAATAAACATATTGTCTTGTCAGTCGACTCATCTAAAGACGCAATGGGTGCAGTTATTAGTCATGATAAACAACCAATAGCCTATGCCTCTGCTTCACTTAGTCAAGCTCAACAAGTATACTCACAAATAGAAAAAGAATTGTTAGCAATTCTTTTTGGTTGTACGAAATTTCACCAATACATCTATGGATCTCATGTTACAGTAGAAACTGATCATAAACCTATAGTATCATTGTTTAAAAAGCCCTTATATAGCATACCAGCTCGACTACAAAGGATTATGCTTAGATTACAGCCATATGACATAAACATAGTCTACAAACCAGGTAAATACTTGTATGTTGCAGATACACTTTCCAGATGTGCCTATTTACTCATACAGTCACTGTCACTAACATTAAGTACTCATAAAATGAAAGAATTACAGGAACATACAAGTAAAGACCAAGACTTAGTTGCCATTACTAACTACTGTAAAATGGGTTGGCCAGAGCATAGAAAGTCACTACCGATCAATATTAGACCATATTTCCCTATTAAAAATGACCTTCATACTTTAGATGGACTTGTCTTAAAGAACAATAGTATTGTAGTCCCACTTTCACTCAGAAATGATACCCTTAAACTCTTACATGAAGGTCACCAAGGCATTAATAGTTGCCAAAACTTAGCTAAAAATTCTGTATATTGGCCCAATATAAACATGGATATAGAATCATACATTAACTCATGTCATATTTGCCTCACTTACAGACGAAATAATTCCAAAGAACCACTATGTAATCAAAACATTGAACCTATCCCATGGTATAAAGTAGGAATTGATCTATTTGATTTTAATTCACAGAAATACTTGCTTATTGTCGACTATTTTTCAAAATATGTAGAGCTTGCCTTGTTAAATAACAACTCTACAGCTAGCAATGTCATTTGTCATCTAAAATCAATCTTTGCCAGACATGGAATTCCAAAATACATGCATTCTGATAATGGACCACCTTTTAACTCGCATGACTTTGCTATATTTACTTCAGAATGGCAAATAGAACATACCACCTCCAGTCCCTATTACAGTTGTTCAAATGGAATGGTTGAGCGAGCCATAGGAACCATAAAGAACATACTTAAGAAATGCTTTGTTGATAAAACAGATCCTTACCTTGCTATATTACAATACAGAAATACACCCAAAAATGGACTTTGTTCTCCAGCTCAATTACTCATGTCTAGAACATTGCGGTCAAAATTACCAATAATAAACAAATCTCTACATCCTAATGTTGTTAACTATAAAAAGATTGAAGAAAAAATGAAACAACAAAATCTAAAATCAGAACTTTATTACAACACACACTCAAAATACTTACCATATGTTCACAAGGGAGAAAACATATACTTTAAAAAACATCCTAACAGTGTTTGGACACCAGGTATAATTACAGATAGTTGTACACAACCTAGATCATTCACTATAGGCACAGATGATGGTTCATATCGTCGTAATCGTTTTCATGTCTTGAAACCTAAGTCTCCTGATCGGCTGCCAAACACTTCACTACCATCGTCTCCATGCTCTTCACAGCGATCCTCTCTAGATGCAGACCTAAAAAATAAAAACACAAACATTAATACACCAGTCAGACAAAATACACAAAACGCTTCACAAAATAAAGAAGTATACTCATCTTTTGGTCGTAGAATCAAGATGCCAAGTAGATATCTAGAATAATATTAAGTAATTTATTTGTTCTCTTGTTATAACTTGTAGCTGTTGTATGTCCTTATGATATTTAGTTTTAGTCAGATCATTTAATTTTATAGCAAAATAGATAGGTACTGCAATTTCATACTTCATGGGAGCAAATGTATGTTGTGTTGTTACTTAAGATGTCAATGTCAAATATAGTTTTAAGGTTATTTGTCAAAGGAACTCATGTAATTCAGCCAACTTAAATTCCCACCATTTTTAAAATTTAGTTAATTAAATTTTGTTTATTTCTGATAAATTCTTGTTTTAAAAAAGGGAAGATGTTACATACATGTCATAGACAATCAAATGTATAATCTGTGGTCACCGGTCTCCATCTTGTCTGCGGCTGAGCCCGGTCGCGTCATGCGTAAAGATCGCAAGTATTGTTTTCTTATCTTATATAGTTACTTATTCAAGAACATATCGACTATTATTTAATAGCCCATATGCATATAAAACAAAGTATACATTATAAAACATACGTAATGCATTAATGTATGGTGGTGTTTTTTTATTCTCTGTAACACACCGTTGATAACTTACCTGAAATGTTAACCATTCGGTCAGAAGATGTCTTAAGACATTATTAATATAGAATGAATCATTGAAATGCGTTCTCTTAATAAAATGCCTCAGTATTTAACAAATTCATTTGTTAACAAATCCATTTTTAAACAAATTGTAAGTCTAAACACTCGCGTGAGTCTACGACACTAGATCACGTTCAAACGACTAATATATCTATTTGCTACAAATAGACAATTTCTAAAGAATAGTACAGGTATATAGTATAATTATAATAGAGTACTTTCAACGACGCTAACCAAATGTCACATTTTTTTTAATAAACATTGTCGTTTGGCTAATAGCGCTTTCGGTCTCAAACGGTGAAATGATAATATATTATGTCCTTATAAAAGGGAAAAGTAACATATTTAGGCTATTAATATATGTATATATTTCACATATATTTATTTAAATGCTTATTTAGAAACTGTAAAGTGATAGTAATATACAACGAGTTACAAAAAACCTCGTAAAAATGTAATAAATTATCAATGCGAAAAATGTCAACCCTTGTAAACTGTTAATGCATAGAACTGAAGTTATTATAGATTATTTAACAGAATGTACTCTTTAATGGATTTTAAGTTCATTCAAAAAGGTTTACAACCTTAATAAGAGGAATTAATGGCTTCGAAAAACGTCCAGTCGAAAACAAAACGTTATGTTGTCAATTTCAATACTTCTAATTGATATCTTACAATTATTTCGTGTTTTAACCAACATTATTTCTAAAGTGAAAAAAATTGCTGTTTTGTTGTTCGTTACGAAAAAGCAAGTTTTAGTTTAGGTTGAAACAGACCTTACATAAAGTAACACTTTTTTTAGACTTGTAATATCGATCTGAGCGGCTTCTGTACATTTTGTTATTGACTCTTTGTCGTTCCACGGATATTAGATTAAAATGTACATGAATAGTTTGTGTTCTTTACTCTTTAATTATATAGAAATAGGGTTGGCACTTAAAATAAATAATTAAATTAATTTTGGCGGTAAGCCACATTGCGATGCTACGGTTTTCAAATATTGTAAATTGACTCTTTATAAGGAACCATTTAATCCCGTTTCCGCTTTACGGGTATTTTTGTAACACGTTGTATTGAGCAAAGGCCTGTCCTTTATCAATTTGATAAAGGACAGGCCAAAAAGCTGATATCCAAAGCTATGTCACAGTAAAAAAATATTACATGGAAGTGTTCAGTAAACACACAACTTTTTTACTGATCTTCAAATTCGTAATTTGCTTTAAGATAATTTTTATACGTTAAAAGTTGTAATTTTATTTTTAAATCGAAATACTAATATTTTAATCTTGTACCTTTCCGGTCACAAATCATAACACACAAATGATTTTATGTGTCACGTAAGACTAAAAAACGTTTTCACACAACGATATGGAATTGATAATACGAGTACTGATAATATAATGTTACCAGATAAATGTAGTGAGTGTGGGATAGAGATAACGTATTTTTACTTTTAAATCAATTTAGCTAAGTTTTTATATGTTGACTAACGTCAGCCTCCTTCTATCTATCAAAAATAAGAAAAAGGCATCTTTTATATCTCGATAGAGTTTATCTATATTTCATATTTTCATATCCTACATAAATACAATACCTCTGTTAGTCAAATTCACTCTGACAGAACTATGCATAGAATCTTTCAAATTAAGGTCCTATGTATTATGCATGCCATTATATAACAGATACACTGAAATACATTATTCTGAACTCACCTGGTCCGAGTTGCCCGCTTATATGCAAATATGTGCTTCATCGTTCATTACGTAATTGATTGAAGTTGTTATTTGTATTGACATATTTTTTATTTAAAATATTATTTCTAGGTTTTCTACATTTTTTGTAGGAACATTCGTTCTCTAATTCTATCGGATATGATAGGAACTACGGATACGGCTACGGCGTAGCTTATCTGCATGATACTCGTAGCAATATGGCTTCCGAATATTGACTGTCTGTAGCTTTATATATAAAGATTGATATTTTGTATGTAAAAAAATAAATAGCGTCCTGGTTTGAAAACTTAAATTTGATAATAATAATAATAAATTTCAAAGTAAAAAAGGAAAAAAACATACTTTTTGTGAATGAATGTGTGTATGTATGCGCGCGTTTGCATGTGTGTGGGTGAGTGAGTATCCGGTATGTTTAATTGTCCTAGGACTTCGTCTTGGAATCGGAAACTATGAAGTTACCACAATCATAACATACCCCATTATTATTAAGTCAAACAATTAATGATTCTATCTCCGCATAACCTTTCGTCTTTAGCCAATTGGTAAGTACAGTTTTACACTTTGCATAGGTCATGTCGTAAATATTCAGTTCCCTATTGATTGTGTTATACAATAGATCAGACCATAGAAAAATGTTGACATATAATTCTAACTTTACAAAAATAATATAGAATCTAGTCACATTAGATAAAAAGATTTTACAACCACTAACCAAAGCAAAACAAGCAAGACTAAATTGATCTCGAGTAATTAACTTACATAATAAGAATTAAGAAGTCGTACTTTGGCTTATTCAGTAGAACTCTCTTCGTAATAATTAATGAAACTAACTAACGCATCTGTTTAATTTATAACTTCATTAGTGAGAGAGCATTAAACGGCTTAAAATTGCGAAGAAAGACTAATTCTGTCACCAATTAACAAATGTGGAAATTTAAGCTTGTCGGGACGACCGATTAAGAGGTGTCATTGCAGAAGAATATGATAATTAGTTTAATTTAACTTTCACAAGATTATATAGGACTGATATGACGGCTGGTGAGAAATTAATTCAGAAGTTTTTAGCGCATATATGAAATTCGTTGGGAGTTGGCATTTCTGATTTCAGTGATATGTTACAGTCATGTTATGTTACAACGTTTATTTTCCTAAATGTCATTTATTTTTAAATTGACTCATTGTCTATTGAACTACAACGCCAGAAAACAGTGATATTTATTAATTTACTAAGGTATCAATTACAGGCACAGGTGGAATATATAGACACTGGAGAATGCTACATACAGTCAACTGAACTGAAGTTGGATATTTATAAACCTAAGAACGTGTTGACCACACGTTCTTAGGTTTATAAATATCCAACTTTATCTAAAATTGGCTTAAGTCAACGAAATGGATAAAATATTCTACTTATAAATTATTAAAATATAAACATATTTAAATGTTCTTTTCATTATAATCAGAAATACGAAAACGCCCGGACGATGAAATCTCAGACAGCCCCAGTAGCCTAGCGGTTCCAGTTCCAGTTTAAGAGATATGAGTTCATCATCATCCCAAACGAAAGAACTAGGCCGTTTCCCCCAAAAATAATAACCATAATTCTATTATAATATTCTTAATAACGCTGCTGCTCATCTTATTATCTACAGGAGGTGAATGGTATTTCCCTGTAGTGTCATAAGTTGCTTTCCTATAACATTCTTAGTGTGAAGTAAGTGTTATTCTACTCAGCCGGACACAACACGGGCATCAACGATATTGGTTCAAATACTATGCAAGAAGAACCTATTCCAGACATTTTATCTAATAAAGAAGGTGTCATCAATTAAAAAGTTCCAGTTTCTCCGTTTTTCGTCACATTACTTGTAAACCTTATATTTCTTTTCCATGTCCAAATATTTGACGCTAATATTTAGGTCGTTAAGCATGGTTGCCTTAAGGTTTCGATGGTTCTCAAGGGCTTCTCCTCGGATGTGTGACAAAAAATTTCTTATCTAGAGCTGCTTAGGAAGTCTCGCTACACCGTTGTTCCCGAGTGCATTTATAGGTAGCTCTACTAATCCGCATTGGGCTCACTTGACTAGTTACGGCCCATACCCTAGCACAAATCAATGTCGACAAAGCTAAAAACACGAGAGTTTTGTTTTTGTCTATTGATAACCTATTACCTAAACAATCCAATTTTACTGAAATTGTCTACAAATATCGCTTTCAGTTACAGAAATAACTTTGCCTATGGATAATATCTAGGGTATAGAAAGTGAGAGCAAGGGAGAAAGAATCTTAATACATTGGTTGGTTTGTTTGAAAAGCGATTAGGGGTATTGCTTAAATTTCGTAAAGGCCTGACATCACAGTCATATTACCCCGAAATCCCCCTGTTAAGGGATTAACTTGCACTGTGGGGTTTCATAAGGTTGAAAATCAAACCCAACAAGATTGTTCTTATTTGGGCAACAATTTAATAATCTAAAAGAAATGACCTAATGATTTTTGAATTATAAATATAGCGCGATTCCGGCGACAACAGACGCCATATTTTCGACATATAATTTAATAATATTTACATTGCATCTTAAATATCCCAGTTTTCCATATGGCATGTTACTCAGTCACAAGTAACTCAAAAAATGCGCTGCGGTTTTTTCTGATATTATTACTATCCATTAGGAATATAGTTATGTATAAATTTTCGCAGAGAACCAATATTTTAAATTCGACAAAATACCCTGTAGCGGATAAATTATTTGGAAACATCCTCTTGAATACGGTTAAGAGCTTACAAATATCTGAAATGCTTTTACAAATAAACTAAATATTAAGAGCAAGACACGAGTACTGCTTATTATCATCTTTTGTAGATTTTGAATTTAC
Source organism: Calamotropha paludella (assembly GCA_927399485.1). NCBI lineage: Eukaryota > Metazoa > Arthropoda > Insecta > Lepidoptera > Crambidae > Calamotropha > Calamotropha paludella. Next base: position 12,120,292 of record OV656804.1, on the reverse strand, counting down.
TAATTGAGTTGAGACATAGAATATAAACAAAGTATATTCACCTCAAAACAGGTTGGCGATTAATTACAGCCGATGGTGTCTTATATCATAAGTACTCTTATAAAATGTTCTATAGAACATTTAGAATATTTAATAGGGCTCTCTCTTATAAAATATTATATAACATTTGGACGATTTCATGAGAGGGCTCAGTCAGAGATTTTTTTTTCATTTAGGATGGGTTAGCTCTTGATCCCAATCAATGTAGGATGTTTTCTTACGTGTATTAAAGCAAAAGAGAAATATTTAGAATACTTTTTTGTAACTGTTACAAATCAGCTATTAGAAATTAAATAATTTCCAACAGATTTGTCGTTTTATACGAAATATTTCACTAACTACCCAATGCAGATAAGAATCATTCACTTACATACAAGCAAAAAGAAACAAAAATTCAGAGCAATTCCGTGTGAACCGACACAAAGCCCCGAAATAATTTATTACCCAACTTGCCATAAGACGTTACATACCATTGTTGTATTATTATATGCTGCGTACGCCACCCTAAGCCCCATAATTAATGCACTGTCAGTTAACATACACAAACAAATATAATTTGAATTGTTTACACTGACAACCAAATAAAGTGAGTAGTTAATTGTCCTTGTAAAATGGAACCACCAAGTTATTCTGGGCAATGGATCAGTGACTCAATATACTCATTCTTGTTTATTTATATTGATTTAAAAATAGCTATTAAAACTGTGTTAACGATAATAAAAAATGCCTTTAAAAGTATAATATAAATTAAATAAGCATCCGTAAAAATTGACTTTATCCAGTTCTTGACGAAAATGATAAACAATTTAATTCCCCATTACGATTTCAAATATACCTCCGCCAACAGAGTAGTTTTCGTAGTGTAGTAGTGTGTAGTAGTTTCGATACTAGGTGGCGCTAAATGTGTAAAACTGCTTTGAAAATACAAAAATAAAATACTTTAAAGAAGTTATAAATACAAATATACCTCAAATTCACCAGAAAAATGATTTTGTACCAATTGTCGTGTGCGGGATGTAACCAAAAGCTCCCAAAATATGAATTCTTAATTTGTTCGCTATGCAGCGACACTTATGATTTGTAGTGCGCTAATGTATCCACTCAGCGCTTTTACAATATTTTAATATTTTTTATGAGCAAATGAACAAAATGCTGAAAACATTAATAATAAAAAATGAAAATAAAAATGTTCTGTTTCTCGGAGATTTTAATATAAATATGTTTAACTAAGGTAAACAAAACGAAAAGCTACTAAATTTAATGCATTCTTTTAACTTTAAACAACTAATTAATGAGCCAACTAGAGTAACAAAGAACTCTGCTACATATATTGATTTAATTTTACTAGTTGTACAGAACACATTCAAGAATCATTTGTTCATGATTATGGCCTATCGGATCATAAATCAATTAATATTAAATTAAAACTTTAAAAATAGTTAAAAAAATATTAATTGCTCAAAAATTATTCATGAAAGCAGAAATAGTAATCAAAACTACAATTCATTTTTAGAGGCTATCCATCACATGTTTAAAAACGAATATACCAACAGTTTAAATAAAAATAAATAATGAACCAAAAAACATTGGCTAACAACTGGCTTAAGAAAATTTTGTAAGCACAAAAGACTGCTGAAAATTCTTTTGCATCAATCCAACGACGAAACTTTAGGAAATATCTTTATAAATATTCCCAAATATTAGCAAGAAGCATTGCAATATCCAAGAAAAAAGACTACGTTAGACGAATTAACAAGTCTGATAACAAGTATAAAACTATGCGGCGCATAGTAAATGACAAGTCTGTTAAAAATAAAAATAAAAATATAATCCTTCGAGATAATAATACAAATTTCAAATGCCCATTCAAAGTATCCAATATATTTAATGAACATTTCTCCAATATCGGAAAACCAGCATATAGCGAGAATTTCGTTGACCATCCAGTCATAAATCCTCCATTATTCTCTATGTACTTACGCCCAGTAGCAAACGACGATACGCTCAAAATTATAAAATTAATGAAAAATAAACTTAGTTGTGGCATCGATGACATTCCCTCTATACTTATTAAACAGTGTGCTCATGATTTGGCCGAACCTTTAACAATTTTATTTAACCAAATTTTTAAAGAAAGTCGTTTCCCAGACTTACTGAAAATTGCAATCTTGATACCAATCCATAAATAAGATCATACAACTCAACCAAATAATTATAGAACAATAGCCCAATTACATACATTTGCAAAAAAATTTGAAAAAGCAAAGTATCTTCAAGTCATTTTAAAAAAAATACAATATTTTAGATGACAGTCAAAACGACTTGAGAAAATCCAGATCCTACTACTTGAGAAAATGCAGATACTGCACTGGCAGTTCAACATGGCAACTTCGATAAAAATTTGCGTTAGATATATAATACTTGACATGACAAAAACATATGAAAAAGTTTCTTATCGGATACTTTTATCAAATTTGTTCGGAAATTCGTGAATACACCTTTGAATGGTTTAAATCATATATTATAATGAATAGGAAACAAATCGTACAAATAGAGCACTATGAAGATAACTTAAATGAAATAAAAACTATACTATAATTATAGTATATAAATAACTACCATAATTTGGTCTATTCCACAAGTAAGCGTCTTGGACTGTATATATTTTTTTTAATACATCAACGACTTTCCCAAAATTTTAGACAATTCAGCTATGTCCGTCCTGTTGAATGATGATTTGCCCGTCCTACTAAAATGTGAAAGAAATGAAAAATACTTGTATCTGTTAAACAAAACCTTAAATGACATCACCAGTTGGCTTAAAGACTATAACTTAGAAGTAAATTTTCAAAAAACAAAACTTATTCAATTTGAATCTCAAAAAACTTCCCCTTTAAATATAGACCTCAGTTATCATAATGTAAATATAGAAATGGTGGCTGGATTTAATCTTCTTGGAATTAAAATTTACACCAATATAAATTGGATAAAACATATAGCGTATATAAAAGCGAAATTGGCTAAATTCAGCTATGCCTTATTTCAAATAAAAGTCAGCACAGACACAGCTTCTTCAATCTCTGCCTACTATGCCTACGCCTACGCCTGGCTGCGATATTGTGCTGCCTATTAACACCCGGCATAAAAACAGGCTTCACTTACCTCAGTCCAGAATAAAAATGCTAAATTGCAGTCCATACTACATGGCTGTTAAAATCTATAATAAATTACCACCACATGTAAAAAACCCTTTTGAAAACTTTTTTAAAGAGAAGTTCTGTAGATAATGATATGGTAACATATGAGTTGGAAGATTAACTGTAGGTTTAATAAATTAAACTGTGGGTTTAATTTAGTGCCAGTCATCTCTCAATGACTTAAAGTGCTTTGTTTTTGTGTTATAGTATAATGAATATACTAAGTTGGCCTTTTTTTGACTTTGCTTAATAACATATTGTTTGTTAAAATAATAAATGAGTTTAAAACAGTTCTATAAAATGATAAAAATAAAACAACATAAGAAAGTCAGCTGTAACAAATGCTAATATTAATATTTTTAAGTAAATTTTTATTTAAAAATTAGCTTTAAATGAGTTTACTGGCATTGAAAATTACTTATTTATTATTATCTCGGTGTCATTAAGAATAAAATATCTTAATAAAATATAATAGAACATTATGTCCATAGTACCTGTTATCAGAAATACCGATGATAGGATTTCGATATACAAGATGAAATTCATCAACAATTCGCTCCAATCATGTCGAGAACGTGTCGAGCTCGTATAACGGATGCTACTTAATTTTATGAATATTATGCAACATGTTTATTATGTGAGACGTGCTTTCGTTCAGCAATCAACCTAAATACAGTGCGCTATGAAAATATTAATAACAATTTTTTTGAGCATATTATAAAACAGATTTGTACACAAAACAATTAAGAGTCCAGATGAATCAAACACGGTAAGTGTCTTGTTGAATATTTTGACATGACAATCTTTACAGTGTGTGGACTTTAATAAATGTCAGTTACTGCTCCAAAATGATATATGACGCTTTTCGGACATGACTTAACGAAAAAATGCTATGTCAAGGGCCTTTCATAATATCGAAGATTTCTTGTTGAATCACGATAGGCCAGCGTATTTTTAATAATAATCTTTGATATATTCATTATAGGAAAACTTGTCAAAATCAAAAGTTTAAAATTACTTAAGTTCCATTTTGGATATAAGAATAACAAATTATTTTGTAGAGATTTGTGAAAAATTCTTGTAGATTTTCATTTTAGCCATAATTTGACAATGAATCGTTTCTGCTTTCAATAACTTTTAATTCACTATATGTGCGTCGTTTACTAACCGGAAACAACTACTAACCTTTTCAGGTAGGATGATTTGCACCTTAACAGTCGAACAAACCATATTTAGTCAAACGCCAAACTTTTACCTTTACTAACTTTGTTAACTTGTTACCATGGTTGGTAAATATCTTAATTAATTACTAAAGTTATAAAAGTTACCCTTTGTTTAATTTGAAAATAATATTACATTATACAATATTTTCAGGCAAAACCTCATTAAAATCTATTATAATTTAAAGCTTAATGTATGGAATTGAAATAAAATGTTTTTTGCCACAATCTATCCAAATAACTTATTATAATAATAATAATATTTTCTATAAGATATAAAATACGTGTGTAAAAAACAACCACGCCTCCGAGCCCTCAGATGGGATTCGAACCCACGACCTTTCGCAATCCGGGCGACTGCTCTGACCGCTGAGTTACCGAGACGCTGGCAAACGTGTCGAATTTTACAAACGTATTCCAACTTCTACTATGAGCCAGTATCGTTCCACCAATGTTGAACGCTAACTACCTTCAACATTGAAAGTAATATTTTTACAAATATTAAACAATCAATTAAGATGGAACCAGCTATAATTGTTTTTATTTAATTTTTTGCATTCACAATGCAATATTTCTATGAGATATAAAATACGTGTGTAAAAAACAACCACGCCTCCGAGCCCTCAGATGGGATTCGAACCCACGACCTTTCGCAATCCGGGCGACTGCTCTGACCGCTGAGCTACCGAGACGCTGGCAAACGTGTCGAATTTTACAAACGTATTCCAACTTCTACTATGAGCCAGTATCGTTCCACCAATGTTGAACGCTAACTACCTTCAACATTGAAAGTAATATTTTTACAAATATTAAACAATCAATTAAGATGGAACCAGCTTTAATTATGTTTTTATTTAATTTTTTGCATTCACAATGCAATATTTCTATAAGATATAAAATACGTGTGTAAAAAACAACCACGCCTCCGAGCCCTCAGATGGGATTCGAACCCACGACCTTTCGCAATCCGGGCGACTGCTCTGACCGCTGAGCTACCGAGACGCTGGCAAACGTGTCGAATTTTACAAACGTATTCCAACTTCTACTATGAGCCAGTATCGTTCCACCAATGTTGAACGCTAACTACCTTCAACATTGAAAGTAATATTTTTACAAATATTAAACAATCAATTAAGATGGAACCAGCTATAATTATGTTTTTATTTAATTTTTTGCATTCACAATGCAATATTTCTATAAGATATAAAATACGTGTGTAAAAAACAACCACGCCTCCGAGCCCTCAGATGGGATTCGAACCCACGACCTTTCGCAATCCGGGCGACTGCTCTGACCGCTGAGCTACCGAGACGCTGGCAAACGTGTCGAATTTTACAAACGTATTCCAACTTCTACTATGAGCCAGTATCGTTCCACCAATGTTGAACGCTTACTACCTTCAACATTGAAAGTAATATTTTTACAAATATTAAACAATCAATTAAGATGGAACCAGCTATAATTATGTTTTTATTTAATTTTTTGCATTCACAATGCAATATTTCTTTGAGATATAAAATACGTGTGTAAAAAACAACCACGCCTCCGAGCCCTCAGATGGGATTCGAACCCACGACCTTTCGCAATCCGGGCGACTGCTCTGACCGCTGAGCTACCGAGACGCTGGCAAACGTGTCGAATTTTACAAACGTATTCCAACTTCTACTATAAGCCAGTATCGTTCCACCAATGTTGAACGCTAACTACCTTCAACATTGAAAGTAATATTTTTACAAATATTAAACAATCAATTAAGATGGAACCAGCTATAATTATGTTTTTATTTAATTTTTTGCATTCACAATGCAATATTTCTATAAGATATAAAATACGTGTGTAAAAAACAACCACGCCTCCGAGCCCTCAGATGGGATTCGAACCCACGACCTTTCGCAATCCGGGCAACTGCTCTGACCGCTGAGCTACCGAGACGCTGGCAAACGTGTCGAATTTTACAAACGTATTCCAACTTCTACTATAAGCCAGTATCGTTCCACCAATGTTGAACGCTAACTACCTTCAACATTGAAAGTAATATTTTTACAAATATTAAACAATCAATTAAGATGGAACCAGCTATAATTATGTTTTTATTTAATTTTTTGCATTCACAATGCAATATTTCTATAAGATATAAAATACGTGTGTAAAAAACAACCACGCCTCCGAGCCCTCAGATGGGATTCGAACCCACGACCTTTCGCAATCCGGGCGACTGCTCTGACCGCTGAGCTACCGAGACGCTGGCAAACGTGTCGAATTTTACAAACGTATTCCAACTTCTACTATGAGCCAGTATCGTTCCACCAATGTTGAACGCTAACTACCTTCAATATTGAAAGTAATATTTTTACAAATATTAAACAATCAATTAAGATGGAACCAGCTATAATTATGTTTTTATTTAATTTTTTGCATTCACAATGCAATATTTCTATAAGATATAAAATACGTGTGTAAAAAACAACCACGCCTCCGAGCCCTCAGATGGGATTCGAACCCACGACCTTTCGCAATCCGGGCGACTGCTCTGACCGCTGAGCTACCGAGACGCTGGCAAACGTGTCGAATTTTACAAACGTATTCCAACTTCTACTATGAGTCAGTATCGTTCCACCAATGTTGAACGCTAACTACCTTCAACATTGAAAGTAATATTTTTACAAATATTAAACAATCAATTAAGATGGAACCAGCTATAATTATGTTTTTATTTAATTTTTTGCATTCACAATGCAATATTTCTATAAGATATAAAATACAAAAAAATATAAAAATTAAATAAAAAAAAATATTTTCTTTCAGGCACACCAATTAGCATAGCTCTACAATGCTTGTGCTATGGATACTTGAGTATCAGATAGTCAATCATATATGATATATTATATTTATAGAATCCCATTTATAGAAAACAAATGTAGAAATAGGTAGGTACAAATATAATAGTCAGGTACAAATGCTCGTATTCATCACACAAACTTCTGCCCATTCCGGGATTCGAACCTAGGACAATTCTGTGCAAAACGCAGGATCGCTACCGTTGCAGCAAACGGTCTTCAATTTAAATATATAAATTTCAGTATAAACTGTATTATTCATAGAATTGTATTTTATATTTCCTCGAAGAAACCAGTGGATATACTCGCGTGATAGATAGCGGCCATTTATATGCACTAATATATGAGAAGTCGTAAAGTCTTGCAAACGGAACGAAAATGTTCTATTTGCGTTTTGTTGTATTTATTCTGGCCCTTTGTAATTTCAGAATATTGTTCAATACGATACTAAATTAGAACTTCAATATACATATATCTAAAACTGCAAATTATTAATCTCAACTTTAATAGTGTTCAACAATTTAGTTTGCTCTCGACCTGAACCGATACTGGTTTTAAACTAATATGATTGCAAAACTTTGGTAAATTTTAATATATATTTTAATGGCTGCTAAAAATATTATGCATTTCAATCTAGTTTTAACAACCGATATTCGTTGAGTCGATATAATTAAACTCGTTTATGCGTACAATTTCATTTTATACGCGTAAATATTCGTGAGAGCAAATACTCTTGAATGGAAATTATTAAAAGATACAGGTGTAGATACAGTAGAATACAATATTGCAGTGTAACAAAATTTACAAGCTTAAACATCCATCTCAAAATCCGTGTGTTCGAACATGCAGTAAGTAAATGTATATGTGTGGACTTTTATATATAAATTAATTATAGTCTATTTAGTTAAGTGTTTTAATTTATAGAATGGGCGTGTGCCTGATCGGTAGTATTTTATTACACTGATGCATTACCACACTACACTTATTCCTTTACATCAATCAAATTCAAGTTAGCGAATGTCAATCTTTCCACTCATTAAATATTTGATCATTGACCGACATTAGAACTAATTGATAATTTGATATAAAATATACTTAACACGTTACGCCGCGGTAACGGCATATAAAGTAAAGGTGGAATTCATATTATGACAGTACGGATATCGCCGTTTTCACGAAAATTAATCTAAAAATTACTACGGCAACAACCGTCGATTTTACATTAGAGTGTCATAGAGAGCAGTCTTACTGTCATTCGGTAAAGGAGGCTTGTGTTCCTAGTGTCAAAAACACGTGTACACTAAAATACTGTGAAAAACAGTACGGGTATAGGTGTACGAAACATTTGTATGAAGATTGTTAGTGTCATAGTGGACTGGAGTACCGCGTCGTAACGTGTTAAGAGAAAATATATACCAGACCACTTCACATTGAAATATTTAAGATAAATATAGAACAATTTGTATAGAAATTTCCATAAAAAAATATAAAATTTAATGTAATCACGATCCGATTTAACATCATTAGATATTACTTCTAATAGAACAAACATACTTTGGAATCAGATCAATAAACCTTTATATGATATTGTTCAATATTTGCTTTTTTTTAAGTGGTTAAGCAATTAGTGTTTATTGCACATAATTTAAAAATCAAAAATAGCAAGCTGGCAAGTGCAATAAAAATGATGTACAAGCATTGGCTTGTGGGATATTGATGCTATTCTGTTGGCAAAAGGACTCCTTTACGGATTGATCGGTGCCAGATGTAGACGCTTTCTACAATACCGTTTGCATTAGTGTAACTAATGAGGTATCTATTATATGTATTTTGACAAATAAACGGGCTTATCAGTATTTGATAAGCTCGTACCATAATGATTATTAGAAGTATTTGTGACATTATTTTCCCTTGGGAGCCTTTATTACACCTTGTATAAAAACATATAGGTACACAATAACATTGCATGTGTGTTAGTATAATTTGCAATAAAAATATACTTAAACATACATACTTTAACTTGTAATTTACTGGAATCTCGCAGTGATGATTTTTTAATAAACCTCGATTTGGTCAACCATGCCATCTAGCTAAAATCAACTTACGTTAAAAATGCCGAGAAAGAGTGTTTACAAAATAAAATCCTGTTTGTTTTTATATTTTTTGTTTTTAATTCTCATATTTGATTTGTATTAATAAACCTAGTTTAAGTTCATCTACACCAAACTAGTTATGTTATTGCTGTTGTGTAGACACGCTTAAAGATTACGATCTAGTTCCATAAGTTAACCATGATAATAATTATTAATTTGTAATATTTGGTACTTTTGTAATCTGAGGCCCTACCATGATTTCTTGGCGCGATGCAAGTTCGATTATGAAATAGAGACATCGCTATACACGGTCTATAGTGGCATCTCTCTTCAACAGTCGAACTTGAATCGCTTTAAGAGGTGATGGTAAGGCCTCAGTTCTGTTTTCCTATATAAGAGAAAGAAATAAATAAAAGACATTAGATAAATAAAAGCGAATCGTCTTAGCTTCGTACAAATTAGCACAAGAAAGATGACCATTTTTATATCAGGATTAAGAGACAAATATTTTACTTCCATCGACTTATTATGTTTACCCATTATCTACACTAGCCTTCTCTGGTATATCTATAGCCTGGGTTTAGGGAGGCCATCTTTTTATCCCCTTAAAATTTTGTTAAAGTAAGAAAGTTCATTCCGACAAATTTGCAGACAGGAACTAGTGTTAAATATTTTTATTTAGAATATTTTTGTTTGCAAATTACTTCTTCTGTAATTGCAAATTATTGAAAAGAAATCCCAAAATTAATAATACGACATATGTAGATTAATAATAATTAAAATATATCCAATTAAGTTATACGTTATTATATTAAAGCAAACTTTCTTGATTACATTTACTCGCATTACGTAAAATAATAATTAAGGATGAAAATTTCCATTATCTGTATTATTTATTTTGTTTTTTTTATTACTGGTCAGTAAAAAGTAACGTCTCATTTAGCAAAACAAATTTTAAGCAACAATGTTTATTCTTATTTAGTAAGGAATCTGTGCCGAATTTAATTCCAACACTCATTAGAGGATGAATACGTTTTCACATTAATTTGTCAAACTGTAAAAAAATAATTGTTCTGTTGGTCACATTTTCGCTATTTTTTAATTTAGATTAGACATCAGACAATTAAAATAAAGTAAATTATAAGGAAGTCTAATCAAAACAAAATTATTTACAAAAACATATACCAACAGAAATCATTGCTCTATGGTGTGTACAAAATAACTTTCATATATCAAACAATTGAAATTAATACAAAAGAAAAGCTTTAAGAATTCAAAATATCCGTAGTGCTGGTAAAGCTGATGTACCCATTACTTCTAGCGGATAAAACACTATTACCAGGGAATAGTTTATTTCATTGTGAATGCGGTCTTTTCTCTTATTTAAAATGTAAATGTGTTGAAAAGAATACCTAGCTGTAAGTTTACAATTTAAATAAAAAATGGCTTGAAGTTTCGTTATCTATATAATACAAAACTCGTAAAATAAAAAAGTAGAATAAACAGGCAGTAAAACATGTGTTCGTACTCAAATCACATGAAGAGGACTTGTTCACAGCTCTCACTGGTGCTAGATCTGGATGACCACTTCAATACTCGTACAGCGCAATTATATGAGCAACGGAGGGTGGAACAGTATGCGGGATATTACATTTTAAATTTTGTGATAAATATTTGTTTACCTAATAAATTCTGATAAATATAGACAAATTGTATTAATGTTGTCACTATTGACAGTACTCCAGTGTTGCGCTTTCACCGACCCGGATAAATCTCAGAAAAATATGGAGAAGGAGTGCACAAAGCTAATATTTGCATATAACATGCATTAGAAATATGTCAAAATAATGAAAATAAACAAAATACATACACACGCGTAAATAATAAAATGCATTTATTTAAAGTATAACAATCATATACAAATACATATATTTACTATCTTTTAGACTTATGAATATTTCATGAGATGGGGTTTTATCATTATGAGGAATTGAGAGTTGAAAGATTGTAACCGCCGATAACAAGCCTACATTACAGCTAACATACATTGAAACACGAAATCTACTTTAGTGAAACCAAAAAATAAAGATCTCAATACCTAAAGCTAGTTGCGACATTCGTATAAACGTTAAGATACGATAACTTTTTCCGAAAGCGTAAACCTACATTTTCTTTTCATAAATGTTGATTAAATGACGTACATAAGAAATCGGTTTTCTATCATCTCTTATCCCCCAATGTTTCTTAGCCATGAAAGGATATGAATAATAAATAAAATAAACATTACTTTAGTCACGCCGTCCCGTTTGCAAGGTATTACCATAATATCGATCGTTCGCAAATTATTCTCTCAATGACAACATTATTAAAACGAATTGTTTGCTTTCAGTATTGAACGTTCCCGAAGGAAAATGGTGTAACATTGTGTAACTAGTTTTTGTGTTAAGCTTAATGTACAGTTCTTTATAATTAGTTTTATGTGGATATAAAATATATAAATAACCGTTGCCTTATCACACCTTCATAATAAAGTCTTAGTATATAAATTCTTGTCACAATTTTTAATCATAAATTAACTAGTGTGAAGCCTCTCAATTTCTGAACTGAGAGACTCAGTAGTTTACAGTAATGTATAAACAATTAAATAAAATGGACAATAGAACAAGAAAATATTTGTATAACTTGATTAGTTAGGTAAGAGTCCTCTTTAAATGTTAGAAAGTAAGACATACAGTATACCTTAGTCACCCAATGATCGCAGCTCCTGTTAACGAGTCGAAACTACAGGATTAATAAAAAAAAAACTAAAGTAAAGTAGTATCAGAAGTCGGCTTAAAGTGATTTTATTTAAATGTTCTTTGAGAAGTGTAAGAACTAACGTAAAATAACTACGAGATTAGAACTAGAAATAAAATTGAAGATAGATTTCTCTAATTTGTTTCCATTTTTTAAAGTTTTATACATAATTATTTGAGTCTTATCCTTGTGGAGCTGTAAGACTTAAAACAATCCTAGTTAATAAAAAATAAATATATGCTTACACATTCACCAACAAGTTACGGGAAATCAATAGGTACCTTGATAATCTAATGGTTAAGAATTGAGTACCATATATTTCTTTATAACTTGTATTCTTACACTTCATACGTAAATAAAAAAAGGAAATACTTAACTTGAGTATGCAAATATAAATAAAATATGTTAAGTAGGTACCTACATTTCTCGGTAGGTATGGTAATGTTTCATTATTACGGCTCAAATTTTCAAGCAAAGGGAATAAATTTTACATATTTATGAATAAGAACTCTCCAACTTGATTTCTGATCTGTGTGAGCGATTCAGTTAATTTGGGTAAAGCAATTTCATTAATGGAATAAGTATTAAGCAATTAGTTTATTTGGATGTCTATCGCCAACTACGTGTTAAATTATAGGTCACCTAATAGGGTATAAATTAGCATTAACTTGCTGTCGATAGTTTTAGAATTAACACATTAACACATGGAACGTTACATTAAGACTATCTCTAACATTTGACTAAGTTTAGAAATAAAACATATACTTAGGTACTAGAAATTCACGTTCAGGATAATTATCATCCTTTATGACAAAACTATGATAAGTTAATATAATAAATGACCTGCAAACTTTACACAGAAATTTAGGAAATATTGATTTATACTCTACAATTGATATTTATCAATATTACTGTTAAAAATCTTATCTGTCTTTTTTGCTCAATTAGAATATTTGTTTGCCAACGATATCTTCATCCTATACCGGCAATACCAGTTCTACATCAAAGTAAAAACTCATCAGTTCACAGAAAAGTTGATATCTATAGAGACGATTCTAAGAGGCTATTTTATTTTCCTTTGCCCACGACTTCTTACGCGTCGCATTTGGAAATAGATTTGTTTATTATTAATAACTCGACCTGTAGGCGGTGTATAAGATGAAACATTCAGTCTTTCTGAAGGACAGAAAATCCTAATATCACTGCCTGCCCCGGGAATGGAAGTCGTGAACTTAGAGCCAGCTGTCGCATAGTTAATCTAATGGGTCACTCTGTAGTCGATGTTTTTTCACCAACTTATTTGATTTCATGTTCTCTTATTAACCAATATTATATATAACCAATAATATATATTTCTATTCTCCTGCCTGTATAATGGACTTCATACTTGTACTTCTAATCGGAACTCCTCCGTCGGTTAGCCTTACCAAGGGCAAGAAGTTATTTACATTACTGCAAACCGCCTCCATCCCCTTTCCGCCCGCCTAAGTCAGTCTAGGACTCTGGCCGCCTATTAACACTCTTGTGATAACACTATTTTGCTGAAAGAGGGGCAAGTGCGGCCCACCTACCACTTCATTAATTGGGTTCTGGGTTGTCCAGGTGGCAGTAGACACCCATATCTTCGTAGTCCACTGAGCTACTGGCCTGTACTAAATCTGAGTTTAGTGTTACTTCACTAAATGCCTATTCTGGATCTATTGGCCATATTTAACTATTAATAGGGAAATAATCTTCATTGGTTGTAATTGTTTATCTCAAGAACAATATTATAGGAATGGAACCCACATTCGAGTCTGTTTCATAAATTTTGAAGTTACAATTTCATAATCACGCTTTTATTTAAAAAAAATATAAGTTTCTTTAATTAATCGTGTACTTAACAGAAGGTAGTACCGAGGTGAAAATTGCAGGAACTACAATTAACGTTTGGAGGCACTTATTCTGCTAGAAGTCTGAAGAACTTAATGTTCTTCCCACTTCATTCACAATGAACTATATTCTTTGTTATAAATGAAGTAGTAGCTGTATACAGTTTGAAATACATTTTCTAAATTTAAAGCGCAAATGTTTAATAATCGTCGCTTTTGAAACAAATAGCAGGAGACGCACTAATAGAACAATTAGGCGTAGTATAAACGAGGTGCCACTATTTAAGATAGCGATAAACTGACCCCGATTTTGGTAACACCCTATCAAACTAAAATTAAGTACAATACCCCTGATCCCTTCTCCATGAATTGAAGAAAAGCTGCAAATATTGGGTTTATGACAGACAAGTTTCAAACAGACAGATTGTGGATTTTTCTGTAATTTTTTTTTATTTCAACATGATAATTTAGCTGCTTATTTTTGGTAAATCTCACAGTTGATTAATGTATTTATAAAGAAAAATACACATCAGAGACAGATCGCACGCGATTTAATTCGGGTCTTTATCACCTTTAAATGTGATTCTAATTTAGAAAATAAATCATCCAACTGTAAGCTCATTTTTAATATAACATGTACACAGTTTTCTTAACTCAGATGACTTTCTTCAAATTGATCAGTACACAATGAAGCACACGAACGCTCAAAATACCCTTACATTTGTCGACGACGCATTTTTTCAATAATATAAATTATTAGCAATTAATTACGAAAACAGAAGTCACAATGACTTTGCTGAACTGCATGCGTGGCTATATGTTGTATTAGTTACGCTCAAAGTTATGCGCGAACGAAGCAGCGTAATTCCAAAATTGTGTATCTGTATTACAATATCTTAGAAATAGCAAAAAGACTTTTAAGGTGTTGGAACTTACTTCTAGATTTTTATTTAGAGACCACGTCCAAAATATCTTTAACCTCTTCTTTGTGTCCTGTATTCGCTGTATTTTTTAACGTAATATTGCCAAAATCAACAAAAAGTTTATCTTTTATAATTTTAATATATTTTATGCATTTTCAATGCGATCTTATAAGATCAAATTTATTTATTTTTTTGATTATCTTAAAAAGTTTATCATATGGATGACCAAGTAATTCATTATATCTAGCTCCTTCGTACTTCGACTTCAACTTCAGCCGCAGCTACAGTTGTACCAACCGAACCGCTCTGAGTCCACTTGTATTTATGCCATCTGGGTCCTCTCGGTGTACTATGGGCCATTATCACAGGAAAGGCCCAGCCTTTCTATCCCAGCAGCGGGGAAATTAATAGGCTGATTTTATAATGATGATATTGATATTTTAGACAGACTTTTAATTTTTTAATTCAACATGATAACGGACGGCATAGGGACGTTGCCCGTACAACCATGTTTATTTGTTATTAGTATTATTATTGTTTTTGTTTTATTTTGTAAGTACTGTTATAATCTAAGTTGTGATAGTTTTAATCTACACACTTTTTTTTTTATTGCTAACCGTAGGCCCTGTCAGAATACCAGCGCCATAGTGTCGTTTGTCACTGTGGCATTACGCTGAGGCAGTGACTTAGTTGGCCTATTATTGTTAATTTTTTATAAACTTTTTTTGGTTATTGATTTTATGCACATTGCTTTGTACATATTGCTATTTGTTGGCCAATAAATGCTTTCTTTCTTTCTTTCTGATATCATAAAGTGTAGCAGGTGGTTGTAAACTAAAATTAAATAACATTAAACGTATAAATATTACATTTTTACTTAATTATCACTACCAAACATTAGTGGCATGGTTTTGATTTATCCCCGCCACTAATATTTAATAACAGTCAAGTTCTATTCATAAAATATTTGATGACTACCGTTGTCCAATGACATGCAAACCGGATTTGATCCGGTGCACACCGCACACAAGCAGGTCCATCGTATTAAATAAACTATTCTGTATTCGCTTGGGTCTGGGTGATGTGGTGCCTTTTTTACCGTCATTGTCTCTGATTTCCATAACACACGGCTTAGCTTCACAATTTGGTTACTACTCAGAAAAACATATGTGATATTATTGTCTAATATCCATTTATATTTAGTTATTATAGCATGAATATATTTTATTCAGAATGATGTGTTTGTTGACCAAACCGAGAGTCAACATACCTTCGAACCCAAACTTGTTCGAGTACCGGAAGAGGCAGATGTTTGTGTGATGAATAGGAAAACGAATACGCATAGCATTTATACCTAAACGATAGATGTCTGTATATAATTCCATGAAAATTAAATGTTTATGTATCATGTAACGACGGCAAAATGAAAATACCTCCTAATTGATATTTTTCAAGAAATTCCGTTTTTGATCGTTTTTATTTTGAGGGCAAATTTCTCATGCTTAAGTGAAATCTCCTAAACATATTTCTAGTTTCAAGTAATTAAATATTTGAGAAATTTTTTTTCTTTTTCATTTTGTGTTACATTTTGAATTGTACAGTTAGGTATTATTAGCACTTTGCCATCGATATTTATGTTTATCAGATGCCTTATGCTTCATAACATAATCTTTACAGCGCTTACTTTGGGCTAGCTAAATAAGACCACTTTATCCGGATTTGCGGTGCGTTTATATATGTTTTTTTTTAATATTAAATACTGACGTTTCAACTCCTTTACAGGAACCCTGTTCACAGAAAGACTAAGGTAATGGTCTTCGTACATGTGCTAATTGTCCAATATTTTAATCAGACACTAACTACTCAATTGATACAATTAAAATTGTTGCTTGTATTCTGTTTTACATTTATTTACTTTATATATGATTATATTTATTTAAATAATTTAGTTACAAAAACAGGGTGTATTTTACATTGTAGTTTATCTTTTATGCAGGGTTTTAATTTGTGCTCATAATTTTTTTGTGTCCAGCTCATAATATCAAATGAGCACAGGAATCGATAGTAATGTAAGTCGACCAAGACATCTAAATGATATGTTTAATAATGAGATGAGACATGAGATATCGTGGTTTGTCAGTGCGTGATGTTCACAATTGAGATTTTTATTACATGTGTCTTATATTTTATTATTTTTCAACGAAATGACTTGAATGATTTCTTCTTCAAAACAGTATTCAATGCGTTGCTGTTCAAGCGAGCAGCACCCAAAATTAGATTAAGTTATATGGACCGATATTTTACCGAATTGCCAATAACATTACGAAACTAAGTTACTCGAATCAATGACACCTGTTACGGGGTTTACTTTCATTTTGCTTTTTTATTCCAAAGCGCGTGGCGTTATGCAAATATTAGATATTTCACGGTACAATATTCCGTAGCAATTTACAGGAAAATTGGGGAAAAGCAATTGATATTCTGATCTCGTTTGGGAATTTTCGTGGAGAATTCCATCGAATTCACTCGTGATTCACGTGGAGCACACGTCTCGCCTCTACGGAATACTGAGGATCGCAAGAAACACGCAGCAATCTTATTAAATTGGGAATCAAACATCAATGGTTGCATTTCAATCTTCATAATCTGAAGGTTACTACTACTAGTTGAAAGTAAAAATATTCTAAAGAAAATAAGTGAAAGCTCCGTACATAAATCCTTACTCATATAAATTATGTCAATTTAATGTACGAATCGAAGTACATCAACCAAATGCAAATCGTCAAAGTTCCTCAATTGTAACTGAACTCTTTTACTTGAACTTAAAGTCTTTAATTGATTGATACAATTTTACATTTAAGGCAGGTTGTTATTATGTTGACTGTATATGTGTAGTACTTAGTTTATAGTAATAATTTTTTTTTGTAAATAAGTCTTAGAAAACCGTATCTCATAGTATCAGTTGCACTTTCTTATAAAACAAGGAATCAAATTTATTAGCCTATATTTGTCATTATTAACGAATTTTTATAACGCCTCTACAATACCCAATAGTGTTGTCTCACCACCTATTTAATTTACTACCATTCTTTCAACTGTGAATCCAATACTTCAGATTTACACAAGCACACGCTTATTTTTACGCACACGATAGTTTATGTATACTCGACAATTTAAACCCGTCTTCGCGATTGATTGTTTAATGATTTCAATCGCTTCCTTGGCCAATCTTGGTATAAGGGGTGGCGTTGAGATAATGTAAGGGTTATGAAATTCGATCCAGTGAAGTCAGCCCGATAGGATTTAATGTTCAGCTATGACCCACTTTTGTGTTTCGTTGTTTTTAACTGCTTTTACTTGCTCCATCATTCGGCATGCTATTGTTCGCCATTTTTTGCCCGAATTATCAAAACTGCAGTTGATTTAATAAACGTCTGGCTTATCCAGAGGAAAGCTATTTTTCAGTGACCATAGACACTACGACTTTTTAAGAGAGTAAAGATACTTTTAATTGCGTAATTTTTAAAATGACTTAGCCCTTATCTGTCACTCTTTATACATAAATATAATTAAAATACTGGTCGTCTATATACGTCATGCTTCTGGTTTTGACGCTTTATTGTGTCTTTCCTTAAAACTATGTATAAGTTACGGCTTAGTTATGGGTCTTTTACCATTTAAATTTACAAACACCAGAATATAAAAATAACACAAACTATATTATCTTATATACATAATACATATCCATATATGAAAGAGTTATAATGTCATAAATAAAAAGATTTGTAGTATTTCAAAAGGCCATTAACTTGAAAGTGTGATTTATATAATTGTATCTTAACAAGCAACATTTTGCTAGTATGCTCTACATGTCTTTCTACTCAGATTTGCAAAAAGACTGTAAATAATCTTTGTTACCTATTTTCTCTGTCAGCCTAATGTGTCCAAATAATTAGACAAATTACGAAAATATTCGTATCGATGACCAAATAATATATTCAGCAAAATATCCATACGACTATAGGTTAAAATAATTGGCATTCAGGGAATTCTGAAGGTCA
Source organism: Calamotropha paludella (assembly GCA_927399485.1). NCBI lineage: Eukaryota > Metazoa > Arthropoda > Insecta > Lepidoptera > Crambidae > Calamotropha > Calamotropha paludella. The sequence continues at coordinate 12,101,255 of OV656804.1, read as the reverse complement.
AGAAAGATATATACAAATGCTTGTTCATTTTAAGCTTATGTCGTTCACTTTAATTATTTTTTTAATACAATAAAAATAAATTTGGATATAATAATAACCTGAAAAGTGACTCATTAATTTCAACTAATTTGAAGTTCCCTGGCGTCATTTTCATAAATTACTTATTTAAAGACTGTTACTTAATTAAATTTTAATGAAAATTTTGAAATCTTTATGAAACCGAAATTAAATTCCGAGGACAAAAGACATTTCATAACAACGTCTTTCTGGAAATAAGTTATGTACCTACCTGATATTTAGATCGTTATATTTAATATTACTAAACTCATTAAAACACTAATAAATATGATTATACAATATTGTTTAATAAAATAAACTGTTTCTGAATCTTAAACTTTAATTATATTGTTTAGTAGAATAATTAGAAATTATTATTTTTTTAAATAAATGATTGAAATATTGTTGAAATAAAACATTTTTATGTAGACACCAAAACAAGTTTATTTTCATATTGTTCTTTATTCAATACTAAACTTTGGAAAACTTTCCAGTGAATCCCTTTTTCTCTGAACACGGCTTCGGAAGAAAACTCAAAACATTCGATATCCGTAAAAATTACTGGACTTAAAAATATGGTTGAATGTAGGTCAAATTCAATTAACAAAGTTTTTTAATTATTCAATTACGAGATTTATCTTAATTACCTAATGTTGTAAAGTACAAAATTTTCTCAAGCCATTACGCGTTTATAGGCTTATAGGCCTTTAAAAGCATTTTTATATTAATAATGCAATTGACTTGACAAACACTCATTTATCTTTCACGTAGGGTATAGGTATCTGTTAATTGTGATACTCTTGCTCTGTACATTTTAGTAAGGATTGGCAGTATCATTGATCAGCATAATTGTTCAAAGCATTGATAGCAAAATAGAGTCAAATAAGACTCTTATGTAGTATCATGTTCTTGTGTTTTAGTCATTTGAGTTTTGTTTGTGGTTTGTGGGTTTGACCATAGAGCCACGGTTTGCAACGCGTTTATATTAGTCTGTAAGAACGCTCGAAAGCGACTATTAAATGACCTAGTTGCTACATAATTGAAAACGATCGATTGATTGACTTCCTAAATTCATTTAGTTATTAATGCCCAAATCGAAGGATTTCTAATTTATTTAAAATTCTAATCAGAAGATGTCCAGATTTACTGGTATGGTCTTATGGTATGTCTAAGACAATAGTTATAACTAACATACCATAAGTAATTTTTAACGAAGTTTGCTATAGTTACGTTATTGCATACGCAATATTATAGATTTCAGCTTGTAGCGTCGTAGCTTAGCTTTGAGAATTATACTATGGTGTACTTATTAAACCACTTTGGTTGTTTGTGTTCGTAAATTAAGAAAATTAAAAGATTCGGCACAGCTGTCGTTTTATTTACAACTTTGTGATACTTGTATAGCATAGGTGCATATAAAAAAAGACTTTAGTTATAACATGGATACTCTAAAAAACACGGATATTTTTTATTACCCTAACATTATTTTATTATGTATAATTTACATACCAGTAGTTTAGAAGCAATATCGTAAGCTAGGCGCGAAATGAATGTCTAATAATGTTAAATTATGGCTCGTTACGCTCACTACTGCTGCTATTTCGTTGTGAATAATGGTTGGTATATGTCCATGGTTTTCAGCTGCGGCGTGTAGAAATGTCCTTATTAGCGGTTACCATTTAATAATCTGGATAACAACGCGATTGGCTGATAAATGAATTGTCAGCCGCAGAAGATTAAATGCTCTGTTTGCGTGATGTCTCGCTACTGATTTGAATTGATGGATGTATAACATGTGCTTAGTATAATTAATTCATTTGCTTTCTGGCTAAGTACACAATTTGGGTATATAGCTGTTATGTGACTGAAATAATATGAAGAGCAGCTGAGCTCTCTTACTTAAACATTTAAAACATACAAAAATTGAAGCGTAAAGTAAAAACAACTTTCGGAATTAAGAATATTTGAAGTTTTGTAAATTGGATTTCACGTTTTATTGTATTCACTTGTGTTTTGCTGTAAAATATTTTGAATTAAAATGCACAGCTATAAAATATATGACTTTTTCATTAAATTATTTTTTGGGATAGGGTATATATTTTTCACTATATTGCTCCTAGATTTACGGAATAATATTTTAACTTGAAAAAACGTAGTGAGCCCCAACTAAAAAACTTATTGAGTTTAAGTTAGATTGGTAACAAGTGCGAAAGTAAAGAAAAAAAAAGGAAAACTATCACAAACAGAAAGTCTCAAATAACAGGAAACTTTTTTTTTTTTTTTTTATTTCAATTTATTTTGGCACAAACAGTCATTACAATTAAAATTATATTTTCTACATAAACATTATATGAATAGACAAACAGCGCCCAAAAATTACATATTGTGAAACATTGTTAAGTTCTGGTATGTGAATTAATATTTTAGATTAAGAGTCATAAACTGTCAAAAGTGTATGGCAGATATTTATGAAATCGACCAATGAGATCAGCTTAGTCTTTCAAATATTTTTGATTTAAAGTGCGCGAGAGTGTTATTAAACAAATCCAAGTCTGGGAATTCAGAATTGTACATATGTAAACAGCGAGTAATATAATTGTTGCGGGTGTAGTTCTTGCGAGATCGAGGTGGTACAAATATACTCAAAGAACGTGAGGGACGAACAGTCAAACGAGTCTTGGCAATGAAATTTATCTCAGCTAAAAGGTTAGGTTAGGTTAGGTTAGGTAATTTATCAATTTGAAAAGAAAAACCAAGTCAAATTGTTTGCGACGATCTTCTAGAGATAGTAATTTGTGCCGCTTTAATGATTCGAGATAGGGCTCATGATAATTATTAGAACGGAAATTTAAAATTCTCAAAAACTTCTTTTGAACCTTTTCAATGCGATCTTTATCTTGTTTGTAATAAGGATTCCAGACGACACATCTAAAGTCCAAAATCGAGCGAACGAAACTAAAGTAGAGTATTTTGAGAGTTAATTCCCTCTGGAAAGGTTTAGAAATGCGATTAATGAAGCCCAAATTTCGAAATGATCTTTGGATAATTGACTCAAAATGTAATTTGAACGAGACCTCGCTGTCCATGATAATACCCAAATCACGAATACTGTTAACTCTATTCAAAATCATATCATTTAATTTATAATCGAATATAATCACTTTGGACTTTCTTGTGTAAGTTATAATTTGACATTTATCTATGTTAAGGAATAATTCATTTTCTACACAATATTTTGATAATGAATCCAATTCGCACTGTAAGCTACAACAATCAACTGTATCAGTAACAATCCCGAAGATTTTTGTATCGTCGGCGTATTGAAGGTAATTACAGTTACAGAGGGCATCACCAATATCATTTATGTATATGGAAAACAATACCGGACCAAGATGTGAGCCCTGGGGAACTCCAGATACTATGGGCAAAAATGTAGAACAGTAACCCTTCAGGGAGACAGCCTGGCTACGATTTTTTATGTAAGACTCGAACCATCTGAGTAGGTTTCCATGCACACCTAATCTCCAAAGCTTGCGTATGAGTATATTATGACTTATTTTATCAAAAGCTTTGGAGAAGTCGGTGTACACGGTATCCACTTGTTTACCTTCGTCCATAGCTCGAAGAACAAAATCAGTAAAAGAAACCATGTTAGTGTCAACACCACGTGCATTCATAAATCCATGCTGTTTTTCAGAAATAATGTGACGAATAGAACGTGATAAATAATAGGTTACTATTTTCTCTAACAGCTTCCCAAGAACGCATAATTTCGAAATAGGGCGGTATTGCGTTATATTACCTTTTTCCTTATTTTTAGGAATTGGTGTAATAAGTGCTTTTTTCCATGCGCTAGGAAAAACACCCGAGCTTAGAGACGTTTGAAAAATTATGGAAACCGGTTTCAGTAGCTGCTCTGCACAACTTGATATAAGGATAGGATGTATGCCATCAGAACCAGCACCCTTATTCACATTAACGTGCTTTAAGTATTTGAGTACCATATTTTCATCTAGCACTAATTGTCCAAAATCAATCGATGTATTGTTTACGGTATTTTCGTTAACATAATTTATATCATCATTATTTGATGGGTTAACAAAGACTGACTGAAAGTAGGCATTAAATGCGTCACAGCTTTCGTCTCCAGCTGAAAGAACATTATTATTGTAAAGCATTTTCGAGGGGATATCCGATGATTGTCTTTTAGACCTAACATATGACCAGAAAGAGTTAGGGAAACTCGTGAGTTAAGGCAACAAACCCATGTGTTTGTTGTCCTTTATGCATTGAAGATGGGTTACGGGTTGGGATGATCCAAAAAGAAATAACAAGCTGAAAATTCGGTCCCCTACAACAAATTGCCGGTGTTCGAAAACCGTGCAGTAGATTATGGAAATTAATATCGTAAACAATAAATTTATTGCATTATTAAATTACATAAAAGACTACTTTAAACGGGTAATTGAATTTCGAAAATGATATATTATTTCACGGTATGAGATTGAATGTTGTATGTATTGTATTTTAAATGTAAGAGATATGAATTTCATGACACAGGCTTCTGCCTAAAAAATAATGGTAATTTTTTATAAAATTTTAACTCTACCATGATTGAAAATGTTTTAATATAATATATAGTTAACTGTATCTTGTAGTTTAAGAAGAATGAGAAAAATATTTTATTTCTCTTCCACATAAATTAAATTAGTCTAAATCTATGAATATTACAGTATAAAGACCAAGACCAATAGTGGAGCCTGAGATAGGTTTTTTACATAAAACCCGTACTACAGGTCACCAGTGCCCCCGTAACTCTGGTAAATACAGGATGTTTATTACAAAGTTACAAAAACTGTTAGTAATAAAGACAACATTTTTCAAATGAACATATAGAACAATAGTAAAAAGAAAAAAACAAAACAAAAATTATATATAATATAAAAATCTGACAATCATTGATAGTAAATGTGTATATGATATGTGTTGGAGACTGTACGTGTGTGTGTTGGAGACTGTACGATACGTGAAGGAGGGAGATAATAACAATTATGATTAGAAATACTTGGGAGCTGCAGAGAATTTCAAATAAATAATTTATAAAGGGGGAAATCGTTTGAAGTAGTCTTTTAATGAAATTAGAGAGTTATCATGTAAGCTAAGGAGAGCTCCGAACGACAAGAGGTAAGAGGTACGTTCAATCAAGGGAGGTAACTGGGGTAAGCTGGATTCTAGTTAGGTAACTGGATGAAGGAACTGTTCGGCCTTATCATAATTAAGCGCCTTTAGAAATTCAGCAATATAATTTTTGTAGGTAAATTTGGTATGAGTATTTAACTTATCGTAAATGTATGGTCCAAGAAAACACAGAAAAAGGTGGGAGTGATGAAGTCGAGTGAAGTAACAAAGTTTTGCATACTTTGCCCTTCCTGCGTTTACCTCTATTAAGTTCAGGTTCATAGCGTAAAGAAGAGTACATAACAAGAGTAGCCTGGAGTATGTAGGTTTGCCTCAAGGTAAGGGATTTTCCAGTGTTTATAGGGTTATTATATCCAGGGTTAACTGCAGTAACGGTAAAAATTTATCTGGCCACTTTAATAGTAATTGAAAGACCGTGCGTCCTTTTCGGGCAGCCTAACTCACTAGTAATACCCGCAGTCAGGTTTTTGTATTTTTTTATACTTTTTCTTTTTACATATTAAAGTGAAGACAGTTATTTTATTTTGCTCAATACATTTTTGCAGTTTTTAAATTATGATAATTATTCTATAATAATCTGTTTCAAAGCTGTTTTATATAATTAGCGCTAGGTTTTATCTCTCCCCAATTTAAGAGCAAAACTCGTTTCTTAACGTGGTCGATTCCACGACCATCTTAATCTCGTTATACGAAACCAAATCAATCTGGAATATCACAAACTAAAAAAGCAAGATACAATAAATAATTAAAAGTAGATAAATAAAATGAAATGGGTGATAATCCCCTCAAATATAAATCTAAAAGCCTAGCCCTAGCTTTAGCTAAAATGCAAATTGAAAACAAAGTTTCCGGGAAACACATTAATGTTTCCACTGCAAAAGTTAAATACGTCCGATATTATATTTGGTAGGACACCTGTTCAATAGTGTACGTTTACTTTATCAAAATTATTAAAAAGCTGTTTCTATATATACATGAATTCTCGTATTAGTATTTTTGAAATTAGCGTCAAAGACATACAATAATGTTTTTGTACATATAGACAGATGTATTGCCACCATACATCTTTCTGTAGTCAAGTATTCGATTGTAGGGTGGGCATTAGATGCGTGAACAAAAGTTTACTACTAATTTTGTTAATATTGGAAAACATTACCTACAATGTAGAATTCCTACTTACTACAGAAGGCATGTTAAGCCTTTGCTCCCTTGTTAGTCCCACAAATCCGCGTTGGGCCTGCGCGGTGAGCAACCCGTTCTATCTTTGATGCCCCTGCAGTGGAAATATTATTAGACTGTTGATGATGTATTGCTAATATTCACTGCGTTGAGGATCGAACATGAGCCTTACATCCAAGTACTTTTACCTTGTTAAATCATGAAGGTCGACCGATCCTAATGATTATCATAAAATTCTACAATAACCAATTAAAAAACAACTGAACTACGTCACAGGCAATCCTGATATTTTGTTGCGTTAAAACATTCGTGCGCCCCCACGTTTTGAGTGGCCCCTCACTTGGCCCCGCCGGGTTATTTTATTCTTTTTTGGTCACTGAAAAACGTGGGATTTTTAGATTTTTAAATCTAGTATTATTTTCAAACTCACTCTAACAAAAAGTTGGAGTTAGTTTCTTCACATTTTTTTCAGTAGACACTTTTTATCGATTATCTCGTAAATATGAATTTTACACATAGGAGGTCTTAAAGTCGCAACGACGATATGCCAAAGTGATATCATATTTTAACATATTCATCATAAAAAAAACAGTAATATTTTATAAACAAAGATATTTTGTTTATAAACAAACAAAATGACTTTAAGTGGTCATTGATGTTCCGTTTAAGTATATCATATAGAATAGTCTATACAAGAAAATTATATTCTCGTATGAAAGTCGTATCAAAATTAGATTGTTCGCAAGCCTTGTACTGGCTCAAATTATATTACTGATCTTATACTCGAGAAGATGAAGTACTAAGGATATTGAAAAGAAGCACTGCAATATCCGGTGAGAAAATACAAAGTCAAAGTGGATGATGTACGGGATGCGGCCTCTGAACTCAATACTTTTAGTTTTTTTTTCGTCCTTATTCTCCTGTGTTAAGCATCATATTTGCAATGTATGTATGATTACTGATAATTTACACTGCAGTGCATTTATTATTAAGTTTTAGACGTTTTTATGCATATATATGAGTTCATATCTAAGATATTTCGAAAACTTTTTGTTTAATTTACCTAAAACTAAATCTTGAACATATTGACTTGTACTGAACGTTTTCTTTATTCGCCCTATCCACAGTAGAGCGTATCCAGTCGACGGTTGAGAATCAATAATGTTTATCTCAAAAAGTTGATTTTTATAGGAGATGACAAAATCGTTTCCCTGCTTCAAATAATATTCGGCATAAACACAGGAAATAACGCTGAAGTGCTTAAGGAGATAAGAAAATATTGACATCATATTATCTCATAAAGAGTAAGAAGGTTTTGATTTTATTAGCATAAATACCTAAATAGTTCCAAAATATGTCGCAGTTAAAATATGATCTTACAACATCAAAATCACGTTTTTAAATCACAATGCAACAAAATAAATTAATATGTTTTCATAATAACTGAAAAAGATTTGAAACGGATAATAATATATGTATTTATTAAATTGTGTCTAAAAAATTGTAACATTACGTTAGTACTTCTTACCCTTCCGCGCCTATCAGTATATTAAAAAATACCACTTAACCGGATTCACGGCGCAATAAACTCGTATTTTTATATTTACTCCTAACGTTTCGGCTTCTTTACAGTAATCGTGTTCACAGGACGACTAAGGTAATGAATAATCGTTTTGTTACTTGAATAAATAAAGTAGTTACGGACATTTCCGATTAAAAAGTTGAAAAAAGGTTTAGGAATAAGTTTTACCTTTTCTAGTGACGTTCTTTTCTTGTAATTTGCTATTTTTTGGTTTACTTGCGTGTACAATAAAAATTAAAATAAATAAATAATAAATAAAGTAAAATAATGTATAACAAATAGGCAGGTTAGTAATTACTTCTTCCGACATTGGAAAACACTTACATCGATTTACATTACTTTTCGAAATTCCGGAAACAAATGAGTAACTTTTATCCTTGGCATTCGTATATATTAAATAAGTTCAAGCAAGATTACAAGCACAGACACCACGAGTCATTTTTCATCCCTTTGCACGTCTGTACAAGCGTTGTAGACGGCGGCGGCGGCAGCGGCGGCGCTTTGCAAGTCTTGACACGTTATACTGAATAATGTAATATAAGTTTTTACAAGTAACAGTCGCTGAGCTATTTAAACTTTTATCTGCCTACATTGATAGGTGGATTCAAGTCAACTTTTGAGTTTTTCACTATTGGAACCAGATAAATTTTCGTGGAATTGTAAACCTCCATTTTTATGTCATGCCAAAGTAGATCCCCATAGGTCTCCCGTGGACCCATGGGAATCCACCTGAACCACTTTAGGAAGCAACTTAGGTCCAAAGGCTGTTTTCTTCCAACATTAAATATTTGTAATAGTAATCTGTGACGCTGAGATCTTTTTTAAATTTAGCTTTAAACAACAGTAAAGTACATAATGACGATATCGAAAAACCGAAATGTTAAACTGGATGTCAAATGTCACTTTATATAGTTTACAGGTCAATAGCTAATCGAAAATTGGAATATCGGAAAAAGGTTTGCTGAACCCGCTAATAGCTATTATGCTATTAGCAGTCCGCAGGCTAGCTAAAAGCAAATTCCAGCAGAATTGCACATACCAGAGCCACTTTTTTATTCATTTGTAATTTAATTAAATACGCTACATAAAATACGTTTATTTACTATATTATTTACGTTAGTTACGTTATTAAATACGTTAAATTGTTTTTTATAACTAATTACAGGACGATGAATTGATATTTTTGAGTTACAGTATGTAATTAAAAATGGTCATTATGATAATCGAGCAAGGTCGAACGTTAGAACAAATGTAATTTTTAGACCTTCATCACCTGACATCGCTTGACAATTAACTTTCTACAGCAAAAAAAATATTAAAGTTGCATGAACCTATTAGACTGCATAATTATCATATATTATATGCTCTATATTATAAGTTTTTATTTACTTTCAGCTGTCACGGTCTCTGTAATGAAACCTTGCAAGTCAAATTTCCGGTTTTACGTTTAAGCTAAAATTTTGCATGCCTTTGTGTATCCCGTGACAATGCAATATTATGATGACATAGAACTGGATCTGGAAAGTGGCCATAGAAATTAAGCATTGAACCGCAATTAACAATCCCATCGAGTTTGATCTCGTTTGATTCGTATTGACGAGTACTTTAATCCTATATGGTAACAAGGGTCTGATGCTGGAGCTGGAAGGTGGCCATAGGAATTTGTGTTCGTTTGATTTGTTTTTGCACTTTTTATTTTGTTTTATTAACAAGTAATATTGAAAGCTTGTTTGAAATTTGAAATAGTTCTTTTTATGGAATGTTGTTATTAATTGCAGACATATCTATATTTTATGAATGTCAGTATAGTTTAACCCTAGGTCATTTTTAAGCGCCTTTTAATATTAAATCGTATTGCGTGGTAGCTAAGACATTCTTTAAAATGGGAAATTTTCCGATCCAGCAGCAAGATTATTGGGTCGGACTCAACGAAACGAAATCCACCGCATCGAAGCCTATATTGGCCACTACCTATTGCAGTGGTTTATATAAAGATTTGGCAACAGAAGTATCGTTGGAAATTGTACTGCGGTGGAACCTAACGAGATATTACGTTAAGATTATATAATCCTATCTTACAAAGTTTAGGGGAACTTTGACAGATCTTAGTTCCCTAGTGAAATTTCAGTTTGTACTAATTAAATTAAATTAAAATTAAAATAAATTAGCCTTAAAGAATACATAACGCGTTTGTATTCGAAGATTAAACCAGTCAAATATAAATACCTACTAGTGGTTATCAGAGACCATTAAGTTTCCTGTCAAAACTATAGTATTAAACCCAATCCGTCCGAGACTTTTGATAAAGCAGTGTTCAAATTGCAACTGCCATACGATAATATAAATCTTAGGTCTATTAGTACAACCCCGTTTCCATTATCCAGTATCCAGTTTAAACACTCGAAAACAAAAAACATAATATTTAATTACTGGATTTAATATAATTATTTATAAAAATACCGATTTCTGCCGATACACTATTATGCACTTATTTAAGGCAATGTAATCTCAGTTCGAGTAATGTCTAATTCAGAACATATGTATACCAATGCCTTTCTCAAAACTATATCCGGTTTTTTTAAATTGATTGATATTGAAAACTATTACAAGAAAAAAATTCTCAGGTGTCATATGGGACTCAAATCTTTTCCGCCTCTCGCTATTCCAGGCGATTTCTCTTCCAATTCAGTTACCGACACCCAACCCGAGATTTCTAGGTCTGTGAGCACGGCACATGTAAAAGAGTCGAAACGTTAGGATTCAATGTTAAAAACAATACTAAATTCGCAGTAATACCGATTAAAGTGGTTTTATTAACATGTATTCATGGCTGCCAACAAATCAAATATTAATGTCTAGTCGTGCTTACAAATAAAATTGCCAATTTGTATGAATACTTTATGATCTTTCGGTACATCTTGTATTTTATTGGTCATTATCAGGGTATAGTACTGCGAAACCAAAAAGAAGAAATATACACATTACAATATTATATTATTGAAAATTGCCGACTTTTAGGCTACTAACTTTAATTTTGTTTATTTCGTGTGTCCCATTATTATAATTATTGCATTTTTACATGTGTAAGAAGATGCTATACTACGTCAATCATTAAAATATTGCATAAGTTAATTGAATAGGCCATAGTAGAAAAGTGAAAGTTAGGAATTTAAAAAAATAATTTGAAAGCTCATTTTTATCTAAGGGATATCTAAAAAAATGTTATTGCAATTGTTCGGCAGTTGTGTTATAAAATATCTAGGATTTGTATTATATTTCGAGGAAAAAAGTAGTTAGGACTCTCCAGGTAGCAGTTCTAACAGTCCCGCGCGTATTGTCCTTCAAGTTAAGACGCACCGTGCGAGCGAGACAAGTGACGATTTATGTCAGTGCGAATGATAGAAAAAATATGTAGAGACCGGTTAGGGCTGGGAATACAACACGAGATATTGTTTTGGTTGTCAGTCTGCTTTTGTGCTTCGTACATAGTAGATGTGATATCGGTTTGCTCTTTTTCTCGACTTGGCTGTAATTCTGGACGATTTCTTCTGATTTGTGACTAGTGTGCTTGTTTACCGGACTCTGATTTGTATTTGCGATACGTAAGTGCTGAAGATCACGTCCTACACACCAAAGGAATATGCTGATATGCTTATTTGTTACGGATACTGCGATTGTGTGTCTGCGCAAGCTCGCAACGAATACATAACTCGCTACCCCGGTCGTCGAGTGCCGGATTTGGCCGTTTTTGACAGAGTTCATCGAAGACTTCGAGAAACTGGCTCTGTTTTGAGACGAAATACAGACATGGGAAGACCACGAATTGATGACGACGAAGAACAGGACAATGAGATAGTTCAACGCTTACGAGCGGATCCGACTACTTCTACTAATATTGTTGCCCGTGATCTGGGACTTTCGCAATGGAGAGTGTGGTTTACAGTGCATACTGCTGGCCTATACCCGTACCATTACACGCCGGTACACACTATTGAAGAAGGAGACCCCACGAGAAGGTTGGACTTCTGCAGATTTATGCTAAATGCTGACGAAGAAGATCCAGATTTTCTAAGAAATATCTTCAATCATTTGATTGGACCTTACTTTCTCCCCGAGAATCTAAATGGTGAAAGCTACGAAAACTTCTTGAGAGGGGACTTGAGTGATTTGCTGGATGATCTGCCACTCCACTTGAACAGGGACATGTGGTTCCAACACGATGGCTACCCTGCCCTTTTCAGAAGAAGTGTCAGAGACTGGCTGGACATAAGTAATCCAAAGAAATGGATGACCAGCCAGAAGTCCAGACCTAACCCCCATGGATTTTCATGTGTGGGGGCGTATGAAAAGTCTTGTCTACAGCGAGCCAAATCCAGTTTCGTCTGTGGAAGAATCAGGGCTGTAGCTAGAGTCGAATTTGAGGAAGGGCAGCATTGGTTACAGGGAGGGCGGAAGTAGTAAATTTATCATAATTGATTTGCCCTCAAAGCACGGGCTCCTTAATCAATCACTATGTACATCACTGACCTCTAGATCAGTGATTTACATTCTATAGCTATTCGTAGACAAATAATTTCTGTGACAGAAAATAAGCATGGATCTAAGAACTATTATATCCTTAATGATGAAGAAAAAGCGAACAAAATAGCTGAACTTCCAGATTTGGATATAGAGATCCACGTGTGATTGAGAGTGAGGTAATTAGTAATTGTTGGGTGTGATGATACAAGTAAATAGATACGTCGTAAAATAACATTTAGATTATATTGTTTCTGCAAACTTATTATAATAATTAACATAATAATGATGTTTGATTTGTTGGCAAACGTAACATTTAAACCATTAAAATAAAACCACTTCAATCGGATTTACTGCGCATTTATTATCGTTCTTAACATTTAAACCTAACGTTTCGACTCATTTACATGAGCCAAGGATGACTAAGGTAATGGTCTTCATATGTGTGCTACAACCCTCTAACATTATAAACGAACAAGCAACGTGTTCCTACTCAATTTATTCAAATATTTATTCTATAAACACTTATATTTTTTTCTTTTATTTGAATAATTTATTATCTCTGCATTATAGCAAACTACTAACTATACACCTGTCCACCTAGCATAAACAACACGACAAAATTTTGTCGACCCGTTTTCTCGTGTTTTAGTCCTTTGTCGTCAATCGTCTCTAAGATGGTTGCGCGTAGAAGTCGATTTCTTATGTCAAAAGAGTAGTTTTACTTAGCCGCGGATTTTTGTCTTCAATCTCTAACATAGAAATTGCGTTTTGTCGACATTTTAACCGATATTGTCGACATATTTCTCGTCTTTGTGTCAGAACGTAGAGAAGGAGACGACAAATGGTTTGTGTGCTATTTCGATTGGAGCGATGGCGTTGTTTTATTACAGTTATAATAAACCTTTACCTTTACCAATATATTTATATATGCATAAATAAAATATATAAGTATAAAACATATGTTTGCTATTCGTTCGCCCTTAATATACTTTGAGTACATAATTGTAATAAAATCCTATACAGGTATCGGTATCGGTACCAGTGGCTATCCAGTTTCGTTAATAAGTTTCTCGACTTATTAACGATCTACCTATCAAAATCTAATTAAACCTCATAATATTAAAACTGTAACAATATTTTATATAGCAATCGGATATTTTATATATCAATAGGAACAATAATATATTATTGTTTGTGTAGTAACATTTATCAATCTACTTGTAGCTGATTCGTTGCATTCTTTACAAATCTTAGTCGCTTAGTATAATGCGCCGACTGAATGTACTCTTTTATGATTTTTTTAAATTTTAGATTGTAAAAAAATAAACGAATATTAAAAGAATAAACAGAAATAACGGCGATTTAAAAAAAACAAACTCCGTTGACTTAGCGGGAAACGATCAACCACAGACCATATAAGTCGTCAGTCAACGTCAAAATTGTTGTAATCCACATTTCCAGAAAGTAAATAAAGGGGTTAAACACACAACACCAATTAAATAAACTATATCGGTGTGGCTATGTTAGATAATAAAGTAGTTAATAATCCTATATCAGTAGGCAAACACAGTTTTTCTACATGTTTGAATAATTGAGACATATGTCGATATCGACAAACTTCTCTTCAGTCGTGCGCGGGATATCTCAAGTAGCGCTTGCTAGGCCGGCAGGTCAGAAATTTGGAGTCTCTGCGAAAAGAACTGGCGAAAGTAACTTGACAAGGGGACCGACCTCTATCATACATTTATTATTTACGTTATGAGTTTGCTACATTACACAGTGTGTTTTTGTTTTAGAAATAACTTTATTTATTATGAGATCCCATCAGTTTTATTTTATTCATTTAAATGGACCACCAACAGATTTACCATGTTCTTATGCTAACAAAAAAATAATTACTTTAATTAGGTGCACTTAACTCTACTTAAAGATAGCCACTGCATGCGGCATCAATATTTAGGTAACAGTGTGTGTTGTTAACTTAACTTAATTTTATGTCATTTAAAAACAATCGAGAATTTGCCCTTGAAAACTGGTGAGCTGTTTTGAAACAAGACTATTGTTGCATCTTTATTGACGCATTCCACAAAGATTCTCCTTAGCCTAGCCAACAGGGAGTGGTGTCCCAAGTTAGTCCTATAGGTTTTGTGTGGAAGTAGAGGTGATGCATGGCCTTAAATCTTACTCGATTAAGCAAACCTGGACTATGCGAAAAACCATTAAACAATGCTGAATTGATTTCCTGGTCAGATTTTCTGCCTTATGTTCTGGAATACACTGTATTATTACTCATATTTTTCTTGCCAACTTATGTGGTGGTTACAATGATAGAAGTCAGCTGGGTATCGCTTTCCTGTCGCTGCTCTCTTGATAGCGTTCGGTCATCACTCACCTTAGTATTAGCTCATTCAATATCATTGACCTGTCGCTAATGTCGTGGTAGCGGTTGTTTAGCGCTGAGGTGAATCGAAGAATAGTTAACGGCCAAAACATCCTAAGCGCCGTGCAGTAGGCGTCACTTACACATTCGTTTCGTGCTACTTCTACGTTCTACCCTACTTTAAAATAACGGTGAATAAACTATTCTGAAGATAATTATTACTTTACTTAATTAATAATAAACGAAGATAATAACGTTACTTAATTTATTTTGATAGGCAGCTGAGAAGTATCACCAATCCACTTCACTTGATTTTGTAACCACTGTGAACACAAAATTAGACTTATCGGTTTAATTACTACTTAAAATCAACTTTGGTAGGAGGGTAGGAGGATGATCCAATTGAATTGATCCTCTATTGCAAACAGGATGTTTCCTAATCTCAATAGCCTTGCACAGCATTCTAGCAGAAAAACTGTGTTCTGTAGCAAGAATTTGCGTATTTTCAAATCTTATATAATGCCCAAACATAATGCCCTTAAAAAGCATGCTCACATACTGCAGACTTGTTATCGCACGTTTTAGGTCCACTACATATTCTTTTTCGCGCGTCCTATAGTCCTCGTAGTTTCCTAATATAAGAGAGTGCACCGGTCACAATCAATTTTGTAGACACCTGCTACCTAAAGGGATATCGTATTTTATAGATCGTAGACTTTGGGTTATCTCCCTGGCTGGTTTACAGTAAATATTGACAAGAATAAATACAAGGTCCCTTTAAATCCCTTTAAGTGATCTTATTTGAATATGCAAAAGGCGCGGAAGACATATAAAAATAAAATAAGCTATGAGAGGTTTAAAAAGGCTTTATGAACCTAATACAAAGTTAAAGTTATAATTTTGATACCGTAATAATAAAATCGAATCATATGATTAAGGGGGATAGCCACTGTGGCGGCCGAAAATGTAATTTTTTGGACCGTTCTTTTTCAAACAGTTTAAAAAATAGTAAAAAACAAAAATTTTCATATCGGCTACGCTTAACCTTAACCACTACTAAGACGAAAAAAACAAAAAAAAATAGATATCGGTTAGTCATTGTTCGAGTGGTTGATGCGACCAGTTCAAAAAAGTCGTTACGAGAAAAATGCTCTTTAAATTTTAGGCGATTTCTCACGTAATGAAATCATGTATCTTTTAAAATTTTCATAACTCTATTAATAAAATAAAAAAAACCCGATCTAAAAATTCCTCTACTTACTCGGTCAGAAATGATTTAAAAATCACAAAATTTTCGGCCGTCACAGTGGCTATCCCCCTTAACGTTATAATCGTGAATTACCCTATTGATGAAATAAAATTTAATAATACATATTAAATTATAATTATTAAATAAATTATTATAACAGTTCATTCTGTTTTATATAAACAAAGAAACAATTTAACAAATATGAAAAAATATACCTATATAAATAAATAAAAACATTTTATACACAAAATAAAAAAATTGCATCAAATCACCAAACACCAATAGTTTGCCATATTAAACGACGATAATTACGTAATGTTATTAATAAAGTATAGCTTTTGTAAATAGATTCCCATATATGAACCTTAACCTACATCGCATACTCCCGACATCTCCGGTTTATCCTTGTTTGGATGTCATTACCTTATGATGTCTGGTCTTACCCCGAATGAACGTATTTCGAAATATCAAGGTTTATTTTAGGAGCTGCTATAACCGACTTAACTCTTTACGTCAAAGCATACCGACGTAATACCTTTTTGAGTTCCTCTTATGCGCACTTCAAGTGTGTAATTTCCTTGATATAACAACCCAAGTTTTATTACTTGTTCCTAACTTTGATTCGTTCAAATTTTCTGATGTTACCGGAATCATTTCGATACAAAATTAAGATATGATATCGGGAGTCTGACATTTCTTAAAAAAATGTATTGATTAAGTTCTTTTCAGACGAACTTCAAACCTACATCTTTTGGAAAAAGGCAGCATTAGTATCTAGGCCGTTAAGGCTCCAACTTAATTTAACGAATAAAATAAAAAAAACTCTTTTAGTTTGATATCTTAATTCAATTTTAATTCCTGAAACCTTTAGACTCATTATTGCACGTCAAAGTCTAAAAATCAAATAATATTCTTACAAATATCTGAATATTCTTTTAAGTAGGTATTCTGAAAAAAAATTAGTTGGTCTCTTTATACATCTTATAACATAAAATTGCGTTATAAAAACAAAAAGCATTCGTAAAAAGTTATTTTTAAGGTAACGTATATAAAAAGCTTTCTCTCCAAGATTCATTTTAATTAAGTTTTTCAGGAGCGTACCCGGAACCCGGCGTTTGCCTTTCTACCAATCTTCATTATGATAATTATTTCCACGCAAATAGTCATTAGATTCCATAAATGTTTAAAAACACTACTTAGAAGTGTAGATTTGAAGAAGCTTACAATTTCGGTCATATTGTACTATTAATATAATATTATTTTTTCTCTTCTACTGCAATTCTTCAAAAAAATCATATTTATTTTTGTTATTGTAATACTATAATGTCAAGATATATTAATTATCCTGTCAAAAACATAAAATTTAAGGCATTTTGCAATGCAGTTCTTCCACTGCAAAAAGTTATTAGATCTCATATGAACTCAAGACAGCTAATTTAAGTGAGTATCTATGAAAGTACATCAATAACCTTATCATAAATTGTTTCGTACCAATTAATTATCTACCAACATTTATACTTACCGTATATATATAGACCGTATTAATACTAGACATTTTTATTTCTAAATAAATAAAATTACTTGGCATTTGCCAACCGTGAATTATTATGGTACCGTGAATTTTCACGGTACCATAATAATGTCTATCTATTATTAGCGATCAAAGCGATTGTCTAGTGCTTATTTACTTATCGCATAAATTGCGTGTTAGCTGTACGATCAAGGAGTTTAAAAGTACTTTAAATAGTAGATAAATTGATGTTTTGCCATGTGATTGTCCAGTTGTTACTTTTATTTTTATCCTGCCTTTCGCACCGATTCGGGTCGGGAGTTCTGGAAGGTGTAGAAAGGATATCATCCACTGTCCATGCATTTTTGGTCCAAATTTGAAAATAAACAATAGTTATTATGGATTGTTATTATAGGATGTCGGATTAAAATCACTGTTATTAGAGGTTGAAAATATAACTTTTCATTAATTATCGTTGAAAAATATTTGTCAAAACAAACATTTTTATTAGTACAATGTGGTCATTTAAAGTACTATTAGTACAATTTGGTCATTTAAAGTGCTATTATTATTATTCAAAAGTATTTAGCGCGCTTTAAACAACACAGTAAGTGACGTAGGTATTTATATTATGTAAGTACTGCGTAATGATTCCCAGGTAGGTATGTTTTATCTTTAGTTGTTTGATAAAAAAGGTGAACAGTACTAAATACCTTTGTTTAATAATAACAGCACTTTCAATGACCACATTGTACAAATAAAAATAAAAAAAAATGTTTTGACAAATATTTTTAACGATAATGTATAAAAAGTTATATTTTCAACCAACCAAAGATTTAAATCCTACACTGTTGGCCCCATAATAACAATTATTCAGATAGATATTTTGCACATTTATTTTCTTTGGCCGGCACTTTCAATATTTGGACCAGAATGGATGATGTCCTTTACAGTACACAAGTTAAAATTACACTAGTATCCATAACACGAGTCTTACAGTGCTACGTATGGGCTAGGCTAGGTATATTGTAATAAAAAAATATTCTTTTTATTTTCTAAATTTTGTAATTCAAAAGAGAAACAAACACATAGTCTCATATGTATTACAGTCCGATAATTGACCACTGGAATTTTTACTATCAATCATATAAAGAGAATCGATTATCGGATTCTTTCATAATTATACTTAGATGTCAGGGCCGGGGAAAAAAGATATATGTATATTGACAGCCTGAAGAAAAATATTATTTATGTTTGCTTTGTTCGTTTCTTGCGAGTTTACGTGTTGAGTGTGTTTATTTGATCAAAATGCTGATTCAGAATAAATTTCTATCTGGAAGTTCACAGAGTAAATCTTAAGGAATAATTTCTAAAAATACTACATTTCAAATAATACCCATTTTATTCTGTTTCACCCTAGGCCAAAATTAATATATGTGGATGACACTCGATCTTTAAAATGAATATCTAAAAATTAAAAAGTAAAATAAGAGAAATAAAGATTATCATCAACCGCTAAATAACGAAAGAATTTTATTAGATGGCCAGGTTGGCCGAGCCAGTGTGATCCTTACTTCGAAGCCAAACAGTCCTGGATTCAAATCCCAGAAGAGACAGATTTTTGTGTGATGAGTGCCTGAATCATGTGTACAAACGGGTTATTTATATAATATATATAATTACGTTTACATTTTTAAACGAGAGTTAGACACCTTTAAATGTATTCCGAAAATAGAAGAATAACGTGAAGTAATGTTAGATTATTGATTTTATTTTTAAACATTAATTCATTTTTATTCGTAATCTTTTGTATACGTACCAAAATTTATCGCTTGATTCTTCGACAAAATTAAATTAATAATATAACATCGATTCTACATAGTTGAAAGTAACTTGTTTGAAGTTTAATTTTAGAATGTGAAATCAAATCAATGGAATGTAACTAATGTTGTTATAGAGCCCTCAGCCACTTGTATATGAACTGCGAAAACAGATTTCCTTGCAGAGAATAGATTTGATTATTCGATAACGGCTCAACCGACTTATATTAATTTTAATAGGATGAGAATTTTTAATAAACAAAATTGGTAAATACGAATAATAGAAAGTGCTTATTTTAGTATGAACATAATATGGGTATATTTTTTGCGTTTGTTAGGTCAACTCATAGCTAAAGTATATATGAGACTAGCTTTTACCCGCAACTTCATTGACATGAAAGTGTAGATGTGTGCCTATATGAGAAAATTGTCCACTCATCTTACAGTAATAGGACATTGTATCAGTATTATCCCATATGCCGTATCCCATTAAAACCGTTCACTGATTTTGACGTGATTATGTAACAAACATGATAATAATCTAACTTTTGGTCATAGTGGCATCCAGACATAAATTTATTTTTCCAAACAATTGCTTGCTGATTTTTCTTATACTCGTAATTCACAACTACCTGTCAGTTGACCTTAGGATAATAATGGGCAAATTTTTCAGTATCTGCCCGATTCACCTCGGGATGATAATGGGCATATCTTCAGCAGCTGCCCGGTTCACTTCGGGATGATCATGGGTATATTTTTTAACTCATGCCCGATTCCCTTCGGGATGATATTTGGAATACTTTTTAAGCTGCATTTTTTATTCGTTTCCTTCGATTGTCTGTGAACCTCTGTCTGGTTATTACCTTTCTTGCCAGAACCACTTCACGAACTAGTCGCACTAACATTGACTTGCGAATTAAGTTTCCTTTCAAAGATGGAAAGAAAGAAAATCCCTTTCAAAGATTTTAGGGTCTGCCACTGATTCGGGTACAGGTTTTTCAAAGTTATCCTTCTCGCTATTGCATCAAAATTTAGTACATTAGGCGACTTAATAGGAATCAACACGTCAAAATGCCCTACATTTAAATGTCTTAATTGCAAGACATTGGCTCTCCAAATTGTGTAATAAGGCTGCCCACTAGAAACAGAATTTGAATTGTAATATTTCTTCAGCTGCTTTAAGTTCGCAGGTTGTGCCCTAAAGTGTGCAACATACCCATATCGGCTAGATTAAGGCGTTTCGTACGATAAAGGATCCCAGATAGGTCCACTGAAAAACATTTAAATCTTTGCCAATTGTTGATCACGTGGCTTACTATATTGGCTCAAATTTGAGCAACCATTGAAATATTGTCATAAGGCAAATAAGACAGAAACGAAAATAAACATGCTTCATCGCCAGGTATTTCTACCAAAACATCAAATGAATATATAATGCACCGAAATAACTAATCTGAGAAATAACATTCGATACGTGGGACAACAACGACTGCACTAAAGTGATTGCACATTCGGGTAGCCATAATTAATGGTGGACCATCCCACGCTGCCTCTTCGAAACATATTAAATATAAATTAATAAATATTTCTTACACTCACACCAATTAGCCTAGCCCAAAGTAAGCACTGTAAGGCTTGTTATGGATACTGGGGTAACGGATAGACATACCCCAGTATCCATAAAAAGCCTTACAGGATCGCTACCGTTGCACCAAACAGTTATCTATGGTTAATCTAAGTATGGTTAAATCGTTTTTGGTTGTCAAATCAGAAATTCTTTCTTCTCCTGTCTTATTTAAAAAGATAATTAAGAAAATTAAATCTAAAGTTTAACAGAAAACGATAAATTAATATGGGGTAAAAGTAATTCGCATTAAATTTTTAACAAAAATTCCAACTACCTTCTTTGGAGGCGTAAATAATGCATATTGGTACGATAGCAGTAATCGCGGTTGATTTGCTATTTTCATTTTTTGAAGAGGTACACTATCTGTCTCCGAAACTTATCATCAGATCTAAATGAAATTAAAATGGGACCATTCATAAACAAAAAAAAATCTCCTCTCAAACAAAAAAAAATATATAATGCAATATTTATTTTATGAAGTATTGTAATATTACTAAAACGTATATGTACATATTTACCGTATCTTTGAACAACGCTGTACTCTTTATTACCCAGGCAAAACAAAAGCCGGTTTTCAAAACAAAGAAAGTAGACAGCACATAGTTTTTAAAACCTTAGCGTTTTATTATAAAACCCGTTGTAGTATTGTTTTATTAAAAGTAAATAGTCTTGATTAATGCATCTGGGCTTGTTAGAGTCTTGATAGCCTAGCAATTGCAAGATCTGACCCGGTTTGCTTGTTTTTCTAGTTATAAAATAGTTGCTTTTCCGTCACATTCCGTGTAAATAAACAGAGTATGTTCAGAAGCAAGTATTTGGTTTTTCATTTCCAAGAGAAAAGCTCATAAATATTAAATATCCGATAAACAATCCGATATCAATGCCTGTAATTGGTGTAATGGTACTCAGTTGAGATCAATATTTCCAAGTAGCGTAAGTTCAAATTTAAAAAAATTCAAATTCAGTGTTTCAAGACATAATGTTTACTTTTTGTTTTTTCATTTTTTGGTGCCACAAAAGCAGCGGAATTATTACTATCTTTTGATTTTATTTGTAAATATCTTTTTGGATAGTATAGTTTAAGCATTTTTAAAATATAAAAATTTTGTATATTTAAATAATGCTTAAACTATGTTGAGTTGTTGAGTTTGCAAGTTGAAGTATGATGTTGATTGTGCTAATGTGGGATTTAAGCGCTTTACGATAAAGAAAGCTAGTTGGAAATGTCCAGAATTCCGGAGCAAAGTAACGAAAATTGGCATCAGTAACACGCCTATACACCCATCCTTTAAAGCGTCTAATAAAATTCGACACGTTTGCCAGCGTCTCGGTAGCTCAGCGGTCAGAGCAGTCGCCCGGATTGCGAAAGGTCGTGGGTTCGAATCCCATCTGAGGGCTCGGAGGCGTGGTTGTTTTTTACACACGTATTTTATATCTTATAGAAATATTGCATTGTGAATGCAAAAAAATTAAATAAAAACAGCGTCTAATAAAGCTGAGCAGGTATCTCCTGGATATTCCAAGATGTCCAAGTCCAGTTCCAAGTCTACTGAAGCTACTTCTTAATCAGTGAACAAATATTGTTGTATAACTGAAGAGACTATAATATTATCCAGCATTATTCAGCTAATGTTGCCATGTGGCTGTACTAAAATAAATAAATATTATTCTTCCTCACGCCCAAAACATTTCGTTCGAGATTATTTTCATAACACAATTTGTTTACTTCGAATAAGAACAATACACCGACAAAGGACTGATAAATTTACAAGAACGCTCGGTTTGTTTCTTCTAATAGCAAAGTTTTTAATTTGTTAGAAGACAATGCTAAACTAAGAACAACACTCCCTGAAGTTTCGCAGTTTGGCAGCTTTCCATTTTATTTATTTGGAGATGTTACATAGCACTTGTGCAGAGTATCTGTTATTTATTTTAGGCTTAAGACGAGCTGACTTATTTATTATTTTGTATGAGTCGGGTTTCTTTATACAATATATTTATAGAGATTAGAGAATACCATATGAAAATTGACATGTTACATTGAATGAGCGGTAATAATGTTACAAAAACTGTATACTTTACCCAAGTAGTTTTATCGACACCATAAGGGTGTAAATATTCTAATGCTAAGCCTTATACATAAATGAAAACAAAAAAGCAAAGCGTACGCATTTTATGAAAATGTGTTCTTAAAGAATACGATTCCTATTAGAAATGTTTATTTTTTGTCACTACCCGTCGTTATTGATTTAGAAGTAAGTGTGGAAGAATTTCTTAGGAAATGAAAAATGGATAGAAATATTTAAGTAATTATTGCTGACATAGCTATATATCTCTGTATTAAAAAACAAGTGTACGACTCTTTTTTACGGAACAACTTTGCAGGCCATAAGCCAGTAGGGCCAATTCCGATATATTTATAAGCTGATCACTCATAACGAAAATCTTCTTTGCAGTACTTTTGTGATACTGAAAAAATTATCAAAGACATAACTGACGGAAAATGAAATTATATATAATTGTTCACTGAATTACAATGTGAATTTATTATTTCGCATTTCTTTTAGGTATAGATATATTTATTTCGAAATATTTATTTATTATCATAACTTATTAAGTAACGTTTAAGGGTTCTAAAATAAATAAGTCCTTTTGTCTTATATAATAAAGTTGTATTAATTAAATTTTTAGTTAAGTTGGATTATTAATACGCGGAGATGTCAATAAATTATCTGTTTGCATAAGTAAATAATTTTTTTTGTGACTCAAAACTTAGCAGTATATGAACAAATACTAAATCTTTCTACGTATTTTTTACACAGATCCCTATCGGTAAATGCCCTTCAGTTTCTAAACGACAAATCATAAAACACGGACCTGGACATTAAATATATCCTAATTGTAAAGCATAAAGATTCTTGACACAATGCTTATAACTTTCAAAATTATTCTGATTTGGAATTATTGATCTTTATACCCCATTAATGCCTTTGCCATGAAAATCAGATTTGTATGTTTTTATTGATAATGAAAGTATATCTCGTTGGTGTACCGACGTAAATTATACAAACCTATCAATAATTGTTATAATTTTTCTCCATCATAAACAATATTATACCAATACTTCTTGTATTACTGCCGCACAGCGATCGTCACGTAAAACGAATGCCGTGTTGGGATTAGATGATTAAATTTTCTGAAACAAGCCGTAGTCTACTGGCGTTTGCGATGAATATTGATTTTCGCAGCAATTTTTTTTTTTACCGAAGAAGATTTTACAAGATATAAAGTATTATATAATTTGTCTTGTCAGTTTACACACTACTACGAATCTCCAAATCTAACCAACGGGAACGATGCATTTCTGCAAATTAAGGCAGAATTCACAGGCTTTTGCAATTTTGTCTCATCCTATGTGATAAAAAAGTTATGTTAATTCATCCAGTGCCGTGTAAAAGAAGGTGATGTCCAAAATCGCACATTTGTGATATTTTCTAATTTTATTTGTGAAACAATGCTTTTCTACAACGTTGTTGAATAATAGACTCTAGAAAGATCATTCTGGTGGTAGCGCGAAAAAGGAAGTGTGTGAAGCAAAAATTATAAAATTGTTAACGTTTTTACAAAGGCGCACCCACGATTGGTGCCCTACAAAAATCGCGTTAGTGAACGTCGCTTATTGGGTGTTCGGTATATCGATCGATGACTGTTCAACACGCTGCACGCTAGATGGCGCTACGTTCCCGAACAGAGATAAAATAATATCAATATGATTTGTGTATAAAAAGATAATGATGACACTATTAATCCCGTCTAACCAGTGTATGAACCACCCCTAATAACAACGTTTTATAATATTTGGGCGGCAATGCTAATAGACCATGTCATTACGTTTTTAATTCATAGTCATCATCAGCATTCTTTTCATGTATTTGGCCTGCTGGGTACAGACCTTCCCTATGTAAAAAAACTACTTAGGGATAGTGGGCGATTACCCACCACGCAAGCTAGTACGGGTACTAACAGATTTAGGCGAAGCCAGAACCATCAACCTAACTTGCTACCAATACACGGAGCATCTTCAAAAAAAAATTCTTGGTCACCCATCCGATGACCGACGTTTGCAAGTTATTTTACTTCCACAACTTCTCTGATGCCGAACGAGTTTGCCACTTGTGCCATTGAGCATTAAATTCCATTTAGGATGTTCTTTCTCATTAAATGAAAAACTTAAAATCGAATTAAGTTAAGTTATTTTCGTTAGGGTCTTGCAATTTTCATACGATATTAGACTCAGTAGTTTACAGAAATGTAGAGAAAAAAAATGACTTCCAAAATTGTAAAATACAAAAAATCTAATTGTTTGAAAAACTAGTACTTAAGAAGCGAGCACACGTGTGACGACCATTGCCTTAATCATCCTATGAATTCGTTAAGGAGTCGTCAGGGTAAAATATAAAAAAATAAGATAATTAAGAAGCAAATTGATCACAATTTAAGGTTCTAGATCTTGAATTCTATCTTTATAATGCAACATGTCAAATTTTACCCAAGGTTATAGGAGATAACGGTTCATGGAACTGTCTCAGTCGGTGGGCGGAGGCTGTCAAGCCG
Organism: Calamotropha paludella; assembly: GCA_927399485.1. Taxonomy (NCBI): domain Eukaryota; kingdom Metazoa; phylum Arthropoda; class Insecta; order Lepidoptera; family Crambidae; genus Calamotropha; species Calamotropha paludella. The sequence goes on along the minus strand of OV656804.1, from coordinate 12,075,517 downwards.
CAATGACATGGGCATAGGGCTGTAATTGAATTTCCGACGGGTCGCGATAAACGCGTCAGAGACAGTCAATGTAATTGTAACGCCCATCTAAATCATCAGAGTTAAAATCCTAACTATAACAATTTTGTCACGAATTACACAACTATTAATATTCAACTGTATCATGATTAGCAATAGATATGTACGATACGATTCCAGTTTTCACTTTGACTTCCTTTTGGCAAATTAGTTTTAGGTGCATTCCCCTATTGTTCCGAGGTTGATCAAATTGAAGTCAACCCAAAACGATGATTTATTCACCAAGCTGAAATACTTTAAGCCGAGCTTGATTTTGGGTAGCTTATTTTGCATATGGATTCTAATAATATTTTTAACAAGGTTGCTTCTTGCGTACTGGGTTTAGCGTAAAAGATTGTTACATGTAGTTATACAATTAGTATTTGGAAATGCAAATCAAAAGAAATAAAAAGATCGCAGATAACCATTACGGTGTAACCGGGGTTCGGGTCGGCAAATGCTTTAAATAGACCCCAGTCCGGATGAAATATTAAGCAGGGATGTAACTCTTTATGTTATACACTTTACTTGTTACGCGTTTCGAGAGAAACGTGCGTAGGTATAAATTAGCGTATATTAGTGCGTAGTATAAAAAAAACTGGTTGGTTGCCTGTATAGTCGGTATACGGGCGAAAGTTTTACGTGACAACGACTTTGAGTGGTAAAATAATTTTAATGTGAATATTCATTCGTATAGTAGGAAGAAGGATGAAATAATAGTAACAATTTAAAACATTTATTTATACAAAGAATTATATTTAAAACATTAATTTATAGGCACGCGTCCCTTCCACTTTTTATGTCTGTCTCTCTCGCTCTTAGGCGGGCTAACCATGCCCGAGTGGAAGGGACGCGTGCCTCTCACTCGCTCTCATTGTAAGCGCATAACGTGAGCGGAGCGTAACGCAGTTTCTTGAAGTGTCACCCGGCAAACCAATTTATAAGACGTTGTCACGTCAAAAGAGATGGTAAAGTGCTCAGTTCTGAATAGACGAATAACCATGACATTATTGTAGATATGCGGATCCGACGTGGCGAATCTGGAATTTTACCGTTTGCGTAGTCTTAACTGTCGTGAATAAATTAAGCAGAGAGCGACTGCGTAGACTCTACACACTCACACAACATAACCGAGGTCTGAACCGTTAGAGACGCCGTATGGCTCCCCGTGCTCTTTCCGACTAGAGGGTCGTGCCGAAGTGAGTCTATGTCGGTTGCGACTCCCTCAGGGGATATGCCTTTCGTCTAGAATACCACTACGATGGCGCGCTACTGTCGGCTTAAGGTCCAAAGGATTCTCAAAACCCGATGGTCGTGTGGCTGTCATCTGCGACCGACAGCCATCATACATCAAAAAGCGTAAACTCACGATTATAATTTCACAAAAACGATGGAAGCAATTACGAAATATAAGCAAATTAAAAAGTGATTTAAGAAGCGATCTCAGTGAGTATTTGGCTTGAGTTGATTTCTGACCACGACGGCAAGTTTATTGGGCAACTAAAAGTAAAGGACAATGCCCATTTTTGTATGGGCATCGGTACCGACTTGCATCAAACCAAATTTACTCTCAAGAGTTTAGTTTTTATCTCACTTTTTACTACCAAAAATATTTTGTCAATGTTTAACCACATTTTAGAGATATTGACATAAGTTGCAAACGCCTGATGGTAACATTTTAGCAATTTTGAATCAGCGTGATTATTATAGATGTCGCAGGTACATTGTAAAAGCCGTGGTATTATAGTATCACTAGCCAAATTATAATTAGGTTAGCAGTGTTATTATAATTTCACTATGGCAGATTATAATTTAATGGTTTTGACAATATACCTGCGACATAGATAAAGTGCGTATGCCTTTTAGGCCGCATTACTGAGTAGCGCATTGCATATTATAGATACTACACTAGCTCAATATGTTGAGCCCAGACGCCTTCGCCTGTTAAGTTGTGACTTAACGCTCAGGTCGCGCATGGGTGGTATATTTACGTTATGCCTAGGCTTACCTTGGAGAATATGATCTTAAGACTATTAAAAGTGGTCATAATTGAGTCCTTTACTTATTTTTATTATAATAAGTTATCAAAACTTCTGCATGTTTTAGTTGGATTGCTAATATTAGGGGTTAAAGTATGAAATTGCCGATTTGTACTGAAAATCTATATTGTTTATTTTTTAAATTTTTAACAAATTTATTTAATCAAAATAGTTGCCATTATTATCTATACATTGCTGCCATCTAATGGGAAGGTCATTAATGCCTTTTCGATAGAATTCCGACGATCTAGACTGCACAAACTGTGTGAAAGCATTTTGTACTGCCTCCTGGGAAGAAAACTTCTTGTCACGTAGATAATTGTCCAAATCACGAAAAAAATGGTAGTCCGTTGGAGCAAGGTCTGGTGAATACGGAGGATGACGAATGGTTTCTAACTGCAGTTCCTGAAGGGTCAAAATGGTTTCTCGTGCTGTGTGAGGTCTCGCGTTGTCGTGGAGCAATAATGGTGAAGATCGATTCATGAGTCGGGGCTGTTTTACTGCTAGTTTTGTCAACATGGTTCGGAGTTCGGCACAATAGACATCTGCCGTTATTGCTTGACCAGATCGGAGAAAACTATAGTGAATAACACCATGCTGAGACCACCAAACAGTTACCATTACCTTTTTTTTGGTAAGTTTTGCTTTAGGACACTGTTGTGGCATTTGACCTGGGGTCAGCCATTGCATTTTTCTTTTCCGGTTATCATAAAGAATCCACTTTTCATCACATGTTACAATTCGATCCAATATTCCTTCATTTCTGTACCGGTTCAACAAGGCAACACAAGTTTCAACACGCGTTTCTTTCTGCAGATCAGTCAAATCATGAGGCACCCATTTTTCGTATTTTTTTATTTTATTGATTTGACGCAAGTGAGTCAATATTGTGGGTAAGGTAACGTTAAACCATGCCGCTAATTCCTGGGTACTTTGACTAGGATCGGCTTCCACTATCTCTCTTAATTCATCGTTATTTACCTGTGTGGGCGGTCTTCCTCGTGGCTCGTTCTTTAAGTCGAAATTTCCATCACGAAAGCGTTTAAACCAAAATCGCACGGTGCGTTCATTAGTAGACCCCTCTCCAAACGCAGCATTGATATTGCGGGCTGTTTCTGCCGCGTTAGTTCCGCGTCGGAACTCGTATTCAAAAATAACTCGAATTTTCGCAGTATCCATCTTTCTTGTCTAAATTGAATAACAAAAACAATTGAAAGTCGATATTCAAATGTTTTACATTTTTTAAAAAAAGAACATCATAGAAACCATTTAAAAAAAGTTTCATTCGAAAACCTCAAACCATGAAGATTCTATGTCAATTCAAAGAACCTATTGCAATAAAACGGCAATTTCATACTTTAACCCCTATTATTAAACTAAATCACTTACATACCAACAAGGTAACACAAATTAATAATTTGTGATGTCAGATTCAACAATTATTTTCTTACATAGCCAGATAAACCATTTACTTTTAGGTACATTATAGAATATATTATGATAAATATTACACAATCAACATATTATATTCATTAGAATAAAACACTTTCTACGGATTTTTGCGCATATTTTATTTTATATTTAATCCTGACGTTTCGACTCCTTTACAGGAGCGTCACCCCAACGTCCATTGTCTAAATGTTGATGGCAAATTCGAGCCGACGATGGTATATAAAATCGGTGATTTTTAAGTACTGTTTCCCGTATTGAGAGAGGTATTATTGTAGCCGGCAAACTTCTTGAACATGATTTTGAAATCACGTGACATGTGCAGTAGTGAATAATGTACCTAAACTTGCTACTGTGCATGTCACGTGATTTCAAAATCATGTTCAAGAAGTTTGCCGGCTACAATAATAGACATTCAGGTCCAGTACAGTTCATGTATAAACAGTGATTAGCGGTACTCGCTGCTCGTCTGGCTTCCGATTGGCCTATGAAGATCATGTTGCTGTTGTCTGTTGACTGTCCTAGTAGCCGCCCTCCAGCAAGCAGCACATGCTCTCACAAGTCTAGAGACCTAAAATAATTTAAATTAGATGAATTTCTAGGAACATACTAGAAATAAGATAGATAAAGCATTCACTGTATTTTAATTTTTGTAAATATTGTACTTACAAGATGAAGTGGGGTCCATTGTAAAATCACATCTCGCTGTAAAGAATCAGGCCTTATTCGGTAGGTTCTTCTTCCACTAGTGCGTAATAATGAGACACCACAAGCGAAACAAACACTTTGATGACCAACTTCTGGGCTGCCAATTGTTCCTTCTTGGATCAACAAGTAGCAATTGTGGCATATAATATGATCCAGAGTAACCTGAAAAAGAAAAACTTTATAATACATTATATGTATTTCATTATTCAATACACTGACATATGCATGTTATTAAATTATGACGATTTATGTATAATTATTATCATACTAGGCCTCAGAATTATTATCTCCTGTGGTGGAAAAAATAGTGCACCTGGTTGAGGCCAACTGTGGAGGCCAACCACAAAAAAGCCTTATCAACTATACATACAGTAAATAATTATAGCACTTACATAAATGTATGTGCAAATATGTCATAGTCTAATAGGATAGCAGGGAATAATCAGTCGCTAAAACAATTTATGCACTTTATTAAGTTACTCTTTCATACTCCAAGCTGTCACTAAAAATATTTTACAGTTAGTTGAACTTATTGGCTACATTTTCGGCTAGGACTGGGATTTATACCAAGGACCTCCACAGTTATGACATTTATTAGATGACATTAATTAAAAAGATTGTACAGAGTGGTTTTGTCTTACTGGAATACTAGTGGCTCATTATAAACTAACAAATATAATAGCATCATGAATGCGTTTACGAATGTTTAATGAAAAAACTTACCAAAGTAGGTGTAACCCATGAGGTCAATATTTCGCGTATGCTTGCGTGAACACTTCCCACCGAATGTATCAGTGTGTTCCTTGGTATCGCACAGTTGATACACCGCGGACGACTCCTCTCTAGAGACACTGTCTCTTCGATCCATTTTTACTAGCCAAGCACCATGAACGCCGGCTGGCGTCTACAGAGTCACTGTCTCGACGAGGCACTTCAAAGTCACTATCTCGATAATCCACACAAAGAGTGTCAGTGTCAACACTGTCAATACTTATTATAGACGTGGTGATTTAATTAAAGGATAAAACTACCAGATCAACTCAAACGCAACAAGAAAAACATCGATCAAGCAAACATATTTTTTTTTTTTTTTTTGTTATCTGGCTTTTTCCGTTTCTCACAGAAATTTCGCCAATGTCCTGTAGTGAGAGATACACGGAGTACTGCGTTAAAAATATCCAAGGAATTGGTTAACTTTCGATGGCTACTTTCTTTCTTGAGACAAACATATTCACAACAAAAACGAAATTGACATTGACACTGACAGTTCTGTAATTAAGCGTTCCGAATCGCCATGAATGTATGTTTTGAGTTTCGAAAATACGCAATGTTTACTTTATGAAATGGTGAGATAGTATAAAATGATATAAAAGAATTACATATTTTATTTTCTACTTTAAAATCTTATTTACTTATACAACGGCTGAAGCTAATAAGGCGATCAAAGATTTTTATGTTCAGTGTTAAACCTCGGAAAAAACGGACAACTGTTATCGGAACGTGCAAGATTTCTTTTGATATACGGATATGATGTAATCTCTTGCGGAAGTAATTGCTAATTATTTAGTATCATTTAAATGAATTTTCTAAATGTGGTTAAAAAAACTGTTAAAAGTCAGTACATAATACATATAAATAAAACATTATTTTCGGTGTTAATATATCTATGACGCAGTCTGGTACGGGGAATGGGCATTGTCCTTTGTGAACTTGTTATGTTCTTCCGAAACTGTTATTTTACTGTTAGCTAGTTAGTTAATATATCTCGGAATAAATTAGTTATTTTTGACTAGGTATCCAGGATGTGAAGTAAACTCACAGCTCTTAATTTTATTATTATTCTTATAAACAATAACAAGTTTTAAAAATTATCACTTATTAAATTACTCGCTATCAGCTACTCTATAATAGTGCTCTAAAACAAAAGTGACCTTAAAACACGAACAAATAAACTTCAAAGCCTAATACTCAAACCTCCCCTAAAAACTCATTGCAGAGCAATCTTACAAAATAAATTCGATCAAATCACGGAAATTATTCTTACTTTTCCTCTGGAAACTTCAAATTTACTTGTAAACATTTTCCTTAGAAATGTAAGGCGTTTTCGTATCGCTAGTCAAACTAATCTACCCCTAAGTCATCCATGCAATCACGCATATCACACATGACGGAGTATGATGTTAGTTCCGGTCTCATCATTAGTTTTTACATTTGAAAACCACTACCAAAAAGTTCGGATTACTGAGCTGCAAAAGCAAAGATTAAAAATAATGGGGATATAAATAAAACATAATAAATATTAAATAAACTATTTATTTCAACTCTTGGGTTTTTGTTATTATATTTCATGTAGTTAAAGCTTTTGACAGCCAGCTTATAATGTAAGGTATTTTTTTCTCGTCTAAATTGTTTGGATAAATATCTTATAAGTTTGAAAATTGCACTTTCATCGCATTAGAGGTTAAACTATTCATTCACATCTCTTCACCGAAATAACAGTATGATGTACTTTACAATTTGCGATCCACATTATATTAACACTTAAGTACTTTATCACATAAACTATTTCTTTCATTTAGGACTCATACGCACTAGGCGGCACAACACAGGATCTACTACGAGGTGCCTATCTGATGAAGATCGCTGGTAGCAGTTGAATGCGGGCAATGCAGGACCGGTCGTTGTGGAGATCCTTGGAAGAGGCCTTTGTGCAGCAGTGGACGCAATTTGGCTGAGACGTATATATATATATATATGTATATATACATCTATATTGTAATATATATATGTATCATATATGCATGTCTAACCGTCAAGCCTTATAGTGCTTACTTTGGGCTAGGCTAATTGGTGTAAATATAAAAAATATTAGTTCCTAATATATGAAATTGCCGATTTATCGTACTGGCCACGTTGATCTGAAGTATCTTCTCTTTGGTCAAGAATTCCAAATTCAAAATAAATCCATTTAGCTGGTTCATTTGAGTTTTTGAGCCAATTTACTGAACAGTATGTTATAAATTAGGACACTAACCAAATCAAAAATTCACCTTGAAGTCAGTTTTAGCTTCCACCAGTGCAAAACGCCAATATGCGAACGTTAACATCTCTCTCATTAGAAAGTCCGTTAGAAAACATTAAAATTTAATGAGGCCAAACTTTTTATAACAGAGGTTGGCTCATTATAAAGTTTATTAACATATTAAAGGTTATTGTAATTATTAAATACATATCTGTAAGTAGTATTTCCGTAGAACCTACTGTCTATAAAAACCAGTCCACATAACTCAATCTATCTTCTATGCCTATCTGATTCACTTTTCTTGAAGATTTTTTATTGTAAACGTTCTGAAATATGCAAATTATTAAATGAGTTTAACCATATGCCCATTTTTTTTGGTGATAATGTAGGCGCATTTTTTTTTTATCGTGAATAGGTTAGCGCTTGACCGCTATCTCGCCTGACAGTAAGCGACGATGTTATGTAACTATGATGTAATGCGCTTGCCTAGAAAATACCTATTCACTCGTGACTTGAAGACCCTTAAATTGTATTTATCAGGAAACAAAGAGTCAGGCAAAGAGTTGCATCTTAGTGCGACTCTCTGGTATATCGACCAAACAACGGTGGCGGCTATTCGAAAGTCTGGTTGTCCGATGAAAAAATAGGAGCGGCGGAACAAGGCTGTACAATTCTGCTGCACACTCTCCGAAATATATCCTATAAAAACGGATAGGCTGGCTAACTTTCGTCTATTTTCAAGGCTCTTCAGCTTATTATTAAAAAGATCATCATTGTCGATGAGTTTCTTGACCCTCCTTTCAATGGACACCAGCGTCTAGAGTTGATATTGGCCGGAATCGCCCCAAAAATAAGAACATTACTTCATACACGATCGAACTTGCGCTTGGTAAAGATTGAGCAACTGTTCCGGCGTGAAGTATGTTCTGACCTTCGGGAGAATGCCAAGTTTTTTTAAGCTAATTAAGACTTACTCTCAATGTAAGAGCCAAAATGGAGAGTTGGTGACAATGCCATACCGACAAGCTCAAGAAGGTCTGTGATCGGCACGGATACACTTTGGAAATTAGGAGTCAAGTCGAAAGGACTTCTTGTAGCGAAGAAAATACATGCCTGGGTCTTTGCTGGATTGAACCTTGCCAAATTGACGAAGATTGGAACCAGATTAAAATATAAATTTCTCTAAATACAAACCACCTTATGATTTCAAACTAACATCAGTCAGACTAGTACTCCGACGTCTATTATTGTGGTTTTCAATTCGCATAATTCTTTATTTCATGACTATGAAAGTTTGCATAAGTTTGCATAAGAAAGTTTGTTTAACGTAAATCAGTATCTTAGATACTATAATACTGGTTGTGGTAACTAATAAACCATATCTTAGAAATATTTTCTTTACATTTCATATTGTTTTATTACTTAAAATTAAACTTATAATTCCATGATGATTAAATTTTGCTATAAAAATATAAGTAGATACTAAGCATTGAAAAATTTCGCGGGCTTAAACAATATCTTAGAGACGTAAGCCCGCGCAGCCTCTCGCATAGCAAAAGTTTTGGGTTCGATTTCCTCCTAAACTGATATTTTCTATATTTATTGTTATTTTTCTATATTGGTATTTCATCGGCAATCGTTATTATATGATATTGATAAGCCATTAGATAGTACCAGATCCATACCCATCAATATGAAAATGAGAAAATATTATAAAAACTTCAGAGGTACTATCGAGGCCTCTGGCGCCTTATCAGTCCTAAGTCGAAAGTCGCTAGCACACTGCACGATGCCTATCGCGTCAGGCTACGCTCCGCTCCATTCATTCAACAATGGCGCGCGTGCGCAAACAAGCAAGCGAGAGCAGATTTACAGTTGACAGTACTGACATCAGTGGCGATTTTAAAACTAGTTGTTTATGATTGGCCGTAGTATAAATCGTAGTAAAATACGAATCCAATTAGGGGTCGTGTGGACGGGTCCGATGCGATCAGTTCAAACGAATATTTCTACAAACCGGTAAGGCGCGACAGACCTCGATAGTACATATAATTTATTTACCAATTACTACATTTCAAAATTGGAGTTTCCACTATATAGTCGCATTTGTCCTTCGTACCAGAAACTATTAAAAATTATAATACCTTGCCTCTTGTAGCTTTCATATCGTTCGCTGCTACAATCTTATAAGTAATATGGAAATAGTTTATAAAGAAAATGTTTCGGGAAGAGAAAACTTCGTTCTCATATTCAAGCACACTCGAAACTGAAGATTAGAAATCTATCCAGCTAGTATATCATATTTATCTTTCTTCATATATCTCTTCTCTTCATAAATGTATATTACTAAACTGCTCCTAAACGGCTGAAGCGATTTTATATTGAAGCGGTTTCCTGTGTAGTTTAGTTTCAAAATTAGACCCGGTAGATATAGGCAGTATAGGGGGCAGGATAATGTCTGACGTAGCTGCAAATTTATCTTTACGAAACCTACAGTTTCTTCGCTTACTTTAAGCCAATCTGTTGATCAACAAAGAAAGATATCACCGACTATTATAAAGTTCCTACATATGAGATAGAATGTACTTTGACGGTATTCTACTCAGCATTGTGAGCGGGTTCGGACTAAAAAATTGAACAGGTGCCAAGCGTGCGAGCCAAAGTTGGTAGACTTGAAATATGCTCGGATATCGGCTAATGATGCATAGCAAAATGCTTCTATTGACCCTAGACGAGCATAAACTTATTTCTTGGGTCATATTTTTATATGGTTTAGTTCGATAAAAGGTATGGTAGATATTTACATAGTATTTGCTAAATAATTTTTACGATAGAAAAGAAGAATGCAACGAATTCATGAGCTTTGAGATTTAAAATTAGAAGTATATATTTATTATTGGCTACAGTACTATTAGTTGCTAGAGTAGAAATATCATGCTTGAGAATCACAAACTTTCATTTCCGATTTCCTAATTTCCTTTTTTTATAAAACATCTTCTTTCTTTTTAAATAAGCAGATAGTCTAGACACATAACTCATTCAAAACACTTATTTGAAAATATACCTAACTTTTTTATTTAATTAATTTATTTTTATATACCTATATTTATTTTGTTTTATTTTCATTTTTTTAAAAATATTGATATTATGAATGCGATAGATAGACAATAAGGAAATTGGAGGATTTGACTTATGTTACTCGTACGATTAAATTTATAATCCACAAAAACAAAATATCTTACTTCCGCAAAACTTGTCAAATTTATAAAATTATGTATTTATAAAATTGTTTATTTACTTCAAAGTTCGAAAAAGCAACTTATACCGATATCCAGCGAAAGAAAGTGGAATAATGAAAAAACTCTTTAGTAGAATTTCAAGTTGATAGACAATTTCACTAGATTATTTGAAAGACAATCCTAGATAACCTCTTTAAAAACACTAGGCTACGTTCTACAACACACGCTTACTTAGTATTTATCAGACTCCACAGCGTCCAATCTTCAATTTCATTTATACCCGACTGCGCTAGAAGGAGGGTTATGTTTTTGGAGAGTGTGTGTGTACATATGTATGTATAATTGTTTGGCACGCTCTACGGCCTAAACGGCTCAATGAGTTTTAGCTTGGGAGGTGTTGTTAGAATGGTATTTACTATGAGAGTGACATTGGTTATATCAATATTAAAAAAAAAAACAAAATGGCGGATTGTTGGCGCCAAATTCAAATGTTTGGCACGCTCTGCAGCCTGAACGGCTAGATGGATTTTAGCTTCAAAGGTGTCATTAGATTCGTATTAATTGTGGAAGTGATACCGGATATATATTTTGAATCAGAACACAACGCTAGCTGGGAGAACCTCCACGCGGTGAAGGCGGTAACAGTTAACCTAGCTAAAACTCCCATAATTAAATATCGATGCCTTCGGGGCTTATGTTGTTTTCATTGTGTGTTTCGCAGTGACCAAATGGAAATCAGAGAATTACCACAAGCAGTGGTTGTTAAGTTCGACTACCGCACAATAAAAAATAATCAACGAGGAGTTGGTGTACGGATTGAACTATTTCCGCACTGATTTTGACGCACTTCGAGGAAGAATCGAACGCAGGATGTTACTCTAAATCCTGAGTTATGCTGTAACTATCCACAAACTTCATGGAACTACACTCGATTAGGCGGTTGTGGACCTCAGCTTACATATATTTGCTAAAGGTCAAGCATATGTAGCTCTTAGTCGAGTTAAAACATTAGCTGGATTAACCATCAGTACGCTTGATCCTAAAAACCTTTTGAATCAGCTACACGATCAGAATTCTTTAATAGAGCTTCAATGTTTACGAGAATATTATTCTATCAACTGGGAAGTTAATAATCTGCGTAATTTTAATGTATTTGTGTCATGTAACCTATATACAGGTTACTATACAATTTCATTCAATAATCTATAATCTATGATCACAAATTTGTTGTTTGTCTGTCCGCTCTTTTTCCATTGTATATGAGTTGCCATAGCAACGCGTTAACCGCAAGTAGTTCGTCTACCGGACGCTAGATGGCACTTACGGAAAAATATTTAATAAGAGAAAAAATGTAAAGAATTTTGTCCACCCGTGCGAAGCCGGGACGGGCCGCTAGTAAAACTAAAAAAAACGGTAATTTAAAAAACTAAAAACCCGACTGACCCGACAGAAATGCAGTCGGGTTTTTTAGAATATAAATTACGGTTTTTTCAATTTTCCTTCTTTTTTATAAATAATTTGTTTTTAATAGTGCGCAGGTGTTGCATGAACTTCATCTTTTCGTAATTGAATAAAGTAGCAAAAAATATATGATTGATTAATTAGGTATATTAGTTTAACCATTACTAGAATAAATTCATGCAGAATCTATTTGCTTCTAACTACTGTTACTACATAATTAAAATCGTTAACGGACACAGATTATATCACTTAATTGAACAGTGGTCTTAATACAGAAGTATTATAATTAAACTTAACAGGAGTTCAGTATAATAGTATTATTGTAAAAAGTAGAACAGAGACAAAAATCCACAGAAAACCATTTTTGTACCATATATAAACCTTGTAGATATATATATATGTCGAAGCATTCGATTATTTAAATTAAACCTAAGATTAGATTAAACTCCAGAGGTTAAGCTTAAAATAATGTTTGTCAGTAAGCATTTGTTTACAAAATACGATTTAATCAAATGGAAAACGTCAGGTTAGTACCTGGGTGAAATCCTAGATGGCGTGACTTTGAGGAGGCGTTGCAAGTTGGCAACACTAAACGTTTCTGAGATGACTCTTGAGAAGCACAGACTGTCAGCGTGCTATAAGTGTAAAACATTTAATTAGCATGCTATAAGCGTGAAACAGATTATAGTGACGTTAGCACGCTATAAAGCTATAACGTTTACTTCATAGTTTATACCGAGTGGGACGTCACTTTTCGTTGGACCGCCACGCAAGGAGGTTGTCACGCCATCTTGGGGATCACCACGTTTTTCATCTATCGAAATCTCGTGCATCACTTGCGGTTTTAGGCCGCAAGTGGTTTCAGATAATAAAGGAGTCTATCCTTCAACCATACGCGCTCTTATTTTGACGATCACTGCAACTCGTCATGGATAATAAAGAGCATTCCGATGACCGGCGTGAGGCCTCGCCGTTATCAGAAGTGGGATGCAACCACAACGCGCCACATAATGTGAATAGTGAATTAAACGCTGGACAGTCTAATAACGGGACAAGTGCTACGGAAAATAACACGATCGACGAAAAATGGCGGTTACTGATGGAACAGCAAAACCGTAACTTTTTGGCTTTGGTGCAAGCAATGCAAACGCCTACGACGAGTAACAATTTTCGTCTACTCGATTTTGATCCCGGAAAAAAAGACGTTGACGCTCGTGCCTGGATTACAACCGCGAACATGTGTGTGAGTGATCAGCGTCAAGAAGGCGCAACTTTAACCGTGGGAAACCTGGACACAAATCCGCATTTTGCCGTACAAAGAGAGACATGAAGACGCAAGAGGATCGCCATCACCAGAAGCCTCATCCTGTCCAGAGTGGGAAGCCTGCTTCCATCACCTGCTTCCACTGCCGGGGTCAGGGCCACTATGCGTCGAGCTGCCCTGAGCGAAACAAGAAGGGGACTGGAACCGACTCATCGAGAGAGAAGCGTGTCGACGTGTGCGTTGTGAACGCACCTGCTGGGACCCTACAACACTCCGGTGAGCGATATTGTTTTTCGTACGATGTTGGTGCTGAATGCTCGTATATTAAGGATTGTGTTGTTCAAAGTTGACTGGTAAACGTTTTAATAATGTTACTGTCATGACCGGTATAAGCCAAACACAAGTATTCAGCGCAGAACAGGTATAATGTTGTGAAGCGATTAACCATTTGAGATTTTTTTTAAGTTTTACAAGACCTTTATTTGCAAAATTATATTAAGATCGGCCGAAACATTTTTGGTTGAATTAGTGTGAATTCTTTTATTTTTTTATGAACCTACCCTCGATCTAAATATTATCGATACGTCCGTATCGTTACGTATGGTAATAGTTAAACTTTGAAAGCTGTAAATGCTAACCTTACAAATACCCATATGATCGGTTGAGAAGGACGCCAAAGGGTTATGTACCAGTCGAAGTTGAAGTTGAGTTACATGTTGATCAATGATTTTTTTTTTTTTGTGGGAACTCGAGTGGGATCTTGAGCCGTAAAGGTGTTGACCGTACCTAGAGTCATTACGCAGTCGTAGCCCGGTAGAAATCGGTGTCTATTGGGGAAACCTAAGTAGTCTGTGGGTACACGGTGTGCATTTGACTTAGGTAAAGGTCGTGGTCCCGGTGGACCGTAGTGTGTAGTCAATGGGTAATACACACGGTGTTGTGGATGTACAGAGTGGTACAAGTACAGCAATTTCTATTTCTGTGAAGATCGTGGCAAATAGAGGTACTCGAGTGTCCAATTAACTAAATTTAGAGATTGACATTAATGAAGTGTTGCTGTGAACGATCATGGTACATAGCCTAGCTACTTCTGTATACCTAAATGATGATGCTTTTGACAATTTTTTTAGTTAAATGTTATTAGTTTAGTTTAATAAGTTAGTTGTCAAAGTAATAAAGAACAGCAGGGCATTATTAGGTGCTCCCATACGTATAATCGCTGATCAGGGTCGTTGCTTTTGAAGTGAAAGAACATTTTACTGTCCGGCACTATCTCTGTCTCTTCAGGTACCAGTTCATCCATATTCCGTTAAGAAGACTGCGTTCATTACTTCGGAGGGTCATTTCGAATACGTAACCATGCCATTCGGTCTGCGCAATGCTCCTGCTGTTTTTCAGCGTGCTGTAATAAAGGCTCTTGGTGACCTTGCAAATACTTACGTAGCTGTCTATATGGATGCCGGAAGGTTACGTTCCTCCTGACGTTGAGACTATAGACGAAGACCAGGGCTCTGCTTCAAGTTAAGTAGATAGTGTTAAATTTATTTTCTGTAAGCATAAGACAAACAGAGTTTTGTTGTGTTCCGTCATGCTTCGGAAATAACGAAGAGTGTCTATGACACTGTTTATATGGTGTGTGCGCTGTCAGAATGATTTCTGATGGTATGATATGGTGTGTGCGCTGTCAGAATGGTTTCTGATGGTATGATATGGTGTATGCGCTGTCAGAATGATTTCTGATGGTATGATATGGTGTGTGCGCTATCAGAATGGTTTCTGATGGTATGATATGGTGTGTGCGCTGTCAGAATTGTTTCCGATGGTATGGTTTTAAAAAAAAAGTGTTCCGTTATTGGCCGAAGGTGACGAAGAATGCTTACATAAGATGTGTACCTTATGATGGCGATGATGGATAGGGGGAGAGTGCCTGCTACTGCCATAGAGTAGTGGATGATATGGTGAGGAGGAGCACTGTTTAATTAATCAGTCCATCTGTTTGTCTTGTGCTCCTGTTGCAATTTTAATTTTAACATGTTTCCCCTGAAATCGAAATGTTGTCAGGAAAGCCGAGCGAAACGGTTACTACTCTTGTGACTTTCTCTTGCAGATGAGTCACTCGAGGACGAGTGAACAAGCAGGATGGCCGTGTCGAAGCATTCGATTATTTAAATTAAACCTAAGATTAGATTAAACTCCAGAGGTTAAGCTTAAAATAATGTTTGTCAGTAAGCATTTGTTTACAAAATACGATTTAATCAAATGGAAAACGTCAGGTTAGTACCTGGGTGAAATCCTAGATGGCGTGACTTTGAGGAGGCGTTGCAAGTTGGCAACACTAAACGTTTCTGAGATGACTCTTGAGAAGCACAGACTGTCAGCGTGCTATAAGTGTAAAACATTTAATTAGCATGCTATAAGCGTGAAACAGATTATAGTGACGTTAGCACGCTATAAAGCTATAACGTTTACTTCATAGTTTATACCGAGTGGGACGTCACTTTTCGTTGGACCGCCACGCAAGGAGGTTGTCACGCCATCTTGGGGATCACCACGTTTTTCATCTATCGAAATCTCGTGCATCACTTGCGGTTTTAGGCCGCAAGTGGTTTCAGATAATAAAGGAGTCTATCCTTCAACCATACGCGCTCTTATTTTGACGATCACTGCAACTCGTCATGGATAATAAAGAGCATTCCGATGACCGGCGTGAGGCCTCGCCGTTATATATTTTCGTAAGACACAGATATTGTATCACAATACCAAAATGTATAGGTCTCAAAAAATCAGGAACGGATTCTTAAATTAGGGAAGAAAGAGTTTGTATCTTAACCAGTTTTAAAAATGTATAATGGGTCAATAAACTCGCGAAATAACAGTTTTAAAGTATTTTTACAAAATATACATTGTTTGATCAACATTAAACGCACAGATATTGATCGCCTAGACTTATTAAAAAGCTTAATTTACAGAAACGAAATTAAAACTTTCCTTTCGTTTCTCTACTTTAAGTTTTTAACTTAGAAGGGTCAGTGTGCTCATTTTTGTTTATTGACAATACGTATATATTATGTCCTTACAATCAAACGGGACTGAATAAGGTTCAAAACTTCTGTAAAAAATAAATGGTATTTAAAACGAATAAATGTAATTACCTATATTCGTGATGCCATTTGTATCATGTCATCTACATTTCACTATATTTAGCTTTTGTACTTAGTAACACAACCCGTAACAAACCAACGGTCATTTCAAAAACAAATTAGTTTGCCTGAACTTATAACGTTAAACAGAAAATATTTACAGCAAAATACTTACTCAGGTAATAACATCTCCCTAGGGAGGGAGCGGAAATTAGAACCGTCGGCAATCTCCTGGGTTGTTCACCCATAAAAATAAAAATTGTTAACTTTACCCGTGCCAACAGACGACCGCGAACGAATTCTTCATATAAAAATGTTACTTCATTTAAGTATCACTTATATAAAAGAAACAGAAGAATTCGAACCCACGTCTTTCGTGCTTACCGAGCCGTACAATGGATCGTTCCTATAGAAATATTCGGACATGTTATTGATGATGAGGATGTCTATAATTAAACTATACATAGAGTATCAATTAATTTTAGCACAAATACCATTAATAAAGCTGTACTTCTCGAGTCAAATAATTCCACTGCTTGTCCGATCCTGTATTCCGTATAAACTTATTTTTCTATATTCAGAGTCTGACCTTTTTGATTAATAGTATAAAGCAATTATTAGGCTCCTGACTAAACAGAGCTTGTATTATGTACATTATATAACGGTATATGTACTATATCATGCATAGTTAAATAATTATAATTCGGGAAACTGGTCTATACCAAGTCTCTTATACAATATATAATCGCTGCCGTTGTTGCATCAAAGGCTAATTGTTTTAGTGCCAAATAAAATCATTAGCAGCGATTTTTTAAGAAAGATAATATAGCAAATAATTTAACAATTAATATAACAAACAAACTTAACATAATGAAGTTTATGGATTGTTCAAATTGATAGTTTGTTGTTTAGATTGTTGAAATCTTAGATAGAATTATTCCCTGGTGAAACTTTCTAGAGGTTAAAATTACTTATACAATTTATTATTATTGGATGGTACAGTTAATGTAATACATTGTTAAGTTAATTGCACTCAAGAAAGTACAATTCATTAAACGAATTTAATATACATTTGTTTTGAGTATCAGAAAAAGCTTTTGTTTTGTCTTGAAAATAACTATATACCTACAATTATATTGTAAAATTTTCTTTACCTTTTTTTATTTAGACTGGGTTCGCTCTTGATCCCAATCAAGCCCGGGGGCCAAGACAGAATCCACGATGGAACGAGCTAACCCAGAAGGTGCCTATTCAGCCTGACCTTGAAAACGGACGGATTATAAGTACTGGGAAATACAGACGTCGGGAGGGAGTTTCACTCCTTTGCTGTGCACATTATGAAAGATATTGAGAAGCGCTTCAGTATTTCGCTTCCCTACCATGTAAATGTATCTGATAAATTAAGTCAAAAAGTATATTGTTGCTAGATAATGAAATATTTATAACTTAAGAAACAGTTTTGGGGCTGCCATCTAAAACAACGCGCAATTTCGTGGTAAGTTTATCCTCGCGGATAACTCCATATACGAAGAAGCATGCTTCATCTTTTCAGTATCGGTATCGGTAAGATAAAACCTTTATCCAAACATTCGATCGATTCGATCTATGGCTCCGAATCGCCACATGATGGCGTAGGCGGCTGTGACGTCATCGCGTTCGGACTGCGTCTTTTTCATGGCGGGAGCGCAGACGAAGACGGCGGGTGCTTTAGTACTAACTACAAGAGAATTATTACCGACGTGCGAAGTCACATTGGATGCTGCGTTATTATTTTTGGAATGTAATAATTAATGGTGTTTACCATTATACTTGCGACAAAAATGATTCGAACTAAAAATTAAATACGATATTTATCACTGAGACAGTCAATACACAAATTATTAGAACGAACAAATCTATAGCGCTCACTAGGACTGTTTAATAAATTCCGAACATTTATAAAGTTGGTCATGGTGACCATGACACAAAGAATAATTTTTCGAATGCGAAACTTGCGAATATGTGAATTTAAAATTAACAAAATAATGCGTGGACTTTGTGGGCTTACCTACTACTACGATTACTTTTATTTTTTATTACTCCTTGATTTAACAAAATTCGTTCCAAAATTCTAATATGTTCTCGAACGAAAGTTTCTAAATAGTCGAACTTAGATATTTCGTAGCCGCGTCTATCCATATCAAATAAGCGATCGGTTTCGGTATCAAATTTTTTTAAACCAATAAACAAAAACAAAAATCACATAGATCAACGATCTTGAGATTCTTAAGGGCGTGAACAGCTGATGCAAAAATATCTGCGTTTTTCTAAGTCATATTCGTTGCAAGGAGTGCTTTTTTTTCAATTAAATATTTGATCTAAACAAGGGGTTGTTACTAAACGTTTATCTTCATATTTGACCTTCAAAGTGTTCAAAATGAAACTATAATTTTCGGCGCAATGCGTTATTCCTGTACTAACCGTTTTTGCTTTTCCGGTGAGTTTACTAACTAAATAATGTAATTTTTCGTGATCCGATAACGAAATATTTTCATGGATCGTATTTTCAAAACTAGCAAAAAACAAATTCCAATTTTTTATATCGCCATCAAATTCTAGTATTTGTTTGGATAATAATTTAGGTCCGTTTCCGTTCAACAAATCGAAACTGGGTTTCGTATCTGTAACTACTACAGGCGCTTGCAATGACTTAGCGAGACGTTTAATATGACAAACTAAATCTTCAAATGATGACATAACGTCATAACTTAACAAGAACTCAGGATTTAATTCTTTTTCAGTAAAGTTAATTTTATCGAGAACATTTTCGAATCCTAAGCACAAAGTATCTACTGTTTGGATAGAATATAAAAACAAATCTTTTATTGATTTATCGGTGATCTGCTATGAATAATCACTAATTAATTGCACACGCTTAAAAGATTTATCCTTTTTAGCGTGTAATAATTTTAACTGCGTCGCCGGATACCTTTCGGAGGCATTGCAATACAACAAACTAACTAAAGTGTAAACTAACGAACAATCGGATTGAAAGCGGTGAGGAACAGAGACGCGAGCGACTGTACTATTATTTATTCTCTGCTTATTCGAACCTACCCGCGCACAATAGTTATTTGTTATGCAAGGCTGCTAAGTTGAGATTTGGCGCGAGTTACCTCTATTGAAACCTGAGCCAGCGGAGGATTCTAGGATTGAACCAAGAGCGTAACGAGAGCAAAGATAGAATCCTAAACGTAGCGAGGGTTTCAAAGGTACTAGACGCTAAAAAATTTGATGCCGAGTGAAACATAAAATTTTTCACCTCACTACAGCGAGGAAATTTCTTAGGTGCAAGAAAAACAGTTTAAATAAATAATTGTAAATTGGCCTATTTAAATTAAAAATTAAAAGTAAAATTGCTACAATTTGTAATGATAAATATCATTTTTTTTGGTTTGGTTGGTTGGTTTCTATTAAATCTGATTTGACTAAGAATACTATAATCACTTTGACAGTTCTTTTTCGAGTGCGATTCGAAATCCA
The DNA here is from genome assembly GCA_927399485.1 of Calamotropha paludella. NCBI lineage: Eukaryota > Metazoa > Arthropoda > Insecta > Lepidoptera > Crambidae > Calamotropha > Calamotropha paludella. The sequence continues at coordinate 12,055,616 of OV656804.1, read as the reverse complement.
ATCATATGTCATAAAATCCCACCCAACATAAATATATTTTTTTATAATAAAATATTATATCCCTAATAATATTTATCCTGATTGAAATTATAATTAAATGAACTAAAATAATTTAAACAAACCAAGTTATCCTATAATAATTTAAATAAGAATAAAATGCAACTTGTAACGACTATAATGACGATTCGGAACGTACCATGTGTGTTTTTCTTTGAATAGAGAGGTTCTAATTTTAAAAAACTTTTCCACGCTAGCGGATAAAACGCAATTTTCCACGCAGAAATTGAATGTCAAACCAAACTTTTCGAGCTTGTGAAAAAAACTATACGAATACAGCAATAGCGCGTAATTCGAACGAAACTAAAAAGAAAAAACAAAGATAACTAAAAATTTCCGCACTTCCTTCCCTCCTTGTTTGTGAAAAGAAAGATAATAAATTATATGTATAGTGATCGGTAAGAAACATCAAAAGATTAATAGATTTTCTATATATATGTATAAAGAATCAAGTAATGTATCAAAAACCATTAAAATAAACTGTTTAACCAATAATAATGAAAAATAATAATAATTTATATTATAAACAAATGAAAAGAATACATACAGACAGTTAACCTCAAATCAATAAACGCATTTAAAAAGTTTATAAAATAAAAACCACTTTTAAATAAATTGTTATAATGTTAATATGTAATATAAAATTGTTATTATGATATTATATAAATTATTGTGAACCACGATATATAATTTAAAATCACACACACACATACATTCATAAATATTTGCGTAACTACCTTGAATATAGTTAACAGCTCTCACGAAAACTTGAGCCAATTAGCGGCCAACTTCATCCTGCTGGTTTATTCCATGTCGCTTTTGCGGGCAACTTCAGCCTGTTACTTTTGTGTTACAGTGATGGGCGCGCATCTTAAAATTTCACTCTCATATTTTTTTCATAACGCGCCTAAAGAAGTATAACTTCAAAAATGCGATGTGAATGTTAACAAACGAACGCGATAGTTCGATTGCCAAACCGAGCGTTAGATATCGACTTAGTGCCTATACACGCGGCAGTATACCCAATTCTAAACCTTAAAAACCTAAAACCTAGTGTGCGGGCGATACTAATAAAAACTAGGTATTTAGGTGTGCTATTCCCAATGGAAAAAACTATTGCGATTTTACCACAAGCTACTAAAAATAGATAAAAAAAAATGCGGTTCGTATGAACCAGGAAATGGTTGTGCGGGCGATAAAAAATCAGTGGATTGTATTGCGGTATGCGAAAATTAATTTCGACAACAAATATGAGAGGAAGATGAAGGGGACATGATACCTTGACCGCCACGTGGAGATGCTGGAGACTGCCGGGGTCGTCCCTGGGTTTTGCTTTTCGTTATTGTTAAGCACACGAAGAAACCGTCACATAAAAGTATAGTTTGTCGTAGGGGTTTGCGGATAGGCCACTAGTTCAATTTAAAATTGTGAAACTCCGCTCTTTAATATGCGAGACAAGGTACGTGCGAAAAGGAAATGGAGTAAATGGCTGGGAGTGTCGACAAAACTAATCAAAATTGCAGATCTTAATCCACCGCCTTGTTTATTTTTTTTTCAAATTAATTATGACAATCAATTTATAGAAAACTATTTAATGAAAAAATTAACTAAATTGCATCGTCTTATAACCCTATAATCAGCAAGCTAACATCTTATTTTTCGAAATTAATATAGGTTTATGTAACGTAAATAGTATATCACTAGGTAAATAGTAGAAACAGTGAAATGGCTTCGTATCATTACAAGCATTATACATACCACATTTTGTGCTTCTTAATTTTTCCTTAAGTTATGTACACTATTGGTTATACTCGTAGGTGAACCAATATATGTTCTAGAATTATGACATCTCATTATAAATTTTCTAAATTCAAAAATTAAAAATATAGAGCGTATTCAGCACAAAAGTTTTTATAGATAGTAACTTGCAGACCTATATTTCGCATCTTTCATCGACACCATAATGAGTGATATCTACGAAGTTAAAGTAAGTAAATAAATTGAGAAACTTTCTTGATTCAAAAGTGATGGCCGCCGCTACTCGCAAGACGCTGACAAAGTTAAAACTTTTTTATTCTCTTGAAAGAACAAGACATCAAATGACATCAAAGTCCTTATTTGTCGCAATACACTGCCGGGTAAACTGTCAGTTTAAAAAGTTGACACTAGTTTGTGGAGTAACAATATTAGTGCGTGTTAAATGTTCTATTATACCAAAGTGTACCTGTTTGCTTTTATAATGATCTCATAACGTAAAATTTGTATCAACTAGCGGCCCATCCCGGCTGCGCACGGGTGGACAAAATTCTTCATTTTTTTTCTATTATTAAATATTGTTCCGTTAGCGCCATCTAACCTCCGGTAGACGAACTACTTGCGGTAAACGCGTTGCTATGGTAACGCATTTACAATGGAAAAAGAGCGAGAAAAAGAGCGGACAGACAAACAACAAATTTGTGATCTTAGGTTATAGATTCGTTTTACCTGTTGTGGAAGGTTCTTCAAGGAACTACAGCTCTTAAGAAACTGTTACAAAAATATGACATTTCTCACGAGGCGGGATTCTAACGTCTCGCTATCCGAGCGAGAGCTTGACCTTGAGTCGGTTAAGGTCCGTTGAATTTTTTCAAGAATTTTTGGAGCTACTTCCAATGCCATCTCTTGATGTTCTAGGAAACCAACAACATCGATGTGATACGAAAAAAATCAACTTATATCAGGATTCAGGCGGGATGCGAAACCAAATCCTTTGGCTGCGGGAGGGACTGCTCTTCCAATGGAGCTTACCTAGAACTCGATAGTCCCGTTAATTTTTTTAAGTGTCTGTTAAGCCAAATACCCGCACCAATCTTTTGATGAAGGGCTCGTTACTAAGCGGTTACGCGTTCGACCGGAGGTTAAGCAACTCGCGGGCCTAATATTAGATTGGTGACCAAAAATTTACAATCACGGGTTGCTCTGTTCTTCGGGATGGAAATGAAACCACTGGTCTGGTTGTTTCTCAAATCGCCAGCATCCTTTAAACATCACGGTGTTTTGATCCAAAGGAAAAATTTATGCTCCTACAGTAAACCGATAACAAAAGACCGTTATATACATATTTTTTAAACATTTGCTCACTAAAATTAACAAATAATATGTTTAACGCTAAACGCAAGCTAAGATCCTTGTGTTAAGAGTGTGTTAACCCACTTATTTAAAAACTGGTATCTCAAACGATGGGCTGCATACATCTTATGTTTATTCCCTGAACTGATCTTTAATCGTTACTTTTTTTCTCTATTATTCAAGAGGAAGATTATAATTTATCAGAGTAAGATGTGTCTTATTTGGGTCAATGGTGAAACTCTAAACATCAAAGGGTTGATCTCGACCAGTGAGAAGAGCACTCGTCAGCTAACGAACGACCGGGTGGAATGCTACCACTTGTACTAGTTACCGCCTAAGTGAGTACCAGCCATAAAGCCCAAGGTCACAGTATCTAAATATAATGTTGTCTATAATGTTGTGTACCTTTTAAGAAAATTGTTCAGAAACTAATATACATCTTGTGTATTATTAAAACTTTTAGAAAGTGCTTCGAACTGTAATCAATAGAAAGTACTGGAATAATTCTACATGCATTTCACTCTGTTGGAGGAGTTAAACAATTTGTAACAGCAAAGCCTTTTAATAAGAAGTTTATTTATTTGATTTTGGTAATAAGCTGTTCCCAAAATTTTAGCTGCAGTTTATCTACAGTTAATGAAAATGAAAATGAAAATGAAAATAACTTTATTCAAATGCACTTAAAAATAAGTAGTTTTGAATCGTCCAACATTTTTTCCTACCACCCATTCAGGACGTCTTTTAACTGACAAGAAGAATGGGCGCAAGAAACTCGTCAGCTTTAACAGAAGTAACGACATTTACAATATAATACGTCGTCACCATACACAATCCACAAAAAAAAAAAAACAAAATTATTTTTTTATGACAATACTAATAGTGTTATGATATCATTATTTCGTTGTTTCGTTGATTACAACAAAGTCAACAAGTATCTGTACTTACTTAAAGTAAGTATCCCTGAACATTGCAATAACATACAGGGAATAAACGACAAATTTAAGAAAACAACAAGATTTATGTTTAGTTTTAGCCAATACTGAATACTGAAGGTTAGAGCAGACCCATTTCCCAAGGCAGCACCCGTTCACGAGCATGACGCATGATACAGCCATCGCTTCGCTCAACCATATCTTAGGGAACGTAACGATCCGCACCACATGCCACCACCCAAGAAATGTATTAAGAGAGCATGTCATACTCTTATCTACCAGTAATAAATTAGTTTTAAAAAATTTTAAATGCTAATGCTGTATGTTACAACCTGTAATAAATAGTGTCATGTTGAAATGACACATATTACTTCCATGCATCGCGATCTATTAAATAGTCGTTGACCTTGTAATAACTTTTGGACATGAGCTTATTTTTAACATACATTTTAAACTTATGATAAGGCAAATCTACTATACTTTGTGGAACTTTATTAAGCAGTGCTATACCTTTCCCCAAGTAAGAGCCTCCTGTCTTTTGAAGTCTAAATCTTGGAACGGCAAGTCTATTCTTATTTCTGGTGTTAAAGCAATGTACGTCGCTATTTTTGACAAAAGTATTGTAGTGTTTTCGTACATAAATTATATTCTCATAAATGTACTGTCCCGCCACAGTAAGAATATTAATTTCCTTAAAGAAATCTCTGAGAGAATACCGAGGCCGAAGGCTGTATATTGCACGGACAGCTCTTTTCTGTAATACAAAAATGCTTTCAATATTAGCAGCTGAGCCCCACAACAACAACCCATAAGACATTAAACTATGAAAATAACTAAAATAAATTAACCTTGCTGTTTCAACATTAGTTAAAAGCCTTATTTTTTTTACAGCATATGCCGCAGAACTGAGTCTACTTGACAAGGCCTCAATGTGAGGGTCCCATTGTAGTCGTGAATCTAATGTAATACCCAGAAATTTTGTCTTTTCAACAAATTCGACTACTTCATCATTCAACTTTATATGTAGGTCAACCCTCCTTACATTCGGTAACGTAAATTGTATGCACTTTGTTTTCTTTGAATTTAGTGATAAATTGTTACTGGTGAACCATTGTAAAACTTTTGATAGCGTACTATTTACATCGTCAGAGCAATCATCGTGTCGAGAGACTTTAAAAACTAAGGAAGTGTCATCTGCAAATAGTACTGTCTCACAAAGATTTTTAACATAGTAAGGAAGGTCATTAATATAGATCAAAAAAAGTAAAGGCCCTAATATTGATCCTTGGGGCACGCCCATAGTTATGGGGGCTCCAGCAGACTCACTCTTATTAATGACAACTTTATGAATTCTATTTGACAAATACGACTGTATTAGGCTTTTTGACATATCAGAGACACCATAATGTTCCACCTTTTTTATTAGCGTGCGGTAATCAACGCAATCGAACGCCTTAGAAAGGTCACAAAAGATGCCAATTACATCTTGCTTGCCCTCCCAAGCATCAAGTATGTGTTTAATAAGTGCAACTCCAGCATCAGTAGTACTTTTACCTTTAGAAAAACCGAATTGATTTTTATGAAAAATTTTAGTGTCGGTAAAGTGAGCCAATAACTGCATATAGATAATTTTTTCAAAAATTTTACTGAACACTGGTAATATAGATATAGGTCGAAAGTTAGCGGGATCATTTTTTTCTCCCGATTTGAAAAGGGGAACTAATTTACTATGTTTCATTAAGCGTGGGAATACCCCCTCGTCAACACTATTATTAAAAATATAAGCTAAGTAAGGCGCAATTATGTCAATTATTGATTTAATATTATTAGTTGACATACCCCATAAATCTTCTGTTTTTTTGATGCGAATACTTTTGAATGCTTTAATAATATCTTCTGTATTAATATGTGTAAAATTAAATTTAACATTGCACCTATCAACACTCGATTCTAGGAGGGCAGCAGCAACATTAGGACACGAACGTAGGGAACTTGTAGTTTCTAATGGTAATCTAGAAAAAAAATCCTCAAAAACACCAGCAACAACTTTGTCAGAATTTACAATATTTTTGTTAATTTCTAGTGAAAAAGATTGTATTTGAGATTTGCTTTTGCCTGTTTCTTTATTAATTATATTCCACGTAGTCTTTATTTTGTTCTCTGATAACTTAATTTTGTTAGCTTTGTACATAGATTTAGCAAGAGAACATACTTTTTTAAATGTTTTAGAATATTTCTTAACATATTCAATAAAGCTAGTATCACTGGAGGTAGATTTTAAAGCATAAAGTTCATATAATTTCCTTCTGCTTTTATAAATTCCAGGTGTAGCCCAATCACTAAATTTCTTTTTTACATTATCTTTTTTAAATACCCTTTGTCTAAATATATTGCTAAATTCATTATTATTTATATTAAACAAATGATTATAAAGACTATTAGTTTCAAAGTTGGAGACCGGTAGAGTTGCAAGTTTGTTACTTACATTGTATCTGAATTTATCTATACAATGTTTAGATAATGGTCTACAAGTTATTTCGCGTTTCGAAGGAACGTGATGGTACTCAATAGAGGCAAATTGGCCGCTGTGGTCGGATTTAATACAGTTAATTATTGATTTTTTAAGTATTTTATTATTACAAAAAATATTGTCCAAACAAGTGGCGCATGTGGGAGTAATTCGGGTCGGTTCATTAAATACATTAAATAAATTAAAAGATTTAAATAAATTTAGGAACCCACCCGACAGATGTGTTGAATCAAGAATATTTATATTGAAATCTCCACATACAATCACTTTTTTATTTTTGTTGAAAGTTATTCTTAGTACTTCCTCCATAGCGGCCTCAAACTGTGGGTATGAACTCTTGGGAGGTCTATATACACATACAATAACTATTTTGTCTAGTTCCACACATGCTATCTCAATAATACGTTCTATTGATTTGGATACTATATCTTTGCGTTCCTTACATTGTATTGACTCATGTAAAATTATCATAGAGCCACCTCTTTTGGCTGATTTTCTAGTAAACGAGCTTACAATTTTATAATTATCTATGTTAGTCATCAATTCGTAATTCTTTAGCCAATGCTCAGTTACACATAACACATCAATATTTTCATAATTTAAATAGAGACTTAATTCTAAATCCTTGCCAGAGAAGCCTTGTAAATTTTGATGAACAATATTCAAATAGGAAGACTTTTCTTTTGTCACTATAGGGCCAGAGGACTCCTCTATTGTATCATAAATTAATTTAAAATATTATCTTTGGATTTTAATAAACAATTATTTGGAACTAATTCCAAAGTCGAATAATTAATGTCAATATTATACTGCTCAATAGAAGCAGCAGTTTTACTAGCCAAGTTATTGGCTAATTGTTTAAAAAAATAAGATAGCGATATAGCTATTTGTCTCTTATAATAAGTAGGCAGATAGTATTTATCCTTTGTCATATAAAATTTCTTTATAAATTTATTAATATCAATTATATGAAATTGGCTATTATAATGTGCCATAGTAGTTAATGATACATTTAAATGATATCTTAGTTTTATACCGTTGAAACTTTTACTCTTTAAAACTATTTACTTCGAACGTAGAATCATGTTATAGGCATGTATCTTTGCTCGTAGATTTGGTTCAATCCGCTTAAAAATTCTCAATAGAAAACAATTGCAATTAGTAACATCACAGTTCGTAAAGTCACTATAAAATGTATGAGGCGTAAAAACAACAGAATTGATATTTATTGTTATGCTTTTACGTGCATGCTTTTCATAGTGACATTTGTTACGTTGTAACATTGTAACATTAAATGTAGATAAATAAGATTGAAATAAAACATATCCATGAAAATTATAGATATTTTCTGAGATATTTGACCCAAGTTATATCAAAATAATTACCAAACTTGCTTGCCGTTAGATCCGCTTTAAATAGCTATTACTAACAAGATCTGACCAAACCACATTGGCCTAAATTTATCGTGCTAAATTATTTTTTAGCCTAACCGATGTTTTCGCACCGTTATAGTTTGGGCTAAATATTAAAACCCTTATGTTTGATGTATTGAGATCTATCAGTATTCTTTTCCTTCGGCATAACAATGACGACATTGATATACTTCCGTATATAAACCCTAATATTATTTCGTATACAGGTTATAGTCCTTCCGCGTGCAGATAAGTAGATAGAAGTAGGGCTGGGTACAATAGAATTTATTTACAACATTGAAACTGCCTTTGTGATGATTAGTCATAAAAGCAGGGAGGCGGTGAGGGCGTAGTCATATAAGGGGACTCGGGGGTCGAAGGTACTCGCAAAGTAAAAACCCTAAGAATTGAATAGGTAAATATTCGGTTAGGTTAATTTAGAACGGACATCAAAAGAGTACGAGCCGCACATCTAGCTGTTTCAATTGCTGCCTTTTTAATTTGAGGGCGAAGAGAGTGATTAAAGCTACATCTTAGCTGATAATATTAGGCATTACACCCTTCTGCACTAATTAATTACTGATAGTTGGAGTATGATATGCTCTCCTAAAATATTTCTCGGTAGGTGGCATGTGATGCAGGTCGTTAAGTTTCCTTAAGATATGATTGAGCAAAGCGATGGCTGCATCATGCGTCACACTCGTGAACGGGTGCTGCCTTGGGAGATGGGTCTGCTTTAAACTACACTATTATTGACATATACTTGACATATATCTTTATTTTTCCGTCTTCGTCGTTTATTGTCGTTTTTACACTATATATTATTGCTATATTTAAGGATACTTATTAAAAACAGATATTGGTTGACATGGCTGTAATCAACGATGTAATGAAACCATATCACTAACATCATTTTGATAACAGAAAAAAATTCTTTCTTTTTGGATAATGTACGGTGACGACGTATAATATTGTAAGCGGCGTTAATTCTGTTAAAGCTGGAGAATTTCTTGCGCCCGATCTTCTTGTCAGTTAAAAGACGTCCTGAATGGGTGCTGGGTAAAAGTATAGGACGATTCAAAACAATTTATTTTAAGTGCATTTGAATACAGTTATTTTCATTATGTTAATTAAAATTTGGTATTGGTAAATGGTAGGAAAAATTATTTAGCACGTCTAATGACAAATTTGTCATGTGAAAAAATAACGACAAAATTTTGTCAGAATGAAAATCAGACAAACTAATCAAGGATATATGTTGAATCTGCGACAAAAATGTAAACGAATAGTTTATGTGCCAATGAGGTATAGAACCACTACCATAAACATAAAGCAATCCAATTTCTATTTTTTTTGGATGGCTATGACTTAGCCCAAAATATTTTTCTTGTCTAGATGAATACTAACAAACGGTTTGCGGTTTGTAACATCCCCGTCATCTTAAGTGATACTGATATTGCACGAGATCTGTTCCCACGTTGTCCCACACTTCGACAGGGTACGACCGGATGTGATGCTAGATTAATTTTATAGCTCAAGTATTAAATATTCGGGTGTTATTCATCTAAAATCAACACCTGAGGCACATAACTTAAAAACACATACAAAGAAAACGGCATAATCTCAATACGATGATAATACTATCTAATAAGTTTATTCTCAACCGTCAGTGACAGTTTGACTACTGTCAAACTGGCCTGGACAATTTTTTACCAGGCCAAAATATATCAAATCCAACAAATATTATAGACCAGCTAAAATCAGCATAGCTGTCAGATCCCAAATAAATTACTTTAAATGAATATTTTCTGTTTATGCATGTGTAGGACTTTAATAACGAAATTTTCAAGAATAATTTGCAACGCTGTCAGTGCGGGCGATCGTCGCTTGTTTATGGACAAAGTTAGATGACCCCCATTCACCAGGTCGTCACGTACACTCCTGTGAGTCTCGTAAAATGCGAATTATTATGCCGCAACATTCTATTTCGCTTTGGATGTATTAAAAGTTTTAATCTCAAAGTGAAATGTTGCTCAATGTGACACGTTAACGACTATACGCTTACGATTGGATTATACTTAGGCATACATAGTTCTATATCACGAACTTAATTTGATCAGTTGATACAAACTAATAAGCGCAATTAGGAGCTACAGAAAATAAGGTATAATATAAATATGTTTACAATACAAATATACTAAAAAAAACTTCAAAATCAAGAACTAACATTATTAATGTCGATTATTTTTTTTTAACTTTCGAGGTCTTATAATTTAACGATTGATGGTTTTTCTCTCTTTACGTTTGGTCTTAAAATAAATAAATAGCCTGTTGCTTTAGTGCAACGGGGGCCTTTAGCACAACGGTTCTTTGTTCGAGTCCCAGAAGCGGCTAATGTGTGTATGATGAATACGAGCTTTTGTACCTGAATCATGGGTGTTTATATTCAAATTAGAAATTCTTTATTTGCTTTATATGCGGTAACATGTAAATACATAGGAGGATATTTTTATAAGGATCAGGCACATAACTGTTAATAGCATGCAAATATTTAATTAATACAATAAAATTTTAAAAGTATCTCCAGGTAAAATCATAATATTAATGTCAACAATAAAACAAAAATAAAATTTTACCACCCACTGCTTTCAACAGTCCCAATGCAGCACGAATTGTAAAAAAAAATGTCGGACTATTAGATAAAAATACCATTTTCTCGCTAAACAATGAAAACTTATAAGATATTTGGATCTCTGTATAACAATAATTAATGGTAATTTACAAAAATAGCAGGTCTCGCGAAAATTTGAATGTGGTAGCCATTGCTACCAAGGACTGACGAGGGGTGTTGGCTATCGGTAACAATTGCTACCGTGGACTGACAAGTGGTTAAATCCAGTAGTGTCAAAATTTCATTAGTAAATATTCATTAATTGTATAAAAGCATTTCTCAATAAACCATACACGTAATTTATATTTCAATCAATTAGAAGTGAGCTGTTTAATGTCCCTAAGTAGATGATTAAATAACGTTATACACATCAACTAACAGTTTTTGTCACAGATTAGTGTTTTACGATTAGAAAATATTAGGTTATTTGGATATCTATTGTTAAATTTTCTGAACTTCGTTCGCTTTATTTTCTGAACAGACCTTGATTGTTTTTAACAAAACTGCACGCCTCAAAAAGTAAATAGAAGGGAGAGTAAGCAATTTTAATTCTTTGAAGTAGGATCTGCAGCTAACCCATGGCTCTATGTCGAAGATTGCACGTATACATCGTTTCTGATCGATAAATGCTCTACCAATATCTACAGAGTTTCCCCACAATAAAACACCATATCTGAGGTTTGAAGTGACGGAACCATGATAAGCCCTTAGTGCGGTGTATTGATTACTAATTCTCACGAGTTGCCATAGAACATACGAGAAACGGTTTATTTTACAGCATATTTTAATTAAGCTTGCACGAACAATTCATCGAGAAGTATGCCTAGAAATGTAGAGTCTGGCACCTCTTCAAATGAATCGTTCTTGTATTCTACATTTTGTAGTTTTACCACCTTTGTTGTGACATTATATGTATTTAGTTTTAGACATGTTGTTTTTTAAATTATTTTCTTCTAACCATTTTATTATATATGCTAATGCAGCGGTAATATCGTCATTATATTTATTTATAGTAAGGAATAACGAATGCAATGTCATCTGCAAATAGTGAACAGTGGTATTTTATGTTATTAGGCAAATCCCTCAGGCACACCACACGTATTTGGTTAGTGTGGATTTATATAATTGTTTCTCTTTTCAGACCAACAATTTCTACAAATTGGTTTCGGTTTTCTAAATAGCTTTGTAACCATTTAAGAGGTTGACCCCGAATATCATAAGCTTCACAATTTTTTAATAAAATATCTTGATTAACACAATCGAACGCTTAGGTTAAAAAGTATTACACTGTATTTTGTTATTGACTGAATTTATGAAATTATTGATAAGATCAGCAGCCAGCCCCGTTGATTTGAGTTTTTGGAAACCATTTTGATAAGCGCTAAGTATTTGGTACTTTTCTATAAAATAATTCAGTCTTTTGTGCATTACAATTTCAACTTTTTTTGAGAAAATTGACAGTGAAGCTATGTACCTGTAGTTGCTTACAGATTACTTATGACCTTTTTTTAAAAATAGGCTTACATTGAGCTATTTTTAATTGGTCTGGTACTCATTTAGCGATAAATTTATAATGTAACTCAATACCGGAGGGATCAATTTTCCTCAAATATTTACTAATTTAAATATTTATCAGATCATAGAACACAGAAGGAGTCTTCTTGAGGTTTTTGTTTTTTTAATTTACTTAGTATGTCTGGAATACAAAAATATGTTATTGAAGTTAGAATATAATTTATCTGCATATTTCTATTTTTATTACATTACCTAATATATGTCAAATTATATAAAAGTAATTAAAGTTTTTGCTATGTCACACGGATATTTTATGGTTTTATCGTTGCAGGTAATAAGTTCAATTTTTGAAATTTTATTTACATTGTTTCCCTGTGTCTCTCTTTGTATCAAATTCTATGTCGCTTAATAAACGTTTCTGGAGTTTTTTACGTATTTTTTATTTTTGAGCCTCTGAACAATTCATGATAACAGAAGCTATTCATGATAACAGAACTATTCATGATAACAGAAGCTAAAATCGATCGCTTGTGGGTTCTATTATAGTGAAGATATTTAATTATGTCAATTTTCCTTTGATAATTGTAAAACCTCAACTTCCGTTTAGTTTATGCTGATTTTCTTAAACCTTTTGTGATCCAAGCCGGACTTTTTGGTTTATTTTATGACATTAAAAGGAAAACACAAGTTAAAAAACAATAGAATTTGTTTATGAAATTTTCAAAATGCCGTGTTGGTATCAGATACTAAAAAAACTTCGCTCCGTGATAACTTGCTAATATAAAAGTAAATTTTTTATACATTTACATTTCTGAGATCTCTAGGTCTAGCGAAACAAAAAGTTGTTTAAGTCACTTTATTTTTTACCGGAAAGGTAAGTAGTTGTCGTGTCGTAATCTGATAAATACATATAATGTGATAGTTATACTTTCGGCTTCTGGAATATTAACATGGTTTTTTACGAGTAGGTTTGTCAATGTGTACAACAAAGTAGTAATTTTGTAATTTTAAACCAATTAGTGAATACCAAAAGAGCATTAGATGGCTTCAAAATAATTAAATTAAAATCTCCTGATTTAATTATTTTCTGTTTTGTTTCACTTAGTGGCTTGATGAGTAGAGCTTTTAATTTATGTAGAAAATCATGTGGGTCACAATTTGGTATTCTGTAAATGCATAGTGTATAATACACTTATAATAAGGAATTTCTATACCACAACACTCAAATTTAATGATAAATTTGTAATTTCAGTATGATTTTTACACATAACAATAACACCTCTTCGTCATTGTATTGATCTAGAGTACAAAGCTGCTAAATGATAGTTGTGAATGTTTATATTCTGCTCTTCTCCCGCCTTAACAAATGTTTCACTTTAGCATAATGACTACTAATATATTATGATTGAAAAGTTCATGATAATTTAGTTCAAGATCATTCTTTTTACTCATAAGTCCAGCTATATTTTGATAAAACAATTTTAATGTGTTAAATGACATTTACAAAAAAAAAAATGTTACATATATCACTTAACAACAAATTTTTGTGTGCCAAAGATCCATATTTCTCGTTTATCGCTTATGTGATGTTCCTTCATTAAATAGTTTGTGTTATATGAATCTTCGAACTGAAGCGGAAATTGAGATTTAGACGACTGTTGCTTTATAACAATGTCGTTGAGTTCATTGTTGTTACAAATTTGTTCTGAGTCTACAAGTTGGTTTTTAGAACTATTTGAATTTGAGTCTTGCTTGGATGGGGTGCTAGTAAAAACAGAACGGGTTAAATAATTGTATTTTTGTTCCTGTTGAGACATAATTTTTGTAAGTGACGCTTTTTAAAGAAGTAATTTTTATCTCTTGAGGGGCGCTTTTTTTATTGCTCCGATAAATTTTCTACTTTTTGTGTAAGTTCTTCGATGTCGTCATAGTGTCTGGTGGAAAGATATGGTTTTCTTCGTATATTACATTATAAGGATAAAAGCGTCTGAAAACGATTTTGCTTCGTTATATGGTTTTTTGCCTGTTTTCATAGTTGATAATAATACATTATTTATATTGATACTAGTTTCCATATATTGGTTTTTTGGTGTACTTCTAGAAGCAGCGAACCCTGGTTTTTTCTACGGGACTTCCTTTTGATGAATACAAATATGACATCTCCAGTTCAATTTATGTTCATCTGTCATCCATCGAAATCTTTGAATAGATACCGATGAGCATTCTTTATCATAAGTCTTTTTTACAGGTTAAACCGTTTAATAATTCATTTGATTTTATAACATTTATACATTTTGTACACACCAGTAATTGTTTGCTTGTTTTTGAGGATGCGATATGCGACGATATCTATGACAATGTCGCAGTAATCAGATAACTTCTACAATATTATATACTTTTTCTCCTTTTTTGTTTCTTTTTACAACTCACTTAACTAACATTATTTCACTAAAGCGTCGAACGCACATAGTGGCAGTGGTTTTGTTGAGTGTTGTATTGCTCTAAGCCTTGGTGATGTCTTTTATTATTCATATCTCCCTACATTCACACATCACAATGGTCTTAGTCAAGAAAATTAAAATTTACGTGGTAATAATTTTTTATTAATATAAGATTAGACGCGTGGTCTTCTCCTTAACCTGATAATTATATAAAAAATGCGGTAAAAAGACCATGGATCTAGAATATTTACCATCCGTACGGCCTTAATGACAGCACACCATATCTTCAAAGCTTGAGATACTGCTAATGAAGTGCTCAAGCCCTAAGTGAATGGGCTTCTCGAATGTGTGGGCTAAACATGTAGGTAATAGTAGAGTGCTACCGTTGAATACCTGAAACTAGCCCAAAAGAACATAAAATGTAATTGAAATAGAAAACGGAGTAGTTTACAGTATAAAGAAGGTAACATGTAAAAGCTGAAATGTTAAAATTGTCAAAATGATTTTTAGTGCTTCATGCTCACGCCAATCTTACTTATTTATGTATGAGGCGAGTTAAATCACCCTCGTTTCGTCGGGTCACGTACATTTTATCCCATAAAATGCGGAATGAACTCGCCAAGTACTTTTTAGCTACATTATATTTTACTTACGCATAATGTGTCATTATTCAAAGTTTAAACAAAGTAAAATTTCATGAAAAACATTAATCATAATTTAGCCGAGTAATAACGGAGAAGTTGAGTTTGTTCGTCTTTACTGTAAGTATTTGATTAAGGCGCTTAAGAAGCTCCCTTTGCTTTCTCATCCTTTATTTTTGACATTACTAATCATCGTTTCAAATTGTTATGTAGATATTATGTTTCTTAGCATCAGCAATTATGAAAAATGGTGAGCTATTTTCTCCGCCTCATCTAGATTTCATTGTAGCTGTTGGTTGCTACTAGCGAAAGCTTCACATTGAATTTTATCAAATCGTAACAAAACATTACAAGTTCCCTCAAAATAAATGTTGTAATGTCATTCTCAGAGACACTCGATAAATCCCTTAAATCACAATTTGTTTGTTTGTAGGATTCTTTTTATTCGATCACAGTATCGAATTCGGCTCATATGGCTGCCGCTCCGGATTTGCAATCGGATGGCAAGGTTCGCATACCGAATGATTGCGATACGAGATTGGAATGTGAGTAGTGAACACAGATTGGAAGT
Source organism: Calamotropha paludella (assembly GCA_927399485.1). Taxonomy (NCBI): domain Eukaryota; kingdom Metazoa; phylum Arthropoda; class Insecta; order Lepidoptera; family Crambidae; genus Calamotropha; species Calamotropha paludella. The sequence goes on along the minus strand of OV656804.1, from coordinate 12,039,738 downwards.
TATAGGTTCCTGCAGTTTTATTATTGATTCTGGACAATTTTGTGAATTCCTATTGTTTTTTTTTTAATAAATGTTGTCTCGTTTCATCTTTCGCATTTTATTTACACACTCATTGAAATATCTAATGTTCAGATGCCACTAAAATTGAGTTATTGTGTCTTTAAGTTAAAAAAGACTGGAGAAAATAGTGAAAATAGCAGCGGAGTTAGTAAATGGTATTAACATATTAAAATTATTGCTTATTAAAGTTGGGCAGCATTAAAAATGTAAATTTTTCAAGTTTTATTAATAGTGAAAACCTTAAAACGTAATTTAATCGTTAGCTCAGTATTATTTATTTTCGTTTTGGATTATTACCATTCCCATAAATAGTAAGAATATACCTTAATAATATTTAACATTTATGGAAAGTTAGCAGAGGTTATAGAAGCCATTTTAATCTGTTACTCAACTCAACTACTGTCTTGTGGACAGCCAACTATGAATATTCATAGTTTGCCACAATATAACAATAATATACTATATATTCCACAAAATATCATCACAACTGAAAATAGTATTTTGTCGTTATATAATCTGACCGTTGTGGTAATTCATGAAGAAAAGCAAATACCATTAACTCCTATGGTTAATATCATCAGTTCAGTCCAATGTTAAAATAAGACTCCTGGTATAGGCTGATGGTGGTAATATATTAATGTGTACACCTTATACCAGTAAAGTAATGTAGATGATATAGTATTATGGTATTAATAAAAAAAAATTGTTTTAAATATAATATTTATCATATTTAAAACAATGTTTTATCATATTTTAACAAATAATATTAATATGTGCTACTATTAGTTATGTTCTCGTTTTATTTTGTTTTGTTACTTCTAAATTGGTGTTAATTTCTTATTTTACATGTGAAAACTTGTAAATGGCTTTTAGATTTTATAAAATATGTTTAGATTATTAATGTTTATAGCTGTAAGTTTTCCAATCAAAATAAATCAAAATAAACCATCTTACCAAGGAAAAAATGGCCCAAACGACAGCACAGCGCTAAAGGTGTAGAAGGAATCCGTCTAAAGTATTTACCGTGTAATATACCCACGGATTTTGCAAGGCAAAAACTTTGGAGAGCAGCAGGTTGTCCTATATGCACAGGAGTTTTGAAATTCTTTTCATATTTATTGGCATAACAATATCAAACATGTCTACATAAAGCGTGTAAAAAAAGAAACGATAGCCACGATGACTTCTTTTCATTTCTACCAAGTTTTTATTAGACAAAAGGTTTACCTGGAAAATAGTTCGGAAGTTTAACAAAAACAGATTGGCCATTTAACGTATTTTTAATAAAATCCTTTTTATTTACTTTTATTTTCTGAACTTAATTACTAAGTAAATACAGAACGATTATTCCAAAAAATAAATGCTACACAGGTGTTTACTCAAAGTCACCCTAGAATAAAGAGTGTAGTGTCGTGGTACGTGCGCTATATCATGTTTCATACCTACCTATAATTAATACTCAATTTACATTAAATTAGTTAAATAATCTTACTTGATGGTAGACAAATATATTAGGTTGCTAGAAGTTTTTCTTTTATATACAGTTAGTAAACAGGGAATATAAAGCAGTAGTTTTATATTCCCTGTTCATTTAATAAACCTATGTAAGCTAAATATCACAAATTTTATAGTGGCTCTTTTTGATCTAAGTATTATGTGTTCATTACCTGTACAGAATTGGATATATTGGAATCTAAGCTAGTTTTCACTCTCAACATCAAAGTATAGTCAAAACTAATTGTTCCATACTTTTGTAAAACCAGAATCGCCTTCACCACCATGCCATTACCACAAAAACTATGGAAAATCGTTAATTTTGCCATAAAATAGCAGCTGCAATTGTTATTCAGAGTTACGATATAAAATTGGAAGGGTAGATTCCCAAAAATGTTTATGTCATCTTGTAAACATGGCTCGTAAAAAGGATTTCAAACGTCATGAATAAATGAAAACATGAAAATAAACCTATTTTGAAATATTAAAAAAAGCGTTTAATTTTTGTCGACTCGTATTAACTTGTCTATAGAGAAAAAATGTCATTAAAAAGTAAGATTAACAAAGAGGACACAGGTATTATTATTGTAACTCTAGGATTTATTGATGGTAATGTACAATCCTCAATATACCAAGCTATACACTCTAAAAATGAAATGATCTTTATTAATATAAAATAAGGCATGTCCAAACTACTACATGTCGACTGTTGGCTTTGGTAATAGAACTCGTCAGAAATGTTATGTTATTAACAGCTCTTTACATTTGTAACCTAACCTTCTTATATAAAAATATGAATGTATTTAATATTACTTTTTGCATTCACAATGCCATATTAAAATAAAATATAAAATAGGACTTTTTAAGATATAGGACCACGCCTCCGAGCCCTCAGGTGAGATTCGAACCCACGAACTTGCGCTATCCAGGCGAGTACTCTGACCGCTGAGCTACCGAGACGCCGGCGTATTTTTTCCCATGAATCAGCTTCTATGACGCAATGTCTGTTACGCCATAACTTCCCGAGTTCTTAACCGATTTTTATAATTTTTGTGTCGAATAAATCAACTTAGGTTTAGGCTTAGGACTACTAGATCGTGACGGAGATCAAATTTTGAAATTCGCAAAAATAAAATAGTTATGACCAAAAAACATTGGCATTACGGGATTTCCCAACAAAACAAGATTTTGAAACAAAAAGAGCGCGCTTTTTTTAAGTTTTCATTCTCCTGAAATTAAAAAAAAAATACTTAGCATTATTTATTTTTTATTTTTTTTTGTATAACGCTCCGATCCAATATATGGTGCTGGCAAAGCTTTATGCTTAGCGACTGTATCGACCTGATATATTAGGTCGGGGGAAAAGTCGTTTCGCACATACATAGTATGTATAAACTTCTAACAAAATATCATTGGCTGTACTATTTGTATCTGGCTGGTTTTCATGAAATTAAAAAGGTGGCATTTCAAAAAAGAATCACATTAGGAAAATTGTGTTTACAACTCTTTTTCATTTGTTTTTCTTTCAAAATGAGCGAATCGAATAAAGAAATTAGATACATTTTAAAATTTTATTACAAAGAAGGAAAAAATGCAACGCAATACGCGAAAAAAAATTGTTACGTTTATAGACCTAATGCAATGTCAGTAAGAGTAGCACAAAGTTGGTGTAAGAGTTTTCAATCCGGGAATTATGATGTCAAGAATGCACCTTGCTCTGGTCGCCCTGTTACGGATAAAATGGACGCTATTTTTTTTTTTTTTTTTTTGAAAAAGTGGAGCAAAATCGGCATATCAGCAGTTATGACATAGCTGAAGAACTGGGAATAGACGACAAAACAGTTTAGACTCATTTGAAAAAGCTAGGTACATAAAAAAGCTCGATATCTGGGTGCCACACGAGCTCGCTGGAAGAAATCTAATGAACCGTGTACTCATTTGCGATTCTTTATTGAGACGTAATAAAACCAAACCGTTTTATGAGAGATTGATAACTGGTGATGAAAAGTGGATGACGTATGACAAAAAAGTGCGAAAAAGGTCGTGTTTGCAATAACGTGATGCTGTGTCTATGGTGGGATTGGAAGGGCATTGTTCATTATGAGCTTTTACCACCGGGCAGAACCATCGATACGGATCTCTAGTGCCTCTGATCTCTGAACTGATCTCTACAACTGATGATTTTAAGCAAGAGAGAGTTTGGCTGGGAGGTGTTAATGCATACGGGTGCTTCGGAAAGTACCTGTATCGGATTCGGAGGGAGCCGACTCCGTCGTGCCACGAGTGCGGCGCTGCGGAGGACACCGCACAGCACACCCTGGAGGTGTGTCCGGCATGGTCCTCGCAGCGCGGCACTCTGGCAGCGGCGATTGGAGGTGACCTCTCGCTGGCCGCCGTGGCTAAGGCCATAGTGGCAACCGAGAGGTCGTGGAAGGCAACGGTCTCTTTCTGCGAAGATGTCATTTCGCAGAAGGAGGCCAAAGAGAGAGAGAGAGAGGATGATGCACACGCTGCACACATCCGAAGGAGGCGCATGGGCAGGAGACGGCGCCAGTTTGCGGCGCGCATCCCGGTTTGAGGGAGGATTTCCCTTCCTTGAACGAGCCTAGGGCGGACGGGGGTGACCAAAAGCTGGGATACCCAACTCCTGAAGTCAGGAGCAGGCCGTCTCCACCCCTCCTTAGCTGAGGAAGGTGCTGGGAGATGGCGGAAGCTGTGGTTGCGAGAGTCCCGCGGGGGAAACTTAGGGACTCTCACTGCCGCAGGCGGAGAAGGGGGACGGAGGTAGCGATGCCTTCCTTCCTCCTAGCAAGACCAGCTGGCGAAGGATGGGCGGTCCTGAGCCTGCATTGCACGGTCTTGCCCGTCTGGGAGGATGCCCACATGCACCCGGGTATCCTCCATAGTGGTGGGGCCTTCGGGCCAGTCTGTCAGGCACCCCGTGGTGAAAGTCACCAACGACCCCATGGGACCAACGACAGTGCGGGGGTGCATACTTAGGTTTTTAGTGGGTAGGCCTCCAATCCTCCATCGGGCACTAAGCCGGATGAAGGAATGGAGGAAAGTCCCACATAACTGCGCCGCTCGCAACGTCTTATAAATTGGGAGGTGTTAATGCATCCGCCATATAGCCCTGACCACCTTCAGATTTCCACCTGTTTCGGTCTCTTCAGAATTCTTTAGGCAATGTCAGGTTAACATCAAGAGAGGACTGCCAAAATTACTTGTTGCGTTTTTTTGATCAGAAGTGGCAGAAGATCAGAACCAACATTTCTACAGCAACGGGATCATGTATCTACCTACAAGAGTGCAGAAAGTTTACGATGAAAATGGCACATATAATATATAAATTAACTTTAAAAAAAAAGTCGTGAATTTTCATATAAAGTGCGAAGAAATTTTTGCCCCGTGGCCGTAATAATTTGCCCGTTCTTGGAAAAACAGTAACCTAACCTAACCAAACCAATTTAGTTATTTCATTAATATTATCACCAACAACAAATTGGTAAGTTAAGGTTTTAAAGGTGACCAACAAATAAAAACATAAAATTGTGGCAGAGTTTTATTTTGCATGACTCACTACTACCTACATACCTAGTAGTTATTATTTTACCGTCATATTTACACAAATAAATGATAATGACTGTGAAAAGCCTAAATGATAATTTCCTTTAGTACTCTGTGCTGTAGTCAGATAGCCGTTAATGTTCTGATAGGTACACTAGGAAAGTCTGAATATTACTAATTTAAAGTTTATTTCCTTTTCAACAAATAATCTATACATTCATTAGCTCGTCCAAGACTTAATGGGGATTCGGCGTCATATGAAACTAAAAGGATTTCACATTTCTTTGAAAAATGATTTTAAAGATGAGAAGAGTTTTCTTTGAAATTAATTTTAATAATCTGTTCCACGCTTTATCAATATCAACAGTTTCATTGACAAAACTAACGGTGAATCAGTATTTAAAAAAAATTATCGAAACAGAAAAAGAAAAACTTGATTATTTTAATTGTTAATGGGAATTTAAGATCATATATATTTATGTTATTGGATTTATAGAATATATTAACAACCCTTTACACATAGAACGTAAGTTACCTAAGTAATTAACGATGAACCCCTAATATTTTCTATTATTTGAATGAACATTATTAAATAGATAAGCAAAGACAATGTTGGGAGTATATTAAAACTTCGCGTATTAAGTTATGAATGTTGTTTTGGTTAAGTTATGTTATAATGGTGATCAAGGTACTCGATGGCAGAGGAGCTTGTTTGCACCATAGTTAGCGCGTTCGATCTGTGCTTGCAAAAGTTAAGCTATTAAGCATAATCTTTTTTTTATATATTTCATATAGTATCAGCGCTATCTCTTAAAAATAATATATAAATATGTAACTACATATTTACATACTTACAACATCGAACCATCAATCGATAAACAAATAAACTTCTTTGTGATTACATATTATATTTTAGTTTATTATTTAAGCATTTTACTTCCAGATTTTATACCCAAAAGATCTAGTGAAAATCTAAAATTTTACTTTTAGATATAAATATCTCAGTGTATATTCATAGAGAGGACATAGGCTCTTGTAGTAAGTACAATAATAGGTTGATTGTGTTGATGATGTTTAGAACAACGCCTTATTATAAAAATGATCGCTTACTTTATGATATAGTGCCTAAACTATACAAAGTACATGTGTATCACAAAGTTGACGGAAGCTGCTTAACATGCAAACAGCTTAGATTGAACATTCTATTTTCAATTTTAATCTTTTAATATATGTAGTTATAGATGCACACGTATTGTATTTCGAAGCCTACGTGTATAGGCATTGGCAACCCGAACTGTGTCGATATTGGAAACATAAAATTTAATCTATAGCAGATTACGTTAGTTCTGACTGCTATGCCATTAGAAGTCCAAGAGATGAGTTGGAATAAAGGGATAACTGTCGGTGCATTATTTGTGTTATTGCTTCTAAACTTAGTTAAAGCATCAAATTCTGGATCAAAAACGATTACACAATTCACAAAGTTATAAATCCGTTTTAACGCAATTAAAATTTACAACCTTTTTTAACTCTTAAATCAGCCAATAAAACAATGCGATCAGAGACTGAATAATTTTTATTCAATTGTCTCTGCCAAATCATCCACTTGCTTCCCGTTATGCGAATTGATTCGACACAATTTGCAAATAGGTGTGAAGTGATCTAGTCTTGTAACCTTAGTAACTAAACATTAATACTGAGTGAAGTGAGAGATCTATAATCAATCACATATTTAACCGCTACACGAATATTTGAAATTATAAATATTGATAAAGAATCCGAACAGGTGGTCTTGTCGATCTATGAGATAACTATCGTATCATAACCATTCGTTTTTATAGCACATTTGGACGTAAACCCGGCCATCGTTACTGTGGGTATTCCAATAAAATACGTCTATTGATATGTTAAACAAATCTGTACTAAGAATTTATTGGAAAAAGAAATGTTTCTTTATTAAGGTATACCTTTAGAAGCATTCTAACTTTGTACGGTGTTCTACATGAAAATTCAGATTTCATATATTCTAGATATATTCTATAGAGTGTTTTATATCCGACACTTTTATGGGAGACACTTTTATTCGGGCCTATTAGACCAGAAGATCAAATGTATCCTTAATCTCTTACTCACTCATTTAACATCCTCGAACTCGATGATAGTGTTTTGACGATACTGAGCAGCCATCTTTGCTGGCATCTTGGTGGTAGAGTAGACCCTGGGCGCTTTGATGGGCATAACAAGCATACTAACGCAATACCTGGGAATGGCCTTAGCGATGATAATTTTGTTTCCGATTCCGGCACCGACATACCTACTTTCTTCATAACATTTAAACACCTAGTTCGACGTTCCTTTGGAAAATTTACCCTCAACATCAAAGACCAAGCAGTTTTCGTACAGAACCTACCGCTACAATGAAGTGGTCAACTGAACATTTGCTTTCTTATAACCCGGATAGTTACATTTTCACTAGAAATATTGAACTGACCGATAAAAAAGAGCTGGATTCGCCAGCCAATTTCTTCTTGTAAACGGTTCTTCCTCGTAAACGGGGTCGTCCATTGGCTAATTCAGTGATTGGTTTACCATTTACGAGCCGTCATGGCAGTCCATCTATTTGTTCAAGCTATTTGTTGTCCTAGGACAACAACTCAGAAGAAGAAAATCAGAAAAGCATCAGGACCCCCCTGACCTCTGTGAGACTTGCCAGAGTGGCAAAAAATCGTCAAAGGAGATGTTTCAAATCTGGCCTGCACCTTGTACATATATTCAAAAAACGTGAAAAAATCATGAGATCAATAAAAAAATACCTAAACTATAATCTTTTCAGTATTTTACTCGCGATTTTATTTTAAAGTGATTTTTTTATAATAACAGGCAACAATTATGACACAATGAATCCGTTCCTAAACCATAATTCAAAGTGTACGGTTAAATGTCAACTCCAAATGAAATTAATTTTTATAATGTAATTAAAAGTTATGCTGTTAGAAATTAATGACTGATTAATTCATGATTTGGTTATAACCAAAGAAAATACACTTAATCATAATAAAAATCACAGTTTCCTGGATATATTTTTTCATGTTTACTACTACTAATTCGGTTATGATTTCTGAACGGACACTCATTGAAACGTCAAACTACCAAAATGACCACAGAAAGAATGTTTTCATCATGCCGTGTTTTACATGCGAATGCTTCAGAAAACGACAACCACAGTGGACTCTGTTTTTTTTGACTCGGCTTGTTATTTTTTGGAACTTTCTTTCTTCTCTACTTGTTGGACTTGGCTGTGTGATTTGGACCCTGATATTTGCTACTGCTATTTGGATTTCGTCGTTTGGAATATTCTTCAATTTCTCTTCTCCGGTATGTAAAATATAATAATTACAATAATACAAAAACATAATAGTACGGTGCACCGCTTAGTTTAAGTGTGGGTCCCATTCTCATTGTATTCATTTTTTTAGACATAGCGCATTGTTTGCTTTGCTTGTCTGCAATGATTGAGGATGAGCAGTATTACATGACATGTAATATTGGCCCAGAAATAAATACTATCACTGAACAGAAACTTCAACATGAGGTAATTATATATTATAGAACATTATTTTCGGTAATATGAATTCACAATATTTTTTTTTATTATGTACACTATAGAATACATTTTTTACCCTTTTAATTTTTGATATCACCCATGATCAATCAATAAATTACTCAATAATATCACTCAATCACTCCAACTAAGAAGGCAGTTTAAGGATTTTTGTTTAGATTGCAGAAGATGGACTGATATGTGCTCAATGTTTTGAAAATCTTTGAATGCAATGTTAACTTCTAAAACTACAACATTATACATTCCACTTGAAATCTGTAGTAGTTTTGGACTAAAGTCCAAATAAGATAATGAGCTTTTATTACACAGTCACACATTCAAATTCTCTATATGTCCTAACTGTCTACAAAGCCTATGGTTGATAATGGTGGTAAATATCTAGTAGCAATTGTTTGAAGACAATTTGTCTTTGAAATCAAACAAAATAATATTTTCATGAGAAGGTATATGATAATATAATTATTTTTTTAACAGATTCCACTTGGAGGGCTAGTATGTTATGCCTGTTGGGTTGCAGCTTGTAGAAATGTGCAACATGCCATTAACAGCAATATAAATGTTGAAGAATTACAAGAGCCAGGCCTATCTCAGCCACTATAGAGATTTCTGTGTGTGGTGTGGTATATCTTTGTTCCGAAGAAACACCCATGTTTTGTCAGGGCCAGAGAGAGACGAAGTTGCTGCTAGGATTTATCCCAGTGAGGTAATTGTTGAGTTTTTGTATATCTAAATAAAAGACCACTTTTTAAATTGCTTCAATAGTTTTTGTGTTTATTCTTTACCAAACTACTAACCTTTATAATATTAGAACAGATGCACAGATACAGGTTAGTATGGAAGTATTGATATGAAGTACGGGCTTCATTCTTTGTTTACTTAGAATTTTATATTCTGGTTTTAATTTTTTTCTCAAAAATACAAAGCTTAAAAATGTCATTGTTTCAGATGCCGCAGCATGCCCTTGTTTGTTCCAACTGTTTATCTCGATCAAGAGAAAATATTCGGATTGTGGGAGGCCATGTTACAGAAACAGAAATATGCTGGACTCCTTACTGTAGGTTGCTGTGCTCATGTGATGACCATTGTGTGGTATTTAGGTTGGGCTCTATACCAAGATAATATAGAAGCACCGGCGTCATTTCTTGATGGAATTCTGGTCAGGCAGGCTATCGAAAATGAATCATAATAAAACATTTTAAAAGATATGTTGTTTTTATTTTATAAACTGTAATTCCTTCCATCTGTTTGTTTATTACAACCTCAGTAATGAGTTCATTTTATTTACAACCTGGTGAAACTTATTCAACATTTTGGATATACCTAGTGAGTGTATGAATTCTCTATCGATATAGAGGTGACCGTGGGCATATATAACAATCTCTGATCACGATACAAGCAGAAGACGTGGGAGATCGAAGTTTTTCTTCTTATCCAGTAGTTCCTTAATACCGCCTGAATGAGGGTGACGCGGCTAAATTAGGGAAGAAAAGCCTTTTCTCTTTTAGCCATTTTAAGCGCTCCAATAAGGCTTTAATCCTTAGATAGATTTAGACATAGTTCAACACACGACACATCACCATACGATTTAAATATTTGCCGTACCATACATGACATAGATTGGTGATCAGTTATTTATTTACTATTTCATCTTCTTTTATTGGATTTCCCAATTTATAGATTTCGCTAATGTCAAATGTAAAAGTAATATAAATAATTAGTTACAATTAACCAGAAATAAATGAACTTGGTTAGTTGAATGCACAGATGAGTAAGATTATGTCTAAATGTCAAATCAAACAAATGTCAGTGAAAACAAATATGGGGCGTGTTGCCTGTAATAATTGTAGTAAATGATTTACTGCGGCATATTTAAGCCAAAATGAGCCAAATAGTTATTGAAAACACACTTATTTATTAATGTCCTTTCCTAATTATATGTGTACAAGGTGCAGGCCGGGGCTCCATACATTCGTGGAACATCTCCTTTGTCAAGTTCGTTTCATAAAAACCTATACTAAATATCCCAAATATAAGGTATTTTAATATTATAATAACAAGACAAGTTGTTTAATTAAATCTCATCAATAATATTGTATAACATTCTTCATTACTTAATTTTCGTCAAATATAATTAGGTTTTGATATCACTTATCATATGTGCTTAGTATGTATACGAAACCATATATGTCCAAGGTGTAAGCTTTGGTGCATACGAACAAATATATGGTTTCTGAGAAAAATAATTATAATAGGTACTTTTTATGAAAACAAATATTTTAATTAATTTTGAAGTCGTAATAAAACCATTTCTTTGGAAAGAAATATTTTTTTCTTATTTATTATATCTTTCAGTAAAGTGTTAAAAAGTTTCGAGAAACTGGAAAACTTATTTATGTAGACAATTTTTTATTAAACCCTTTCAAAGAACTCACCACCAGCTTTTATACAAGTTTTTTAATCCGCCGCCGACCTTTTCTACGCCCTTATCAAACGGTTCTAAACTCGGCGTCAAAAAAATCGCACCTTATAAAAATCTTATTCAAAAATTCCTAAACCTTATATAGAGGATAGTGTTAGGTATCATTAGAAAGGTAACAAAAAGGAGCATCAAACAACAATTAAGTGCAATCTTTTTTTTAATTAAAATTATACAAAAAGCATAAAAATTTGAAAAATAATAAAAAATCTTAATTAAGTCCTAATTAATAATCGATAATTTACAAAAAAAATGTACAAAAAGTGTCTTAAAATTAACTCAAAATCTAGTGTTACCCCCCCTTGCCCTGATGACGGCTTCCATACGGTCCCTCATAGACCTCACCAACTTCAGGAGCTCTTCTTGAGGGATAAGACCCCATTCTTCAATCACCGCGGTTTGGAGTTCCTCTAGAGTCGAAGGAGCCGGATCCCGAGATCGAACCTTACGTTTAAGATGGTCCCAGAGGTGCTCTATCGGATTCAGATCAGGACTTCTCGCTGGCCACTGCATCACAGGAATTTGGGACCTCCGCAGGAAGTCGTTCACGATGGCTGCAGTGTGTGCGCGAGCGTTGTCGTGCATTAATGTGAACCCCTCGCCAAAAGATTCGGCAAAAGGGACCACATGCACATCCAGGATCTCTGTGATATAGCGGCGCGCAGTCAGCGACCCTTGTCCGCGAGCACCTCCGGTCCGGGAGACGCAGACCAGGTCGGTTTTGCCGGCAGCCGACATACCGCCCCAGAACATGCAGGATCCGCCTCCATATTCCACCGTCTCCTGGATGCAGGCTTGAGCGAAACGTTCACCCTGCCTCCGGTATACTCTTCTTCGTCGGTCGTTGCAGAAAAGACACACTCGTGTCTCGTCTGAGAAGAGAACAGCTCCCCACTGCTCAATGGTCCAATCGACGTGGTCGCGAGCAAACTGCAAGCGGGCTCGTCGGTGCGCTGCAGTCAATTTTGGACCTGTAGCAGCTCTGCGGGCTGCTATGTTCTTCTCCTTCAGTCTTCTTCTAACCGTGGATACACTCACGGTGCGTCTGCGAACTGCCTGGAGCTCCTGTTGCAGCTGAACAGCGTTTGAGAAGCGATTTCTCAAAGAGTACGACACAACGAACCGGTCGTCTCTTTCCGAAGTGCAGCGACGTCTACCGGACCCATGTCGCCGGATATAGCCACCGGTCTCTAAAAAGCGCTGGTAGACTCTACGAACCGAAAAACGGCTCAGATTCAGTTGCCGGGCGACATCACACTGCCGCACCCCTGCTTGCAGTAGTGCAACCACTTGAGCGGCCTCATCAGCTGTAGTGTCCATTTTCCAGATGTTCTTTCTTCAGTAAAATCAGTGCGTGTGTCCCCTTCAACGGTTTAATAGCGAATGACCCACATTGAACCCGTGTTGACCTCTTTATACCCACAAAGTTAGCGCAACTCGCGACTCTCCCGAGCAGCAAAATTTCCTTAGAATTTTTGTGACCCTTTATTTGTTGCTTTAGGTTTTATTTGATAATGAAAAATAATGTTTTTTTATTAAGTTAATTAAGTAACCTTTTAAATAAAATTATAATTAATACGACTGCATGTGCATATCCAGAGTTAATGCCATTTGAACGTGATTTTCTTAGAGGTGCGATTTTTTTGACGCCGAGTGTAGGTTAGTCCATCTTGCGGCGATGAAAACTGTATCACTATAAGATGATTGCTTATTTTATTATATTAAATAAAGACACAGGGTGACAGATGTGGGCGGGGTAAGACTATGCCGTAATGAAGTAGTAACCCGTGGAGCCCGATGTTCACTTGTTGCTCATTGCAGTGAAATCTAGTAATAATTTGCTTAGATATGTATAAATATTTGTACAAGGTGTTACAAAAATACCCGTAAAGCGGAAACGGGGTTAAATGGTCCCTTATAAAGAGTCAATTTACAATATTTGAAAACCGTAGTATCGCAGTTTGAAATCGCAGTTCGCAGTTACCGCCAAAATTAAGATTGATATTACCGCTCAGATTGATATTACAAGCCAAAGAAAATGTTAAAAGACCCTGACATAGGCACTTTTTGTTAGGTCTCTTTCAACTTAAACTACATAACACTTACTTTTTCGTAACGAACAAAAAATTTACAAAAACGGCTCAAAGTGTGCTCCGCCTTGCTCAATGCACAACCTCGCTCACCGGGATATGGCTTGTGCGGCATTTCGCACAATCGTTGGTGTTATTGACGCCAAAACAGATCTTACACGCTGCTCCATCTCTAAAACAGTTGGTTAATCGGAGAAATAGACTTTGTTCTTCACATAACCCCATAAGAAGAAGTCCGAGGGTGTGAGGTCCGGAAATCAAGCTGGCAACGCCACCTGTCCCGCATGGCCCATCCATCCTCACGGGAAGAGACCATTAAGATACTCTCGAACCTCGCGAGAAAAATATGCCGGAGTTCCATCGTGCTGAAACACCATGTTCTTTTGGTTGTCAAGGAAATCCCTGTCGGCCACAGGAAAGTCGTAAATCGCCTCTTCTAAATCCATTTGTAAAAATGTTAGGTAATTGCCTCTGTTCAGACGAGATGGCAAAATGACAGGACCGATGACATGCCGAAAAGTGTGCGGGTTCTCGCGAGCCCAAACGTGATCGTTATGAACATTTGAAAGTCCTGACCTCTTGAATGTTGTCTCATCCGTCCAAAGAACATTGTTTGCGTTGTTAGGATTCTCCCTTAACTGCCTGAGGTACCACTCGCAGAAGTTCCTTCGGGGTGCCAGATCGGATTGCATCAGCTTCTGCGTACGGCGATAGTGATAAGGGTGACGATTGGCGTCACGAGGAATTCGCCAAACTGCAACATGGTTCATACCGAGTCTTGCTGCGGCTCGCCTCGTACTCGCGGTTGGCTTTTCTTCAAAATGCTGCCACACTGATTCAGATTCATTCAGTATTGGTACGACGGTCGCCGTCGCTGTTCAACGGGCAGTCTACCTTCAATAAATCGTTGCCGATACAGTTTGCGAGCATAATTTAAGTTGCCATCTTTATGGCCTTCGTATTACATCATATCGTAATATTCAGAGTTAGAAATCATAGCCACTTTTTCACTTTAGAAATAATGTCGACACGAAATAATTGTAAGATATCTCAGAGTAATTACTCTGAGTAAGATATCGATTAGAAGATTTGAAATTGACAACATAAGCTTTTTTTCGACTTGACATTTTTCGAAGCTATCAATTCCTCTTATTGAGTTTGCAAACCATTTTGAATGAAAAACTTTAAATCCGTTAAAGAGTACACTGTGTTAAATAATCTATGATAACTTCAGTTCTATGCAGTACCGCTTACTAGGGTTGACAATATTTTTCGCTTTGATAATTTATTACATTTTACGGAGTTTTTTGTAACACGTTGTATAATGTTACATTAAGGCACGCACTAAGTAATTACGGTCCTATAGACGAATAGTTGTCACTGAGAATTATTTAAAGAGATGAGTTGTAAGTACAACATCTTTAACTCCAGCATTGATTGCGTTTACAAGTTGATGATTCTAGTAATACATTTACGGGAGCTCACCTGTAGTAGGTCATAAAGTTGACTGAGCTATCAGGGCACGTAGACAAGACAGTAATTGATTTAGAGATGCCAGACCCAAGTGCCTTTAATGTAGTTGGGACGTATCAAAGCTAATGTCAACCTGTACGAAGTGAAATACTTAATTTTTTAAAATACACTTATAGAATATGTGATTTTAAATAAAGAAATATTTGTAACATTTGCTTAGACGACTTTGATTTGGTATTATACTATTATCACAATTTATTAATTCAACAACACCTTAGGTGAAGGAAGGGCACTTTTGTCGAAAATTAAAAATATGACAAAAGGCCCTGAAAACTGTGTTTAACACAAAACCATACTAATTCATGGACAATACAATATTATTACTTCATTTCAATGTAGTCTTTCATATGGTTTCCTTGCAAAGTGGAATAGTTCCAAACATTCACATTAAAAGATATCATAAAAAATCGACTATTGATACTGAAGTTAATCTTCCCGTAGAACTCGAAATTGGCAAGGAATGAATTATAGTATTTTACTGCGATTCTCTGCCAAGCAAGGTGACTTAAGAGAATCCCCATTATCGGGGGAAGCTTTTGAATAGCAGTGCACGTCTTTCGGCGTAATATAATTAGAGCAAAATGATATTGGATAAAAATCGTAAGAAATTAAGATAGTTCTCCGTAACAAGTGCATACAAGGCCTTGTCCCACAGAATGAAGGTACAAATTTTCTACATCACAGACTGAAACATCTACCTGTAGCTGTAGAAAGATGTTCAGCAACAGACGCCTGAGCTGAGATGATAATGATGATGAAATTACCTCAGCAAAATAAAATTATGTTAAGGTCTACTTTGTGTGGTGAATCGGTAGTTAATATGCATTTAACTTAGCGGATTGTCATTTTAGGATTTTTTTTGGGGCCTGAAAACTCGTGGATACATTCGCTATTTTTCAACGCTCCCATGGATCAGCTTCAATGGCGAAATGTCTGTTACGCCATAACTTCCCGAGTTCTTAACCGATTTTAATATTTTTTCTGTGGAATCGAATCAACAGGTTTAGGACCTGATTGTGACGGAGCCCGAATTTTGAAATTCGCACAAATTCCCATCGAAACAAAAAAAAAATTTTTTAGGTATTACGCTCCGCTCCAATTTATGGTGCTAGCGTAGCTTTATGCTTAGCGACTGCATCGCCTAGTTATTTTACATGGATTTATTCACGTATAAATGACACGTCTAGTTGTGTTGTAGTCAATAGATCGTGAAATCGTAGTTTTACGACCTTCGTGTTCGAGTGACTCTCATGCCAGTTCATGATAAGGCCGGGTCAATGTAGAAATTGAACTTTTCTCAATTGGCTCGGGTCTGGGTGTTATGGTACCATCGTTGTTCTGAATTCCATAACCTACATTCACAACAATGTATCTAATGTTAACTAATATTAACAACAAAAAACGGGAATACCATTTTTTCAGGAAACCTCAGTAATAAATCCCAACTGCGATATCAGCAAACGAATACTTTATGCCCACATCCACACTGGAGCTAAGCTGACGAGATGGGTCTCTATTAAGCTGCACGCACGCACTTCGAATGCGGTTGTTTGTTTTATTTTCATAATATCTGCACAGGCCGTTGAATTGGTATTGGTATACTGCTATTACAAGCAGCTATAGCCTGCCTTTTCAGTTTACTTTTTTGCGTAGATGGATAGTAACCACTTGATCGTGTTTTGTTAATGTTAATCTCTGCTTGCCAATGTTAATCTCTGCTTGCCAAAATACCTAATGTTGTAATTAGTGTATAATCGGGAAAAAAATTTATTGATCAATCGAAACACTATATATTTAAGGAAAACAGCTATTTTAGCTGTTATTTTATTACTAATTAATACAACAAATTTTAATCATAAAATATCACCACAATTCAATACATTTTGATAGATGTTTTTATTCTTTTGTTTCAAATAAGAGAACATGTACTAACAACTTTGTCATTATGTTGCCTGTATTTGCTTATTTGGTTCCGTAGATTTCCGTTTATACTCTTTTCTAATACCTCGCTATCTAAGCCTATTTATTTGGTTAACTCTTTTGATCGACAATAATTAAGCTTTACAACATCATTTTTTCACTAAGTAGGTTCACTGCAGTTGAAACATAAAATCAGAAATCCATCCCAAAAATATTTGTTACTATACGGTTCGTACCTATAGTCCATTTTTTTAGCATTAGAAATTATGTAAACAAAGAAGCAGTGGTGGCTAACCTTAAATAACAAATACAACAAAAACTTTTAACAAAAAACTTCAAAAAAAACAATAGAAACTTAAGAATAAACCAAAGAAAATAGTCAAAACAGATTAATGCAGAAGTTGACATTTGCCGCTATTGTTGCAAATGGCGGCCACGTTAAGCGACCATTTTAAAAATCACCTAATTTACAACCGTACCATGTATTACAACATCAGCATGTACTTTTTAATTTTCTCGTGTCAAACTGACCAACGTTTCGTTCCACAAGTTTGCAACTTCTGCTTCTTATAGTGTAAACTTTTCACGATGTTACGTTTTGCTTGTTACATTATATGTGTACAATAAAGTACCCAAATTTTGTTCTTTCTAATGTTAAAAAAACGGACTATAGCTATTTGGGCTTTGGTTGATCGGCTGGCATGGGTATAAAGCGTAAACAGAATGAGAATAAATGACGATAACAGCTGATTTGTGAGTGATGAATTATGAATGAATAAATAAAATACTCCTAATAAAATATTTTCTTGGGTTTTGGTAACGGAGAATTACTGAAACCTCCGTTGACTTCTTGAGAGAGCGTCCGCCATTTTGTTTTACTTGATAACACTCAGATATGATCACAAACACATAATGGTTACACATTAGTATCCCGAAAAACACGTTTTAATAAGAATATAAAACTAAAGAAGTGACGTTCAAAGCTCCCACCGAATGATTTAGTTTTTTTATATATATAAAGCTTAGGCTAGTAAATATAAAAAGTATTTATTTGGTGGCCAAATCTACCTATTCCTTCTGGTCTAGTCGATTATAGGGAAAAGCAGGATCATTGCGTTAATTTTATATTGACGTTATCGATACAACATGCTAGTTTTATTGTTCGGATTTCAGGGAAGCGTCAAATCTGTGTGAACGGGCAGCCCTAAGCATGGCCAAACTATTAAATGTAGTGCACTGTTTTATCCCGTATTATCTATTTAGAAATTGACAATGGCTAACTCGCAGCACAATGCAATAGTATTGGGGCCACAAATCTTCATTTGGCGATATCGGACGCGTGGACCCATAGTGCTGTACAACAGTCCAAAAACACAACCATTTATATATGATTTATGCAGCTCAATAATTGGTAATTGCAGCCAATGTAGGAATCCGATTTACAGTTTTTGTTTATACTTGTTTAATATTTCACCAATGGTAGCCTCATTTTATGTTAAAACAAAATGGTGTCATTTGTTTTATGTGATATAAAGTGGTTAGTTCTTACACTCCGCGCACATTACGCATTAAAATAAAACAACCTATTTTGAGTTTTTTGCGCATAATTTATTTTTAATCCTGACGTTTCGACTCTTTTACAATAGCAGAATGACTAAAGCCGGTATTACATTATTGTGTCGGGGTCTGTCGTGACGCCTTCTTGTGGCTTCTGGCGCGTATCTAAAGTATCGATTTTGTATGTCTAGAATTACATTATTCTCGTGTGGTATGTCGTGACGCTTTCTGGCGCGTTAACAATCTGGCGATTTAGATCGGCGACACAACGCTGGAGGGGATATGTCGCGACTCAACACACGAGAATAGTACGCTCGGCTATCTGTCGTGGCGTTCGTTCTACATCATTTTCTAATTCTTTAAAGAGACAATGAAATTCTCCTCTACTGCTTCTTAATATGTTTACTGGATGTACCCAAAACCTTCTATTTCTTCTTTCCCTTTGAAGTGATTGCATTAGAAACAGAAATGAAAGATCTTCATCAAAATCACTGTCAGAGCTCGAAGAAAACATTTTACTGACCCAAACACATGAAAGACTACTGGGAAACTGAACGAAAATTGCGCCAGAGCGGTCCACGACACGCCTCATAAATGTGAACGGTCGCCGCCACGACACAACACGCCACGACACACCTCGACACAATAATTTAATTCCGGCTTAAGACAATGGTCGCCATATATTTACTACTAACTTGACAATATTTTAATCGGGCACGATCATAACTGTCAATTGTTTATATAAATTTTAGGTTAGGAACGTGCCCAAAGTAGGTTGTTTTATTTAAAATGGTTACTTAAAAGAATAACAATGATTTAAACAGATTATTAACAATGCCGTTGCAAGCCAAAAGCTTGTGTTACGAGTGGGTTCAC
The DNA here is from genome assembly GCA_927399485.1 of Calamotropha paludella. Taxonomy (NCBI): domain Eukaryota; kingdom Metazoa; phylum Arthropoda; class Insecta; order Lepidoptera; family Crambidae; genus Calamotropha; species Calamotropha paludella. Next base: position 12,020,543 of record OV656804.1, on the reverse strand, counting down.
GTCCGTAGTACATAAACGAACTAAAATATCAAGCAATGGGCTATAACCGCCTTATTTATAAACATAGCTTAAGTACCCTGAAAGCATAGCATGTATTTTAGTCTTAAAGTAAATGTGATAAAGTAACTATCATAATTTTATGAAATTTAAGAAATGATTTATTTTATTTTCCTCGTAAATATAGGTGCGTTTCCCGATCTCGGATGCTTGAAAGCCCGCGATAGTTATTAGTCACTGTCTCCTCAGCGAACAATGTACTTTAGCATGATTTTCTTTGTTACATAATGAAAATTTCTATCAAATAAGATCGTTAATAGTAGTTTATGATACTGTTGCATAATAAGGGTTCTTATAACATGAGTGTGTTTTAAAAAAACGAGCCGTAGGCGAGTTTTTTTATAGCATCACACGAGTGTTATAAGACCAAGTTATGTACAGTGTCATCCACTACTTTATCTACTCTCATACTATAATATGTAAAACAATATTGCAAATAAAACGCTGAATATAACAACAAATTTATTTAAATGTCAAATGTTGGCACCAAGGTGCAAACATCAATTGCGCATGCGTGTTGCGTCGGTCGTCGAGGACTCGTTCATTGAAACCTTTTTAAAGTAGAGCTTCAACCTCCTTGGTCCAGCTGGAGGTTGTGTAGGTGTATCGTTATGATAAAAAAGTTATATTATGTTACAGGTGTCCATACAAGACCTGTATCGTAATGAAACTTTTTTTTTATTATTTTTGGCCTGTACGTAATGTTTGTCATAAGCATTTTGTTTTCAGTTTTAGAATCTTTGTATTATAGTATTAGAGTAGATAAAAATATTAATATTATAATCTACTTTTTATATTGTTACCCGAATAACAAATTAAGCGAGATTATCAACATCATCCTAAGCATCTATAAGTTTTCATAATCTATATAGCAATAGAACGAAAACAAATTGTTTCCTATAAAAAACGGATAGGCTAGCTACCTTTCGTCTACGCTCAAGGCTTTTGAACTTTTTATAAAAAAGATCGTCCTTGCTGATAAGCTTCTTGGCCGTCCTCTCAATGAACTCATGCGTCTGGAGCTAGTATTGGGCGGAATCTGAAATGTAAAAAAAACAATAAATATCTACTTATTGCAGACTGCTTGCGATATAACTTTTGCAAGGACTTTTTCTGTGTGATTTGCCGCATCAACGAATATGACTAAACTAGGAGAGCCAGCTGACTGCAGTAAACAAACAGTTTTTTACAAACTTGTAAAAGCTAAAAAGAATATACTAATTATTATATACCTTTACATATAGTTGGCTGGACGCGATTTGAGATGTCCACTGTGCTTAACCTGCTTGGTTGTGTATGGGTCTACATTTGTTGGAACTACGAGTATAAGGCTGTTATTCGGTATAAAGTAGAATAAATTCATGTAAGACGTTTACAAAAGGGTTTGTTCACAAATTGATTAAATAATTAGTGCTTATTATGGAATCCGACGAAAAAAATGTATCGTCGGTGAAAATATGATCGCTTGTAATAGCATAATGCTATACAAATATTTTTTTCTGTATCATTACCACTGTTGATAAACATGTATCATACAAATTATTATACAAATTATCTCAATGCTTGAGATGGTGCTTTTTAGGACTATAACGAATGTGAATAGTAAGTGTATGTTCTTTAAAGTTGATTATTTAAGATTTCGATTTATATGGAATGTAAGTAAAAAGATCATTGTGTTTATAATTTGGAACACACTTCTCGGAACAGAAGCCATAAGAGCAAAACTTCATGGACGAAAACTGATTACCTAATAGGTAATTAATCGGCATGCCACTATGTGATTCGTAAGGTAAGGTTGCTAGGATGTGCATTGTCGGATCTCACCCGAAATGATATTTTTTAATACTATTCCCTGTATATTTTGATTTGTTTGTAAATAAACAATAAATGAATAAATATAAATATTTCTCACAATTAACCTAGTCCAAAGTAAGCACTGTAAGGCTTGTGTTATGGATACTAGGGTAACGGATAGACATACATATATGATACATACATATTTAATATTCATAGAAGCATATATAAACACCCATGAGTCAGGTAAAAATGCTCGTATTCATCATACAAAGATATGCCCCTTCGGGGATTCGAACCAAGGATGCGAAAAGCCGGATCGCTACTGTTGCACCAAACAGTAGTCAGCAATAAAACAAATATAACAAGAACAAAATCACCTTGTCTCAGTCGGCAGGCAAGACTCGAAGCCACAACTTCTCCCTATCCTAGCCAGTACACTGCCAATCAAATTACCGAAACCTTGCCTACTTTATTCGCCCACTATTTAGTGCAACGGTAGCAATCCTGCTTTTCGAGCTGACGATCCTGGGTTCGAGTTCCCGAAGAGGCAGCATTTGTATCTGAGCCATGGGAATGGGTATATTTCTGTTAATATTACATATCTATGTATCATTATATGTATTAAACAAACATTATGGTATTTTAATAAAATCAAATTATACAATTTATCGTGACAAATTAACCCTAATGTATATGTATTTTTATTCGTGACCCTAATATCCAAAATACACACACAAGCCGCAAGATGCTAACTTTAGGCTAGGCTAATTGGTATTATTGTGAGATATATTTTATTATATCATTTTAGCACTTTACTTCGATATAAAAAAAATCACTAGATACTTTTATTACTTCTTTCCAAACTGATGTAGAAAAATATATAACAACAAAATGTAATTCAAAAACGTTCAATAACTAATAACGTAAAAAGACGGAAATAGAAAAATATCGCAACTTAGAATTAGCATTTATAATTTTTATATTTTTTATGCATTTTCAATGCGATCTTATAAGATAAATTATTATAATAGAAAAAATACTAGAAAAAATCGACTCGGGTCACAAGTGAATCTCAGGCGGGAAACGAACCCGCAACCTTTGGAAATCCGGTCCAATGCTCTCCCAATTGAGCTACCGAGCCTTGCGAACACTCGTCGAAATTTTTCTAGTACCTTCCCGATTTTACGCTGTAGGCCAGCGTTGTTTCATCAATGAGAGGAACATCCTCTCGTATTCGAAAGAAACATCTTTACAAATGTTTGGTCAATCGATTAAGATGAAACAGCCATGTTAGATTTATAATTTTTATATTTTTTATGCATTTTCAATGCGATCTTATAAGATAAATTATTATAATAGAAAAAATACTAGAAAAAATCCCGCCTGAGATTCACTTGTGACCCGAGTCGATTTTTTCTAGTATTTTTTCTATTATAATAATTTATCTTAGAATTAGCAGTTTATTTTACATATTTCTTAAAATATGGTATAAGAAATATTGTACTGGATTACAAATAACCGGCTTGTGTTCATATTTTCTGGGACAAAAAAGATATCCACCGGAATTTGCTTCAGCGTCACGTTCTTGTCGGCGGCTTATCCAGTCAGGTTAAGGGATAAACCTGTAAGTACGACACAACTGAGGCCTAATCTTAACATTTGGTTTTTTACGCACCTGCTTTCCTAATTTCAGTATGTGTAGGAAAAAAAGTTAAAAAACAAAAATAAGACATGGTTTTACTAATCGCCACAAAGGTACGCTTAAACAATGATGAGTCATTATCAGACTAATAATGTCCTTATTATTGGAACATATGGCTTCCCCACTTTTTTTATTTATGTATCAAAAGTTATGTTACAATTGTCACTTAAATAATATCCCGCCAAACTATGTACACAGTTTGTTGGCGGGTTTGCTCGCGGTAAAATGCCCCATCACAACGGAGAAGTGGATTTGGGAGCTATGTATAGCTCTAAAAATATCCTCATTTATAGCCTCCACCTCGTTGTGAGGGTATTCTGCGGTCGGTGCGTACACCTGTATGACCTTAGCTAATACCATTTGGTGATTCTGAGAATAAGGTACGCTACCTTCATCGAAACACTCTCGATTTGGACCACGTTGTTAACACGGGTACTGTGGATGATAAACCCGAAACCACCCTGGGACAGCTGGTTTACTTATTTGAAGAACATAACGTCATCCGCCTCTGTTCGAACTTCACACAATCCTAGGATATCACATCGCAACCTGCTCAATTCTTTCTCAAGTTCAGAGAGCTTGTCATCTTTCCGCAATGTACGCGTGTAAGCGTCGTCGTTGTGTTATTGCAAAGGTCGTTGGAATTGGTAGCCTGGCATCTGCCAGAGATTCTTCGAATGAAATAGTCCGGAATAAAGAGACCGCTGGGGACCAGGGGCCGTGCTGTGGGTTTGTTTGTCATGGGGGGTTTTTGCAATACTCGCCACTTTTGGCAGACGTGGTACGACATGATGCGCGGTAGGATACTGCTACCCATCGTCCAGAGTCTAGATCCGGAATATGAAGAGATAGGGTGGTGCTATTCTCGGGCCACAAAATAAATAGTTGACGCTAAACCACACAACAGATAGTTGACAAGAAACCACACAAAAAATAGATGACGAGATAGAGATGAACGACATAATTGACTTCAGGAGGCCTCCCAATACTCATATTAGGTTTACCGTACTGTACTCTCAAATATAGCGAAATTTTTATAGTCTTCTTGCAGATTGCAGCATCGCTATGGGATTTTACAACAAAGCGAGAATTTAAGTAAACTTTACAGCAATTTGCAACATGTTAACTGCGACGGCGTTTATTGCCTCTCTCGTTACACTCTCAAGCCGGATGATATTGCTAATTGGGTTTCCTGGCTCCCGGAAATCGTATAAAGTTAAACTAATACGGCACAAGCCGCTGACATGTATACAACGTTACTGTAATTGGCCAACACAGCTTCGGTCATAATATTTTCAATTAAATAAAATGAAATCACGTGGGCGCTAATGCGCCGGAGGTTGAAGCCAATTCCAGATTATTCTAATAGCACGAATTCGCAAATGTTCAACTCCGTTTTGTTATTATACTGTATTTAAAACTGAATTTTCATCTGTGGAACATGGTGTATAAAATAAAGTCAAAATGTTAGATAAAAATAAAACGTATTACTATAAGTTATAAATTATACGTATTACTTATCTGGTGAGCGATGTTTAATAACAAAAAATTACATAATATTTGCGAATATAGCAATAAATTCTAAGCTATTTTGTTTTTAATCGAGCGAAGATTATATAAATACCAATTTTACACAAAAATTATCGTCTTACAGGATCTGAACACGCGACCTTGCGTAACCATACTATGAAAATTTCCAAGTTGACTCATTTTCCGGTTATTATACTGTAGGAATTATTTATTTTTCCATTAACAAAATACCTGCAGAGACGGTGCTGGTGAGTGGCGATGAGATAGCCGAGACGCAAATCACAGAACGTGTATTATTCTAATAAGTATTTGTCTATTTGTCTGTCGGTTTTAATGTGGGTCTGGAATCGCCTACAACCGAAAATTCTGAATTGAATTCGAAGACTTAAAAATATTTTTACAGCCGTACCTTGAGGTAAATTTTCTTATAATTAATAATAACTCTATTAAAAGTTGATCAATTAAAATCAGAATGAAATAACTTTTCCAATATAATATTACGTGCTCTATGGTGCTAGCTAGAGTATTTCATATTAATAATAACATTATATGAAAATATGACAAATAATGCGATGTTACATAATTAAATTTGAGTTGGAATCTTAAAACCCTGTCTTTATTAAAATAATTTCATGCATGGGAAGCGGAGAGCTTGAATTTAATGGTATGCTTGATAGATGGCATTGTACTGAAGATTCTTGTTGTTGCTGTTGTACAAATCTTTTTAATCGTGCTTGTAAGAATTTTCTCAAAATAAATGATCCGTGTAACGGCTTGTAACCAACGTTACTTGGTTTTGGTAATCGTAGTGAACTACTGGTTATATTGCGAATAGATGCGAATTTGGGTACTTAAAATAAAATATGCGTATCGTTTAACTATGAAGCGAATGTAATAACTAGGCGATGCAGTCGCTAAGCATAAAGGTTTGCTAGCACCATATATTGGATCGGAGGAGATCGGAGAGAAAAAAATTCAATAATGTAAAGTAAATTTTAAAATTCCATAAGAAAGAAAACTTTCAAATAGGCGCACTTTTTTTCAATGGGAAATCCCATAAAGCCAATGTTTTTTGTTCAAAACTTTTTAATTTTTGTGAATTTTAAAATTCCGTCTCCGTCACAATCTGGTCCTAAATGTGTTGATTCGATTCCACATAAAAATTATTAAAATCAGTTAAGAACTCGGCGTAACAGACATCGCGTCATTGAAGCTGAGCCAATAAAGAAAGGTAGTTGGTAAAATACAAGATTCGAGGGAGACGGGTCAGGTACAATATATGTCGGACAATAGCAGTGCCGGTTCGATTCCCGCATCACTTAGAATACGGCACTGACCGGTTGATCATTTTTATTGCTTCCAATCTTCAATGCTCCCGGCCTTGGAAGCAGCCGGGAGCATTGAATTCAAAATCCCCGATCCCTTTATTCTTTGTCGCATAAGAGAAGGCAGATCTTAGCGTAGACACGTCTGGCTAGTTTTCTACCACCCAGAGGAGTCGCCTCTGGAGGAGGTCTCGCGCAGGTGATAAAATAACGCTTGCGATCCGGCATGAAGAAGCCGCTGGTGCTCACCACGAAATAACAATTGCGTAAAAGGAGCAGAAAAAGTATAACAGTCGTTGTCGAAGGATAACAGATCCAATGCAGAGTAAAAGAAATACCTGGCGATGCAGGATTTTTATTTTCGTCTCTGTCTTATTTGCTTTATGAAAATACTGCTCAAGTTCGAGCCAATATCATAGCCACGAAACTAACAATTGGCAAAAATTTAAGTGCTGATTGAAAGATTTAAGATGAATAGACCGATCTGGGACCCCTTATGGTACGAAATGCCTTTAACTAGCCGATTAATCTTTTAATGTAATTGAGTCCATAGTTAATGTCAGTATATATAGTTGTGAAGAATCTGGCGTGAGTGGTTCCGCCAAGAAAGGTAAAAAACGCAGAAAGAGGTTCACGGATAATATTCGTAGGAAACAAATAAAAACTTTAGAAAGCAGCTAAAAATTATTCTAATAATGATCCCGAACTAAATCGGATAGCTACTGGAAAATATGCCCATCATCTTCCTGAGGTCAATAAACAGGCAGTTGGGAATTATAAGAAAAAGTAGCAACCAATTGTTTGGAAAAATAAATTTATGTCCGGACGCCACAATGACCAGAATGAATCACCTTTTGGTCATTGTAGCATCCTACTATTCTACTCCTTGTCACCTATCATGTTTGTTACTAAATAACATCAAAATGGGTAAATGGTTTTATTCAGAAACGGCATATAGGTGGATTACACTGATACAATGAACGATTGCTGTAAGATCGGGCGGGCAATTTTCTCATATAGGCATACATCTAAATTTTCAAGCTAACGAAGTCGCGGGCAACAGCTAGTAGTATCTAGTAATAGCATCTATATTTTTAAAGTCTAAATATTGCGGATCTGCCAGCCTTATGTTGTCTGGAATACAGAATTACATGCTTTATTCTTTATTATAAGGCATATTTATATTTTATTATAAGGCAGGCAATGAGGATGTTATTTGCGATAAAAGAAAACAAGAAATGCGCATAGTGTAGTTATTATCGACACGTGATTTGATTTACTTTGTGAGTTACAAGTTTCTGAACATTGTAACACGGTATCACCTCTTACTTCGTAAGTGGACTCTTTCATTGATACGTTAATTCATTTGCAAAATGATTTAGTTATGAATCACCGCTGGCTTCCATTGTCAAGCAGCACGTACGCCGGCTGATAAACACCGTTAATATCGCTTACTTCAACAATAGCCATTGACAGTAGAAACGTATGTGCCCATGTAGACTGAGTGCATCACATTGTTTGTTAGTGTGCCTTGGTAACTTGAAGCGGGAGCGGGTCTGGTATGATGGAGGAGGGGAACCTTGCAGGCGGCATTACTGCGTCCGCTGCTACGGTTTCACTTTCGACAACGCCCAAATTCACAATTAACAAGTGCATGTCCCGAACGTAAACAATTGTCGCATAGCTTGTGGTCTCTTACCTTTGATTCTAAGTCACTATCAATGATTTTTTGACAAAAATATAGTAGGTGATTAGCGTTACATTTTATGCACGATTTTTTAAAACGAGACTGAGGCTCGGCGGTTCTGTCTGTAGAGACATTGCAGTGAGACGTGTAATGAGAATGCGCGCTTGATAGTGGCCTTTTTTTTAACAGTCAACAGTCAATCGAACAGTTGATAATTTAGTTTTGGTTCAATTTTATTTTCCCACGTTTTTCTCAGGTCGCTTTCTTGTTTGTCTGTCTGTCTGTCTGTGCAGTTGGATTCTTGCAACTCAATTTTGAGGCACTTCCCGGCCACCTAGCGAGTTGAAACTTTCAGAGTAGCTCAGAACCCGATGACAATGCACGCTTAAACAACTTTCAACTTTCTAGGTGCACTTTCAGGTCCACTTTCGGCAACTTTCACTTTTGTATGGGGCTTTTCCGATTGTTGCGTAACACATGGTTACTTCGTTGAGTTAATAATTAAAAAGAATAAAATAATAATACTAGATTAAAAAATCCAAAAATCCCACATTTTTCAGTGACCAAAAAAGAATAAAATAACCTGGCGGGACCAAGCGAGTCCCGCAAGCGAGTTTACAAATACTCTTAACATCTATGCATATCATACATCTCCATAAGTAATGCGCCCCCACGTTTTGAGTGGCCCCTCGCTTGGCCCCGCCAGGTTATTTTTTTTTTATTTGGTCACTGAAAAATGTGGGATTTTAGATTTTTAAATCTAGTATTATTTTGAATAATCATTTTCATGAATTATGAAAAAGTATATTATAAAATTTTGTTAAAATAAAAATAGTTTAACTTTATTTACCTCAGATAAAAAAAATATAATCCAAAAATAATAGTAATGAGTCTCTCTCTCTCTCTCTTAAAAAGCTTGATACACTGAAGACAAAGCGGTCTCTGGGCTGTCGTAAAACAGTCGCACTACTCACGATAAGGGGCCCTCCAGGTGCCATTTCATTTTGATGAACGCAAGGAGCTTTATAAGTACAAAATAGTTTGAAATGGAATATCATTCCTCCTTCCAAATACAATAGTTTTCGCTATTGAAATTTTATACTATAAAATCAAAATCGAAAATATATTTCTACGATGGAGATCATCAAACTAACGTAAAGTGAATAGTAACTTTATATTTGTTTTAAAATCGTAAGTATAAAAAATGTTACAGTATTTATGAATCCGCACACTTTTCGCTAGATACTGGCATGCAAATATAATTAAATAATTATTGTGATTTATATTACAAAGCATTGCATCACATTATATTTCATTACAGTAACTTAAATTACATTTCATTACATAAGAAACATTATGAAAAAAAAATTATGTATTATTTCCATCCCTGTGTCACAGAACTCGTTACATTCACTGATAGAATAAAAGCAACCAACTCTTTAGTATGTTTTTGAAAGCATTAAGTGGTAAAATCCAGAGATCATTAGGCAAACTATTGTATACACTTATTGACAAATGATACGCGTTTCTGCTGAAAAGAGTTGTTGTTTTTAGAGGAAGAACTAGTTCATTAGGATATCTAGTATTGAATTTACATTGTTCTTTTTTTCTTGTGAATAAATGTGGATTAGTTTTAGCAAATACATTTTTCTCGTAAAAATACATGCATGGTAATATCAATAATTTAAACCGTTAAAAGAATGGCCAATATGATGTTAGGGTATCAATATTGCAAATAGCTCGAATACATTATTTTTTGCAATGAAAGCTTAGTTAGAGTGACATGAGCTACCCCAAAGCAGAATATGATATCTTAGCAAACTTCCTACCTATCCGTTATAAGTCTGCAACTGATCCTTGTCAATCTCCGTAACACTTATGCGAACGAATTTATTCTGTTACACAGTTTAGTTATTTCTTTCCAATAATATTTGTCACCTACTAATAAACCTGACGATTATATTTGAGATTATTATTTTATTTTAAAACTAGCTTTCCGCCCGCGGCTTCGCCCGCGTGGAATTCGGTTATATTGCGGTATAAAGCACAACTATAAGAAAACTTCTCATTCCCACGGAAAAATCTAATAAGCGCGATGTAACGCTGGATACAAAATTCATATAATTCATTCCACTTCTTACGTATCTTAAAAAAACACTTCGTTACCACGTTTTAAAAAACACCCAGCGCCATCTTTCCCATACCTCTAGAACTAAATAGCGTAAGCTATCATTCCACTTGTACGTATTTAAAAAAAACACATCGTTACCATGTTTTAAAAAACACCCAGCGCCATCTATCGCATTCCTCAAGAACTAAATAACGTAACTAATACTTATACCAATTAGTTATTCGTTGACTTTAGTGATTTCAGGATAAGTAGATGTAAAAAAACAGTTTAGACGATAAAACAAATTGTACGTCATCCCTCGGGAATTCCTCATTTTCGGGGATTCATTATCGTATCATTTAGCTTCTAAATTTACATGTTTATATTCGTTTGCAATATTTTACCTTGTTTTAAACGACACACAGCGCCATCTACAATCCATCCATCAAGCAAACAATATTTTTGTTTTTCCTCGGGAATATCAATTTTTCCAGGATAAAAAGTACCCTATTATTTAATCCGGACTTTTATCTTTACGCCTGCAAAATTTCAAAGTAATCGGTTCAGTAGTTACGGCGTGAAAGCGGAACAAACAAACAAACAAACAAACTCACTTTCCGATTTATAATATTAGTAAGGATGTTCAAAATGTTTAATGAATAATTTCTGATAGTTAAATTTATGCGCCTAATTTATAATTATTAATAACTTAACTGACTAACACGGTTTCTTGAATCAGTTGGTTTTGATTAATTATAATAAATAATTTAGTAGCACAGATTTCGTAATAGAGGTAAAACGTAATTGGCTGTTTGTGTTACATTTAGTTATTTCGTTTCGTCAATGTTTAACACATTTCAGAAAACGTTTTTTACAATAAATATGAAGTAAATAATTAAAATAGTAAATTTATTTCAAATATTTATATTTGAGTGGTATAAAAATTATTTTACTTAGTATTATATTGCATATACCACGCCTCAACAGGTATGGCTCCTACCTGAAGAGAGAGTATGTTCAATTTTACTTTAACTATTTTATACCGATTTATATAAGTAAAGTTACCGACAGTGATAGCTTATAAAATTAAGCTATGCGTTAGAAAACGGCAATGGTGAAAAAAATAAATGTCAAAAAATTTGCATAGTTGCAGTACAAAACTGATAGTTAAAATTAGGCGCCTAATTTAAAATTAGGCGTCCGAAATATGTGATGCAACTATTCAAGGCAGATTTTTCTAGCCGTCTGATTTTGTATGATTTATGTGTACATTCAAAATGACACTGTCAAGTTCCGGGCATAATACGCCACAGTATTCCTTAAACTCATTTGAATCAATTTAAATTAAAATGTTTAATGCCTTCTTTATATGTATGAATAAGAAGGGCATTTAATGAGTGTTTGCGAAGGAGTATGAAAGACTACGAAGTAATTTAGAAATTTGTACTTGGGAACAAAATAATTGCGTTGCTGGGCTAAAGCTCTATTTTGTTAAGGTTTGATTTCCATCAACAAAGCGAACGTCGTCACCGCAAATTGCGGACTCATTGTTTGAACCGCACAAACATTCACTAGCGTCGTTTCTCGTTCTCACAAAGGAACTCCATTTACGGAGAGCAAATCATTCTTATTGTTTTTATTTTAAATTACTTGTAATAAATACTATGACGTTAAAGAGCACGAGCGTAGCGACCCGAAATAAACAATCTTATAAGTAATTTTTCAAGATCAAAGCTTTGTTTGATGGGAAGCTAAATAGGGAAATTTTGTGTTGTATATTGTTTTCTTTTTCAGCTGGGCCCGTCAAGAAGGCGACTTAAATAGACTTATTAAAAATAGCTCGGTAAAAGCCTTGATTGTAGCTTTTAGCATTATTAAGAAAAATATGATATAATCAATCAAGATTGTTGAAGATTGTGTTATCATAGGCATTTTAATTTAAAATTACAAATGTAAGACTTATGTAGATTATCTAGCATATTGACTTAAAATATTATGTTTTTATCTATTACGAAGATTGGAATGACAACGTATTATATATTATTACAATACTTTTAGAAGAGAGCCCGCGAAATTGTATGAGAATGCACTAAATATTCTATGATCTTTATTGTTAAAGAAAATGAACAGGGCGCGCATCTCGCTCTTTGCCTCGCCTTGGCTGCTGATACATCACACCGCGTGCTTTACGTATTTGTTTCTATAAACACCATAAATTTATTTTTCGTCTCAGCCTATCGTATGCACGCTCACAGTGCTTTGTATATCCAGTCCTTTAGCTGTTTTTACGCCTCACCATAGTCTATTATTGCGTGATCAAATGCAAGTATCACCGCTAGATGAGGAACATTAATAAATGGCATTTTGTTTATTACTAAACGTAAATAGTTAGTTATGTATTTATGCGATATTAATTTTTATAATCTACAATGAACAGCCCGCGCCTTTATGTCTGTATCCACCTAAGACAATGGCTACATGCTGCTCAAGCTGTACGACACCAGAAAAATGTATTTATAAAAGACATTTTATAAATAAAAAAAAAACATATTTCCGTTATATAAAATGCACTAACAAAACGAAACAGTATTTGTATATTTTTATTTCACACATTCCCACACGGAACCATGAAAACACCTAATGAATACTTAATATCAACAGTGGTGAATTATAGAATATAGTGAACAATTTCGATGGAAACACGCTAAAGACCAGGGAGGTTGAATAATTAACGTCATTTCGCTCTCAACCGGGAAGTCACGTAAACTGTTCTGACATTTTCTTAACTGCAGAGTTTACAGTAGAAAATAAGTTTAAGATGGGATTTCGTTCCAACTTCCTCTTAAGGTATTTAAAGGTTGCTTAACCATTTATAACTTAACTGACTAACACGGTTCCTTGAATTAGTTGGTTTTGTATAATTATAATAAATTATATTAAATAATTTAGTAGCACAGATTTTGTAATAGAGGTAAAATATAATTGAATGTTTGTGTTACATTTAGTTATTTCGTTTCATTAGTGTTTAACACTTTCAAAAAACGTTTTTTTATAATAAATATGTAGTAAATAATTAAAATAGTAATTTTATTTCAAATATTTTTATTTGTGTGGTATAAAATTTATTTTACCTTGTACTTATTTTAATTATTGCATATACAGTGTCATAATGCTGTAAAAAAACAACCACACCTCAACAGGTATGACTCCTACCTGAAGAGAGTATGTTCAATTTTACTTTAACTATTTTATACCGATTTATATAAGTAAAGTTACCTACTGTGGCAGCTTATAAAATTTAGCTATGCGTTAGAAAACCGCAATGGTGATAAGAATAAATGTCAAAAAATTTGCAAAGTTGCAGTACAAACATTGGTCGTCCAATGCAATTCGTTTCATTCTTAAGTGTGAACGTTATTAAGATTATTTTGTCAATTATCTATAATCAAGGCTACAACGTTTCTTTAACTATTTTATTCAAACAAAAAAAGGGATTTAAAAAAAATCTTTTCTATACACTGCCGTTGTAACTGCATCGGAAAAGATTAACTTCTAAGCAAACCATCGGAAATTATGAGTTGTATTTGCGAATGTTTTTAAAATATTTTTGTTACTTATTTTTTATTCAAGCTTCGTTTGAAATAAGTTTTTTTAATGGGTTCGCTCTTGATCGAACCCAGAAGATGCCTATTCACCCAGGCTAAGTACAATAATTTGAACATTCATAGGCTGATAATGAATGTTTATTGTAGATGTATATTTACAGAAATATTTTCCCAAAATGGAAAAAAATAGATGCCATTATTTTTCTTACAGAAAAATATTCAACCTTGTACCACACTACTAGAACAAAATCATAGAACTAATTTTAGATAACATATCTTTGACCTTGATAAAAATAAGGATTTTATGTACTTTTAAAAACTCATATCTAAAAGATTAAGTTCCTGCGGGTGCCACTAAATTCATTCATTAAAACATTAAAAATAATTAAAATATTTCAATGCTTTCAAATCTAGTTCCTGTTTTAAAAATACTAATATTATTTTCCTTTCCTTCCTTATAAGTTTTTTAACAAAGACACAGTACATGAATTGAAAACCTATAACCCTTATTTTTGTATATTTATTACATTATTAATGGCTTTATATATTTTCCTTAATCATAGACATTTTACATTCGATCGCCTTTTTTATACGTCGGAAAATGCTATACGCATACTTTACCATGGAAAGGCGAATTTAAGGTGGATATTTTTTTACCCTCCTACCCGGTTAAGTGCCCTGTAAAGGCATACCCACTAAAAACCCCTTTGATTGGCCCGGTTTATCATGCAGCACCATGGAACACGCTCGGTTACATCACGAGTATCCCTGTGCTGTGCAATGCCGGCGGTATACAGTATTTTTGATCACCCATATGATGACTAGCTTTTGTAAAAGCTGCTCAATCTCAGCAACCTAACACACTAACCAATATGTCATTTAATTTTGAATAATTATTATTCGACCAAGAAATTGTATGAAAGTTGAAAATAACATAAAGCTTTAATATAGCGACACATAAAGACGACATGAAACAACTGCATTGTTCTAAGAAAACGTCCTTTGTGTGTGTTTGAGGAAACCTTCTACGCCATTGGGGCACATTGTTTGCAGTACTCTATTAACAAGTTTGTATTTAAACAGAACAGTCTACCTACATCTTTTCATAACTTGATTTTTTAACAACATTAGCTTTTATTTAACACTGATTATGTATAAGTTTGCGGACTAGTTCCGATTAAAACGAAATACCAAATAAATTTTAAACAACTTTATACTATTTGTTTGTAGGGTGTAAGAAACAGGATGTTTTTGCTAATTCGGCGAAAAGTCATTTCACCGAGCTAGGTGTCAGCGCTCGGGGACCGCTATCCAAATGTTCTGAGTTGGAATTTGTATTTATACCGCAGAAGTCTCCGTTCTGCTATTTATACTAATTACCTAGTTATAACAAGTTTGCGAACGTGTTTCAGGTTCTATCGCATGGCCTTCACGTTGCACATTGTGTCACATTTATGCGCCATATTTACATTTGTACTTTTCTCGTATCCTGCACTACTTATGAAGCACTTTTAATTTTTTTATTGTTTAGTTTGACCAACATTTCTCTACTGAAACAAGTTATGATTATAATTCTCAATTATTTTCATAAAATCAGGTACGTTATATAAGTTCTTGAAAATCTAAGTTATCTACTACGTAAGACATATTTTATTGTGTACTTAACTTTTCTCTTGCACACTATAGGATATGAAAAAATGGTTACCACCATACTGGTATCCTGTGAATCAATTCCAAATCTCATTTGCGTACGACAAGGGTCTTATTTGTTAGTTTATGTAAATTGCCGGGAAATACTCAATAAGCTGTATCTAATACATAGTAAGCCTTTATCAACACAACACAGGCGTGGCTTCGGTCGAAGAAACCGATGTCAACCCGCGTTTTTACTGTCACTTCGGCAATGACACTAAACTGGGTCCTTTGGAAGGCCCAAAGTCATTTAGGTAGTTGAAGAAAATCAAGGAAACTTTATCGTCGTTTATAATAAAAATATGTAGCCTGACATCATTAACAAAATTTGTGCATTTTATAAGAACTTTTCGTTGCACATAAAGTTCTTACAAAGTAGGTACGACTCAGTGTAACATTTGAAACTGAAAATTACTTTGAATATCAATGATATAAAGACAAGTAGCTTTGTGTGTTATTAAAGTATAAGGCACAATTTCGTACTTGGATTTATTGTAACAAGACGCATGGATAGCTATTTTAAGAGCTTTCATAAAAACCATGCCTGGTGGTGTCCGGCAGATCATAATAGCAGCAACCCTTCTCACTTAAGTAACAGTCTTAAAACTCAAAAGTGGACTAATGGTAATGGGGCAATCATCGTACAACTCCCGTAGACCACAAAACGGGCTGCAGCATTTTCAGAATTATGGTATTTTACTGCGTTCACCAACACGCTTGCCAAGCACGGAAATTATGGCAAAATCCCCTTATTTTTGAGGGAGGTTTTTGTTCAGTTGTGGATTTCGTTCATTTATTTATTTATTTACCAATGTAATTTACATTCCTTAGGATCAAATCTTATACATCCATAACCTATTAACCGTAGGTAAATAGGTACACATAAGAACTGTACCATTAGGACATTTCTTTTATAATCATAAACATACAGATGACATAGGTAATTAATATCTAATAATAAGGGATTTTATAGCATCCCTTACTTAAATTTGAACTTACTCAATAGCGGAGAAGAATCAATTTTACTTCGAAGTAACTCAAAAAAAGAACGTCAGATCGAGTACTATATGTCGAATTTTCAATGGAGTCATATAAATCGTTTGAGACTCACTGTGTACGTATTATTTCTATTTGATATCATGATGATTTGATCTGAGCAATGGATATTGGTATACCTGATCAAGTAATATATTCGTAATTTAATAAAAATAATATTTCTTACATTCTCCTAAAAATACTTATCTCAAAGTAAGCACGGTAAAGCTTTTGTTGTGGTACTCATATAATGGATAGGTATATGATTCCTAAAAGTATATCTAAAAAGTTCTATATTATAATATTTATAGTAGTAATATACCCATGACTCAGGTACAAACGCTGGTGTTCATTATACAAAGATCTGACCTTCAGCGACTTCGAAGGTAGGGTCACGACCGCTTGGCCCAACCGATCGACATGTTGTTACTATCCGTAGTACATATTATATGCTCTGCCTAAAATAGGAACTCAATTATTAGTGCTAAGTGTCATGCATTTCACATTATTAAGATATTCAAAGTGCTAGTGGATGTGGATCCTATCGTAACACCGGCAATTACCTCACATAAAAGGTCAAAGCGATTGAAAGCTTATGTTGATGCCGTTAAAAAAGTGTAGTAATAATATTAACCGCCACAACCACAACTAAGTATTTAACCAAGTGTTGTAAAATTTTCGCTGAACTCTTATAGAGGACATAGAAAAAAATGTCTTGAAAAAGATTTCTCGGGTGGCATTTGAGCCAACGTTCCCTGGCAAACTGGGCACAAAGTCTCATAAGCGTATAGTTTTTCGGAAAATGAAGTCGTTGATTCGAAACCCATCTAAGAAAATTTTTGTAGCAATTTTCCCATGTTAAGACTTCAAGGATATATGATACAAAAAAACTTTACAATATATAGTATTTTATAAGAGTAATATTTAGTAGACATTAGTAAATTTCATATATTTTGTTTACAAAAACATTTCATTCTCCCATTTCCTTGTTGAATTCATCTCAGTTAGTAAAAATAAAATTATGACTAAATGAAAATATTCTAATTTATTTAATGTAATTCTGTTTCGAGCTTATTAAAAACTGTATTTTTTTTATTTTGCTATTTGAAATATTAAATGAAATAAGTTGAAATAATATTATTGTTTTATATTAAACAGTAATTAATCATATTCTATGAATCAATGCTATATAGATTGCCGATTGTTCAATACTTCTGCAAGTATTACATTCGATCTTGTAGTACCTAGAACATGAACAGATGGCGCTTAAGGAGTACTCGGAAAAATTCGACGGGTATATCAAAGAACTGGAACCTCAATTGGAAGAGTGCTCGCCTCGAGGGGTTGAGTTTTTGAATCCCACTTGACACCTAAAACAAGATGATTTTTTTCCTAGTAATCATTTCTTCGGAGGTAATTAATCGGAGGTAGGTGTACCTTTACTTTACATTAAAAGTTTTTTACATAGAATAAATATTATAAATGGTTATTTTTTGTTTCGTGTTTAAGTACATAAGCATTTTTTAAATATTTGTTTTCAGCATTCACAATGCCAAAAACTCTTAAAAAAGTGAGTAAAAAAGGAAATCCATCGAGTTTAAAAAAATACAAAAAATATTAATGAAATTTGGTAAGAATCGGTAAGAGCCTCGACAGCCTTTGAAAAAAGTAGTTTCGTATCCCACCTGAGGAAATTTTTAACACACTATTAATATGATTAAATCATAATGATATTATCTCTATTCTTTTCAATTAAATAACATTGTGAAATCGAACATGTCAAACAAACAAAAGATTGACATTGCGGTTATTTTGACTAAATGAATTTATCCAGAAACTAAACTATCAAATAAAATGATTGTTGATAATTGATAAAAGACATTAACACCAAGGCTACCAGGTTATTTTAGAAAACTTAATATAATAACTAAACAAGGTGAAGCAAAGTCAACTTCGAAGAAATGGAGGCTCAATATTGGAGTCGTGAACTATCTGAGAAAGATAATGTAAACAAACCTGCGTCAGATTTCTTTTAGATACTAAATCTACTAATTTAATTTTTTTGTTGAGTTTCGATTCCATTTGTAAGACTTATAATTTTATTGTGGTATTTGTATTTTCCCTGTTTAATTTCTTCTAAAAATGATAACTTCCGGTAAAATGGTTCGCGAAGATGGCGCCCTAGAGGGGAACGGCATGTTGAGTCAGTCGTGGTACGACTGCGGTAATAAGCGGTGTCTAGAGTTGTGTCTTAATAAGAGTAATCTAATAAGAGTGACTATTGTAACAATAAGTCAGTGTGAGCAGTATAATAAAGAGAGATAAAGTGTTGTCGCAAGAGTTTCATTTGGGGTTATCTTACACATTCGACTTATTTTTATGCTAAACATCGTAATTCATTCGAACAGTTTAATGATAAAAAAAGTTTTTTTTTTACATTATTTCGGTTATATTGGTTTTATTAAAAGCAATAAAACAGAAAGGAACAAGAGTGTAAACATTAGAAATTTTATGGTGAAAACTATAATATCAGGGTTGAGTTACCAGAATGGACTGTAAAACATTTCGCAAATTAAAATAAATATAAATGTTTTGAGATTTACTTCTGTAAGTACATAAAAACAAGACGAACTTGATAGATTCATCATAGCTACAACTTTAATGAAGACCCTAATGTACAAACGAGTTACCAAAACTAGTTAAGAGACCTTGTTACTATAATAATTTAACTTATACCAAGTTATGATTAGATGAGAAACTAGAAACTTGATATACTTTCTATATCATCTTCTAAGATAAGAAAAAGAAAGTTACATGTAGTATAACAATAGAATTAATACAAAAAAAAAACCTGACAAGTACAACTTTGAATTACGTGCCGCGGGAGGGTTCCATGAAAACTTGTACGGCGATAGTTCGATAGCAGTGACATGAAGAGCTGAAATTGAGTCTAAGAGTTTTCTCCACTTTTCCCAAGATACTTGAATATAATAATTAAGGAAATTACTGCTATGACATGATTTGTTATAATATGTTTCTTTTTGTATAATTTTTAAGTTTCCCTCAAAATCATACACCAAAACATACAACAATAATGACTGTTGATACATGGACTCATATCACGCCCATTTTTTGTGAGGAAGAGGAGATAAACATAACTGGAAAAAAATATGCTGATAGTGATTTTCTGGGCAACATATACTAAGTGTATGGATTACATTTGTAAAAGTATACTCTGCCCAGTTTAAGATTTAAAAAATGCTGTGAATTATGCCTGATTAAAAAATAATACATAGTATTCGTGACATCCATAAGGTATGGTAATAGGTACACGAAAACTACATTTTTTATAAAAAATAACAACATTAGCTTCTTGACATGGGAATAAATTACAGCTATATTTCAAAATTATTACGATGGACTTATATGTACGGGTGCCTCAGCTTCACCTTGGCTTACAATGTCACGTTCGTCTATCGATACTTGCTGTTCCGGCAGCTGTAATATTGTACGATTTTATTTGATAAAACTACGAATTAACTTGTGTAAGGGATTTGGTGTTAAATGGTCACATTTAAATTAATTCTTCATTTTTTTACAAACAAGATGTTATAACGAATTAGATTACTTTGACTCCAGAATCAGGGTATTGGTTTAACAGTGAAGTTTCAGATCTTAATAAAAACAGTTTTATAACCGTAACTGTCATGAATGAATTTGACATGACAAAAAAACTTTATAATTCCTGCCAAAACCATTACTATGTACAAATTGTAAGCCTTAAACATCAAAGAAAAACATAAAAATAATCGTTATTAGCGTGAAAGGTCCGAAAAATATGGGAAAACCCAAAATCGACTTAACTAGTCTCACATCGAGCGCACATACGGGTATAATTTCCGCACGTTCAGTGTTGAACGATTGTGAGGTGTATGTAGGCATCTAAAATCGTTTTTTTTTTTTATTATTAAGAATGCTTTTGCTCTTGATCCATGTTAAGCCCGGGGGCCAAAACAGGATCCATGATAGAACGAGCTCACCCAGAAGGAGCCTATTCACCATGGCTTTGAAAATGGACGGGTTATAAGTACTCGGAAATACAGACGCAGGGAGGGAGTTCCACTCCTTTGTTGTGCGTATTATGAAAGATGTTGAGAAGCGCTTGGTGCGACAGGTAGGAATAGCAACCAAGAAAGGGTGGTAGCCCGCAGTGCGTCTGAATATCCGATGGGAAAAGGGAGATGTCGGTATGAGCACATGCAGCTCCTGAGCACTGTAGAAGATCGATTTTAGGTATGATCACTTGGAAAGATAAATATTATTAATGAAATATAAATTAAACGTGTGAGATAAAGAACATGCTAACGAGCTTGCGATGTAATAGTCTTTCTGACATTCAAACAATCCCTTTCATTTTTCTATGAGCAAATTCAGCGCACTTTCCCGTAGCTTAATTAAAACTTTTTCGTATACGGGAATAATTGAAAAAGTTCTAAAATTGGTAAACATTGTACTAAAACGCAGTTACTTCAAATCCTGTAACTGCCCAACCAGAAAACTTACTTATGGATTAGAAATGATTTTATATAAGAAACTTAACAAAAACTATTATGATTACATTCATCATGACAATCGATAGTTAAGATGCGATAAACATGTGCAAATAAAAAAAATATGCTAAGCACGAGAGTGAACTTTTGTTAGAGTAATAAAGAAAAGTATAAACTTTCTTGTATCATAGGTATTTATTTTTTGAATATCCGTATAATGCGGAAGTCGAACCGTTAAATATCAAAGTGACCTGTAAAGTAACCTTAATTATACATCGAAGTGAGAAAGTGAAAGGCGTTGTTTTTAAATGCACCCAAGATAACGTATCGCACTTCTCCTTTTATGTTAAATTTATGCCATTACATGAAATCAGGATAATTATTTTATGGTATTAATTTCTAGACTTCTCAGGATACTTCTCATTGACTGCTTAGACGGTATCAATTAGGAGTACCTAATACCATACACGGTCTGGGCATGGTTGACTAAATGGGTAGGTAATCTAGGTATGGTTGACTATAGAGGTAGGTAGACTATAGAGGTAGGTAGACCATAGAGGTAGGTAGATTATCTGTCAATAACTCTAACTACGCAAAGTATTGTGTCATCCAGAGGCGCAGGAAATTGTATTGCCGCCCCTCTGCCGCGGGTTTCAGATAAAGGAGCGTATTTTTTAAAAACAATACACTTATTTTTTACTTATTATGATTTTGGTTGTGACGCCTATTTAGTCGTTATAATTTACATTTAATTTATTCAAAATAAAGATAAAATTGTTATTTTATTAGATACGTATATTTGTTTTTGACTAGGTGTTAATTTTGAAGCTTTACCATACGCTAAAAATTTTAAATGTGGTTTGTGGCTGGTAGCCCAATTTTAATCAGGGCTTTTTGACTATCTAGTCAACCTGCCTCTAAGTAATCTGGCTTTCCATTTACATACAATAAATTTACATCGGTATTTCGTCTTTGTCAGAAGTTGTTTTTTCACAAAAATGCGGACGTACATTAGCTACGTTACAGATAAAGCTTGTCAACAAATTATTTTTAATGAAAAAGTAAGTTTTACAGCCAAAATTTTGCAATAAAACACTACAAAGCCATGTGGTATAAATTAAGGAAACTTTTAAAAGTAAGTGTCGCAACACCATCAACATCAGTTACAGACATTGCAGGTCCATCAAGTTCTCGTGCGAGACCTTGTGACGAGATTCAGGCTGCAATTTCAGTTGTACTGAATGATGCTTCTGCTTCTTCTTCTGCAATAACTAATTAAAGTACTATTAAAATATTTATTTCACTATTATTTGTGAGTCACCTGATATTTTCTTAACGTTTTTATGAAAATACGAGTATAGCACTACTTAAGCTCCAATCACATTAAAATGTGTCCTGAAATAGGGAACAACGACTTTCTACAGTGCTTTTATTGTCTAATTCACAACGATTTGACTAACTACTCCGCTGCTATTTTGAATCAAGTTTTATAAATCGCATATTACAAGAAATTAATATCATGAAGTAAACAAAAAAAATTTAAGTTTGTATATTAAGATGTTTGTAATTTAATCACTTGCTGAACGGATTTAGATGAAATTTGGAATCCTTATGGCACAGAGATAGTTTATAACCTTGATTAAAACATAGGATAGGATTAAGTGTTTCCTGGAGAAACGCGATAAAAACTCTTTGACAAACCGAACACGACGCAGCGATTTACACGAAAATTCTTTACAATAATCAAACACGCTCGAAACATTATACAGTTCAAAGGGGCGCTTTAAATTGGTGCAAAATGTAGTAATGGATTTTCATACAACTTTACGTCCCGCATATTTGTATGACAATAAAGAGGTACTTTCTGACCTGTTCTCGCTCAAGTATGAACGTATTTTCTGAAATGTAGTACAAATTACTTTTTAACACGACAATTGGTAACGCTTCCGTTGAAGGAGGAAATTGTGAAATGAATTAATTAGTTGCTTTTATTTCGACATCGACACTCAATTTGTCTTGTCTTGTTAACTAACGAAACAAGCAAACTTTTGCTTTTCCATCAACGGTTCGAAAAAATGAAATGTCATTGCATATTTAGGATTGTTAGTATATATTGATTACGTACGGCGTGCGGGCTATCCTACGAAATCTATGTTAAGTATTTTAAGTTTTTATACCATCATACAGGGTAGAAATATAAACTAATTATTCGATATTGAGTAGTAGGTAGGTTTATATTTTAGTAAAATTTAAAATATAAAGTATCTAAATTAAATTACAAATCAACCATCGCCCCCCTACACCATGCCAACGCCCCCCATTTTTCTGATTCCCTTAACGCCCCCCTCTAGGTCTTCAATGCCCAATAGGGGGGCGTTATCGTCCACTTTGAGAAAGACTGAACTAGATCAAAAAATCATTTTGCTAATTTCTTTACTCTACGTTTAAAGACTACTACGTCTTTAACTTTAAAAAACGCCTATTTCTGTCTTAGTTTAAGTAAAGTATTTTAAATCAAGTTTAAATAACACTAAGACGAGTAGTGTCTAAGTGACCAGAATTATTATAAACATTTAGCGGAACTGTAAAGTAACAAACCAATAATAATCTTAAAAAAAACTACTAAGCAGATTATGCGCTTAATTGCTGCAAGACAATATAAAGAGCATTGACGCTGCATAAAGTGTCATTCAAATCTAAATACATATAACTAAGAAAACTGTTTTTTTTTTTTAAATATACGAGAGCCGTGTTCCCACGATGGTTAAATCTTCAAAAATTGGTATTTCTGATTTTAGTCGGTTACTTTCCTAACTACTTAAACCAAATATATCATTTATTCAAAATTAAACTTTGTAAGTTTATTTATAATTATTTAGTCACTCTATTTTTGTATACTCTACTCTCTTTTTTTATAATCTCTACTTCAGTGAAAACTACCGATTCTACAAACAGTCAGTTAATTGGGAGGCCCTTTCGAGAAAAACTAGCGAAAATAACACGGACAAGTGGTCCCCACCAATCTCCATCTATCATTTATTGTTTAAAAAATTAAATTATTATATCACTTCGTCTTGTAGTGTGTTTTTCAGGTATTATTTTATTAAATATGGGATCCCGTTAGTTCAAGTCTTCAACCATTATATCCATGGAAATTTATATGTTTTCTGATCTCAATAGTTTCGTGTAGCATTTTGGGAACATAACTTTATTCTCTTGCAGAGATTTTAGGTTTATCGAATCTCATATAGCTGTTCTCACACACTGCAGACCATTTAGCGCGCTTATATCAATTTTGTAAATATCTGCTGTCTCAAGTGGTATATTACGTTTAACATGTCATTAAAAATGGTTAATCTTCCCGGCCGTTTGAAAATAAGTATTGATAGAAACCCGCTTCAGAAGATTCTCAATCTTGTCATGTCAGTGACACCCTTCATCTAAGGATGGCAGCAGGTTGATTAAATTTTGGAAGGTAATACACACACTTCTGACGATCTTTGTTACGATCGTAGTCATCATGTGAACACGGCTCTTGTAAACGAAACGTCAGGATTAGTATAAAAAACAATATTAAACCCACTTATTTATTTATATTAAAAGGTTTCCTTTCTACGTATGATGCGAAAGTATAAGACCATTTTTATCATTCCATTTATATTTGGTGTTTTATTTTGCTTTGGTTAACATTTTATATTATTAAGAAGTTATATAGGCAGCTGAATATAAAATTTTGAAAACTTTGAGACAATTGATAAGTGATTTCAGCCACTGTCTCTAAGTTAGCCGAGAAGTGATCGGGTAATTACTCAATCACTTCTAAAAATATACCTTTTATATTATTTTTTTAGTTGTGTTCATACCGATTTTGCCTAGCGTTGAACACGAAGTGGCTGTATGGCTAAAATAGCACCAACCACTCTCACTTAAGAGTATCTTAGGAGTCTACTAATGATACTGAAGGCAATCACCATACACCCCCCGAAAACCACATAGCGTTTTCCAACATGTTTTGGTTCTTTACTGCGCTCTCTACGTCTGCTAAATGTGTAAATTATAGCAAGACCCCAAAATTATTGGGATTCGGCTATGGGACTGGCTTCGATGTGGACATCTTTCGGCTGAGGTGACGAACACTAAGAATCCATAGCCTATTACGGACAGATGGACTATATCAATGCGTTGTTTGCCAAAAGAATTTTGTAAAGTTTTCTTTAAAATCCTACAAAAACAGTTATTGCCGTAATGAATTATTTATAATGCTCCAAACCTTTAATACAACAGGCAAGTTACCAAATTGTAAGCATTATAAGTTGAAAGTTGTTTATAACGCTATATAAGTACTGATTGTTTTATAATTGTATGTAAGTTTCTTGTTTGATAAATAAAACTTTTAAAATGATGGAAAATTGTATAGTAGTTCATATCACAATCAAATTATCTATATAACTCGGACGCCTTGACTTTGCATATTAAATCAAGTTGGTACAACTAACTTAAACCCGAGAGGGCTAGTTTGTTCTCACTGTTTGCCGTCTAATCATATTTTAGCTCTATTGAAAACTTAATTATGCTCTCACCCAAGGTATTTGAAAGATACGAACAAAAATTAAAAGCCCTTATTGTAAAATGAAAGACTGACCTCTAAAACGTTATTAGACTTAACTATGTCGGCGCGTACTGCACAATTTTCTAAATCTTTAATCTAAGATCACAGTGGTTTGTGTGTTTGTCTGTCCGCTCCTTTTCCCGCTCTTTTTCCATTTTATCAATAACGTTACCATAGCAACGCGTTAACCGCAAATAGTTTGTCTACCAGACGCTAGATGGCGCTAACAGAAAATATTTAATAATAGAAAAAAATTAAAGAATTTTGTCCACCCGTGCGAAGCCGGGACGGGCCGCTAGTTCACTATTATAATAATATATACTAATATATTCATTTCATTTTCTAATAATAATTTATTTAAAATTCCAGCCTAATGTCGATTTACTTATAGCTTACTTTTATGCTAATTGTGTAAAAAAAATATTACATGAAAGCTTTTCTCCGCATGCACGCTCAAGCTTGTTTTTCTTGTTTCCTTCTGCAATTAATGAAATGTCCAATACAAAATTTGCAATCTCTTTTCACCTACTTATTGAATTAATAGATGTTCGATTCATTAGATACCCGAAAATTTATTTCCAATCTGGCTAAAAATAAAACAATTCCCATACATACATATCGCATTTTAGCTCTTAAGAGCAAATAAAAATATTTGTGAAAATTCGTCTTTGTTTAATTGTATCAATCACTAAATCAATGCGACTTAAACTGAAATAAGTCCTTCATAATAACATCGTAACCCTTTTTCACCCCTAGAGAAGCTGAATCATTATAGTAGTTTATGATACTGTTGCATAATAAGTGTTCTTATAACATGAGTGTGTTTTAAAAAAACGAGCCGTAGGCGAGTTTTTTTATAGTATCACACGAGTGTTATAAGACCAAGTTATGTACAGTGTCATACACTACTTTATCTACTCTCATACTATATTACGTAAAACAATGTTGCAAACAAAACCAAACTTTGTTTAAATATTGAAAAGATTTTTTAAATGTCAAATGTTGGCGCCAAGGTGCAAACATCGATTGTGAATGCGTGTTGCGTCGTCGCGGACTCGTTCATTGAAACCTTTTTAAAGTAGAGGTTCAACCTCCTTGGTCCAGCTGGAGGTTGTATAGGTGTATCGTTATGATTAAAAAGTTATATTATGATACAGGTGTCCATACAAGACCTGTATCGTAATTAAACTTTTTTTTTATTATTTTTGGCCTGTACGTAATGTTTGTCATAAGCATTTTGTTTTCAGTTTTAGAATCTTTGTATTATAGTATCAGAGTAGATAAAAATACTTAAAGTAAATCTGACCATAAACGAACATGTTCTATACTAACACTGCTAACCTTTTGCCTTCTCCACTCCCTTGGGTTTTTAATTTAAAAATACGCTTCCTCATTCCTTATTTACATAATAAAATAAACCTAGGTTCAAAATTTTTGCTTCCAAGGGTTAACCCTTGAGACCCTTTAGGTTTAGCTTGGACGTTAATGAGTCGATGAATCAGTAATTTTCCTTATATTATTAACACTCCAGAAGACGTTCTATAAACTGCTCACGTGATCACCAAAATTCGTGGCACTACTCGTTTCTATGTTTTCTTAATGCCATTAGAAGACTTTTAATTTGAGCGTTACGTAGCCACTTAATACAATAAGCTCTGGGAATTCTATCACGGTCATTGGGATCTTTGCAATTCGATCAATACATAGTTTTACTCGTGTTGGATACTTGTGTTGGATACTAAGTACCAATCGAAACATTGTTATGGTATTGTGAATGTGACTTAATATACAGGTTACGTATTGTTCCATTACTTGAGGAAATTTGATAATTCTACGCCATGCTTATAAATATTAACTGGCATAATTGGAATTTATAACAAATACTAATTTGATAATAATCATTTATTATTAATAATAAGTTTATACACGTAAAAAGTAAAACGTATAAGTAAAATTGTACAGACCACTATTTATTTCAAACGGAAGTCATCTTGTAGCAGACAAAGGAAAGACATAATACAGTGTATATTTATCTATAGAAAGTCGTAAAACTAATATTTTAAGCTGCAAAATACCAAGGTTTGTTATCGTATTGGGTGAAATATCTGAACTAACATAACGATGGTAAAGGTTTGTAATCAAATTGATCCTGAATAAGAATTACCACATTTCTTTGGGGCTTTGATATTTTGATCTTAGTTCTTAGTATCTAAAGATTATATAGAAGTTAATCTAAAATAATATCGACTGATAGAACCTTTATTAATTCGAGCCATTAATGTATGTTATTCTTGGAAGTTCCGTTCAAATGTGCGCAGCTTGTTTATAGCGAGTTCTATTCTGCGCTCTGGGATATCACACCTAGACGAATTAAAACTTTTCTATTTAGGAGATTGTTCAGACAGCGCTCGCGAGACTTGCAAGCGAGGTTGCAATACAAAACACACGTTGAGCAGGAACTTTTCTCACATAAAGTATACTCTGAGAAAGCTGGCAAAGCTCTGTTGTACGTGAGGAGCTCTGGCGTTTTATTTGGCCTTCAATAAATATAAATTATGTAGAGGCTCGGTAGGATCACGAAAAGTCCAGTAATATTGTACGTAAACAAAAAAGTATTGGCACATTTAACTTAGAACCATATGATGTTTCTACGATAATATTGTGGATTTATTGGCATCATAGTTCTGTCGTCCTTACGATAAGTGCAATATGTCGAGTATTTGGGCAAATTGACTTACGTACAATTTACGTACATATGTATGTACAAATATAATTAACTACATAAAATTCATTTTTTCATTTTGTAGTCGTATAGTAAAAGTTTCAAGTCAACAGCTATTTTAGTTACTATGATACACAAAAAAACAAAAATTAAATCTTAATCGCAATTATTTCGAAAGTAGCTGAAACTACTTATTGCACTTATCGTAAGGACGGCAGAGTTCAAGTTTGCAATTAAGTCTTTATTTTAAATCAATTTTAGAACTCATCTTATGAAATTGTAATTGTTGTTATCTGGTGCTACGCTCAAAAAATACGCATTACGCATACGGTCTAATAAAGTGCCTCCTTTTTCATTTATTTGATAAAGGGTAGGTAAAGGGGGGGTATACTCCTAAGCCTCACTTTTAACACTTTATCAATCTTTGCATAGCAAATGGAGTTGTTCCTCAGTCCATCAAAAAAGCCGTTGTTAATCCTATTCACGAGAAGTAGGGGACTGTATCTCTTTAACTTTAGCTCCAACACAGTTCGAAGGTATTCATGAGGTGATTTAAAATAAATTCACCGATTTATTTGTTCACAGGTAATATGTAAGCTTTATACGTCGGCAGTACGTACCTACAGCTTGGGTCAAAATCCAATGTACTGCTCTTAGTTCAAAACTATATGACAGGATTCACAAAATAAGACCAACGTACAAATTCTACTAAATGAAACCTTTTAACTATGATGAGCCCAAAAACATGCTTACGTGGACACCAAGGAACACAAATACGAGGCGTGTTTTTTTAAGTAAGTACCGTTTTGAAATAAAAATAAGACGTGCTAAGATATCTCAATAATTTTATTTTTACATGAAAGCCTGTACCTAATCTACTTTACTACATAACTTTCGTCAATATTGAGGCACTTGTCATAACGTGGTACCAGTTTTTAAATGCCCTCCTCATAGAAGTCTCCACACACTAGCAATTATTTCAAGATGTTAGTAGATACCCTCTATATTAAGGAATCCCTCAATTTAATAAATAGAGGCTTATTACTGCTTTTGCTTTGTTTCTTTAGGGAAAGGGTTTCTTAAACTTCTGCAATCGTACCGTACTACGAACAGTTACGAAAAGGTAAAATGCTGAGTACCAATAAAAATGTTTTGCTACACATTTTCAAACTCCTACAAGGTTAAAACAAACAGTTGCTTCGCCTGGTGCGACCCGTGGGTCTGTACGCTAATTTGCATACAAAAGCTTCTCGGTACCGGGTCACAGGGTCTAAACAGCCCTTTATTATAACATGAGAATATAAACGACAATAAGCCTTCGTTACTCTAGATGTTAAATGATAATAAGAGCGATGGTGGTCAAGCTAACATATACGAAACCACAAACAAACTGACACATTTACCAGTATAAAAATAAGTTATAAAAATCTAGGTTATACTACGTGGATTACCGGAAACAAAAGATGGAGGATGGAGTTGGCTTATCAGGTGGACTAAGAGCCTTATTACCAGCTAAATAATCTATTTTAACGAGAGTAGTCATTTAATGAAACCTTGAAAAATTAAAAGTGTATAAAAAAAGGAAGGAGAAAATTAGACTTTGTTATAATGTTGTTTCGTGATTATGTCGAAACCGACAATTGATATAAAATACTACTACCTCCATTCTACATTTGATATGAAATTAAACGTCAGATAATTAAATATAGAAAATATCACATACATTTTTCTAGAGGTAATTAAGGTAGTGTTAGCGACGCGCTCTTTATGAGACTTTCCTAATCATTTATTGCTATACCCAAAAGTATTTTTTTTTAACTGGTTATCCTTGTTTGACAACTGGTATGTAAAAATAAGGTCTGATATTACTGGCCTTGCCTTGACTGTCATAGGATCGTAGAATCTGTCAAGTAATTGATCAACTTCAATAACTTGACAGATCCTGGTCCTGGTATTGTAATGGGATTGGCAACAGGGGCCAGGCCATGAAAATTAGTATGCAAGCCACTCGACCACGTAGGTCGTCAATTTCTCATTTGTGAAATACATAAGTAGTAATCGATTAACAACGGATTAAAACCGGGTAGGTAAAAATTCAAAATAAATTCTGTACTAAACTTACAACCGGTGCCGCCGCCCGCTAAGAGGTGTTTGCTTTAAATATTAAAAACATGTTTAAAATTAAACTGAATATTCGGTTCGTTTCTGTTCGAAATGCTGAGCAACGGTGTAGCATGTTCTTATTTATTCAGAAGGGATTATACCTATGCTTCTATAAAAAGTTCTCAAAATTCACTGCAATTTTCGCCTCGGATTCAGAAGTGTTTTAAATTATTCTTTTATCCATACCCATACCTTGTTTCCATGTAAATCTCACAAAGTTCAAAGTTTTATCTATATAAAATATATATGTTTTTTAAAAGCTATTTGATAACAGTTTAATTTTTATTACGAAGTAACTCACTTGAAACTAGGAAGCTAATTTAATGCATCATAATAATCTTTCTGTATGGAAAGTCTGCAACACGTTTGTCGGACTTTTAGACAAAATATAAATATATAACTTTGTACATGCGTAATTTTATTTTTCTCAAACTGCGCTTATTCGCACTGTTGAATACCAAATCGATCGATTTGTTCATTCATTTATTTGTTCGCGTGATTTGGCGACGCGTATTGTTTTGTGAGGCTGGTGTAAAAAGAATCGCGAACCGTGCGACTCGGTGTGAAATACGGTTAGTTTGCGTTGGTGCCGAAGCAATTTCCACGTGCAATGGGGCGAGCGAGACTACCCTTGGGCGGTCGGAACGCACCTGATAGGCTTTCCCCGTGTCAATTTTATATGACGGTAACTAATTTAAAACTAAATTTCTCTCCTAATATTTAAACTAGACTTAATGACACTCATAGAAGTTTTGATTAACATTTGCCCCATCTATTATCAGTTTTAACACACCTGCGAGGTTAATGTTCTTATATATAAATTAAATTTATGCACTTATGATGACAATTAATAACATCAAGTCGAAATAACAACTGACTGAATGCCAAAAAAACCGGTAGCTTCATTTATTTTATTTTAATATATATTTATAGTAAATTTGACGTTGCGTCTATTTGTATTTATCACATATTTGCAATGTAAAATATCATTTTAGCAATCTTTGCCAATATGAAATCGCATGAAACCAAAACTACTGAATTAAATTCAGCCAGTAGGTAGCTTGCAGCAATAGTTAGCCCTGCATTGAAATTAGTGTTACCTACGAAACGTTATAACAATTTAAAGTAAAAACAAAGTCAATTTTCCAACATTATACTACTTACTTCGTGATGATAACTAGTATTACAAATAAATTATGAGGTTATATCGAAATATCAAAAATATGAGGTGTTTTGAAAAATATAACAAACAATAAAAAGTTACATAATTACTTTCAATTTTGAATCTTTACACCCTGTCTTTGTTTAAATACTTCCACGTGTAGAGCGAAGAGTTTGAGTTTAACGGACTGCTAGATAGATGGTATTGTACAATTGATGATATTTCCCAGAATAACGACCCTCTTCAAATCATATCAAATCATTTTATTCTGCTAATAATAATATTTTCTATAAGTTTATTTGAACCTTCGAGGAACAGGATGATCGGTTTCTTAAATTTTGATGATAAAGGTCTACTTGGTTTTTTAATAAAATATAACTGTACTTTATCCAGAAATTGTTATTTGATTGATTTTAAACCGAGTCCAATACGATTGCATTTTGATGAGATGAACAGTAAATTAAATAGTTTCTTTTCTATATTTTGGCTTAAGTAAAGCTAAATTTGAATTAAGAGTGTCTAACATCGATTCAGTGGCTTAATACATTTCTCAAAATTGATTAATATTAGAAATTTCGATCTCAATTTTTTTTTCTTTCATCGCTATCTTTAGTTAGTAAAGAAATTCAAACAGTCGAGAAGTTGTGTTTCGGTTCGAATTTCTTATTAGAACCGAATTATTAGATTAGTGCCGCTTCTGATATTATTAGTTTAAAAAAATAGTTGTTATTCTTTTTTTAGTCTTTATTAGTCCAAATTGTTATTGGTTTGTTGAAATTTCAAAAAGTTATAAATATTAAGATATTACTAGCCTTTTATAGAATAATATTTTAATTACATTTAGTTAGGTAAAAAAGTTAAGAAAAAATTAAATACATAAAATTTTATCAATAGTTTATTAGTATATTATAAGATTGACTTTTTGCGTTTTCTTTAGCAAAAAATGCATCTTAGTTATTAGATTACAGGTTAAGCCGAGCTAAATTCCTTCTGGGTTTGGTAGTTTACTACTGACTGATCTGACTATAAAACGTCATACCCCAAACTTAACCGTTTTCAAGATGTGTTTTCTAATTGTCAATTTTTTGTCTATTGTCCATTTATATCTTAATTTGTATCTGTTTTACATTTTTGTGTTGTATTAATTGTTTTGGTAATTTTAACACCAAAGTTACAGGTTATAAAACAAAGCAAATAGTAGTGGAGGAATGATAGCAAAAACAAAATTCGTAGTCGGGAATGATGGAAAACAACCCTTTAATGGATCTAAGTGGCCTTAAAGTATAACCCTGTATTTAATTTTGTTTACTTATTCTCTTATTCGTGGTGTACTTTATTTTAGATGAAGGTTGCCTAGTAACACAATAGTGGACACAAATAAAGTTGCTGGAGTTGTTTACACGCAAAAGAGCCCAACCCCAGCAACCTTTGTGTGTACGCTCCATATGGTTTCACAACTAATTGCTCCATATAGTGCCCTTATACAATAAAACACTTTCTAAAGAAAAGCCAGTTATTTGGCAACTTCCTTAAACACCGCTTCTCACTAAAAGAATCACCGAACCAACGCGGCTCATTGTTTTCCCGTCATCCATGCGAAATAATTCGCGGGCACTGCTGGATTAGTTATGTATTAATTTGAATATTTTATTTGTCCACCCATGCTTCATAAAATTCGTAGTCGGGAATGATGGAAAACAACCCTT
Source organism: Calamotropha paludella (assembly GCA_927399485.1). Taxonomy (NCBI): domain Eukaryota; kingdom Metazoa; phylum Arthropoda; class Insecta; order Lepidoptera; family Crambidae; genus Calamotropha; species Calamotropha paludella. The sequence goes on along the minus strand of OV656804.1, from coordinate 11,987,091 downwards.
TAATGGATCTAAGTGGCCTTAAAGTATAACCCTGTATTTAATTTTGTTTACTTATTCTCTTATTCGTGGTGTACTTTATTTTAGATGAAGGTTGCCTAGTAACACAATAGTGGACACAAATAAAGTTGCTGGAGTTGTTTACACGCAAAAGAGCCCAACCCCAGCAACCTTTGTGTGTACGCTCCATATGGTTTCACAACTAATTGCTCCATATAGTGCCCTTATACAATAAAACACTTTCTAAAGAAAAGCCAGTTATTTGGCAACTTCCTTAAACACCGCTTCTCACTAAAAGAATCACCGAACCAACGCGGCTCATTGTTTTCCCGTCATCCATGCGAAATAATTCGCGGGCACTGCTGGATTAGTTATGTATTAATTTGAATATTTTATTTGTCCACCCATGCTTATGAAGCATCGGTGGACAGATTTTTTAAAATACATAAGAAAGCAAAAACACTTATAATAACGTTGGGAGCTTATTGACAGTAATATAAGTATTTCCTATATTCACATCAATTAGCCAAGCCTACTTTAAGCACTCCAAGGCTTGTAATGGTGATACTAAGGTATATATATATATATGTACCTAGTCCGGCCATAAGTTTTTCATGAAGTAATGTAATATTTTCAAAACTTATATGTAGATATTTATTAAAGACTCAGCAAAAAATAAAAAATATTCTATTCGAAATGGCTACCTCTGGCTTTTAGAAAAGCCTTTAATCTGTCTGGCCATGAATCTATGGATTTACGCACCGTTCCCATGGTAAATTTAACCACTGCTTGCTCCAGAGATTTTTTATAAGACTCGATGTCACCATGTCGTTTAGAGCAGGCCATGTCCTCTAAAACCGACATTAATTTGTAGTCTAAAGGGTTGAGGTGTGGGCTAGATGAGGGCCAGACTTCAGCTCTTATGAAGTCCGGAACGTAGGTTTCAAACCATGCTTTGGTAGTTCGTGCCTTATGACCACGTGCAGAGACCTGCTGGAAAGTACACGGTACATTTTTAAAAAGTCTATTGCTGAGGGGTTTCACAACACGTTCCAAGACTGTCTCTTGATACACTTTAGCTGAAGCTTTCACTCCTTTTTCACAACAATGTAGCTTTGTAACGCCTTTATAAAACACGTCCCGCCAAACCATCACTGACGCAAGATGATGACCACGTTGTACCTTTCCGACCACTTAAGCAGATTTTTTAACTGTGAGCATACACTTTATTATTTTGCTTATTGTAGTGCTCTTCAAGCGTTAAAATTTTTTCATCGGTAAAGAGGATATTTCTGTGCCTTTCACCAGCGTATCGTGACAGAAGACATATTGATCGATCCACTCTCTTTAATTGTAAAGATTGATTTAGAGCATGCCCTGTATATCTACGTTAAGCACCGAACTTCAGATCTTGTTTTATATACGCGACAGAGTCCTAGCGGGAATCTACATTTCTCGCGATAAGATTTTTTGCTTCCTAATAGGGTTTCGACGAATTCTGGCTTTAACAGCATTAACAGCCTTTGTAGTTCTAATAGCACCCGGCCACCCCGAACTTTTTTGGTCTTCATTGTTGTATATGTTGATAGTAAAATATACGAACATAGGGCTGATACAATCCTTTTGAAGTGTCTAAAATGTGACCGACGACTCCATACCCACTTTGTGGTTTTGTTGTTATATTATTTTAACACCCCATTCCATATTGTAATTTGATAACGTACACGAAAAAATATGTGAAATGGCTCGAAAGGGAAAGAAATTTAAAAATAAACGCATTCCAATTTCAAAATAATACATCACACTCAAATATATAAACCCTACAGTGTATCTTGAATATAGCCAGATAACCAGTGCTTAGCTTTATATAAAATCAATAGTAGAATAATGTTATTTTTGTTGGTCATGTTAATAGCGAAGAGTGAAATCATCGCTCATCTTTCTTGTTAATTAATATACGTTCTGAACGTGTGGTAGATAAAAAAATATTGGATCATTCAAAACAACACATGTGTCCAAATCGGGCCAGTATTTTTCATGCTGTTTTCTATATAATATATTGAAGAAGTCTAAAAAGCACTTACATATTAAATAAATAGACGACCAGTGGTAAGGATATCAAATCTAAGCATACAAATCACGAATTAATAAATGATATACCACTAATCTCACTTCAAGAATGTACCCCAATTTTATTTTTAATCGAATTGTCTGAGCTGCACGCTACATCCAAGACAATAAATTTCTTAAAATTAATTTGGCATCTTTCGAGGAAGCAAATAATAAAGCACCCAGGGAAATGTCTTGGGATTTAATCAATGTAGCTCCTCTTATTTAAGCATTTTTCTTATTTGAGAAACATTGTAAGGGAATCAAACGGATTTCATCATAATTATATTGTGCCATTTGTCTTCTTATTAATATTGACGGAGGCAGAGACAATATTTATTTTAATGAATTTTTACAAGAAAAAAATTTACTTGTCTCTGGTACCAGGTGGGAATCGAACCCACAACCTCTAGCTATCTCGGCAAATGCTCTTCTAAAGTATATCTTTACCTCAGAGAGAAAAGAAAAAATCGATGCTATACTTTGATTTTAAGCAATAATATCCTTATTATAGTAGATAAAAAGGCACGTAGGTATATTTGATAAGAATAGAAACTATAATTAAACCAAGAGCAATAAATCAAAAATATTTTTAAATAATCACTCGCATTTTTAATACGACATTAATTTCATCCAGTGTCTATAGAGCTGTAGGAGCCAGGAAATTATCTGTTCAAAAGACAATTTATGCTGTCGTAATTAAACGGCCCTAGATCTTCTTAAATTGCTGCCACTGCGTAATTGTATTCCTGGTAATAAGGAGTAGCGACTTACCTCGTAAATAAAGAGCTTAATCTTGTTTAATTTTCTTGTTTACAAAGACTGCAACCGTCGTTGGCACTTCGTAGTAGTTGCTAAGCAATATGTCAATATCGACCTCCTCTGCCGGCGCAGTTAAAAGAAGATTTTTTAATTATTGGAAGACGGAATCCAATATAATAAATATACTAATATAAACTAAGGAAAACACACTTTGTTCATGACTTAGTTCCATGAAGGGTTCCACCAGCCAGCTTACAATTTTATCGTCAGATGAAATGAACTAGTCTTGTTACGACAAATCTAATAGGACCACTCGATGAATTTAATAGAAAACATCCCAAAGGTCCTGACAGCTCCCCGCCTTCGAGCTCCAGAACAGACCTGTTTAGTAGTGTAACGAGGCGCCATAGCTATATTGGCGACTCGTTGCTTTCATTGCGCTCTTCTCTGGCCATTTCTCATATTTTCTTTTCTCTTGGTTTCCTATTTTAAATTTACTGTCTGTCTCTTTTTATTTGTTTGTTTAAAGTTCGAAGTTTATTCTTACCAGAGTCAGCGTGTAGAGCGGTTGACTCACCGATAACAATTAATTTATAGTGTTGAGCAGTTATAATAAGCTCACAAGTATAATAAGCTCATAAGCATAATTCACAAGTTTAAGTTATTTTGTACCACCAGTTCCTGTTTATAAGTCTATAAGTTTCTTTAAGGCACTATTGTAAGTAGCCCTACCTTTTATAATATGTTTTAGTGATAAATGTGTAATTGTTTTTGTATTCAGTGTAATTTACCTTTTTTATATAATTGTTTCAGTTGTGCCTTAATTCCTTAAATACAAATCAAGTGACCTTGAGTGCTTTTATTTCTCCCGACTGCACCCGTCACAGTAGTACCACATATAAATAACATATCGATCTCGTGATAATATAAGAACCAGCAGTGGTTGGAACTCCGCTTCTTACATTTCATAAAATAGTTTCTTAGTTACAGCTTGATCCGACAAAAACTTAAGAATTGAAAAATTTCGGATGAAACTCTTAATTTCAAACGAAATTCAATTAAAAGTTTCTTGCTATTTTTATTCTATCTATTTATATTTTATCTCATATTGTAGTAGATACAAACACTTTTTAATAATAATTAAACCTGCCTTTGTTTTCGAGATATATATCGAAAACGAAGGAAAAGTAACCACTTTTCGAGTTTAATCTGTAAAGCCCTAACAACTTGCACAAATATTCAAAATCATAGAGGATACTTCTGTTTCTCTCCCTCTTTAAGACGCACATGGCCAGGTTCACTGACGTCATTATTATCCATGTGCTCAGGACGTTCGCTCACAGTATTCTCGGAGACAGATAAAATATTTCTACTCATTTTTATAACTACATATACATAGGTATACCGGTATGAAGTGAGCGTTTTTTTTTTGTTACAATAAAACACTAATTTTGAATGGGCAGATTAAAAAAATATATTCAAAGTATTGACCATTGCTTTCTACACATCTGGATCACCTTTCTCTCAATTTATGGATACCACGCCAATAGAAATAAGAAGTCTTTTGAAGCAAACCAATCAGACACCCAATTTTCAACTTCTTCGTAGGAATCGAAGTGCTGCTCAGCCAATGCGTGGCCCATCGATGAAAACAAAGGGTAGTCTGAAAGGGCCAAGTCTGGTGAATATGGCGGGTGGAGTAGCAACGCCCAGCCAAGTGCTTTGATTGTATCCTGCACCGGTTTTCCTTTGTGTGCAGGTGCATTGTCGTGTAACAAAATTACTTTGCCGTGTCTTCTGGGAAATTTTGGTCTTATTTCAATTAATTCATGGTTCAAATTGATCATTTGTTATCTGTATCGATTAGTATTAACAGTTTCACCAGGTTTTAGAAACTCGCATTTACTGCGAAAACAAAAAAAAAAGTCGGTTTTTTTTTTTTTTTTGCCTGTAAAGTCGGTTTTACGGGCGAAGATTTTACGTGACAACGTCTTTTTCTCGGTAGAATATTTATTGATATGAATATAATTAAATTGCACAATGCGCGCGGCAGACCGATCATAGTTGAGTGGGAGAGAGACGCAAGGCATTCGGCGGGCCTCTCTCTCGTTCGGTGACTCATCGTAACGTTACCGAGCGTTACACTTTTTCATAAGTGACTCCCAGCCGCAACCAATTTATAAGACGTTATCACGTCAAAAAGTTTTAGAAGCTCATGATACACCACACCTTTCTGATCCCACCAAATACAGAGCATTGCCTTCTTGCCGAATCGATCTGGTTTTGCAGTCGATGTTGATGGTTGTCCCGGATTTTCCCATGATTTTTTCCGTTTAGGATTCTTAATATAAATCCAATTTTCAACGCCAGTAACAATTCGATACAAAACTGACTGATGTTATATTAAGTTAAATTGCATACAACTCTGCGTATGTCAAATCTCAAAACTAATTTGAGACCAAACTCAGGAGAACTACGGTGTGCGTTATATGTATATCACGTGATAGCTTGTTAGCTAAGGAAACTCATACGGTACAGATACGGTAATGTTGTGTTGGAATGTTTCTGTTTGTTTGACATGACATGAATAAAACGTTGCATGGTTTTGTTTTTAATCTGCCTTGATAAAGGCTTAATAAAGTCTTATAAAAGGCATAATTATGACAATTTTTTATTTTTATTTTATTAGGCTACTGGAGATGAGTTTTTATAATCGACCACAAAAATGTATTTGTATATCTTTTAAAAGTTTACAATTGCCATTATTTGACGCTGACATTTATCTTGATCTTTAAAGAAAAGTTAACTAATTGTCCATCATATACTCGTTCTATCTTGAACCCTAATTATTTAGGTATATTTTGATGATTACAAATTATTTCATCGTGTTTACTAAAGACTTAGTGGACCTTGTTAAACATCGCTTTAGTAAGAAGTGGCCTTAAGCTAATCATATAAGAGTTCGTCCAGGATCCATTATCTTGCAGGATCTATATTCTGCATTTTAATGCTGATATAGATTATTTAAATATAAACACATGTGGATTTACGGAAATTTTACCATTAAAACTCGTACTCGTACCCACAACCTCTTTCATTCCGTTCGAGTGCTCTCAATTGAGCAATTGAGATGCCGAGACCTCGACAGACAAATAATTTTTTTTTAATCTCAACCGAATACCAGCGCCATCTTTTTATGAAAAAGTAACTGAATTGAACATTGAACGTAAAATTATCAAACTTTTTGTAACCAAGAACTATTTTTCACGTGATAACGTCTTATAAATCGATGAACGCCGGCTGCACGCACGAAAAAGCATGACTCATTGTCACGTTCCCTCATTGTAATGTTCCGTCATTGTCCGTTACGTCTGAGCTGAGCGTGCAAGTCAGAGTGCGGAATAAGTGATAGAGAGGCACGATCAGCCTAAGCGTTCGGCTTATGACGCATCTATCTCTCTTCCACTCCATCGGTCGATGCGTCCGAGTAGAAGAGACAACAGCAGCATACAATCTTCACGTGAACTATTTTATTACTTGTTTATAAAGTGAATTGAAAAGTTAATGTGGTTTCCATTGTTTATTACAACAACAATTCCGGAAAAAAGATAATTAATTCTTGTGTTGTAAGAATTTGATTAGCGATATAATCTTATAATATTGTTCTTTGATTATTAAAATGAAAGTGCTGTAATAATAGGTTATGTTACAATTTTGACTAAAAAATTATTATGACTCATATAAACGATCGTATGAAAAGTCAACTGCGAAGGATCTTAAAAATCACACATGTACATAAGTTGTAAATAAATTGTTAATAGCGCATTGTTACTTGTAATTAATCTGTATCATTGAAATAAAAAAAAAAATGAAATAACGAGTGCAAATAAATGTTAATTTATCGAAAAAATTGTAATTTTCAATTAACTCCTTCATTGTGTTATAAAAAATAATCATAATTCAGTGATAATAGTTCAATTTAATTCATAAAAGTATGCAATTTTTATTGGTATTTGCTTATGAATTTATCACGTGAAATTATTGTCCGTAAACCGACTTTACAGACAATTTTTTTTTTGTAACCAAAACATTTTTTAATTAGATTTTTATCTATGATTTTAATATAAAAGGAAGTTTTTCCTTGTTAAAAATATTATTACGTAAAACATGAAAATATGACGCTAGTATTCGACTAAGAAACAATAAAAAAAATTTACGGGTTATTCAACAAAAAATGTAAAGGTTTAAATTATCTAATTTATTTTATATATAAGGTTTCTTAAGGCCTGTGTGCTGTTGAAATAAAAAAATGAGAAGTTTGGTAGCTAATAAATACCCACAATTAAATCCAAAACGCAATTTGTCTTTCTTTGCTCATTATGTATAAAATAATTAATGAACATAATAAGCATTAGAAATAACTTTCCAAAATCCAGCTTTAAACCGATTTTATCTGAATACGTCGTAATTTTGGTGTTATATACACTGATCGCAGAGTATCCATGTTCAGCATGATTTGGTTGATTTAGTACAGATTGGACGTAAACCCTTATTCAATTGCGAAGTAAATTGAAATCTCTTTTGTAACGTGTCGAAAAGTAAATTGAATTTTGTCAAATACGGACCGCCTCTGAAACAAAGAATGGAATCAGAGTGTCGATAAACTATTGGCAGGTTTACGCTGAAAACATCTGTCGCATTTTACGTTTCGTATGTTGTTAAGAGGATGAAGAAAACATTTAGAAAGGAGTAGTAATACCTCATAATATTAGTCTGCATTTATGTAAAATTACGACCCATTTATGTAACGTATCTGCAGACAATTAATTATGACATATCGGTCCTTTTATCTGATTTATATAGTCAGATAAGTTCTTTATAATTAAGTTATTATTTTATTGTTCTAGATGGCGTGACCTTATAACGGAGCCCAATGGTGTAGCGGTTAGCACATTGGAATGTACTGGTTTACACACTTTCTTAAAGCCCGATTTGTAAATGTATTATCTCTATCTCTATTTACAGGACAAATTACGAATGCATGATAGGCATTGATGGGTAATGTACTTTTCTCCCTACAACGTTTCTATCTATAGGGAAGATATGTACTTAGCTATGTGGTCGTCTGATAATAGTGATATTACACAAATGAACAGTAGCTAAACTTAGCTCGGTTACTCTTACAAATGCTCGTTCAATGTATTAAGACATTAGATTCTAATTTCGAGACGAACTATCCGTGAGACAATGCGAAACTGCTTTTAAGAAAAGATTTATTTTATTTATTTATTTATTTAAACTTTCTTGCACACAAAATATATGTACAAATGGCGGACTTAATACCATTAGGCATTCTCTACCAGTCAACCGGAGAGTTAGAAACTGATAGCGTATTGGAGGTGCATTGAAAAGGTAAATAGAAAATGCTATAGACTACATAAACATACATTTACATTTATACTTCTGAGTAGATGAAGATTAATAATGAGTATGCAAGTAAAAATGAACAGTGGCCGTTGTCGCGTCGAATACGTTAGTCACGGCAGTGGCATGACGGAGGACACTTACTCGAAGGCTCTGATTTATTGTTACTACGTGAAATGCACTCGCAACCGAACTAAAGCAGGTACCTAAAACAATATTGGAAAATCCGGAAACGTTTCTTCAACAATTTTGCACCAAATGGTCGTCAAATAAAACTAATGGGTACGAGATCCGTCTAATGCCTGAAATAAGTTGGTTAAAATTTATTGAGGAATAATAATTCTAACTTCGAATAAATATTACACACTCTAATCATACTTTCATTAATTTCCTTTTTTATCATACTCAAAACTTCGATTTTTAATCTCATTTGTTTATTAATTTTATAATTACTATCATAAAATGATAAGCAGTGCTTTCCAAATTGTGGTTTTTACTGCGATCTGCATCATACCTGCCAAGCAAGATCCTTCAATTTTTTTTTGGACCCTGGAAGGCCCAAAAAATTTGAGGGATTTTTCTTAGCAGCTCAATTCGAATATTACACGCCCGGATAACGAGTCCGGCTTGACTTCTGAGATATGGTGACATTTTTCTAGTATTTTTTTTTTTGATATAAAAATCATTTGAATGCTTCTATAACAAAAATATGAAACGTAGTATGTATTAACAATTTCAATATAAAATAAAATGCTAAACATATATTCAAGATATTATTCCACAAAAAAATAGAAGTAAAGCAAAGATAGTAAAGGCGGAAACACATTATTAACACGCGACGCGACCCGATGAAACGCGATGCGTGTTGAGTCGAATCAAATGTATTGTTTTCTATGGACCAGAATCATACTATGAACATCCGACGCGACGCCATGCGCTCACACGCCACCCGATCCAGACGGGCCAGGTCGGTGTGTTGTCCATGGTGGGGGTAAACACGCCATCCGACGCGGCGCGCGTAGTATGTTTCTAGACAACACCCGATGCCACGCGTCAGTCGTTTGAGAACTGTCACAGAGCGAATACGAATTCGTTGACCCATCCCTATTCTTCAAACTATCAAACAGAATTTATGTCAATTTATTATTATATTTTGCATTTATTGTATTAATTTTTTCTTTATTTATTCTGGCACGAAACAGTCATTAGAAATAATAAAGTACACAAGATTTTGACATCAATTGTAGAATAATGAGTGCCCAATATTAATTAGGTACATAAATGTAGGAACAGAAACTAGTTTAAATCAAAATATAAAAGTACATTAAAATACGAATTAGCTTATTATTAAATATCTATGATTAAGGCAACAACACAACAAAATAAGTATTAATTTACTTAAAAATTATTAAAACGAACATTATTAGCATTTTACTTAAATATATTGAAAATGTCTGACTTGATACCAGTCAATGTGTTACAAAACAGGTGTAATTTGTAGAATTGTTCGTTATATGTTTTCATACAGCGAGCAAAATAGCTATTGCGAGTCTAATTCTTGCGATATTGTGGTGGTACGAATATTTTTATGGGGCGTGAGGAGCGTGCGGGTACTCGTGCCTTGACTATAAGGTTGATCTGTGATAGAAGAACTGGACAATCTATCTTATTATTTAATAATTTAAAGAGAAAAACTAGATCGCACATCATCCTACGGTTTTCAAGAGATAATAAATTATGTTAATCCATAGTACATGACCATACACTTCCACTGCTGTTAGCTAACTGTATTCAGAAATTGCTAGTATGTCGTGGCGTCGCGTGTTGGTAATGTGCACGGTGTATATCGGGTGTCGACACGTTGCGTCGCGTCGCGTTTTAATAATGTGTTTCCGCCTTAAAGCATCTGAGTTGCCTCGTCCGGCGTTATTATCCTTAACTTATGATAGTGTCGAACAACAACTGGCCACTTCAGACAAAACGCTATCGTATACATGAAGACGGTATTATGGAACCAACCTGCTTACACACTTAGTGTAATAGCTACGTACACACTGACGGTTGTGTATACAAACTTCAGTAGCGTAACTGGTCCTAACTAAGGGTCTTACCATAAGTTAAGGGTGAAAGGTAGGGCGGCATTAACATATTCTTAAGCAGGGCATAGTAGTTTTCATCATCAAATCATCACAAATCTCATGAATAATAAATTGAAGTGATGGGTAACAATTTCTCTATAACATTTGCGTACAAAGTTTTATACCTTATCTTTAAAGCCGTTGGTAGATCTCAACAACACAAATATTTAATAATGGAACAACTCTGAATTTCTTTTAACAATCACAACTAGCGTAGCCCAAAGTAAGTACCTATAAGGCTTGAGTTATGGATACTACGGTAACGGATAGACATACATATATGATGCTTAGAAATGTAATATTTATAGAAATATATAGCTATAAATAGCCATTACTTGGTACAAATGCTCGTATTGATCACACAAACATCTCAAACCAGGAACGTCGATGCGCAATGCATAAAGGCGGAAACACATTATTAAAACGCGACGCGACGCAACGTGTCGACACCCGATATACACCGTGCACATTACCAACACGCGACGCCACGACATACTAGCAATTTCTGAATACAGTTAGCTAACAGCAGTGGAAGTGTATGGTCATGTACTATGGATTAACATAATTTATTATCTCTTGAAAACCGTAGGATGATGTGCGATCTAGTTTTTCTCTTTAAATTATTAAATAATAAGATAGATTGTCCAGTTCTTCTATCACAGATCAACCTTATAGTCAAGGCACGAGTACCCGCACGCTCCTCACGCCCCATAAAAATATTCGTACCACCACAATATCGCAAGAATTAGACTCGCAATAGCTATTTTGCTCGCTGTATGAAAACATATAACGAACAATTCTACAAATTACACCTGTTTTGTAACACATTGACTGGTATCAAGTCAGACATTTTCAATATATTTAAGTAAAATGCTAATAATGTTCGTTTTAATAATTTTTAAGTAAATTAATACTTATTTTGTTGTGTTGTTGCCTTAATCATAGATATTTAATAATAAGCTAATTCGTATTTTAATGTACTTTTATATTTTGATTTAAACTAGTTTCTGTTCCTACATTTATGTACCTAATTAATATTGGGCACTCATTATTCTACAATTGATGTCAAAATCTTGTGTACTTTATTATTTCTAATGACTGTTTCGTGCCAGAATAAATAAAGAAAAAATTAATACAATAAATGCAAAATATAATAATAAATTGACATAAATTCTGTTTGATAGTTTGAAGAATAGGGATGGGTCAACGAATTCGTATTCGCTCTGTGACAGTTATCAAACGACTGACGCGTGGCATCGGGTGTTGTCTAGAAACATACTACGCGCGCCGCGTCGGATGGCGTGTTTACCCCCACCATGGACAACACACCGACCTGGCCCGTCTGGATCGGGTGGCGTGTGAGCGCATGGCGTCGCGTCGGATGTTCATAGTATGATTCTGGTCCATAGAAAACAATACATTTGATTCGACTCAACACGCATCGCGTTTCATCGGGTCGCGTCGCGTGTTAATAATGTGTTTCCGCCTTAATCGCTACCGTTGCATTTGTAATTTTGGAACAGTTGATTGTTATTTTGAATAAAAATTAATGTGGTTTGATAATTAAAAAAGCCGGACTCTGGCGATTTGCCAATGAACAAAACGAAACGAGTTTTAATGGTTGATGGAACCAACTCGTAACTTAGAGAAGAAAGTATCGTTTCAAACATTTAAAAAGCGTAAAAACTATTTAGTTTCTTTGATTACAATGCAAATCAAAAACTTTGAAATGTGTAGTCTTTCAAAAGTATCGATATTTTTTATTCCATTCCATTGGCACTCGGTCTTTGATTTTCTCAAAGGGCATCATTTGTATTTGTGTTACATATTTGTTAATGATGTTAAACAAATACTAGCGGCCTGTCCCGGCTTCGCACTGGTGAAAAAAGCTTTAAATTTTTTCTATTATTAAATACTAGCTTTCCGCCCGCGGCTTCGCCCGCGTGGAATTCGGTTATATTGCGGTATAAAGCACAACTATAAGAAAACTTCTCATTCCCACGGAAAAATCTAAGAAGCGCGATGTAACGCTGGATACAATTAGTTGTTTAACCAAAACTGAATGGTACACTATATTATATGTTTTCCCTTGTGGAGCAAAAACATGCAGATTTTGGGCACTGGAAACCCGGGAACACGCTACATAGAGCTGACCATGCGGAAAACAATGTTTTTCCAAGCTATCATTCCACTTCTTTGTATATTAAAAACACATCGTTACAATGTTTTAAAAAACACCCAGCGCCATCTATCGCATACCTCAAGAACTAAATAACGTAACTAATACTTATACCAATTAGTAATTCGTTGACTATAGTGATTTCAGGATAAGTAGATGTAAAAAAAACAGTTTAGACGATAAAACAAATTGTACGTCATCCCTCGGGAATTCCTCATTTTCGGGGATTCATATCGTATCATTTAGCTTCTAAATTTACATGTTTATATTCGTTTGCAATATTTTACGTTGTTTTAAACGACACACAGCGCCATCTACAATCCATCCATCAAGCAAACAATATTTTTGTTTTTCCTCGGGAACATCAATTTTTTCCAGGATAAAAAGTATCCTATTATTTAATCCAGACTTTTATCTTTACGTCTGCAAAATTTCAAAGCAATCAGTTCAGTAGTTACGGCGTGAAAGCGGAACAAACAAACAAACAAACAAACAAACTCACTTTCCGATTTATAATATTAGTAAGGATTTCTCCATTAGCGTCATCTAGCGTCCGGTAGACGAACTACTTGCGGTTAACGCATTGCTATGGTAACGTTATTGATACAATAGAAAAAGAGCGGACAGACAAACACACAAACCACTTTGATCTTAGATTATAGATTATCAGTGCCATCTGTTCTCATCTCAACTGTTAAACTATATGACTGAAAACTGTCTCAATTGCTCTATATATATACTCCCATGTTTCGTTGTTTAAATTCAGAATAATAATCAACTCTCTATTAAAGTCAATTTTCTTTATGAAGCACATTTCATTTCAACAAATCCGAGCGGTCTCCAAAGAGAAGACAAAAAGAATGTCCTACTTAATCAGTACGATGCTAAGCTTTCCTCGAAATTCATTATCGTTAGTCAAATCTCCTCGGATTGGCCGTCTTTCATGGTTTTCCAAAGAATCTGTATCCCCTGTTGTCGAATACTGAGCATATTTTTTTATGCGAGCTTAGCTCCAAACAATGGATCAGTGTCCTTTGTCGTTTAACAAACCGGAAGACACCGAATCCTAACTGTTAACTGCAACATTCACGATTTAATTGTTTCTATTTATTATTTTGATTCATCTTTCATTAATAATGCGTTTCATTCACTATTCTTTTAAAACTCAAAATTTAAACATGAGATAGTTAACCCCTTTTTTTTATTAAAAATATTAGATTATTACTTATTACTAAGACTTCTTTACAATACCTTAATACGCTGACATTGTAACATTGAAGATTAATAACCTAGTCAAACTATTTTTAACAATACAAATTCAGAGTTGTGTGAGAGTGAACATATATTTGTCACGTTTCCTATGAAATATGTAGCGTCTAAACATATTAAATAATTGTCCAAAAGGCTTTAAACTTAGTAATCTCATTCAACTAGTTTTCTTTGATTTGCCCTTATTCAACTTAGTTAATTGTCGGTGAGTTTGATAAAAGCTTCGTTACTTTTGTGTGAGAGGATGGACGCGATACAGTCAAATAATCGTTTTAAGTGAATCAGTATGAACACTTAGTAAGATCGTTCAAGGATACGCAAAGGATTCAGGGTAGGCAGAAATGGGATTTTTCTTTCTATATCATACTTTCTAATAACGTGATGAATATTATCTTCTTCTTATATATAAAAATCAATTACTGTTTATTGCTCTCGCAAAAACTCGACAAGTAATTAATGGACTAAAATAAACCTATGTTAAGCTGTTTTACAGATGCTAAAGAAAATTTATGCAGCGTTGCAAATGACGCAGCTTACAGTTAGTTAGCAATAAAATCAACCGTAAAAACTTAAAAAAAATATTGCTATAAAAGTTAATTGTTAAGAAGAAAGATTCTTAACTTTATTTTATTGTTTAGCACTCGTATAATATTACAATTCAATCTTTAATCAAATTCCGACTCAACGTATAAACAATTATGTTGACATGTTACTCATGTTAAATTCAACGAAACAAATAATCCAATGAAACAGAACGAAATTCGTAAAGTGTCTTTGCTTTGTCACATGCCTTAATCGGGTTGATGCCTTCTCAATGGTCTTTGTCGCCCTGTATTGTGCAATCACGAGTGATTGTCGTCTGTGTAGGCATTATTGGAATCATGGCTAAAGTTACCTTGACAAGATACATAAGATTAACCCTGAACCATATATTAAATAAACGCCCGGAGGTCGATATTAATTTAACAAATTAATAATGCAAAATGTTGATTTTATTGAATTGATAACAGAAAAGCTCAAGGCTATCAAATCTACACTAATATTATAAAGAGGAAAGATTTGTATTTCTGTATGTTTGCTATGAATAAACACAAAACTACTAAGCTGATTTCAAAAATTCTTTCGCCATTGAAAACTACATTTACAAACTAATTTGAGTAACATAGGCAATATTTAATGCTAGAAAAAATTTAAAAAATTTAGTCCACCCGTGCGAATCCGGGACGAGCCGCTAGTAAGTTTATAATCGCAAAAGAAAAAACAAAAAAAATTGTGATGTAAATACAAATTTACGGTTTTCTTGTGCTACTTGACAATGCTTCGTGCCAAATTTCATGATTCTAGATCAACGGAAAAGATCCTATAAATTTTGATTCCCTTAAGTGTGTTGAAATGTTGGCTTTTTGCATCATAAACGGGCGTATGTATCCTTTTTACGTTAACTGTGAAATTTGTTTTTTTAAATAGCTTTAAGAACTAAGTTTTAATTTAAATTTTCACGCGTTCTCGAGATAAAGTATCAGACAGACAGACGGACGGACAACAAAGTAATACAATAAGGGTTCCGTTTTTTTCTTTTGCGGTAAAGAAATCTAAAAATCATGAAGAGCCCTTGAAATGTTAAATTAGATCTGGCCATGGCCTTAATACCCACATTGAGAAGAAATTCGATTTCGTCATTAACGTTATGAATACTTGTTGCTAAAAGCTAGCTGTTATCCTGGCGATTTTCCTTTTGAGGTGCAGAAATCTAAAAATCAGCAAACATAAGAGAAAAAACTGCTATACTCTTTTGTTTCTACGTATTTATATCACGAAAGTAACGTTATTTTCCCAGCGCGACTAGTCTCCTTGCCACATTGCTTTGTCACACTAAAACCTGCAGATAAAGTAGAGTCGGTAGTTTCAATGTGACACAAGCTGATTGCATAGGCACACCACCACCAAGCTGATTGTTTACACTGTTACAGAATTGTTAAGTATGCTAAAAGTAAAAATATTTAAGGTTAAATTCTAAAGGTAAAATGTTTGCAAGAAAATTTATGCGTCACTGAATTTCCTTAATTTAGGAAACTCTGTGACGCATAATTAAAGGAAGGAAAGTAACCGTTTCTTTCAGTTTTTTTTCACGAATCAAAATCTTCCTACATAGGAGCTACAAAGTCGTGGCACAGCTGTAGCTGATAAACGCTTTGTAAATGCTTGTATTTAATAGAAAATAATTTAATCTCACCTCATTCTTTCAATTTAAAAACTTATAGTGTTTGATCCGTGACCGAACACTGCACGCAAAACAGAACATTAATTTGATAACCGAAAGGATTGCTATCCTAATTACATTATGACAATACTTTGTGTGTGTGTGTGTTTGTTACCATATTGTCAGTGTAATAACGCAACCGATTTTGATTATTTTTTCATTTTGCTATATTTTTTCAAACTTAGCACATAGGATAGGTTTTATTTTAATGTATAACACTGCAATGCGTGGCCGGGTCAGCTAGTTATAAATAAAGGATCGAAACATAATTTGCCCGGGGAAACTAAAGTCTGTAAAAACCAGAAACATTCTCAAATTATTTGAATCGATAGGGCTAAATAGAAGAAATGGAGTCATTTAGAAGCGAGTTGCGAAATAAAATAGATCTTTAACATTCACTGCTACATAGCAGTGACTATAATCCCATTTGTAACTACATATCATAATATTTATAATTTGATTAATTTTCGGGTCATAAAATTTATAGCGCGATTTGATATTTTACGGATAATAGTATACTAACCTGACACGCCCAATAGTGAATGGTTCACTGTGCCCTACTTGACATTATAAGTAGTTGAGATCTGTAGCAAAGTCACCGGATGAAGTCGACCATTTAGGTAAAGAAAAAAGCTCAACGTTGCATTGTTTAGGGATAAACGTAAAGAACATATTTATTTAAAAAATATCTTTTATTTTTTGATACATTGTGTAAGATAATATAAATTACTTCAGAAGTAATTCCGACACGCCTCCTGGCAAACCTGGCCAGGTACCGTAATTGCTAGCTCTCTAAGACTTTAAACCGCCTTTGTGAATTAAATCAACAAATACTCCTTTTATTGTTCAAAAAAGTTATAGCAAAACAAAAACAAAGAAGTTAATTGTATAGATATTTAATAATTTTATATTTATCGAGAACTTTTACAGTATCTTAGAAGTAAGAATAAGTTCGAGATTTATCAGCTAGCCGAAAAATTTATAATCCCTTTTTACATTATAAAAATATTTATAACCCCCATTGCATAATACTCAATAGTTAAATATTTATTTATTTATTTATTCTTTTTGCACAAATTGTACAAAGGCGGACTTAATATTATGTAAATTAAAATGTTATCTGCTGAACTCAGTGACTGACTGACTGCAGCTGACTTCAATGCCAAATGTAAAGAAGCTCAAATTAAATTATTATAAACTATTTAACCGTGGGCAATGGTGCCGTGATAAGTCTCGTTAAGCCTAAATTATTTAAATGTTATAGATAAAAAGAGAGTCACATAATTGGCAATTTAGAACTTATTAATTATGAAAATATTCCAACAATTCCAGTTATAAATTGTACAATTTCAATAAATGAACAGTGTCCTAAGTGTAAGAACTAAATTTATAGCATTTACATAACCAAAGCGCGTATTGATCAATATAATGTATTAATTGCTTTCCTAGCATATAGGTTAACTCGTATGAAATCACGTGAGTGACAGATCCAATTTAACATTTCAAGGAAGAGCCCTTGAAATGTTAAATTAGATCTGGCCATGGCCTTAATACCCACCTTGAGAAGAAATTCGATTTCTTCATTAACTTTACGAATACTTGTTGCTAAAAGCTAGCTGTTATCAAGGCGATTTTCATTTTGAGGTACAGAAATCTAAAAATCAGCAAACATAAGAGAAAAGCGTACTATAATACTATTTTGTTTCTACGTATTTATATCACGAAAATAACGTATAGTAAATTTCCCTGCGCGACTAGTCTCCCATGCCACATTGCTTTGTCGCACTACAACCCGCAGATAAAGTAGTATCGGTAGTTTCAATATGACACAAGCTGATTGCATAGGCACACCACGATGAAAGAATATAGACTGTTATACTTTGTCCAATGTAGGATGATACTTTTGACAGTTGACCTACATAGAGGGTATAAAGTAGCTACTGCAATGTCAAGCCAAACATAAGGAAACAAAATCAACCTTAGTACGTAGCAATAAGGAAGTGACACCTGTCAAAAGTATCATCCTTCATTGGACAAAGTGTACAGAATTGTTAAGTATACTAAAAGTACAAATGTTAAAGGTTAAATGCTAAAGGTAAAATGTTTGCATGAAAATTTATGCGTCACTGAATTTCCTTAATTTTGGCCTTAATATCCACCTTGAGAAGAAATACGATTTCTTCATGAACTTTACGAATACTTGTTGCTAAAAGCTAGCTGTTAACCAAGCGATGCCAATTGATACCATCTTTGTCGAACGATTCTTCGATATTACATCCAAAATCTAGCTAGCAAATTTATTAGTTAATATATTAGAACCCGATTTTAATAAGAAAAATGTTTTTCTGTCTGTTATGCTTTGTGTACATGAATGAAATGTTGATTGATTTTTATATAAAGCGAAATTCACAACGCTCACTTGCTATTTTTAAATCGTGAATCTATTGATAATATTTAGATAAATTAGCAAAGTTTAAAATAAAACGTTAGAAGAAGTCATAGTTATAAATATTCCACGTCATATGAATGCATATGATCTTAGATAAAACTAGTAAAAAGGATCTCTAGTCAACGAAAAGGTAAAAGAGTATTACTTTTATAAGCTACAAAATCTGTTGTAAATAAATTAAACTGTATATACAAAAATTTACCGTAGTTTGAGTACCTATATAGCTCAATGGTACATATTTAAACAATCAAAAAGAGCCATGCAAAATGAACAAAGTTTGCCCGGGCTCCAGTACCGCCGGATTATCGGCAAACCAACGGGCGGCGGGTACGCCCGCACTAGTCCCCATTAGATAGGCAATTTGTTTGGCTGGTGCCCCTTAATCCTTTAATCTTGCACGGCACTCTAGCACAGTGGGGGTATGGAGGCAGTGCCCTCTGTCTCTTTCCAAATATCCCACACTACTGCGAAGAATCGGTAAACGAAATTGAAAACTTGATCCTCTACAATTTCTTCCATATGTGTGCATTTGTACATTTCACCGGAGATTCTACACTGTCGGTATTTATGTTTATCACACCACTTCGAGTGATGCGACCACAAAAAGCGGCATATTTACGTATTTTGCGTTCCCCATTTTACTTATTTAAAAATAAAGGATCTAAAATTTTGTGTCGTATTGTCTCCCTGTCCTGAACTAATGCCAATTTAAAATTCAAACAGTGTTCATTATGATTATAGTTTTAGAAAACATTGTTGCTTAGAAATTTAGATTTAGAACTCTTGAAAGACATTTCAATTTAAAAATATTTTAACTTAACTCGAGACGCATACTTTCATACCATTTTATTATTGTATTGTAAACAAAAATGGATTAGTCAGTGTATAATAAAATATGATATTGAAAGAATTAGTGCTAAGTAATAAAGTAAAAAAAAAATCTTACAAGGTTTTTTTAACAAAAACCTAAATGTTTTGCCTTTTCTCTACCTGATAATATCTAACGTACCCTTATCTTTAAATGACCGAGTTCATAGATCTATAAACACTTACACATTTTTTTATATGTTTTATAAAAAAAATATTCACAACTAAATATTTAATTATTATTATTAGAAACACATACAACTTTCTTTACATATACAGTGCTGTATAAATCTATTTAGCTTTTCCCAAGGACTGCTATCCATACTCTAACTATCACCTATAAAACCTATGCCATCGCATAAATATCAAACAAATGCTGTAAAATCAACCATTTAGCATTCCTAACTAAAGGAGACACCTACACTCTTTATGAAAGGCATCACACAAAAACACTTAAAAAGTACGTAAATGCAATAGCGGGCTGTTTGTATAATTAATGACCTCAGATATTTTTTGCTATTTTTAGGCCGAAGGGGTGAGACCAGTCGTCCTTTAAACGACTTTTTATCGAGAAAAACAACAGTGTTAGCGAAGCATTTAAGCTGTTTGTCTGAAAGATAAACGAAAATAACAAATTTGTGTTGGTAGCCTTAAGTTCTGATTCAAATACAATCATATTTGTTTAAGCATAGTTAAAATATGACAGAAAGTAGAGTGTCCATTTCAATACCTAGTATATTTTTGAAAAATGGAATTGTGTTTTTTGATTCGAAGTTACTCAACAAATCCCTTTAAAATACAAAAAAATATATATTAAAAGTTTAACCACTTCAGAAACCATAGCTCGCAAAATAGTTTTGCAGTAGGTGAGAATAAATCATGCTTAAATCATACTCATTTCTTAAATACCTAGTAAAGATGAGATAAAAAGGATTAAGTACTTTTAAAGTAATTCGTAAAAAGTAGCAAGTTACTCATTATCACTAACGTTAGCTGAAGTGCTTTAATATACACGAAAGGCTACCAGTTTTATATGTAATTATTTTAGGTATTGATTCTTACACTTCCGGGCCTATCGCATGTTTAAATAAAACTTTTACCGGATAAACGAGGCATTTGTCCTTGTTTTTGATATTTTATCCATACGATATTTCTTTCTATTCTTTTATTTTTAGATTTTGATAATTCTTCACACGAGCCGTGATCATAGGATATCCTTCCATTCTCCCTTCTCCCTTTCACTGTTTTAATAGGGCACGTTCCTAACTACTGTTTACAAATAATATTGTTTGTTTTTTTTCTTTTCTATAATTTAATATTGGTTTTTTAGAATTTAATTGCTATTGTTGTATTGTGTCTGTCCTACAATTGTACAAATTAAGCAGGTTCCCGCGAGAACCAGTCATCGAAGGGGTAACCAAATAATTATAATCTCCTGAAGCCACGTTAAACTATTTATTTTCACTGTGTCTGCAGTCTTTAATACCTACTAATCTACACTTAGCCTTCATTTTGTTTTATAGAGAAATCCTTTGTATTTGCAGAGGAATGAGCGATATGCTTATGGATAATGATGGTATAGCAAATAACTATTGTTAGCCTGATAGTGATCAATGTTACATTTATTAATGTGTTTTTAGATTTTTGTCCATCACATCAGTAGTAGTAGTTTAGTATACAATTAGTAGTAGTTAATAGTTTCAATAAAAGTCAGTCTCTTAGCTTCTGTCTAGAACAAGTACTTGTGCAGCCATAGGCAACCTTTGAAGAAAATATAAACACGTTTGGCGTTATAGGTGGATTGCTAATTTAGTTTTGTTTTTACAACATATGTATAGCGTATTGACACCATCACTCTGTTAACAGGTAAATCACTAACAGTTCATTAAGCTTTTTAAAATCAAATAATACTAATATCTATCCGTTTTAACTCAACTAGAACCACTAGTGCCATTTCCATCGGTTAAATTACGGGTAGTATCTTTACTTTTTCTTAATAATACGAAAATACACAGTTACATCACGTGTAACATTAATCGTACTATTTACATAAAGAGCCAAAGACATTTGATTGCACCCTTCTTTACTAAGATAAGTAATAGCAATTTCGTTTTATTAAAATTAAGTTGCCCTTTCCCGTACAAATGTTGTTATGTTACTAGAAAATTAGGTATCGAGATAGGTACTAGACATAAAATGACTTCTAAATTCATTTTTGTTCTTTCTGACATTGACTCCCACATTCACGTAGTTTGCTTTTGGCTTATATAAGCTCAAGACACAAATATAAAAGGATTTTTTAGGTATTTAAATCATTTTGGTTTTTTCATGTTGTCTCTAAGATCCATCCTAAATAGTTCATGAAACCGTACACCTATTTGAACACATGGTCATTCACCGCTGAGCTACCGCCTACGAGGCTGTAATGTCAGCAAAAACGATAAAAAGTTAATTTAATTGTTCTAACACAATGCAATTTAAAAATTGTAAAAGAAACAGATTGCGTTTGCTTTATTTGTAGCATATTATTTATATAAATACATCTTTTTCTCGGTCAAATAAATAATAATGATAATAAAAAATAGAATTTAATTATTTTAATTTTCTATACATTTTTAGGTGGGATGACGATTTACTCAAACCGTTTTACATTTCTGTCTTTGCCAATCATTGTTTGCATCAATTACTTTTAAATTGGTATTTTACTTAGATGCACTCTATTGCCTTGTAGTGCGATAAGAAAAAAAATCAAATCTAATAAAAACTAATATTTCAACAAACTTATTATTTTTTCAATTAGATCAATAATTCGATGTTCTCATCAGCTAGGAGGCTGACTTAAGTCTAAGACTGTACTATCTTCTGAGAAAGTAAACAACGACTGTGACTCGATATATCCAGTTCGAAGTCCATTTATGAATTACATCGTCCCGAACTGCGGTTTTCTGGGATGCAAAGAAATCAAATCACACATGAAAAATACATACAAGTTTCCCTTCATTCTTTACAAGAGTTATATTTTATTCCATAAATAATAATATTATTCTTTATTTGCCTTTATAGTCTGGTGGAATGTGATAAGTAGAACTCATCGGAATAAACAATATATTTGCTTTGCCAGGATAAGGTTTAACGAATTTTTAGAACCTATTGAGCTTTGTTGCCTGTATTGTGATACGGAACAATACACACTCGACTTGATGACTCGTGTTCGGTAGCATTGTTGTATGGAGGAGTACGAACGTACAAAAGAATGCTTAAACACAATCAGTTAAAAAATTGACACTTTAAATTAAGGATCTAACATCAATGCTTTTATTAACGTTAACGTATTAACGTAATTAACACCTTTACATAAAATAAACATACTATGACTTTCAAGTTACTTCATATAAAGCATTTCACATAAAAAAATAGGAATATTTAATCGTCGCATATCTGCAATCGTCATTGCAAGCGTGCAGCATGCTCGTACAAAAGAAATGCTATACGATGCAGATAAACATCATTTGAACTTGAAATCTACGACACATTACTTCTTTTGCATACAGTACCCGGCAGTGTCTTTTGAAGCACGTTTTCATCCTACCCTAGCTCCTTTGTAACCACTCGACTTTGTGTTGGCAACTGGAGAGTCGCGAGACTACCTCAACAGCACACGTGCGTCACTTATAAATGACATACCTATATGTTAGCAGGTAACTACCTTCGGACTATTATTTTCTTTTGTTTTCATTTTGACGTCCTCCGTGGTGGAGTGGCTCGCCTAGCGGTTTTCATGGTTAAGCCACTCCGAGGTCCCGAGTTAGATCCCCAGCCGGGTCAATGTAGAAAATGAACTTTTCAACATTGGTTCGGGTCTGGGTGTTGTGGTACCATCCTGTTGTTGTTCCTGAATTCCATAACACAAGTGCTTAAACTACTTAACTTGGGTTCAGGACAAACTATGTGATGTTGTATGATATTATTATAATTATTATTATATTATTATTCATATCAAAATATGAATAGAATTACCCATTGTCAAATGC
This sequence comes from Calamotropha paludella, assembly GCA_927399485.1. Classification (NCBI taxonomy): domain Eukaryota; kingdom Metazoa; phylum Arthropoda; class Insecta; order Lepidoptera; family Crambidae; genus Calamotropha; species Calamotropha paludella. The sequence continues at coordinate 11,963,606 of OV656804.1, read as the reverse complement.
AGACGTAGTTGAGGAAGAGAAACCATAACTTTACCAAACTAATATTAGTCGTACGCAATCAGTTGGGAGTGGACGTGTACAACGTCAGCACTAAAATTAAAGATACCAATTAATACCTGAACTTACGAAAGTTATTCCCTTGATTATTATCCATTAATCATTGAATTTTTGGTGCAGTGTCTTTGCTATTAATTTCTGTTATCAGTGTTCACGCTGAAGGTCACGGACAAAAGGAGCTAGCGCGGGTACCGCTTCAACACTGCGATAAGAAACAGCAATAATAATTCTTCGCTGACAAAAGAAACCCTGAGAACAAACTTGATACTGGACATCTCTAAATATCATCTACCAAAGAAAGCCATGTCTGCGTCACGATGAATTTGTCGCCAGAAAACAAACATCTTCACGCTGCGACGCTCAAAGGGTATATATAGCAAGTTAAGTATTGAGAATCATCTTCTTTTCGAATATTACCGCATAACGAGTTTAAACAAGCTTGCGTCGTGAAAAGCTTATAAATACTATTTTGCTTGAATACTTTTCTACTAAGTTGACGTTTTGATTATTTGTCCTTCATTTTACTGAAGACAAAGCTATATCAAGTGAATTTAAATACAAACATCAAAAAATTTACAGAATTTTTTGGATGTGGTCGCTCTGTTGGTGATGATGATGATAGGCGAGAAAATAATATTCTCTATTTGAAAAAATATTTATTATTAGTAAAATAATTGAGATAGATATGCGTTATATTTGTCATAAGACTGTCTACATTGGAGTCTTTGGCGTTGGAGTCACATTCCTAACTCTATTAGTTTTTAGAGAACGAAAAGTTAAAAAAAAATTGCTGTTATCAGGTTACGGTCAAGGCAAAAAGGAGTTTCTTCTACCTCACTCCTACTTTCCGAGGAACATCTGCACCTGTGACCAACAGCCTCGAGCTTCTTGGCATTGAGTTGTCTTTAGACCTCAACTTCGGCGGCAACATCGAATCCAAAGCTCATATTACAGCTAAAAAGCTAGGCGTCCTAAATAAGGTCAAGCGATATTTCACGCCGGAACAGCTTTTAACTCTCTTTAAGGATCAAGTCCGATCTTGCATGGAATATTGCAGCTACCTTTGGAATGGCTCAGCAAAATACAAACTTGCTGCACTGGACACGATTCAGTGCAGAGCTGAGAGGCTCATCGGTGACAGCAAATTAGTGAAGAGCAAGCAGTGGTGTATTGGGAGGGGAACGCGGTGGAACGACTTTCCCTTACCTTTTTCTAGAACCGGAACGCGTTCCAGTACTTTTTTAGTAGAAATTTTTTAAATATTTTTTGTGTTTGTTAATATTTTGTATAGTAAGAATAAGAAAAAATAAAGACTTACATGGAAAAAAATAGTTTGCTGAAAATTGTACTTTCTTTTGCTCCCACTATGCGTTCCCATACTTCTTATTTTACCAATACATCACTGAGAGCAAGCTTCACATCTAAGTTCATAGCCGCAAAGTTACCTGTCTGTCGGTCTTCTACAGACTGTACTTAGCAGGCTACCACCCGTTCTTGGTTGCTATTCCTACCTGTCGCACCAAGTTCTTTTCAACATCCTTCATAATGCGCACAGCAAAGGAGTGGAACTCCCTCCCTGTGTCTGTATTTCCGAAAACTTATAATCCGTCCATTTTTAAAGCCAGGTTGAATAGGTACCTTCTGGGTATGCTCGTTTCATTGTGGATTCTGTCTTGGCCCCCGAGCTTGATTGGGATCAAGAGTTAACCCATCCTAAATAAATAAAAAATGCTTGAAAAACTGAAATTACTGTAAAAGTTAATTTAAGTATTATTTCTCTAAAATTTAACACTTTATTTCCTTTTTACGCATTTGATACAAATTATTTGACCCATTTCTTTTAACAAACGAAAATCGCCAAGCTCACAAAAACACGTCTAACCTTAGCGGCTGCCACAAAGTAAGTAATGAATACAGCTGAAAATTTTATCATACTGCAGAAGCATCTATACTAACATAATAAAAAAAAAGTTTACAATTGGACTCTTTAAACCCGCGAAATTTAAAAATTTCCGTTATTTTCTGAACACACCTCGTACATCTGTGGATTTAATGGTCGATAGATTCTATCTGATTCTAAATGGTACGATTAAGAAATTTGTACCTATTTCACCTGTTGTCCCTAACAGAATACTAGTTTGGTATTCCAAAGAATTAAAGAATAATATAAAAATCTTGTCCGTTTTAAAACATATAAAAACCCTTCAGACAACTTCACTTTTAAATCATTGAGGACGAAATGTGACGCATTAACTATCAAGTGCTACAATAATTATTTAGAGTTAATTGAAAATTTTATCAAATCCGGCCCAAAATTGTTCTTTACTTACATATAGCAAAAACTTATTTACATCGTTTCCGTTTCCGCGTTCTATTAAGTATGACAACACTACAGCTTCAACGGGTCCTGAAATAGGCAATAACTTGGCAGCCTTTTTTGCGGCTACTTACAATGTGGATGACGGTATTAGTTCGTTTGATAATCACACTAGTAATAAAAGTTAAGTCTCCCATTCATTATGTAATGTATCTTTATTATTATTTTTTGTTGTTGTAATTGTTGTCATTTTTTTAAGTAGCATTATTTTTACTGTCCGTAGCAACCTATAATTAAGGCAGCACTCATACTTGTAAACCATCGACTTAGTTAATCTTAGCTGTTAAGGTGTAAGTATGTCTTTGTTGGGTGTCCAAATAAATAAACACGGGTTTCTTTTTACATTAAATTATTACAATAAACTAAACCAAATATATTTCGATGCCCATCATCTGAAAAATACAAAATTTCTAAATATATCATAATACAGAAAAGCTCAGATATCTTATCAAATCAGATGAAGTGAATAAACAATTTCTATTTATTCCAGAGAACAAACAAAGGAGTTTCGTGAAAGCATATTCCATCAGTATCGCCTTCAAATATCTACTCTCACAATGTTTCAATCAACAAGACAAGTAGTGAAGCCTCCAGATTAGTGACTTAGCGAGGACCAAAACAAATTGGCCGTCTAATTAGATAGTTCAGGAGTGGCCGATAGGATTAACTCTAAATGAATCAAACTTTCCATCCCGCCTCATAAATGCATCAATAGTATTGTGTATATTAATCTCAACAAATAATATATTTTATAAATATTATATTGGTTGCGCCTATTTTTAATTTTTAACGGCCGGTATCTAAGACCAACTAACTGGGCTTTTTAAAGAAATTCTCTCGCCGCCCATAAATATGCCAACTGATGACGTAACACTTACAAAAGCTTTTAATATTAACACATAGCGAAACGTTACCCCAATATTGACGTCTTGGGAATCTTGGAAATTGATACCCGTAAAAAATGGTTTCATTTTCATAGAATATTTGTTATCTACGAAGAATTTTCTAATTTTAGATAAAGAATTAATTCATAATTGTAGTTATTAATTATTTTAAGAACAGTATTCGTTTACCTTTGAACTGTGAAAGTCTCTATCTAAATTAGTTTTGTTAACGTACTTCCTTTATCATAGTTACAAGCATCATACTATTCAAATGACATAACTACTAAATCTTACTTAGAGAGCTTTTATTGTTGTTACGAACGTTGGTGTGAAAATAATACGACTAACGGTGATAGAACAGAAGTATATTCTCAACTTTCTGTGCGTATAATAACGTTAAGTAACTTAATAACAGCAAACAAATAATATCTACCTATAAAAAGTTGTTGAACTAATAGGAACCCACAAACACTGTCCATCGTATGCGATCATAGTTGCTAATTAGCTGATATGCCAAACGAATTGTGTTTCCTCATTGTGGTCGAATAATACTAGGCGATGCAGTCGCTAAGCATAAAGCTACGCTAGCCTCATATATTGGAGCGGAGCGTAATACCTTTGGAATGGTTTTTTTTGGAATTTTAAATTCAGGATCCATCTTAATCTGGTCCTAAATATAATGATTCGATTCCACACAAAAAATATCAAAATTGGGTAAGAACTCTGGAAGTTATGGTATAACAAACATTTCGTCATTGAAGCTGATCCATGGGAGCTACGCTCCAATGACACATGAATTTACTGTGATGTCTTTCTGTTTGCCTCAATACACCATTGACGTTTCTGCAAGGGCTAAAACCACTAAATTTTTTTAAAAGACCTACAAAGCGTTTTTTTTTAAATTAGGGTTGTCATTTTTGTGCAAATTTACTTTACAAATATTGCCCGTTTCAAAGTGTAGGATCGTAAATTAACTATAATATTTTTTTGATTGTTTAATTTATCTCTAACAATGTTAATTGTTTTCAGCTTATTCACTCGATTTCAAGCTAAGATTATTAGTCATCTGAGGCATAAAATATATTATAAGTAATTGGTTACTTTTAATACCTAAAATGTCTTCAGCTACATAGTTTATTTTTTCTTAATAAGCAACTTAAATACCAGAAAACTGTGATCTACGTAGTAAAAGGTCATTGTTATATTTTTAGATTTTGAGTATTTATTATTACTGTTAAACTGAATAATAACAATTCTTTAAAGATTAATATTTTTGAAAAAGACATGTTTTATAAGTATTTTAGGTTCTGATATTTCACCGCAGTTACATGGGCCATCGTCGCGAAAGACGACAAAGATGACATTCTTCTAAAAAAATATATTGTAAAGATCCTACTTAATCATGCTATATAAATCAAAACTACTTATGAATATTATAGGTATCAGTTAATCATCATACGGAAACAAAATATTATACTCAGTATAATGTATGTTCAGACAAACCACTTATTACTATTTAGCTCACTTAGAGACGAACTCATTGGTGTTATTATAATAAACGTGGCTTTTGAGTAATTATTTAAAAGCTTATCGTGGAGTTCTTTGAAATTTATGTAACAACACGCCATGTAATGTGGCAATGGCAATAAAGTTTGATCTGTGAGGATTTAATTTAAAAGAATATGTTCAATGATGGATGAATTGCCGTAAACTGTCCGATTTTTTAGAACATATGTATATATTTCAAGAGTTCTACTTGTTACAATATAAGTAGTCACCCTAGCTTAGCCGATCGATCGCTAGCTCGTTGTATATTTTCTGCAACTATTATAATTCTTAATAGGTGGGCTTAGAGGTGTTAAATTGAATTCTTAACTTGTACTGTGTAATCGATTATATTAATTGGAACAGGACCAACAAGGTACTTATGTAATCAAGACATTTAAAAACTTAAGCAAACGACTTTGCGTCATCACCATCATCATCAGCTGTTAAGAGTCTACTGCTGGACATACGCCTCCTCTTTAGAATGCTACAAGGAGCTGCTGTTTGCAATTTGCAGCCATTGGGTCCCTACCACTTTCTCCAGGTCATTGATTCATCTAGTGAGGGGTTTCCCCCCGTTGTGTCGTCCAGTTCATGGTGGCCACTTCCCCAACTGTCATCAGTTCTGTAAGCGACGTTTGCAAACGAAACGACTTTATTTGTAAATGGTAAACAAACATGGTAAATGTAAAAAATTCTACTGGTCTCAGGTGTTATGCGGGACTTACAATTGAATTACCTAGTCCTTGACAGACACTCAAATTTTTCCAAGTATTTTGTTATGTATAAGCTGACGCCAGCGCTGTAACGCTCGACCAGCGCAGAAACTATACTCATTTCGAACAAGCAAGTCATTGTGATAAACGATTATAAATTTCACAAATTATTAAGCCCTAGAACTAAACAAAGGAGAATGCTCGTTCTGGGCCTACTATGGACATCATTAAACAAGGAAATGATTTTGTACATTAAATTGTCCTTTGATTTTATGAATTTTACATATATTTAAACATGCGCCGATGCAAGAAAGTATATTTCGATAAATATAAGTAAGTATTTTTGTACATTTTATTCTATTTTTTGCTGTAAATCCCGGGCCCAAGACACTATGGAGCGTGTACATTCGCCTTTTGGTGCTATGAATACTAAATAGCTGATATAATGCAAAAAGAGTAAGTAGCCTTTTTACTGTACCTGAAAATAGGCTGTAAATAACCAACACTAAGAGCGAGGCCACACGATGCGTCAAAGGTGCGGTGCGGCACCGCATCGTAATGAATTCGAGGTATAGGGTGCCACACGCGTGGTGCGGCGCCACACCGCACCGCGGTGAACAGCGTTGCGCTGCGAGGGCATTACCTCTCCCCGCTTCGTCTCTCAGCTCACAACTCCGGCGCGCTTGCGGTGCGACGCCGCACGGCGACCTAACGCGTCGACTGACATAGTATAGTGATTTGTATAGTCTCCGGCAAATAAGTAATCACGTGACATGCGCAGTAACAAGTTTAGGTACATTATTCACTACTGCGCATGTCACGTGATTTCAAAATCATGTTCAACTTATTTGCCGGGGACAATATGTAGGATGACGCAGCGGCACTGCTGCACCGTAAAGGCATCGTGTGGCCTCGCACTAACGTCCTTACAACATACATTATGAAAACACTCCTCGTCGCCTGACTAAATCCATCCAGTATGTACCAAACTATTTAACTGTCTGGTATTAATGTTGAGCACGATTCCTGTTATTGTATAGCAAGACGTTGAATTTAATCTTTTAGTCTTTTATTTTTAGATTAGTTTATCTTAAGTAATTATTATATAAAGAAGATGCTAACTGAATAACAGGAAAATCCTTTTTCTGTTTTTTAAATTAATATAAATTAAACATTTTATTATAGCAATATGAAAACTTATTATCTCTGAAAATTCAACATAATATTTGTATTATACTTATGATTTGATTCAAGGCTAGACTATAAATAGAAGATTAGACTATAAACTTTTGCCATGCTAATCTTAGCATCAATCCTTTACACTTAAGAGTGTCATATAAGGCAATTAAAGTTACTTTAGCCAATCACCATACACCTTCCGTAGACCACAAAATGAGCGGCGGCCCCCAATTTTTAGAAAAGGCTTCCAGCAGTGGAGGTCTTTCGGCTGAGGTGAAATTCCGTTAGTTGCGTTCATTATTAACCAAGATTTTCAGTTAACCTTTTTTCGTAAAAAATCCGTCTAGAGATTATCCAATTTGAAACATTAAGCCATTTGTTAAACAAGATTAAAGGGAAGGGTTTGTTCCATTATTTTAAAATAATTACGAAGATTTTCTTCACTAATCCTTTCACTAATTCTTCTTTACTAAGATAAGTAATAGCAATTTCGTTTTATTAAAATTAAGTTGCCCTTTCCCGTACAAATGTTGTTATGTTACTAGAAAATTAGGTATCGAGATAGGTACTAGACATAAAATGACTTCTAAATTCATTTTTGTTCTTTCTGACATTGACTCCCACATTCACGTAGTTTGCTTTTGGCTTATATAAGCTCAAGACACAAATATAAAAGGATTTTTTAGGTATTTAAATCATTTTGGTTTTTTCATGTTGTCTCTAAGATCCATCCTAAATAGTTCATGAAACCGTACACCTATTTGAACACATGGTCATTCACCGCTGAGCTACCGCCTACGAGGCTGTAATGTCAGCAAAAACGATAAAAAGTTAATTTAATTGTTCTAACACAATGCAATTTAAAAATTGTAAAAGAAACAGATTGCGTTTGCTTTATTTGTAGCATATTATTTATATAAATACATCTTTTTCTCGGTCAAATAAATAATAATGATAATAAAAAATAGAATTTAATTATTTTAATTTTCTATACATTTTTAGGTGGGATGACGATTTACTCAAACCGTTTTACATTTCTGTCTTTGCCAATCATTGTTTGCATCAATTACTTTTAAATTGGTATTTTACTTAGATGCACTCTATTGCCTTGTAGTGCGATAAGAAAAAAAATCAAATCTAATAAAAACTAATATTTCAACAAACTTATTATTTTTTCAATTAGATCAATAATTCGATGTTCTCATCAGCTAGGAGGCTGACTTAAGTCTAAGACTGTACTATCTTCTGAGAAAGTAAACAACGACTGTGACTCGATATATCCAGTTCGAAGTCCATTTATGAATTACATCGTCCCGAACTGCGGTTTTCTGGGATGCAAAGAAATCAAATCACACATGAAAAATACATACAAGTTTCCCTTCATTCTTTACAAGAGTTATATTTTATTCCATAAATAATAATATTATTCTTTATTTGCCTTTATAGTCTGGTGGAATGTGATAAGTAGAACTCATCGGAATAAACAATATATTTGCTTTGCCAGGATAAGGTTTAACGAATTTTTAGAACCTATTGAGCTTTGTTGCCTGTATTGTGATACGGAACAATACACACTCGACTTGATGACTCGTGTTCGGTAGCATTGTTGTATGGAGGAGTACGAACGTACAAAGGAATGCTTAAACACAATCAGTTAAAAAATTGACACTTTAAATTAAGGATCTAACATCAATGCTTTTATTAACGTTAACGTATTAACGTAATTAACACCTTTACATAAAATAAACATACTATGACTTTCAAGTTACTTCATATAAAGCATTTCACATAAAAAAATAGGAATATTTAATCGTCGCATATCTGCAATCGTCATTGCAAGCGTGCAGCATGCTCGTACAAAAGAAATGCTATACGATGCAGATAAACATCATTTGAACTTGAAATCTACGACACATTACTTCTTTTGCATACAGTACCCGGCAGTGTCTTTTGAAGCACGTTTTCATCCTACCCTAGCTCCTTTGTAACCACTCGACTTTGTGTTGGCAACTGGAGAGTCGCGAGACTACCTCAACAGCACACGTGCGTCACTTATAAATGACATACCTATATGTTAGCAGGTAACTACCTTCGGACTATTATTTTCTTTTGTTTTCATTTTGACGTCCTCCGTGGTGGAGTGGCTCGCCTAGCGGTTTTCATGGTTAAGCCACTCCGAGGTCCCGAGTTAGATCCCCAGCCGGGTCAATGTAGAAAATGAACTTTTCAACATTGGTTCGGGTCTGGGTGTTGTGGTACCATCCTGTTGTTGTTCCTGAATTCCATAACACAAGTGCTTAAACTACTTAACTTGGGTTCAGGACAAACTATGTGATGTTGTATGATATTATTATAATTATTATTATATTATTATTCATATCAAAATATGAATAGAATTACCCATTGTCAAATGCAGACGTAGTTGAGGAAGAGAAACCATAACTTTACCAAACTAATATTAGTCGTACGCAATCAGTTGGGAGTGGACGTGTACAACGTCAGCACTAAAATTAAAGATACCAATTAATACCTGAACTTACGAAAGTTATTCCCTTGATTATTATCCATTAATCATTGAATTTTTGGTGCAGTGTCTTTGCTATTAATTTCTGTTATCAGTGTTCACGCTGAAGGTCACGGACAAAAGGAGCTAGCGCGGGTACCGCTTCAACACTGCGATAAGAAACAGCAATAATAATTCTTCGCTGACAAAAGAAACCCTGAGAACAAACTTGATACTGGACATCTCTAAATATCATCTACCAAAGAAAGCCATGTCTGCGTCACGATGAATTTGTCGCCAGAAAACAAACATCTTCACGCTGCGACGCTCAAAGGGTATATATAGCAAGTTAAGTATTGAGAATCATCTTCTTTTCGAATATTACCGCATAACGAGTTTAAACAAGCTTGCGTCGTGAAAAGCTTATAAATACTATTTTGCTTGAATACTTTTCTACTAAGTTGACGTTTTGATTATTTGTCCTTCATTTTACTGAAGACAAAGCTATATCAAGTGAATTTAAATACAAACATCAAAAAATTTACAGAATTTTTTGGATGTGGTCGCTCTGTTGGTGATGATGATGATAGGCGAGAAAATAATATTCTCTATTTGAAAAAATATTTATTATTAGTAAAATAATTGAGATAGATATGCGTTATATTTGTCATAAGACTGTCTACATTGGAGTCTTTGGCGTTGGAGTCACATTCCTAACTCTATTAGTTTTTAGAGAACGAAAAGTTAAAAAAAAATTGCTGTTATCAGGTTACGGTCAAGGCAAAAAGGAGTTTCTTCTACCTCACTCCTACTTTCCGAGGAACATCTGCACCTGTGACCAACAGCCTCGAGCTTCTTGGCATTGAGTTGTCTTTAGACCTCAACTTCGGCGGCAACATCGAATCCAAAGCTCATATTACAGCTAAAAAGCTAGGCGTCCTAAATAAGGTCAAGCGATATTTCACGCCGGAACAGCTTTTAACTCTCTTTAAGGATCAAGTCCGATCTTGCATGGAATATTGCAGCTACCTTTGGAATGGCTCAGCAAAATACAAACTTGCTGCACTGGACACGATTCAGTGCAGAGCTGAGAGGCTCATCGGTGACAGCAAATTAGTGAAGAGCAAGCAGTGGTGTATTGGGAGGGGAACGCGGTGGAACGACTTTCCCTTACCTTTTTCTAGAACCGGAACGCGTTCCAGTACTTTTTTAGTAGAAATTTTTTAAATATTTTTTGTGTTTGTTAATATTTTGTATAGTAAGAATAAGAAAAAATAAAGACTTACATGGAAAAAAATAGTTTGCTGAAAATTGTACTTTCTTTTGCTCCCACTATGCGTTCCCATACTTCTTATTTTACCAATACATCACTGAGAGCAAGCTTCACATCTAAGTTCATAGCCGCAAAGTTACCTGTCTGTCGGTCTTCTACAGACTGTACTTAGCAGGCTACCACCCGTTCTTGGTTGCTATTCCTACCTGTCGCACCAAGTTCTTTTCAACATCCTTCATAATGCGCACAGCAAAGGAGTGGAACTCCCTCCCTGTGTCTGTATTTCCGAAAACTTATAATCCGTCCATTTTTAAAGCCAGGTTGAATAGGTACCTTCTGGGTATGCTCGTTTCATTGTGGATTCTGTCTTGGCCCCCGAGCTTGATTGGGATCAAGAGTTAACCCATCCTAAATAAATAAAAAATGCTTGAAAAACTGAAATTACTGTAAAAGTTAATTTAAGTATTATTTCTCTAAAATTTAACACTTTATTTCCTTTTTACGCATTTGATACAAATTATTTGACCCATTTCTTTTAACAAACGAAAATCGCCAAGCTCACAAAAACACGTCTAACCTTAGCGGCTGCCACAAAGTAAGTAATGAATACAGCTGAAAATTTTATCATACTGCAGAAGCATCTATACTAACATAATAAAAAAAAAGTTTACAATTGGACTCTTTAAACCCGCGAAATTTAAAAATTTCCGTTATTTTCTGAACACACCTCGTACATCTGTGGATTTAATGGTCGATAGATTCTATCTGATTCTAAATGGTACGATTAAGAAATTTGTACCTATTTCACCTGTTGTCCCTAACAGAATACTAGTTTGGTATTCCAAAGAATTAAAGAATAATATAAAAATCTTGTCCGTTTTAAAACATATAAAAACCCTTCAGACAACTTCACTTTTAAATCATTGAGGACGAAATGTGACGCATTAACTATCAAGTGCTACAATAATTATTTAGAGTTAATTGAAAATTTTATCAAATCCGGCCCAAAATTGTTCTTTACTTACATATAGCAAAAACTTATTTACATCGTTTCCGTTTCCGCGTTCTATTAAGTATGACAACACTACAGCTTCAACGGGTCCTGAAATAGGCAATAACTTGGCAGCCTTTTTTGCGGCTACTTACAATGTGGATGACGGTATTAGTTCGTTTGATAATCACACTAGTAATAAAAGTTAAGTCTCCCATTCATTATGTAATGTATCTTTATTATTATTTTTTGTTGTTGTAATTGTTGTCATTTTTTTAAGTAGCATTATTTTTACTGTCCGTAGCAACCTATAATTAAGGCAGCACTCATACTTGTAAACCATCGACTTAGTTAATCTTAGCTGTTAAGGTGTAAGTATGTCTTTGTTGGGTGTCCAAATAAATAAACACGGGTTTCTTTTTACATTAAATTATTACAATAAACTAAACCAAATATATTTCGATGCCCATCATCTGAAAAATACAAAATTTCTAAATATATCATAATACAGAAAAGCTCAGATATCTTATCAAATCAGATGAAGTGAATAAACAATTTCTATTTATTCCAGAGAACAAACAAAGGAGTTTCGTGAAAGCATATTCCATCAGTATCGCCTTCAAATATCTACTCTCACAATGTTTCAATCAACAAGACAAGTAGTGAAGCCTCCAGATTAGTGACTTAGCGAGGACCAAAACAAATTGGCCGTCTAATTAGATAGTTCAGGAGTGGCCGATAGGATTAACTCTAAATGAATCAAACTTTCCATCCCGCCTCATAAATGCATCAATAGTATTGTGTATATTAATCTCAACAAATAATATATTTTATAAATATTATATTGGTTGCGCCTATTTTTAATTTTTAACGGCCGGTATCTAAGACCAACTAACTGGGCTTTTTAAAGAAATTCTCTCGCCGCCCATAAATATGCCAACTGATGACGTAACACTTACAAAAGCTTTTAATATTAACACATAGCGAAACGTTACCCCAATATTGACGTCTTGGGAATCTTGGAAATTGATACCCGTAAAAAATGGTTTCATTTTCATAGAATATTTGTTATCTACGAAGAATTTTCTAATTTTAGATAAAGAATTAATTCATAATTGTAGTTATTAATTATTTTAAGAACAGTATTCGTTTACCTTTGAACTGTGAAAGTCTCTATCTAAATTAGTTTTGTTAACGTACTTCCTTTATCATAGTTACAAGCATCATACTATTCAAATGACATAACTACTAAATCTTACTTAGAGAGCTTTTATTGTTGTTACGAACGTTGGTGTGAAAATAATACGACTAACGGTGATAGAACAGAAGTATATTCTCAACTTTCTGTGCGTATAATAACGTTAAGTAACTTAATAACAGCAAACAAATAATATCTACCTATAAAAAGTTGTTGAACTAATAGGAACCCACAAACACTGTCCATCGTATGCGATCATAGTTGCTAATTAGCTGATATGCCAAACGAATTGTGTTTCCTCATTGTGGTCGAATAATACTAGGCGATGCAGTCGCTAAGCATAAAGCTACGCTAGCCTCATATATTGGAGCGGAGCGTAATACCTTTGGAATGGTTTTTTTTGGAATTTTAAATTCAGGATCCATCTTAATCTGGTCCTAAATATAATGATTCGATTCCACACAAAAAATATCAAAATTGGGTAAGAACTCTGGAAGTTATGGTATAACAAACATTTCGTCATTGAAGCTGATCCATGGGAGCTACGCTCCAATGACACATGAATTTACTGTGATGTCTTTCTGTTTGCCTCAATACACCATTGACGTTTCTGCAAGGGCTAAAACCACTAAATTTTTTTAAAAGACCTACAAAGCGTTTTTTTTTAAATTAGGGTTGTCATTTTTGTGCAAATTTACTTTACAAATATTGCCCGTTTCAAAGTGTAGGATCGTAAATTAACTATAATATTTTTTTGATTGTTTAATTTATCTCTAACAATGTTAATTGTTTTCAGCTTATTCACTCGATTTCAAGCTAAGATTATTAGTCATCTGAGGCATAAAATATATTATAAGTAATTGGTTACTTTTAATACCTAAAATGTCTTCAGCTACATAGTTTATTTTTTCTTAATAAGCAACTTAAATACCAGAAAACTGTGATCTACGTAGTAAAAGGTCATTGTTATATTTTTAGATTTTGAGTATTTATTATTACTGTTAAACTGAATAATAACAATTCTTTAAAGATTAATATTTTTGAAAAAGACATGTTTTATAAGTATTTTAGGTTCTGATATTTCACCGCAGTTACATGGGCCATCGTCGCGAAAGACGACAAAGATGACATTCTTCTAAAAAAATATATTGTAAAGATCCTACTTAATCATGCTATATAAATCAAAACTACTTATGAATATTATAGGTATCAGTTAATCATCATACGGAAACAAAATATTATACTCAGTATAATGTATGTTCAGACAAACCACTTATTACTATTTAGCTCACTTAGAGACGAACTCATTGGTGTTATTATAATAAACGTGGCTTTTGAGTAATTATTTAAAAGCTTATCGTGGAGTTCTTTGAAATTTATGTAACAACACGCCATGTAATGTGGCAATGGCAATAAAGTTTGATCTGTGAGGATTTAATTTAAAAGAATATGTTCAATGATGGATGAATTGCCGTAAACTGTCCGATTTTTTAGAACATATGTATATATTTCAAGAGTTCTACTTGTTACAATATAAGTAGTCACCCTAGCTTAGCCGATCGATCGCTAGCTCGTTGTATATTTTCTGCAACTATTATAATTCTTAATAGGTGAGCTTAGAGGTGTTAAATTGAATTCTTAACTTGTACTGTGTAATCGATTATATTAATTGGAACAGGACCAACAAGGTACTTATGTAATCAAGACATTTAAAAACTTAAGCAAACGACTTTGCGTCATCACCATCATCATCAGCTGTTAAGAGTCTACTGCTGGACATACGCCTCCTCTTTAGAATGCTACAAGGAGCTGCTGTTTGCAATTTGCAGCCATTGGGTCCCTACCACTTTCTCCAGGTCATTGATTCATCTAGTGAGGGGTTTCCCCCCGTTGTGTCGTCCAGTTCATGGTGGCCACTTCCCCAACTGTCATCAGTTCTGTAAGCGACGTTTGCAAACGAAACGACTTTATTTGTAAATGGTAAACAAACATGGTAAATGTAAAAAATTCTACTGGTCTCAGGTGTTATGCGGGACTTACAATTGAATTACCTAGTCCTTGACAGACACTCAAATTTTTCCAAGTATTTTGTTATGTATAAGCTGACGCCAGCGCTGTAACGCTCGACCAGCGCAGAAACTATACTCATTTCGAACAAGCAAGTCATTGTGATAAACGATTATAAATTTCACAAATTATTAAGCCCTAGAACTAAACAAAGGAGAATGCTCGTTCTGGGCCTACTATGGACATCATTAAACAAGGAAATGATTTTGTACATTAAATTGTCCTTTGATTTTATGAATTTTACATATATTTAAACATGCGCCGATGCAAGAAAGTATATTTCGATAAATATAAGTAAGTATTTTTGTACATTTTATTCTATTTTTTGCTGTAAATCCCGGGCCCAAGACACTATGGAGCGTGTACATTCGCCTTTTGGTGCTATGAATACTAAATAGCTGATATAATGCAAAAAGAGTAAGTAGCCTTTTTACTGTACCTGAAAATAGGCTGTAAATAACCAACACTAAGAGCGAGGCCACACGATGCGTCAAAGGTGCGGTGCGGCACCGCATCGTAATGAATTCGAGGTATAGGGTGCCACACGCGTGGTGCGGCGCCACACCGCACCGCGGTGAACAGCGTTGCGCTGCGAGGGCATTACCTCTCCCCGCTTCGTCTCTCAGCTCACAACTCCGGCGCGCTTGCGGTGCGACGCCGCACGGCGACCTAACGCGTCGACTGACATAGTATAGTGATTTGTATAGTCTCCGGCAAATAAGTAATCACGTGACATGCGCAGTAACAAGTTTAGGTACATTATTCACTACTGCGCATGTCACGTGATTTCAAAATCATGTTCAACTTATTTGCCGGGGACAATATGTAGGATGACGCAGCGGCACTGCTGCACCGTAAAGGCATCGTGTGGCCTCGCACTAACGTCCTTACAACATACATTATGAAAACACTCCTCGTCGCCTGACTAAATCCATCCAGTATGTACCAAACTATTTAACTGTCTGGTATTAATGTTGAGCACGATTCCTGTTATTGTATAGCAAGACGTTGAATTTAATCTTTTAGTCTTTTATTTTTAGATTAGTTTATCTTAAGTAATTATTATATAAAGAAGATGCTAACTGAATAACAGGAAAATCCTTTTTCTGTTTTTTAAATTAATATAAATTAAACATTTTATTATAGCAATATGAAAACTTATTATCTCTGAAAATTCAACATAATATTTGTATTATACTTATGATTTGATTCAAGGCTAGACTATAAATAGAAGATTAGACTATAAACTTTTGCCATGCTAATCTTAGCATCAATCCTTTACACTTAAGAGTGTCATATAAGGCAATTAAAGTTACTTTAGCCAATCACCATACACCTTCCGTAGACCACAAAATGAGCGGCGGCCCCCAATTTTTAGAAAAGGCTTCCAGCAGTGGAGGTCTTTCGGCTGAGGTGAAATTCCGTTAGTTGCGTTCATTATTAACCAAGATTTTCAGTTAACCTTTTTTCGTAAAAAATCCGTCTAGAGATTATCCAATTTGAAACATTAAGCCATTTGTTAAACAAGATTAAAGGGAAGGGTTTGTTCCATTATTTTAAAATAATTACGAAGATTTTCTTCACTAATCCTTTCACTAATTCTTCTTTACTAAGATAAGTAATAGCAATTTCGTTTTATTAAAATTAAGTTGCCCTTTCCCGTACAAATGTTGTTATGTTACTAGAAAATTAGGTATCGAGATAGGTACTAGACATAAAATGACTTCTAAATTCATTTTTGTTCTTTCTGACATTGACTCCCACATTCACGTAGTTTGCTTTTGGCTTATATAAGCTCAAGACACAAATATAAAAGGATTTTTTAGGTATTTAAATCATTTTGGTTTTTTCATGTTGTCTCTAAGATCCATCCTAAATAGTTCATGAAACCGTACACCTATTTGAACACATGGTCATTCACCGCTGAGCTACCGCCTACGAGGCTGTAATGTCAGCAAAAACGATAAAAAGTTAATTTAATTGTTCTAACACAATGCAATTTAAAAATTGTAAAAGAAACAGATTGCGTTTGCTTTATTTGTAGCATATTATTTATATAAATACATCTTTTTCTCGGTCAAATAAATAATAATGATAATAAAAAATAGAATTTAATTATTTTAATTTTCTATACATTTTTAGGTGGGATGACGATTTACTCAAACCGTTTTACATTTCTGTCTTTGCCAATCATTGTTTGCATCAATTACTTTTAAATTGGTATTTTACTTAGATGCACTCTATTGCCTTGTAGTGCGATAAGAAAAAAAATCAAATCTAATAAAAACTAATATTTCAACAAACTTATTATTTTTTCAATTAGATCAATAATTCGATGTTCTCATCAGCTAGGAGGCTGACTTAAGTCTAAGACTGTACTATCTTCTGAGAAAGTAAACAACGACTGTGACTCGATATATCCAGTTCGAAGTCCATTTATGAATTACATCGTCCCGAACTGCGGTTTTCTGGGATGCAAAGAAATCAAATCACACATGAAAAATACATACAAGTTTCCCTTCATTCTTTACAAGAGTTATATTTTATTCCATAAATAATAATATTATTCTTTATTTGCCTTTATAGTCTGGTGGAATGTGATAAGTAGAACTCATCGGAATAAACAATATATTTGCTTTGCCAGGATAAGGTTTAACGAATTTTTAGAACCTATTGAGCTTTGTTGCCTGTATTGTGATACGGAACAATACACACTCGACTTGATGACTCGTGTTCGGTAGCATTGTTGTATGGAGGAGTACGAACGTACAAAGGAATGCTTAAACACAATCAGTTAAAAAATTGACACTTTAAATTAAGGATCTAACATCAATGCTTTTATTAACGTTAACGTATTAACGTAATTAACACCTTTACATAAAATAAACATACTATGACTTTCAAGTTACTTCATATAAAGCATTTCACATAAAAAAAATAGGAATATTTAATCGTCGCATATCTGCAATCGTCATTGCAAGCGTGCAGCATGCTCGTACAAAAGAAATGCTATACGATGCAGATAAACATCATTTGAACTTGAAATCTACGACACATTACTTCTTTTGCATACAGTACCCGGCAGTGTCTTTTGAAGCACGTTTTCATCCTACCCTAGCTCCTTTGTAACCACTCGACTTTGTGTTGGCAACTGGAGAGTCGCGAGACTACCTCAACAGCACACGTGCGTCACTTATAAATGACATACCTATATGTTAGCAGGTAACTACCTTCGGACTATTATTTTCTTTTGTTTTCATTTTGACGTCCTCCGTGGTGGAGTGGCTCGCCTAGCGGTTTTCATGGTTAAGCCACTCCGAGGTCCCGAGTTAGATCCCCAGCCGGGTCAATGTAGAAAATGAACTTTTCAACATTGGTTCGGGTCTGGGTGTTGTGGTACCATCCTGTTGTTGTTCCTGAATTCCATAACACAAGTGCTTAAACTACTTAACTTGGGTTCAGGACAAACTATGTGATGTTGTATGATATTATTATAATTATTATTATATTATTATTCATATCAAAATATGAATAGAATTACCCATTGTCAAATGCAGACGTAGTTGAGGAAGAGAAACCATAACTTTACCAAACTAATATTAGTCGTACGCAATCAGTTGGGAGTGGACGTGTACAACGTCAGCACTAAAATTAAAGATACCAATTAATACCTGAACTTACGAAAGTTATTCCCTTGATTATTATCCATTAATCATTGAATTTTTGGTGCAGTGTCTTTGCTATTAATTTCTGTTATCAGTGTTCACGCTGAAGGTCACGGACAAAAGGAGCTAGCGCGGGTACCGCTTCAACACTGCGATAAGAAACAGCAATAATAATTCTTCGCTGACAAAAGAAACCCTGAGAACAAACTTGATACTGGACATCTCTAAATATCATCTACCAAAGAAAGCCATGTCTGCGTCACGATGAATTTGTCGCCAGAAAACAAACATCTTCACGCTGCGACGCTCAAAGGGTATATATAGCAAGTTAAGTATTGAGAATCATCTTCTTTTCGAATATTACCGCATAACGAGTTTAAACAAGCTTGCGTCGTGAAAAGCTTATAAATACTATTTTGCTTGAATACTTTTCTACTAAGTTGACGTTTTGATTATTTGTCCTTCATTTTACTGAAGACAAAGCTATATCAAGTGAATTTAAATACAAACATCAAAAAATTTACAGAATTTTTTGGATGTGGTCGCTCTGTTGGTGATGATGATGATAGGCGAGAAAATAATATTCTCTATTTGAAAAAATATTTATTATTAGTAAAATAATTGAGATAGATATGCGTTATATTTGTCATAAGACTGTCTACATTGGAGTCTTTGGCGTTGGAGTCACATTCCTAACTCTATTAGTTTTTAGAGAACGAAAAGTTAAAAAAAAATTGCTGTTATCAGGTTACGGTCAAGGCAAAAAGGAGTTTCTTCTACCTCACTCCTACTTTCCGAGGAACATCTGCACCTGTGACCAACAGCCTCGAGCTTCTTGGCATTGAGTTGTCTTTAGACCTCAACTTCGGCGGCAACATCGAATCCACAGCTCATATTACAGCTAAAAAGCTAGGCGTCCTAAATAAGGTCAAGCGATATTTCACGCCGGAACAGCTTTTAACTCTCTTTAAGGATCAAGTCCGATCTTGCATGGAATATTGCAGCTACCTTTGGAATGGCTCAGCAAAATACAAACTTGCTGCACTGGACACGATTCAGTGCAGAGCTGAGAGGCTCATCGGTGACAGCAAATTAGTGAAGAGCAAGCAGTGGTGTATTGGGAGGGGAACGCGGTGGAACGACTTTCCCTTACCTTTTTCTAGAACCGGAACGCGTTCCAGTACTTTTTTAGTAGAAATTTTTTAAATATTTTTTGTGTTTGTTAATATTTTGTATAGTAAGAATAAGAAAAAATAAAGACTTACATGGAAAAAAATAGTTTGCTGAAAATTGTACTTTCTTTTGCTCCCACTATGCGTTCCCATACTTCTTATTTTACCAATACATCACTGAGAGCAAGCTTCACATCTAAGTTCATAGCCGCAAAGTTACCTGTCTGTCGGTCTTCTACAGACTGTACTTAGCAGGCTACCACCCGTTCTTGGTTGCTATTCCTACCTGTCGCACCAAGTTCTTTTCAACATCCTTCATAATGCGCACAGCAAAGGAGTGGAACTCCCTCCCTGTGTCTGTATTTCCGAAAACTTATAATCCGTCCATTTTTAAAGCCAGGTTGAATAGGTACCTTCTGGGTATGCTCGTTTCATTGTGGATTCTGTCTTGGCCCCCGAGCTTGATTGGGATCAAAAGTTAACCCATCCTAAATAAATAAAAAATGCTTGAAAAACTGAAATTACTGTAAAAGTTAATTTAAGTATTATTTCTCTAAAATTTAACACTTTATTTCCTTTTTACGCATTTGATACAAATTATTTGACCCATTTCTTTTAACAAACGAAAATCGCCAAGCTCACAAAAACACGTCTAACCTTAGCGGCTGCCACAAAGTAAGTAATGAATACAGCTGAAAATTTTATCATACTGCAGAAGCATCTATACTAACATAATAAAAAAAAAGTTTACAATTGGACTCTTTAAACCCGCGAAATTTAAAAATTTCCGTTATTTTCTGAACACACCTCGTACATCTGTGGATTTAATGGTCGATAGATTCTATCTGATTCTAAATGGTACGATTAAGAAATTTGTACCTATTTCACCTGTTGTCCCTAACAGAATACTAGTTTGGTATTCCAAAGAATTAAAGAATAATATAAAAATCTTGTCCGTTTTAAAACATATAAAAACCCTTCAGACAACTTCACTTTTAAATCATTGAGGACGAAATGTGACGCATTAACTATCAAGTGCTACAATAATTATTTAGAGTTAATTGAAAATTTTATCAAATCCGGCCCAAAATTGTTCTTTACTTACATATAGCAAAAACTTATTTACATCGTTTCCGTTTCCGCGTTCTATTAAGTATGACAACACTACAGCTTCAACGGGTCCTGAAATAGGCAATAACTTGGCAGCCTTTTTTGCGGCTACTTACAATGTGGATGACGGTATTAGTTCGTTTGATAATCACACTAGTAATAAAAGTTAAGTCTCCCATTCATTATGTAATGTATCTTTATTATTATTTTTTGTTGTTGTAATTGTTGTCATTTTTTTAAGTAGCATTATTTTTACTGTCCGTAGCAACCTATAATTAAGGCAGCACTCATACTTGTAAACCATCGACTTAGTTAATCTTAGCTGTTAAGGTGTAAGTATGTCTTTGTTGGGTGTCCAAATAAATAAACACGGGTTTCTTTTTACATTAAATTATTACAATAAACTAAACCAAATATATTTCGATGCCCATCATCTGAAAAATACAAAATTTCTAAATATATCATAATACAGAAAAGCTCAGATATCTTATCAAATCAGATGAAGTGAATAAACAATTTCTATTTATTCCAGAGAACAAACAAAGGAGTTTCGTGAAAGCATATTCCATCAGTATCGCCTTCAAATATCTACTCTCACAATGTTTCAATCAACAAGACAAGTAGTGAAGCCTCCAGATTAGTGACTTAGCGAGGACCAAAACAAATTGGCCGTCTAATTAGATAGTTCAGGAGTGGCCGATAGGATTAACTCTAAATGAATCAAACTTTCCATCCCGCCTCATAAATGCATCAATAGTATTGTGTATATTAATCTCAACAAATAATATATTTTATAAATATTATATTGGTTGCGCCTATTTTTAATTTTTAACGGCCGGTATCTAAGACCAACTAACTGGGCTTTTTAAAGAAATTCTCTCGCCGCCCATAAATATGCCAACTGATGACGTAACACTTACAAAAGCTTTTAATATTAACACATAGCGAAACGTTACCCCAATATTGACGTCTTGGGAATCTTGGAAATTGATACCCGTAAAAAATGGTTTCATTTTCATAGAATATTTGTTATCTACGAAGAATTTTCTAATTTTAGATAAAGAATTAATTCATAATTGTAGTTATTAATTATTTTAAGAACAGTATTCGTTTACCTTTGAACTGTGAAAGTCTCTATCTAAATTAGTTTTGTTAACGTACTTCCTTTATCATAGTTACAAGCATCATACTATTCAAATGACATAACTACTAAATCTTACTTAGAGAGCTTTTATTGTTGTTACGAACGTTGGTGTGAAAATAATACGACTAACGGTGATAGAACAGAAGTATATTCTCAACTTTCTGTGCGTATAATAACGTTAAGTAACTTAATAACAGCAAACAAATAATATCTACCTATAAAAAGTTGTTGAACTAATAGGAACCCACAAACACTGTCCATCGTATGCGATCATAGTTGCTAATTAGCTGATATGCCAAACGAATTGTGTTTCCTCATTGTGGTCGAATAATACTAGGCGATGCAGTCGCTAAGCATAAAGCTACGCTAGCCTCATATATTGGAGCGGAGCGTAATACCTTTGGAATGGTTTTTTTTGGAATTTTAAATTCAGGATCCATCTTAATCTGGTCCTAAATATAATGATTCGATTCCACACAAAAAATATCAAAATTGGGTAAGAACTCTGGAAGTTATGGTATAACAAACATTTCGTCATTGAAGCTGATCCATGGGAGCTACGCTCCAATGACACATGAATTTACTGTGATGTCTTTCTGTTTGCCTCAATACACCATTGACGTTTCTGCAAGGGCTAAAACCACTAAATTTTTTTAAAAGACCTACAAAGCGTTTTTTTTTAAATTAGGGTTGTCATTTTTGTGCAAATTTACTTTACAAATATTGCCCGTTTCAAAGTGTAGGATCGTAAATTAACTATAATATTTTTTTGATTGTTTAATTTATCTCTAACAATGTTAATTGTTTTCAGCTTATTCACTCGATTTCAAGCTAAGATTATTAGTCATCTGAGGCATAAAATATATTATAAGTAATTGGTTACTTTTAATACCTAAAATGTCTTCAGCTACATAGTTTATTTTTTCTTAATAAGCAACTTAAATACCAGAAAACTGTGATCTACGTAGTAAAAGGTCATTGTTATATTTTTAGATTTTGAGTATTTATTATTACTGTTAAACTGAATAATAACAATTCTTTAAAGATTAATATTTTTGAAAAAGACATGTTTTATAAGTATTTTAGGTTCTGATATTTCACCGCAGTTACATGGGCCATCGTCGCGAAAGACGACAAAGATGACATTCTTCTAAAAAAATATATTGTAAAGATCCTACTTAATCATGCTATATAAATCAAAACTACTTATGAATATTATAGGTATCAGTTAATCATCATACGGAAACAAAATATTATACTCAGTATAATGTATGTTCAGACAAACCACTTATTACTATTTAGCTCACTTAGAGACGAACTCATTGGTGTTATTATAATAAACGTGGCTTTTGAGTAATTATTTAAAAGCTTATCGTGGAGTTCTTTGAAATTTATGTAACAACACGCCATGTAATGTGGCAATGGCAATAAAGTTTGATCTGTGAGGATTTAATTTAAAAGAATATGTTCAATGATGGATGAATTGCCGTAAACTGTCCGATTTTTTAGAACATATGTATATATTTCAAGAGTTCTACTTGTTACAATATAAGTAGTCACCCTAGCTTAGCCGATCGATCGCTAGCTCGTTGTATATTTTCTGCAACTATTATAATTCTTAATAGGTGGGCTTAGAGGTGTTAAATTGAATTCTTAACTTGTACTGTGTAATCGATTATATTAATTGGAACAGGACCAACAAGGTACTTATGTAATCAAGACATTTAAAAACTTAAGCAAACGACTTTGCGTCATCACCATCATCATCAGCTGTTAAGAGTCTACTGCTGGACATACGCCTCCTCTTTAGAATGCTACAAGGAGCTGCTGTTTGCAATTTGCAGCCATTGGGTCCCTACCACTTTCTCCAGGTCATTGATTCATCTAGTGAGGGGTTTCCCCCCGTTGTGTCGTCCAGTTCATGGTGGCCACTTCCCCAACTGTCATCAGTTCTGTAAGCGACGTTTGCAAACGAAACGACTTTATTTGTAAATGGTAAACAAACATGGTAAATGTAAAAAATTCTACTGGTCTCAGGTGTTATGCGGGACTTACAATTGAATTACCTAGTCCTTGACAGACACTCAAATTTTTCCAAGTATTTTGTTATGTATAAGCTGACGCCAGCGCTGTAACGCTCGACCAGCGCAGAAACTATACTCATTTCGAACAAGCAAGTCATTGTGATAAACGATTATAAATTTCACAAATTATTAAGCCCTAGAACTAAACAAAGGAGAATGCTCGTTCTGGGCCTACTATGGACATCATTAAACAAGGAAATGATTTTGTACATTAAATTGTCCTTTGATTTTATGAATTTTACATATATTTAAACATGCGCCGATGCAAGAAAGTATATTTCGATAAATATAAGTAAGTATTTTTGTACATTTTATTCTATTTTTTGCTGTAAATCCCGGGCCCAAGACACTATGGAGCGTGTACATTCGCCTTTTGGTGCTATGAATACTAAATAGCTGATATAATGCAAAAAGAGTAAGTAGCCTTTTTACTGTACCTGAAAATAGGCTGTAAATAACCAACACTAAGAGCGAGGCCACACGATGCGTCAAAGGTGCGGTGCGGCACCGCATCGTAATGAATTCGAGGTATAGGGTGCCACACGCGTGGTGCGGCGCCACACCGCACCGCGGTGAACAGCGTTGCGCTGCGAGGGCATTACCTCTCCCCGCTTCGTCTCTCAGCTCACAACTCCGGCGCGCTTGCGGTGCGACGCCGCACGGCGACCTAACGCGTCGACTGACATAGTATAGTGATTTGTATAGTCTCCGGCAAATAAGTAATCACGTGACATGCGCAGTAACAAGTTTAGGTACATTATTCACTACTGCGCATGTCACGTGATTTCAAAATCATGTTCAACTTATTTGCCGGGGACAATATGTAGGATGACGCAGCGGCACTGCTGCACCGTAAAGGCATCGTGTGGCCTCGCACTAACGTCCTTACAACATACATTATGAAAACACTCCTCGTCGCCTGACTAAATCCATCCAGTATGTACCAAACTATTTAACTGTCTGGTATTAATGTTGAGCACGATTCCTGTTATTGTATAGCAAGACGTTGAATTTAATCTTTTAGTCTTTTATTTTTAGATTAGTTTATCTTAAGTAATTATTATATAAAGAAGATGCTAACTGAATAACAGGAAAATCCTTTTTCTGTTTTTTAAATTAATATAAATTAAACATTTTATTATAGCAATATGAAAACTTATTATCTCTGAAAATTCAACATAATATTTGTATTATACTTATGATTTGATTCAAGGCTAGACTATAAATAGAAGATTAGACTATAAACTTTTGCCATGCTAATCTTAGCATCAATCCTTTACACTTAAGAGTGTCATATAAGGCAATTAAAGTTACTTTAGCCAATCACCATACACCTTCCGTAGACCACAAAATGAGCGGCGGCCCCCAATTTTTAGAAAAGGCTTCCAGCAGTGGAGGTCTTTCGGCTGAGGTGAAATTCCGTTAGTTGCGTTCATTATTAACCAAGATTTTCAGTTAACCTTTTTTCGTAAAAAATCCGTCTAGAGATTATCCAATTTGAAACATTAAGCCATTTGTTAAACAAGATTAAAGGGAAGGGTTTGTTCCATTATTTTAAAATAATTACGAAGATTTTCTTCACTAATCCGGTTACGAAAATAAGTAAACAAAAACACTTATTTTCGTAACCGGATTATACTGTAAACAAAATCTTAAAAACTGATTTTGTACATATTTAGTTATTTTCACGTTTTATAGGCATTAACTTTTAAAACTGGTCTTTTATTTCGTGGAAATTATCTTCCAAATCTCAACTTTTATTCTACTTTCAAATCTCAGCGAAAAAATCTGAATTTTAAATACCAACAACATTAGTATGGTATAATATTATTTAAAAAATAATGGATACAAAACTGAAAAAGTTTTAAAAATACTTCTTGTATCTTCTCCGTATCTCAAGGATCGTCGTCACTTTCCCATCCGTCCCGGTCCCATTATATGTAAATGTAAAAGTGGCACTGTATATCTTTTACTACTATTCTCCCCATCATTAATTTTCGCATTCTGCCCAGCTTTTCTGCAGTCATCCTCTTCCCCACCATCAATTGGCACTCACATAGTAAAATGCGTTTATTCCTTCTCATATCAGTCGCCGCCCACTAACTCAACTAGTCGTCTACCGAAGTTTATTATATTTTTAAGTATAAACGTCATAAATAATATTTAGCCTACCTTTATAATCAAGGTGACTAACTTATTTACCTACGTTTGAAACAAATGATATAAAATATAATTTAAAAAATCCAAATAAAGAAAACCCTTTTTTAGTCTGAGGCCCTACCAGAATTTTAGCGTTTCTACGTCATTGTTTATCTTGGATTGACGCAGACGCTTACTCTGTGGCAGGGTCCGTATTGGCCTCGCACTTATGTGATGTTAGTGTTTATGTTAGTATAGTTTTTATGTATTATTATGATATATTTGGTTTTTTCTAATTGTCTGTCTTCTATTATGTTATAAATTTTGTCAAATATTATATTCATGTGCTGTAATATTGCAAATACAATAAACTTTCTTTCTTTTATAAACTCCATTTATAACTTTTAGCTTCTTAGAAATGAAATTGATTGATTATAATGATTAAAATAAATAGTTTAATTTTGATTTAAGGCCGGTAACATTACTTTTCCTCACGATATGATGCGAATGCAGCATGGAATGCAATTCAGTTATGGATAAAATATATGTAATAAACTACAATTATGACATTAACACATGGTTATGTTTGGAATTTAGTAAGAGTTAGGCCATATTAATCTTAGTAACTAGTATATATCTATATAATCTTTACATATACATATATATTTGTGTGTGTTAATTTAATATATTTCCAAAGTATATCATTTAAAAAATTTAAGCTTTCTGCACTCCTTCTCCATATAAACTTTAACTGTGCCATATTTCATACTCATCTGTCGGCGTGATTTTTTTCAAAGGCTGTGTATAATTTTTATATCACGTATTATTAAATAGATTAGCCTATCGAGAAATTTCCTAGCCTTTTTCTTAACGACGCCGGCAAATCCCAAATATACCAGTTTAATAATATGTTTTCTTTATTATAAATACCCTATAACATAGACAATCATTCAACCTAATGAGCGCTGTTTTTAACACTCATGCAATAAATTCTAGGTTCCTTATTTATGAGGTAAACGCTACATGTTTGACACAGAGCAATTTATATATCTATAATTTTTTTTTTATTTTGCGATAAAATCAAACTGAGATGTCAAGGCAATAGATATATTTTATATAAAAATACGCTTTACATTAAATAGGTTCATCACATATTTCCGCTCCAATAAACACCGCAAATATTACTGCTCTGTCACCCGTGAAGTCAAAACCAGTCTCGGTGGCGTAGTAACAAGAAATAAATTTTGATTACAAAGTGAGTTCTTTAAAACAAAATAAATATTTTGCGTTTGTTGCGCAAACACCACCTACATGTATAAAGGTTTATATCATGTTTTAAAAGTGCGAGGTCAGGAAAACGCCGACCACAAAGCCCGGGAAATCCCAAACACAATAAATATACAATGAGAGGTGTTTTATTATACATACTTTACTGGCGCTGCTTTGAGGTTGAATACCTCTATAGACTTTAAAATCCAACAATAA
Organism: Calamotropha paludella; assembly: GCA_927399485.1. Classification (NCBI taxonomy): domain Eukaryota; kingdom Metazoa; phylum Arthropoda; class Insecta; order Lepidoptera; family Crambidae; genus Calamotropha; species Calamotropha paludella. The sequence continues at coordinate 11,936,017 of OV656804.1, read as the reverse complement.
TGTATAACTTCAACAATAATACTCCTTACAAGATACTTATTATATTATGACAATACTTTGTGTGTGTTTGTTACTCAGAACAAGTTTGTTACCATATATAGTTACCATAGTTACCATAAGCCTAAGAATAACAGTTTTTATAATCCTAATTATATTTATGACAATACTTTGTGTGCGTGTTTGTTACCATATTGTCAGTAAAAGCCTAAGAATAACATTCATAACACTGAGTTATGACTTGATTTTCTATTGTAAGCGAATGTTATCTTTATTTATAATAAAAAATATATTGCAAATTAAAATAACTGAGTCGGGTCAGCTAGTAGAATACAGAAATAAGAAACTATAAGCTAAGGAAATATTATATAAATTTAACTAGTCTTAAACGTCAGGCGGCATTCGAACCTCACAACATCGCGCTATTTTACGATTTTCAAATTGAACGCGACCTTGACAGACTGAAAACCAGCGCCATCTCTTCATTTTTCAAGGTAACCACATATCTTGCCGTGGAGGGACCATTAAACTAACCATCCCTTAGTGCTTAAGGTGGTGTGTGGTAACACGGTCCCGCGATTGATGATAACGGAAAGTGGTATTTAAAAAAGGTAACTATATATTTACCTTTAACATGTTATCGCATCGATTGTAATTGTTCACAAGAATCAACATATTGATAAAGAATTCATATGTAAAGAAATTTTTACTAGAAAAAAACTTAAACAGTTTTAAAAATGTTTTAGTAAAAAATTCATTGAATATAAAAATTTAATTTAAATTAAAAATAAAAATATCTTTAAATATTAATCGGTTAAATGTCTCAAAATCATAAAATTACGCGCAATAATTTATAGCTCGATTCAGAATGCCCTTCTGGAAAAGCTCCCGCATCTTTCCTTAGCAGCGAATACCTAGATATGAAATCCAGCAATCGGTCCTCCAACAAGACATATCAGACTCCGCTCTGGATTTATTATATCCTATTTATCAACTAAAACAACAAATTAATATTCCTATTGTTTAAGAAAACAGAGGAAACATTTAACGAACAAACAGATTTTTTAATGTCACAATAACTTCGTAAATTATTTTCCTGAACCTATTTCCAAAATCAATGGTTGCGTCTTACAAAATATTAAATAATCTCACTTCAGCACTTCTTAAAAACATTTAATCAGGCCAGGATCTTAAGATTAAAAAATGTTTAAAATGTAATCTTTAGTGCGCTAAGAATAAGTATTAAATTTATATAATTTTTAGATTTTCTCTCTTTCTGTTTGTTTGTGTGTAAAGTGATAGCAAATCAAAACAAATTAATTGAATTCAAGGGACTGAATAAGTATTTATGTCCATAACTTGAGATAACGTTTAGTCTTTCATTAAAATTTACCTACTCCATCAAAAGTTATAACAATCTAAAGTCAGAACGAAGTAACTTTACTAACATTATGCTTTGTGGTGTTAGCTAGTGTTTCTTCAAATTAAGGATGATGTAATATCAAAATATCAAAAACTTTTCTATCTTTATTTCCAACATTTCCTTATTTTAGATAACGTCAATTGTATAATGCCATCGTTGTACCATTGACATTATCTTTTGAATCACGCTGTTAAGATTTTTCCCAGAATATTAATTAATTCGTTTACTTCATTTGATCGTTTCGTCGAACAGGTTGATTGGTTCTTTAATTTTCTTGTTGTTATCAAAAATATCTCCATTGTAGTAAAGAATATTATTTGGTTGGTGATCTGATTGTTTGATAAATAATTGCAATTAATTTTAACCAAGTCTAATTCCAGTTATTTTTAATATATCATAATCATAGAGACTCTATTGCTAGTTTAAATGACAAATCGATATGACTACAATTATAATAAACGCTTTCTTTTCCCATCCCAACATACATACACAGGGGTTGTTTCGATGAATGTATTTCTGAAGTTAAGTTGATATGTGTAAAATTGATACCTATTACTGATATAATATATAATTTTCCCAGTGGTAACTTTGTAAAATTTTAAGAAATAAAAGTTTGCCTTTATATATTCTGCTTCGAAAAAATATTAACAGAATGTAAATGATTCAATACACGACAGTCGAATTAAGGATCTATCCATTCCTCAAGATTAATTAAAAAATAATTACTTCTTGACCCCGAAAAACTGATTCTTTGATTAGTCGATATCTTTGTTTCGGTTCGGATTTCTTTATTATTACTCTGGAAATTACAACCGAATTTAAATATCGCTCCGGTTTCTAATGACGGCATCCGATTATAATTAATGCATAAAAAAAACGATAGTTTACGAAAATAAGATATTATTCGATTTCTATAGAGTAATTTAATTTAATTACGTCATCAATTATTTGTGCTTTGCTGTGGGTTAAGATTGTCTAAGTTATTGTTGTTAATAAATAATCCGTTGGGATGGTGGATCACACTATCGGTTACTTTTCCCATGGCATCTATGTGGCGTAAACGGGTTGCAAGCACTTGAAAGCAATCTTTTGGTGTACGCTCCAGATGGTTCCACACAGTCGTTTACAGAGAAACACTTTCCTAAGTAAAAGCAAGTTATTAGGCATGAATATGTAGCCGACATAAACTTGCGCGGGCTAATTAGTCTGCAGTGTGTGAGCATGCCTTTGTAGGGCCCAACCTCTACATTGATTTATTAACCACAAATTCTTGCTAGAGAACAAAGATTTGTTCCTAGAATGCCACGTGAGGCTATTGATATCAAGCCTTACCAAACTGTTACCAAGCTAGTAGTAGACTCAGTAGTTTTTAATTATCGTAGATACAATAAAACAACTTAATAAAATGCAAAAATAAAACAATTTTTATCTGTATCAATTTAACAGTCAGAAACGTGCCCAAATACAATAATATTTCGTTGTGATTTTTTTTTCATCTTAATTTTGTAAAGTGTTTGTGATATTTCGCTTTATCGATTCATAGTCACTCGAAATTTAACAAAATGACTATAAGAATTAAACATTGTTTTGTAGGGTTCATTAAAAGCAATTTATCTAAAGCTTAATCTAAGTAGTGCTTAAGGATAAGAAATGATTAAATTAACTTGCTTAAGTCTATTAGCTCTTGTTAGAGAGTATCAAGTCCTAATAAACTAGAACGCGAATGAAAAATGGTGGAAACAAGCACATCATGCCAGCAGCCAATGTTGCTAAATGAGAAATACAAGCTTCCAATTATTTTGAGATGTTTTATTTTAAAAAATTATGTGTATTTCAATCAATTAAACAAATTGTTTATTTTCAAAAAGGTCTTGAGTATAAAATTTACCGTAACATGTCTACCATATGCAAATGGTATGCAGTTTTTTAAATAATTTTTAAAAAATGTCAACAATATTTCTGGAAATTAATTAGCTACCTGTCATAAAGATAATACAACGTTTAAAAAGCAATAAGTAAAAGCAAAAATAAAAACCTTAAATTTCAAATTTGATCATAATAAATATAAAACATAAGCATTAAATAAGGCAAAAGAAGTCAATACAATACAATAATATTAAATAACAATAAAAAAAAATTATATATTTCTAAATTTATCACTAAGAAATGAATTCACAGAATAGTAACACCTTTCAAGTACTTAAGAAATTGTGAACTAAAGTCTTAAATTTGTGAAAAGTAGCCGATTCAAAATTATCAGGTAACTTGTTGAATACTCGAATTCATATACATCTGTGTAATTTGTGCCTTGCGACCTTGCCTTGCGTACAATTCATGTGCATTGCGACCTGTTCTTTTTAAGACGTCACATTTTATGTTGAAAAGATGCATATGCTTGAAGACAAAATACTAACTTAATTTATGTATAAACACGGCAATGGTAAAATATTTCGAGATTGAAACACAGGCTTGCAACTATCTATAGGCCATGCTCCGCAAACAGCCATTAAGCACTTTTTTGGACCCTTAATACAGTCAGTAGTTTCACCTTCTTATTCACTCGATCACAACACAAATTAAGCTACGAACATCCGCAAACATCTTATAAGGGCGTCTCCGTACTATATGATTAGAGACGATGAAACGGATTTAAAGCTCACCAACATATTTGTACTGTTTTTCTATTGTTGTTCTATTTTTTTTTTTGTATTAAACCATGTAGTCGGTAAATAAAAATTAAAAAAACTCAGAAAATCTATTAAGTAATTCTAAAAGTTTCAAAGTATTTACATCATTTACGTCCGTATCGACAATGTTCAGATCGAGGGTAGATCATAAGAACACAATGAATTTACTCTAACATTTTCGCTCAATGAAAACCGTGCCGTGAGTGCCGTCATATTAATCGAAAAGGCTCGATTTATAATTTTGCGTTCTATCATAATATCATTTTGCAAATAACCGTCTGGAAAAACATGGAATGAAATAGCCAGAGGATGATGGGTAATCATTTTACAATCTTATGTTTGTTCTGTGCTGAAAACTTCTGTTTGACGTATAGCGGACATGACAGTTACATTTTTGAGGCGTTTGCCAATAGTTTGATAGAATCAGGCGTTATTTGGCGGAAGTCCATATCCATTATTAAAATAAAAATATGTAGCTTAGTTCCGCAAAACCCAAGCAGTGTGCACCGCCCGCCCGCCCGCAAATAAATGCAGGAACCGCAGACACCGGCACCTTCACCAACTACTCTACACGTGTTTCGCCCCCACAAGGAGCATCATCAGGAGCTGTTAGACCGTGCGCAGTGCGTGCCGGCCTCATAATTAATCTGTTTGGCCGGTATACTAGATGTACAGGACGCTGAGCCTTAAAAACTTAAGTTAGTATCAAATCGTTATTATGTTTAACATGAAATGAGTATACTTTTAATATAATACTCTTTTTATTTCTTAAAGACCTTCACGCTCTGAACATCTACAAGGTAAAAGTTAATTAATGTCAAATGCGAAAACAAGTTGATTTAGATCAAACATAACTCTGTGAGTTCGTTTAACCATTTAAATCCTGTCACTCAGTCACTTTTATAATGCCATGAGCATTTTCAATATATAGCTTTCGATTAAGAAAATAATTTGCATAAACTCATAGTATGAGACTAGACCCACCATATAACATACCTACCCAAAAACCTAAATAATCTCAAGAGTAAAGAAGTCAAAACATCGCGAAAAAATATAAAAACAAAAATAAACGCATCCTTTATTCGTTAAGAGAGGTTTAATTTTAATGTGCGACAGGTGCGGAAGTCTAAGAACTTAATTATGAAAGATATAAGATAAATTATAATAATAGAAAAATACTATAAAAAAATTAAGGAAGATAGTTAATAAATACTGTAGGTGCGTTCAAGTGCAACTTAATATTACTGCCAATTTTTTGAACACTTTCTTTGAATTTCGTAACACATTTATACCATTTCGCTGTAAAAGAAGTGATCCAATTTTTTTCTCCACCAATTTCCTGTTGTCACAACGCCTCGTCTCGTATCTATATTTGATTCACTTTATCGATCGTTAAACTTCGGTCAAACCACTAGATCGGATTAGTGTTCCTCTATAAACTTCCACTAAGAGAATTGTTCATTACTTTTAAAATGAAATAGATACTTATTGTTTATAGTACGCTAAGTTTTTTATTAGACCATTTCCCACAGTAAGGCTTAAGTATATATTTTTGCAGGAACATTACTCTAAGATAGCTCTACTTTTATAATGTCCACGTATTACTACGATACTTTTACGACCCAGAGCTCTCATCTACCAATATTACTTTTTTACAGCCTACCATCATCACCCCTGCAATGTTTCACAAAATATAAGATATAGCATTTTATAGTAGTAGGTCAAGAATCAAGTATAAAAATTTTATGGCTCAGCAAACATTACGCTTCGGCTTGGCTTTTAAACAGATTATAACGACATAAATCGGTAAATGGAATTTTAATAAGTTCTCTCTACTACTTTTCTATATGAACAAATCTTTATTAAAAATATAAAAATACCATTTAGTGAACGATACGTTGGGAACAATTACTTGATAACCTGTAGATTTGCTTCTTTATTTATTTGGCTATTGTTTTTGATTACAGTCAGAAGCTCATTTAATCTCAACATCCCCTCTGGGCACTGATTACCGATACAAAGATTGGTCAAAGATATTTGTCTAAAGCACCAAAACATGTAAGCGGTATTTTTGGTTTAATCTAAGTGTGAGAAAATTATTAATATGGTAGTTAGCGCGTTCGGCCTAAAGTTTTGGAATTTCCGCATATTTCGTAAGGGCCGGTCTCTTCATCGAATGGGTTACCAAAAATGTACTATATTGATCTCCTCCGTGTTTCGTAAGGTAATTTAAGCCGTTTGCCTCTGTTGCATCATGTCTGTCAGCAATCGTTAGCGCCTACCAATCCGCACTGCTTATAACCACAATATTTTTAACCAAATGAAAACTGTGTCTTTGCATTGAGGATTGATAATATATTAAAATAAGAGGTGAATTAAACTAAATATTTTACCTAATTAACTAACATATTCCTTAATAGTTACTATTGACCGTTAATAACTATTAAATACAGATTGAATGAGTCCTATTCAAACTGATTCTGTAAGAAGGAAAGTGTTTGCTACGTAAAACTGGGCTACGGAACTTTTTGCATATCAGCACTAAAGTTACCCTTGCTCAGTCCCTTATTCTATCCATCTTAGACTAATGTGACATTTGATACACAGACTTATAGGAGGAGACTTTTCTTTCTTCTTTACTATATGTCCTTTCCAAACTTCCCCTGTTATCTAAAATAAATTGTCTGTTTTCATTCCACTTCCACTCAATGTCTTTTGCGTTCTTTTAATAATCTTTTTATTACTCCTCACTCTACTGATTTCCTTTCCTATTCTCCACGCTGTCCGTTTGTGGAATTCAGTCCCTTAGAGTATCCAGAAGGGTGGATACTTGAAATCATTCAGCGATCAAGTAAGAAGTCGTTTCAATCTCTTATATGACGCAATCTTCTCACAATTATTTCTTCTGTCATCATCGATATTTACGTATTCTTTCTATAGTTATACATTTATACCTATGATTCATCTTTAAATTTTACTCACTTCCTCCTTTGTTCCTTTTCTTAATATAATTTTCTACCCTAGGTTACCTGGAAGAAATTCCTATTTTCCAATATTTCTTTAGTTTGCTATAAAGAATCTATTATTATAACTGTTAATGACTGAAAACAGCTAATACTTCAACTTATTTTGATAACTATTATTATTGAATATTTGTTATTAGTTAGACGTTAGAAGTTAGACGAAGACGACGCTCACTCGCTATCGATCTTTTATAGTCTATAAGATTGTAACTCGTAGGTACTACAAATGCAAATTATGTAATATTTCTCATTATTACAAGTTTATAATATTGAGTTCAAGTAATTTGTATATCGAATCATATGAGTGAGCAGAGCTATTATTATATAAGAAATCTAGCTTGCTATAAAATACCTGACTTAATATTTTACAAACACCTGCTTTTGTTGTTATAGCAACTCACTAACGTGATTTATTCCAGAGTTATGTATCAGTCATTTTATTAATTTTCTTGTAACTATGATCTATAGAGTTTTATTTACCAAAAGTGATACAGAGGTACAACTATTAAACACGGGTCTTAAACTAAAATCATGTTTGTATTCTTATAGAAAACTGAAGTTACAAAGTTTCGCGTGTTAATTCACTTCAATGCTACCCACCTATGTAGGGACCTACGAATTTAGCTATGGAGTTTGTTACACTTTTTTACTGTTAAGCTCTTCAGATTTGTCTGTCGTTTCGTAAGTATTAATTTCAATGCCATTCTTAAATTTACTGGCGACATTTGTCCGCAGAATTAACTAAATGTCAATTAAAATACATTGGGAATTCACCTATCGGATTAGGAGAATCTGTTTATAATATATTTTTACTAGATAATAACTTTTCTTATGGTTCATTTATTCTTACTGCCTGTGTTGTGATAGGGTGATTAAACAATTGTCTTGTATACACAAGTCTTAAAAAAATTGAAGAAATCATGATTGAATAATTAAAATTGATTGATAAAATTTTGTAAGGCTTTTTATGGTATAAAATATAACATTGGTAATTGTACCAATAGACGAACTTAGTGCTTAAAGTATATTCTAAAGAAGAATAAATTCATTAGTACTGTAATATTTATAACAAATGAGTTAAATAAAACTATTAAAGTATACTAGAGATAGACAAAACTTATAAAAACTATTAACCGCGATTAGAGATACAGGTATACGCAAATTACAATACCTTAAATATTTCAGTTTTAATCTGAAATCTGACATGCTCAAAATCCATAATTCAATGACTTCATAATTGCGGATTACCGGATCGACAAAGATTGGGTGACGTAAAAATATTGAAACTTAGCGAGAACTATGCGAAACTCAAAGTTTTGTTCATGCAAGAGGACTTAATATATATGGTCTTGAGTACCGCCGATAAAATACCCCATAATTACCACCTCATTACCTTTTACGGCAAGCTCATTAAACGCATTCATTTAATACTTCGCATCGACAACTTTAAGGGCGATCTAGGCATTTAAATAGAGCACTAAAGGTCCGAATTAATATGTTAGTTCACATGCCATAGTTCCAAAGTCAAACAAGACATCATCATTGTCGCACTATTGATGTCCTCACTACTTGGGAAACAGGCCTAACCTATGCATGAAAACACCGTAGAAAAATGGACTCTCCGTTTAAAGTATATAGTTCGGATTTTCATTTTTCTGAAATAATTATATGTCGGCGAATGAGGTTATTCATAAGCCATAGTTTTTAACAATTAAGTGGGCGTAAGTGAGGTAGTGTTGGTTGAAATCACGAGTCTTGATATGTTTGAATAAACAGCAATTCTTATCACAAATCGTTAGCACAGTACAATTGCTCCTAGGGTCCGTCTGCTCGAAGCGCTGGTTACGATGAAAGTGATTTCAATGCAACCCCACGCCGCTGCGCCACTTAGGTACGATTCAGACCGACCGGCCCGCATTGGCTCGGCCCGGAACGGATGCGGACGCATCCCGCGGTAGCCGTACGGCTGCCGCGGGAGCCGTACGGCTGCCTCGATTGCCGTATGCGTGCTGCGACAGCCGACAGCTCCCGCGGCATGCGTAAACACCCTGTGTAGACGCCATAGAATTTTACTTTTAAAATGGTGGAATGGGATGTAGTATTACTTGCCTTTGTATTATAGGAAGAAGAAAATAATGAAAAATTAAAGAAGAAGAAAAGACAAATTTACAGGAGCCGTGATCCCTTCAGTCAGCCAAGTTACTGGAGTGAATCCGAAATGTTTACGGAATTAATTCTGTCATTATTGGCAAAATGTTTACCTAAAAAAGTTAAGTCGCAAAAGCTTTCCTTGTTGGGAAAGTGCGCACGTTGCTCTGGTCTATTACAATATATTTAATCAAAACTACATGTATCTAGTTAATATAGATACTTGTTAGTAATTAATTAATTTAAATCCATAAATACTTATTTCTCTGCATAATAAATGAATTAATTCATTGTCGCACACAGAGGATTAACCTTAATGAAATTACTAGAAGCTGCAATAAGCGAGCTTTTCTTACATTGAGCTTTTTTTAAACTCATAAAATTTACTCAAAACTTTTACGATTTTTTGCGTATAACTTTTTTCAGTTCTAGCCGATTCTTGATATTATAGTACTGTTTTGTAGACCTCTAAGGTCTTCGAGACTTTCGAGTTATTCGGAGAAAGAAATTCCCTAAATTCAGCAAAATATCACACATTTTTAACCAAATACACACATACTCCCCATACTCTCCACCGAACCAATACACCAATTAACATACTCGACATACAAAACTTCACTTTTTTGACACGTCTTTTTGACTTACCGTAAAATCGTAAATATAAAGCTTTTTCCAAATCTCATTATTTAACTCGCCTATTAATACCCGTTCATTTTCAAGTAATAACATTTTTTTAAGCAAAACGGTTTCATATTCGATTTATCGGAAATTTTAAAAGTTTCCATATATACATAAATCCTAAACTAACAAATCTGCATTAAAAACCAGCAAACCTACGATTATTGTCACTGTCCCTATTGCCAAAAACCGACACAACTAAGTAGCAGCAAAGCTTTTCATTCAGAGACATGCCATATGCCCCCACAAAATTTCAACCCATATCTATCAACAACGTAAAAGTTGACTCTGAGTATAGAACACAGTGCAACGAAACTCTCAACAAATTAAAATCAAGCAACAATGTTACCGCAGAAATGGTTCACCTACTGCAGCCAATGCTTGTAATCAAAGGCGTTCCCACCGAAATCAAATTTGAAGACCTAAAACAATATGTATATGTATAATATTACAAAATACACCTATAGAAACAGCCGGATGCTCAACTAACCACTTGCCTCGCCAAGAAAAAAAAACCCGAATATTTACAACGCAATCTTCCGCGCGACACCCGATGTGTTAAAGAGCGCAATTACATTAGTCGGAATCAATATTTATCACCGTCGCGTCCATATATCTGTACACCTTTTCCCCTTCTACAGTGTTTTAATTGCCAGAAATTTGGCCAACTGGCAAACACTGCCACAATAAAGAATCCTACTGCAGCCACTGTTCTGACAGTAGTCGAAGAGTTGACACTCTGATCACAAAAATCTAATGCAGCAACAGCCACCTGTATAAACTCCACATTTAATATTAAAGATAAAAAGCCAAAACCAGCACAAAACACAAAAACAACAATACTATATAGCATAAAACTCAAATAACGAATACCCAGAAATACAAAATACTAAAAACATAAATAACATCCATTAATTCCAATAACAAACCATTCCAGAATGATAAAATATGCAAATCAACAAAAATACAAAACTATTAACAACAGCTAAAGTAAATAAATACGGTGAAACTCGCCCGTATACCGTGATCGGGGTAATCCGTAATCTAAATGGATATAACAAAAATATCATAATAAATTAATCTACATATATAAAAACGAAAGGTCACTCACTCATCACGAAATCTCAAAAACTGCATGTGCTAGGAGTCTCATATTTTGCATGGGCGTTCCTTTTAGGACTTAAGTGCTCACTGAGACGGGATTTTGCGAAATCAATCCCTAAGGAGGTAAAACGGGATGGCAAATTATGTATAGAACTTCTAAAGGTTTTATAGTAGGGTCTCCAAATTATTAAAAAATACATATTATTTAAAGAAATCAAAATGTAGTTAATTATTAACCGCCTTCAAAATGGAGGATGAAGGTGTGAGAAGGTGCGTTGTCATGGTGTAAGAGCATTTTTTTCACTATTTGCACTTTTCCAGTCGATAGGACAGTCTTCGCCTTCTTCGGAGCACGTTCGCCGGGTGAAGTCGACTGTTTTGAGTGTACCTTTGTCTCTCGAAACGGAGAGAGCAAAATTTCATGCAGGATATGCAGCGGTCTTTTGAGATGCCTACTGACTCAGCTATTTCGCGCACCTACAATCTGCCAATACGTGATCATGGATTTTTGACATGTTATTCTCTGTGGTAGCCATTTTCGGAGCACCTGGGGTTCTTTTTTTGTCGATCGCCATCGAAGGAGATACCATACACAGCATCCAAGCGGTCTTTGCTTTCACTGCGCCATTTCTCTTCCAAAACCAAGAATCGAATCACCGACCGATATTGCTCTTTTTCTATTTTTCTAAAAACAAAATTACGAGTCCAATTCAGCTGAAATTTCGACAGTAGCCGTCTACGAGAATGTACTACACGATAGTAATTTTTACTTGCCATAGTGGCCCCATCGGGCGGTAAGGCTAAGTACTTATCGGACCGCCCTCGTATAGACAGATTTGCAAATCTCATTTTTTTGTTTGAAATGGGGTTATTTCGAAATGGTTCCATTTAAATTTCATTAGATCTGATGATTTTAGGAGACAGACAACGTAACTTTTCAAAAAATGATAGCAAATCAGCCGCCATTGCTGCTATCGTACCAATATGCATTATTTACGCCTCCAAAAGAAGTAAGTTGGATTTTTTGTTATAAAAATTCACGCGTAAATCTTTTATTCATTATCGTTTTTTGTAAAACTATAGATTGATTTTTCGAAAACTCCCATACAAAATCTTAATTATTCTTTAATATTGGTCTGAAAAAGAAAGAATTTCAGATTTGACAACCAAAAACGATTAAATCGTAATTTGTTTCGAAGATCCAGCGCGCGATGGTCCGTCAATAGGTTTGGCTACCCGAATGGGCAATCACGTGGGGGCAGTTGTCGTTGTCGCAAGTATTTAATGTTATTTCTCGGATTATTGAATTCGGTGCGTTTATATATTCATTTGATTTTTTGTTAGAAATACCTGACGATGAAGCATGGGTATTTTCTTTTCTTATTCTATCTTATTTGCTTTATGATAATATTTCAATGGCTGCTAAAGTTCGAACCCATATAGTAAGCCACGTGACTAACAATTGGTAAAGATTTATTATTGATAATAGTCCGATCTGGGGCCCGTTATAGTATCTAGCCGATATGGATAAGTTGCATACTTGTTACACAACACAACCTGCGAACTAAATGCAACTGAAGAAATATTACCATTAAAAATGCAGTGAATATAACGCTACGCATATTATTTTGTTCTATTTTACGGTTTTAAATTTTTCTTATTTGCTTATAATTAGTAACAATATTGGTATAACGATGACTATACTCACAGATTTTATTCACTTTTCTGACAGAAATAAAAGCAAAAAATACAAGTTATTTCTACTATATTTTTATGCCTAGATTTTTTTTTCACATTTTTTTTCCCTTTACGTATTTTGAAATATTGACTTTAGAAGAGTCTCCAAAAAGGAAAAGAAATTATATTTTTTCTCAAAAACTTTTAAAATTCATGCGTTACTGTTGCACAAAACAAAACATGCAATTTCTGAACGGTCGTACCAACTTTAGTCTTACTTTATAAATGAAAGCAAGGATAACAACCGAAGACAAAAGATTTTCTATTTGGCAATTTATCTTTACATACATAAGTTGTTTAGAGTACTTGAGTACTGACCACACAGTTTTGCGTAGAAAACAAAAAGCTAGTTGGAATTACATAGATTCGTTTGTTTACCAAAGAGTACACTGCTACGCTTTAGTTGTTACGAGTTTGTTTTTCGGTCTACCTGTCTTTTGTTTGTATGGAAGATATGGTAAACAAAATAGATTAAAGATATTGTAGATTTTTTATATAATAAATTTTATCATGTAAATTATCATAAATATGTATTTATATAAAAACAATTTGCAAGTACCTAAGGTTGTAATTTCATATATCTAGTCCGGCAATAAGTTCTGTTACAAATGAAAATGAAATCTTTTCTATGAATTAATGAAATATTACTAAAACTTATATGTACATATTTATTAGTCTTTGACCTTTGACTTTTATACAAGCTTTCAATTTGTCTGGCCACGAATCTATGGATTTACGCATTGTTTCCATGGGAAAGTTCGCCACTGCTTACTCTAGAGATTTATTATCAGACTTGATGTCGCCGTGTTGTTTAGAGCAGGCCATATCCTCTAAAACTGACCATAATTTGTAGTCTAAAGGGTTTGAGGTCTGGGTTAGAGAAGGGCCAGTCTTCAGCTCTTATAACTTCCGGAACGTTGGTTTCAAGCCAGACTTGGGTATATCGTGCCTTGTGACCAGGTGCAGCGTCCTGCTGGAAAGTCCACGGTACATTTTTAAAAAGTAATAACTGAGAGGTTTCACAACACGATCCAAGACTGTGTCTTGATACACTTTGGCTGAAGTTTTCACTCCTTTTTGTAAAATGTAGCTTTGTGACGCCTTAATAAGACACGCCCCCACCAAACCATCACTGACACAGGATCATGACCTCGTTGTACCTTTTGGACCACTTAAGCAGCTTCTTTAGAATTGTGAGCGCAAACTTTATTATTTTGCTTATTTTAGTACTCTTCCATCGTGAAATTTTTTATCGTTAAAGAGGATATTTCTGTGCCTTTCACCAGCGTATCGTGACAGAAGGCATTTTGATCGATCCACTCTCTTTAATTGTAAAGATTGATTAAGAGCATGTCCTGTATATCGATGATAAGCACAGAGCTTCAGATCTTGTTTTATAATACGCGCCAGAGTCCAATCTTCATTTCTCGCGATAAGATTGTTTGCATCCTAATGGGGTTTCGACGAATTCAGGCTTTAACAGCATTAACAGGCTTTGTAGTTCTAACAGCACACGGCCGCCCCGATCTTGTATTTCGACTTTCGACAGAGGAAGTGTTGTTGTATCGGATGATAGTACGATATACGAACATACAGCTGATACCAAGCTTTTGAAGTGACTAGAATATGACCGACGGCTCTATACCCACTTCGTGCAAGGCGATCTCTGCAATCCTATTTTCCTTAACACCCCATTCCATGTTGTAATTTGATAATGAATACGACAAAATATTTGATATGGTGCGAAATAAAAAGCAGTTTTAAAAATAATAAACGCGTTCCAATTTCAAAATCAAGAAAAAGTTGAAAAAAAAATTACATAAATAAAAATATATTATATTTTATAATAATATGTTTAAATACTTAAGTTATGTAAAAGTAATAAATACTTCTTGGCACAGGTATTTTCAACTCAAAAGGGACATTGTATACGGCTTTGTTACAAATAATCATATTAAATGAAATAAATATTATCATTATTATCTTTTTATCCGAAGCAACGGTAACTGCTGGAAAGGGCGGTCTGAATCGCTGTGTTTAATTTCCTACATCCAGATCACCGTTGTTAGCGTAATAGACTTATAAAGGCGAGATGAGTTTATAAAACGTGATTCGAACGTGTGATTCTGTGTGAGAGCACAATGCTAGATAGAATTGCAAGGCATTAAGGCTGATCCAGTTTTCAGAACCTAACTTCCGAAAGAACAATTATTAGATAATTAAACTCACAAGTAATTCATTAATTGCAAAAATCCACAACTTACTTGGGCAAAACTGTTCTTGTATTCTTGAAAGATATAGCTAATAGGATATTTTCTGATTTCCCTAAATAAAACTAGAGAAATAATAACAGTTTTTGGTAGTATTTCTGTCTATAGCTTACCAGAGCTCTAAGGAATATAAATTAAATCAGATGTGGCGAATTAATTTACTTAGTAAATCAATAATTTGATTTTTCATACAAGCTAACTGATTGCTTAATAGCACTCTGAAATTCTTAAATATTTAAGTTGTAATATAATTTCTAGGTTTATAAATTGTAAAATTGCAAAGTATCTAAGAGTGTACAAGAGTGAAACCGCATGTAATTTAAAACGTAATTATCGGAGAGAAAGGGCAATATAAAGTTAGTGGCTTTTAACATGTTCAAGCGTTCAGCAAACTGGGGTTGTTTCTCGCCCGGAACTTTGTTGTAAACTCACTCCTTCGTATTACACTTATCGCATGCAAAATGGGATGATTTGAATAATTCCGTTGAAGGATTTAATAAGTTTATTTTACATCCCTTCATAAATGGCATATCAATATTTGTTATTCATCTGAAACACACAGACAGTATTACCCATTTTGGTTTGTGTTACATTTCCCACATGACATGACGTGCTATTGCTGAGGTTCGAACCTCCAGAAGCGCCTTATGATCACTCTGGTTGGAAAGTAGTGACGAAGCTTTGAGAGATTGGGGACTCCTTTGTGATAAAACCGCTTTTGACACATGCTATTGCCTGCTCACTTTACAGTTGTGCTTCGTAATAGTGGCAGTAATAATATTATTTTGTTCCTAAGATAAAGGGTATAGAGACCCAAATAGACTATATGAGCTGAGAGTGCGTGATGGAATATGGCAAATGTAGAAGTAGGAGAGTGCGTCATAATTAAGGATCTTAAAGCCTGGGCATACAACGTTTTCTTAATATGCCGTCGACGCGCGCTTGTTTTGATTGAAATGCGAAACTCACACAAGTCAAATAAGGTCTACTCTTGAATACTTGCATAAATTAAGTCTCGTGCTTGAAATGATACAGACGTGATGCTAACGCGTGTTGGTAACGATACAAATGCGTTAAACATGCAGAAAATTGCTCTGTGATATAAATAAACGTACCTACAGCAGTAGGGCCAACACACAATTCAAAAAACGCGCGTCGGCATGTCGTTTAACGCGCAACACGCAGTATGCATAGGCCCTTGTGTAACGTGACATTACATGTATGTATAGACATGTACAGTAGTGCAGATATCTATTTAAGTAATTTTACTATTGTACATAGATGCGAGGGTGTGTCAAAAAGTTCGCGGAATGGAGGGTAAAAAGTAAGAAATAAAACACAAAATTATTTTTCCTTCTCAATGTATTCACCTTAACTCTAATACATTTATTAGACCTATCAATTAATTTATTAATACCTTCGAAAAAATATGATTTCTCTTTGTCGTCAAAATAGGCCGAAATTGCGCTCTTCACTTCTTCATCGCTGGAAAATTTCTTCCCTCGAAGCTCTTTTTTCATTTTTGGGAACAAATAATAATCACTTGGGGCTAAATCTGGGCTAAAGGGAGGATGTTCCAAGATTTCGAAGCCCACTCTTTGAACAGCAGCCATCGCAACTTGATGACTGCGCGAAACTCAATTTTCTCCATGTTGCAAATTTTCTTCCTGATTGACTTGTTGATTGATGTGTAGCTCAGGTAATTATGACCTATTTTTTTTAAGTTAGTATTTATACTCTTAATGAGTGTCACAACTAGTGCAGGTAGTAAAAAGTCACCTTTCCCCCCTCCATGCCCCTTATTCCGCGACCTTTTTGACCCGCCCTCGTAGAATTAAACCCATTCGTGTTTTTATTAAATTTTTACTATAACGTAATAGTAAAATTTTAATACTAAGCAAAGAATTACTTTGTCAGTTAATATTCCATTCATTAATATTCATTACGACCTATTCACTTTGATTCGGATTGTGTTTTTGTGGCTTTTTTGTGTTTTTCACCTCAGCTCAGTGTAGAAAAGTGTTTCTTATAAACTTTTTTTGGCATGTTTTATGTAATTTTAACAAATTCATTGTCAACCATTTTTTACATTATTATATTTTAAATACCAGATTGGTATTCTCGTACCAAAGTTACAAAAAAATTCACACATAATCTCCTCTCAGTATATCTCATTCAATCTAATATATATATACGTACTTAAAACTTGTCGGCTCTGATAACACAAATATTATAATATTTCCCACTAATTTTTATACATTGTGTAACGTATTTGTAAGGCTGCTTGTTTTATGAAAATAAAATAGATCGTTGAGAGAGAATTTGGATTCAATAAATATTTTTCCATATACAAACTGTATGGTTTTATTGTATACTGTACTGTACACAAACTTTGTCTGACCTATTCACACTTATATAATAGCTTATTTAATGTTTTATAACAGCACCTAACCTTAATGAGAAATCTTGCATATCCTATTTTTTGGAAGAAGGGTTATATACAAAAATATACCCCTCTACCAGTACCGAACATACGATTACTAGTATTAATTGTGAACCTAATAAATCGTCAAACTGTCATGACATGCGATATGTACCACTACTAACAAAATTTTGTTTGTTAGTTTAATTTTGTTACGATGCTTTATATAAAAACTTTAAACATCTATTGAACACTCAATCAATAAATTTTACTCGACTAAATACCTTCGGTACGCAGTTTCTTGATAACCTGGTTTAAGCTAGCAGCGTTTTATAGGAGCATAGGTACTTCGACGCATATCAAAAGATGCAACCTTTCATTTCATTCCATTTAAACATCGACCGATATACGTATCTTTAGTTTTAAAAGTAATCATACCGTATCATATCTGAGTTTAATAAATTTTAAGTCAAGACTATTTTCTCAAATGAGTTAGTTAAATTATCTTGAGCATATGTTGATACTTATGCTCAAACAATGAAACTCATGCTGGTACTACCCTTTTTGAGTATTTGGCATAACTCATATGAAAATCCAACATTTTTTTGCATTAGCAAGTGATTAACCATGAGATTTTGACGTTCTGCGGTAGGAGATTAAGACTATACCGTTCAGTGAGCACTTAATAGTAAATTCTTTGATGTCGCCAAAATTGTCAGGAAACAACGACATGGTCCATTAAACAAATTGCTCTCCTTTTATAGCCTCCTCAGAAAAACATTGTGGCATGTTTTGGCCGAAGTTATGAAATATTGGGAAATTACGATGGCATAAACTTGTCAAGATCTATCTTACTCTATTTTGAAAAGCTTTTCAGAAAGCTATTAAGCGCCCTTTTATATTTGGAACCTTTTAATATGTTTTTCCTCATTTGTGGTAATGTTTTGTACGGGTCATACCTGAATGATAGTCCACCAAAAATATGCTGTGAACTCTACTTGTATATATTTAATCTTGGAATAAAACACTTTTTTACGCATTGTTGCGCATGTTTTATTTTATATTTAATCCTGACGTTTCGACTCCTTTATAGGAGCCGTGATCACAGGATGACTAAGATGATGGTTGTCAAGTATTTTCTACTACCTTCACAATATTTTAATCGGGCAACGTTCCTAATTATTAAAATTATTTTATAGAAATCAAATTGTTTTATTTTTATTTTTACATTTTATTATAATTAAAATTAGGATGTTTCCTGGTGCCCTCCATGCTCATACACACTTTTGAGGGGCCAAACCACTACATTCGTTTCGATAAACCACAAATTCTCGCTAGAGAACAAAGATTTGTTCCTAGGATGCTACGCGAGGCTATTGAAATCAGGAAACATCCTTATTTCAATAGAGACGAAGATTGGAGCGTTCCACCTGCTTGGGACCCAATAATTAATAAATTAATACCTACAAAAACACACATTGCAAGACCTGATGATGTAGTTAGCTCTTTTTGCAAATAATAACAGTAAGATGGAGGTCGGTCCCCGTGCCCGAGTTTCTTTCGCCAGTTCTTCTCGGAAGGGCCTCCCAATTTCCGAACTGGAAGTAGACAGCTTTACAGTGCTTACTTTAGGCTAGGCTAATTGGTGTGAATGTGAGAAATATTTATTTATAGTAATATAAGTTATAAACGGGATTTTTATCATGTACCTTGTTTTTGTTTTTATTGAGTTTTCGATATTTCGGCACTGTTGCAAGCGCCATGATCACGAAGCAACTGAAGTAATTGCGGGTAGGCTTTTATTGTCATCTGACAAGACTTCGTCGGAGGGTAGATAGATATATCAGTCTTCTATTGCGTTCGATACCCGTACCACTATTCACATTCTCACTATTCACTTGAAACTGTCCTCGACACACAACACTTACAGTATCGGATCGAGACACGACACTTTTTTGATTATTTTGGTTTTTACACATACGAACCACTCATTCAAGGAGTGGATAAATAAAAGTGATATCTTCTAGGTAAGTGCGTCACATCCTAGATCGCATCGTCGCTTACCATCAGGCGAGATAATGGTCAAGCATTTACTTATTTACAATAAAGATTCTTTAAAATTAAAGATTCTTTAAAATTAAACCTATTGGACATTTAAGGGTTGGCGAACCCTTAACGTAACTTATCGTAACCTCCCTCAATTTTCCCTACAACATTTAACAATTTGTTTGTAAAAGTATTTCATAGAAGACATTATCTGAGCACAATGAAAATACTTTTTTATATTTTACTTAAAATAGATTCTCAAACGTGGGCAAAAACTTCTCGCACTTTTCCTAAGAATTAGTTTAATATGTGCAATTATGATTAATCAAAGTGACGTCACCAAAATGTATAACCATACACCAATGTAAATAAAACATGAACTAGGGCTTCTTGTGAGATAGTCATTATTTTCTATTCACATACAATTGCATTACTTTTTCGTAATAAAAGCTTTTCTCGTCAGCTACAAAGTCCAGCAAATTAATATATTGAATTTAACTATTATTTACCCTTAAAAGGCAATTTTGACTTAATAAATGCAGTGAACTCTAACATTTATCATTGTAACATTTTGCTTACTGTTGTATTCTTCTATGTTATAATATAGCGATTACGCATGACATGAGGTGCTACGCTACCAAGCTGCAAAGGTACTCCGACGCATACCAAACGATGCACCCTTCATGCACGTCCCCTCTTGGCGGTCTATTCCGCATTATTTCTCTTGTTCCACTTTGCATTCAGTCTGGATAGCGCTACGCCACCGAGAATACAAATTCAGAACATTTCAAGACTAACTACCAAACGCTTGGCAAACGTCTGAAATGCATAAGCAATTTGCATAGTGAAACACGATTAATGATAGATTATGGCTGCTGCGTATATTTTCTCATTTTTGGCCGTATCTTTTTTACCCGACTACTGCAAAAGGTAGGGTTGGGAATTATATATCTTTGTAATGTATTAATATTATATCTTTGTAATGTAATAATTATATATCTTTGTATGTATGTTACTCCGTAGAGACTTAATTATTCATCTGATTTTGGTGAATAAGATGTCAATCGATTCGTTTAAGCCAAATTTTAACCGACTTCTACCGCATGACTACGACATTTGAATTTAATCATAGGTAATTATTAAGAAAGTGACGGAGTATATCAAAAAAACTAAATAAATAAAAATATCTAACATATCAAATGACTTATTTTAATACGGATATCAAACAGAACCTACCTTGTTTCTTGCATTTCAGTTATTATACCTACCTTAACGCGCATTCAATCCGATCAATCCGAACACATCGAATCCGATACTCCAAATACCTGTTGGTCTATAAGATCACATTTATCCAGTATGGATACTTACTTCAGGTAACATCAAACTTTATTTTTTAATAAATATTTGAAATCTAAGGTACATTAAACAAAAACATATTTGTATGAACTGCTACTTAGCATATGTTTAACAATAAATTACTTTATAATGAGAAATTCCTTCCAACCAACAGGCAATAACAACAAATGATGATTAATTTTATATCGCCCTTATATAGCATCGATAGTAGATTTACTATTACGATGATTGTATATATTTTTTATAATAAATAGAAATTTGTATATTACATGAATAGAATAAATTATTTTTTATTTTACATACAACAAAATACACAGAGAGACAAACATAGAAGACAAAATGCAATATATTCTAGACAACCTTTGAATGAAGGGGAAAGTGAGCTACTTAATAGTCAGGGCCAGTCGACGATGCTTAATAAAAGATAAATTTTCCAAAAAAATACTTTCTTTTTACTTAAAATAAAAAAATATTTTTATTTTTATATATACTGATTATATTTCGTACCAGTTTACCCAAATTACAATTTCGTCAGGAGTATGGAAGATAATAAAAATCTGTCAAATAATGGTGTTGCAGTTTTTTTTAAGAACCATATGTATGTGAAATATGCCATTAAAGTAAATTTAAAATCAATCAAATAATTATCACGATTTTTCCTTGCGCTCGCCGTAAACTTTAAATTTCTAAAGCTGAACTAAATTGGTTATCGAATTAGGCCAACGTTATAATAAATTAAGAACACAGCGTTTTACGCATATTTCAAGTAAAATTTCAACCCAGTCCCGGTATAATATTTATGGGACGCATTGGAATAATGGTTAAAAGAAATATGCTAAGAAACTTGGCGACATAAATATTTCAACGTCCCCTTAGAAACATACCTACCTAATATGAGAGATGCGATTTATCTCCGAGTTATTACTGTTTTGGACCACTTCCCGTTGCCTGTCGGCGACCGTTTAATGGAAGACAAGAATAAGGTTCGTAACTATATATTACAGAAGTCCAACTACTTAGTATATATTTTATGTGGAATGACATTTGTAGCCCACTGACTTAACTCAAAGCGTAGTTATTATCTCTTTTTCAGTTTGATTATCAGTCAGGTGGATATAGAAAATCAAACTGTTCGATATTGTTTTGTATCTTTATAGTGGAAGTCCCGTTGTAGTTTTCTATCTGGAAAGAGCTTCTGTTACTGCTTTAAAAATTAATTAATAAAAAACAAATAATTGCTCTTTTAATACCTAGCACCCTTCAAATAGTATTAAATTAATATTTACCACAGCAATTAAAGCACAATGATTCCATCATGTCAGTTATTAAAGAAAACAAACCAATTAATTGCTGATCTGAGTGATCTATGAAAAAAAAAATATATAGTACTAGCGGCCCGTCCCGGCTTCGCACGGGTGGACAAAATTCTTAAAAAAAAAATATTATTAAATATTTTCCGTTACCGCCATCTAGCGTCTGGTAGACAAACTACTTGCGGTTAACGCGTTGCTATGGTAACATTATTGATACAATGGAAAAAGAGCGGTAAAAAGAGCGGACAGACAAACACACAAACAACTGTGTGTCTTAGATTATAGATTCACCAAATTTTTCAGAGATATAATAAATCAAATCTAAGTAAGGGGCTACGTTTTTAATAAAGTCTTCAATATTCAATATATTAATAACACAGAACATGGGTAATGCTTCAGCGATCCCGTACTCGTATCTCAATTTTGTTTTAACCTGCTCGCTAACGATACAATTATTAGTCTTAGATATTTATATCTTTTGTTGTATCTTTTACGCATAAACAAACTGAAGATCTTGTGATCAACGTAAAAATTGGCACACTATTGTTTCTCTTACTGAAGTAATGAAAGCTCATATTTATTTTAATTACTTTATTGTAACAAAAAACTTCAAGCTTAGGTAGGTACTTAAACAATTAATGAGGTGGATAAAAACAAAAGATGCCGTCTTAATTATAAATATTTCGAGTTCTTAATACCCTTAGGCGTTTCTTATTAAAAGAAGACAAAAACTTCTCTACCGCACCTTAAATTTCTTTGTAATTTTTAATTTATAGGCGAAGTTGGCAAAGTGCAAATTTAATATATTATTGTAATTCACGCTGAGTTCCCAAGAGCGAAGGGTTTCTCCGCGTTAGTCTTCAAGTAGTAAATGCCGTCTTTCCTGAAAATAAAAAAATATTGGTCATTTGTCAAAACAAGGGTAATATATAAAAATGTTGATGAATCAATGAGGCAAAAGTTTATTTTTGTATGTATCTAGTACGTGTTGATACGAAACTAATTGTTTATTACATTTGTCGCGTGAAAATTATAACTTATTTCAAGGGAGATGTGAAATACGAAGATAGATACTATAATTCTGCGTTTAAATGTAAAATCTTTATCGTAACATTGTTAACACTAATGTAAATTGTTAAATAAAATTATAAATTTAAAAATAGGAAACAAATTTTAGACAATATCAAGCACTCGCTGACTTTATATATAGCTGACAGGTCTCCGCATGGACTACGTATTACTCAAAGGTCATCTGCAAAAACCTAATTAAAATCTTTTAATCTCGGAATAAAGTGATAGTCATAATAAAACGAGATATGGACATAAACACAAAGGTAGAGAAAATACGAAAGAGCTTTCCGTTCCATTTCGTAGAACCAGATAAATTAAATAACATTGTGAATCTCGTTTAAGATAATAAAATATTTCAGAATTAATTCCCATGAGCCACAATTGGCTTATAGTCTTCGGCTACAGGGGACGATTTACTTAATCTTATATAAAGCTAAATAACCAAAATAAATTCTTTAAGATTAGCTTGGAAACCAATATTTTAAATATGATACATTCAATCTCTAATCCTCAGGAGTTTAAAATTTATAAAGCTGAGACATTTTAGAAGAAGGGTTTTTTCGTCCATTTCGAAGACACTCTGATTATGTTTATTACAATTAGTATTCTCTAATATTAAATACCAAAAATTAAATACCATACAGTAGTAAAAACTAGGCTTTAAGTTTAAAAAAAATCAAAAAGTATAACGATAACTCTTTCTTTTGCATAAAGTTAAATTATATCCAGTTATTTTGTACATACAAGGTCATCTTACGTTTAGTTTACGGAAATAGTTTCATGAAAATTGTGGGTCTGTAATAGTGTGAGTGAGAGGATATCATATATCATCCACGATCAACAAAACCGAAGATTATAGACTGTGGGAATATCTGAAGCGTAAATCCTTGTTCGCTTTACTAATGGATACATATTTCAAGGACACGATTTTCTCTATTAAAGTAAAGATAAATATCGTATTATTAATTGCTATTATGAATATTCACTATGAAAAAATGATCAGCATTCAGTCATTCAGCAAGTGTCATTGTTAACACCTCGATAACGCCATATGCCTTTATTATCTTCATATTTAAAAAACAGAATATTGAAAAGAGATCATACCCCATCTCGCGGGTCAAAACATACTGTCTGCTGTAATAGGCTAGTTAACTAAATCAACTTCACGTTAACATGCGTTTTATCCAATATAATTTTTCTTTTAATAATCCTATTATATTAGTTATTTTGACAAGACTATCATGTCGTCTCGAATGACGTCACCGTGCGAAAAAGCTATCACTTTTGCTTATGGTAGCTATTGGTTTTTTTAAACATAAATTTCTCGTATTAAAAGTAAAATTTTGTAGTACCCCGCTGTTTAAGGGCAATTTTAAAAACGTCAAACAAGTTATTTATATGCACTTGTTAAGCTGATATTTTACTGATGAATTTCATAAAATCGCTATTTTTCAAGCACCTATTATAGTTGTATTTAATTAGAAGGAAGTTTAACATTACGAATATCAGATAACAGTGACTTTTCACTGTTTGACGAAAATATGTCTGCTTTGCTTAATCCTGATTCCATAGCGATTATTTTCAATCTTTAACTAAGAGAAACTATATAAACTTAATATTTTTGCTAAAAATCAAAATATTATGAACAACCAGTCTCGTATTCTGTATAAACATCAAGACATGACAAGAATTTCACAGGCGCAACGTCTCACTTTCTCATTTTACGATTTATTTTAAATATTATTCTTTTTTAATAAATACATTTGTTTTCTGTAATCTCCATATCATAATTAATGATTGATTCACTAATACAAGCCGTTAATTACTTTCATATACTATTGTATAAACAAATTATTATTTGTACTCGAAAATAACATCGTCACATGAATCCTTGTTTTGATTTGTTATTACAAGCTTATTTTAAATTTGACATTAATCAAAAAACTTAAATCATTACAAACAGCGACATCATTAAATTATCTTAAAACTAATTTAAAAAGTATTCCAAATATTTACAAGCATAACTTAAACATGTACTACAAATAACATTGATTTAAAGTACTTTTAAAGGAACAAATAACCCAGGTCGTCCTCATTTGGTAGAGTACCGAGCAAACTAATGACATTGCCACGCTGGATGGCGAAACTGATTCTTTAGGTCTCAGGTAGTTTCAGTATTCTTTTTAAATAATTTAATTTATACATTAAGCATTACCCAGAGGAAAGTGGTTGCCTGTTATATTAACAAAAAATTTTATTTTTATTTATTACTAGCTTTCCGCCCGCGGCTTCGCCCGCGTGGAATTCGGTTATATTGCGGTATAAAGCACAACTATAAGAAAACTTCTCATTCCCACGGAAAAATCTAAGAAGCGCCATGTAACGCTGGATACAATTAGTTGTTTAACCAAAACTGAATGGTACACTATATTATATGATTTCCCTTGTGGAGCAAAAACATGCAGATTTTGGGCACTGGAAACCCGGGAACACGCTACATAGAGCTGACCATGCGAAAAACAATGTTTTTCCAAGCTATTATTCCACTTCTTATGTATTTAAAAAAACACATCGTTACCATGTTTTAAAAAACACCCAGCGCCATCAATCGCATACCTCAAGAACTAAATAACGTAACTAATACTTATACCAATTAGTAATTCGTTGACTTTAGTGATTTCAGGATAAGTAGATGTAAAAAAAAACAATTTAGACGATAAAACAAATTGTACGTCATCCCTCGAGAATTCCTCATTTTCGAGGATTCATTTTCGTATCATTCAGCTTCAACATTTACATGTTCATATTCGTTTGCATCATATAGGTAGATGTAAAAAAAACGGTTTAGACGATAAAACAAATTGTACGTCATCCCTCGGGAATTCTTCATTTTCGGGGATTCATTATCGTATCATTTAGCTTCTAAATATACATGTTTATATTCGTTTGCAATATTTTACCTTGTTTTAAACGACACACAGCGCCATCTACAATCCATCCATCAAGCAAACAATAATTTTGTTTTTCCTCGGGAATATCAATTTTTTCCAGGATAAAAAGTACCCTATTATTTAATCCGGACTTTTATCTTTACGTCTGCAAAATTTCGAAGCAATCGGTTCAGTAGTTACGGCGTGAAAGCGGAACAAACAAACAAACAAACAAACTCACTTTCCCATTTATAATATTAGTAAGGATATCGACGATGCATTAAGATGATGTTTTTTATTTTAATAATATTGAAATGTTACCAAGTAATGACAAACGAGTGTTTTAGTTTTATTATTACATAATTTAACAAGATTAACCCCTAATGTATCCCGAGCATTAATATAAAACTTTTTGTAATGCCTAAACTCGTTACAAGTTGAGAAACGAAACGAGGTGTTATACCATCCAGCTTCTTGTATTGCATATGGACGTAAAGTTCACAATACGTGAGCACTCGATAAAATATTAGGGACCTAAGGAAAATTCGCGTCACGTAGGACGTAGGTACCACACTCGAACGTGTTTGTACTTATGCTTACATTGTAGTACATTATTCTCACAGTATTGTATATTTGTGGTCAGATACTCAAACCTCTCTACAATCAAACCTCTATATTTAGATGTAGGACGAGACCGGTAAAGGTGAATATTTAAACCAGAGTGAATAATAAGTAATACTTATAATAGGACAAATTTAAATTAATTTAATAAACAGAAGTTAAAGTAAATATTGCAGTATCTTAAATTTAAGTTTTCTTTTGTTATTTGCTATACAAAAGTTCACGCGTCACGTTCAAATTTGAATTTTTACATCATTTTTCTATTAAAGTATATAAAACTCATCCATTTTTTTACATGAATAATGGTGTTTCAATTACTATTAGTAGTAATACGTCAAATAACCGCAAACACAACGATTGTTTTTTTACAACTTTTGTTATTGTTTTCACTTTTAAATACAAAATCCCTAAATTATAACATTTGTCGTCAATGTGATAAGAGATTTTTGGATTAATTACTAATATAAATAATGGTTAAATGGAAATGGGTATTAAAAGTAGGGATGGTGCGTATTTACGCGACCAGGTTTTAAAACCAGGTTTCTGCTTCGAAGTGCGTAAACCAGGTTTCAGACCCTAAATACTTGCAATACCTTCAAGGTATTTTTACTCGGACGTACGCGAACCGAGTCTTGGTTGGACTGACGTACTGGGTATAAAAATACAATAACTATAAAATTAAGATTTACTCACATGATTTTAAGGAACATAATCGCAAAAGCAAAGATAAACTTAGAAAACCTTGCAAGTATTTTTTTTTGCCAAATACATTGTAATCATTATTTTGGATACAAATAAGGATTAATTTCCAACAAAATACTTTGAAAGTATTTTACTCTAGCCCGCGAGTCTAGCTCGTTCGAGTCGGCGGGCTTGCTCGGGGCAGCGTCGTGTGTAATCGGCAAGCCACCGCGTGAGCAAGATAGGTAACGCTATCCCTCTTGTTATTTTGTTCGTTCGTTAACTGAATCTAGTCCTTAAATTATACTCGATAATGAACCCATATTAGTGCATTATATGACCCTTTTAAACTCCTAACGCGCGCGAAATGTTACTTTACAACAACAATATGCTGATGTTGCTCGCGTATCTGAGCCATTCTACTGCTACTTGAATAAAGTTCATTATTGCGCGTTCAATGTAAATTATTAAACTTGTATAAATATTTTCAAATAATAATATTCTGGCTCGTCCGCGCGTTGCTATCTATCTTTTTTGTTATATTTTGATTTGGTTATGTTGAGTTGACTTTGACTTAATTAATTACTTACTAAATATAGAAATAAATTTCAATTAAAATACATTGGTACAGTGCATATAGAAAAAAATATACAAAATAAAAAAAAATACAGTGCACTGCGTGTGCTATAATGTCAATTAAAAAAAATGTTATACTACAAGTAGAAAAGAAAGGCTTTGTTTCATTTTTTATTTTTCTTTATTACGGGTAGAGCGATCGCCTAAAGTAATAAAAGTTCTGAGTTCGATTCCCGGCATCTACGTGGAGCTTTTTTTATTTGTTTCTTTATTTCAATAATTATTTAACTGATCGAGTTAACTTACCTTATCACCCATTGTACTGCCGATAATATAGGTACATAAATTAATTTATCAAAATAGCCTTAATAAAATTTTTTTAGCTGTCGCAAATTATGGCCTACAAATGAAACAACTCATAATAAAATATATAAAAACTCGATTTATAGTTTATTAAGCATATTATTCCGCACGTACGATTATGTTTCATATTTCAACGTCGTTATAGTCTATATTCTCGTGAAGTCAAAAAAATACTTTCAAGTATTTTGAGACCTGGTTTTTGGCGCTGGTATTTAGTACCTTACGTACCAGGTAGCCCTGGTATTGAAATTTGCAAGTACGACTCATGCCTAATTAAAAGTTCATTTTATAAATAAAGACTAAGAGAGGTGTTACAAAGAGTATGTAATGAGGCGTTATGTGATGTATGCTCTATATATGTGAGGATGTATGTGACCGTGTGTGTTCCCGTAACGAAAGGTAAAGGATACAAAGCCCATACAGCCTAGTCTAAGATGATAAGAGTTAATTTGTAAATGATGGATGATCAATGATCATGAATGATGATTAGCTTTCGCTATCACCTATTTTTATTGCAAACACATTGAAGAGTAAAAAAAACACAATTATCAAAACTATATAAAATAATAAGCACACACACATTCAACAAACTAGTAGTTGTCTTTATTATTTAAAAAAAATCGTCTAAGTTACATGGTTTGTTTAAAGAGCCGAAAGTAACCCTTTATAATAAAGTGCAAAAAACATTCACCAGTTGTTTCTGTAAGCTTGAAGTACTTTCTCAAAAATACCTATTTATCGAAAACTTTATCCCTGGAATTTTATCGTGCAATCGTTCAATTTTATGTTAAAAAAACTTTGGCACAAAAAGAATCACGTCAATCACGTGATCACTTACAGCATAAGTGAATCTACGCCATCAAAAATAAATTGTATAATTATGCTCTTTTGATTCACTGTTTTATTCGCATATTCTATACGCTTCTTCTAGAGCTTCCATGGATCTACTTCATTGACGCAATGTTTGTTACCCCGTAACTTCCCGAGTTTTTAACCGATTTTTGATAATTTTTATGTGGACATCAATCAACATATTTAGTACCAGATTGTGACCGAATTTTGAAATTCGCAAAAATAAACAAAATATGACCAAATATAATGGGAAATCCCATAGAGTCAATGCTCTATGGGATTTCCCATTGAACCAAAAAGCGCGTGCTTTTTGAAAGTTTTCATACTTATAGAATTTTAAAATTTACTAAACATTATTGATTTTTTTTACCACGTTTTTCTTATCTCACTTTTCTTATTTGTTTGTCTGTCCGGGCAAAATCTTGCAACTTAAATTTGAGGCACTTTCCGATAAGCTAGAAAGCTGAAACTTTCAGGATAGTTCAGAACCCGATGACAATGCACTCTAAAGCAACTTTCAACTTTCCAGATGCACTTTCAGGTCCACTTTCGGCAACTTTCACTTTTGTATGGGGCTTATCCGATTGTTGCGTAACACATGGTTACTTCGTTGAGTTAATAATTAAAAAGAATAAAATAATTATACTAGATTTAAAAAATCTAAAAATCCCACGTTTTTCAATGTCCTAAAAAGAATAAAATAACCCTGCGGGGCAAAGCGAGGGGCCACTCAAAACGTGGGGGCGCATCTTTACAATAATCGGCATCAATGCATGTCATTCATCTCTTTAAAATCTCCTCTTAGTAATATGCGCCCCCACGTTTTGAGTGGCCCCTCGCTTTGCCCCGCAGGGTTATTTTATTCTTTTTAGGACATTGAAAAAAGTGGGATTTTTAGATTTTTTAAATCTAGTATTTTTAGTATTACACTCCGTTCCAATATATGGTGCAAGCGAAGCTTTAAGCTTAGCGACTGCATAGACCTACTTATAAATCAGCTCAATGAAGTTAGAATAGACTCATGAACTATGTCTTCTAAGATGGATAAATTAAAAACGAGTTAAATTTGAGACTGTACTGTTGTGTTCATACCCGTAATGTATGTCGAAGCCGCCCATGATGAGAGTCTCTCCCGTCCCCTTACATGATCCGAAGTAGTAGAGTTCGTCATAATCTTTGCATCGGACTGCTGTGAATGGCACATCAGATATAATAGACTCAGCGAAGAACATGTGTGCGCGATTATGTGCACACAAACCTGAAATAAATTTAACATGACGTTGTTAAAGGCGATTGTATATTATGTCACTTTGTTTTATAAATTATTATAATAGAAAAATACTAGAAAAATCGACTCGGGTCACAAGTGAATTCTCAGGCGGGAATCGAACCCGCAACCTTTGGAAATCCGGTCCAATGCTCTCCCAATTGAGCTACCGAGCCTTGTGAAGGCTCGTCGAAATTTTCTAGTACATTCCTAATTTTACGCTGTAGGCCAGCGTTGTTTTATCAATGAGAGGAACATCCTCTCGTATTCGAAAGAAACATTTTTACAAATGTTTGGTCAATCGAATAAGATGAAACAGCCATTTAAGGTTTAATAACTTTTATATATTTATCGACTCGGGTCACAAGTGAATACTCAGGCGGGAATCGAACCCGCAACCTTTGGAAATCCGGTCCAATGCTCTCCCAGTATTTTTCTATTATAATAATTTATCTCATAAGATCGCATTGAAAATGCATAAAATATATAAAAGTTATAAAACTTTGTTTTATGTTTGTCAATTGTCTTTACTTATTAAATGTAATGTAAACTCTGTGCCCCTGCAAGAGGATAATAACGATACGTATCTCAAAAGGTTCTCTCCCTATATCATGCAAGATAGGAAATGCGTCTGACGCTAGGAATTCGTTAAGATCATCATTACCATGTATCATTATCGTCTCACCCAAAACACCTAAGTTACCATATTATTCATAAAAAAGATATGAAACGCTTAATAAACCTATTTTAGTGTTTTGTCAATTTCTTTCGAATTATGATTTGTGCTTGAAAGTAAAGTTAATAGAAAACATTTTGTATAAGATAATTATACTTTAAATAAGATTAATTTGAACGTTTCCATAGTAACAGAAAAACATTTCAAACTTATGTATTTCCCTTAAGCGTAGATATAAAATTCAGAAAATCATAGAAAGAATCAGTTTTCTTACTCAGACTTAAAAGTTTTTTTGAAATGTCGTGCGCGTTATCACTGTTAAGTGTAAAGGATTAGTGCTATTCGTCGCTGCCGGGCACCATACGTCTATCTTCATTATCAGCTTATTAGTGTCCCCAAATAAGGGCTTTAACCACAAGCCTTGCCTATGGCAGAAAACAACGTAGGAAGAACATCGAACCTCAGTGCGAAGTACCCATCATTTACAACTGAGTTATTTAACATTGAGTTCCTCATAAAGGTAACGAATTGAATTTAGTTAATAGCTATAAGACAGTGCTATGTCCTAATACAATAAGATACTAAAGGGATTCTTCCCTCCTAGAATACAGGTTGACCTAATCTAGGGGGCAGGGTAAGATTGTTTATGTTTAGCATTGTATTTATTTATTATTATAATTATTATTATTTACAGTATAATTTGAATTAATTTTCGCTAGAAACAGTTTTCATTGTACCTACTACGAAATGACTAGGGGCGCTATTTTTCGGACATTCTTGTCCGATCTCGCATACCAAATTCACAAGTCCTATTTTTTATTTCATATATCGCAAGAAACGGACGGCATGCGCTCTTCACTTGCAAACTGGGCTCGAGTAATTCAAAATTATAGTTTTCAGAATTTGGGGAGTCTAACCCTATTATATTATCTATCTTACCTCTGTAATCAAATCCACACCCTGGTTGCCTAATGCCTCCGTTTGGGTAAAAGTCAATGTGACCCAAAGGGGATGCGAACCCGAGGTACCCTCCACAGGTGTGAATCACCTCCACA
The DNA here is from genome assembly GCA_927399485.1 of Calamotropha paludella. Taxonomy (NCBI): domain Eukaryota; kingdom Metazoa; phylum Arthropoda; class Insecta; order Lepidoptera; family Crambidae; genus Calamotropha; species Calamotropha paludella. Next base: position 11,903,721 of record OV656804.1, on the reverse strand, counting down.
TGGCGCGCATCGTGTTTATCCAGTCGGGCGTCTTTGTTGCCCAATGTGAACAGCGGCAGCGCTGGATCCAAACCTAAAATATTTTAAGTAAAAATATATTATACTAGCTTTTACCCGCGGCTTCACCCGCATTTTTTTCAATAAAAAGTATCCTATGTTACTTCTAATACCTCCAAAAATATATGTACGAAGTTTCAAGATGATCTGTTTAGTAGTTTTTGCGTGAAAGCATAACAAACAAACTTAAATTCACATTTATAATATTAGTAGGGATTGATGTACGTCGCAATGACGACGCAACTCAATATTTTAATACGATATCATAAATAGCACATGGGTGAAAATAGCTTTTATATCAAGGCATTTAAATATGGTAAAATATATTTTATCTAAAGACGAAATACTATCATATTTTCTTCTTTATAAATATCTTTCGGGTAGAATGAAGCAATTTTCTGCGACTCGTAAATATATTTTTTCCTATATTTAGTTTTTTTTAGTTTTTTATATTTTTCTAATATTAATGGAACAGAAATATTTTCCCATTATACAAGAAACTATACGCATCTACAGTGCAAAAATAAGAAATACATAAAAAGGATTCATTAGTATTTTAATCACAATTGATAGTTTATTATTCACGACTATCAGTTAATAGAAAAACCTAAGACGAATGATATTCATTGGTCTGATTTATCATATCACAGAATAATTTGCAAAATATATGCTAATTAAGCGTTTTTTTAGAATATATTTTCAGAAGAGTTAACGCCTCGGTCCTTTCTATGAAGAAAGGAATTGCTATGAAGCAATCTTGTACGTTGCTTACTATTAGGCATAAATCTTTATATTGTTATGATTAGCAAACCACTGTCACATATTTTTATTAAAAATTCTTCTCATCCGAGTAATTCAGCAAGACACATCCTTTGTTTTATTCTCTCCTAATTTTTCCCGGAACAATATATGAATTTAATACTTTATTTTTATGAATGCATCTATCAGCAAATCCAACATATCTTCAAGTAAGCAACTGACAGACAACGTGTCGTGTCATATTATTCATGCTTGCTACCCAAAAGGAATGTCTCAACTTACCAGTTATTGTATCAATAGGTCCTTCCCGGACATAAGCACCCGCTATGCCGACCACGTGCGCTCCAAGACTATGTCCAATAAGATGCATGTCGTCCATAGATACACCCTCATCAATTAGGAAGTTCAAGAATTGTGTCAATAATCGCCCTACCATCGCTACATTATAACTGGCTAGAATGTAGTTGACGTTAGCTGCGTTTCCCCAGTCGACCACAATTATATTTAGATCACTAACATTTAGGTAGGCTGTAAAATAAATGTGTAAATATTTTAAGTAAATAAACTGTAGGCGACATTTTTAAAGACTAGCAACGATTTTTTTAAATCTACCACACAAAAAACTCGTCAGTATTCAACTCTTGTAGAAAACCTCTCTGGTTTTCTGCCGCACAAGTCAAAAGTTTGTGATGCCGCTTTTGTCAAAAAGGGAATTCAGTTGTAATAACTGATACAAAGCACTGATGAAAGATAAATTATTTTTATTTTTTATTGTGAAATCTCAAAAAGTACCGTCCAAGGTAAAACTATCCCCACGACTCGTTCACGTCATTTTGCCTAGTGTTTTAAAGCTGAATACTAGCGCTGGGTAGTGAGGCTGTGATTTCGAATCTCACTTGACTCCTTTCTTAGGAGCCAAAGAATCAAAGTTAATTTTTTTGTATCAAGTTTTCACGTAACTAGCAAATCAAGACACGTCCCACAAAACAAATTATTGTTATATTTCACCTACACAAACTGGAATACTTTATAGAAATTGTAAAAGCAGTTTTCGAAACGCCATGTCAAATATATTGTTAATTATAAAATACCTATGATATACTTAAACACCATGTCAATGAACTCTCGGATAAAAGTTTTACTGATTTTAAGTAAAAAAAAATATTTCATAACAGATAATTGAAATAGTTCAGTGTGCCCCTCGCGTATCGTAATGAAAAACAATGTTGAGAATCTGTATTCTGAAATATCTTCCTTCAAAGACAAAACATTTGTACATTATTTATTTGTAATATAAAAAACTAGAGATTAATTTAAAACAAACCTTCTTTGTCTTTTTTATTTAATTTTTTGCATTCACAATGGAATATTTCGATAAGATATATCCCACCTGAGGGCTCGGAGGCGTAGTTGCTTTTTTACACGCGTATTTTATATCTTATACAAACCTTCTTTGATAGATTCGGGCATGGGACTGTCTCCGTGATTTAGCCAGCCATGAGTAAGAACCTTCACTTTTCTATTAAAATCGAAGTTTGAATCCCAAAGTGATAAAGAATCATTAATCTTCAAGATTTGAAACTCATATGGATTACGCCTGAAATCATATATAAAACATGTAATATCTTTACAGGTTCTGAACATTTTTTCACAAGGTGATACCTGTTTTAACGTATTAAAAGTGTATACATTTCTCAATAAATATAAATCTTCATATATTTAAACAGCACTTTAACCTTCCACAAACTGTAAAATTTTCTCAATTGCTATTGAACTCTGAAGACTTTGATTTAGAGCTGAAAATCGGATGTACAAAAAAAAACAGCCTTGTATAAGAATATGTGCTGATGACTGTACTAGCCGATATTTGGTTGCAGAAATATGTGTTATCACTTAAATTATACTTTAAAGCCGACCTTTAAATAAATAATGAACGAAATGATGAACTGACTGTATTTAATATATGAGTTTTTAAAAATGAATAAACATTTTATTAGTCTCTAAATTTAGATCAACTGCCAAAGTCCACCAGGCTTTGAGTTACAGTTTAAACTTGCCTTACATTTATTAGTTGCCTCGTCTTTCCAAATTGGAAACGTTGTCGAACTAACTTTGCCTGTTAGGAGAAGCATGCTTTGCAAAGTCCGTGTCGGCCTGCTTAGTAAGGTTCTAAGTAAGAGTTACTTTTATGTACCAAATAATTTTAAGAAATAGAAAAAGATATTAATAAAGACCATCGATTTTAACTACTTACAAACTACGTGTATAATATAATCACCTTTGGTGTTGTCGAAATTATCTAATACACATAATTATAGACCTTTCGAAAAAAAAAACTGAAGGCTAATGTAAACCTTTTGAGATTCTGTTGCGTACTTGATGAACCAAGCGCACAAACAGACAACGATTTTATTAAAATCAATTTAGATAAAACTTATAAATGAAAGCTTACCCCGCTTGGATACATTCGGAAACGCTCATTAAATAGTAATATTAATTACTCCAGTTAACCTTTTTTAAATACACATATTTTTTATTTTCATAATTTAAAGTAAAAAAATAAGCTCAAACTACCTATTTATTTGACTAACACATAGTGTACAAGGTATGGGTAGTAAATTTTGAATTTGTTCATGTTTTGCTAATTATTAAAATAACTTGGAATCTTTTTTCAAACGATTGCCTTGACCGCCATCGACCATTAGAAAATAGTCCTAATATAACTTCTAGAGTGAAATATCGGAGTGGTTCTTCGTCAATACTTTATGTCAATATATTAATAAAATGTTGTATACAGTTAACAGTACATTAACCTTTAAAAAACAAATTTCTCTATTAGTTTTAGCAACTAAAAGTTCAACTCAGTTAAGGCAATCACTTGCGGAAGGATGATTTGTGGTAAGTTGCCGTATTGTTATTAGCCTAACAACTCAAAGCAAGATAGTTTAAAGAAGCTAAATAATGTAGGTAATTCATTTATATGTAATATACATCTATTTGCTTACCTTGTGAACAACCTAAACTGAACGTCTTGCTCATAAACCCATCCCCACCAGAAGCGGGTTTCGTTTAGAGGTGGGACATCAGGGAATGTTTCCACGCTCGCCAACCATACTGGATCATAAGGAGTAGGCGCATCCCATTGTATCGCCGATACTCCTGAAAAGAAATATTACTTTGCAATAAAATTCAAAGTATAAAAACCCTTTAGTAAAACCGAAACCGTCTATATTCTTCTCGTTATTATAATAGTTTTTTTATGAGGCCATACCTGCGAAATAGATAGTTACAAAGTTATTGGAAATGAAATCTACACCTGTTTCGTGAAAATGCCTTATAAATATCATATATATTGAAAGCAATAAACACATATTATGGGTACACAACGCTACATCAATACATAATGTAGATTGTCTCTACGTGCACTACATGTCATACATAATAGGTAATGTATTATGAATACTTAAAAATAAAATCCTTACACATCATTTATTCTTGATAAACTTTCATAGTTTCGTGTACAATCAACAGCACCTCAAACCTTGTTCATATCATATAAATCTTGTTCATTCTATTATCACCTGAAAGACTCTTTATATATAAAAATTACCTGTCACAGTGTTTGACCGCGAGGAACTCCGAAACTACTTAATGAATTTTGATGATTTTTTTTTAATTTTGCTGGATTTGATCCAACTTAGGAAATAAGATAGGTTTCATTTTCACAGCAACGCATGGCCGTGTCAGTTAGTGTAATCTATATTATATTGTAGAATCTCAGAAACTACAAGGGCTAAGAATCTCATATTTTGCATGGGAGTTCCTTTTAGGACGTGAGTGCTCACTAAGTCTGGATTTTGCGAAATTCAACCCCCAAGGAAAATAACCGGATGGCTAAATGTGTATGAAACTTCTATAGTTTTAATAGCAGGGTTTCCAAATTATTAATATACTCATTATTAAAAGAAATTAAAATGAAGTTTATTATTAACCAACTTCATTAATTGGGCTGTTTATTGTTATTATGTATGTTCGGACATAAGATCACGCCTTCGAAAGAAGGTAGTAGGGTCTTTTGTTAACATTTTTAATGCGAATTATTTTTATCCCATATTTATTATCGTTTTCTGTAATCATCATCAATCTATAGTAGATTGAATTTTTGCTAACCCCCATACTAAATATTTTTTATCTAACATAATCATGCTTTCTTTTAAATAGGACTGGAAAAGAAAGAAATAAATAATTTTAGATTTAAAAAACGAAAAACGATGAAACGATAATTTGTTTCGAAGACGCAGCACGGGATAGTTCGTGATTAGGTAATTACCCGAACGAGCAGTCACGTGAGGGCAGTCGTCTTTGTCGCACGTATTGACCACTTTCTCAGGTTATTTATTTCTGTACATTTCAAAATTAATTTGATTTTATTGTTAGAAATTCTGACACCAAATAAATATCAAAATACCATTTAGATACTTTTCAAATTTATTTCAAACTTATAAGTTATAACAATCGTCGTCAAAGAACTACAAATCCGATGCAGAGTGGTAGAAATATCTGGCGATGGAACACGTTTATTTTCGTCTCTGTCTTATTGCTTTATGACAATATTTCAAGGGCTGCTCAAGTGCGTGCCACTATAGTAAGTCACGTGACTAACAATTCGCAAAGCTTTTAGTGTTTTACAATGGACTGATCTGGGACCCCTTATTGTACGAACTGCCCTTATCTAGCCGGTATGGATAAGTTGCATACTTATGGCACAACCTGCCAACTTAAAGCAGCTTTAGAAATATTACTATTTGTTTTTCAACTGTTTCTAGACGACAGAATTATTGCAAAAATTGCGGAAGTCAATGTCTTGCAAGCAAGACATTTGAATGAAGGACATTTCGACGTCTTGATTCCTATTGAGTCGCCTTATTTACACAGATAACAACAGAGACAACTTCCAGCAACCTGTTTCCGAATCAGTAGATTACGATTTAATTTTTCCTTGTTCTGTCCCGAAAGATTCTGAAATAAATTTATATTTTAATTAGTCCCATAATCGGTCGGCTCGTTATGACCATGACGATCGGTAATAATGATCTATTGTGGCACCCACCTTCTGCATACTATTTATTTTGCTATTGTTCAGTGTAAAGAAAGGGAGGACATTTAATAAAATTACTTTTACAAATCTTTTACTAAGAGCAGTTTTATTTCAGTTGTAAATTATAACTAGATTATTAGCTATAAATACATGTCAGTCACCGATTTAACCGATTGTAACTTTTGAGGGCCTTCTTTTACAAATCAAAAGTTGAATTTACAATAGTTTGAGAACTATTAGTAAAGGCTAACGTATTCAAAATTCTAAATTCCAATGTGTTCCTTCAATCGGTACGCAAACGATCAGGAGGGGACATCGTACGTCTGGTTGGCAGACACATTCTTTCGATCTTACGAGAGATCGAGAGACAAAATGTTTATATTATTTAATTTTGTAAAACAAATATTTTTTATAAAATATGAAAAACGTTGGAATTGGTCACGCGTTGATGTCTTTTGTTTCATAACGTGTGACTAGGGTGTTATACCGCATGATAACTTATTAATCCCTTAAAAACTATAAAATACGAACACCGCACGAGAAAAAATCTATAAAACAAATATATAAGTTTAAGAAAACTTGAATTGGGGTATATTACTGAGACATAGGTATCATTAAACATTTTATATAGTGTAAATAAATAATTTCCCTTTTTTCCCAAAAAACCCGAATTGGTTAGAACCAGAAGTCCCCCTCATCTTAAAATAACTATACATTGCGATTATTGTATAACATAATAATGTTCCCGCCTGAGATTCACTTGTGACCCGAGTCGATTTTTTCTAGTGTTTTTCTATTATAATAATTTATCTTATAATAATGTTGTTAAAATCAGTAAATGAAATTGCATCAGTGTCATAAAATAACTAGTCTCGCCATAAATACTGTTACATAAAATCTTTTATTTTTTTCAACTTTATAATTATTTGGAATTTGGAACGCGTTTATTATTTTAAAATCTTCTTTCGATTACTCGCCATTTCACATATTTTTTCGTGTTTATTATCAAATTACAATATGGAATGTGGTGTTAAAGAAAATAGGATTGCAGTGATCGCCTTGCATAAAGTGAGTATGGAACCGTCGTTCATATTCCAGACACTTCAAAAACTTGGTATCATAAAAGATCGGGGCGCCCCATGCTGTTAGAATTAAAAAGGCTGTTAAGGCTCTGAAAGCCATAATTCGTCGAAACCCCATTAGGAAGAAAAAATCTTATCGCAAGAAATAAAGATTCTAAGAAAAACAAGACCTTGCTGGCCTTAAGCTCGGTGCTTATCGTCGATATACAGGACGTGTTTTAAATTGCCCTAAGCGCATTATTATATTGTACACGAATGGCATTGTACGACTTTCGAATATATTTGACCCATGATAGGCTACTCGCGTAAAAAGACGTACAGTAAGCTATAAAAAGCGTAATTTTTATTGAGCTAGAACAGCAATAAAATCTGCGAGCCAACATGTTGGCCTAATCGACACCGCCCTTCGCTCTCTTTCCATATCAGCATTATCCTTTAGGTCATCAGTGACAATGTGATCAAGGTATTTAAATTTCTTCACCCTGCAAAGTAGTGAGTCAGACAGTTTTATAGGAGGCACAGTATCGGGAGACTTACTAGTACTTAAATATCATGTACTCACTCTTTTGGTATTGTAAAGTAAACCGTGAGTTTTCGCATAAATTTCACAAACACCAAGCAGTTTTTTCAAAAAACTGACCGATGGAGCCAGCAGCACCATGTCGTCCGCGTAGCTTAAGTTATTGACGCATAAGTTTCCCACGTGACAACCTACATGAGTATCGCAGAGTCCCTCAATCAGTGCATTGATGTACAGATTGAATAAAGTCTATGATGTTAGCCCATCCTGTCTTACATCACATTCCCTTTTGTATGCCTTAGAGTACACACCTGCCCATCTAACACAATTTAATTGGTTCTTGTACCAAACTTTAAGTACTAAATCCTAAAGTTGACAAAAATAACAGACTACTGACATACAGATTCTCGATTAGCTAAAATTTCTAACACAAGGACTGAAAGATGTTACTTTTACTTTTACCATAACTTTCCTTCTTCATAAAAAAGGAAGCATGTCCATTTTATCTTCATCATTATTCAACGCTAATAAACTTACCGTCCATATATATTTTGCATTATCTATGCAAGCGTTGACTCTTATCGGCCATTCTGTTTATGGTGAATACTTTAGTATTCAGGCAATGCCTTTGCGTAGGAGCTACCGTTATATAGTGAAAGTACCTCATAGTAGCCGCGTAATAACTAAGAAGGTCCTTTCTCCGATCCCTACATAGAGTCAACATTAGTAATGCAAAGTAATGTCAAGAGCTAAAAGCTGATTGTAAATTCAGGAGATTAATTAATTTCTTGACAGTCAAGAGAAAAGCAATACTAAGGAATGGTTTTCTATGGTTTTCACCTTAATGAAACTTGGGCCTTTATAAGTGCAAAGAATAAAAATACCAAGAAAAGGGTCATAAGGAACTTACATTGATTTGTTGTAAACGGATGTACACGCACAAAGAAATGTACTTAACTGCCATTACTTTACGCGTGTACACCCTTATACTGTTATTGAGCTTAAACAGCTTATAAACTTAATAATTTACCTACAATACCTACACAGATTTTTTTTGTTGCATTAAAGTGCAGGTTTGTCTAAAGAATTTTCAAATCTATGTTCACCAGTATTACCTTACTTAGAAATGCTATAGAGATTACAAATGGTAGATAATGTGGAAAGCACTGTTTAATGGACATAACGGTAGTATAAACACGTGGTAGATTACTTCTTGGGTAGTAATTCTAAAGCGATCGGGATGGAATAATACTACTAGGTTTATTTAGATTCTTATCAAACTATTTATAATTATGTTAAATATTATTTTAAATTAAACATTATAAGGTCTGCCTAGTTCTGGATTAAATAATCGCTGTCAGTGATTCTAAATTTATATTATTTATTATGTAACTGAGAGCATTGTTGGTAGCCAGAGGAGAACACTATATATATTCTTATAAATCACATTCTTTATTATTATAATTGCTGGTATTAGAGCACAACTAATATTTTTCACAGGGAGATTAGAATATTCATTAATGATATCGTAATATGGGTACGCTTTTTTTTGGAACCCTTAAAATGATAGCTTTTAATTATATTTTTTGTTAGAGCATAAACATGTGATTATTAATAACATTATTAACTACATGTGTTGAACTAGAAATTATATTGTATGTCGTATGTTACAGGAAAAGCTTTCTCAACGCTTGCTCGACACGTTTTCTCTAATTAAACTATTTTACTAAATGCTTTTGTTGGAATTACATAGTTAAAACTACAATTTACCTAGCGAACATTTGTAAAAACTAGTAGTAATATATAGAAACTTCTTTGGGGGTATAACTTAATTAAAAGCAATTTTAACTAATGATTTGCTTGTATTTTTATAGAAAGGATCTAAAACAATGTGGGCGTTTTTACCAGAATATTTATTAATATTCCTAAATTATTCCTAAAAATAAATCTTACACTAAAGGAGCATAATATAACAAAAGTAGCATGGCGACAATATTAATTCAAAGAAATAATAAGTAACGCCTAAAATAGCTTAAATCTAAGTAGAAATCGTACAAAAAAAAGTAAAAAAAGATGAAGAGGTAAGTTCACTTTTTATTGCACGACAAACTATCATAGCATTTTAGTTAGTTACAAATGTTGTTCTTTTCTTACATAGACGTCTGTTTGACATACATTCTTAACTACTTACTTAGCGAATTAATATTTTATCTGTTCTAATGGCTGATTCCTTGACAATAGTTTTCAGAAATAAATTTATCTTAAGAACTTCTACTAGCTGCAAGATTTTTTTCTTTTTAAATGTCCAATTCGGACATGTACTAGCAGATAACATTAACTTAGCTAAACAGTGATCAGTTACTTCATAAAAATAAATAGGAATATATAATTTGTCAAGTAACCCCTATTTTGTCCCTATTTTGTACAAACCGTGTTCATATATCTGACTAGCTGACGCTTTTTTCTGCATTTGGTTGTTGAGGGTGAACTGACAAAGCTGTCAAAGTTAATGAAAATAACAGTTAATAATAACATTCGTATAATTTAACTAAACTGTTAACTATTTATTTATTTTATGTTTTAACTTAATTTAATGTTTTAATCATAGTTAACATAGATTTAACTATGATTAAAACATAAAATACTCTTTGAAAATATTTAAATAAAACAACGAAAATTATCCAACTTATACGGTAATAAAATATGAAAACGCATGTCTTTAAGAAGTAAGATTGTAAAGAGACCAACTTATTAATCCGATCCTGAAATACTGGCAACCACAGTCTTAAAATTATCTTTTACTAGCGACCCGCCCCGGCTTCGCACGGATGCAATGCTCTACTTGTGCTCTATAATAATGCAAGTATTATACATATAAACCTTCCTCTTGAATTACTCAATCTAATAAAAAAACCGCAACAAAATCCGTTGCGTAGTTTTAAAGATTTAAGCATACATAGGGATATAGGGACAGAGAAAGCAAATTTGTTTTATACTATGTAGTTAGTGATGAAATGACAGAGATCGCAAAATCTTGAAAATAAATAGGTAATAAAATTTCAGAAAACTCACACCAATTTTTTAATACCAAACTAAGCAGTGCTTTTAAATAATATAGATACTAAATATAGGATATCCTTTTCTTTTCTTCTTTTTTACGTGTATGTCATTGAACTCCTCCCCAAAAGGCTGGACCGATTGTCATGAAAATTTTCGTGTGACTTTTACTAAGACCCTGGATGGTTTACATATATAATTGGACCCCGTCAGTGGTGCTGGAACCGGGCAGATTCGAAGCAATAATATGCCTTTAGCAGGATTTAAACCCAGTACCGTCGGTGCAGTAGGCAGGACACTACCGCACCAACCGACCACAAAAAAACATTCGTATAAGCGTATACTTAAAATTACAAAGTTTAGCAGGACGAATAACTGTATTTTAGTCATTTAACCGGACACTAAAAGGTAAACACAACAATTCTACATAGGTATAATTGAGTAGGCAACACATATAAATGCTCTCGGTATCTGCACCAAAGCATAAATCATACTTTTCGGTGCAATAAGACGCTTTTACTTCGTATCTGCTTATTAGCTTTCATGAACAAAGGAAGCGCTCAGCTTGGTTGATTAAGTACTTTTTAGCCTGAATGAACTTAAATACATGACAAACAGGAGCAAGTAAGTCTCTTTGCAGTCTCTCATCCTAACGACTCAAGTTAAAACATTCAATGAAAAAGAAATTGATCCCAAAATAAATCTAAAAAGTTTAAGTAAAATTGGCATACCTTTATAATTATTTAACTAGCCCTTGCAGCTGTACATGCAATAGCAAATAACATAGATTTACTCACAAACTATGCCATTTCAACTTACCGCACTTGCCCGTGCATTAGTAAGAATAATACACCATGATATTTACGCACACATATTATAACAAAACTTTTCACTAACCTGAACAAATAACTAACAACCACAAAATCATTCCAGCTTCTCTCCCCAGTCACAAACATTCGATTCAGCGCTAGCAACACCAACTTTCCACACATAGCAAAACTTTGTTAAACTTCAAACGGGTTAGAGCATTCATTTTGAAAATAAATCTAATTGGTGAACCGTCGCAAAGGACTTCCACATTTTCACTGCCCGTTCGACTCAAAGATAGAATTCAAATTCACGTAGCGGTATTGAAGACGATTGCCATTCGGGTAGCGCTCGGTATGCCCATCGACCATATTAATCAACTTACACATTAACATTATGAATTGCGCTTACACCTCTTATACCGTTGTGAATGTTAATAGTAAATCCCTAGATATCAAAGTTTTTACAATGAAGAACCATATTTATTTATTTACTTTTAACACTTGCGCGTTGACCCATTTAACGACCTTGTATAATGACGTTTTATTTTCAAGTTTTATTCATTCTTGAATTATAGACTACTTATCAGTAGCCACTCACGAGATGACTGTTTGATTGAATGTTAGTAAAAGATGACGAGTTTTTTTAATTATTTTGTTAAAAGTTATAGTAAGTAAATATTTAAACACGGACCCCGTTACGCATAAAAGATCCAAGCGGCAATTGTTTCCATCTATGTTTTAACTCAATTAATAGGTTTTCTCGTATTGAAATTGATTGAAACTGCTGTAATAATAAAGTAATAGTAAAATATTGGACTTATTATCTTAATAACTTTTCTGGTAATTAAATCATATATAAATAATTGTATTTAAACTTTAACTCAAAAATGACAATGTTAATTGAAATTTTTATGCATAACAATATCCGTATGTGAGTAATTATTATTAATTGGGCCGAGTGGTCTGTCGTACGGCAGAGTAGTAGTAGTAGTAGTACCAACCCTTCACAGTTAAAATTGTCGTTAATTCGACTAATGATACTGAAAGTAATACCTATCACCATACATCGTAGACCCTAAACTGAACAGCAGCGTTTTCCGAGTAAGTTTTTACCACACTACTACTGCTGTTGAGTGTAGTAAAAGACTACAAGCGTGGAGATGACAAAGTGATGCAAAACCTTCTTCTTCTTTAGTGGCTTATTGCAGTATCTAGTGGTAATCTTTCGGCGTATATGATGATGATGATGATGTTATCTGTCCAATGATGCATTCGTATGTTTCAAACTGTACAATCAGTATTTATTTATAAGTAAAGTAGACCTGAAAACAAAACAGTGCTTATAAATAAGCATGTATTAATAAAGAGATCGAGAAGTACTTTTTATGTGTCTTATTAACCATGGTACCTATATATGAAGTTGTAATCTAATATCTTTGATTGAACTCTTTTACCTGGTTGATAAGGTGACTTTTTCAAAAATTATGTTGAATCTAAAATTATGCTAAATCTATTAAATTTAGCTCATTTATTTAAATTCTATTAACTATTGGAGATGGTTAAGATAACATTAAATTTGGCTTGTCTAATTATTAAATATAATATTTAACACAAATTTTTTTAAATATGCAATGTTCAAAAGGGTCCATTTTGAAACATTGCATATTTATGAACAATTATTAAAACAAAAGTAATAAAAATGTTTCAAACTACTTAATTTCTTTTACACAATGACTGAATCAAGGATATAATTCAATATTAGTATGTAATCTATAGTGCGGTTTTATTAGAATTGTACAAAGATAATCGTTTCATCCATAAAAGTTTATTTATTCCCAGGAAAGTCATTTCCCACGTGCTACTGTAGTGAAGTATTTTTTTTTAAAGTTCCGTGTAACTTAAAACAGTTTTACATAGAACTTTTGTAACCATTTAGTTCCACTTGATTGATCCACTTGATACATGAAATATTCGTAAATAAAAGGATACCTATTTATTTATTTCATACCTATGTCTACCGTAATTATTCTGTGAAAAACTGACACATTGAAGAACAATTTTTATGTTGCGTTTTTCTTGGAATTTCATACTACCTGTATTCTTTTTACTTACCGGACCTATAACTAAATAAATGGAAGAATATATTTTAAGTATGCATTATTAATTTGATAAAAGCCAGATCGCTACCGTTGCACCAAACGGTGTTTACCTCAAAAGTAAAATAACACCTAAATTTACTTTTTGATATAAGATAGGAGGTAAGCTTTCAAAATCATAATAATAAACACTACAAATATTCTTTTATTTTAAAACGTCTTGAAGTTTAAATATCCTTTAATATTATTACCTATACGTTTCTTGATTAAAAATAAAAACCTCTTTCTCTAGGATCAGTGCCGGATTTACCATAGAAGCTGAAAAAGCTGAAGCTGAGGGCGGCAAAATTAGTCCAGAAAATTGGTACAGAAAAAAAGTAAGGCGTGGATGGGCAGAAATTCTTTAGCCCTTAGCGGGCCATACCTATCTTCCTTAGCCCGCCACACCTTATAAGTAGTGCAGGAAAAACAAAGCTTTGCTTTTCTTAGCTTAAAAATAAACCCAAAAAGTCACAAAAATAATCTTGAAACTAGATTATTCCCTAAAATAGGAATTAACGTTATTGTGAACAGTGCATCTAATTTTAGAGGTCAGTAGGGGCGGCAAAAATTTTATAGCTTTGGGGCGGCAAATGTGTACACGCAGCACTGTCTAGGGTGTTGTTTTTTTATCGATATATTTATCAAATATTTAACTTGTTTTACGTTATTATGGTACTATGGTTTAGATGTACAGTATGTGTTTTCTAATGGCTTATATTTATTAGTCAAAAAGTCTAGAACCATTTAACCATAGTCAATTTTTGGCAAATTGTCAGAAATTAAAAGTATAAATCCATATTCAATTGGTGAACTTCACTTTAATCTAATAGCCTATCACATTATTTAAATCAACAAACAACACATTCAATAAATACTATAGATACACAAACAGGGTTTTACAAAATATAATAATATTTGTTACAATCACACTAATTAGCCTAGTCCAAAGTAAGCACGATAAGGCTTGTGTTATGGACCCGGGTAACGGATAGACATACATAAATGATACATAGATATGTAATATTTATAGAAATATATAAAAATGCTCATGGCTCAAGTACAAATGCTCGTATTCATCACACAAACATCTGCCCCATCCAGGACTCGAACCCAGGACCGTCGGAGCGAAAGGCAGGACAGCTGGCAATAGTGCACCCTATTTTACCTAGATCGCAAACTAACAATAACTAACGATAATTATTCCTAATACTGGCTACTAACGGAAACTATAACAAAAGTCATTATTATCTATGGCTGACATTTATCTATATAAATAAACCTGAGCAACTTACTGTCTGGCTGAATGACTGATAACGCATGACGGTTACTTCTTCGTTACTTCACTATTTATTCATCATTCATTGACCATCCATCATTCATAAATCAGCTCATATCATCATTCATCATAAAATCAATGAGGACGAGGCTGTATGGATTGTACCCTTTGCCTTTCCTTGTGGAGAATTTTTTATAAAAAATAATATATAATTGACTATAAGCAAGAACCCTCAGAATAATACCTAACTATTTGTTATTGTTCTGAGCAAGATCCTTACACTATAAGCTTTTTGACAGTAAGCAATCAAACAAAATGGATCACAATGTTGATAACATCATGACCATATTTTCGTTCGTAGTAGTGTTACCAATTTACTCTTTGGGATTAGAGCTAGCCGGAAATCACCGCCTAGAAAAACCTAGCAACCTTATACTAGGAACACAATCAAGTTATCAAACAAAACTAGTTGTAAAATTAGTCAGTGTTTATTTGGGCTTTGTACCCTTTGCCTGGCCTTATGGGAAAACTTAATAAAAAAATGGTTGTGCTGCGGGATTAATGGAAATCAATCAAAATTCTTTCTTATTTGAATTTTGATTGACAACAGTTGGAAAGAAAACACAACAAATATCACAATATTATATTTGGGAAGTTTATGTCGCCATTCTATTTATTTAAATAAACTATGGCTCAGCTGATCGATAGTAAGAAAATCTTAGAATTTTTAGAACTTGTTGGCCGTTTGAAGGTATATATTTGATCTCTTCCACGTTCTTACACATTTCTATTACTCAATAAAAAAATTAATTCATTGCAGCATGTTAAGAGGACTGGCTGGGTGCTATGTGATATTGATGAGTGCGAATCTATTGCTGGGCATATGTATCGCATGGGTTTGATGACATTCCTCCTTACTGAGGAGAATAATCCTACCAAGTTAGATCGATTGAAGTGCCTCCAAATAGGTAAGAAAGTTTGTGCAAAATCTATAACAATCAATAATTATCTTCAAACAATCTCAATATCCAATATATTCTTTATGTAATTATGATTCCCGTATTATAATGCATTTTTTAATACATTTTGTTATGCCTTTGTATGAGCCATTAATTGATGACTCATATTGATTGAACTTTACAATATGTGTTCTACATTTATTTATAACGTTGCTTTTGTTTGTTTAGTGAGCACCTCAAATTTAGGTTACATTGATTTTATGATCACCCTTCCTAGCTCCTTGAGAAAGGGCAAATTCTCTTTATTGTAATTTTGCATTAATATACAAACACTAATGCTAAGTTTTCGTGTATGCCTCCCGCTCCCTTTATTTTTATAAATGCCAATTGGTTGATAAAAATTAATTAAGCTGTTTTATGAAACTTGACAACAAAACGGATAAGATCAGCTGCCCTTTAGACTCGATCATCTACAAATTCTGTACATCTGTATATAATGTTCTTGTTTGGTCAAAAAAATTTCATTATTATGAGATAAAAAGCACTAACACCATCTGCCTTTTTATAATGGGTTAATATGTAGTGCACTGGAGTAACATAACAAGAATCAAATAATATAGAATAAAGTAATATAGAATAAGAATAAAATTCATTCGGGATAGCAAGAGCCAAATTATTGCCTACATTAACTACTTAGCTTGCCAATCAATGGATTTTGAGATGGAGAAAAAGAGATTAAAACAGGCATCACAAAAGTTCAGAAATTGCTATGAACATGTTTATATAATAAATTTATATTTTTATTTGTTGTATCACATGTTTCATATGTTTGATTTTTATTTTAAACACTGCTCCTAAAGAGAAAAAACTTTATCAATTATCTGCATTAAGTGTATGAGCATGTTTTCTTTGGGGTTATTTATGTACATATGAAATATTATGTTATTCTTAATAAAAGACTTTTAAATGATTTCACCTGTTCTAAAACTCTATACTATTTAAATTTATATGTTACAGCCTTAATCCATGACTTAGCAGAGTGTATAGTTGGTGATCTTACACCACATTGTGGAGTTTCTCCGGAAGAAAAACATCGCAGGGAAGATGAAGCAATGAAAAAAATTGCAGAACTCACTGGCATAGCTGGTGATAGAATGTATGAACTTTATCAGGTAATGGATGTGTATAGCTTTATACTAATTTAAATTTTTTAAATTTAGTACCTATCTATAAGATTCAGAATCAGTAGAATTCCAAAAATTGAATATGTTGCTTTTCATTCTTGAAAACAATAATTATTATTATCATAGGAGAATTTATAATTAAAAATTGAAATCATTTTATAATACTCCAGTCTAGAAAAGCGATTTTTTCATATATAAATATGCAATTAAGCTAGCCAGTCACTCCACAAGCAGTAATCTTTATATACTAACATTTAGTCCAGCCATCCATAAATATATATAAGTTAAATGGTTAAGTTAAGCAGAGAATAGCACCAATCCTTCACACTCAGATGTAATATAAGGCTACTAATGGTATTGGAGGTTCCTGTAGACCACAAAATGGGCAGAAGCATTTTACGAATTATGGGATCTTCAACCTGCTTGCTAAGCTTAAGAATTATGGCATAAAAACCTCCTCATTTGGAGGCTTCTGTCCAACAGTGATGATGTGTTGATTGAGTTGCTTTATACCTATATATAAAAGGATTGCAAAAACTTCTTTATATTGCAATCATAGTATAATGAGGATTATTTTAATGCACTACCACATCTAAAAATACATACATACTAAAACAGTAAAAAGACAGTTAGAGCTCTAGCCCGGTTAGTTATTTAGTTAGTTTTACGGGGCATTTTCCGCACTTAGCCTCCTGATTGGGCCATTGTACGTGATTGAGTATTCTTCTTTTACTCCAGCCATCCTAGTCCATCCCAGAAAGCGAGTAGCCTTTTCAGGTTACTGCAAGCTTCCGGTAGTGATTTTGGAGACTGGAGAAAGTGTGCCCGTTGATCAGCCACACTCCTGCACTCCAAGAGCACGTGATGTGGCGTTTCCTCCGCCTCCATGCAGCCTCTGCATAGAGGGCTGTCTGTCACACCTATGGTAAATAGGTGTTTATTCAGAGGACTGTGTCCGGTTATAGTACCTAGTACTTTACGGATTTCGTCCCTGTTTAGTCTGGTGAGGTTGCGGGCAAGCTTTTTCGAAGCCACCGGAATGGCATTCTTCGTTTGCCTACAGCCTACACTATTGTTCCATTCTGTTTGGTGGTTTTCCTCTGTTTTTTTACGCAGCCATGTTCTAACTTGTGCCATGGGTATAGGCAGTAATGGTTCCGGTCCATACACCATTCTATTTGATCCCCTTTTGACTAGTTCATCTGCCGCGTCGTTGCCTAATGAGTTGCTATGTCCTTTGATCCATTGCAAAGTTACACTATTTGTGTTTGCAATGGACTGGAGTGTGTTGTGACATTCCAGTACTAGGACAGATGTTATGGTGTTGCTTTGCAGAGCTTGAAGTACGGATGCACTGTCGGAGACGATTTTGATATTATGGTCTCTGACATCTCTGGCTGCAACCGCCTGTGCAGCTTTGGTGATGCCTATACATTCTGCTTGGAATATAGTGTTGAGTTTATCTAAGGTGGTTGAGATTTTGATATTTAGGTCGTTCGAGAAGACACCAGCTCCAGTGCCTTGTGAGGTTTTGGAACCGTCTGTGTATATCCTTACTTGTGCCAGAGTTATCATCTTTTTCTGCTGTAAGTTGGATATTGTATCTTAGATCGAAAACATGATGACACTGTATACTGTCCGTAGGTGCCTCAAAGAGTGGGTTTTCTTTTAAAATATCCTTTAGAACAGTTGAGTGTGGTGTTTCTATGTTTTGTTTCCATAGTCCATTTGCTCTTAATCTAAGTGCGGCCGCCTGTGCCTCTTCTTGGATAGCAAGGTGTAAGGGTCTTAGATTGAGCAAGTATTCAAGGGCGATTGATGGAGTGGTTCTCATGCATCCAGTTGCCGCAATGCTTGCTAAGCGTTGTAGGCTTTGGAGTTTTGTTTTTACTGTGGCCAGTTGTGTTCTGGGCCACCATACAACTGAGCCGTAGGTTATGGATGGCTTGATAACTGAAGTGTACAGCCAAAGTGTTATTTTTGGGTTGAGACCCCATTTTTTACCAATTAGTCTCTTACACTGATAAAAAGCTATGCAGGCCTTCTTAGTCTTATTTTCGATATGACTCGCCCAGTTCAATTTGTTGTCAAGGATAACGCCCAGATATTTTACCTGTGTTGATAGGGAGAGTTTGGTGTTGAAAATAAATAAATAAATAAATAAATAAATATTTCCTACATTCACACCAATTAGCCTAGCCCAAAGTAAGCACTCTTAAGGCTTGTGTTATGGATACTAGGATAACGCATAGACATACATATATCATACATAAATAAGTAATATTCATAGAAATATATATAAACATCCATGACTCAGGTACAAATGCTTGAATTCATCATAAAAACATCTGCCCCTTCCGGGATTCGAACCCAGGACCGTCGGTGCGAAAGGCAGGATCGCTACCGTTGCACCAAACGGTCGTCAAAAAGTTGGGTAGTTGAAGTTGCGGTAACTTCCTTTTATTGGTGAAAAGGATAAGTTCTGTTTTTCTCGGGTTTACTGATAACTTGTGATCATCACACCATTCTTCCACAATTCGGAGAGCTGAACGCATTTCCTTACATAGTATGTTTTCTGCGTTCCCGCTTATGAGAATGGTGAGGTCGTCAGCATAACCGATGGTTGTGTAGCCTTGTTTGTTTAATCTTCTAATGAGACTGTCCACTACTAGGTTCCACAGAAGTGGTGATAGAACTCCCCCTTGTGGGCATCCTCTGACCACTCTTGCTCTAGTTGTGGTATTCATATCTATTTGTACCGCCCTTTTGCTGATGAGCTCGGTAATCCAGTTTGTTAATACTGGTTCCACCTTGTATCTTTGTAGGGCCTGGTTAATGCTATTGTGTGTAGTTTTATCGAAAGCTCCTTCTATGTCAATGAAGACAGCTAGAGTTGACGATTTGTTTGTGATGGCTGATTCTATCTTGTGCACTACCATGTGTAGGGCCGATTCAGTTGATCTGCCTTTCCTGTATGCGTGTTGTTGAGGATGCAGTGGTTTTCTCTTTAAGACTCCATCTCGTAGATGAAAATCTACTAGTCTTTCCAGCGTTTTAAGTAGGAATGACGTTAGACTGATGGGTCTGAAGGATTTAGCTTGTGTGTAGTCGTCCTTTCCAGGTTTTGGTAAGAATACTACTTTAGCTTCCCTCCATGCTATAGGTACGTATTTGAAGGCTATGCACGCCCTGTATATTGGTACTAAGTACTTTGTTATTTGACCGATTTGCCATTGTAGTAATCCTGGAAAGATTCCATCCAGCCCCGCGGATTTAAACGATTTGAAGCTTTTTAGGGCCCACGTTACTATATCTGCGGTTACTATCTTGTTTGCAGTTTCCCATTCCTGGGATGTTGGTGTGTTGTACTGCTCATTTAACCAGTCAGAGTCTGATGAAATGAGACAGCCAGGAAAGTGTGTCTCAAGCAGTACTTCATTGGTTTCATCATCTGAGTTCGTGTAAGTGCCGTCGGCTTTTTTAGGGAGCCCAGGAGATTAAGGTCACCTTTTGCTAGGATTTTCTTTAACCTCGCGGCTTGGTTTATTGAGTTGATGCTACTACAAAAAGTACGCCATCCTTCTCTGCTACGGAATCTAATGCGTTTCTTGTAGTGTTTTTGGGCAAGTTTATAGTTGTCCCAGTCTTCTTCAGTTCTAGTGTTTTTGGCTCGATTAAAAAGTGCCCTAAGTTCCCTACGTAGACGTTCAAGCTCAGGCCCCCACCAGGAACTTTTGTCTGGAGCTTTGGGTACTACTTCAGGACACGCTGATTCGTAACTTTTTAAAAGAGCTGTGGTTATAAGTTGTATATTGATGTCTATGTTTTTTGTACTGTGTCATGTCTGTCAGATGTGTCTCACTTAGTGTTTTGGTAAGTAAGTTTATAAACTTTGGTATATCTGTTTTACGGGGGTTACGGTATCGGACAGGATCAGCCGGCTTATATTTTATTTGAAAGCATATGCGGCGGTGGTCCGCAAAGGATGGTTCTTTTGATACGTGCCATCCTTTGATTTGGTCCGCCGCGGCGTTAGTAGCTAGCGTGATATCAACGATTGTTTGGCACCTTGAACTTACAAAAGTGGGTTCCTTACCTCTGTTCATAATGTTAAGGTTTGTTTGCAATAAATATTCGGTTAAAGACTCACCCCTTTTGTTTACTTCCTCACTTCCCCACAGCGGGTGATGTGCGTTGCTGTCTGCGGAGATGATTGTGTCCCAGGCATGTGTGTCACAGTGCTGTACCAGCTCTGCCAGTTCCTTTGGAGGCACTTCGCCTTCATACGGCATGTACACTGAAGCTAACACTAGGACTGTTTGTCTATCTGTAATGATTTTCACGGCAGTGAGGTCTCTAGAACAGAATTGGTTAAGTAAAGTTGCTGTTATAGTTTTAGGCATGTAAATACAGGTCCTTGGCTTTGCAATAGAGGTGTTCAGCAGTAACTTACCTCCGATGTTGTTTAGACCGCAGACTCTGTCATTTCTGATCCAAGGATCTTGGATTAGAGCGACGGTCTTGTTGTCGACCTCCAGCACTCTGCGTAAAGTGGCCGCCGCTATTTGTTTGTGCTGGAGGTTTGTTTGTATGATGGTAAGGGAATTAGGGGCTGCGGAGGCCGCATCTTCGTCGCTAGTCCCTGCATCCCTTTCTAGTGGTGGGTTCGACCCCACCTCGCTCTGACCCTGTTGGGGAGCTGAAGTGGTCGGCTTCGGAGTGGATGACCGTTCTGCCGTGGTTTCGCCCATCACTGCTGGTTTTTCTTCGCCCGTAGCCTCTTCTTCTATGTGGAAGAAGCGGATGTATCCGCTTCCCGACATGTGAGCTACGCGGCGGTCTCTATCCAGGATTGTTGCCCTTTGGTCTTCCGGGATACCCAGGATAAGGTGAACTACCTTGTCCTCCTCACCGGACTTCTCATCAACCGTCATGTCGTAGCACTGCCAGGAATCGACTTTGTACCAGGGGTTCTGGGCACAAAGGACTCTCTGCAGTGTCTCGGCATCGGTGATGCGTGTGTGAATGAGAAGCCCTGCTTTGAGCTTCTTCTGTAGTTCCGACTGTTTGATAACAGCCAGAGTGGTGCCGGGTATCGGTGAAGTTATGTCTTTCACAGCGTTTTCCAGCCAGCTTAAAGCGTTTGCATCCTCACACCACATCGCTAGTACCCCATCCATAAGGAAGGGTCGTCCACGGAAAGATGGAGCTTGCGCGCTTGGAGACGGTGGAGACAGTACCGCTTGAAGGATACTATCGTCGATAGTTCTCCTAAGCTGGTATGCCTGGCACTGCGAGAGATCCCTCGGCGGGACAGTGATAACCGCTACTCTGAGATGCGATTGTATCGCATCTACATAGCTGACTGTCCGCTTCGGTTTCGCGTCGGTTTTCGCGCGTTTGGCTTCCCCTCTGGGTGATCGAGTGTCGTCCAGACGAGCGCGCTTCGTTGAAACTCGCTCGTCCGAACGGCTCCCGGTCCCAGGACGTTCCTTTTCAGGAGCTGTGGGTGCCGTCGCAGCAGTCCGCCGACCGCGGTGACCCCTCGGAGTTCGTCTCTTTTTCGTCGGCTGGTTGGGTGGTGGCGGTGGTGGTAGTGTCGTGTCATCTTGTGCCTTCGACGCCTCTTTCGAGGTGGATGGCACAGGGTCGCGCTGCGTTGCCGCTGCTGCGTTCTCTGACACGGTCGGTACTGTCTGGTGTCGTTGAAGGGCCTCCCTTCTCGCGCGCCTGTTGGGGCGACTGCGTCCAGGTCGGTCCTTCTTTTTGTCTGTCGCTGTCAGGTCGTCTGAAGCTGTCGCGGCTCTGTTTGCGCTCCTTTTGCAAGGGCGCTTATGAGCTGCTAGGCTCCATTTTGTCGTGGTGGTCGTGTCCAGTGTCGTCGTAGTCGTTGTCATTGTGAGAGTCGATGGGATCGCCTCTGCGAGACTGGACATGTCGAGTTTTGAGTTGCACAAATGTGTGTTCCCCCCAGAATACGAGGAACAGACTGAGCTGGGCTCAGTGAGGGATTCTCCACGATTCGTGGTACCCTCCTGGGGTAGTTTCTTTTTACTTTGTGCTTCCATATTTTGGGCAGAAGAAAAATTGAATGCCCACACTACTCTGGCCCTCGGTAGTAGCTCTAGCCCGGTATGCATTGTGAATGCAAGGTCAACGACTATTTAATAGATCGCAATGCATGGAACTAATATGTGTCGTTAAACATGACACTATTTATTACAGGTTGGGTCATACAACATTAGCATTTGTTAATTTTAAAACTAATTTGTTACTGGTAGTTATAGTATGACATGCTCTCTTAATACATTTCTTGGGTGGTGGCATGTGGTGCGGGTCGTTACGTTCCCTAAGATATGGTTCAGCGAAGCGAACGGGTGCTGCCTTGGGAGATGGGTCTTCCTTTACATTCAGTATTCAACGAAATAATGATATCATAACCACTATACTATTATTGTAATAACAGAATAATTTTGTTATTTTTTTAAAACTTAATAATATTATTATATTGTTAATGTCATTACTTCTGTTAAAGTTGACGAGTTCCTTGCGCTCATTCTTCTTGTCAGTTAAAAGGGCGTCCTGAATGGGTGGTAGGTAAAAATGTTGGATGATTCAAAACAACTTATTTTAAGTGCATTTGAATAAAGTTATTTTCGTTTAATTTATACAACCACAACAACCAACCAACCAACCTATTATATTCACATACCACTATCAGTTTGCAATTAAATTCAAATATTCAAACAAATTATCAAAATGTATCAGATTGTTCCTTACCATGTATAACGGATATTCCTTCTCAATGTTATTGATAATACTGGTGTATAAGCCCCTTTTGGAGCTGTTGTCTCTCCATAGTCCAACCTGTTTTAGTTGTGCAGCTGCATTAGCTGCTAAGGGCCTTGCTATGTAGAGCGCCTTGCTACATCAACCATTATCATCAATTGTATGTTTGCAATTTAGAATTAATGAATACTAATTTATCTTTTCAGGAATATGAAAAGCAAAGTTCTCCTGAAGCTGCATTTGCCAAAGACTTAGATCGATATGATATGATTCTACAAGCTTTTGAGTATGAGAAACGTGAGAATGCACCAAAAAAACTACAAGAATTTTTCACAGCAACCGAGGGAAAGTTCCAACATCCATTCATAAGGGAGTTAGTTAAAGAGTTGTATAGACAAAGAGAAGAATTTGAGAAAAAAACATTGTTAAATGGTAATGCATAGTTTCCAACAACGCTCAAACCCATATTACTGTACTACACTATAAATGCTACAGTATTAATGAGGAAATGATATGATGTGATGACAATGTTTTATAAGTATTAGGATACATAAAGTTGAATCTTTTAAATTGAAACATTACCTAGGAAGATAATAAATTTTGAATTTTGTGTTTACCCATGAGGTTATTCTGTCATTAGCAATAATTCCTATTTTTGTGCCCATCCTAGTCATTACTAGTGACTCTCTAATTTTATTATAAAACAATATTTTATTAGTTTTCTAATATTCAGTTGATGAAAATCTAAATAAATTTTGATGGGTACTAGGCATATGGCTTGATTGTGTTATGTTAAACTAAAACTTAATCTGAAAGTAAAAAGTCAAATACTATTGATATTTTAGTTAGATTAGTTCTTCGTGACACCGCACCGCAATCAATACGCAATAAAAACTATTAAGAAAAAATAACATTTAGTTATAATTTTGTTTATTTTTTTCATTACCTATATAAGTCGCTTGCTTTAATAATGTTATATGAATAATTCTGTTTATTTTATTCGCAATTGTTTTACTGTTCATTAAATGAATGTAGTTTTAAAATAAAATGTTCTTGATACGTGCAATTGATTGATTGTTTAACAACTGTATTAAAGAATAATGTGCATCTTTGTTTGTCTTCATAACAATGCATCCACACCTAGCTACTTTTTATGGAACATTATTTAGCTGCGTATTAACATTAATGTAACATTCTACATTTTACGGCAACTTGTTGATATTTTTTGTCCATTACTTCTGGCGTTTGAACGTACTATCGAGGTATCTCGTGCCTTGCCACTTTGTAGAAATATTCGTTTGAACTGATCGCATCGGACACGCCCACACGACCCTTACTTATCCCTAATTGGCTTCGTATTTCACTACGATTTATACTACGGCCAATCATAAACAACTAGTTTTAATATCGCTCTTGATATTAGTACTGTTAACTGTCAATCTGCTCTCACTTGCTTGTTTGCGCACGCGCGCCATTGTTGAATGAATGGAGCGGGGCGTGGTCTGAAGCGATAGGCAACGTGCAGTGTGCACGCGACTTTCGACTTAGGACTGATAAGGCGCCAGGGGCTTCGATAGTACAATCAGCCAATAATGTAACTTTAAAAATCTTGTAACGGCAAGCACTTAGTGCGGCATACGTTAACAAACTTTCAAAATGATATTTTATGTTTTGAAATGAATAATTGAGTAACATTCTTAAACCACTTTGCCGCAAGTTATTTATAAGCGGGCCATCGTTATATATCGTGATATAACCTAAGACAATTTTTTGTTGTCTACGTTAGTAGCTTACCTTTGCACCGTAATATTTATAAATGTTTATGTTGTTTATAAATCTGTTATATAAAGTTTATAAATGTTAATTTATAAAAAATACTTTGCAAAGGTAAACTTAGTGCGGATGCACCTTAAAGTGCACTTAAGTCGGACTTTTTTGCGGAATAAACTCGAATATCATCATCACAACATCTTTACTCTTTTTTATGTTTTTTAAACACCGGACTAGTATTTGAATTTTGCTAAATACTGGTCAAATTCTTTTCATATATAATCCATTTGTACTCCCTAGCTGGTAGTGATATTTTTTACTACAGTAAGGATACATATATAATTATCGTAAGTCGCTGGATGGGCTGATCCACATCTGTCAACACAGAATTTCTTTATGAAGTTTCCTTTTCTACTGCTTGTCGATATCTTTCTCACTTTAGCAAATGATGTTCCTGAACGATAGAAAAGGAGCATGAAAAATGCGATTTCGTGCAAACAGATGTGAGTTGACCCTTAAAGGCGGTTGAACAAGGTATCTCGTGAATAAAATAAATATTTCCTTTTATGTTAGATTGATGGACGGTCGTTATACGTAGTAACCAAATATTTAGTGTAGGTATCCATGATTTGTTATAAACAACTCATTTTAAAGGCGTTAATGATTTTTTTATTACTTGTTAATTATTTTGTGTGTTTTTAAATTAATAATTTCATTTTGATTTAGGCTATAATCTTATTTTGTTTTTAATATGCTTAATGACAGTAAACTTCATATTCCTTAACTTTATTAATTAAATTCCTATTCTATTTAAAATTTAAATTTTAATATAGTTCTTATTGTATCAGGAACATTCCTTATCTTATAATAAGAATTAGTAATACATACGATTTGTTAACGTATTCTTTTTATGAAATTTATCTTGCTCATAGCAATATTTTACCAGTTGGGTTATATCGGTATAACATCCCTTGCCCTTGTGCTGTTTGTGTAGTTAGTAATATTTTGTGTTTAAGTGTATTTTGATAAAATAATGACAGTGTCGTTTTAGATTTTTAATAGTATTACTCAAACCATTTTCTACTGTTGCCTCCAGAGTTAATTTTTTGTACTGCATATGTGTGTACGGGCACGAACGGTATTCAGCGGCGATGTACTTTTTAAGATACAGCTGATATTTAAACAATGAATATTAAATTCAAACCAAATTGATATTAAAATTTACATATTTATTAGAAAGTGTTACTTTGTCTTGGGTAACTTTAAATAATTTTTATATCTCAATATAGGACATCCCATGAAATCATTTGAAATCACCCGCGGCCCAAACCGGACAGAGTAAGCCTGAATAAATACGCTTGTTTATCATAGTATAAAAAATATAGAAACATTCAACATCATAGGTACAACGTAAACAAACACTGGACCCACCGTACACCCAGCAGCAGATAACTTCTACAACATGTTGCTCTAGAAATAAAGCACAAATGAACATAATGCATTTGATATAATAGCAGCCTCAGCAAGACAGTTATGTACCTTCCTACTTGAAATTAGAACATAAAATAAAAATCTTTTAATTAGATATTGTGTTGTTATTAAATAAATAAATATAATTGGCCGACGCGCACCATTAATTCCCAAATTAAGAAAATCTTTATAAAGATTTACTTATATAGGTACCATGGAAGATGAAGAGTTTAATCAGTACCTATATATTTATATAGGCTTAATGGTCCGCAAATCTTATCGAAAAACTAATAGCAAAGTCCAATTGGAAGTATTTCCGTGGTGAGGATCTAACCCACAACTTCACTTAAATTGACGTAAGTATACCAAAGTGCTATACTTTGACGTCACGAAAACAGCTGTAGCAAATAGAAAGTAGCATAAGTAGAAAATGACCCTTCGCTCTGACATTTTGCTACAGCTGTTTTCGTGACGGGAAAGTATATGACATTAAGGTAGGGATGCCAAATAGAAGCTTATCAAATCCGGGACCATTCTAGAACAACGGTGGCCATAGTAAAAATCTTGTTCTTTTTTCAAGGATTTATATTTTACTTTTATTCGATAGGTATGTACATACTTAGTATGAGTTACATGATTATAAGATGAAGCATAGACTTAAAACTTTGGTAGTTAATTAACACATTTAATATGAATAAAATTGAGCACTTAGCTTATCAATAAATTTTAACTCTGGTGAACAATGAATACTATATTACAAATTAAATCGTATAACTGAAAATAAATAAAAATATCTTTTTCTTATTAAGTTTTGGTTACAGAACTAAATCAGTTCGGAATCCGGGACAATAAAGTCTAATTACTGGACACGGGACAAGACGCAAAATTCCGGGAAAATCCCGGATTTCCCGGCCATCTGGCAAGCCTCCATTAAGGCCATTTTGGTATACTTACGTCAATTTAAGTGAAGTTGTGGGTTGGATCCTTACCATGGAAATACATCCAATTACTTTAGACCAATTATATTACTAAACGTGGGATACTCAAGTTCTGAGATACAAAAAAACCAACTTATATGGATAGAATATTTTTAATAAATCTTTTCAAATAACTCTATGCAATGTATGCGAATTTTCCGTCGCAGGCACCTATTCTTACGTCCTTCTCAAACGCTGTTAGCGCATCTTCCGCCGATAAAAACCCTCTTTCAGGCGATTTTTTAATTTTAGAAAATAAAAAGAAAGAAACTCTGTGCCACATCAGGAGTGTAAGGAGGGTGACCGGTGACCCAAGACTGATCGCTGTGGTGTGTAGGACATCCCTCGTTTGGAGAGCGCAGGCGCTTTGTCGTGGTGAAGCAGTAACCCGTGGATCTCGGTGTTCGATCGCTTCCTCATTGCTGTGAAAACTTGGCAGGCATTTCGTAATTATACCATTCCGTGTTTTTGTAATGAAATCGACATCTTATACCCCGTCTACAACAAACAAGAAAAACGAACATACTATTAGACTTGTGTAACTCCAGACTCAGTTATATATTGGAGCTACATCCCACATCGGATATTTATATCCAATAATTCCGTCTACACACCGTCAATCACCGTCGGCGTCGGTCCGAAAGGATTAGATGTTTGAGAGATAATACCTTAGTATCCATAACACAAGCCTTACAGTACTTTGGGCTAGGCTAATTGGTGTGAATGTAAGAAATATCATTTGGCCAATCACCGGCTGAAAAGCTATAGAACAGATATGACTGAGTGAGCGAAAGCGATATAGCTACGTATGTACAAACAGCAACAACCTTAACTGCCCCTGTCACGTGACTACCAACTTTTTGTAAGAAAGTGAGAATAGATGTATGACGTCTTCATAAATGTCATTTTTATTGTAGATGTGTGTGTAATTAGAGATGCACCGAATATTCGGTTCCTATCCGGTATCCGGCTTATCCGGCCCTTTTTTACTATCCGGCCGGATACCGGATGGCAATGTACTATCAGGCCGGATACCGGATAATAAACTTGGTAGATTTTATAAATAGAATGTAAATAAAGACACAGTTGTAATTTAAGCTTTTTATTATTTTAAACAACTTTAACTTTTTATAATAAACCAATTATTTAAAGTAACTTGGTGATAATACTGACTGTTAAAAAATGTACTTATTTGTAATTAGTAAGTAATAGTAATATTAATTAATTTAATATTGAAAATCCACCAAAGGTAAATTATGATGTATAAAAACAAGATTTTCAGCATTTTTAGGAAGCAAACGATTCCTCTTGTTTTCATATACAAGCCCAGCCTCTGAAAACAGTCTCTCGCTGTACACACTGCTACTTGGGGAAGAGAGATATATTTGGGCAAATTTAACCAAAATCGGGAATTGTTTGGCGTTTGCTGCCCACCATGCGTAAGGGTCACTTTTTTGATCAAGAGGAACCATTTTTAAGTAAAAGTCAAGCTCATTGGCTATAGCAGTATTATTAGAGTCTTCAGTTTGATTGTTATCTTTGGCAACTTCATTAAAACAGTCCCAAAATGAATCATGAACACTCATAGAATTGCCTGCTCTTTTCTTCAATGGAGGTGAATCGCCTCCACTGCTGGATGCATCCTCTTCACCGCAACTCAGTTTTAGACCCTCCAATAAGAGGCTTTGGCGAGCCTTTTCTGCTTGTATTACCCCAAAAAAATTGGTCTTGAATCTGGGATCCAATAACGTAGCCAGGAAACACTTTAAATTTTCATCAAGATGTTCGAAGCGTTGTTGCAATTGAGTTTTCAGGGACGTTAGAAATTGCAATAAGTTAGGGACTTTGCGTGAAGTTTCTTCCTTTAGAATGTACCTCATCAAAACTGCTACATGTGGTATAACTTCTGAAATGCACGACAGACCTGAGCTCGTGATCTTCGTTATTTCCTCGAACGGTTTGAGGAGAATGATGCATTGCTCCATTAAATTCCATTGCTGAGGAGTCAAGTTGCCGAGTCTATTGTGGTCGGCTATATACAGAGAAACAGCTCGTCTCTGTTCTAGCAGCCGCTCTTGTAAATAGTACGTCGAGTTCCAACGCGTACTGATATCTTGTACCAACCGATGTTCCGGTAACTTTAACTCTTTTTGAATTGCCTTCAGTTTCTCTTGTGCTAATGCTGAATGATTAAAATGAGTTACGATGCGTCTTGCGGCATTCAGCATCTCTACTAAATCAGGTTGAGTTTTAAGTGATTCAGTAATAACCCGCTGGAGAGAGTGAATAAAACACCTAGCTGAATCGTATTTAGCCACTTGAACTCCTTTTACCATATTAGCTCCACTATCGTGTACAATAATATGTATTTTATTGAACGGTATATTCCACCGTGCAGCAATAATGTTAAACTCGTTTGCTATGTTCTCTCCGGTGTGAGACCCTGAAAAGGGCTTCATTGCCAAAACGCCATGTTCCAGTTTGAAATCAGAAGATATCCAATGGGCGGTGAAGCTCAGAAAACTTTCATTATTGTGGTCACAAGTCCATATATCTGACGTAATGGAAACAGCTGCAGCGTTTAAAATTTTTTCCATAATTTTCTTGGTAATTCGATCGTATATGTCCGGTATTATTTTTTCAGTCATATAAGTGCGACTGGGCAACTTGTACCTCGGTACCGCTTTTTGCATGAGCCTATTGAATCCAACTCGGTCAACAATGGATAGTGGTTCGTTATCCAACGCGATCATTTCGCCAATCAAATAATGAAATTCTTGTGATTTCGAATCATTTATCCCCCAATATTGTTTTCGCTCAACAGTTTCAGCTAAAGTCAATTGCTTTTGCAAGGACGGTTGAGAAGTCGTAGTACAAGTACTTGCAGTTGAGCTCGTAGAAATTGCAGGTACAACACATGAGGACGAACCACCATAAATTTCGCTAAACTCATCAGGATGCTTGGCTTTCAAGTGGTTTTTCATGCACGAGGTTCCAGCTTTTTTTCCCTCTCCGCCACGTGAAACTTTTAGTTTGCAGATTAAACAAATAGCGTATTTAGCTTCTTCTTTGTCTATCTCAAAATAATTCCAAAGCGGAGATTTTCTTGTTGCCATTTTTGATAAATTCACTAATGACACAGTAGCTAAATGTTAATAAATACAAAACCACTAAGTATCACACGATAACACCACAAACTTATTTTATTATCTAAAAAAATAAAAATACGCGAGCGTACAAACGAAATTGTTTCGTGCTGACTGACACGATAAAAGTGTCTATACCAAGAACTGTGACCGCGCGAACGTTCACTACGAAACAAGTCAAAACCTGCACGGCGCGGGCGGCGTGCCGGTGCGCGACACGCACCTACAAAACTCAAAATGCTTCCGGCCGAATATTCGGCGGCCGGCTACCGGATGTTCGGCCGGTGATCAGGCCGAATATCCGGTATTCGGTATCCGGCCAAACAACTATCCGTTGCATCTCTAGCTGTGTAACGTTACAAAGTTTTGAAATGAACCATAATAACTGAAACTAATACTTTTTTTCTAAGACCCTAATGAGTTTCGCATCAAAAAGGTGGGATTGTTTCAATTCAATAATAAGTAGTAATGTAATGTCAGAACAATCATTGTCAAATTTTTCCGGTCGCAAGATATCAATGCAGACAGTGCGGCGTAGGCTAAATGAAGGTAGCCCCCACCATCACATACGAGGGCTGCACTAAAAGTATCGGGAATGGAATATTTCCACTGCTCCTGTCATATTAAAATCTTTTAATTGAAAACTCCTTGGTTTCAAAAATCAAATACCATTTATTTATTTAAAAAAAAGATTCTCGGTCTTGTCACAAGGTCTTGTCAAACTTAGTCGTTGAGAAAATGGAATTGACTCGAGAAAAATCAAGAGCGATGATTTATTATAACTTTCGATGTGGTTTAACACTAAAACAGTGTGTTGATTGGATGCTTTTTGCATTTGGTGATGAAGCCCCATCCAAAACCACAATTTATCGCTGGTTTGCTGAATTTTAACGTGGACGTGTCAAGCTCAGTGATGTTCCCCGTCAAGGTCGTCCAAAAACTACAGTCACCCAAGAAAACCTTGATGCTGTGCGTAAGCTGATTGAGGAAGATCGACATGTGACATACCGCGAAATTCAGGCAACTTTAGACATTGGCATGAGTCAAATACAAATAATCTTGCATGAACAATTAGGTGTAAAAAAGTTGTTTTCCCGATGGATACCGCATTCGCTCTGTGAAGAGCAAAAAGCGGCTCGCGTTACTTGGTGCGTCAGAACACTCGAAAGATTCCACGAAGGATCCTCAAATGCTGTATACAACATCGTATCAGGTGACGAATACTGGATATACGCGTACGAACCCGAAAAAAAAAACCAGTCACGAGTTTAGGTGTTCGAAAATGAGTTAAAGCCAACAAAAATTGTTCGTTCACGGAGTGTTCCAAAAAAATGGTGATCACGTTTGTCTAACCGGCCATGTGACTATTCCTCTTGAGGGACAAAGAACGGTTAATGCAGAATGGTATGCTAGCATTTGTTTGCCACAGGTCTTTTCTGAACTCCGTAAAGAGAACTGCAACCGCCGCATCATCCTCCGTCACGACAATGCGAGTTCTCGCACCGCGCACAGAACAAAAGAGTTTTTGGAGCAAGAAAACATAGAATTATTAGACCATCTGCCGTACAGCCCCGACCTAAGCCGTAATGATTACTTACTCTAAAATAAAGAATAAATTGCGTGGTCAGAGATTTTCATCACCTGAAGAAGCTGTGGACGCCTACAAAACAGCCATTTTGGAGACTCCAAATTCCGAATGGAATGGTTGCTCCAATGATTGGTTCCATCGTATGGAAAAATGTGTCAAATTTCGCGGAGAATACTTCGAAAAGCAATAAATTCATTTTTAAATAGTAAAGTTGTGTCACTTCCTTGATTCCCAAAATTTTCAGTGCCGCCCTCGTACCAGCCCGAAAATTGTCACTTACACAACATCAGTTTTTTATTACTGTTGGTGCCAGTTATCTTCGTATGATAGCGATTTTTAAAAGGCAGAACGCACAAACGGTTGGTTTTTATTGCTACCACTATAAATATATTATTACTGAAAAGCGTATTGGTTTTTAAAATTACCAGGACTACGATATTATCCGTCCAATCAAAATTATAACATTGAAGACAAAAGGCGATTCTATCTTCTTTGTGCTTTTGTGTAAGTAAGGTTTTTAAAGTTTATAATTATATATTGCTACAAAAAAAGTGTTGGATTTTAATTTTAGCCAGACTGGCGAACAAATTATTTACGCGCTTTGCGCTCTAACATTATAGCAAAACAATAGGTACCTATATTTAATAAAATATTATTTCATATTGCACTACAAAAATTGCTATTTTTACTTTCTTCACTTTCGTTAACCTGAAATTTAAAAGCAAGACACATTTTGAACCTTAAAATCATTCTAATCTTTGCATTTCGAACACCGAGGTTTTTGAACAGAAAAAGACACGCTGTCACAGATATAAAATTCGAGTAGAATTGAATAGATTACCGCATGTCTGAAAAATTACTACTTCATATTTTAAATAACAGAATAAGTTTTGGGGACGGGGGCAACCATATGCATGGTGGAATAAGAGCTCAGGACAAACTACATAATGAGGTCGAGTTTGGCAATGATCCTACTAACATAAACAGAAAAGATTTTGAGTTAGAGTCCCGGTAAAGACAAATGTTTGTGTAATCAAAAATCACTATATTTATGCGCTATTTCGAATTGATTATTTGTTAAGTTAGTAGGTACCTATATGTTTTATTTGAGTAATATAATGTTAATAATATTTTTTATAATGCAAGTGTAAGAAATCTTTATTATTATTTTCTTGCTGCATCTATACCTTTCTAAGTCTATGGACAGGATAAGTAAAATTAAATTTTATAATTATTTCATCCAAAAGCATGAGACGTTGCCGTTGCTCTTTGTTTTGGGACAGCGGCAACAACTGAAAGCACGTCATCGGGCACGTCAAGACTCTGCGTCAAGCAGTGATAGTTCTTTGGCGCCAAGAGACACACACCACACACACACAAAGATATTATGTCATGAAAACTTTAGTTTTTGTTATGAAGTTGTCATGAGAAAAGTAATTTCATCTCTTTCTACCTTTCCGTCTGTTGGGTCTTGAAGGGGCAGTTAAGGGTGTTGCCGTTTGTACGTCGATCAAAAGTACCGAAAGCGATAGTGTTTTGTTAAATGGTTAAATTCTTTAACCCTTTAACCGCATCCGTCGGATTAATCTGACAAATATTTTCGTGTCCATTTCCAATGTGGTATATTTACGACCGATTTTACATTTAATTCAATTTTATTATATCATAAAGATATGTATTTTTGGTAAATAGTTAATTAAGTAACCATTTACAATTTACTACACTTTAGTCTCTTAATTTAAGGTACATTAGTACCTGTGACTGACAGCCTCGAGCTTGTTGGCATGGAGTTGTCTTTAGACCTCAACTTCGGCGCCAACATCGAGTCCAAGGCTCAAACTGCAACTGGGCGTCCTAAATAAGGTCAAGCGATATTTCACGCCGGGACAGCTTTTAACTTTCTATAGCTCAGAGCCACTATAACTTCAAGCAGAAACGGGCTCTAAGGAAGCGGAATGTAAATGTTACTATTTTTAAGTTCGACAGCTGGTATAAAATATTGAAATTATTTAAATAAATTTATGAAAAAAAATTATATACCTATCCATATTTTTCGATCATTAATAGGTAAGTATAAAATATATAAGTACCTATACATAGGTACATATCTAATCGATAAATGTTTGGTATAGGTACAATGGATTTCTGGAAGGTTTTAAAGAAAGAAGAAATAACGATATATCGGCCTAGTAGATCGATATATCAATATATATATTTTTTAAACCTTGCACCCTCTTTTTGATAGACGTTGGTTCCTTTTGCAATGGCGAAACTCCATCGACTGATTCGTCATCTATCATTCCGGGCCTGCTTGAACTTCAGTGAGGTTGAGCAGTGTAGAGTATGTAATCACTAAGATTGTTGGGAACCCCAACCCGAAACTATCCTTCTCTCGCGAAGGTGGTACTCGTGTAGAATCTTGTGAACGATTCTCGATTCAATTTGCAGTTTATGCAGAATCTCTTGGTACGTAGTTTGCCTGTTTTCTTAAATAAAATTCGAAGGTCAACCACTAATTTCATCATCGACGATCGCGCTTGAATCCGTTATGCAAATGGTCAATGGTTGCTTAAGAAAGTCGATCAAACGACTCGTCTCATTTTAGGCGGCAATTAAAATTATAATTATAAATAATAATCATCGCACTAAAATGTTATAAATTTTACTTTTGTAACCCTAAAAAAAATGTGGTACGAACGATGGTACCTTTACTTGTAAATTATTATTATGCTTAATGAAGTTGGCTTCTATTTAGGGTTTAAATTTAAATCCGGACCTACCCCTTAATGTTCAATCTTTTATCATATGAATAATGAAAATTATCCTGACTTTACTGAGACTGAGAGTTAAAAAACAAATAAAATCACAGCTGAACTTCATTTATACGTAATTCATTTGCGCCATATTTCATAACATTGATGAATACTGCAGCTTCGTACATTCTTCCAACCAGTCAAAAATCATCATGTACCTATTACCCAACGCACCCTAAATAATATAAATAGGTAGGTTTATAACACATCATAATTATCGCCGCTTAAGTTCTAACACCACTTTCAAAAATAGCAACTAATCAGGCGAATAAAACAACTGCATAATTTTACATATTAGATCAGGATCGATATAATTTTTGAGAAAAAATATTGTAGGATGAAACCTATTGCAAAAAGTAGAGAATATAACAAAAATGAAAGGAAAAATAATTTACGGGCGACCTGAGGTCAAGGCCGTAGCTAGGGGGGGGCATTGTGGGGCAATGCCCTACCTTGAAATCACAATGCCCTACCTTAAAAATACCAAAAACTAAGATAAATTAGTATAATTAAAATGTTTTATATTTTATATATTTTATGCATTTTTCAATGCGATCTTATAAGATAAATTATCATAATAGAAAAATACTTTACTACTGGAAAAAATTTGTACGCTCCGCGGTTTTTGAGTAATTTTAGAAAAACCAGCAACTAAAAAATTTTCACTTTTTTTAGTTTTATTTTTTTGTCTACGGGCGCGGAAAAAAATTTTTGCTTAACCACTATAAGGATCGGATACTTTGTTCATTTAGCTTTTATTTATTTTTTTATACACCTTGATACGTCCACTTCTCGCCGAGATATCGGTCTTCAAATGGAAAAGGATCCTCTTGTCTTTGATTTTATCGATATCTCAGCAACCAATGATCGTACAGAAAGTTAAAGGTGGGTTTCAAGAACTTGAATAAATTCTCTTTAACGACTAGCCATTGCTTATCCCAAAAATTTTTTTTTTCTTTTTATCACATGAATTTGAAAATGCAACAAAATAAGGGATGTTGATGGTTTTTTGGAAAATCAAGCGCTGGATCGAAAATATTGAAGAAACCGCTAATGTTAAGTGTGCCAGTTCAATATATCCACAAATACCCTACAAAGAACTAAATTAATCTAGCCACTAGCCAGCCGTTTTTCTGTTTCACTTGATCGCATTTTTGAAAAAATTAAAGGATTATGTGTTTTGATCTGAAAAGCTTAAAATTTTTAAAAATAAAAAAAAATCTACGTGCGCGCATTTTCCACATTTTTGTTTCAGTAAGTTAAGAAAATTTAAGAAACTATCGCCCAATCATTTTTAAACGCGTTTCCGCCGCTGCATTCCTTGATTCTACTGATTTCCTTTTAATTAAATTAAAAAAAAGTTAATACCCCCAATCGAATTTCAATCTTTTTCATACGCTTTTCCTAGCATATCCTTAAAAATAATCTTTAACAGTTTTTTCAAAATTTATCCCTTTGCGCTAAAATATTTTTTAATTTTTTTTTAATTTTTGGATAAACTTACTTTTTCTATTTTCAATCATGGTTAGACGATATTTATCGGAGGTAAAAGTTGCTCAGTTCGTGACTCTTATTGACGAAGGTTACAGTCAACATGCAGTTGCCATCCGGATGGGTGTAAGTCAATCTGTCGTATCTCTAGCTTATGCCAGATACCAAGAGACGAACCACTACCGCGATGATTGGGCAATTATTAAAGAAGTTCGACGACAACCTTTCGTCAATAAAATTTAAGCACTTTCTGGAACAAAATTCTGGAAAAAGCTCGGAAAAACATTTTCTTTTCTCAATTTTTAAAATTAAGAGCTTTTCAAAGCAAAAAACGTGATCCTTTAATTTTTTCATAAATTCGATCAAGTGAAACAAAAAAACGGCTGGCTGGATTATTTTTTGGTTCTTTGTAGGGTTTTTGTGGACATATTGAACTGTAAAAGGCACACTTAAAATTAGTGGTTTCTTCAATATTTTCGATCCAGAACTTGATTTTCCAAAAAATCACCAACAGCCCTTATTTTATTGCATTTTCAAATTCATGTGACAAAAATAAACCATTTTTTTTTTCAGACAAGCAATGGCTAGTTGTTAAAGAGAATTCATTCAAGTTCTTGAAACCCACCTTTATCTTTCTGTGCGATCATTGGTTGCTGAGATATCGATATCCTTTTCCATTTGAAGACCGATATCTCGGCGAGAAGTTGACGTATCAAGGTGTATAAAAAAATAAATAAAAGCTAAATAAACAAAGTGTCTGATCCTTATAGTGGGTAAGCAAAACAAATTTTTTCTACGCCCGTAGACTGAAAACCAAAACTAAAAAAAAATGAAAATTTTTTTGTTGCTGGTTTTTCTAAGATTACTCAAAATCCGCGGAGGATACAAAATTTCAAAGATCTCATCCAAAAACTAGACACTTGGAGCTACAATTAACTTTTTTTTGATTTCCTCTACGACCATTTCTCTCCAAGTTACGACCTGTTGAAAATTGCCCATAAATTTGGATTTTTTTTTGATCCTTTAATTTTTTCCAGTAGTGTAGAAAAAATTGACTCGGGTCACAAGTGAATTCTCCAGCGGGAATCGAACCCGCAACCTTTGGAAATCCGGTCCAATGCTTGACCTAGAGGTAAGTGATATACATAGTGTTTGATTTAGGAGCCCGTGCTTCGAGGGCAGATCAATTATGATAAAACTACTTCCGCCCTACCTGTAACCATTGCTGCCCTACCTCAAATTAGACTCTAGCTACAGCCCTGCCTGAGGTCGGTGCTAAATCGATTATCAATATATCGAAGTGCTGAAGTGCCTGTACAAAAACGCCACCATGTCGGTCCGTCTCCAGGATCAGAACTCGAAACCTATCCAGTTGCAGCGATTGGTGAGACAGGGAGACGTCATATCTCCGAAACTGTTCACCGCCCTGGAAGATATTTTCAAGCTTCTGCGAGCGATCGGAGCGGATTCGGCATCAATGTCAACTGCGAGTATATCACCTTCAATTGATAATTCGTAGTCATGGCTGAGATCTTGGAAGGCTCTCAACAAGTGGGACTAAAAATGAACATGGACAAGACGAAAATTATGTCAAGTGTCCGTGTTATACCCACTCCTCTAAAGGTTGGAGTCGGAGTTGTTGACGATTAAGTATACCTGGAAAAAACAATCTATTTAGGTAGGTCCAACTTCGAGAAAAGGGGTCAATCGGCGAATCCAACTCGGCTGGTCAGCGTTCGACAATCTTCGTGACATCTTCTCGTTCAAAATACCGCAATGTCTCAAGAGCAAAGTGATGACGTAAGGAACGGAGTCGTGGGCCTTTACTATGGGCCTCATAAGAAGGCTCAAAGTCACCCAAAGGGCGATGGAGCGTGTTATGTTCGCAATTTCCGTACGTGATCGAATTAGAAGAGGAGGCTCGTAGCAGAACTAAAGTAACCGACATAGCTCGCAGAATTACCAAACTTAAGTGGTAGTGGTTGGGGCATATAGCTCGTAGAACTGGTGGCCGTTGGGGCAGAAAAGTTTTCGAGTTGCAACCACGGACCGGGAGACGAAGTGTAGGCAGGCCTCCCATTCACACCCACCTGGATGCGGGCAGCACAGGACTGGTCATTGTGGAAATCCTTGGGAGAGGACTCTGTCCAGCAGTGGACGACATTTGACTTAAACAACTATCAAGTTTGTAACTTATGTTGATCATGACATACACATTTTCTATGTTATTTAATCTTTCATAAATTTTATCCTATTAACTATTGAAGATACAATTTTCCACCGTTAGGTCAAAATAGTGTTATCGAGTTACAGGATATTTATTGAGTAAAATTTATAGCAAGGCATTCTCATTATTAAAAAAAAAATCACATTTTATTACCAATCAAAGTGATCAATTAATAACAATTCTCATTCTGTAAGAGGTAATAATGACCTCATGTCATTATTACCTCTTTTTTTGCCCGCTTTTCTTGAATGCCCTTATTTTTTTTTTATTTTAGAATTAGTCTAGTTTCAATGTTTCAAATCGTGAGTCAGGAGGGGCATTTCCCCCCCTCTCCTGGATCCGCGCCTAAGTGAGGTTACCAGAGCTGAGCCACACATCTCTTAACCGATAAGTTTTATTTCTTAAATGACAGATTCAGTCATTATCCTGGTAGTCTCTCCGCTTTTCGTGGCTTGGTTATAGTCAGTGAGACTACTGCATTTACGAATGTATTTTCGTGTCACTAGTGTATAGAAACAGCATCACCAATATATCTCAAAAACTTGATTTGGGGTCAAGAGCAAATCTTTCGGTTACAAAATCTTGTGTTACACCAATACAACAGCAACATCCTATCAAATGTTTAAGTTATGTTACGAAATTTTTACCTAAATGAGTAGATGGGTAGTTAATAAATAAAAAAGAGAGTACTTTCATGTTTGTGTTCACAAAAAACTGCGAATATCCAAAATGCATTTATTTCTTTTTTTTTCAGTCTTGATTTTAATAGCTAAATTTCACACTAATTATGTACAATTAAAAAACGCTAAAATTGCTAACAGCAACTCGGGCATTTTAGTGTTTAAAGCTGCAATTCTATCCTTCCATCAAAATTCACAATCATTTAAATCTGATAATGATGATTTTTGTACAAGGTATTCAAGTTATTAAATAAAATACACCTTATTTTGTACTTTTATGATTTTATTGTACAAAAAACTGATAGTTGATTAATATACATAGAGACCTATTCAGTCAAATTAACATTATGATTCGCATAAATGCTAGCTATGATATATATTGTGACCATACTTATTTTAACTTTTAGGTATCTTACTATTCATTACTACTGTTCAGATCTTACCCGTATAAGTGCCTGGTTAATTTATTCTTACATTTATCAAAGAAAACCACAGCTTGTTATTGGGTAATTTATTGAATTAGGCTTTAATTGGAACTGAAACTTTAGTATAAACTTGTATATGTAAATTAAATTAAATTATTACTTTATCACATGAACAATAACAGCTCTCAGCAATAGAGCTCCGACATTATGTTCATTTTATGGAGCAGTCAGATAATTTTTAAATTTAGTAATGCCATTAATTTACAGCTTGTTTTGTATTATTACTTCCTCCTGATTGCTCCTCCTTTTTTCGTTGTTTTTCTCTCATTAATTCAGCATCCCTGGAAAACAAAAAGCATACAATTAATCCTTCAGTATTATTTATTAATGTATTATATGGCAATGCAAATAAGCTTTTACTAAGATAAATAAATCCATGATTTCTTGTATAAATTAATATTCCAAGTATTACCAATGATATAATGTAATTTATTTATTATAGTATATACAATATGATATATACTATTCATAATTACCATATACTTTAAATGCCATAATATTATAAATGAAAAATATATATTACAACCATCAGAAAGCAAAATTGTTTGCTACTCGAAATACCTATTTTTTCTCTCTTGTAGAGATAAACCAGTTTTCTCACTGGCAGTCTTCTTCTTTTGCATTTCTAATTGTTTCTTTTGGTTCTTGGCTCGAGCCAAATCTCTCTGATTCCCACCTGTAAGAACATAAATATAGGTCAACACTAAAATATACTTACACAAGTCTCATTGAATTTGAATGGTCTAAAAGAACGTGGTACTTATTAAAACGCTATATACAATAATGCAAAAGGGATAATAAACTAATGCTACTAGGTTTCATTCGGTGATGTTGTCATAAATCGGTCTAGAACATTCTTTTCAGTGGAATGTGTTTCAAAGAATGTATAAAAATTACTTTCCTTTCGAAAGCTTTCTTCATGTTTGATTTATAGACTGTTCAATACTTTTGGTAACTTTAAAAATAGTAGTAGTACTTACGGGTCATCCTGGATTAATTTCTAAAAATTAACAAAGACGAGCCAGAAAGTCCAGAACTCGGACGATACGCTAGTCCGGTCGAAACCTAGGACAACGCACCGCCCTCCCTTTTTCCAATATTAAAGAAACTTTAAAGTCAACTTAAAGAAAATAGCTGGCTTTGTAATAAAAGCCACAGCCAGCTGGTCACAACCACAAACAATGGATGCTAAAATTAATGATGGCGGGCGACAGTATTACCAGGTGTTACTGGCAGTTTACCTCATATTTAATCCCACGTTACGCCAAAGATTGATTTGAATGTTTGGCGTTAAAGCAAATATTGTTAGGACAGAGGTATATGATATATTATGCACTATTGTTTTGTTTATGTACTAGGCGATGCAGTCGCTAAGCATAAAGCTACGCTAGCACCATGTATTGGAGCGTAGCGTAATACCTAAATAAAGAAAAAAATGTTTTTTTGTTTCGATAGGAACATTTGAGAATTTCAAAATTCGGGCTCCGTCACGATCTGGTCCTAAACCTGTTGACTCGATTTCACCCAAAAAATATTAAAATCGTTTAAGAACTCGGGAAATTATGGCATAACAGACATTGCGCCATTGAAGCTGATCCATGGGAGCTTCCAATAAAATTTAAAAAAAAAAATACTCCAAAAATGAACAAACTGCCTGCGCTCTGCGATGATTTTGAGTGCATTCTAGCTAGTTCAGCTAGTTTTCGAACTGTTTTTGGATATTTTTTGTGCTTTAAATTATTATATATACCATTTCTGCAAAA
Source organism: Calamotropha paludella (assembly GCA_927399485.1). Lineage (NCBI taxonomy): Eukaryota > Metazoa > Arthropoda > Insecta > Lepidoptera > Crambidae > Calamotropha > Calamotropha paludella. The sequence goes on along the minus strand of OV656804.1, from coordinate 11,861,583 downwards.
CATAAAAAATAGCAGAAAATGCATTTTATTTAATAATAGTATTTATAGTATGTGTATTGAACGTAACGCCATGGCGACCTGCATCTGTGTCCTGAGACCTTGTACTGTGAAGGCGCAAGAAACTCTGCAAGAGCCGTTTCTATCTTCCTATAATAGTATGACATAGTTTAAAAGATAGTAAAACACATCTTGTTCTAGATTATATAATGAAAAATAACTATTACAACAAATAGTTTAAACAAAGTCTAAGGATTATTGTCGTTACTGAGTAATAAAATAAATAGAAATAAGACTATTAACATTGTTAAAAAAGAATACAGCCGATATTAAAATAGCTTTTGTTTATGAATGCATTTTTAACAGTCCCTTCATTTTTTCAAAAGATAGTTTAGTGACATTGTATCACTCAAAAAGAAATTCTTAAAAGAGAATATTGTTCAAAGATGAGATATCAAATTCCCGTCTCAAATAGGTAAAACCTTCATTAAAATGTGAGTGTTGAAAGAATGTCGTAAATGTCCTTGCTTCTTTTAAAGTTGACGAATTTCTTAAATCCATTCCTCTCGTCAGTTCAATAACAAACAAGTTATATGACTCAATAAAATCTTCGTTGAAAATAATAACAATACCTGTTATGGTGATATTTTATTTCAATCTGTTTAAAAAACAATCTGTTTAATATGAAGAATGCACTTATCGGTCGCATTATCTGTCGTCGGCCGCACTGGTTTAGCCTTTGATTTTAAACCCTTGAAGCCCAGCTTTGTGTTAAATGCGTTATTTCTCTCTCTGTCGCGCTATAGAGAATTATGGTTGTTTTGCTTTTCTTCTTAAAATTTGTGTTGTGGTGGACATTAGTGCCTGGTAATGGTGGATTATTAACAAATAAGTATTTGTGAACATGCAAGAGTGTTGACAAATGAAACAAAGCAGCGGGAGTTTTTTCCTGTTCTCTCAAGAAGGTATCAGTAAAACCCTCACAACTTTACTGAAACCTAGGGAAAGGATATTTCACCATCATCTATGATTTAATGATCATTCATTAGCATCTAATAGGGTATTTGACATAGTTGACAAATAAATAAGTATTGTATTGAACACTATAGAATTTAAGGTCCTAATTGATAATATTTTACTTAAATTACAAATAAAAATTATGAAATATTTTATTTTCGTAAATAAAAATTAGAGTTTTTGAATCTGTGCATCATTTACACGAAACGTCTCAACAACCAATCAGAGCACGTGACGTCACGATGTAATAAACACAATGTCTTTGAAGCCATTTTTTAAAGAATCATGAACGAAAATATAACCTCTCGCGTATTGTTTACATAAAGACTATTACATCGTGACGTCACGCCATTGATTTGTCACGTGACCTAGCGTTTCAGCGGGATATACAAAAGGTAATTATTAAAACTATCGTTTTGTTATTAAAATGGCTCTAAATATAAGAGAAAGATTTGTCAAGCGTATCTTTTGCGACTTTAGAACATTTTGAAGTACTTTACGAAAATCTGTCAAATACCCTATTATGCAAAGAATTTACTCAAGAACTGGCAGTATGGCTGAGAATTTCGCCTGTCTCCATTAGGAAGAATATAAACTTCAATGCTATAATCCAAGATATAGGTATATGAAATGAAGTATAGTATTGCTTTTTGGCGGGAGCGGGAAGCGTCAGGTTGTTGGTTTTGTTTCTCTTATTGGATTATTAACCACTAAGTGTTTGTGAACATGCAAAAGTGTTGCAAAGTGTAAGAAAGCAGCGAAAGATGTCTTTTCCTGCTCTCTCAAGAAGTCCACGGGTAGGTTTCAGTAAAACCCCACACATTTACTGAAACTTAGTAGAAAATGTATTTTACTGTTCATTCATCGTTATTAAATTAAGAAATTACTCAAGAACTGTCAATTATACTTCGTGCAACCCATAAATAAAGAAAAGTATAATATTCTATCTAGTCCATAGATGATACACTACGGGAATCTATTCTATCAGGATCTAGTCTAATCTGTGGTCTAGTCAACATGTCGGTCAACGCACAAGTTCATTTGGCTAGCAATGAAAGTAATAAAAAAAACGATAAATCAATGAAACCATTATTCCCAAAACGAGAAGAATGCTCACATGTGTCTTGTTATTGGTACGTTTAATTATTTTAAACCGTTGCATACTTATAACGAAAAGGAAGATTTCCTAATTTTATTGCTTTGTTTTGGGTGTCATTCTGCGTAGCGAAGAAAATGTGTGGAAGTTGTGCCAGGATGCTTCACTAAGAGTGCCGGAAGAATTGGATAGGTGCTATGTAGTATTCATATCCAACCCTTGCCGTACGGTGCCTTTGTGGAAACAAAGGGCTGGGCGCGAAGAGGACCGCCTTGTCATATGGGTGTGTACATAAACCGTGTCACGCTATACATGCCTATTCCACGGATCAATGTTTTTTGACGCGAAAGGTCCTTTGTTCTCTGACCCTTTGTTTGCTATGACTTCCAGTACAGTGCAACATAATTTTATTGACCTAATTTAAATTTTCAGGACTACCATGTAATATTTCTCTATTCTTGGGATTTCAAGACATGCCTTGTTTATGATTTGGACTCAGAGTTGCCTTTCCCAACATTTTTCCACAAATATGTAACAGAGACGTTTCGCACTGATCAAGTGTTAAAATCAGATTTCCACAGGTAAATATCTTAGACTTACCTTTTAAGAAACAAAAAAATGAACTGAAATTAAGCCGCATAAATTTTGTTACACTGTTTAAATATTTACAATATGCATGAATTTAATCTTATCGAAATTAATAGTTTTATTTTAATATTAAGCTATAGCATGGGGTACATCTCAACCTCCATCCAAGCTCTCCTTCCAACTTCCATAAAATAATATTGTCTCAAGTGAGAATTTGCACCCAACATGGGACTTGATCAATAAGAGTAGACTCTTAGTGCTACAACAATTGAATAAAGTTGTTATCTAAGTTCTTATGATTTCATTACTTTTTGAATTGCCAAAAATCAAGTGTACTGACTTCAACTTTTCTACTATTAACACCTGTTATTGAAAAGTTTATTTTAGATTGTATATTATAAAATTAATAATAGTATGTGAATTATTTTTCTTTTGGATGAAAATAATATTGCAGATTCTTTCGAGTAGTTCCTGCAAAGCAGTTCTTGCAGAACTTTGCATCTGATCGACGTCACATGAAACGGACAGATGGTTCATGGATTAAGCCTCCACCTCCATATCCTGCAATAAGCACACCTCGTAAGTAATTGTAAATAAATATATTCTTTTAGTACTACTTTTGTTCAAGTTGTTATTGTTATGTATTAAATACATACTATTTACTTACAGATTCAACACACAATTTAGACGAATTCATTAACATGGATATAGGCACAGGGCCTGGTCAGGTATTTAATCTTACTGACTTTGTTCATCGATTCTACAAGATAAACAAGTAGTACAAAGATGAACATGTTAGATAGTCAAATTGTCATGATCCTTTTTGGTTTATGGTTTCTGTTGATTATGTTTTAATAATCTTTATTTTAATATTAACTTTATAACAAATCATAATAATTTTTTGAAGCTGAGATTCTAATTATAAGAACTATTTTAATTTCAATGACATTATTAAAATTAGATTAAATTTGATTAATTTCACAGTAAATAAAATTATAATTTGGTTATGCTTTCTAAAATCTCTAGCAAAACTAATTATTCTCTTCTTACTCACATACATAATATGGATGCAGCACAAAAATTGATACAATCTTTCACTTAGTTCATTAATGACATTTCTATGTAGGCATAAATAAATATAAAACATTCTTTATTGTCTACAAAAACCGTACATAGAAATGCTGATTTATATGTTTCCCACATCTTATTTCAAATATTCAATATGACATTAAAATATTAAATTATATCATAATAAATACTTATAATCCCATTCATAATTAACTAATTGCCATTATAATTAGATAGTTTAATTCAATGAGTAGTAAATATAAAAGCTAGTGCTTAAATTTCAATTTCATAGAATAAAAAAGTGTCAAGTGATTTGAATGTCCCTTATTTTTACTATAATGTCGTTTGTTGTTGTAATAGAAGATATTTTATCCTAGTTATATATTTTATTCTCATTTTGACTGAGGTTGATCTTGTTTAGAAAATGCGTGTTATCTTGAGTGATAATATAAAAATTTAAGTAACTTTATTGTAGATTATATGATCGCAAAGTAGCTTTTGTATATTGTTAAATCTATTCAATAATTTTGTATCAACTTTTATACACTCTTTTTAACCTTCCCTAGCACCAGTAGTTAAGCGATATTATTAATATACATGTATGATTATACCTAATTGTGTAAAGTTTTCATTAATTGAATATTTTAATGTGTTAAAATTAAAATATCCAATGATAATAATTGAGCTATAATCTGCCCATCCATAATTTAAAATCTATCACAAAATTTTAATGTTGTGTAATTATGTATTACAATTTTTATTGAGCCAATACGCTTAAACTTTATGTCACAAAATGGTTACTGGGATAGTTAAAATCAAGACATTGATTTTGATGGACAATTAAATAATTATATTATGATGTCTGTGTTTCCTCAAAATAAATGTTTTATTTGTAGTACATACACATTTAATGAACATTGTATGAGGATTGGATGTAAACAATCAGAATGTATGTCATATCATCGCTGTGGACAGTCGCGAAATTTTTAAAGTCGTTTAAACTGGGCGATACATCTTTGATATGCTAATGTTTCCTTGATATGAAAAAGTAGTATTTCCTGATCAAGTCCAATCCTAACACTTATTTGCCAAGAATTTGCTCATGACTTATTTTAGATTACATCAATTACATAGACTTTTTTATTCATTTACGATTTTCCTAAAACAAATAAAAATGTTATTACTTAAATAAATATTATGATTAATGTTTACGCGTAAGTTTGAGTTCAAGGACTCACTTTCAGAGCGTGTCTTCGATAGGTTTAAGGACTGCCCAAAAGGAATATTCTTAGATTTTTCTGGAATAGCTAGAAAAAGGTTGAAAGCACAATAAGGATTAAGAATTGTTTTGAACTACTTATTCATTTGCCTTTTTTTATTCTCAGTCTACTTTTTCTGTATAAATGTGAAAGTATAAAACAATTCAGTTGGGACTATCAAATAAAAGCATGTGTTCTTGTAATTAATTACCTTGTCCTGACAAGTCCTTGGATAGTTAATAAATAAAAAAATTACACATTCATATCAAATGCATTGTCAGCCGCTAGCCGTGGGTAGGCTCTGTGAGCTTCAGTGTGAATGTGAAGTCTGAATGCATTTCACTTCCACACTATGCTTTGTGCATGGTTTCAAATTTATGTGGAACTGTATGGAATGATAAATTTTTGTCCATGAGATAAGGTTATTATTAACAACTTAAATTGTTATTAATAAGAGAGAAGATGGCAATCTTTCATATTGTGTTATCAAATATAGGATTATACAAAGGAAGGGCCGAATGAAACACCGTGAAACTAGTCATGCAGTCAGTGACGGAAACTGAAAAGTCTATTATCTAGTCTCTTATACCTAGTATATTAGATATTATATTTTTAAATTTGTGTGTTCGCAACTTGTAGCACCTTACCAGAGGCGTAGCTGGATTACTTATGGGACCAAATTAATACAAATGGATGTGGTGGAACCCAATGTGTTTTCCTAATACCGGGGGTCTCTTTTATGTGTCCGACTGGTTACGCCTTCGTCTTGTTACGTAATTACCCACAGATGCTGTACTTCTTTAAACTTTTACTATTGACTGAATACTATGAGTGATAATTAATGTGCTTGTGCTTCTAAATGTATCAAGTGACATGTTTTTATTTAAGCTAAAAATAAACACCACACGCTAAGTTTTTTGTTTTATTTATTTCGGTCATAATTTAAAACGTCAACAAAACAAAAAAATATTAAGCCTTCAAGTAAGCCTATAGACATATCACAGATTACTTAGTGAGAATTTCTGCTCCGTTTTCGGTAATAAGTATGGTGCGTTCTGATTGAGCTGCTCTGGAGCCGTCCTCTGTAATGACAGTCCAGCCGTCTTCTAATAACATAGTTTGCTCAGAGCCATGAGTAAGAGCTGGTTCTATAGTAAAAGTCATACCAGGCTTCATTAAACCGGGATATCGATTTTCTGTAAAAATAATAAAATATATATATTTCTTATATTTAAATATCATTGCCTTATTTTCATCCTTAAGAAAATCCTGTGCCCCTGTAATGAAATAGTTTAATAGTTCAGTGTGAATGTTGATGAATCCAATGGATGAAACATTTTTTTCTGTTCATCTCTACAACGAACGAAAGAATGCGATCGCGACGTTAGTCCATGATAAAAAATAACACTATTATTTACTCTTTTAAATAAAACAACTTTTTTTACGGATTTTGCTTATAATTTATATTTAGTCCTGACGTTTCGACTCCTCTACAGGACCCGTGATCACAGGATGACTACAGCAATGGTCGTCATATATTTTCTACTACCTTCACAATATTTCAATCGGGCACGTTCCTACTGTTATTTTATAAATCAAATTATTTTATTTTGTTATTAAATTCTCACTATGATTACTGGGTAGACCCAGTAGTGTCTACCCAGTAGACCACCAGTTCGGAAATTGGGAGGCCTTTCCGAGAACTGGCGAAAGAAACTCGGGAAGGGGGACCGACTTTCATCTTACTTTTATTATTTCCACCTGCTTGGGATCCAGTAATCAAAAAAAATAATATCTCCAAAGACAAACTGCAAGACCTAGTGATGAAGTTAGCTCTTTTTGCAAATAATAAAAAAAATATGTAGGTCGGTCCCCCTGTCCCGAGTATCTTTCGACAATTCTTTTCGGAAGGTGCTCCTAATTTTCGAACTGATGGTAGACTCAGTAGTTTACAGTACGTTTACTGTAAACGTAAGTAAAACTACTAAATAAAATGCAAAATAAAATAATTTAGTTTTTATAAAGTTAGGAACGTGTCCAAGGCAAATATTTAAAGATGACACACGTGTATAACTGACCAAATAAAAAAAAACCTTAAATTATTTACCTCTGTTTGTCTGAATTCTAAATTCTGAATTTAACAAAAGTAATAAATAAGAATTTAAATACGATAATAATATTCAGGAATATTTACTAAAAAAACAATATTTTCAAAAAGAGTTGCGACTGACAAACAAATCTAATTCGTTTCCGATACGCTGTCGAGGTGCTATTATCAATGATAGTATCAATTTTGATATCGGTCAAAGTTTTAGAAACTAAGATTTTATGCATTTTTGACGACCTTCGTCCAGACATCTTTTGTGACTTTTCTGCGGGCTTCTTTTAATAGGCTTAGCATCTTTTTTGTGCCCAATGGTGGAGAAGTGTTGTGGCAGGCTGCGTAACCTTTTATTTGAGCCCCGATTAGCTCAATTATATTAAACTGGCAATGATAAGGAGGTATTCTGAGAATTCGAAGATCATATTCCAGAGCCAATTCATCTATTTCATTAACGTACTTGTTGTCTTACATTACCTTTTTTTTAAATATGTAAGTATAAAAATAGTTACTTGTATTATGCTACTTGCCTTCACACGTTTGGTTTGGGCGCTGTTTTATAGTATTATTAACTTTATTACTACATTATTAATTATCACATTATTCGAAAGAAACATGCATTTTTATAAAGTATAACGCGACAAATAAAATAACTATTACCTGTTACTTTTGCCAAATCACTACAAATATGATTTACAAATATATTCTCTTAGTTGCGGAACGAAAGATCTTGTAAAGGATGCTGAGACCAACAAGTCCACATCATATTCTTAACAGACTTATTTTTGTACATAAAATTATTTTTTTAAACTGTTAGTTATGATGTTTTTAATTAATCATGCTCTTGCTTAAATGAATTTATCAAGGATAAAACAATAACATACTTGCCTTCATCACTAAAAATACTTTTGTTGGTAAGTTTCGAAGATTCTAAAAACAACTAAAAAGCAGTTATCGACTTTACACATAGGACATAACGCCGAAATTTGAAAAGCTAGAAGATAATGGGTTTTTACATCACATTACTTCATGAACGTTTGTAGTTAATCAGTTCTTACAAGAAGCCGATATGCTATTTCTTATAGTTTGTCTGCTGTCAACTTATGTAAATCGTCATTCTGCCTTAAAATGTTCAGATAATTTCAACATTTTTATTTCAATATAATAGTGATGATAAATAAGTAAAAAATATGTATTTTGAATTTATGATTTCCTCAGTAAAACAGTTGGTTTTAAAAATGAAATGTTATCAATTGTGTATGGCGAGTAGTTAAAAAAGAAAAAATAATTTATGCTCACTTGTATGATATATTTCTGGAGGGCCGTGAAAATATTCTCCTATGCCATGTCCCAAAAAAGCAGGTAAAACGGTAAGGAAGTTTCTTTTAGCATGGTTGTATATCTTATTACCAATTTCATTAAAAGGCACATCCGGACCACAAGATTTTATAGCCTAAAAGTAAATATCAAAACAAATTAAATGTCTGTACATTCTGCTAGTTTATTTCATTGTCTTTATAGATATGTTTTTAATATAAAAACATTAATTAATCCAATCAATCACTTGACAGAATATAATAAAACTCAAACTCAAACCATTCTTTAAGACAATATCATTAAGTATGTTTATCTCAGAATATACAGCTTTTGCACTTCTTACTTCAATATTGAAAAAATGTTAAAAATAGTTAAAATCTAATTATAATTAGAGAATTCACTTGCACAACACAGTTCAGTTTTTTATCTATCCTGCCTGCCGGAACCATTCACGCCAGATTCTTCAGAACTATATGTCCGTACGAATGTAAAAAGAAAGATTATTTCAGTACTTACCTATCTTTCGGATTTGCAGAGCAGTTGATCATATATGATGAAAAATTTAAATCGTAATCTACCGATTCGGGAACACGTTGCGGCAACACAGCCGTGCAAGGGCTCAAAATTGTCGCACTCGCTATTGCTTCAACATATCGTAAATTAGATGACTCAACAAGAATGAACATGTCAAAATATCCTACACTGCACACTTTAGCTCCACAAATTTTGCCCTATTGAAACAGTTGGAATTCAAATGGACATACTTGTCCAGCTATTTTAAGTTCGCAGGTTGTGCAATAAGTATGCAACTTGCCCATATCGGCTAGAAACACCTTTGGTGTTTCGTACCATAAGGGGTCCCAGATCGGTCCATTGTAAAACATTTAAATCTTAACCAATTGTTAGTCACGCGGCTTACTATATTGGCTCAAACTTGAACAGTCTTTGCAATATTGTCATAAAGCAAATAAGACAGAGACAAAAATAAACACGCTCCATCGCCAGGTATTTTACCACTCTGCATCGGATTTGTATTCCTTCAACGATGTCTGTTATAAATTTTCCGTCCATGTTTAAAACAAACTAATTAACAGACTTGACAGAAATTTAATTAACAGAAAAAAATAAAACTAATTAATTGACATGAAACTTTGAAATAAATTTGTAAAGTATCTTAATTAATAAGTAGGTATTTTTATATTTAATCGGTGTTAAAACTTCGTACAAAAAATCAAATTATTATTTAAATGCACAGAAAAATTCGTACATTCGATACGTACGACAACGGCTGTCCTCGCGTGACTGCCCGTTCGGGTAGGTAAATTATGGTTTCATCGTTTTTCATTTCTTAAATCTGAAACGTAAGTCATTTCTTTCTTTTCCAGCCTTATTTAAAAAGATAGTATATGTGACTTAAAAAAACGATAAAGATTTTGAATGGAGGTTTTCGAAAATTCAATGTAGTTTTACAGAAAACGATGGGGAATGTGAGATAAAAAAAAATGTATACAAATTGTTAACGAAAGAACCGACTTGAATACTGATATTTGTACCTCTTTCGAAGATGCAGGCGTGACGTTATGTTGTGATTACGTAAACAATGTATCCGTCGTCTGTCTCTAAAACTTATAATCAAATCTAAACAGGACCATTTCGGATAACCCGTTTCAAATAAAAAAAGCACGTTCTAAAAGAAACTCCCATGTAAGATATGAGACTCGTAGCATTTGTAGTTTCTGAGATTTCGAGATGAGTGAATGACCTTTAGAAAATAACGAAACAAGTATTTTTTCTTTTAATATCACCCAGTACTAAAAACTTTAAGTTTACGCTATACAAAGTTATCCAAAATAAAACTACGTTTGTTGTCACAATCACGCTAATCACGGTGTTGTAGCAGACGATTACAGGACCCCCGCCCCGCCGTCCCATATTTCATTGATACATAAACATAACAATGATTAACATGTTGCAAATTTTGCCTTCATATTTTTACGGGCTAAGGACCGTCAAATTGCATAAGGTATGAGTTGTTTTGTTCTTTGATTAAAACGTAATTAATTGATACAAAATCTTTATTATGTATTAATTTTTTTTAAATAGGATTGAAAAATAAAGTAAATTCACTTTTTAAGTGAAATTTTTGATGTAACAGTCAGTATCCATTCTTTTTCTAATTGGTGAATTAAACAAAATTGCTTAGCTGTATTCTGTTGTCTAAAATATAAAAATAGATTGCGTTTGCCAGAATTGTGAAATTCATATTCAACTCCATGATAAAAAACAATATATTGTATTTTTTTTTTTTAGAAAGTTGGCCCCTAAAGCTTAAAGACCATCCTTTAAGCAAAAATTTAATGATTCTTAGTCAGATAGACTGGTTTCAAGCAAAAAGCTACACATAAAGGTGAAACTTTAGATGTATGATATCATAGAAGTATGGATTTGAATGAAGATGAACTTAATCACGTCAAAAAGGGTGAACGGTTTTAATGGATTCGCCATTTACGTAGATTATACCTACTGATAAAATGTATAATTGCCGTGAGATCGGATGGGCAATTTTCTCATATAGGGATACATCTAAATTTTCACAAGAACGAAATCGAGGGTAACAGATAGTAATTTGATATATCTGATGTTTAACAAAAAATGTACGTATTTATTAAGTATTAAGTACTTAATGATTTTTGAGAGCCCTCATACGGTCCGTGTGCGGAATGAGTAATCCAATTTTATCGTTATAAACTTTGGGATGGGATGTGCAAGTGAATTCTCAAATTGTTATTAGTTTTAAAATATTTTTAATTTTTTTTAATATTGAGGGCCTTATATTCTAAGATATACCTACATAACGACGCTATCTTAAAGCGCGTGGTTAATTGATTTACTTTATTGACCATATCATTTTTATCTAGAAAGAAAGGAAGAAAGAAAGAAATCTTTTCCGTAATGTTTTCAATATTTTTAACTACCTATAGATTCTTCGATTTTTGTTAACTTTGGAGAGAGGATAGCTGAATCCACATCAATTTGTCATATTTTCTACACAACTTACAACTTCAAGGCAGTCTTCGGTTATTTGTATGAGCTGTAAGCCTCTATCATCTACATCTCCAACAGGAAAGGTTTTAGAGCAATCTCCATGAAAACCCTTGTAAAAGACCTGAAATAAAAATCACAGATATATACATATGACAGAGCAACTTCAATGGAAAATTTTAACCTGATATACTATTTTGTGTAAACTATTTTATTGTTGATATTCTCAGCAGCATGGGCCTAGATACGTTAAATATGGATAATTCGACAAGCGGTGCCTATGGTCGTGACTATAAGTCACAGAATTCTTTTTTGAAACTGAGTGGAAGAGCAAACTACAATTCGTGGTGCCTCGCCATGCAGATGAAATTTCTATTTCTATTAATCTTTCTTTAAATGCAGTGCATTTAAAGAAACTAATAGATGCTGAACTATGGGATATACTTAGTCTTCGCAACCATCTGCATGTGCTGAAAAACACAATCAAGAAGATTAGAAGAATTCAAGCGACGCGACCAACGTGCAAGATCAAAAATATGCTTAAACGTCAGTGAAAACATATTTTCTATTTTGTGATCTCCTGTGAAACTGCTGAAGAAACTTGGCTGGCTCTAAACAACGCCTACACAGATAATAACCTCACAAGACGTCTTTCACTACTGAAAAGGCTATTCAATTGTAAGTGTTCACGACGAAACGATTCGTTTATCTGTATAATAGCACCTATAACGTAAATTAAGTAATTCATAAATGATTAATGTAAAGTTCTGAAAATGGTGTAGTTCAAAACGCATGTTCGCAGATAGCAGGACTTGCTCCTTATAGGTGCGCCAATAGGACGATCGCATTTCTTCCTTTTGTCAAGTGTGTTTTACGAGATTAAGAATAGTTTATTTTAGTTACGTAATAATGTTTAGATTGTAGTATATTTTCTCTAGTTAACCTTTATTAATAAAAATATGATGAATGGCCTATTTATTAACCTGAAATACATAGAAACATCCCGCTCGCCTTCCGCTATGCGACTGCAGACGACAGAGGCGAGCGGGGCAGTTTATATATGACCGAGGCGGGAGGCGAGGTAGAATAAAAGAGCGCCCGCGCCGAGAGCGGCGCCACTCGCTTCCCGCTCTCCCTATGATGAATATTGTATGTTATTTTAGTAAGTATAAATAATATTAACTAGAAAATAAGTCGTAGTCATAAGAAAATGTGTAAATAATGACAAAAATAAAGGCGAAAGCACTTGCGGGGGTGAGGTTCGGAGGCCCAAAATGGGTTGCCCCACCTTGGATGGGTCACCCAAAAATATCGAATAAAAGACGGGCTCAAATCAATGCAAAATCACTTCCGACCAAGCTTCCGATCCAGCCTAGAAAACAAGCAACGAAGAAGAAACCTGAAGCCTCCGAACCTTACTGCAAGCTTAAGAAAATCAGCGACTTTTCCTTGCCGAAGCTACCCTGCTGACGTCACCATCCCTACGGCGCCATCCGACATTACCATCGTCCATCACCACCCAAGTTATACAGTCCACCCTAGTGGGGTCTATGCCCCACATTTTGGTCCTCGTCGAAACCGGATCACTGAAACAGCAAGATGGTAGTCACCAGAAGTAACCTCGGGAAAGAAGAGTCCACCTCGGAAGAATCTGGCAACACAACAACGACCGGAAGCGGCGAAACCGGCACCACACACGGAAGCGAAGAAACCGGCACTACGTCCGGGAGCGGCGAAACGGGAACCACGTCCGGCACGGGAGCGACCACAACCGCCACGCCCAGCGTGGGGGGCCCGGCCGACACATCAGGGCTTCAAGCCACGCCCGCCGCCAGTACAGCCACCGTCGTGGAACGACATTCCACAGAATTGATGCCGCCGCCGACCGCCCGAGCCGCCAAACCCGCTCGGTCACGCCGATCAGGAGCCCCCAGCAAGAAACTCCTCGCGGAGTTGGGGGCCAGAGAGAGGCTAGCCGAGTTGGAACTGAAGCGGATCCAGGCGGAAACAGAATTGGAGAGAATAAGACAACAAAGAAGAGAAGCAGAAACATCGTCCGAAGAATCGGGAGAAGAAGACGATCTGGCACCACAACGAGTCTCAGATTGGTTCGACAGACAGCCGACGCAAGAGGATCGACTGTCCCCTATGGAGGAGACTGCAAACGCAACGACGGCCCCTCGGAGTACTGCGAGAGAAGTCAACGGAGTCAAGCAAGGACTGGTTGTCTGCGCCCGGGAAAAACGCAGACAACGGGAAAATGATGAAGAAATTCAGTCCAGCAAGAACCCCACGATCGACGTCACTACGCTGTCCGCCGCGTTAGCAGAAGCAATCTACACCAACAAGTCGAAGAGAACGTACGTTACGGAACTGCCATCGTTCAGCGGTCAACCACAAGAATGGCTGCACTTCAGAGCAGCATTCAACGAGTCGGCGGAGAGCTTCTCAGCAAGTGAGAACGTCGCCAGATTAAGAAGAAGTCTACGGGGAGCTGCCTTGGAAGCCGTCAGCGCCCTCCTGATCAGTCAGCCACCCCCCGAAGATATAATGAACTCGTTGGAAAGAAGATTTGGTCGACCCGATGCCCTGCTCCTCGGCGAAATGGAGAAGATGAAGACTCTCCCCCGGCTGACCGACAACCCACGCGACCTGTGCGTGTTCGCCAGCCGTGTAGCTAACACCATAGCTACCGTAGAAATACTCAAGCGACCGCAATACCTACACAACCCGGATATATTGCGACTCATCATAGAAAAAATGACGCCGATCCTACGCAACAAGTGGTACGATCACGCGGCACAAGAGGAAGACACGCCCGAACTTAAGAAGATGGCAATGTTCCTGAACAATGAAGCGGACAAGTGCGCCCCCTACGCTCCTCCCGAAGTAAACAATGAAGTCAGAGAGAAAATTATGAAGAGGAAGATCGAGCGCACATACGCCGCGGCACCCGAAGCCACACCGTTCAAGCCTAGCGAGAAGTCACCGTGCCCGTGCTGCAACGAGAAGCATCAGCTGACGACATGTCCAAGATTCATCAAGGCAGACACGAACGAGCGATGGGAGATAGCGAAGAAGAATCGCATCTGTTTTCGATGCTTATCAAGCAAACACCGCCGCATCGTGTGCAGAGCGAAGCCCTGCGGTCTCAACGGATGCGTCATGCGACACCACCGGCTGCTTCATCATGAGAGAGCGACACCGACCGCGGCGACAACGCCGCCCGCATCACCGTCGCCGATCAAGCCCGAACAAGTGATCGCCTCAGCGATCGATCAAGTTGCATCGAACACAACCAACACGAGCCGCGCGTACTTGAAGATAGCTCCGGTCACCCTACAGGGCCCAGAAGCCACCGTGAATACCTACGCACTGCTCGACGAGGGAAGCACCGTGACCATCATCGACTCAACGCTCGCAGACACGCTCGGCCTTCAAGGACCCAACGAGCCACTATGGGTACAAGGAGTGAGCGGGACAGAGATAGCGCACAATAGAAGCAAGAAAGTAAACGTCAGCATCGCGGGGAGGCACAACCGAGGCAAACCGCACATCTGCAGCGCGCACACCGTCACCAGTCTGGACTTCGCCACTCAAACGATAAGCGAGCGGGAGGTGCAGAACTGCGCGCATCTAGAGGACATCAAGCACGAGCTCCTATACACTAACGCCGTCATCAAGATACTCATCGGTCAAGACAATTGGGAGCTGATCGTATCACGTGACATACGGGAGGGACGGCGCGACCAACTCGTGGCTTCGAAGACTCAGCTGGGTTGGGTGCTACACGGCTGCCGCTCCTCACACGCGGCCCCCGTAGCCTACTGTTGCACGCATCTAACTCAAACCCGCGAAGCAGATAACATGGAGGAAATGATGAAGAAATACTTCGCGCTTGAATCACTATCGATCGAACCGAGAAAACAGAAAAGCGATCCCGAGCTGCAAGCCCTCAAGATATTAGAAGATAAAAGCCGACGTCTCCCTAACGGACGGTTCGAAACGGGTCTACTGTGGCGAGAAGAGGGCACCGACATACCGAACAATCGATCGGACGCGCTCAAGCGTCTACACACACTCGAACGAAAACTCGATCGCGACGCCGATCTCAAGAATAAGTATGAAGAACGAATCGGCAACCTACTAGCGTCGGGCTACGCCGAACGAGCAGGGACGCCCCCTAGCGACAGAACGTGGTACTTACCTCACTTCGCGGTCTGCAATCCAGAAAAGAAGAAAATAAGAGTCGTACACGACGCCGCCGCTAGATCACACGGACGCAGCCTCAACGACATGCTACTCCCCGGGCCCGACCTATTACAATCTCTACCCGGCGTAATCATGCGGTTTCGGCAGCGAGGCGTCGCCGTGTCGGCGGACATAAAAGAAATGTTTATGCAGATCAAGATCCGTGAAGAAGACAGGGACGCACTCCGTTTCCTGTGGAGGGACAACCGGCGGGAGGGACCCCCGGAGGAGTACCGCATGACCTCCGTCATCTTCGGCGCGTCGTCATCACCATGCACGGCGCTCTACATAAAAAACAGAAACGCAAAGGAACACGCCGCCGAGTATCCACGAGCCGCGCGCGCGATCGAAGCAAACCACTACATGGACGACTACTTGCACAGCTTCGACAACGTAGAAGAGGCAAAACGGATCACCAAAGAAGTCGACTACGTCCACAGGCGAGCCGGCTTCGAGCTACGCGGATGGGCCACCAACGAAAAGGACGCAATCAGCGCCGTCGTCGCACTAACAGAGCGAGAGGGAAACACAGTCGCTATCGGCGGGAGCGAGACGGAAAAAACACTCGGCCTACTATGGGATACAAAAGAAGATTGCATACGATTTCGCCTCAACACCGCTAAGGCGCCGCCCGAAGTACTCGACGACCTGCGACCACCGACGAAGAGAGAAGCGCTCAGCATCATCATGTCCATCTTCGACCCGCTAGGCCTCATCTCACCCGTGACTACGCCGGCGAAACGAATAATGCAAGACACGTGGCGCTACAAGACGGACTGGGACGAAGCCATACCGGAGGAGCTACACGACAGGTGGAGCGAGTGGCTACGACGGCTACACGACTTAAGCTACTTTCGCATACCGAGGTGCTACGACGCCGAGCCTGCCGCTTACTACGAGCTGCACACATTCGTAGACGCCAGCGAAGAAGCTTACGCCGCCGCAACCTACTGGCGGATAACGCGGAGCGACGGCAGCATCAAGGTCACCCTAGCAGCAGCGAAGAGCCGCGTCACGCCCACGAAACCCATCTCCATACCCAGGTTGGAGCTCCAAGCAGCCGTCCTAGGAGTTCGATTAGCAAGATCGACCGCAGAAGAGCACGAGTATGAAATAACTCGCAAGACATACTGGAGCGACTCACGCACCGCGCTAGCATGGATACGCGCCGAACCACGCACATTCAAAACATTCGTCGCTCACCGAATCGCCGAAATAGAAGATTTAAGTAAGAAAAACGAGTGGCGGTGGCTGCCGTCAATCGACAACGTAGCCGACGACGCAACCAGAGCGACACCTACCGACTTCGACCCGCACCACCGATGGTACCACGGCCCCCGGTTCCTGTATCAACCCGAAACAACCTGGCCCGTGGAGAGTAAAATAGCGAGCGAAGCGACCGGTGAAGAAAAAGAGAAGTGCAACACACTACAACCGCGCTCCGAACACAGTCATCTACCGAAAATAGAACGATTCTCTAAGTGGACACGTCTCTTGCGAGCGACCGCGCGAGTGCTACAGTTCATTGACCTCTGTCGTCCAAAGAAGCAAACAGTGGCAGCAACACGCAGAAAACGAACAAGAGCCGCTGAAACACAAGACGCAGTTTGGAAAAAATCGAACCCGAGACCCCGCAAGCCCGACGATTTAACCACTCCACCTGCGCGTCACAACGATTTCATATTGTTAGAAGCGCGATATTTACTCGCAGCGGAGAAATCGTGGATACGCGCCGTTCAAGAAGACAGCTATAGTAAAGAGATAGAACGCCTACGACGCAAGCAAGAACCCGACAGGAGCGACCGACTCGCCGCGCTAAGTGTATATATCGACGAAGACGATATAATACGACTTCGCAGCAGAATAGCGGAGGCCAGCGACGTCGAGGAAGAAACCGTCCGCCCGGCGGTACTGCACGGAAAACATAGCTACACGAAGTTATATATAGCCCATATACACGAGAAGCTACACCACGGCGGCACGGAAATAGTAGTAAATGAGTTACGTCAACGCTTATACATAATGAAGATAAGACCTACGGTTAAAGGAGTCATCGTTCGCTGCGCCACCTGCCGACTGAAAAAGGCGAAGCCCGCCGCGCCCTCTACCGGAGATCTGCCTGCGGCGCGCCTCGCTCACCACGCACGCCCGTTCACCTACACAGGAGTGGACTATTTCGGCCCACTAGAAGTCACGGTGGGACGACATAGAGAAAAAAGGTACGTCGCGCTCTTCACGTGTATGACGTCACGCGCGGTACATCTCGAGGTAGCCGCATCGCTCAGCACCGACTCTGCAATCGCCGCCCTTCGCCGTTTCATAGCGAGGCGAGGCTGTCCGACGGAGCTGTGGAGTGACAACGGCACCGCATTCAGAGGCGCCGACCGGGAGCTCTCCGCGGCGATCAAGGAGGCCGCCGCTGCACGACACATCAACTGGCGTTTCCTGCCCCCGGCCGCTCCTTTCATGGCCGGGGCATGGGAGCGTATGGTGCGCACCGTCAAGGAAGCCCTGCGCGCCACTCTGCACGAACAGCGCCCCAGCGACGAGACCCTGCAGACACTGCTCGCCGAAGCCGAAGCGACCGTGAACTCCCGTCCACTCACCCACGTGGCGGTGGGCCCGGACGACCCACCTGCGCTCACACCCAACATGATCCTGATTGGGCCCGACTGTCATACTCCGGCCCCCGGCGCCTTCAACGAGTCCGACCTAACTGCGCGTCATCAGTGGAGACGCGCCCAACAGCTCGCCGACACCTTCTGGCGCCGCTGGGTGCGAGAGTACCTACCGCTACTGCAAAACCGGCGGGAGCCCTCCAACGTCGGCACCCCTCCTGTCATCGGCGACGTGGTCATCATATGCGACTCGAACCTACCTCGCAACACCTGGCCGCGCGGACGAGTTACGAAGACCTACCCCGGCAAGGACGGAGTTGTTCGAGTTGTGGACGTCACCACCAGCAAGGGACACGTTCTGCGAAGGCCCACCAAGAAGATCGTCGTTCTACCAGTAAGATCGCAAGGCGACGGCGGGAGAAATGTTCACGACGAAACGATTCGTTTATCTGTATAATAGCACCTATAACGTAAATTAAGTAATTCATAAATGATTAATGTAAAGTTCTGAAAATGGTGTAGTTCAAAACGCATGTTCGCAGATAGCAGGACTTGCTCCTTATAGGTGCGCCAATAGGACGATCGCATTTCTTCCTTTTGTCAAGTGTGTTTTACGAGATTAAGAATAGTTTATTTTAGTTACGTAATAATGTTTAGATTGTAGTATATTTTCTCTAGTTAACCTTTATTAATAAAAATATGATGAATGGCCTATTTATTAACCTGAAATACATAGAAACATCCCGCTCGCCTTCCGCTATGCGACTGCAGACGACAGAGGCGAGCGGGGCAGTTTATATATGACCGAGGCGGGAGGCGAGGTAGAATAAAAGAGCGCCCGCGCCGAGAGCGGCGCCACTCGCTTCCCGCTCTCCCTATGATGAATATTGTATGTTATTTTAGTAAGTATAAATAATATTAACTAGAAAATAAGTCGTAGTCATAAGAAAATGTGTAAATAATGACAAAAATAAAGGCGAAAGCACTTGCGGGGGTGAGGTTCGGAGGCCCAAAATGGGTTGCCCCACCTTGGATGGGTCACCCAAAAATATCGAATAAAAGACGGGCTCAAATCAATGCAAAATCACTTCCGACCAAGCTTCCGATCCAGCCTAGAAAACAAGCAACGAAGAAGAAACCTGAAGCCTCCGAACCTTACTGCAAGCTTAAGAAAATCAGCGACTTTTCCTTGCCGAAGCTACCCTGCTGACGTCACCATCCCTACGGCGCCATCCGACATTACCATCGTCCATCACCACCCAAGTTATACAGTCCACCCTAGTGGGGTCTATGCCCCACAGTAAGCTTGAGTCATATCCTGACATGGAAAGGTATATTAACGATATCCGTAAAACTCAACAGAAGCCATCGGAAAAGTCGTAGAAGACAAATCTGTAGGTGTAGTAATGCTTACAGCATTGACAGAAGAATAATTACCTATGATAATGGCAATTGAGCACTTGAGCGCTACAATTACAGCTGATTACGTGGCTACAACACTCATGAAGGAAGATCAACGTCGAGTAAACGTAATAGCCAGCAATGGAAATAACGCACTTGCTACTTCATCTTTTAAGAGAAATGTCATGTGTATCTACTGCAAGAAGTCAGGTCACCGTGTGTCCAAATGTACGAAACGTTTTTCAGATTTTAAAAAGAATAAAAAGGGCATTGGTGATTGGAAAACAAATTATATTACAGATATAACACTATTATCATATTTTCATTCAAGTACAGGTCATAATTTCTCTTGTTTATCCCAGGATTGGTACATTGACTCGGGAGCCGCGAGCCATATGAGTTCTTTTAAGGACTGGTTCATTGATTTTACTCCTCCTTGTAAACCAATTACTGTTGCTAATAAAGAAGTTGTATCTAGTGAAGGGAAAGGTACTGTGTCTGTAAATATATCTGGCAGTTTAATAAAAATTACTAATATACCACATGTACCAATAATTTCGACAAATTTATTATCTGTTAGGGAATTAGTTAATAAAGGTTTTGTAGTATTTTTTCTCTAAAAGGCACATCTATAATAAACAGAGAAGGATGTCAGGTGTCTGGTTCACTTTTAGCTACTGC
Source organism: Calamotropha paludella (assembly GCA_927399485.1). Lineage (NCBI taxonomy): Eukaryota > Metazoa > Arthropoda > Insecta > Lepidoptera > Crambidae > Calamotropha > Calamotropha paludella. The sequence continues at coordinate 11,841,147 of OV656804.1, read as the reverse complement.
CTCTAATTATGCAGGTATGTATAAGCTAGATTCTTCTTCTCTATGCCTTACATATACTGCTCGAAGTAAAGAGTCAATGTTATTGTGGCACAGACGCCTAGGTCATTAAAATAACAAATAACAAGATATTTTAAAGAGAAAACACAGGTGTTAATCTCATAGATCGCAGATACTACACTGGTTTTGTGTTTATGCTTAGTGGCTCTGCCATATCCTAGGAGTCACATAAACAACGTACTGTCGCACTCTCAACTACAGAAGCAGAATACATGGCTCTTAGCGAAGCATGCAAAGAGACCATATATTTAAAATATTTGCTTAAGGAAGTTTTTGAAAAAGCAATCCAACCACACTGTATTGTGATAATCAAAATGCACTTCAACCAGTGTTCCCAATTTAGCGACTTTGACGCTAGAAATGACATTTGCTTAGCGCTTAGCTGTCTTAGCGCCTAAAAAAAATTTTTGACGACAAAAATTGTTTAGCGACTTATCTAGCGACTTTTGCAGTAGGTATAATTTCAGTTCTAGAGTCATTATTGGATATTTTTTTAGTCAACTCGATACAGTGCCAAGAGATACATTATGGAAAACAAACGCACCAAATTCAAACTTTATTAAATAAAAGTCTCTTTAAAAAAATATTCAAACCAAAACAGTTAAATTTTCCTCACACTTCAGAGTTGGCAACACTGAGCTTGAATTATAATTTAATTACTAATGTTCCTACTTTTAATTTTTTTCACATATCCCAACCTTTCACACTGCATGCCGGTGGCCTCTTTTGCCTCTCCCATACAAAATCCTGCGTCTGCTTCCGGTGGAATTAGTTTAAGGCCGGCCGCACACTGTAAGAAATTTTCTGCCAGAAAATTTCTGATGCATGCCGATACCACAGCGCACACCTATCAGAAACTTTCTTCCGGCGAGTCTGAGTTGAGTTCGCGGATGGCTGGCAGCATAGTCGAAATAGTTTTGGGTTGCGAAAAATAAGAAAGAGAAACAAAATGGACGATGATCAGTTGCTTTTATTAGCTTTATTGTTTTACGAAGTTAAAAAAAAAAGGAAAATGAAGCGTCGATACTGGGTACATCCACTTAATTGCAGAAGATTGCAAGACAGTCAATTTCATATGAAACACGCAAAAATGAGACAGTATCCTGATATTTTTTTTAAATTTTAAGTTCAACATCCGATAGAAATTTCTGATAGTGTGCGGAGTCCAGTACAAACTGTATGGACATTGCGCCCTCCGAATTTCTGATCAGAAAAAATCTGACGTCCGAACGTTTCCATCCGGCACGCATCAGAATCGGACGTCAGAATTCTGATAGTATGCGGGGTCCAAAACAAAATATATGAACAAAGTGCGTCCGGCGAACGTCAGAAATTTTCTGGCAGAAAATTTCTTACAGTGTGCGGCCGGCCTTAGCGACTTTTGATGTTGAGTCTAGCGACTCGAACTTCTAGGAGTTGGCAACACTGACTTCAACTCGCCAAAATCAATACGCGTCAGTCACGAACCGAACACGTGCATTAGGCATAATTTTATTACAAATTCAATTGCTAGTAATGAAATGGTAGTTAAATACTTTCCAACTGGCAATCGCCGATCCAAATCGCCGATGTCCTTACTAAGTGTTTATCTAATATTAAACATGCTAAGTTTATTGGAGCATGGATCAGCTTCAATGGCGCAATGTCCGTTAAGCTGGGGATACACATGCCAGTAAATCGGGAAAATAGCTGGCATGAAATTTACGGGCATGTACGAGTAACTGGCACACTGCGAATACATTTGCAAGTAATACTGGCATACAAGTTGCATGCCAGTATTACCATCGCGTATACACAGGGCAGTTCGTGAGAGTCACTCGTACCTACTTATTCTTGCGCGCCAAACATGGATAACAATCGAAGTGAATTAAACAAAATCGTGTTGTTAGTAGCAATTGAATGTGTATCATGATGGTTACATAAACCATTTGAGAATGCTCCCAGAGAAATTTGATGAACTGTTAGGAAAAATTGGGGACAAAATAACAAAGAATGATACTCACATGCGAAATGCCATCCCGGCAATAACCAAATTGGAAATAACACTTAGATTTTTAGCTACGGCCACAACGAGTCGGTTACTGGCATGCCCTTAGCTGTCGCGTCTGTTCACACGTGCCAGGTTAGCAGCCCCCCGCGTCCCTTCCCTCAACGGGCATGCAAGTAAATCAAATGTCGTGCTAGCTGCATGTATGCCAGTATTACAGGCATGCCAGTTAGCGTATACACATGACAGTAGCTGGCACGTGCAAGGAGCTGGTATGCTAGTGTGCAAGCTACGGGCATGTGTATCCCCAGCTTTATGCCATAACTTCCCAAGTTCTTAACCGATTTTAATATTTTTAAAGTTTAGGCTTCATCATCATCATCATATCAGCCGTACGACGCCCACTGCTGGACATAGGCCTCCCCCAAGGATCTCCACAACGATCGAATAGGCTTAAGTTTAGGCTTAGTTTAAAATAATTAGTGTACATAGACTTAAGATGTGTATTATATAGTGTTATTTTTTTGTATTTGTGTATATGTTACGGGTAGGTGTCAGACCAAACCATTTTTTTAGTATTTTAGTATAACAATGGAAACGGACGAAAAAGCGATAAGTTACGCTACATGGCGGGTGGCGCACGAGAGGAGCCATAAAAGTCCCTGGCGCTTGGCACCTCAGAGGAGCTTCAAAACATTTGTTCGCCGCCAGGCGCTAAAGTTTGAAGGAACTATCACCGCACTGAATCGGTTTTGATGGCAACTGTTTGCTTTTTGTAGAGTTTAAATGGCAGGGGTTACCATGGTGTGAGGGTTGCCGGCGGTGGATGAGTTAATCCTGCCGTCGACATTGCACGAGCTCTACACATCGGGGGTGAATGCCGAAAATGTACCCGGGCATCCTCTTAACCGAGAGAAGGTCCTAGGACCGCCCCCCTAAAGTCTCATGTGGTGAATGCCGGAACGTCTCCACAACTTGACTTGGTGGGAGTATTGGGTACATCCCAAGGGATTTAGGTTTTATGTATACCTCTGCCTACGCTTAGTGCGCTTTGGTAGAGGGAGCTCTACATCCTTAACAAGCGGGGCAGTACGAATTCTTAAAGGATTTCCTCTGGGATAAAAAAGAAGGTTATAAGAGGTACCAATAAGTAACATTTGAAGTCATTTGTAATAAGATTTAATAAACATGGTTTTGTATTTTTAAACAAAAGTCATTGCAAACATCATCTCAACTCAAGGATCGCGACGAGGAGAGCGCGCCCCTTCCTTCGCCGCCCACGGGTCATTAGCCTGTACCTTCAATTACTTTGGGATGTATACATGATACACAAAACATACGTCGAAATGACTTCACAACAATGCACGTGACTAGAGGCTGTGAGAGGATCTGCTATTTTCATAACTTTTAATTACTTATTATCATATGGCACTACATAAAAAACATTTTTGGGGTGTTTTTTCGAGGAAGTTGGTACACATAGTCGCAAAAAAATATTTCTTAAACATCTTAGTGATCCACTATAAGAAAAACAATTACCCACATTTATAGTGAAAATGCGAGAGCGCAACGAGCCAAAATATGTAGGTAAACGTACACGCCGCCGCGCCGACTTGCAGCTCGCAGCGTGACGACGACGAGTCAATCGAAGAAAAAAAGAAGAAATCAAAAAATCATTTGTCACAAGAGACTAAGAAAATGGAGGATAAGGTAAGCGTGAATCAACTTAATTGGAGATTTTAGCCCAATAAGTTTTACGTATATTAATATAAATTTGCGGAGAGAATGCAGTGCGGAGAAGGCAGGAAGTAATAAATATTGGTAATTTTCCAATCGTAACTCTCTAATAAAATATTCTATGTAAAAAAAAATTACAAATTAGGGGTTTTTGAGAAGAGCATCAATTTCAATTAGGTACCGTATCGTAAAAAAGAATGAAGAGATTTTAATCATCAAATAATTCAATTAAGTGCGACGAGAATGGGTCGCAGTTGTGAAAACTTCAGGAAGTAGGTGATGAGGAATGTTGAGAATGAGATATAATGTATGGGGTACAATGAAATCCCGTTCCCAATCTAGACACATCCGAATATGGTCACCGCATTGCAGTATAGCGCACAGGGGCTCTATTTTTTAATAATTTGATCCCATTGTGATGCGAGGAGGGCACACCGTCTCTTTCTCGCAATACAGGGAATAAAAACCGTTTGATTGTAAGACATTTGGCGATTTTATAAGAGTTTGGCACATGAGTTTCTTGCCCGATTCTTCTCATGTTAGCCCCTACGTTCGGAATCGGGTCACTCGTGGCGATTACATGCGCGGCATCAACTCCGCGGATGTACTTGCCGCTAGCGCACGGGCTATCTTTATTATAGAAGAATATTATCTTGATTTTGTAAAATTGACGATTTTAAGTGCCCGCAAGGGCCTATGAAATAAAGTTATTTTGATTTTGACGACCGTTTGATGCAACGGTAGCGATCCTACCTTTCGCACCGACGGTCCTGGGTTCGAATCCCGGAAGGGGCAGATGTTTGTGTAATGAATACGAACATTTGTACCCGAGTCATGGGTATTTATATATATTTCTATTAATATTACATATCTATGTCTATCCGTTACCCTAGTATCCATAACACAAGCCTTATAGTGCTTCCTTTGGGCTAGGCTAATTGGTGTGAATGTAAAAAAATATTATAATTATTATAAAAAAGACGTCACACAAATTTTGAATACAAACTGAATGAAAATGTTTAAAAAATGGGGTTCAATGTCCCATTAACTGCCAACTATCCAATGCTATAATTATTATAGGTATGAACATATTAAGATACAGTGTTGGTACAAGCCCAGATGCTGTCGATGTGCTAAAGAACATGGTGAGATCTACAATCTTCTGGTCTTTAAAACGGCTATGAGAGCATTGACATATGTAACTTACAGTTTTTTTATTTTTCTATATTAGAGAAGGCCGAGGAAAATAATATCCAGATATTGTAGTACAAAAAGTTTAATTAAAAAAAAAAAACAGTAGACCAATTTTGGATCAATATGAATACACTTTATTTCAATACTTTCTTTATAATACACCAATTTTGTAATAAAAAAATCGTTACAGTTTTTATTCCATTACTTGATTTTGAAGCCATGTTTGTGCCAAATTAAACAACTTTTTTTTTTAAACTTAATACCAGCATAAGGAAGGATTTAAAAAAAATGGGACAAAATCATGTATTATGTAATTCTTTTACTCTTATGTAATTTACTAGTTTTGTTTTATGAACTCTCAATTATGCTATGACTTGAAAGTTCTCGGTCAGAAGACTTCTTAAGAAGAAGCACAATGGCAAGGGTGCTTTTCTCTCTTTACTATTATGAATGAGTTATAGTTTTTTATATAATGAACATTTTATTATGCTACTAAAGATATAAGCTAAACACATTGATTTTTTACAGTTGTGTGGTTATTGTTGGAAAACAGGGCATCTTCATAAGTAAAGATAGCAATTAAACCTGAGGTAAACCATTAGTGGCAACTCCTAGCATCTAGAGTATGTATTATATTTGATTAGATGATAAGTAAAAGAATCAAGAATTACTTACTGTAATATCTACATTAACAATGTCTCCATCTTGCAAAGGCCTTAGGTCTGGTATACCATGTACTACCACATTATTAACAGATGTACAAACACTCTTTGGGAATCCTTTATACTGTAAAGGAGAAGGATAAGCTCCAGATTCTATAGATAAATTATGCACCAATTCATCAATCTGATCAGTTGTGACTCCAGGCTGAAAAAGTATTTAATCATGATTTAAAAATCTTTTCAATTTTTCATGCTAAATTATCATATTTCTGATAATAATAACTATGTTATCAGGAAACTTTACACATGAAATATTTTGACAATTGGGCTGAACCCGACATTGACTTAGATAAGTGGAATATATATAGACAAAGTTTTGGGCCAAGTGGCCATGGCAGGGGCAAGATGTACATTAGTGGTGTTCTGTTAATCATCCATAGATATAGAAATGTTTAGTTTGTACACTACACATGATGATGGTTCTTAATAATTATGAAGTAATATTACCTTAACAAAACTTTGCACTTGATTTAAAATGGCATATGCTAATTTGCAACTTCTTTTCATGCCTGCTATCTGTTCATCATCTTTGATTTCTGGTTTCTTTGGTAGTATTAATAATTTATAATTAGGAGACACAATAGATTCAGGAACCTTTCTGTTAGGTGTGATGTTCTCAGGGAAAACTAAATCATATACGCCAAATCGCTTTCTTTAAAAAAATACGATAATAGTCATTAAATTGCATTAGCATTCTACAAATAAATAGCAAGATATAAAAACTTACAGTAATCTATTTTGGATGCGTGGATTTAATGCTTTGGGGACTCGCATGTTTGGGCTAACTAACGAGCAAGGTGGGTAGGCTATAGGTTCTTAATTCTAAGCATGCCCTGTGAAAAAGGTAAATGCAAAATAACCACTCAGCTGTAATTATAGTACAGCAAATAATAAAAGGTAAAGAAATTAGCTAATTAATGAGGAAATGTTATCAAAACGAGCCATGGAGTCTTACACGCGAGTTCTCCAAAACTGACCAAGTAATCTGAAAAGTTTATTCATATTAAATAAGTAAATTAATATTTTATAAAATAACGATAAGTACCATTAATAAAAAAAATTGGTAGGTAGGTTATATTCCTAAAAAATTTCAAAAAACAACAGAATATTTAACATCATTGATTGACTTGACATTTTGTTTTATTTCTTTAGTGTCCTCATAAGGGCAGGCAAAGAGTACAAAGCCCATAAAGCCTAGTCTTTACTCATTTTTATTTTTCATTAGATAATGACGATAACCGATCTATGAATAATAGACGATCAATAATTGAACAGGGAAATTTTCCTTTCCCTTTCCTTTCACTAAAGGTGTGGGGTTCTACTAAAACCTACCCGTGGACTTCTTGAGAGAGGAAGAAAAGACAACTTCCGCTGCTTTGTTTTAGTTGCAGACACTTGCATGTTCACAAACACTTAGTGTCACACTATGAGTGTCGCTTACCTCTCCCGCCAAGAAGCCGAAGACACGGTTATTTTTGGCGATTAAAGATAGGATCCAAAAAAGACAAAGAAAAAAACTATGTCTGTTATAATATGTAAATACATCTTTATTTATTTGAGTATAAAATGTGAGTAGAGAAACATGAAACTTAATATTATTGAACTTTAAAAATATTGCAATAAGTACATTTGTAGATTAATAACTTGTTAGAGGAGATAAAGAGGAAGAGAACATGAAAGGATAGCATTTCATTGAAGAATACTGATCGTTCATACAGTTGTTAAAGAAGAAAGTGTAGTTTAATCATAATAATTAAAGTGTAATTAAATAGAATTATACGTCCATACCATGCCCATATTATTACAAAATGCAAAATGCAAGGTCAGAAGTCAAGTCAAGTATGTAAATATACCTATAGCAGTCTATAAAAATTTGGGTTTACTAAACCATGGTTTTGTTGAGATAACAACGCAACTTAAAAAGGTTACTTATGACTCAGAATCCCTAATAATATTCTCTTAAATTCACTGAATTTAGAGTTTATGTCTAAAGCAGGACGTTTTTGGACGGATTCTATGCGTTTAATATGTATTTCATAACGAGGAGACCACACCTGCAATATTCCAAGGAGGATCGTGTCAATGCGTTGAAGATGAGAATTTTAGAATTCGTAAGCAATTTTTTTATATTTCTTATGATGAAGTCAAGAATTTTGAAACATTTTGAATTGTTTTAGCTATATGAAAGTTAAAATTTAATTTTTGTCGAAGTGAACGCCCAAATCACTAATTTCGGAAACTACTTCCACATCATGTTGTTCTATTTTATATTTATAGGGAAAAGAGGTTTTTTTTTTCTAGTGAATCAATTAAAGTTACTATTTTACATTTAAGCGTATTCTGTTGATTTTGCACTCGACTGCCAATCTATTAACGTCCTCCAGAAGAAATAAATAATCTGATTGGTCACATGTTTGAAAAATTTTAAGACATCAGCATAAGCAGTGGAAGGTGTTTATTTTACACTCCCTCAGGAAATCCATGACGGTTTCAGTAACATACCTTTACTAAAACTTGCTGAAAGGTTTTATTTCACGCTTCATAGATCATTCATTGATTATCTGTCCACTGAGCAAGGAATCACTACGTTTTATATCTGTCATTCATAAATCGGCAACTGTCGTAGTGCGTTTTCCATTTAGAAAAAAAAACACCCCACGGTCCAATTTGCGCATATTTACGCTATCGGTACCAACAGTACTCATAGAAACTGTATAAATTGCGCTTACGTTCACACTCGTATACCACATGACGTCATGAATGACGTCATCCATCACGCACACAGTACACATTCCAAATAGGTAGTGCACCGTGTGCCCAAACGTCAAATTCGATTTTGGCAGCAACTGTCACGAATAATAAAAGTAATATATTTGCTTGACGCTTGACTTGATGTAGTAAAACAGTTAAAATCGTCGTCAGTTTCATCCAATACACTCTCCAGTAGAACAAAATCCATTATTTCGTCTCTAATCAAAGAATAGCAAAAAAAGCAATGAAAATTTAAATTTATAGGTCAGTTAATTAAAGCTGGCACGATCAACACATTTACACATTGCGCTTGTGTAGCGTCTGTGAATAAGCGTGCGGCGTGACGTCGTACTGCATAGGCATCATGAAAAGTATGCCCGTCTCTTTCGCGCGCGGTCTATCTTATGAGCGTGAAGGGGACAGTTATTGTTTTTGGTTTTCTACTGTTTATAAATACAGCGTGATGTTAGCGCGTTAGTCACGTGTGATCGGTGCGCGGCGCGTGTGTTTATTTACCTATTTAGAGGTTAGAATAAAATGTCTTCGGAAAGAATTGGTTCCGGAAAAACTCTGAAGGGACAATCTCGTGAAATCTTGTACAATGTTTTTAACTATTTCATGCATCACAATAAAAACAGTGATGGTGGATATCTTCCAATGAAAACTTTGTACGATTTGACGTCGGAGGCGACTGGTGTTTCTCAGAGAAGTGTTCAACGAATTGTTTGTGAAGTACGCAATCAAGTAACAGCGGCTGTGAAAGCTGATGCAACATCTCAACCATCTACCTCAAAAGAAGGAGAACCGCAAGCACCGAAAAGATTGGCGCATCAAGTTACTTTCAGAACACCGGGTAAAAAGCGACCAAGGTTAGCAAAAAAATCTACAGTAGATAGTTTTGATCAAGAAGTCATAAGGCGAACTATCTATAACTTCCATCTGGTTCAGCATACATTTCCCACATTGAAAAAATTATTAGAAGTGTTGAAAGAAAGTATCAACTTTGAGGGTGGTGTTTCTTCACTAAAGAAGATCGTTCGGAGGCTAGGTTTCAGATGGAGAAAGACACAAAATAATAAAAAAATACTCATTGAAAAAAGTCACATCAGACTCAAAAGAACATTATATCTTTCGAAACTGCAAGAATATAGATCACAAGGCCGACCTGTAATATATACGGATGAAACTTATATACACAGCTCGCATACATTGCCACGAGCATGGGCCGACGAAACGAGCAAAGGTTGTAAAGTACCTATTTCCAAAGGCGATATGCTAGTGATAGTTCATGCCTGCTCGGAACATGGATTCGTTCCAAGAGCTTTGCTTATCTATCCAGCAAAAAAGCAAACGGGAGATTATCACAGTAATATGAATGCTGGTAACTATCAGAAATGGATTACAGAAAAACTTCTTCCAAATTTACCGCCTCAGTCAGTTTTAGTAGTCGATAATGCATCGTATCACAACGTCGTATCGGATCGAGTGCCCACCTCGAATTCAAAAAAAAGTGACATGTTAGCTTGGTTGGATAAATATAACATATCATACCCAGAAATAAACACAAAACCTATAATATATGATATTATTAAAAGAAATAAGCCAAGCCATGTACAATTTGTACTTGATAAAATACTCGAAGATCACGGACACAGTGTATTACGCCTACCACCCTACCACCCAGAACTGAATCCCATAGAGTTACTGTGGGGTATTATTAAAGGGAAAGTTGCATCACAAAATGTTAAGTTTAACTTGACAACTGTGGAGGAATTGTTTAGAAAAGAAGCCGATTCTATTACTATGGATATGTTTAGTGACATTTGGAGAAAGACGCGAGTACATGAGGAACGATATATTGAACTGGAACCAAAAGTGGATAATTTCACTGACTCATTTATAATAACAGTAGGAAATTCCGACGGCGAAACATCAAGTTCTTCGAGCGATGACAGTTTGAGTGGGGTAGAAGATTTAAGGCGGAAACACATTATTAAAACGCGACGCGACGCAACGTGTCGACACCCGATATGTACCGTGCACATTACCAACACGCGACCCCACGACATACTAGAAATTTCTGAATACAGTTAGTTAACGGCAGTGGAAGTGTACGGTTGTATACTATGGATTTAATAAATAACGAGTCAGATGAAGATTTTGAAGAAGATTTGATGCAAATTTTGGGTACATATATGATACTTAAACGACTCAAGAAAAAGAGAATAACTAGGCGTTACTGGGTACATGAAATAAATCAAAAGAGAAGTACGTGTGGTGAATATCATACTCTGTATCCAGACTTACTACATGATAATGAAAAATTTCATATGTATTTTCGGGTTACTAAAACACAATTTGAAGAAATACACGAATTTATTCAAAGTGACATACACAAGAAAGACACGACATTTCGCGAAGCCATTAGCACTAAAGAAAGACTTGCTATTTGTCTTAGGTAAGTACCTAATAGAAAAAAAAAACAATTATTATAACTATAGAATCACTTTTGACGAACATTGTTTTAAAATTGTTTCAAATTTAAATTTGTTTCCTGCGATTGTTCAGAGTCTATGAGTACTTGTGGAAATTGATATTGAGTCGAAATTGGATTTGACATTATTTGATTTGGGTTTAAATTATATATGTACATAGAATCACTTATTGTTTGGTTATTCGTTTCTGTGTTTTCTTCTTCGGGTATTATAATGCGTGTGTATGTACTTTGTCCAGGTTTTACAATCAATGATTTATTTACATTTTGAATTATTTTATTCTCAGTTACATTAATCGGAGTATTCAAAATTCGTTCACGATTATTTAACATTTTCATTTCCGAATCGTGTATAAGCTTGTGCAATTGAAATTTAATTTCAGCTTGGTCTGTTTTAGGTAACTTTTTTAGTTGCTTACTCATAGACAAAAAGAAATGGTCATTTTCATCCATATCAGTTGCTGATCTCTTCTGTCTCATGTCCTGCGACGCTTTCATTAGATCAACCATTTCTTTTAATAAATTATTGTCACTATCACTTTTGTTTGTACGTCTTGGAGTATAACCTGCAGTAGATGTCCTTGAAGAGGTCCTTAGTGTATGCAGAATGGTGGGAGGAGGTGAAAGTGCAGAATCTTCAGAAAATTGTAATTCTGAATCTTGTGTTGAATCGTCAATATTTGCATCACCTAAATTTGTAACTGTGGATCTCCCTTCAATATGTGGCAACAGAAATTCCATTTGTTTCTCAAATTTCCAAGGAACTATATTAGTTGCTACTTGACCGCTCTTCTTGCGACGTCTTTTTAATGCATTGGTGAAGCAGTTTCTTAATTTTCCCCATTTATTTTTTATGTCTTCAACTGAAACAAAAGATAATCATATTATTTATTTTCTGTTATAGGTTTTTAGCTACGGGTAGTTCATTCAGATCATTAGGATTCAACTATCGAATGGGATTCAGTACCGTACGAGAAATAGTAAAAGACGTTTGTGATGCAATTTGGAAGAAAATGGGTCCAATTTATATGCCAAAACCTACAACTGCAATGTGGAAAGAATCTGAAAATGGTTTCAGAAATTATTGGAATTTCCCCAATTGTTGTGGGGCAATCGACGGAAAACATGTGATCATTACTTGTCCTATAAATAGTGGCTCGAATTATTGGAATTATAAGGGGACAAATTCAATCGTACTTCTGGCTTTAGTAGATCCAAAGTATAGATTCTTAGTCATAGACGTCGGATCTATGTTATATCTTATGGATATATTCCACGATGGTGGAATATTTGAAAAATCCGTCTTAGGCAAATTAATACAAGATGGAAAGATAAAATTTCCCGCCCCTAAACCATTAACTCGAAATTCAGAACCATTGCCACATGTGATTGTTGGAGATGAAGCTTTTCCTTTGAAACCATTTTTAATGCGACCCTACAGCAAGAATGATGTTCTTAACAATGAACCCAATAAAATATTCAATTATCGACTTACTCGTGCCCGACGAATAGTTGAGAATTCTTTTGGCATATTGAGATCAAGATGGCGTGTTTTTGCTGGTCCTATGGCAGTTCAACCGGACATGGTCGACAAAATTATTCTGGCAACATGTTGCTTACATAACTATTTAGGCACGGATAATTTGCCTTCAGACTGTGATGATTCACTACAGGTGAATTTGACAGAATCTACAGCCTTTGACCACTTAAATCCCATTCGTAGAAATTCCACACAGTATGCTTTTTCAGTAAGAAACCAATTCAAGGAATATTTTAGTACTGAAGGAGCCGTTCCGTGGCAACTTGATATTGTGACGAGAGGTAGACAAAATTAAAAACATGCTACTCTCCCAAAAGTTACTATAACGATATAGGCGTATATAATATCAATTTGTTTTGTATAATAAATAATATTTTTAATGAAACTTACCGTGTGTATTCATTTGCTCGGCAATTTCTTCCCATGCATTATTTCTCATATTATGATCCCTGTATATAGCTAAATTCATGTCATATAAAACTGGATATCGTTTTACTAACTCAATTAATTGTTCATCGGTCATTTCTCTAAATAAATGCAAAAAGTAATATTAAATTGACATAAATTCTGTTTGACAGTTTGAAGAGTAGGGATGGGTCAAAGAATTCGTATATGCTCTGTGACAGTTCTCGAACGACTGACGCGTGGCGTCGGGTGTTGTCTAGAAACATATTGCGCGCGACGCGTCGGATGGCGTGTTTACCCCCACCAAGGACAACACCCCGACCTGGCCCGTCTGGATCGGGTGGCGTGTGAGCGCATGGCGTCTAGACATGCGCCAAACAGTACGTTAGAACGTACTGCCATATGACATGACATTTCGTATCGCGTAATATGACATTAGAACAGTACGCAGTACTCCATATAACTTCGAATGACGCGCTATACGAATGGCCCGCTATTACTTACTGTACTAGATATGCCCTTCCGAACAGTCGCTATGTTCCATTGCACGCTATACAGTTCACTTTAGTCTGTCATCGCAGTTCACCTGATTTGTGTTCTAAATTCAAAAGTATTTGCACACATTTTTTCTATTGGTAGAATATATATCAATGTGCGTGGTATTGTTTGTACTGAGTGTAATGGAAAAGCGATAGGTTGTTATTGTCAGCTAGACCCTTTATTAAAACAGATCACATTACGTTCTTCATAACACATGTGATAACATCGCATCACGATTTGCGACATGACATGATGAAGAAAGAACATTGTGTCCGATCATCGCCATGCCGAATTTAAACAAATAAATTTATTTACTTACACACACTAGCACTACTGTTTCTATTTATTTACAGTTTACACATAACAATTTTACACATAATTTACTATTAACCTTTTTTTATCCGTATTGCATACAATAAACCTTGACCGTGTAATTGCTAAATTGAGTGAAAACTATGCATGCACTTTTACAAATTAAAAACAATTATACGAAAAAAGATCGCAAGGTTTATGACCTACGTTCTACATGACACGGGGCGGTGCAACAGAAATATGATCCTTACCACGAACGCAATACTGTTCTAAATATATTATTTCCAAATAACATGGCATGACAGAGACAAACCGTCCGGCCGAACGACTAGCCGTGCAGAGAGCATGTCATGTCATAGTATAACGCGACCAAAGAACGCGACACTGTTCGACAGGCGCTAGACTCTCAGGTACTGTGACATGACGTGTCATGCAAAATTTTGCCAGGTAATACGTACTGTTTCAGTACGCGCTCGCGTTATATATCGCGTAATACATTACTCACAGTACTTACACACCTCTAATGGCGTCGCGTCGGATGTTCATAGTATGATTCTGGTCCATAGAAAACAATACATTTGACTCGACACAACACGCATCGCGTCGCGTCGGGTCACGTCGCGTTTTAATAATATGTTTCCGCCTTGAATTTACGATTCTGATTAAAAGCAATAATGTAATAATCATAATATAAACAAGTAACACGAATATTTGTATTAATTTATTTACAACCCACCCATTTTACTAAAAAACGAACTCTAATTTACCTACATTTATGAATCAAAATCATTTATTTTTAAACATACTGTATAGTGAAATTGCATAAGTGTGAGTACTGTGAACGTGCCAGCTTTAGTTAACTGACCTGTAAGATGGGTTATGTCATTATGTTTATGACAGATGAACAAAAGCGTGCTCACAGCTCGGTCCAATTTGTTTGCACGCTTACAGCGCACACAGTGTTCATATCAAAATGGACCGTCCGTTTGCAGTGTTCGTAACGTGAGCACTGTGTGTATAAATTGGACCGCAACAGCACTATGTTAACTTTTTGTGTGTGTGCCTACTAAGTTGGCATTAGGTTTTTGCTATAGTATGGTCGACAGAGTGCAACACAATGTCGACTTTTTTTTCTTAATGGAAAACGCTCATTGTCATTCATCGTTAAATAGATATAAAGACAAGACTTTATGGCTCAGAGTAAACAGGACTGGAGTAGCCATTAGTCAATATCTCGTACATATTTTTCTGCCATTTTTTGCGGGGGGTGAGGTTACTACTACATTCAAACGACACACGCACACATGCATAATACGACAAACATATTTAAAATACACGCACACGTGCTTAAAATAGTGTGTTAACGTTCTATTCAAACACACGAATGTCATTGTGTGAGAAGTGACATGACATAGCACGAGAATATCGATATCGATAAATCAGTTTCGTTCAATGAATGAATTTATTAACTTTGCGTTAGTATTCCTACAAATACAAATTGAAACTTGATAGTTTATTGCATTTAAAAGATATTTACAATAGGTGTTATTATATATATAGAATTCACTGTGGACCCTTTTGCGTATACCCATAATGGAAAGGAGGAACTCTGAAACATTATTTTTAACAAAGCGATAGTGAATATAGTTATATTTCTCAGATTTTTACTTTGACCGATTGATTATTTGTATTTTTTTGCGATTTGCTTACATCACTTTTTGCAGGTATTTCCTTTTCAACTTATTTTTTAACCTAAAATTAATACATTTAAATGTAATAAACTAAAACTGTTATAATATTACATGTTAATATCTATTTGAAGCATAACTAGTTATATAATAAACTAAGAGGATCATTCAAGAATAACGTTGGCACAGCATGGGCAACTAATCTTCTTCTATTGTTAGATAATTTTTGAAACTGAGACGGCTCAATATGTATGGAACATATAGTACTTGTTCTTGAAGATGCCCAAGATGCCCTATTACCTATTACAAGCATGAATCCATTTTTTTCGTATGCTGTATTCTTTAGGAAAACTGAATATGAAAAATTAGATGTTTCCGGGCATATCAAAGCTTAAAGTATAAATACCAACAATTAGTATACCGCCTAGGGGCAGAGTATATTTGCCTGAACTACACATACCGATCATTTCTAATTTTAATACTGCAATACTATCTTCCAATAGCTTTCATTTATGTACAAATGACTTTTGGTACCACATACCTTACTCCTAGTATCTTGAAGTATTGCAGTTGGACAAGCCGGTTTTTAAAAGGAGCTATAAATGCTACAATATTAATAAAAAACTTAACTTAAATGTTGACGATGACATTTAGCTATTACCATACTAAAATGTCATCAAAATCCGTCGCGTAGTTTTTGGGTGATGCGTGCTCAAACATACATACAGACAGACAAAATGTTCAAAAATTAGTGATTTCGCTTCCTCTACTCTCATTACTAGCCATTTGGTTTAAGGTGGACTTGACCTGTTTTATTCTATATCTTTACAGTTTCATTCTCGTATGTATAATATCGCAGGTAAATAGTATAATTCCGCACTTTACATACGGCGTCATCAGTTCAAAATCACATACCTTATTCTTATTTGAAATCATCATTAATACCTGGTAATAATTACTGAAACAAACTGTAATTTATCTAAGCTATTGTGTTTTATTATCGTTAAGAAAAAGAACTAAGAAAAGGGTATGTGTTTTTTAAACTGATGACGCCGAATGTAAACTGCGGAATTATACAATTTCCCTGCGACATACAGATTTAAATTAAAAATACATATTTCCAATTTAAGTATGATACTTGCATTCATTCATTCATTACTCACTCGTAAAATCACAATATCGATGAAGTTGACATCACTATTGTGCAAATTAATATTGTACAAATTAATAAGGGTTGCTGATTACAAAATAAAAACAATTTGTCCTGTGGCTCGAAAAAAAATTTTGGTTTCTCGGAAATGATCGGGTGTGCTGGTTAGACGATGGTACCCTTTTAACCGTGTCTTTTTTATGAAGTCAGGGACACTGGAAGTATATACAGCATTAGTACTCTTAATGTTTATGAGCGCCGCCCAGCATGAATAAAAGGACAAATAGTTTGATTATTATTTTAATTAATTATTTTATTTATTATTTTATATTTCCATGTTGTGTGGCAAAGAATAGGCTTCAAGCAGCCGCAAAAGTGTAGGTATGTACTTAATACTAAACTAAAAATAAACACGCAACGTACATTGTTAAAACGAAATTATAATTGGTAATTAATTAATACAAAATTACAGTTATTTATTACCAACAAACTTTTTCTAATTTTTGTCTTAATTAATTGAAATGCGATAATGGTCAACCCTAGGTAGTCTCGTGGGGAGTGCAGCCGTGACGTCATCAAACGAACTTTGAGCGCGAAATTTGAAATTGTAGTCTGCTAAAACATGAAATTATGAATCAAATAATAATCAAAACCTAAAAATTATGCTTACAAATGAAAGGTGACACCATCTTTTTGCATACTAGATATTTTCGAATTTTTTTTACAGTAGAAAACAGCACAGGCAGGCATTTTCGTGGGAGCTCTGCACGGTAAGACGTTCTGATTATTGTGGTTTTAAAATGGCGGCTCAACTAGTTTTATATAACGCACAGGATTCCGACGCTTGTGCATTTGGCAGAGGGGTAATGTTAGGCAATGGCTACTCCAGTCCTGTTTACTCTGAGCTTTATGGGCTTCATACTCTTTGCCTCATCTTACAGGAAACTAAACAAAAAAATAGTTTGTCGTTCTCTCTTCTGTTGCTCTTTTCTGTTCGAAGAAAGCTAGAAAAGCCGAAGCAAATTCTATTTTGTGTATTTTCTTGTTTCCCCGTTATAATAAGTAGCCCGTGTTTATGAGATTGTATAATATATTACAAAATGTCACAAAGTATGTAGAAAGTTTTATTTGTCACAATTTTATAGACTACTGTGGGGGTCTCAAAGATCTGCATTTTCTTACAGATTCTGAGAAACCTTCAACAAATCAAGATGTTACAGATCCAACAGGACCAGCTGCACGAAAAGGTGTGCTCATATCGTTTAGAACTGGTAAAACAATGGAAATTCCTGAAAAAGATATTGTAAGTAAACATAACCTATGTTGTGAAAAACAGTAAACAAACCTGTGTATTTTGTTCATTTAGCAGGCGTTATTGATATTATGTGATTATTGGTATAATGAATTTTGTTATTTCACAATAATTTCAAGTAAAAGAGATCTCATTCTATTTTTCTATGAATGCAGTAACAAGTAGCAGACCTTTTCTGCCGCCGAACGATAGATCTATCATTTTGGTCAAACAGATAATTGGGATTAAAGGTTTTACCATATTTTGCTTCATAGCGTGAAAAACTATTGATAAAAGGATAAAAAAATACTAATGGTATATGCGGGAAGGTTAATACTATTATATTTTTTAGTTTTTATATATAAATAATTATTACAAAAATTCGAAAAAATCCATCATCTTAAAAAAAATATTAATAAAAATACCATTCATTACAAAGAAAAGGCATAGTTAACCAAATAAGAACTTTCTGGTTAATACTTCATGGTTGTTGAGTCTAAGAAAGGGCACATTTGTCTAATTGTGCCTTTTTAATGTAAATTGATTTAATGTTCTGTACAAAAAAAAAACAATCATGTGAAGAAAGTTTAATAACCTATAAAACATATTTATTATCATGCCATTTCTTATCCAAATAATAAAAAAAAACAAAACAACAAATTTTCTTTTAGGACTCCAACATTTAAACATAAAAAAACTTTCTAAATATTAAATAGGTAGTTATTTATAAATCATAAGGGATAAGCATCTACCTATAATTTAGATTTGTTAAAAATAGAGCTTATGAATTAGAAACAAAAAGTGCAAACTTAAATTCAACTACACATTTTAGTTAAATTAAATATTCTTATTCTTTTTAATAATAGGTTGGACCCTTTTCTTAAAAATCTAAAAAAAAAATATTTACTCTAAATCACAATATGAAAAATAATCAAAATTTTGGTTTTGAACCTTTATATAGCTTCTTTATTAGAGCTTATTCTAATTGTGTATTGTACATTTACTTAACAGGAAATAGCTTATACCCGTAATTATCAAAGGCACTCCTAGTTTAATATATTTAAAAACACGTTTATCATTATAAAAATTAAATGTAACTAATAACAAATACAGTGCAACCTCTATATAGCAAATCGGAAGGGAACAAGTAAATATTCATTATATCAAGTGATTCGTTAAACTGAGGTTTGTTACATTGAAGTTAGGTTGGTCTAAAATTTGTAATAAGGAGGTAAAAATAGTTCTACTTACCTCATCATTAATCTTGCTATAGCGAACAACATCTTATAATAAATGATTTTTATCAAGATACTGTATACGGTTTTTCGTCAATATTATAAAATGTTGTTTTGCTTTTCTGCGACTGATAAGGAAGACCTTTTACGTATCTGAGCCATTGCAACTTGAATGGTAAGAAGCAGCAATCATTCATCCAAAAATTACTTTCCATCAAGCAACAACGATTGTTTTAGGAAAAAACGTGTCGAAACCTGTCGCGACATGAATCACATACTATGAGATTAAGGGCTATATTTCACCGGGACGCCATGGCGGCTTAACCAGTCGCGCCACCGTGGTGTCCGTAAGCTACCAAACTAGACACCATACAGACACCAGAGTCGCCACACCACATGAGATAGTACCAAAATGGACCTATAGGATATAGCACTACTGCTGTATGTACGTAGGAAAAAAGAAACAGGGGTGGGTTCATCCTTATTTAGCCGATCGCTGTAAGAAATTTCTATCGGAATAATCTGATGAGGAATTATCCCAAATTGATGGTCTACTTTGAATATCCATCGTATGCAATAAACAAGCAATTAAACTATTAAAATAAACAATTAAAAGACAAAATAACAGTGCACACGTGTTGCATGCAATGAGATGGGGGCGTCACTGGCGGCCGGACTGGCGGCCGAGTGAGTGAGATGCCATACAGCGCTATAGTAATTAGTGGTCGCGCGACCAGCGCAGCGGCGCGACCAGTAACATTCTGTATACGCGTCCGAGCTGGTCGCGCTGCCAAAATGGTTGCGCAACCAAACGGACACCAGGTGAGTAACTCTCTATAGAGCTGTATACATTTTGTTGGTAGCGGCGAGTGGTTGCGCCGCCATGGCGTCCCGGTGAAATATAGCCCTAAGGGTCATATATTGGTGGGAACGTTATATAAAGGTTTTAGGTTGACAAAATTCGTTAACTAGAGGTATTAAAACTTTATTTTCAGAGTTGAAATTTCGTTGTAAAGAGGTTGTTCGCAAAAAATGTTCGCAATATAAAGGTATATTTTACATTGACTCTTATGAACAATTCTAGGGGTATACGAAGAATTTGTTAAATCGAGGAAGTCGCTATATTGAGGTTCGTTATATTAAGGTTGCACTGTATAACATGGCACTTGGTTGAAATATCACAATGCAATCAATATCTTGGTAATAAATATAAAAAAGTTTATAGAAAGTTAAATAATCAGTTGTGCTTAAAATAGTAATATAAAAATAGTCTTTGATTTCAGTCTTCATAAGTATCTGCGAGATCGGCTGAACTGTCGTTAACGGGTAGGGTTTCCCAAAAACATCTTCTGTTGTAAGGCATGAGTGGCCCAAGCTTTGAAAGTATAACTGATTTCCTTTCAGATGTTATAACTCGTGGAGAAAGCTTCTGTTTAGGCAATGGAATCGCAATTTTAAGACTAGATATACTAAATAGGAAAAAAGGCACTAATTTTTGTTTTGGGCCGCGCAGTTATCCAGCCACAAAAACACATTTTTGCAGTCCCGGTTTTCAAGGAAAAAAGCTTGAAAGCAGCTTATTATATCTTCCTTTTTTCTCCCTGCAATAGCTTCGTGCCATAAGACTCCCAGTGTTTTGCCAAATCCATGTAACCTTTTGTCACTTGTGCCTTTTCAATGTAATGGTAAATAAATGTGTCTTTTCATTCTATAAACATTAATATATAGTGTCATTTGTGTCTTTTAAGCCTACTGTATCTCCGAATTCCTTGAAGATAAAATTCTACAAAAAATTGAGCAGATGAGCCTTTTTTTTCTGATTCTAAATATATATATAACTCAATTTTGAAAAAAATTTTAGTTGTGCCCTTCTTTCCTACGATGGCAGTTTTGGTGCCACTCTACATCCCGTCTATCTGCCTCACAATTAGAATCGTCTTTAGTAGATTTTACTAAAAGTATTTTATGGTCGCCAGATTTGTTCAGACATATGACACGAGTCATATGTTCAATTTTCTGTTATTTATTTCATACTATTTCACTATTAACAGGCATGAATAATTGAAAAAGTTGTAGAATCTTTCAGATGGACAACCATAATTCTTTTTTTTTATTTCTCAATTCACAAACCATAATGAAATTGC
Organism: Calamotropha paludella; assembly: GCA_927399485.1. Taxonomy (NCBI): domain Eukaryota; kingdom Metazoa; phylum Arthropoda; class Insecta; order Lepidoptera; family Crambidae; genus Calamotropha; species Calamotropha paludella. The sequence goes on along the minus strand of OV656804.1, from coordinate 11,819,900 downwards.
CATTATGGCAATAAAATAATATTTACAAATAAAACAAATAGTCCTAAAATTCTTCTTATCTATATTGCATTACTTATTAATGGATAACATAGTTAAACTCTGAGACTCTTTATTGGCTGTGAAATGTTAATGTTTTTACCTAATACCACTATTTTCCTTAATTTAAACTATTCTATACAAAAAAAGTATTTTGTAGCTTGGCAGATGCAGATTTGTTGGTGAATTTGAAAAACTTAATCGTATAGGTGAAGGAACCTATGGTATTGTATGTAAGTATAATTCATGTTTTTTATATTGTTTCACTCAGATTAATAAATTAATACAGCTTCATGACAAAAATAATTTAAAGGTATTCTTCAACTTGATTTTCAATTATTACGCATAAAGTAAATTGTTAAGTATGTTCACTTGATCTTGGAATAATTGATTGTTGGAAATGACAGATAAGACGAAAAGAAGTAAGTATTTTTATGCATCTTTCGTAGTTAGGAAATACAATGTCTTGGTAAGTTGTCGACAATCAATAAACATAATTCAAATGGTTACTATAATGAAAAATAAATATTTTGGTTTTCTTTCATGCAGACAGAGCCAAAGACAAGTTGAATGGTAACATAGTTGCTCTAAAAAAGGTAAGAATGGATGTTGAAAAGGATGGCCTGCCACTGAGCGGTCTTCGTGAGATACAAGTTCTGATGGCTTGTAGGCATGAAAACATTGTTCAGCTAAAAGAGGTACTTGTGGGTCGCTCTTTGGAAAGGCAAGTATTACATTTTTCTTATTCTTGACAGATATATTTATGGATCTTATATACTGTAATAAAAATACTTTTTATTGAATTACTTATTTCTTAATATTAGGGATTGTAAATAAAGGTACGGAGTTGATCAAAACTTAAATACAATAATATTATGTTATATTTCAAGTAACATGATTTTATATAAGTTTCGTAACTTCCAATGTAAGTTTTGCTCAAAATGTTATAATTTTATTATGAAATCCTTATCATTTCAGTATTTTTCTATCTATGGAGTATTGTGAACAAGACTTGGCATCTCTGCTTGACAACATGTCCTCACCATTCACAGAATCTCAAGTAAAATGCTTGATGTTACAAGTACTGAAGGGTTTGAAGTACCTACACTCAAATTTCATTGTACACAGAGATTTGAAAGTGTCAAACCTTCTTTTGACTGATAAAGGATGTGTTAAAATAGGTAAAATTTATTTGCTCACCCACGTCTGTCTTTCAATGTGCAATGACCATGAACCATGAATACTGCTAACATAAGATTTTCCTAAGTCAATCCTTCTCTTATATTAAGAATAAAATTTATGTTAAAGAAATAAGTCTAGTCTACTTCCAAGTAAAGTTCTAAGTCTTTCGAACATAGGTTAAAATACCCCAATTGAATATTATTGCAGCGGATTTTGGCTTAGCCAGATGGCTCGGTGCCCCTGCGCGAAGTGCTACGCCACGTGTGGTGACACTCTGGTACCGCGCACCCGAACTTTTGTTACAAGCGCCGCGGCAGACGCCAGCACTCGACATGTGGGCGGCCGGCTGTATTCTCGGGGAGCTTCTGGCCAACAAGCCCCTATTGCCGGGCAGGACTGAGATTGAGCAGCTCGAACTGATTGTTGATCTGCTGGGTATGTCACTTAATTTTGACTATGGAGAAATTTATTGTTATAAAAATGCCTGGAAAAAAAAATTGCAAATAATTTGATAGAATTTGGAACTACCATAAATTCATAAAAATATTACAGTATGTTAGACTAATTGGTGTAAATATAAGAAATATTATTATTATCATTGCTGTTAGGTTAGCTGAGTGCCTAACTAAGAACAAAGTGTAGAGCCATGTTTCATGTTTGCATGTATTTACAATAGGGCATTGACCGTGCAACTGGATGATTTCCGTATTCCACACCTGAAAAAATCATTCCATCTAATTCTACAGAGAAGTATAAATTGCGATAAAGAGGAAACAAATAATTATATGACTATAAACCTATTTTAGTTATAGAGTATTTCATCTTTTTCTTTCAAACTCAAATCATAATTCTAATGAAATTGACAAAGCATGTTTTAAATAAGAAGGGGTTTATAAGCATTTGATTACTTTATAAATAATATGCTAAGAATGTCATGTATGTGTTCAGCTGGTAAGCCTTATCAAAATAAATAATTTTACAGGTACACCATCAGACGCCATTTGGCCAGAATTCAGTTCGTTGCCAGCTCTTCAGAACTTTACATTGAAGCAGCAGCCTTACAACAATTTGAAACAGCGGTTCCCCTGGCTCTCGGCGGCCGGGCTCCGCCTCCTCAATTTCCTCTTTATGTACGACCCCAATAAGAGAGCTACTGCTGAGGAGTGCCTGCAAAGTTCCTACTTTAAGGAGCAGCCTTTACGTATGTTTACTTTTACAAATTTTATCTTAGTATTTACAGGATATATCATTTGGGGGTTTCACTGCTCAGTTTTTTTTAAATATATATAGTCGGTCAGAAAATGGGTATACATACTCATTATTCCCATTTTCAAAGATTTCTAATCTTTTCCTTCAGTTCAAGGGTAACTGAATTCACAATAAAGAAGAATTTCAAAACTGCAGAACACATCAACAAAGTACAGTACAATTTGCTACAGTACAATAATGTATAAAAATATATATAAGATATAGGTTCAGTAAGTTAACACAGCTGCAAATAGGACCTAACTTTATTAAAGCCTATACAAATCTCTGCTGGGATTTCTTTTCTTTGTCCTTGCATTTTATCTGACAATATGTCCCTATAAAATATTGTCATCTCTTTCGGAGCAGTGTACTAGATTTTAAACTCACCAGATATGCAACAAATCAGATTCTCAAGTAGCCACATTTTGTCCTATTAAAAAAAATACTTATCACTATAATAATTAACAATATGCATAAATTTCACAGAGGATATCTAGGTAATTTGTGTTACCGAGATGCCTGTTATCAAGGTCGGATAAGATTTATTTTAAATGAATAGCTGGGAGTTTATTAATATGCATTTCAAACTAATGTAAACAGATTATTTATTTTAATGTGAAAAATGTTGTATATCGTGTTTAAAGGTAAATTTACCTATATTTTTGTTTGTTCTCTTTATTTCAGCATGCGACCCGAAACTCATGCCAAGTTTCCCTCAGCATCGCAATATGAAAGGGCAGCAAAAGAGTACATCTAACCAACTGAACATTCCATTATCCAATCTAAATACTGGAGCAAACGACCAGACTAATAACTTGCCCGCCATCTCTGATCTTCTAGGATCTCTAGTCAAGAAACGTAGGTTAGACTAATATGAATGTAAGATTAAATAGAAATAAAATAAAAAATACACAAATTTGTCCATATTTTTATCGTTTTATTTTATACATAATATAATTGTACATTTCTATTTTATCAAAAATTGGATTCTTTTCTTATGTTGCTATTTTTTTTAAGATATGGTCTAGTCCGTTGATGCTTCTTCGTCACCCGAAAGTCCCATGGCCTGTCTAAATTTCTGGTACTTTTGAAGAGTGATTGCATCATTGCTTTTAGCTTTAATTTTCTCCTTCTGTAAAGTTTAAGAAAGTATTATTTGGGACGGAAAGAACATTTACTTCGACATGCAAAAACTAAAATATCGCTAAGATAAAAGTTATTTAAGCAGTATCACTTTTCTAATAAGTAAAAAAGATCTGTCGGCATTGCCTTAAAGTCACGTTTATCTGACCGAAACAAGGTGACTGAGATGAAAAAAAAACTAATATGGAAAAATTAAATCTATACTAATATTATAAAGAAGTAAAGTTTGTGTGTTTGTATATTTGTTAAATTGTAAGGGGTAATCTTGGGATCTACTGAGCCGATTTTAAAAATTCTTTCACCAATAGGAAGGCACATTATTGCTGAGTGTCATAGGCTATATTGAATGCTAGAAAAAATTAAAAGAATTTTGTCCACCCGTTCGAAGCCGGGACGGGCCGCTAGTCTTTCTATATATAACTTGTCATAGTGTTTGACTGCGATGAACTCCGAAACTACTTAACCGATTTTGATGTTTATTTTTCATTTTGCTGGATTTGTTCCGACTTAGGACATAGGATAGGTTTAGTTTTAATTTATAACAGTGACGCATGGCCGAGTTAGCTAGTAAAATATAGCATAATGTGGGACAACTGATTTTTAATGAATGTATAAAAATAGTAAATACTAGCGGCCCGTCCCGGCTTCGCACGGGTGAATAAAATTCTTAAATTTTTTTATATTAAATATTTTTCCGTTAGCGCCATCTAGCGTCCGGTAGAGGGACTACTTGCGGTTAACGCGTTGCTATGGTAACGTTATTGATACAATGGAAAAAGAGCGGGGAAAAGAGCGGACAGACAAACACACATGGAAGTTAAATAGAAAAAAAATAGGAACTAGTTCTTAAATTTAAATATTGTTTAAGAACTAGTTCCTATTCTCTAATTGGAAATGCAACGTGTTATTTTACTGCACATACTGTTGCTTTTAGTCCGTAATTATCATGTTCTAGAAACTATCCTAACGCGTCTTCACATCACCATTTCAACCCACCCTTTTTTGAACACTTACTTCGGATACATAAATGTATTAAATTTATTTAGATCCCTTGTCCTTCATTAAACCATTTAACATTACAAATTAACTCGCTGATTATAAGGGGTACAACGAGATCTAAGAACGTAAAGCAATCTTTAGGGCGAATCATAATTTAACCGAGGGCGGTTCTGCACAGAAGTATGACTTAAGGAAATGACCGTCTAGGAAACTCGTACAGCGTAGGCATTACATTGGTGCGAGTTCTCATTTGTATTCCACACTGCGTAAGTCTGTGTTCTCATGGTTACGATCGGCTGAAACAGTTTTCGTATACAGTTTTCAGTGGTGTAAGCAAGCAGTGGTTGTATTCGCATCCAAAAACCTGACGCGTAAATTTTTAATAGAACGCGTCCAAAATCTGCTGGTTTATTATCATTTTTCTGCATGTACCAGCAAATATCATCGCTGCATTGGAGACCCGCTTTATATTTAATTTGAATAATGTTTTTTTCGTACTTACAATATCTTTCTCCTGTTTCTCTATTGTTTTTAGTGTTCGAACACATTGTGAGCACAGGATGACATCTTCCATGTGATTAATGGTCTTCTTTCTGTGATGATGTTTTAGTCTACAAATAAATGTTAGTAATTCATTATATTGTATGTAGCTAGAATTTTTATGCTTACATGTTTAAGTCTTAATAAAAAACTCTTAAATTACAATAAATAAAGCCAATAGTTGAAAGAGAAAATCTTTGGTATTTTATTAAATTGTTTTGAAAACTCAGAGCTTAGGGTTCAAACTTAAAAAAAGTATTAAGTAGGTAGCTACATTACACTCAAACATTTATGCAAACACATGTAAGACACATATAATATGCAAAAACGAGTGTGCTTTGGACCACTCGACTGAAGTAAAACTTTTAGCTCCACCTTTATGCATGTATATGTTCGCCTAAAATTCCGTTCGCCTCGTCCCATCACACTTTTCGTAACACTTTCGTCACACACTCACCAGCTCAAGCGTGCATAAAAAAGGTTTACTTAAAAAAATATGTAATATTACTAAGATTACATAATTTTTTAAGTTATTACAAAATGTAAATTTTCAGTTTAGAAAAAAATCATTTTCTACTTGTTGAACATGTCGACATGTCGGTAGTGTTTTTTTAATTTTAATTCCGTCTTTTAGGGCAGTTTTTTATGTACAGTATGCCCGCAGGGGAAGGGTCAACGTTTGTGGGTAATTCTTTGTAAACTGTTTTTACATTTAACGCTTATGTTAACCATTTTGTTTCTATCAAACTCGAGACCTTTTTTCAGTGTTCGTACTGGCTGTTGTTTTGATTTTCATAGCTTTGTGTTTTGGTCAGTCGGAGAATTCCCAAAATTTCAAGTGCTATATATAGTGTTGAATAAAATATTGTATTAGAACTTCTTATTATAATCATAATATTATAAGTTAATTATTAATTGAATAATGAAACTCATTAGTATTTTACCTAATTAACATTGCATCAGATTTTATAATTTTAACAATTTTCATTATTGTGGTGACATCATAAGTTCCGAGCCCCAAATCTTGAATGTTTACTAGGCGGGCTAAAAACTTTAAAGTGCTGCTCCCGCCCACCAACATTTTTACCTTTAGCATTTCAGTCATAAGCTCATAAGACACCCACTGATGGACTAATAATAACTACAAAGTAACGAACATTTCTTTTTTAAATTTTAGTTTTATACGGGATATTATATATCGTTAAAACTACACCTATAATGACATGTTTGGAATTAAGCGGTAATGTAAACGACACGTTTTCTTAGTGATTGATACTCACATAAGTCTCTATTTCAAAAACCATTAAACCGACTTTGATAAAACTTGCACGCTTCCCTAAGAGTCCAACTTTTGCAATTTACATTTTTTGCAATCTAACTTATAGTCTTGAGATATGCGGAGTCAAACATACAACTACACAAACAAATACATGTTTTGTTTTACTAATGAATATGGACTTCCGCCAAGTAACACCTGATTTTATCAAATAAATACTTATGAAATTTGGCACCTATGTTTTGAAGCTGGTATAGACTAGTATATACAAAAACTGTAATTCTGACAATATTACAGACATCCGGGTCGAATTGATAATCCTCTTTTTGAGTTAATTAAAAATAGCCATTATAGTAATGAAATTACAATTTTACTTTTTGGAGCCTTTTGTTCAACAAACAATCTATGGCCTAGCATTTAAAAAAATATAAACATAAAAGGCACAGATGGGTCCACTTCCCTGCACCAAGGGCGAATAAGAAAAGGACCTGGTTTCCAGGAAGAACCTCCGCACAAGGCACATAAATAGTGGCGAAGTGAACCCATCCACTAACTCTGACTGCCAAAGCCCTGCGCTCGCTTTTAATAACAGCATCATATAAATATTAAATAGGGGGGGAGGGGGTCAGCCTATTCTTATTTTTGCTTATAATAGGGGAGGAGGGGGCCAAAAACTAGCGAAAATAGTCTTACGTAATAAATGAATGGCACTATATGAAATTAAGCAGTTGCTGACAAATTATAGCAGCCTACAGCGTAAACGTACTAGAAAATTTCGAGAAATGCTCACAAGGCTCGGTAGCTCAATCGGAAGAGCAGTGGACCGGACATCCAAAGGTTCGAGTGCCTCCCTAGAATTACTTGTGAGTCGTGTCGATTGTTGCTAGTTTTTTTAAATAAAATTTATCATACAAATTACACCAGGTTCAGATATAGCTTACAATTTTCCACAGTAGTCACACTGAAGCTTGTCAGCACGGTGAGTGACGACGTGCGACCCGAGCTCTCGATAGGTAGGGTACCGCTCAGAGCATCGGGGGCAAACAATCTTTCCTTCCGATCGCCCACCGTTGCTTTGATGCTCTGTAAGTTCTTGCGACGTTTGAAAGTTTTGATGACAACTTGTGCACCTGAAACCGTTGAATTGAACAATAAATACGCATTCCTGTTGTAAAACGTTTTGAAAATATTACAGCGTAAAATGCATTATAATTTTGTAATTGTAAATTAAGAGGAGCTTTTTACTATTAAAACTAAATTGAAGATATGTATAATAAATAGGCGAGCAAACAGCCACGAGTCTTGTAGAAAATATTGACCCATTTCGAAACCGCTAACAACATCAATAGTTATAGTGTATTATAGTAGTACTTAACAGTACGAAAATATCAAATATTAAAGTTATTATAAAGAATATAATATAAAATTCGCTCGACGATCGTTAGGTGCAACGGTTGCGAACCTGCCTTACATCAAAGGTCCTGGATTTAAGTCCTGGAAGGGACGGTTGTTTGTGTCATGAGTACAAGCATTTGTACCTGAGTAATTTCTATGAATATTATATAGCTATTTATGTCCATCCGTTACCCTAGTATCCATAACACAAGACTGCGAGTGCTTAATTTGGGCTAGGCTAATTGTTGTAAATATAATAAATATTATTTATATATTATTTTATAATGTAATGTCAGAAAAATGTAATGATTTAAAAAAAGTATGTATAATTATGTATGTATATACATGTATATATGTATGCAGAGGATTATTTGATGCTAGACATCAAATAATCCACTGCAGTCGCTTAAATTACTGAAATTGTTCTTTAAACAAGTAGCATTCAGCTCAGGGATGACTTTGATGAAGTTTATTAGAAAACCAATATACCTTTAATTAAAATTACAGTACTGTTGATTATAAAATTGTTTAGTAATTAAGTCTTACATAAATATATTTGGTTGTAGATGGAAGGCCATGTGCTCGATGATTTTCTTCGGGTAAAAATAATGAAATTTTTTATCGCAGCACGTAACGTACCCAGGCACTCCGTGGCGATCCTTATAGTGTTTCATTAATGACCTAAAATGAAAACCTTTTTCGTGGCAAATGCAACACTCCATTTTATAAAACAGCGTGATCTGGTTGTCTAAAGCGGCGCCTTGTCGAGCAGGTCTACCGTCTATGAGTACTATAGGATCTAAGCTCTCTGTGATCTCTATAGACTCTGATTTGTTTTCCGGTTTTTTTGCCTCCTTTTCAGTTGTTGATCGAGGAGATTTGTTTACCGTTGACGAGCTGTTTAAAAGTGTCTTGTCAAGTTTTTCTGCTGTAGCAAATTCTTCTAAAGGCATAGATTCCATGAATTTCATGTCTGACGGTGATTTCTTCTTTGGTATCTTATTTTTATTCGGTTTTATATCACCTTGTTGATGTTCAGATGGAGGAGACTTTGATTTGGAGTTTAACTGTTTCTTATTAGGGTCCGATACATTTTGAGATGATATTGATGTTAATATAGGGCTTATGCGTTTGTTGCCGGCTGAATGTTGCTCTCTTTTTTCTTCGATGGATTTCATTTTGTGGAAATCTAGAAACTTTTGGGTTTTATCTACTTTTACGGCATAGAGATGCATTGCGGCTACCTGTTGTAAGCAGTCGTGGCATATTGCTTTAGGAAGTGTGTCATCTGTGCGTACCTGTTGAAAGATGTGGAAGTTTAAGATCTTATAAAACGGTATATATCTATTCTAAGGTAATTACGAGTATGGCTGGTTATTGTAAATTTTGTATTTACATGTTATTAGTGGCTTTGTGGTGATGGATTGATTATTACAACGCTAAGAATAACAAGAAATCATAAGTTAAAATTTCTTATACCCACCACCAAATAAAGAGAAAGTATTTTTTGTTAGGTTGGTACTTTTATTATTCCCAACACGTTTTTATTTTAGCTGTTCTTGGTTTTTCTATTTCCAGATTTTTCAGTCTTTTAATTAAAGTACGTGGTTAATACTGAAGATAGGGCACATTTGCCACACCTGCCCACTTATATTTGGTCTATGTTGTTTTCAAGAGTATTTTCAGCCTGTTGTTAAATAATTAACTTTCATGTTGTTTTGAAGTGCCAAGATTAAATTGTATGTGAGCGAAACTGAAACGTTATTAATACTTTCATTGTACCCTTGACAATGAGAAGATACGCCCAGGGAAACACAAAAGTTCCATAAGTACCAATCTAAATACCTTCTACTATGAATGTATTCTGTTGTGGAAACTCATAAGACTGAATTCATATTATAATGTGATTGCAATTAAAATATAATAGGATAATTTGTTGGGCGTTGTGGAAAATTGTCGGCACATTGTTGGAACAGCGACCTTTTGCGGTAATTTGATATTTAATTGTAATATTAGTAAGAATACAAAACATTGTTTTCATTTTGCTTCATATGGTTCAAGTTAGTCGAGGGAGTCATGATAAGTAAAACATATTTATATGTTCTTACTACAATATCGAAGAGTCTCTTGATTTTTCGTTTCAGTTCGTTGCTGAGAGGTTTTAGTTTCACTACATCTGTACACAGACATAAACGACACGACAATTCACGCACTATAGTTTTTTCTAAACTTGAAAAATCATTCATACTGATGATTTAACTACTATCGATTGTTTTGCACATTTCCGTTATATTGTGCATAAGTAGTTTCCTACGGTTTGTTCGAAATAGTTATTTGATCATGACAAAAATGTTATTGTAAATCAATCTGTTGATTTTGGTATATATGACAGTGCCATTATTGTTTGTTTTCAAACGGTACCGGCAGGTGGCCAGCACCTAAATAATTCGTTAAAAATGCAATCCTCTTTTAATTGATGTACGATTTCTTCAATATTTTTTTCCTTTCTTTGACTATTTTGCCTGTTTACTATATCGATGTTTAAGCTCTAAATAATAGTAATAGTAAACAAATAAATCCCTTACAATTTACACCAATTAGTTCCAAGGTAAATAGAGGTTGTAGTGTGTATACCACCTATATAATGGATAGAATACATAAATACCTGCCTGTACCATTTGAAATGCTTTATGCAAGATGGGTACCTTTCGAGGATAGCTGACGGCGGACGGGTTGGTCCTGCCGAGCTTAGCTTGGCTAGGTTTTCCACAGGCCTAGCACGTCTGGGTGATGCCCAATGCGATGGTGTGAAGAGCCGCCCTTCGGGTATTCCTAGTTGTGATTGCCACAAAAGACCTTCAAAGCCTAGTGGAATCCATGAGGTTCTTTGGTATATTTATGCCGTCGCGCTCCGTGCGCTATGGCAGTGGGAGTCCTACATATCCCTCGCTCCGCCAACTCGCGGTGGGTTGAATCCCTAAAAGCTTTCCACTGGGTTTAAAAAAAGATCGCAGCCAATCGAGGGTTCTTAAGTTGTAAAGTGAGCCATAAAAGGGTGAAAATATTTAAGTTCCAAGCACAAGTAACCAAGCACAAGTTCGATCGTGTATAGAGTATTGTTCTCATCTTTGGGACGGTTCCGCCGGTACTAGCTCCAGACGCTTGAGTCCATCGATAGGAGGGCTAAGAGGCTCATCGGCAATGAAGATCTTTTCTGTAAAAAGCTCAAAAGCCAAGGCTCAAGAGCATATGCGGAAGGTAGCAAGCCTATCAGTATTTTATAGGATACATTTCGGAGAGTGTGCAGCTGAATTGCACAACCTTGTTCCGCCATCCCCATTTTTTCATCGGACAACCAGACTAACAAATTGGCGACACCGTTATATGGTGGATATACCAAAGAGTCGCACTAAGCGTTTTGGTTTCAATTTTATGATACGTACCGCTAAGGAGTGGAACTCTTTGCCTGAGCCTGTGTTTCCTGACAAATACAATTTAGGGGTCTTCAAGTCACGAGTGAATAGGTATCTTCTAGGCAAGCGCGTCACATCCTAGATCGCATCGACGCTTACCATCAGGCGAGATAGAGGTCAAGCGCATGTCTATTTTCTATAAAAAAAAAGTAATTTACTTTAAGTGAATAAATGCCTCGTATTCTTATGTACTAGATAGAACGAAGTAATGGTAATAAATAACAGTTTATTCGTTAACGTTTGTCCTATCTTTTATTCTAATGTTTTATTATGTGATGGTCTAAACGACTAGAATATAAAAAAATCATAAAAAATAAACAAGGCAGTTAAAATTAAAAAGTTTTCTTAATCAGGAAAACTTTTATAATACTTTTATGGTAGAAACATTTTGTACACTTAATATTTCTTTCCAATTTAGGTTATATTTTTTATACCCGTAAAAAAACAAAATCACGTGGAGGGCGGTTGAAATTCTACTCTATTAAATACCACACGGCAAACACATTTCCAGTCTACGAGTGTAATGTATTTATTAAGGAAGCGGGATTTACAGCGGCAGTTACTAACCTTTTTATTGCAAAACAAGAAAAAAAATAGATTTGTTTTGTAGTAAGATATGTTTATGCAGATACTTAGTGCGAGTTTATACGTCGATGCTCGATACAGTCTGCGTAAAGTATTGCTATGGATTTTTGTATGAGCGCCCCTAGCGGTAAGCATCACGAACTACGAATCTTTATGGAAATCTGTAACGCGCGAGAACGAGTATCAAAGCGTGAACTAGCACTATGTTCTCAGGTCTGAAAACTCGTCATTACGCACCTTAACAACAAACAACAGCGCTAATAACATGTATTTTGCATTGATTAAAATTTGTTATATTTTTGCCACCTAGCCGTCGTGTGGTCTTCTTCTTGTTATTTATCTTGTTATTACAACATGAGTATAATCCCCGGCATTTAAGTTGAACATGATTTTGAAATCACGTGACATGCGCAGTAGCAAGTTAAGGTACATTATTCACTACTGCGCATGTCACGTGATTTCAAAATCATGTTCAACTTAAATGCCGGGAACTATACCTAAACTTAAAAGTTATTTAGTTAAGTTATTGTTTTATTAAAAAAGTATAAAAAAAGCAAATACAAAGTTGTTATCACTTTTTTGGCATTTCTCTAGAAGTAGGGAAATTGTATTTATTGCATTTGTGATTCCATCCGATTAGTGCCGTTATATACTCGGGACCCTAAAAAATAACAACATAGGAAATAAGTGCTAATTATTATGCATTATGATTTAATAAGGTTAGATTTTTTAATTTTTTAAATAGAAAGTCTTTCCGGCGTATTAGTTTGATTTACAGTTTAATATTATGGACATTTATTGGAATAATGTTTTAATTACGAAAATAATGAGTTCTTTTATAACGAAGATTACATATTATTATTTATGATTTTTATTTTCGTTCATTTACTTAAAAAAAATATTAGAAAAAATCAACTCAGTCCACAAGTTTTTAAAAAAAATGCAAAATTATAAAAAGTAATTAATTAAATGGTTGTTTCATCTTAATTGATTAAAATTACCAATAAGAATAAGAGAATGTTATCTAATAATCCATTATGTCACTGTCCTCTCACAATTTGGTTCTAAACCTGTTGATTCGATTACACACAAAAAATATTTAAATCGGTTAAGAACTCGGGAAGTTATGGCGTAACAGACATTGCGCCATTGAAGCTGATCCATGGGAGCTTCGCTCGCTCCGCTCCAATAAATAGTTCTCTCATTGTATGACTATAATAGACTATCATCTCGATTGTTCTGTAAAGACTATCGACTGCAACAAATGCTGAGTGGTTACCTTTTTGGTTTCACCGTATAGGTATCTGTTTTTTATTAATATATATTTTTTTATATGCATTAGGTCCGAAACCAAATAAAAAAGCTTTGAATGAATTTGAAAACATGTATTTTGACATTTGAGAATAATAAAAATAAACCGACCAACCGAACTTCGCGGTCGTTTCTTAGAAGCGAAATGTTTGCGATATGTTGTGAGTCTACAAAAAAAAAAGCAATACTGAATTTATATATGTGCGCCGTAATGTACTGAAGTTATGGCATGCAAGACGTTTTTACCAAGCTATAAAAGTTAAATTTAATTTAAACCTCACAAACTGCTACATCGCTAGACGCGACTGTTCAGCTCGTTTAATTGAGCACAGCAAGCAACACAGGTCTTTCTTGATGTCGATTTTAAAAACCAGACTGTAGAGTGCTTCAGAATTAACGAACGAGTTTACATTTCTGGATGAAAAATGGATTATTATCCTGCAAACTAAAAGTTATTTTTAAATAGTACTAATTTTTGATATGTTCATTTGTTTTTTTAACTAAGGATTTATTTTACTATTTATAATTATTTATTTATTGTATCTAAGTTTTAGCTATATATACGTAAGAGGCATCAAATAACATTCACCAGATTGCATCTAATTGACTATTTCAATATTTTGTGTATGGCAATTAATAGAGACAGCATAGTAATATAACTACAGATGCGACGTTCTTTTATTATTGTTTTAACAAGTGAATTAAGTACTGCTGTTAACTGCGCCGAACGCTTAAATAATTCTGCATGCCAGGTGACGAATTTCTCATTAGGATGCTGGGGCATCAAATATTCTGGTACATGGTTTGATGGAAATCTTGGGTAGTCCATGTAATTTATAATATATGAATTTAATTTTTGGTAATCTTAATATGAATGATTATCTAAAACTTAATAAAATTAGTTAAATAGTTTAAACAGTAGCTTTAGCAACAGCGTAGTTGTAATTTTAATTTGGCTGGGTAAGCCAAGTTTTTACGCTACTCGATAGTGTTTGACGTGGTATGTATTGAATCGAATGATTGCTACTTATTGATACTAAGAAATCCCACCAGTCAAAGCCACTACGAAGGTAGCGGATTACGTATGATTTTAATACATTTATAACATACTGGCGGTCCGTCCCGGCTTCGCACAGGTGGACAAAATTCTTTAAATTTTTCTAGCATTAAATATAGCTTATGTTACTTAGCGTGAATGTAGCTTTCCAATGGTGAAAGAATTTTTAAAATCGGCTTAGTAGTTTTTGAGTTTATTTCAAACATACAAAAATACAAATCTTTCCTCCTGATAATATTAGTGTAGATAACAATGAGATCCCGACACTTTTGCATGCGTCTTGTCTTGCTTGCATCAAGCGCGCGTGGATTTCCTTAGCAGAGTTATTTTAGAAATGTACTCTTCAAAGATCTTATACTTACAATTATCAACAAATATATTTCAAAAAAGATTATTACAGGATTTTATGTTGATAAAAAACTATGGCCCATAACTCATTAATAGGTACCAACTCTTAACATCTTACACACGTGATAACTTTTAAACGAAATATCCGATTGAGATGAAACAAAAAGTATTTTACTTCTACATAAATACTCTTGATAACACAATTAACTTCGATAAAGATTAATATTACGATACATATTTAACGTAGTTTTTTTTTCTTCAGACGATTTAATAATTATTTTGAAAACAAAATCGGTTATTGTGATTAAACCATGATAGCTAGATATATGTTCTCGCGGACTTTTTTGTAGGTCTTAATGGAATGTACAAACCCGTAGTACATCATTTTGTTCTATTGTCAATAGTTTTTGCAACGCACGCAAAAATAGGTTTTCGATTTTACACCTTGTGTTACAAAATAGCAATTTTATTACGGATCCCTAATTTTGAAAAAAAAATATAGCCTTTAGCCTTCCTCGATAAATGGACTACCCAACACTGAAAGAATCATTCTAATCGGACCAGTAGTTCCAGAGATTAGCGCGTTCAAATAAACAAACAAACAAACTCTGCAGCTTTATAATATTAGCACGTTGAGCGCCACGTCAGGCATCGATGGCTGACACTAGACTTTTCGTTTAGGCCGCGTCAGTCATCGGTGGCTTTTTTTTTTTTTTTTTTTTTTTTTTTTATTTAGAATGGGTTCGCTCTTGATCCCAATCAAGCCCGGGGGCAAAGACAGAATCCACGATGGAACGAGCTAACCCAGAAGGTGCCTATTCACCCTGGCCCTGAAAACAGACGGGTTATATGTACTCGGAAATACAGACGCAGGGAGAGAGTTCCACTCCCTTGCTGTGCGCATTATAAAAGAATTCGAGAAGCGCTTGGTGCGACAGGCAGGAATAGCGACCAAGAAAGGGTGGTAGCCCGCAGTGCGTCTGGATGTCCGATGGAAGAAAGGAGATGGCGGTATGAGCATATGTAGCTCTTGAGCACACTCTCCAAAATACAATCTGTAGAAGATCGACAGACAGGCAACTTTGCGGCGGTGAGCTAAGGTGTGAAACTTGCTCTTCGCCAATTTGTTGTCACTTAAGAGCCTCTCAGCTCTGCGCTGAATCGTGTCCAGTGCAGCAAGTTGGTATTTTGCTGAGCCATCCCAGAGGTGGCTGCAATATTCCATGCAAGATCGGACTTGAGCTTTATAGAGAGAAGAAAGCTGTCCCGGCGTGAAATATCGCTTGACCTTATTTAGGACGCCCAGCTTTTTAGCTGCAGTCTGAGCCTTGGACTCGATGTTGGCGCCGAAGTTGAGATCTGACGACAACTCCATGCCAAGAAGCTCTAGGCTGTCGGTCATAGGTAAAGATGTACCCCGGAAAGTAGGAGTGAGGTTGAAAGAACTCCTCTTTGCAGTGAAAATACACGCTTGCGTTTTGGAGGCGTTGAAATGGACGAGGTTACTTTCACCCCACTGGGAAACGTGGCTCAACCTCTGATTCGTTCGCTCAACCATGGCCTCTCTCATCAATATCACGTCGTCACCGCTGGCTTTCGAATTAGACAGGTATCTCTCTACGACAGTACTGTCGTCTGCATACCCAACAATTCCTGGTATCAACAGGTCATTGATGTGCAGCAGGAAAAGTGTCGCAGAGAGAACAGACCCCTGAGGAACTCCGGCATCAATAGCCACTGAGTCAGAGGAGCAGCCATCGATAACTACTCTGATCGACCGTTCTGTCAGGAAATCGGCTATCCAATTACAAAAGTCAGCGGGGATATCGGCTGACAGCGTGTAACAGGAGAACTATAAAATTGTACACTATTTTACGGAATTACAAATACTTTATTTAAAATTTACTTAATTTGGTATCATCGCAGGATTAATGGGATTCATTGTAACATAAAAATAGTGTAAAATTTTATAGTTCTCATGTTACACGCTGTCAGCCACCGATGGCTGCCGCGGCCTAAACGGAAAGTCTAGTGTCAGCCATCGATGGCTGACGTGGCGCTCAACGTGTTAGTATAGATTTTGTATATATTGTACGTGTTCTTTTTTAAAAGGGACGCACTGCACTTGCGAAAATTAATATTCTTGCTTCTATGGCATTCATTCTGTTTTCCTTTATTATACGATTTTTATTTAGTTTTGTTTATATATCAGCTTATCGCCAAATCGTTATCTACTGTAAAATCAATACCCATTTCAGCTTATCTTCGAAGAAATTAGTTATTTCAGTTTTTATCAGTACAGTACTTTGTATTTGGTGAATTATTTAGGCGGTGCCTAATTTTCCATCTTAAAAGGCGCGCGTCTCATTGTAATATGAGAATGTTTGGAATAAGTCGAAATTACGTTTAATGAGGGATCGGGATGTGATAAGTTTAATTTTATCACAAAATTACGTATGTATAGAAATGCAACCTTTTGTAAAAAATTAAGTCAATCGACGGACACAAACATATCGAGTTAAAGCTCAGTTAAATCGCTGAGTTTATGTAATTTCATAAATGTTGCGACGTTCAGTGAATTGTTCCTAAAATAGATTATAGATTATTGTTCACCTCAGTCCGGGTCACAATGAGATGAACAACGATAGGTGGTCCCCCACCTGTCTCCTCCACGCAATCAAGGCCGGGTGATTTACCGGCAGATTATGGCAAGTCGGGTTAGCGCGACAAACTTTGTACTTTGTATAGCTGGGTCAGCCCGGGGAAATTAGAGATTCCGTCGCGAGACTTGAGCGAAATCCTCGATCTAGCTGCGTAGTTTGAATATTAATGTAAGTAAGCTATCCAAAACTCCAATCATTTAATCATTTATTTATTTGCTACAAACACAGTAAGTAAGTTGGTAGATTAAATTATACATCATATTTCGCCTATTACTAAGCATGCAAATTCATAGTTTTTTTTATCATAGAGCTTTAATGTGCTCACATTTCTGGAGTCATGAGTACTAAGAATTTGTGATTTCAAGAACTGTATGAAGTGAGCGGATTTCTTATCCTATTTTTACCATTTGGCCTTCTAGTCATTCATAAAATGGAATTACAAATATAAGAAAAAATAATTGTCATTTACCTACTTACTCATACTTAGCATCCACATCAGTGAATAAATACCTCTCATTATTATGGATCTCATTACTAATATCGGTATATATTGTATATCTCATTATTAATATCGCTATATATATTTGTAGGATGTGCGGTAGCCATATTGGATAAAAGAAAAGCAAAAACGTTACAATTTATTGATTTTAATTATCCCTTAAACAATTAGCCCTTATCAATATTGGGAATAACTGTAGCAAGAAGTCTATCGACTTTTACTACAATTCAATTATTTTGACGATTTCTCAATTAATAATTATTAAATGATAATTAATAACTAACAATAATAATTAATTCGACATTCAAATTATTTATCTAAAAGTGTCTAGGTTAAGCCAACATGGTTTGACGGGCGATAGTGACGGCCCGTCAACAGGAGGCTGCATCGGCTGCGTTGGGCTCGACATGGCCACGGGCGCGGTCTGAGTCCGGCGCTTCTAACGCCTACGCTTAGGCGGCGGTTAGCCGCGGGTCGTTGGCGGGTTCGCTGGTGGAGTCAATATGGGCCTATGACCGCGAGTCCCGCGTATCGGCGCTGAGTGGTGGGCGATGGCTTGGGCGATACAAAGAAGGCATCAGGGATTTTAGGGGTATCCGAATAGAGTGTTCTGAACACTGTTTTTCATTTCTGTTTTAAAAGTTAAACAGAAAGAAACTGTAACACTGTGAATCTATATTAGCAAATACCGGTTCATAAGTGTTAATATTTGTTACAGTCAATAATGTTCACATTGGCATAACTATGCGCAACTCACTAATGATTTGGGTACTTTGAAATGCCTATGTTGGTGTACTGTGTATACATATAGATAGTTAAACGTAAAACAATTTCTAACAGATTGGTAACAGAAACCATTATATCTGTTACACTTTTATCAGTGTTCGACGCAAAACAGGTTCAAAACACCCAAATAAGTGTTACAGGAATAGTTCTGTAACAGATTCAATGTGTAACCCTTATGAAAGTGTATCCTTATAAAGGTGTTTTTGAATCCCTGGAAGACATGAATGACACTCGTCGTAGCGGCAGCGGCTAGCGCACTCCGCTTATACCTCTTCATAGTGGGGCTGGTTGAGAAACCGGATGAGTTACTCGGTGCACGTGTTGCTTTCAAGTTCTGCGTCATAGAAAGCGTATGACAACGCCGCCGATATATTTGATAAAATTAAATACTAACTCAACAGAATGTGACAATATAACCAAATCACTTAAAATAAGTTCGTATAAAGCAGCTGCTCCCATAATTCACATTGTAAACCTTTTGCTACAGCTTTTGTTAAATTCCTTAAAAAGTATTCAGTTGTCAGAGGGCTAACTAGCACTCTGACTTCTTTAACGAATGAAAAAAAGTACTTTACTTAATTGCCAAGGCAGTTAAAAGTGAATTAGAGCTTAAAATTGTTTATCGAAGTTTCCTTCGCCGAAATCGCGTTTCGCCGAATGATTATGTTTTATATCTCAAGATCCTTAACGTTCTATCAGGAATATTAAAAAAATATTCAAAAACAAATTTACTTACTTCGGCAAAACGAGCTTTTGGCGAATAGTACTTCAGTAAAACAATTCCGTGCCACAACTTACCTATCACCCATGCAAGTTTTGCTCTAATTAATGAGCAACCGTGGCCATCATTGCATATAAATAACTGTAGCACAATTACTAGAAAAAACGAAAGCTTTCGAGCAAGTTGTTTATTATATACATAGGTGTATAAAGGATAGCCTTACAAAGATTTATTTTTATTAAATAAAAAAAACAGCGGTATTTTGTAACCTAAGTAAATTAAGTTTCTTGCTTATCAAGCAGGGTTGTTATTAAAAAAGCGGTATGTTAATGTTATTTTAAAATAATTTCAGTACAACTGCAATAATCTCTGCTGATCTGAAATATTATTCATAATACTTCAATGTTTAATTCATACATATTAAATAGTACTTTTTGGTAGGGGAGCGAGAATAATTCAGTAGACATGATTGATTACTTACTCTGTTATTCTGTTGGAAGTTAGTCGAACTGACATTTGCCTCATAAAAAGTATTATGGTGATGTCTTATCTAGGTAATAATAATAGCTGGACACGGTGACTAAATTCTTGAGGGTTTGTTAACTCTCATAATTTTACTGGGAAGATATATTTATTATTTCCTTTAATGAAATGGATATGACGTCATAATTATTGATTTACATGATATATTGACTTATGAAATATTATAGCACAATTTATTAATTTGATAATTAATCCAAAATTACTTATTACAACTTAAATAATAATTAAGAACTCTGACATTAACATATTTTGACATTGTATACCTGCTTTCTGTTTTTTATTTTTTATTATTATTTGTAATACTTATTGTTTATTTATAGCATAGCATATATTATTTTAAGCATGTCATTATTGTATACCTTGTAAAAGGTGGAAATGTAGTGAGACATTTTAAACCTCACAACAATCTCTGTGTAACAATTAACCTACATTTCACAAAAAAAACATTTGATTTGATTTGATTATGTCTAACTTATGTTAGAAGAAATTTTGTTTTATAATTGCTTTGATAAGTATTCATTTAAAGACATATTAAGTTATAAGCATTGGCTTGTGGATAAATGAAATGAAAACGTAGCATCAGTTTCAACAATATTTTCACTTGATGGTAAGCTTAAATGTTTCGAGCACTCAAGGGTAAAACCCAGCGCTTTGTTGTGTAATTTATTGTCACGTCACGTCAAATACACAACAACATTGAAATGACTGATTCTAAATCTAAAATTTGTCAGTTTTAAAAACAACTACCTATTTTGCACTATTTATAATTTTCTAGACTAAAATAATGCAAAAGTAAGTTTAGTATTATTTTTTATAACCTGACGAAACAGGCTGAAGCTAGGCTACTGAGGCTCGAACGTTCGTTGGTGGATTCAGTAACCACTATCTCATTTCTTTGTGTTGTCAAGTTGCAAAATATAACAAAAGGTTTTTCCATAGTGAGAGAGTAACTGACAGACAGGCAACGCACAATCTAAATCGCTGAACCTAGAGAATTGTTTGGAGGGTGTGTTTAGAAATCTAAGGAAGGAGTTTGGAAAACTCTAGATAATACCAAAAGTGGTGGAATAGGTAAAAAATACAATGATTTAATAAAATTTAAATTTAAGTGGTGAAAAAATAATGTGAACATTTAAAATGCATTTATTGAAAGTCAACAACTATGTCATAGTTTTATAAGTTCTACGATAATTCAAGGTCAGGTCTTCCACCTTGTACCGAGAAGAAGTCGCAGGAAACTCGGTAAGGGCTGTTTTTTTGTTTGAATGTGTTACGGATTTTTTTTTAATTAGAAAAGTACTAGCGCTTGTAAAATGCATTAGTAGAATTAAGATAAATATTATTAAGAAGTGTCGTTATTAAAGTAAAGGCAATTAACTTCACGCATTTCTTTCTTTTTTTCAACACTTTTTTAAAATCTCTTTAAAGGCAGTTCTGTAACATGGTGAGGCACCTTATTATAAAACGCAATATACTATATATCGTATCTTCCTAAAAATAGGCTTCGGTTTTTGCAATCTAGTATATCCTAGTAAAAAAATAAATGTAAATAACGTTATTCTAAAACGCTACATAAGCTTCAATACATCTTGACTTGCCAGCACCGACCGTCATTGTAAAACTTAAGCCTGCATCGTGTGCTCTACACGCAGAATATCCAATGGATGCCTTGATTATAATGTTGACGGCTTCCGTGGTTTTCTTATTATCTGCATGAAAAAAAGCTTGTTGGTGCAGTGGGCTTACAGTTATGGAGAGTTACTCTTAAGCAATCCCCGGATATATGCTACCCACTTACATTTTAATGCTTTTAACAAATTTTGCATATATTGATCCCAAGCTCTGTCGAAATTAAAACTTGATTAAATTGTTTATGGCTCTCTTACTTCACTTAGTAAATAGGAACGTAAAAGTCAAGCCAACGTTCACTTGAATGTGAGCTAGCCGTATATAGAGTGATTTTGGTAGTCACTTCTAGATGTTCCTTTTCCTAGTAAGTGAGGATAGCATCGGATAAGTGACCAATTTACTATCTCATGATAACCTCTGCGGGCACGCATTGCTGATATAAATCATAGTCATTTAATACAAAAAAAAGACCCATAAACATGACCTTGTAAGGTCAAATATAAAATTCAAATAAATTAAAATACAACAACATTCTGAAATACACTTTTTTGATAATTTCTTTATTTTTATTCAACCCCATTTTTAATTATGAAGTTTAATACACAGGCTCGTGAATATAAATAAATTAATATGTGTTTCAGAGTATTGGGACCTTCGAACCTCGGAAAATTAAATAATAGTCAGACGACCGTTTAATAGAACTCATTTATTTCATTTATTAGCTGACTCAACACACTATAAGTAGAATATAGGTAACATAGTATAAAGATTACAAATAAGTTAGTGATACAAATTAAACTTATAAAGTGTGGCTACTGCCACAAGAGTTTTAGAAAATTCTAACCATAATGGGGTCAACAAGAGTTTATAATTTTTATAGTGAGATACATGAACTGTACATTAGGATGGTAAAAAATACACGTTTTGACTTAAACCTAGTGGACTAAGTATGCAACCGCTGAACCAAATATAAGGGTTCGATTTTCGGCTTAGGTAGTGTTATTTAACTTTTCTGTCCTTTGAATTTGGCTCGTGTTTCATCTTGTTTGAGTTCTGCCTAAGGTGCTTTATATGACTTTATAGGAACAGGCACAGATGATTGTCTATTCAAATCGATTTCTTGTTTGACGCATGGTAACCAAGAAAATACTTCTCGTAAGTCAAGAAATTACCAATTTTGTTACTTATATTTGGGATACATTTTCTGTCATGTCACACGATAGAAACAGTCACAATTATAACACAGCAGAGCAGTACTATGCTGATATGATTTAACCTTTAATATACGGCAGGTTATGTAAATGAGATGCAGCAAGGCAGGTATTAAGTATTTTTTTAGTATATGGCGGAATGTATTTGGATGCAGACATTCGCGGTCGGTCGATTAATCGCCTTCACTTTTTACATAATTTTGTCAAATGGTTATTTTGGTCCTTGTCTAAATGTTCAGAACTAATTCCTACAGTAAATATTAATTATTTATCAAAATGAATATTATTATGAATACAAAAAAGAGAGATAAGAAACGCAGGGCTGTATAGACTGAAAGAACAAAAAGATCCAATTCAGGAAAACTCAGAAAAAATGGATTTAGCAAAGTTGGTAAAGATTTATTGTTTTAATAAAACTTATAAAACTGGTAATCTTGATTGATTGGCTCTACTATATCTGACGTGTTCCGAACGCAAATGAAGTTTGTATACGGCAAAAAGCTAAAAATTGATAAGAATAGGCTAGAAAACATTGAAGCAACTTAATGATGGATAAAATTTGAGACCCGAGGAAGGATACAGGCTCCTTTATCTTTCCGAAACATTCCGCTATGATAGAGTTAAAATTATAGCGAGCAAAAGCAATAGCAAACAGAAAATCACTCTAGACCCATCGAAGGGACCGAAAAGATGTCCGGAAAAAGGCAAGGTCAAAAACACCCTTAACCAAGGAGCTTGTATAAAAGGTAAAAGATCTGTTGAGAGTTGAAAAGGCGAGAGATGTTTGTCAGGATCTTAGAAATTGAAATCTGTAATCTCTGGCTACCCCTACGGGAAAAAAAGCGTGATTATATGTGTGAATGCATACACACATATACATGCACTCACATATATTTGCGCACATGACAATAGTTATGTATTTCAGTTTTTAGTAGTTATGTTAGGCTAATATTTGGCCTGTGTGTAAAGGTATGCTCATTGCTCTTGTTATTTTATATGTTCGTTTAAGAAAATGTAAATTGGTTATTAGCATTAGGTTAAATTGGTAAGACTACTATTGTAATCGTTTATGCTTTGGATTTTGTGACAATATTTTTAATTCTTTTAAGTCAATAAATTTTTGTTTGACTTCAAATAAGGACAATTTCAGTACTTTTTTCTATAGAAATGATTAGATTATATCGAATTACATGTGGACATAGTCACGCGCGAAAAGCTAGTACTTTATACAGCGTGTCCCAAAAAATAGGGATATAGGGTCATGAAGGAGTCCAGAGATAAGCCATCACTAGGGCTATCCAAACCACCTCCAATATTCCGCGTCGTACTTTTCGAGTTATGCATTTTTTTTTAATTTTTGATAATCCTTGATGTACAAGACATTATTGGTCACAGTCACATCAATTACTAAGATAAGTACTTTAATATTACTAACTTAGGTGAATAATATACCTTGCAACAAAAATAATAGTTACGTTGGACACCATTGTGAGGCAAAAAGATTTAAATCACATGCTTAGTCACGCTGTCGTTTGAAAACGTTAAAAAGTTTAAATTTATTTATAATCGTCTTTAACTTCAAACTTTCTTCTTAATCTTTTCCTGTAATATTAACGGGCCAATCAACTGATTGTTCACGATCCCAGATCATGAATTAACGCCAAACTGCTGCAAACATTTAATATTCAAAAATCAATTTCAAGTAATGTTTAGCTAATTACCCTTTAGGTCAAAATTTAATTATAATTCCATAAAGAGAGAGATTCAAAATGACAGGACAAATAGCTGATGAATTTGTTTTTAAAAATATGTGGAATATAATTCTTCTCTGACTTTTTTAATTCTCTTGCAAACATGATAAAAGAACTCGTAGACTATAATAAATCGAGAAACATGAGATAATCCGGATAGACCTAAGTCTACCACTTTTTTTCTAGTATTATTATCTTTTTTCCCCGGACCATTAATATTTAGGTAACCGCTCCACCTAAGCATTGAAGTAATTATGGCGTAGCCAGTTTTTGACCCAGGCTAGGCAAATCAGAGATTTCGGTTAGGTTCAAACTTATCTTTTGTTGCTGACTACTTACTGTACAGGAGCAGACAATAAATGGATATCGTCCTAAAATTTGAGACACAGTCTGGAAAGGAAAAATAAGTTAAGTGACTTAAGCAAATAGATAAAAACTCTGCTCATTTTTAATCTTTTGTTTGACCACTTCGAAGAAATTTTTGCGCCAGGAATAGTTCTGCCTTCCCTGAACATGAAGAAGATTGCCAAATCGCATGTGTCACAATAAACACGAAGTAATAAATCAAAGGGAACGAACGCTGACAGATTGATGTAAAATTATTCTTATTTTGGCATTTGCCTTTTTTCTATGAAAGCATGGCAATGGTATAGACCTACAATTATTGTCTTTATATCATGAAATCGATACTCATTTGAACATTGATACCTATAATTTACGTAATGAATAAATAAACAATTATTTTATTTTTATTTCCTAAATAAAGAAGTATTTCTCCTTCAAACAGAACATTCTTCTATCATCCTTTAAGCTAGTACTCGTAATCTAATCAATGTCTACAAGAAAATATTTGTAGGCTCCCATAGAGTTTCTTTTAGATCCTACCCTTTTATTTAAATTATTTGAAAATCTCGTTTGAAAACATCTTTCTTTTGTTAGAAACAGAAGCGAATGTAATATTATAAGTCCGGAGAGAATTGTTTCAACTTTATGTTCTAATTTATTTTCCAATATCTGTAAATTAAATTGGAAAATACTTAGGGACCCACTACTTAATTTAAGATTTGAAATAAACTACAACATTTTGTACATTCATATGTAAAATTATAATTTACTTTTCTAAAATATCTTTTGATGTGTATTTGCGGAATATGACTGACTATAATAATAGGGGTTAAAGTATGAAATTGCCGTTTTATTGCAATAGGTTCTTTGAATTGACATAGAATCTTCATGGTTTGAGGTTTTCGAATGAAACTTTTTTTAAATGGTTTCTATGATGTTCTTTTTTTAAAAAATGTAAAACATTTGAATATCGACTTTCAATTGTTTTTGTTATTCAATTTAGACAAGAAAGATGGATACTGCGAAAATTCGAGTTATTTTTGAATACGAGTTCCGACGCGGAACTAACGCGGCAGAAACAGCCCGCAATATCAATGCTGCGTTTGGAGAGGGGTCTACTAATGAACGCACCGTGCGATTTTGGTTTAAACGCTTTCGTGATGGAAATTTCGACTTAAAGAACGAGCCACGAGGAAGACCGCCCACACAGGTAAATAACGATGAATTAAGAGAGATAGTGGAAGCCGATCCTAGTCAAAGTACCCAGGAATTAGCGGCATGGTTTAACGTTACCTTACCCACAATATTGACTCACTTGCGTCAAATCAATAAAATAAAAAAATACGAAAAATGGGTGCCTCATGATTTGACTGATCTGCAGAAAGAAACGCGTGTTGAAACTTGTGTTGCCTTGTTGAACCGGTACAGAAATGAAGGAATATTGGATCGAATTGTAACATGTGATGAAAAGTGGATTCTTTATGATAACCGGAAAAGAAAAATGCAATGGCTGACCCCAGGTCAAATGCCACAACAGTGTCCTAAAGCAAAACTTACCAATAAAAAGGTAATGGTAACTGTTTGGTGGTCTCAGCATGGTGTTATTCACTATAGTTTTCTCCGATCTGGTCAAGCAATAACGGCAGATGTCTATTGTGCCGAACTCCGAACCATGTTGACAAAACTAGCAGTAAAACAGCCCCGACTCATGAATCGATCTTCACCATTATTGCTCCACGACAACGCGAGACCTCACACAGCACGAGAAACCATTTTGACCCTTCAGGAACTGCAGTTAGAAACCATTCGTCATCCTCCGTATTCACCAGACCTTGCTCCAACGGACTACCATTTTTTTCGTGATTTGGACAATTATCTACGTGACAAGAAGTTTTCTTCCCAGGAGGCAGTACAAAATGCTTTCACACAGTTTGTGCAGTCTAGATCGTCGGAATTCTATCGCAAAGGCATTAATGACCTTCCCATTAGATGGCAGCAATGTATAGATAATAATGGCAACTATTTTGATTAAATAAATTTGTTAAAAATTTAAAAAATAAACAATATAGATTTTCAGTACAAATCGGCAATTTCATACTTTAACCCCTAATATAAAAGGTATATGTCGGTGTTATTGAAATATAATCTTTATATAAATTAATTTTACCAAGAGAAAATTTTATTGCCGTGATTCTATATCATCAAAGGTCTTTGTTTCAAATCTGATATATAAATATTTATATATTAGATTTTAAACAAAGGGTATAGTATATTACTATATTATATACTATTTGATATGTAAATAAGAATCTGTTATGAAAAACAGGACGCCCGCGCCCGCGGAAGTCTTCGCAGGCGGCGCAGACGCCCCGCCCCGTCAGGCCGGAGGCGGCTGGTAACTCCCCTCCCCTCTCCACCTCCTCCGGGGCGTCTGCCTCCACAGAACTATTGTTCCCGGAGGGCTTCCGAGCCCGCCGTCCTGCCAAGCACCCCTCTCGCCCCCCCACGTAACCTCAGAGAAAAGCTCCGATGCCGCCTGTGGGAGATCAGAGAGGGCTCTACCCTCGGGGAAGCCGATCCCGAGGGTCCCCGCCAAGCGCCCCGCTCGCGACAACCAGCTCGTCCGCGCTCCTAGCCTCTACACAACCCTTCCCTCTAAAGAATGATGGGAAGAGTCCCTCTCCCGCCGAGCGTTTTTACTGGGGGGTTGGGTACCCAGGCAGAATAGGTGCCCCTTCCACCATTGGGTAGGCCCCTGCGCACCAATCTGACGAGCCTTTATCGTCGGGTAGGTCCGCAGGGGAGAATCACACATAACATGTCCGCCGTTTTCCCAAACGGCAGTCTTTTTAATAATAAGCTGAAAATCCTTGAATTTAGACGGAAGGGATCTGTTTTATAGGATACATTTCAGAGAGTGTGCAGCAGAAGTACCGCTAAAGCGTGGACCTCTTTGCCTGAGTCTGTGTTTCCTGATAAATACAATTTAGGGGTCTTCAAATCACGAGTGAATAGGTATCTTCTAAGTAGGCACGTCTTCTAGATCGCATCGTCGCTTACCATCAGGCGAGATAGCGGTCAAGCGTTTTCCTATTCACGATAAAAAAAGCTTTTAATGTCAAATAATTCATAAGTAAGGACGTATAAACAGTACTTCAAACATACCTAATTCCTAATTCAAAAATGCAAAAATAAATGAGCATAAACATTTGTCAGAGAATGAACCTGCGAATATGGCTCAGAGTAAATGGCTTCTGAAGAATAGACTAAACATCTAGGATTAATTACAAATATGAAAAAAATAGACGCTTTTTTGTATTCGTAAATAGTGTTTCATTTCGCTGAGTGGATGCGAAAGGTTAGAAATGGAATACTTATAATATTTTTGTTATTTAAGCATTAGATTATTATACCTTAAGGAGTAAATTTACAATATATGTTTTTCCAATACAGTGTGTGTGTAAAGATATGTAGTTTTTGTACAATACAACGTAAATTTTTTGTATTAGTTTCTGCTTCTTTTGCGTTTGTGTGTGAAAAAGTACAGGAGCTCATAATACCTTTGATTTAGATCGCCGCGTACAGCCTTCACTTTCAAAGTTTAAAAGCTGATTTCTTAACGCTCCAATCCTCTCATCCCCTTTCTAACTTAATCTGTTTGTCCGATACACCCACGTCGAGTAACCACGACCTTTCTAGTTCAGCAACTGCAGACTAAGTTTAAGTTTATATCTTAACAGAATCGTTATTATCTCAGATTGTGATATTAAAGAAACAGAACAATTTTAGATATCTTTCTAGGACAACAGCAAAGAAAAAGAGAAATAATTCCCAGGTGTTTGTCTTTGGACATCGCAGTACTTCTCTTTTGCCATGAAACTTGTTTTTATGATTAGAAACCGTAATAACTTTGAGAGCGTGTGTTTATTTTCAAAGAACTAGTGACAAAATAAGATGCTTACGTTTATTCATGAACCTAGAAAAATCTATCTTACCAGCGGGAGGCCTCCTACTGTCATAATCAATCATATACGTCGATTAAATATGAAGCTTTTTTGAGTTCCTGCATTTGTCGTTACTATTACTTATAGATGAAAAAACAGATTTTTGTCAGATACGAGTCAGCACATGTTATAGATTGCCGTTGACGATGTTCTTATGCGTCCAATAGATATTTCTAGCCCAGATAACTTTTTAGGCATGCTCTTGTAATGTAAGCCAGTTCAATACTTCCATTGGACTTTATCTATCGTTTAAGGAGAAAATGGAATGGTAAGTAAAGGCTTCCAGATAAATTGAGGTCAAAGGCATTTAGTAATCAAAACGACGCACATTGGTACATGGGAAGGGTAGTCGATAGAGATTCCACGGTCTTAATTTCCTTTTAATTTTATGAGATATACCTATAGATTGTTATAGATACCTACAGAAATCAGTTTTTTTATTATCGTGGTAAACCAATAGTTGTATAAATGATGAAGAAACACAAATCAATCAAATATAGTTTTCTCTTTTCATAAATTTGCAATAGACCGCTGTTTTTTCTAGCAATAACCTTAGCTTTTCAAACACGTTTTAAGCTTGTTTTGAAAGTCTGTTGTTTTCATAACGTTATCTCGTTGGAAGTTAAGGGATTAATTAAAATAATTTCCAGTTCATGGAGCACAGGCTGTTTAGTTTCACAAGTTATTTGATAAAATATAAAATTTGCCTTATCGTGTATGAAGGAAAACTTAATGAAAGTTCTTTTCTTTTCTTTTATTACATGTTGTGTAGATAATATTTAACTTCAGAATCAAGAAACGTGTTTCCTAAAAAGCTCTATAATTCATTAATTCAATGTTTTAAGCAATATTTGTTAAATGATCATAATAATTACCTACAAATATGATGTTTACTAAATAATTGTATAATCCGTATTTCTAATTGCTACCTATAATAATTTCTATAGAAGAAAAATAGTTGTATACTTCATCAGATTAATAGTACGAAAAATTTGTTGATAAAATTATAGTTTAAAACTGAAAGCCCTGATTATTATTTCCTTAAGCAATTAGTTGAATGCTTACCATGTGAGTAGAAAATACAGGCATGGCTGCGATTGCGATCGATCTACACTACTTCCGCTCCGCTGGCTCGTGCTCCACGGTAATTCGATGACACTCTATTTATAGAAAGCACTTTTGCAATATTTTATTTAGAACCACCAATGATTAGCCGACTAGTAGCAGTGATCAGGTAGCAATTAGTGTTGCTAACTCAGTAGTCAGATAACAAAAATAGAAACGTTAAAATCTGGTTTATGTCTAGAGGAACTTTTTAACGAACGTCTGATTTTTTCGCGTTGTAACAAAATAAACTGTATAATACAGTTTATTTTGTTTTGTAGGACATATTTTAATTGACTGACTTTGAGGCGCAACGGTCAGCGCATTCCGCTTAGAAGGCGGATTCACTATCGTTTCGCAATATTCGAAAGCGTCGGTCATAGGAAGGGTGGCCAATTATTTACTATTTCGAGCTCCTACGTGCTTCGCAAAGGACATTAAGCTGTTGGTCCCGGCTGCATCTGTAGTTATCAGCACCTATCAGTCCATCAGCTCCTCAACTTTCAACGATGCTGTGTTGACGATGATTTTATAATCTCAGTCAAAAGAAAGATACCCTACTTTAAAATGAAGGAGGGGCAGCGTAAAATGAGACTGGTACTAGAGGTAATCACAATAGACCTCTCGTAGACCAAAAATACCACAATTCGGAAACGCTGCTGCCTTTCCGAATTGTGGTCTTTTACTGCGATCCCTAATCTGCCTGTCATGCGTGGAGATTATGAAAGAATCCCATATTCTTAGCAGGAGGCTTCAATCCAACAGTGGACGTATTTAAGCTGAGATCATAAGCTTATTTTGGTGATATACATTTCCAACGTATAAACTGTCGATTTTGGTATTATAGATAGAATATGACGTAGGTGTTTTAATTATGTTAAGTATATACAAGTCAACGTTCAGATAGTAGTAAGTGTATACAGGTCAACGTTTTAGTTGCGCAAAAGGATTAATTTGCATTAAGATAACATTAAATATTGTGTTTTGACGACCGGCTTAGCTACATATATAAGTGGTCCTGGATTCCTGGATGTTTATGTGATGAATAAAAGCATCTCAGACTCAAGTTATGAGTATTTGTATAAATTTTTATGAAGGCAATTTATCTATGTATCATATAATATGTTTTTTTACCTGTTAGTTTTATAATACATGTAAAGGGCACGCCTAACAGCTTAAATAGGCTAGGCTAATTGCGTGATTGAAAGTAATTTTAAGTATTAATTAATGACTACATTTTTTGGCTATTTCTTTATGGCTCTATCTTGTAAGAAAGTTATACTTAGCTATTATCCATATTAATCTTACTAGTTTGTTTTAAATTGAGTTTGAAATGCGGTAGTTATTAAAATAAGTAACGCTCGTGTAAGTTCTACCTGGATTGTGCGATAAAAGAGCTCTCGTCTGGCATGTTGTATAAAGGTTTTTTTATTAATAATGGCGAAGCAAGAATATTGAAGCTTGTTAAGCGGCTTCTATGTATAGCGCTATTAAAAATATAATTTGCTATTTGACGGAAAGATATTTTTATATATACGTAAGTTTATATTATACGTGATACTATTATCTTTTCCTCAAAAAAGCTATATTTATTAGGACAAATTATAAATTTTAACATACCTATACACATTCTCTTTACACATAATAAAGAAAATTTGGATATTGTTATTTTAATGTTTATTTGATTTCCTTGCTTTAAATTGAATTATTTTATGTTAGCACATAGTTTTTTATTTGATTATATTTTTACTTTGATAAGAATTTCATTTAATATCATTTTAATTCTGTTACTATTAATTATGCATTTTATTTTTTTGTGGGTTTAATCACCTGAATTAAATGATTTTTATGTTTTATTTTATTTATTTATTTTCCGAATAACCAATGAATGAAGCAAAATAATAATCTTAAAGAATTTCTCTTCATTTTAGTTCTTTATTTTTATCGAAATGAAAAACTAAAAATATAGCTATAAGCCTATCACTGACAGAATTTTAGTGTCTTACCAAACTTCCATGTCATTAACGGGATAACAAGAGACGTTCAGACGCACTCAATTAACATTTAAGTTTTCAAGTAAACCCCGTCTTAAGTGATTGAATGAAAACTAGTGAGCAACCTCTGTGTGCTTTGGAATGATACCGTAGCCGCCGCCGCGCCGTTCTTTTAAGAACGTAAGTAGTTAAAGTTAAAACTTTTTTATATTTTTATATTGATGTTTTGTTTCTTATTTGTCATTAATTATTTTATTAATAAAGACAACTAAACATTTATTAATTAAATTACAAGTATGGAATATAATTACAATGGTCTCCTCCTAAGTAAAGAATACCCTATGTTGAGAGGAAGTAGTTCTACTATTTAAAACATCTACGACTATGTCATGGTAAATTATGTATTTTTCATTTATATAAAAACTAGCTTTCCGCCCGCGGCTTCGCCCGTGTGGAATTCGGTTATATTGCGGTATAAAGCTCAACTATAAGAAAACTTCTCATTCCCACGGAAAAATCTAAGAAGCGCGATGTAACGCTGGATACAATTAGTTGTTAAACCAAAACTGAATGGTACACTATATTATATGTTTTCCCTTGTGGAGCAAAAACATGCAGAGTTTGGGCACTGGAAACCCGGAAACACGCTACATAGAGCTGACCATGTGCAAAACAATGGTTTTCCAAGCTATCATTCCACTTCTTATGTATTTTAAAAAACACATCGTTACCATGTTTTAAAAAACACCCAGCGCCATCTATCGCATACCTCAAGAACTAAACGTAACTAATACTTATACCAATTAGTAATTCGTTGACTTTAGTGATTTCAGGATAAGTAGATGTAAAAAAAAACAATTTAGACGATAAAACAAATTGTACGTCATCCCTTTCATCATCTTTCGTCATCTGGTAACTGGTCTATTTAAACGACACACAGCGCCATCTACAATCCATCCATCAAGCAAACAATATTTTTGTTTTTCCTCGGGAACATCAATTTTTTCCAGGATAAAAAGTACCCTATTATTTAATCCGGACTTTTATCTTTACGTCTGCAAAATTTCAAAGCAATCGGTTCAGTAGTTACAGAGTGAAAGCGGAACAAACAAACAAACAAACAAACAAACAAACAAACAAACAAACAAACAAACTCACTTTCCGATTTATAATATTAGTAAGGATACATAAATTTTAAACTAAGCATTGCCACAACAATCTACAAGATTTATACGGCCCCGACATACTTCATCGTCCTTGATAAAAACAAAGATAGATAAAATATAGTTGCCTACTGTGAGCAATTAGGAGCGGTAATATGAATCAGCCACAGAATTGTATTAAATTAACTCAATCAGATACCATAGAAACATAGACTGTAATTATGAAGTGATGCAGGTAATGTGACGTTGTACCTCCACGACCGACCCACCCCACACACGCTAGCACCCCAACCGCTTGCCAAGTTTCAGACATAATATTATAAGTATGAAGTACACTATGGTATATAATATGTAACCGCACAACTACACTCTCATAGCTGAGCGATATACTTAATAGATATGGAGATATGGACATATTGCTATTTTTCTTTTTATTTACAAAATACTCGTAAATAAGTGAGAATTAGAGATAGAAAATCTATTTTAACTTAACCTGGAATTAAGCATATTCACATGTTAAATTGATTTCTTTCTACTTTTATTTCAATAGAAGTTATTCTGTAGTATACTTAAATAAGAATGTCATATACAATATTATAATTATATTGTATACATAGTATACACACATTACACATGAGCCAGCTTGTAATGTATACATATAGGTACATAACAGGGATGTTGCGAATATTCGCATCCGCATCCGCATATGCGGAACTTCCGCATCGATTTGGACATCCGCATCTGCATCCGCATCCGCATAAATCGATGCGGAGCTGATGCGGATGCGGATGCGTCAAGAAAGAAAGAGGAGGGGCCGGCGAGTGGCACGTGTCGACCGAGTAAAAGATTGAAGATGATACGTGGGTACCACTGAAAATGTTTAGAACTGACCAGTTAGAAACATTGCTAATGAAAACTTTTTCGAATTTCAATTTTAAAACTCTTTGGTAATCTAATGTAGTGTATTGCATTCATTTGTCATTTGTTTTTGTGAGTTGGTGGCAAATCTAACACTTGTTACAAGTGAAAATTAACCTCAGAATAAAACACTTTTTTACGGATTTTTGCGCATATTTTATTTTATTTTATCATCAGCATCAGCATCAGCTTAGTCATCCTGTGATCACGGCTCCTGTAAAGGAGTCTCAACGTCAGGATTAAATATAAAATAAAATAAAATATGCGCAAAAATCCGTAAAAAAAGTGTTTTTTTCTGATGTGCAATGTGCGCGGAAGTGTAAGAACTAAAAAAAAAAAAGAAAATTAACCTAACGCGAGAAAACTTTAGTTCAATAATTTATTATGACTTTCGTTATGGGCTAACTCAATAACAAAGCTATGATAGGCTGCGAATAGCATTTTTTAATGAAGCCCCATCTCGTTCCACTATTTACAATTGGTTTAACGAGTTTAAGCGTGGACTTATCAATCTCAATGATGATCCGCGTGAAGGACGTCCTTTAACAGCGACTACTGAAGATAACATCAGTACTGTGCGACGCATGATAGAGGATGATAAGAGAGTGACCTATCAGCAGATACGGTCAAGCCTAGGCATTGGTATGAGTCAAGTTCAAAAAATATTACACGAACATTTAGGCGTCAAGAAGCTTTGTACCATATGGATTCCCCATACTTTAACCGACGGCCAGAAACACCTTCGCATGGACTGGTGTCGGCAAATGTTAGATAAGTTCAACGGCGGTGACTCAAATGCCGTATTTGACATCGTCACAGGTGATGAAAGCTGGATATATTGCTATGAACCCAAAACCAAAAGACAATCAGCTCAGTGGGTGTTTCCTTTCGAGGATCGGCCAACTAAGGTAAAGAAAGGTAGAAGTCAAGGAAAAAAGATGATTGCCTCATTCTTTTGTCGAAAGGGTCATTTCGCGACAGTTGTGTTAGAAGATGGAAGGACAGTTACTGCAGACTGGTATGTCAATCGCTGTTTGCCTGTTGTTTTAGAAAAAATTCGACAGCAGCGCCCTCAAAGCAGGATCCTCCTTCACCACGTCAATGCTTCAGCGCACTCCTCAGAACGGACTGTTGAATATTTGACTATGGCAGGTGTCGAGATAATGAGTCATCCACCATACAGTCCTGACCTGGCGCCCTGCGAATTTTATTTATTCCCAAGAACTAAACATAAAATTCGAGTTATTCGCTTTACGAGCCCTGAAGATGCGGTGAAAGCGTACGAAAATGCTAAAGAAGAGACCCCTAAGGATGAATGGGCCTACTGCTTTTCTCAGTGGTTCCCTCGAATGCGACGATGAGTAGAGAGGAACGGAGATTACTTCGAAAAACAATAAAAGTATTGGCAACTTCCTTCATTAAGCCGTTTTTATTTTTCTAAACATTTTCCGTGTTACCTAAGTATATTGAAGATTAACAGAAACACGAAAGACATCGTGGCTTCTCGAACAATATCTCTAAGTACCGAAAGAGCGAAGAAAATGAGAATGACAGATTTCATGGAAACAGAACGGAACGACTAGAGACCTCAGGTTACAGGACGTCAGTCCTGTTTAATTAGTAATCTTACCATGATGCTCGATTCATAAAGTGATGTTAAGGAGAGTCAGGAAACACCAGAAATTGTCAGCCCTGACACAAGGAGGGGTTACTTATTTTTCGTAATAAAAAAAAAAAGAGTCCGCTCAAATGTTGGAGTGTTAATTAAAGTGAGTTCAAACTGTTACCTTAAAAAGCACGCAAATTCTTATCAGTGCCACCAGCCAGTGTTCCAAGTGAACAGTTATTTAGTAGCGCAGGATAAATACACGAACCCTTGCGAAACAGACTGGAGTCGGAAAAGGCGGCCATTCTACTTTTCATTAAATATAATGCTCCAATATTTTAATTTCATTACTAAAACAATTAATCAATAATAGTAATTCACTCATTACTTTATTATTAAACTAGCTGACCCGGCCACACGTTGCCGTGGCTCAGTTATTATAATTTGTTTTTATTAAAATTCAGCAATAGCCCGATAGCGCGTTCTGAACCTGCGCAATAGGCAGCCTTTGTGATATTGTTTCATTGGTGGGAGAAGTGGAGGGAGGCGCCCGACGTGACGGCACAGTGGTGGCATGTTCGTGAGTTGCGGGCGGTACTGGACAGTACTTGGACATGGCAATATTACTTTTATTACTATTTTTTTTTTTAAATAAAAGTAGCCTAACTTACTTCCTTATTACATCAGCTACCTGCCAATAAAAGTCCCGTCAAAACCGGTCCAGCTATTTTAGAGTTTAGCCCGAACAAACAGACAGACAAAAAATTGTAAAACATGTTATTTTGGTGTAGTACCGGTTATTTCAATATTACAAATCGACACTCCAATTTTATTTATATGTATAGATAAAGAAAGGATAAATATTACTGCTTTTTACCCTACCAAACCAACACTTAAGTTTTTTGTACAGTTCCGCATCCGCATCCGCTTCCGCGGATGTGAGCCTTCTAAAATCCGCATCCGCATCCGCATCCGCGGATGTGAAAAAAATTACATCCGCAACATCCCTAGTACATAATAGATCTGCTGTTGTTTGTGCCTGTTAATATGAGAATTTTAAAATATACTCGAAAAAAAAACACGATTTGCGTGTATTATAGTTGTAGTCATTCTTCAAGATAATGCGACTAATGAATGAAGAGTTATCTATCTATTACCCTGCGAAAGCATGGGTGTGGTACATCCAGACTAAGATAAATTTAATACTTGAGATTGAATAGGTAAAACGCTATGCGGCGAGGAGAGCGATGCCTCACCTATTAAATATATGGTTCATAACATGAGCAGAATTCAATTTCTACTTAATAAAAGAGTATTGTTGATAATATACTAGACATATACATTAAACGTTATGCCATATGTACGAGGATTGGGACATTTTATAGTATACCACATTAGATTATGGCATTTCATAGTATACCACATTGGATTATGGCAAAAAATATAGGTTAAGTCGTAAATTGAAATAAATAAAACAGTATTTAATATAATATACTATATTAGACTGCGGCAGTATTGATAGAGTTTACAGAGAAATACCGTAAGCTTAATATTTGCATCTGGTAATCCTTTATTACTTTGAAGTGCGAAAATATAGAATTATCGCTCAGAGGTACACTTTTTATTGTTTACTCTACTAACTAGTTGTAATTACTTGCAAGTTACTAAATTACTCGGTAAGTTAAATTATATTTACTCGTTTTTTTATTTTAATGTTATAAACATATTATGATAAAATTATAATATTTCTTTATAATAATTATTTTAAGCTAATTCACACCTATTAGCCCAGTCCAAAGTAAGCACAGTAAGGCTTGTGTTATGATTACTAGGTTAACGGATAGATATACATATATGATATAAAAATATTTAATATTCATAGAAATATAAATAAATACTCATGTCTCAGGTACAAATGCTCGCTTCCATTGTACAAACATTTTCCCCTTCCGGAATTCGAACCCAGGACCATCAGTGCGAAAGACAGGATCGCTACCGTTGCACCAAACGGTATAAACAGTCGAAACTGTTTTTTCCCTAGAAACTTGTCTATAGTAAGCGTTATATTGAAAGATAGATAATTTTCAGACTATCTTCTTTTAAGACAGTTTTGGGAAGTTTTATATTCCGCATATAGTGGTAATTTTTATTTAATTCAAAGTGAACTTTCTACAGCAATGTTAACCGATACAATAATGACAGTCTATTAAAGACTTGTTAAAGCTAATGAAACCGTTACTATTTGTAAGATCATTGAGACAGACTCGGTTTTTTGTTGATTTAGATACATAGTTGTGATGAATCAATAAACTGGACCTTGCCAAAGAGCTGAATATATTTTTATTTGACAGAATCAGGCGTTACTTGGCGGAAGTTCATAACCATTAGTAAAAAAAAATATGCTTACTTCCGCAAAAAAAGATTTGTGGTTTATTAAACCTAATGTAGTAGTCGGGCCCTTCAAAGCATGGTCACACACTGCATACTTATTATGGCGTCTATGTTTTATATTGGTTACATGTTATTTAACGCGCATCCCCATAATTTGTTTGTAGACACCGTTCAGGAAGAACGGGTATATTTACATTTGGCAGGTAAGAATTGGTTTATCTTCCTGGCTGGCTTAAAGTAAATATTGATGGAAACTCGCTTCAACAGATACCCTATTTTGTCAGTGGCACTTTTCGTGTAAGGATGGACATCAGATTGACGTTCTATGTTGCCTATATTAATAGGCAGATTGACGAGACAATGTGATGTAGTAAGCTCTTTTTGTAAATAATAAATGCAAGATGGCAGTTAGGCGCCCTGCCCGAGTTCTTCTCGGAAAGGCCTCTTAATTTCCGAACTGGTGGAAGTCTCAGTGGATTTCAGTAACGTAGCGCTAGTAATATACAAGATAGTAAATTAAATCTAAAATAAAGGAATAATGAAACTGTTTTGAGAAAAAAAATAATAAATTGTGTAGTTAGAAATGTGCCCGATTAAACACACGTATAACGACAACTATCTTAGCCATCCTAAGAATGCTTCTGCAAAGGAGTCCAAACATCAGGATTAAATATAAAAAAAGAATAACTGCGTCGTAAATCTGGTAACTGGTCTATTTATACGTAACAGTATTTTTGTTATAGGTTAGTTTATATGTAACCTAAATTAATAACTGACCAGACAAATAATGTAGATTTATCAATTCTGTTACGAGCCTCTTATTTAATAAGAAGTAAATGTAAACGAGATGACACCATCTCAAGTCCACTGCTGGTGAAACCAGGAAAACATAGTAATATAGAAGTGATAACGCCTGTTCAATAAACATACATATACACCGCAAGATAAAATGCTATGTACGGAGAATAAAAGCAATTATAAACTTCTTTTATTCGGTCGTATATTTCTAATGATCGCTCTAACTAGATGTAAACATACATGTACTAGATTAACTTACCTATTGGTACAGTACCTATTTGGTACAGTACCTATTTGTAATTGTGTTGTTTTTGATAAATGTCTTGCAATTACTCGTATCAATAGAGCGGTGGTCGAATGGAGCTGCGAGTGTAATAGGTTAGGTCACATTAGTGATGAGAAAATTGTTTGAACTATCTTTACAAATAAATAAAATTGAATTAATCGTCAAATAGAAATTTATTTAATTACCTATTTGTAATATAAAAGTAATAACATTTTATTATTTATATACATATCAAAGGTCACACGGTACTAAAAACAAAAAAAGGCTATTTGTTTCGTCTTTCGAAACCCCTTACTGTAAATCTATAATCTAAGAACACAAATTTGTTGTTTGTATATTTATCTGTCCGCTCTTTTTGCCGCTCTTTTTCCATTGTATACGCGTTACCATAGCAACGCGCTACCGGGTCAGCTAGTCTATAATCTAAGAACACAAATTTGTTGGTTGTGTGTTTGTCTGTCCGCTCTTATCCCCGCTCTTTTTCCATTGTATACGCGTTACCATAGTAACGCGTTACCATAGCAGCGTTACCGGGTCAGCTAGTATTATCCAAGAATCTGACGTTTACCAAAATTGACAGTCGTTATATAGAAATAAACTCAGTATATCAGCCGAGAGACATCCACTTCTGTCCGGCAGCTAAAATTGCGAGGGTTTGTGTCATAATCTCTACGCTTGGCAGGCTTCAAAGTTAAAAGATAATAATACGAGTAATTTAGAAAACACTGCTGCCGATTTTGTGGACTATGGGAGGTATAGTGCGATTTTCTCCTGTATCATTTATTACTTGCATTATACGACACCTTACGTATGAAAAGTTGTTGCTATTGCACTCTACCGGACATTATTACACTTGTACACATGCTGAACATGCTTTGGGAACAGTCAATGCCTAGCTCTCAAGTAATCATTTAGTACTTAATCCTCATAAGTCTTGCTACCTCACATTTGCTCCTAGACTAAAACCACAACCTGACAACACATTCACTATATCTGCGCATGAAACTCTTTGTCCTTCCGTAGGCAATCTCTCGAGTACTATTTGCAATTGTTTTAAAATCCAACGTCTAAATCATGTGAAATATTTGGGTGTTGTTGTCGACAGTGTTATGTCCTGGCATGAGCATGTCCAATCGGTATCTTCTCGTATCAGAAAGCTGATTTTTGTTTTCGGAAACTGCGAGGTAGTGCTGATGAAAATACATTGAAGATGGCCTACATCACTTTAGCTCAAACAATATTTAATTATTGTATCTCTGTTTGGGGCTCCTCGACAATGACCAATCTCATCCCGTTGGAACAGGCTCAGCGAGCGGTGCTCAAAGTTATGGCATTCAAACCCATTTATTATCCAACCGCAGAACTTTATGAGCTAGGGCAGGTTCTTTCCGTGCGTAAGCTTTTCGTTGTATCTGTTGTCCTATGAAAACATAGATAGATTGTCAAACAGAATCTTCAAAGTCGAGAAATGTTCTACCAGGCTGACCAGCCGACATTATATGTACATTAG
The DNA here is from genome assembly GCA_927399485.1 of Calamotropha paludella. Classification (NCBI taxonomy): domain Eukaryota; kingdom Metazoa; phylum Arthropoda; class Insecta; order Lepidoptera; family Crambidae; genus Calamotropha; species Calamotropha paludella. The sequence goes on along the minus strand of OV656804.1, from coordinate 11,779,385 downwards.
CTTAGTCCTATATAATAAAATCAACTATAAATTGCATTTTTACAGCTTACCTCTACACGAGTATAAGAAAGTTTTGTTTGAGTGGCTAAGATATAAAGATGTTGCGTCTCTGTTTTAACAAATTGAAGGCAAACCGAAACACACTCACACATGCATACACACACGCGCGCACACACACACACCCTTACATTCATTTTTGTATTGTATACCTAAATTGTAATAATAAATTGACTGAGAATCAGTCAATTTATTTTCTGTGGTGTTTAAATGTTGTAAATTGTGTAGGTTCGAGGTGGGCGCTAACAACTGTGACACAGTCTTTGACTAATGTAGTTGTTAACGTTATTTTGTATTGTAAACCATTTTTAAACATAAATTAATAAATAATATATGTATATATATACGACCTTTTATTGAGTAAGGTAAAAAAAAAGCGGTGTAAAGGACAACGGGCGCAGTTAGTCTGTAATATATTGAATAGCTTCACCGGTGAAAACTGCGATGGTAACATCAGATGTCAGATGCAAGTTGATAACGTACCGCACCATCATGTTAATTTATGAGTTCTCGTTACATGACAAAAACTGCGGTCACGTCCTAATTTTTACTTTTTTTTCCACTTGTGTCATTGATCTAGGTAAAAACCAATCGAACAAGTAGAAAGTTTGTACCTATACAGTAGCTAAAGATTAATTTACAAATTATCTGTTTCATGAGATCATATAACTACTATTTGGTGCAACGGTAGCGATCCTGCCTTTAGCATCAACGGCCCTGGGTTGGAGTCCTAGAAGGGGTAGATGTTTGTGTGATGAATACGAGCATTTGTACCTGAGTCATGGGTATTTAGATATATTTCTAAAAATATTACTTATTCATGCATCATATTACCCTTATATCCATAATACAAGCCCTACAGTGCTTACTTTGGACTTGGGTGATTGGTGTGAATGTTAGAAATATTATTATTATTATGTTTATTATATCACTCCTCAGGACTTTTTACGAAATTGTCGGCAACAATTATTCCTAAATTTATTCTGATTGTATTACGATTTGAAGGACAAACGAAGGTTGTACAACGGAAACAGACAAGTAAGTATCAAAGCTGTAAAATATCTTCTTACATTTAAGTTCCCGCATTTCCTTGGTCGTGAAGTTCGTATTCAAACGTTGTTTCTGATTTTGAAAGGGAACAGAACCGTTAGAACATAATGTAAACTGTGTAATAATAACTGTACCTACCCAGAACATTTGTACCTGAGTCATGGGTATATATATATATATATTTCTATTAATATTAGTTATTTATGTATCATATACATATGTATGTATATCCGTTACCCTAGTCCGGTATCCATAACGCAAGCCTTACAATGCTTACTTTGGGCTTGGCTAATTGGCGTGAATGTAAGAAATATTATTATTATATAAAAAAGTTACTTCGTTTGAACTTTTTTGACAGCTCCAAAGTTCCCGTTGCGTCGTATTAAACGGCCCAAAATGGCCTTCGACAAAACTAAGATAATGGACTTAATATGTTAGATTTTGAGTTGAGAATATGTTCATAAGTCTGGTGTTTTTTTGTACTTTTTTCACATTTTAACGTTTTCTTGCTTTTAATCTCATTTTATGTTTTAAGAGTTATTATACAACTTACATTTGTATTAGATCAAAGCTCCGGTAGAGCCGTAAGCCCACTGTCTCTGAACTCGTAATGTTCGTGCCTATATATATGTTAATTCAATATTTTTAATTCTGAAAGTATTTTTCAAGATTGAAAAGATTACATCGATAACTGTGTATCAAGGCCTGCACAAGTCGGTTGCGAGAGGGGTTTTAATTGGTCCTATCCAGTCAACTTCCGCAGGTAATGGCATGCAGTTAGGTGCATTTACAAGTGCATTACGGGATTAGTAACGGGTGTTTAGAACAACTTAAACTGTCTTGATATGTTTGGAATATATTTAAAGTAAAAAAACTTGGTATGTGACCGACTATTGATAATAAATTTAAGAATGTAAATAGGACAGTATAGACAAGCTGATTTTTTTTTACTTTTCTTCAGATATTAAAATAAATTGTACAAAAACAAATAAACTTGAAGGTATTTACAATTGTATGAATGAATTCATAATATGTGTGCCAAATATAAAACTACTCGAACATCTAAACCAGCACTTAAAAAATGCACTCTAATTTACTCTTTGAAATATCATTTTTTGTTACTGGTTTTATTTTTGTTAAGTATTATATTAAAATAAATCATTTCTTCACAAATAGAAGAAATTATACTGATTAATTGGGAGAAATGAAGTTAGTTTTCCTCAAGCGTCTTTTCCTTATAACTTATGTTCCTCTGGAGCAAACTTTGAGCTATGCTTAGTTGATTATTAGTTAAACTGTCCGAAATGGATACGTTTATATATATGGATAAGTTAATAATTTTCTTTTCTAGTATTTTTATTAATATCATAGTAAATATTCTTGATCTGCCTTATCTACAATACAAACTTCTTACTTAGTAACTGAAACATTTAAGTTTTCCACATTTCATAATTATAATAAATTAAGATTCACTTTTATTTCGCCTATACAAATACCTAGCTTTCATTGCGACTTTTTCGTCATATATATGGGCTTATAAAGTTGGACCCTCTTTTCATCCTTTCAGGGGCTGATTTTAGAAGGCCGTTTCTTTGTTGATGCCTTCGATATAATAAAAAAACTTTTATGAATTACAAGTTTCTAGACTCGAATATTTGGGTTTTCGCCTTCGCTCAGTTTCTTGTACGAACCCCCTTGTTAAAGAGAATTAAACAAAGCAATTCTAAATATGATGAATGCTTGACGAGTGTGATAATTATATATGATACTGAATTGTACCTTTCAAGAATGGGGAGATGCCATGTCATATGTCGCAAAGTTTGGTTTCTATGTACTTTTACAAAAGTCGGTACAAGCAATTGAGATATCACATAAGGGTGTCAATGTTTAAGTAAACTCTGGAAGAAGTTTGTTAATTCAGTGGTATCTGCAAATAATATACCTTTTATAATATAGTTAATAGGTAGGTAACCATTGTTATTTTTATAAAATATTTTACTACAAGGTTTGTACCTAGCAGCTAAATAGAGAACAAAACTGGGTTTCCTGAGAGCAGTTGCTCGAAAAGCGAAAGGCAGCAGGTTCGTGCCCCGTTTCACAACTAAGAAAAATCTCAGAGAGGCGAAGTCGAACTTTTAGAGTAGGTAAGTATAGTTTTAGGTAGACTAATGTAAAAAAAAGGTTGATTAATGTCTTTAAGGGCACAAATCTCCTCTGTTGGATAAAAACACTTTAGTTAGAATGGGACATAACCTACCACGCGAGATGTTTAGATAGATAACCAATTAAAAATAAGACTTTTTCATAAGTTGAAACTGAAATACCGAATAAGATTCCATGAATGTGGAGCCCAATAATAATAACATTAACAAGTCAACAAGAGTAAAACTGTACAATATTCTTTCAGTGTCTTAACTTCATCTATTTTGTCGTTATTTTTGCAAATTATTAATTAGTCTATTAATAAAAGAAGTAGTACCGCGCTGAGTAACAATAATATCAAAGTCATGGCCTTAGTTAACACAACATTAATTAAAAGTTTTCACAGTAACAATACGTAGTTTTACATTAACAAGATATTAACATTTAAGGAGGCTTTATTCAAACTATTTAAGTTAGAAATCATATTTTAATTCCCGTTCATTTAAGCCAATGGAGATATGCAAGGTTACATTTAACGCATTATTACGTATATGATAATTAGTCAATAGGAGGACGCAACTTTGTTCGTGGGATATATATATATATATATATATATATATATATATATATATAATGTTTAAAAAAGCTTGTCTCGGAATCGACTAGCTTTACACAATTTTAGTCAGAAGGTGTTAATTATTTTTGAATATCCGGTTTACCATTTCATTTATATTCATTACAACGTAATGAAATTTCAGCACAATTTCGTAGGAAAATGAAATGCTTTCTAGATATATTTTTTTAAGATCTCAGGAAAAGTTCTAATGCAATGACTAATTTATTTCTTAATTAAATTAGTCATTGCATTAGACAAAAAGGAAAATGTAATAAAGATACGGCAAGCTGTCTGAAAAATTAGACATCACCAAAACAAATTAAACGCGTGTCAGCCAAGTTTTTCCACTTTACTAACGAACACTATTCAAACGGTTATTTTACATTGGCTAACAACAAACGAGTGGCGAACGTGAACCACCTATTCGTAACTCATATGTTTTATCACAAATAAAGTGTGTAAAAGTGCGAACAATTCATTCCATATTTCACAAAATATGTCACTGTTGTAGTGATTTAGACCACATAAAAAGCATTTTATTGCCACAAATTCCTGAGTGAAAGCCAGTTAAAATGGTGCCCGATGTAAAATGCACACATTCTTCTTTTTCTTTTTAACCTCCGACGCAAAAAAGAGGGGTATTATAAGTTTAACGTGTGCCTATATGTCTGTCTACGTGCGCTCGTAGCTCTTATTGCTTATGTTTGAAAGTGTGACGTATTAATAAAGTGCAAGCGACACACGCCCGTACGCACGGCCTACAGCGGTAGTGGGGCATTGCTCGCTCGACCGTCGGCCGGTGCGGACGTGTGTGTGCTGCTTGGTGAAACTACTGACTGCTTTCATTTGATAGATACCCTGACAGTAATCGAGGACACCACACGTGGCGACGAGCCTTCAAGTAAGTGGTGTATAGAAAAATATGTCTCCTGAAAATCAAATTAAAGGAAGGAGATAACGAACCCATTTGCAAAAAAGGCTGTCTCATAGTATTTAGAAAAAAAATGTAAAATAGTTTATCCACTTGATTCTAAGAAGAGTTGAAAAATCATTGACTATAGCAATGTAAATATCAACTTGAATAACTGCAGTGTTAATTGCAATTCTAAAAAACTTGTGTAATTATTGATAACTATAAAAGAAAATATATGAATTGATCCTATTTTGCTATAAAGAAAATCTTTATAACCTTGTAATAAGCACTCGATTGAATAATGTATGTGTTGAGATTATTATTACCTTCACGGTTATTTCTGCCATGTTAATCTAGTAATGAATGTCTTGTTCTTGCTTTTAATAATTCTGGCTTGTGCTACCTACCCACACCAAACTTAATCTTACTTACGATTTCAATCGATCGAGATTTTAATTCAGTTTATAGCAACCCTGTACGGGTTAAATATTACATTGCATTACACGGGTTAAATAAAACATACCATGATACTAAAAAAAATATAGATTTTTAAGTAGTTTCTTATACTCCTGAAACAACGATTTGAATTTCAATGGTTATTACGTCAAAACTTATATAAAGGTTATACAGACAAGTGGATATACTACAATACATTAATTTGAAAAGACATGTACCAAGGTGTACAATAATATATTGCCAAGGTGCAACAATAGTGCCAAGGTGCACAAAGTTGTGATTTTGCCAAAGGTGCAACAATGGTAACAAGGTGCACAAAGGTGTGATTTTGCCAAGGTGCAACAATGGTAACAAGGTGCAGAAAAGGTGTGATTTTGCCAAGGTGCAACAATGGTAACAAGGTGCACAAAGGTGAGACTTTGCCAAGGGGCATCGATTTAGAATTAAACTGTTGTAAAGACATTCAGATATATAATAACCTACGATAACTATCTCATCTTTTATAGTGATATTAAAATACATACAAAAAAACTTATGACTGAAATAAACAAATAATATTTTCGGAATTATACGTATGTTATTTCTGAATTTGATATTCATTGGATAATAGGTTAGGTTAGTAATATTATATACATTGAAGCATTCGATTATTTCAATTAGATTAAATTAAACTCTAGAGGTTAAGCTTAAAAAAATGTTTGTCAGTAAGGATTTGTTTACAAGGTACGATTTTATCAAATGGAAAACGTCAGGTTAGTACCTGGGTGAAATCCTAGATGGCGTGACCTTAAAGAGGCGTTGCAAGTTGACAACACTAAACGTTTCTGAGATGACTTGAGAAGCAGACTGTCAGCGTGCTATAAGTGTAGACGTTTAGTTAGCATGCAATAAGCGTGAAACGGTTAGTTTATAGTAACCGTTAGCACGCTATAAGGGTATAACTTTTACTTCATAGCTTATACCGAGCGGGAACATTATTTTTCGTTGGACCGCCACCCAGGGAGGTTGTCACACCGTCTCAGGGATCACCACGTTTTTCATCCATTGAAATCTCGTGCATCATTTGCGATTTTAGACTGCAAGTGGTTTTAAATAATAAAGAAGTCTATCCTACATCCATACGCTTCATTATTTTGAAGATCGCTGCAACTCTTTTTGGATTATTATCCATTATAAGAGCATTCTGATGACCGGCGTGAGGCCTCGCCGTCAAATATGTAAAAAAATCTTGTAAACAAGTTAAAAGTTATCGAACAACAGTCAATCTAGATGATTTAATGTTATCGGCAAAGTATGTAATTTGGAAATGGTATAAAATGAATATTCGCTAGTTAATTTATTTCTGAATACCTACACTCTTAACCGTACGGGGTAAGGGACTGGACATGCGTAAGGTGACTCCGGAAAAAGATCGGAGTTATCCTATATTCTTCCTAAAAAAGATATAGATCCAGTTAGTATATCCATATCCACCAAATATATCCGGACTAGTAGTTTAATTCTTTCAAACCATATCAAATCATACCATATATCCAACTAACGTATATATATTTATCAATATCCGCATCTGTTTATTAAATCCGGACTAATCAGATTTCGCAAAATAAGAGCACATGCAGCGTTTCAAATTTGCTACCGTTTTATAGAAACAAAACTTTATGCAACGCTTCGCTAATAATGACGCTTGCCACCTCAGTCAGAGCGAACGCAGCATCAGCAGTATTGCGTTTCTAAGAATTTTACCGTTCATCGGAAAACACAGAAAACACAAAAAGCGTTTTCGGCGCTCTAAGTCTTTCGATCGACGCTTTCGCTGTCGATATGTGTTATGTAGTTAGCCAGACGGTATTTGACCAAATGATTTGGAATTGATCCACGGGATTGGATTGGATATACTAGATATGCTAAGAATTTTGAACGGAATGATTAAATACATATCCGGAGTGGCATATAGCTCCAGGATATAACTGAGTAACACAAGTCTATAAAAGACAATAAACCAACAAAAATACCAATACATTTTATTTATTAGCATCAGACATCATTATTAATAAAATAATTTCCAGTAGGAAAACACATATAAAACAAAGGCAACTTTTACCAAATATTGTTTTTATGTGGCTCCAAAAATATGTTAATTTATTGAAAAAATTACATACAAGGTGTATTTATACACGATACAAATTTTGGAATTTATAAGAAGTAGGTACAAGAAGGAAAAAGAGTTAATGGTGTTAGATGACATTTATTATAGTAAAATAGGTATCTTGTTGTGAAACACAAAACCAAACAATAAATAATACAATACCAGTATGCATAGAAGTCAAGTTACAAGAACAGGCTGCTGATAACACGTTAAAAAGAAACTTGGGCGTGTTACCGTTAAATTTGTTATAATGCATAGGTATAAATGTGACACACCATATTCAATGGCGCCAAGGGCGCAAAATAAAGGCGTACAGACATTGTTCTGGGTCGCCTAAAATGTTCAGCCTGCCATCGTAGAACCATTGCAATGCGATGACGATTCGATGTCACTGGGGTTACGCTGGGACAAATGGATGTCAACCCTGGGAATATATCTTTTGACAACGGGGGTAGATACAACAGTCAAGAAAAGAGCTACTCTTCTCTTGGAATTAATGACAGACAATAAAATAGCCTTCCTTAATGTTCAAATCAGCAGCAATCTAAATCAAACCCTTAGTCATACAGTGTATAGAAAGGCAACTCATACAGATAGATATTTAAATGGTGACTCTCAACACCATCCTATACAGTTGGCTACCGTAGGGAAATCTTTGTTTCAGAGAACTCGCGGCATCTGTGCCTAACAATACCTGACTGCTGAGCTTCAGCATGACAAGCGAGTACTACAAGATAAAAAGTTGCGAGTACCAAAACTACGACACAGAAGCCGCACCAACCAGCCACAGTAGAACGTCAACCTGCTGTCCTTCCCTACATGAAGGAGGTCACTGACAAGATTGGGAACATTCTGAAGCGGGTTTCCATTAATACTTACTTTAAACCAGCCAGGAAGATTAACCAATTCTTACGATCGGTCAAATGCAATATCCCCTCCAGGCAGCAGGTGTCTACAAAATCGATTATGACTGTGTTCTCCCATACTTCGGACAAACAAAAAGAAGTATAGGGACGCGCATTATAGAACACGTAGCTGACATAAAACATAGGCGCGATATTAGGTCTGCAGTGTGTGAGTGTGAGCATGCTTTTGAGGGGCCAAACTACTACATTCGTATCGATAAACCTTAAATTCTCGCTAGAGAACAAAGACTTGTTCCTTGGACACTACGTGAGGCTTTTGAAATCAGGAAACATCCAAATTTCAATCGAGACGAAGGTTGGAGCGTTCCACCTGCTTGGGATCCAATAATTAATAAATTAATACCTACAAAACACACATTGCAAGACCTGATGATATAGTTAGCTCTCTTTGCAAATAAGAACAGTAAGATGGAGGTCGGTCCCCCTGCCCGAGTTTCTTCCGCCAGTTCTTCTCGGAAGGGCCTCCCAATTTCCGAACTGGTAGTAGACTCAGTAGTGTACAATGTAATCGTAGTGAGAATTTAATAACTAAATAAAAATATAGAAGTGACGGTTTTAATGAACTACCCTCATATTTGATTGTGAATGTGCGGTCGAACTTACCTTCTCTTTCACTGTCAATCAATCTTTGCAAGTAGAAGTTTATCCTGACTCATTAAAAACAACAGTGATTACCATTACATGAGAATAACCAAAAGAGCGACCTAAATAATTACAGTCAGTCAACCTTATTATCTTTTCTCAAATACATTCAAAAGATAATAAGTAATTGGACATTAAAAATATGCTATTCGAACATATGTATGTACAAGGCGTATGACCGTGTGCAACATAAAATATTAATAAACTGGTTGTATCCCAAATACAGCTCAAAAATGGTTTATCTCTTATTTAAAAGATAGACAGCAATAAGTCCAAATCGAATATTATAATCATATGAGTAGAAAAGTTTATAGAGTTCTATTTGATATTTAAAATAATAATGCCTTAACATCACAAGGGAGTGCCTAAGACTCTCTTGTTTTTAGTTTACATAATAGACCTGCCGAAGGTTATGAATGAACCGTGTATTTTGTTCGTTGATGACGTAACAATAGATTGAATAAAACCCTTAATTGGTTAATTGAACATAACTTAGAGAGAGAAAATTAAATAAAACAAAATTGTCATCTCCTGCATATGCACTGCATGATGCTATAAATATATAATTATATATATTGTTTTATTAATTTGTGACTTCCTAATTAGGAGATAGCCGAATAAAACGACATTTTATCATTTACAATCATTTATCTTAATAGGGTAGTTAGCATTCAGATACTACAATAGGGGTTCGTGGGTTCACACACTGAGTGAGCTCACTTTAGTAATACCTAGACCAATTTTTCCGTGTGAATCCTTGGTTAGCTTTTTAAGTTATATAGCTTGTAATTAAACAATATTGTAAGCTGACGATTCGTCGAAAACTAAATAAACTAATATAAAAAACCTGATATACCTAAAAAAAGGTAAAAGGAGAGTGGCGTATTCAAAGAAAAATAGAGGACACGTAAGATTTGGGTATTTGGCTGCAAGTAATAAAACATAATTTAAAAAAAAAATATTTCTTAGTTAAATAACAATTCAAGATATACTGTTTCAGAATATTAATTACATAAATGTATTTTAATTATTTGTCATTGTCTCAAATTATTCGAATTAATTGAAAAGGAAGAGGTGTGACGTATTAATAAAGTGCAAGCGACACACGCCCGTACGCACGGCCTACAGCGGTAGTGGGGCATTGCTCGCTCGACCGTCGGCCGGTGCGGACGTGTGTGTGCTGCTTGGTGAAACTACTGACTGCTTTCATTTGATAGATACCCTGACAGTAATCGAGGACACCACAGAAAGATTTCTTAGTCGACAGTATTTAAGCTATGTTTGAAGAAAATTGATTCAGCCGCTTAATAGTTATAGGGCATGGAAGAGGGGATGAATAAACGAAAGTAAGGGAATAAATCCGACTTAGGTACCAAATGAAAGGGTTTGATTTGTGTAAGACTGGGACTGTTTGAATGGGAGGAGGTACGAGTTTATTATTAGTTTTTATGAATTTCAAAATTTCACAATTCCTAAATTTGTTGATTCGATTCCAGCCAAATATGATTAAAATCGGTTAAGAACTCGGGAAGTTATGGCGTAACAGACATTGCGTGATTGAAGCTGATCCATGTGAACTTTGATGTTCAGAAAAGGGGAAAATGTATAAAATAACTTCTTTGATCTATACTATAAATTATTATTTTTCTGAGAGCGTTCTTGATTATTATAGAAAGAAAATGTTATTTATTTACATCACATACACAAATATTAAAGAATAATCAAGTTTGTGTGTTGAACACATATTGCACAGTTCCGCGATATCAACACTGAATTCAGCTCAATCAGTAAGAGAAGCCCACTGCACTTATAGGCTGCTAAATCGAAATGAGATCTTCGGTGAAAAAACTCCTTAAATTTAAATTCTACATGAGTTTCTATTGAGAGTAGTGACGGATCCGCCTCTTTAATTAATGATAAATGATTTGTTGCTAGAAGTGGCATGTAAAGTACTCGAAGAAACTTTATGGCCACTTATAGCGTTCATTAATATGTACCAACACAGTAAATATACATGCTTGAATTATAAATAGAATTATTTAATTATAGAATTAAACAATTTGAAAAGTAAAAATTAGTTTTACTTTTCAAATTGTTACACAAGTATGACACATATAGCACATGTAACATCCTCAGTAGAATTTAATAAAATCAGCGTAGTAACTTTGATGTATCATTTATGAATTGAAGATTTTACAAGCATTGTCAGTAAATATATTTTGCATTTTTGTTAAGTTGCATTATAAAATGATCATTAAAAGAAGAATTAGATAAATTTTACTTTACAATTATTTTAATAAAAACTTCGATTGATGGTAAAACATTTTTGGTTGATAAACTTTTATAAGTCTTTTATATTTGTAATGAAAACCTGTGTCGTTTAATTTACAATAATGATGCTGATGACTTTTTTTAGAAAATTAAGGTCAGATATTGTTTTATTTTAAAATTACCCGTGAGTTATTAAAAAATATCTTGCTCTTACGATACTTATTTTCCATTAAATAAGCGGAAACAACCATTTTCACAGTATCAGTCCTGGTGAAGCAGATATTAGCACGGTTTCTCAAAATTATTTATCACTAATAAAAAGTGAATTAGCTTCGCAAAGTTAGAGGTTTCACAAAACATTAATATAATTGTTACAATGAAACCCCGCTTTCAATTGAACACTGAGAATAGAACTCACAACGATTTCAAATTGTTTGAAAGAAAAGGTGACTGCATATAAATTTGCTTCTTAAATGAATTATTTACCTAAAAAACATTAGAAGACTGTTTTTTTAATCAAATCTATGATACATACGAAGGAGTTGTATTATCGCATATCTACTACTGTATCATAATTATTTTTTAATCTGAACTGCTAATGACAGTTTAGATTTAGATGTAAGTGGTCACTAGTATTCTAGTCCTATATGCAGTCTTCATATGGGAAATTCAACGGTTTTCGGTTTCGCTATGATTTATTGGAGTTGCTTTGTTTCGAGCTTGTGCCATACCGGAAATTAATATTTATTTAATATTTGATATAACACTAAATATACACATCACATACACAACTTGAATTGAATGTATATTGTACCGACAACTTGATTAACCGGGCAGTATTAATATTCGTGTATTCCGATCATTATGGATAATGCTTAAAAGGCTCGTTTATATTAATGATTGATAAAAGCTCATTCTACACGAATATATAATTCTAAGCTTTATAATTTTTTGCACAATCCTATGATTTCAAATAATTTCTTATGAATGTGTCGATTTTTTGGAAAAAAAATATTAATTGCTAAATACTTACTAATATATGGATTGCAGTTCATAAATACTACTTGTATGAAAATAAAAGTTAGTCAATAACTGATCTCATAACGTTTAATTGTTTAACTTATTTTGAACTTCTATGGTGAATTGCTATTTTTTATACTTTATAAAGTAAGTAAAAGTAAGTTTTATTTTATTTATTACTTTAAACAAAACAATGCTGTTCATCGGATCTATTACTTTCCTTAAAATCCTTTTTCATACTGACCGGGAAAGTGATTGGTCATGCAGATTCACTTACATTGCCAACTTGATACCAGCGTTATTTATACAGACCGGCCTTCTCAAGTTGTCCGTAACATATATACATAACAATAAAACTGACGCCCCGATGGAACCAATACGGTAACATTAGCGTTGTTTAACTTTATTCGTAGTTTTTATATTAAGATGAATATTTTAAAATTGTGACTAACAGAACAGATTTACAGACTTCGTTATGTCACTTCTACGACGTCAATAAAAATCAGTGTTAGTAGCATCCTCAATGTCCCCTTTGTAGGGGATTGCAGAATCGTAGCGGCCGGCGTAAGGCGTAGCGTCGTAGCGCTACGAACATCAGTGTTACGAAAGCCGCGCCGCGAGCCGCTCAAGCCTCGACCGCGACCGACAGTAAGCAGAGCGACTCGCGACTTTTGCTCGAGTCGTTAACCACGTTTTACTAACGATATAAAAAATTTATTACTTAAATCGAGTTTTTGTTGCGGCACGGTTCCGTTATTATATTAATAGCAGGTTGTAGAATTCTGATTCCATGGAGAAGTTTTTGTGAATTGGGTGTTGTATTTTAGTTTCAAAGTTTCGGGTTGATTTGAGTATCCTCGGATAATGAGGAGGAGGCATTTCATGTTCGTTTTCTGAAGAGAATTTCAGCCAAACACCAACAAAATGATACCCATGTCGTTCGTTCTACAGTTCGTTTGGATGTTTGCTTCTTTTTTTATTAGAGGTGAGTAAATTCAGTAAAAACGTTTGTATATTCGATTAAATATGTAAAACTTAAAACTCGAATAATATTTGATTGGTGCAAAATTTTGTCATAATTTTCAAATATTTATTTTTTAATGACTACTAAAATAATATTTTCTTTCCGTAATGAATTTGTTAAATTATGGGTTTTCGACAAATAAAACATAGCTTATTGATTAGAGCTATATTAGAAATGAAACAAAAAAGTAAAAGTGAATAAATAGACAAATTAATGTTAATTATCAGCTTATTTTGATAGCTCATAAGAATCGGGTTAATTTGTGAAGGGACCAGTGCCTTAAATATGTTTTGGAAATATCTATTCTGACTAGGTTTGGTGGTACGAGAAGCAAAAATTATAAAAGATAGTATTTTTAGTCATCGAGCTTCTTTCTTATGAACCCTACATTCGTTTCTCTATTTTAATTAGTCTGATTTTTAGAATTTTACACCTCCATAGTAGTTTTCGTATATAAAAGTACTAGCTGACCCGGCCAACAGTTGCTGGGTCTCAGCAAAAAATATTTTGACTATAAATTAATTAATCCTATGTCCTAGGTCGGGACAAATCCAGAAAAATGATAAAAAAACATCAAAACCGGTTGAGTAGTTTCGGAGTTCATCGCGGTCAAACACTGTGACAGGGATTTTTTATATGTAATTAGACTAGATGCCCCAGGCACACGTTTTTAAGTTATAAATTAAATCGAAACCTATCTTATGTCCTAAATGGGAACAAATCCAGCAAAATAAAGAAAAGATGATGAAAATCGTTTAATTAATTTCGGAATTCATCGCGGTCAACCACTTTGACAGAGATTTTTGCATATATAGATATAACAGATCAGTCCAATTAGATTTTAGGCTATTTTATAAGGCGCTCAACTTAATAAAACCATGATACGTGACATTTCCTCATTTTCAACAGTTTCATTGTCGGAATCTGTGTTAAACGTAAATTCTACGTCCTATCTTTTATAATTTTGTCAAATATAGCTGTAATTAAAAGTGTGCCTTTGTTGTCTTTTGACAACACACACACACTCAATAAGTTTAATATACAATCAATTTATATTGATGTTAAAAACATGAGTACTACCATCGGTTTCAATTAAAAGCAATTTATTTCGATACCTTTTAAGTCTATTAATATGAAATTCGAGCGGAATCGTTAACAATGCCATCGAAGAGAAATTCGTCGCATTGGAAAATTTATTGTATAAAAATGTGATTACATCTTTTTTTTAAACATTCACCCAAAAAAGTTGAAGTGGCTGTATTATTTGATGATACCATAAGCTAGAATAACGTCGTACTGTACTATAATATATATAATAAATTCGAGTGGATGAATACTCGTGTTTACATTCCAGTAATAAGATGTTATTTTTTTTTTATTTTTAATATTACCTAATATTATGCAATTACGGAATTGTATAGATATACTGTTTAAAACTTGTATGGTCAACAACATTAGTATTATTAAAAACAGGTTACTTTGTTTTTTGAAATCCGGACATTTCGGCGTAGTTTCATGCGTGTCGTCACGAAAGAAATTCTGTTCTTATAAAAAATAAGCATACCCCGTTTCAGAAAAACTTCTGTTTAGATATTTTTAAACAGTCTTGTTTTTCTTACAAATATTTTATTAAATTTCAGTAACCTATTTATCGGAGACTATGGTTGATTATAGTCTCCGATAAATTGGTTACTGAACTTTGCCTGGCGTTTGTGGACTATGAGAAAGCCTTTGGTTCGATCGAAACCTCGACTGTGCTGCAGACTCTTCAACGGTGCCAAATTGACTATCGATATATCGAAGTGCTGAAGTGTAGGTACGAAAACGCCACCATGTCGGTCCGCCTCCAGAATCAGAACACGAAACCTATGTAGTTGCAGCATCGGGTGAGACATGGAGACGTCATATCTCCGAAAATATTCACCGCCGCCCTGTTTTCAAGCTTCTGGACTGGAGTGGACTCTGCATGAAATTATGAACTAAGTGGGTCTCAAAATGAACAGGGTCAAGACGAAACTTAAGGTCAAGTGTTCTCTCCACTCCTCTTTAGGTTGTGACTCTATAATCGTAAGTTGTTGACGATTTTGTGTACCTGGGACAAATAGTCCAATTAGGTAGGTCCAACTTCGAGAGAGAGGTCAATCGTCGAATCCAACTCGGCTGGGCGACGTTCGAGAAACATCTGGTCCAAAATACAGCAGTGTCTCAAGACATACGGATCGGAGACGAGGTCTTTTACTACGTGGTCCCTTACTATGGGCCTAATAAGAAGGCTCAAGGTCATCCAAATGGCGATGGAGCGTGCTATGCTCGAATAACGTGATCAAATCAGAAATGAAGAGATTCGTAGGAGAAACAAAGTAACAGAATTGCCAAACTTAAGTGGCAGTGGGCGGGGCACATAGCTGTTAGAACTGATGGCTGTTGGGGCAGAAAAGTTCTTAAGTGGCGACCACGGACCGGAAAACGAAGTGAAGGCAGGCCTCCCACTCACACCCATCTGGAATTTGTCATTTCCACGCACGTCATTTTGTTGAGACGGACCAATTTCGATATATTTCTAGCATGTCCTGTATATCGACGATAAGCACCAAGCTTCAGGTTTTGTTTTATAATACGTGACAGAGTCCTAGCGGGAATCTTCATCTGCAAGAGAGAGAGTTCCACTCCTTTGCTGTGCGCATTATAAAAGAAGCTGAGATGCACTTGGTGGGACTGGTAGGAATAGCAACCAAGAAAGGGTAAAGTAGCTCGCAGTGAGTCTGGATGTCCGATGGAAGAAAGGTGATGTCGGTAGGAGCATATGCAGCTCCTAAACACACACTCTCCAAAATACAATCTGTAGAAGACCAACAGACTGGCAACTTTGCGGCGGTGAGCTAAGACGTGTAGCTTGCTCTTCACCAATTTGTTGTCACCAATGAGCCTCTCAGCTCTGCGTTGAATCGTTCCCAGTGCAGCGAGTTGGTATAATGCTGAGCTATCCCAAAGGTGGCTGCAATATTCCATGCAAGATCGGACTTGAGCTTTATAGATAGTTAAAATCTGTCCCGGTGTGAAATATCGCTTAACCTTATTTAAGACGCCCAGCTTTTTAGCTGCAGTTTGAGCCTTGGACTCGATGTTGGCGCCGAATTTGAGGTCTGAAGACAACTCCATGTCAAGAAGCTCGAGGCTGTCGGTAACAGGTACAGATGTACCTCGGAAAGTAGGAGTGAGGTGAAAGAAACTCCTTTTTGCAGTTAAAATACACGTTTGCGTTTTGGAGCGTTGAAATGGACGAGGTTTCTGTCACCCCACTGGGAAACATGGCTCAACCTCTGGTTCATTCGCTCAACCACACACGTCTCTCTACGACAGTACTGTCGTCTGCATACCCAAGAATTCGTGGTATTAACAGGTCCTTGATGTGCAGCAGGAAAACCGTCGCATGGAGAACAGACTCCTGAGGAACTCCGGCATCAATAACCACTGAGTCTACTCTGAACGACCGTTCTGTCAGGAAATTGGCTATCCAATTACAAAAGTCAGCCGGGACGCGGACGCGCATAAGCGGAAGCTTGCGCAGCAGACTAGCGTGCCAAACCCTGTCAAAAGCCTTCGAAATGTCAATTGACACGGCAAGTGCTTCGTCGAGCATTTTGAGGGCCTCGCCCCAGCAGTGTGTTACATAAACTAGTAGTGCCCCAGTTGAACATCCACGGCAAAAGTCATAATGACGGTCACTGAGGAGAACATTGAACATCTTCTAGGTACGAGAGCACATTACTGTTCAGCACTCTTTTCATAACTTAACATAGTATGAAAGTGATGGCAATCGGTCGTTGAGAGAGAGGCGATACAAACGTGTTAGTACAGGAGATAACTCGGGCGAACAATATCTCAGTACTTTTGTTGATATGCCATCAGGACCATTGCCCTTATTCACGTCCAGACTAAGTAAGACTATGCGGACCTACTTATTGTGAATTGCGATCTCTGACATTGAAGAATCACAGCGAGGTATGTTTGGTGCTTATTGAGAGCCGGTGTCTAGACGAGAATTGCTCGCAAACAGAGAGGCAAATAAACTTGCTTTCTCAGTTGCAGAATGAGCCATTGACCCATCAGCAAAGGTGGTGGTACATAGGACGGCAGAAATTCGCTTGGACTGACTTCGAAGCTTTTAAAGTGTCTGGAATATGACCGATGTCTTCATACCCAGTTTGTGCAAGGCAATCACTGCAATCCTAGTTTCTTTAAGATCCCATTCCATATTAGAATTTGATAATGAAAACGAAAAAATATGTGAAATGGTAGGAAATCGAATGAAGTTTTTGAAATAAAAGACGCGTTCCAAACAATTAATATATGTGTTATTAATTAATTATTAATTATATATATATACGTATTCATCACATAAACATCTGCCCCTTCCGAGATGCGAACCCATTAACGTCGGTGCGAAAGGCAGGATCGCTTACCTTTGCACCAAACGGCCATTAATAAAACATATTTTTGAATCTTTAAAAAGAATTTGATGAGGTATTAATGTAAGCTAAATATTTGTATAAATTTATAATGTTTTAAAATAATAAGTCTTAAATTTCTATCTTAAGAATGATTATTAATTTGAAACTTTCTTATCATTATTATACTAATGCGAAAGTTCTTAACAATCGAGAAACATTGACGATTTAATCTGATTTATAGATTAAGTTTGCGCCTGTTGCTGGTCATCTGGTTCGAAATTATGTAAGACTTAATCATATTTCCGTCAATGTTGGGAACTGGTACTGCTGTCTACAGGTACTGATTTGAAATTGTTAGTCGTACTTGTTATCAAATTGTGCCTATAAAATAGTGGTGGTTTCTCTATTTAACGAAAAATATGGATATTAAAGATTTCAGATTATTACTATTACGTCTGCCATTTATTTTGTGGTAAAAATAGTACATTATAAAAAAAGTTGTTTTGAAGTTTTCTTTTACAATTTAAAGTAGCTATTAATTATGGCTTAATGCAGCATTAGCAATAAATTTCTCTTTGAAATCATTTCTGTCTCTGTTTACGTCAAATAGATAATAATAATTATTTGTAAAACTGTTCTAAGAAAAGTATTATCTCACTAAACTATCTCAGAAACAAACTTTGTAAGAACCGAATTAAGTAAGTGAAATAATTTATTGTGCACAAAGTTGATACTAAAAATACTAAACGCACATCATAATATAATATTGCGATTTCTGTTTAATGCTTGTTTATTATAAAATACCGTTAATTAGAAATAGAGTTATTACCACTAAGTTACAAGTTTCTTTCAACCTGTGCAAGTATTGTTGTATCACTATCGCACATAGATCCTATTTCCTGCTAGATGCTCTTAAATAGAAAAATCGTTGTTTTCAATCACTACATCTAATTTATCGGGTAGAGTAGAACAAATCAAATTCTCAAACAATTCTTTTCTTGAGAAATAGGACCACGTTACCAAGTCACTCCAAAAGGGATTTGTAATGTTGAAACAATTTATAACGTTACGCAGTCAAGATGTTGTCAAACTTTTACTATGAAGAATGGGTTTTACACTCTTTAGGCGATAAAATACAAATGGCATGAAATCAAACTTAAAAATGATTAGGTCATTTTTAACTACACGTAATACGTATCTCATGTTAATTTAGATATTATTGATAATTAAGATATTACTGAAAAAAGGGAGAAATCTTTGTTTTTTATATCTTTTCCTAAGTCTTATTACCATATCGAGGTTATTTCATTTGTAACGAAGCACTTCGTGGCATTTATACGATACTGGGTCATACCCTAATTTGGGCATAGGTGACTGAGCAATAAAATTATTAATTGGTGACATAACAAGATATTTTTTTTTGTAAAGAAATTAACACAATTTTAATTTCTTTGTATGATCATAACAAAACTGAGAAAAGTTAAATGGGTCGTTCTACTTTCTTACCGACAATGGTTTGTCCTTCGTTTTATTATGGCATCTCGTTGGAGTATTGATATTTACGGTTTTTTAATTCGGTTCGAATAAACGTCCGTATTTTTCTTATCTATTAATATTATGTAATTTTTCATTTTCTCCAACCAACATATTTTTTCGTTTGTTTTCCGTAGAATGCCGTGACAGAGTGGTAAACCGAAATGTGGTCTCCACCGAAAAACTTTAAAAAAGGATTAATATTTGCCACAAAGGAAACTTTAATTAGTCCTAATGACAACACAGATGCAATTTCTTTTAAATTCCACACAGAAACCACAATAATGGATAGTTCAAAAACCAAAAAAACTGAAAAACGTCGTTTGACTAACTTGAGGCTTTATTATCCATAGCCGAGCTGGAGTGACCCTACCTTCTAAGCCAATTGGTCACGGGTTCTGCAGATGTTTGTGTGGTGATAACGAGCAATTGTACCCAGATCATAAATATTTTAAGTTATTTCTATGAAAATAACCGATTTACGTGTCATACATGTACGTATATAACACTAGCCTTAGTGTGATAACACTAAGGCTAGTATTATCACTATCTATGGGCCAAGTGCACTAGTGTGGATGTAAGAAAATCATTATTATTATTATCACTTCTATTGATGTTCCATTATCACCATAATCATCACCAACTTATCAATCATAACCGGCTTATCATTCGTCCCTACTACTGGGGTTCAAGCCTAGGGACCATGTGGTATACATGAGCCCAGTATGGAATAGCGGGTGAAAATAATTTTTGCATTGACTTCATCACATTATAAATATCATTGTTCTAATTTTGGCGAATTAAGATTGTAAGGGTTATTATTGGATTTTAAGGTAAGAAAGCCAAAACCACTATGACGGTGGATGATATCAATTAAGCGCATTTGCATAATGGATTAAAAGAAAAATGGCACATCAATGTGGTTTAAATTCAAATTCATCATAAAATTTTAAACAAGTTTGAAAAATTGAAAATGGTTACAGTACTTGTGGGAATAGCAATATTTTATGTATTTTACCTCGATAGCTGAAGGTTCCCATGGGATAACGATAAAGTTTCACTTCGTTCTTGCGTGTTAGCCTTAGGCCCATTTTTGTTTTCACAGGACTTCTAAAGGGAAAATAAGATGGTTAATACGAAATCTCGATAAGCTGGGACTGATCCTATTCTCGATAGTTCCACAAGCTCACTTTGAACTTGAGGGACTATTTGTTTAATTGGATGAGGTTGTAATACTATGTACATTTATGTCAACAGTGTATAATTTATTTAAAATATATTTTTTTTAATTATTGATTTAAAATAAAACTATATTAGACAAATGAAACGTTGGAAAAATTACTGTCTCAGGCGGGAATTCAACTCATTTAAGACTTATAAAGAGTTTACAATTAAAATTTAAAATGGATTTTGTTCTTATCGATTGTGACTAAAGTTGTGTGTCAACGGTCAGTGGTAAATTAATACGCATATACACATTATTACAAATGACGATGATGATAGGTTTAGGTCATCTTCCGTGAGGCCCACGTAGACGCTATCTATATGCGTCACAATGTGAACGGAACAAGTCAGACCCTCGTCACACGTGACAACCTGATGTATTGTCACATATTCACTCTCAGGAACAAATCTTGATTCAATCGTTTCTTAAATAGTTTACATTTCATATATTTTGTACCGAAAAAAAAGAACCATCTATGGTAGTACTCATTTACCCCAAATAGTCATCAGCAATAGTCTCGGGAAAGATTTCTTTTTACTAGTCTCAGAACATTTAAAAAAGCAGGGGGGCAGAGTTATATCAAATAATACGTTTTATAATTTTAATATATTTTATGCATTTTCAATGCGATCTTATAAGATAAATTATTATAATAGAAAAATACTAGAAAAAATTGATTCGGGTCACAAGTGAATTCTCAGGCGGGAATCGAACCCGCAACCTTTGGAAATCCGGTCCAATGCTCTCCCAATTGAGCTACCGAGCCTTGCGAACACTCGTCGAAATTTTCTAGTACCTTCCTGATTTTACGCTGTAGGCCAGCGTTGTTTCATCAATGAGAGGAACATCCTCTCGTATTCGAAGGAAACATTTTTACAAATGTTTGGTCAATCGATTAAGATGAAACAGCCATTTTAGTTTTATAATTTTTATATATTTTATGCATTTTCAATGCGATCTTATATGATAAATTATTATAATAGAAAAATACTAGAAAAAATTGACTCGGGTCACAAGTGAATTCTCAGGCGGGAATCGAACCCGCACCCTTTGGAAATCCGGTCCAATGCTCTCCCAATTGAGCTACCGAGCCTTGCGAACACTCGTCGAAATTTTCTAGTACCTATAAATAAATAATACGTTTTTTAAATTATAGTACTGTTTCAATCAGCAATTTTTATTTAACGAATAGTTTAATTTATACTTTAAGAATACTTTATAAGACTATAAGTACCGTTAGTAATAAAGAATTTTTGCAAAATTATATTGCAGATTTATAACTCACCCCCTGAGATTTCTAGAAGTATTCTACGCTACAATTATACTTTACAAATAATAAATCGGTTTTAGATTTTCATGTGGTTGATCATCTACCTACATCCTGAGGCACAGAATCTTAGTTGCCATATTTTTCATTAAAATTAAAGTTTTGGTTATTATTATCATCGTCATCATTCTATTGGTGCCCCCAATATTTAAAGATAGACTTTTAAGCAATTACAAAGAGGATGGACCATACACGACTATCAGTGGCAACTAAGTGTGATTTGTCTTTTTTTCTCTGACACCGGGTGATTAATAAGCATTGACTATATTTATATATATAATTGCTTTGTACGTATATATTCTATTAACCTCATCCTAAACGGCTAATTGATTTTAATAAAAAAAATTGTCTGTGTTTGATTGAGTCCCTGGATAGTTTAGAATCAGAAATTGTATCAGATTTGGGGAGTTTAAAACGGGCAGGATAACGTCTGTCAGATCATTGTATATTTTTAATTCTCTGGCGACGCCGTTTCCAGTCTGCGACTTTTGAAATTTACCCCTCGGCAAGCTTGTAAGCTAAAACTTATTATGAACAAAAATTTTTTTACTAAGGGCTTAGTTGTAGATAATATTTATTTTTCAAATAAATATTTAGGGTTTAACTGCGAAATATTAAAAATTAAAAATTTGAAATAATAGGTCCCGTGAAAAAATATATTTCCAACCCCGTTACTTTATGAAAGAAATAATTTTAAGATTAAATATTACCTATGAAAGAGTTTGCTTGAAATCTGTTTAAATTACAAATTCGGCTAGAGTATAATTATATATATAATATGTGTCATGTGTATATGTGTATAGGTACTAGAAAATTTCGACGAGTGTTCGCAAGGCTCGGTAGCTCAATTGGGAGAGCATTGGACCGGATTTCCAAAGGTTGCGGGTTCGATTCCCGCCTGAGAATTCAGTTGTGACCCGAGTCAATTTTTTCAGCTACTCCAATTTTTTTTTACTTTGAAAAATGCGGTATGCATGCTCCGCTGCCAGGTGAGCTACGAAGTTATGTGGGGCAGTTTTTTTAGTACGACTATGACCTCTACGATTGTTAGGGGTAAAATTTTGTTTCCAAAGTACATTCAAGTAAAGAAAGAAAAACATTTATTTGAAACTCAAACGCACAACAAGAAAAGATGTACGAGTATATAAATAAAAAGAATAAAAAAAGAAAAGAAGGATACATATAAAATAGGAAAAAATACAAATATGGTGTGTCTGAGGTCAAAGTCCTCTTCTTTTACATAGTACTCAGTATAACACGTTTAAACAATTTTCATTTGATAACAAATTGTCATTTAGGGAATTAGAAATGCTATGCACGAATTTAGAGTCTAGTAGACTATTACATTCGAGTATTAAAGTTTCTCCCTGAATATAAATACCGAAAAGAAAAAAAACGTAGAATATTTAGACGTCATGAGTCAAAAGAAATGCAATTTATTATCTCTCGATACAAGGAGTCAAAATTATTATCTAATGACATTTATGATTTATACTATTTGAAGAAACAGAAATTCGGTTTATTTTCCAAGTCACGTAATGTTTACGTTGGCTTCAAAGCCAATAATCACGTGAAAAATAGGAGTCCAATAAATAAATAAAATAAAGAATACCTACCTACTGTACGCCCCTTTATCATGACAGTAATCTCGCTAAAACCTTGTTTAGAATTTATAGGTTGTTTGAGAGTGTGATTGATAAATTGCAAAGCAGCGAGGGAATGTCAATGAGTTCGCTAACAGAGTTTTAATATTAGAGTAACTTTTATGAGTTGTGTTTTCAACTTTTATTTTGCAAGTAGGTAGAGGCACGCAAAATGAAATGAGGCGGATAAGACGGTGCTATTACCGATATAATTTTTATTAATTGTATACTGTTGTGGGCATATAATTAAGAATATTTATTACAATATAAGATTATCTACAAAGAATGTCCAATATTGCTTAGTGACTTGAATAGTTATCAATAAGATGATGCGAATGGTGCTTTTACTATAGGTAAGCTATTTATTAACAACTACCACCTTGCAGTGTAATTGATATACTTCTGTATTGTGAATTTATGCAATAAAGTTATTATTATTATTATAAAAGATAAAATTTAACTTACTATTGTATCGATTATTACAAGTGGACAGGTTTTTCATTTCAAACGTCTTTCAACTGTCATTATTAAAGACATCTGTAAAACTAGGTTAATATATCTTTGTAATCGGAAAATAAAAAATAAAGAACTAAATATAGAAAAAAAACAGAAAAAAACAGAAATTAAATTTTGTTTGGCAAATCGTTCAGCAAAATCCAGTTTTGTTTCTCCGTTTTATTTTTTAAAAATAATTTAATAACAGTATTTACCGCTAACATTTAAATTAATTTTAAGTTATATTACAATTCTAATAAGTAGGTATTTAAAACTGAAAACTTACAATTAATTCACAATGTACCATTCTAGGTAGTTTAATATTATTTTGAAAGTATGTTTGTATTTACAGATCCAAAGTATTTTTACGCAAAGAAAATGCGTTGGTCATCCTAATGACAAGAAAAGGAACCCTTTTTAAGATTAATCATGTCTCCGTGTTTCTTTTATAGGTTTTTTTCTAAGTGACTTTTATAACTGCGACCCTAAATATAGAGAAAGCACACATATTTTTACTATTACATGGTATTTATTTATTCTATGGTATAACATAGCATCAGCAAATCCAAGATTTTGATTTGTAACGGGTTGATCTTGATGATGGATTTTTGTCCCAACCTGATAACCTATATTTTTAATTATCATAATTATTCTATGCGTAAAAAAGTTTGATTAGTTTGATGCCAGATTTGATTTCAAATTTGTCACGAGTGTATTCAGTCAGACAAGTTAACAAGTAATATTATGTCGATAAAGATCTCTTTAAATGAAATGTTACAGAATTTTTTTTTTTCATCTTTTAACTTTTGAATTTTTAGTTTAAAAAGGTAGAAATACAAAAACAATCTTAACTACTATTCCTTATTTGTATTTCGAAGGTATTTCCTATCCTTTACAATGGTTCGTTTTTTTGGATAGTAATTGATCAAAACGTCTTGAATCGATTTACGATCTAAGCTGAATCAATCGCATCCAGTTTTGGAAGGTCACATCTATACATATAAATAAAATTGGAGTGTCTGTTTGTAATATTGAAATAACTGTTTTTTACTACATGCATGTGAATATATATTTACGGTACATATACCAAAATAACATTTTTTACAATTTTTGTCTGTCTGTCGGTCTGTTTGTTCCGGCTTATCTCTGAAATGGCTGGATCGATTTCGACGGGACTTTTATTTGGTAGGTAGCTGATGTAATAAGGAGTAACTTACTTTTATTTTAGAAAAATTCTTTTATTTACTGTGCCACAGCAACGCGTGGCTGGGTCAGCTAGTCATATATAAAAAATTGATAATAAACCTATTCATTTTAATGAAATATAGGTATTTAATGATCGTGGATACAAATATCACTCGTTTTATAAAGTTGACTAACTACAAAATGTTATGATTTCAATTCATTTGTAGTTTATATTTGTCTAAATATTAGTGTTTGTTTTCTAAAATTATGGCTTAAGTTTCCTTTGAACACACAATTTTAAAGGCAATATTTTTATAGGATCTTTTGGCTTTTATAGGATTTTGCCTAAATTACTCTTAGGACCGTATAAATAAATATTTTTTACATTCACACCAATAAGCCTAGCCGAAAGTAAACACTGTAAGACTTGTGTTATGGATACTAGGGTAACGGTTAGACATACATATATGATACGTAGATATATAATATTCATAGAAATATACATAAACACCCATGACTCAGGTACAAAAACTCGTATTCATCATACAAACATCTGCCCCTTCCGGGTTTCGAACCCAGGGCCGTCGGTGCGAAGGACAGGATTGTATCATATGATAATAGTTGAACTGTCTTAATACTTGTGATAAAGTCTGCTTGATTATTAAATAAAAGAAAACCTATCGGTTGGCTGAATAATCATCCAGCATAACCATTATAGTGTTTTAAAGGACATGAAGAAATAATGTCTGGAAATGGTGTCATTTGGTGTTATTAAACCATAAAAGTGGTTTATGATCGCTGTTCAGGTCACGTGAGACTTTATTTAAAGTAATATTAAAGAACGGAAACAAACACGGGAAATTGCTAGATTTTCATAAATTCTAGAAAAAGGAAGAAAGGCTAATTCAACATCAATTTTTAGTTTTTAACTAAATAATCCCTGTGAGTCGTCTGATTTTTTGTATTACTATTATGTATATGCCCTTTGGAACAGGTTCAGTGGGTATCGCACAGTTTGTCCTTGTAAGAGAATAAAGATTATATTTTTGTGTTGTACATATATTGTTTATAATAACTTCTGCAGCATTCCTGAATTTTCTTCTGACATGAAAGGAGTAATATTAGCTTTTTATTAGCGGTCAGGATGTTTATAAAGCTATTTATAAATCTCCAGTGATAAAAAATATTAGACCAAATATTCCATTGTTTTTTCTTTTGACAGAAGCGGCATGTTGTGACGAGGAATATAGGCTGGTGCGTCATTTGATGCAGAAGTATGATGCTTCGGTACGCCCCGTGGAGAACTCTTCGCATCCTCTGCTTGTGACCTTTGGAGTGTCGTTACATCATATAATTGACGTGGTAAGCTACTATAGAAGAAAATAGAATAAGAATTTACTCATGTAGTATCCGATAATTACCAGAAATTAGTTGCCCATTGTGATCAAGCGGGAGCGACCCTACCTTGGATATTTATGTAACATAGTATGTTTAGCTGTTACCCTAGTATTAACAATACAAGCCTTATGGTGCTTAATTTGGGTTGGGATAATAGGTGTGGATGGAAGAAATATTATTATTATAACACAATTTTCTCCGGTCCCAAGATCCCGATCAGAGTTAATAAAGATCCGATTTTGTATCGAAATTGGGTTCTCAGAGGTGCTGTCAATAGTATCAGTTACCCACTTGACTACAGAGATCCTTTCGAGTACAATACTAACTTATTAAGAGCGTGGACGGCGCATCGCGTTTCATATAAACTTTTAAGTGTAAATACTTTAAAACAAGGGAACTGATTCTTATGAAATTTTATACACTAGACAAAGATAAATAGATAATGGCACTTTAAATTAGAGTGATTTTAAGATTTTCATAGCAAAAGCATTTTTTTTAATTAATTTTTTAATTTTTTTTAACTTTTATATGTCTTTTGCGTTATTTTAATAGAAAAATAATTTATTTTGAAATGTTTTCTATTAATTTCTTATACCTTATCTGTATAAAACTTTATAAGAATGTGTTTCCTTACTTTATGTATTGGACATTTGAAAATTAGTTCTTTCACAATTTAGCGCGTTAATGTTCTTAACCACCAATAACTATAAGATTGAGTGTAACTGATATTTTTATATACCGAAAACAGGAGAAAGATAAATCCAAACCCCCCTATGTGATCGTGGATCCCTAATTCACAAACACTATATTTACCTGGGATGATATATTATCAGCCCGGAGGAACAGAGTTCTCTGAATGTTGAGAAAATTCTAGATTTCCTGTCAGGCACTACTTTTACGAATCATAATAAATCTTCTAGGTCGCAGTGACAACAATTCTATTTGAGCTGCATAGCCCCAAAACTCATATATATACAATGTGTCCCGTCACCAGTGTCGGAGCCTTTAATGGTGTGACAAATTGCCCCTCAAATTTTGTTTTTCTCTTACGACCGCCATTTTGTTTTCTTGGTAACCAAGAGCTGGGCTCTCATACTAATTCAACCACCACTACTCATTTAATTGTCCTATCAACATAAAAAGGTGTTATTTGATAGCTAAACATGTAGACAACACTTACACAGTTATCATGTTTCAATTGTCATGGAATAAAAATAGGTAGAAAAAAATAATTATACTAGATTTAAAAAATCTAAAAATCCCACGTTTTTCAATGTCCTAAAAAGAATAAAATAACCCTGCGGGGCAAAGCGAGGGGCCACTCAAAACGTGGGGGCGCATATTACTAAGAGGAGATTTTAAAGAGATGAATGACATGCATTGATGCCGATTATTGTAAAGATGCGCCCCCACGTTTTGAGTGGCCCCTCGCTTTGCCCCGCAGGGTTATTTTATTCTTTTTAGGACATTGAAAAACGTGGGATTTTTAGATTTTTTAAATCTAGTATAATTATTTTATTCTTTTTAATTATTAACTCAACGAAGTAACCATGTGTTACGCAACAATCGGATAAGCCCCATACAAAAGTGAAAGTTGCCGAAAGTGGACCTGAAAGTGCATCTGGAAAGTTGAAAGTTGCTTTAGAGTGCAT
The DNA here is from genome assembly GCA_927399485.1 of Calamotropha paludella. Taxonomy (NCBI): domain Eukaryota; kingdom Metazoa; phylum Arthropoda; class Insecta; order Lepidoptera; family Crambidae; genus Calamotropha; species Calamotropha paludella. The sequence goes on along the minus strand of OV656804.1, from coordinate 11,751,213 downwards.
TGTCATCGGGTTCTGAACTATCCTGAAAGGTTCAGCTTTCTAGCTTATCGGAAAGTGCCTCAAATTTAAGTTGCAAGATTTTGCCCGGACAGACAAACAAATAAGAAAAGTGAGATAAGAAAAACGTGGTAATAACAAATAGATTATTTTTTGTGTATCTTTTAATTATTGGCTTTTTGAGAAAAACCAAATTTGAAGGGCAATTTGTCCATAAAAAATGCCACATTTCACACCATTAAAGGTTCCGACACTGGTGACGGGACACATTGTTTAAACTCACATAAGAACAATCTAACGACCCAGCCCTTGGAAATGCAAAATATGAGAGCCGAATTTTCATATTTCAATTAAGTTTTGTAAAATGTAATTGGATGGGTGGTAAAAATGTTAAAGATGTAAAGCTTGTTATTATCTTTAAAAAATATGATGATATGGAATCAGTGGGTAGGTTATTAATAGATTCTATTTAATATTCGGGCATTTGCCAGATATCGTTAGCAAATAAGCCTGGAATTTCCTTGGTTGAAATAAATTAGGACGTTTTCTAATATTTTCAGATCGCTGAGAAATTCGAAAAATATTGTCATATTCCATTGTTGTAATAAGGCGGAATAAGGAAATATTTATTAATGTTGGGAGTCAAATAAAACTAAAAAAAAATTTAAGAGATACATATATTTTTTTTTATTAATGTTTGTTGTTTTAGTTTAATATAATGGTTTAGAAGTTCATGTGTACATTAGATCAATATTCTGATAAGTTTTTAGAAATATTTTTACTTTCGCATAAAATTTAAAAAGTCATTATTGGTCTTTTGAATAGTTTTAAACCTGCCTGCTCGAAATCTGTTCGAAAAAATATTATACATCATTATCACACATAATCAATTAATTTAATAGCAACTACACCGATAGCAAACATTACAAAGATGAACAATCTCTGGGTATATTTATACATAAATATAATTCTACTGTACGTGTGTATGTCACTGAACTCCTCCTAAACGGCTGGACCGATTTGAGTGATTTTTTTTTGTATGTGTTTGAATGGCGTCCTGGATGGTTTAGATTCACAAATCAGCCCGGCAGATGGCACTGCGGTCGGCACAGCAACGCGTGGCTGTATCGGTTAGTTATATATAAATAGAAAAACAATTCTTAGCCTAGGTACCATTCAAATTATGTTATTGTCTCGCTGGACTAATTCTTAAACTCGCCAGCTCCAGAGCTTGAGGGTCAACGGTCAAGAGGAGGGACCCCACGGTCTTGAGTAGTTTCGGTAAAGGTAATTATAGATAATACTAGTGCATTAGAAAACTATCCTTACAGGCAGCGCTCGTTCAAGAGCATGAAATATATTTGGCCAACCTAGCGACTAACCTCGCTCGCTATTAGCTCAATAAACTCATTCTAGATTTACAGTACACCAAAGACGTCGAAATCTAAAATTTTATATATTACTAGCGGCCCGTCCCGGCTTCACACGGGTGGACAAAATTCTTTAAATTTTTTCTAGCATTAAATATAGCCTAGGTATGTTACTCAACGTGAATGTAGCATTCCATTGGTGAAAGAATTTTTGAAATCGGTTTAGTAGATTTTGAGTTCATTCATTGCAAATATAGAAAAATACAAATCTTTCCTCTTTATAATATTAGTGTAGATGACACAAATAGATAGTATTACAACATGTTAGTAAGAATTAAGAAACTCAAATAGGAGTCAGATATTGGTTTACCGTGGAATGCAGTTCAACATAATAATTAGTCTCACTCTGACATGTGGCTAGCGCGACATAGGTGCGTTCTTGTTTACAAGTTACAAATTACGAGTACAAATGGTTAATGCCACATTCATACATTCAGGCTGTTCTTATTTTATAATTCACTAATGTTGATATTTTAGTTTAAATCAATTAAGAAATTATTAGATCTTATTGGTATTGAATGGATTGGATGGTGGATGGTTATTATATTAAAACATAAAATCAATTAATTAATTACTATACTACATATTGTTACCACAAGTATAATATACATAAAATTATACTTAAATGTATACATTTATACATACATATATACACACAATAACTTTTAGATGTGTGAAATGGTTTATAAAATAATTATTGTGCTAAATTGATGACACATATTATACATGGCGCCCTATTAAAAAATCGTTGATTTTGTAAGAAGTCTTGAATATACTTGTATTTTCACTAACATTGTTATGCAGAAGTAAATCAATTACACATTGTGGAACTTTATTAAAATAGTGTTCATTTTCTCAACACGAAGCGACCTGTTTCTTTTTTGGGATCTAAATTTGAAAATTTTGACTTTATTTGAGTTTATTGTATCTTTTTTAATAGTATTTTAATATAAGATACATGTTATTAATATTACAAATCACACCACGTGTTAAGGTACCCGCTTGTGTTACGGGTAGGTCTACATCCGTAGTACATCGGTAAGGTTCGATCTATTTGGTTCAAAGAAGACCAAGTTTTAGTCATGACTATAAAAAGGCATTTTACGGATTTTTTATTTATGTTTTGTAGATGCATATACGGGTGAATATATGCCTCTGCCTCAATTTCGCTGTAATTAAAGAGTAGTCCAATTTTAGAGTTTCGTTGATGTATCTCTCTTTATTGCGGTCGATCCCACGCTTTCATTTCTACCTCCTTATACTACACCACATATAAATTAAAATTGAACATATCATATGTCTTAAGTCGGAACAAGTTCAGCAAAATGCAAAAGGAATCACCAAAATCGGTTGAGTAGTTTCGGAGATCATCGCGATCAAACACTGTGACAAAGAATTTTTATATACACCTATAAATTTTAATTACCATAAAAAATGGAATGCCAAATTTAAGAAAGCATCAATATTATAAATATGCGAAGAATTTTTTTTTTTTAGTAATAATAATAAAGTTATTCAGTTTTTAAAATTGCGGAAAATATCGCCAAATTTACAGACACAATACATTGTATTCAATCAACTTCCGTCAATGAAAACGTATCACACCATCTCAAGTGAAAATGAACTTACTGTACATTAAGGTAGAATATATGCTAGCAAGCCGCCCCACTCCCGCTCAAGAACCAAAAAGCACCGATAGGTAAATACTCAATTAATAAATCAAACTTATCTTTCATACTTTATTGGGCGTAGAACCGACAAAATTACGTTTAGATAGGTATTAAGTTAACAAAATAACATACAAATTTTTTTTAACCAAAATGCAAATAGGTCATTAAATTATTCACGAGTAATTTTGGCGTATTAACATAGTTAGAATTAGCATATGTAAAAAGATTATTGTTATGTACATTACCTGTTCACATTAAAGTCACTGTCTTACAAATATTTCATTAATTGTTCAAAGTGTCCTCCTCCATTTTCAACACACACACTAGCCCGTTTTAACAAATTTCCTTTTAAAGAAATTAATACGTTTCTTTGCATTTTCACTTCATTAAAAGCGTCTATTATTCGCTGTTTTAGCACTTCAATAGTGTCAGGTTCACTTACATACACTCTACGCTTTATTTCACTCCATAGGAAAAAGTCTAAAGGTGTAAGATCTGGTGAGCGCGCGGGCCACGGCACCGGGCCGCCGCGGCCGATCCATCGGTCACCGAACTCTTCGGTGAGGTACTCTCTCACAGCACGATGGTAATGTGGAGGTGCACCGTCTTGTTGAAACCACAACCCTCTCAAGTTCGCCAGTGGAATGTCATCCAACATAGTCGAAACCATCGTGCGGAGTAGATTTAAATAGGTTTCGCCCGTGAGTCGGCTCTCAATAAAATATGGACCGATGATTTCATCGTTCAATATGCCGGCCCAAACGTTTACACTAAACCTATGTTGAAACGAATGCTCTCGCGTGAGCATAGGATTCCTGTATGACCACCAATGTTCATTATGATGGTTAAACAATCCTATTCTGGTGAAAAGGCACTCGTCGGAGAAAAGCACGTTGGCGTTTGGATTACTTATTACCCAACGACAAAAAGTAATCCTCGGCTCTCGGTCAACGGTCGTAAGTTCTTGAACTTTACGATAATGGTACGGATGCATACCAGCCGAGTTTATTATCTTCCAAGCCGAATATTGATTAATACCAAATCGTCGAGCAGCATCATGGGTGCTTCTTCGTGGATCTTCCTCAAAGTACGTCACCACGTCGTCATACAAGTTCTGAGAGATCGGTGGTCTCCCTCTTCCTTGCGCGTGCGATGGCACGTAAAATGAGCCATGGTCTAGGAGCCGTTGATAAGCACTTAACACTGTACTGTAGTTTGGCTGTCGAGCATTCGGGTACAGCTCTCGGTACATCCGTAAAGCCGCCGACACGTTTTCACCGCTCAAAAAATAAGCACGAACCATCATGACATATTCACGAGATGTAAACTGATAAGCCATGATTTTATTATGTACTTAACGAGTGTAACTGATCGATCACAAAAGCGTATGCGCACAGGTCGACTGACGAGTGGTAACTAAGTAATTAGGTCAAGGTCAAAGAAATGGTTATGTTCCCGGCATTTACGTCATCAAATCACGTGACATGCGCAGTAGCAAGTTTAGGTACATTATTTACTACTGCGCATGTCACGTGATTTCAAAATGCCGGGATTATACACGTGCAGAGTGGTGCGGGTTAGGGATATTCGATATACATCGATGCATTGAAAACATCGATGTTTACAATGCGATGCATCGAATCGATCCAATGTTTTGAAATGCTTTCGATATACTCGATGTATCGATGTTTTTTGCATTCACAATGCAATATTTCTATAAGATATAAAATACGTGTGTAAAAAACAACTACGCCTCTGAGCCCTCAGATGGGATACGAACCCACGACCTTTCGCTATCCGGGTGACTGCTCTGACCGCTGAGCTACCGAGACGCTGGCAAACGTGTCGAATTTTACAAATGTATTTCAACTTCTACTATGAGCTAGTATCGTTCCACCAATGTTGAATGCTAACTACCTTCAACATCGAAAGGAATATTTTTTACAAATATTTAACAATCGATTAAGATGGAACCAGCTATAATTATGTTTTTAATTTAATTTTTTGCATTCACAATGCAATATTTCTATAAGATATAAATTCAAATCCCATCTGAGGGCTTGGAGGCGTAGTTGTTGTTTACACACGTATTTTTTATCTTACCAATGAATTTCATAAAATTTTTTTTCCCTATTTGTTTAATTAAAAAAGAAAAGTTGATGATTCAATAGTGGACTGGCATGAGATACAGGCTGGTGACAATCGGACAGCGAAATCTTAGTAATAGGGTTCCATTTTTCCACTTGTCAGTCCGTTACCGCGCCTTACCCCTCTCAACAGTCCCAGTACAGTGCGAATTATGAAAACGATGTCGGATTCTTAGATAAAAATGCCTATTTCTCGCTTAATAATTAAGCCAGGACCAATCAAAAAATACTACCATAAAGCTGATTAATACAGAATCCACCACAGAATATTAAGATCTGTGTATCTTTAGGACGGTTCCGTCCAATATCAACTCCAGACGCTGGAGTCGAAGGCGAAGAAACTCATCGGCAATAACGAACTTTTTAATAATAAGCTGAAGGGCCTTGAACATTGACGGAAGTTAGCTAGCCTATCCGTTTTTTATAGGATACATTTCCGAGGGTGTGCAGCAGAATTGCACAGCCTTGTTCCGCCGTCCCCATTTTTTCATCGGACAACCAGACTTACGAATTGGCTTTATTTGTTTGATATACCAAAGAGTCGCACTAAGATTTTTGGTTCCAATTTTGTAATACGTACCGCTAAAGAGCGGAACTCTTTGCATGATAAATACAATTTAGGATCTTCAAGTCACTAGTGAATAGGTTTCTTCTAGGCAAGCGCGTTACATCCTAGATCGCATCGTCACTTACCATCAGGCGTGATGGCGGTCAAGCGCTTTCCTATTCACGATAAATAAAAACTCAAAAATAAATCGTAATTTAAAGCCACACGGTAATTTGAATATGGTAGCAATTGCTACCAGGACTGATGAGGGATGTTGACTGGCAATTACTACCGTGGCTTGACAAGTAGTTATACCCTTTGGGTATGGAACCCTAAAAAAGTACTCGATGCGTACAAAATATCGCTGTTTACACCTGATACATCGAAAGACATCGATGTACAGTTCTGATTTATCGAATCGAGAAAAACATCGATGTTTTTCCAAAACGGACACCCCTAGTGCGGGGAAAGGGAGCAGCGGGGGAGGGGCGCAGCGGGGAAGGGCGCGGCGGCGGGGGTTTTATGTTTGCACGCGCCAGGATTGGGTCATTGCGCACCGATACATACCTATGTGTAAGTTACGTATTCAATAAGATAGTAAAGTCGTAGTAAATATTTGAGATAGACCATTTTTTAAGTTTTTTAAGGATAAATTAGTTCATGTTTTTTTTTGCGCTTAAACCTAGGTCTATAGTATCAGTAGTCGATACTGATAACGCAGTTTAATTTTTTATGGTAATTATATTTTAATCGTGTATATAGATATATGTATCGCGCAAATTAACATCACAACAAGATTTACTTTTCCGTACGTCATCGTGAGATAAATACAAAATTTGTATTAAAAATGTGGTGCGTCCGTCATTGTGAGATAAACAGTTATTAGGACGACATAATTAGGTAAACTGGCAGAATTTTACAATGAAATTCACCTGAAGTTTCATTACTATGATCATTGAAATATTGATCATATCAGTAATAACATGAAACTTATGTGTGAGGCGAATAATACAAGTTTCATTATCATTGATAACGGTCGTCAAAACTCATGAATAATATTACACTCTCCGCACCGCGCTATCGTAGGTAATGGAATATAATAGACTCGATCACTCTTACGTATCTCAATTCACGGGAGAAGCATATAGCGGTGGAATATGCCTATTTATGATATGATCAATATTACATTGAGTTTTTTTGAAAATTAAAGAAATAACCAAGAGATTGGAGCCAATTCCTTTGCTCAAAAATGCTTTCTTAGTAACTCAATAAATGGAAAAATTCACATTATAGGTTATGGATTGACATATAAATGGCTGTTTTATGTAGTGTTTTTATAAGAATTCTAAGATTGCGTCTTCAAAAAACATAGAAAAACTCAATTTCCTACCTCAGGCGCTGCGTCACTTTACACCATAATCATTCTATGTTAGTACGATTAAGGAGAAACGCAAATTTCCGTCGCGAAAACCTTATTTAATTTCGTCGCAGGGTAGCTGCCTATGTTCGGGATTGAATCACATTTCTACGTCAAACGTAATAAACCTACTATTGCGACATATTATGTAAATTTCGCGTTGACGTTCAGCCGCCATTTGGTATAACATCATAGATTTTAAGTATAACTTCCCGATTTTGATTTTTGCAGGAAATTTATATTAAAACAGAAACTTTATTAGTTACAAAGTTCTAAGAAATTTCTCGTGGAAAAATGATGGAATATCTTTTGCAATAAAGAAATGAATCCGTTCGTCAGTTTTTTTTTCTGATATTTTTGTAGGTGTTCCTTTACACCTACTGAGCTAAAATTTAATGATTGTTAATGATATTTAATTGCATGTACAATCAAGAGCATATCAATTAGTAAACAGATATTCCATTTGGGATAGAAATCCTTTTTGGATTGCTTCTATATTAGTCCAGTCATCCTGTTGTTTATATGCAGGTGTTATCCATACCACAAGCCTTACTGTGCTTACTTTGGGTCCATGTAGCGAAGGATTTTTCTCGATAAGGGCTAAAATGGACCCTGTAGGGCCCAAAACACATTTTTCGTGTTTTGTTGAGTAAAAGACAGAAGCAGATAAAAAAATATCCTCCGGTAAAATAAAATCCTTTATTTTTGAGCGGTTCGACGATATCTGCAATTTGGGCCCACTCAGACTTTCCTAACCTCAAAAATTACCTGATTTGGATTGGGCCCAAAATTTAAAATGCGTCTAAAAATTTTCTAGCAGTCCAAAATGATCCAATTTTGGATTGTAGGTGGTAGGCATCAAAACCAATTTAGAATTTTATGGATAGCTCAATTTTTATGCTCAAAATCGTCATTTTACGGATTTTTGTAAATGGCCGAATTTGGCGCGAAAATTGAGGTTAGGAAAAAAATCACTAGCGTGACCAAAGAACGTATAAAACACTACATTTTAGCTGATAGTGTGCCTGGAAAGAAGAAAAAATGCGCCAGACAAACATAATTTTCCAAAACCGCCAAAAACGCACAAATAGGCCATATCTCTGGGCCCAGTACTTGAAATTAATCGTTATTGGCCTATATCGATGGTAAATTTAATTTAAAACAATTTTTCTTTTGGGTTTTTTTCGATTAAGGCTTATATTTCGAGTTTTTTTCCAAAAACTCATTTTTTGCTAGTTTTGTGTCCAAAAAGTGTCCATAACTTTTATAGCACAGGCTTTGAACAGATTTGGATTACCATCACCACCATCACCATCACCTCACCATCGTAATCAGCGGCGAAAAATACATAAATATAGTGAAAAATGCGCTACCGGAAAAAAAGCATGAAAAATGCCAGAATGACGTGCCTATATAAGGAATATCATTAACCCTTCACACTACATAAGTTGACTTATTATATTATACTCGAGGCAACCACAATACCTTTCCCATAGATGACAAAACGGACAGCTGCGATTTCCGAATTATGGTGTTTAACTATAATCTCGAATGCGTCTGCCAAGCATGGAGATTATAACAATTCCCCCCTTGGGGCAGGTTCTGGCCAGCACTTGACGTCTTTTTACTGAGTTCATAATTAACTAATAGCTATCTAAGATTTAAGAGAATTACATAAGAGAACGTACGAACGAAAATTGGGTCTGACTTAACACAAAGCCTGTTTACAATGTATTTTTGATTTATCTTTGTTTGACGTCAACGCAGTCTAAAAGCAGATCGGTGTTGTTCAAAAGTAATCTTGTCCAATGACATTAAATACTTGCCTATTTGTCACAATAATAAAAATACTAACTTACACGCGCGGCTTTGCAAGCGTAGTTTTAAAACTTTGCCCATTTTCACGTGTCTACTTACAGAAGAGATTAAACTCTCGTCACTCAATTTGTATGTTGAAGGCTATACGAGCAGGGTCCACAAAGCTAATATAAAAAGTTAAAACAATCTTGATACCGCATTTCAAAAAACAAAATTTTAGCTAACAGGCACTGTTTCTGTATCTGTACATGTTTACATGTATAGTTTTTAATCATCTCGCTTTCGTCAATTCTATTCTAGGCTATTCTAATGTCTATTTGTAAATACCTATAAATGGATGTCCGTTGCTATCTTTCTTGTTAATCTGTTAAGTTATAACCATTACTATTCCATGTAATTGAATAAATATTTCTGTAAAGTTCATGTGAATCTGTAAAGGACTTTCACGTTTATAATATTAGTTGGAAGAATATCAGAAAATAAAACAATATACAAAATTACATTTACAATTTCATGAAAATCGATTGTTTGTATTTTTGATATTATAAGAATATTAATTATAAACCTAATATATCACGAATAAATTACAATGGGTTTGACAAGTCAAAGTGTTATGGTTGCTTGAGATGAAATTTTAATGAATATCAGAATGAAAACTTCATACATTATAATGAACAATGAATTTATCGAAAGAGATTGGTAGTGTTCCCTTGTCAAATGAATTATTTAATCCTATGTTTAATGGGTATCAGGAATGAAACTTATAGCGGAAATGTACCAGTTTATATAAAGTATAGAATTTAGAGAACCAACAATTAAATCACGATTATTCGTTTCCAGTTTCCGCTGCCGTTTGGCTATGTTCCAGAATGTTTCTATTAAGAAGCGATATTCCGTTAATCTTTGCGTGCGTTCACAGCGGGGCAGAACAACGCAATGTACCGTGATTCTCTACGGGCCGAAGAGAATAGTTCCCGCATCGCAGCCCGTTTTAATTCCGCGCTCCTCTGTGCAATGAAAGTTGTTGGGATATTGCTTAGACCGCGAAGAAACGCTGCATCTATTATTGAGAAGCCCATGTAATACCGGGTCCAATTTTCTCCCTTCAGTTGTTGCGGAAATTGGTGTTCAGAATCTGTTTCTTTACGAAAATGAAACTTTTTTATTTCTCATTGTTTTTGAATAAAACGATAAAAATTTTTGAGGTAAAATTGCTAAGAAGTAAAGGATTTATCTTAAGATCTATGACATAAGAAAAAAATAGAACTCCTTTTGAGTTGTTAAGAAAACAAAATAAAGATATGAACTTGGTGAGTTTTATTATTTTCCTGATTAATCTGTTCCATATGTTAGATAAATTTAAGAAGAAAAAATATATGCCAGCTATTTTGAAGTAGTGCGTCAGTTGGCACCTCAAGGGCATGTTTGATTGATTAGTAGACAGTGTTTATTTTCTACTTTTAAATACACATACATTAGGCTGAACTAAATCAGGCGAAATGGTCTTCATTATGAATCGTGCCCGATACCTATTCTAGTGAGCACAATGGATGTGAATATGCAACAATGCATGCATTCACGCCACGACCGATTAAACTCCATTCAAACATTTTGTCGACTAAGTTCTTTTTTAATTAATTTATTCGTGAAAAGGTTGGGAGTTAGACAATGAAGATCCCGCCAATATCCAAGTTTCAATTTAAAAAATGTGAATTGGCCAAGTTTTTCATGGATAACCTTTAAATTGTGGCATTATGGAGAATATTATGTGCATGACATCTATAATTCAATAGTTGCTTTTTGTTGTTTGTCGTGTACAGTATAAATTTTTTTGTAAACGCAAAATCATTTTATTATCATTTAATTGAGTCTTAAAATGGATTCTTATTATTTTTCCTAACTACTGATGCTAAACGCACTTTTATCTTAGAAAACATTAAGATTCCAACGTGAAATACTTACCTATTAAATGTGAGAAATAAGAATGTGGCTCTGATGTTTATTGTCTGTGTTAAAAATCTCGAATGTGCATGTTTTGAGTATATAGCCGCAGTTTTATTTCGAATGAGTACATTATCAACTGGTATCTTGGAAAGGATCTTTAACTTTATAAAGTAGGTTAAAAGGTAAATTTCAAGTAAACCTGGAAATATTTAGTAATCATGATTAGAAACAACTTCTTTCACATCAACTATTAAATAAATACGTTTATTTAATAGACAATAACTTCATATAGTATCAGGTTGTTATCAATTTAACCGTATTAATGAATTTTGTTATTCTTAGAGGCTGACTGGTAGATAATGCTTATGGCATAAGGTCAGTACATTATAACAATAACTTTAATCTGTTAAAGAAAATAATATTTTTTTATTGTAAAAATGTACATTTTTCCCTATACTTTCCCATAATATCCAAACTAAGAGCTGAGGTCGTCATAATTATAATTGTTTTGGTAAAATTAATAAAATGTCTCCCAATTGGTATCTTTTATCTTTTCACTTGGTAGATTGGATCTTTTCACTTGAATATATATTTACTGGGTGGAAAAGACAGAAGATATTCGATCACTTCATGTATAGTAAGGTTATTAAACAGTATGATACAATAGCAATACGAACAAATCAACAAATCGCCTACCTATTTATCTTTATTACTTGGAATTTGAATGTTCCTTAAGATATTTTAAGCGTGATTTAAATAAGGAAGCGTTTGAAGAACAATATAAAATTCGTATTATAAAACAAAAATAAATTAAAATAGCTTGTTCGTAGTAATTCATAGATACTTGTTACAAGATGATTTCAGCCAGTGTTTGTGGTTGCATCTTCATTACTCAATTGTATTGTAGTTATGTATATACACCAGGAATCTGCTTTTGTGGTTATGTGGCCATTCCACTCAGGGCTGTAGCTAGAGTCTAACTTGAGGTAGGGCAGCGTTGGTTACAGGTAGGGCGGAAGTAGTAAATTTATCATAATTGATCTCCCCTCGAAGCACGGGCTCCTAAATCAAACTATATTATATCACTGGTCAAGCATTGGAGCGGATTTCCAAAGGTTGCGGGTGCGATTCCCGCCTGAGAATTCACTTGTGACCCAAGTCGATTTTTTCTACACTACTGAAAAAAGGAATTAAGGATAAAAAAAATCCAAATTTTTGGGCAATTTTCAACAGGCCGTAACTTCGAGAGAAATGGTCGTACAGGAAATCAAAAAAAATAAATTGTAGCTCCAAGAGTCTAGTTTTTGGATTAAAACTTTAAAATGTTGTATCCTATAATGTATAAAAACCGCGGTTTTTGAGTAATCTAAGAAAAACCAACAAAAAAAAATATTTTCAAATTTTTTTTAGATTAGATTTTTAGCCTACGGGCGTAAAAAAAAATTGTTTTGCTTACCCACTATAAGGATCAGACACTTTGTTTATTTAGCTTTAATTTATTTTTTATACACCTTGATACGTCCACTTCTCGACGAGATATCGGCTCTGAGGATATCGGTCATCAAATGGAAAAGGATCCTTTAGTCTTTGATTATCGATATCTCAGCAACCAATGATCGCACAGAAAGTTAAAGGTGGGTTTCAAGAACTTGAATGAATTCTCTTTAACGACAAGCCATTGCTTTTCCGAAAAAAAATTGTTTTTTTTTGTCACATGAATTTGAAAATGCAACAAAATAAGGGCTGTTGGTGATTTTTTGGAAACAGCGCTTGGCTGGATCAAAAATATTGAGGAAACCGCAAATGTTAAGTGTGCCTTTAACAGTTCAATATGTCCACAAAAACCCTACAAAGAACTAAATTAATCCAGCCAGCCGTTTTACTGCTACAAAGAGAATTTTTGAAAAATTAAAGTATCACGTTTTTTGCTCTGAAAAGCTTATAATTTTAAAAAATAATAAAAATATGTTTTTCCGAGCTTTTTCCACATTTTTGTTTCAGAAAGTTACGGAAATTCAAGAAACTATCGCTCGATCATTTTTAACGCGTTTCCGCCGATGCATTCCTTAATTCTACTTATTTCCTTTTAATTAAATAAAAAAAAAGTTAATACCCCCAATAGAATTTCAATCTTTTTCATACGATTTTCCTAGCAAATCCTTAAAAAATAATCCTTAACAGTTTTTTCCAAATTAATCCCTTTGCGCTAGAAGATTTTTTTTCTTTTTTTGGTTAAAATTTTTTTTTTTTTTTTTTTTTTTTTATTGCAGAAAGTTGGCAAACAAGCAAACTGCCCACCTGATGGTAAGTGGTAACAGTCACCTATAATACATGTGGCTCTCGTGAGATTCGCAGCAAAACTGCAACCCCCACAAGAACCACAGTGTACGTTGCCAACTTGTGACATAAGATGTAAAGTCACTGTACCCAGTAATTTCACTGCCATATCTTACCCTTCAAACCGGAACACAGCAATGCAAGCACTGCTGATTTGCGGCAGAAATAGCACACAAAATTGAAAATTTCTTACTTTTTCTATTTTCAATCTTGGTTAGACAACATTTATCGGATGTAGAAGTTGCTCGTCGAAGTCGAAAGTTACAGTCAACATGCAATTGCCGTCCGGATGGGTGTAAATCAATCCGTCGTATCTCCAGCTTATGCCAGATACCAAGAGACGAACCAATACAATCGTCGCTTCGGACAAGGTCGCCATCGAGTCACTAATGCCCGCGTTGATCGGGCAATTATTAGAGAAGTTCGACGATAACCTTTCGTCAATAAAATTTAAGCACTTTCTGGAACAAAAAGCTCGAAAAACATTTTCTTTTCTCATTTTTAAAAATTATGAGCTTCTCAGAGCAAAAAACGTGATCCTTTATTTTTTTAATAAATTCGATCAAGTGAAACAAAAAAACAGCTGGTTGGATTAATTTGGTTCTTTGTACGGTTTTTGTGGATATATTGAACTGTAAAAAGAACACTTAACATTAGTGGTTTCCTCAATATTTTCGATCCAGTGCTTGATTTTCCAAAAAATCATCATCAGCCCTTATTTTGTTGCATTTTCAAATTCATGTGACAGAAATAAAACAATTTTTTTTCGGAAAAGCAATGGCTAGTCGTTAAAGAGAATCCATTCAAGTTCTTGAAACCCACCTTTAAACTGTGCGATCATTGGTTGCTGAGATATCGATAATCAAAGACAAAAGGATCCTTTTCCATTTGAAGACCGATATCTCGGCGAGAAGTGGACGTATCAAGGTGTATAAAAAATAAATAAAAGCTAAATAAACAAAGTACCCGATCCTTATAGTAGTTACGCAAAAAAAAATCCACGCCCGTAGACAAAAAAATAAAACTAAAAATGTTTTTATTTTTTTTTTGTTGCTGGTTTTTCTAAGATTGCTCAAAAACCTCGGAGGGTACAACATTTTAAAGTTCTAATTCAAAAACCAGACACTTGGAGCTACAATTTACTTTTTTTTTATTTCCTGTAAGACCATTTCTCTCGAAGGTACGGCCTGTTGAAAATTGCCCTAAAATTTGTTTTTTTTTTACCCTTAATTTTTTCCAGTAGTGTAGTAATAGGGGTTAAAGTATGAAATTGCCGTTTTATTGCAATAGGTTCTTTGAATTGACATAGAATCTTCATGGTTTGAGGTTTTCGAATGAAACTTTTTTTAAATGGTTTCTATGATGTTCTTTTTTTAAAAAATGTAAAACATTTGAATATCGACTTTCAATTGTTTTTGTTATTCAATTTAGACAAGAAAGATGGATACTGCGAAAATTCGAGTTATTTTTGAATACGAGTTCCGACGCGGAACTAACGCGGCAGAAACAGCCCGCAATATCAATGCTGCGTTTGGAGAGGGGTCTACTAATGAACGCACCGTGCGATTTTGGTTTAAACGCTTTCGTGATGGAAATTTAGACTTAAAGAACGAGCCACGAGGAAGACCGCCCACACAGGTAAATAACGATGAATTAAGAGAGATAGTGGAAGCCGATCCTAGTCAAAGTACCCAGGAATTAGCGGCATGGTTTAACGTTACCTTACCCACAATATTGACTCACTTGCGTCAAATCAATAAAATAAAAAAATACGAAAAATGGGTGCCTCATGATTTGACTGATCTGCAGAAAGAAACGCGTGTTGAAACTTGTGTTGCCTTGTTGAACCGGTACAGAAATGAAGGAATATTGGATCGAATTGTAACATGTGATGAAAAGTGGATTCTTTATGATAACCGGAAAAGAAAAATGCAATGGCTGACCCCAGGTCAAATGCCACAACAGTGTCCTAAAGCAAAACTTACCAATAAAAAGGTAATGGTAACTGTTTGGTGGTCTCAGCATGGTGTTATTCACTATAGTTTTCTCCGATCTGGTCAAGCAATAACGGCAGATGTCTATTGTGCCGAACTCCGAACCATGTTGACAAAACTAGCAGTAAAACAGCCCCGACTCATGAATCGATCTTCACCATTATTGCTCCACGACAACGCGAGACCTCACACAGCACGAGAAACCATTTTGACCCTTCAGGAACTGCAGTTAGAAACCATTCGTCATCCTCCGTATTCACCAGACCTTGCTCCAACGGACTACCATTTTTTTCGTGATTTGGACAATTATCTACGTGACAAGAAGTTTTCTTCCCAGGAGGCAGTACAAAATGCTTTCACACAGTTTGTGCAGTCTAGATCGTCGGAATTCTATCGCAAAGGCATTAATGACCTTCCCATTAGATGGCAGCAATGTATAGATAATAATGGCAACTATTTTGATTAAATAAATTTGTTAAAAATTTAAAAAATAAACAATATAGATTTTCAGTACAAATCGGCAATTTCATACTTTAACCCCTAATATTTTTCGATTATGATAATTTATCTTATAAGATCGCATTGAAAAATGCATGAAATATATAAAAATTATAAAACAATTTAATTATACTAAATTATCTTAGTTTTTGGTATTTTTAAGGTAGGGCACTGTGATTTCAAGGTAGGGCATTGCCCCACAATGCCCCCCCCTAGCTACGGCCTTGATTCCACTCCTTTAAGATATGCTATTTTGCGACCATTATAATTTCCCATTAACTTCATTCGTTGCTACAAGTGACTCAAACGCAGTACTTAGAAAGAACTTTGAGTACAATATTTGTAATTTCATGTATAAGAAATGTTTTTTCTTATTATTAATTATTGCATTTGTATCGATATATCAATTTTGCTATCAAAGTGTATGTGGTTTATGTGGTAAGAGATAGATTTAACAATATTGTTCTTATTAGATAAAATATTATAATAGAAAAATACTAGAAAAAATCGACTCGGGTCACAAGTGAATTCTCAGGCGGGAATCGAACCCGCAACCTTTGGAAATCCGGTCCAATGCTCTCCCAATTGAGCTACCGAGCCTTGCGAACACTCGTCGAAATTTTCTAGTACCTTCCTGATTTTACGCTGTAGGCCAGCGTTGTTTCATCAATGAGAGGAACATCCTCTCGTATTCGAAAGAAACATTTTTACAAATGTTTGGTCAATCGATTAAGATGAAACAGCCATTTTAGTTTTATAATTTTTATATATTTTATGCATTTTCAATGCGATCTTATTAGATAAAATATTATAATAGAAAAATACTAGAAAAAATCGACTCGGGTCACAAGTGAATTCTCAGGCGGGAATCGAACCCGCAACCTTTGGAAATCCGGTCCAATGCTCTCCCAATTGAGCTACCGAGCCTTGCGAACACTCGTCGAAATTTTCTAGTACCTTCCTGATTTTACGCTGTAGGCCAGCGTTGTTTCATCAATGAGAGGAACATCCTCTCGTATTCGAAAGAAACATTTTTACAAATGTTTGGTCAATCGATTAAGATGAAACAGCCATTTTAGTTATATAATTTTTATATATTTTATGCATTTTCAATGCGATCTTATTAGATAAAATATTATAATAGAAAAAAAAAAAATCGAACGCTGGCCTACAGCGTAAAATCAGGAAGGTACTAGAAAATTTCGACGAGTGTTCGCAAGGCTCGGTAGCTCAATTGGGAGAGCATTGGACCGGATTTCCAAAGGTTGCGGGTTCGATTCCCGCCTGAGAATTCACTTGTGACCCGAGTCGATTTTTTCTAGTATTTTTCTATTATAATATTTTATCTAATAAGATCGCATTGAAAATGCATAAAATATATAAAAATTATAAAACTAAAATGGCTGTTTCATCTTAATCGATTGACCAAACATTTGTAAAAATGTTTCTTTCGAATACGAGAGGATGTTCCTCTCATTGATGAAACAACGCTGGCCTACAGCGTAAAATCAGGAAGGTACTAGAAAATTTCGACGAGTGTTCGCAAGGCTCGGTAGCTCAATTGGGAGAGCATTGGACCGGATTTCCAAAGGTTGCGGGTTCGATTCCCGCCTGAGAATTCACTTGTGACCCGAGTCGATTTTTTCTAGTATTTTTCTATTATAATATTTTATCTAATAAGATCGCATTGAAAATGCATAAAATATATAAAAATTATAAAATATTGTTCTTCTTATTGAGAAAATAATAATAATGTATATTTCGTTTTAGGGCAACCCAAGACTGAAAGCAATTTGTAATGTAAACAACGAACAAGAAAAGTAGATTGCGATTAGTATTAAAAAAATTTAGTAAATGAAAAAGATTAAAAATGGCTGAATGTGGTAGTAATGTCGTGTTTATCTATGAAACTGCCTATATGTATAAATATTTTTAATATAAAGTAACTTGTTCACTTGGATTATGATAATCAGATAGTGAATTTATCAGAATCCATTAAAAAAACGGTGATGGCAATAGAGAAAGAAGATTTATCAAAAAAATTTGTACGCTTTTACTTTAACAAAAACTGCTCTCTATTATTTCTTTAGGCTATTAAATTTGGTTCTAATTACCATTATCATAAGTTGCTATGGGTGAAAAAAATCATTGACTGAGAATTGGTCATAAACAGACGGGCCCAATGTCTCATATTGGGTACTATCTACTGAATATGCAGCCGTGACCAACGTATTGACGTACTGAAGTACGGAGGAACTCGAGAGCATTCGAGGGTCAGTAGGTTGACGGCTGAGACAAGTCTGCGATCCCTTAGAGCAGTGAAACCAAACTTCTAAGGCATCGCAAGAGATCAAGAGATACGGTCGTTGACGGTCCCAAGGGAATCAAAAACTATTGGGTACTTCCAGTTGACCGAGAAGCATGAAATTTGGCAAGAACCCATGTCATGGAGTACAAGTAAAGGGAAAATTCACAAACCGTAAGTTTGTAGAAACTTTTTTCTAAAAAAAAGAAAATTATATATAAAAATCTAGCTAGATTGGAAAAACGAAAAGATAATAAATCGTTATTTTTATGTATAAATAACAAAAAACTTGTAATTTTTCATTGTGTTCAGATTTTTATTTAAATTGATATATAAACTAACTACTTGAACTATAAATTAGTACTTATCAAGTCGGAATACTATACATTTTTAATTTAACGCAGGAGTCGGAACTGAAAACTAAAATAGCATAAAATATCTCCATAATGAACACTTCATTAACGTAGTATACTACCCATTGTGATTTTACAGTTTGTATTCCTAAAGTATTTTAATAAATAATTTGCTTGTTGATTCATGACTATAAATTAAACCAGCTTTTTAAATTGGAAAGTTTCCCTACTGTACTCAAACCTTTAATTCTGTAATCACAGATTATCTAAAACATTTCCTTAAAAGTTTAATTTGATCTGTCCTCAGGACACAAGACAGTTGCCATTATTGCTTAAGATATCTAAGAAAATTATTTTAATCTAAAAAATATAAAATAATAAGATAAAAAATTATGGCTGTCTTAATTTAGAGGTGGTCGACGGCTAGTGCTAGTATTAGGCAAAATTTGCAATGGCCGTTAGTGGGATCTGTGACCGAAAATTATGATATTTAGCTCCTACGTGCTTCGGAAGGTACCGTTATGCCGTTTATCCCAGTAACGTCTCCAGTTGTAGGTAGGTATCTCGGTAGAAAGGTGTCGCATTCTTCAATCCATTGGGCCCACGCTTTCTCCACATGCCATTTTCATCCATATAGAAGAATCCTGTACTCCTGCAGTGAGGACATCAATAGGCTCATTTTACTTTAAATGTTAACAATATAACTTAGTGCTTTGGGACCGGTTATCCGAACGCTAAGTGTCTTTGCCAGTTCTTCCAATATATTCATGAAGGTATCCCTAAATCCTCATGCCTTACTAAGCCCAAGGTCATGGGGACATGGGGGTCACATTTTTCAACCACTATCATACAGAAGAGCAGAAATATCTGGAAAAGGAGCTTTATTACCTTGTATTTGCTATAGGGAAAAACTAAAACAAAAAAATCGACCGAATTATTTCAAATCATTCAGTCACTCATGAAATCAGAAAATCTTATAATATCAATCAATGTTCATTTTGGTTAAATAAAATTTCATACCGTCACAGATAAGCGTTCGGTTAACGACAAAATGCCATAATAAAAAATATGGATGGTATAAAAGGAATACTTAATTAATACATATTTACATTTCCCTCAAAATGTTTGTTCGTGCTTAATTGTAATACCAGTAATAAAAGGTTTTGTGTAACTCGTGTAATACGTGTCAGTAGAAATGTAAAAGTTTAATAACGTTTTCCAATTGTGAGTGTTATGATACTGCCATATTTATATATGACGGGAAATGATAAAGGGTTATCCGAAGGTTCTTATCCGAGACTTCCCCTGGGGTCGTATTCTTACAGTATCAGATACTTTTCTGGACAAAATCCTTCCTTTTGAAATAGGACGACGTTTCACGCCATAGTAATTGTGTAGAGTTGAAAAGAAACTTATTTCGTTCTTTATTCGCCTTACCCAAAGTTTAATAGACTCTTGAAGCTATCATATTTAAAATATTACAATAAATGTTCATTTTGCAGTTTTTGACGTGACAACGTCTTATAAATTGGTTTGCCGGGTGACACTTCAAGAAACTGCGTTACGCTCCGCTCACGTTATGCGCTTACAATGAGAGCGAGTGAGAGGCACGCGTCCCTTCCACTCGGGCATGGTTAGCCCGCCTAAGAGCGAGAGAGACAGACATAAAAAGTGGAAGGGACGCGTGCCTATAAATTAATGTTTTAAATATAATTCTTTGTATAAATAAATGTTTTAAATTGTTACTATTATTTCATCCTTCTTCCTACTATACGTATGAATATTCACATTAAAATTATTTTACCACTCAAAGTCGTTGTCACGTAAAACTTTCGCCCGTATACCGACTTTACAGGCAACCAACCAGTTTTTTAATGCTTAATAATTAAAATTCTTTATATTACGCTATTGTTTACAATAATTGCGGTTAGTATAAAGATTAAATTAATCCTTTTAATTCTTGATGAAGAGACGATTTTATAATTATTAATAACAGACATAACTAGTGTAACTACGCGAAAATAAATACAATGTAGTTGGGGAAAAGAAAAAAGGCCGCAGGCTACATAATAAGATGTAAAAAAAAACGCTTCGGAAAAGTAGTTCTAGCATGATGGAAGATGCCGCGTTTTTGCTCTTTTTGCATATGTATCTTGGCCATAAATGTCAAATAACAGTATCCCTTATCATATTATTTTAACGTTCTCTCTTATGTGTATGAAAATATACATAAAGTTTTTTAACATTTTTTCAAGAACAGTTACATACATTTTAGGTTATTCTGTGTGATAAATACAGTTAATAAAACGAAATGATTGTAGGCATAGGACTAAAAGAGTTTAAGATGTCTAACAAAAACTTTTAACTAAAGTATGATTTTAATTAAAACGTTTAACATATAAACATTATTTTTTTATTTATTTGTTTAGGAAGAGAAAGACCAGTTGCTGACAACGAATTGCTGGATCACACAAGTGTGGACTGACCACCACCTGAGATGGAACACGAGTGACTTCGATGGCATTGACGTCATCAGAATACCGTTTGAGAGGGTCTGGAAGCCGGATATTATACTCTACAATAAGTAAGTTCTGCTAAATAAATAATAAACATGTGATGTGGAAAATAAGGATAGTAAATGTCTAAACGGGTACTGAGTATATAATACAATTAAAGATTCGGCTAAACCAGAACCTCCGATTTCAGCAAATGATAAAGCCGTTATTACCAAAGTTCATTCTTTATCATCTTCCGACCTAAAAATAATAGAAACATAAGCAGTACATTTTGAATTAGCAACTTTTTGGGGAACTTTGTATTGGCCTGACAATTCGCTGCCTTAAGCTCCGTACTAGCTATAGCGACTCTCGTTCTTATTGCCGTCGCGGCTATTCCAAATCTACTCCATTCAAACCTAAATATCTATACATATAAATAAAATTGGAGTGTCTGTTTGTAATATTGAAATAACAGTTTTTTACTACAAGCACATGAATATTTATACGGTACATACACCAAAATAACATTTTTACAATTTTTGTCTGTCTGTCTGTTTGTTCCGACTAATCTCTGAAATGGCTGGACCGATTTTGACGAGATTTTTATTGGCAGGTAGCTGATGTAATAAGGAGTAACTTAGGCTACTTGTATTTAAAAAAAAACTTTTATTTTAGAAAAATAAAATTACTGTGCCACAGCAACGCGTATTTTGTTTTTACTCGAAGAAAGAAAGGGTTTATAACAACTTCCAAGTAAGTTGTGCCGATGTGTGTTGAAATCTAGTTCATTTACTAAATGTATTGAGGGCAGTTGCCTTATTTGTGTTGTTTAAGTATTTTGTTGTTGAGGAGATATAAAGTTTAGAGGGGTTTTACGGGCCACGATATTGCATCAGACACTCATACATAAAATAAATATATTTTTAACGTTTTTACTATACACATTTTAACCCGGGAGTGTGAACTATGTACAATTACATGTAGTAACTGAATCTTAGAATTGATCGCTTCATAATGTGTCCAACCATTTCAGGAAATGGATGTATTTCATGATATGGAATAGTGTCCACAATATCTTGATATCGTTCAGCCAAATCAATTAATACTCAGAGTTTAATAAACAGCTGAATGCACGACCACAACATGATATGTTTATAATGAAAGCTGTTTAAAATGTTTTAATAACAAACATTATTAATCAAAAACGCATGCCAATAACTTTGAAACAATCAATATAAGATTTTTTTCAATAAATCAATTTCAATAAATCAATTAAACACGTTGCAAACGTTGTTTTTTTATATAAAAGTATAGACGATCATTCTTTTTGATTTTTTCGGATGGATGTAGTTTCAGTGCAGTTATGATAGTTATGTTTACAATAAAGATATTGTTGATCAAATTAAGAAATTTGAGCTGAATTTTTATTCGAATAAATACCGAATAAAGACCCTCACTTTTACATTAATTTTGTATTCACAAGAACAACATGTAAATTCCCTGATTATTTAGAATGTTTATTACAAATTTATGACACCTTATAATAATGATATAAATAATTGTGGATAGACATATTATCCAGCATTGAAGTTTAGATGATGGGGTCTAATTCAGCTGGTTTTGTCATGAAATACCAGTATTGGATGAAATGTTCGAGCATATTATGATATGATCAACTTTAAGACCATATAAATGGTTCATTCAGTGTCTTACACCTCAAACGAATAACAATCGCAGCACAACAAACAGCATTTATTTTATGTCGAGCATCCAGCAAATATGATTGTCATTCTGATATAATATATATTTATGTATAACTTAATATTTTTTTATCACAATCTGTGTGTTTATGTCGAGAAAAATAATTACTTCCTCACTTCCGGTTTATGTTTGAAACTGAAATATACGAGTCTTAACCAACCCCTAAATACTTTCAGAAAATAAACAGTAAGAAGATAACTTAGCTGAAATAAAGTTTGCTAACGAAAACAATTATAGAGTTCAAAATACTGTTGTAAAAAAAACATTTGAAAAAGAAATTTTCTTCATTAGTATAAACGAAAGTGTTAAATGGTAACCTAATAAAAGCGGAGGCCTAATGCTCACGACAACGGGTGAAATATATTATATTTTGTATTCATTGCATTAGTTTTTCCTTTCCGTACATTTACGCGGTCAGACTTGAACACGACTATCTTGAACCAAACAGATGTCCTCCTGTTACAGAGAATCCTGATAAGGGTACGAAATACCAGATTTGCCAAAAAATTGTAAATCTAATAAATTCTAGTTTTATTCACATTCTCGTATTCTAGCCTAAATCTTATTGTGTAGGTCATAAATTAGTTTAGGTTTTTCCGTTAAATAAATTTTAATTTATGATTATGTATAACTTCCTTTAAGAGTTTGTGATGAGAAAGATGTTTGGTGGACTGAATAAGTAATCTATTCTGAATGCTGGAAATGGGGTAACAAAGTTGATTGACCCGAGTTAGACAATCCTAACAAAAAAACCAAGGGAGTACGACTCACCGAAATTCGTCTGCAGCAGCTGTATTTCTTCTTCTGGGTTAGGAATGACTGTCTCCACAACCGGTTGCACCACTCAACACTCATGAAAACTTGTTTTTTCTTAATATTTTTAACGCACGGCGTTACGACGTCGCTTCTAACTCACGTTCAAAAGCAAACAGAACGTTTCTTGTGTTTTACTAGGGGGCGCTGCTTATCGAGAATGGCAGCGGATGCGGGGTACCAACTGTGCGACAGCACGGAAGCCGCATCACGTGATTTAAATGCTAGAATGTCTAACTTAGGGTCTTTTAGTACTCAACATTACCCCCTACCGAAACCAGTATGATGGTTTCCACTAAGAGAAAAAATATAGATATAAGGTAGGCCTACTGTAAGAGCCAATTTAAGTAAAACAGAAATACGTAAATAATTAACTTGCAATATATTATTTTAAATTTAAATTATATTTTATCAACTAACTAATAATGGAACTATGTATAATATGTATTGTAGAAAGGTTAATTACTGTATGGTAAAGGACTGAGCTTATTGACAGGTCTTTGTAAGACGTTCTTTTCAGTACGTAGCGTTACACAGCGAACTAAACCGTCCTGGCCTGGGTGTAACTTTTCTACTTTGCCTAAGGGCCATTTACAGGAAGGACTATTATCCGTTTTAATGAGGACTAAGTCACCAATTTTCAAATTGGATGAAGAAGTAAACCACTTTGCTCGTTGTTGTAGTGTATTCAAATATTCCCGACTCCAACGCTTCCAAAACATCTGAGAGCACCTTTGCACATATTGCCAACGCGATAATCTATTCATGTTTAAGTCATGAACCTCGTACTCAGGTATAGCGGTCAAACTTCTACCAATGAGAAAGTGTCCGGCCGTTAGTACGTTAAATTCATTAGGGTTGTCACTAGCCGGTAACGGACATAACGGACGCGAATTTAAAATAGCCTCTGCCTTACAAAGAACAGTGTAAAGCTCCTCAAAAGTTAAAGATTTCTCACCTACACTACGTGTTAAATGATATTTCGCAGCCTTAATGCCAGCTTCCCAAAGTCCACCCATGTGGGGAGCACTTGGAACGTTAAATTTAGTAACTTAGTAACGACCGAAATGGGCCAATCATTATAATCTTGATGCATCCAGTCGGCACCCATCAACCACTGTTGACTACAGTTAACAAGTTGCGCTGGATATGCTCCGCGAGAACAAATATCTGCTAAATTATTTTCACTAGACACGTGCCGCCAATAGTGAGGAGGTAACACTTCAATAATTTGAGTCACACGGTGACTGACGAAAGTTTTTAGTTTATAGGGTTCCGTTTGGAGCCATGACAGTACGACTGTCGAATCAGATAAAGCAGTAATTTTTTTTATTGTCGCTCGTGTGAATGTATTACAGACAAATCCTATTAACTTACTCAGTAAAACTGCACCCATTAACTCCAGCCGAGGGATGGTAATTTGCTTTATTGGTGCAACCTTCGACTTTGCAGTTACCAAACGCACCTTAACATTACTTTTTTCGTCTCGACTAATAACATACACGCACGCCGCGTAACCACGACAAGACGCGTCACTAAACCCGACCAACTCGCATTCCGTTTGACCCGGCAATAACATGTGACGTTCTATTCTCAGTTTAGCCAATAAAGGTAGTTCCCCGATATGCTTTTGCCACCTTTCTCTCACGTGGTCCGGCAACTTCTCATCCCAACCGAACCCCAACTTCCACAATTCTTGCATGATACTTTTAGCGACAAAGGTGCACGGAGCAATAAAGCCTACGGGATCATAAACCGACGCTAATAACCGAAGTACTGAGCGTTTAGTAAATACTTCATCCGTTTTATTAACAGAAAAGCTAAAATGATCTGTAGTGGGAACCCATTTAAGCCCCAAAACTTTGATGTTACAATCATTTTCATCCCTTACAAATGATATGGAGCCTTCCCTATGTTCAATAGGTACGCGTTGAAGTAAATCCTCACTATTGCTCATCAACTTTTTTAAAGTAAAGTTAGCACTTTTAAAAATACCTATTAGTTGATCCTGTATGATACAGGCTTGCTCATAAGTGTTACATGAATACAACACATCATCCATATACACTCCCTCACGGAGGACCTGAGCAGCGAGTGGAAAACGTTTCCCCTCATCCATGGCTAACTGTAGCAATGTCCGTATGGCCAAAAACGGCGAACAACTAAGACCGTAAGTCACGGTGTTCAATTCGTATATTTTTATAGGGTCATTAACCGATTCTCTAAACAGCATATGTTGATGAATACGATCTTCCTTTCTTAAACCAATAGCACGATACATTTTACAAACATCACTAACTAGACAAAACTCGAAAAGTCGAAAATTTAATAAAATAGCTACAATGTCACGGTACAATTTCGGTCCGACAAGAAGAATGTCATTTAATGAAACATTATTACTACTTTTAGCAGATCCGTCAAACACAACACGAACCGGCGTCGATGTACTACTAGGGCGCAAAATACTATGATGTGGAATGATAAACTTACTAGGCGTGTCACCCTGATACAATTGCATGTGGCCGAGACTTTCATAATCACGCATAAACTCAATATATTTTTGTTGCAACTCAGAAGTGCGAGCGAGTTTACGTTCCGTATAAAATAACCTACGTTCGGCCGCCGCACGCGTCTCGCCGAGGGGCGGATGGTTCGGTACGAATGGGAGTGGAACGATATATCGCCCGTTCGATTCCCGGGTGTGTTCTTTTGTAAATATTTGCTCTGCTAACTGGTCTATGGGATTGTATACTGGTGTACACGGTACTTCCTCGACCTCCCAAAAGGCGCGTAATGTTTTTTCTAATGACTGTTCCTTTTCAAAGGATATCGATAAATGAAGATTTTGAGAGATATTATTTTCAAGTGGGCACAATCTATCGCTGATAACATACCCAAATATAGTTTCAATTACACTGGGAATATTGATATTAATTATGAACGGTTTGTTTGTAATAAGTAATGGTACGATATCATTACCTAATAAAACGTCTATTCGAGAACGTTTGAAAAATAATGGATCCGCTAAATTAAACGAATTATATTCTGTAATAACCTGCTCAGGTAAATTAATATTTGGCATATCAGCTGATACTTTGGAAACGACAACTAAATTAACGTCGAACGTCGGACCGTCGGAGTTAATCGGTTTCAAAGTGCACGTTATCATACCTTGATCTTTAATAAGCCCACCGCCTAAGCCGTTCACGATAAATGGACATTTTCTGCGAGGTAAACCTAACCTTTGTGCACATTCGGTAGTTATAAAAGAGCTCTGAGCTCCTGAATCTATGACTGCACGGCAGTTTTGATATTGTTCGTCACTATCACGAAGGTGTATAAGAGCAGTGCCTAAAATCACTCCGTAGTCGGAATTATCGACAGTAGGTAATTTGCCGAGCGCGGCCTCTTGCCTAGGTATCGACTCACTCACGGAATGAGACGTAACAAGCGCTTGCTGCACGTTTACAAAGGACGACTGCTCGGGCGACGGCACGGCCGTTCCCTTGGAATGTGCAGTGTCTTTATGTAATAGATAATGATGCGGTAATGCACAAACTCCACAAGTAATCAAACTTTTACATGCATTAAAGTCATGGTCGGGTTTAAGGCAATTTGTGCACAGATTTAATGAATGGACACGGTCCTTTCTTGCATCGAGAGATAATTTACGAAATTGATCACATCGATAGATCATATGGTTTTGTTTACAATGAGAACATACTACGTTTGTGTTGACTTTACGATTGTAATTATTCTGAGTTCGCGTTGTAGCCAACACAGATTTAAAAGAAGACTGTTTATTTGTACTACTTTTATAGGTATTATTATAATTACCAGTAGGTTTTTTAAACTTGGCGAGTTAAATGAGTTAGATATATTAGAAACTGTACTATGTTCCAAAACTTTTATCTGTTTGTTTACAAAAGTTATGAGTTCAGAAAAGGTAGGTATAGAATTTGGATCTCTTTCTTCCTCAAATAGCCTTCTAGTATGAGGATCGAGTCTTCGCAACGCTAAATGACAAAATAAAAAATCGTCCAAGTTTTTTTATATTTAACGCTTGAATAGCTTTAAGTGAGTGATCAAAGGTTTCGATAAATAAATTAAGGTTCGAAATCGTATCTTTTGTGAGCGGCGAAAAGTTCAACATTTTATCAAAATACCTACATGCCAACGTTCTATTGTCATGGTACTTATCAATTAGACTTTGTCAAACTAACGCGTAGTAAGCGGCAGTAATAGGTAGTTTTTTTGCAATATTCAAAGCGGATCCCTTTAAACATGATAATAAGTAATGGAATTTATCGATATTAGAGAAGTTTCTATTATGTACTAATGATACAAACGTGTCATAAAAAGTTATTCAATCTTCGATTTTACCATCAAATTCAAACAATGACAATTTAGGCAAGGCTGGGACCACTAAATCTTGTTTTTCCGCTTTATTTGTAGTATCACTATGATTTTTCACGACCAATTGACATGCAGTATACATCGTATCAAACGTTTCAAGATCACTTAGCGATATTCTTTTAGTAGGATGTATTTGGCTGTCTATTTCGACTAATTCAAAAATGGCCGTCTCAAATTTATTACGGACACTTTCCATTTCGGACATTTGCACTAAAAAAATTGGTAACTGATGTAAATTCCTATCAATTGTTTTGGAAACATCGTATAATTTTTGTAATTTCGAAAATAAGTACTGTTTTTTACAAATTAACGCATCTCTTCTAACTTCTAAATCTTTCATCGCGGGAACTGAAGCCGCTAACGCCATTTTGATTTTACAAAGGTTTTAATTTGCAAAGTGGTTTTTGTCACTAATTCTTTCGATTTGGGCTCTGAAGGACCAGAATGTTTGATGGACTGAATAAGTAATCTATTCTGAATGCTGGAAATGGGGTAACAAAGTTGATTGACCCGAGTTAGACAATCCTAACAAAAAAACCAAGGGAGTACGACTCACCGAAATTCGTCTGCAGCAGCTGTATTTCTTCTTCTGGGTTAGGAATGACTGTCTCCACAACCGGTTGCACCACTCAACACTCATAAAAACTTGTTTTTTCTTAATATTTTTAACGCACGGCGTTACGACGTCGCTTCTAACTCACGTTCAAAAGCAAACAGAACGTTTCTTGTGTTTTACTAGGGGGCGCTGCTTATCGAGAATGGCAGCGGATGCGGGGTACCAACTGTGCGACAGCACGGAAGCCGCATCACGTGATTTAAATGCTAGAATGTCTAACTTAGGGTCTTTTAGTACTCAACAAAAGATTTATAATTATTATTATAACATTGATCCTAGACCAAATAGAGCATATCATGAAAATCTTGAACAGTGAAGATGTCATTGTCAATTTAATTTTGAACAGTTATTTTATCGATTAAGATGAGGTTATTCATTATTTAATAAAATTATTAAACAATCTGAAATTTTTGAAATAAAAAAACATTTCATAAATAGATATGCTATCAACATTATCTAGCTGCACCAACCACTGTTAGATAAATATTTTATTATAGAATAATTCTTAACTCAAATGAAAATTCAAATCATGAAAAACTAATATAAGGCAACACCAATAACTATAACAGAAGATTTGTATTCAATCAGCTGAGAATTATTGAGCGACTCCTGCTGTGTGGCTCAACGTTAATATCCAGTTGGTTTATTCAGAAATATGGAAAGTAAGGATTTTACTGGAAAGCTATTTTTTGGAAGTGAGAAGGGCAGCTTTCTTTCGGGTATATCTTACTGGGGCACGTATCTTAAATTTACTTAGCAACTGGGGTCAACTCGATTTGGTGCGTAAATATTTTGGACACGAAAACAAAATTATAAAACCTTCTACGTTGCTATAAGAATTCATTCAAAAAATTTACTATCGTTTTTCATATTATAATTTGTTTTTAAGAGGTCATTTGAAAACACTAATAAATCTTTTTTGGGCACGTTTGAGTTGTTTACATTTGAGACTAACAAGTTGTTTATGAAAAAAATAGTTAAGAGAGATGTGAATGTTACTAATTATATAAACAATTAATAATCAAACTTCTTTGGGGGTTATCACACTTTGCCCTTCTACACTGAAACTGAAACTCCATTGTACGTTCTCTTTTGTCGATATTAGATATGCTAAAATGTACTGTACCTGATATTCGTAAAGACTGTACCTGTACTGTACCTGATATTCGTAAAGAATTACTATACTCTTACTTCGGAATAATAAATCATCTTCCGTATACAAGTCATATTTATATTGCCATGCCCTGTACATCTTTATGAACCTGATTTTTATTAGAAGGTAAACCTTGTTTATGAAATTGTTTTAATATGTTCACGCTTTCATGCGTTTGTGGTATCTTGGAACCATTTTAAACGTTCATGTGAAGCAAGCAAAGACTCATCAATAAATTTACATAGTTATAATTATAACATTATTAAATTTAACACAAAAATATCTGGTCATGTAGTTCTAGATAGTATTTCAGTAACATACCTTCTTTAGCGAACCTGTTTTCATAGACAAGATTCACCCTCTGCAAACGAGACTGAGGTATAACGACTAAAGACAGTTTAAAATGGATTATGATCAATTACAACAGTAACTCTTTGATTACACTTCAAATTGTGAAATGTGAAAGCTATGTCACGTAACTCCTCTATTTGGGCCATTAGTTGTTCTTTTTATGTTGTATCACTGAATGGTTAACCATCACAATATACTACATATACATCAAATGTGATGTGTCTGAAAATAGTCAGTTTGTCTTGACTCTATGAAAAATTAAAGTGCACATTTTACACCATAACATTTAATACGACTTTCAACAGGGTATTTAATGTAGTAAGAAATGAGCTATTTTCACCTATGCAACACATTCAGAACCGTATTACGTAGCTGACTATTACATGGCTGGCACATGGGATCGTACAATGTCTATTGTGGTGTTCTTTTAATTGCTTGACCATATTTCTTTTGAAAAAGAATCAGATAACTCACCCAAACAGTTGAGTCAGTAAGTTCCTGTATCAGTTTATCACATAGAGCAAAAAGTAGCTACCGTGAAACGTTGACTTTATGCTGCACCTGTGGGCTTGTAACAATATGTACCCTACCCTTGTAACCACGAGCACAACCAAGACCAGACAAATACAGAATTGTTAGATTTTAAAATACATTCTAGGCTTCACAGTATCAGAATTGGATAATTTTTTCACTTTCATGGTATTCACGGTAGTAGAATCAGATAATTGAAACTTAAGCGTGTTACAAACTGTATAAAAAACTCTTTTTATTAGACCTATTTTTGAACAAGTAAACTTTCCAAGAACCGCGAGAGAATTAACATAATAAACATCAACAAAGCTGTTTGATAAAGCCGAAATAAATATAGCACTGTAACTGTAAGAAAATTGTTTTGTTGTTATGTGTTTCTAATAAATAAAATATATAAATAATACACATACCTGTAATTTGTATGAGGGTTCTTAACAAAATATTCTAATTATTTAATTGAACTTGTCGATTTCAACGACGACGACGACGAAGTCAACGTTTCACGGTAGCTACTTTTTGCTCTATGTGATAAACTGATACAGGAACTTACTGACTCAACTGTTTGGGTGAGTTCTGTGATTCTTTTTCAAAAGAAATATGGTCAAGCAATTAAAATAACACCACAATAGACATTGTACGATCCCATGTGCCAGCCACGTAATAGTCAGCTACGTAATACGGTTCTGAATGTGTTGCCTAGGTGAAAATAGCTCATTTCTTTGTCGATTTGTCAAAAAATTACGGCATTCAAAATTAAGGTTATTTTCAGCAACAAAAAGTAAAACACCTTTCAAACTCGAGCTAGTTAATTGTCTCCGATGCAGAGGAAAACATGGCGCTTTTCTTTTGTCGGATTCATCGTGCCAATTACTTGCTTGTTAGTGAATTTTACACGATGTGAATAGGGTGGTGAGCATATTATACGACTTGCCTGTTGTCTTCCCATAAGGCGCTTATGCCATTGTATTGTGGTTTCAGGACTGACAGTAAAACCTGAGTGAATCTTCAGAAAAATACATGTATGACCACTAAGCAATGATAATTCACAATACATCGTATGTGTATACAGTCAGTCAGAATCATTTTTACAAGCATTGTAACACCAACAGACAATATTAATGTACACATCATAACAATAAGTAACATATTTTTAATTTTGTTTTCATGCTTATCGTTGTATTTTATTATTTCTCATTGAGAATAATTGCTATAAGTGAAGCTAGTAAAATATCGTATAAATAATTGATAACTTCGGCTTTTGAATTAGAAGTCAATTTGAACGTAACAAACTAAGCTATGTTGATGGCGTCAGCAAAAGGGTAAACAGTACCCTGCAAGAGAATTAAATAAATGTGCAGTGACGTTGCCATAAAACTCGGTTCGTAAAATTGTAATGACAGACCAGGCGGAGTAGAGTTACTATGGTTCGGATATTGAAACGCTTAAGAATAGAAAGAAAGAGTGAACTATGTTGAAATAAGGTCCAGCAGAGGTAATTAGTATTTATGTTAAGCTATTTAATATAATATAACTGAAATAAAGTAACTCTACATCAGTCTAAAATAACAATTTTGATTTCAAATGACTGATTGAACATTCTAGTCATTTTTTTTAATGAGTAATAACAGGCTGAATCTTCGTGAGCAGGTTCGGTTCGACGAGACGCCCAAGTTTTCCCTCTGACAATTCTCGATAGAGGTAGCTAATGTAGAGAGCAGGTATAAAACATGTCGATTCGGTGGGGTGTCAAAATTGTCTGAATAACAGCAAGTTTTTGTAATATATTGAGGTAAGTGTACGATAAACTCGGAAAAATAATTGTCTACAAAAGAAATGGTTTGACTGGAGCGTCCTACACTCCGAATATGTACAAATAACGAGGTCTTCAAAATTATTAATAACAAGCTGATTTTTTGTATGCAGCTTAATAAATATTTCTACAATCAAACCACATAATCCTACAAATGTAGTGGTACTGTTTCCCAGTCCTACGTTTAGAAGTTGGCCACTCTACGGTAGGACCTTTTTCATTAATAACTGTAGGACAAAAATAACACTTAGTGAGTTACTTACTGCATTCTTTGCCTAAATCAGTGTCACAATCAATGTATATAAATTCTTCTTACAATAGAAAATAAAACCAGGAAAACTAAAATGAGCCTTGTCGATTGAAAAGGGTCAACGTTATTCTTTTACTATTGAATGCGGAAATCGGAGTGTTTTGCTACAACCATTAGGTTGTAGATTACATTTATCAAAGAACAATAGGCAAAGGATTAAGAAAGTTGAGGTATTTTTGGAAAGATTTGGGACACGTGAAAGGCTGCTAGCCAAACCTATGATTGCTATCTCTTCATTAATCTGTTATAGTTTCTAGACGTAAGTTGATCATATTGTAATCTTTAAGTAAGACGCAAATCAATTGACGGTGGCACTTTCGTAAGACGAACAGAACTTTTTAAAAACTTATTAACAAAAGTTTGGAATAGTTTTGTTATTTAGAAAAGTGACAGCAATAGTCATTCGCCTCTGGCAGATAGCTTTTTTATTCGGGAAAAAAATATAATTCAGTGCATAATTTTTCATTAGTAATTTTCCTGTGCGACTTCCTCTCGAAACTTTGTTTACCCCATACATTGTTGGTCTAAGAGCACACGATCATGAAAATAAAGTTTTTTGCTTTTTGGGTTTAAAGCTGCTTGTGAAGGTCTATAAAAAACAACTTTATAGACGGAAACTTCTAAAAACTAATTTGTAAGCAAAACTCAAAGATTTTAGAGGTTACTTTAAATACTTAAAATATTTTATTTTAACATCACGTCATCTTCTCATATGCAATGTGACACAATTATTCAATAAAGTATTAAGCATTTTTTGTAGTCACAGCCTCATTCTTCTAGAGAAAATATTTTTTATAACCTCGCTCAGCGTATTAGTCAAAATCCCTTAGTATTATTTGTTTATTTATTTAACTAAAGTTGTCATCTGTAGTCGTAGTATTAAAGGCAAAAAGATAAGTGAAAGTAAGGAATATTTATTATTATGTTATATTTGATATTTTCTACAAAGTACTTTTTCAAACGTTTACAATATTCAGAAGCGTCTACTTTCTAATGATTAATGACTTAGTCATAAATAAAATTATTAATTGTGATAAATGACAAAAGGGTGTTGGTTCCGCGGCAAATTTTAACATGGAGAAAAAAATGCGGTTGTGTTTTTTAAATAATGGTGTTGTTTCAAAACAAATGCTGTCTAAAATATTGTAGACACCATTTGTTTTAAAACAAAGTCTTGAATGATCTTGTATATCATTCAAGACTTACGTAGAGGCGAAACACATCAACACTTGACATTCTCATCCTTTCCGGCTAGAGCGACATAGTGATTCTATGCTGGTTCGGAGACTACCTCATGGGAGATGCCAGGGAGATACTAGGGTCCATCTAGAAAACCACTATGGTGGCTCGGTGCCCTCGGCTTGAGGTCCATTTATGGATTTCGCTGTCCCAAAACCCGGTATCGTTGTTAAGGTCATCTGCGAGCAATATCAATCACATATAAAAAAAAAACTTGACATTCTAAACGTCTAGGAGCAAAACCCATCGATAAGTGAGTGCTTTGTCTTATTTTTTATTTTATAATTTCAATAATATAAAAGAGTGTCACATACTTTTTATGTTTTGATTTTAACCGTACCAGTAACAGTAGGTACCAGTTACCCAAGTAACTAATGTATCAGAATAGCGTTATTCACTACGGTAGTGATTCGAACAGGTGAAGTGTGTTCGGCAAAAACTTTGAAGCTATTACATTTTCGGTTACAGAGTTTTATTTACATGAATTTCAATAGGTTATAGAATTTGCAAGGCAATTGTTCAATGGTTTTGGTAGGTAACTGTTGATGTAATTCGCCGTATATATCGCATCATATTTAAGAAAATGTGTATGTAAGACCATGCGTATAAGAAAATAGTGTCTATAATTGTTCTTATTATTCATTGCAATATTTTCTGGGGATACTGAAAAGAGATGATCTAATCGTTAATAATATTGTATTAAAATAATTAACGCTCACGGCATTTTATAAAACCTTCAAGTCCAAATACTTTAAAAGATATACTTTGAAAGTCAGCAGAAAACTTCGTTGAAATATTTAACATAGAATATTATAAAGCTTTTTTACTATTGAAATCTCAAACTGGTTCCTATTTAATCGTATCTATCTATATTAATTAAAATCAATGTTTGTATGTTTGTTACCTCCATGGGTTTAGAAGCCATTGATCAGATTGTGATGAAACTTTGTTAAGTTTTTCTATGCATGCCAAGGAATCCATATATAGTCAGCAAAGAAAGATCAGCAAAAAAGATCTTTCTAAAGCATGTCAGGTGTGGCTACTATAAAATAATCTCAAGTTTAATTTTTAGGCTTTATTGGAGCGGAGCGAGCGAAGCTCCCATGGATCAGCTTCAATGGCGCAATGTCTGTTACTCCATAACTTCCCGAGACTTTAACCGATTTTAATATTTTTTCGAATCGAATCAACAGGTTTAGGACCAGATTGTGACGGAGCCCGAATTTTTTTAATTCGCAAAAATTCCCATCGAAACAAAAAACATATTTTTCTTTTTGAGGTATTACGCTCCGCTCCAATATATGGTGCTAGCGTAGCTTTATGCTTAGCGACTGCATCGCCTAGTTTTATTTTAAAGTATTCTCCTATCTTTATTCAGTATCTTTATCTGCATTTGTATATGAGTCATGGGTGTTTATATATATTTCTACAAATATCATATATCTATGTATCATATAAGTATGTCTATCTGTTACTCTAGTATCCATAACGCAAGCCTATAGTACTTACTTTGGACTAGGCTAATTGGTGTGAATGTGAGAAATATTATTATGATTATTATTTATTTTAAAGTATTTGGATTTAAAGATTATGGCTCCTAATAATATTTATCAAAACGTAAGAGTTAAATGAAATATGAAAATAAAGTCGTATTGGTATATGTGAAGTGTTTAAATTCATTGGCTTTAATTCATTACTTTTTTCTAGCGCCGATCCCAATTACCGTTCGGCAGTGATCAACACCAATGTGATCGTAAAGCACACAGGCGAGGTGACGTGGCTCAGTCACGGTATCTACGTCTCCGTCTGCGACATCAACGTGGAGCAATTCCCCTTTGATATCCAGTTATGCACCATGAAGTGGGCGTCCTGGACTTACGATGGCTTTCAGGTACTGATTTTTCTCTCATACGACAATTAGGATTTTTTATCCTTTATATATATTTAAATTTTCTGTATATAAATCGTCAACAAAACATTGGGAAATAAATTTCACTCAACAGAAAAAAATACTACTTCTAAATTTGTAAGTCAAAGTGTGCTCCTAAAGTAAATATAGATAATCGAAACTTAAAAATTTGTATGTAACTTTATCGATAAAGTTAATTATACTGATCTGACTTGTTTTGTCAGAAATGAATTTGCGTAAACTTTTAATCAAAATTTGTCAAGACTATCTGTATGTTGTTTAGACAGGGTCAGTTAGATGAATGAAGCCTTTTAATGAGGTATTACGAGGCGTGTTTTTTAAGTAAGTACCGTTTTGAAATTAAAAAAAGACGTGCTAACATATCTCAATAATTTTATTTTTACATGAAAGCCTGTACCTTTATCTACTTTACTACTCAATATTGAGGCACTTGTCATAACGTTGTACCAGTTTTTGAATTATACAAAATCGTAACTAAAAAGGCTTACACTCTTATTATAAATTTTATAAGCCTATCTACCCAGAGGATTTAAAAGTATTGATTTATGACCCAATTGATTAATAAGCTGTCTTTGGCCATATTGCGAGGTGACACCATTAATTAGTACTGGTCTTGACAAAAAGGAATTCCCCGGACGCATGTGCGGTATCAGTAATTACAAAATAGACAGCCATAACTTAAGTTAAAACTCGTGTCACAAATTCAGATATTGCTATAAAAATGCTTTTATTTAATACGAATATACATTAAATTGTACTTTGCAAGTATACGACCCGCCTGAGGGGAAAAAGGTCACCATGCTTATTAATCATGTTTGCGATGCCAGATGTATCTCTTTTTTAATACCCTTACTGATCCTCCTCCGGGTAAAGGTTCTTGCAACATAACGCAACTTTAATATTGTTCTCTTGATATACAAATCGGAAATGGTGCTGTTGTCACGTAAACATTAGCTTCGAACTTAAGTGTTGATTAAAATAAGATAAAGTGATATTTATCTAATTTAGTTATTATAATAATATTCAAAATGACGTGTGAAATCAGTGACAGTGTTATCTAATTGACAGTTCAAATTGTCCAAGTATTTTTGTTTTATACAAAAGCGTTAAAAGTGACTAATATAAAAGGCGTACATATGAACTCATCGAGGAATTTAACAAGTGCAAAAAGAATAATGTGTTAATGAATTCAAATATTGACATTATAAATTGACTTACTTTTGTGTTATAAAAACTATTGAAATTTAAAAAGCTATTTAGCTAAATGTAAAAATGAACAAGTGTAAAAAATTTAAACAATATTTGAACGTTTATAATTTTAGTGAAAAAAGTTCCAATTGAGTGAGTGGCTAACGAATTCCATCCGATTTAAACATCATCGAGTCATTTTAGTATTATATTTTTTTTATATTTTATGCATTTTCAATGCGATCTTATAAGATAAATTATTATAATAGAAAAAAACTAGAAAAAATCGACTCGGGTCACACGTTCGACGAGTGTTCGCAAGGCTCGGTAGCTCAATTGGGAGAGCATTGGACCGGATTTCCAAAGGTTGCGGGTTCGATTCCCGCCTGAGAATTCACTTGTGACCCGAGTCGATTTTTTCTAGTATTTTTCTATTATAATAATTTATCTTATAAGATCGCATTGAAAATGCATAAAATATAAAAATTATAAAACTAAAATGGCTGTTTCATCTTAATCGATTGAACAAACATTTGTAAAAAAGTTTCTTTCGAATACGAGAGGATGTTCCTCTCATTGATGCAACAACGCTGGCCTACAGCGTAAAATCAGGAAGGTACTAGAAAATTTCGAGGAGTGTTCGCAAGGCTCGGTAGCTCAATTGGGAGAGCATTGGACCGGATTTCCAAAGGTTGCGGGTTCGATTCCCGCCTGAGAATTCACTTGTGACCCGAGTCGATTTTTTCTAGTATTTTTCTATTATAATAATTTATCTTATACAAAAATATAAAAAAAAATGTGACTGACACAAAAAATTAGGAAAAAAAAAACTCTGAAATACAATAATATATCTCGTACATATTGGGATTTAATAATGGGTAGATATAATCATAAATGCAGATACGTGAAACTAATTATACACAACAATAAAATAATTGACAAGCCTAATGACATTGCAAATGAAATTAATAAATATTTTATAAATTTGACATCTACTAACAAATCAGATACAACTAATTTTGAAAATATCCAGCATGTAAATGATAGTATTTACTTATTCCCAACGGATGATAGAGAAATATGGTAAAATAATTGGAAACTCGAAAAACTCAAATGCTATGATCAACTTACTACAAACATAATTAAGGCAGTTAAAAGCCTTATTGCGCCTGTTCTAAGTCACATAATTAATCGATACTTTGAGCAAGGTATTTTTCCAGACAAACTAAAATAACTGTAGTAAAGCCAATCCATAAAACGGGGAGCAAAGACGCTTTTGAAAACTATAGGGTCATCGCTATAATAATCATATTTTCAAAGACTTTTAAAAAGGTCATGTTTCACTGAATTCTTAGTTTTATAAACAAGATAGGCATATTAGATCGAAATCAGCATGGATTACAAAAAGGCAAATCCATAAAATTTGCAGCTTTTGGACTTCGTAATACAATTCTCGCCTAGGTTGATAAATCCGTTGAGTTTAAAGCGCTATTTTTTGACATGAGGCCTTTGATTTTGTTTCTCACAAAACACTGTTGTCAAAATGTGAAAAATATGGTCTCAGAGGTAACACCCAAAATTGGCTTAGAACGTATCTATACGAACGACACCAATACGTAACTGACTTGAAACAGCTTTATTGGCATATTATGGGTATGTGGCTTCCATACTAAGATATGGAAGCCCAGAACAGTGTATTCGCTCTATCTGTAACATTTCACGAATGACCATTTGCAAGCCTTATTTTGTGCAGCTGAAGTTGTTATTAGTACCATCCATGTATAAATTTAAAATATGTATTTTTGTTAATCCTATTTTTCATAAGAAGAGTGACATTATTCCTAAGTATAATAGAAGATACCCAAATAGACTTATATAAGACACCATTGTGTGTCTTCAAATTTGTATAGTCAGAATTCTTATCCAATGGCAATAAAAGTCTTTAATAAACTATATCATTTATAAAATAGACCTAAGTTCACCTTTAGAAATAACATACATATGTATGTACAATAAAGAGTATAAATCTTTTCGGTCGATCAAAAATAAACCCAGTAAAGGGCGAAACACCTCTACTGCTGGACTGGAACTTTTGAGATAGCGTTGGAGATCAAAGTCCATCATATGGGTGGCCTTTTACTACACCCTTTATTAACACACTTAACTCTTCACAAGAAAAACCCTAATGCCTTGTGAGGAGTTAAGTGTGTTAATAAAGGGTGTAGTTGGATTATAGTAACAGTAATTTCTTTTAATTATAATCTTACAATGTCTGTAAATTTCCAATCATTATACCTTAATTAACGTTAAGCGAAATCAAAAAATCCTTTATCTAGTTTTTTATTTTTGATCGTCATTGTCAGCTTTCTATCTAATAAGCTTAGTAGCATGAAATTCAGGCTATATTAATTTAACTATTAAGGTAACTACTCAATTTTATTACTAAGATAATATTAGCTAAAGTTTGTTATTAAAAGGTTTAGTGTGTAAACCTTGTGAAGGGCTGAGCATGCTTAATCGAAAGATAACATTTATGCGACAGTAGAATATTGTGAGGTAAATTTGATTATTGTGGATACAAAACAACAGGAAAGTGTCACGGTTGATCGATGGAGTAACCAAAAAAATATGATGTAGAATAAAGGAAATATCGTTAAAGGTGTATAAGCCGGTATCAGGTGGTCACATCAGATGGGTTTTAGCAAAGATGAATGTATAACGATTCTGTGCTTTACTAATTCATTAGCTGGATGAATTAAATAACTGCTTGAATGCCCTCTTATAGATTATTCCTTAGAAAACGAAACGTAGAAAAAGGTATATCAAGGAAACGAATATTAAATGGAATAGTAATGATTTTTTATAAAAGAAATTCGACCTCCAAAGCTATGTTAAGAGATTTTGTAAATAAAACACACGTAATATGAACGATGCGACAAGAACGTTGATCGGCCATTTCAGGCGTGGTAGACTTTGGGCGAAGTTTGAAACACGGAATACATCTATGGACTACAGAACAAATCCCATTGCGTGCGGAGAGAATCCAGTATTTCCGGGGCAAAATTGACATTAATAAATTTCGACCGACAATTCACCTTATGGTGATATTCGACCAAAAGGTCAACGATATGATCTTTGCACGAAGAACTATAGGATGCATTTGATCATAGATTAATTCGATTTGTCTCAAACGACCGCCAACTCGATAAGGTCATCCTTCAAAAAGGGTTTTAAATGCTGAAAAACGCGACTACACGGCTTATTCAACTTGGATTTCTATTTTCAGATGAAAACTAAAATGGCTGATTTGGCCTCGTGTATATCAGAGGC
The DNA here is from genome assembly GCA_927399485.1 of Calamotropha paludella. Classification (NCBI taxonomy): domain Eukaryota; kingdom Metazoa; phylum Arthropoda; class Insecta; order Lepidoptera; family Crambidae; genus Calamotropha; species Calamotropha paludella. Next base: position 11,710,810 of record OV656804.1, on the reverse strand, counting down.
AGTAACGTAATCGCGACAGGGAGAATTTTTTAAAAATCAACAAATATATACAACACTACGTAGAAGAATCGACTACGATGAAACACCGCAAGCCAATGATAAGATAGTCGATCTTTCGGCGAGCGGGGCGATGTCAACTGAATAGGTTTTCTTTTCATTAGGTGAAGTGGACATATTTGCGGGGTTGAAAGGAGCGACAGCGAATAAACGAAAGTTAACTATTATTTCGAACAAGTTACCTTGGAGATTTTGACCACTATACAATATATCATTTAGCGAAACCTTCGAAACAGATTTAGCTCTGCCATCTAAAATAACGCGCAATTGGTGGTAAGTTTATCCTCACGGATAACTCCATGGTGCGGTATGATATACGAAGGAGCATGTTTCGTCTCTTCAGATTCGGGAGATAAACCCTTTATCCAATTATTCTACTATAACACTATCATAAGTCTCTTTCAACTTTGGAGATACCTGCATTTCCCGTTCTAAACAAAAGAAGCGTTCTAAGTTCTAGGGCAAACTGTTAGTGACCTGAATCGCTCAAAGATTCTATCAAAATGTTTACTAATAATCAATGCGTTTGTGTTTGAAGGGGTAAGTCACATTATTTTATTCATGTTATCCGTTTATTTAATTGTTTTTAAATAAATTAAAAATTGGCAAATTCCTAAAAGAAAATATCTATTGTTTACGTCCATGTTTATATACTTCCTTAAACAAAGCAGTTGCAAGCAATTGTGAGCTTTATCCTATTATGCCAATCAAATCCTTTTAATTGACTAAGACCACTTTATTACTACTTTAATAAATCATAAAACAAAATTTTCTTGCTTCAAATTCATTTAAACGGATATTACCGTACTTTTCCGCCAATAAGATACCAATTAAATTCACTATACGTTATCAGTTTAGCAAAGTGTTCTATGCTACGGCTTTTAATTTCGAAGAATTTGAAATAAAAAGTAAATAATGTAAAACTTTCAATGTCTACCTAATTAAACTAGAAAATAATTAAATAATAAATAAATTAATAAATATTTCTAACATTCACACCAATTAGCCTAGCCCAGAGTAAGCTCTGTAAAGGCTTGTGTTATGGATACTAGGGTAACGGATAGACATACATATATGATACATAGATATGTAATACTCATAGAAATATATATAAACGTCCATGACTCAGGTACAAATGCTCGAATTCATCATAAAAACATTTGCCCCTTCCGGGATTCGAACCCGGGACCATCGGTGCGAAAGGCAGGATCACTACCGTTGCACCAAACAGTCGTCGTATTTTATATTTTAATAATATATCAATAATATTTTATAATTGAGCCATACATATTTTAATAAACAGATTATAATAAGCAATATCTCACTTTTAAGTAGTTTTGGCAAAGGCAACTATTAAAGATAAGGAAATAAATTGTATACGCTTCATTTTCTGTCTCTGGAAATATTACCACGTCTCTACATATAGAAAGAAACATAACAAGTGGCGAACTTTTCGGAAGCATCGAGACCTGCTCCATTCTTTATTCAATACTTAAAGATCCATTCACTCCGCAGTACTTGAAATGTAAATTTCAATATTTGAGAGCCTCTCATAACCGTAATCTTCGTTTAGACAATAAAGAAACTCTTTTCAATCCTTCTAACCGTACTGGTTTTGTTTCAAACTCATTTATATTTCAGACTCTACAACTCTGGAATGCATTACCACTCCTTATTCAAAAAGCACCAAACAAAATGGATTTTAAACGACTAGTTCGCGATCTTCTTCGGGTTATCCGACCGTTTAAAATACGCCGTGTGCGAGGGGCTTTAATCTGTCTTTTATGGTACATTTTACTATCTTATAATAGACATTTTATGTATTTAAATGTAAATACTTCTCATATATTATTTTCCCTTACCAATGTACGACCAATATACACTATCTGTTTCTAACTCTCCGGTTGACTGATAAAGAATGCCTACTAGCATTAAGACCGCCATTTGTACATAGTTATTTGTGTGGAATAAAGTTTGAATAAGTGAGTCAACGTCATTAAACTTCTACTAATTAAAATAAAGAGGAATATATCCTACCATTGCCCATAACCAGGTTTTGAATCGTTATACTTATGTGTGTAACAAACATTTTAAAAAGTTAAGTTAAAATGAAATACCATTGACATTCAACAATTGTTCTTAAGTAATTCAGATTCTGACTCAGTTTAGAACCTGTCGTAGAAGCCTGATTAAATGCTTTTGATTTTTAAATAAAGAGTATATTTTACGACATTGTGAAAAAATTCAATCATAAAAGAACGAAATGTAAGCTGACTGCTTATTATGAAAACATCGTGGTTGTTTTGAACAATAAATGAATTTCCGTATGCTGAAACAAAGGCTGTATTCCTCTCATTACGTTAATGGAGGCGGAATATAAAAGATTCCGGTCGCAGACCTTTAATGTAACAGAAAATGACTTGGGTACCTTGTACCTGACACCCAGCAACATTAAATAGTTTTAAAAATGTGAATTCTTTTTTAAAATATGACTCATAGTTTAACCAAAACTACGTAGACGTTATTATGATATTATATTGTAATGACAGAAATGGTACTCGGAACAAGACTTTATTATCCAAACGAACGTAACCTTTTCTGAAATTCTCCCAAATAGTCTCCGTATGTTATATTTATGAACCCTAAATCTTTTTTTTCTGTAAATATTTCTGTTATTTAACGAGGGAAAGGCAATGGGTAGATAAATGGTTAAAAGTTAACTAAAAAACAACAATTTTGCCATGATTACCTACTATGGCTATATAAAAATACTACAATGTTGTAATTTATTTACCAAATGGACAAGATTTGTTATCGAGCCAGCCGGCAGGGATTTCAAAATTTATAGCCAGGACAGTAATTAATCGGTCTTAAATTACTTGATTATTTTACAAGTAAGCTCCCTTTGAAAACGTCCTTGGAAACAATCATTGTATCAACATCACTTCTATAAGTCGTTTGAAGTATCGGGTCATTTATATAGGCTATGCAAGACTAGCATAATAACATGGTGGGCTGACTTTAATATTAGTATATAACATCGGAATCTATTTCAAACATTTGCCATAAGGGATTGTCAACGATAGGGATCAAGTTATTATTTTTAATATCAATTCATTAAATGACTTGGGTTTTTTCGTGCTATTACCCAAAAATAATTAAAAACGATATTTTAGGTTATGATTACGTATTTAGAACATTAAAATAAAAAAAAGATATTAATAACAATTTAGGCGATTGGCTATCCATATTGTTGTAACTTTTTACTAAATAGCTTCTGGTTTCCGTGATAATTGGTATACATAGCACGAAAACGTTATAGACTATAATCTATATCTGCCGAGTTTTGTAAGTCTAAAATACATGAAATGATTATTTTACGTTACATAATTAGAGATAAGCCGTTTCCGGTACCATAACTGTAAAGACGTGCTGTCAGCCGCTCCAGGATTTTAATAAAAGTGATACAATCAAGTGCACCAGTGCTAAAAACATAACAATTGTTTTCTAAGATCATTTGCACGTAATCACCACTATAAATCTATGCGGAAATTGGTTAATTAAGTGTAATTCGATAGTGCTAAATAAACATAATGAATTTTGAGGTTATACAAAGGACAATGCCCATTCGTGGTATCGTCTTTGATCGTCGTTGTACTTAAATCAAATTTATGTCAAAAACTAAGTTTTAATTTTTCACGAAATGCTGTAAAATACTTTGCCATAACATCGACGGACAATAATCCACATAATAATTAGCAATGAATTCACTTCCATATTACCGAGTATTTCTATTGGCACTTGTCACCTCGGTATTGCCATTTTCTTTTCGACCGTATCGATTTGCCAAATATAATACAATCGATACGCTTTTTATTTAATTAAAATATCGAATTGGCAGTACGCATTCTAGCATATAAAGCAATTAAGCATAAGACATGATGTGAAACTAATTTGTTACTAGAAGACGATTTCATCTTTCTATGGTTTTAACGGCGCTCTTTTTTCCAATAATCTTGTTGCGTCGTGCTTTTAACTTTTCATATAGTTTTTGTATTGTGAACCCTTATAATTAAATTGATTAAACCACCGACAGTGTATATACCTTTTTACATAATAAAGTATATGCAGAATATATACTTTATTATGGAATATATCACATTAACAAACAAGTAGACAATGTATATTATAGCCCATATTAGGCCCTCCGAGTCCGTCTGGATTCGAAGGAACTCGAAGTTAAGGAATACTATGATTGATGTATAGTACGGCCCTAAACGGTGATGCCGCTGACATGCAGTACCTAAACGTGCATGACTCGTAGATGTGTAGACCATACATACATACGCATGCATACACGTCGTTTATAGCTAGCATGTTGAAAAATAAAGGTATCCGTCAATCCATTGCCAGCATATTGTTTGCATGTCATTCGTATCTATGAATAAAATAAACGATCTTGCATGCATAACAGCACGTAAAGCATGACTATGAGTGCTGCATTGCCGTCTAGAGATCATAGATTCATCCAACAGTATGATGACAGATTTTATTCGATATACGTGCTGATGTACTATACGAACGTGTGATATACGAATGTGATTCTTCTATGATCATAAATATATGCTAGTGTATTAAGGGTCTTATAAAGAAGTTAGTAGGTATATCTGCTATTTTAATGCTCTGAAAAGGAATATATTTAATAAAACATAATATCAACGCACAGATATTTAAGTTATTCATATAAACTTGCATTTGGCAATAATAATCGATACATAATTGTTAATAATTTAGAAGACTGGCAACAATGGGACAATCGGGTAGGATGAACTGTCAAATTGGTATAGTCAATTGAGTGTTGTGATGAAAACCTTAATAGTCTGAAATATTATATCTAAATTAGTATTATTCAAACTAAAGCATTAAAATACTCGCACCCAGCTCACATCCAACCATTGTGTTGATAGATAAAACAATTCAAATGTAAATAAAAACACAAATGAAGACCGGGAAAAGTGTTAATTTGATGAGTTTTGTTATATATTTTTTTCATTTTATCCGTCGAACTACAGAAAAACTGTTTTAAATAATTTAATCTACACTTAGCAACCTAAAAATGTAGTAAAAATCATCATGGCACAAAATTATTCAAAGCGATACCAAAGTCCATACTACGATGGGCATTGTCCTTTGTCATTAAAGATAAGACTACTCAAGTGTACCAAAATTGACATATTGTCACTTCAACCTTCATTGTTCGCTAGATTTCGCAATACACTGCGTGTCTGCGGCGCGTTTCGTTTCGTTTCAAGTGCGTGCGTGTAAACACATTGTCCGTGGTTGCCATCATGGGTACTCAACTGTCAGATGAAATGATACTGCTCCTTGACAAGATCAAAGAAGAATTAAACAAACAAACATTACAGATAATAGAAAGTATAACAACAGCAGTACTAAAAGTAGTGGATGAGAAGATACAACCAATAATAGCGGAAAATGAAAGACTTTCATGTGAAGTCGAATCACTGAACAAGAAGCTACAGTTTTTATATATGAACGCGAGGAAAAACACCATCATTATAGTTACATGGAATCGTGGAACCTAGCACAGAAAAATACGAAGATTTAAACGCTTCGGTAATAAAACAATCAGGGGTTTGGATGTACCACTCGTAAACTCCGAAATAAAAAAGCACAACGTCTTGGTAAAAAAGAAGAAAATATCAAAATATGACCTATTCTGCTTACATTTACAACTTTGCAGAAAAGAATCCAAATTATTAGGTACAAAAAGAAAATTGAAGAAAACACATACTAATGTATGTAAAAAAATTCGTAATCGAATGACTATTCTAAGGACACCATGGAAAAACACAAAGCAAGAGCAAGTAACTTTCGTGAAAATGAGAAAAGAAAGAGGAACCTGGCGACACCAAGCTGATTCCTAGCAATATAGACCAAACTGATTCCTGCAAACCTTATTTCCAAAAATTAAATGTAATAAAATAACCGTAACATAAATACCGTTTTTTACAAACCAACAGGCTTCACAAATATTATAAAGAGGAGAAATTACCGCTACCAAAATAAATTAAAACTTCCTTTCACCAGATTAAAAATAGTCGCAGACTCGCCACACTATATGTTAATAAAAATTTATATAATATACATCCTTAATAAATTAAAAGAATTTGAAAAATATGCCACTTTTGAGAAAAAATAAAACATTTTCTTATTAAAAAAAATATTATAATATATCGGCATTCTTTTACGTTACCAATTTATGAGAAATAGAATGAAAGTATTAACTAACATTTAAAGAAATGGTATTAATCTTTATTTTGATGTTGATTTATAATTATTTAAAAGAAAACACAGTTCGGCTCGTACCCGACTAGTTAAGGAAGGAAATATGTTTCAAATACAAAAAGGCGCGAGACAGGGTGACCCCCTCTCACCAGAACTTTCAGGCCGTACTAGAAATGATCTTCAGGAATCTGGAATAAGGACATGGACATAAATATCAATATCCGCATGTTAATGCACCTACGATTTGCTGATGATATTGTATTATTCACAAAAACATCAGAAAATATAAGCAGGATGATAAATAATCTAGCATCAGAAACTGCAAAGGCCGGATTGAAGTTAAACCGGAGAAAACAAAAATCATGATCAATGGCAACAAACATCCTGTAACAGTTAAACAGACCCCAATCTCCTATGCTGATGAATACATATACCTCGGTCAACTGATGTCTCCAGAAGACAACGAAAACAAAGAAGGTGAAAGAAGAGTTGTGAATAGCTGGAAAAAGTATTGAGGCCTAAAAGAAGCAATGAAAGGCAAGAACCTACACATCTCAACGAGAAGCAAACTATTTAACGCATGTATCCTACCTGTATTAACATATGGGAGCGAAACATGGGCTTTAACAAAAAACGTAGCAAACAAACTCTCCATATGCCAATATGCCATGGAAAGAAGTATAAAAGGGATCAAAAGCAAAGACAAAATAAGGAATAGCAGCATCAGAAGCAAGACTAAGGTCCAGGACATAACTTTAAGAATAAGGAGACAAAAGTGGAAATGGGCAGGCCACACAATCAGAGGAAAGGAAAAATGGAGTAAAATAGTCACGCAATGGTACCCAAAAGATGGAAAAAGAAAGAGAGGTAGACCACAAAGAAGGTGGGATGACGATATTAGAAAAGTCGCATTGTTCCCGCGACTTGTTGGGGTAGAGTGTCCAAAGATAGGCCAGAATGGAAAAGATTGGAGGAGGCCTTTGCCACCTGGCAAAAGGACACACAAAAATGGAACAAAAGAATGTTATATGAATAGCAAAGAAGATGAATGAAGGATGAATAATAAATAATAAATTAGAGATAAACAATTAGTTTGACTAGGTTCCTTGAATTTGATATTTTCTTTTTCTTGTTAAATTACACTTACATGGCTACTGAAAAGCAATTGAAACTTCTGTATAAAATACAGACAAAAAAGCATTTTTGGTATTTTAAAAAGTGTTTAGTTTAGTTTTAACGTGGAATAGAACTAAAAAATTAAACTCTTTTAAAATTACTAATAAATCTAAAATTTAAATTAATTTAAAATTTTAATTTAAGCAATGTTTGTTAAAAAACTATTTAAAAAATACCTAAAAGCTTGTATTAAATATTTCATCATGCAGATCATTACGACGTAAGAAACTTTTAAATTATCTGAGCCCTTAGTAAAATACAAACGAGAAACCAAATTGTATGGCATTTGTTAACAATTCTCCTGAGTTAGTTTGCTATGGACATTAAATTTTTGAATTTTTATGTTTAAGCAAAAATTTTTAAAATAAAATAGAGAAAGAAATAGTCTTATTTTTTCTATGAATTATGATACAGTAACAACTTGAATCTGAAGAATTGCTGTTGACATAGAAACATCGCAATAATTATGCCCAAACCGGTTCTCTATAAGATCTTGTTGTTCTTATGATAAAAGCTATCAAAAATTTGGTATATTTTCCTTTTATAATTTTATATGTATCTGTAACTGCAATTATGAATAACTTATTCACACAGTCATCATACTGTTTATAATATTTATTAATTAATAAGTATTTCTTAATATTTGTCCCATAGTTTTCTTTTAGCAGGAGTATATTCATATACTAAACTGTTTCGTATTAATTTTAGTGAAACTATGTTGGCCTTTGTACATACCTAATATTTGTTATAATAATGAGTGTAATACTGAGCTGGGTATTTCCCTATTCTAATAAAATAAAAATCAAATAAAAAAAAATAATAAAAAATGTTTACAATCGCAATACCGATGGCGACTGCAGCATTTATGAACATTTTTATAAATGAGCAGATAAATTAAAGAAGTTGTGAATGTTAAGATAGTAGACACTTTTATTTTCAGCCCGTATTTGTTAGCTTTTATGTAGGTTTTAATCAGCTACTCTTTTTAACAAAAGCTTCTGTAATGATTAGTTGTATTGTTTACAAGCGCATGACATATATTTTATTCAAAGCTGTCATTTGTAATTACCTCCTGCCTGGAGGGTTACATAAAATAAATTTAGCGTAACATATGAAAAATCTGGAAGCGTGTAAATGTAAACATTTGCGAAAAGTGTACCCAATCCCACTTTTTTTGGTCGCAGGAATGCCGAAATTAAATTAGAGGAGCGAAATTAAAAAGACCCCTGTCATATGGCTCATAATTGTTTTTATTACACGATAGACCCACGCCTCACATCCTGTTATGTATGTCCTCGTCAAATGCGGCTACCGCGAGCAAAACCGCAGCTATGAATGTATTTAATTTATTATCATTATTAGAAATATTTGTATTTGAAACAAACAAAACAATTTATTTATTTTTAATCGCCATATTTGCGAATTTATAATTTTATATTGGTCACATTTGTTATAAAAACGTACAATTTTGACTCGTAAGGTATAAAATTATTAGATGGGTAGGGTAATAATATCATTACAACTGGGTAAAAACTGATAAAGATGTTTATTAAAAGAAAATTAAATAATAAAAATATCTTTGAGCTAAAAACTTGCGGAATCACAATTTCGTTTGGCGTTGACGGCAGACAGACTATCGCAGAATCACGAGGTACTTAAATTTTAGTAACTCTGAAGAAATAAATGTTGTCATTTGGCTATGTCTGTCTAATCCTAATTAAATTTAAAAATATTAAGAATAAAGAGTTTTCTTTTTTATATAATAGAAAAACTCAAAATATTTTAAGTTCTCCTATTGTCTTTTTCTCATAGGAACGGATTCATAAGAATATAATAATGACAGGTGCACACGCTGTGTTTCGTTTCATAAACATAGATGAAAAAATATCTATGAGATATCGTATCATGTAATTTTTATCGATATGTATTAGAAAACTTCTTGTTTATCTTTATATATATAATTCTTCTGTGAGTGTGTATGTCACTGAACTCCTCCTAAACGGCTGGACCGATTCGAATGAAATTTTTTGTGTGTGTTCAAGGGGATCTGAGAATGGTTTAGATTCACAAATCAGCCCGGCAGATGGCGCTGCAGACGGTATCTAGGTTATTTATCTATACTGCAAAAATAACAGGCAGGACAACGTCTGTCGGGTCCACTTGTTTATTATATATCTAAGTCACCTACCCTGCATAACAATTCTGATGAATACTTATTGAGCGAAGCTCTCTTTTAGGCAACTCACGAATTTCGCTTGTATCCCTCCTGCTACTTAATAGTTCCACCAATTCGTACGAATTTTGGCATGAACATACATGATTATAACCTGACGAACATAGGCTATATAAAAAAGTATAGACTATGCCATGGAGGAATAATCACCGAAAGAAAAATTCAAAAGCTGATCAATGCCAATCCGCTGATACTACATCGATGAAATTTGTCGCTAAAACTCACATCGTGGTCGTGACTAATGTGCAAAAAAGTTTTGAAATCGGACATACCATCGATAGATAATCACCCTTCAAAAATCTTATTGCTTCGCTCAGTATTTGCAAACAGCAGCATGTATTGCAGACCTAGTTATAAGTAGTAGGTACGCTTATTAACACCTCATTGTTTATTATATCCTGTACGGCAAGAGGAGACAGACGATTAGACACGATGGAAAGTAACTTGCGAAACTATTTTCGTATTAAATGTTTACACATCGTTAACTATCATACCTGCAAACTGTAAGCATTGCTGTCTGCAATATACTTCGTGGTGTCCTTATAACTAATGTTATCCTAATTCCTGGCGAGGATTTAATTATTAGAAAAAACTTAAGAAGACAAAATGAAATTCTGTGAATATCGTGTTTTTAAATTTCATGAGCCAAAGGGATTAAAAAGTTGTTAATATTTATATGGCATAAGGAAAAACCGGTGCACGATCATTTTTCATTTTCAATTAAGAACCTAAATGTAATATGATTTGACGTGAAAAGCGGAGAAAAACTCGTCTGACGTTGTTCTCGTTTTTATCATGACACAGTGTCACACAGAATATACTCGAGGTCAAATTTATGACCTTACCCACAAATTGTTTTGTGCTACGAAATTGAAATCGGGCATAGAAAGGTTTATATATTGTCATTCTAAACTAAATATTTCAAACATATTCTCAGTAAGAGGCTCTAGCAGCCAGCTACACGTTTTCAATGTAGAGTAAGAGGATTTAGTTCCTCATTTCTTTTCAAGCATATATTTTGCTTTCGATAGCTGCCAGGTAGTTTGCAGAATGGTATTTTTGTGCCATTCGACGTTGGTGAGATATATTTGTGCCAGAAAATTATATATCTGTATTTAGCGGCGCATCATAAATACTGATATATATTGAGAGGCAGGAATGTTTTAATATTTAAGATTTGTTTTTTACGTGTTTTTTATATATTTTTTAATTCAGTGAAAGGTAACAAAGATCCCAATTAATGTTAACGACAAAGGGTTTCTGTACAATACTCTCAAGAAATTGGATATCAATTTGAGTTGCTTGTCATTGGTGCTACAAAGAAACTTACTCTATCGATATATCGAATACAAAATATTAGGCCGCATATTAACACTATGCGATCCAGAATTCGTTAAAATCATAGATGAAACCTGAAAGTCCTTTCTCGTTAAATAAATATTTCAAAGTGAAGAGTTCCAACAGAAGCAGGAGTACATCATTAAATAAGATCTAAAGATACAATTTTATCAAGATAGGAGCTTACTCCAAGCCAAAGTTGAAAATAAATAAAAAAAGGGACTGCTCGCTTCTAGGGATAGAAAAACACAGGAACTTATTTATAGATAAATAATTTTAATATCTACCTACCTACATCAGTAATGATGTGGTGGGGATTTCTATATTCTTTATGATTGGCTTTAATCTGAGACAGTATCAGAAAATATATACTTTGAGTACCTATATATCTAAACATTGTTAAACATTGTTTTCTCAGATTCATTTACTATTCAGGACGACCTCGTCACTAAGCCTAGACTCTTGTTATATTCATTATTAATCAAAATCCCACGTAATAGCGTGGATTTTTCAAAAATAAAAATCAATAAATAAGAAAATTTGGAGTCGCTTACCATAATTTGGACGTGAAAATATAAGTCGACAAGTAAGTCACTTTCTAAATAAATTAATAAAACTCTATAAATAACAGCTGCTCAAGTAGAATATGGAAATATTGCCAAGCATAATAACAGAGCGATTGATTCCTGATATCGGTAGGTAGGCGAATTTGACTTTTAAATTGGGGATCTCTCGCTTAAACTCTTCTCAGTCTATACTTTCTCAGAAGATATATACGGGTGGATTTTGATTTTGTTGAGATTGTCACATTTTTCAGTACATAATTCAGATAAAACAAAATTAGAAGGTGCAGTTTCTACATAAAGCTCATTCAATGCATACTATTAAACAATTTTAAATAAAACAAGAATAAATCAAACTAGTTGTGGTGAAATCTTTGATTCGTCACTATTCTTTCTTTCTACTTATCAGCAGCTGAGAAAATAACAATGTATATCCTCAAGATGATATCCATACCGTCACGCGCCAAACCCTAGTAATTGGTTGGATATGTTTTCGAACGTTGACCGTAAATACATCAGCTAGTATACAAAATATTTAGTAAAATATTTGATATAATTTCACTTTCAAGGGAGCTTAAATATAAAATATATATAGTAAAGTCTCATGTATAAAGAAGCGTGCTATTGTTAAACTCGCCTGAGTCCCAGTGTTTAAATCGTGACAATTAATGGTTAGTATTATATTATCCGACAGTAATAATATTACAGATTATGTATGCGTTAAACTATTTTATATTATTTTCTAGACATTGCCCATAAAAAGAAAAAAATATCATATAAAGTAACACCTCATTTTAAATTTTAATTTTCAACCTCAACTTAACTTTCAGGAATTAGACATTTAATACTGACCACTTGTTGTGAATGTATCGTTAGATATCATACAAAAAGGCTGAAACTTGTTTTTCATGACAGCTTGACTTAAAGAAGCAATTCGACGAAGGCGACACAACGAATTACCAGACTAACGGCGAGTTCGACCTGGTGAGCTTCGAGGCGATTCGTCATAACCAGTATTACTCCTGCTGCGTGGAACCCTACCCTGACATTACCTACGTCATCAAGCTGCGCAGGCGGCCCATGTTCTACGTCTTTAATCTGATCCTGCCCTGTTTACTTATCAATGGAATAGGTAAGTGATCACTTGTCAGGCATTAATAGGCGATCGTCATCTATTAATGTCCTGGGAGTGCAAATAATGATACACTTATGTTATATGTTATAGAAATATTGCATTGTGAATGCAAAAAAATAAATTAAAAACATAATTATAGCTGGTTCCATCTTAATCGATTGTTTAATATTTGTAAAAATATTACTTTCGATGTTGAAGGTAGTTAGCGTTCAACATTGGTGGAACGATACTAGCTCATAGTAGAAGTTGAAATACGTTTGTAAAATTCGACACGTTTGCCAGCGTCTCGGTAGCTCAGCGGTCAGAGCAGTCGCCCGGATAGCGAAAGGGTTCGAATCCCATCTGAGGGCTCGGAGGCGTAGTTGTTTTTTACACACGTATTTTATATCTTATAGAAATATTGCATTGTGAATGCAAAAAATTAAATTAAAAACATACACTTATGTCGTTTGATATGTGAGTGATTATTGGGGGCTGTTTGGTTGATTTTACCTTTTGCACCAAAGGGCCTTGAAGCCGGATCCTGCTAAGGGCATATGGTTATATATTTATAAACCGTTGTTCCTTAGTCATGCTATATTGTATACTTATTTATATTTTGTATTCGTAAATTTAGGACTAATTGATGAGAGCGAATTATTCGTAAAGAAATGCAAGTAAGATCACTGGTATTATTTTCCTTCCAAAATGCACAAACATTGATTCAAAAAAGTTTTTCTGACTTCTATTAATGTTTCTTAACTTACACAACCCCACGCCAAGCATGTTAACCTCTTCTTAACTGAGTTCTTGATAAGCTTTTATATATTATACCAGGTGACCCGGCTACGCGTTGCTGTGTTATAAATTAAAATGAAACCTATCCAATGACCTAAAATAGAACAAATCCAGCATAATGAAAAAAAAATCGGTTGAGTACTTGGTTTGATAATCGGTAGGTAAGGACAGAAGCACTAATTTTACTAAACTTCTATATATAATAAAAAGGTACTATTAATAAAAATTAACCCCCATGTGTTGGTGACAGTAAGTAGTTGAGTAGTACTTCACTGTCAAGATGAATTTAATATTACTGTCCAAGGTTTAAGGTTTCACGAATAAAGTCGAACAACACATCGCAATATTTTCTGTTATTTAATAAAATTTTAAGTGCTTGTGTATATTGTATGTATTTCATATATATTTATCTTCAATATTTGGATAGGTCCTACATGTTTGAACAAACTCTTGATAGTTTTTTCGTTATAACGAAAATTATAACGGCGTAAAAGTATAAAACTTATTAAATTCTGTTAATTATCCAATTTCACCATCTTAAATCCTAATAAACTGTTGTCTTTGAACTTTTTTTTTATTATCAGAAAGTAACTCAAAGTACGAATCAAGGAAGGAAGAAGATAATGTTAAAAGCTCAAACGAAAAATGAATATACCACTGATTTTAAGCGGGATTTAGAGCAGGAACAAGTTTTAGTAGGTAGAACATGTACAAGTTTTCATTCAAGTAGCAAGCCTTTAGGTATTATCTTAATAAAGCACCTCATTAGCTGTTCGTTTTATTCCTACCGGTTGAGTATTCTAGTAGGTAACGGTATTACGTTGTTTTGTATGTAGTTGCAGACTAGTTCTTTTGAGCTTTATTTCAGATAAAATTTTCATTGGATTGACTGTACGCATAATAAAATAATTTTCACAAAAGTGAATAAACCTTTTAAATGCACATTTTGAAGGTTAAAAATATTCACTATGCATACAATAATCTAATTGAACCTAATTATTTTTCTTAGCTCTCCTGGTATTCTACGTGCCATCGGAGTCAGGAGAGAAAGTGACTCTTGGTATAAGCGCTCTCCTATCAATGACTGTCTTCCTGATGACTATTAGAGATACACTACCGCCTACAGAGAAGACACCGCTCATAAGTAAGTTTTGTCAACATGTATACACTTTCTGTGATGTTTCTAAGTACAATAATTCCAAAAACTGTGGAACGTAATCTTTCTTACAAACCTCATGTTCGATAAATTTGCATTTTAAATGGAAAATATCATAATTTTGCCATTCCTCAGGCAGGTTACCTGAAAACTGTTAGATAAGGAATTGTTGATTAAATGTAACGCAACCAAATTTGTTTCCCTTTATATGCGCTTGTGGCGCTGTGGTGGTTCTTTCTGTCAGGTTGTAGCCACGTTTTCTATCATAGTGTTGAGTGAAATAAAACTTTCTTTAGCATTAAATTACCTTAAATTATTTACCACAACTACGCATCACTTTCCTTTAGATATGCTTATAAATTCCAATCTGTCTAGAAAATAATTGAATGTTTTTGTTGTTTTAAAAAAGGTTAGATTGTTATTTAACGTTATTTTTAATATAATCTAATAAAAATTGTTACACTAACGATGTGTTCTCATTCGGCGAAAAGTGAGCGATGGACTGTCCTCTAACTGTCTCTAAGCGGCAAATTTATTTTATATTATTTGTGGAAAACTATAGCAAAATTTGTCACAAAACGCTTTCTAAAAAGCAAAATCTGTTGTACACCGAAAGGTGTGGTATTTCTTTATATAGACATTCGTTATCAAATAGTAAAACATTGTGTATAAAATATTGACCAGTGCAAGCAAACACAAATACAAACTTTGCTAGTAACTACTACTGTGGTACCGCTCCAACCGTAGTAAGTAATTCACCGGTAAATCGTAGCGAGCGTAATTCAACGTGCATCGACAGGAGCAAATTGTGTGCGTAATTCGATGCGAAATAGTGATTCACTGAATAAGTGGGCAGGCCGAACGTCGTAAACTACGTATAGAACGTGCTGCATAGATACTCCATCAAAAAATATATCAAGGACTGGGAGGAAACTACAGGTAAATAGTCTGCTGCTTGCTATCCGATATATATAGCGAATGGCATTATAGGCACAAGAAATAAAAGGCTTAGACAATCATCAAAGAATTCTTAATTCTACTCAGAAACGAGGTTTAATAATGTAAGAGTAAACGAAATTCATTTTTTTTAGTTATAAAGTTCTAGAAGTTATCTAGAACTGTTATTAAAACTATTTTATAGACCTATGGCAATATTAACCAGATGCGTATAAAAGAACAACTGGTTTTTTCGCAATGGCCACAACATTCAGTGATTCAATACGATTTTGCTTTATCATGAACATTTAACGATTTTGAAATGGAATTCTTGACGTCCGTGGCCCTTAACTCTTCAAAAAATTTACTTATTTCTTATAGCTATGTTCTGGGTTTCACAACTGCTAGCCAACATCGTATTGAAAATATTACAGTCACTTCCGTTACAGTCATTAATTACTTTTTTTTGCTTTATAGGGGTTGAAAATGTCTCGCGTTTAGAAAGTCTCTCGAGTTTAGATTAATGTTAATAGTAGCGCATTGCTTAAGCTAAATGGACCATTAAAGTAAAGGGCGCCTGGTTCTTGTAAGTACATTATTTCGGTAGTTTGGTTTCTGATGCAAAAAAAGCAATTTAACTATTATTTATTTAACTTATACATTACTACCACATCTCTATCATTTAACCTGTCTATAATCAAGGAGCGACATTTTGGCGACTAAAGTGAGAGCAACGCGATTTTCAACACTGACGGCTACGTACAGCTGTGCGGTATTCTTTGTCACCGTAAGGTTAACCACCTGTACTTCTTAAGTTTACGGAAAAGCAAATGTAAGTCCATTTGAATAAAACCTTCAAAAGTGATTTCTTATGTTCTTTAATAATCGATTCGACTTAGAAAAAGTTACATTCAGTAAGTTACTGAATCAGGGATATTCTAAATATATTTTTGTTGCTTATGTATTTATATAATAATTAAGATAATTTAAATGTAAATTAAAAAACAAATAATGTTTTTAATTAAGTTTCTTATGAGCTAAATTCGGTATGTGTCTAGTTCACTAGAAGGTGACCAAAATTATGATCAACGTAATTTTGGTTGTTATTTCATTTATTTTATTTACTTTTGTATATTTTTATTATATAAAGGGTAGTTAAAGAGTAATGAACCATTCATTGACATAATTTAAAAATGATTTACAAACTTGACTGTGGGAATATCCAAAAATCAACACGAAACAAGGGACTATATTTTATTACTTTTCCCCTAGTTCGTGACAGATAAATCTATAGTAGTAGATGAGGCGTAGGTAGGTCCTAAGTAGGTAGGGCCAACCTACGCCTATACTACGTTATATACATACGCAATAAAGTCTCGTTGAGTCAAAATAATGTGTAAAAGAAAATGTATGGTACCGAAAATTTTGATCAAGCTTTGGTATCAATTAGGAATATCGAAATGACGGCTTACAAGGCTTCAAAGGTGTATAAAGTACCGTAACAAACGTTATTGTACTTTATACACCTTTGTACGTACTGGACCTTTGTACGTCTACGTATTGGACCAATTGAAAAATATATATCTAAATCCTTCTGGACCTGCGACAATTTCTCGAAGGAGGAAGAAGAATTAATAGTCAAATGGATTAACCACATGGCAGAGATACCTTTGTAACGGGAAACCCAATCTTTGCCGTTACAAAGGAGGAGTTATTGCATTCTATTGGTTCTATTTTTATTGAACTATCTTGTTCTTAATTATGAAACCTTTTAAATATTTGTTTTTTTTTATTTATCAATTGTCATAACTCACTGTAAAATCTTTATCCCCAAACAGTGACCACAAGCTCACAAACTTAGAAGAAGAGTCAAACTTTATAAAGAATTAGGCTTCAAAAACGAGGTCCACAAATAAGTTAATATTAAAAAAAACTAACTAAAAGTACATAATTCATACAATAAATAACTGGCCAATACCAATATTCATTACACATACGCTTTCAAACAGATATCATGTTTAGTAGTTTAAAAAAATCTTAAATTTGTAAGAGTGTTAACATGCCGAAAAATTTACCTTAATGATTACAAGGGTTCTTAGTAATACAGCTGACACAATTACGATTATAAGTAAAAAAAAATGTTATAAAAATATTTCATTGAATTCAGTCCCTATAGTTTATGTTCAAAATATTTGTAGGTATATATATAAGTCTCAGAGTTTACTCTGAGATATAAGTAGATATTGATAGCTGCTCTGGCAACAAATCATAGAAACCTTACGAAGCTTATTGTTGGGCATAGGTCTACGACAGGACAACAAATAATCCGAGATACGCGTCTGAAACTAACGAACATCGTCGCCAAACAAATGACTATCTAAAGAACGTCGCGACACGTGAAATGAGAAATGGGTGCGCTCTGACTTAGACTTTGATTATATTGATTCTTATTTTAATGTTACCAAATGAATGTTTGCCAAATGTTTGTACGCCTATCAAGGTAGTACATTAAAACAAAACAAGATTGCAATTCTTAATCATGTTTTACTTATGTATGTTATACTTCTCGTACACTGATATAAACAGTATTTTATTACAAAAAACTAAAGTAATCCATCGTTAACGAGGTGTTTCTCTTTGCAGGTCTGTATTATGGTGTAAGCACATGCCTAGTATCTTTTTCAGCATCTCTTTCGGTGGTCACCCTAAACATATCCTACAGGCGAGTTTCAATATTGTTTTATCATAATTGTTTGTCAAATTTCGATGTCAGTTTTCAATGGCATAAATTCTTTGATAATATTATATGTCTAACCTAAATCTATAATAATGTTGATTATAAATCGTCTGTACTTTGAACATTGAAATCCTAATATATCTGAAAAAGTTGTTGTATGAGTATATTAACGATTAGTGCATCAATTTGAAAATATGGTTTATAAAAATGATCAAACACAAAGCTTGAAAGAGCAACAGAATCTTTTCAAGGCGTCTCCCATGTAATGACAGTTTATGAAACGAAAACTGATATGACGATGCATAAACGTCGCTATGAGATGAGGGTCGTGAATACTTTGAGTCACTACCTTTAACTTGAGCGAATAGTTAGCTTTTCGTACCTAAAACCTCTACCGATTTTTGTTAAGTGGTTCTTGTCTACATAGTAAACTTAATAGTTTAACAAAATTTCAGATTTATAGCCAATACTAACACTTAAATTGATCCAATTATTTTAGATTATCTATACCTTTCAATTATTGTTATATAAATAAAAATTGTGCTTTAATTTTACGTATACAAGATTACAGTTATCGTTTTTTTACTAATTGCACGGAATTGCAATCGTCTACGGAATGAAACGCCAAAGTGAGGTCAGAAGTAATTCGGCTGCACAGTTTCTATGTAGATCAGGTTTTGTAAGGAAATTTATCGATCACTAGAGCTCCCATTCCTGATGTGCCTCTTTGTATTTTTATAGAATAGCTTGCAAAGGAATGAAATTAAAGCATTTAAAATATACACAGAGGGTGTAAGTGAGATCAAAAAGGATTTTCGTTTTAAACTCATTGCGCTTTACAATCTCTAAATCAAAAGTAAGTAGTAGGAACGTACCGTGTTGTTCGTAGAGGAGTGAGAGGGCAGCCGGTGCCGGCCATGCTGCGAGAGTTGGTGCTGCAGCGGCTCGCGCGCCTGCTCTTCATCAACTTCGACACTGATACGCTAAAGGTAAGGCTCTTTATTGTTTAATGTTCTTCAGCTGTGCCTTTTTTAAATATTTACTCCTGTTTCCAAATTAACTTGTGACATGGCTCGTATTGATTACGAAAATATAATCCTCACTGCCTCCAACTGGTGGCTTATTAAGACTTAAGTTTATGCTATTTAAAAATCAGTATTCACTTTGACACTCATTTTGAAAGGACATGTTTATATTTAAAGTTAATTATAAATGTAATTGTGTAAGGGTGTAATTTCTTTGTAAGATTGGTAAGTCTTTGA
Source organism: Calamotropha paludella (assembly GCA_927399485.1). NCBI lineage: Eukaryota > Metazoa > Arthropoda > Insecta > Lepidoptera > Crambidae > Calamotropha > Calamotropha paludella. The sequence goes on along the minus strand of OV656804.1, from coordinate 11,691,131 downwards.
TGATAACAACGAATACGATTCCGAGAATTTTTCTATGTTGAACACGACAGCCATTATAAAAGTATCATTTCGTTAATTGTTTCAATTTCTTGAAACTTCTGAGGCTTCTACTTAATTATAAATAACTTTTGGCCGCAATATACCTACTTTTTTATCTCATACCTACATTTCTAGTATTTGTAGTACAATTTTAATGTGATGCAAAATCGAATACTGTGCATATATTTAACATGAATACATTATTAACCTCTGCTTAAGTTTTCTGTTAGTTATTTGTTTAGTTAATAGAATAAAAGTTTTTTTTGTGAATGGTCTGAAATTCCTTAAATTACATACGAATTTACTTACAACCAAAATAGTAAAGTTATTATTTCTATAATTATTATGTTAAGAGTTGGCATACAAGGTATCTCCTAAGATCAAATTAGTTATAACTGTTCCTCGAGTTTGGGAAATGCCATAATTTAAAAAATTAGGTACATTCGTTTTTAGTAAACAGCTAACATGTTAAATTGTCCCACCGTTTATTATGTTATTCATCTTTTAGATCGTTTGTAGTAACAATATTTTGAATTGTAAAAAGTTTCCCTGTCAGTTTTCCATAAGAATAAAAAATCCTTCTTAATACCTGCTTTCGGTGATAATTTCAAAATGATTTCTTTATTTAAAAAATATATCGTAATCATTAATGAGCACAGCAAAACACGTAAACAATTATTTTTTATTTATACAAATATTTATTCATGTTGTTTTAGAAGACGAAAAAAAGTGTAGACTTCCCAGTTTTTGTTTGAAGCGAATATTCATTAAATGAAAGTCAAAGATACCGTAGCGTCAAATAAACTATTGAGTTCACTGAAAATAGCACCTTCTTTATACGCAGGCTTAAAAAAAGGATGTTGCTTTGACGTTCATTTTAGTTTTGCTAGGAAGCAGTTGCTTGTGTTTAAGTGCAAGTCTAGACTGTCTTCGTTTTATCATTTTGACAGTATCATATAAAAGGTGTCCTGTATGATATATGGTTCTTTTGTATATCGGAAACATAAGATGAGATTATTATGTTTACAAAAATGTTGCTACCAAATATAGAACTAAATGTAAATGACAGTAGAAAAGACAACTTGGGTACTTTTTGTTTCATACCTAGCAATTATTAATAACTGGCTTTCCGCCCGCGGCTTCGCCCGCGTGGAATTCGGTTATATTGCGGTTTAAAGCACAACTATAAGAAAACTTCTCATTCCCACGGAAAAATCTAAGAAGCGCGATGTAACGCTGGATACAAAATTCATATAATTCATTCCACTTCTTTCGTATCTTAAAAAAACACTTCGTTACCACGTTTTAAAAAACACCCAGCGCCATCTTTCGCATAGCTCTAGAACTAAATAGCGTAAGCTATCATTCCACTTCTTATGTATATTAAAAAACACATCGTTACCATGTTTTAAAAACACCCAGCGCCATCTATCGCATACCTCAAGAACTAAATAACGTAACTAATACTTATACCAGTTAGTATACTTATACCCGTTGACTTTAGTGATTTCAGGATAAGTAGATGTAAAAAAAACAATTTAGACGATAAAACAAATTGTACGTCATCCCTCGAGAATTCCTCATTTTCGAGGATTCATTTTCGTATCATTTAGCTTCAAAATTTACATGTTCATATTCGTTTGCAACATAAAAGTAGATGTAAAAAAAACAGTTTAGACGATAAAACAAATTGTACGTCATCCCTCGGGAATTCCTCATTTTCGGGGATTCATTATCGCATCATTTAGCTTCTAATTACCTTGTTTTAAACGACACACAGCGCCATCTACAATCCATCCATCAAGCAAACAATATTTTTGTTTTTCTTCGGGAATATCGATTTTTTTCCAGGATAAAAAGTACCCTATTATTTAATCCTGACTTTTATCTTTACGTCTGCAAAATTTCAAAGCAATCGGTTCAGTAGTTACGGCGTGAAAGCGGAACAAACAAACAAACAAACAAACAAACAAACAAACAAACAAACAAACAAACAAACAAACAAACAAACTCACTTTCCGATTTATAATATTAGTAAGGATAAGGATAATCTCAGCGTAGTAATTAAAGTTGAAAATTTGTTGAGAAAATTTAATAATTTTTGGGTACTTTTGATTGGGCACTGTATTGAGTTTCATAATTTTACTTAATAGAATTAAATGTCCATTAGTAAGAGACGTAACTATAGAACTATATTTTTTACAAACTTTAAAGATTAAATCATTTTCATAATTAGGGAACATTTGTTCACAGTAAACAGCTAACATATTTAGTTGCTTATTATTTTATTTATCTTTTAGATCAAATTATATCAAAATCAATTAAGAATCTTAACTAAATCTTAAACAATATCAAGTAATTCACAATTTACTAAGATATACAATGTGTCCCGTCACCAGTGTCGGAGCCACTAATGTTGTGAAATATGGCATTTTTTATCGACAAATTGCCCCTCAAATTTTGTTTTTCTCAAAAAGCCAATAATCAAAAAATACTCAAAAAAGAATCTATTTGTTTTTTTTATTTATTTTTTTTCTATTTTTTATTCCCTGACAATTGAAACATGATGGCTGTGTGACTGTTGTCTACATGTTTAGCTATCAAATGACACCTCTTTGATGTTGATAGGACATTTACATGAGTAGTGGTGGTCGAATTAGTATGAGAGCCCAGGTCTTGGTTACCAAGAAAACAAAATGGCGGCCGTAAGAGAAAAACAAAATTTGAGAGGCAATTTGTCGATAAAAATGCCATATTTCACACCATTAAAGGCTTCGACACTGGTGACGGGACACATTGTATAGAGATACAGAAATAACACTCTTGACTAGCTAGTCAGTAATCGAATAATTTACTGGCTATTTAACAATGTCTACGGGCAGGTTATTGTATATTCTGCTGTAATGACACATTTCTATAATTCTTTGTACATACATAAAAATCACGCCTTTTTCCCGCAGGGGTAGGCAGAGATCACAGATCTCCACTTACCACGATCCTGACATATATTTCTCGCTTCTTCAACTCTCATCAGCCTTTTCATACAAGCTCGTCAGTTAAGAGTACTTTTAACCTGGCCTTTTTTCAGGACATCCTTTATTTCGTCCCTGAAAGTTCGCCTTTTTCTGCCGTTACCGACTTGCCCATGCACATTTGCCTCATTTGTCTTGTTAATCTTCTTACATCCATCCTCTCTACATGTCTAAACCAACTAAGCATCCCTTTTTCTATTTTTGTCATAATATCTTCTTCCACACTATACCACTCGCTTGTCAAATCATCCCTTATTTTATCCTTCATACTTCTTAAAACTCTCATTTTTATTGCATTAATCATACATTAATTCTTCTGTCTTTTTTGACACCTTCTGGCTGCTCATAAAAGCGTGCAATGCCCTTGCACTTGCTGCATTCATTTTTCTTTCAATATCACTTTCATCTTCTTTATGAGTTCTTTATTAGTGTCGGAAATAAGTTATTGGATAATTTTTTGAAATAACTTAGGCATTGCTTTGAAATTCGTGTAATATAGACTTTAATTGAATAAGTTTTTATTAGTCTCACAATTATTTCTCATAAATTCACCAATATTATATAATAACACCAAAAACATTTAGGCTTGAAAGACAGTTTATGAAATCCTGTAAGTTTTACTATTTTATAAGTTTATTTTTCCTTATTTGTAAAGTATATTATTATATACACATATTTTTTCTGGTCTGAAGCAAAAAATAAACACTCTTTTCTGGCCTTATAAGTCCATTTATACTGTCTTCGCAAGACGTGAGAATATTATTAATCGAAAATATTTCGTCATTAGGTACACATTCAGTCCCATTATATTTCTGTCCTCCAGTCCCCAGTGTAAGGGCCAATATAGTTGCCTTGTGTCATACATAATGTACATTGATTAATACTATGCATGAAGTATAAAAATTTGTTATTATATGACATTTCTTTCTCACTATAGGATATTTCATTATTGTTTCTTAGATATATAGAATGTATAGTAATAAATAAAATAAATTGAGAAAACATAGTACACGGCACGCAATGTATATGCAACGAAATTTACAGCGAAGTCTTAAAGAGAAAATCACTTAAACGACATTTTTTAAGGTCTGTTTATTAGCATAAATATGCGGCCGACCACCGACCGCCGACATCATAACTCGATATTATGTTACTGTGTCTGTTGTAAAATATTTACATGAAAAACATTCCATAAGGAAGGTAAAATCTGCCTGAGTGAGCAATACCCTCGATATACTTATCTGGTATATTCTTAGATTCATCTGATATTTTTTTAGTTTTATATATTATGTGAGGTTCTTAACGATGAGTTGAAAGAAGAATATGAAGGGTTTTTAGGCTTAAAGTAATAGTTTTTAACTGTAACTATATATCTACTGTCTACTCAAGGTACTGTCAAAAGACATCCAAGAATGTGGTTGACAGTTCGAACGAACTTCCTTTAGGCACATGTGAATAAATTTGTTTTAATTTTTATTATTAAACATGTAAAAAGCATTCTTGATGGTATATTTTCTTGGTGCGGCTATATTTTTGATGGTTTATTGTAATGCTAACAATACCTTATTAACGTTATTATATTCTGCAACATATTTTTCATTTCTATTAAGGGTGAAGGCACTGTGGTGGCGTCTGGAGTGGTTGGCGTCCAGGTGAACCCGCGCACTGGGTCGCGGCTGAAGGCCGAGGTGCGTTGCGATGGTGCCCCTCCACCACCGCCTTCGCCACGTTTTAGCAGGCACAACCATAACCATCTCGGTATATTTTTATTTAATTGATGTCAGCTTTATCATTAGTGATTAATTGATTCTATCATGTTTCTGTATTGCATTGCATTGTTCTATTTTAAAAGTGAGTTACATTTATTTTAACGAATACTTGATTGACGTCTTCCGGGGTCTTCCAACAGTTGTTTTATAATTTGAATTTAAATTTCATAGAAAAACTCAGTATTCGTTTTAGCGTTACGGAATTGCAGACGGCGTATGGTGCCCGGCAGAGTAGAACGAATCTTTCATATTAAAATAAAACTATTGTAATACGGTATCGTAAAATATTACTGATGCCAATTGTAGTCCACGTGCATCTTCCGTAGACTACAAAATAAGCAGTAGCTTCTAAATTCTGATTTTTTACTTCAATCTTTGACTCGCCTGCATAGCGTAGATTTATGGCGGCTTCTGATCAGTAGTGGACGTCCTTTGTCTGAGAGCTTTAATACATCGATTAAAAACGTTATTAAGGTGGTAGAGGTTTCTTATAAAACATATTTAATTACATTAAGGAAACTGTGATTTTTTAATTGTATTTATTAAGTTAACATTGTTCAAATATATAAAACTGCAAACTATTGAGCCTAAGTCTTATTCCCCAACAAACTATAGAGACCAGTGTAGATAATGAATCTTTACCTATCGTCTTAGATCTGGGTGATGGTAGTACCTTCGTTATCGTAACAAGCTTCTACAAGTAATTTAGATAATTAACTTTTGAAAATAGTAGTAGTAGTAGTGATTTGAGTTTGGGTTATGATTACTGAGGTTAAGCAACTCTCGTAATGGCCGCTTGTCGGATGGGTGACCATTAAATTCTTATTAAATATTGTTTTAGATTTTGGTGCAGTTGCATCACACGGAAGGTTTTTGCGGGTGGGTTTTAGCTGACAGACGTATCAGTATCAGTCTGCGTCTTTTATTATATTCGTACCAGTACCACTTTCTGTAAACTTAATATTCACTAAAAGTGTTCACAGCAAACGACATTCACAGTATTAGACTACTGGATTCCAGACACTCGTCAATTTAAACCCGTTATCATGATTAAAATTTTTGTGTTTGATAATTTCATATCAAATGTAGTGGCGTTCTGTTGAAATAATTTAAAAATATCGGATTTAGAGGCAGGATGTGGATAGATAACCAATTTTATTTGACACATTTCAAAGAAGTGACAGATAAGGTTCAAATATTATAAAAAGTATATTAAAACTATATTCATGCCTTTGAAAACCTTACGCAGTGTCTACGGTTACCGAAAGTTATTTGATATTCTAGTCTGGATAAACTGGACGTTTATAAGATCGACTGCATTTTTGTAGTTAATAAACAAAGTAAACAATAGCATACCGAATGAAGGAGCACATAAAAGTTGTTAAAAACAACGATAAAATCTCATCGCTGAACATTTAATCCAATAGGGCTAAAATCACTGAATCGAGTTTCGTTACTCTCAGATTATCTCAGTAGAATACAACTACATACCAAGAATGGTTAGGAAAGCTATTGAAATTAACCAATCATCTTGTTATCTTTGAACACACAACACGTTACAATCATCAAGAGTGCCTCTACTCAATTTATATTATTAATGTATGCTACATTAAATAGATTACATTCAACTGTTGAAATGACATTGTTAGCTAATCGCCCGTGCGCTATCCTAGTGGGACGCAAGCCGAGCGGAAAAGATTCCTGCTCGTAGTCCCAAAAAAGGTTCAAGCATGAACATTTAACGTAGTCTCCTAAATAACTTATCTAGAACTGAAAGAAATTAAATGTGGTGGAAAGACTATTGGAGATAAAGTTCTTGAAATCACCGAACAATTGTTCTGTAGTTGTATTTAGCTGAAATGTCAATTTATATATATGATTTTCGTTGCTCACTCTTATGGAAACTCGAATGTGTAAAGTTAATAAATACACATGTGAAACCTATCGTTAACTGTAGCCAATATTTCATAAAAAAATATATTTTCCTTTCAAAAAGCAATAAATGAATAACCATCTTTGTGTTTCGATCGATAAGGTAACTCGTAACTTTTTTTGTACAGCACTGGCCGCTTCTGTCGTCTTCCGCCGGGCACCTAGGTTTCATGTGCCCGACCCCCATGTACTTGTAGCACCGCACAGGACGGGGTCCAAGGCCTCGATCTCTGCGGTGCTCCAACCTATGTTGTAGTAGCCGCCACCGGCAAGCGCAACATGATATACCCGATCCCGCTTGGGCCAGCCCTTATCGGCTGCGCTTTGATGGCGCTCCTCAAACATCCCGCCTTGGCCGTTACTTCCTCCAGCACTTCAGTTTCAGAGACCGCCCAAGCCAGACATCGTCTGGATTTTTAGAGGGATTGTCTTTCCCGCGGCCCCCACCCGAAGGTAGCGGCCCTTGGCCCTGTACTACGTATAGGGTTACGAGCTCCTACGACGACACCAGACAGAACTGTCATCGCCTCCAACCCCCCTAGATCTGCTACCGCTACCCAGGATACCGAGGACGCCAGCCGAGCTCCTCCCGTTGCTAATTTAGTACACGACGGTAAACCGGTAACCCCCAAATCTGGAGGCCGTTCCTCAATCCGTTCGATGGCATACTAGCACACGCACACGCTTCCGTGTAACTTCCCAATATAACCAAGAAAATTACACACTTTAGTCTGATTCTATTTATCTTTTCGAGTTTTCGATTTACCATTGACGTCTGCTTTCATGCATTTTGTAAGAACTTATATATATTGTAAAAAAGAGAATAATTTTTCCCACAATTCTCAATTATCGAATCTTCTGGCAATATCACATTGAAAGAAAACTGTGGGTAGTAATAAGTAATAAAATAATTAAGTCAAACTAAAAAAAAAAAAATAAGCATAAAATTCGTCGACGACAATGTGACTCTTATTACTTTTTAGTGCAGTAAGAAAAGAAAAAGCCTGTTTTTTAGTTTTTAAACTAATTTTATTATATTTTAAATATAAAAAAACTTAAGAATACAAAATATAATCTTGACCTCTCGACTCTCATTCAGAAATAGAAAATGAATCATCGAAAATAAATTGAGTCTTAAGTAAGAATTAAATCCATTTCCATTTAACATTTAAAAAGTATAGTATATTATTTAATTATGACTTGTATTCTTTATTATCTAAGGTGATTGATCTACCCTATACGGCTTAAATAATAACTATTGCAGATTTAAACAGCTGCATATAAAGTGATTTTCATTCAGAGATTATTAAACTATTTAGAGTGATTAATGTCCAGCACTAATGGTCCGAATAAGAGTGATATTTATTTCACGAGCATACAACTCTGTCCTAATTAATGTATTTAATTTAGGACCAAGGCAATTAGTGCGAATTGTCTGTCTAGTAGATTCTCTTCTAAATTAACTTTTTGTACATTAAAATCCTTGCAGACTTTACTATATTTATTATTGAATACGATAATGACTCAACGTCAATGACAGAGCTCAGTAAAAATCAGTAGAGAGCTATCCCAGTTATTTGATTATATTCCGAGAAAATTACAACAACACTCAAAAAGACGCAAGTTGATTCATATCCTCTACTTGAAAAAAAATTGCAGATGATAGGTTATCAATGTCATCCTTTATAAAGATATATTAGAAAACCAATCGTTACTGACTTATTTTGCATTACGTCCCTATATGATGTTTAATTACGCCAGGAATAATTCTCAAGGCTCTCTTTTAAATTAGAATTAAAAAATATAAAAACTAAATTTTTTTCGTACTTCATAGAATGATTTATGCAAATACATTGTCATTCACAGAAGGCTCATTTTTAGTTGCATTTTGTAGAAAATGCCACACCATGTAAATGAAATGCCTTTAGAGAAATCTGAAAACTTCGTTAAAAATACTATTGAATTAAATCTCTTACAAAATGTAAGGTTATTTGAAAGATAAGAATGCGTGGAGTTAATAGCCTTTGCCAAAATAACTGTGTACTAACTACGTAATTACAAAATTGGCAAAGATAAAGCAATCGTTTCATTGTATCCTTTACCGTCTTACAAACCAATGGATTGCTTCTTTTGATGGATTGGTTTAGATGGATTGTGTTGGACGTTCAATTCTTTAAATAAATTAAAAATAATAATGGTAGTGGGAGACAAACATTTATATTATTGACGAAGCTGTTGCTCCATTTGCGGACCCTTACTTGGAGGTTCGTCCTCCTACAGATTACTATCTGGTCACATCTTACCGTCCAGACATTATCGAGGCGACGTGTGTTATTAAAACCAAACATGCCGCATCAACTCTAGCTTAAGACGCATATGTTATAGATCGTGCTCCAGTACTGTTTTGTTGCAATGTGTTCGGTAATTTTGATAAACTTTAAAATAAGCTTAACTTCAACGGCATGAGAACAGATTTTTGACAGTTAACTACCAAACAGGTCCCATCGTTTTGTCATTGTAGGGTTTACTAGTGACAATGGGTACACTGTGTTTAATACACCACAGGGAAATTTGACTAGCTTACATTAATAAAACAGCTTATACTGACGATACAGTTTTATTGGTTCTAGAAAAATCTAGGCACGGTGTTGCAAAGAAATCTGAATCAGCTTTGAAATTAGTTATGGATTGGCTTACGAAAAATCTACTCTACCTTAATTAAAGTAGAATAATATCATATTTGTGAAATAAATTGGTCACATTATATTCAAAACATAACATACAGTAAATTAATTTATATGTCAGTCATGTATATAGTGTTATAAAATTATATTTTTTCCTATTTATAATACCAATTTTTTATTAGTTTACTTTTTTTATTTAACTGAATTCGAAGAATAGATTTAACAATTCAGATTGATATTTTGCCGCTTTCTATGTATTTGGAAAACTTTATTAAAATATACTATTTAAAGTGTCTAACAATAAGTGAACATAAATTAAAATTTAGAGCATAATTATGACCTTAGTTCGAAACTAATCAAAAACCGCTAAGCATAATTTGTTTAGGAATGCCTTTTTATTTATTTTTTCTTTTTGACCTTCCTATATATATTTATGATTTTATAATGCTATAATACTATAAAAGGCACATTTATACCTTACCCAAATATATAAAGCGTTGTTTCTCGTAGGTATATTTGATTAGCAAGGATTCGGCAAATGGTAGATCACACTTCCAGTGATCCGTGAACAAACCCGGAGTGGCTGACCTTATACTAACCCAGTTACTTGTTGACCCACACAGAAACGAGGGTTACTACAATTCGAAGTAATTGGTGATCTGATGGGAAGGGACTCAATTCTATAAGCACAATTCATATCGCTTTCGGGGATTTAAATAGTCAACAATAACAACGGTTTTGTTTACATTTATAATCGTTAATGTTTATAATAGGTTGTAATATGTTTATCTCTGATTTTTATACGACTCTATACGCGCAATGGCTTATACACCCGTCTAGCTAGAGACTTATACAAATACTGCTAGTCATACGGCTAAATTATGACGATGTCAATAGATTACTTTGTAGTTTATCAATAAGTTAATAAGTTTAGTATAACACATTAACTGCCTGTTAATAGCTTGTCCATTTGCAAAGTCCCTTAGACAGAACTCTTAGGCGTGATAGATGAGGTTAAAAGCAAATCAATAATAATTAAATCGTAATTTAGTGCCCTAAACTTGATTATCGTGCAGTAAAAACAAATGAATTTCATGATTATTGTTGTGGAAAGTTGTATGGTTTTTGGTTGTTTATCACTTAATTATATTAAGAATATTTTGCACCATAAAACAATGAAAATATCTTTACCTGATTAATACTTAATCTTTTAATTGCTGCTAAATTTTATTTCATTTATTTAAAAATGAACCAATAACTACTTTTTAATATTATAGACAACACACGGATTTGCGAACATTTTAAATTTTGTGACATCTTGACCTCCTCTAACTGTACGTGGATGTAACATATTACGTGAGGTAAATGTTTGTGGAGATATTTGTAATTCGTTTTGATATAGTTTTTATTGCGTTACAGAAATAATACAACCCATTCAACCTTGAACGGCTACGAATGTTATGTTATTTATTTGACATCAATAGGCATCATCGCATACATTGTTCTGCAAAAAGGTAAGTAGCTCAACCACTTGTGTTATGGAATTCAGAAAGAACGACGGTATCACCACACCAGACCCGACTAAGACCCGAGAGATATAGAAAAGGTCATTTTCCATATCGAATTCGGGACCTCGGAGTGGATAACTCCACTAAATAACTATGTACAAGGTTACCCTTGAACTCCGGTATACGAGCCACTCGACCAGAAAGGTCGGGCCGTTTTAATAAAGAGAATATTATAGCTTATGGGTAATAAGTACGATAACAAGAGTAAGCATTATCATATCAACCGAAATATGTCCACTGCTGGATAAAAGCCTCTCCCAAAAGTGGGTGGGTTTTACCATGCCTTCCAAGCATGGAGATTATGGCACGTGTCAAATCGCAGTAAAAGTCCATGATTTACTACGCTGCTGCTCATTTTATGGTACACAGAGGTGTTAGATACACCATTCGGTGTGAAGAATTTTACTCTGTCAGATACCACACGGCACAAACTAAACATTACTGATTTAATTAAGTTAAAAACATTAAAGTTCATGCCCAAGTTCGTTATACTATATTTATTAAAATAATTAAATGTAAGCTTAGCAAAAGTTTAATCCTTAAAGAAAAGTCCTAAAACCTCAAAAATATATTTATTTGATAAATAACAAATTGAACTACTTAAACCTATTATATTAAGTAATAAAACGTTCTTGGGGTATCATAATAATCAATAGTTTTAATCAACTATTTATTATTAAGAAACAATATATCAATATTGAATGTAAGACCATTATTTTTTGTCAATTCTAAATAATTATATGTATTCACCAATTTTATATTTTCGACGCAATGAATATTGTTATGAAATGAACTATGAATTAACGCATATTAAAATAATAAGAGAGAAACTCTATTACAGAACTCATGCTAGAAATACTAGTATAATATAGTGAGATATAGTGAGTGAGTAAAAGAAGATAGGATTATTTCGTCTAGTTTTTTTGAGACCGTAACTTTTTTATTAGAATAATAAAAGAGATATTTATTTAGCTTGATAGTTATGACATTTTATATAGAATTTTAATATTATTGGCAACATTTTGTCTCGGTGGCGAAATTTTCTTTGCAACTGCCCGGTTTGGGGACGGTGTGGTTTCTATTGCCGGCTTTTTATTTATATATACATATAACACTCTGACAAGGTTATTCCACAAACACAAGTCCCGCTAGATAAGTTGATTGGAACATTATTTTCCCTTCCCTTTCATCCACTAGCATACACCAAATATTTCCTTTACTTGGATTTCGTACTGCCATCCGATTAAAATATTAGAATTTCTTTTTATTTGACCACGTCAGGTGAAACTTGATTTGAACATTGCGCTTCATTCACATTCTAAAATGCGTTAAAGCTCGGTTAGTCCTGTTAAATATAATGTTAATATTGTCATATACTATTGATATAGCGATAATTACTTGTAAAATATATTTTATTGTCAAATTTTCTGTTTTGAATTGTATGAAGTAATACTGATTATTATTTTGGGACACTTGCAATTATAATACTTTATATCATGAATAAAAAAAATAAAAGTAAAAAAAGATATTTCAAAACCACGTCTTTATAAGCGAACTAAAAGGAAGATAATATTTTTTCCCAGAATTGTGATGGAAAATTCTTTTCCCGGAATGATAAAAATTTCAAAGATATATGTTCAAGTACTATGATATAATATGAGTAAAAACGTGGGGCGGGCGGTCTTCAGGCTTAACTTATTCAAATTCACTTGGTGTATTTGTTTTCAGGCGTTTGGGTGAGATGATTAGTATCTACAAATACCGAGTTAGAAAATGAGTCAATTAAATTAGTTAAGCCTGAAAACGGCCCGCAGCACGTATCTAGTCATATTACATCATTTTTGAACAAATATCTTTGAAATTTCTATTATTCCGGGAAAAGAATATTCAATCACAATTCTGGGAAAAAAAAAAATATTTTCTTCTTTTTCATCCGCTTATAAAAACATGGTTTTTAAAAATATTTTTTTATATATGTTTCGACTTTCTCACGCACGATTATCATTAAAACTATACTGATTAAACACTAATTCACATTTCAGACTACTTTTATTATTATCTTTTCTTTAATTTGCTTTATTCACACTTTCTTCCTCAATTTATTTGCAAATTTATAAGGTTTTTTTCACTTACCACAGTAAATATAGATTGAATACCATAAAATTCACTATGTCACTCTAATTAAAGGTTTAAACTCAATAATCAATAATTTTTGTTTTGTCTTGATTTTTTTGCCAATTTTTTTCTATTTAACCAATTTTCAAAGTTTAAATCCGAGAAGATATAATTTTAAGCATAAATCCAAAGATTAATCCGAGGTTTTATTGAATTTCTTTAGGGATTATATAGGTGTATTTATTAAATGATTTGTGGCTAATCTATTATATTTCTGTTAGTGATGACTGACTAATAAATTTAATTGTCATCCATGATCTACGTATGATAAAATTTTGAGCTTATTAGGAACATTACAAGTGTTTTGATTTTAAGTTATAAGATTCGAAAATTTTGAGGACAGACAGAAGGACAGACACGAACGAAAGCAAGTTAATAAAAACGTGGTAAGAAGCATAAGTCGTAAAGGAGGTACAGTATCAAAGGGGTGGCAATTACTTCATGGGAGGCACTAAAATGGAAAAAACATTTTGTATTAGCAGCGGCTTGAAATTTTTTGGGACAAATTGTGTTCAGACATATAAGTTAAAATAATCAGTGTACCGTCTGCGACCATTTTGCAGAATTTTGCACATCAGACACTTTTGATATATTACTTTCGGGCGATGATGGCGCATGACATTAAAATAACAATGTCTTTAAAATTTGTAAAGAATGTAAATGTAAAAATGACAGTTTATTAAACATACCTAACAGAAAAAGTTTAAATAATTACATTACCTTGATAAATATTTCTGGAAAAAAAAAATGAAAGCGGAGGAAAGACAATTGTGGCCCACTTAAGTTAGGATTTTTTTTATTATACGGAATACAAGTGTATTACACAACTGTTCTGCATTTTGGTTGCAGAATTATACGCACTTTTTTAATGATCAGAAATACAATAAATAACAAAATTGTCACTAGGGCTTGAAACATATCGAGAGACACTAAGCGTAAAAAAAAAACAAACTCTACTTCGTACACTTTTTGGACGAAAATGTAACGTTTATTTCCCTCCTTGTTACCTTCCCTGCATTCTTTTCAAGTTTGAAAAGTATCTACATAAGCCCACCAGACTAACGGTCAAGGGATTTTAATCTCCAAGAGGCCACATGATGGACAAGGAATTAAATAAAAAAGAACATTGCAAAATGAAGTTTGAAAACTAAGAATTTGGCTGTATTTCCGTCATCGCAGACGATTAGACCACTGGAAAAATCTCCTCTTGGGCTAATTATTTAAGCAATAACTTTGCCTACGAAAGTAAAAATATTTTTCACTTATATTTTTTTTCAATAACCCTGTTTATTAGGTACATTTATCATAACATGTATGTATAACAAACAACAAGATAGAACGAATAACTTGGAACTTATATTCGGATCCATTCAAAGTTAAAGATCAAGTGTTTATGTTTAGCAGTTTCGTGAATTGCAAAATTTATATATGAACAAAAGGTCACATAATCAGCATCAGCGTCATCATCAAATTAATGTTATACCTTATTTTTATATTTATTTTTTTTTGAAAAATCAACAGCGTAACAATTTCATTTAACCTAATTAGTAATAAGTCTATGGTAAAGCTAATTACAGGTTTCCCCCAAAATCATCCATAATTTTTTTGGAAGTCTCACAAGTAATTTAAAAAACAAATAAAGACAGACAGACAGACAAATATAATAATATATACCTCGGTTAGTCCTTTAAACTAACGAACAAAATTATACATTTGTGTGGAGTGTGACCATGATCAAAATCTAATTTATCTTTTACTGCGTTAAGTTCTTCAGCCCGAACTTTGTATGGATATCAAGCTCAACATATTTAGTTATTCTTTGCCGTAATTTAATTTTGGTAACGAACTTACGATCGTCTTAAATGAACTGAGATCTGACATTAGCTAGGCTCGGCTTGGCTAGTAAACGAATAGTCCATGAAAATCTATTCTGATGAAGTTATTCGACGTGACTTGAATATCTTTACATTGAACCTTTTATATAAGTAGGTATTTCTAAAGAAGACCTAAAATAATATTTTTTATAGAACCGAGTCAACTATTTAAACTAGAATTGACTTTTGAATTTAAATTGAATTATTATTATTATTACAGTTGTGGAAAGTGTCGTATTGTGATCATGTTTCTGGACAAAGATTGTATGATGCTATAATGGAAAGGTTAAGCTGGGAAATATATATACTGACAAAATTAAGTGCTATTATCACTTTTTCTCAGATGAGTGAGAGTCATACAAGTGTCGTCAGGAGTTAAAAAAAATTGTTGTGTTCGTCGCAAATATTAAAAAAATAACCAACCATTGGCGCACATTTGCGAAAATTAAGCACGAGTTTATTAACGACTATACAAATGTTAATGGTACATATCGCCTTTTAATTTCATTTAACAATAAAAAGAGTGCAATATTAATTACTTAGTCATGAAAGTAATTAATATTGCACTCTTCCTAATATTTCCTAATATTATTATATCAGGAGGCGCACTAATCACAAAAAGTCTGGCGTTTGCACTGGCGCTGAAGCTGCTCCACTTTACTTCCTATCAAGTGACACCAATGTTGGTGTAAATAAAGTCTTATTAGCAGGCGGGACTGTCAGTGGTGCTGGTGCTGCCACGAGCGCAGTCACAAGTGGTACGGGAGGCGAAGCGACGTGCGCTACAACGTGTGCGCGGTGTGCGTGCTGCGGTTGCACTCTGCGTGAGGCGGCAGCACGCCACGAGCAACGTGTAGCAGCGAACGAGCGCCTTGAACGAGCCAACCTCGAGTGGAAACAGGTGACAATCACGACCAGAGACTTTACCATGATCTCTGAGGGCGATGTAAGTTTCATTGTCAAAGTGTGGCACCTCTATACGTGGTCTATGGTAGCGTTTCTTTTCAACAGTGAAACTTGTACGCCAATAAGAGGTCATTCATTCTTCGCTATAAACTATTACCAAAGATTATAAATATCCCAGCTAGACGTAAACTTTTACCATGTGACTAACGATTACGATATCATCCATGACCTACTTGCTTACTACTTACTTTCGTAGTTTGGAGGAGTTAAAAATGATCAAACTTCCACAATTGTTGGCTAGACGCTACGTTATCGGGTTCGTGAGAAAACTTTACCTTTGGAACCACCTGGGATTTAATCCTTTATATTAAGTTTTATATTTACAGTCAACCAAGGACTTCACTGCCAGAATTTAAAGGCAGGTAGAGCTTTCGCTTAGCAGGACGATCCGATGTCGAAGAAAATAAGGGTTCGAACTGAGCGCGCTCTTGCTTATATAAGGGCTGCTTCCCCGCCACTGGTCGTAGTAGGTTCTAACAACTGTCTTCCACTAACAATTAATCTACAGTCAAATCTAAAACATACGACACTAAGGTTCTATTAAACAACTTAGGAAGAATTATAATGGCGTCCATTTAATAAGGAGTGATCTTATCAACAGCCAATGAAATACGAACTCGTAATAAGAAAGGAAAGGTTGTAACAAATAAATTTCTAGGTAGAAAGGTGTCTTTTTAAACCTTTAAAAGAACAAAAGGCGACACGCTGTAAATTGTTTGTTGGCAATTAGAAACGTTGGGCGCACCATGTTTTTCTTAAATGAAAATATCGTTATTCCACAACCATGTTTCCATAAAGCGTTTCCCCAAAGTTTTGAGCACAAATTACCATGAGATTGTGATGCCTGATAGATATTGATGGGGAATGTAAATTAATCGAACAGTAAATTAGCGGTCAGAAATCTGCAGGCCAATGCCTTGTTTTGTTATTCTACTGCAACATCGTTATAGATTAAGTAATCTGAAATTATATCTACATATTTGAAAAATATATAAATATAATTATAATGCAAATATAATGATCTATTTGCAGATTTCGTCATTCTTAACCCCGATAATACTATAATGGCCATTTGTAACTACAGGAGACAAAAATAGCGATAGATTTTTAATTGTGCGTTAGAATTATAACCGTAATAATTTATAAAAGTAGGACTTAGGAATACATAAATATATTAATAAGATATTAGTTAATTAAAATAATATAAACTACAATAAATTATTTCAATTGATTTTATTTTGCATCACAATTATTAATTTCAGATTTTTAATAAAAACCCTCATTTTTATGTTATCTGCTCTAATAAAATACAGAAATATAACGTATTAGGATAATTATTGAAAATGTTAACAATATATTACATTAAGAAATTGTTGTTTTTTGTAAATTTCAGTGAAATGTAATCTTGTCAAAGATAGTATGCGACTTTAGTGAGGTGTCGTTGTTTTTACCTTAAACATTTGAATTTGAGTTTATGGTATATAACCGTGTTAGAAAAAAAGTTATAATTCTATTTCTTATTTAATGTTATTTGTTTCAATACAAACACAATCAAGAAATAATTAATGATCTCTGTGAAAAAAGTTGGTCGCTTGGAACAACACAATGTCCAAGGGAATACATAAACGAATCGGTATGGTTTCGCAAAAAAGGACAAGGCGAAATACAAATGAAAAATAAACGCGTGGACTTTGTATTTATTAATTTACTTTCCTTAAAAAAGAACCTTTTTTGTCCGTGCCAGAAACAATTGTTTGTTTGTGGATACCGTGATTAAATTGAATGCTTGTTTTTTATTCATACTTGTTGAGAAATTTCATATGAAAAACGTGGTAATGATGCTCGTATAAAAAGTTATATGTACGAGTAAGCCAAAAGAGGTTTATTGATAGACGGAAAACTCATCAAAAAATGTGGGTTTTGCCATAATCTTCACGTTTGCCAGGCGGCACGAATTGCTGAAAAGGACCATAACTTCATTCCGATATTCTGTTTAATAAACGCACATTTTTTTACAACCACTGGGGTTATTTTACTATATACAAGTTGTTTATATTACGTGCGTGAAATTGGATAATGTTTATCGTAATACACGCTTTTCATAAATTACTTTTGATAATATTATAAGAGATTATGCGTACTATGCATATCCTGACGTTTTATTAACAGTTTTTACACCTAGTATATAAAGAATAAACTGATCAAAACATTAAGATGGAGAACACAAAATTTATTTTTTTAAATAGAAACACAAATAGGTCACGTCTTACATGTCAATAAAAACTACTTATTCACTGAACACATCTGAAGAACTTTAGATTATTTATTTTCCTATAACACGTCTGTCTTTGCAGGTGGCAGTTGTAGCAGATCGAGCCCTACTAGCAGTTTTTGTACTCGTCACCACCATCTCCACAGCAGCCATCCTTCTACCTCAGCTCAACAATTTACATGTGGGAAATACGCCTCTAAAGCCACCCACTTAGAGTCTAATACCATCTATGTGGAAACATAGATACAACCAACGAATGAACTAGTTGCGATAGTGTAAATTGGACTTTAACGACTAAGGAGTTGATAAATGAATGGTGTTGTTTGAAACTATATAAAAAGGACCTGATAATACAGGGTATATCAAAGACCCTGTACAATATTTTCATAATAATTGTTCAAAACGGCATACTATAATTATAAAATCTAAAGACATGATTTTACTTTACACTGATAAGAGCAAACACACCGAATAAGATCGTCATGAAGCGTAACATGATTTGTGACAAATGTGCTATTTTAAAAAGCGTGCTTTTATTTTAATGCCCTTAAAAAGTGTAAAATACCCCTCAGACCATAATCACATTTCCAACGAGCAATCACTATTGAAAGTTTATACCAAAATTTATTGTCTATGTAGTTTAGTTTTGAAAAGTTTCCGTGTTCCTAGATAACCCAATGTGCGGCAACTATGTCATAGTCGCATTAAAAACGGGCTATCACAATTGAATACGTATACAAAATTTCATATTTGTGCTGATGACCTTTGAGCAGTTACCTCATTGGGAGCCAAAACAGGATGTGAAATCAGGTCATGCTTACTGGTTGTGCGGGCGTTTCAAAATTAGTGGACTGTATTGCGGTATGAGAAAATAAATATGAGAGGAAGATGAAGGGGGCACGATACCTTGACAGCCACGTGGTGTGAGATGCTGGAGGCTGCCGGGGACGTCCCTGGGCTTTGCTGTTCCTTATTGTTATAGACACGAAGACACTACAACAAACTATAGTTTGTTGTAGGAGATTGCAGATAAGACACTAGTTCAATTTAAAATTGCGAAACTCGATGCAAGCGAGCGAGCGGCCGTCAGTAGTCTTTTTCTTTTTTTTTTGCCCGCATGTTGGCCACATTGCGTTATGATTTGCCACCAATAGATGGCGCGGTTGTCTCGCTCTTCCATATGCGAGACAAGGTATGTGCAAAAGGGAAATGAAGTAAATGGAGGTGAGGCTAGGAGTGTCGACCAAACTAATCAAATTACAAAAACATACGGATAAGTAACGCGGCACTTTTAAATTTAATACCGGCGCAACCACTTACCATATGAACAAATTACAGTTTAATAAAAGTTTGTAAAAATACTGTACTACAATATTTTATATTATTCTTTTTGCAGTATAAGTTTAACAGAAAGTACAAATTATGTACCAAAATCATAAATATTAATCTTTGATAAGTTTAAGTTAATAAGGAAATTTGTTCAAAATTTATTACGGGGATGTTCCCCGTGTTTACCAATTTTCGTTTTAAAAATATGTTTTATTTAAGCAAGGCAATATACAACACTCATTTGCAAAAACGTGCGGTTTGATATTTTCCCTGTCTAAAAAACCTAATACCATAAGTGTTAAACACTTAAACATGTTACCATTTAAACAGGTTATAAAATGAATGTGGTGTTCAAAAAAGTACGTTCTAATTTAATCACCATTTCCAATTTCGAGACCGCTTAACAGCAATAACAAAACTTTGAAATGTCAAGGGGAGATGGTAATTCAATAAAAAATGTCTAAAAGATATTTTGAGTCGATATTAACTTTAGGGAATACGCGCAAGAAGGACGTTTTCGTTTCAAAAACAGATTCAGTGATTTTTTTGATTTGGGGCGTATTTTTCTAAACACCAAGGTAATTAAATTAAAATGTTAAAATTAGACAGAGAAATCATCAAATACACTCGTTTTTTTACAAATTAGTGTGGTGTGTGAAATAGCTAATTTCTATGAGAAAAAAAAGAAAAAATACGTATCGTATATGTATACTATGAATTGTGAAAATTTGTAAATATTAAATATTTACTTAGATACCATAGTTTCTGAGTTTTACGTTCAATTCTATGAATTGGTAATGCAGTCGTTGTTTATTTACTGTTTAAAATTCAATCAAACGATACTTATCTATTCATTATTGTGAATTTAGTTTGATTATTAATGTTATTTTAAATAAAAATAATTGTAGCTTAACACACAACTATAAATAAACCATAAAATTTAATAACCGAACTAGTAGTGCTGAACATCTGGGGGCACGGCAGTGCCCCCGCCAAGTCAAGCATAATTTTTATCTGCCACACATAGAAGATGAAAAGCTATTGCGAAGAGCTTACGAAAATAAAAATAAAATCTTTATGAAAATCATTTAACACTTAGTATGTTGGCTTTTTGTTTTATTTTTGACAATTTCTTACTATTTAATACTTACCGATATATTCTATATTAAAAAAGATTTACGTGTGATCTTAAGATATATCCACAGTTGGGCACCGTCAACAAAAAGATAACTTCGTCGTTAACCTCGTTAAATGTTGAAGCGTTACTTTACGCTATTTGGCGATGATTTTTTAGAGTTAACTCGGAAGTGTAATAATTTTTTTTGTTGGAATACGACCGACGCTAGTAAAATCATATATCATTAAAAGTTAACTTGCTTTGCGGCAGTTGCAAACTTTTGTTATATTAACATATTATAAAAGTTATATTTGGGCAAAACTGTGTTTCTTTGTTGATGTTATGATTAGAACTAGAAAATAACGAGAACAATTGATGACATTGATTTAAACAGTATATTATACAGAAGCCCAATTTTTTTATTGGAAAAGCTAATTGATTTCGGTCGTTACATAAATGAGCAGGTACATAAACGAACTTTATTACCTTGGCTTATAAAAATATTATGGTGTGGTAAGTTTAGGCAGGACATAAAAATCGGAGCGTCTTTTGTGTCATAAATAATGAATACCTAACTAACGATTAAAGGACTTAAGGAAAGTTACCAAGTCCGATAATTTTTTTAAGAACTAAACTGAGAGATAACCCTTGGTAACTTGGTAGGTATTTTTATATACATATAATAATAATAGGTATATTTAAATTAACGATCAACTTATTGGCGGTTGTGTGCCTAAATGTGGGTATATCAAGTAATGACGCGAACGTAGTTTAGGTAAAAATATTTACTAAAGATATCATGTACCTTAAATCATGTATTTGTTATCGGAAAATACTTCGTAATTATTTATGTCCTAACAAACATGACCCCAAAAGTCTAATATATAAACAAATTTTTTTTTGAGGGTAAATTATATAATTATCCTAAACTAATTTATTATTTTCGTTATTTTTAAAATTAATAAACTGTCTAGGTGTCGTATTGCCACTGTTCGAATGGCCTTCGATTTCCACTCAAAACATTTTGTATCAACGTTTTAATAATTTATTGACCGAATTTCAAATTAAAGGCTAATACGCTGAACGATAAAAGAGATAATATGTTATTGATGCGATTTAAGATAATATTAACTAATTATAAGAGGAGAAACGTTAATTCTGTTTATGATACCGAAATTTATAATTCTTTAGGTAAGATATAATTGAAATCCAACAGATTACTGTTACAATATTTATAAGTCAATTAATATTGTTGAAACTTTGAGTTGTTGTTGAAAATTGGATTTATATGTTTTTTATGTTGGATTGAAAATCTGTGCCAAATTGCGAAATAAATTGCCAAAAATTGTAAATAGGTAAATAAATTTTTAAAAATAAAATGCGCTAGCTAAAATTTTTATGTGTGCCTACAACAGTCAATCGAGGAAAATTTAAATTTCATAGACTCGGTTGTTGACACAATGGCCGCTGCTGATTAAATTTATTTAAAAATTCACTGTATGAATAAAATAACGATATGAATCATTGAATGTTTTAAAGTAATACGTATTTTATAAATAATTGAGTGGGTATTGAATTTCAATACGTACTTTATATTAAACTGGGATAAAAAACTTATAAGTGCGATTCAATGAACATGGCTTAATTTACAATCTTATAATTGAATTAGTATTCATGTACACTTTACTTCGCAATTTAAGTAAAAATTGATGTTAGATGTTAAACTAGTTAATAATTATTACTCAAGTAGATTATGCTCAAGGTTGTTGCCAAATAATAAAGGAAAAGTTGTAAATATGAAAAAAAAATTGTTAATATTAAGGCGAATGCTATTACTGTAAAAATGTACTAACTTTAAAAATGGGGTACACATAAATTGATGACGTATGACTTATAGTTTTATTTATGTCCCTACAACATAACTA
This sequence comes from Calamotropha paludella, assembly GCA_927399485.1. Taxonomy (NCBI): domain Eukaryota; kingdom Metazoa; phylum Arthropoda; class Insecta; order Lepidoptera; family Crambidae; genus Calamotropha; species Calamotropha paludella. The sequence continues at coordinate 11,668,449 of OV656804.1, read as the reverse complement.
ATGTTAAGTTTGGCATACTAGGTTAGAAACAAAGTCTAGTTTTTTTCCTCACGACGAATTTAATAGACTGAGGACGGACACGTTTTATGCAAAGAGAAAAAAAACCATTTTTGCGGTGGAAGCGTAACAGGAAACAATTATACTGTCAAAATAAGGTTTCTGGAGATTATGTGTCGATGACTTCACTGATATTAAGCTCCGAAAAACGTTTTGGAGCTCCGTTTCGTTTCGTTTCGTTTTTGTAACGACAAAGTAACGAATTTATTTTGTTATACAACCGTTATAAAACCAAACTACTTTGTATTTGCTATGGAAAATAACTTTTCCAAATAGCGCGTGATTTACAATGTTGCTTACTTACGCGTCGGAGTTGCAACGGGCGAGGATAATGGTTGAATTAATTCAGGTAGCGCTAGCGGAAAATTATAAGATATAGCGAAAAGACACGCGCATTTTCACTGTGGTTTTCGTAAACGCAATAAGAATTTAGGGAAAAGCAAAATATTTCATTAAGCTTGGCTTTAGCAAGCGAAGTCAAAGTTGAGTAACACAAAGGATCCTACGAATTGTTTTCAAATTGTTGTACTCGGATAAATCTGTGCACTTTATTTTAATGGCATTAAACAGGTCAATTCAAAGGAAAACAAAGAATGTAATGCACGTAAAAGACTATTGAAAATCGCGCTTACCAGAGAGGTCATTGGCATTAATCTGAGAAAGTGTATTTCACCTATTACAATATAATAGATACGTTTGTAAAGTAAGTATACGCCAAACTCACACCACGAACAACATAATAAAATTTTGAGTACACTATGTATATATTTATATACATAAACGTTAAAAAACCTTAACGAAAACTAAAACCATAGTCTTTCCTTATGGCGACTTCTTCTTATTTAATCTAAGAAATTTATAGTTATGCAGTTGCTCAATACCATGATTACTGACATCAAAAAATCACGTAGAAAATGCAACTAATGTAAATAAAACAACTACATTAAGATACACACATGGATATCTCAAAAACATCATATATAGTCTACATATCGCGTGTCGTAAATAATAATGCTTATTATAATACGAAAACAGAATATCTTTTCAGAAATTTTTAATCCCATTCAATTTCAAGTAGACCGTCTTGATTTGTACATATTTTGCATAGGTTCAGTTTGTGTATAGACCTATTGTATATGCAGTATATTGTTGCATTTTATTTGGGATTGATAAAAAAAATCAAGTTGATTTATGAACAATATCATTTGTTCATTATATCTTATAAAAAAATGCAATATTATAAACCTCATTTTATCACAAGTCTAAGCTCGGTCTATGATTGGGTTTGGATGACCCGAAATATAAGATTAAAAGGTTACATTAATACAGTAATTACTTATCTAAAAGGGCGCCACCGCTGGTCGACCACCAAACGGAAACTAGGGTTTGCAAAGAAAAATAAAATTCCTCAAGGTATAGAAAGTCTGCTAGGATCCCGAACTGCCTGGAGACTACCACTACCGCGACAAGGGGGATGGCAATAGCACCCTCCAAAAACCTGCAACTGTAACGCCTGCAAGGCTGTAACATACACAAAACCTAAGCAAACATATCCTGTGTCCAGGCTGCCTTATTTATAGATTGGCCTACCAAATAAACCATTATCTTTACATATATAATTCTTCTGTGAGTGTGTATGTCACTGAACTCCTCCTAAACGGCTGGACCGATTTGAATGAATTTTTTTGTGTGTGTTCAAGGGAATCTGAGAATGGTTTAGATTCACAAATCAGTCCGGCAAATGACGCTGCAGTCGGCACAGCAACGCGTGGCCGGGTCAACTAGTTTCCTATAAAGATTGTGGAAATCATACCTCTTGGAGGACAACATCGCCGTTTAATCATTCTAATGACGATTTCAAATCCCTTGTTCCGTTGAAGGGTGTGGCCTGACAAAGTGCCGTCAGGAGTTCACATGCACCCAACGACCTGGCAATATTCCAAGAATATTATGCAAATCGGTATACCATTAGTACACTCGTAAAATAACACTAATTGAAAAAGAAATAATCACCGATGGACGGATGAAAATGAGTATGATTTATTTTTTGATGGCGAGATCGCCGCTTGCGCCTTTACCTTCCGTGCTTGCGCTTCCGATAAGTGTCAAAATGACATCACAAATTATAGAGCAGCATAGAGTAAGGTTTCGTCACACTTTCCACATTTTCTATTATTATTACTCATTAAAGTCTAGCGAAAACACTTGAACCTAGAAACATGGTTTCAGATTTTTCTTTATAACATTTTATGAAGTTGTAAAACATGTGATTCGTATTTAGGCTACTATTTCACACTTATAGGGAAGAAATGTAGAGAAAGAAGTCGTTACTGTATTTTCATTTTCATCAATTGACTTGAAAAGCGGCGTTACATTTTGTAAAAATATATCAAATATCTAGTCTATGGTTAAAGTATTTATTTTATTTAATTATTTGATCATAAACGGAACTTCCGGACGAACTTCCAAACGGAATAATGGATTTGGAATTGGGATCTAGGCAAGAAGCCAAATCTATGGACACCATAAAGTGCAATATTGGACCATCGAAAAATATACTATAGGGTGAATAAGGGGGGGGGGGGGGGCTATGAGGTTCCGTTTATGTTCAAATCGACTTTTTATGATCTATACTTACGAGCAAAAAAATATATTTTTTTGTGAAAATAAAATAGGCCAAAAACCAGCCTTAGCTACCCTCCTCCTTTGTAGAAGTTCATTTTATTATAGTGAGAAATTATGAGTGGAATTCTTATCTATGGTTAGATATTCTCAATTTTCTTACAGTTTGGTTATTTGTTTATGTATTATGTATATATATATATGTCTATAGAATAAGAAAAAATTTGAAAGCTTTTCTGAGTTAGTATAATAAATATCGAAATATATCCTCGCTACTAACTTAATACATAATATTATGGTTATGGATATCGACACAGTCCCTGTACGAACTGTATCGTTATCAATTTTCTACTTTGATAAGCTTTTATACAATTCTTTATTAATGCAAAGTCCGTACCTTTAATCCTTAAAGTTCCTTGGAATAAAGTAGGACAGTTTTATGCAGGTTAAAGTGCATTCGATCGTATGACGTATTTCTTCACAGTCGATGCATCTCAATCTCAGACAAGCGTATATCAATATAATCTTTGGAAAAATAGATATCGAATTTGATACGTCTTCGTAGACGTAAGAATTAAGAAAGTTGGTACAAGACACTGAGCAAGGAATCACTACGTTTTGTACAAGATGGTAAACGTCAGACAGTTGACGGTTAATCTAAAATTGGTTTTTGTGACAGTATTTATAAGTGTATTTATTATATTACCCTTGTGTTAAAAATAAAATATTTATATACGAATTTGAATAGCCCATACTAACTGGACATATTTTCTTTACTCTTTTTATGCCGTATACACTACAAATGATTCGAATCACTTACTCAGAAAATGTGTGAAAAATAGCCAGGGGCTGAACAAAATAATTAAGTCTTACAAATTTATCGCACATTCATTTATAAGGTTTTTGTTGGTAGAGCCCCTGATTGGTTCGTGTTTTGGATTGTGTTAAATTAGGTTACTAAGCATTGTGTTATGTTTTATTTTTATGTTGAAAACAAGTAAGTAGGAATATTCTTTATTACGTAATGTACTAAAAATAACGTACTGTTACAACAAATATCCACTTTACAAATAGTAGTAATATGGGTTAATTTATAGAGCAAATGTTAATAAAACTTCTTATTTAAAACTTTGGAATGAAAACTTGGTGTTAATTTAAATTTAACAAATTAAAATAGTGGGACATATTTTCATTATATGTTGTATATATGTTATATTGCATTATCTATTATATTGTCAAAAAAATTCTCAAATGTTCATTCACATTCAAACTATAGTATATGTGGCCATGGAAAACTATTTAAAACAGTTGAAATAATATTGTTGTATTGTTTGGAAATAATTGTTGGCATTCTTTTGTTTTATATTCCGCGGGTTAGCTATCGCTGTCTTCGCAAGGTATTGTCTATATAGCAAGTTTTTTATTCGCTCATACATAATATTTTGGTATGTAGACACATTGAAATATTTCTTAATGAGTGGTCGTCGTCGGTTCTGAAATATTTGTAGATGCCACGAAACATTTCCGGAACTGCTCCCCACACCGGATGTTGCTGGATGTTGACAAACTGTCCTACTAAAATAGGAGTTGTTATAACTTTGAAATATGTAACTCGGTAAATTTCTTATATTTTTATGAAGGCTTTAAATGGAAACTTCATGAAAAATATTTCGAATTAAATATTCAATTCCGTTATTTGAGGATCGTTACGTTCCCTAAAATATGGTTGAGCGAAGCGAAGCGAAGCGAAGCGAATCTGCATCATGCGTCATGCTCGTGAACAGGTGCTGCCTTGGGAGATGGGTCTGCGTTAACCTTCAGTATTATTGACATATACTCAACATACATAGTTGTTGCTTTCTTTAATTTGTCCTTTATTACCTGTATATTATGGCAATGTTTAAGAATACTTACTTAAAACAGATAATTGTTGACTTTGTTGTAATCAACGGTGTAATGAAATCATAACGCTACTATTATTGTTTTGACAGAATGATTTTGTTTTTTTTGTGGATGTGTTATTGTAAATGTCATACTTCTGATAAAGTTAACGAGTTTCTTGTGCCTATTCTTCTTGTCAGTTAAAAGACGTCCTGAATCGGTAGGTAAAAATATTGGACGATTCGAAACAACTTATTTTAAGTGCACTTGAATAAAATTATTTCCTTTCTTTTTCACTTCGAATTAATATGTTAATAGGTAAAAAGAAAATAGTTTACTACCTTTATCTTCTCTGTTTGTCAACTAAATATATTTTTACAAGCTTTTGTAGAATCAAAAAATAAATGAAAATAGTTTTGCTCCCTACCTTGAACTAAATCAAGTGCTGTCGGATGTCGACGACTGGGCGCTAGTTAATCTATACATCTATACATATAAATAAAATTGGAGTGTCTATTTGTAATATTGAAATAGCCGTTTTTTACTACATGCATATTAATATATATACGGTACATACACCAAAATTTTTTTTTTACAATTTTTGTCTGTCTGTCTGTTTGTTCCAGCTAATCTCTGAAATGGCTGGACTGATTTTGACGAGACTTTTATTGGCAGGTAGCTAATGTAATAAGGAGTAACTAAATCTACTTTTATTTTAGCAGAATTCTCTTATTTTATAAAAATAAAGTAATGTTGCAATGTTCCACGCGGACGAAGTCGCGGGCGGCCGCTAGTATAAATATATAACACAATAATATTATGTTGATACATTTTTAAGATTATGACTGACAATCTGTCTAGTGCACATACACGCAATATCACACAAGCATAAGGAGGCTATCGACACCATATGTACAATAAACAACCTATTAAACTATCCAAAAATTAAAAAACTGGTTGGTTGCCTGTAAAGTCGGTATACGGGCGAAAGTTTTACGTGACAACGACTTTGAGTGGTAAAATAATTTTAATGTGAATATTCATTCGTATAGTAGGAAGAAGGATGAAATAATAGTAACAATTTAAAACATTTATTTATACAAAGAATTATATTTAAAACATTAATTTATAGGCACGCGTCCCTTCCACTTTTTATGTCTGTCTCTCTCGCTCTTAGGCGGGCTAACCATGCCCGAGTGGAAGGGACGCGTGCCTCTTACTCGCTCTCATTGTAAGCGCATAACGTGAGCGGAGCGTAACGCAGTTTCTTGAAGTGTCACCCGGCAAACCAATTTATAAGACGTTGTCACGTCAAAATCCCTAACCGATTTTGAACATTAGGCGCCTGTCTGTATACTTTTCTTTGTTATTTTTATTTCTCTGTATTCTATCTGTGTGTGCAATAAAGCGTAATTTATTATTTATTATTATTATTATTAAATCTATTGATATTAAGTGAGATATTTGAAATTTTGAAACCACAAATTGTGAGTGACTGATGCATAATGGTCGTCCGTAGATCATAAAGAGTGTTATTATTATATTTTATAATAACACTTATATCAAAAAGTTATATCCTCTATTACTCATAAACACAATAGAACCACTACTCGCAATGAAAAATACGGGAACAAAGCTTTGAAGTCTTTTAAGTACCTAAAGTCTACTTTGCCCTCATAGGTCAAGGCCGAATCAAGTTTTGACACTTGCGCGTTTCAAGTGACTCAAATTGGGTCGACAGGCTTTAGAGGAGGAGGTTTATTATATTACAGCTGTTACCATAATCTATATATTAAACAAATCATTTTGAAGTAAAGCCTAGCAAAAACATTCCAGAAATGCAAATTTCTGGAATGCCCTTGTTATTATTTTATAACGACTATGTCAGTCTGCACCAATATTTTTATTTCATTCATTGAAACGACACTGCACGTAAGGATGTACAAATTCATTAAGAATTTGTTCATATTTACATGCGGTGTCTGAGTTTTTTTAAACTCATATTGTTGCTTTATATAAAATATATGTATTTATTAGAAACTTTAAAATTTAAGTTGATATAATTTACTGTGGAAGTATTATTGATTTTCGGTTTCACAGATTTCGTTAGTAATGCGATCAGTTTTTTACTTGCTAAGGTATCTAAAATGATGTCGTTCAAGAAATGTTAAATTCAATTCCTGCGTAACAAAAGAATCGTGAGCGTAATTTAGGTGTCAATGCAAAGAAACAGACTATCGAGATTCGGAATGTTATCAAGATTCTATTGTTCACACGTTTAGATTTTCAATTTTTCTAAAATTCTCAGAATAGCTCCGTTTCATTGTAATATTTATTGATATAACGTTTCATTGTGCACAAATATTTTATTGTTTTTCCTTTTACTCTATCCCTTCTAACATATAAATGTGAATGTAAGTTTGTTTGTTATGCTTTCACCCAAAAACTACTAAACCGATCATCATGAATCTTCGTACATATATTCTTAGAGGTATTAGAAGTAACATAGGATACTTTTTAATGAAAAAAATGCGGACGAAGCCGCTGGTAAAAGCTAGTTCTATATAAAAAAAACAATGTTTGTTTCTTCTCTATGTATTCCAAAATCATGGATCAGACTATGATAAAACTTTGTTAAGTTGTTGTATATATGCCAGGGAAGGTTTATATGTATAGTCAGCAAATAAGATCAACACAAAAAGCATTTTAAAGCATACGTACAGCTAGTATAAATAAATATCAATGTTTGTTCCCTATGCGTTCCGAAACTACTGATGAGATTCTAATAAAACTATGTAAAGTTGTTTAATACATACCAATTAAAGTTTATGTGTATGGTCAGAAAAAGAGGATTGCAAAGCTTGAGGGGTACAGCTAGTTATTGATAGAAAAACGTAGGAATAAGTATAATTACTATAATTATATTGTAAATACCACTGACCAGATTATGTGAAACTATTAGATATCTTTTTAATATTTATAATTTTGTTATTTTTTAATTATTCAATATATAACCAAAAATAATGCATTTATTTGCTTTTAAAAAAACATACGCAGTACGGTAAGCTACCATAAATTATCTCAATCGAAATTAAAAAATATACTGGTTACTGTACATAAAAATAAGGTTTATTATAACATAATCGCATCACTATATTACTGATTTAATCACATATTATTTGTACAATCTAATAACACATCATATGAATCCAATAAAGATTGGGTGTGAAAGACTGTCCAATTAAGACCTACCAGTGCGATAGAGCGCTTTCTTTCTTTAATTAATATAAGGGAGAGTTTATACAGTTACTATGTTATTCTTGTAGGAGCACAAAAGTGATGTTACATACGCCAAATTCGCTAACAACGCGTCTTTTGAAACTAAAGAACAATCATGGGCGGACCCATTTCTTGTCCCAGGTTTGCCAGACGAAGTCCGTGAGAAAGAGAAATATTTATATTTAGATCACCAAATCGATTTTCTCAAGGCCTCTTGCCTTGAGAAAATCGCTAGACTAACATAAATCTGTTTTCAAACTTTCCCATAATTGCTTAGATGTTACAGAATTTGTTTGTAAAGTCGGACCTTATGTAACGAGGGGACTGAAGATGCATGTCAGTTTTTAGTCATGATGTGCCGACTACGTTCTAGAGTATGGCTCCTCGAAAACAAGAGATAGTGGCTACGATGTTGCTGCACAGCACACATACTGCAATTAGTGACGTTCCACCAGCCATATCGATAGGTTATGAAACAATGTTATGTAATAATATAATATAATGTATATGATTGTTTATCTAAAGGTTATTTTAATCAGTCCGAAAACAACTTTTCTTTAATATTAATAAAACGTTTATTGGATACAAATGATAACACATCCTTCCAGTTCTTAGCGGGCTGGTAAAAAGTTTGATAGTAAACCTCATAAATACAATCATGAATTATAAATAATAAAATAACTTATTTGAAAAAACGGAAAACTGAGTGTCACTAGTTAAATCTTTAATACTTTTTAGTGTTTGTTTTTATATTAAAATAAGAGTAACTGAAAAAATATATCGCAGCTTTCATACTATAGGGGCACAATTCGAAAAACATGATTATTGGAAAAACGCGTTAAAGAATTTTGAGCCCCTTTATTTATTCTACAGGGGCTCAAAATTGTATTTTCGCAAAATCGGTCATTAATAAATTAAACTAATAATAGCAAAATCATAAAACATAAGAGTATGTCCATTAAGCATGAAATATTTAAAGCATATTAAATTTATCCCAGCACTAGTTACTTGCAATTAAAAGTTTAATTTATTTGTAACTGATTTTGTGAAAATACATGGGCTCACAATTCTTTGAACTCGTTTTTCCAACAATCATGTTTTTCGAAATGTGCCCCTATAGTATGAAAGCTGCGATATATTGATAGTTTTGGTAGTAAACATCTGCTACCTGAAATTAATTTATGACAAAAATACGTAAGTTGTATTTTTGTCTTAATGAATATAATATTTTCTAGATTTATTTAAACCACACAAAACTTTCATTAAACCAAATTGTTAACCTCTACTGTTAAATAAAATTTGCTGAAATATAATGTCATATTTTTTTAGCATAAAACTTTATTTACGAAATTTAAAAAAACTATCATGAGACAAACACCTTCATTTTTCTCAGGACATCACTACGACGACGTAAACAATCGCAAAGCCACAAGCTTTGTGCTACCCAGCTTTACATTTCGCTGACATTCCTTCGGACAGCTAATGTTCATACGAATGTTTTTGTTTTAATTGTGATTCAGCTGCGAACGGCTCGTGAACCTTTTTACTTTGTCGAAATTGTTTTTTACTTCATTCCACAGTGTTTGTACTTTTAAAAAGTAAGTTATAAATTGTAGAATGTTATGTATATTACAAGCAATAGGTAGGTTGCCTCATTACCTACCTGTCATTTTAATTTTTTGTTATGAAAGGCAGTAGATGATGCTAAAAATATATTAATGCGTAAATATGAAAGGAAATTAGGCATTTTATTGTTTTTATACTATATTTATAACATCGTAAAATTTACAACTTCTGTAATTGTAAAACCTTATACAAAGGAAAAATAAAAAACGGCCGTTTTTCTTCAAAATAAGCGGCATTGTGCTTTCATCATTCACTAATTTGATTTATTGTCACAGTTTAACGTTAGGAAAACATATTTTTATTTCTAATGTAGCAAAATTGTGTTGAAAAATTCATTTCAACTGAGATATGAGTATTATTGAAATTCTCTTAAGCACCCAGGCAATAGCCTTTATAGTCCTGCGATAATAACATCTGGAGCCAGTGAACCGAAAGATGTGTGTTCTTATTTCTCTGAAGTAGAAGTTTTTAACACAAATGTATGTATTTAAAATTCTGTTATTATTATTAAAATCAATATATTCAATTATATACGTTTCTTGCAGTAAAGATAAAAATAAAAAGATTTTTATTCAATATAAGCGTCTATAATGAAATCGGTGACTTAAAAAAGTGAGAGGTCCTCATTATGAGCGCTGAATTCTGGATCATAGAAATTTTGTTAATTCTGGGCTAGAAAGCACTACATTAGGATGCAGCTTTAATCAAAGATCTTTTTCACAGTAGCGGCGATGGTTAAAAAACCGTATAATTATGGTGCTGTGCAATACCAAAAGTTCCACGTTCATCGTTATTTGTATGTTTCGTGCACTTTCCGTTTTTTAAGCATGGCGACAATTGGTTTCGTCGTAGGGCGACGTCGCAGGGCCCGTTAATCGAGGTTTTTCACAATTATTTCATGCAACTCTTGATCTAAATTCGGGTCAAGGATCTCGATACTTTTAATGTCTTCTATTTGGTTGAAACTTGTTTTTTCTTTTTACAATTGCAACAAATGTATGTAGAACAATCACGTTTCTGCCACTCAATCGAGTACAATGAGCATTGAACCTACTTAAATATTTATTTATTTATTAAACGGATCACCAACAAGGTTGCACTAATACAATCACAACACAGATAATAACTACTTAAGTGAAGCCTTAATTAGAGGCGACAACGGTATGCGATATACAAAATAAAAGCAATAACATTATAATTACAGTTATTACAATCAGTAAGAATTATGTAATTATATAAACCAACTTATTAAGGTACGTTCTTTAGTATTAACTTCATTAAATTTGGTTTGCTGAGACATATAGATCTTAATATATTTAAAGAATAAGAATATTTTCATTTTAGTGAGATTGTGTCTGCAGTTCGCTTTCTGGTCAGGCATGATAGCTTTACTTACTTCATTCCAGGCAAGGTTGCACGTGAACACAATGAACACTTCTGGTCACCGGTAGTTGCGACGAAAATACATATTGCGTGTTTACACTAGTGGAGGTTGGGCTGTTTACAAATGATAAGAGAAGGAATACTATTTGCCCCAAATTGTTGTTGTTGTATAAATACTATCTATTTTAACCTACAGTGCAGTAGTTAATTAAAATCATATCAGTGGAATATTCTGTGGAACGAGTAAAGTTTCTTCTAGAGTAGAGTTTCTAGAGTAAGGTTTAATAAATAAGATTTCCTTTCCTAAATATGGGCGAGTACTTTAGAACATCTAAGAACCATATCGTGTCAGCAATTGTGAAGACGAGCATGCTCGTAGAACAATGCCTTGAACTGTGATTTGCTCACTGCCTGCAATCGCAACCGCTGTTTCATTATTCGTTGTAGCGTCGCTCGTGTTATCCGCGCGGCAAACGGTCGGGGTGGAATACTTACTACCTAACAGCTTTCATCGAGCATGTTCTCAAGTGCCGTTTCGAATTCCCTGAGTAAGGCGTTATTGTCATGCAGTTCACGTTATATGTAACTGTCGCTAAATTTCGGCTTCCATGACATTTATGAAATACCTATGATATACTAGACCTTGAATAGTAAAAGTCGATAAAAACCCTGGCATCTCAATACTCTGTCAGCCACAACATGTCACAGAAACAGATTAACTTTATTTTCTAATATTTCGTAAGTTTCGTAAGACAATAAGTGTTTTAAAGGCTTTACCCTATTTCCTCCAGTACAACTCTTTCCTGAAATTTCTTCTTTGTATTTGAGTGCCCTAAAAACCTACACCTAATTCATTTTGAGGATCCGTGACTGGGTAATCAAGAGGTGAGTTCAGAAATATTCCACGAGAACCGAATATTTTAAGCGCTATGTGAGATTAATATATCTCTATTCCACCCACATCCGTTCAGCTGTTCTGGCATGGCAGCACTAACATCTATTCAAACTTTCGCATTTATAATATGTAGTTATTTGTAAGATAAGATTCGTAGAAAGTCAATAAAAATGCATGAATTTGCTAGTTCTCCATCGGGAGTACTCGTATCTAGAAGAAGCAGTAAGAAACTCGGATGATTTTTTCTTCCCTTTAATGTGTGACAACATTTTTCAGATTGAGGAAATTTTTCTAGCACCACTAAAGATACACCAGAAAAAATTCCTTTACAAAATTTTAGTCAGCAGTGTAGTTATTGAAATAAAATCGTGTTTATTCCACGCATTTTTTTATCTTTAATCATCAATTCTATAAGATTTTTTGCTAACAATTGTTTTTAACTACATTTTTTTAACCTAAAGGCAGTCAACGGTGAAGAAAATAATTATAAAACACATCTACACAAAAATGTGTCTTTATTTTTGCTATTTCGAACTTGGAAAATTAAGTTTATTGTTGAACGAATGGTTATTGGTATCATTTTCATATTTATTTTAATAAATTTCAGAATTTTCGTTAGGCACTACTCTTTCCGAATAATCATCAGATATGCACCTTATTAACTTAAATGCATACACGACGGAGCTAAGTCTATTTGACAAGGTTAGTTTTATATGGGAATCCAATTGTTGTCGAGTCTAATGTGGAACCAAAAAAAATTGAGGATTTCACCAAGTTGAAATTTGCGTTTATTATCGTATTCAACATTAGGTACCTACATATGGTATACATTTGGTAGAGAGAACTTTACACATTTAGTTTTATTCGAATTACATTTTATATTATTACTAGTAACAAGTGAATGATCGATTGATGCAACGGTAGAGATCCTGCCTTACGTACCGACGGTCCTGGCTTCAAATCCCGGGAGGAGCTGATGTTTGTGTGACGAATACGAGCATTTGTACTTGAGTCATGGGTATTTTTATAAATTTCTGTGAATATTAAATATATATGTATCATATATGTACGTCTATCAGTAAAGGATAACACAAGCCTTATAATGCTTACTTTGGGCTAGGCTAATTAATGTGAATGTAGGGAATATTATTATTTTTCTTATATTATATTGGAGAGAGAGCACCGTTTACATCGTCAGAGTAAATTTTGCTTTCATCAATTATTAAAACTAAAGAGGTATCATCTGCAAACAAATCTAAAAAAGAGTAATGGACCAAATGTTGACTCCTGGGGCACGTCAAACACCAATTGCATCTACTTTTCCTTTCAGGCATCAAAAATATGTGTCTAAAAAGCAATACCTTAGTGCATCTATCACTTATAAAACAAGATTTTTTATAAAAGAAGTTTGTTTTAATGGATGTGAGCTAACAATTAGCCATTGAAATTAGTTTAATGATTTTTTAAAGAAGGACCTTTTTGACGAGTTTCATTATATTTAAAAAACAACCTCACTTATCAAAAAAAAAACAACTTGTGGACTTATGGAATCAATTATTGATTTAATGACAAATTGAAATGTATAAAGCATTCTTCTCAGGAAGAGGTCTTTTGTCGTTTTTATATTTATGGAATTAATAATTTTATCAATTACGTTGCTGTAAATACGTTGAAATTAAAGGTACTATTGCACTTACCAACTCCTGACACTAAGATTGCATGATGCAGGAATGCATGATTAGACGATGAATTAAAGTTCTTGGGTACTTTAAAAACAAATATTATTTACTAAATTACAAAAAAATAGAATTAATTTTTTAGTGTCTGTTAAATACGTCAAGTATAATTTTGAATACATATTAAAAAAAAATGAATGACGATCATATGAACGTTAAAAAAATTGAAACAACAAACTTTATTTAAAAGATAAGTAATTACTTTTTTTCCTCAAATAGTTCTCAGAGCTGCATAGGCTAGTGAAGTGTTCATAAAATTAAAAATTCCCAGCGATCACGAAGAAATGCGACCTGGTTACCCGCTGCGCGACTGCAGTTTTCTATTTATTACCCCCATACGGCTTCTTCGACTCAAAATTGACCCACTTGGGCATTTCATCGCCTTTAAATTATTTCGAATTATAAATTTAGCATGTTTCACTAAAATTAAAAGAATTCGCCGTACTCGCCCCTAGAAACATTATATATTTTATTAAGTTTTAAAAAGCGCGTATAATATTTTCCTTTTCCTTTTACGTGGGTATTAAGTTATAACTACTAAGGAAACTTTATGTTATATATTTATCAGCTGTTTTTTAGATAAATATTGTAAGACTGTACGTACATTATAGAAAAAGATTTTATTAAAAAAGTGAGATCTTAAAACAAAACTTGTAATAATTTCTTCAAAAATGTTTTAAAAGTAAACAATCTTCCTTGTTCGAATACTGTTTTTATAGTGGGCCACCTTGGTATATTTTCAAAATTTATTATGAGTATTTATTTAAACTATTGGTTTTAACCATTTCTGTTTTAACTATATCAAACTTTACAAATTGTTCAGCAAAGGGATACCACGTTTCATTATAATAATTCACTAAAACTAGTTGCCAATTTCATCTCCATTGAAAACTAGTAAATTTATGAGAAACCCTCATAAAGGGAAGCTTGGGACGGTTCTTGGAAATTAAGAAGTTAGCTAACAATACGTTTTCTACTTACAGTGAACATTTATTGATTTATCACAAATTATTAATAAACAGACATGAGAATCGATTGACAATCAATAAAATCGTCATTTTTGGACAACCCGTGCAGCAGTTTAATTTTTTCAGTACATACTCAAAGAAACTGTATAAGATATTTGGACTAAATATCGTTTATATTTTTTCTTATAAATTTAAATTTAATTACGCAGGTTGTTCAGCAGAAAACTTCAAAATAATAGAACTCAGTATGACGAGGGTGGAAAAAAGACCGTACTAAAAGCAAAAGTTCCTTAAGTTATTTGAAATTCTCAACGAGAAGAACGCCTTCAATAATTATTTAAAAATGTTTAGTAATATGTTACATTTTCATTCCGTTATCTAATTCAAGGTAGTGCTGGGGCACACTACAATCATCTGAGTTCTTTTTGAAAAGACCATATGCACTTTTTGAAGAATCGATTAGAAATTATTTATTAATTCATCTTTTATTAGTTTTCCTAATTTATTTGATTACTTCTTGAGTTATTGTTAATAGTTACCATTAAAGTTATTTATAAAAAATTTAAACACTTTCATATTGATTTAAATTTAAAAGAGAGTTGATAAGATACAAGTTCTTACCAGAAAAAAAGAATGGTTATATGACTATATTGGAAGATCGTGATCATATGGATGTATTTATTTGGAAGAAGTTAATGTTAATCACAAGATGTCTCAAGTTCATTTACAAGACTCGGGTTTATTCTTAACCCCGACTTATCTGGTTATATGAAGTGGACTCATACTACTTTAGAACTCTAAATCTAAAACGCAGGATATATTTTAGCCCAGTTTTTATGATTAGGACTAAAATGACTAGAGTTGTTTCAAACACTAACTTTTTGGAGCGTGTGTGCTAAATACACTTTGTTTGGTGCTTAATCAAAATTTTTAATAAATTCACCCTACTGTCGGCAAAGTTTTCCAATTTTCGTCCAAATTTATCGCAGAATTCGCTTTGTTAAGTAAGCAACTTGTATTGCCGACGCCGACTTATGTTCGCATTTGAAAATCTCGGTTAAGTTGACCTATATACATTTTACGATAAAAGATTTTATTTCTCAAATACGAAGCGTTAACTGATTTTGATTTGATTTATTGCTTTAGTTTCGTATTATTATTCTTGTAACTGAATTAAAAAAATTGCAAATAATTTTTAATTCATAAAACGAGTAATAAAGACATAATAAGAATAATTTATTGCAATTTTAGGTACTAGGTGCTTCCGTGACGATTCAGCTTCCTGCTCTAAACTTTCTGGCTTCCAATCCTGGTAGGGGCATATGTTTGTGAGATGAGTACAAGTATTCGTTTCTAAGTCACGACGGTTTATATATTTACTAGCTTTCCGCCCGCGGCTTCGCCCGCGTTTATATTGCGGTATAAAGCACAACTATAAGAAAACTTCTCATTCCCATGGAAAAATCTAAGAAGCGCGATGTAACGCTGGATACAAAATTCATATAATTCATTCCACGTATCTTAAAAAAACACTTCGTTACCACGTTTTAAAACACACCCAGCGCCATCTTTCGCATACCTCTAGAACTAAATAGCGTAAGCTATCATTCCACTTCTTACGTATTTTAAAAAACACATCGTTACCATGTTTTAAAAAACACCCAGCGCCATCTATCGCATACCTCAAGAACTAAATAACGTAACTAATACTTATACCAATTAGTAATTCGTTGACTTTAGTGATTTCAGGATAAGTAGATGTAAAAAAAACAATTTAGACGATAAAACAAATTGTACGTTATCCCTCGAGAATTCCTCATTTTAGAGGATTCATTTTCGTATCATTTAGCTTCAAAATTTACATGTTCATATTCGTTTGCAACATATAAGTAGATGTAAAAAAAACAGTTTAGACGATAAAACAAATTGTACGTCATCCCTCGGGAATTCCTCATTTTCGGGGATTCATTATCGTATCATTTAGCTTCTAAATTTACATGTTTATATTCGTTTGCAATATTTTACGTTGTTTTAAACGACACACAGCGCCATCTACAATCCATCAATCAAGCAAACAATATTTTTTGTTTTTCCTCGGGAATATCAATTTTTTCCAGGATATAAAGTACCCTTTTATTTAATCCGGACTTTTATCTTTACGTCTGCAAAATTTCAAAGCAATCGGTTCAGTAGTTACGGCGTGAAAGCGGAACAAACAAACAAACAAACAAACTCACTTTACGATTTATAATATTAGTAAGGATTTATATACTCTAACCGTGATTTAGTACTCATAGTAGAAGCTTTGTTTAGTTTAGGACAAACGTTTATACATATGTATTTATAATAATCACGTTGATATGTCAGTATGATAATAGATAAGTGGGTATCATTTTAACGTAACTTGAGTGTACTGTACTTATACTCACCCTCTCACATACACCCACTCATCTACATTTTACACACCGAGATGACTATCACTCAATTTCTTAATTAAATAAATTATCCACAAAAAATATTATATTGGGGCTTATAACTTACGTGTCCTACTTGTACATGCTCTGAGGCAAGAGGAATATATGCTGAAACTCAGGTTTTTATTACCTATATTTTTAAATGTATAAAACATTAGTTATAAGCTTTAAATAACAAAAAGCTTTTGTGGTTAAATAAATCAGTTATTATTATTATAAATTATAACTGTTTTTTTCTCGTTTGAAACGTAGCCTTACTAGAATTGTATTGAATAGCATTTACTCATAAAAAATGTCCAGAGGCCATACCATGACCTCTTAGCGCAATGCAATTTCGATTGTCAAAGTGAGACCGCTATACGCAGTGTATAGTGGCGTCTCTCTTCAACAATAGAACTTGCATCGCCATAAGACGTGATGGTAGGGCCTAAAAAACAATAACAACGACTGTATTATCTATCCATTATCTATTTTTAATTTAGTGCAAATAAAGTTTATGTCATTCATTGTAATCCGTTTTCAAAATTAATCAAGTATTTATTTAAAATTTAAACATTTTTAAGATTAGCTAATGGTCTGTAGGGCATAATAAACGCCACGTGTCCATGATAGGAATTTGCGATTTTCACCCTACATTTTCACATAACTGTCTCGAGCACCTGCCAAAAACCTCGCACGGATAGTTAAAGGAGACATCCTTCTGATTGCAAGGTAGAATTCTTTAGTAAAACGTTTATTTTTCGTTTCTTTTCGTCTTCAAACAGGTAAGCCAAATTGTCGTCGGGAAGAAAACGTATATATATTCCTTCCGATGAGCTACAAATACAGTCATCGAACGATGTCGTGCCACATATAGCGCTTGAAATTGTGTGCGGGACGTCCTTCCGCCGCCAGAAACACATGAAATTGCTGAACCCATGTAAAATATTCACACTGTATAAACATTTTCCATATCTCTCGTTCATAAATTGTTGATTTAATTTCACTGTCTTCGTTTATATCGACTTTCATGTCTTTTATTTCCCTATGCTAAAATATTGGTGTAATAGACTGAAATACAAAAATGGTTTTCATAAAGAATTGGCCTACATGGTAGATGTTGGACTTATCCCCTATGACTGTTTTATCTATAGGGAAGGCCGATGTCTCAGCATTGATTACACTTACGCGCTTAAAACGTTATAAATAGGAGTTTTAATTAAAATAAATTTTCGTATTTACTTTGTTTACTTATTACTTATTACATAGATAGGTATGTAGCTTTATTTACTTATTACATATGTATTTATTAATTTAAACTTTGTTGCACACAAAAAATATGTACGACTAGCGGACTTAATGCCATTAGGCATCCTCTACCAGTACAGTAACCGGAGAGTTGGATACTGATAGCGTATCGATGGTGCATTGAAAGGGTATATAGACTACATAAACATATATTTACATACATGTAATGTCATAAATAAAATAATAAACTACTTAACTAATATAAATACACTTAACTATATATATAAAATTGAGATTAAGTAGATAGGTTCGGAGTATTTAAAAGGAGATCGCAAACCAGTCGTTTGAAACCAAATTTCTTGGGAACTTTTTGAATATGGGGTGGTAACCCAAGTAACACAGGAAGCACTTTAAGAAACGAATAGTTAACTAAGGTAGAACTTAAGATCCCTAAGAACTCTTTTATAAGCTCACCGAGCATCTTGACGCTTTATATTGACATTTCAAAACCATTATGATGCTTTACAGTGTATAATGCCACGTAAATTCGTTAGACAGCTTTCAGCAGTTTTTAGTGCCGTTAGTTGTTCAATAGCTCTTTTAACTGGTTACTAAATGCCTAGCACTGCTGGGTAGCATAAACGTGAATCCATGTAGTGCTTGCA
The DNA here is from genome assembly GCA_927399485.1 of Calamotropha paludella. NCBI lineage: Eukaryota > Metazoa > Arthropoda > Insecta > Lepidoptera > Crambidae > Calamotropha > Calamotropha paludella. The sequence continues at coordinate 11,649,636 of OV656804.1, read as the reverse complement.
TTTTTAAAGATAAACTGAGTTCTGTTGTACAGCTAACAGCTATTTAATCCAACACACCTGAATTGTTGTAATGCGTAAAGCTGTATATGAATTCATATTACTATGTATTCATAAAACATTTGTCGGCCATATTGTAGAATAAAAAGCAAACTAAAAGCACATAATTAAGATCTTAAACAAAAGTATTTTTTATGGTTGACGTGCATAGGCCCTCTGATTAATCTTTCTCGTCGGTCAAAATTGTCCGAGCAAACAGATTTACGTCGGACTGATTTGAGCGGAATTACCGAACGTTTCAGATTTACCTCCACTACCTCTAGATGTAATAAACGAACGATTCGGACTAAAAAAATTGATCAGACGCAATTACCGAACGCACCTAAGATCTATAGAATCACAATAATATGGCCTTGTTAATCTTGTGATATTCGAATGATGCTATCTACATTATTTTGTTCACACATTTTAATCATTTTAATAATCCACGCGCAGGAACGGTTATGTAGATTATGCGTTCAGAAAGTCTTTTTATCAACTATTGATAAACGGATTCAAATCGTACATATATTCTGAAATGGGATTTATTGTATTGCTCAAGGAACCCCAAAAATGTTGTTCAACCAATGGTACAATCTAAATCTTCATCAAGTCTTCTGGTATAACGGTGAAGCCCTGTAGAACTACTTTATAGACAATGGTGCTACAGTGGTTCATTAAAAGTCTTCTCACTGGCCTCTGACACAATGATTGTTCACGTGTGAGTATTTCTAATGCTGGCAGCAATAATAAGCCTTTAAAGGCGCACCAGGCCGCTAAATACTGACACCATTTTGTAAATATTGTATAACCTAAAAATATTATAATTTGGAGTTGTTTATAAAACCAATAGACTTTTATAATAATTTTATTATTTTTTTTAATACTGCCCCATCAATACCATTATGTTAATTATGAAAAATTCGTTCTATACGAGAAGTACACAATTGTTTTTGTTATTCATACATACCAATAAATTACATTTTATAACAAAACCACATAATATCAAAGGCGCGTGAAAATTTTCAATGAAACTTATATAAACATTTACAGTAAACTACATTGCGCAGTAATATTTGAAGGCATGAAGTAACAGAAGAGTCATCAACTTTCCCCATGTTATAAATTTGTTTCTCTGCAAGCCAATATGGTGCACTTACTGTGATTCTGATACGTCTCAGTACATATTATTATTTATGGCGTGACAAACTTGTTAAGTTACAACGTTTTTGTATTAAAACATTTGTATCGTAGCATTAGAGACGTTTTTGCAATGATGTAGGATTTATTTATGTTCAAATTGTGAACACTTAAATAACTCTAATCATTCCTTTACTACGTACTAATGCTTTTGTAATGCAATTAACATCTTCATTATTTATAATATTGCTAGTTTAATGCTACTGTACTGCGATTGGCCACTTCATAGACCGTAATAATGCTTCTTTAATGCGATTGAAACCTTTTTTGACCACAATAATGCTAATATATTGCCCCTGTAATGCAATTAAACAACTATTTGTGAACCTATTTAGGATCTTAAGCCATACAATTTGTGCCCAAATAAACATTACACTAGCCGTATATACGTTTGTAATTGTACTATAGGGCTTACTCAAAATGCCAATACGATACAGAAATGCTCTAAGTCGGCCGTTATACTGCTTTGATGTGTTACTTGGGAATGCATTCCAAAGTCGTATAGCCTGAAGTGAAAAGTTTGAAACAAAACCAGTACGGTGAGAAGGAACGGCAAGTGTTTCTTTACTGTCTGAACGAAGATTTCGGTTATGAGAGGCTCGCAGATATTGAAATTTACATTTCAAGTACTGCGGAGTGAATGGATCTTTAAGTATAGAATAAAGAGAATTCGCAGGTCTCGACGCTGCCGAATAGAAAGCCATTTTAATTTCTTTCGATATGAAGAGACATGGTCATATTTCCGGAGACAGAAGATGAAACGTATACAATTATTAAGATGGCGATCCAATTTATTTAGAAGTTCCTGAGAAATGTCAGCATAACACACGTCAGCATAATCAAGGATAGGAAATATGGTTGATTGGACCAGAAGGATTTTACCAGAAATAGGAAGGAAGTTCTTCAGCTGACAAAATGCTCTTATTGTGCCGATAATTTTGCGACTTAAGGAGTCCACCTGAACCCTCCAGTTCAAGGCCCCGTCTATGTTTCAACCCAAATTCACCACGTGAGGTACATATTCGATCAAGGTGTTGTCGTATAAGAGAGGTGGAACAGAGCGTAAATCAAGACTAGACAACGTGAAATGAAAATAACTTTATTCAAATGCACTTAAAATAAGTTGTTTTGAATCGTCCAAAATTTTTACCTACCACCCATTCAGGACGTCTTTTAACTGACAAGAAGAATGGGCTCAAGGAACTCGTCAGCTTTAACAGAAGTAACGACATTTACAATATAATACGTCGTCACTATACATAATCCACGAAAGAAAAACAAAATTATTTTGTAATTACAATACTAATAGTGTTATGATATTTATCATTATTTCGTTGATTGCAAAAAATTCAACAATTATCTGTACTTACTTAAAGTAAGTATCCCTGAACATTGCAATAACATACAGGGTATAAACGACTTTAAGAAATCAACAAGATGTATGTTTAGTATTAGTCAATAATACTGAAGGTTAATGCAGACCCATCTCCCAAGGCAGCACCCGTTCACGAGCATGACGTATGATGCAGCCATCGCTTCGCTCAACCATATCTTAGGGAAGGCAACGACCACTTGCCACCACCCAAGAAATGTATTAAGAGAGCATGTAACATGTAACTACCAGTAATAAATTAGTTTAAAAATTAACAAATGCTAATGTTGTGTGAAACAACCTGTAATAAATAGTATCATGTTGAAACGACACATATTACTTCCATGTATCGCGATCTGTTAAATAGTCTTTGACCTATTAAAAACCTTTGGACATGAGCTTATTTTTCACATACGTATTAAATTTATGATAAGGAAAATCTACTATACTTTGTGGAACTTTATTAAACAGTGCTATATCTTTCCCCAATGAGTCTTCTGCCATTTGAAGTCTAAAACTTTGGAACGGCAAGTCTTTTTTTATTTCTGGTGATAAAGAAATGTACGTCGCTATGTTTGACAAAAGTATTGTATTGTATTCGTACATAGAGTATATTCTCATAAATGTACTGTTCCGCCACAGTTAGAATACCAATTTCCTTAAAAAACCTCTGAGAGAATACCTAGGCCGAAGGCTGTATACTGTGCGGACAGCTCTTTTCTGTAACACAAAAACGCTTTCAATATTAGCAGCTGAGCCCCACAACAACAACCCATAAGACATTACACTATGAAAATAATTAAAATAAATTAACCTTGTCGTTTCAATATTAGCTAAAAGCCTTATTTTTTTACAGCATATGCCGCAGAACTGAGTTTACTTGAAAAGGCCTCAATGTGAGGGTCCCATTGTAGTCGTGAATCTAATGTAATACGCAGAATGTTGTCTTTCCAACCAATTCGACTACTTCATCATTCAACTGTATATGTAGGTCAACCATCCTTACATTTGGTGACGTAAATTGTAGCGTGCTCACGTGCGTGAGCTACCCACAATAATACCCTGGCACTTACCCGGGTTGACCCTTATACCAAATATTTGTGACCATTTAGCTATTTTCTGCAGATCCTCATTCATGGATTGAATAAGATCGTTCAGTTTGTTCACCCCATCTTGTGCGTAAATTTGCAAATCGTCTGCATAAATCAAGTTTAACAAAAAACAATTCTGCCCAACAGTTTGTGGGCGAGATTCGCTTATTATACTCATATCAATGATTATATACACCTACTTACAATATGCATATTAAAAAGGAATAATAATAATAATAATTTATTCACAACAACCCAGTGTTTACAATAGCATATAATTACGAGAATTATGTTAATCTAGGGTTAGTTTTAATTTTATAAAGTCACAAAAACTTGTACCCCTGACCCCGAAACTAGTAAAGACTGTATTATCAGGGTCAGTGATTCCTCAAACGGATTTAACAAAACCACGCGACAGTGTTAAACAACCAGGAAGTGGATAGTTGAGTTAGGTATATAAAATACTTAAGGTATAAAAAGAGAAAACTTATTTACTAAATATACACGAGAGGAGGATATGTTTGTTTTTGTGAATGTTTTGTGTTGTGTGTGATGCGTGAGTGTGTGATGTGTGAATGTGTGATGTGTGAATGTGTGAGTGTGTGTAATGAATACCACTGTTCTATATTTACTTTAGAAGATTTTCGGTGTCTGCATAGGATAGGTTCTGGAGATATGAAGTATAATTAAATAAAAAATATGAAGGAATATTAAAAAGGAATAATTATAATGCTATGAAAATATCTAGACACGCGGTATTATGTCAAGCCAAGTTCAACCTAACAGAAATGGCGAGCAGCACCGTGTGTAATATTATACGAACCATTTTGACACCCTCATAATTCAAAAACTATTTCACATAAACAAGTCAAATTTGGTTTATATTGCGAGACTTGCGAGATAAATATGTGCTCCAAATCTTATAAACACACCTCAAACGGTTATTTAGATATTAACGTCTAAAAATCGTCATTTTTATCACTGATTGATATATAGATCAACAATATAACCAAGTTCCAGATGCCCTAGAAAGTTCAAATTGCAATGCAGATAGGTAGTTGGGCAAATCCAAAGAATTAAGTCAGAAAACTAGTAATTTTTTATCATTTTATTATAAGTTTTAATTAATTGATTCTATTAGGAACACTTACTTATAGTGCCTGTTATGTAAGAATCAATATTGATGACAGCTGGGCTTTATGTAATTGGTAAAGGTCTTCACGTGCAAATATGAACAGTAAAATAACAACCTTAATAAAAGTTTTTATATAAATTTGGTAAAAGTAATAACCATTTGTTCACGCAAGCTCACGAACAACGAGAAGTCTCAGGCACCCTAACAAAATTATCCTTGAGACTGTTCCAAAAACAAAGCGATTCTTAATAAATGATTTAGCCGCGTGTAACAGAATTTACAATAAATTACCAGATGATATTAAACAGCTCCCATCCAACATGTTACAAAAAACATTACGGAAATGGTTACTTGAAAAAGCATTTTATTCTATCGACGAATTTTTAAATACAAATGACATGGATTTATAAAATAATCATATAAAAATTTTCAAGAGACTAATGCATTTATTAGATTTAGTTTCAACTTTATAATAGCAATTTAATTAAATTAAATTATAATAATAATAAAATAAGACATTATCTTCATGAATCGTAATTAAAATTGGTATTTTTAGTACATTTTCTTTAGTTTGTAAAATTTATTATGATTAGCTCTATGATGATACCTATTATGGTTCTTTTGCATGCTGTTCTATATGGCTAAATAGGTTCAAAGCTTCTATTTATTTCTAAACTTAAAACCGACACACATGTGGTGAACTTACCCTATTTAATAGCAAATAAAGTGTTTGTATTCGTACGCATTATATTATAGCCTTCGCAAGTTCTAAACCTAAGTTCTTATTTTATTCTTCCGAAAATTCGGCTTGCTGGTAGACACTAACCATCGAACATTGGGCTCTTCCATGACTCTTTTAGTAGGCACGTAATAATAATTCGTATATAGAACTAGCAAAGTCAGACCTTAGACTTCGATATATTATTCGTAATAAGTTATAAGAAGAAATAATATATCAAGTTGTAATAAAATATTTTAAGATTTTATAAATAAATTTCAGGACTGACCATTGAACTTGGCACCCATTTAGATCTCACTTCTTTTGTCTTTGAAGTCAACAACCAAGGCGTATATTATAATATTGATCTTTGGTCTTATTTCAGATTTATGTTATTGATGAGATCATATTAATTCTAAAACAATAAGCAACACATTAGTAAATTTCATTAGAACATAATTGTTTTTATGTACGAATATGATTTGCAATTGTAAATATCTATTTTCTCTAATATTTTATTACCACGTTTTACTTAACTTCACTTGTCTGTCTGTTGGTTTGTCGTCAAAATTTGAGATCCTTATTTCGACCTCTTCTTCTTATCCGATTTGGCTGAAATTTTATAAACAGGCTTGTTTCACCTAACAATTTCATATTTAATCAGTTTTACATCCTAAAACCACTTAATTAGGCTTTAATTAAATTAACCTCCACGTGGTGTGTCTGGATATTTGATATATATTACATGTATATATTGAAGAACTAAGTAGGCACAATTCAGATAATTTAAAACTAAAAAGAGTTAAATAAATACTTTATAAAAAAAAAAACTTTTAAAAAACCACGTTTTACTACGGGTTATAGATGTACTAAAAAGGAGAAAATAAATTTTTACAAATGGACTAAAAAGATAAAAATAAATTTTTGGTAATAATGAAAATTTACGAAACAAATATTCTAAAATTTGTTGAATATTATGTATTGTTCTGAACATTCATACGCAGAATTTGAAAATATTCCAAAAAATTAAAACGTGGTGCGCATTATACTTGAAAAACTATTCAATGCCATCCACAGCATTACTATTGCATTGGTTTAGTTAGGAAGGGATTTAGGAAAGATAATGAAAATATTAATATAATATCAATATCGCTGTTGATCTAAATTACGCACCACGTTTTAATTTTTTGGAATATTTTCTTTAAATAATATTAATATTTTTATTAGAGAAAATAGTATTATCGTGACTGATGGCACTATAGTACTCTACTCAAGCAATTAAACAACTAAATTTAGTTATTATACTTTTTGTAATGTAAGCATTTATTTGTTATATTATAATACCTGAAGAAATGATTACTAGAAAAATTTCTATTTGTCTTAAGTGCCAGATGGGCCGTGATTTATTTAAAGTTATAGTTTAACTAGCTGACTCGGCCAGGCGTCACTGTGGCTCAGTTATTATAATTAGCATATTTTTTTGGTTATGAATAAAATGAAATCTATCATGTCCTCAAATCATTAGAATACTTTCAGAGTTCATTGCGGTCAAACACTGTGACACGTAATTTTGATATATAAAGATTAAGTATGTATGTTATACTCTAACTCTAGTATCTATTGGCAGAATTACGAATGCAGGAAATAATGTCCCATAACCTTTATAAGCTCCTTTTTTGTTTAATTGCTCACTAATTACTTCATAATTATATTTTGCAAGGTTTCATTTCCCTTATTTTAGTGATAAATGTACTAACAAATACAGTCAGTGAGTAGTACACAATGTGAGCAGTTGTTTTATTGAGGTGGAAAAAACTGACAATACAAGTTTTTTAGTTATTGCTTAGTTTGGTTTCCAGCCAAAATTTCTGTCTACCGTAAACTCAAGATATTCAAACTTTTCTAGGTACTCTAGTTCTAAACAACTGCAAATAATCTTTAAAATTATCTTACGCACTTAAACGTACCTATGTGGATTCCATATAGGTTTGGAATAGTTATAGATATAGGTATAACGGTAGCCTGAGGATCTATTTTCAAAATATTTAACGCTCTAGAAAGCAACAGATGAAAACAGCGATGTGTAACTTGGCGTGAAACTCCGTCGTGTTGTGGGCGGTTGGACGACAAACTACGACGTGATGTGTGTTCGCACAATTTGAGGTAGTTTTCAGCGAAATAGAAATAAATATTCAAGGCATGCTCTATTTTACATTTGTGTTCAAATCAACTTGATATAAATTTGGTAATGGTAAAGGTTCCTTTTTTGCTTATAAAGTGACTAAGGTTATGGTTGGATTTTATTTAGTTTTTTTTATTTTATCTACGATAACTGTAAACTACTGAGTCTACCTACACAGTACGGAAATTGGGAATTAACAATATTATTATACATGTCACCATACTTCTATCCATCGTTCTATTGTCACAATAATAGCAAAAAAAGTGATTCAGAGGATAAAAATACTAGTTTAAAAAGTTAAATAAATGTTGATAAAAGTAGTAGCTTAAAGTAGATATATCTCTTAAGGATGCACAACTTCACGAGTATGATAGATACGTTTATTCCGGTTGTACACACATTATACAACACCATTATATAATCAAATAAAATAACAAAATAAAATAAATAAATTCATGACACAACCAACATAGGCAGGTACCTGTGTGCAGCAGCAGGAAGAGGGTCAAGGGTCGATGCAACAAACAAATCCAATAATCAGCCAGAGCCAGCCAGATTTTCAGCCATCACCTGGGCTGATGAGGGCGCAAGTGCAATGAAATAATGCAAGGCAGTGTCATATGTGTACAATTAAATTGTTAAAGAGAGTTGTGTTAGAAAAAAAGAAAAGAAAATAGTAACAATAAATATAATAATAATATAATAGGATATAAAATATGTATGTAAAAAACAACTACGCCTCCGAGCCCTCAGATGGGATTCGAACCCACGACCTTTCGCTATCCGGGCGACTGCTCTGACCCCTGAGCTACCGAGACGCTGGCAAACGTGTCGAATTTTACAAACGTATTTCAACTTCTACTATGAGTTAGTATCGTTCCACCAATGTTGAACGCTAACTACCTTCAACATCGAAAGTAATATTTTTACAAATATTAAACAATCGATTAAGATGGCACGAGCTATAATTATGTTTTTAATTTAATTTTTTGCATTCACAATGCAATATTTCTATAAGATATAAAATATGTATGTAAAAAACAACTACGCCTCCGAGCCCTCAGATGGGATTCGAACCCACGACCTTTCGCTATCCGGGCGACTGCTCTGACCCCTGAGCTACCGAGACGCTGGCAAACGTGTCGAATTTTACAAACGTATTTCAACTTCTACTATGAGTTAGTATCGTTCCACCAATGTTGAGCAGCGTCTCGGTAGCTCAGGGGTCAGAGCAGTCGCCCGGATAGCGAAAGGTCGTGGGTTCGAATCCCATCTGAGGGCTCGGAGGCGTAGGTCAGACCGTGGCAGGTCTGGTGATGGTAATATGAGAGTAGAACCCGAACAGAACGCGCCCCGTAACTTCCAAACCTCTCGGAGAATTTTAATTTCTTAAATAAATATTCCGGCTTGTGATGCCTCAACACGTTAAATACAAGGCATGTCAGGTGCAGAACCAATGCAGATTGTCAGCATGTTCAACTCTGAGTATCAGTAAAAAGTGAGTTTTAAAATTAACAAAGAATAGCTCTGAAAAAAAGACACGGCCTGTAATAATTAGTATTATCCGACCGAAAAAGAATATGCAAGCGAAACCGAAAACAAAACTTATTTAAACATGTTAAAATCATTTTAAACATGTTAAATAAAAAATACTATACTGTATTACAAATTAACAGACAGTTGGCGTTCTCTCACGCTCACGCTTTTATGACAAATTTTTTGATGGTTTTTTATCCGATTTTATAAAGAACTCAACGCACTCGTCTGAAACTTTGTCGGCAGTTCTCGGCGTAATGGATTTTGCAGCGGACGATTGACGATCGGATGTGAAAAATATGGCAAAAACTTTTACTTATAAATGTGTTTTTTTTAGAGATGGAGAACTTAAAATCGGCAAAAATTATTTTTTTGCAATAGCAGATTTAATTTGGTTTGGTGATTCATCATGGATAGACTCACGCCAAGGCAATGTTTGCAATTTGTTAAAATTAGAAAAAGCGGCGCACAAAACGGAGCAATTGATTCGAGAAGCTATGGATTGTTTTAGCAATATATTAACCCTGAACGATAATATGCAATCTGTAAGTACCGTGCGCACACAAGTGTTTGCTGGTATGCAGCGTGGTATTGATGATATTATGTCATTATGCTAAACAATGAACGAATATCCATCACCCTTATGGAAAATTTTGCGTAAAGATCTTATTAAATTCTTGCTAGATTCAACTTGTCCAGGAACAAAAGCCATATACACCGTTCATTTGGTGAATAGGTTAATTTGGTGAAAGAAATATCGATCCAATTTCATTTGAAAATTTTGATTATTGATGAAGCACACTTATGGGTATATGGCCAAGTCAACAAACAGAATTGCCGCAAATGGGGCGATGATAATCCAGAAGTCATCGTTGAAAAACCAGTACATCCAGAAAAAAATACCGTTTGCAGCGCTTTTTGGGTCAGTGGAATCATTGATTCATAATGATTTGATATTCATATTTAGTTTTGTTTAGCGATTTGATTTTATGAATTATAAAATATATAATTGAAACCAAAATAGAATGTATATACTAACATAGCTTTTAAGATTCTTTGTTACTAACAGATTATGAGACTTTGTTTCTCGAAATAAAATAAATTGAATTGAATTAAATAAGTCTTTAGATTATGACCAGAATGTAAGTGTTCATGTCGCTGTACCGCTCTCCGTTGAGCAGTAGATACAGAAACCGCTTCAATTTTGTTTGCTTCGATTAGAAGAAATAAAGTAGCAGACATATGGTTTCAGTAGGATGGCACTATAAACCACACAGTAAAGTGTCACGTCTATGCCGATAGACCAGAAATAACTGAGTTGGAAACTAACATTCGAATATTTATTTATTCGTTATTGCCGAAACAAAGTTAGTTTTAGATTATAGCCTTCAGATTATGCCATGTACGCGCCGGCCGCAGTAGCCATATGCCAGATGTCATATTCATATATTAATGCCAGCAAAATATCTGACAAATAAAACCAATTTTATGAATATTAAAAAAAGGGGTTTACCTCAGTTTAAAGTTATACCTCTCTTAAAAAAACTTGGTTATTAAGTTATTGGTTTTAATATATAGGTATCTACATAACTTTATAATTTTGCGCCTTATATTGAGTGACGGAACATCTCTAAATTATCGTTTCACACGAATCCAAAAAAAAACATGCAATTTTAAAATCAATAAATCACTGAATTTCAGAAAATTAATACAATTCTAAGAACCTACATATTGTCCTTGCAACTGTTTTTAAGTAGCTAACCCATCGAAATAAACCCATTTTGACCGGATTTTGGATGTCATTATGTGTCAGGCATCCTAAAAAGGAGTCTATACGTCGGGTTTAAAAAAAAAACTAAAACTTAATAATAAACATCGCTGCAATTTATTCTGTTACAATAGGGTTTTTATAATTATTATTTCGTTAAAAAATGTTTAATTTCATAAATATAAAAAATTAAATAGTATTTACAAAATTTAAAATCTATGAATTTAAAAACAGCCTTTAACTAAACAATGTAATGAAATGTTGAATTGATATCTCGTTCACAATCAGATCTTATTTCAGTTATCTGGTTCACGTGTCCTATTCCGTTACGATGTAACCTATCCATACAAATAGACCTATTATTTTGCGACATTTTTTAAGTTATCATTACACGTACAGGTGCTACTCGTCTTAGCTGATGTGTGATTATTACAAAGCCGCTTTTTATTGTTACATAATTCGCACTGATTCACTTAGATTTACATATTAAATTTTAATAAACTAAAGAATATAGAATAAACTTTGTCAGAACCAAAATGAAAACAAATACTTTGTCAATCATACAAGACATAAAATCAATTAGTGTTGCATGACCGAAGTTGCAACAAAATTACAGGTACTTTGTGAAACTTTATTACAAAAAGCTATACTTTTTGCCAAAAATGATTCTTCTGTTTTTTGGAGTCTAAAACATGGACGATGAGTTTACTACTAATAATGAACGAGAATTAAAGTTCTTCCGTACATAGACTATTTTTTCATAAATAAACTGCCCCACCATAGATTTTACATTAATTTCCTTAAACAAGTCTGAGATAAATCGCTAGCCATAAGACATCTCTTTTCTTTAACACAATACACAAAAAGCTGAGACCCAAACCATATCAAAACATATCATTCTGCAAGTGATATGGTACAGACAACAGATAATCACCAACCGCTACACCTCACACCAAATATTTAGCAAGAAGAATTTATAAAAAAAATTATAAAGTAGGTACACACCTAATCTAAATTTAAAGCAATAGTAACCAATTTAAAGCTGGCATTCCGGTTTTCACGGTGACGCAATTCGGAGGTATTAATTTTGATTCCCGGCGGGGTTAAAGTAAAATACAAACTTTCTATATCGGTTTTCGAAAAAATCGTAATTATAGGAGACATACACGGCCTAGTTTTAAATAAAATTCTTATTGATCTTTGTTTACTACTAAAAACAAAATACGTGCCATTTATAATATTTACTTTTTCCTAAATATTTATTTTCTTAGTAAATATTTATCAATTATATATTATAGATTTTGATTAAATTCACTTACAGATAGTGCAATAATGTTATTAAACGTCACTCAATGCGAAAAAATAATAAAATTCAATTCAATTTGTGAACGAAAGTAGGGGCTTATTTTGAGTGGTATAAGTTAATAAACATATTGTAATGATGGCGATTTATGTTTCAAACAATTCTGTTACATGATATTCGTCTTTCTGCTAGAATAATAATGAACATATTAATTCACCCACTGAATATTAAATCTCTGTGTGCAATGCGTAAACATTATTCAAATGAACTCTGGAAAAGGCGAAGTGATAGCAAGTCATCATTTAGATCATTATGATAAAGAGTTACGAAGTTTTTAAGATAATGGGCTTGATACAGGTTTGTAGGAAAACTTTGCAAGTATTACTTCTTTATTAAAATCGATACAATTGATAGCTTACGCATTAAATAGGTACATAAAAACATATGCCTTTATAAGACAATACTGTAAATCTTGTGAAATGCTTCAATGCATGATTGTTTGTCGTGTTTTCTTGCAAGCTAGCCATTGAAAAATAAATATTTTTTTTGTTATAAGCCAATTAACTGTTAGATTTTTATACTTAAGGAAATCTTTACTATAAAAATTCACATTGACTCGGGAGTCAGGCGTGACTCGAACTCAAAACCGCTAGCTCACAGCTAGCAGCCTAATGCTAGGATGATAAAACATATTATAATTACATAGCAGTTTCTTTTGTATCGACTGTTTGATACTTATAAAAGTATAACATTCGATTTTGTAGGTAGTAGTTATCTAGAACATAAAATAATAATAATAAATCGACGGCGAAGTGCCAATAACACCTAACTGCTAAATTCAAAATAATACACAAGCTGAAAAAAACGTTTAATTCCTTGACAAGTTAAAAATTGGTAAAAAAAATTGTTTATTTATTTTTTAACTTGATGCGCTTGCAAATGAAAATACGCTTAGGAAATTTCATTAAAACATGCAAAATACTAATTTTAATTCGAAATGACATAAAAGTGTATTTCTTGACGAATTTCAGTTAGGAGGTCTTGGCACTTCGCCGTCGAAATGTAGTAAGGCATGTGTTATGGATACTCTGGTAATGGATAAACATGCATATGATGCATAAATATAAAATATTCATAGAAATATATATAAAATACCATTTACCACTTCCGTGACCTGAACCAAAGACCATCGGTATGAAATTGGCAGGTTTGCTACCATTGTACCAAACAAAGATGGCGCTCCGTTTAAGGAGCACTTGAAAAATTCAACGGGTTTGTCAAGATCGCGCCCTAGCGTAATTAAAAGAGTACTCACCCAGATAGCGAGAGGTTGTAGTTCCTGCGACAAGCTGAATTTATAAAAATCTAACAGTTACATGCCTAAATACCAGAAAATATATAGTAATAAATAAATTCCAAACAACGCGCATTAATAAATTAGTTCCAAAATAAGAAAATTATGTACTATGGCCACTCTAACTAAACACTGAATCGATTGTATGTTTATTATTTCAGGCCGTGATACTAAGGGTCTGGCCATGGGTAATAAGATTTCTTATACGATCAAGAAGAAAATATAAATAATATGCTTTACACTTTGACATTTTGGTTGACGGTTTGCTATAACGGGTTAATATAACGAGAGAGGTTAAATTTACGGGCTATAAAGTCAATAAAATAGCTGTAATTTGTCTGTAGCTGCAGCTTATTCCAATCGCTCTAATATTTGTCTTTATGGTATTCAAACTTTCGACCATAAGCTTTGCACTCATTCCCACTAACCGCTAAACCAACTCGACAGTTAAAAAATAATAAAGTTTTTAAACCAAGTTAAGTTTTAAATAAAGTTGATTTAATGTGCAAGACTTTATGTTTAAATGACGCAGAGTCGTGTAGATCATTAAATACATTGTTGTATTTCTTTTATTACCTCCGGGATATCACTTTGTGACTGTCTACGACTATTCATTGAATAATGATGTACTACCAGTGCATGCATAAGCGTAAACATTTTCAAACATTAAAAAACGTGAAAGAATTTTCAGTAAATGACGTAAGACGCTGTTTTTACTAATTTGATAGTTAATTGTCTTTCTCTAAAATAAAGTAAAGTAAAGTAATCATTTATTCAGTGCCTGCATTTTACATACATTGTCAATTATACAATGAATTTCTTAGAACTAAATACAGAAGCAACTGAAAGGGTTGATCAGCTCAGCTCGTGTTGTAGCTTCTGAGCCACAACGCTGATTTTCAGCTGGACCCATTAAAAAGAAAAGGAAATCCTTGCATCAGTTGCATTTGTGACAAACATAAATAAAACAGATACATACACTAAAACAAAAAGAAATCAATTACAATGCTAATTAGTTTTATGCCTACATGCCTATACTTTTAGCAGCTAGGTATATGAAAAGATACCTACTTACTCACTAATTTGAACCATGCTGCAGTTCCAACTGCCTATATTAAATGATCAGTTATGCCCTCAGTTTGGCGATTTAAAATACATGATCGATGATTTCTGTGAATAACTGGCGGGCCGGTTTTTGAGGTTACCAGTAAAGACATTGCAAAAGATGAGCTACTCTTGAAGAATGTTTGCTGTTTCTAATAGTTAATTATCTACTTTTATAATAATTACACCCTTAACAAGAAAAAAATATGTCATATCATAACAGATATACGCACTTACCTCAAAATTTAAAATATACATCGAAAAGTGTTCACACAAATTATCTTTGAAGAAAAATATGCATTTACTGGTTAAAAATTACGAGAAGGCCATGCACTTCAGTGCGGTTTGTATTTCATATTAAAACCTAGTACTTCATTCATACGCTTTATAAAAACCTCGTACTTCCTTCAAACGCTGTATAAAAACCTGTAAAAGTATGTTTTATGAGTTTACTGTAGCGAAAGCCAACTTAGTAGAGCTGCAACGGAAAATTAAAGACCAAAAGAAAGAAATGTACTTACGTATGAAGAAAAGCGGAACTATTTTAGTTTTATCGTTCATTTTGTTTATCCACACAAAAACAACACACTAAGCTATTTTTTTAAGCAGTAAAAAAATACAAACTTATTGTTAAGATATTTTAAGGGACAGATTCCGTTCACTTTGATATTCATGTAGTCAGGAATATAGCAAAAAGAACAATACTGTCCTTAATTTATAGGTTATGTCCTACATATTTTTCGTATAGTCGAACCATAAAATTATATATCAGTATTCATAACCAATTCTAAATTGGGAATAAAGAAATTATTTAGATTGGTTTAACCAAAGAAATGTTCGTACAGAGAAAAATATAGTCAAGTATTTAAAAATAGAAATCTAAAAGGCATAGTCTAACTAGTTTAATTGGAATTACCCAAAGAAATAATAATTTTGCAGAGATTACTGTTTTTACCCTACTTGATACGAGGTGAATCCATGATCATATAATATAATTATTAAAACAAATACGAAAGCACTAAGGCAGACTATTTAAATAGTAATTTGCTTAAATAAAGTTATATCTCCAATCCTTTCGTGAATTTTATGGAATTCTTACAGATCCACTATGACTATTTCGGATTTCATAATTATATTGTTTATTGTTATAAACGTTATTATTTATTTTCATTAGGAATAATATACTGGCGACTGTACTAGACCACGATGGAAATGAGAACTTACTAAATCATAATAATTTTAAAAGGTATTTTACATAATATAACCGTGTTTTGCTATGATATCAAATCGCACATCTTTTCCGTTATGCGCAGTAAGCAATAAATGAAGCTTATTGAGATTAATTCATAATTGCGTAGAATGAAGATTGATAGGTACGGATAAAATAACAGTTGCTATGGTAAAACGAAAGTGGAAATGTCTGTATAGACAGAAATAACTATCTATCATCGTTGGATCCCTATGAAATCCTTTGCAGTAACAAACTATAATGCACAAGGTCCTTAACGTGCGTGGAATATTAAGTCACAAGAAACGTTGATCTCAGCTATTTCGTTATGAGAAATAAATAGTTTCAGAAACATTGCAAATAAACGAGAATATATTTCCTTAACAATCTGTGGAATTCGCGTATGGGCTGGATATTATGCTACTCTCGATTCTTTGTACAGTCAAGAATGCCAATGTTACGATCACATAAGATTCTACGGTGGAAACCAAAACAAGGAAAATATAAGCGTTATATACTAGGCGATGCAGTCCCTAAGCATAAAGTTACGCTGGCACCATATATTGAAGCGGAGCGTAATAACTAAAAAAAATTTTTTGTTTCGATGGACATTATTGTGAATTTAAAAATTCGGGCTCCCTCAAAATTCGATGGAAGTGGTAATTTTTGCGAATTTCAAAATTCGCAATCTGGTCCTAAACCTGTTGATTCGATTTCACACAAAAAAATATTTAAATCGGTTAAGAACTCGGGAAGTTATGGCATAACAGACATTGCGTCATTGAAGCTGATCCATGGGGCTTCGCTTCGCTTCGCTTAGATTGTTGAAGTCATTCCTAACTTTACAGCTGTACCTACATATAGAAACGACAACTTTCTCAAACACAAGGAAATGCAAAATTTACTAAAAAAAATATTAGGTTTTATGCCGCACAAAATAGATTATTGTTACCTACATTAAAATATTATTCTAACTATATATTAGAACCTAAACAACAGATCTCTTGATAAATGGCTTTCGAGTATCGTGAAGCTCAATTTTTTATAATCGATATACCCCCCTAGGGTATATGATATATGTTTACTCCCCTGTGATAACGGCTCCTGTAAAAGAGTCGAAACATCAGGATATTAAATATATTAAATAAAAAAAAATATGATCAAAATACGTAAAAATGTTGTTTTATTCAAAGGATTTACGTTAAGGGTCTGTTCGGACAACGCAGTGTCAGCAAAAGCTCCTGTTTTAATTCTTCGCAAAATTATTCTAAATGGTATGATTACTTGATATAACACCCTCTTTTCTATTCTACATACTTCACTGTTGACGTAATCTTCCTTGGGTTTCCTTAACTATGTATTACATTGAAGAAAGTATTTGTATTATTATTATAACAATCACTATAGTTCTTTCGCATCGCTAGTGATATGAAATGTTAATCAGAGTCTTTACTATCCAACTGCCATCAACCGACTTTTAAGGAATTCCACCCTGCCGATATACCATTCATTATTTCAAAGTACAATCACTTTTTAACGCATTTCTAAATATTACTGAATAGTCTAGCAAATCTCCCGCACAAAGGTTCGAGGTAATCCAACTTTACATAGCTTATCTTCGAACTTTTATCTTTTCTCTATTTAAAGCGATATCGTGTATAACTACATATATCAGGTAGTTTTGTTTGCATAATTTAAAAAACAATAAAATATTTACAGATTTGGTGACTAGAAATAACTAGACTACTCTTTATTCAAGGTGGCCTATGAAAAGATTATAGTTACTTGATGTGTCATACACATATATTTCTTATGAGAAGTAAGGTTTTTTTATTTACGCGCACATTAGGGTGGAGTGAATATTTTCTTCTGAATTTTATATTTCCTGGTTTCTTAAACAGTGATCCATCGTTATGGCATAATACCAGCTTTCTAACTCAATATCTTGAGGTGGCGCATTAAGTATGAAGGTAGAAAAATAAGAAAAAAAGGAGTTACAAATAAACATTTATTTCTGACAATAATACTCTTTATTCTACTGAATTTATACTTATAACTACTAGTACCATGAATAACTATACTAAATTATTATAAAAATTACATTTTAATGTTCAATATCAGAAGTCCCAGTGTTTTCTTTTTGACGGAATACTGAGATTTGGTGTCAAAAATAGGTATTTCTTGCCTGGATTTTATTCTAGTACGAATGAAACCATCTCTAGCATCGGGTCCACAAACAGACGCCGAAGCCTCAGTTACAAGTTTGACACACCTTTCGACTGCTTGAGTGTGGCAAGGGTACTTCTCATTCTTCTCAATATTAAACAATTTACCTCCAGATGCAATTTTTGTAGTAATTTCCGAGTCGCTCTATTTCATTGTTACAGGAGGTTCCGTTATCTTGTCTTTCGCCCATTCTATCAAATCATAATATTTTGTCGCATCTATTTTTAGCTCTGGTAACTGGAATGGAAATTCATAAGTGACGGCATTGTCTTTCTCTAGAAATCCGCCTAACCCATATTTTACTTTACTTCTTATAATAATTATAACGCTGGAGAATAAGTTCGTTCGGTTTTTTTCAAAGAGGATATAAGGATTTATTTTTTATTGAGCAAAGTGTTTGTTTTTATTAGACAGTGCCTTTTCTGCTCTACAGAACTGTGTTATTTATTTTTCGAATATTTTTAGTTTTTCCTATTTTCCAGGCTTCGAAATGGAAGACCCAGGTGGCAAAAATTCACCAGTTTCGACACCTACTTTTCTTCGCTTTTCATCGCGGTCAAAAAGCAGCTGAAGCCGCTCGTGACATATGCAACGTGTATGGAGAAGGTCTCATAGGTGAGCGCGCAGCACAGAAATGGTTTGCGAAGTTCAAAAATGGCGACTTTGACCTCGAAGACATGCCTCGCAGTGGACGACCTGCAGAATTCGATGAGGAGCACCTCAAGGCACTTTTGAAGGAAGATGGTCGCCTAACAAGTCATGAATTGGCCGATAAAATGAATTGCGATCATAAGACGATCCTCAATCATCTTCACTTAATGGGATTTGCCGAAAAACTCGGAGCCTGGGTGCCTCACAAGCTTAACGAAGTCAACAAAGAAAATCGTCTTCAAATCGCTGCTCAACACCTTGCGAGCTATCGAGCAACACGCGGCCATAAACAGCGCTTTTTGTACCGAATCGTCACGGGGGATGAGAAATGGTGCCTGTACGTCTACTACGTGTAAGGAGTGGGTAGCCCCAGGAGACACGCCGACGCCGAGAGTCAAGCAAGATCTCTACCCGAAAAAGACCATGATCTGCGTTTGGTGGGACTGGGAAAGCATGATACACTGGGAAATGCTTGAAAGGAACGCAACGGTCAACAAGGAGCTCTACATTGCCCAACTACGCCGTGTAAATGAGGCTATGCGACTGAAAAGACCTGACCGACAAGGCCAAGTCATCTTGCTCCACGACAACGCCAGACCCTATGTTGCACAAGTCGTCAAAACCGCACTCCAAGAGCTCGAATGGGAGGTTCTTCAACATCCACCGTACTCTCCGGACCTTGCGCCAACAGATTATCAGCTTTTCCGCTCCTTGTCGAATCAAATGAAGGGTGTTACCTTCGACGGCGAAGAGGACCTCAAAAACTGGCTCAACAACTTCTTCGACATCAAACCAGGCGATTTTTGGCGGAACGGCATCAACAAATTGGTCAAGAGGTGGAAGGAGGTTGTAAACAGTAACGGCGAATACATAATTGATTAATTTATTGATATAATTATTGTTTTTTGTTTAAAGTAAGCTCTTTGAAAAAACCGAACGAACTTATTCCCCAACCCAATAGTATCTGTATTGAAAACTTAGAAGTATCAAGCAGATAGAACAAAAGAATTTTGAAGATACGAAACATAACATGGAGAGATGTCTCGCCCGGGGCAATCGGTCGCCTTGAAACATGTCGTTGGCTTTTATAATAGTAAAATAAAGCGTTGATATTTGCTATTCTTATATGAGTTATATGTGACTCTGGCCTATGAAAACTCATAATTACGACCCAGCCATCAAGGTTAGTTGACTAACCTTATTACCTTTTTTTTTATTTATATTAACAAGCATTGAAATGTAAAGAAATCCCTTCAAACCAGTGAAACAATCAATGGTTCATGTAAATGTGTAATAATACATTTTATTCCCACATGTGACCAAAATAATGTTCAAGAAGTTATAAAAGTGTATGCCTTCCATAGTACTTGGACAGACTCAACGAAAAATTAATGTCTGCAGGGATTCTCAACTTAACTCTTTCGCAACTCAAATTTGAACTTTAAGAACATTACTATTAGGAACAAGGAAATAAAAACAATTATGACAAAAAGAAACATTAACCCCTGTGAAATTAAATGTCGCTGTAAAATGACCTATTTAATTAATTAAATGAACTCCCTGCAAAAGACCGGGAACGTGATTGTTTGACATGGCGATGATTGATATTTAATTTTATTGTTGGGCCTGCGGCGTGTCCCAATATTTTCATCAGGGCCATTTAAATTTTCTGACAGAATTACTCGAGTTACAGTTTAAATCACTGGTTGGAAAGTAACAAGTATGATTTACTTGACTGTGCTGCAATGTGCTTTCTGTTATTTATTATATTTTATACATATATATTATATTTAAAGAGAATTGATAATGAATTTGTTCCTAAGGTTAATTGTGTGGTAATATTCAAATACCGTATTGCTTTCTTGGTAATAGTAAGTAAATTATTTTAATAGAAAAATACTGGAAAAGAATCGTCTCGGCTCACAAGTGAATTTTTATACGAAAATTTACTTGAGCTAAGTGGATTTTCTTCCAGTATTTTTCTATTAAAATAATTTATGTTACAACAGAGCATTGAACAAAAATGCTAAAAATAATAGTAAGTACTAGCTGACCCGGTAACGCGTATACAAGAGAAAAAGAGCGGGAAAAGGAGCGGACAGACAAACACACAAACAACAAAGGACAATGCCGATTTGTGACCGGAAATGTACAACAATGAAATTACTACTAATACAATTTAAAAATAAAAATACAATTTTTAACGTATAGAACTTATCTAAAAGCAGATTACGAATCTTAAAACCAATAAAAAGTTGTTTTTTCTAAGCACTTCCTTGTAATATTGCTTTACTGCGCCATAGCTTTGGATATCAGCATTTTGGCCGTCCTTTATTTTTGATCAATATATTTACATACTTAAATAAACATCAAAATAAATATATGTGAAGTATATACATATATTAATAGCCTAAATATGTTACTTTTCCCTTTTATAAGGAAATCATATATTATCATTTCACCGTTTGAGACCAAAAGCGCTATGAGCCAAACGACATTGTTTAGTAAAAAAGAAGTGACGTATGGTTAGCGTCATTGAAAGTATTTTTTACTAAGTATAATTGTACTATTTTTTGTCTATTTGTAGCTAGTATAGCTCACTAACAATGTGTTTAGACTTACAGTATATGGAAATATCATATCAAAAATATCTCAAGAACATGAATTCTCTTCTGGCCGAATGGTTAACATTTCAGATAAATTATCAACGGTTTAGTTACAGATGTTTGCATACACACACACACACTATTTAAATATAAATATTAAATATATTTCTGTATGTCCTCAAAAATAAAATGTTTTGTATACTTTGTAAACAGATATAGGATTTCGTTTGTGGTGCCTATCATGATTCCATTGAAAGATTCATTGCAACCAACTCCAGAGAAAAGACAATATGGGCATGCCAGTGTTTTGTTTGGTTGTGGAAGGTCTGTTGGTTGTGCTAGAAGACATTAGAAAGCAGTCCACGAACATCAGTTGCTTCATACTAGCATCATCGCAGAAATGTAAGTGCCTATAAGTGCCACTATAATTTTTACTTAATCTGCTAATATTATTGTCATAGTTTCTTAAACAGTAGAAATCCCCAAATGTTATTGACCTGTTTCCTATTTAGTTGTTTATTGACATCTTTCTACGAATGTTCACATATGTATAATTGACATTTAATTAATCATATATGGAATGTGATAATTAAAAGTAAACAAAATATTGCCACAACTTTAAATAAAGCACTTTCATTATTTTACAGGTGAGATCGGCCAACTTTCTTTGTCATGCTTGCTTTGTGAGAGCTAATAAAGAAATAGCATGAATATAACTGATTTAAATATTGTGATGGTAGTGGAACATATATCACAACCATTGCCTTAATCATCCTGTCTCATGGCTCCTCTAAAGAAGTATAAAAATCGCGGCTCCTGATAAGAAGTCAAAACGTCTTGATTAAATATAAATTATGCGCTAAAAACTAAAAAGTTGTTTTATTTACCGCAGGTGTTTTATTTTAATAACTGCCTTATTTGATTATATCCAGTGTGTTGAACCATTTATTCCTAATTGAATATTGGAAAATTAACAACATATAAGAGTACTATGTACACACACACTAATAACATGCACTGTTTTATTTAAAACAATGAATAATATTAATTTGATCTTTCCTTTTGCAATTCAAAGCTAAGTTTATAAAAATCTACATAGGTATGTAGTACACACATCTAACTTTTATAAACTTAGTTTAATGTAAAAACAAGTATGTTTTTGCATTGATAAAAATACTCCAGTCTCTGCCTACCCCACCTACAGGACGGGCGTGAGCTGTATGTATGCATGTAACAAGATTCAAGTATGTATCTACGGGAAACCATTACATTGCACGATGAATAATTATTAGTTTTATAATGGATAAAAAACTAGGATAGGTATCTTCATAAATATAAATCTCAAAACCAGTCATGAGTCATGAAAACAATACGTTTATAGTCACAATATTGTTTTATTCGATTCCTTTACATGATTAGCATGAGAAAAGAGCGAAATAATAGGTAAAATACTAATTCAAATACTATTAAATAGGTATTAAAATGTTATGTTATGTTTTCAGAAAAAATAGTTTTTCTAAGTAACAACCAATTCTTAATCTAGAAGACTGCTACGTATATTTGTTTGTATCGTCTCTGTACATTTCCGGTCACAAGTCCATACAAAAATCGGCATTTTTCTTTTTTCTATTATTAAATATTTCTCCGTTAGCGCCATCTAGCGTCCGTTAGACGAATTACTTGCGGTTAATATGGTAACAAACACAAAGTAAATATAATTAGGATAGGATTGAATACTGGTAACTTAACAACAAATAAGAGTACTATATATAGAAGGAAATATGAGAAGTAATAACATGCAATGTTTTATTAAAAACAAT
This sequence comes from Calamotropha paludella, assembly GCA_927399485.1. Lineage (NCBI taxonomy): Eukaryota > Metazoa > Arthropoda > Insecta > Lepidoptera > Crambidae > Calamotropha > Calamotropha paludella. The sequence goes on along the minus strand of OV656804.1, from coordinate 11,626,306 downwards.
AAATACTAGTAATTTCCTCTTTCCTTTTGCAATTTAAAGCTACGTATATAAAAATCATATGTGTACTGCATACCTATGTTTGGGACGTGCGTGAGCTTTATGTATGTACGTATGTAACAAGACATTCAAGTTACCTATGGTAACCTATTATATTGCACCATGAATAATTATTAGTTTTATAATGCATGAAAAATATCTTAGTCGGATAGGTTACTTCATATATATAAATCTCTAAATAAGTCATAAAAAGAATACGTTAATGGTCACAATATTATTTTATTCGATTCCTTTACATGATTAGTATGAGAAAAAAGCGAAAAAAAGGCATAATACTAATTCAAGTATTGTAAAACACGTATTGAAATGTAAGGTTATGTTTTCAGAAAAGTTCGTTTTTCTCCAATACAAATCTGAAAATCAAAGTGAACCCAACGAATTCATAATCTGAAAGGCTTTAGCTGCTTATGCTTGTTTGTTTCATCTGTGTACATTTTCGGTCACACGTCCATACAAAAATCGGCATTGTCCTTTGTGTTCTTAGATTATAGATTTAATATGCGAAAACAAAATTTCTCTATTGTAAATGCCATGGAATCATAGCTTTTAGCTTTTTTATTCCTTTATCTATCAGTTTCTACCTATAATAAACAACAAACTTGGTTAAGTCATCAAACTTATGAAAGTGTTTTTAGTTCATGACAATAATGTTAAGTCACGTTATCTATTTCCAGTTCTCGCGCTGGCTAATGTTATTGATACGAGGGTATCGGATAAACATATACGAAAAGAGGATATACATTTATGCTCTACAAATAGGCAATTTTTATAGAAATGCATATAATTATCCATAACTTAGGCATAAATTCTCATATTCATCACTCAAATATCTACCCTCTTCATGATTCGAACCCGGGCCTATTCGGATTCGAAGGTAAAGTCAGTCCCGGACAAACTGATCTCATTTTCTTTCAGAAGTCATCGGTGACCGAGAAAAATGTTGATTTAATAGTAAGGACCAAAAATTTTAATGGACAATATCGAAAAATATACCGAATACACCTATATCAAGTTTCAGACGATTTTCATCAGAAAACATATTGATGAGTGATCTTGAGTGTAATTGCTTACAAATTTTTATCTTCTCCGCTAAAAGACTGATGGACGGAGGCCTCCCGCCTAGTTTGGGGGTTTTGCTACAATCCTCATGCTTGGCAAAAGGGTTGGAGAAGACCATTATTGTTAACAAGTTCGCAGCGGCACAAGGTACATATTTTTCTCTTTCCTACACTGGACCAAACCGAAGCTATGCCCGTCGCACGACGGAGAAGTTTACGTTTTTCCTTGCCGCACCACAGAGAAGTTGCATGAGGGATGACTTAGGCCTCGTAACGCACTTTACGTGTTAATAAGACCATAAAAGAAAACGCTACTGCTTTGTGGTCTAAGGAAGGTTTATGGTGATTACTTATTAGTCGCTTTAAAACACCCTTAAGTGTGAAGGTTTGGTGCTACTCTCCTCTGTCGGATACCATACGACCTATTTATAATATTTATTATTCTCGTATATATACTACGTTCCGGTGTGCGGAGCAGAGTTTCTAAGCATTGACCATGAGGAATTCAGTTCATATATGAAACATGCATAGCGCAACACACTGGCGACGCTGGTGGCAGGAGTATTTACATCTTAAGAATTTGCCTCGAATGTTTATATTTATAATCAACGTAAATCATGTGCTTCCATTCACACATATTTTGATAAAAATCGAGGTAATAGCAACGTTTCTAAAGCAATACAAAGTACATAAATTATATTGAGATATGACAATCCATTAGATAACTGTATTGAACTGACTGGGGTTAGAGTAATGTTAGTCCCGAGGGTCTAATGCAGAATTACTAGCTATTTGGCGTCCTCCATTCCACAAAGGGACTCTTGAGACATCACTACGATAGCTCCTCGTATGCCAGCTAACCACTTTTTTATCGATTGTCCCATAGAACAAAAGACGACGCTGCCAACACGTTTAGAAATTTAAAGAAATATCTCCTAAAATATTATGCACTTAAAATATCTCATAATCGTATGCATAATATCATTATGAAATAAAGAAAATGTAGAAAGACCTTTAACGCAAAAAATGAAAAGCTAACATTTATAAAGTCAAAAATAGTGAATATCTATCAGATGTAGTGTATTTAATTGTTACGCTTGATTAATACGCTATGAATAGTGCGTATTGTATTTTTAAAGTTTATTACAATTATTATACATAGTTTGTAGTCGAGCATAAGTGGAAGAGGTCAGTTAATTAATATCCATTATGCATCTAAGATCCCTAATGCAGCTAAAAAAAGAGCTGCTGACACTATACCGGGTAAGCCATTTTTTATTTCGCTTTCAATGCGCAATTCGGATGCGGTTTTTTAGCATCCGAATCAGCTTAAGGGCTACGTTGCTTGACAGACAGACACAGACAGACACACATACATAGCGGTCAAACTGATAATCTCTTTGCGTCGGGATTAATAATCATAATAAATAAAATAAAATACTATAATTACATTGGCTTCGCTGAGATGTTTCGAATTAGCTATTATTTCTCTTTGAATGTTTTATTTTGACGTGACAACGTCTTATAAATTGGTTTGCCGGGTGACACTTCAAGAAACTGCGTTACGCTCCGCTCACGTTATGCGCTTACAATGAGAGCGAGTGAGAGGCACGCGTCCCTTCCACTCGGGCATGGTTAGCCCGCCTAAGAGCGAGAGAGACAGACATAAAAAGTGGAAGGGACGCGTGCCTATAAATTAATGTTTTAAATATAATTATTTGTATAAATAAATGTTTTAAATTGTTACTATTATTTCATCCTTCTTCCTACTATACGAATGAATATTCACATTAAAATTATTTTACCACTCAAAGTCGTTATCACGTAAAACTTTCGCCCGTATACCGACTTTACAGGCAACCAACCAGTTTTTGTGCTATTTTTTCTATCGTCCTCTTGTTTTCGTCATTAATTACAAAAAACTTTTTTCGGTTTTAAGTTTCATCATTTTCCCCATACTAAACATTTAGTTAAAATGAAACCATATTTACCGGAAAACGGTAACGGTATCAAGATCAAATAAACAATAAAAACATGTTGAACGAACGTGTTAGTTATCACGTAAACATTTAAGTGTGAAGTGTGAATTATAAGTACGTCATATGTTTTTGAAAGTAAAAAACATTAATAATTCGATCTGATGTGTACCTACCTAAAGTCTGTTCATTCTAACTTGTCCTATTTTGTAAACAATCTTGGCACAACTTTTTAAAAAAATAACCCATTTAAAAATAAAATAATAACAAAGTCAATAATCTATTAGAATAAATCGTTTTTATAGACTGAAACCTATTGAATCTAGTTATCAGTTGATTTTTAATGCTGCATTTTCAATAAAAAGGAGTGCCAAGATTGTTTACCAAATAGGACAAGTTAGGATGAACGGACTGTACACTTGTTTCCACGGGTACAATGGAGGAAATTTGCAGTGCAAGCATTGCTATTGCATTGCTATGCATATCAGTTTCAAATTAATAAAAGCGAATTCAATTAAGTTAATTGGGACTGAAAAAGAGGATTAGAAGTAACTTGAAATATATAGCAGCAATGCATAAACACGTTATTCATAAATATGCATTGTGGATATTTTATTTTTTATGTAACGAATGAATTTTTGTGAGAAGGTAAACTTACAACTTAATTGGAATCGGTGAATTGAATGTGCAGGCCATATTTGTTCGCTTTTAATAAAATTCAGCGAAATGAAAATATGCTGTTATTATCCTTGGTGTCACTGCTTTTTCCTAAGGTAACAAAAATCAGAGAATTTAAGATCAGAGAACTTCAATATGGGATCGAATAATATATTATAATAAATGGTTTGTTTTTAATGCACATACACTTATGACTATGTAAGCCAATAGTAACCACAGTTTATCTTATCAATTAAGAATTATTTTAGTATTTATTATCAGAAACAGAATAACATCTAATTAATATTTTCCGAAAAAAAGATCCACCACGAAATTTTCTAATATTTTTTTAACTTTTTTATGCTGTAGGCCAGCGTTGTTTCATAGATGAGAGGAATTTCTTCTCGCATTTGCAAAACACAATACAATATCCAGTTATGTAATATTGATATATATATGAAGCATTGATACTTTGTAACTTTTGCTCCAAGATGAGCAATGAGGATTGACACGAGTTCAGAATTTTTCTTCTTATGTCTTTTTTCTGTCACTAACAGCATTTCGGCAAAATTCGATTTGATGGTTTGATTTGTCTCCAGTCGCATAAAACCGCTCTTAGAATAATAACATATAACAACGAAGTTGCCAATACCCCGGATGAGGTTTGTCGCCTATTTTCATCGTTTTTTAGGTCTGTCTTTGAACCTTCCAGTGTAACGGTAGATTATGACGTGAACTCTCTTTCGGATAATAATCAGACATCCGATCTTATCCTGACCAATATATCCTTTACTACTGAAGAAGTTTATAAAGAGATACTCAATTTAGATGTAGCTAAGGGTTCAGGGGTCGATAACATTTCTCCACTTTTCCTTAAATCCACTGCAAAGTCATTATGCCATCCTATAAAATGCATATTTAACAAATGCCTTATGGATGGTGTATGTCCAACTATTTGGAAAGCTGCCCGTATTGTTCCCGTTTTTAAAAGAGGAGATAAATCTAAAGTTGATAACTACCGTCCCATATCTATCTTGTGTGCTCTGTCCAAGCTCTTCGAGAGACTGATTCATAATAGCATATATCCTTCACTTCATAACATAATCATCGAGCAACAGCATGGTTTTGTTCAACGAAGATCCACTTGCACTAATCTTTTGATTTATGTAACTTATATTTTCGAAAGTTTTGATGCCAATAAGAGTGTAGACAGTGTTTATACTGACTTCCAGAAGGCTTTCGACAGGGTTGACCACAGAATATTGCTTGATAAATTGGCATACAACGGTATTTGTGGAAACCTCTGGAGGTGGTTTAAATCATATATAACTAACCGCACCCAGAAAGTCGTTATAAATGGATATGAATCTGAATATGTTTCAGTTAGTTCTGGAGTTCCTCAGGGCTCAATCTTAGGTCCATTACTATTTATACTTTTTATTAATGATATACACAGTTGTTTTCATTTCTGTAATTTTCTCTTATACGCAGATGATCTTAAAATTTATCATAGAGTTGAAAATGCCAATGATCATTTACAATTCCAATCGGACCTCGATCGTTTATCTATTTACTGCACCAAAAACAAACTAAACTTAAGTATTAATAAATGCAAAACTATAACTTACACAAAAAAAAAGACATAATAATAACTATCTTTACATTTTATCTAACATGCAATTAGAATCGGTGCAATCAATTAAGGACCTTGGTGTTACGTTAGATTCTAAGCTGCACCTAGATATACACATATATAATATTATAAATAATGCTTTCAGAATGTATGGCTAAGTAATGCGTATCAGCAAAAAATTTTCAAAGCCTTCCACATTCATGTGTCTATATAAATCATTGATACGATCGCAGCTCGAGTATGCCGTGCCCATTTGGAATCCCTTTTATAACAAACATAGTGACGCACTTGAAAAGGTCCAGAAAAGGTTTCTACGTCGTATGCACTATAAATGCTCACATGGGTATTTATCATATGAGCAGTTACTTGTTAGGTACCAAATTCCTAGTCTCAAGCACAGACGCTCACAGCTTAGAGCGACAATGTTGTATGACTTATGCCATAATAAGTATGACTGTATGCCTATTATAAATAAAATATGTTACAGAGTACCCACCAGAAATCATGCCCGTGCCCCTTGTCAGTTGTTTGCAACTTCTCGCTGCCGAACAAATGCTGGTAAACGCTCACCACTATATAGCCTAGTACAATTTTATAACGAGTCGTTTGCTTCTATTGACATTGTGGCAACTTGTCCAGGCACCTTTAAAAAGCTACTTTATGAAAAATTAGTTGTGTAAGCTCTTATATTCTTATATTATAAAATGTAGTAACGTCCACCTCAGATTCTCAATCATTTTAAATTATATAAATAATCTGTGGTGAACGGTGCTGGTATCAGGGTAACACATGTTAATATCCAACTTTGTAAATAATGTATACTCTGTTACTGTTAGTTCACCCCAATAAATAGAAAAAAAAAAAAAAACTTGTTATGGAATTTTGTATAATAAAAAAAAAATTACTTACATTAACAATAGTAGCCTAGCCCGACGTAAGCACTGTATGGTCAACTGTGTTATAGATAGATACATATATGATACATAGATATTATCTTATAAATACCCATGGCTTAGGTACAAATGCTCGTTCTAATCACACAAACATCTGCCCATTCCAGGACATGAACCCAGGACCGTCGGTGCGAAAACAGGATTGCTATCGTTGTACCAAACGGTCATTGATGTACTTAATTCAAATATGCAATTATCAATAATTAATAAAATCAAATTTTAAAGGATGTACATTCTTAATGTAAAAAACCGTCAAACTAAATATTAAATATTAAAAATTCTTACGCAATAATTTTCTAATCGCGTAAGCTTTAAAAGAATTAACAAGTTCAGATATTAAAATAGGAACCTACATTTAAAAAAAGTTGTAGGTTAGTATAAATTATATTCAGTAAGCATCTTATAAAAACCAATTACCTCCAATATTATCGAGTACCTCTATACCAAATCTAGATTCCTTCGCATTTTATATAAGTCGCCTTAAACATTAAATATAAAACAGCAGTTTCTGCTTAAAATATGGCAAAGGATGAACATTTCCATTTGAAATACGAGATAGGAAAGCTCCTTATTCGTCTCTTGAATACGACTCGAGATACAACGTTTAGACTTAGATTAACTTCTCATGGAGCGCACGATACAAGCATTTTAACCCCTGAAAGCAACATGAAGGGCTAAAGAGTGAAACACAGTGTGAGTATTGATAATGTGTATAACGATGAAAATATATTTAAAAACATCTCAATTATTTAGTTTTATAAGTTTTTTTTTTATTTTTGTGTTCTCCTATAACCCCAGTTTTAATAAAACGGTGTAACTTATAAATAACCGGCCTATCACGCTGTTACTAACTTAATCACGATAGGAAAATATTCTTTATAAAAAATAATTGAGAAAAAACCGTCGATTTAGAATTAAGACGTATTTTTTAACAGAAACCAGGGTTAAGGGTTTTTTTTATTAATTATTGTAATAATTGTAAAATTTCTTACTAAAAATTATAATTTTATACCTTTGAGTTATTTTACGTTATATTAACTTTTTAGTGGTGTTATATGTTATTTATGTTCATAGCTTAATCACAACTTAAAACTGTCTGGCGCATGGTTACGTCCCTTTACTTATCGTGAAAGATAGTTTAGTTTTAAAAATATACACTGTTTTTTTATACAGGAAGCACAGTAGAAAACAAGTTTTTAAATTCTATAAAAAAGTGAAACAGTAAAAGTTCTAATATATCTTTCTGTCGATAAAATTAAGCATCATATCCCTCATTTTCATGTGTACGTATTATCAAAAACTTTTGTACGACAAAAATAATTTATATACGAAATTTCATTTCGTTTAATAAAGTCTTAATAAATCTCTCTCTAAATTAATAATTGGAATCCCCTGAAGTTACACTGTGATTATGAAGCTGCTCCCATTAATGCTATGTATAAAATTTTTCCGAACATACAAATTTACGGGTGCTACTTTCATTGGATTAGAAAAGTAGGGCGAAAAGGAAAATCATTAGGTCACACGAAGACTAATATGGAAAAAATATCACTAAGTTGAAGCTTGGCATTGTTGCCACAGGAATATATAGCAACGGGATGGCAATATAATAAAAAATGAATGTGTGAAACCGTTGACGTTGAAAAATATATGGAAAAAGTGCTATTTAAAAAGCAAATATCGGTCGTTAATTTCCTTTTCGGATTGAAGCACCGAACATACAATGTCGTCGAGTCGTGAAATTCAAATTTAAATAATCATATATTGAAACACAGTAATAATGTACTAAACTTATTAAACACTAAAAGACAAAACGATGTAAATGTAATAAAGAAGCGTAATAAATACATATGAAATCATTAATGATGAATACATTAGAAATATTCAGAGCTCATAAATGGCATTACTTCAGTGGGTCAAGCTTTGTAAAAACTTTAAAAGCTCTATAAACGGATCATCTATAATATACTTACATAAAAATGATGTTTTTTTGCTTTTTATCGGTCTTTATTTTTTTTTGTTTTAATCAAGCAATAAGAAATAAGAAAACATCGAAAAATGAACCTTTTTTTCCCTCGTTGGTGTCTGTTTGTCTGTCTATAACGTACAGATCTTGAGACTCAATTTTCACCCATCTCCCAACTAGCTAGAGCTCTGAAACTTTAAACATAGCTCAGAACTCGATGACAATATATGATTATATACTTTCCGTCATGATTCAATCACAATTTCAGAGAATATTTACATATTAACTGTAAATGCCAAATAAATCTTTTATGCGCCCCCGTTTTTCGTATTGGACACATTGAATTCTGAGACAGGCATGAAACCTGTCACCATTTACCTGAAAATTCAAATGAGGATTCTAAGGCAGACAGAGAATCATTTTTTTCTTTATAGTTGAATTTTTTTAAATGTAAATTTTATTACTTCAGTCTCAAAGTGACTTTTCATTCTTACACATTAATTCCTTTTGTCTTAGTTAATAATCAACAGATAACTTCAATATTAACTATGTAACTACCATTACACAATCAGTATCTTGCATAAACTATCAAACAAAATGATACTAAACAAAATGATATGAATAAATCAGGCAATTTTTTGACTACTTCAGTCACAAAGTGACATTTTTGTTTTTTTTCATGTCATCCGCTTTGTGTTTCCCTATTTTACGGGGTCTTGCTGGACAAACCATCCTAAAAGGGAAAATTAACAAAAACTATTACATCTCGTTTTTCTAAATTAATGTCTGGGTAACCATTATCCAGTATCAATATTACACTGTGGACCATGAACCACTGTGTACTCAAGTGATTTGAGCGACTGTGTACAAAACTGCCATTTTTTATTTTACCCATACCACGTGTGATGATTTTACGTAAATCCAAGTGCGGTATACATCAAAATGACCTTAATAAAATTTATTTCTCAGCAAAAATATTAATTCATTGGAAACAACAGGTTTTCGAAAAAATACAAAGTATATCTTACCTTAAAACTAGCATTTTCTTCTGTCAAAACAAAAAAAACTCTTATAATATGGGTTTGATACATGGCTGACGCAAGGAAATTGGTTGTGACCAGTATCTGTTGTCGCTATAGCCACTGTTGCCGCCTTAACCCTAAAGCAAATCTTTTATTTCATTTTAGTAGTCACACCGATGAGCCCCTAACTTTAAAGGAGAATGACAGGTAATTTAAAAATTTCTCTTCTGAACCACTAAAGGGGCACAACGAAGCATTCGAAATCAGTCGCACCCTTGGGGGCACAGTCCGGGTGTTCAGCAGAGCAGCGCCCGTCCGAAAATGTTCCCATTACGGAATATGTACATATAGGTGTACTTATCCAACACAAGTAATTCATGTAGAAGTACTTCCTTAAACTAGTTACAATATACGACATGAAGCGCTAGAAAACTCTGTGACATTATCGGAAAAAGAATTTAACTGAGATCAAAGATCTCCATCACATTCTGGCACAACTGTACTTTCACGAGAGTTGATCTGAGGTAACTGGGCTGTGATGAAATTTATCTTAAGAAAAGTTTTTTACATTGGCCAGATTGCCAAGTTATTAAAAAAAAGGAAAAGTAATTTTGAATATACAGAGGTCGTTTGGCCAAAGTGTGAAGATATGTCTGAGTGGAATGCTTGATTTTTTTAATAACAATTGTTGATTACTTAAGTAATTTCTTGCCTTACTGTTAAGTATTACTTGCTTCTAGTTTTGGCTAGTTTATTAAGTATTTTACTTCAATAAATCCTATGAATAGCAATTATTTTATTTCATAAAATACCTAGTAACATAATTGTTACTAGGTACCTAGTATTGCTTAAGACTATTGTTGTATTAGTTGACGTAATCTGACAATAAAAAAGTATGTAAAAAATAATATAAGTATAATACGTCGTAAAAGTTACAAAATACGTGACTGATTAATAAATAAAGATAAGTAAAAGTTCGTTTAATTTGCAATATATTAATAAGTAAATAAAATTATTATAAATAATGTCACCTCCATGGTTTTGTGTCACTTCTGTGAAGAATAAAGTTCACTTCCGTAGACCTAATAACACTTCCGTGGGAATGCATTTTCATATTTCTTATTTTTAATTTATTTCACTTTAACGTCATATTCAAAAGTCATATGATTTCGTAATATTATCGATAGATAAAACTAACTAACTAATCATAAAACAACCTAAAACTAAAAACCTAAGAAAAAAATAAATATAATATAATAACTAAAATATATTATTAAAAGCAGTCCCTTTAGGCACTCACTCCGAAGATTCTGGCAGCGTTCCCTCTTTGAATAGCTAGACTAATTCCGAGGTATGTCCGAGGTAGCTGCCAGCTCTTCGGTCTCCTGTGATGTCGACTAACCTTTATGTTATTTCCTTAAAAAGCCTTATAGCGCTAGGACCCCACGGACCAAGGGTCTCGACACCGAATGGAAAAACATGAAACATTTTTTTACATGAAAATTAACTAGAAACTAGCTCGGCTCACAAGTGAAACTTAGCGTGGGATACTGTATCATTAATTTGAGATAGCTTTTAAGCATATCTAAAACCATAAATATATATTTTAAATTTGAGTTGGTTGTTGAGAATCCCAGATGTAAGACAGTGAAATGCATTTGTTTTCAGTGCAGAAACGTTTCTCACAGTTATTATAAATAACTGGTAAAGCATAATAAACCTTCAATACAGCAGGAAGAAACCGTATAAATATATCCGTAGGGGTATTTTGGAACGAGATGCCATGAAATCCTCTGTCGTTGAGCTCAACTCTCAATTCACTTTCCAGTATATTAAATGCAGCCAACAATAGTGAATTCTTTATAAAGAAAGCAATCCAGCTTTCTTCAAAGTTTTCATTTATGGCAAAGAAACCCCTTTTGTTTTAGTTGGCTTAAATGGCGGATAATTTTCACATTAACACGAATTTTGACACAGATAGATTTAAAATGTTAGCAATTAAAGTGAAAAGCAAACAATCAAATTCTATGACGGTAATATAAACAAATTGACTCCGACACAATAAAAATTTAATTATCCAGTACTTTTCCCAACTTATTACAACCAAGCCCTTATGAATAATAATATCCAATTATTATTCAAGAAAACCCTAGGTAGTTTAAATTCGAATCACTGAAACAAATTAAACTAAAACTAGTTTAATTTCTTAGTTCTTCACTTCCGCGCACATTACACATTGGAATAAAACACTTTTTTACGGAATTTTGCGCATATTTTATTTTATATTTAATCCTGACGTTTCGACTCCTTTACAGGAGTCGTGATCACAGGATGACTAAGATAATGGTGTCATGTATTTTCTACTACCTTCATAATATTTTAATCGGGCACGTTCCTAATTGTTAAAATTATTTTATATAAATCAAATCGTTTTATTTTTTATTTTATTTAGTTATTAAATTCTCACTACGATTACACTATATACTACTGAGTCTACTACCAGTTCGGAAGTTCGGAAAAGGGAGGCCCTTCGGAGAAGAACTGGCGAAAGAAACTCGGGCAGGGGGACCGACCTCCATCTTACTGTTATTATTTGCAAAAAGAGCTAACTACATCATCAGGTCTTGCAATGTGTGTTTTTGTAGGTATTAATTTATTAATTATTGGGTCCCAAGCAGGAAGAACGCTCCAACCTTCGTCTCTATTGAAATTAGGATGTTTCCTGATTTCAATAGCCTCCCGTAGCATCCTAGGAACAAATATTTGTTCTCTAGCGAGAATTTGTGGTTTACCGAAACGAATATAGTGGTTTGAGCCCTCAAAAGCATGCTCACACACAGCAGACCTATTATCGCGCCTATTTTTATGTCGGCTACATATTCTTTAATACGCGTCCCTATACTTCTCTTTGTCTGTCCGAAGTATAAGAGACCACAGTCAAAATCGATTTTGTAGACACCTGCTGCCTGGAGGGGTATATTGCACTTGACCGGTCGTAAGAATTGGTCAATCTTTCTGGCTGGTTTAAAGTAAGTATTAGTGGAAACCCGCTTCAGAATATTCCCAATCTTGTCAGTGACCCCCTTCATGTAGGGAAGGACAGCAGGTTGACGCTCTACTGTGGCTGGTTTGGCGCGGCTTCTGTTACGCAGTCTTGGTACTCGCAACTTGTTATCTTGTAGTACTCGCTTGACATGCTGACAAGCTCAGCAGTCAGATGTTGTTGGTCACAGATGCCGCGAGCTCTCTGAAACAAAGATTTCCCTACGGTAGCCAACTGTATAGGATGGTGGATGAGTGCATTAAAGAACACGTAGCCGTATAATAGGTCTGCTGTGTGTGAGCATGCTTTTGAGGGGCCAAACCACTATATTCGTTTCGATAAACCACAAATTCTCGCTAGAGACTAAAGATTTGTTCCTAGGATGCTACGCTAGGCTATTGAAATTAGGAAACATCCTAGTTTCAATAGAGACGAAGGTTGGAGCGTTCCACCTGCTTGGGACCCAATAATTAATAAATAAATACCTACAAAAACACACATTGCAAGACCTGATGATGTAGTTAGCTCTTTTTGCAAATAATAACAGTAAGATGGAGGTCGGTCCCCCTGCCCGAGTTTCTTTCGCCAGTTCTTCTCCGAAGGGCCTCCCTTTTCCGAACTTCCGAACTGGTAGTAGACTCAGTAGTATATAGTGTAATCGTAGTGAGAATTTAATAACTAAATAAAATAAAAAATAAAACGATTTGATTTATATAAAATAATTTTAACAATTAGGAACGTGCCCGATTAAAATATTATGAAGGTAGTAGAAAATACATGATACCATTATCTTAGTCACCTGTGATCACGACTCCTGTAAAGGAGTCGAAATGTCAGGATTAAATATCAAATAAAATATGCGCAAAATTCCGTAAAAATGTGTTTTATTCTAATCATCATCATCATCATCATATCAGCCGTACGACGCCCACTGCTGGACATAGGCCTCCCCCAAGGATCTATTATTATTATTATTTATTCTAATAGTTTAATTTAATTTTCTTGACGTCATTTCAAAATTTCATCTTACTGGTCTTACTTGAATAACTCGTACTTCGTTGTAATTTTGAGATAATAAAATTTATCCAATAATAATTCATTCATTTATTCTCTTTAAATCGTTAAAAATCCTAAAAAAAATCAAAACTTACTTTTTTGAAACTATTACTGAAATTGGATTTACGTTCTTTTAATTAATTCTAAAACAAAGTAGATATTAGGTAGTGGGGTCATTGTGTTCGGATTTTCATAAATAATTAAGAAAGATAAGGTTTCTCAGAGAAAAATTTTCTAGTTATTTTTTTTGATTATTTTAAGTACCGGTTCTGTGACGATTTTGTTTACATTGTGTAATGAAATGAGAGACTTCATTAGTATTTTCACTCAGTACACACGATATTAAATTTAAAATAGAATGTTTTGCACTTGACAATGACACTGATATTTTTATCATTTTGTCAAATATTACAATATACTGTCTAGTTTATCATGTCTTCAAGGTATGTATAAGAAACACGCATATGTTTTAAGCAATCCGGCTTTATTCTGGGCTAACGACTTCTCTTGTCGTGTACAGTATTAGTTGAAAATGTAAATGATGTTTCAATCTGTAAATAAATAGCGAGTAGGGCTTTGCACAAAAACGCTCGAACGGGAGTGCAAAGAGGCGTGGTGGTACCGACTCTAATGTATGGAAGTGAATCTTGGATTTGGCAGAAGAAGCACAAATTATGATAATGCAGTGGAAATGAGAGCTTTAAGAAGTAAAGCTGGAGTGAATTTGATGGATAAAATAAGGAATGATGTGATAAGAGAGTGTTGTGGTGTGGAAGAAGATATAGTGACAAAGTTAGAAAAAGGGATGCTTAGATGGTTTCGACATGTAGAGAGGATGGACGAAAGAAGATTAACAAGATAAATATATGAGGCGAAGGCGAACTTTCAGGGACCAAATGGCGAATGTCCTGAAAAAAGGCCAGGTCAAAACCTTAACAGATGAGCTTGTATGAAAAGGCTGATGAGCGTTGAAAAAGCTAGAGATGTACGTTGGGATCGTGATTAGTAGAAATCTGTGATCTCTGCCTACCCCTGCGCGAAAAAGGCATGATTTTATGTATGTATGTATGAGAAACAATATTTTACTGAAAATATTTTTTTCTCTTCGGCTTGGATCTTTTTACAGTCATGTACAAAAAATAAAGGCATAAGTTCTACTTAGTAGTACGCTTCAGTATCTCAATCCCACTAGGATCCCTCTTTTGATCTCCCAGAAGATAGAAAAGCACTTGCTATTCCACTACAATGCTACAAATAAAGGTATCAAACAATCCTGAAATTATGAGACCCCGTGTATCACCTTTTACTAAAATGAACAACGTTAAGGCCATCTTAAAACTATTGTATTAAAACGTTATTATGAAACAAAATGGTACTTCTAATAAACTAAAATCAACAAACGTATCCCTGTATCTCTACCTGCGTGTGATCTAAAAAAGACAAAAAAACGGTTGGGTAGAACTTTGGATAATTTTATCATTTCTAGGAAGCCACTACGCCACCCACAGCTGTATTGCCTTGTTATTCTAATTGAGTTTTCTTGAATAACTCGATCATTGATTATATCTACGTACTTTCGCGGTTTAGATAATGGCTCCGTTTTAGGTGTTTAAAACATGTACAATTTAGTTTACGTATAAAATTATTGCTCAGGTGCGAATAGTAATTTATGTAACGCCTATTGACTTTTACTTCCATCAAGCATTATTTCTTTTTTTTAAAGTGATAGTAACACAGTTAAGTATTAGGATTTTTATGGTCATAGCCTTCAAAGGCATTTCTAAATCTGCCGTAAATTTTGATGTCTTCTAGATGGGTCACTGAGTTTGTCAATTGCATTAGTATGTCAAAAGATTTCTCATTTTTGTTAGTCATGAGAGCCGTACCTCTGTTATTATGCAGTGACTGTCTCAATAGACATCTGGATACATAAAGTTTAATATTTGATTGATTTAATGCACCCTTAATTAAATCCCCCAGATGCATTATGTCTATTGAAGGGTCCATATTAGGTCCTATTTTCCAAGCAGCTTAAACATCATTATATACACGATGTTTCTTGTAAGTTGTCAGCCGGTGCTGGATGATAGCTGAGTACCATACCTATCGATTTGACCCCCATGTATATTCCACGATTGTTTGTAGTTTTGAAGTTATTTTTTTTTCATATTTTTTTATGATTTAACGACTGAACGAAATAAAGAGCTGGTTGGGCCGTTCGAGCTGCCAGATAATGTAAATGGAGAAACGTATTTAAATTTCGTCCAACAATATTTACCGCTACTTCTTGGAGACATAAATCTTTTATTAAGAACGCAGATGTTTTATCAAATGCCATTTTGCAAGAGCCGTTCGAGAATAATTAAATCAAGTTGGTGTACTGTACAGAATACGAACATATACAACAACAATTATTTATGTCCCCCTTATGAATTACTAGCTTTCCGCCCGCGGCTTCGCCCGCGTGGCGGAAAGCACAACTATAAGAAAATTTCTCATTCCCATGGAAAAATCTAAGAAGCGCGATGTAACGCTAGATACAAAAATCATATAATTCATTCCACTTCTTACGTATTTCAAAAAACACATCGTTACCATGTTTTAAAAAAACACCCAGCGCCATCTATCGCATACCCCAAGAACTAAATAACGTAACTAATACTTATACCAATTAGTAATTCGTTGACTTTAGTGATTTCAGGATAAGTAGATGTAAAAAAAACAATTTAGACGATAAAACAAATTGTACGTCATCCCTCGAGAATTCTTCATTTTCGAGGATTCATTTTCGTATCATTTAGCTTCAAAATTTACATGTTCATATTCGTTTGCAACATATAAGTAGATGTAAAAAAAAACAGTTTAGACGATAAAACAAATTGTACGTCATCCCTCGAGAATTCCTCATTTTCGAGGATTTATTTTCGGATCATTTAGCTTCATAATTTACATGTTCATATTCGTTTGCAACATATAAGTAGATGTAAAAAAAACAGTTTAGACGATAAAACAAATTGTGCGTCATCCCTCGAGAATTCCTCATTTTCGAGGATGCATTTTCGTATCATTTAGCTTCAAAATTTACATGTTCATATTCGTTTGCAACATATAAGTAGATGTTAAAAAAACAGTTTAGACGATAAAACAAATTGTACGTCATCCCTCGGGAATTCCTCATTTTCGGGGATTCATTATCGTATCATTTAGCTTCTAAATTTACATGTTTATATTCGTTTGCAATATTTTACCTTGTTTTAAACGACACACAGCGCCATCTACAATCCATCCATCAAGCAAACAATATTTTTGTTTTTCCTCTGGAATATCAAGTTTTTCCAGGATAAAAAGTACCCTATTATTTAATCCGGACTTTTATCTTTACGTCTGCAAAATTTCAAAGCAATCGGTTTAGTAGTTACGGCGTGAAAGCGGAACAAAAAAACAAACAAACAAACTCACTTTCCGATTTATAATATTAGTAAGGATAATTTTTTTTCATTTCCAGAGCTCAACTTAAAGTTAAATGGATAAATAATCTTAAATATGATAAAAATATGCGAAAATAATTACAAATGATAAAATATGAAAAATATGAGATTTCTGAGTCAATACTTTCAGAGATCGATTTCAGCTAATAATGCCCCATAAAGTACATTTTTTTTGTATATTATGAAAGATTAGGCTGTCGCGCAGTAAAAGTTATTCAGAAGATAAGGAAGATCTTTAATTATTTATTTTCAAAAGTTGAATATTCTATTTAGTCCTGCTTGTTCTCAATCTTTTTACTATTGATCCAATTTTTTGCATTTTGTATCAAAGGACAATGCCGATTTGTGACCGGAAATGACCAAGAATGAAATTATTACTAATTCAATTTAAAAATAAAAATACAATTTTTAACGTATAGAACTTATCTAAAAGCAGATTACGAATCTAAAAACCAATAAAAAGTTGTGTGTTTACTAAGCACTTCCCTGTGATATTGCTTTACTGCGCCATGGCTTTGGATATCAGCATTTTGGCCGTCCTTTATTTTTGATTAATATATTTAAGTCCAGTAATATATGTGAAATATATGCATATATTAATAGCCTAAATGTGTTACTTTTTCCTTTTATAAGGAAATAATATATAATCATTTCACCGTTTGAGACCAAAAGCGCTATAAGCCAAACGACATTATTAATAAAAAAAAGTGACGTATGGTTGGTTAGCGTTAGTGATGGACATTGAAAAAAACATCGATGTTTTTGTCGATGCAATGCATCGGATAGTGGCATCGATGGTATATCGATATATTAAAAAATACGTCGATGTTTTCCATACATCGATTATTTTTCTGTATTCAGGAATCAGGACTTTAATAAGAAAGTACCAACTAAATACCAACCAACACAGTCGTAAAATTTTGCTTTGTTTTGTATTTTCTTTGCTACAAGTATTTAGCGAGGTTTATAGTATAAGAGTCGTTTCACTACATAGTATAAAACAAAGTCGCTTTCTGCTGTCTGTCTATCACTTAGCATGCTTAGATCTTTAAAACTACGCAACGGATTTTGGTGCGGTTTTTTTGATAGATAGAGTGATTCAAGAGGAAGGTTTATATGAGGTTTCTAATTTGATGTTGTAAATAAACACTTTCGCTTACGTTGCAAACGCAAGCTGAACCCTACGAGATAGATCAGAACAATGCACTACAATATTGTACACCTTAAAAAGTTCTACAAAAAAGTCCGCGATGGTATATGTCTATCTCTTAGGGATTTCCCGCGATAACTATTTTTTATCCTCTCCTTTTTTAATAATGCCTTATTTACGAAGCGATTTTAAACAATACAGCATTAATCCTTATCCAATTGAGTACCTTAAATACATTGTGCATTTAATATAGATCAATATGGCCCTTTGCAGCATGTAATTTAAATGAATAGTATATTTAGTATCAGCATTGCACCTGTGCGAAGGCGGGGTGGGTCGCTAGTTCAATACAAAAAAATCGTTCGTATCAGCTCCGACGCATGACTAGAGTTTACTCCTTAAAAAAAAGGTTATCTTAAAATATATATAAAAGTCAAAGGAAGTAAATGAATTAATATATTTATTCATATTAATTTGATAAAATATATTACGGTGATATTTTACTTTTTTTTTTAATTTTTTGTTAACGTTTTTTAACGTCTGATTTTACCACCCATCTATATTTCATACCGTGCGCTATATTAGATATTAACCGCTATATGCAACGATTCTTAAGGAGTTAAACTCCAGTAAACTCCAAAACGATAATGTTACTTTTGAGCTGTCTAATGTTACTTTTAACTATGGGCTACTGGCATAATTGTCTAGTTGGTAGTAGGTCAATGTCAAAGAGAAGATAGTTATTAATCGTAGATATAGAATATATCCATTAAAAAATATTTGTTGTAGGTTTGCCTCTTCGATGCATCAAATTCACTTCCATCACTTCCGGTGTTCGAAATAGCTGTGCGTATTATCGTTTGCTCCAGGAAAATATATATTAATAAGGCGAAATAATGTTTTCCAACAAGTGAATACTACATAGATCTTCTCAGTGGCTGCAGTGGAATCAAGGTACGATAAAACATTCACTTTTCGAGAGTTCATCACACTGAAATTCTTCAAAACAAATTGGTTCGTTTGCGAAAACGTTATTTTTCTATTTCTATGATGAAAACCAATGATTTAAATAAGCCAATTAAATAGTTTAAGCACAGTGAAACTCCGCCTACAATAATTACGCACTTCCGAAACAACAGACTGACGTTGGTGTATGTCAAAATTGTCATATGACATCTTGCGTTTAGAAATTGCATATCACGGTTAGTTACGTTACGTTCCAACTCACGTTATTTATTTTTAAAAAAATCTGGTCATCAAAATATGGATAAGTAATGTAATACATGTCATAAGGATATTATAAGTAGAAGAATTTTGCAATGTTCTGTTTGTTCACAATGGTTCCATATAAACTGTGCAAATGTATCAGAAAAGAGATTTTACCTTATGTCCAAGCTAAATCGCGAAAATTGGAAATGTGATGTATGTATTGAGATATCTCAGTCGAATAAAATTGTATTTAATATATCCACCAGTAATTCGTTTCAGTCACTGACTGATGAAATGAATTCTTCAAATATATCATCAAACAATCGATTAAATAGCAGTTGCCCAAATATAACAAGATTTGACTCAGAGGAGAAAATAGAAGAACTAGAAAGACAAAAGAAAGTATTGCAGGAAAAGCTTAATATTGCGGAAAATGAGATCGAAAACTTAATATCTGAAAACTATAATTTAAAAAAGGAATTAGCTAAACACGAAACAAAAACGAAATATTTAACTGACATATGTAATTCGAGCTCACAGAAAAATATTACAAAGAGAAGAATAAATAAAAACTTAAATAGTCGGCTACTAGATTTCTCAAACTTAAAAGATAACAATGGTAACTGTACCTCGACCTTTATACTATTGTTATTGTATAATATTGTATTTTTACTTTACTATTACTTAGAAAAAGTCTTTTTGTAGCTAGTATAGTTCGCTAACAGAGTGGTTAGATTTACAATAAGTGAAAAATGAACCAACTTGTATCAGTATTAACATTCCTTATCAAAAATACCTCAAGAACATGAATTCTCTTCTGGCCGAATGGTTAACATTTCAGGTAAATTATCAACTGTTTAGTTACAGATGCTTGCATACGCACACACACTATTAAGATATAAATATCAAATATATTTCTGTATGTCTTCAAAAATAAAATGTTTTCTACACTTTGTAAACAGAATTTCATTGAAAGATTCATTGCAACCAACTCGAGAGAAAGACTATATCGGCATGCCAGTATTTATTTTGGTTGTGGAAGATCTGTTGGTTGTGTTAGATTAAATTAGAAAGCAGTCCACAAACATCCGTTGCTTCATACTGGCATCATCGCAGAACTGTAAGTACTGCCTATATCTGCCACTATTATTATTACTTAATCTGCTAATATTATTGTCATAGTTTCTTAAACAGTTGCCATGTGTGAAGTGTTGCATCTGACCAGTAATCCCCTTATGAATCTTTTCAATACATTTTTCTATGTTCTTAACCTGTTTCCTATTTAGTTGTTCATTGACAGCTTTCTATGAATGTTCACATATGTATAATTTACATTTAATTATTCATATATATATAATGTGATTATTAAAAAAACACAAAATATTGCCACAACTTTAAATAAAGCACTTTCATTATTTTACAGGTGAGACCGGCCAACTTTCTTTGTCATGCTTGCTTTGTGAGAGCTAATAGAGAAATAGCATGAATATAGCTGATTTAAATATTGTGATGGTAGTGGAACATATATCACAACCATTGCTTTAATCATCCTGTCATCATGGCTCCTCTAAAGAAGTTTAAACATTGTGGCTCCTGTAAAAGAAGTCGAAACGTCTTGATTAAATATAAATTATGCGCTTAAAACTGTGAAAAAGTTGTTTTATTTACCGCAGGTGTTTTATTTTAAGAACTGCCTTATTTATTTATATCCAATGTGTTGAACCATTTATTCCTAATTGAATATTGGAAACTCAACACCATAAGAGTACTATATATATAGAGAATAAAATATGAGAACTAATAACATGCAATGTTTTATTAAAAACAGTGAATAATAGCAATTTCCTCTTTCCTTTTGCAATTTAAAGCTAAGTTTATAAAAATCAGATATATTTACTACATAGGTATGTATTACACACATCTGATTTTTAAGAACTTAGTTTAATGTAAAAACAAGTATGTTGTTGCATTGATAAAAAGACTCCAGTCTCTGCCTACCCCTCCTACAGGACGGGCGTGAGCTGTATGTATGCATGTAGCATAGGTACCTACATACTTGAAAGTCTTCTTACATGCATACTATATCTATATCTTTACATTTTACCGATGCAATGTAATGGTTATTACATTGCATGATGAATAATTATTAGTTTTATAATGGATAAAAAACTAGGATAGGTATCTTCATAAATATAAATCTTTAAACCAGTCATGAGTCATGAAAAGAAGACGTTTATAGTCACATAGTGTTTTATTCGATTCTTTTACATGATTAGTATGAGATAAGTGCGAAATAATAGGCAAAATACTAATTCAAGTATTATAAAATAGGTATTGAAATGTTAGGTTATGTTTTCAGAAAAGTTCGTTTTTCTCCATTACAAATCTGAAAATTAAACTGAAACCAACGAATTCTTAATCTAGAAGGCTTTAGCTACTTATATTTGTTTGTATCGTCTCTGGTCATTTCCGGTCACAAGTCCATACAAAAATCGGCATTGTCCTTTAGGAAGGAGATTATTTTATTCATAAAACTACAAGCAATTGGCATTGTATTAAAAAAACTACTAAGAAAAGCTAAGTCAAAAATAGTTATAATTTTTTAAAGCCGTTAAATGAAAAACTATACCTGAAAAACTACAGAAAATCGCGGAACATACATTGGGGTTCAATCGATAGGTTATAATGAAAAATAGGATAAAGACACCCTGTATACGTCGTCGGAATCAAAGTAAAGTCTTCTTGTACTACTTATGACCTGCACTCTTGTTCTGTGAATTAATATCACTTTTGGACAATTTCAGTTTAAATATTAGTGATGAACGTAAAGTTCTTCATATGATGTCGCAATCTTATAAAGACCTAAAGAAATAAAAATATACCAATAATTGAAAAATCACCTTTACCCTTTGAGTGATATTTGTATTATGGAAGCAGCAGAAAAACCCCAAACGACCATAATTATATTTCAGATACATTAGACGGAGAAATATTTTTTCTCATTTCTCCTCGCTGCTCATCTTATAAGAAAACCAAATGTAATGGCAGCATCAACATAAAGGTGAGTACGGACAGCTTCTTATAGACCAAGGCCGCATTTATTATTTTTTTATTCATACAGACGATATTTCTACGACTACCGAGCTGCTCTTAAATTAACTCATATTCAAATCAATTTACTTTCAGATATTTCGATTTACGAGGGGAGGTCAAAAAGTTCGCGGAATGGAGGAACGGATGGTGGGAGTACGTTCATGTATGTGTATTGTGACTAATGCTTTTCAACCCATTTATTTGACTATATTGTTACTATTTATATTAATACTAACGACCCGCCCCGGCTTCGCATGGATGCAATGCTCTACTATATTATGCATGTATTACCTATACACATAAACCTTCCTCTTGAATTACTCTATCTATTAAAAAAACCGCATCAAAATCCGTTGCGTAGTTTTAAAGATTATAGCATACATAGGGATATAGGGACAGAGAAAGCGACTTTGTTTTATACTATGTAGTGATTAATTAAGTCATTCCGTTGATTATTTTTTTGTGACTTGCATGTGTGTTGGGGAAATGTGGAAACTTGCATTGTTTTTGATTATTAAGTCATTCCGTTGATTATTTTTTTGTGACTTGTATGTGTGTTGGGGAAATGTGTAAACTTGCATTGGTTTTGATTAATAAATAATAATAATAATAAAATGTATCCAGATAGATAATAATTGAGCATCTCACCATTAGTATATATTCCAAATTCGAACCTAATCGGGTCATTAACCTTTGAGTTATCAACGTGCAAACAAGTTAATCTGGAAGAAATCAACAAGTATGGAGAAAATTGAATATCGCACCGTTATTAAATTCCTCACCAAAGAAGGAAAATCCGCTCAGACAATTTTTCAAGAGATGTTAGCGGTTCACGGGGACTCTGCCCCTGGTAAAACCATGGTTTATAAGTGGCATGGCCTTTTCAAGCAAGGAAACTCAATTGAAGACAACCCACGTTCTGGACGGCCAATTGTGGCCATCACACCTGAAATCATTGTATTGGAAGATTTATTTTATTTAGATTAGAAAAAAATGTATTGGAAGATTCCCGTCTGAATAAGAAGCTGCTAGCAGCAATGGTTGAAGTATCTGATACAACAATTTTGAATATCCTACATCATCATCTTTTGATGACAAAGGTCAGCGCACGGTAGGTTCCGAAAATGCTTTCTTCCCTTTAAAAACGACAACGTGTCGAACGTTCTCGTCAGTTTTTGGAGCTCTGTGGCGATAACAGAAAAGAAGTTATGGCCCGGATTGTTACTGGAGATGAAACCTGGATTCACCGCTATGAACCCGAGTCGAAGCAAGAGTCGATGCAGTGGCATAAAAAAGGCAATCCGCCGCGAGTTATTAGATATTAGTTATTATTAGTTTTTTGAATGAATTATTATATAATCCCCGTTTGCAAAAATGGTAGCATATAATAAAATAAGCAGTTCCCCGGGGCAATCGTATTCGTATCGTCGGGCATCGTTTAGTTGTCATTCGGATAATATATTTCCCATTTGTACAGCTAGCAGTACATAAGGGAAATCATTTCCCCAAGGCACTGCTAGTAGTGTTATGGGTAAGAAGATAATCAGCAGACAGGTAAATGGAATATATGCAATTAAATATTAAATATCCCCGTTAGTGATATTTTGGCTAATACACCTATGCCGGTATGTTTTTATGTGGAGTAACCTTAATGTGTAAAAAGATTGAATTTTCTTAGGGCATTTTATAAGAATAACGAATGTATAACAATGTCCTGGAGGATCATAGTCGATTAACAAGTACTTTTTCTACTCTTCTCATGCTCTGGGGGATATAAAGACGGTACCCTAGTGGAAAATGGGGTCAGTATGTGTGAATAAGTTGTTATACTTATGATTCACATCTAGTTTTCAACCAAGTTTGCCTTAGTCATTCTCATCATAGTGAATGGGCCTTCATAAAAGGTGTAAGTGTCAGAATTTATATTTTCAAACATAAAAGTGGAAAGCGAGCTAACATAGCATAAGAGGGCCATATTTCACATTGAATGAATTTGCAATCATTTGGCAACTTAATAATTTCATTAAATTATATAAAATTACATTTTTTTATTCCATTCTATTTATTTTCTAATTTAATGTAATTTAAATCAGCATTAGTTATGTAACAATTGTAATTCTAAACTGTATACAAGAATTTAAAATTCGATCTCATGAACTATCAAATAAACTTCTAAACTTCTTGAACTCTTTCAGGATATCTGCCCGGAATATGATCAGGGTTATTAGGGTTGTATTCCCAAATAAGATATTCAGGCTCATTGAGGTAAAGAGGAGGTATCTCATCACTGGGTTCGGTTTCCTGCCCAAGTAAGTTTTTATTTCGTTCGAGAATTTCATCTACTTTAGCCTGCGTCTCATCAGAAATATCTGCAAAAGATGATAAGTTTAAGTCTCAAACTTATACTGTCTTCTGGCATGGAAAAAAATAGAGTTACATAACCTAGACTGTGGTGTAACACTAATATGGAGTAACACTAATTTACTGGATATAGTAAATTAATGACTGCAAAGACTATGTATGGAAAGTCAATATAACATAGTAAACATTAATAATTTTGGCAACAACAGTTGATCGCCCTAAAGCATTTATTATAGTATATACTCATATATCAATAATCACACCAATTTTAAACATATTGTTGAAGGGTTTACTTACGAGTTCTACGTAAATCTACTTTTAAAATTCTCCTGTTTTGCTCTAGTGCTTTGATAAGCGTTTTTTCTGCTTCTCCCGATAAGTCATTAGCAGCCATATCTAATCTAGTTAAACCTCTGTTAAGACTAAGTAAGCCGGCCATCTATAACAATTATACATCAAGTATTTTGTGATTATCAAACTCATGAAGAAAATGAGAAAGAAAATATCAAAACTTACGGGAATTTATTTCAAAAAAATAAGAAAAAGCATTAGTTTTGTGTGCTTATCTTATATCGTTGATATTTAGTTTTCTTTATTTCAGTGATTTAGCTTTTAAATTCAAATCGTAGTGATGTGAGTTCTATTTTTCATTCATCACACAGACATACCGTTCATTTTTATGAACAATGGTATGGGGTTAAAAATAAAGCTTTTCTTAAAGTACCTTTTCAGCTGATGCACCACTAAATCCACATGAATTGACAATCAGAGTTTGAGGCTTCTCTTTACAACGAACAAATGCTGCTGCAAACATTGTTGCACATTCCAGCGACATTGGATTTAAGCTGAAATCTTTATTCAAAATCAAATTATTACGTGCTGTACAACGTTAATGATAATTTAAGCTAGCAAAACTTACCTAATAATTCAATGGGTGCTGCTGGTTTCATTTGTAAAGAGTATGCAATTCCTTGCACGCCTACTTCTTTAAATCTATTATTGGCTATTCTGATTATCTTTACATTATTATGAACACAAATAAACCCTCCTAAAGCTTTCATGCCGTAATCACCTATCTTACAATGATTAAAATCCAATTCTTCAATAGTCTCTTTCTTCACCAAATTTTGTAAAATAATTTTCACCTTAGAGCAATCCAAATTACTTCTATTTATTCGAAAAGTTTTAAGATGTCTTAAATCTTCAAGCCCTCGACATAACGATTCACAATCAGCCATCGAAAACTCAAAATATCTTGTTTGGTAATTGTCTTGTAGATCATTCAGACCAAATACTAGTGAAATTTCTTGTAGATTATACAATTTCATTAAGACTGGTTCTAAAGGAATATGATCGTACACTTTTGTTACACTAAAAATACACGTATCCTCTACAACATCATCACATGGAATTGGTGGCGTCGGCTGCCGAGCCATTTGTAATTGGTTCAAGCATAGCTCATAAATATATGGGCTCACCTAAAATTAACAGTGAAGTATTAGAATGTTTTATTATAATTTAATATTAAAATATTTCGAGCGTACTTAATTCATAGTGTACCAATTGGGCTAATTCAACCGCATCCTCTTCAATAAAAACATCACAATTGACGTTTTCTAAGTAATCTTGCAAACAAGCGGATAGAAATTTTCCTTTCCAAAAGGTAACTCCAAGTTCTAACCTTGAGGGGAATTTAGTTGCAAAAGACCTTTTCCAATATTGTTCATCCTGTAAAAATGTTAATAGTTTATATCACCCCGCAATCTATTTTTGTTTAACAAATACGTGATATTTACTTTTATGTATGGAACACAACATTTCAAAGGAATGTCAGCAGGATACAAATCCATGAGCATGTCCACATCTTTTTGCAAAATACGATTAAGTGGGTTAATTTTATGGAATGCTCTAGATAGAGACAAAGCAGCAAAGTAGGTGAGAGGCGCTGGAGTGAGATCGTCATCCCATTCAAAATCTTCGGCGACTATTTTACGGGTACCCTCAGCTACCGAATTTCTCATTACTGCAGGCGTTGCATACGCCTCTCGCGTATTCAGAGATACAACGTATGGAATCTTCATTGTGAACAATTGTTTTTGTTAGTATTTACTTGAAATTTCTTATTGCGTAATATTTAAGTAAATATGTTTTTAATTATAAAAAAGCAACTATTGTAAAAACACTCCACAAAATTGATACTTGACGTAAAATTATAGTCATATGATATAAAAGTGACTGTATATTATCTTTTGTATGTGACAATTTGACAATTGTACACTAAAAAGTTTGCAATAAATCAGTAAAACCTACAAAACTATATTGTTTTCCTGAAAATAATTTTCCACTATTTTAATCCAAGCAGTGTGCGTAATAATAATTAAAATATTCTTCAGATATGATTATTGGGGTTTGTTTTATTAAAAAAATATAAAACTGTAATTCGTTTAATGTGTTGGCATAATACCGTCTATATCACACTCAAAACTCTGTCATTAACTTGTTCATTTCTATTAGTTAAGCCGTAGTACAGAATAATTATAATTGAATTAGTCATTAAGCTAATTTTATTTTACTCTATTATATTTTCTACGCATTTCCCAAAGATACTGTTACTCACATAACATGTGGCAAACAGAAAAAGACTAAATTATTAACATAATTAAGAATCAAGCACACAACTTTAATATAAATTCATGGAGATCAAACTAAATAGTTTTTATTAAAAAAATATATGGATTCATATTTATAAGTCACCTTTATAAGTATATATATTTATTATGAGAAATATCTGAAACATGTGATTTATTCACAAATCTGTTACTGTTTACCTATTTGATCACACACTGGTGATGGAATTATTATTTGTGTAAATATGAACATAGTCATGCATAAAAACAAATAACATGTGTGAAACATAACAATTTATGGTCCGTATATTTCCAACAAAAAAAAATACATTTTACGTTTTGATATATTACTATATAATTTGTATAAGAATTTTAATGACAAAGTTCCTCCTTACTGTGATATGTTTTTGTATTTTAAAATATTCCATTTGAATGTGCTTAATTGCTATTAAAGTGATTTATGACTTTATCAAAACTAAGTTCTACGTCTTTGTGTCGCATGGGCAAGGTCCACCGACCGCCCCGCGTCGCATCGGCGACGGTCGGCTGTTTCCGTGTGACGTCGGCCCCACCCGGTCCACCAAAACAACGCCGAACATGCGCGTGAGTTCTCTTAGCGCCGACATTAGTTGTTGTGTTATCAACCGGAGTGCGCGAGAGTGTTAACGTAGATAATACTAAGAAAGATTTATTATATAAAAATATAAATAATAATGAGTTCAGACAACAAAAACGCATCGAAGAGCCAGAACAACTCACAGTATTCAAGCTACAATCCGTGGAATTTATTTTTTACGCCACGAACTCGCACCGAGAGCGAAACCAGCGGAAGCTCTACAAGCTCCCAAAATTATCAAACAGGTTAGTTTTACTATTCAATAATGTTTTTTGTAACGAAGTAGGTAAGTAATTTTTTTCCAATTTTATAACATATTTATTAAGGGGACCATTTTTAAATTAGCCAAATTGATAATATAATTATATCTATGACGCTACACAAAAAACTTGTTTCTTTTTTAGACGTCAATTTTTACCATGGGTCGATGAAATGTATTCTTGTAATACCTACCAGATTGTAAAGTTATAAATACTTATTTGTTCCTATACCACTTTTATGATTGTTAAACTACAATAAACTAACTGGTAATTAAGTAAGAAAACAAACTAGTTTCGATCGTAACTAGTTAACCATGAAGGTATTCCAGTCACCGGCTCTTTGTTAATAACAAAATAATCCAAATCGAAAGGTTGTAAAGTTGGTTACTGAATAGCAGTTAAGTTAGTAAAGAACATAAAACAGTGATTGTTTGCCTATTTTAATAAATTTTGTGCGTGTCTTTAAAACTTCGGTACGCACGTTCAAACAGATTCTTAAATTACCATAAAATTTTAAGTCAAAATTAATACTGAATTTTCAAGTGTTTGTCTCTAAGTACACATTTTGATCTTTGGCTAGGTAAATGTACAATCTGCAGAACTTCAGTCTATACACTATGATCTATGCAATTGATAAAGTGACAATATATATTTTAGAGTAAATACTTGATGTGTTATCGACTCTATTGTTGACTGTATATATCATAATAGTACATAAGTACATAAATAGTGTAATTTAAAAGTAATAATTATAAAAAAGTGATACGAACAAACAGATTAATTAATATATTTTAGTTATTATTTTATATTTTATAAGGTATTTAGTTCTAGGTTCTTCGTTCTAGCATATATTTGAACTTTTGACATGTCACTTTCTGTCCAAGTTTTGAATATGAATAACGTGATGACACATTAAACCTCACATTAAACAGTGTAAAATAATAAGGTTGCCATCTGAAAAATGTAAAAACTATCAAAAGTTGATAAATCTATATATATAAAAATGAAACCCGTTTTCCGTTGTCACGACATAACATGAAAACGGCTTGACCGATTTTTTGTAGTTTTCTAATACTCTGTACAAGGTTCTTACGGAAAAAAATATAAAGAAAATCTCTCAGAAAGATTGAAAAATATAACGTAACGAATGTCAACGTCATTCAATTTAAAACAAAAATCTGTGGTAATCTGTGACACCACATCGATAACCGCGCTGACAAATGTCAACGTCATTCAATTCAAAGCTACGCTAAGGCGGTACGAAGTTCGCCGGGTCAGCTAGTTAACTATAAATATCTATGGAAGCATAAAGATTCTTAAACCACTTCATCAATTACAAAAACAATCGCATTCCAATTAGTTGAAATACACAAAAAGTTGTTTATTATTTATGTTTTTATTTCTATTTTTAGCAATATAATGCGATAAATTTTTAGGAGGAGAGAATTTTAAATAAGATCACTTTAGATGGCATTCGAACTTATGATTTTCTGATATACCTTGGCCAGCGCCGTACCTGCTACTGACGTGATTTTACCTATTTTGACGTTTCATAAGTCTGGTTCATTCCGAGCTATCACATCATGATGGAATATAATAAAGTATTGGAAAAATTCATCGCTTACAGTAAATTGGTTTTAATTCGCTGTGGCATCATTTTAATCAAAAAAAGTGTTCACAATTCAAACTTTTGAATAATATAAGAACATTTTGAATGTAATATTGTATATACGTTCCTGGAATGCATAGACAGAATGACCAGATTTTTTCTAACAAAATTTGCCAAGATAGCGTTTCTATTACAGATATTTTTTAAACATTATCCTACTTTTATTAGTATCTAGACAGATATGTAATTGGAATTTCTATTGTTTAATAATGACTTTTTATAAGCCGGTAATAGTCTTATAGTACGTCTTGTTAAATACCCTTTTTTTGTGTTTAGCCCATATTGATGTCTAGGATAAAGATAATAAAGTTCTTACGGTATCCTAGTGTACAAGAGTTGAGCTTTACAAAAAGCTTACACGTATAATTTTTAAAATATAAAATAAATTATGCGCAAAATACGTCAAAAAGTGTTTCATTCAAATATAATTTTTATCTTTAGATATTACCTATGTACCCTAATTCTTAAGCAGTAATGTATTTTTGGTTTAATGTCTTTGTTATTTTATTGATTGATACTGTTCAGTGGCTGTCCGATTAAAGTAAAGTAAAGAAGTGATCTTTTTCTTTTAATAGAATTGGAATTATAAAAAAACATAATGTATGAACAGGTTATTATGACGTTTGAATTCAACTTGACTCAAGCAAAATTTCAATTCAATATATCCAATAGGAAAACAATAAAAATTCACGCCTGCGTTCATCATCCGCAATAAAATCAAGGTTTATTGTAACATCGGGAGGATAATAATTGAAATTCTGCAATGTCATTGATTTTATTAACTACAATACTCAATCTTCAAAATTTTAACCTTTTTGAAAAAATAATATTAAATATTGGTAGAAACTGACATAGGTATTTAGTTCGTAAACTCTCATGTAATTCACTCATTGAAATAAAGCAATTTTTAACGAAACACTAAACACGTTTATCTTCATGTGTTTTATACTTTAATTCTGTCATTCTACTCCTTTTCTGGAGTCACGTTCACAGGTTGACTATAAGGATGAAATAACAAAAATATTTTAGATTTACAAATTATATAATTATAATTTCATTTGAAGTTTACCGGTGATAATCTATAATAAATATCAATAGTAGACTTTTTAAACATAAGTAAAATTAAATGTGTTTAATTAGGTCTGAAACGTATAATTGAGGTATTTTTTAGGCTTTGTAATAAAGAAAATCGAAATGGTTATTTTAACTTTTTTTTTACTTTATTTATGTTGTCAATTTTTTACTTAATGCATTAATTTAAAAGCTGAGCCATGAGCTATATAATATGCTTATAGCAACGTCCCAATCCGATAAACGACATTACCATATTTTCTTAGCCCAAAAAAATCCTTTGTGATTTCGACCTGCCGTGGGTCGGCGGCAAGAACATATGGGACTAAACTTCCTCTTCCATACCGTACTCTTTCGGAGTGTAAGTAGACCTCTAATTACGGTCAATTTACCGATATCGAAATCCAGCCTCTAGGGATGTACCCTTTTTCGCGCCGAATTTAGTTTTATTTTATAGTTGAATTAACCAGGTTAATTAACGATTATAATTTTTAAAAATCTTGTTCCAGGTCCCCAGTTCAGCTCCTTGCAAAGACAAACTAGCAAGACAAATGAGGAATACCTGTGGATGATGTAAGTAACTGAATTTCTGTTCAAAGCTTTTGGACTTAAAAATCTTAAATGTCCTGATTTTTCCGACTTTCAGTTAGGCAACTAAGTGAAATTCTGTCAAGAAGACGAGACGGTGACTAATAGACATATTGTCGGTTAGTTACTGTGAATTAAAAGAAAATAATTAAACCTACTTTCTACGTAGCCTTATTCGTTCTACAATTATTAATGATTTGAATAAAAAACATGCCCTGTTGTCATTAAATTCTGTAATTTGATAACATAACAACAAATTTGATACTTAAAATAATGAATAACTGAACATATAGACGATATAAATAATTACAGAATATTCTGTGATATTCTTGCAGACCTTTTCTCTAATAAATTACCTGTCTGCTTTTATTTACTTCGTTACATTCAATTTACGCAGTCTTCGACTGTCATTCAAATTTCTCACCTTTAAGACCAAGACATGTACATTGTATTATTGACTGCATTGTCCAACTTTTTGTTCAAGTAACAGTGACAACACATGTTTGCTCTTAATTCTTGTGTAAAACTTTTTTTTTTCCACAGTATACATGCATACGAGTTATCCCTTATAATTTTACCACCAAATAAATTTGATATTTCGTTCAATTTATTACAGTTCTCCATCTCCATGAGATTTTATTCGACAATTCAACCTCAGATACTGAATTATAAGGGTGAGCAGAGTAGAGATTTGAGTGTTTTTAATAATTCTTTGTTAATATAGCGCTCCACTCTTATGCATTTACATTTATAAATCTATTTAATAAGAAAAGATATTACTGTATGAATCCATACATGTTTACTAACTAACTATACATTTATTAAACAGTGATTCATTCTGAGAAAACTTTTTTGCAAAACAGAAACTAACAACTGTCAAAGTGTTTTCCATCAAATCGATAAAAAAAGAGATTAGAATATTTATTTATTCATCACATAGACATAGTGGGGTCTTGAAAGTAAAAACAAAACACGATAAAACTAAAATATCAAAAACAAACTTACACAAGACACCTACACTATTTTTCTTCTAAGTTATAAATTATGTTGATAAATAACAACAAATGGTTATTGTTATTCTTAAATTATAATTAATGTTTTCTACAAAAAAATAATTAGAAGACTGTAGGAGCTTTCGGGAATGAAAGTAAGCTACGTTATAATTAAAGTAACACAATTCAAATAAAAAGTAGAAGTAGAGATGAGCTCGTCAGCGCAGTGGTTAGTGTGTTAGACCTCAGATTCATTCAGCCAGTCATCGGATCGGTGACCAAAAAGTTGTTATGTCTAGCTTCTTCACGTTTCGGGTTGTACGCTAAACCGTGAGCCCCTTGTCCCCGCTATTAGCACATAGCAATCGACACAAGGTCAGCGTGGTGGTTTTTGGTCCATTCTGCCAATACAGAATTTTTATACAAAGGCAAAGCTATGGCCTAACAGTTGGGACGTTAATAGGCAGATTGCTGATCAAAGAGGAAATAGTAAATGTTTCGTAGAAAATATCCAATCGCCTTTTTTATTTATATCACTCTCTGATATAATTGTGGATTACATTGTTTGGAATTATAATTAAAAACTAAAAGAAAACCAATTTACATGTAAGCGGGAATATAGTGTTTCTTATAATTAAGCAAAAAAGTAATTACATAAGCAGAAGCCAGTAGCCAATAGATTAGTAAACACTGTTGTATTTGTGTAAAGCATGCAGTACTCCACTTTTTTTATAAATAACAGACCTTGTATTTCTGTCTGGCATCAATTATGACTGTGTAACGTACTTATTTCATGCATGTCAACAGAATGTTAGTACGTTCTTACAACAATATTTGCAACGATGTGATGACATAACTTTGACAAAATAGACTAAATTAGTCTGGAAATTATTTGTTGTTTTAATTCTAATTAGTTCCTTGTTTACAAAAATTTTGTATTTTCATACTTACATTATGACTCAAATCGCATGAAGCGGGGTTATCTACATATAATGGGGTGCAACAATTTTGAATTTTGTTAGCACTTTTCGAGCATTACCGATCAAATTTTACAGTGCCACGTTTTGATATACCGATCTTCAATAAAACTACTCGTATATGCCCTAGTTTTAAGTAATTTTAATATGGCCGCATGAGAAAATATGATAAAATTATAACAGTGTTTATTTTCTAGTTAACAAGCAGATATGTTTATACAAATGTCATACGTGATAATGTTTATTTATAAACTCGCACATCACATGTTTGAGCCGATTTCGCCTCTGAGAGCTCGCTAAATAAGTCGAGCAAATTTTTTTTCAAATTGTGTTTTTTTTTAATTCATAGTTAGATGAATAAGAATAAATTCATTTTATGGTTATCACCATTTTAGTATGTTTAGTAATGACTTACATTTAGGCATTTTTATATGATGATAGAGTCGCTGGATTTTAATAATGGTCAGATAAATGAGCACCGACTGTGAATTTTTTTATATAAAAACGTAAATACGTATAGTAGAATTCGTGCCAGAAGCGAACAAAACAACAATACGGAAATTAATCAATGTAGCACAATGACGATTCCTTTAGACTAAGATACGTATTTTTTAAATCATAATAAGCACGCAATTATAGAGGTGTTGCTAAAAGTATTTAATTTTTTATGGTCAGTTAAACAAAAAATTGTATGAAGTTCCGTGGCATGCAAGAGCTTCATGCCCCTACAAAATCATTTAGTTAGGATTGCTGAATAAACCTTTAAAAGCCAAAGAAATGAATAAAACTTTTTTCTTAATCTATTTTTATTTTTAATACCGATTTAAATACCGAAATAAAAAAAGGAACATAAATTCATAGCTGATGCTACCTACATAAAATGATTGTCACAAACACACCAATACAGATAATGTACATTACACATTAAAGGTAGTATAAAAGTTAGTGCAGTAACGCGGTTATACTTAAAGTCAATCAATAGTTTACGAGACCAGGCCAATCGCGCTATTTTTCAATGTGAACGGACCGCTGAGGTTCAATTCTAATATATAACTTTGGACGAAATCGGTAACGCGCTAATTTTTACTCAACAATTAAAACAAACGAAGTTGGATCGTAGAGGCATACGAAACAAAAGAGATGTTACCTAGTATTGTAGGTATTACGTAGTACTTTAGTTCGAAAACACCACAGAGGTTATAATGACTGTCCACAGCGTTCCAACTTCAAACCAT
This sequence comes from Calamotropha paludella, assembly GCA_927399485.1. Classification (NCBI taxonomy): domain Eukaryota; kingdom Metazoa; phylum Arthropoda; class Insecta; order Lepidoptera; family Crambidae; genus Calamotropha; species Calamotropha paludella. The sequence continues at coordinate 11,591,549 of OV656804.1, read as the reverse complement.
CTGTCAAATCATTATCGCGGTACGAAAATGTCGTAAAAGTTGAAGTTCAGCAATAGTTCAATTCCAATCCAACTGCATATTTTGAACAAAATATGCAGTTGGATTGAAATACTAGACTGAGTATTTTGTTCAAAATATTATTTTTAAGTGGAACAAGGAGATACCATACAAGTGATTGCAAAAGGCTCATTAGCAATAATGGTAGATGTTGAAGGTCGACCGCTGCATGACGCTTCGGCTGCTGGTATGAAGTCTGTCTCACGGCTCAGCCTTACGAGCGAAAGGGACAAACTAAATGTTTCTTTGCCACACGGTAGTGTCGAAACCCTCGGTTGCGTGCGCCTAACATGCCGGCGCGCTCTCGTGAAACAGTTCGTGGTTGGACCACACTCCAAAATACAAGTATACTGTGGTCTTTATTGAAAGTGACAGTGATGCTCAATATGGAGCACGTGATTAAGTTGCTGGGATAACAACCACGAGGACAGCTTGTTTCGGTTAGTAGATTGTTTACGTTTTGGATTCGACCCAAACAATGATCGATCACGTGGATTTAAAAGTAAAATAAAACATTGCCAGGTATTACGTTTTTAATTTTAATATATCTAGTTATTAGGTTGGTGAACATCGTTTTTATTTACATTTAAAAAGATAAACATTATCTTATTACGATGTCGTGTTATCAAGCAGATGCACTATTGATCCAACGTTTTATCGGAGTCAATGTCAACCAGTTTCTGACTACAGATGGTAAAACAAACCACATAAAGTGTAAATAAGAACGCAATAATAGGCGTTTAAATTAACTTCAATATACCAGAACGTGTCGATACAAGTGTTCATAGATATCAGTTCTTTATAATGAAGTTAAAATAATATTCCGGTTAATAAACATAACAAAAATGTTTACAAGGTAATCCACAATTACGTGGTGTCGTAAGTTCTGATACTATTTTTGCTTAGGATGTATTTCAAGGTAAAAACACTCTGCTGTTGATTGTTGTGTCTAGAAAATGAAATAATCCTTTTACTAACGTCTTAATATTCTTTCCTCTTATCTTAAATCCTCGTAAAATCTATTTATTACGTAGATAGGATATCAATTGTCCTTCACTTTTATCATACCAGTCTAAATAACCGTTATCATACTTTGATTAAAGTTACAGATTCATCAAAATTGTTAAGTTATGCTTAAAACTAGTATAAAAGTGACCAGAGACATAATTACTGAAACAGAAACAAAGGGAATTATGTCAAATAAGATTTGTTACATAAACATTATTTTCATCACGTATGTGTTCACTGTAATGTGTTTTACCGAATCTGTTATAACGCTTGTGATATTGTTTTATGTCATTATTTAGACTTGTTCATCTGTGTGTATGTGTATGTAAAATGTTTATTTTGAAGTATAGTAGTTTGTCCCAACTAAAGCTAAACCAAATTAACTTACTTTTAAGTAACATTAGTAGATAGAACTTGTTTTTTATTTGTCAGGTGAGATTTATAGCGCAATCCTATGTCTTAGTATTTAACTTAGTTTAGTAATAACTTACTTCAATATCAAACACACCTATTTACGAAAATAGTTTCGGTTAGATAGACGTACTTATATTTTATTTTAAAGCGATAGTAATGGTATAGTAATCGTTTTATAACCGATTTTGTACCAAGAATATATCATTAATGCAGATACAAAAACAAGGCTTACTTGACAGGAAGATTTCTTTTTATATAATCTCAGTTACAATCCCAATATACTTTATACGATTTTATCTTAAATTATATACGAAATAAATAAAAGATTTTTTCCTAAATTTCCTGTAATCTCGAGTCTACTTTTTCCTCCAACAGAATATTTAAATTTTCTAATGCTTCAAATTAATTTTTCAAGTGTAAGATGTATTCTAATAAGATTGACACCAGAAAGTAAAGGTGAGATTGAACTTTATTTCATTTGCTTAATACAAGATATGGGACGTTGCACGATTTATTTATTTATTTATTTATCTATTAAGTACTACCAAATGACTTACATTTGGTAGATTTGTGGAAACAATTGTATAGATTTAAAATTCTGAAGTATGTCACAATAACATCGTACATAACATTCGCCAAAATTATATTAAATTAGCAAAAAAACTGGTTGGTTGCCTGTAAAGTCGGTATACGGGCGAAAGTTTTACGTGACAACGACTTTGAGTGGTAAAATAATTTTAATGTGAATATTCATTCGTATAGTAGGAAGAAGGATGAAATAATAGTAACAATTTAAAACATTTATTTATACAAAGAATTATATTTAAAACATTAATTTATAGGCACGCGTCCCTTCCACTTTTTATGTCTGTCTCTCTCGCTCTTAGGCGGGCTAACCATGCCCGAGTGGAAGGGACGCGTGCCTCTCACTCGCTCTCATTGTAAGCGCATAACGTGAGCGGAGCGTAACGCAGTTTCTTGAAGTGTCACCCGGCAAACCAATTTATAAGACGTTGTCACGTCAAAAAAGAAATGATAACAAAATCAAACCAATCAAATTTAAATTGATCCAAAGATTTTGAAAGAAATTTAACATTTAATTTTATTACATCGATAAAACGATACTAATATTAATACATTGGGGTACACAAGATTGTCAAACGAGCTGGGTAAGTTACTTTTAACCACTAAACTACAATACAGTTGATTAGTAAAACAAAAATATGTAGCTTACTTCCGCAAAATTCAAGCAAGGTGCACCGACCGCCAAGTAACACCTGATTTTATTAAATACTTACGTTACGTTTTATGTAAGAGAGTTTTTAAATTAACTGTTCACTCAGACTCAGATGAATAGTGGTTTAGATGGATCGAATCATAACCTCTACAAAGAGGTAATAGTATATCTATTTAATATACGGCTGAAAACAAGGACGTCAATGTTATAAAGAACGTCATAGATTATATGGACACTGTGAATTTTTTAAAAAGTACACCATCTAGTTTGCCTTCAAAATTATCACTGCCAGCTTTACTACATATATCTGTTCCGTGACATATATATTTGTTTTATTGCTTATAGTTTAAATAGATTTGTTGAGTGTCGTTGACACGTATGCAGGACTGCATAAGAGTAAATATTAGATATGCTACGTATCCGTAAAACAAACAGTATTAAATACACCTATGATCTAGATGAATCATTTGTTTATCTTTTTATTAACTGGAGAATTACAACTATCAAATGTAAAATATTGGCTATAACTTATTATTAGAATAAGATATGTAATAATTCTAAGCTTATACGTTACTTAGAATTATTATATATCTTACCCTCTCTACCCTTTTTTCTATCCTAAAAATCTGAGCAAATGCCAATGTCACGTAAAGTTTTTCTACTTGTATAATTGTTAAACGCATTAAATATGAAAATGTTGTGTATATTTTAAAATATAGTTGAGAATATGTAATGTATATTTGGTACAACTAATAATGTTTACAGTGGCGTAGCGTGCCTTGGAGGGGCCCCGTATCAAAATTAGTTGGGGGGCCCTAATGAAGGGTAAAGTTTTCTCACAAAAGGAACAAAATGCTTGCATTAAATTAAAATAAATATTTATTGATTATAGGTTATCGTTTCCTCATATAAATTGAGCTAGCCAAACAATTCAAATTAAATGTACACTTTTCTTGCCTTTTTGTCGGCAAATTGATTTATTAAATCATCTATAGCTGAAGACGATTTCAGTTTTTCTAAAATTTTATTTTTTAAATTCTTAAAGTGACAAGTCTGGTTTTTTTTTTATAACCTTCTCCCTTTTCTATTTATTTTTTCTTTTCACGGCTCCACTGGGATATTCTCTTTTCCTTTCACTCATTCTTTTCACAAATCAAACTTATTAATCAATAAATAATCGGAAGAGCAAGATTGTATTGTATTACAATGAAATAACGTTTGAACCGAAATGAAATAAAACGCGTAAATATTGCTCTCCGTGGTTTGACGTAAACGGGGAAATCCTGCAATAATCGATGTAGGATGTTGCCAACTTTTGGGGCACCTTACTGTTAATCCCAAGATTTCACAAACGTGTTAAAATAACACGCATAAAGTGTGTTCAATGTAAAATGTCCATAAACAGACTATACATTTGTAGACACTTTTTACACGTTTCATAGTGTGTGAAAAATCTATAGTTTGTGTACGGCATTTAACATTGAAGAGGCTTAGCGTGTTAAATGTATTTACAAGAATAACACACTTGGATTTGCAGTGCTTAACCGGGGAAAAAAGAGATTGCTTTTTTTGACTTTTATCATTTCAAAACTCTATAGGCACTTATGACTGTTTTTTATGATTTTTCCCGGGAAACACGAGATTCAGTGACATTGGGGATAACATTTCACAAATTTTTGTTTACACACGTTACGGCCTCTGTAGTCAGGGGCCCCGTTTCATTGATACGGCTGATACGGCGGTAACTACGCCCCTGAATGTTTATCATAAATACGGTCGTAATCACAGTGTTGCGATGTTTGCCCTCGATAGCAGATTTACACAGAAAAGTACAAGTTATCTGTATCGTAATATCTGTTTTGGTTTAGATAGTTGATATTATAGATACATAATTATATTTTCTATACTACAATCATTAAAGATAATGTTATGACTAGAATAATCGGTACATTGTCTTCTCACATACAATGCCTACAGAACCGAAATTAATTATTATATCCTACTTGCTAACTTTTATATATAAAATATGTTTGTTGACATACCAGCACGCGATTGCAGGGCGCTAGATGTGAACACAATGCTCCTTTGAACAGTAGTGAATATAGAGCAAAGGGTAGACTATAATAATAATAAGTATATAAACTATGATAATTCGGCTACGAATGCTCATCACAGAATCATAAATGCGCCTACCAGGCCATCTTTCTTGGCTGTATACCTAGATATCGAAACCATTTCTATCGTTTGAAATTTGATAAAATGTTACTATTTTAAGTTGAATCTTTATTCATCGAATTATCATAAACCTATTATTATTAAAGTTATTATTAAAATTGATTTGAAGTCGACTTTACATCGTGATTCAGTCCCATTTTTCTTTTTAAAAGTATCCATAATATACAAACACTTTCAAGTAAAACATTTTAAAATTCCGACTATTTGAGTGGCACAGCAACGCTAAAACAGAAAGCCTGAGAATTTTCCACTTAAGCTGCTTTTAACGCGGCGCAACAGTCTTGATACCAGCTAGATAAATAGAAGTAGCCGACTTCAGAAACATTGTTATTGTATTTTCTGAATCCTGCAAGATATCTCAAGTGTGTGAACGAAATATTGGTTAAAATTTATATTTAACACATAAAATCGTATATCGTTTAGGTATTCATTTGAAATTGATTGAAATCCGTTGAGCCCTTTCGGAGCTCATTCGAAACAAATTATTTTCAGATCGACAGAAAGGCAAAAATTCTGAGAACTGAAACAGAAATATGGTAAGAAATCATATAATTTTGATTTATTTTTGGAATAACGCAAAAATAATTTATTTTTATTAATTGTAGATAGGTATACATTTTCCGTGTGGAGTTCGGCAGATCAGTATAGCACTAACCCTTCACATATTATTGTTGTAAAAGACGACTAACGATATTAGAGGTAGGTAATCACCAAACAGCTCATATGGACCACCAAATAGGCACCAAATAGTTTTCGGAATCGATTACTCGAATTGCCAATATGGAAGTATAATTTTGACAGAGTTTCAGTATATCTTGCCTTTATTCTACATTATTACTGTATTATAAGTAACAATGGATCCGGTATAAATGTGTCTTATTGATTTCGAACCGTTAATAATATATCAGCACGTTAATATAATAATACATTGGCAGCATTAATAAATGAGATGAAATGCTATAAACAGTAGCCAAGCAATTTGCGGAACTAGAGATAGAATATACTGTTCCCACGTTGGCTGTGATCCATCCTTGATACGTGATGTATACAAAGAAAAAATATCTGCCAATATTGCTTTAGCCATTTCCAATTTGTCCCTACGTATTTTGGTACAATCTTGTGGCATAATGGACTATCACGAGGCTTCCTACGTGATTGATTCTATTGTTTTATATCGTATATTGTTTCTCTAATAACATCGACGTATGTATACTAGGTTTTTTAGAGCTGCTGCAATACTAGTTTTCTTTGGGTTATTCGCTTTCTTCGACTTAATACATTAATGGCTTCGCTATCTCCGAGGATTTAGTTTCGGTTGCTGATCACATCAATATCTTATCTTGCAACTAGACTTATCTAAGTTTATGTCGGATATTTCAATGCAGGATACAGAGGATTTCATATGATAGCAATCTATTTTAAATTATTTCAAGGTTATATGTACTTGGCATTTATTTGATAATTTCAATTTGTATAGAGGCGGTATTCTTATAAGTAGGTATGACGTGTGATAGTAATCAAGTGATAAGTTATAATCCCTCTAAAAATAAATTATTGGTAACCACCTAAATTACAAAGATAACATAAAACTGCAATTTTTATCAGCCAATGATTACTTTTTATACGGTGTGATAATATTTTTAATATAATATGTAAATTAATCGGTCTTGTAATCGCATTTGCCCCTTTTGTTTTTGGCTCCCACTCAATATCTAAATATAATGTAAACAAAACTCCGTCATGTTTTATATGCAAATTACATGGTTTTACATGATGGTAAATTAAAATTAAGTATATCTTATTTGCTCAGTGTGCAAAATGTCTCATAATAAATAAAATAAATAAACTCTATTCAGAACGTAGTATCAAATAATGTTAGTGTCCATGAGATAGTCATTTATAAAATAATACGAAACATTTAAGAAAATCGAAATGAAATCCCTCTGGTTTATGTGCGGATATGCTGTACAATCCAATAGTAGATTGACTTGGATTTCTATATAACGGAAATAATATTAGTGGATTTTATTAAGACCGAAATCATTGGATGAGTGTTTCCTAGGTGGGCATGTAACTAACTCGCATTTGTTTATTGTATTTTTTTATTATATTACCCTATTTTACCTACTTGAGAATACTCAATCACGTACAATGGCCCAATCAGGAGGCTAAATGCGGAATATGCCCCGTAAAACTAACTAAAACTAACCCTATTTTACCCTGAATATTTTTCATGTCAGTTAATAAAAATACCATAAAGTTGGGAAAAATAGCGTTTCAAACAATATGTTATTAGTTACGACATATGAGTCACAAAATTTACTAAATTATTTATTCTATAAACATACAGATACAAGGGACGTGGATCTCTTCTCCTTTACTAACGACGAACATTACGTGCGTCATTTTATCCAGATATATCCTGAGGCTGGAATTTTTATTGCGAGATTCTCGTGTTGGTTTTAATGTCAAACGTGATCAATTACAATCCTCTGTAAAGTTATTCTTGAATATCACTTCTGTTTTATTACTATTCTCCAGATAGCAACATAGTGGTTATCAGTATTATTATTAAACATTGGGTCTCCGGAGTCATCGATGACACATTAACACTTCTGATAACATTCGTAACAAGCAACACAACTCTTACTTATGATATGTCAAAAGGCTAAAAATATATCTGCGTACAATATACTGAACCGTTAAAATATCTCAATGTTTTAATAACAAAAAATATAACCACATATCAATGTTATTTGTTTATATTAAATTCTCCCAAATATATGATGAGATATATAGAGGTCACGCAGTCTGCGTATTAAATTTTAAGATAATTTGAGATATAATTATAGTTTACGTACAAAAAAAAATTAAAATAAATAAATATTCTGTTTTAATGTCATTGAACATCATCAACAACTAATCTCCATTTCATTTTACTTTTTATTAACCCGGGAGAACTCGCGCCCTTAAAAAATACGCGGGCACTCGCGCATTGAGCATTTTGCTCACATTTTGTAAATAGTCAAATTGTACCTAAAACACCAAAACTTATATATTTTTTTACTCTTTCATAATAAAACAATCATATTTTATTAGATAAAGTATTTATTTTTCGTATACAACAGTTATATACTACAACATTTTAATAACAATCATAGGAACTTTTTAGGCACTAACTATTAATACTTTTGGAAAAAACTTAAAAGTAGAAACTAAAAATAAAAATTAATGTAGAATTTATGACGCGTTTTGAATCTTCATCATATGAAGATGCTTTGCAAACCGCACATATAGTAATTGCGTGTTCCGTACATAAAAAATTCTTGCAGGTAACACACGTCTTTTTTGTTTTGCGATTTTTACGCCTAGGACATAGAGCACAGATTCCATCGGATTTTTCAGTACCTGAAGTCCCTGCTTCCGTTTCATTGAATCGTTTTATAATCTGCTGAAGAGGATATGAAATATTTTGCATTGTAGATCTTCGTTGGATATGTGTTTGTGATAAGGTCAGGGCTAATTGTTTCAGATATTGTCTGCGGGTAATAATTATGTTTGTATTTTCTTTGTATATAATTTGGCTGTTTATTCCGGCAATATTTAGGATAGAAAAAAATAATCTGAGTGGCCACCTGCACGACACCCGAGCCACAGAATACTCTTCTTTTAGTCGATCTACGACGTCCACTCCTCCTTTAGTTTTATTGTAAAATGTGATCATTTCTGGCTTTGCGTTGTCGCCAGTCGTCGGATCAATCCGGTCATCATTGTGTAATGTACTAAGCATAAGTACATTTTTTTTGTTCTTTTTGTTTGGTATGTGAGAAACCAAAACCTTGTTTTTATTGAAACAGAACATACTACTGGGTTTGGTCCTTATTCTCATGTTTAGGAATATGGGTGGAATTTCCTTTTTGTTCTTTCTTAGCGTCCCAACCAGAGTCGTTTTGTTATCAAGTAAATCATCTGCCAGTGGAATCGAGGTGAAATAATTATCAACTGTTATATTTCGTCCTGTATTTATTACGTCACAAGACAGACGTTTCACGACAGCAAATGCAGAATTATCATATTTGTGCGGTCCATTTGGTTGCTTTCCGGGATAAATTTCTAAATTGCTTGTGTAAAAAGATTTTGCATCACACAAGGCGTATATTTTTATGCCGTATTTTGCAGGCTTGTTTGCAATATAGACACAGAATTTACACCGACCTCTAAATGATTCTAACATTTCGTCTACGGTTACGTATTCGCCAACCTGATAGTTCCTGCGACACTTTTCAACAAACGAATCAAATAATCCACGAATGGGTGCTAGATTATCAAATTGAGATCTTTCCGAGCGAGAATGCATGTCATCGAATCTTATAGTTCGCATCAAAAACATAAACCTTGTATGATTCATTACAGCTCGAAAAATATCAGGTGCCGTACCATCTTTAGCCCACATTTCCTTTATATTCAGGTGGTTCATTTTCTTTATTCCAGCCATAAATAAAATACCAATAAACGCCTTCAGTTCAATAATATCAGTCTCTTTACAGTCTCTGTCTCTCGAAAATCGATGTTGAATCGACGTTATATGTATATTTGTACATGTTACAATATCAGTCAACATCTCCTCAGATATGAAGAGAGAGAAACAGTCAAAAATATCTTTAGCATCTTTGGCAACAAGTTTTACTCCTGGTCTCCCAGTAACAATATTATGAGATCTAGTCCGAACATTGGTACGATATGGATGATAGTACCATTTAGTTTGTCGATCTTTGGATAAATAGTAAAGTCGATTCCCCGGTTCTATAGAAGATATCTCACCTTCATCTTCCGTTGATGACTGTTCTGTATCTGTGTTATGGCGGCTGTGTTCACTCTCAGCATCGCTTTCAATGTCACCGTTCCTGAAAGACTCTTCTTCAATGTTATCTAAATCATCTTCCTCCAACCACGCTAAAATTTGTTGTTCTTGGCTATCCATCTGTGAAAATAGTAAATAATACGTTTCTATTAGTTACTACATTAATTGTTTACCAAAATATAACATAACAACGCTACAAAACCTAAAGAATTGGCGAAATTATTGAATTGAAATAAAAAACAATTGAAAAAAATATACTTACATTGACACTCGCGCGGTGAGCAAAATGCCGCGCGCCGGCACCAAGGTCAACGAACCACCTCCCTGGAGCGACTGAGTCGCACTGACACGCGAACGCTGTCATGCGCGGGGAGAGGGGAGTGTAAAACTCAGCTACTGAGCGGCCTAAGCGTGTGCGCGAATTTTTGACAAATTACGAATATTTTAAATTTGCCGTGAGGGAAATGCTCATAGCGCGAGTGCTCGCGGGTTAATTGTATATTTTGGAGAAATCTATTTTTATTCATATTATTTTAATAATAAACATAAGAATATCGTAAATATTATTATTGAAGTAACGATACGGTGTTTTCATTAAAATAATGGTTCTTATATTATATTCAATACTTACTATTAATACAGTTTTCGTAGTATTGTCATTTTTATGAAAATACAGCACGCACACAGAATTAATAATAAAAGTGTGTGGTGCCTGAAGATTATATATTAAAGAAGCAGAGAAATACAATTATTATTTTAAATTTGAATAAAAAAAGCGTACTATGCATTTGTGGATTAAATATTGTACTCGTAGTAAATAGTTACCACTGTTAGTAATCTATTAAGCATTGTTACGTAGTATCTATTTTAACTAATAATCACACGGTCAGTTTAAAACAATTGAAACATTCATATCGATGATTATTGTTACTAGAGTAACAATTTGATGGTTGAACTTTATTCCATTCAATTGAGACAATTAATGCATGCAAGCCTCTATTTTATCTTAACCCTTTGCATCTCTGTGTGACATTACTGTAACAAACCAAATAATTCCTAAGATTCCACTACACGCATTTTATCTCTTAAGTCAATGTGTCGTATCGGTAACATACCTGTCGATCCATTTTAGTGCAATAATCATGAACAACATGGCTTTATTTGTGTCAAAACTCGTACGAAATTCACTTCGCGCCAATTTGTGACATTCGTTCGTGGGTAAAATTGGCAAAATACAAATAAAATATAAAAAACTACACAACTGTTTTGAAAACTGTAGCGTAGCCTTATGCTATAATAAGTTGAACAATTGCTTTCAGGCATTTCATACATCCTAGAGGAATGTAACATATCTGTAACATTAGGTATGATTTTCTACATACCTCGTAAAGAAGAGCGAAACAAAAAATATGTGTATTTTATTAATTTTTACCTACCATAGTAAGAAGTATTTAAGAAAATATATATGTTATTGATTTACAAAGGGTTAAGGTTCGATAGTGAATGAATTGCCAATAATCTAGGGCAGATTAACTCTGTTAATCAGTGTCGGCATATGTCATATTTGATTTATTTTACACTAATAAACAAAGTTTAGTAACGTAATGGAAGTAACTTTTACTTTTTACTTCCCAAGTCAAGCGAAACTGTACGAAGAAGTCAGGTATTCCACAACTCTCTGTGATTGGTTACAGCATCTTTGACAATAATTTTTCTTTTGCTTGTTTCAGGTGGCGTTCTTAGTCGTACGGTCACCGTAAGCAGTGCTTGGTCTCGAGACAGCAGCTATTTGAACAGTGTTTGGTAGTTACAACTGTGACAGATTGCGATATAATGAACGGTTTTGTAACGCTCTAGTAACGCTGAAAAATCAAGTGCCAATGATGTTGGAACATGTTGCGTTTGTGCCCACGTGGTTCCTGATGGTATGGCTTGGTGCCTGCATATTATTCAGCCCTTTCGCAATATTTTTTGTGGTGTGTTTACCGCAATTGCCACTACTAGTCGTCAGAAGGGCTTGCCATATTCCATTCGAGTATATTTAATGATAATCGTATGCTGAAAAGCATATTACGCATGTATGATGATATGTTTGATATATTATAAATTAACCTTTAGGTATATTCCGTGTAAAATAGTGTAAATATTGTAAATCTAATCGGATTGAATAAAGGATTGGTTATATATCAATAAGTATTTTATTTGCGTACTCCTTCGCTGCTGTTATAGTTCGTTATCGTTTAAGTTTATTGACATCAAATTAAGTTAGAAGTCATTTCGAACTTATTTATATGAGATATCAATTTATATTTAGCAACAATCACTGAACGTCTACCGCACACTCAGTAGGGGTTGTAAACTCTAATCTTTGGGGTATTAAAATGATAGTCGAAAGTTAACTTATATAAAGGAGGCATAACGTCCCAAAGGTAATTCATATTTTCAGTTATTTTCATTAAAATAGTAAACTGATTATATTGAATTAAAAAAAAAACTTTTAATCAACATTTTTTTCAATGTGCAGTTTTGTTTTTCTGGAAATTTCGAAATACCTACAAATTACTGATAGCATGCTTTCCGTCATACCTGAGTTGCCCGCAGCTCAATTAGTAATGCACCTGATTACGTGTAAATAATAGATATCGATAAGTAGTAGGTATATTGAAGAGATGCAGAATGGTTACAACTAATTTCATAAATTGTCATTTTAATTTAAACATTTATAAAGGTGAATTGATGGATAAGATTTTGAAAACTATTTAAAAAACATAAATAACTAAAATGAAATATATAACAAATATTAATTCAAAACCGCTCCCATGGCAAAGCAACATCGTTATTCTGCTTGTGAACGATCGTTAATTTTTACATTTATATTTTAATATGATTCATCAAGGTATTGCTTCAATATGCTTTAATAGGTGTGTAAAATATTTTAGATTTATTTATTTAGCTTTATTTATTATTTATTTATTTATTTATTAGATTTATTTATTTGGCCGGGGGCCAAGACAGAATCCACGATCGAACTAGCTAATCCAGAAGGTGCCTATTCACCCTAGCTTTGAAAATAGACGGCTTATAAGTTCTCGGAAATACAGACACAGGGAGGGAGTTCCACGCCTTGGCTGTGCGCATTATGAAGGATGTCGAGAAGCGCTTGGTGCGACAGGTAGGAATATCAACCAAGAAAGGCACAGCCCGCAGTGCGTCTGGATGTCCGATGGAAAAAAGGAGATGGCGGTATGAGCAAGTGCAGCTCTTGAGCACACTCTCCAAAGTATAGTCTGTAGAAGATCGACAGACAGGCAAGTTTGCGGCGATGAGCTAAGGTGTGAAACTTGCTATTCAACAATTTGCTGTCACCGATGAGCCTCTCAGCTCTGCGCTGAATCGTGTCCAACACATGATTCTACTTAAGCAGCGAGTGAAAATTCTTCGAGGTTACTTACATTTACAGATTACAACAAACCTTCATATATAAGTGCGCTTAAGAAAATGAAATCATATTTATAAATCCAAACGTGGAATCAAATTTCGCATACCTGTAAATTGCAACGTCTGCGTAAGCATTTAGCTATTCCGACAGATGATTTTATTTTTAATGAAATGAACTTAGTTAAACGAATGATTATTTAATTATCTTTAAAAATAAATTATTATAATAGGCAAATACTAGACAAAATCGACTCGGCTCACAATTGAATTCTCAATTTCCGCCTGAGAATTCGCTCTTTTTTATGTGTTTTGATGTGTTAACAACGATACCGGGTTTTGGGACGGTGACATCCTTAAATGGACCTCAAGCCGAGAGTAGCGAGCCACCATAGTGGTTTTCTAGAGAGCTTGTGAGCCGCGTTGATGTTTCCAGTATTTTTCTATTAAAATAATTCATCTTATAAAATAGCATTGAAAATATGCAGAAAACATATAGATACATAAAAGTTAAAAATATCTTTAAAAATGTTTTAAAATACTAAAACAGCATACAATCTTCTTTTAAAATACAGTTACAATTACGTACAGATTATATTTTTAAGTTCTTTTTTGTTAGTTGTTTTCCTTTCAAAATATGACTCTTGTAATTATCTATTATCATCTAACATCCGTGTCCTTTTGTTAAAAGCATTAAATAGCATTATATCGTAAAGATAAGAATCCGATAGCAACAATAAACATTTGTAATATGGATAAAACAATCATATTATCACATTTGAAGTCAGCGCTTTCAAATATACACCTATAGTCAGCTATTAATATCACTCAATATGCAGACTTTCAGTAAATATCTATGTAATATTTACTGTTTATAAAAATACGCTTCACTAAACCGCGACTTTTGAATAGTAGGCACTTGAATGATGAGAACTTGATTGCAGAGAACTTTTAACTTTATCTCTTAAAAAGTCAATATGACTTATGACACGCAATGTAAAGCACGTAACAATATCCTGCGAATGTGTCACCGAGAACCCAGATGTGTTTATTTAATTATTGATTTCTGATACAACTATATAACTATCAATTTATAGTATCGTACGAAAAATCATTGTAATTGGAAGAATTTGTGGCATCGATTTTCATTAAGGCTCTTTTTACCTTACAATAATTTTAAAATATCCGATCGTGTCTTTTGTTTGCAATGGGTCACACTCTTAGATATAATAATGAGTAAAAATTTACCTACTTCTGGAGCAGGACCGATGAGTGAGTGATAAATAGCAGCAGAGGAATAAATAAAAAAAACTGAATAAAAAATTATAAGCTAGCTAGCAAATTTTAAGGACGTTTTCCACCCTAGTCGTCGATTACATATTATAGTCGCCCCTTGGGTACGGAAAACAGCACATCAGCACATGTTTGCTCATGAGCTGTGAATCGAATGGCGGAACTAGACAGTTTTGTATAGGTCGACGAGCTGTTGATTTCACATAGTAAGGAGTTTATTATCTTATCCTATCTTATTTCGATATTTACGTAAAAGTAATATCTGATTATCATCGTCATCCCTACGATAATTTTAACAGCAAATGTAATTAACGATGTAAACATACAAACAATACATTAAAATACCGCTCAAATTGGACAAATGTTTATTTAATTAAGTGAGTCCCTACAATATGGAAGGTACAATAAATTATTTTAATTATAGTCCTTATTCATAAATAATAATAAATAAATAATAAATATTTCCTACATTCACAACAATTAACCTAGCCCAAAGTAAGCACTTTTAAGGCTTGTGTTATGGATACTAGGGTAACGGATAGACATACATATATCATACATAAATAAGTAATATTCATAGAAATATATAAAAACATCCATGACTCAGGTACAAATGCTCGTATTCATCATACTAATCTGCCCCTTCCGGGATTCGAACCCAGGACCGTCGGTGCGAAAGGCAGGATCGCTACCGCTGCACCAAACGGTCGTCTATTAAATTGTTCACATAAAACACTAATACTAAACTAATAAGTACTAAAAAAACCTACGTTGTTGAATAGATATCGTTAATATTATGCAGTATTACCTACAGATGAATTATTTAAAAAAACGGCCCGACCTATGCCCTAAGTTGCCGAATATCGAAATTAGTGTATCGGACGTCACAGCAACTATAACCTATATTATTATATTATTTTTTATTATTTATGAATATCAACTAAGATTCAAAAATACAAGAAAATGTACGGTAAAAGCACTTTCAACCTACCCAAAAAAGTAATATTAGTAAAAAGCTATATTTAACGTCTATATTATGGATAAAACGTGAGCTTTAGGCCAGTCAGAAGATTTTTCTGACGATCTGAGAGTTATTTTTTCTAACAACCCAAAGATTAATTAAGATATAATAATTGCATTTAATTCATGTTTCATTTATTGGTCTTCAATAATATTATATGAAAAGAAAACACAATTTAATGTTATATTTAAAAAAAAAAGCTGTTATATAACAAAGTATTTAAGTATTTAACTTTTTTGACTCCTTCTAGATGTCAATATTAATATGTCTATGAATGTGCATAAGAGCAACGCCCGGGGAGGTGATTTCCAGTTTATAACAGGATATGTTGTTACGTACAATAATAGGCTATTCATCTTTTTAATATAAATATTTTTTTAAATATTTATATTAAAAGACTCTACACAAAAACATCTTTTTTTTAAATAATTATTTCCATATAATTAGTCAACAAGTTGAAAATCTTTGCCAAAAGCAAGCAAAGATACGTGACATATGTATATACCTAACTCTGAAATAATACCACACTTGTACTTTATTCACAGAAACGTAACACAAATGATAACATAACTAACGACATTTCGAAACATAGTATTAATCATAATGGGATTATTACCATGTTTTTTTTATTTTTATGGTTCTGATATTTCGTCTCAGTTGTATGCGCCGTCGTCACAGAAGAACATCGTTCTCCATAAAAATGCCGTTATGATTAATACTAATGCAAGTGACCATGAAAGTTTAAAACAATAACAAAACAACCTTAAACTTTAGATTGCATCACTTATGATGAAGTATAGAATTACTTGGTGTATTGCTGCACTGTATTGTTGCAGACTTATACGTATAAGAGAAAGGACCATGCGGGGTGTACCTGACGTGAAACTTCTAAACTTTACAATTTACATAATTATTAAATGGTAATCAATAATGATTAAACATTAATTAATAAGTAATTAAGTTATATGTACTTTAACATTAGTAACTGATTTAGTAGTATTTCATTATGAGTCAATTATTTTGTATATCTTTACTTTGATAGAGACTAATAATCCTAAGGAAAATCATTAATAATATGAACTTACGTTTAAACAAAAAATTTAACCGACGTAACTGAAGATGAATAAACTTTTTTTTTGCTGCTAATGTTTACCTCTTTTGTTTTTGTACGGTTTGTTCACATTAATTCTTGAATCACTATGATCATTCTTTTAAAATTTACTAATAAACCATGGCGATAATTTTATATTTAATGATAATGCAGAATTTAACTTTTATTCCAATAAACCAAACCTTACGACAAAATTATAAAAATAGAAAAAATAACAAGTATTTTGTATAAAAAAAAAACAAATATATTGACTATAATAGAACGAAAAATTATATAATAATATAAAAAATAAATAATTTACAGTCTTGAGTTTTTGCAGTGAATAATGAAATAAGCAATTGCATTAATTGAATAAAAGTTAAATCAATTGTTATTACTTTAAAATATGCATTTTTTATTACTAATAAAAGTAATGAGGTTATTACAATAGGTAAGTATTGGGACGCAATTTACGTCTTTATTCCTAGATATCTAATTATGGTTGCGATAATATTTATTATCCTACTGGGGTAAAGTTTCCGTGTTTGCTGGATGTTAGAAATAATTAATCTGATTTATTGTACAAGACTTTATATTAATTCGCTTTAAATTTTCAATAATAAATAGAAGTTACTTAACTTTAAATAATAAATAAAACTTAAATATCAGTAAATAGGTCTTATCACTTAAAATAGCTCTAAAGATTAACTCGGAACTTTAGGTAGCTTATAACTAATTTCATTAAGT
The DNA here is from genome assembly GCA_927399485.1 of Calamotropha paludella. Taxonomy (NCBI): domain Eukaryota; kingdom Metazoa; phylum Arthropoda; class Insecta; order Lepidoptera; family Crambidae; genus Calamotropha; species Calamotropha paludella. The sequence continues at coordinate 11,574,151 of OV656804.1, read as the reverse complement.
CCAATTAGTATTTCTTAGTAGTAGTAAATTTTGCAGCGGTGTTTATAGCTATCAATTAATTTGAATTTCTTACTTTTAAAGGAAATGTTTAAACTGAATTTTTAAACTCAATAAATTATAGACTAGTAGTTGAAATTTCAGAGATTTAAATTATAAAGTCCACAACCAAGTTTATGCTGACCATCTAACTCCTAAAGAAACTGTTTATGATAAATAATAACAAATCTATCCTCAATTTAAAGTAAATACTGAAATAGTGAAATTCAAAATTTTTTGGTTTGCTTAACGCTCACACATAAAGCTTCTGCTTCAATTATTTTAAGCGCCACACAGCGCCATCTATTCGTTTATCTGAAATTCATAACGCTGTCAACGCTAGCAAGCTGGCAACGCGTAGCGTTATACTATGCATTCGTTTCAGTAAAGTTTTAAAAGAATTCTACTAGATGACGTTCAATAATTTGATAAAGTGACTGGGTGTACCTTTGATACAAAGAATTTCGAAAAGTTGAATTCGTAGCTAAAGTGAAATCCGGGTTTACTAATTTGGTAGTGGGCCGATATAAATTGAAATACTTCCTTCAAATCTCTTGCAAATTTCTCAGCCGCTGGAAAGAGGGGCAATTATATAATTTAGCGCTCTCATACACGAACAACTTTTTGCTTAATCTTTTTGCAGATTTGTCACCGACTAAACTGACAAGTCCACAATTTTGTCGGAACACGTCATGAAATCACAGATGATGATGGACAAGCGTACGTATGCGTTCTGATGAGTTGCAATTTTTATCTTTTCATTACCTACTTTTACCTGTAGTACTATTACTTACCCAAGACTTAGACTGCAACTTACAGTTAATATATAAAAAACTTTATATATTGGCACGTGGTGAGTGTTCTAGTTTTATGTGTCAGATATAAGAAAAATATTGATAGAGCTCAGGGATGGAGTTCAACCGGAGGTCGCACTGTGTATCCCGCGGCAGAATGGTGGGCGCGATTTGAAGGCGTGAGAACAGCAGCGAGGCAGACATCTCTTGTTGACCGGTGTATGCTATGCCCAACAAAGAGGTTCTACACACTAACTAAGCTACATATGTCTGGAAACGTACAAGGATTGTCATTGTTGTAGCATGGTCCCAGAAGGTTTCATGCAAAAACTAACTTTTGTGACATTAAATGATACTGATAACAGAAACACAGATGTGGGGATTATCAATTCTTTTTTTAGAAGAAGAATAGCCATAGATCAATAAAATCTAAAATATTATGTCTAAGTATCGTACATGACTAAAATTAATCAGAATGATTTTATAAAAGATACTGCTTTTATGTCATTTAAATAGTTTATAAATAAAATCATGACATGAGTAGTTAAAAGAACGAACGAGCGATTGTACTGTGATTTTTATGAGATATCACACTATAAATTACAGTCCCAGCAATAAACAGTGATGAATGTAAGTTGTGATTGTTTAATAGGTACCCAGATAACAATAGATAACAATTCTTGTTGTTCATCTTTTGCATATTTTTAGATAAAGGATACCTTACTATTATTATGTGACACCTACACTAAAAACTGTTTTCGTAACTTATTGTAAAATTTGTTTATTTTAGAATAGATTGGCATGGATTGATAGATTGAATAAGGGTGATTTAAAATATTTTATCTTTATACTTTCTCTTCTTTTCCCTTTACTAAGTATTAATTGAGTTATTACTATAGACAATTTTTAATAATTTATTTATACTTCTATTGATTAGAAAGTTACTTAGGCCAGGTTTTGGTGTCAGTTAAACAATTAATATTTTTTACGGCAAACATCAACAAAGACTTAGTTTTCCTTTTGTTTCAAGGCTAAAGGGCCCAACGCCTGGTGACCTTAACACCAAATATCTTTAAAAAAAATTTTCGTCGAAATCCATATTTGGTAATAAATAAATAATAACTCAGTATTTAACTACTTAAATACTTGTACTTCGCTTAAGACCTTATCAAAGCCGGGCTTATAATTTTTTTTAACTGTGATTGATTGATCTATTCATCTATTGCCTTTGCCGTGACTTCGGTATTAATAAGTTTGTAGCAGGCAAAGAGCCAAAACCATTTAACGTCTCATTCAATGCAGTTTTTATATCTACATTCTATAATACAAATGGTTTCATTTTATTTTTCATTCAAATACACTTTGTTCTTGTTGATATATAGGTTCCGACAAGCATGTACCATTTACTTGTAGCATATTAAGATAAGAAACCACAAGTTAAGTCGCGGAGTATACGTTTTTGAGTTAGAAAATCAGACCTTATTTTATATTATGTTAAGCATTATGATGACTTTTTGGCGCGAGCGGGTAGCGTCACGTTGGTGGTTTTGTTTTAAATTTTAACAAATTGGTGGTGTTGTGGATGTTAGTGCGTAATAATGGTGGGTTATTAACTACTAAGCATTTGTGAAAATACAAGAATGTTGGCAAGTGTAACAAAGCAGCGGTAGTTGTCTTTTCCTGCTCTCTCAAGAAGTCTACGGGGAGGTTTCAGTAAAACCCCACACATTTACTGAAACCTAGGGAAAATATATATTTTACTGTTCATTCATCATCATCAAATTAAGAAATGACTCAAGAACTATATCAAGAATTATACTTACTTTACACTGGCTAAATGCACAAATCGTGCAAGACACAAATAAAGAAAAAGAAAAATAAGCTCTTTGTTGCAAATATTAATTAAAATGCAATAATAATATTAGCACATTTAATAACTTACACTCAGGCCTCTGGTCAAATCATAATGTTCAAAGTCCACTTAAAATATTCATTAATTTGTCCAACATCCTTTACCTATCACCCGTTCAACGCCAACCCATTTACCGCCAGCGCCATCTCTAGCCTTGATAGCAAGGGAATGTGATTTCAAGTCCCGCTACCTACATATAAACTGCAATAATGAAATTTAATTGGTTGAAAATACTAAACTTTTGGGTATTAATTACACTAGAGTCACGATTACAATAGGACACTCATATTGAGACATTGTCGAGTAGACTCAATTCGGCGGTTAATACTACTGAAAAGAATGCTTTCTACTGATATTCTAATAGCAAGGTTAATTTATTTTCGCTATTTATTTAAAGGTTATTATTGTGCGGCTCACCTGCAGATAATTAATGTTTTTATGCTACAGAAAAGATTTGTTTGCTTTATAAACAACCTGAGGCTTATCTTTATTGGTCGTAAAAATATTTCGTGGGCTCATAGATCTGACTGAGGCAGTGTGGTGCTGTTCAGGTTTTATGTGCCTGACAAGTACCATCGTGCAACTGTAATAAACGATGCCGGCATCGTTTATTTGCAAGACCTACATGCAGCAACGAAGTGTCCGCTCAGTCCCTACTATTAGGCAAAATGGGGGCCGAAAAAAAGGCCGGGTCATACAGGATTTGCTAATTTTTATTCTTGTTTATTACTAGTACTAGGAGCATGCTCTTTAAAATTTAGGTTCGACGACACTAATGCCAACCCAAGTCTAATGCATGCCTCTTCGCAGTTTTATTTCTATTTTTATTCTATTTAATTTTGTATCATAAAAAAATATTAAAAAATAAATATATTTTTACCTCAATTATACAAATGAATTACAAGTAACGATGTGCTATTAACAATTTATTTGCAACTTATATACATGTGTGATATTTAAGATCCTTCGCAGTTAACTTTTATACGATCATTATATGAGTCATAATTTTTTATTTAGTGAAAATTGTTGTAATAAACATGGAAACCACATTAACTTTCCACTTCACTTTATAAACTGTTGACAAAACAGTTCACGTGTAGGTTGTGTGCTGCCGCTGTCTCTCTTCTACTCGGGCGCATCGGCCGATGGAGTGTAAGAGAGATAGATGCGTCATAAGCCGAACGCTTATGCCGATCGTGCCTCTCTATCACTTGTTCTGCGCTCTCGTTTGCACGCTCGGCTCAGGTGGAATGTGACAATGACGAATCGTGACAATGAGTCATGCTTTTTCGTGCGTGCAACTATTCATATACGTCAATAAATTACAATTTGAACGAAAATAAATACAAAATATAGTTAAACTGGTATGAATAAGACATTGTAAGTTGAAGCGAGGTAATATGGAATAAATTAACGATGACCATTTTTTTAAATATCAACAGGTAGAGAAAACATCAAAATAATAGGTATTAAAGCATTGCCTTGATTTGTAATAAAATAAAATGAGTATGTCTTTCATATAAGTAGAAGTTAATGAGGCTGTAATTGGAAACATCAAATGCTGGGGATGTATTCCAGCCACTTTAGTAACTTTTATCAAAATTATCTATATTTTGATAAAAGTTACTAATTTATTTATTTATTATTCTTATCTGTATGTTATAGCCATGTTTGAGTATACTGGCTTAAAGCAGATACTTGCTGAGTTTGTTGTAATCGACGATAAAATTGAATGGAAGTATAACACTAATATTATTAATATTGTGAATCCCATTGTATTAAAACTGAAAGAATGAGGCCAAGAACAAAGAGTGAAAACTTTGAAACCATTGCGTTTTTAACGATGTATATTTCAAGTTTCCAGATTAGAGAAAAAAAACTAATTACGATAAGAAGTGTAATATGCAGATGCGATGAAAATTTAACCTCCTTGCATTTGAATCAATCATTCAGTTAACTGGAATAACTTTGAAGTGAAGTTCCTGTTTCTGACAATATGATTGGCTTAAGTAACTGGGTAACTTTGTACTTTATAAATCGTCAGTTATACGATTTTATGAAAAACGTGCTATAAACTACTGTTTATTTCATAATTTCCTGTACTAGATTTATATTAAAAATTCATCAGTAGATATTATCAATTGTTCAAGAGGAAAATTCTGTAACGTATATACAGGGCGTCCCAAACTTATGGGACATGAAGGGGAAGTACCTTAAATATCGTAGATAGTGAAATTTGCTCAAAGAAGACTTTATGTTATTTTTAAAAGTTAGTAATTCTGCATTTATAGATTTTCAAAAAATTACTTGCTTCGTCTGGGAATCGAACCGACTTAAATGTCAAAAAAAATCACCCTACTTTTATGATGCCAATCGAAAGAATAGCTAAAAAATAATAACTATGCTTAAGTTACATGGTTTTTTAAAAGAAAGGAACAACGTGAAATTAATATTTTAATCAAATTAAAAACATACATGAAACTGCCGTAGTCAATTAAGTAGGTATTTTTTTGTAAATTAATTAATTAAATGCTCAAAATGTGATCCCTCTTGTCTTACGCAAATCTCCAATCTTTTAATGAGTCCGCTGCCTGTTGATTTTCTTATCATTTTATGGTGAACACTCGATGTGATATGGCACAATTCTGTTTGCAACTCGCCCACGTTCTCGTATCGCTTTTTGTATAGCATATCTTTCACGTATCCCCAAAAGAAGAAATCTAATGGTGTAAGGTCCGGGGATCTGGCCGGCCATCTAATCGGTCCATTTGTACCAATCCATGTAGGAAAACATTCATTTAGAAAATCTGCTGCTCTCCGACTATTATGAGCCGGAGCTCCATCTTGTTGGAAAATTAAGTTTTCTTGCTCCGCCGCGGAAAGATTTCTTATCTTATCCCTTAAAATTTGAAGTATTCCTAAATACTTTTCCGTGTTCAAGGTTCCTTGGTAAAAATGGATTAAGAAAACCCGGTTTTTTAAAAGTCCGCACCAACAGTTGAGTGAAAAACGCACTTGGTTATTCGTTTCAGTGACTCGTAGGGGATTTTCTTTAGACCAAATACGATTATTGTTGCGGTTATACATACCGTTATTGCTAAAGTTAGATTCGTCTGTCCAATTAATATTATCCAAAAAATTTGGATTTTCGAGCAAGCGTGCCTGGATATCAAGACAGAAATTTCTTCTCCTTTCTGTATCGCCCGGAAGTAATTTTTGAACCAATCGTCCTTCAACATAACTCTTAAAACCGTGTTTTTTTAATACACGGTGTATTTTGCTTTTCGAAACTCCAATTTCATGTTCTCCTTCTCTCACCGATGCTTTCGGAAAAGCCGAAAAGTAAATTAAAATACCAAGTTCTTCGTCGTTGATCGTACGGTTTTCTTGCTGTGGTTCTCTTGGGCGTTTATCGAAACGTCCCAGAGTTTTCAAATTATTCACAAGCCTTTTCAAAACTTTACGAGACGGTAATTGTCTATCAGGATATTTTACGCTATACCACCGCAAACTTCTAGAGATATCTTTATCATTCAAAAAATATGCTTCCATTAGATCAAAACTTACTTGATATGCCATGTTCGCAATAAATTAACACAATAACACTTGTGTAAGTGAATTAAGACTAAACAGATCAATATCCGAAAAATAAACGCTCGCACAGACTGTTCCATTTTTAAATTTAAGAACAACATTATTTTCGTTTTAAATTTGCCTTCAACGCTCGCACAGACTGTTCCATTTTCAAATTTTAGAACTACATTAATTTATTATTTTTAGCTATTCTTTCGAATGGCATCATAAAAGTAGGGTGATTTTTTTTTGACATTTAAGTTGGTTCGATTCCCAGACGAAGCAAGTAATTTTTAGAAAATCTATGAATGCAGAATTACTAACTTTTAAAAATAACATAAAGTCTTCTTTGAGCAAAATTCACTATCTACGATATTTAAGGTACTTCCCCTTCATGTCCCATAAGTTTGGGACGCCCTGTATATACTCTTGTTCATAGTGAGGTTAGTCAGTTGACGAATAGCTGCAGCTTCGTACATATCCAATTACACATCTTTAACCCACAATTTGAAGCATGTGTAAAGTTATACCTAACAAGATTACTATTGTTAATACCTTCCCTTTTCTTGTTATATGTACCCACTTTTGAAGATTCTGTGAATTTCATGAAAGTTCTGCTTCTTCACGTTCTGTGAAGATCGTGGAATAAATATTCTTAGATAATAATATAAATGAATATAGGTTTTACCAGTAGTATGATCAAATTGGGATATTTTGTATTGTTTACGTTATTTTATATTAAGAAAAAAAGACATTAATATATTATTATCATAATAAAATACTATTTTGTTTATATTATAACAACCCATTACTAATACTTATGGAGTTTGTTTAATATTTTGTAAGAAACGTGAGCCTTAATGTGAACCGTATACAACTGATCCATTTTTACACAGGTATCAATGTACTTTCCGAGCAGGTATAGTAAATATTATAAATCAGAATAAAGAATCAATAATAATATTAAAATAGAATATTTAATAATAATAGCAAACGTTTTTTGAAAATATTTTATATGTGTATGTGAGTATGTAACATAGTAGGTCATATAGATACTTTCAAAATGTTTGGCTGCCGCTCCGTATCCTAGTTGTCGCCTTTTGCTGCCATGAGTATAACGAGAACGATATCGTAAGTATTAAATTTGTTTATGGAGGAAATAATATTACTGAATTCTGAATTTCCATCACTCTAACCATCGACAGATTTAAAACATTTTTCCTTCGGGCAATACTCAAGCAATGGAACCAATGGAAAACCATAATATCCAATCATGCCTGTGAGCTTACACAGTTATTATTAAATAGGTTGGAAATAAATTATCTGCGAAAAGGAAGCGACAAACGCTCTAAGTTAAATTTCACTGATTGCTAAAAATACCTTTAGATTAAGGAAAAATATACAAACGTGGGACACAAACAAAGTTTTGAGAAACTGAAAAAATGACTTTTATGGATAAAATTCTCAATAAAAGTTTCCTGCATCTGAATTTTCGGAATACTTTTTTCAGTCCGCCGCAGATACCTCTTCTTAGGGCGATGAAAACTCTATCCCTTTCAGTTGATTAGTGCCAGACCTGGACCGTAAGCAGAGTGACCCAAAACTCTGACCGATATGGTGTCCAGGAAGTCCCTCGTGTGCTCTGAATTTTCGGCCGAGTTGTGGTGGTAAAGCAGTAATAGGCAGTAATAGGTAATATTTACTATAACCCGGTGTTCTGTCGCTTGTTGCTCATTGCAATGAAAAATCTGGCAGGCATTTATGACACACCATACGACGTTGATGCTTCATCGATTTTATAATGGAAGTGAAGAACCACCAGATACCCCATCAACTTCACTTTGGTGTTGGCGTAGGCGTTGGTTCTTTTCGATACAGCCAAACTTTTTACTGATGCTTATTTATTTGCATCATATTAACAAATCTAGGATTCGTTACCTGTTGCAATGTCATAAACGCGCGGAAACGAGCCTACATCAAATTCATTCAATAATGTCACGGTACGGTTCGACCCCGTGGCGAAAGTATATTTTTATGCGATTATACTCAGGTTGAATCATGTGAACGCTTCCCGATCAATCTGCAATATATGCTGAATTTATGTCAATGGTAGATGATTGTTTTAAAAGAGCCTTCATCTATGACTGCCAATTGTAGTCGATCACATGACTACTCCGGTCTGTGCCACATTTGGAAGAATAAAAAATCACCTCACAGACGCAAATCCATTTTTCTATAAGACACGATAATTCTATTGAGATTTAATAAAATATGGAGGGAAATTCGAAAGATGATACTTTTACTTCTAAATATTTTTTATAAATAAAAATTTCATTACTATAATCGGCCTTTTACATAATTATAATCGGCCAGGTCCACTGTTTACACACTGTTTTAAGCAAAACTTTATGAATAGTCTGGTATATATAAAATACTTTATCCTTATTAACTATCTGACTTTTTATTTACTGACTGACTGAATTAACTGACTGACAGACAAAGCACAGCCTAAGCCTAAAGATATCTAATTAAAACTTAAAGATATCTAATTTGAAAGGATTGAATTTTCCGAAATGAAAATTGAATGGGTGAAATAGGGGATAAAAAGAAAAATGCATGACATACAAAATACGTGGTCTTGGCAAAAAACAAACTAGGGAATCAATGATTTCAAAATTCTTCTCCATCTATTAAAAAAAATGTATGAAACTTTCGCCGTTTATGAAGTAATTCGTAAATAATTCGCCATGAATAAACATGAAATTCGATACACAGATGCCGTAAGAAACAAGTTAACATAGCTTTAGCATTTTAGAAAATTGTATCCTTTACAAATAAAAAAAGTGTTGTTCTATGATAATTTCACAAGTTTTGAAATGATATGCGTGAAATTATGTATTAAGACTTTCGAACATAAATTAAATATATGCGTATCTCATGGTTTTTCTAAACACTGCCTTCACGTCATGCCCTGAAATAACGTTTTCTTCTCTATATCCTGCATTTTTAGGAAAAACCATTTGAGTAAGATATAAGTGGACACGTGCTTTAGCATTTTAGAAAATTACCCCCCAAAGGGGTGAAAAGGTTTTGAATAGTTGTATGAAAATTCACCAGTTTTGAACAGATAAGCATGAAAGTAAGTATTTAGGCTTTTGATCAAAAATAAACATATGCATATTTCATAGTTTCCCTAAATACGGCAGTATTTTACTATAGATGAAATAGGGGAGTATTTATTGTATATTGTGCGTTTTTGCATACATGGTGATGGCAATAACAGTGTAAACTGGCTAAAACTCCAGTGTTCCCTGGGAAAGAGTTATAAATAATTTCAGTGACAAACCGAATACCATTCAGGTGAAACCGCGGGCGGAAGGTAGTTCGCATACATGGTGATGGCAATAACAGTGTAAACTGGCTAAAACTCCAGTGTTCCCTGGGAAAGAGTTATAAATAATTTCAGTGACAAACCGAATACCATTCGGGTGAAACCGCGGACGGAAGGTAGTTCGCATATAAGCTTAATACATCGTAATCTATTGTTTCATTTTCTAATCCTCCTAAAAACCATAACACCGTTTAAGCTTTAAAAAATTTGTTATACCACTGTTTTTGTCTTTAAATACGAGCTTAAAAATATTAAACGTCTGATTTCTCTTTATATATTTCAACTAGCTGACCCGGCCACGTGTCACTGTGGCTAATATAGTTGTTATAATTTGTAATAAAAAAAATTTTGGTTATGAATAAAATGAAACCAACCTATGTCATAAGTTAGAATAAATTCAGTAAAATAAAAAAGTATCATTAAAATCAGTTGAGTAGTTTTTATATGTATATTTAGAAGTTTGACTTAGCGCCATCTATTGAATACTTACTCAATCCAGTCAACAGATGTCGCCATCTAGCGCCATCTATTGAATACTTACTCAATCCAGTCAATAGATGTCACCATCTGTTAGTATCGTTTGGAGCTAACAGATAATTGTCACCGTCAAATAATAGACAAATAATTAGCAATAAATTAAAATTGCGACTATAATTTGAGATTTAAACTATCCTATCTCTCAAGTTGGATCGAACTGCACATGGTGTGCGAATTTTATTATAATCGGTTAAGTGGTTTAGGAGTCCATTGAGGACAAACATTGTGACACGAGATTTATATATATTAGGAAGATAAACTAAGATGTTTTACATATCATTAATGCCTATACAAAAACAGTAGGAATTGATAAATAAGGACATATCGGCAAAAAGTATCACCACATCGGATGGGTAAATAGATAAAAGTAATCAAGACACACTATGCCGTGGCTTTGTCAGTTCTCAAGTTGTCAACAATTTCATTCCATGAGATTTTCCATAATTTCAGATGGCATAATTTATATTGTATTCAATAACAGACTTAGTAGCAATAGAAAAAGTGCTCCTACCCACCAATAATTAATGTGGCTGCTGTTGGGTAAACTGACATTGGTTAATCTGGCGAATTTGTAAACGCGTTTCATTTTTACCTAGGTTCATACACTACTTTTAATTCATTTCAAGTACATATTGGCAAAAATTTAAAGACATCTTTGAATAACTTTCCGATGTTTAATTGAACTGAAGTTTTGCGCACGTAAGTCGGATGTCAATGCATTAGTACCATAGGTCATCTGATTATGGACTGGGAGTTTGTTACCGTTAGATTTCCCTTCATTACCACAGTCATTACCACTATAAGCACAGGTATACATGTCGAGGTAACCGGGATCAATGTAAGATACGAAAGGTGGCCATAGGACAAATAATAATCAACTCAAATTCGTCATATATTATTCTTGTTTGATTTGCCTTAACAAACACAGTAATAAAAAATAAATAAGATTTATTATCGAATAAATTCAACCTAAATATATTTTACAGTTTATAACATAAGATAACATTTATAACTATTATTCTAACTATTTGTAAGTCGTATTTATTCTATAAAGAACTACAAATATTTAATAATAACAGAAAATTATATATTATTGTTTACATTTTGTTTAGAATTCCAATTACTTACCTAATCTTGTTTAATATTAAATGATTATAGGCCTAAGTAGGCCTAGGTTGGTATGATTATAGGACTCAACTAATCAATCTCGCCTTCTTACTCTTTGTAGTCTGGTAATAATTAGTATAGTATTACAATTATTATTGCTGTTACGAGCGATACAAGCTGGATATTCAGAGTTTGCCGAAAAAGACATACTTTTTCTTTTATATTCACTTAGCTGACCCGGTCACACGTTGTTGTGGCTCAGCTATTATATGTTAAATGATATATAGCCTATAGCCTTCCTCGATAAATGGGCTATCTAACACTGAAAGATTTTTTTTAAATCGGACCAGTAGTTCCTGAGATTAGCGCATTCAAGCATACAAACTCTTCAGCTTTATTATATTACCATACATAATAAAAACTTGATTACAAAAATTCTTTTTTGTACGTATTTACTTTAAAATAGAGGTTCAGCAACCTAAAATCTGATGTAAATTCAGCAATAAACCTTGTTTACAGCTTCGGTATTAATATCGTAGATGAGTCAGGACTTGTATTTTTCTATAAACAAATTCATAGCAATAACACGTAGGCACCAATAAAACTCAAATTGTGGGGAGTAACACAAAAAAATTTAGGTTATTAAACCTAAAATAATTATCAAAGTGGTGTCCGACAAAATAGAATAGCACCAATCCTTCACACTTGTTTTAATATAAGTATTGTAGACGAATAATAATAATAGAAGTAATCACCATAAACTTCCCTTAAGTCACAAAATGGCCAGCAGTGTTTCACAAATAGTGGTATTTTACTCATATCTCCAAGCCGTCTAACAGTAGAATAAGACGACGTCCAACGACTGAGATGATGGTGATGTAAAAATTTTTGTATAGTATTCAATTCGTTTAATATCTGAATAAAAGCATCAAGCGCATCAAGGTCTTGCATTAAAAACAACAAACCTTTTTTTTTCATTTAACAAAACAAAAGACTTGCGGAATTTTAAAGGAAAAAACCTTATAACACTTATTTAGAAACTTCTTATTAGAGTAGCGATAAAGACGGCAACTGTCATTTAAACAACATGCCAACATAGCTGATAAAATAACCATAATACCCTCTAAATAAATCCAAACTAGGAGTTCATTTTTAACGACGCTTGCCCAAATTGGACCAATTATTAAGTAAGTATAACTAAGAAGCTTATCAGTTTACTGGGACAAAGCATGGGCCATTGCATTCGCCAGCAAGGACGCACACGCAGACCTACTGGTGCTAGAAATGACACTTTTCCATTAAAATCCAGTTTCTTTACTATTAAACAAAAACATTCCACGTAACCCAGTTTTTTTTTTAATTGGAGAAGTACGATAATTTTGTGAAGCCGAGAAGCAACCACGATCAACTTAATTTTATTATTAGCAATGCACGAAAGCTGCTCAAAACTACCATAATATGTGTCAATGGCATCAGTAGATTTTGGGATTTCATTCTACGTAAATATTTACATTTTAAGACAAAATTTGCTAAGTTACTGGTTTTTATTAAAGTTTCATACTAATATTTATGCAGACACCGAGTCGGCAAGGTAAGTAAACAAAATCACTAATGCATTAAATCCACATTAGTGCCTCATTACACTGGAATTCTTTTATTTGCCTATGTTACGTGGTGTGGATCCGTTATTATCCTCCAATAACTTGAATCTCTGCCCAACCCTTCCGAAATACTAGTGTGGCTATTTAACACAAGGAAATTACAACTCGTGTCCTTTCCAGGCTTAGTATATCGCGGGAGACAGTCAGCGTGCGCGTTCACAGCACCGCGCCGCCACTCCACCAGCACTCGCCGACACGCGAACATGGCGGCCTCGCTACAGCCTCTGCAAGTGAGTCCACTATCTCATTCATTAACTTACATTGCACCGAAGCCTTAAGCCAAACAACATTTTGTACCGATTCGTCACTCTCTCGTCAGACCTGTTTAGCTGACCTTATTTCTATTGCTTCCTCGAAATATGACAATAGGATAGTAGGTATCATATATCGTACCAGCTTAAGTTATTACTAAGTATTGTCTGGAGTCATGCTTCTTGTCTATTGGGTTTTCGCATCAACGCTTATCGGCCTTTGATGATTACAAACCACTGTTTACGAAACCACATCAATCATAATCTCTTTCAACACACCATAATAAGACTGTTAAGTTGTGCTATTCATTTGACATTACGAGTAATACCTTCGTGTAGTAAATAAATCGATTTAACAAAACTCAAAACCGTATTAATAGCAAAGAATAATTAAAAATAGGTTGATGTGGATTTAGCATTTGTAGTGGCCTAAAAATATTGATTTTGGTAATGATACTTTAAAATATACAAAAGTAATAATAATAATAGATAACTACTAATTTAGTGGGTGAGGCACAAATAATATATTAACTGAAATTCAAACATTTTCAAATGATTAATGCTTTTAAAACAACATTTATTCGCACATACATTGGTTAAGTTCAATATTGTCTTTTGATTAATGTTTTATGTGATTGAATTTACCGGCCTTAATGTAAACATATTCTTGTTATATAGTTATCTCTTTAAGTAATAATTCAATTTTGTACGTATTAACATGCTTTCCAAACATATCTTTAGAGAACTCCTGACCAATTTTTTAATTATTTTTTTAATATTCATATGAATAAGGAAAGAAAGTCAGAAAAGTTTACCCGGGAAATAGGAGAATGCACAAAACTCAAAGTGCATTTGTTTTATTATTGTATAAATCAATACCATAGCTCAATATAGATAGGGCAACGTCTACTAGGTCAGGTCGTGTTCTGCTATTATTATATTAACCATATTACTGTTTGAATCTAAAAGCCGCTAAAATATATAATAGGAATATTAGTTTGTTTGTAAAAAAATACTTTCCAAAGTAACAGTACATGTCTTAGTGATCAAACTAAAATAGTTTTGATTTAACGACAAATATACTTAAACAAAAAGAAAATAATATATTTGTCATAAAAAGTGGGATCCACTGGGTATAAATGCCACTATTGCAATTCAAATAAGATAAAATTCTGAGCAAAAGTTTTTATGATACTTACCACCATTTCAAACTTGACCTAACTGTGAATTTATTTCCATCATAGTGAATTTTATTTGTTGGATTTAAAATTGAAACAAATCGAATAAAATATTTGTCGGAGAGGTTGGTGTACTTAAGTGTCGTATAGACTTTAAAAACTAGTTTTAAAAATAAAACAATAATGATGTCATCAGATTTTTTAAATAAAAGTACTTTACTACTGTAAAAAAATATATTGACGACATGAAACATCTAAATTAAAAGGACTTTTTACCGAGCAGATAGCATGTTTGAGTCCACAAAACAGTAAAATCTTGAATCTAGTGAAAAATAATATAGGTGATTAGATAACAATCATCTTGACATTAGAGTGATTTCTGTGTTTTTGTTCAATATTTATTTTTAACGTTTAATATGCGTGTTGCTCACAGATGATTAAGTTTGCTATGATCTTTCCTGCGCGACACAGAGACAAATTCTCAGTCTGTCAAAACACAAATATTTTTATAAATATATATAGATGAAATAAAATTATGAATATAAATTAGCCCAAAACAATTTATATTTGTTTTACATAATTTAAAAAGAACTGCAATCGAAAATAGTATATTTATTATGAAGTTCACTCTGTTTAATGAATCATCGGGATAAGCTATTTATACACTTTGTTTATTTAAAAAAAGCACCTGGCTGATTTTCTTTTATTAGCAAACAGTATTAATAGAAAATCAGTCAAATTAATTTCTTGACTAGAAATAAAAAATAACTAATTGCTCGGAGTATAAGTTTGTCAATACAACAAGGTAAAACTACCACTCTTTTAGGTACATTACTTACGAGCAAAGTTTTAAGGGATCTATTTATATCTAGTTATCATGAATAATTATGTAATTGATAAATCATAAGAACAATAAAAAATAATTGAAGAAGATAAAAAAATTACACTCAAGAGAAGGCACTCCATGGCACAGTGGTTAGCCCGTCCAACCTATTATTGCTAAAATTAATAACTTTTCGCAAGTTTTGCGTGACTTTTGTTGTGAGTGTTGTTGATGAGTGTAAGCTTTTTTTGTGCTTTGGGAGACATGTAAAATCTTTTTTTACTTCCGTGCACATTACATATTGAAATAAAAACATATTTTAAAGGTAATCAGGTTCCTTAGTCATCCTGTAATCACTAGGTCAGGAATCCATTAATAAGTTGTTTTATTTAAAAGCATGTTAAGTCGTTAGTTTCCGATACATTTGCAGTCCTTTAAATCTAAAAATAAGCATTTGCTTCACTTTGTGGAATGGGCCTTTGCAGTGGTTTCATTCGAAGAGAGAGTATGTGACCTACTTTGAGAAATTTAATTGACTTTATCTATCATATTTTAATCGGCACGATTTTTTGAATGTCAAAACTTCCTGTCGGCTTTAAATTTATATACTTCACATATATATTTAACCTTAAATGAGTAATACTAAGCAAATATTTGCACGTTTGTTCTAAGTAAAGCTCTTGTTTGCACACAAAGGCTCTCACGAACTTTGCTCAACATCAAAACTCTCGCGACTTTATGCGCCACCAGCAGGGTCTAGGCTCTCTTCGTTTTAATGAAATCAGAATAAAAGAGATCAATAAAATAAAAGTAATGGTTTCAAATAATGATAATGTTATTGCCATAATTAAGTAAACTAAATTTTTCTTAGAACTTTCCGTAACTGAGATGAGAAAATGGTATCTACTTTTTACTCCTTTGAGTATTAATTGTTCAGAAAAAGTTTGATACTGTTAAAATTCAACTACTTCCTTTTAAATTTCGGCCATAAAAACATTTTTTAATCTCAAATTTACATTTAAATGTATTAATTTTAATAAGGTCTTTGTAAACAGCAAAAAATATAGGTATATAAAATAAATATGGCTGGCAACCCTAGCGAGGTCGCCGACCTCGTTGCACTACCTTTCCAGGGACCCATGATGCGACAATACTGATGTGCCATTTATCTTTCTTACTACCAGCCTTTTAAATATCATAGTTTACGCACGTAGGAACAGAGATATTGGCACTGACATTAAAACTCATGAGTGAATTACACGTAAATGGTTGATGAGAATAAGCTATTGCGTGGTATTTTTTCGCGTAGCAACATTTCCTTAAATTATTTAAAACAGATTTGAATATGGGGCATTAAAGTTCATTAAATATATCAATCAAATTACATAATTCACTCTTTGGCCGTTCTGTTGTTGTAACTCAACTTACTTAGAAATGATTTTAAAGTTTTCGTTACAAGTTGATTTTTACATCTATACATATAAATAAAATTGGAGTGTCTGTTTTTAATATTGACATAACCGTTTTTTACTACATGCATATGACTATATATACGGTACGTACACCAAAATAACATTGTTTACAATTTTTGTCTGTCTGTCTGTCTGTTTGTTCCGGCTAATCTCTGAAATGGCTGGACCGATTTTGACGGGACTTTTATTGGCAGGTAGCTGATGTAATAAGAAGTAACTTAGGGTACTCTTATTTTTAAGAAACAAACTTAAAATTACTGTGCCACAGCAACGCGTGGCTGGGTCAGCTAGTTTAAAATATAATACAATCTTGTTAAAGTCATTAGCTATAGGAGAATCTTAACTGCTAAAAGTTCATTCATTTTTTTCATCAAACTCACGTTTGACGTAATTTTTATCATAAAGGCCGCAGCAAATTAGGAATTAGCAAGTAATATTTGCCACGAGTTTCGTTCCTTTCTCTTCCATTAATAAAAACACTCTTGCTATATAAAAAAAAATTCGACCGATAAAGTCAAAGTTCAAACCTTGATCTATGAACTTCAATATGGTTACATAAATCTACGTAACTATCTCCAGTAGATAGAATATTGGCATGAGACATCATTAAAATATAATCAAGCGCAGTGTTCACTGATTTATATCCATTGATTCAAATCAATTTGCTTGTATTTATTAAAAGTACCTGAAATAAAAATAAATATTCAAAATTGATTAAATAAAAACCCAAAATACCGGAAAAAAATAATAATATTGAGGGGGTTTTTGTTATATTATCACAATAGTATATTAACAAGTAAAGCAGTAAAAACAAGCAAACGTTTATATTTATTTTATTTAAGTTTTGTTCGTTCCTTATTGTTTTCATTATTAGTATTTCATATTTATTATTTCCTCTTTAATTTACACCGCCAAAGCTCTAGCTTCCTTTTTATCCTCTCCATCATAAGGTGGTCTGGAAGAGATCGCTTTTAGCGATAAGGCCGCCGATTGTTACACGTTAGATTGAAGCAATTATCTGTGTTTATGTATCCTTCTGTTTTTGTGGTGTAATCAATAAAGTGTTTTTGTATTGTATTGTATTGTAAAGCTAAAACTTTGTACCCCTTTTTAGGAAAACTATAGGAAACTAACTTAGACAAAGGAGCTTGAAATTTGGCCCAATTAAAGTTTATATGAAGAAGAAAATATACCTACGCTTTCTGTACAAATTTATATTTTATATAGTACTAGCTTTTAACCAGTAAAACCAGTTTTAAACAGTAATAAAACAATTTGCCAGAGGGCAAAGTGTGTGCAAAATTTCATGATGATCGATTGAGTAATTCAAACGTGAAAGTGTAACAAACAAACTCACTTTCGTTTTTATAGTATTAGTTAGAACTATAAGGATATGATTTATAGCCTTTCATTTGCGCTATTACATTTTCTTACCATTTACCAAATTTCATCGAAATCGGTCAACCCGTTTTTGTCTTATTGAAGGGCAGACACACAGATACAGAAATACAAAAAAAATTAAATAAGTAGAATTCATAAAACGAATAATTACCTATAAATTTGTCCAATATCAAATGTACAGACAGAACCTTCAGATTAATATAGTAGTATGGATATAAATCTATTTTAAATACATCATATTCATTAAAATTAATATTAAACACACTACCGCGTAACTAAAATGTGCTTATAGTTAAATTGAACAAAGTTTGTAGTCAAACTGAGAAGAGATTATTAGGTGTTACCTACCGCAGTATTACTGAATGTTACTCGTATATGTTAACCTCTTAATCGTAGTTTATTACCTACGTTTTGTCCATGTTAAGACTGCTTAATATTTTGTTATAAGGGTGCAAGTCAAAATCAATACCCTAAAATCATTATATTGTAGCCTTACTTCAAGTAAAGCTTCAGTAAAAAGGATATAAAATAATTATTTGCAAAACAAGCTAATACAATTAATAATTTGATATGATTGGTTCAAAAACTGAAATTTTCGATTCAGTTACAAATAGAGTGTATAAAACAGGTATTCTTAATTTTTTTTTTAATTGTAAATTTCACATAATTTGTTTTAAGAAGAAATCAATTAATTATTGAAGTATAGTCTTTGACAAAATAGTACTACTAACGTTAAAAATTAAATAAAATACCGTCGAATATCGACCACTAGACGACGGTTAATAATAATAATTCATTGACAAATTGTTTATTTTACCGTTTTAACGTTTTTAACATTTTTCTCGTGATCTCATTATTTTAATAAAAGCTGCTAATCCAATACAGATATAATATATGAATGTCAAATTTTCTAAATGAACTTAAATACCAACACGAAATTAAAAGCGGAAGTGTTCTATTATTAATTTAAATAGGTACGCCTTTGGTATTAGCGAGCAATTGGCGTCCTTTCCATTTCTTAGACCTTGAGTAGGTGTAGGTGTGGCGGAGGAGCGCGTGGCATTGTGCCGGTCAGTTTCCGGATCGAATCCGAGGCCTAATCATGAACTCCTAGTATTGTGGTAAGTGCGGTTGTTGAAGGGAGACAACGTTATACGCAAAGTATAGCACCATTCAGCATAGACCATTGCTTTTAAATCGCGTTAAGAGTTCATGGTAAGGTACTTAAACAGCCAGTTACCAAGAACGGAGATTTCGCGGCCTTGACCCACGACCGATAAGAATACTGAGAATAAACACTGACGTGCAGTTGCATTGACCTTGTCTTTAATTTTATTCACAGTTAATTTACCGAAAAAGAATACAGCTGGAACAATAGCGTTTAATCGCTTAAATGAGTGAGAAACTTTAAATATAACTGAATTTACATAATTATGGTGTTCAAATTTCCTATATTGATGAATTAAAGAAATAAAGCAAATTATTATTAAAAAGGCGTTTCAATGGCGACACTGGAACTGTAATGTGTCTTTTGTCATCCTTCTGGGTAATTAAAATATTTAGCAATAGTTTTTGTACGTGTATCTATCGCCAATATTTCGAATAATGCATGCAAAGGAGATAAGTGTATTCTTACATGACGATGACGAATACAACTATGAGGAAATATCAGAGCCTCACAATATGTTTTTAATATCATACTTTTGCTTGTAATTGTTTACATACAATAAAGAGCTGAAAATATATCCCAAAAAAAATTCTATCGTGACATGCGTATAAGCATTTTTTTTCATTATTTCGTATGGGTCCGCTGGTTAATAGTTTATAATAAATCCTAGTACGACAAAATATTTGAATAATGATTATATATTGATTACAATTGAGTTCGCGTCAAAATATGTTATGTTTGCTTTTTCCGAATTTCCACGGATAGATAAGAAAGAATCAAATTTCATCAAAATTGGTTCAGATGGTTGGGCGTAACAGACAGATAGATAGAGTAACAAGAGCATTTATAACATTATTATGGTTTGACATTTATAATAGATGATGATAGATGATATAATAGATGAATTGTTAGTTAAAAAAATTTAACTATTCTTAAATGCCATAAGTGATTGCTATTTGCATACAGATTTACTTACGAATAGACTAAATGTGTTTCTCACATATTCAAAAAAATTGCATATATTATTTGCAGACTACTTCTCTGACAAAGATAGACAAGAGTTTTGCTGTGTTATTTTATTTAACCATTATGCCCGTTTGTTAGACACGCCCTGACCTAATGCTTTGTGTTTCGCAAAGCAGTTGACGTGCAATTTAGTATCATGTTAACGTAACCCTAAATAGTGAACTTTACATCAACAGATATAAGGTCCAAGAGACTCTGGCATTTTTCAGTTCTCACATCTGTCAAAGGGAACCAGCAAAATGGGTTGTCACGAGCATTGACCAAATTGCGCGTAGTTATATGGACATTGTTATAATTTACAAACAAATTAACCCATGAAAAAAAGTTTCTAATACAGGTACTCTTTTTCCAATCTGTAAAAGAAATACACGAAAAAAACAAAACTAATACAGTTACCTATATATAAAACTACCAAATCACCAATATTAGTTTTTAGCACAAAGTCGTTTAACATTAAATAATACAATAACAAAGCAGGTGACAGATAATATGAATATACCTATAAAAGTCTAAAAGAAAACGGTTGAATTTTTAATTCATACTTTTGTTCGTTTCGATGAGGATACAGGGATAAAAAAATAATTAAAGTTATTACAATTGTATAATAAAATTGTAAACTATTCTGCCGTCAATAGCATAGTTACAGTAAGTAGACTCTCGATGATTTCGAGAAAAACGTGATAAAAGTTTTGGTAGGAAAATATATAGGTGCTAAGGTCTTCTTTCATTTAAAGCTACAGTCACCATGATCCGATTATAAACAAAGGAATTATGGAAGATTTTCGTACCAAAACTTTTTGCCCATTTTTCTTGAAACAGTCGAGAGCGTAGTTACTGTAACTATGCCATTGACGGCAGTATTTGTGATACCACCGCTCAAGTAATGCCTTACCATATATAAATTGTTAAATTATAATTGAATCCAGTAAAAAATATCAGAGCAGTGAACGCAACTATTAGTTCATTGCTTGAAATTTTTTATTTTTCTCAGTAAATGTCAGGCATGAGCGAACGTGGTCACAAATATTAACTATGTATCACATCGCTTAGCTCAAGGTAAATCCTAATTGCTCTCTTTGCAATCGCCACGTATAATATGATTCAAAAACAGGTTGTCTTGTCATAGAAATAATTGTAGCTGCATAATGGTAGCATGTAAAATGTATGTGAATAAGTCTACTTGATTCTTGATCTACTTGAATGGTCGGTGAATACGCAATAAAATTCTGATTAAATATTTATGAAATCATGGAAAATTATTTATCATCGGCCTACACGTGCAGATCACTTGTCTATAAGGATGGATAATCCCTTTATTATCCTTATTCCCAACTAATCTTTGTGGTCCGACCTCCATAGTTTGCTTTTGAAATAATGGAAAACATTTGGTCACCAATTTAAGGACCATCCTTTAAATTATACTACCGCTAAGCTTAATAGACTTGCGCAAGCTACTGCGCTTTATCATGTCCATGTTGAAAGGTGGAAATAACTGATACATTCTTCAATACATTCTTTTAAAATATTATCAATTTTACTGCATTTTTCTGCTAATTTTTTATATGTAAAGAAATTACTAATAGTAAAAATTCAACTTGTTTACGGTGTCAAACCCACATTATCTCGCTATCCGAGTCAGTACTGTTCCAATTGAGCTACTAACTAACCTTGACGGACTCGTTGAATCTTTAAAAGTATTTCTTGAATTAAAGTTTTTTTACATTTTTATATAAGGCGCCGACCTCAAAGAAAACTGAACTAGAGTTCAAGGTTGATCTCGCTTTCACGATGCGATGGCAAAGATAATTTAACGTTATTAATAAATTAATAACACTAGTACTAAAATATAACAGCGTTCAGACTGTGATGGTAAAAGAAGGAACACAGAAGTCTAGACCACTGAGGAGTGGTCAGGGTGTATTTGTTACATACATTGGATATCAATAACTTTATATGAACAGTATGTTATGCATAGATATTAGCCGTTCCGAAAGATATTGTTTTCCAAATCGAATTATCGCATTGAGTTTATAAAATATGTTATATTAGAAAGGGCAGTTTTATCCATATTTTTCATATAGATTTCTTTTACCAAAAAGAATTTAGACGACGGTTTGGTGCAACGCGAAATCACACAAACATTTGCCTTTTTCGAATTTCGAAATGAATACGAGCATTTGTACCTGAGTCATGGGTGATTATATATATTTCTATGAATATTGCATATCTATATCATATCATATGATACATATTACCCTAGTGTCCACAACACAAGCCTTACAGTGCTTACTTTGGGCTAGGTTAATTGGTCTGAGTGCAGGAAATATTTATTTATATTTATTTAAAAAAATAAGGACATTATTAAACAAATAAAGGTTGAATCTAACTTTAAATCATAGAGTAATAACTGCTTCGTAAACTGCTTCGTGCTTGGGTGCCACAAACAGGAAATAACTTCAGGATAGGCAAAAGCCACATACGACAGTAGCGCTAAATCAAATCAAATAAAAAAACAGTTAATAGTAGTAAAGTTCTCAGGTAGACTTTTACGTGGTACTTTTTAGTGAATGTATGTTGAAAGCTTATTACAGTCGGCTTTGACTCTGTCTGTTGGTTATGACACCTACAAAATGGCAGAATTAGACTCCAGAAATATTAATTATCTTATGTTTTACAAATATTTATATTTATACGCTTTAAAAATATTTATATTCACATTTTGTTAACCTTCTAACATACACATTGAAATGGAAGACATACGAAAATGTTGGCCCAAATTCTTGTTTTATTCCCTAAAATTCATTGAATTTCGTTAAGCCGTTTTGGAGTCTATTCAAGACAAACTTTATGAAGACATTAATGATTTAGACTACTTCAATAGCCATTTACACCTTAATGTGCCATTTATTTTGAAGCCACAGAGACTTTCAGTTTATTTTATGTTTGTCGCCCTGTTGAATATGAATATCATATAGGAAAATTTTAAAGACCTTAATAAAATTGTGAATTAACTACCACCAGTTGCTGTGCCTCATTTTGGCGGTAAGGGCCGAACCAGCACCAGGAAGAATCCCGAAGGTGTACAATGCACTCATCACTTCCAACCAGAACCTGGAGCCGAGCAAGGCTTATCCGGTCTACCAGCCTGTACTGCACGATTTCGCCTTTCCTTTCCAGCCAACAGTTTTCTATGGAGATTATCCTATAGGCAATGTAAGTATAATTTTTATATAGTACTAGCTGGTCTGGCCATGCGTTGCTGTGTTATAAATTAAAATGAAACCTATCCTATCTTTTAAGTTAGATCAAATAACAGATAGTTACGAAGTTTGATCAAAATCGGTTAAGTAATTTAGGAGTCCATCGTGGACAAACAACGTGACACGTATTTTTATATATTAAGATTTGAACTTAATCTTGCTATGCAAAACGATATTGCTAAAGAGCACATTCACATTAGACTTAAAAGTTGAAAAAAGGAACTTTTAAACAATTAGTAGAGATGGATTGAATAAAGAAATAACGGATCGGCTCACTCGAATCTTTTTTATGAAATTGGTCAGTATTGCTATAATCGATGTACTGGAATTGAAAGTCCAGGAAGGAATAACTATTACAGGATTCAGAGAGTTGTTCATTGGCAGAATTTATTGAATTTTATATGTATTCATTTTATTATTATATTCATAAATATTTAGTTACAGTAACACTGTGTCAAAGTCAAAACAACATCTTTTAATCGTTAGTTATATATAAAACAATATTTTTACTTTGATATAAGTTTATTTTAATTGAAAAAGAGCTCAGATACGTAACAAGATATTTTATAGATTGATTTTTAATAGAGAGAGATGAGTTAAAGCTATTTAAATAATAACAATATTTAGAATTCTGAGTAAAACTTTAAACGAATTATGTAATACATGAATTTTCATTATATTATAGACTAGCGGCCCGTCCCGGCTTTGCACGGGTGGACAAAATACTTTAAATTTTTTCTAGCATTAAATATAGCCTATGATACTCAGCGTGAATGTAGCTTTCCAATGGTGAAAGAATTTTTGAAATCGGTTTAGTAGTTTTTTAGTTTATTCATTGCAAACATACAAAAATACAAATCTTTCCTCTTTATAATATTAGTGTAGATGTAACCAATGTCAACTCCTATCCCTAAGCAATTATTAACTTAAAGTTATCTTAAAATACTTTTTTATAGCAAATTGATAAACAGTTGACTACGTGGCGTCCATTGACGCCATACATTTCTGTAGTACATTATTATTAATAATACTATTATTCAACATATTACAAAATCAATGAGTAATGTATACTCGTATTATTCCTTACTTTCTGTGTAGTTTCTTATAACTATATACCTTAAAATTATTGCTTTACGGTACATTATTTGTATTGTATTTCTTTTTTATATACACATATGTAACAAGTTCATGACACATTTACAAAGATACGGAAAACATTTTCCCGTATTAGATACGGATATTAGACTGTAGCAAGACGTTGTCCTTAATCAACTGTTACTGGACTTACCTATGTTCCTATACAAGTAGAAAAGAGACAGTCTCTTGATACTGTTGCTTTAAATAAAATCATCTCTATACAAAAAAAAACAAACACCAAAATTGTTGCCATAACGCACACAAAGAAAATTAGATACGGGCATCATTTGTCACGTACCGTACTCTGGCTGTAATGTGAGTTTCGTTTTAGCGGCAACGCAGTGAATGTCATTTTATTTCTACCAATTAAGTCATTGTATTAAATATTTGTAATGTTATTGGAAATGAACTTTGCAAGAAATAACGAAAAATATGTTTGTCTCATTTTCAGGGATTACAGCCTATACCTGCGGCGCCTCGTAAAGATTCCAATGACGCATCGCCTCAGCCACCAGCTCAAGCACCTCAAGAAACAGATGAAACAAAGCCATCGTCCACCGAGAGCCCACCGGCTCCCTCTGAAACAAGTAACGCACCGCCTGAAGGCGACAAGGCTACACCAGCTCCCCCCTTGCCGCCTAATACAGAGTCACCAATCCCGCTAAACCAATTTGGACTTCCCCAACAAGTGTTACCGTTAGGCCGATTCGATCCGGCGTACAATGGCTTCAACCAAATAGGACCATTTACATACTCCTATCCGAGTGTACGATTCTACGACCCCTACGACCCATTCAGCCTAAATCCGTACGTTAACTTCCCACCGTTATTCCGACCTTTGCCCAATATCCTAGGAGCAGGATCACCAAGTATTCAGCTGGGTGTTCCTAAAGGCGAACCTAGTCCCGCTAATCCTGCAACTCCTGCACCGCCTCAATCAGACCAATCCCCACCCCCTGAACCGAATGATCTTAACCTGCTGAATTATTCGTCAAAGGATCCAGCGATACCAAACGTGCCACCACCCCCATTACCACACGGTGGCCTGAAGCCTGACAACTCAGAATAGTTTTGTAGCTGTATAATAATTAAGTATATGACGACCCCTATTTTTAAAATGTATTCATTAAAAAAAGTATTGTTAGTGTTTGACTCTAAGTTGTGGTAACAAGGGTGTGATAATGTTCCTGGAGATTATATTTATTAATTTGTATCATTTTTATATTAATTAAAACAAGAGATACACTCCGTAATAAGATGTAATGTTTTCTTTATTTCAATACGGTACCAAAAAAGGAATGGCTTTAACTCTATGGACATTTGCAGTTGTAGATATCTTGAAAGTCCATTTATATCCGTCATGAATTTTTACCGTCAGTCGTTAGATATTTTAAAAAAAATTTAATACACTGGACTATAGTGCCAATTTTAATAATAATAAACTAACAGTAAATAGAGACTAAAACCTTAAAAAAACAATATCTAGAAACGAATTATTAACTTCCCGCTAAGAAAATCGAAGATTTTCGAGAAATCGGGAAGTTATTGTTTTTTATTTGCTTTTTTTTTCTTTTTTTTTCCAACCACTGTATTGTTTGAAGATTTATGGTGGAGCGGCTTCCTATGTGTACCGATATAAAGTTTGTAGAAATATAACTCCCAATCAATATCCGGCTTCATATCTATAGGGATGAACCATTCGAAGAACTGATGATAATGCACGACGCCTTCATAATGGTAAACGATGCGACAGATGCACATGGAAAACATCATAGGCTTGTATCGTACTATGTTTTGATACTTTGATTTAGCTCTGACGTATACACATGTAGGATCTTCTGTAATATTCAACCACCCCTAAGACAATAAATAAATACATTAAATAAAAAAAAAGGGGAAACAGAATAAAACCTATAGGAAAGCTTGATGTTACCACAGCGCTATCTAACAATCGTGGTTAGTTTTAACACAAGCGGTGGTTTGCAATTTTTTCAAGGGTTGCTCAGTTATGATGGGTGACATAAAGTTGTATTATCTTGAACTCTTTCATGCTTCGTATATTGTCCCCGGCAAATAAGTTGAACATGATTTTGAAATCACGTGACATGCGCAGTAGTGAATAATGTAGTAAACTTGCTACTGCGCATGTCACGTGATTTCAAAATCATGTTCAACTTATTTGCCGGAGACTATACCTATAGACGTTGGTCTCAGCTGTATTAGCAGTCGTTAGCACTGACCAATTTACAGTAGTCCTATATGGATCGCGTAGTTAGATCGGCCATTCTCACTACGGTGTTTTCATTCTTAAAGTAACAATAATAATATTCGCACCTTATATGTGAAAGTGACAATTTTCATCTGGGAATTTTCACAACAATGTTATAATAAGTAAATGATCTACTTGCTCTAAGTAAATCAGAGTTGAAGGTGATTTCACAGTGTCGCCTCCTCTGACGTCTTAAGCTCAATTTTCCGCGCAGTTGAAAAAAAAAATATCTTTTTTATATTGTTTCGTGTCTAGTCCAGACTCGTGCTGAGTAACAAAATGAATGTTTGTATACAAACGGCCAATACTTAATTTAAAAGCTTTTATTTCATGTTTTTATGGTGAATGCTATTTGTAATTATTTCACTACCAATTTTAATATAAAAAATTGGTTGTCTGTAAAGTTAGTTTACGGACGATAATTGTACGTGATAGCGTCATAAGAAAACATTGATGCAAAATTGCATACTTTTATGAATTGAATTGAATTATTATCACTGAATTATCATTATTTTGTATAATACAAAGAAGGAGTTAATTGATTTTTTTACATTAAGTTTTTGTAATAAACAATGGAAACTACATAAACTTTTTACTTCATGAACTGGAACAGAGATAGATGCGCCACAAGTCGAACGCTTAGGCCGATCGTGCCTCTCTCTATTGCTTGTTCCGCGCTCTCGCTTGCACGTTCGGTTCAAGCGGAACGTTACACTTTTTTGTGCGTGCAGCCGGTATTCATCGATTTATAAGACGTTATCACGTCAAAAACTCACATTTCAAATTTTTATATATAAAATATTAAAATTCGTATATTTCTCTAACTGTGTTGTTCTGTGTCTAAATGTGATGTTTTGTTGACAAACATAATTTCTTAAATTTGCCTTGACCTTATGTAGTTGTAGGTACTTCCGTTGGGTCTGATAAAACACAAGTATTTTAGCACTTCTAATGGGAGTAAAGTACGGGATATTTTTTTTTTTTTTATATATTCTTATTTATTTCAATAGTGAGACTTATTAAATTATGTTATAAAGTTTTTGTCGTGGGGGGCTTGTTATTGTGCGTACTTGCACTCGAGGGTTGAGGCTAAGGATACCTCTCGCCTAGAGTGCAAGTACAAAGATAGAAAGAGTTTGTAAGCAGAGAGAGCTTACAAACTGAAAAGAAAGAGATTATAACAGAAAGGAAAAACATAAAATGTAGCTTCTTTTAAGGTCGAGGTTATTAACAATATAAAGTAGGTTATTTTATTAATTGTAGTTGTTGGCGTAGTGGTTTAATATATTGGTTTAGTTTTTATTAGTTTATTTAAATTTTATTGGTATATGTATTGGTTATATTGGTTTATTGATATTTACTTGTTTGTCGGTTCTATATTTATTTATATGCGATAGGTGACTGATTGTATTATTATGAAATTCTAGGTTTATTTAATGCCGTAATCTATTACATCGGAAAGCTTCGCAAGATAGCTTTTCTTAATAGGGCATAAGTTAGAGGTGGCGGAGTGATTAGTGTTTAATTGCTGGTCTTTGTTTTTATTGTTAATTAGTGAGCAGTTGGTGCAGATGGCCGCTTCTAATGTGTTTTTGAGGGGGCAGTTTTGGTAGATATGGCTACTGTCAGAGCAGTGGCTGCAGTATGTTTCACTGTTGGTGCATTTTTTGCCAGTGTGTCCGTATTTCTGACATTTAAAACACTGTAAAAGCGGAGCGTGTTCGGATACATGTATGCGCCTGTGATCAATGTTGATTCTTTCGAGAGCTATTACGCTTTTCCACACATGTGGGGTTGCGCGGAAGATAGCGTTATATAAGTTGGGGTTCTTGTTCCTCTTAGCCAGGCAAGCGGTCAGTGTTGCATTGGGGTTTTGAAGGGCTGTTTGTATGGGAATATTTTGGGATGTTATGATTTGTTTTAGCTCATCGAATTTGATATCATTGGGTACGCCTTTAATTGCAAACATAGGCTGCAGAAGGCGAGCCATTTCAGCAGTTACATTAGTATTTGAATTTAATTTGTTAAGTGTTTCATTACACTGTGAAGTATTCTCAAAATGAACTTTAATTTTGTTCGTAGCAATAGGATGAAATTTTAAAGGGGCTTAGGGGACATCTCTGAAGGAGCTATTTTGTTGCCACTTCGTTGTGGCCTCCTGTCTAGATTTGGCGGATGGGATAGTGACGATGATGGCGGGTTTGCTGGTTTTTAATGTTGGTTTCGTGGGTTTGCTTTCTTTGGTTTTGTTGATGGTTTTAGTAGCCGCTGCATATGACATTTTATTAGTAGTTTGTGAAGTTTGTTGAGGGATCAATTCTTCATGAATAGTTTCCCTGATTATTTCTTTTATTTTGTTGTAGTCGAAATTACATTCATGTTTGGGTGGTTCAGGAGTGGTAATTCTTTTTATTTTTTTATTAATCAAGGTGGCGCTGGTGACTATTTCATGTGCGAGTTCCGTTAATCGAGTTTTCATGATGGGATTATCGTTGGAGAGTTCGAGAGTTTCTAGCATTTTCCTGATGGATATCCCTATTGATTTTGTAAGGGGTTTTATGGATGACTCTATGTTTACAGCGGTTTCACAAGATTCGGCATAGGCTTGTGGGATATAGTCGTCCTCCATGTACTGCATTCCTGAAGTATCGAGAAGGGTTGAATTGGAGACGTATGAGCTGCGAGACGAGGCTCTGTCAGAAGCAATGGTTTGTTTAGGGGTTGAATTTTGGGTATCAGTCTTAGAAGACTTAGTCACTTGTTGCCGCTGATGTTGTGGCGATGGTGATGAATTGGTTGGAGTTGGAGGCATAGGTATGTTAGCCTCTTGTTTTGCTTTAGCCGCGCCGGAGCGCGTATTCATTTTTCGCATGGTCGGCGAGGACACAGGTGGAAATTGTAAGATAAAAGATTTTCTTTTTGACATACAACTTATAGCTAAATATTAGGACGTTTTATATAATTTGGAATAAAAGTATATGTACAAAGGTAAACACTAGGTTTTAGAGTGAAAACAGTCTTAAAAATACGAAAATATAATACAATTTAGCAAAATGAAAAAATATAATTATTATAAAAATTAAAATTTTAGTTGAAAATTTTTAGAAAAACTATAATATTTACAGTAAAAAGTAATTGAAATAATATGTTAATTAGACTAGAAACTAACTAAAATAATGTAATAAAGGAGAAATTAACTTATATTTATGATCTGGGTTGGGTTTAAAACTTATGAAAATTTTAAGCAAAAAAGAGGAATTTTTAATTGTCGATATAAAATCTATTTATTAATGGAACAATTTGTTGCAATAGTATAATGTAGTGCTGGGGTAGTATTATAATGTGGTTTAAGCAGATTCAAAATATCTTTAATGGTTAATGGAATATAAGGTTTTTGTTATTGTCGAAAATGAAGTGTTATTTTGGTGATATCTAGTGATTATTTTCTTAAAAAGTATTAAAGATATGACAAAAGTTTGTCTGAATAAAAGTTAGAATTTAGCAAGATCTATAAAAATAAGCTTTTAAAGGGAACATTTAACTTAAGTTTCTAATTTTATGTAAGTTTGAAATTTAGAAATTTTTTTGGTAAAAAAAGTGAAGATTGAATTGTCGATAAAAAAGAATTCTATCGATAGATTTTGATGTTGCAACAATATATTGTAGCCCTTATGGAGTACTACAATAATATTTAACAGAATTGAAATATCTCTATTGGATCGGGAAATATAAGGTTTTCTGTAATGTGCAAAAAGGGGTGTTTTTTGGGTATAAATTAAGAATTTTTATCTCGAAAAGTATAAGAGATATAGAGAAAACTTATTCAAATGAAAGTTAGGAATTGATGAGATCTACAATGAAACGCAATCAAATTGAAAATCGGTTAAAATAGAAAAAAGTTGTACATGAAAAAGTGGTGAAATTAAGTCAATTTTTGAGGAAAATTTGGAAAAATGCTTATTTTTCGGAAAATTGTGGATGGATTTTCAATTAAAAATATGAAAAAGATGCCTTAAGGGCCCTGTTAGCTACAATCGAAAACAAAATTAAAATCGGATCAGAAATGGATTTTTGGTGAATTTTCTAAAAAATTTATGTCGGCTGATTTCACTCAAAAATCCACCTAGGCTCAGAGGGTCCCATACAAAAGACATCAACGCTCGGTCTGCTGACTCGGCAACATTGACTTTAGTATGGGGAAAAATTTTTGGGAATTTATTTTGGGAAAACTATTGGAGGGATCAATTTGGGGTCAAAGGGGGGTCGATAGAGGAGGTCGAGAGCTATGCGTAGGAATTTTTTCGGAAAAGTTGGGTAGTATTTAGTAGCAATTTAAGGGTGGTTGGTTAGGTTAGTACGAGATATTATCCTATATTAATTTATTGATATTACTTTATAAAAATAATATTTTGTTGTTATTCTATAATATAAATATTAGTAGAGAGGGTTAATTCATTGCGCTGTTCTTTGTATTTTATGCCCTTGTTCTATTCGCTCCCGACTAGTTCATTTTTCATAGGACGATGAATGTATTTGGATGGCATTTGAGTCACAAAAAGCAGTAACTCTTTTTATTACCCCAGGATATTGGGGATTATATGTCACTTTAACACTTAAAGATACTTTTTATGCTGGAAAAGATTCCCTTGAGGAGAAAATTAAAATGATTTTTTTATAACTGTTGATACCATAATTCATATAAATAATAACATACCCTCACAATAATCTTGCCCTGTAAATTATCTGACAGATAATTCTTTGTAGTTAGTAAAATTTTATATCTAGTCGCACACCTTCCAAAGAAGTATTCACTGTGAACTGTTGAATCTGTAAATGTGAACAGAGCATTATTTACAGAATGCAGTGTGTTTTCACGTTAAGCAATACATATTATTAAACAAATTACATAACTAAATATTTTGCTGCAGGATGTGGTAAAAAGTGTTAACATGGATGGATGGATGCCATGGCTGCCATATTTTAAATACAGTTTTGTAGCTGGAAATCCCGCCCGAAATAGTATTAAGTGCTCCAATTCCAAGGTTAGTTTTAGCTCAATCAGAATGATGGAACGCAATTACCCAAACCTGTAGTTAATTTAAGATTAGTTATCTTGTAATAATAATAAATATGACGCCACATTAAATCGGTCTGCAATCCATTCCACCAGCCTAATTGTAAAACTATACAATGAAATATTGCATTTAAGTGGAATTATTGAACCCAACGGCGAAGGAGATCTCCTCTGGAACACTCAATCACAGCTGGTATATTGTGTTAGAATAAATATTGTTAGCATGACAACAGACTTGGGGTGGGATTCACACCAACTCAAGGGCTAGTACGTAGGAATATTCCCCTTATAAGAACTAGGCTAATTTTATCTGTCTTGTTTATAACATTCTTGTGGATAACTGTGTGTGTATAAGCATTTTATTTAGACGACGACTAATGATACTGAAAGTAATCGTTACTAAAAGGGCAACGTGGAGAGTGTGAAGATTATAGCAAAACCCCCCATTTTTGAGTGAGGCTTCCGTCCCAGAAACTTTGGTTGCATCTGGTTTTTAAAAAAAAATGTATTTGTATTACATATTATATACTAACTGACCCGGCCGCGTGTTGCAGTGGCTTAGTTATTATAATGAGCAAAAAAAATTTTTTTTTATAAATTGAAATCAACCCTATCCTATGTCCTAAGTCAGAACAAATCCAGCAAAATGAAAAAAAAAAATCGGTTAATTAGTTCCGAGAGTTTATCGCGGTCAAACACTGTGACAGGGAATTTTTACATATATAGACTAGTAACATAAAAAATGAGTGAATTATTTGTGGCTGACCAAATCTAATCTGATTAAAAGCGCTAACTTCAATCCCATTCTGAATTTTATTAATTTGCTTAATGATTTATAAGAAAAAAAATAATACCTGAAGTTTGATCGATATTAGTAAAAATGACGCTGTCCAGAGCTGTAAAAGTTTGATAACTATATACCAAACCTGAAATAATAAAAAATTAAAAAAAAAATTGTTTCTTAACTTCAATATCATCAAGTGATATTTTTACACCTACTTGGTATAATTATGAAACAATATGGAAATAATAAATTGCAACTATACATATTTCTGGCTATCGCGAGACGCAAGACCACTAAAAACAATATTCAATAACGTTCTTGCAAAGAATGAGCAAGTGTTTTTATCCGTTCCACAGTAATATGATTATAAACAAAGATGATTTGTAAATATTTACTTTATACAAAAACAAAAATCTTATGATTTGTAACAAACAAGGTGTTCGGGCAGTTAAAATTTCAATATGTTTTTCTCTAGATTTTATACTATAGTGTGAAAACTTTCAGTATTAACACAAATTCGGAATTTTCGTAAAGGATGTCGAACTAATCGGGGAATATTTTACAAACTTCAATAAAACCGCCGGCACTATCACTGCTTAGAAGAAAAAATGATATTACGTACTTTAGTAAGTTATGTGTTCATAAAGACCCCAATCAAGCTTAAATTTGAAAATACTGTAAAACGCAGTATTACTTAACTATATTTGATTTAAAACATAAATAAGTGTATTTCTTTTATTCTCTTACGGTGATAAAATGACATAAAAAATATATATGCACAGGAATGTAGTTTTATTAAAGGCAGGAAAAAGGATAAAGCAAATATTTCAGTTTTGTTTACTGGTGACGTTTATCACGTCCATAAAATGAAAAACGTCTTCTCTCATTTGAATATCTTTAAATCTGTTAATTCCACTATATATTATAGTATATTATAGTATTAGGGCTATATTACACTGTTCCGCTCTGTTGTCGAATATAATGTTTTCTACGCCGATAAGGTCTATGGGACACTATACTAATTATAGACACATCATTTTCATTCTTAGAGCAAGTGTAAGCTTAAATGTATTACTGGATGAGTATAAGTTTGACGTCGATATATTTAATTGCATGTTAGGTTTCCTCAGGCGTAAAATAGTTTGATTATTTGTTCGACGGCTATAATCATTATATAGTTTGTGCACTTAAACCTAATAGCTGACCTATTTGTTACCTATATTTGCTAAATATTTTAAGCTGTTAGTGTTTACTAATCCTACATACTACTAGCGGCCCGTCCCGGCTTCGCACGGGTGGACAAAATTCTTTAAATTTTTTCTAGCATTAAATATAGCCTATGTTACTCAGCGTGAATGTAACTTTCCAATAGTGAATTTTTGAAATCGTCTTAGTAGTTTTTGAGTTTATTTATTGCAAACATACAAAAATACAAATCTTTCCTCTTTATAATATTAGTGTAGATACTTACTATTGCCATAATTGTATCCTATAAAATAGTTATAGAGCATTTTATGAAATTATATATGCTAATAAAAAATTGTAAGTGTTTGTAGTTATAGTTAGTACTGTAAAACTAGTAACAACTTTAGGTATCTAAATAAAGGTCATTAAAGTATTTAATATTATATCACCCATTACGAATTTATAAAAGTGGGGACGAATACAGAGCTTATTACCGACCAATATCTATTTTATCTAAATTATCTAAGATTTGAGAAAAAAAATCATTAAGGAAAGGTCACTGATTACCCAGTCCCAAATTAGTTTGATGCATGTAAATATCCATTTACTTGCATCAAACTAATTCGGGTTCAGAACTGGCAAATCGAATGGAAGCAACAGGCACTGTAGTTAATAATACTAATCGTAAACTCATGTCATTATGTGCATTCATCAATCTTATCAAAGCATTTGACACTGTAACTGTAATCAACAAACTTTATAATATCGGTGTCCGTTAGTGTTGCACTTGATATTTTCAAGGGCTCCGTGGTCAAAGACAGTGTACCAAAATAGGCAATAACATCAGTCAGGACGATTCTATAACTTGCGGTGTTCCCCAAAAAAGTGCCCTTGGGCCCAACCTATTCCTCATATATTTAAATGACCTGTGTCAAATGCAGCTGCCTAATATCAGGGTTATCGCATATGCTAATGATACTGCAATTATTATCTATGGAAAAAATTGGCAACTAATTCACTTAATATTTGTAAAAATATTACTTTCGATGTTGAAGGTAGTCAGGGTTCAACATTAGTGGAACGATACTAGCTCATAGTAGATGTTGAAATGCGTTTGTAAAATTCGACACGTTTGCCAGCGTCTCGTTAGCTCAGCGGTCAGAACAGTCGCCCGGATAGCGAAAGGTCGTGGGTTCAAATCCCATCTGAGAGCTCGGAGGCGTAGTTGTTTTTTACACACGTATTTTATGTCTTATAGAAATATTGCATTGTGAATGCAAAAAAAATCATTTAAAAAGATAAATTCACTTAAATGCAGAATCATCATTGAAAACAGTGATACAATGGTTAACACGTAATCTGCTAATCCTGAATATGTGCAAAACTAAATTCATCACCTATTATCTAAGCTCTCGTCATAGCCCAATGCGTCGTTCGTAATAAAGCCTCATAAATTTGACACGGATCCTAATGACATGCCCCGTTAAACCAATATCACGCACTCATGGTATAAAATATTTAGGGGTAATGATAGATAGCGTATTGTCGTCGAATGAACATATTCCAGCTGTTACCGTACGCATTAGGAAACTGATATTCGTTTTTATTAGACTGCGAGCAAATGCTGATCCGTCTAACCTAAGAACTGCTTATTTGGCCCTTGCATAATCTATTATTAATTATAGCATCACAGTTTGGGGTGCCTCTGGCAGGACTAAGCTAATATCACTTTTAAGGACACAAAGAGCGGTCTTGAAAGTTATGGCCTCTAAACCAATCAGATATCCTGCTAAATTGATGTATAAATTCTGGAAAGTTTTTTCTTAATGCTATTCTGTGCAAACATAGGGCTAGTTATTATAACCCAGCATTACTAAAAGAAGAAGGAAAGATAAGTTGTATAAATAGCTTAAGTGTAGAATTGTACAAGTCAAACATCATTATAATTAGGTATATAGCACTGCTCCTCTATAATAAGATGAATAAAGAATTAAATATTTATCCTTTAAATTTATATCAATGTAAGACACCTTAAACAAAGCGATTTCTCAATATTTATTACGATGTGGTAGGATATTCAATTAAATAAAGAATAAATGATGATACGTACCTAGTTTTCAAGTCACACGTGCGCGCGCACAGGCAAAGAGTCTATCCAAGGTCAATGATTTTAGATAATATGTTATTTCTCATGTTTTCTAAATGTCTGAAATGTCTCGCCTAGACTAGAAGTGGTCGCTAATGACTGCGACACAGTCCACAACTACTGCGGTCATTAACGCATTAATGTTTATGTCACAAATTGTTTTCGGTTTCAAATAAATATTACTACAAATATTTTAAAAAATATATTTACTTCATACAACGCGTACCCTTTCAGTTGTTTCAAAAATACATAGCTTTCAATCATTCGCCTTTAATTAACAACGCAAAATATATAAGCAACTTTACAAAATATGCTTTGATGCACTTTAATACTTATATTTTGATTGACGAGTAACTTTCTAATAGATTTACAGTTATACATCATCGTCATATATATTCTAGTAACTATATTAACCTTATTAATAAAAATATGGTAAAGAGAATCTTTACCAGTTGTGACGTATTAATAAAGTGCAAGCGACACACGCCCGTACGCACGGCCTACAGCGGTAGAGGGACATTGCTCTCTCGACCGTCGGCCGGTGCGGACGTGCGTGTGCTGCTTGGTGAAACTACTGACTGCTTTCATTTAATGGATACCCTGACAGTAATCGAGGACACCACACGTGGCGACGAGCCTTCAAGTATGTGGTATATAGAAAAATTAGCTCGTGAAAATCAAATTAAAGGAGGGAGATAACGAACCCATCTGCAAAAAAGGCTGTCTCATAGTATTGAAAAAAAAATGTTAAATAGTTTATCCACTTGATTCTAAGAAGAGTTGAAAAATCATTGACTATAGCAATGTAAATATCAACTTGAATAACGGCAATGTTAATTGCAATTCTAAAGAACTTGTGTAATTATTGATAACTATTTTATTTTAAGAAAAGAAAATATATGAAGTTATCATATTTTGCTATAAAGAAAATCTTTATAACCTTGTAATAAGCACTCGTTGAATAATGTATGTGTTGAGATTATTATTACCTTCACGGTTATTTCTGCCATGTTATTCTAGTAATGAATGTCTTGTTCTTGCTTTTAATAATTCTGGCTTGTGCTACCTACCCACACCAAACCTAATCTTACTTACGATTTAAATCGATCGAGATTTTAATTCAGTTAATAGTAACCCTGTACGGGTTAAATATTACATTGCATTACACGGGTTAAATAAAACATACTATTATACTAAAAAAAAATAGATTTTTAAGTAGTTTCTTATATTCCTGAAACAACGATTTGAATTTCAATGGTTATTACGTCAAAACTTATATAAAGGTACAGACAAGTGGATATACTACAATACATTAATTTGAAAAGACATGTACCAAGGGGTACAAGAATATATTGCCAAGGTGCAACAATAGTGCCAAGGTGCACAATGGTGTGATTTTGCCAAGGTGCAACAATGGTAACAAGTGCACAAAGGTGTGATTTTTCCAAAGTGCAACAATGGTAACAAGGTGCACAAAGGTGTGACTTTGCTAAGGGGCATCGATTTAGAATTAAATCGTTGTAAAGACATTCAAACAAATAATTACCTACGATAACTATCTCATCTTTTAGAGTGATAATAAAAGACATTAGTATTTTACACGTATGACTGAAATAAACAAATAATATTTTCGGAATTATACGTAATGTTATTTCTGAATTTGATATTCATTGGATAATAGGTTAGGTTAGTAATATTATATATGTTGAAGCATTCGATTATTTCAATTAGATTAAATTAAACTCTAGAGGTTAAGCCTAAAATAATGTTTGTCAGTATGGATTTGTGTACAAGATACGATTTTATCAAATGGAAAACGTCAGGTTAGTACCTGGGTGGAATCCTAGATGGTGTGACCTTAAAGAGGCGTTGCAAGTTGGCAACACTAAACGTTTCTAAGATGACTTGAGAAGCACAGACTGTCAGCGTGCTATAAGTGTAAACGTTTAGTTAGCATACAATAAGCGTGAAACGGTTAGTTTATAGTGACCGTTAGCACGCTATAAGGGTATAACTTTTACTTCATAGCTTATACCGAGCGAGAACGTTACTTTTCGTTGGACCACCACGCAGGGAGGTTGTCACGCCTTCTCGCGGATCACCACGTTTTTCATCCATTGAAATCTCGTGCATCATTTGCAATTTTAGACTGCAAGTGGTTTTAAATAATAAAGAAGTCTATCCTACATCCATACACGTTATTATTTTAAAGATTGCTGCAACTCTTTTTGGATAATAAAGAGCATTCTGAGGCCCCGCCGTCATATATGTAAAAAAATATTGTATACTAGTTAAAAGTTATCGAATTACAGTCAATCTAGATGATTTAATGTTATCGGCAAAGTATGTAATTTGGAAATAGTATAAAATGAATATTCGCTGGTTAATTTATTTCCGAATACACTCCTAACCGTACGGGGTAAGGGACTGGACATGCGTAAGGTGACTCCGGAAATGGATCGGAGTTATCCTATACTCTTCCTAAAAAGATATAGATTCAGTGATTATCCATATCCACCAAATATATCCGGACTAGTAGTTTAATTCTTTGAAACCATATCAAATCATACCATATATCCAACCAACGTGTTATTATATATATTTATCAATATCCGCAGCTGTTTATTAAATCCGGACTAATAGGATTTCGCAAAATAAGAGCACATGAAGCGCTTCAAATTTGCTACCGTTTTATAGAAACAAAACTTTATGCAGCGCTTGTTTCGCTTATAATGACGCTTGCCACCAAAGTCAGAGCGAACGCAGCATCAGTAGTATTGCGCTTTTAAGAATTTTACCGTTCATCGGAAAACACAGAAAACACAAAAAGCGTTTTCGGCGCTCTAAGTCTTTCGTT
The DNA here is from genome assembly GCA_927399485.1 of Calamotropha paludella. Taxonomy (NCBI): domain Eukaryota; kingdom Metazoa; phylum Arthropoda; class Insecta; order Lepidoptera; family Crambidae; genus Calamotropha; species Calamotropha paludella. The sequence goes on along the minus strand of OV656804.1, from coordinate 11,535,109 downwards.
CGACGCTTTCGCTGTCGATATCTGTTATGTAGTTAGCCAGTCGGTATTTGAACAAATGATTTGGAATTGACCCATGTGATTGGATTGGATATACTTTATATGCTAAGAATTATGAACGGAATGATTAGATATATATAATATAGATAATAATAATGATAATAATGATTAGATAGATTAGATATGAGTGGCATAAAGCTCCAGGATATAACTGAGTTACACAAGTCTATAAGAGAAAATAAATCAACAAAAATACCAATACATTTTATTTATTAGCATCAGACATTATTATTAATAAAATAATTTCCAGTAGGAAAACACATAATATAAAGGCAACTTTTACCAAATATTGTTTTTATGTGGCTTCAAAAATATGTTAATGTATTGAAAAAACTACATACAAGGTGTATTTGTACACTATACAAATTTTAGAATTTATAAGAAGTAGGTACAAGAAGGAAAAAGAGTTATTGATGTGAGATGACATTTATGATAGTAAAATAGGTATCTTGTTGTGAAACACAAAACCAAACAATAAATAATAGATTACCAGTATGCATAGAAGTCAAGTTACAAGTACAGACTGCTGATAACAATGTTAAAAAGAAACTTGGGCGTGTTACCATTAAATTTGTTATATTGCATAGGTATAAATGTGACACACCATATTCAATGGCGCCAAGGGCGCAAAATAAATGCGTACAGACATTGTTCTGGGTCGCCTAAAATGTTCAGCCTGCCATCGTAGAACCATTGCAATGCGATGACAATTCGATGTCACTGGGGTTACGCTGGGACAAATGGATGACGACCCTGGGAATATATCTTTTGACAACGGGGGTAGATACTACAGTCAAGAAAAGAGCTACACTTCTCTTTATGGGATGATAATGAGTAACAGCTACTTTTGATGTTTATAAAATAGTAAGCAATAAGCTTGACGAGTTTCTGTTATCGAAACAAAGTAAGGCACCATACCTACCATTTTGTTAGTGAGATCTACATCTCACTAATGATGAAACTATGGTTAGCTTCGATGTTCAATCTCTATTAACAAGCTTACCTGTACAAGATTGCATTATGTCACTATGGAATTAATGACAGACAGTAAAATAGCCTTCCTAAATGTTCAAATCAGCAGCAATCTAAATCAAACCCTTAGTCATACAGTGTATAGAAAGGCAACTCATACAGATAGATATTTAAATGGTGACTCTCACCACCATCCTATACAGTTGGCTACCGTTGGGAAATCTTTGTTTCAGAGAACTCGAGACATCTGTGCCTAACAATATCTGAGTACTGAGCTTCAGCATGACGAGCGAGTACTACAAGATAAAAAGTTGCGAGTACCAAAACTACGACACAGAAGCCGCACCAACCAGCCACAGTAGAACGTCAACCTGCTGTCCTTCCCTACATGAAGGGGGTCGCTGACAAGATTGGGAACATTCTGAAGCGGGTTTCCATTAATACTTACTTTAAACCAGCCAGGAAGATTAACCAATTCTTACGACCGGTCAAATGCAATATACCCCTCCAGGCAGCAGGTGTCTACAAAATCGATTGTGACTGTGTTCTCCCATACTTCGGACAACCAAAGAGAAGTATAGGGACGCGCATTATAGAACACGTAGCTGACATAAAACATAGGCGCGATATTAGGTCTGCAGTGTGTGAGTGTGAGCATGCTTTTGAGGGGCCAAACTACTACATTCGTATCGATAAACCTTAAATTCTCGCTAGAGAACAAAGACTTGTTCCTAGGACACTACGCGAGGCTTTGAAATCAGTAAACATCCAAATTTAAATAGAGACGATGGTTGGAGCGTTCCACCTGCTTGGGATCCAATAATTAATAAATTAATACCTACAAAAACACACATTGCAAGACCTGATGATGTAGTTAGCTCTCTTTGCAAATAATAACAGTAAGATGGAGGTCGGTCCCCCTGCCCGAGTTTCTTCCGCCAGTTCTTCTCGGAAGGGCCTCCCAATTTCCGAACTGGTAGTAGACTCAGTAATGTACAATGTAATCGTAGTGAGAATTTAATAACTAAATAAAAATATAGAAGTGATGGTTTTGATGAACTACGCTCACATTTGGTTGTGAATGTGTGGTCGAACTTACCTTCTCTTTCACTGTCAATCAATCTTTGCAAGTAGGTAGAAGTTTATCCTGACTCATTAAAAAACAACAGTGATTACCATTACATGAGAATAACCAAAAGAGTGACCTAAATAATTACAGTTAGTCAACTTTATTAGCTTTTCTCAAATACATTCAAAAGATAATAAGTAATTGGACATTAAAAATATGCTATTCGAATATTGCTACATATGTATGTACAAGGCGTATGACCGTGTGCAACATAAATATTAATAAACTGATTGTATCCCAAATACAGCTCACAAATGGTTTATCTCTTATTTAAAAGATAGACAGCAATATGTCCAAATCGAATATTATAATCATATGAGTAGAAAAGTTTATAGAGTTCGATTTGATATTAAAAATAATAATGCCTTAACATCACAAGGGAGTGCCTAAGACTCTCTTGTTTTCAGTTTACATAATAGACCTGCCGAAGGTTATGAATGAACCATGTATTTTGTTCGTTGATGACGTAACAATATATTGAATCAAACCCTTAATTGGCTAATTGAAGATAACTTAGAGAGAAACTTAAATAAAACAAAATTGTCATCTCCTGCATATGCACTGCATGATGCTATAAATATATAATTATATAAATATTGTTTTATTAATTTGTGACTCTCTAATTAAGAGATAACCGAATAAAACGACATTTTATCATTCACAATCATTTATCTTATTTAGCAGTATAGTTGGCATTCAGATACTACAATAGGGGTTCGTGGGTTCACACACTGAGTGAGCTCACTTTAGTAATACCTAGACCAATTTTTCCGTGTGAATCCTTTGTTAGCTTTTTAAGTTATATAGCTTGTAATTAAACAATATTGTAAGCTGATGATTCGACGAAAACTAAATAAATTAATGTTAAAAAAAAACTGATACATCTAAAAAAAGGTAAAAGGAGAGTGGCGTATTCAAAGAAAAATAGAGGACACGTAAGATTAGAGTATTTGGCTGCAAGTATAAAACATAATTTCGAAAAAAAATACTTCTTAGTTAAATAATAATTCAAGATATACTATTTAAGAATATTAATTACATAAATGTATTTTAATTATTTTTCATTGTCTCAAATTATTCGAATCAGTTGAAAAGGAAGAGGTGTGACGTATTAATAAAGTGCAAGCGACACACGCCCGTACGCACGGCCTACAGCGGTAGAGGGACATTGCTCTCTCGACCGTCGGCCGGTGCGGACGTGCGTGTGCTGCTTGGTGAAACTACTGACTGCTTTCATTTAATGGATACCCTGACAGTAATCGAGGACACCACACCAGTCTTTATACGTGTCGAAGTCTGTCTGGATCATCTAGTCCGATGCTTTGGATTGGGTTTTGTGGCAGAGCCTGTCATACGAAATGAGTGTCTGTCCACAGCTAAGGCTTTTGAAATATGTCTTTTTTCTAAATAATCAAGTTCTGTAGGTATGTTTCGAAACTCACGGCCACATAATCTACTTAAACATCGTGCAAAAAATAATCCTAGGGGTAAGAAAAATCACTGAATAGTTTCGAAGATATTCAAAAGACATTTCGTCTACTTTAAAACGTAAAAATTTTGTTATATCTGCTTATCGCTAGATTTCACAATTTTTTGAGCTATTTCAAAGAATAGCTATAATATCGCTAAAACTTAAACAGCCAGTTACAATAACCTAATAATATGTGAGTGTGTGTGTACACATAATTCGAAAACTAATAATATATTTTTACATTGTAGCAAGTATTAAAGCAAAATTGCATAAATTAAATATATAACAGAAAAAGGAAAGCAAAGTTTTCATCCCCTATATGAGATATTTTTTATCACATTCGTCCATAACTAACAATAAACAGTACTTCATGTACTTATTGTAAAAATTGTTGAAAATAGTTTTGTTAATTTTACCACTTACTGTCCATGGTAAATCGGAATATTGAACACATAAAAAAATATATCCCAAGTAACATTTCCTTTCATCTCTAATGGCAAATACCAATCGTAGTAGTGGTATCTATGAATGACGCCATAGTAATTATATATTAAAGAAGACAAACATATAGAAAATCTCATGGCATCGTAACGCAATGTATCTGCATAATCGGACGTGGCCCTTATATAGATGCATGAAGGCTCCGTTTTTGAGTGCAGCCAACCCTAGAAACCAAACGACAATACATTGAGATTTAATTTGTTACCTGCTGTGTCCATGATTTAACAGCAAAAATCTTACTGATTGCGTTTATTCAAATAGTAATTATTAAAATCCCTTTGATGCCCAGGTCTGTATTTAAAGAAAAAACACACACACAAAAAACACATTTAAGAAAAAAAATTAAAAACAATAGCTTCGCATATTTTTGTCATTTTTTTAAATTTGATTTCAGACTTCGCAGTTATTTAATACATTAGTTGATTAGAAGCCTTATTTACTTTATTTTGATACCAAAAATTGACCACTTACACTTAATCATAAAAAAATCAAGATATTTCAGTCTTTTTAATAGAAAAATCTCTTGCATATTATTTTTTATAATACTTTTTATTTATATTATGATTGTAACAGCAGAACTGAGGCCTAAATATGATGTTACAGGATCAAGAACCAAATTTTGGGTATTTTTCACACTTGTTAACTTCTAAGTTCGATGCTGTCGTAATTCCATTAAAGGATAAGTATAAAGATATTGTCTGAATATTTTGAGTAATAAGTTGAGTTTTGTTCAAAGTGGATTTAGCCGGTTAACGATTTAGGCCAACATACAGTCTAAGTGTTATGATAATAATAAATTATTGCAGCTATGATTGTTTAGCTATCAGTTAAGTATACACATAGGTGCGGTTAGAGGTATGAGTGTTAATTTTTAAATATTTGAACGTTACTATATCATTGAATAAAATTTGCATAATAACCTTAATTTTGACGTTTGCATATTTAAAAAGTTATAATCCCCCTTCATGTTGATACTAAAGTCACTGAATGAACCAATTTTTGTTCGTTATCATTTTTTAGATTTCGAGACAAGATATGGCAATCTTAAAAAGGATTTTCTATTTACCTACTTATGAAGAACCAAAAACTATGATAATTACTCACCGTTACCATTATTTTACCTATTAGGAGGTTTGAGGGTATAGTTGCATGATGTATTTGTGTTTTATTCCTAGTTGCACAGTGTCCGAAATAATACTCACTGTGAACGTTAGCTAGAAATATATATTTTCATTGAATATAAAATGAAAACATCGAAAGAGAGACCTTACGATATTAAATCTTTATTACCTGCTGGGTGGTCAATATTAGTGAACACAATGCCCGTCAATGCTGATGTCTTGTTTTTTTTTAAACACAACGATATATCACCTGAAAAAATCATATAAAATAATGACAACACAAGTTGTTATATTCACATACTGAACTAAAATAAAGAACTCACAAGAACTTGCAAGCTATAAAGCTGGCATATTTCCCCAACATATAAGTAGATACCTATTTAAAATACACAGGACAAAATTAATTAATAAAAACTATCCCATAGTTTCCAAGAACGCCGTATGTTTTGTTCATTACGACAATCTATTATTTCAGCAGGATAACAGTTAGCTTAAGGTCCTGGGGATATACCGTGACCTTTAAAAAAATATTAAAGCACTATTTTCTGGACGTGAAAGTGAGACAGCCCTTTTTTGGCAGTGGAAAAATCCTTTATGAATTCGACCCACCACGGGTTAGCCGCGGGGATTTGTTGGACACCTAAGCGCACGGAGCGTATGCGGAGCATACCCTGAGTAAAAAACCACGGCAAGGTACCCCTCCAATCCGTCGAGGTCCGGCGAGGCCGTGAAGTAGCACTCACCATCATTTACCACAACGGTTGGCACATGAGGCCCCCTCACTACATGTGATACCCGGGTACGCAACGAGCATCCCCCAAATGTGCAAAGCATCTGCAATGCCAAGCAATCCGCCGTCGGCTAGCCTCACCGGGGGCAGGAGGCCTTACATTGCTGCAAGTCGACCCCATCCACCTTCTGTCCACCGAGACAGTTCCTGTGGACCCTTCTAACGGAAGAGAAGCAAAAGCGACCCATCTTCTCTAAGTGTTTTTCGGGAGCTGGGGTGTCCAGCTCACAACTGACAACCCTGACCTCAAAGCACAGTCTGCTGACCTAGCTACGGAGGAACGGACTGCGCGTAGCTCCTTCTTCTCCTGCTTCCTCACCAGCACCTTAAGAGAGCAGTGATAGCGCTCTCTCAGCGAACTCCTTCCGCGAAATAACGTCCTCGCAGAAGGAGGCCGCCGCCTCCCATGATCTCTTAACATCTAGCATAGCGCTTGCTATGCCAGATAATGAGAGATCAGGTCCAATTACTGCTATCAGTGTATGTATGACGCTGCGCAGCCTCGCCCGGCAGCCCTGTAAGGTGTGCTCAGCCGTGTTCTTCGCAGGACCGTACTCATAATAGGCAGGGGTCTCCTCCCTCCTTATCCGTCACCTGTACCTTACGAAACAGCCATGCTCGGAAAATACCTGCACCAGACTTAAAGTAAAAAACCCAAACTTTCTGTTTAGACACCTCCTTAGAACAGAGCATACGGCCTCAATAGTCCGCGCCCCATATACATGAGCCTCCAGCTGGTTCTCCCACTGCACCAGCAACTCATTCTCTGCCGACGCCTGACACGAACGAGCACCTCATGGTTAGGTCGTTGATATTTCTCCCCGGCGGTCCAGCTTCCTTGGTATATCTCTCTGAAAAACTGGCCCTCGAGCGAACCCTCCCTCGAGGGAGGAAAGTGAGACAGTTCTACACGCACGTATAGCGACGTCTAAGGTTTATTTTCTCAAATGCATTCTGTAAGAAAGTGCATATTGTCACATCGATTACCTGTAAAGTGAACTAAAAATTATCTAACTTATATACTACTTAAATACCAAAAAAACACACAGTTTGAAAGTGTGAGCTTGATTTCAAACTCAGAGCATGAGTTGTAATTAACCATGTGGTTCCTTTGGTGTCTACTTACGGCCTTTACGAAATAACCAATTAATAAATATGTGATCACTCACATAGCATAAATAACAATATCATAGAATAAAAACTGATGCCGGCTGTATAGATGTTCGGCATTGTTCAATTTGATCTATCTCTTTGAAGCCTGCAACATTTATAATAGTTTTAATTGTAATTGTGTAGTAGAACAAAAGAAATAAACAAAACTATGAACGGCCTCATAATAGTAAACATTACATATTCACACAACAATACAATACATTTATACACATTGTACAAATGATATTGTTTATGCGATCCTTAAAATTTGATTGTTTAACATCGTATTTTAAGAAAACCACGAAACATATATAACTTAGATTATTTGCATGATTAAAGTCTCTGACATTAATAACAAAAAGCCGGTTAATGTGTCTACCATAAATGTAGAGTAACCCAAAGTCCCGGCTGTCTTACAGGATTGGCAGCTACTCGTATTTTAATCGAGCTCTAAACTTATTTTAGTTATATCCGTCTGCCAATCAGTACGTATGACAGAATTTCTTCCAATATTTTTAAAAGGAACCCGATTACACTTTTACGCCATTTCGAATTGAATTTGATTTTTTTATATAAACGTTATTCATTATAATCTGGGGGCACGGCAGTGCCCCCGCCAAGTCAAGCAAAAAAGCGGCACGGACGTACCATCCTTTTCTCGAAGCAATTCAGGCCATATTAGTCTTTCGAATACGAACCCATTAGGTACCTTCGCATTAAGAACTTTCGATGGGTCGTTTGCATATATTTTACACTTTGAACATATTAACATTCGGCAACATATATTTTTGATATTTTAAATGATAAGGTGTTATAATTGTACGTCATTTTAATTTATGATATTTTGAACATCAGGATTCTAACTATAGTTGTTTTAATTTCAAATACGTGTCTAATGGGCATAGAAAGGCAAAGTTAAAATACAATACCCAAAAACTAGATAAAACATGCTTTTTAAGAAAATTATCCTACCTTAACAAAACAGACAAGCTTATCATTAACACATCCAATTTCAAAATTATCTTGTTTATATATTTTCTTATAAGCTACGAGTTACAAGTCTTCGCTGCGTAAACTATTTAATGCTGATATTGCTTATCCGCCTTTTTTTATTAGATCTATTAATATCACTTTAAATGAATAAGATACATGGTGACACTCACAAAAATCTATTAATTGAATAGCGTTTGGGTTTAGAAACTACTCTGTCAGACTAATATATCCAGGTTTAGGATAAGATGCATTACTGAGTCTCTTTTTAAACGTTCATTCCACATACATTTTAATAGAATATTGATATTTCTGTACACGTTAGCACTTGCGAAAGATTAACATCCAACTAGGTTGATGCAACACTTAAGTATTCTAAATTCCGAAAATAAATTATTTGCAATTTCCAGAATTATTTATATAGAAGTATTTTATAGTAGCAAATATTTGTTTAAACCCAACGTTTTTGTATTTGGAAAATATTTCCAAGAGTCATACAGTTTTTATAGGAGTCCGCCAATAAAGCATACTCATGTTTGACATTCAGCCAGAAACTTATCTATTTTCAGCACAATAAGTGTGAAGTCAGTGTGTGTGTCACAGATGCGAGTCTCTGATAATAGAGACCTTAAGGAAACTACTACCTGCGAATAACTAATCCCTATCTGGGATAGGGATCTAACTTCAACTTTATAATACAGTCACGAGCTAATATAGATGTACGAGCATACACCGTAGAACCATATCACATTACAGATATTTATTATTTATTTCTGTTGTCTCTTTACTTTACGCCCATTTAGTGTGACATAGTGCTACGTAGTATACAACTTATTGCCTGTGCCTGTAGGTATTTAAATTATCCTTTTTTATAATTATTTTGGGTTGAGTAACATAAAATACAAATCATTATACTTATTAAGTATAACCATAGTCACTGATTATTTTTTTATGATTATTGATTACTATGAGAACCTAAACTTTATTACTGTAACATAATAATACAACGAAAAATGCATTTGACAAACTTAACGAGATAAAATAGATACTTATTTTTCTTATTTTATTTCAATATCATACAATATGTTATGAAACAATAATTGATAAAATTAAATGGTAAAAATTGGTAGAAATCAGAAAGTATTACATACTTTATAACGGGCGTAGCAGGAGTGAAAGTGATGTAATTGTAACTAAAATAATAGAAGCTGATTTAAATAATGATAATAATAAACTTTTTACTGGCATTAATTACAAAGTACTCATACATTACATCGGTCTTAAAATACAGTAAGCAAGTGTAATTTATTTTAGAAAACAAATCCCTCATAAGGAATAAAATAAGAAATAAACGTGTTTGTTTCTATAAGAAATAAGTAAATACATTTTAGATTTTATATTTTAAAATTTTGTGCACAAAAATCATCTAAGTCTCAAATATTAACGATCTAAGCGTCAGAAAAAGAAACAAGCATTTTAGAATTAACTGACGGAATCGAATACCATAGTTCCAAAAACTAACAGATCACACGTGCTAAATTAATTAATATTACAGTATAGGTTGTACCTAGCAGCAAAACTTAAAATGAGCAGCAGATATACTAGTGTATCTTCACTTCTCAAAGTCACAAAAACTAAGCTTTTCCAAAAAGATCGGCAACAGCTATTCAGTGTCGACTGAATAACATAAGACAAAGAAGCTTGGCAGAGGATGGTCAAATAACAGAAATATTTTTGGACATCACAATCGCCTAATCTAACGGGAATGTCGGTGATAAAAATATTAAAACAAACTAAAGAAAAATAAGCATTTTTTTGCAGAAGTACTAAGAAATTAAAAACTAAGCACAATTATTTTAAAGGGAAAATTAAAAAACTTTTCAAGCGGCGACTGTTTCAGGCAGGCAGGAGATGACAACTCTACGCCATTATCAAGCAATACGGGTAAATTAATGACATTTATTTTAACTAGGCGATGCAGTCGCTAGTCGCTTGGAGCGGAGCGTTATACCCAAAAAAAGAAATTTTTTTTTTTTGTTTCCATGGGAATTTTTGCGAATTATAAAAATTCGGTCCGTCACAATCTGGTCCTAAACCTGTTGATTCCATTACACACAAAAATATTAAAATCCGTTAAGAACTCGGAAAGTTATGGCGTAACAGACATTGCGCCATTGAAGCTGATCCATGGGAACTTCGCTTCGCTCCGCTCCAATAATAATTTTCAATTCGTGCCGCTTAGAACCCAACAGCTGGTTTTCATTTTAAACAGCAAGAAATTATTCGACTATGGAGAATTTACCAGCTCAACGCTCGTGAAACTACCCGACAGTTCGACAGGGTCAAAATAAGTCGAATTTGAATAATAAAAACCGGCTGCTCATTGATATTTTGACAGATGATGTTTCACAACAACAGGTTAACAGCCTATCAAAGAAATATTGTTTATTCGAGTTTAAGAATGTCATATTATTTAGTCATCTCAAAAATAATTCCTTAAAAATAGATATTTATATCTAAAGAAATATGAAATCAGGCGGGATTGAGTCCCAAGCTATCTGGACAAGTACTTACTCTCGTAACTTTAAAAAGGTAAGATATTAGAAGAAATTTCCTGTAATAATTTCTAAAGAATCTTTGTCAAAGTAATTTAAGCATACGAAACAATTATTGTTTTTCATGGCTAATTGACACGGTCGCTTCTATTTCTGTGATAAAAATGAACATTTTATCCAAACACATAACAATTCATAACGAAAACGTCGTAATCAGCGGCATAAGTCAAGTCAAAGTCTATTGGATATGTTTACTTAGACTTATTGGGAAATTTTCTGTTTCTATATATTATAATCTATACATATAAATAAAATTGGAGTGTCTGTTTGTAATATTGATATAACCGTTTTTACTACATGCATATGAATATATATACGGTAGGTACATAAAATAACATTTTTTACAATTTTTGTCTGTCTGTCTGTCTGTTTGTTCCGGCTAATCTCTGAAATGGCTGGACGCATTCTGACGGGACATTTTTTAGTAGGTAGCTGACGTAATAAGGAGTAACTTAGGCTACTTTATTTTTGAAAAATTCTTTTATTTTAGAAAAATAAAGTAATGTTGCAATGTTCCACGCGGACGAAGTCGTGGGAGGCCGCTAGTATTTTATAATAAACACCAAAATCTTAAGTTGTCCAAGTGAACGCCAACTTTCTTTTGGTGTGTTTATAATTCCTATCGTCGTAAAACCTAAGATGTGCCATATCATATTAGCTAGCTAGTTAGCTTTTCCTCTATAAATATTGTTGCTGCATCTCATCCGTTCAAGAGGACTAGATTCTCAAGTGGGACAGCGGTGAACAGCTTAGAACAAACATAATAGCATTCTGTATAAGTAACTCAACAATTCAATATACCTTTATTATTATTAAACCTTTATTTTTGGTCACCCTATGCGCGCTAATCCTTAAAAAACAATGCACTGCGAGTTAATTGAAAAAGAAGTTTCAACAACGCGACACTAGTGACGCGTCACTCTCCAATCCAATCTACTTGTAATTCAACTTGGATATGAGCACTTTACAATATTTGTTCGGTTAAAAGCCATGTTCAGGTTATACCTCAAGATAAGCTGTATGACTAGTTGTTTGGCACTCTCAATAATCAGTAGTATGTTGAAATTAATGAACATGCATGTCCTGGCATATTATCAATACTATCATATCAAAGCTTCTCATCTAAGTGATAGTGACAAATTCTATCATGTATGAGTATTAAAACCACAGGATGTAAAAAAATGTAGAAAAGGATTTAATAATAGGATTTCTCTTGTCTTATTCAAATAATAAAATGTATCATAATTTTACTGGACAGTTTTAATTTTATTTTATTAAGAGTATCTATATAATTTTCATTCCCACTCAATGTTAGCTGGTCCGTAGAAATAAAGGTCCCAATCCATACCACCAATCATGTCTTCTGGAAGATACCACTCATAATAGTGGTACTTATATCTCTTTTGTGAATGACAGTAAGTTATTCTCGGTACACAGATTTGGAAGTTATAACCTGTACTTCTCATTTGGTCGTAAGCATGTGATGACGCTCTTAGAATAATACACGTGGGTATTCTAAGAGCCTCTATCCAGCCCTGAAACAAATTCACGCATTATACTATCTTATTTTTCCTTGTAAAAATCTATGTGTAGTTTTACTACTCTACCTATTTTAGAACCCATATACAAGTTGGAACAAGAGTGCCAGAGCCACTGTTCTCTTGTACAAGAGTGTAACGAGAGGAACTTTTTAAACAGTTTTTTTTGTGAACAGTTATAAGTTCTCGGAAATACAGACGCAGGGAGGGAGTTCCACTCATTTGCTGTGCGCATTATGAAGGATGTTGAAAAGCGCTTGGCTCGACAGGTAGGAATAGCAACCAAGACAGGGCGGTAGCCTGCAGTGTGTCTGGATGTCTGATGGAAAAAAGGATATGGCGATATGAGCAAATGATGTTCTTGAGCACACTCTTCAAAAGTACAGTCTGTAGAAGACCGACAGACAGGCAACTTTGCGGCGATGAGCTAAGGTGTGAAGCTTGCTCATCACCAATTTGCTATCAACGATGAGCCTCTCAGCTCTGCGCTGATTCGTGTCCAGTGCAGTAAGTTGGTATTTTGTTGAACCATCCCAAAGGTGGCTGGGATATGACTTGAGCTTTGTAGACAGTTAAAAGCTGTCCCGACGTGAAATATCGCCCAGCTTTTTAGTTGCAATTTGAGCTATAAATTCGATGTTGGCGCCGAAGTTGAGGTCTGAAGACAACTCCATGCCAAGAAGTTCGAGGCTGTCGGTCATAGGTACAGATGTACCTCGGAAAGTAGGAGTGAGGTGAAAGGAATTGCTTTTTGCCGTGAAAAGAAATTTTAATGTAAGTGGACCGATTTCGGTCCTCGCGATGTACTACGAACATGAACTCACTCACAACACAAGCGTTTAACTTACCACTTTTACAGAAATATAAATAATGTATTTTACGCATTATCATTAAAAAAAATATCGTCAAAAGGACATTAACGTACTATTATTTTTTTTTCATATGACATTAACCTAAATTTCAATGCTTAAATAGACTTGAGTTTGTGTTGAGTTGTTAAGCTTTAAGCTCTGAACTCTCAAAAGTGGAGAATAACATTTTCACAAAATTATATTTCTCTGATTTTATTGATACTAACAATATTAATAATATGTGTTCCATTCACACCGATTAACCTAGCCCAAAGTAAGCACTGTTAGGTTTGTGTTATGGATACTAGGGTATATATATATATATGTGGAATCGAACTCAGGACGATCGGTGAGAAAGGCAGGATCGCTACCGTTGCACATATGGGCGACATTTTCAATTCTGTTAAGAAATCAAACTCACACGGCTGAAATTAATATCGAAGTAACGGAGCAATGTTTTAGATAACACATGCTAATTTATTCTTATCTTACTTATCTACTTGACACATAGGTATCATGATAAGTCATTTAGGTTAAATAACCTCATGACACTCGCCTTAACAAAAATCACTGCCATAATTAGCAGTGATTTTTTTTACTTTTATGGTAATTTTTCTTCCTTTACTTCGAATATAACTTATTACGTCTGTGACTGTATGAATATTATAAACTTCTGATCTCATCATGAATAACTTTAAAGTTAATCTTAAAAAATATTAAGGTTTTGTAACTATACTGAGGTTTACTTGTGTATAATAAAATAAACACCTTACCCGAACTATTATTTTGCCAAGTACTTCCAAATGGTTTTTGTGAATATGTGAATAAAATATAATACCGGGGCCGCAGTGACCAAATCTGTACTCGCTATGAACATGAACTGCAAATCAAAAAATACAAATATTAAATAGAACACCTGCAGCAACACTTATTCCGTAGATTTTTGCTACAATTTGGCTTTAGTTTCAGGTTTTGTGCTAGTTGGTCTATTGCGGTTATTTTACGTAAAAAGCGTTTCATTATATTGGATGTAATCACCATACACTTTAGGCCATAAAATATCGTGTACTCAGCTGAGAAAGTGACGGAACGACGGAAAGCGCAACTCAGTAGAGGTTACAACGGAATGGTCCCTCGCGTCGCTGGCGACGGATGGGTGCTCTGACGTCAGTACTGCGTAGCCCTGGCCGTCTGTGGGATGCACTTTGGCATCCCCCGTTTTAAGGAGACCTTCGGTCTAGTTACCGGTCAGGAGTGGTGATGTCCACAAAGGTCCCGTGGAGCAAAAGCAGCGTGTGAGGGTGTACACTTAGATATTTAGTGGGTATAGCCCCAACCCTTCGTCGGGCACTAGGGTGGAGGAGTATCTCTAGCTTTAGTAAGGAGTAGCTTTGCCGCTTTAGAAGGTTTTATAATACTCCGGCTGATTGGTCACAATACAATTTAAGTATATATAAAAACGAATTTAAAAAATTCTTACGTCGAGTTTTGGGTGAGCCAACTAATGTATAGTCATTGAAACTCGTATAATATTGCCATCCAAGAACGGGAGCAACTGAAAAATTAAATTTTTAATTTTCAATCACAGGTAGACAATAATGAGAACATAGAAAATGTACCTCTGGTCAATTTCTACATGTCAAATAGATTCGAGTCATACAAATAACATGTTAGGTAATCACCCGTACATGCAGCCATCCTTCGGCCACTTAAGTATTCTAAATTCCGAAAATAAATTATTTGCAATTTCCAGAATTATTTATATAGAAGTATTTTATAGTAGCAAATATTTGTTTAAACCCAACGTTTTTGTATTTGGAAAATATTTCCAAGAGTCATACAGTTTTTATAGGAGTCCGCCAATAAAGCATACTCATGTTTGACATTCAGCCAGAAACTTATCTATTTTCAGCACAATAAGTGTGAAGTCAGTGTGTGTGTCACAGATGCGAGTCTCTGATAATAGAGACCTTAAGGAAACTACTACCTGCGAATAACTAATCCCTATCTGGGATAGGGATCTAACTTCAACTTTATAATACAGTCACGAGCTAATATAGATGTACGAGCATACACCGTAGAACCATATCACATTACAGATATTTATTATTTATTTCTGTTGTCTCTTTACTTTACGCCCATTTAGTGTGACATAGTGCTACGTAGTATACAACTTATTGCCTGTGCCTGTAGGTATTTAAATTATCCTTTTTTATAATTATTTTGGGTTGAGTAACATAAAATACAAATCATTATACTTATTAAGTATAACCATAGTCACTGATTATTTTTTTATGATTATTGATTACTATGAGAACCTAAACTTTATTACTGTAACATAATAATACAACGAAAAATGCATTTGACAAACTTAACGAGATAAAATAGATACTTATTTTTCTTATTTTATTTCAATATCATACAATATGTTATGAAACAATAATTGATAAAATTAAATGGTAAAAATTGGTAGAAATCAGAAAGTATTACATACTTTATAACGGGCGTAGCAGGAGTGAAAGTGATGTAATTGTAACTAAAATAATAGAAGCTGATTTAAATAATGATAATAATAAACTTTTTACTGGCATTAATTACAAAGTACTCATACATTACATCGGTCTTAAAATACAGTAAGCAAGTGTAATTTATTTTAGAAAACAAATCCCTCATAAGGAATAAAATAAGAAATAAACGTGTTTGTTTCTATAAGAAATAAGTAAATACATTTTAGATTTTATATTTTAAAATTTTGTGCACAAAAATCATCTAAGTCTCAAATATTAACGATCTAAGCGTCAGAAAAAGAAACAAGCATTTTAGAATTAACTGACGGAATCGAATACCATAGTTCCAAAAACTAACAGATCACACGTGCTAAATTAATTAATATTACAGTATAGGTTGTACCTAGCAGCAAAACTTAAAATGAGCAGCAGATATACTAGTGTATCTTCACTTCTCAAAGTCACAAAAACTAAGCTTTTCCAAAAAGATCGGCAACAGCTATTCAGTGTCGACTGAATAACATAAGACAAAGAAGCTTGGCAGAGGATGGTCAAATAACAGAAATATTTTTGGACATCACAATCGCCTAATCTAACGGGAATGTCGGTGATAAAAATATTAAAACAAACTAAAGAAAAATAAGCATTTTTTTGCAGAAGTACTAAGAAATTAAAAACTAAGCACAATTATTTTAAAGGGAAAATTAAAAAACTTTTCAAGCGGCGACTGTTTCAGGCAGGCAGGAGATGACAACTCTACGCCATTATCAAGCAATACGGGTAAATTAATGACATTTATTTTAACTAGGCGATGCAGTCGCTAGTCGCTTGGAGCGGAGCGTTATACCCAAAAAAATAAATTTTTTTTTTTTGTTTCCATGGGAATTTTTGCGAATTATAAAAATTCGGTCCGTCACAATCTGGTCCTAAACCTGTTGATTCCATTACACACAAAAATATTAAAATCCGTTAAGAACTCGGAAAGTTATGGCGTAACAGACATTGCGCCATTGAAGCTGATCCATGGGAACTTCGCTTCGCTCCGCTCCAATAATAATTTTCAATTCGTGCCGCTTAGAACCCAACAGCTGGTTTTCATTTTAAACAGCAAGAAATTATTCGACTATGGAGAATTTACCAGCTCAACGCTCGTGAAACTACCCGACAGTTCGACAGGGTCAAAATAAGTCGAATTTGAATAATAAAAACCGGCTGCTCATTGATATTTTGACAGATGATGTTTCACAACAACAGGTTAACAGCCTATCAAAGAAATATTGTTTATTCGAGTTTAAGAATGTCATATTATTTAGTCATCTCAAAAATAATTCCTTAAAAATAGATATTTATATCTAAAGAAATATGAAATCAGGCGGGATTGAGTCCCAAGCTATCTGGACAAGTACTTACTCTCGTAACTTTAAAAAGGTAAGATATTAGAAGAAATTTCCTGTAATAATTTCTAAAGAATCTTTGTCAAAGTAATTTAAGCATACGAAACAATTATTGTTTTTCATGGCTAATTGACACGGTCGCTTCTATTTCTGTGATAAAAATGAACATTTTATCCAAACACATAACAATTCATAACGAAAACGTCGTAATCAGCGGCATAAGTCAAGTCAAAGTCTATTGGATATGTTTACTTAGACTTATTGGGAAATTTTCTGTTTCTATATATTATAATCTATACATATAAATAAAATTGGAGTGTCTGTTTGTAATATTGATATAACCGTTTTTACTACATGCATATGAATATATATACGGTAGGTACATAAAATAACATTTTTTACAATTTTTGTCTGTCTGTCTGTCTGTTTGTTCCGGCTAATCTCTGAAATGGCTGGACGCATTCTGACGGGACATTTTTTAGTAGGTAGCTGACGTAATAAGGAGTAACTTAGGCTACTTTATTTTTGAAAAATTCTTTTATTTTAGAAAAATAAAGTAATGTTGCAATGTTCCACGCGGACGAAGTCGTGGGAGGCCGCTAGTATTTTATAATAAACACCAAAATCTTAAGTTGTCCAAGTGAACGCCAACTTTCTTTTGGTGTGTTTATAATTCCTATCGTCGTAAAACCTAAGATGTGCCATATCATATTAGCTAGCTAGTTAGCTTTTCCTCTATAAATATTGTTGCTGCATCTCATCCGTTCAAGAGGACTAGATTCTCAAGTGGGACAGCGGTGAACAGCTTAGAACAAACATAATAGCATTCTGTATAAGTAACTCAACAATTCAATATACCTTTATTATTATTAAACCTTTATTTTTGGTCACCCTATGCGCGCTAATCCTTAAAAAACAATGCACTGCGAGTTAATTGAAAAAGAAGTTTCAACAACGCGACACTAGTGACGCGTCACTCTCCAATCCAATCTACTTGTAATTCAACTTGGATATGAGCACTTTACAATATTTGTTCGGTTAAAAGCCATGTTCAGGTTATACCTCAAGATAAGCTGTATGACTAGTTGTTTGGCACTCTCAATAATCAGTAGTATGTTGAAATTAATGAACATGCATGTCCTGGCATATTATCAATACTATCATATCAAAGCTTCTCATCTAAGTGATAGTGACAAATTCTATCATGTATGAGTATTAAAACCACAGGATGTAAAAAAATGTAGAAAAGGATTTAATAATAGGATTTCTCTTGTCTTATTCAAATAATAAAATGTATCATAATTTTACTGGACAGTTTTAATTTTATTTTATTAAGAGTATCTATATAATTTTCATTCCCACTCAATGTTAGCTGGTCCGTAGAAATAAAGGTCCCAATCCATACCACCAATCATGTCTTCTGGAAGATACCACTCATAATAGTGGTACTTATATCTCTTTTGTGAATGACAGTAAGTTATTCTCGGTACACAGATTTGGAAGTTATAACCTGTACTTCTCATTTGGTCGTAAGCATGTGATGACGCTCTTAGAATAATACACGTGGGTATTCTAAGAGCCTCTATCCAGCCCTGAAACAAATTCACGCATTATACTATCTTATTTTTCCTTGTAAAAATCTATGTGTAGTTTTACTACTCTACCTATTTTAGAACCCATATACAAGTTGGAACAAGAGTGCCAGAGTGTTGGTACGAGACTTGTAACGAGAGGAACTTTTTAAACAGTTTTTTTTGTGAACAGTTATAAGTTCTCGGAAATACAGACGCAGGGAGGGAGTTCCACTCATTTGCTGTGCGCATTATGAAGGATGTTGAAAAGCGCTTGGCTCGACAGGTAGGAATAGCAACCAAGACAGGGCGGTAGCCTGCAGTGTGTCTGGATGTCTGATGGAAAAAAGGATATGGCGATATGAGCAAATGATGTTCTTGAGCACACTCTTCAAAAGTACAGTCTGTAGAAGACCGACAGACAGGCAACTTTGCGGCGATGAGCTAAGGTGTGAAGCTTGCTCATCACCAATTTGCTATCAACGATGAGCCTCTCAGCTCTGCGCTGATTCGTGTCCAGTGCAGTAAGTTGGTATTTTGTTGAACCATCCCAAAGGTGGCTGGGATATGACTTGAGCTTTGTAGACAGTTAAAAGCTGTCCCGACGTGAAATATCGCCCAGCTTTTTAGTTGCAATTTGAGCTATAAATTCGATGTTGGCGCCGAAGTTGAGGTCTGAAGACAACTCCATGCCAAGAAGTTCGAGGCTGTCGGTCATAGGTACAGATGTACCTCGGAAAGTAGGAGTGAGGTGAAAGGAATTGCTTTTTGCCGTGAAAAGAAATTTTAATGTAAGTGGACCGATTTCGGTCCTCGCGATGTACTACGAACATGAACTCACTCACAACACAAGCGTTTAACTTACCACTTTTACAGAAATATAAATAATGTATTTTACGCATTATCATTAAAAAAAATATCGTCAAAAGGACATTAACGTACTATTATTTTTTTTTCATATGACATTAACCTAAATTTCAATGCTTAAATAGACTTGAGTTTGTGTTGAGTTGTTAAGCTTTAAGCTCTGAACTCTCAAAAGTGGAGAATAACATTTTCACAAAATTATATTTCTCTGATTTTATTGATACTAACAATATTAATAATATGTGTTCCATTCACACCGATTAACCTAGCCCAAAGTAAGCACTGTTAGGTTTGTGTTATGGATACTAGGGTATATATATATATATGTGGAATCGAACTCAGGACGATCGGTGAGAAAGGCAGGATCGCTACCGTTGCACATATGGGCGACATTTTCAATTCTGTTAAGAAATCAAACTCACACGGCTGAAATTAATATCGAAGTAACGGAGCAATGTTTTAGATAACACATGCTAATTTATTCTTATCTTACTTATCTACTTGACACATAGGTGTCATGATAAGTCATTTAGGTTAAATAACCTCATGACACTCGCCTTAACAAAAATCACTGCCATAATTAGCAGTGATTTTTTTTACTTTTATGGTAATTTTTCTTCCTTTACTTCGAATATAACTTATTACGTCTGTGACTGTATGAATATTATAAACTTCTGATCTCATCATGAATAACTTTAAAGTTAATCTTAAAAAATATTAAGGTTTTGTAACTATACTGAGGTTTACTTGTGTATAATAAAATAAACACCTTACCCGAACTATTATTTTGCCAAGTACTTCCAAATGGTTTTTGTGAATATGTGAATAAAATATAATACCGGGGCCGCAGTGACCAAATCTGTACTCGCTATGAACATGAACTGCAAATCAAAAAATACAAATATTAAATAGAACACCTGCAGCAACACTTATTCCGTAGATTTTTGCTACAATTTGGCTTTAGTTTCAGGTTTTGTGCTAGTTGGTCTATTGCGGTTATTTTACGTAAAAAGCGTTTCATTATATTGGATGTAATCACCATACACTTTAGGCCATAAAATATCGTGTACTCAGCTGAGAAAGTGACGGAACGACGGAAAGCGCAACTCAGTAGAGGTTACAACGGAATGGTCCCTCGCGTCGCTGGCGACGGATGGGTGCTCTGACGTCAGTACTGCGTAGCCCTGGCCGTCTGTGGGATGCACTTTGGCATCCCCCGTTTTAAGGAGACCTTCGGTCTAGTTACCGGTCAGGAGTGGTGATGTCCACAAAGGTCCCGTGGAGCAAAAGCAGCGTGTGAGGGTGTACACTTAGATATTTAGTGGGTATAGCCCCAACCCTTCGTCGGGCACTAGGGTGGAGGAGTATCTCTAGCTTTAGTAAGGAGTAGCTTTGCCGCTTTAGAAGGTTTTATAATACTCCGGCTGATTGGTCACAATACAATTTAAGTATATATAAAAACGAATTTAAAAAATTCTTACGTCGAGTTTTGGGTGAGCCAACTAATGTATAGTCATTGAAACTCGTATAATATTGCCATCCAAGAACGGGAGCAACTGAAAAATTAAATTTTTAATTTTCAATCACAGGTAGACAATAATGAGAACATAGAAAATGTACCTCTGGTCAATTTCTACATGTCAAATAGATTCGAGTCATACAAATAACATGTTAGGTAATCACCCGTACATGCAGCCATCCTTCGGCCAATACTTCTAGAATTATGAAATGAACTGTCATTATGTTAGCATCACATATAACTAATATAATCAACAAAGCACAAAATGTACGGTTTTGTACTTAGATCCTCCGCTACGTTCTCAAAACACACTACCTTTAACCATCTGTATAAATCTCTAATACGTTCACAAATAATATTATTTAGGTTGCACATTACAAGATGAGGACATGATACGATGCGATCTTCGTTTTTTTTTTATAAGGGGTTTTGGCTTGGTTACAAAGACCTTTGAGCCATTTCTTCATATTATGTCCATTTTTGTTTAAAGAGTTGATTTATGAATGATATGAATGATAGATGATCAATGGATGATGAATGAAAAGTGAAATACCTTAACCTAGGTTTCAGTAAAGATGTGGGGTTTTACTGAAAATTTCTCGTGGACTTCTTGAGAGAGCGAAAAGACACCATCCATTGTTTTGTTTCACTTGCAAACACTCGTGCATATACAGAAATACTTAGTGGTTAATAACCCACCATTATTACACACTAATATCAACCACAACACAAATTTTAACAAGAAAAACAAGACCACCATAGTGACGCTTCCCGCTCCCGCCAAAAAGTCCCATGAGATCTTCGCAACAAGTCGAACAAACGCTGGTTTGCGCGAGCCTTTGAGTCGAATGGTTCAAAAATACAACGCATTTTGTGAACACATAGAAAAATTTGTGTCATGTATGTGTTTATGTACATGCATATGTTATAGTCTTTGTATGTCCGAGTTTTATATAATTACTTAAAATTTAACAACATCCAAAGAATCCAAAGAATATAAATAAAAAAAAAATTTTTTTCCAACGATCTTATATACCCCTAACTGTGTTTGATTGTGAATAGAAATACCTACCACAGAATGAACTATTATACATAACTCACAACGGCGCCGGCCCAGTTCTTAATTCAGTCACTGTAAATACTTATTCAAATTAATTTTAGTACCTGTATACAAGACGAGGACTAGATACTTCATTTCACTTGCGTAACTGATTTAATATAATTCAAACCTAAGAAACAGATTTTAAATCCACAAATATTAGTTTAAGTAAATGTACTGCACTTTTATGACTTGTAAAAAAATATTAATTTAATGATTGCTACCATTTTCTGGATGCTACAAATAAACTACTGTCGTACGGAGGAAGGAACGATGTATATATACACAACACTATCACAACATAACCAAGAATCACTATTTAGAAATGTAAACGAAACATTCATAACAAAAACAGATTACATTAGTAATAACTAGACAGTGATATATTACATATCAAGCAACACAGAAAACATAATTTGTGGATTTAATTCATATAATAAATATTGACCACAAATAATATTGCCAGTGCCTACCAGTCGAAGCCGCCATGCACTGTGCAAAATGATTTTACGATTATAAACTGTATTGCAATATTTATTTCAATAAGCAGAATTAAATTATTGTATTATACACTAGCCGCAGTTCAAACATGATGTATAAATATAGCACTGATATAGCGGTATCGATAAAAATCACAGTTTATGGATAACTGCCGAGCCCTCGCGTACATGTGAAAAAATGTTATCTATGACAATATTGAACTTCCATTTAATTGGAATTGTGTTACAATATGGTGTTGGATATAGCCAACAGGTAAGAAGGCTTTTAAGATTTTTTTCATGAATGACTTGACTTGACATTACTTTTATTACCTATTTTAATTTGTGTATCTTCAGGATTGCTCTGAAGAAACGACAGGATCCGGTATAAAAGTGACTTGGCGCAAAAGCCCTGAAGCGAGCAATGTAGAATCAGATCCACTTTGTTTTTTTAATAATACTTTGATAACGAGAAACTGCACAGAAGGCGCATGGGTTCCTAATACAAATCAATTACAATCGTGTGACAAAGCTGTAAAACATTTTAATTCTCTAACGTGTCCCCCTGGTTTTAATAAAATATCAGAAAGTAATAACAAATATTGTTATCAAATCGGTAAAACATCAATATGGAATAACCCTTGTTTCGAAAGTGGAGGGGCTACAGTAATTACTGATTTAACGAAGAATGAAGCGGAATCCTTAATCGATTCGCTGAAGTCATCTGAACATAGATATTTTTGGTTGCCGGCTCGACGGCAAAAGATATTTGCTCCTGTTGTATGGCATATCCCTGGTCCAAACTGGGGACAAACAGTGACAATAAATGAACATTTGCCTTTTCGACCTTCTCTTGTAAAAAACTGCTTGCTTTTAGATTCAGAAAATAGAATCTTGAAAACAGAAACATGCAATTTGGAGTATCCCAGTATTTGTTTTTATATTAACGATTTAAAATACCCTGCAAAATGTCCAAAAGGCTATTATGCTTTTCGCCACATGCTAGACGACGGCAGATGTTATGGAATAGAAAATTCTATCGGCGAATTATCATTTCAAGATTTTCCCAACGGCAGTTGCAAAAGACTGATGGGAGATGGCGAAAATGTTGATCTAAGAAAATTTATTTTTACAAAAATAGCAGAACTTAATAATATATCCGATTCTTTATGGTGTTGGTTTTCCTCGGTCACTGAAAATGTTAAAATAGACAATTCGCGTGAACATGCAAACATGCATGTTAACATATTTAGAAACGAAGAAAACATCCCAAACATGAAAAATGTCATCAATAGCGTAGGTACAATAGGTTTAATGCGTTCATCTAACACTTTACCATGTATGGCTTGTGAGGCTGATATTATTTATGGCAAAACAGAACTATTTTTTGAATTTAATTCTAATACCAAAAAAATTTACTTAACTGTTTATTTTCCTTCTGGTTTATGGAAATATAATCATGATGATAGAGGTGTGCAATGCTTTTCGGATGCTATAGGATTTTTTAAAGTCATTGATGTTTTTGAAAAAATGCCTTTTGTTACTATCCGATCTTTGAAATCAAACTTGTCTTCTGAAAATATCTATATAGAGAAAACTATATTTGAAATTAATTTAGTAACCGATAGATCCGCTAGGTATTGGTGTGAAGGACATACAAAAAATTTTTCACTTATTACAACAGATAAAATAATAGTTAATCCACAAGGCAACGAAGTCCATGTGTTTTCCCTTATTTTAAATATGACTATATGCCCAGATGAAATAAACAATGCTACCCAGATTGATTCTATTGGACTAATAGACAATATGTACAAAATACTACAAGCAAATAAAGTCATAATTATGGACGTATTAAATTACAATTTGAACATCATGCAAGTTTTGCTTCATGTTCATGTCTTTATAAATAATATTTTTGAAATCGAATCTCTTAACTTGTTGTATACATACAATGATATGTTGAATAAAATTGAAACTAAATTTTCAATGTACAACTACACTTTCATTAATATGTCCAGTTCTGTTTATTGTTTGCCAACGATTTCGCAAGATTCTATAACATTATATTGGGATTTAACCCACATTGGAAATATTGCGGCTCCAAAACAGTTCTGTTTGCAAAGTAACGGTCTACCAGTTAATAGACATTGTTACGGATCGTATCTACTTGGAAGTGTTTGGGGACCAGTTATAGGACAATGCGATAAGAGCTATGAACCATCCATTACAACAACATTACTGTTTAATTTTATACAGGGTAATTTCGATAGTGAGTTTATTTCCCAGTTTCTCACTACTGGATTACAAAAGGTGTTAAATGATACCGACATAATAATTCCAGCTGATATTTATTACTTATCAGTATCATTTCGGCAGGTTTTAAGTTTTGCTAACAATAATAAGACCTCTGTAGAAACAGGAGATATAAATAATATTGCCTGGGCTATTGATAGAATAATGGTCGTCAATAAAAATAATTTACGATTGGCACAGACCTTGAACTCAACTAATGTTATATTAGATTCAGTTAATAATATTATTGCGATGATAACTCGACAGAGTTCAAACTCTAGCACTAATACAACTGAGAATGAAACTGATAAAATGTACCAATTAGCTGCTGAACCGCGCTTTATTGTACAGATATCATATCCTCATGTAACTAACATCACCGGCTTGATAGTCATTAGAACTGCAAGCTCGAACAAATTCAATGATATGGAAATTCGACCACTTTATAAGAACATGACAATAGATGATCTCATATCAATTGAAAATTTAGAAGTTGCGACTTGGTTTCCAAATGCTGCATTAAATAATCTGGAGAAAGATTCGAATATAGATGAAAATATGCATATCGTTATAAACGTTTATTACGAGGATGTCATATTTCAGCAACTAACTAAAAACAAGTACATAGTCAATAGTCGAATAATTGAAGTAGCTGTACCAGGGTATACAACAAATTCAGGGTTTTCCATTCCAATAATATTTAGAGATATAAAGCACACAACAGCAACTGCGCAGTCAAAAAAATGTGGATTTTGGGACTTTCAAAGTGAAACTGGAAATATACCAGGCATGTGGTCCGGCCGTGGTTGTAAATTAATTACTAATATAAATAATTTAACAATATGTGAATGCTATCACTTAACCCACTTTGGTCAATTGATTAATATAAATGGAAACGCAGGGCTCGATGATACTTTTGTTGTAACAAGACACAAAAAAGCATTAAATATAATTACACTCATTGGCAGCAGTTTATCGCTTATGGGAATAATAGGTATTTGGATAACAGCAATTGTGTTTGATATGTGGAGGAAAAAAACAGGGACAAAAGTTTTACTACAACTTTCCGCTGCTATTGCCTTACCATTAATTTTAATCATTCTTTTTAATGTAGACACCTCATTAGTATTACAAATACATAGCACGACCGAAAGTACTCATCACATAAAAAATATTTGTATTACTTTGGGTGCAATTTTGCAGTACTCTGTTCTAACAAATTTCATGTGGATGCTAATAACTGCTATTTTACAATTTTTTAGATATGTTAGGGTTATTGGTGTATCAAGGCCATCTAAGTTTATGATCAAGCTTGCTATATTGGGATGGGGTTTGCCAAGCATACCAGTAATCATTGTTTTGTTGATAGATAGGGAAAATTTTATACCGGCTCCTGAATCACAACGTCAGATCTGTTATCCAAGTGGCATTTATATGATTTTAGGCGTTGTTATACCTGTATGTATAATCTTAATTATAAACATTATATTATTCATTTTAGTCATAAAAGCGATTTCAAGAAAATCCGATATGCGCACTACTGATAAAAGTCTTGTGTGCGCCCAATTCAGATTATCAATATTTTTATTTTTCTTATTAGGTTTAACCTGGATATTTGGAATAATGTCGTTTTCTGGAAGTATTATTTGTTCATATATATTTTGCTTAACGTCTACTGTGCAAGGATTTGTTTTGTTCATCTATTTTATAATATGCGACCCTACGACCAGAAATTTATGGGTCACTGTGATGAAACCACAATTTTTATCCTCGCGAAATAGCATTACGACTATTAGTAGTGGGTAAAGAAAAATAAATAGATTCTTTTGTGGCAATTTTTCTCCGTGGTAATCATGAAAAGTTATAAATAGACATTTGTTTATAGGAATTCTTAGTGTGCTTCTAAGATAATGTTAATTTGTTTATTTGTCTACTTAAGCTTAAGTGCTTTTACAAGTAAAAAAACAGTTAAATTAAATACAAAATAATTTGAAAAGAATGTATTAAAAATAACTGTTAACAATATTAAAAAAGTACAGACTCATTAACTTATTTATTATTTACTAATTGAGTTAAATAAACAGGTACATAAATAAATAGTTCCGGAATCTTAGAATCCCAAAAACTTGGATATCATTTGGATCTGCATTATATGCTGAATCACTTCGTATCTTGTTAGGCTGATTTTTTGCATTTCATTTTTCACTTGTAGCACGTTTTCGTCGATAACGAACGTCAAATAACGACCACTCCTATCTTCATACCCTTAATAGACAACCGCTGTTGAAGTCGTTCTGTAGTTGCTCTAGAACGGACTTCCCATAAAAATGCAATTTGTAGTCGTTTAAACAACTCGTTGGGTTTTAAGCCACATTTTAAATCATAAAAATCGTCGCTAGCGAATGTGCCCTACGCAGATCCGTTTTTCAATTTAAGTCTTAAAGAATGTGGAAGGACATTCAAAATTCGAACGATGGCACTCTTATTGTATATAATATTTAATTATAAATCATTATAATCGGCCAGGGTGTTATGCATATAAACGTTATTCGCAAAACTTTCTGAGCACATATTGACCTGGAACATATTGACCTAATCAAAGTTTTATGTAGTCATTATTGCATTGAAAAACTATATAAATGTATAAAGTTAAATTGTATAATTAATTCTGTTTCTTATAGTATAACTTCCTTCCGCCCGCGTTGTGTTCGGTTTGTCACAGAAAGTTTTTAAACGCTGAAGTCAGTCAGTCAGCAATCTTTTTGTTTTGCTGGATTCACTCTTGACCCATTCAAATCCGGATGCCAAGATAGGATCCACGATGGAACGAGCTAACCCAAAAGGTGCACCCTGGCTTTGATAACAGGCAGCTTATGTTATTTATATGCAATTTGAAGCCGCTTAGCTAAGAGACAGCCTTAACAAAAAATATTTTTCTATTTACTTTACTTATCACTGCGACCTCTTTAAGATACCACATTTCGAAATTTTCTCTTCTTCTCACTTCTTATTAAGGGCCGGTTAGGTTTATCCTTCCATGTAAAAAAATGACGAAATTCCTCACACAAAGTTTCAACCGGTTTTATACCCCCTTTAGGGAATAATTTTCCAAAATCCTTTCTTGACGAGAAATTTTACCCTTTTATAAAGACAACAATTTCTAATGCCTAGGCTGAGCGGCATCGTTGGTCAATCACTCAGTCCCTCAGGGCAAAATATTTTATATGTACAGATTAAAATTTAAAAAGAATTGACTTTAAAATAGTCTAAACTAAGTCTAAACTAGTCTAACTACAACTCATAAATTGTTGAATTGATATCCCGTTTACAGTTAGGTAATCTGGCTTCCTTTTAGTTAGTCCATATATTATATTACGTCACAATATAACCAATAAAACTAGATCTATTATTTTGTGACAATATACTAAAGTATCATAAAACATAAACACTTACACCCTCAGTAAATAAGTCTCTATTAGAAAAAAATCAATACGTTTGTAATTGCGATTATACTATGTCAGAAGCAAAACGAATACAAATACTGAAGTAGTCAAAAAATGCGAAAAAAAAAATCTGCACAATCCGGTCGGCCGGTAACTGGATTATCCAAAATAAGGCACTCTCAGCACGACAGAATATGAATGACAAGTTGACAGCCAAAGTTTCGGTCAAATTTTGTCAGAAATCTAAAATTGGTCCGAAACTTGATTTTCTGTTCGAAACTGGGGGAAACTTTGAACGATCACTAAATTATTTTAAAATCATTAGAATTAAGCAGTTTTATTTACGGTTAAAGTTGTATTCAGATTTTAGGTTTTGTAATACCTCTTGAGAATATTGTTAAATATGAAATACTATCGAAACATCAATTTTAGTTTAATGTTCAATGTTCATCATCCACTAGGATTATTTGAACGTATTGTCGACAGTAATGTCTTAGGCTGCAAATGAAAAACTTTAGTTTTTTATATGTAAAATATAACATATTGACGCAGATAGGCAAATAGTTTAAAAACCAACCAACCAATAATTTGAAAGATTCTTATCACTTAAGGTCTCTTGCCGGCACTTTAATGAAAAAAGCCAAAAGCGAATCCACAAGTCCAGCCGCTATGTTAGAGGGTGCATACTAAAGTTTTAAGAGTGTAGGCACGCCACCTTGGGCACTAGGTGGGGGTCTGAAGGTGAGTCGTTACATAGCTGCGTTGACGCAGTATGCATAAATCATTAATCTTACTATAAATATGAAAAAAGAGGTTTTACTTTAAAGGACTATTCTTATAAATAAAGAACAAAATCGAGAAGGCGAAAAGAACCATTTGTTTGTAGTGATTTCTTAGAGAATTGCGGATGTTAACTTTATCTGGAATTTCAATAAACATCTTGTGACCAAACTCGTCTTTTATTGCCATTCTTTAGCCAGAAAGCGTCTGATCGATACGCACAAACACAATAGAAAATCATATAAAGTAAACTTTAAAACTCTATAAACAATTTTGAAATGCATGCGCATTTCTTAACGATTTTATTAATCGGTATGTCATTGAAAATTTTAAGTTGAGGATTCAAATTTTTTATAATTATTAGATAATTTCGATACACTCGCCAAATAAATTGTGCCATGCTTTTTTAGTATCTGGTTGCAGAGGATGGAGAGTGGTACCAGCTAATCAGGCGTCATTTTCTCAAAGAAGGCAATCAAGTAATACTATACCGGATGAGCTTTTACCAAGAGGTATGTCTGGAGACTGGGAATTTTAATATGACGATTTATGAATGGAACTGGCATTCGCTGCAAAATACTACATCCTTCAATCAATAAAAATAAAGTTAATTAAAAATAATAAAGTTAAAATGTTAATGCTACAATAGTAATTAATACAATTTTATAATTTATTTATTTTTTAATTCTTGCATTTTTCAATGTTATCTTATAAGATAAATTATTTTAATAGAAAAATACTAGAAAAAATCGACTCGACTCAAGACAGACAACGCTGATCTGCTGCGTAAAATTAGAAAGGTACTAGAAAATTTCGACGGGTGTTCACAAGGCTCGGTAGCTCTATTAGGAGAGCATTGGACCGGACTTCCAATGGCTGCCGGTTCGATTCCCGCCTGAGAATTCACTTGTGAGCCGAGACGATTTTTTCTAGTATTTTTCTATTAAATAATTTATCTTTATTGATGCAACGTAGATTCACAATCCATGTTGTTTATTATAATTCAGCTATATTATGTTAAGTAATTCTACGATATTTCGTTGATATATTTGACAAATTGTTCAAGGAAATGTTTTCTTAAAATCGGAATACCCAGCAAAACTACTGCACTGACTGGGCTTGCTGTCAGCACTGACTTTATCAATAAGCTGAGCTGCACAATCGGAACTAATACTTATATGTCAACACGTTAATTATAGATTAATAAGTATATGAATGTTTGTAACACAATGGCAAAATTACCTCTAGCATGAACTATTATTGTCAAAGAACACATTTAAAACCCAATAATGAACGTTGCCCCTCTTTCTTACCTACAGATGCATAAAACAAATGTGTATGATTTCAGTTGCTCTCCACAGCATATACAAATTCGGTTGGTGTAGACCAGATGCGACGGCTAAAGTTTACCTGGCAAAACAGGCATTAGTACATTTTCCTACTTTTGAATCAACCCAGGGAAAATATGTTTATGTAAGTGATATGAGAATGCTTTCTTGCTGAGCCTTTAAAAATAATATTACATTTTTATTTTTGTTCAAGTTACTTTAAATCGAGAGCTATATAAGAGGGGAACCTTATGACATATACAAAAATATTTTTGCCTACTGTAATGACTGTAATGGGTTTTGAAATAAACTATATTTATTTATATATAAATAAAGAAAACGTGTACATAGTAAGGCTAAGTTAATAATCTTGACAAATATGTAATCTGTGCAATAACGTGGAATAGAATCAAGAATAAATAAAAGATGATTATTAATTTAAAGCATACACAATTAGACACATAATGTACATGATGTATACTAAAAATAACATTGCAATGACTTAGAACTGAAAACACTGAAGCAACGTCTTTAAGCAATCTTGTCCATTACAAATTACAGTATGTCTTTTGATAACAAATTTCTTTTATTTCAGCTTCTACAAGATAATCAATCAATCAGATTCCGCCTACAATGCGTAGTATTAAAGATAATGGTACCAAACAGGTATTTGTTCAGAAGAAGCCGATTACCGATATACTACTGCCAGGGATTCGCTTACTACATGATGTTCAATTTCGTACAAATAATAGAAGTTCATGAATTATTCTTGCATTTCAATTTAAATATGCCTGCAGACTTTATATTTGAATTTTATCATCCACCAACATACGATACCTTAGCTAAAGAAATATGGCATGAATACGTCCATATATAAAATAAAAATTTCTACAACCACTTACTTTGTTTATAGTTTTCTCCTAGCTCAAAATATAATTTAAGATTGCTCGTATACAGCTTTAATAATATACATGTGTGCATTTGCGTTTATATAAGTGACGTTGCACGCGTAGTTTTTTAATTTTTGATACCTACCCCATAAAATGCCCAACGAAATTCCGAAGAATATCTCTTAAAGTCCAGGAATTAAAGTTTTGTTACTGTACTCATTAACCTTAACGTGTTGAAAGCGATTTATGGTCGAGCAACGACAAATCTATAATCTAAGAATCTGTCTGTCCGCTCTTTTTCCCGCTTTTTTCCATTGTATACGCGTTACCATAGCAACGCGTTACCGGGTCAGCTAGTCTTATATAAATATCATCTCAGCCGAAAGAGACCTATTGCAAGCAAAACGATAGGCAGGTAGGCGGGTGGAATATCCTATTTAAAGACCATAATTGGAAAAATATTGCTACTTTTATTTTGGTCCTTAGGATGTGATTACTTCCACTATTCTATTTAACTCCACCAATCTTCATATAATACCATATTGACCAAACAGCGTCAGATGTATTCCCACTTTACCCGCTTTCCCTATATAACCTGTGTTATTCTGACGTCTATCTGCGAGGACAGGTAAAAGGCTGTCCGTCATTC
Source organism: Calamotropha paludella (assembly GCA_927399485.1). Classification (NCBI taxonomy): domain Eukaryota; kingdom Metazoa; phylum Arthropoda; class Insecta; order Lepidoptera; family Crambidae; genus Calamotropha; species Calamotropha paludella. The sequence continues at coordinate 11,503,101 of OV656804.1, read as the reverse complement.
TCTTCTTATTAGTTTTGGAACAAAATTCCTTATGGGGCGTTGCGGAGGGGTACCCTAGCCGGGAAAAAAACTTCCGTAACGTTAAAAAAAAGCGTATGATTTTTATGTATAGTCTATGTGGAATGGCTACACAGTGTCTAATGTATAGGCTACGTGATGACTGTTATTATTATATGTAATATATTTTTATAAATCATTGAAAATAAAATAAAGGTATTAAAATAATTTTGTAAAGTAGTTTCTTTGCTTTTTATCTATAAAAAAATCATAATAAAAAATGTATACCCGAATAATTATTTTCTTTATACCTCGAATAGAACTTAAAATTAATATTTTTATAGTAAGGAACTTTGTTTCTATTTTATTTAGTTTAGTTTAGTTAAAAAAAATCTTTCTTAATCTATTAAGTTAAGTTCTTGGTCTTCCATGTAACTTAATAAATGAATAATTGCAGCGGAGCGAGCGCAGCTCCCATGGATCAGCTTCAATGGCGCAATGTCTGTTACGCCATAACTTCCCGAGTTCTTAACAGATTTTAATATTTTTTGTGTGGTATCGAATCAACAGGTTTAGAACAAGATTGTGACGGAGCCCGAATTTTGACATTCGCAAAAATTTCTATGGAAACAAAAAAAAATTTTTAAGTATTACGTTCTGTGCGCTATGCGCGGTTTATAGTAGCGTCTCTTTTCGACAGCTAAATTTGAATCGCTATAAGACGTGATGGTAGGGCCCCTGAGCCATTATAGAAAAGTCCGCTTGGCGCTAACAAGAAAAACGTATTGCGAGCCACTCGACCACAGAAGCCGTCAAATATTTATATACAAAATTATATCACATAAGTCATTTAATGAAAAAATTAGGTTAAAATTCTTTTTTTTTTTCTTTTCGTATTATGCCATCAGCCTGGTAGTAGCTTCGTCATTCTTTCCACTTTTTATGTTCCTCTTGGTTACAAATATTGTTCTCTTCTGCAATCGGAATATAAGAAAATCTTTAATTTTTTTTTTTCTTTTCATCAGTATTTCAGCACAAATACTTCGTGAAAAATACGGGTGTTAAAGAATGGGGCGTTTCGATTTTTATGTCTGTAGGGCAGTCCCTGCCGGGGATTTGACATAACGGGTACCTAACGGCAGGACCCTATGTACAACCCGGTTACAATATCTGTGGACCTGATGACGTCATGTCAGCGCTTAGGTACGGTGCACAAAACAAAAGCGCGGGGAGGTGACAAGAGAACGGGGAGGGGGCTTGACATTCCAGCGAGGTCCACAGATATTGTAACCGAGTTATATGTGTATCTATGTCTGTCTCTGTATCTGCGTGTGGTACCATAACTCTTAAACGGGTGAGCCGATTTGGATGAGATTATTTTTATTTAAAAAATAGTCTCATCCAAAGTTATTATGAATTACTAATCGAATGTAATCAAGAAATTTTTTTTTCCTCGTCCCTGTTTTGATGATGTTTTATTAAAATTAACTAATCTTCCTCATTTTTCAAGACTACAAACTACATATCGTTGTAATGTACAACAAGGAACATCAAAAAACACATACCTATATAACGATCATTCATTATCATTTTTTTTTTCAAGTGATATGATACGTTATTCCATATCACCTTCCAGATATTATATAAATTGACATTTTAGATAACTATACTTATAACAAACTTTTTTGTAAATAACTTGACGAAATTTTAAAGAAATTGGAATTAAAACTTCCAAAAAAAAAACGATCAATTAAACCCAGGGTGAATGGACATATTCTGGGTTAGCCCCATCGTAGGTCCTGACTTGGCTTCCAAGCTTGATTGGAATTAAGAGCCAACCCATTTGAAATAAGAAATAAAAAACTAACACCTATCGTTGAGCCATTAAATTTGATCGAGTAATACTTATGTATATTTTATCATTATAGAATTTAATTGATGACACGACAAGGCTTGCTCATTGAAATGGTGCTATAATGTCGCGCAGGGAACCGTTAAAACTTTAGCTCAAATACTTTTATGGTATTATGTATAAATGACAAAAAGAACGTGAAAGAAAGAAGGAAGAATTGTGAATTTAATTACCTGCCGCACATTATTTTATTCAAACCATTTTTTTTTAAATACATAAGTAGCAGTCATTAGTTAATTTCTTTTTATATTGAATACTAGCTAACCCGGCCACGTGTTGCTGGTATAACCCGGCAACGTGTTGCTATGGTAACGTTAATTGGTTATAAAAACTGTTATTCTTAGGCTTATGGTAACTATGGTAATATAACTATATCTATATCTATACTAATATTATAAAGAAGTAAAGTTTGTGTGTTTGTATATTTGTTAAATTGTAAGGGGTAATCTCGGGATCTACTGAACCGATTTTAAAAATTCTTTCACCAATAGAAAGGCACATTATTGCTGAGTGTCATAGGCTATATTGAATGCTAGAAAAAATTTAAAGAATTTTGTCCACCCGTTCGAAGTCCTTCTTTTATATAGTAGAGATTGAAGTGGCTTTGTAGCAGGTGAGATGAGTAAAAGCCTGTTGATAATGGTTAGAATAAAAGTTATACTACAACTCAATATATTTTTATGTATGCTGACTTTGTCCCTATTCAATAATTATGGTTACAAATATAAATAAATATATAATCTATATGGATTTTTGTACCAATTGGAAAATAAGGTTTTTGGCAGGATTTTTACAGCCTTCAAGTGTCTTTAAAGGTTTTAATAATTCAACTGAAACAGCACTTATCCGTATAGAGAATAGGAGTTTTTGGGTTCTACAGTTAAGAGAAGTAAATTTATTTCTAGTCAAAAATCAAGTATTTTAAAATGTGGCTGTTAAAAACTTAAAGAAAATTGTAAAATAACTCACTTTACTCATATGGAATAACATATGGGAATATATAGTATAGTCAACAGAACATCGGTCTAAATAAAATTTCGCCATTTGATGACCAGCTTGAAGTTCAACAAATTGAGTTCAATATCAATTGAATAGATACAAAATGTAACAAGACGTTTATATTTTACTTAAAACTTATTTATTATTGGTAACGAAAAATAATAAAAAATAAACTCCATCGCAATCTAAAGATAGAGAAATCAGCAATAGAATTTAATGTCCGATACAATCGAATACTACTTTTCGATTATTCCGATTACACTGCTAGTTTAGTTTCATTTCTATCTATCTTGATATAAATGATTTTAGCGTCTATCAAACATCTTATTTAATTATTATTCCATTATTATTTATTACACATTGAAGTCAGAGTCATGAAAAAAACAATATGCATCTGCTTAAAAAATTGTATAATAAATTATATTTATCCTAAGATCTTTCTAAATTAAGTACATTAATAGAAGTAATGTGTGAAGAAATTATAATTATTCGTAACCTTATTTTTTCACCTCTCAGTTCTCAAATTGCCAAAACCAGCTAAGTGTTCAGTAAAAAATTACTGCTGTACCATAATATAACATTAATATAACATTTATTTATTACCCTCTAGGCCTGTATTTGTATGAAAGCTACTTTGTCTTCTTTACCAGTTTGTGGTAAGTTGTTATGCTGTTAACCGTGCCTTTGCACCGATTAATCGTATGCATATCGCGAAAACTCACAAAATTGTTTTTTCATATTAAAATGCTAAGGAATTATGTTAATATACAGATATGGCCTTTCACAGTTTCATTGCTAGTCGAAATATCGATTGACAAATTGATTGAATAGAATTCATAAAAGCCATATGCATTATTACCTATTAATTGTTACCAAAAGGGTCTACACGTGTGAAAGACGAATCAAATCGCCATGAAACGTTGTAAATACTTCACATTTTTCATAGTAATAACAAACATACATCATTGTTTACAAATGTCATACAGCTAACGAACAGTTTTGATCGAAATCACAAGCGCAATGAACGTTCTCCACTTACTCATTATCGCAGAGATAAGTAAGTGGCATTCTTAATAAGTAATTTTTATCAAGTAGTGCTCAAAGGGAGTGAAGGCGAAATTAATATAGGGGAAAAATTGATTAGTTATATCATTTTATCAGGGAGCTTAATACAAACTTGTTGAAAGTTATTAAATCAGGTTTCAATAATTTTTTTGTAACTGAAATACAAACATTAGGCATGTTAAATCAATTTAAGAAGACAATTTTATTTAATATCAATAGGATAATAAAGTATTTAAAAACACTTATTTATGTGTGTATATAATACCCTAGTTTTATGTTTAAATCTAAAGGAGCATGTTCATTTATTAACCTTTAGCTCGACTACCAAACGAGGTGAATTTTTCAACTGTTTTTCCTATTATAAGATTCGCATTGAAAAAATGCCAGGATGTAAAATAAATATATGCAAGCGACAGATTATTACACAAAAACTTCCATTAATTTAAAAATTAATTGATATCATTTTCTTTATATCAATGCTTTCTTTCAGTGACCAGGAAAAAATGTCTTTGTATACTAAGAGATTTCGCGATATGCCATAATAATTTTAACCTCAAACCAGCCGACGGAGTGCTCAAGGAACACAGTTTTACATGGCTTGGATTCGTGCAGTACATTCATGGTAAGTAGTTTCATTTAAGAATTACTTTTAAAACCATATTCTCAATTTGATTTCGTGAAATAAGTCTGTAAACGTATATATAAAAGATTGATATTGACTAATAAAAATACATCGTAAAAATCATACTCATTACAGTGACCACAGGCCTACCTCACCACAGCAAAGCCCCAAGGGTAGTGCTCATTCAAAAGCAATTCGCCCTCGGGACTGCCACAGATATGCTCCACTTGCCCAAAAACTACAAATTGTATGTTTTGCTTATGAATAAATTATTAATCTCTAATATAATAATTAGAACATGCATAGAAGTAAGATCCGTGTATACAAAAATAATTAAGGTTGCGATTTTCACGCATGAATGACTAACACAATTACTTCTTAGTTTGGCTACTTGATATAAAAAATATAATTTAAACATAATTTAAATAATGTTTGACTATTATAATTGTAACAGACAGGAGTTTCGTCACAATACGAGTCAAATACTTTTAAACCATCAGTGCTAAGAACGAGTTAAAAAAAGCCTATGCGCGAATTTTCACCAGTCTCTAAAAATACATTTTTATTCAAAATAAATAAAATTAAAATTATTCAATAAAAAGAAAGTATTTAATAAACACACATAAAAATGTCTAAAACCATAGTATATGTGTGTTTATAAAATACGCTAACGATATGTTAACAATATTTTAAACTTTGATATAATATAATTTTTTCGTCAGGGGTAATATAATATTCGGTGACTACGAACGCGACGAAGAGGACTGTGGGCTTACAAGACAGCAAATCAAGCTGGGCGTTCAATGTCCCCGAGCTTACATTGAGATGCCAATCGTCGATATAACACCACATCCAGAGTTTTCGAGGTAACTATAAGTTCGGTGAATGAAAAAACTACTGGACTAAGAGCCAGTGCCTGCCAGACATACGTTAAAGTATAAAAGCTGAAATTTTTTTGCGTGTTCTCACTGGTGTAGGCAACATGTTTGGGGGTTACAAACCTTGAGTAACGGTGCCTTTGATAGGTATCAAGAATTCTAGGAGCGCAGTACCTGGGCTCTCTCACGTTAATTATAAAAGCTGAAATTTACACAGAGTGTTCAAATGACCATTCTAAGTAATTATTTAAAAGGCCAGACCAATCCGAAGGGTCTAACACTCCCCCAGACACGGTAGAAGGTCAAATGCACTGAGAGAGCACTGATCAGGTACATGAATACATTTAAGTGAGTATTCGTGCAGTTTAAATTTTATAATTAATGAAAATTATATGTAAATATTACTTAAAAATTATCATACAATAATTTTTAAATAACCCGACATATTTGAAGGGTTAACACCCCCTTAGACTGAAAAAAGGCTAGCTAGAACTATACATGAGAGAGCATCAGAAAACTGTTAAGTGAATTTGATACGAAAAAAAAATATTAAGTTAGTACATAGAAATTAAATTTAGATTATTTATTTATTAATATAAGTAAATAAATTAAATTTAGTTTAATATTAATTAGTGGTATAAAGTCGAATGCATCGATAGGTCTTTACTTATGTATATGAATAAATGAAAAAAAAATATCTGTATTTTTAATTTTTTTAGTAGTATTAAAATAATATAAAATATACATAAATAGATATGTATTATTCGATCATGAAATAACTAAATAAAATTGAATAATTTAATAATATTGAACAAAATTAGACTATAATATTTAAATATATTATTTTATATATTTCTCTTGAGAATTATTTTGCAAGAATATTCAAACATTTAATACTATTTGGAGGGTCTCATATAATCCTTGACACAGTAAATGGTGGAGTACAAGCGAAAGAATGTCTTCGTATACGAAAATGCGTATAAAGTAGTATTAGTGGGTTTTAGAGATGACGAAATATACAGGTATGGAGTGAATGCCTATTCCACAATACACTCTGAACAGCTGGACAATTTCGAAGGGTCTAAAATCCCTCCAAACGTATAGTAGTACAAGGTCAAAATTCTAAATGTCTTTTTGGGGCACTGAGTTCAGCGTCTACCGCGTCTGGGGGAGTGTTAGACCCTTCGGATAGGTCAGGCTTTTTAAATAATGACTTATAATGGTCATTTGAACACTCTGTGTAAATTTCAGCTTTTATAATTTAACGTGAGGGAGCTCAGGTATTGCGCCCCTAGATTACCTGATACCTAACGAAGGCACCGTTACTCAAGGTTTGTAACGCCCAAACATTGTTCCCTACACCACCAGTGAGAACACGCAAAAAAAAATTCAGCTTTTATACTTTAACGTATGTCTGGCAGGCACTGGCTCTCACTCTATACTGGCCCAAACAAAAACAAACAGCATAGCATGCTTGAGTTGTAACATTATTTTAAGGTTTTACAAAAAATTCTAACATTAAGTTACGAATATGTAAACAGTTCAGCTTGGTTTTCCGTTTAGGGTAGCACAGAGTTCCTAAAAGTTCTTAGAAAGTTAAAGATAATAGCGCGCTATAATTCGTGCGTGTTGTGTTCATTTGTTTTTTTTACTTATTTTGTTTTCATTATTACACTATTAATACAGTTTTGGCTAAATAATCTTTTCTCTTTTAGATTCGGTGTAGGAAATAGTTTAGCATTAATAAAGTTTCTTCGGCCGATGAAGTCACGTAAGTTCGCAAAACAGAATGTTTATTTGACTGTTTATAATACATTAAAGTTAAATTTTGTCAAATAAATAACGTTTCTAATATTTTTAGAGTATATGGTACCTATATGTCTACCTTCGATATCTGAACGCATTAAGAAGCGAAGAAATAAAGTGGTATTCATGATCGATTACATAAGCAGTAAGTAAGCAATTAAGTAAGAAAGCCCGTTGCGCAATTAGACACCACACGAGTGCCCGCACACCCACACAAACACACAATTAATCACTGTCTCACTTATGAGTATGCTGATTCATATACAAGAGCATAGAAGTAAATTATGGCATTAAAACCTAAAACATTTCTTACTGTACATGAACAAATGTTTGTTCTTTACGTAAAGTGAGCTGTATGGGCTGGCAAAACATAGTTATTATAATGGTACAGAAACATTTGCATCCATGTATTGAGAATTGTTTTCTTTTGCTCTCTAAGATATTTCTATCCATAGAGAAGTCCTGCAGACCTATTGTGTTGGAGTACTTCCCAACACTAATATATAAAGTTTATAGAACATTTAAAGAGAGTTTTAATAAGAAAAATGCCGCATATGGTAAACTTTTATTCGATTCTACATTTTACAGATTTCTATATCAACCTCGCGGTCTCCGCGTGGTGTTTGGTTTATCTGAAAAAACCTTCGTCGCATTGAGTGATCTAGTAAAAACAATATCAAGTTTCATATTTACAAGCATAATATTAGTAGGATTAATTACACTTAACCTCATTATTGTCTCCGCTAAAGATGTTATTGTTAAAAACTAAATTATTAATTATACGTTTATTTTCCATGAAGCTGTGCCAAGAGATTTTGATACAGAAAAGATGGGGAAAAAATCGTTAAAACTGTACACTCACAAAGACTGCAGAAGACATCGCATGAAATCGGTAAATATAATTATTAGTATCAAATCAATCATTTCAATCAATCAATCATTTATTTATTTGCAATAACATGTGGTATAACATTTAGAAATTCATAAAAAAATTGTGCCCTCACATGTTTACCATTAGATAAATGGTGTACAAATATTTATGTCACAATAAGAAGTGAAGTATTACAATATTATAAAAATATTAAAATACAAAAGAAGTTATCTTAATTATTACAATGTCTTATCTTTGAAGTGTCAAATTTTTTCATTATCATTCCATCATCAAATATTGTTTATTATTGTATATTATTAAGTTATTATGGAAAATATTAAAATAAAAAGAATTCATTATAAAGTTAAATATCTCTACTATTTCCACTACCAATTCTATTAGCTAATTGCATATTTAATTATTTACATTTTTGATGTCAGATTGATATTACAATTCCATAAATTGCTTAACACTATAAAAATTGTGATTAGAAAGCCAATTGTATAATTTTATCTTAAATGATTTTAAATTTAATAATTTAATGTCATTTGGCAATTTATTATATATCCTAACACACATGCATATGCAACTCCTATTATATTTTTGCGACTTTGGGATTTCTCGAAATACAAGTCGGTCTACATTTCTCCGAGTACGTAGATAAAATTCGTGGGCTTAAGTGAATAAATGCGGATTTTGATTTACAAACATGCAGGTTTCGTATATATACAATGATGGTAGTGGTAACAAACCGAGCGCCTTAAACAGTGGCTTACACGATTCACGTGGTAATTTACCAGTTATGGCCCTTATGCATTTTTTCTGTGCAATAAATGCCCTTTGAAGTTCCGTACTATTACCCCATATGACGAGACCATACCGAAGAACTGAGACTATATGGGCATGATAAGCAGACAATACTGTATTTCTATTTGTGAGATTTCTGAGACGATTAAGTGCGTATACAAATTTATTTATCCTCTGACACACTGTTTCGACGTGTTGTTTCCAGTTCAAATTGTCGTCAATTTTTAATCCTAAGAATTTAGTTTCAGTTAATTCGTCAATATTAGAATTCTTACATACAATATTTAATTTCATTGGTAAGTTTTTATTAAAATTAATATAATTTGTTTTTAATAAGTTAATTTGCAGATTGTTAATGTCAAGCCATCTAGTAACAGCACTTATAGTGCTATTAACGTCAGTTTCATGATTCTTAAAATTATTGTTATTCTTTTTTCTTTCAGTAGTTACTATAATGGAAATATCGTCGGCAAATAAAATACATTTATGCTTTGTTATCTCAGGCATATTATTTAAATAAATTAGAAACAGAAAAGGCCCTAACACGCTTCCCTGAGGCACACCGCATTTATTATGTCTGTACTCAGACGCAAAGTGTACAAGTTCGTTTTTATTATTGAGTCTAGACAATACTACATACTGTTGTCGATTACATAGATAAGAACGTATCCAGTTCAAGGGAATTCCTCTTATTCCCATAGACTCAAGCTTATTCAAAAGAATACCATGTGCTACAAAGTCAAATGCCGTGCTTAGGTCAAAGAACAATGCCGTTGTAAGATGTTTTTCATTAATACTGTCCAATATAGTTTTAACAAGAGAAAACATTGCAAGAGTTGTTGATTTATTTTTTTGAAATCCAAATTGATCAAGACTTAATAATTTATGTTTTTCGCAGAATTGTTTTAAACGTTTTAGCATGCATTTCTCGAAAATTTTTGAGAATATTGAAATCAACGTAATGGGACGGTAGTTTTTGACATCACTTTTATTACCTTTCTTATGGAGTGGCTTAACAATTGAAATTTTCAAAACATCAGGAAATGTTCCAGACGAAAAAGACAAATTTATCAAAAAAGTAAGAATTTTGATAAAACTTCCTATACAAGCTTTCACGACTTTTGTACATATTTCATCGTGGCCTTCACTATTTGTATTGTTTAAAGATATTACTTGAGCTTTTACTTCATTTTCCGTCATTGGTATCAAAAACATGGATTGTAAATTTATTTTATTATTCTTCGCTTTATTAGTATTTACATTAATATTACTCATGTCAATAAAATTATTATTAAAAATATTTGCCATTTCATTAGGATCTGTTATAATTCTGTCATTATAATTTATACTCTTAGCGTCATTATTTAAATTATGTTTAGATTTACCTATTTCATTGTTAATTACCACCCAGAAAGCACTGCAAGTATTTCTACTTTTATTAATAAATTTTATATTGTGATTTTTTTTTAGTTTAATAATACATTTTTTTAAAACTTTAGAGTATTTGAGATATTTTATCTTGTTTTTAATGGTTTTATTTTTGTAGTATATACATCTAAGTAACCTTTTGGTTTTGCAACTTATTTTAGATCCCTTACTAATCCACTTTTGTGAATTACAATTATTGTTAATTTTAATTCTAATTTTGGGGAAACAAAGTTTATAAAATAAGCATATGAGATTATGAAATTTGTAAAAGGCTATATTTAGGTCCTTTTCTTTGAAAACTTCACAAAATGAAAGCCTTTCTAAGCATTCATTGAATTTATTTATATTTTCTTTACTATAATCTCTTTTAAAAATGAAATATGACTTAATAATTTGCTTTGGTCTTATTGGAAATTTTATCATTTGGGCTGTCTCATGATCTGAGAGATGTAGGGGTATAACCGAGGATGTAGCATTTTTTATATTGCTGAGAATAAGATCCAGACAGGATGATTTTCTAGTAGGTTCATTAATATGCATAATTAAGTTAAAGTTCAGGGCTAGATCGGTTAAGTAATTTGTGAGTTTACCTTTCTTTAAAGTATTTATGTTCATATCGCCAGCCAATATGATTTTTCAGCCTTTGTTATATTTTTTATTTATCACATTAAGTACACATTCCAGTTTATCTAGAAACGAGAGTGGATCACTGCTAGGAGTTCTATAAAGGCACAATATTACAATTTTTTCAGGGGGGATTTCTACACCGCAGCATTCAAAAGTTTTGGAAACAGCGTAATTCTTAAGCAAATGTATATCATTAAAATCTAAATTATTTTTTACTAGTATGCAGGTACCGCCCCTTTTCTTGTTGCCTCTACAATAACAAGAAGCCGTTACATAATTGCATATTTTTAAATAATGTTCATATCCTGACATGACGAAAGTCTCAGATAAACATATGACATCTGGTTCATTTCCATCGTCTTTTAGTTCCAATAACGTTAACTCCAATATTTCGACCTTAGACAATACACTAGCAATATTTTGGTGTAGGATGGTAAAATTGGATGAAGATTTTTTATGTTCCGGGGATGCGAAAAAAGTAAAAAGGTATAGTCCCTTTTTTTGGGAGAGTTGAACTTTTTAAGCACGGTACAGAGTTATCGTTAATAATTTTTTCATGAATTTGCGTCTTAAAAAAATACGGTATTGTCCCTTTTTTGTAAGTTTCATAATTTGATGTTTTACTCGGTTTGTTACGCATTATCAATTTTCTAATATTTTTATAATCTAAATATTTTTCCTTGTAGTCCAAATAGTCTATGGTATAATTTACTTTATTACATATTTCAATCAAAGAATTTTTTTTATACAAGTTTAAGAAAAAGCTGTTTGGGTACTTATTGCATAGGCACCTCATTTCGTCACTTAGGTTATAAGTATTTATACTTTTGTTTTTGTTTACTTGTAAAAATATAACTGTAGTATTACTAAAAGTCTTTAAAAGATTTTCAACTTCAAATATCACACTTTTTATGTTGTGGTCATGTTCTCCAATGCTAATTATAAGCTTGTCTATTGACTGTCGTTGAGCCTGTCTTGCGTCATTCAATATATCTCTTGTCAATGCATTTGGTGTTAATTGAGCGAATATTTGGTATTTCTCATACTTAGTATTTGACCTTAGCTTAGTCAAAGCTGATGCGAGTCCAATACACTGCCGTGCACCGTAAATAAGAATACGTGGTTTTGATAAACTAATTTGTGGATTTGAATATGTTGGCACAGATATTTTTAATATAGATTTATTTAGATTTTCGCATTTCATCTGATCTAACGTATGTACATTTACACCTTTATGTTGGCTCAGAAGTGTATTAATTTCTTCTTTTAGTTTCATTATTTCCGTCTCTCTGCTTTCAAGTTCCTGTTGTAGATGTAAAATTTTCTGTTTCAGTAAGTTTGTCGTAAGTTGCCTAGATGGCGTACAGTAAATCGCTGTTTTATCTTGTATGTCTGGTTGCAATACTGATAAAGGTGATTTGTCGGTTATGCAATCCATATTAGAAGAACGTAGCTTACATTGACTTTTATTGGAGTTGATGTCTATTGGAGCAAGACAAATATTTTTCAGAAATTGAACTTCTTTTGTTAATCGTATAATTTGTTTCTTCAAATCACTATTTTCCATGATAACATTGTCGAATTCCAATTGAGTACTGGTGAGTTCCAATTTAAGTTTTGAAATTTCAATATTTAACTCCTCTATTGAATCACTTGAACATGGCAGTATCTCATAGCTTCTTGACATTTTTTCATTTAAATCGAAGGAATCGTGGAAAGTTTCGTCATCGGTGAGAATATGCGAGTCATTAGATGATTCTTGTATTGCATAAGAAACAGTAGGCATACTATCTTCCTTTCGGTTTTGTTCTTCGCTTTTTGTCACTTTAAACAACATATTTTTTTGATGTTTTTTTCTTGTAGTTACATTCGACCGCTCGGTGACAGTCTTGACATTACAAGTTCCACATGTTAGATTCTTTTTCTTATTAGCATCCATTAGAAGATATAATTTTTCTGAGATTCCTGCACACTCAAACTCGTATACCCGTTTACAATTTGAGCATATAATTGTGTCTCTTGCCTTTACTTTATTTTTGCACTTAGCACATGACACAATGGCCATCTTGTGGGTGCCTTTCGAAATTGAATTAATTTGTTTTGTGTCCATTTTATAGATGGAGTATTTGTATTACGTATTCGTTGTACCAGATGATGGCGCTTGTCGGTAATTATATCGGCATGGATGTTTATTATTTTTTGTTATGATAATACAAGCTGCTTATAAAATTAAATACGAATAAAAAAACAGCACATCCCTTCGGAGATTTGAACTTAGGCTGCCGGCGACTTAGAAAGACCGCTGCACCAAATTCATATAACGGTAGTGCTCGAAATTTGCCTTCTGTATGTACAATGATATGTTTTTTTCACTATTGTACGTAGACAGAAAATTTATAGTTTACACCTTTTAGCAAATCATAGTAACAATATCACTGTAAAGGAACATTTTTATCACCGTTTTATTTATTTTTCTTTATTTTATATGTCACATACAGTTTAGAACGTCACAGCAAATTGTCACTTTATATCTTTAATTCACACATTTGCTTTAGAATTTAATCACTGTTTTTTTAAACGGTTTCATTATTATATTTTCTGCAGATTTTTAGTGGAAATCGATATCACTTGAGAATCGCACTATATTTTAACAGTTTTTTTAGTATTTTTAGTTATTGATGTACAGCATTAAATTTAAAAATTAAATAAGTACAGAACCGATGTTCACTGTGCGACGCCCTCTGGCGGATGTATGTATCAAATGATACATACATCCGGATGATGTATCAAAGCCGAGAATAATATAACATCTCAGACTTGCTATCACTTTTTGGGGAATCGGCATAAAATACGACAGAGCTACTAGATATACCGTCCAGGATAATAACTCAATAGTATATCTATATAATATATAAAAATTCCCTGTCATCCGAAACTAGTCAAACGATTTTGATGTCTTTTTTTTTTGCTGAAATTGTGTCTTAGGTCTTAGGATCAAATTAAAAAATGAAAATTTTATTATGAAATAAAATTCTAATAATAATATTTTCGAGTTTAGTGATTTTAAGTTCAGTATAGATTTATTTGGTTCTTAGAATGAAGTTTTGACAGTATTATTAATATTATATTGACACAAGAATGAACCATGCCAAAAAATAAACAGGATCTTTCGACAAATTTCCGTTTATAATTTTAATTCTAAAATTATTCCAGAGATTGGGCAGTGAGGGCGTGACCCACGTCCTTTGTAGTTCAGGCTGCGGCGTTCGACCGGGGTCACCAATCATAAGTCACACCGCTGATGGTGATTTTGAGATCATCGGGCTGACTGCTGGCGGCGCTGCCTGCTCCCGCCGCTCGATGCGACACCGACTTAACGTCGAACCTCCACTATACATAGATGTCTATCCCTACGTCACTTGGATCATCAACGTCATCACTGCATATATTTTGCCCCGTCCTTATTCTCATAATTTTAAACTAGTCGACGGTGGACCAAGTAAGTTGTAAACCTATATAATACTTGCTTAAATAAAAAGAAAGAAAAAGTTAATAGAAAATTACAATTTTTTCGATAAAGTAACATTTATTTGCACTCGTTAATTCAAATATTGTTTGACGACCGTTTGGTGAGACGGTAGCGATCCTGCCTTTCGCACCGACGGTCCTGGGTTCGAATCCCGGATGGGGCAGATATTTGTGTGATGAATACGAGAAATTGTACCTGTGTCGTGGGTATTTATACCTATTTCTATTAATATTACATATCTATGTATCATATATGTATCTCTATCCATTACCCTTACCCTACACAAGCCTTATAGAGCTTACTTTTGGCTAGGCGAATTGGTGTGAATGTAAGAATTATTAAATTATTACTTAAATAATACAGATTAATTACAAGTCACAATTTACAACTCATATACATGTGTGATATTCAAGATCCTCCGCAGTTTACTTTTTCTACGATCGTTTCTAAGTCATAATATTTTTTTAGTCAAAATTGTAACATTGCCCATTATTACTGCACTCGCCGCCCGATGCTACTTTTTTTAATTATATCGCTAATCAAATTCTAAAAATGCAAGAATTACCTTTGTTGCAGAAATTGTTGTTGTTCACTAAACAGTGGACAAAATAGTTCACGTGTAGGTTGCACGCTGCCGCTGTCTCTCTTCTACTCCTACGCATCAGCTGATGGAGTGGAAAAGAGATAAATGCGTCACAAGCAGAACGCTTAAGCCGATTGTGCTTCTCTATCGCTTGTTCCGCGCTTTCACTTGCACGCTCGGCTCAGGCGGGACGTGACAATGAGTCATACTTTTACGTGCGTGGAGCTGGCGTTCATCGATTTCACGTCACAATATAGTATTTTATTTTATATAATATTAAATTAAAAAGATAAAAAATCCCCAACCCAAATTAGAAAACTGAACATTTATATTGTATTTTTAATGTTCAATATTATTTATAACAACCGTGCATAGTAGCTTGTAGTCGTATATAAAAGAGAAAGGTTAGTCAATTTATACCGATATTGATAAAAGTGTAATAACCATTGCTATAAAACCTGTTTTCAAATAAAAAAAGTCACACCTAAATCGGTTCACCTGTTTCAGAGCTACTGTGCCACAGACAGATATACAGACAAACACACAAATACACACATAGCTGTCAAACTTATAACACCCCTCTTGTTGCATCGGGGACTACAAATGATTAAATAACGAGTAAAGTGGAAAGTGCTTCACAAGTCCACTTATTAAAGATTATTTTCAGTACATCACAAATTAAGACAGAATTCACTAAAGTCACGAGGTGCCCAACTTTTTTTAGCTATTTTCTCTAACCAGATCCTTATTGTGTCATTATATAGTGCAAATGATATTTAAAGTTGCGCACATGTCGTTGCGTGTAACCGTAAAGGAGTTCACATCTAAACGAATCCTTATTTTACCTGAACTACTTTACCTTGAACAAAAACAAATCAAATGAATTCATTCATTTATATAAAGATACAGGTAGTAATAATACAGATGATGAAAAACAGGGGATCACTTTACTTCACCCCTAAGAAACCAAAATACGATACTAACTTAGGAATTATTTATATATAAATATTTTAAAAAAAGTTTAAAACTTAGATATATTTACCCTGTTAAGAATAGAATAGAATGTCAAATTATTTGTTCAGCACTCCAAACTAGTGGAATATAAACCAATTTTTTCGACTTGTCCAATTGATTTGAATCGATTGTTACTGTGGCCTCCCCTATATGGGCAAACCAAAAGAGAAAGAAAGAGAAGTATATTAAAGAACATGAAGCCGACATTAAACATTGGCGCAATAATAAATCTGCAGTGTGAGAGTATGTTTTTGAAAGATTTGATAAGTTATAACGCTAGAGCACAAAGATTTGTTCCTAGAATGCTACGTGAGGCTATTGAAATCAGGAAACATCCTAATTTCAATATAGATGAAGGTTATAGCGTAAATGAATAAATTTATGGCTCCGAGAACACACACAGCAAGACTAAGTGAAGTAGTTAGCTCTTTTTGAAATAATCAAAGTAAGATGGAGATCGGTCCAAATGTCCGAGTTTCTTTCGTCAATTCTTTTCGGAAGCCGCTCCCAATTTTCGAACTGATGGTAGACTCCGTAGTTTACATCAATCGTAAATATAATAAAAATTCTAAATAAAATACAAGTCAAGATCAAATATAAAAACAACATTATTGGAGCGGAGCGAGCGAAGCTCCCATGGATCAGCTTCAATGGCGCAATATCTATTACGCCATAGCTTCCCGAGTTCTTAACCGATTTCAATATTTTTTGTGTGAAATCAAATCAACAGGTTTAGGACCAGATTGTGACGGAGACCGAATTTTGAAATTCACAAAAATTCCCATCGAAACAAAAGATTTTTTTTTCTTTTTTTAGGTATTACGCTCCACTCCAATATATGGTGCTTGCGTATCTTTATGCTTAGCGACTGCATCGCCTAGTATGCTCAATTAATCCGGAAAATGTGCGATGTGTGCGGAAATTGAAGAACTATAAATATATCGTGGTTTAAATCAAATGTTTTCGAGACAAAAAATACCAAATGTTAAGTTGAATCGTGTGTAGATTTTGCTCTTGTTAAATATACATATATTACATTTAAAACAGGTATGGCAGTGAACAGAGGCAACTATCTGAGGAACAGAAAACTCCAAAGAAATGGGTGGAAAGCTCGCACCTATATGAGTGGCAATTACTGCTTCAAGAGTACTAAACAACAACAAAAGAAAACCACGTTCTTCTACTCAGAACAGTTTGAAGTTAAAGCCGATCCCCCTGCAAAACTTAACATTCTTATGAAGGTAGTTCATTTATTCGTTGCATTTGCCATTTAGTAAACGAACTCACTGGTCGTTAGAAAGGTGATTGGCGAGGTTGTAAAATGGTTGTGAATATAAATATTGGTTGTGTATTTGTGCGATAATTCTACAATGTGTCCCGTCACTAGTGTCAGAGCCTTTAATGCTGTGAAATATGGCATTATTATCCATATTTGACACCATTATGGTTATAAAATGGCGGCCATTGTCATGGAATAAAAAATAATTAACGAAAAACAAATAAGTTCTTTTTTGTGTATTTTTTTATTATTGACTTTTTGAGAAAAACCAAATTTGAGGGGCAATTTGTCGATAAAAATGCCATATTTCACACCATTAAGGGCTCCGACTCTGGTGACGGGACACATTGTATAATTTCAAGTCCTTTTTATTAAAAAGAAAGAAATAAAATAAACTGAATCGTTGGGTATTGTGACAGCCGGAGACGGTTTCATATAAATTATGTTTTACATACCTACTTCTATGCATTGATCGCTCTCTTTGATGCAATCAAATCTGTGAAAAAAAATATATAAATTTTCTTTTTATTTTTTCCAGATATCCGCTGGCATCGAATGTACAATTACTTGTGCACAACTGCTCATGCCGAATCGATTGTCAACACCGAAAGTAGAAGGAGTTGGTGGATACAACATTTCCGTTGAATTTGATACGGAGTGGTTCCCGTACGCCTTTTACTTCGCTATGGGTCTCATGGGAAAAAACACCACGGAGAGAGATTTCGGCAAGTGGATTGTGGAAAGAAAACCCGGTTTTTGGTAGAAGTAATACAAAACTTGGTTTTACAATCCTGTATTAAAGTGTTGGAATTTTTACTCGTAATTTGTTTTCATTTTACTTTGAATATCGTAATAACAAAACCACAACTCTACCATGTAGTATAATAGGTATACAAAACGGAAGTATTACTTTGTTTAATAATTATTAACTAAATGCTCAATGATGAGATCCCTATAATAGATAACGTATTTTTTCCATACAGTGGTCTGCGATATTTTGTTTGCTATAAATAATAGTTGTATCATATGTGAACTAATTATAATATCATATAGGACTTGTTGGTCGGTTGATCTATGGTTATAAATAAAAAAATGCTAGAATTATCTACTTTAATTAAATGCTTAGTTTATGCTGACTCTACAGAGATTGTGTCTTCATCGTTCAAGCCTTGTTCTCCACTTCCGGCACCAGGAAAACTTGATGGTGGAGAGGGCGATGGAGTGGGCGATTGCGGAAATAATGGATTGGATGGGAACTGTGGAAATTGAGGAAATCCGGGTAAAGAACCTTGTGGATATTGTGGAATTTGTGGAAATGATGGGTATCCTCCAGATAAATCGGGAATTTGAGGAAAGTTTGGTAAATTGTTTGATGGTGGGGATTGGGGCTCAGAAGGCTGCGATGCTGGCGCCTCAGTAGAAGGTTGAGAGTCCTGCTGCTGTTGTTGTTGGGCGGAGTCTGCAGAATCTACTACTGTGGTGTCGGTGTCACCAACAGGATTTTCTGGTGCATTTGAAACAGGTCCTGTTGGCTTCCCAGAGGATATTCCAGGGATTCCAGCTGGGAAGCTTGGCACATTATCGATTGCCAGCTCAGGTGCAAGTGGCGCCAGTGAGGGGTAGAATACGCTGCTTGATGGGAAATAAGAGGTTCCGGCGAGGGGATAATAAGCTTGTTGTACAGGAGCGAAGCTGCTTACTTGAGGCACTCCAAACGCAAAATTAGGATGGTATCCGACAGAGTACGACACAGGCAACTAAAAAAATATTTTATATATTAGCATTCACGGCTAATTTAATACAGTCTTCTTAAATCAGTGGATTTCTAAGATTTACAGTTGAAAAAGTATTCTTAATCTTAGTCTTTGACCTTACGATAGAATAGTATTATTATTATTAATAATAGTATTTGACTTGCAGGACATTATATAAAACATAAACAATACATACTAAAGGTTGTAAATATTTTTATCGCTGGTTTTAAAAATATTGAAACAAATACAGTCTCTTCTAATCTTTGTTACGCGGAGATACACTTAATTGTAAAATGGAACCTTATGGTTGAAGATTGGTTTTTATACTTCACCCACCGAATTGATGTACTGTGTGGTTGAGTAGGCAACGGTTTTTGCCTGCGGTGGCAAGACGGTCCGGACCAGCGACCCCGAGACGATACCGCCTGGCCATGCCACCGATCCTCCGTATACACCAGCCGCACATAGCAACAGCACAAGTACCTAAAGTACGAATCAAAGGTTATTTAGCTTTGATCTGAATAAAAGTTCTTCTATCTACCAAGTTATTCTCCCAGTAAGTTTTAAAATACACAATGAATCCAGAAAGCGAAGTTCTACATAACGATTTTTTTAAATTTCTTTAATCATGGCCCTAACTAAAGTCAATTGCAATATCTATTGTGTATCTGAATAGACATCGAAAGTCTTTAATCTCAGATCTTAGGACTCGGCATAGATACAACAACTAGAAATATAGACACTGAGTAATATGTCAATAAAAGATTAGTAGTATAATGTTGGAATGGTTTTAAGAGGTATTTAAACAACCAAAATTTGTTTTTCTATATAACTGATTTGTAACATTTTAGAGATTTGATTCCCAGAGCTGCGCGATTTGCTTCGAGGAATCGAGCAGGAACTATATACTAGGTACCATCTAGAATATAGAGGTCGGAAAATAATATTTGAAACGGTGATTGATTGATTGAGGATATTGAAAAAGTGAAAAGGTTTTATGTGATGATAAGATTCTGGTGTTGTAAATTTTAAAAACACATTTTTTTATTTGTACTCCTAATACTGACGAATGAATTTCCTGAATATTCTTTTATACCTTTTAAAAATGCCGACATGTCCCACACTTTACTATGTGCACAACTTCTGAGGTAGGTATGAGTGTAAGTTTTCAATAATGCAAACGTTACCATCACGTTTGAGTTAAGTTTTTAAATTAAGATCTTTATCACACAAAAAATAAATGAAAAGCCAACTGTTACGTTGCGTTTATTAACTTAAACTCAGACCTTAGTTAAGCAATGGTAAATTCTATTTGTCTAAATAATTTGGAATAAAGACTTAATTTTTTTTTCTTATATCTACAATCTAAATCTAGCACTTTATGTTCAGGGATCATAAAAATATATTACACAAGTATGACGCTTCGTAATTTTATAAATACACAATTTTTTTTATTTCGTTTTACTAACATGCCTAGATACCGCTCAATAAAATATACAACAGTTCGTAACTATGGCCCATGTAGTTATTAAGGAAATTTTAACAACAAAAAACACATTTATTAAGTTAATATCCATACAGATTGGCAATTTCATAGGTAAAGTTAATGTATTAAATAAAGCACATCAACGAATAACAATATCTTAAACTTTCTCTTTTTGGAGCGGAGCGAGCGAAGCTCATGGGAGCTTCGCTCGCATGGGGATCAGCTTCAATGGCGCAATGTCTGTTACGCCATAACTTCCCGAGTTCTTAACCGATTTTAATATTTTTTGTGTGGAACCGAATCAACAGGTTTGGAACCAGATTGTGACGACGAATTTTGAAATTCGCAACAATTCCCATCGATACAAAAAAAAAGTTTTTTTTAAGGTATTACGCTCAGTTCCAATATATGAAGCTAAGCGTAGTTTTATGCTTAGCGACTGCATCGCCTAATAATTCTAAATGCAGTACCTAAATGCATTGAGCGGAAATTAGAAAATAAGGAATACGTCATACGAGAATCGAAATACACAGTACACATCTTGCCTATTTGAATAGCTACCATAACCTAGACACCGAGGTTATAGGAAATTAATATTCTTACTTACCTTCGTTGTCAGCTAACATCGTCATTACGCGAAACGATATTTAAATTAAAGCTCTCAAAAAACGGTCGATTTTTGGAATACCGTTTCAGTGAAGATATTACTTCAATTGAGAATTTCTTATTTGTCAATGAAATAGTATAAATTAAATTATTAGTATTTAAAATTCAAACAGGATGTAACGAAACCTAAATAAATACGAACATGAAGTTTAAATATACAGATACTATGCATAAATATGTAATAAAATAAAGACCATATATTTTAATACGTGTTGAAATGTATAACTATGTCATACATAACAAAATAAAGTTTAGTTAATATCTTTTAGTCTTAACTTTAAATATCTACATTTAAATACCTATCGATAAGCATTTTTAACAATTGTAGCGCTCCTTGTTCCTTACTTTTTCAACAGATGTGTCTACCAAAATGTTACAAAACCACAATTCCAGTTGTTTTCGTGGGCACTTTTGCAAACAAACGTAATTTCCCTAATC
This sequence comes from Calamotropha paludella, assembly GCA_927399485.1. Classification (NCBI taxonomy): domain Eukaryota; kingdom Metazoa; phylum Arthropoda; class Insecta; order Lepidoptera; family Crambidae; genus Calamotropha; species Calamotropha paludella. Next base: position 11,481,340 of record OV656804.1, on the reverse strand, counting down.
CTTATTCGGACAGTTTATCATTATCAGCCCATTCATGTTCTCACTGAAGGCACCAACTTTCCCTACGGATGAACCACTTTAGTAAGAATGGACCACAACCTTCTTAGTGGACCCAACGCGGAATGATTGATGCTAACGACTGCAAATGCAACCGACACTATCCTAAGGCTTAAAGAAGGAGCTGATTTGCGCACTTGTGGTATATCAAGAACGCAATAACACTTTTTTATTAAGCACATTGAGTCCATGCTTACTGCTTTATGCCAAATACGCTTCTTAATATGTGCATGGTCAATAAATACCATTATAAAATTTATTTTTTTTAAACACAGAACACCCGTACACTTTTCCTATTTAATTAAATATTTACATTTAAATATTCACATATTATCGCAAAACTAAAAACACAACACACTTTATTAATACACACACATTTGACAAGTTTATTATGCCAAAAGGAAAACGCATAAAACTTATGCGATCATAAAACTATAAGCTTTATTTAATTAAAGGTCCCGTACCTTCATGTCTGAAACACAGGACCTGAGTCGATTTAATAATACACGCGTCTTAAGCGGAGATCTCTTATATACCAAATGTCAGACCGCCTACAACTACAGATGAAAGAAAGTAACTGGATATGCTTCCAAAGAATATGATACACGCAATTATTCAGGCGTGAATCTTTTAAATAACAAAATAGCAAAATATAATCTAACATAATAATTGAATATGTTATTAATTACGACAGTCAAACATTTTTGAATTTAACTAAAGTACTAAAGTATATAAGTTGTAATTAAATGTTTAAACAATGCTAAAAATAAATTATTGCATTACTGTTGTTCCTTTTGTTAATATGCATAATACCAACAAATTTAACACTAATTTTAACATTAGTTAAACATTATCAAAATAATTAATATATAGGCTTTCCAGTAATTTACATATCTTAATAGCCTCTGCTTATAAACTTACCAATAACCAGTTTTTATTAAGCTTTAATAAATAAATCATTTAAAAAAATCTCAATTCACAAACTTTCCTTTTTAATCAATTAACCTAAATTAAAAGAACGCTAGGTTCTTCAAGGTCTTAGTCAAAGTCGCCTGATGAGAGACAGATCTTTGGATGGTTATAACTTACGTCGTGTTAAATACCAGTGTATTTCAAATGAAGATTACAGATATTTTCTCATAAAAAGCAATCGTTTAGAATTAACAAATATATTATTATATTATTATTAGTTGTTCATTTTTCTCAATTGTTAAGTATTGCTCATCTTGTCTTTGTTTTATTTTGTTTCTATTGATATTTATACCAAATAGTTGTCACTTAATGTTATAACCTGTCATTTGTAAGTAATTTAAATTAATAAGTTGGAAAATGTTGGTATTCATGTATAAAAATATTCTTGTTCTATTGCTATTGTAAAAGTTTGCTATCTCAGTAAAAAGAAACGTTCTTAGTGGACAAGTAATCTAGTTGACCTGTGAACGAAACTCGTTATTGACTAATCTGAAAAGTAAAAAAGGTAGAGTGATCGTCTTTGGTTTTTTGGCAAAGTTAGTTTTTTGAAGAGAGAAAACTAAGACTCCAACGAATGTATATTAATACTTCCTACTCAATGTACGTTAATACTTCTTATAAGAAACAAAGATTTTTGTTAATTGCAATATGTGTATGAATTAGTCAGTCAATTCATTTTAAAAAATAAAATGCTGACTTATCCTACTGATATATTTTATTAAATGCTTAACTGACTTATCTATTATTACGCAAATTATATATAAATCAGTGGAATGTTTTCTATGTATGCCCAAATTGTTACTCCTAATAGTTTGAATAATTTTCAATTCTTTTAAAACTTTAGTCGTGCTAAACACCCTTGCAAGCTCGAAATTTGCACTAGAACTATTTATGAAAAGCACTAATAACATTTTTTGTTGAAATGGCTCCCACAATCAACTATGGAGTTTTTCACTTCATTTCGAATTACATTACCATCTTATAACACTTCATCAATGATGTCTCGAGCATTTGTTTCTTCGATATTTTATTTAACTTCCATTTTCCTTAACTAACTTAAACTCTCAGTTCTTACAGACTATCTTCACTAAAATGCAGCTGGTGTAAATAAGATCGTAATTGGACGAATGTAAAATACAGAACGCGTATTAATTGAAAAAAAAATTAGGTATAGCCAATTTTTGACAATTCTTTCTTTTTTCATTTTTTTAGGCGGTTGTGTGAGAATATTACTTTTAAGATTTATGGCAGTACTAGCACGAATCGTTGAGCCGAAGATGAATCTACTTAAACATCTGGCATTATCAAAAATATGATCAAATTAAGGCAAAACAAATATCGTATACAGATGTTGCCAATTTAACCGTGTCAAATACCATTTTCAATGGAGTGCGTTGTTATTTTCATGCCAAGGATAAGTCAGTTTCCTGGCGGAATTAGTAATATTATAAAAATCGATAAAAAGGATTGGCTAGCTTTAGAATTTAAAAATCACCTGAAGACATTAAATTTTATAGGCTTTATTGATTACCACTCTCATTGTGATAGCTACATTTAAGGGGATTTTAATATAGTCTCCTTTACTGGACATTACAATTCACTTAATATCTGTGTTTCTTCTTATAACATTTTATTGAATTGTAACGGTGCGGGAAACGTTATTTTTCTTTCGTATTTTGTGTTTCTGTTAATTAACCGGTAGGCTCTGAATTCACCATTTCATTTAAGAATGAAATAAACAACTATAATATGCTTATTTCTTTAATATATTAAACCTGTTATTGCAAATTAAATGGAAGTCATATTATATACTTAGTTATAACATAACAATGTAAAACATTATATAGGTGAACAAAAATGAAACTATTAAATACAATTAAATTAAACTTTATTATTTCAATATTAATAATTTAAAAGAACTAAAGTGATAGTCAGTAAAATTATGTTACATATTTCTTAATGTAATCTGGATTTTTAATGAACTTTATCAAGCTGCGATGTAGGAAGAATGTTGATAATATACAAGCTGTCCCAAAAGATAGTATCAAGCAGAGGTCCAGAGATAGAGCAACCTTGGGGTACCCGAATCACCCCAACAATGCATGTTTCACGATTTTTCATAGATTTCGTAATATGTTTTTTCTTGACTTTATAAATATAAAAAAGTAGAAAAGGCTTTGTAAGCTTTTTTTTCAACGTAATTTTCATGAGTTTTTCATTTATGCTTAAAATAATCGGTTTCGTTACTTTGATGAATATTATGAAAATGTTGGTGTACAGTGAAAAATGTATGTTCGGTGAGTTATGACTTAAATTTTCAACTTTAAATTATAAATCTAAACAAGCAACTTCAATGTACTAAAGTATTAAAAATTTTCCAGATTCTCAACTTCTACAGTCATTTAAAAAATGCACTTAATGGGCTACTTTGGCTTAAAACGGCCTTCAAAGACTGTGAGGTAAAAAACTCTTAGAATTAGCCATCTAAATTACAATTTTTTTAATTGTTTTATATCCATTTCGACATTCTCAAGTTTTATTCGTTTATTAACTAACCAAAAATGGCTCTAGGAAAACTCATATCTTATTATCATTAGAAGATTTTTTTTATTTAATTTTAGAAAAATAAATCTCAAGAAATTATTATTTCATTGCCGACAGTTTTCATAATGTCGACTTTAGTGATCGATATAAATCCTACATCACCTAAAAAAGTTTTCTTTTAGTCGAACGCTATTCTGTCGTTTTTAAATATTTCTTCTGTCAATCAAACTTACTAAGTTGATTGATTATTTTAAGCATAAAAGTACAACTCATGAATATTTAGTTGCAAAAAATCTTGTTAACATCTTCTACTTTTACTAGATTTCATTAGGGTTTTTAAGTCTAAAAATTTCGAAAAAAAAAATTATAACTTATTAACTTTGAAAAATTGCGGAACATCAGTCGCGTGATTCGGGTACCTCTGTATGACACTATTTTTTTGAACATCCTGTATTCTTTAAGATATAATATAAATCTATAATCTAAGATGACAAATTTGATGTTTGTCTGTCCGCTCTTTTTCCCACTCTTTTTCCATTGTATATGCGTTACCATAGCAACGCTTTAACCGCAAGTAGTTCGTCTACCGGACGCTAGATGGCGCTAACGGAAAAATATTTAATAATAGAAAAAAATTAAAGAATTTTGTCCACCCGTGCGAAGCCGTGACGGGCCGCTAGTAATAATAAATATTAAAACTATGTCACATACATTGTTCTGAACTCAAGTTGAATAGCTAAAACACTTGTGTCATGGAATTCAGAAACAGCGACGTCACACAACTCCGAGAGAGAACCCGGAACCTTGAAGCGGCGTTACCATAAAAGCCGGTATGCGAGCCACTCGACCACGGAGGTCGACAACACATACATGAAACTAAGTAAGATTACCAAAAACAATTGATGGGAAATTACTAATTAGGAAATTACGGGTGGACAAAACTGTTTAAATTTTATCTATTATTAAATATTTTTCCGTAAGCGCCATCTAGCGTCCGGTAGACAAACTACTTGCGGTTAATATGGTAACAAACACACACAAAGTATTCTCATTATATAAGTATTAATTAATTAATAATAAGTCAGAAAGACTTAATAATTATAATGTTTCAGTAATCTATTGATTTCCCGAGTATGCTCTTATACAAAACAATAAATAATATTGTGTCGTGGTTTTAGTTTTTATTTGAGATTTTTTTACACCTTGTAATTTAAATATAAATAATCTAACGGTCGGGTAGGACATAAAAAAGACAAAGACTTATATTTTATTAGCATAATAAAACAAACATCATGAAGTCTGATAACTAAACTGGTCATAACTACTGGTTAGCTATAGCCAAACAATAATACGACATTAAACCACAAAAAATGCTCCTTTAGCGGCGTTTTCCTCATACCTACCACAGATATTACACAGCTTATATCATGAGTTTGTAGTATACAAGCACCTGTTACTGAAAAAAACCTCGTTAATAGGTCTGAAGGTCTTTTTTATGAAATTTAGGTCACCCAACTTTTATTCAGAATATTCACCAAACAATGGCGACTTTACCGAACCGTTACGTCATAGAGACATAACATGGCCACTAGTATCAAATGTGTGTATAAATAACGAAGTTGTAATGCGTGAACACAATCAAAAGAAAATTCTTTACACAACAGTAACTACTCTCAACTGCACTGATTTTTTTTTTATTTCAATACTCTATCATTTGGTTAACAATATAGTTTTATAAGCTAACTGTACAAATAAAAATCTCGGTTTACTTAACTAATATAAGACAATAATTTTCAAAATAATAGAGGTTTGATGAAATTTTAATCTTGGTCTTCTTCTTGTTCTTCCTTGCTCTTTTTATGTACCAACGTACCACCTATTTTATCCTTAAAGAGTTCTACAACCGGCCACGGGACTGAGTGATGCCATGGACTTGTACCTCCAATGGGTTTTGCAATAAAGAGATTTCTAATCATCTGTACTATCGTCTGAATAAGTTTCAAATTACTCATCTCTGCAGCGTCTTCAAATTTTCCTATAAAATATATGAGACATTAATAAACTGTATGTTTTTTAGTATTATTTTTAACTGTTGTACTGTAGGAAGTACAGTAAGATCCAGAAATACAATAAGATCCAAGTGACGCCTACTTTTAACGGGTCACAAACGCATTTTTTTTTATTTTTAAATCTTATGTTTTTATTTTTGTTGGGTAGCCGCACTCTTCCCAGAATTAATTGTGACAGGGACCTTATGATGGACTTATGATTATTTACCATTAAATATCATTTGTACCAAGGTACCGATCCTAACTTTTGCAACGACGGTCCTAGGTTCGAGTCCCGGAAGAAAAAGATGCTTGTGTGATGAATATTTATATATATATATATATATATATATTTATATAAATATTTCTTAACTATGTATCATAAATGTATGTCTATTCGCTAGGTGTGAATACCTTTTGGCTAGGTGTGAATGTAAAAAATATTATTATATATCTTATATCTATAATATTACTCTTCTAATTTCTGATTACGAGATAAATATAATGTTAATATAGTATATAAAATCTTGAAGTTTACTTAAAGTTACATCTTACCACCAGCATCTTGTCTTTTCACACGTCGTTTTTTTTGTAGTAATAATGTGGCTTCAATTTCTTTCGGTTTTGAGACATTACCATCGTACACAGCTTTCTAAAATAAATAAAAATCATTCACATAAGTAAATCTATCAAAGAACTTATATAAAATGATAAACAAAAAACCGAAACATATTTTCGATAACTTTAAAAAAATTACGTATTCTTTTTAGTACAATCAAAGCACATAAATGTACCCAAAAATGAATTTCGGCATTCAATTTTACCTTTGAATCCTCCATAGTAAGTTTAACATGTTTTTTAAATTTTTTACAGTTTAAGACGTGCTGTCGTCCGTATAAATTCTCCTCCTCCGTCGTCGTTAGAAGAGAGAAAAGGTCAAAGTTCGAAATATAACTCAGTACTCACATCTTAAGAAATTATCATGCATGCACTATTTTTAAAACGTCATCATACCACTGGTAGTACCTTAGGTTTATTAAAAATTCCCAAGACACAATTAATAGTATTACGAAAACTTTAAAAACAATGATTTTTCTCAATAATAAAGTTACTTAAACATGATAATTCTCGATATAATTGAATTCATTTCAATTTCCTTTTTACTCAAAATTAGGATCTATCCTAACGAAAGTGTTTATATAATTATTTTTGGTTTTAAATATCGTCTATGGTGCAAAATTAAAATGCGGAGCAACCATATTGCTATTTAATATTTTTATTAAATTGAATACAGTAAAGCAATTGTTTATTCGTTTACATAGAAAACCTTTTTGCTTTTCAATATAAAAATATCTATTAAATTTCTTTACGACATTGAAGCCTCTATTGTTAGTGTCAAAATAACAGCTTTTACTACATACACAATCATATAAAGTACCTATATAAGAACGATATTAAATTAAAACATTTTCCTGATATTAGTCCGTCTGTCTATTTGGTCTTTTACTAGTTAAACAAAAATTTAGGTTCCGCGTAAAACAGAACATGATATAGTTAACAAAATCTGATTCATACACGAAACTTCTACGCATGAAAGAAAAAGTTTATATGCCTATGGTTTACTAAAAATCAAGTGAGCATAAAAGATTTATATAGTTATAAACTAGTTATATAAACTAGACCTACACAAAAAACTCATGCAACAACTAATGGAGCAGTAAATATTTTTAATACCTTTAACAGTATCAGTGCCACGAGCCTTAAAAATGCTCTTTACACCGCCGAGATTGCCATAGAGCCAGCATTAAAATATTAACAATACTTAACGACACTTACCTTTGGGATTATAAAATCTCCTTCCATGGTACTTTTATTTGAATGAGTAAAATATATCGAATTAATAAAAAACACCAACGCAAATATAACATATTCATTCATTAAACGTACCATACTGCAGAGACTAATTTAAATAAATGCCCTTCTCCGTTCTCTACTACTGAAACACAAAAAACATACTGCTCATAATAAATGATTTTGCTATATGCAAACTGTTTATTATTAAATACGAAAATATTTACACTTTACCTATTGTTCTCTATTGTTATTGTGTTGAAATACGATAGTATAAATATATATAGTATTCCAGTTTTCTAATGAAACAAATGCTATTTGTTATTTTGAATATCAATGCTCTTGAATTGGAGCATATTACAAATGATTGCAGTTTATTTGCTTTTACGCCTTTTACGATACCTTTAAGTGTGACGGGTTGACCCAAAAATGTCAAAATAATACAATAATCTTTCAACTGTAAACCCCACGAGTTCAATATCATTTTTTTTTTTCTATTTTTGGATGGGTTTGCTCTTGATCCTAATCAAGCCCTGGGGCCAAGACAGAATCCACGATGGAACGAGCTAACCCAGAAGGTGCCTATTCACCCTGGCTTTGAAAATGGACGGGTTATAAGAAATTTTTTTCAGTTTAAGATGTGCTGTTGTTCGTTCATATTTTTATCTTTCGTACACCATGAGAAGAGCAAAGGTCGAAATTTGACACAACTCTCATTACAAGAACTCACTGCCCACTCAATGGCACTGTCAGTGGTGCTTTTAGTATTTTTAAACCTTATGACTCCACCGGTAGTACCAAAAGTCTTTTAAAAATACCTATGTTGATATTTTTGTGTTGATGTTGCCTAATCTTTAAAGCAATAGCCGAAAGAGCATCAAAATCTAATTACAAGCATCCAGTTCAAACCGCGCTTATGTACCACGAACGCTTACCACGCAGAGTTAACAGCAATTTTTTTTTTTTTTTATACTAAGTAAAATTGCTTGCAGCAGAATTAGTATTAACTTTTACAATAGTTTATGTAAATTGTCTGAACTATATCATATTGTCTGTTTTTCAAGACATTTAGTAACGCTAACCCGTAAAAAAGGCAATTCCAATAGACTATTGTCATCATTGTCAAAAAGGGCTGATTTAGATTATTAGCTGTGATAATTCGCTGGTTTGCGAGAATAGCGACGCAATTCAAAAATCTGTCAAAATGAACTAAATATGCCAAACTATCTTAAATCCTTGATATTTTATCGTGAACAGAGACGCAATGCATATATCGCGCCACCGTTCGCTCGGAAGAGACACAATCACATTTTTGGCATGCGATTAAAGATTGAATAAATAATTTGAAAATCTTAAATGAAAACCTTATATAAAATCAAAAGTTTTCAGTTCCGTCGCTTTTCGCAAACCAGCGAATTATTTAGTGTCGAAATCTAAATATTGTATTTCAGTGAACTATGTAATAAATACTAAATTTTTGATACTATTCAATTTAACCATAGATTTGTTCACTGTTCAGTTATGTTGACGATTTTACCATATTTTCATAATAGGTACTGAAAAAGGTTAATAAAGTTATCTTCTTGGAGGTAACCTCGAAAATAACGCACTGTGATACCATAAACTTTGTCAGATTAAACTAAAATTTAACGATTAAGTTACACGCGGGTTAGTTACGATTAATAAATACTTTGATAATATATTTAAATGATCAACGTGTCTGGTAACCGTTCCGTTCACATAACATAATCACTAGTTGACTTTCAAAATAATTATTCTACAGTAGTTTAGGCACCGTCCATATACAATCTAATAGAGGTTGTTCCACATCTGTTTCGAAGATCAGTTGACATTTAAAATTCTTTGCTGGCATTTGTGGCTACCAAACTAGTGCAATCACATTGTGAATGTATCTTATCGCATTGATGAAGTGACTTAGAGTAACGTTATTATTATATCAGAATTAAAAATTAATTCACTTTTGTTCTTTATAAAACACTAAGAGCAGAAAATGTGTACTATTTGTATATGTATAAATGTATATTATCACACGATTGAATGAAACAAAAATAAATCAATATATACGAATATTAAGATGAAGATTATACATACAAAATTAAGTTATACAAATTGTCAATTAATTAAAAGAACGGTGTAGCACTCAAATTATAATAAACTAGCTTGCGCCCGCGATTTCACCTACCTTGTGTTCTGTTTGCCACAGACAATCTTTACCCCGCTTTCCCTAGGAACACTAGAGTTTTAGCCAGTTTACAATGTTACCACCATCACCGCGTGGAGGTACTAACACTACCTATCTTACTTTACAAATACAAGATATGTAATATACATATTTTGTTATTTCATCCTCTTAATAAGCGTGTGTTTTTTTATTAAAAGCCTTAATATCTAATTTACTGCATGTCCCTGAAACTGGTAACCTTTTATTTTTCACCCCTAAAATGTATTTTTTTTTCTAAAATGCTGAAGCACGACCATATGTATTAAAGCTTATGCTTCTTATTTTGAAATTGACGGAGTTACAAAAATCATTCTTCCCCTGTTCCATTTAGGAAAAGTGATAGCAGAAACGAAGAAATGTATGTGCATTTAATTTAATATCAAAAGCCTCAATACTAAGTTCCACGCTTCAAAAGTTAGCTAAGAGCTTAGGGGTAGAACCTTCAAAAATGCAGATGGTATTTGTTTTTATCAATAACTCGTTCCAATTTCTTTAAAACTTTTCAATACAGAAATGACATATTTCAGATACAACAATTTATTATATATTCCAAAATCCATTCTTAGCGAACGATTCCACTCTTTTACAATTCCATAATAGCACTAACTCTTCACACTTAAAAGTGTCGTAAGAAATGACTCATGATGTACTATAAAATGGGAAGCAGCGTCCTTCGAATCATGGTTTCTTATTGTAACTTCCTATCCACCGACCAAACGTGGGATAATGGCTAGTTATATTATATAATTTTGTGGCAAATCCCTATAATTGGGTATCTGAGCTTAAGTACAGCAGTCGACGTGGGACTCGGGACTAAATAATTATTGTCTGTTATGTAAATAAGTATAGCTGTCAGAAAATTATGTATTTCTTTCCTTAGCCATTGTTCTTATGTTGCGAGTTATATCTGCCATGAGTGATAATCCACTCAAGAAATAATTATCTGAAATAGTAATTTTTGGTCACCCAACTAATCATAATCCTCAATCATAGTCCCAACACATTAACCACTGCACCAACAAGCTGAAGAGTTTGAAGTCTGTTTGAATGAACTAAAATATCTAAATCAAGCCTGCATTTTATTATATTACAAACTTTTTCATTCTTACGTCTATCCAGCGACTACAAAATAGACACAAAAAACTTAAAACTAAACCAGGATTCATTGACATTTTAGTAACTGTCAAAAATTTCAATTTGCCTCAAAAATACTGTTTATTGTGATCTAATTGTTCTTTAAAATCAAAATGAAATGCATTTTCTTTTATACAAAGACGATTTCGATCTTATAAACCGACCAAATTTTATTTGTGCCCAATGAATAAGATATGTCAGGTAGTTACTGTTATTTTACAAAATTCGTGAAATCAAATTCATTACCTATTTAACTTATTAGTGATAAAATTAATTCTTTGTTATGTTAAAATGTACTTGAATTTGTTTTAACAGCTGCTGATTCATCGGTGCAAACTCAAGAAGTTAAGAAGCCCAAGAATAAAAGTGAGTGTAATGTAATTTGTAACTTGTGTAGCAAGTTTTGTTAGTATTTATAGGCCGATCGGATAGGTAACCAACAAAACCCTTATATTATAAAACTGTACGAAAATCTCGCCAAAAACTTGTTCATATTACCTATTTACAAGTAATTTTTTGTGGAATGCATATCCTTTAAACATAAGTATTTCATTTACTTCGAAAGGATAAGATTGATTAATATTTTATCTAAATTTTAAATACTACTTAATTTGTACCTAGCTACTTATTTTTGCCCTATATGGAACATATGAACTACTTACACAGTAAGGAATCATAAGTCACCATTAAGAACAATAATTATTAATTACAGTAACGTTGAATACTAGAGAAACAAGACAGTAAGTGATATTTCAATGAAGTATTTAAATACGGATATAATATTTTTTAAAGCAACACTAAACAAAATTCAGTATTGAAGCATTGATTTTATCAACAAAAACCTTTTTGTCTATTTTGAGTTGTTTAATAAAAGATAAAATTATAAAAAATATCTTAGAAATCGATATCGTATTAATGACCGAGTGCTGATATCGCTTATACTGTGTAAATTTCCCGCCACGCTCCGCCCCCGCGTGTATAGCTTTTCCTTTCAGCCCGGGAGCGGCTAGTCGGCTGCCGCCCGCCGCGTGGCGCTGTGCTCACACAGGAGCTCGCTCGCTCGCTCATTCTGTTCACTACACCGTTTGTTTACCATTTGATAACCAAAGGATACCACACACATATGTACGTCAAACCTTTTGATCTGTGTGGCTCACGCTTAAACCTGTCTCAATTACGTTCGTACATTATGAACCGTAATACATTCTCATGTATACCCCCCATTGGATTTTGCAGTGTCCAACATAGGCATTAGACATAAAACCAATTTCTAGCGTGCACATATAAAGTTAGATTGTTCTGCTTTTGATTTAAATTTAAAATCAATCAGAAGAAATGCTCTCTTTAAAAATTCTATTTACGCTTGTAATAAGAAAAAATATTTAGTAAGTAAGAGAATTTTGACTATTTTCATGAATTCAGATATAACTTTATTTCTTTTTATGACAAAAACAGTAGTACAAGTGAATTGAGACCAAATCTTGTAAAAAAACTTTTGTTTCTTAATAATCCAGTAGTATCCAAATGCTTTTCTGTGTAGCATATTGCATGGCGGACGAGGCGGCTACAGACTGTCTGTTTGAGAGGTTGCGGCTACACCAACAGCGCGCGCCAGACTCCGCCGAGGTAGCCCGCGCTATCACAGCCCGCATCAACTCACGGCTGACTTCACATGGTCAGTACCAGTATGTAGCAGTAAGCACAAACATTAATAATAAAACAAATCTCGGATTTTTACCACGTTTTTCTTATCTCACTTTTCTTATTTGTTTGTCTGTCCGGGCAAAATCTTGCAACTTAAATTTGAGGCACTTTCCGATAAGCTAGAAAGCTGAAACTTTCAGGATAGTTCAGAACCCGATGACAATGCACTCTAAAGCAACTTTCAACTTTCCAGATGCACTTTCAGGTCCACTTTCGGCAACTTTCACTTTTGTATGGGGCTTATCCGATTGTTGCGTAACACATGGTTACTTCGTTGAGTTAATAATTAAAAAGAATAAAATAATTATACTAGATTTAAAAAATCTAAAAATCCCACGTTTTTCAATGTCCTAAAAAGAATAAAATAACCGTGCGGGGCAAAGCGAGGGGCCACTCAAAACGTGGGGGCGCATCTTTACAATAATCGGCATCAATGCATGTCATTCATCTCTTTAAAATCTCCTCTTAGTAATATGCGCCCCCACGTTTTGAGTGGCCCCTCGCTTTGCCCCGCAGGGTTATTTTATTCTTTTTAGGACATTGAAAAACGTGGGATTTTTAGATTTTTTAAATCTAGTATTTTATTACAGAAAAATAAAACTGGCACAATGAGAATCGCATGATACGTATGAAATTACTCAGACACTTCGACATACATTCGAACTTTTTTAAACGTAAAAATTTAATTGATTATCTTATTAAATTGTATTTTATATATATTAACAAGTTTATTTTGACTTTTGAATTATTTAAAATGGGATTTATTTTATCAAGTCTTTTTTTTATTTTTGTACCTCCGATATTTTTAAAAATCATTGTACTAAATAAAAGTTTTAAACTATTTAAATGAAAATGCGTCCAGAGATTAATCTTTTCTTAAAATTTAGTAGGTATTTATTAAGATAAACATTATTGCGGTACTACTTTTTTGGTAAATCCATTAAAAATTGAAATGGCTTTCTATGTAAAAGAAAATCGAGTAACTGGTGAAGGCTGTCTTGATTTATGTTTAATAAAACATTAACAATGTAGTATTTTGCTAAATGCTTATTAAATTAATTTGAGCTAATGTTAATCTATTATTATTAGTTAATAATAATTTTAAACACGCGTGGCAGGCGAATTAGAGATTGTAGTAAAATACCATAATTCGAAACGCTCGCTTATTGCAACACCTTTAATTGTGATAGTTTGGGACTATACCGGAAACCACAAGACATTACCACGTCCACGTTGTTGAAATACCATTGTTGTTAAAAACGATGACAAGACTGACATTAATGCATGCCAAATTCCATCATGACCTATTTGGATGTATGATCCACATACCATTCGTTCTTTGATACGAGCAATAGCAAAATAGGGGACATTTAATATACTATGATTTCTCACGAATAAACGATTGTTTATAGAACCGTAGTGAAACCAAGATTATTTGGCGTATGCCTGATTATTAAATTTTAGATCCATTTAAATATTTTGCTGGTTCAAGCTTCGGCAGCCGTAGCTCATCAAATGAACCAGCTGAACTAATTTAGACCTCGCCGATGTAGTACTTCAAGCTAGCATAAACCATATAATTTTACACAGGATGTAAAAATTTGGGCGCCGATCTTTTTAATTTTTGTATACGTTGATGTGCTGTTAACTGTATTACAGATAAGGACCCATTCATAACACAATCATTAAGTTTACCACGAGGAATTGACATCAATATTAGTATAATGTTCAATGCATTGTTAATGCAGTCTATAATTATTCATAAATTCCGAAAAGTGTAGATATGCGGTTCTATTTTTGCCTATTTTTCCTCTTATTAATATTCACTGAAGATCTACAACCTTATATTGAATTAATTTAAGAGATTTATTTAAAACTGTTGACAATTATAGGTTTTCATAATAAATAACAGGACTGACGAAGTTATTACACAAAAGTACAAAAATTGTCATAAAGTTGATCGTATTAGAATTATTAGAAAGAGACTAAATGTTTTATAGCCAACACATACCTCTTAAAACCAAAGTTGTAAAACGCATAAAACAAAAACTAATCTTATGTAATAAAACTGTATAATAATGTCCTTTTTTGCTCATATTTTTCTGTGCAAGTCAATTATTACAAACAGGAGCTGATATTAAAAATGTTAAACCGAAAGTAAATAATGAATAAGATTTATACAAACTAACCAAAATATTAGCTCTCAAATCAATACTTTTAATTTCAACCTAAGACATCCGAACATGATGCAAGGAAGCTATTTCACGACGCGTCTCTATGTATACTGCCGATATTTTTGTTTTATCGGATGTTAAAGCCCTTACACACTGCGACTTGTTACTGCGATCCAGCTGTTATTCACACCAAAATATTAGCTCTCAAATCAATACTTTTAATTTCATCCTAAGACATCCGAACATGATGCAAGGAAGCTATTTCACGACGCGTCTCTATGTATACTGCCGATATTTTTGGTTTATCGGATGTTAAAGCCCTTACACACTGCGACTTGTTACTGCGATCCAGCTGTTATTCACTCTTTATGCAGTAGTGATAGAACCAGAAAACGGCAAACCTTATAATCTACCACCTTAAAAATAATTAACGAAGAACCTCTTATCTTCTTATAGTTCTTTAACGTCGCCGCACAAACAGTAGTTTGTATTAGATTTTCTCAGTGGTCATAAATATTTATTTGACAGCTGAAAAAGACAATAAGAGTACAATCAAAGTAAAAATTGTTTTACATATTATTATCTTAGTTTCGTCTTAGGCTAAAAGCTAGTTCAAAAATGATACATTAAATGAGTTCATCTCTAATTACATTTTCCTTTGCCCGTTTATTTGTTATTTTAGTGTTTTTTTTTTTTTTTGGAAAATTATCAGTAACTTGATTATATCGATTCCTTTTTAAAAGTTCTTTATGACAACTTATAAGTAGTTAGCAGCTCTGTGTGGAAAACAGACCAAGTTTATTTAAAATTAGACTTTTTTTAACCACTGCTTTTGAAGTATTATTTTTTTACATTGGACGAATAAGCGTGTCAGTATAAATTGTGATTTCGGTTCTTTTAGCGCTACGAATGGAAAAAAATCCCGAAAGTGCAATTATGCATTTTAATTTTACTTATTTTCACATATTATAGGAATAATGAAAAAAGCAACGTTTTAATTTCGCACCTGGGTATACTTTCTTAACGCGTCGGAAGCAGCAACTTTAAAATCCGGGGTAAACTGCTTTGGTTTTATATACGGCAGTTGATCGTAGCGTATTATAAGATTGATGTAGCTTCGTTCCGGTTTATGTCCCATCAATACATAAACTAATGATTATAATATTAGTGGAGTCAATACCTCCTAAACCTATTTAAACTTAATAATGTGGCACCATGTGTGCCATATATAATTGTGAATATGTTGTACACGCTTTTAAATGTTCCATCAGATCGAAATATGTTTTACTCGCTTTAAATTATATAATCCTTCGATTGCGGCAAAACAATTTAAACTGTTTGTTGGTGAATAAAATCCGCCAAAACTAAATCTCGAAATTCGTCAGCGATTTCACGTCATAGCATTGTCGTGAAATAGTTTGGTAACTTTAAATTTACTTCATTGATGGTAAAGTGTATTTTCAATAGATTCTTAACAAGGTATGTTATTCATTAAAGAGATTGGTTTGAATGTTAATTTTAAAGGTACAAGCGTTTCTATCGCATTTGAGATAATAATTGTATGATACCTATGATAAGTTTGAATTTAAAATCTTAACTCAAACGCGATTGAAACGTTGGCGCATTAAAAACTTATACTCAGGCCTTTGGTGGATTACTAACAGTCGGTGATTATGCAAGAATAATATTTTTATTTATTCATTAAACAAGCAACGAAAGCGTAATTTCGTTTTCTTTCAAAAAGTTCGCGTAGGTTTACTGTCACGCCAAGAAATGGAACATCATTTTTCATTAATTATCTATCATTCATTTGGATAATGAATGATAGATAATTAATGAAAAATGATGTTCCATTCATAAACAATGAACAGTCGACTCTGCCAGATTCAACACTTTTGTGAGGACTATTCAACAACTTAAAAGTTGTCATAATCTCAAAACATCTGTTAATTATCTAACATTACGTAATTCACGAGCAGTAAAATATGGTATTTATAGTACGGCCACTGCTCGCGTAGACAATTGGATTCTCCGATCGTTTGCATTTGGATGCCGTAATATTGCAAAATGTGAACTGTTTATCAGATTCTACTAGAATATTTATATAACAAGTTGAAACACTGACATAAGATCGGTTTCAAATGACACATTTGAATTGGTGCATTTTTTGTAAATGTATTTTAATTTGGTTTGTTTTAAAATAATTTAAAAAAATTACAAATGTAAGAACTTAACATGGTCTTGGATTGTTTTTATGGATAGGTTACGTTTAGGTTCAATTTTATTTTCTCACGATTAACTTACGCAGAAAACTGTTTAACGTACACGTACACGGAGAACAGCATGTCAACCTACTACAAAATCTAAAATTAATTGATATTGAACTATGTTCGTGTTCGGCGTTAAGCTGTAAATCGAATCGAGGAATTAGACAGTTTTGTATAGGTTAATGTGATAATGATGTTGATTGTACATTGAGCGACTAAATTAACCTTATTTTGGGTGACTGATAATTACAATAAAAATGATTTAATAATTAATTACTGTTATTCTTATTTTCTCGATATTTCTTCTTTTGGTTAAAGGTTTATTATTTAAAACGTTCATATAATTTCAAAGACATTCCTAATTAAATCAGTAAATTTTTGCTATACATATTTATCGAAAAAAATTGAATTTTCAACAGTCGCTTCATTTTTATTTTTATTTGTATAAAGACTGCATTTTTCGATCTTTCTCTAATTTAAAATTTTGATTATTATTCCTTCTTTTAAAAGAAAACATTACAAAGCTCACTTTTTTGTTAGTTCTAGTAATCCTTTGCTACAAATGTTGACAGATATATTTTTCTATCCAAATGACTAATGGAGTACTAATCTAAGATTTGCTCAATTACATATATAATTTTAAAACATTATATAAACAAATATTCACCCGAAACGGCAAATTCATAGGTAAGAACCTCGTACGTATTAATAGATATTTTAGTTCCTTATTCCAAATGACATTTAGTAATCTGAATTTTAACATTTTTTTTAATTTACAAACCAGTTATGAAAGCATTACGACGAAGACTATTTTAATTTGCAATTCGGTCGATTCTTTACAAACATATTGATTTCCTGCTTGCAAAATCAAGGTCTCTCTTATGTTTATTACAATTGATTTTAAATTCATTCAAACCGACGATAACAAATATATCAATAAATATAATTCAGTAAATATCATCGTATTTGTAATTTTGAAACGAACTAATTCCAAATATTAGGTCCTTACATATTAAGTCGATTTATATTTTGTAAATCATATTTCATTAATCAAAGTATGCACCTTTGTTTTCTATGCACTTTTGCACATTGCATAGGTAGTTCATTGATCCCTTCACTAAAAAAACCATGGGGGCCAGAATCAATAAACTCTCTGAAGGCGGTTTGGACTGCCACATCCCGTTAAAGATTTTTCCTTGTAAGAAGTTATGCAAATTCCGGAAAAAATGATAATCTGTTGGAGCAAGGACCAGGAAGTACGGTGGATATTCCAAATGCAGATCCTCTAGTTTAACGGCCGTCTGTTGTGCAGTATGTGGTCTAGCATTGTCCAGAAGCAGCAATGGCCTAGAGCGATTGACCAGCCTTTATTGTTTAACAGCTAGTTCTTCCATGGCGGTTTGCAGTTGCTGACAATAGATGTCTGACGTAATCGTCTGGCTAGATTTTAGAAAGCTGTAGTGAACGACACCGGCACTAGCTCACCAAATACTCACAACTATCTTTTTCTGAGTCAATTTTCGCTTGGGATTTGGCTGCTTCTTCAGGGTTTAGCCATTGCGACAAACGCTTTTGATTATCGTACAAGATCCACTTTTCATCACCTGTAATGATCCTATTTAAAATCCCTCCATTATTGTATCGGTTGACCATGTAACGCAGCAGTCGACGCGTGTTTGCTGGTTTAGTTAATCAAAGCAGCAAACACGCGTCGACTGCTATTCATGAGGTACCTACCTTTCAACCTTTTTTACTTTTCCTATTTGCTTAAAGTGGATTAAAACAGTTTTATCACTCACACCGAAACAGCTAACTCTGAAGTTGTTTGCGAAGGATCCGCTTCCACAATAGTCTTTAATTCTTCATTATCCAATTTGGTCTCCGGGCGTCCACTGGGTTTGTTCTGAAGGTCGTTTCCAAAACGAAAACGATGGAACCAAAACAGTACCGTGTTTTCTTTTGTGACACTAGTGCCACACACATCGTTAATACTTCGAGCTGTTTCTGCTGCACTGGTGCCACGATAGAACTCGTACTCGTAAATATGGCGACATTTCGTGTTTTCCATTGTGCGATCTAAGCGACGTCAAAGAAAAAACTAATCAGGAAAAGACAAATATTGACTGTTTTTAAAACTCAAATGTACCAGTAAATTTATACATTTTAATTTGGAATTCTTAAAGAGGAGATATTTCAAAATACTAATTTGATATGACAGGATCTAATATTTTAACAAGCAGTCCTCATGATGCTAGCAGATGTGTTCCTACTTCATATGAAGATTATTACTTAATCTGCATCTTAAATTCCATTAAAGAAATATAAATCAAAATCCAGATATGAATAAGAAAGAGAACTGAAAATTTAGATATTGAACTTGAACTGAAGAGTAATAGAGTGAAAATGCATAATAAATTCTGCCAATACGCAATAGACGGAATGTTTTTGGGTTCGGGGCCTATGTTCGTGTAGGTAATGAGTATAATGATTATATGTGGAACATATTGATATAAACAGAAAAAACATTTTCTTTTTATTTGGTTTGTTAAGTTTGAAATTAAATAAATAGTGTTATTTTGTTACATGTAAACCATGCTCCGTTGTTCTGTAAGTTTTTCTACAAATCTTAAGGATTATGTTTTTTTATTTAATTTGTTGCATTCACAATGCAATATATCTAAAAGATATAAATACGTGTGTAAAAAAGTGCTCTGACTGATGAGCTACCGAGACGCTTGTCTTAAGGATTTTTTGTGAGAATGTACCTGAAAATGGTTGTTAAGGAGTTGTTAAATATTAAATCACAATGTTTGGCAGGCGGATTTGAAATCGCATCAAAAGTTCACAATTCTGAAAACGCCGCTGTCTAATTTTTATGGAAAGTGTATGCCTCAAGTATCTTTAGTCGCCTTTGCGATTACACATTTAAGTGAGAACGGTCAGTGCTATTCTACTTTATATGACACCACGCGACATATAAATTATTGTATTCTGAATGCCTGATTTTTCGTTTTTATAATTCTGTTTCATTAACTCTTCCAGTACACTTATGATAATTTCATAATACTGTTTGTTAGTCGTTCGTTCATCGACTCAAATAATATTTTGTTGTGGTATCTACGGCCGGTCATGGAAGCTGTCGTTTGGCATATTGCCCACCATTACTCTTGACAGCATCTCTCACTAGCTGCTGAAGAATACTAGAAAGTGATAATTGAACTCGTTTGTTCCTTAAAGATGAAACTGTGTCTTATCTGTTCTTTCGTTTGCGTAACTAAATACTACATCTGCCAAGCTTTTTTTCTCCGATTTCTTTGAAAACGAGAGTGTGTCGAGATAAACTTTGTTCCAGCTGGCGTACGTTTGTTGCTAATCTACCCATATATCTTTTAAAGTTTATGTCCTGGGATATATAAAAGTCAATTTAATAACATATACATTAGCGTATTTCTGCACAATCCGCTGGTCAACACGATTAGTGTAAAATAAAATTTGACGACTTTGAACTTACATAGGTAATTTTATTATAACTGTCAATATAGCTACCTCCATTTAAATGTGTTATCATGTTTTTAAATTCCCATTATTTGGTATTTATGTACGAGAAGATAAACACGCAAATGATAATAAAACTTTATTATACTGGTTCATTAGTCACTAAGTAACCATACCAACTGAACGATGTTTTTGTTACGATGTGCCACTTTTTTGTTTCGTGTCGAACTTTGGTACTGAACTTTTATAAAAGAAAGTAACTTTTTGCGTGCCTTATTGAAATTAATAGCTTTGATAGTCTCTTCATAAGTTCCCGCATGACACGGCTTTATCCACATCTGTGTTTTTTTACTATAAGCACTGTGGCCTGAATTACAAATGAAATATTACAATAATTTGTTCTTCGTAAAATATTTAATAGTGACTGGCACCAAGTGTAACGACGGTTCTCGTTAAGCGTTGAATTTAAGCATTCTTTAGTGAAATACATATAGCATTTTTATTGTAAAGGAAATTTGCAATGTTAGCCCAAGTGACATTTGATCACAGAACTAAGTTAATTTAAGTAGAGACGTGAAAAAAGATTAGGTACATAATTCTAAATTATTAGATTTTGTAATTAAAAAGAATGAAAAACATCTAGGAATAAAAAGTTATTCGTTGCGGCCCTATATTTCTTCTTTGCCTATAGTTCTTGTATATCCAATAATACCAGATTACATTATATTCTATAAATATAGGTTTGGTGGAATTGAACGCTCAAGTCGTCGTTGTTATTCCATTAGTATTCAGGTCAGAACTGTATCAATTTTTTATCTTGTCATTCGTTGTCTTTATATTAAAATTAAATAATATTCTAGTCAGCAAGTTAGTCTGTCCGGTTGCCCTTTACATTCGGAGTCTGGACGCGACAGGAGTTAACCTGAAGTAATTTTACTTTAATCTTAAACCAGCTTAACTGAAAATTTACACAATACAGCAATAGGTCAGTCTTTGACTTCAATTGACTGAAACTAAATAGTATCCTAAAAATTAAAAAAAAAAAAAAAAAATTAAACGTTTAAAAGTGATAATGTTTTTCTATTATACATTTGTTTGGCAGGGTATACCAGTTTTAAAAAATAAAAAGTATACACTTGATTGATAAGGATGCAATATCATCATATCTAAAGTTGCCCTACTACCTCAGTGTCACAGTGTTACGTCAATCTGAAACACGTGGGTTCGTGTCTAACTCGAGGTGATTTTATTCAACTTTTCGAGTATTACGTAGTATCCTGAGTCTTTCACATTATTTAATAATAATACAAATAAATAATTAAATAAAAAGCTTGGTTTTGTAATAACCTTAACTGCCCACACTCAATTTTATAACTTTCCTGTTTCAACTAACAGTAAATTAGTGAACATGAAATATATTTTGATATATATTAGCAACAGATGGTTCCTGTTTTCGTAACGTAATAATTTGAAATGTTGGTTTCGAGGACATTTGATAGACATTATTATTTTTTATATAGACGAGTTAAGCCTAATTTGCACAAATTATACATTCACGTGGAAATAACTTTTTGAGATTTTATCCAAATTGATAAAATGTTAAAAACTTACCATAGTTAATAAAAAAAAATAATAATAATAATGCCTTATTGACAGAAACGTAATAAAATTGTGCTTGATTCCCCTGTATTCCAAAATAGGCAAATGCCTATAGTATGGAACTTGGCGTCCTTTCCCATTCGATACATACATTTAACATTTTGGCATTAGTATACAGGCCCTGATTAACCCTGAGGCTAATTAGGCTGCAGCCTAAGGCGCGAGAATCGAGGGAGGCGCGCTTAGATCATCTCTTTGCATGCACTAATCTAGCATCATTGCATCTACCCTACATGCAATTCAACTAGACCGAGACAAAACACTAAAACTAAATGCACTTGAGATTCCCTGAGTTTAACAATAAATTTTGAATTTTTAAAAAGCACGCAATAGTTTGTTC
Organism: Calamotropha paludella; assembly: GCA_927399485.1. Classification (NCBI taxonomy): domain Eukaryota; kingdom Metazoa; phylum Arthropoda; class Insecta; order Lepidoptera; family Crambidae; genus Calamotropha; species Calamotropha paludella. Next base: position 11,458,853 of record OV656804.1, on the reverse strand, counting down.
GTGCTCATGTGTATGCGCGCGCGCGCGCGCGTGTGTGTGCGTGTGTGTTCGTGTGTGTGCGTGGGTGTGCGTGTGTGTGTGTGTGTGTGCGTGTGTGCGTGTGTGCGTGTGCGTGTGTGCGTGTGTGTGTGTGTGTGTGTGTGTGTGTGTGGATGCAAAAATAGATAATTCCAGACCACTTGATTTGTTTACTATGTTTGGGACATATACCATCCCACAGCTAAAAGTATGGCAGCGATCCCTCCTAGTCTATATATATATATATATATATATATTATATACACACCTTTCTAACAGACAGTATTTTAAGTCTTTTATATACATCTTCTGTGGAATATCTGTACGAAAGGTACATAGCCACTTTTAATACTGCTCACTGTGCACGTTCTACCATTATTAAGTGCATTTTTGCTGCAACTCCCCACACCTGTATACAGTATCTAATTATGCTCTCACTCAATGCCTGATATATCTGCTTCAAAAGTTCCAGATTGACAACAGTCCTAAAATTTAAAAAAAAGTAAATAAGTTTTCTTGTCCTCTGTTGTATTACATTAATGTGATCCAGCCAACGCAACCTGTCCTCAATAACTACTCCAAGATATCTAATGTGCAATTTGTATCTTCACCTCTGTTACATGGATAGACATGAATTTTGAGTTTGTGATCAGTATTAGGACTGCCTGCTGCTATTTTGCTAAAACACAGATATTTTGTTTTGATAGAATGAGGTTTTCAAGCCATGATGTGACCTTTTTAAGTACTCTTTCTGCTGATTCAATGATCACTTGCCAACTAGTGTTATGAAACATGAAAACTGTGTCATCTGTAAGTATACTAATAGTGCCGTTCTCAAAATAAATTTTACCAAGGTCATTAATATAGATCAAAACTAATGTCGGTCCCAATGTGCTGCCTTGTGGCACCCCATATGGACAAACTGAACTTTCACTAAAATGATTACCCACAGGAACAAATTGAGTTCTACCTACCAAGTAGCTCTCAAACCACTTTAATATTACCCCTCTTATTCCGACACGTTCCAATCTCGACAGCAGTATCGGTATAGACACCGTATCAAATTGCTTTCAGGAGTTTTAAGAAAACACCTATACATTTGTCTGCCATATCAGTGTGAGATGTTATCCATGAAGTTAATTTAATTTACTTCTTCTTCAGAAGACCTTTTTTTACGAAGCCCAAATTGATTGTCTACTAAAATACTATATTTTTCTAGAAACAAGACAATTCTTTTATTCATGACTTTTTTTAGTATTTCGCTTAGTGTTGAAAGTATGACTTTAGGCCTATAGTTAGTTATTTGATCTGTTGCTCCGACTTCAAAGATTGGACATACTAAGGCTTTTTAAATAATGTAGGGAAAATCCCGTTTTCAAGGCTCAAGTTAAATAGGTACGCAATCGGTAGAGTGAGGTGTTTAATAAAATACTTTATCATTTTTGTTGTTATGTTATCCCAGCCCTGTGAAATATGTTGTTTGAAGCCTAGATTTCTCTGAATTCCATTGGGTCGGTAGGAGCAGCACAAAATGAATTAATGGGTGGGTCATCTTTCCCAGAATTTTAAACTAATTCAGTATCTGTCATTTTGATTCTATTAAACGTCTTATCAACCAAATTTTGACCTATCGATGTGAAATATGTGATTACTTTGTTAAGTGCTGAAATAGGGCCTTTATCTATGGTTCATCTGCGGGTCTTTTTTCTTTGTTGAGATTTCCGATTTCTTTTACAGTATTCCATATCATTTTAGAGTTTATCTTTGTATTTAGTTAGATGATCGTGAATTATCACGAAAAACATTTAGGATAAGTATTAACTTATCCTAAATGTTTTTAGAAAAATATGTTTACTTTATAAAAAGTGAAACCAAATAAATAATGAAACCTGAGGGCCTGCCATGATCTCTTAGCGCGATGCAAGTTCGATTGTCAAAGTGAGACACCACTATACGCAGTCTATAGTGGCGCTAATCATTTTTGTAAGAGGCGAATGAAATAGATGTTCCGTTAGCGTGTCTATAACGTATTTCATTGTCTCTTATCAAAATTGAGTTATTAAGATATCGTTGCAAGTTGAACTTTATTATAATGGCTTATTTGAAGTTGTATATGAAATCGTCGGTAGTGAAAAAAGTGAAATGGTTTTTAAGCACTTTTTGAAATACGAATAATTTTATTGCGTGGATTTTTGACTTGAATAATGTACTTTGTCAAAAAGTTCCGATTGACTGCCCGTTCGCATGTTGTCATAATGAGGGCTTAAATTTAACAGCAGGTGTGCATGTGTATAATAAATAGATCAAAATTGGAATAAACAGTAAAACAAGACTATTTAACCAAATTACCGTAACAGTAAACTATTTTATAAGAACATATAATTGTTGAATCTAGTACATATGAAAAACTGTAATTGTTATTTGATTAAATAAAACATTTTCTGTATAAGTTATTTAAGAATGCTGTTATTTTTCCTGCATAAAAATAAATACATAACAAAAAAGATGGCGATATGAGCAATAAATATGAACCTAGATATTTCATTTCTCACAATATTATTCATATATTTTTCAACTCAAATATGATGGTTAGGTTGTAACGGCTGAGTATGCTGAGAGTGACTGCTTGTTTCAATCCATTTCAATGTTAGTAATAATTTAAGATTTTATATTGAATATGTCAGTGGTGTTTCACTAATATCTAAAGTTGACAAAAATTTGGTCACATCATCCAATAAAGTACATATAATGTGTCTATTGCGGTAAGATCGCGTGCCTCGCTAATATATTGCCCAGTTTGGTGCATTGGGCCTTCGGCCAAACAGCCCGTTGCCGTGCCGCCTTACAGAGTGTTACCATTAATTTATATAGGGAAATGATTGGTTATTTCTCGGGGTGTGATAGTACCAAGGTTCACAACCCCTCCTTTAATTCTCTATAGCGTTATGCAAACACTTTGGCTAATGACACCCTGTGTCAGTTCGTATCTGGCGCCGACTTGAAGGGTTATCGAGTGATTTAAATGAATTAACCGTTGTTTTAATGGACTTAGTTTTATGTGGGGTTACACACATGATGTGGTTATATGCTTAATACGTTTTATTTAGAAACTAAACTATTTTCTAACATCATAGAATTATTATTCTTATTTCAAAGCGAGGCTATTTCTTTGTTGAAACTGCAATAAATAACAGAAATTATCATAAATAAAATAATACACTGTTCTCAATATTCCTTATTATGAAAATAGCCTCATCAACCGGCGTCTATAACCATTAATATAGCGCTGTGATTAAAATCGTTTTACACGAGGCCCGATCTATTTCTGTGACCGCATAAATCTAGAACTACCTTGACATTGGCCACGGCCGTACCGGTGCTCCAGGCGCGTCTGCCGCACTTCTGTCATTCTTACACATACCTAAAGGCTGTCATTCTGTCATTCTTGTACAGTTATTGTTTGCATTAGAACTCATATGATGTGAAATAAACTTCAAAGACCATATTTTGCACCATATTTGAAATAACCTTCAGACTTATTATTGTAGAATAAATATGATTTGATTAAAAACATTTTTCTTGGGTTTGGCGCTTCATCTCTATAATCATTTCCTAAAACCATTGTCTCTTGTAGAAACAGACCCTTTTCGCTGAGTTCATGATAGCTAATAATAGCAATTTTCGTTGGATCTTGTATTTATGTTTACTGGCATCTTAACCTTGCGAGTGTTTCAGGTTTCCTTTGTATTTTCTTCACGTCATATATCGCGTCACATCTACGCGACGTGTTAACATTTGTACTCTTCATTGATCTTGTATCTCTCGTTATTCACATCTACTTATGTAGAGTTAGCGTTATGAATCGGACGCTGCATCTCTCACTATTTATGAGGTGACAAAAACAATTTATTATTATATTCAAAATATAAATTAAACAAAACCTACACAGGCACAACACACTGTTTAATTGTATCACTAATGTCAAATAACATACTTTTTTCGCAAGTATAAATATGTTGGGAAGTATTTTTTGTTTTTCTGTTAGCATCATAATGTATTCTATGGTAGGTACAAAATATGATAACGCCATACAAATAACGCATTTTAACAATTAATAATAAATAATGTTATACTCCTGGCAATCGATCGAATTATTTAATATACGTTTCCTCTGGCAAATAGATTGGATTCTATTTCAAACAATTAATCGCAGTAATCAAACCACTACTCAGTTTGGTCGCTATGCACACAAACACGAGCTTGAGTAGCAGCCAAAAGCTGACACGTTTGATTTATACGTTCGTACTTGTTCTTCCGCAAATGACGGTCACTTTGTACTTCATACTTCCGATTTGTACGGAGCATGTCTATGGAATGCATAATATTGCAGTTTCTTTGTTTTAACGGACATTACTTTGCTATTTCAGAGTTTTGTAAAAAACACTTTCTAATGTTCAAGGTCCCTGGGTCGAATCCTGGTGCAACCATAATAATGTGCGTGTGTGTTATGAAAACAAGTATTTAGTACAAAGCTTCCAAATTATAGTCTTCTATATACTAACTCACCTTCTATGCTTTATTAAGTACCCATAGTATTAGGTCTGCTCAGTTGTCAGTTGTCCAAAAATAATATTTTCAATAAAACAAGCGGCAACTTTTTTTAAATATCCTCAAATCTATGGATAATTTAGTTTGGTTTTCGTAAAATACTACTTTCCTTACATAGTTTTACTGTATATAACATTTGAAAGAATAACGGATGCTCTTATGAACCCTCACGTATTCTAAAGATTGACTTCAAATTCAACAATATATTGCTAACATTCCTTCCTGTTTGTTATTAAAATAAAGCTTAAGATTTAACATTTCATATAAAAATATTATGAAAGATGAAGATCAAAGAAAAATATTATTTTTAAATTATAATTATTAGGATAGAAAATGAAGTAGGTAATTTATAATTCCGCTATCGTGTCAATCTTGATTTTCTGTTATTAATTTGGCAGTGAGGGCGGGGACATGTTTACAATTTTGTCTTTGGCAACACGTCCAATGTTACGAGTTTTACTATTACACTTCTCAAATCAACATTGTAGCAATACATCATATTAGTTCTTCTTTATTTATTTACACTAAAAATTTTACATTACTTTTTGATATCTGAAAGTTTCCGATCGAAGTGAACTCGCTCACACTCTTACGACAAAAGTCGAGTTTTTGTAAAATAGGATCACTTAATCCCCTACGCCCTAGTAGGGTTTCGTTAAGTTTCTATAAAGGTTCTTTTTTAATTTAGAAAACCATTCAGTCGCATGAATTTACGATTTTCACGGCAAAACATCTGAAGAGCTTTCGCTTCCCATATCGGTATTGAAGTAACCGAACCCGATTACAAATGATTTTTTATCATACTAGTATGTGACGGTTTCAAAAGCCATATATGCTTTTGATATATTGTCCCCATATTCCCACGCATTAATCTAGTTCCTTTCATTCTCTTATAATCCGTTGCTAATTGCGTTGACATAAAATCTCCACATTCATGACATGGCGCAATCAAATCATATCAAAAGCACTTGAACTATACTCCGTCTTGAGTAACGCAAATTCATAGCAATTTTTTGTATAAAATTAAGACGAATTAGTTTTTCCACCACATTAATAAAACCTGCTGATCATGTAATAAGCTCATACATTTTTTTATTGCTAAACGAATACTTTGTCAGGAACAAGTATTGTTCAAATTACAATATTATCAATATAAATAATTTAAAACCCTCTGGTTCCATTGTCCAGAGCTTCGTCGTCAGATGATATGAACAAGAGTTTTTACCATTATTCTGTTATCATCTAAAATATATCGTAACTAATTAATTAGAGACAATAGTCGTGTATCTTTATATATAGAAATTCCCTGTCACAGTGTTTGACCACGATGAAATCTGTAACTACTTAACCGATTTTGATATATTTTTTTCACTTTGCTGAATTTTTTCCAACTAAGGAAATATTATGAGTTTGTCCGTAGAGCTTTGATGCTCACTTTACTAAAGCTAAAAAAGAAACCAAAATATTGTTAATAATATTTTTTTATTTGTTATTTTTATTCAATTTATTGGGATAAAATTAAAAAAATAATAGTAGCTTTGCTCTTGATTGGTCCATTATGTAAGAAAGCTGTGACATATTTACAAAATTTACTAATTCTTAATGTCTATTTACAAACACCCTTTTTTAAAACATTATCATTAAATTTATCTGACTGTAAATTATATAATAGTATACCTACAGAAGACGACCACTTTGCTCCACTGACTGTTGCTAACCCTACCTAAACAAGACGTCATTTGGCGTAGTTCAGTGACGAAAAATGTTAATTCCAGAGTCAAGAAATACATTTAGTCAGAAAAATAATGAGTGTTTCGTAAACAATAATGAAAAAGATTACAACTTTTATTACCAGTAATCTATGGACATTATTGGTAACTATTGCATTTGCATAGCCAGTATATATATTTCACGGTAACTATTGCATTTGCATAGCCAGTTTATATATTTCAATCAGAAAAGATCTTTGCATTTTACAACTCCTAAATATGCAATCCATGACATTCACGTAGCGTAAGGGACGACCCTATTAAAACTATTGCTGATGTAGTGTGAACTGTGAATGCGCGTGGCCCCTTGGCTCTTCGCCAATGCAGAACGACCGAGACCGCCTGTCATTAATAATGCAAGTATAGGGTTGTCAATTCTTACAAATATCCATTATCGTTTACATGGATATTGATAAGGTACAGGTATTTAATTATTACAATTTAAAACCAATAAATTTGCCAAATTGGTGTACATAATGAACGAAGTTTTAATAAGGGTATATCCTTGAAATGATATAATTACACTTCCGCATGACTGTTTTTATGACACTAATTTATCATTAGTTCAAGATGTAATTCTGTCTGTAACTGTATGAGAAAAGATGTACAAATATTTTTGGCACCGCTTGTAAAATTTGTTAAATGTTTATGAGACAGATTTATGTTAGTTTTTTAATTACTCTATAATAAAGTAATATATTGAGTTCTATGAAGATTTAACAAAATCTCTTTAATTCATATCTACATTATTGAGTAATTTCTGCAGCTATTAAAATTACTAGTTGTCAAAAATTAAAAAACAAAAATGTCAGACAGCAACAACATGAAATAAAAATATCCATTTAGCCAACGATGGCATAAATCTGTAATAACGTAATTCCCCATTAAACATTAAAGCTCCAATAAAATTTTCGTAGTACCAACCACATACAGCAAAAAGTTTTCGTAAATACATAATTGGACCTGGCAATGGTTTATTAATCTCGTTGACGATTTAATTAAAGCAAATGGGGCGCGTAACATTACCTTATTACTACCTTGTAAAGCAATTATGCGAGAATGTTGTTATTTACGAAGACAATATTTTAGATGGTTGACTTGAAAAGACCACTGGTCGACCTTCTTGCTTCGTGGGCTACAACAAAACATCTCGCGGAAGCTAGCGCTGTTCTCGCGGTCATGAAACTTACAGCTTCTTTGTTTTAAATCATGGACACCACAATTTGATAAATAAATAAAATAAATAAACAAAACAAATATACAAACACGTTCGAAGCATTGGTAGTTCATTCATAACTAATAAAACTATAAACGTTAGCCTTGATAATATTGCTCCAGTCGTTGTCCATGCGTTAGTATTTATAACATGTCATTTTGTTAACCTTTTGCTTTAATTTTTATAACAAGAATTAGAAATGTTTTGAATATGAAACCTTTATTTATAACACGTATTAATTTTGTCGAACTGTATCTAAGAAACTGAATCGAACCGAAGAATGTAATAAAATCGAAGCAGCTGCATTTTGTCCATTTCTAGTTCTTGTGTAATGACAGAAATTGGCACATACAGTAAATATTTGATGTAACTCTGTATAAAGATTGTATGTATATACTAATAAAATCCTAATAAATATTCTTAGAGTTTTGATATTTATCTTAAAACTTAAAAGCACAATTAACCCTGCTATAAAGCTGAAAAAGAAACCAAGATATTGGTAATAATAAAGTTATTTTCGTAAAGTTAACAATAGTTGCCTTCAAAGGCTTTTTTAAAACATGGACAACTAACGGCAATTCAATCAACTTTGCTCCATAATTATTTTACCATTGTTGGTTATAACTATTTGTCCTCGACGGAACATCATTATTATTATCAACTTACGAGTATTTACATAGTCCTTTCTATTTGCACGCCACCAAAAAGGTTTCTCGGCTTCTTTTATATAGCTCTTTCCAGTCATCTTACGAAAATTATAACTATATTTTTTCAAAAAGCTCTTAAGGTCTATTATTAACATTTTTAAAAATGTAAAGAAATTATTTCACAAAAAAGTTTAACTCGTCTGAGGTGTTGGGCGGGACTTGAACCGAGTACCATTTGATATATATCCGGTCAAGTACTCTTCTAATTAAGCTATCGAGACTTATGCAGACTTGACTGACAGATTCGATAGAGCACTCGCCCGCTCAGCTAGGAATGTGGATTCAAGGCCCGCCAGACTTCTAAGACAAATTGAATTTTCTCTTGTAACAATATATTTAAATACAAAAATTGAGCAATATCCACAAATATAAAAAAATACAATATCTTGGTTTATTCACCTTTATTCAGGGTTGATTGTACTTTCATTTCAGTACCAAAATAAGCACCAAAGGTCGTACAGACTCGAAATACAAACTTGTACAAAAAATTCACTCATATAGAACTCTTGTCCCTAAATTGTTGGACAGCACTATGTATATAGTTAAGATGACAACGCAATAATATGGTATTACCGAACTGGTCTGATGATGGAGCTCGAAATTGGAAGATGGATTCTTACTAGGAAATAAATTGAGTTTGGGCTCATTCTATTTAGAATAAGAGTCAACCTTACAACGAGTATCTGATAGTGGAACTAGAAGCTGGATCGTGAAATCCAGGCGACCTTTTTTATCTCTTTGGTGGTTAACTACAAAAAAAGCATATTTTATTGATTGTTAAACTATTATTAATCATTAGTTTTTATTTCTTATATCTAAATAAAAAAAATATTCATTAGTTTTTACTGTACATTTACTCCATCTCACCATTGTGCAATACTTGAAAATCATCTTATAACTCTAAAAATAAACGTAATGTAATATTTTTTACAAACTGTGTATTAACTTATTTATAATCTTAATGCCTAATTATATGTTGTCGACGATTTTTAAATTGAACTTAGTGCTATATTTATGTTATTATTTAAGCAATTAACTACTAGATTTTTATTTATTGACATGATAACAATAAAAATTCAACTCACGCGGGACTCAAACCCACATCCATTGCAATCCGGGCGAGTGCTTTTCCAATTAGGTACGCTACCGAGACCGTAGAGACTCGTCGAATTTTCCAAGTATTTCTTGGGATCCGTCTCTTCATTTTTTAAGTATTACTACCTACAATATTGCGTGTTAAACTTTTGCAACTATCAAACAGTCAATAAAGAATAAACAGCTATGTAATTGTTATATTTGTTGTTACTAGCTGACCCGGTAAAGCGTTGCTATGGTAACGCGTATACAATGGAAAAAGAGCGGGAAAAAGAGCGGACGGACAAACACACAAACAACAAATTTGTGTTCTTAGATTATAAATTAAAGAATTTAAATGCAACATTATTATATAAGTTATATGAAAAATATAATAATATATTTATATCAGCATTAACAGGTAAATATGTAATTTTGTTTCAGATAAACATGTTCGCCAAAATACATTGGACAAGCTTTGGAATAAACAATCCGGAGCACTTCAAATGCTCCTTTCCATATTGGAAGTGAGAACTAAGCTTTATTTTTTTATAACTTTTATTAAACCCTAATTATTAAATTATATAGGAGGATCTATATACAAAATATTGGCCTATTTCAGACCACCAGAGACACAGCAACTTCTACTTACATTACTTCAATATTAAGGGAAACCCTTTGTTTGAAACAGGGTAAAGGAAAAAAGTGCTCAGGTAAATTTTAAGGCGTTTTCATATTTTATAAAAACTTAATTTAATTAAAATATATTAAAATATGGTTTAACGAATTAGTTCCCAATGATCCTCCACCAAATAAGAAGAAGGACAACAAAAAGCCCGTGAAAGAAAATAAACTTCCTCTCGTTAAAAAGGGTATGTTGCCATGTGTGGCGCTTCAATGACACCACAACAGCAATTCTTTTCTGACAAAAGTTAATCATAAAACTTAACAACCAATCTTTGCATGCATATCAATAATAATAATCAAGATCAAAACAAAACGTTATGTTAAAACTGTCAATGCTTTCTTTTATTGAAATACCACTGTAAAAATCCCTCGCTTAAACAGTTGCTTTACTAGCCTTAACAATGTTAACACCTATGTAGCCTGCTTACTGACATTTAAGACGTACCCAGAAATATATGCCCGACATTGTACGACATGGCCTTGTAATTTGTCATACCAGCGAGGTTTTAATCCAATTGTTATCTGCACCACTGCTGTGTTCAATCAAATTAACATACCCATTTAGACCGCGGTTTATGATATTGACAGCGCTAATATCGTAGGCGGTACCAATACCCTTACTAATAGAATTACTACTCCGGGCTTCTGGCAAAATGAAATCAGTAATCCTCTTATGATATTAAAAAAAAATTGAATTCTAACGCTTCGGCAGACAATTTATTAAAGCCATACGAAGCTTAAAAATACTTTAACGCATGATAACCTTCTTAACCGTAGGAGCACCGCATGTTCTGCGATTTTTTGACATACTTTAAATTGTAGTATGATTTAAGAAAATTTAGTATGAATTTCAGCGAACAACCTAACACGGCAACAATGCGCTCAACACTTCATATCGATAAACGGGTCGCAGGCAGTGATCCGCATGTTGCTTCTGACTCAAAGCAAACGCGACAGCAACGTCAACACCGAATTGATGCTCCAAGACCTCATTTGGATTCTTGCCTCACTCGCACCCAGAGGTACGGCAAGCCCTAAGCCCTTGTTGCTTCTTTACAGCGAACAACATCGCAAGACAGCAGGCGGCGCAGAGTTTCATCGAAATGAAGGGTACCCAAGTTATTTTGAGGAAAGTTATTGGGACTATGCACGATAAACGCGATCGTCACGCTGGCACTGAAATGATATTGCAAGACCTCATATGGATTTTAGCACCACTTGGCTCTAAAGGTTACAGATAATGTTTGTTTATTAATTATGCAATCGCACTTTAATTTCGTAATAGGTGAATTACTCTCCCTTTATTCAGGTTTTAGAAATCAATAGAAAAGAAGCAGGTATGATTGTTAAATATGTTAATGGAGGTATTGAGAACCGGCATAGTAAAGTTTATTGGTAGAGCTCGACCACACTTATATAATGCTTTTCATTTCCAGATCCCAAATTCGCAATGAAAGTAAGGATGTTAGGTTGTGTAAGAACAATGCATCTCATATTAAAAGGACATTTCACTGATAACAAGTTGATTTTTCCATTATTAGTCATAATGAAGCAGTTAGCAAAAAATGGTAAGATCATACACAAAGTAGTTAATCTTTTTGGTGACTTTGAGTGAAATAACCGTAACAATTTTTTTTCTAATTTCAGGTGTCACAACTTCAATTCTGATACGTGACGGCATAGTAGGGACATATGAACGAATACTGGTCAGCTTGGGATTTATCCCAACGGCTAGGCTTCGCCTTTGCCTCGACGCCATCGACTACTTTAGTAAAAACAGTTAAGTGATAAATCAATAATATTTTTGTATTGACTTGATACTATACCATTAATGTGATTAATTATTTCTAAGTAAATGTCACTCGAATACAATGGAATAAGAACACGCAACATTCACTACACAAATCTGTGACACTCGAATGATGGATACCACCAAACGAAATATGCATCAATCCACCTACATATTTAGAAACGCAATAGCTTAATGTTACGACCTCGTCCTTTGTTGACATTTTGTTTGCATGTCCAATGTGTCATACTGCTCTTGAATCACACATACGTACCTAACTCACACAGAGGTGTGCTGCATGCAGATCGTGAAGACAGGGCTATGTAGCGTGCTCCTCAGGGTGTTTGATCGTTGGGACCGGTACGAAGGACGCATGAGACTCAAGATATGTGCCCACGTGCTGCAAACTCTCCAGCACCTATGCAATATAAGTATGTATAATACAGAATATTGAGTTAAGTTACAAGTCACTTGTATAGAAAAATATCTGCATTCATTCTTCCACAGTGAATGTTAGTCGGTACCTACGTTACGAAATCTTGCTATGAATGTTGAAATGTCTTGATTAAAATATTAGAAGCATGTTAATATTCCTAACTATTTAGTTACCAATAATTCACCACTGAAATATTGATATGAACAGCTATAGTGAAGACGTGCTATGATGAGGTATAGTGAGGACTTGCTATCTTTTCTAGTCCCGCGAAAGAAAATTTTGTTGACGTAGTTTCTTGTGCTTCCAGAGGCAGGGCGACGAGCTTTATGCACTAAAAAACACGTTCAAACACTTCACCGATTCTGCTCGCAATGCCCCGACGAGCCCGAATTCGACGGGTTATTGGCCCGTGTATGCTCAGTTATCACTCTTTGTCTCAAGCACCAGGCATTACCGGTTCCCACATCCAGTCCTGCTGCCTTTAATCTGAACCCCATACTCAAAGGTATACTCTATTTAATTATTTATTGAATCAATGGCGTGAGTTGTTTTTATCAAAACTTTAATAGTATTTTGGAATTGCGAAACTTTTCATTTTTTGTTATTGACTGCTAGTTTTAATATATGATTTTTTTTAGTAAAAAAAATTGTCTCGATATTCAAGCAGGACTCAAACTCTTGCTGTTCAGGCGTGGGCTCTTCTAATTTAGCTACCGAGACCCTAACAGACCCAGACAGTGTAATATTTTTACAATTATCAAACTATCAGTAAAGAAGAAAATATATATTTGCCGTTGAAAAGTTCGTTTTCTACTTTAAAGATTGTACCGGGAATCGTAACTGAGAATTCAATATAGTGTCAGTGTAAAAACCGATATCCAAGTCTCTCGACCACGAAGATCGTTATATATACTTAGTCATAGTCATAGTTAGCTTTTTTAATACTTACTATGTTATGCGTCACAATCTCTTCGGCAAAAACTAAAGGATACGGTGATGTACAGATTTACCCTTTTGCAGGTACGAATACTTTGTGGCCTTGCCACGAAGACGAAGAAGATGCTGCTAACTCAGATTCAAAGACTGTTACTTCGGATTTGGATGACGATGGTCCAGACATAGATATAGAATGCATCGATGAATTTCCCGATGTAGACTTTGATGAAAATGACATCAAAGCAATAAGCGATAGTAACGTTGAAGAAAAAGTGTTCATGAAAGGAGGTGATAGCATGCAAAGCTCACTGTGGATCAATCCAAATGAGAGAGATATAGAAGACTTAAAAAAGCAAGTTTCCAAAATTACAAGTTACCTTTTGTTATTGCACACCTCGACAATTTATTATATTCATTATGATATTTTTTCAGATATTTTATTTACTTTAAAGAATTTGGTTCTTATAACAAACAAGTCAGAGCTGTAAAGAGTAGATCTAATTCTCGAGGATCTATATTGGAGGATTTTCTCGGCAACCAAGGAGGATGCCCTAGAGCCTTGTCCTCGCCTTTGAATTTATCCCTCACTGCTGTGTTAGGTAATACGGACTACGACAACGTACACGGTGGTTCACCTTCCCCTTCCATATTTCAAGGTTGTCATAGAATACACGAAAGCACTTGTGAGTAACATTAACTATTTATACAGTAGATATATTATAAAAAATTAGCTATAATTATACTTTATATTCAATTTGTAAAGTGCAGTTAACATAATTTAAATTATAACCCTTTTAATATAATGTTATCTATTCCAAATGAAATAGATACCAATTTTAATTACCAAATATACTTAGCGTCGCTGTCTTAAAAATAGTTTTAGCTCTATCAGTCCTGTTGCTATTGTAAAGTTAAGATTGGTTTAGATTGGTTGTCTTTGAGTGATAAAAATAATATAAAAGATTAAAACTACCATGTACTTGAACTTGTATCAGTTAAAATTTTGAATACATTTTGTCAACAATCTTTGTTATCAGCAACTACTTCAAATTCGTCCCTTAAAATACATAAGGACATATCAAAATACAGTTCATTCTCATCGGTATATAGTACCATTTCTTCAAGAGTGAGAAGTGTGATACCCTTCGTGAAGGTCGCGTACCCTGACATGATGGGAGGTCAGGGACACATACAACCGGAACCACTGAATAAGATGGAACGGACTGCCTGCAGGTATGAATAATATTGCTCTGCCTGTTCGGTTGTTTTATTTATTGTTAATATTATTATTGAGACTTTAAAAGATGTATGAGAAGAAAGAAGATAGTAAAATCAAAGTGATCAGAACTCTACTTTGGCAAAGATTAAACCTTTTCAACTTTCGATAGTTATGTTCTCTGTCGGCGAATAGAGAGACAAATTGGTAAATCGTCAGTCCGTAAGTGCCTATGCACATTGCGTTTTTTAAACGTATTGTCGTCGCATACGCGCGTAGGCAGCGCGTTTCTTATTATTTCACAGAACAATTATTTACATGTCTAATGCGATTGTATCGATAATATTCAGGTATGCAAAAGTAGACCTTTGAACATTTATATTTATTTATAGTCAAACTGCGTTGGACTCGCGTGAGTAACTCATTTGTATCAATAAAAGCAAGCGTCGACGGTGCATTTAAAAAACCTGATGTATAAAAGCTCTAAGTAAACCAAAGCTAAACCCAAACCACCCAAGCAGACCTTTGAGAAGTTATTTGTCACTTAGCACCCATATAGAATCAACATTATAACCAATTTTGAGGTCAACGGATTTCTTTATGTGTAAAAAACATCTACCAGATAATTAGCCAAAAGCTACAGCGCGGGCAGAGTGCGGATTAGTAAGCAGTGATGTCTATGTGCATCTAGTACCAAGGGCTTAAAGTAACTTCGAAGCACGAAGGACTTCAAGATTATAGATTTTAATTTACCTATCCGATGACCGAACCTTGATTAAGCTTCATAACCTACGCATTCCAGCTGTCTTAAAAAGTCAATAATTTTAAACTTTTGTTCTACTTTATTTCAGAATGAAACTTCTTTCGTGTGTGGACCGAGCCATTAATCCAGAAGCATATATGAGTGAAGTTGTTTACGATTTAGATCAAATTTGTAGTGGTGTTAACCAGCAAGACAATGCGGCATTAAAAAGGTCTGATCGAAGAAATCTTCCTCCCTGCAACTGTTGTCGTGTGAATGTTGTATAGATATTAAAAATATATTTTCATTTTCAGTTCCGAAAATTTATTTCTCTCCAACAACGACGAACAAGAGGTTGCCAAAACTAACAGCTTTTGTTCGCGGTTAAGCTTCGAGTCCAGATTCGAGTCCGGAAATTTAAGGAAAGTCATTCAGGTGAATATATTATTTCAATTATTCCATTTTATCTTTTTGTTTCTTTTTTAAACGTTACATTTAATGTAAGCATTAATAGCGTCGGCTCTCATAATATTATTCTCATAAATTTCTATAATTTCTATTATTCTCATAAATTATATAATTCTCATAATATTGCATAAAATGACCTTGATAGTACTATCGTATTCGGTTATCAGTCGACTCCCTCCAGGTAGGTCCGAGAGAGTACGAGCTGATACTCATGCCAGACGTAAACTCGACAAAAAGACACCAATGGTTCTATTTCGAAGTGCGCAACATGCAACAGGGCAGGCCGTATATTTTCAATATAGTAAACTGCGAGAAGTCCGACAGTCAATTCAACTTCGGCATGAAGCCTGTGATGTATTCGGTGAAGCAGGCTGTATTGGGAAAACCAGGTAAATTTACAACAAAAATAAATTTGAATTAAAATCATCTTTTTATCAGATACCAGAACCTTTTTTGAGATAGTAAATTATAGTTTAACCTTTATACGACGACTATTTGGTGTAACGGTAGCGATCCTGCCTTTTGCACCAACTGTCCTGGGTTCGAATCCCGGAAGGGGCAGATGTTTGTGTGATGAATACGAGCATTTGTACCTGAGTCATGGGTATTTATATATATTTCTATTAATATAACATATCTATGTACCATATCTAGTATCCATAACACAAGCCTTATAGTACTTACTTTGGGCTAGGCTAATTGGTGTGAATGTAAATAATATTATTATTATTAACGTTTATAAAAAATATAGGATTCCGAATTTAATTATGTTAGAAGTAATTTCAAAATATGCAAGGTTTTCAAAATAAGGCGTGCTGCGGTGTATTGTGTCATATTACTAATAAATAAAAATAACTAGTTATTTTATGTCCTTCTGTTACTTCAAATATAATTTTAATTAGAAAAATTATTAGAAGCCTGCAAAAGGAATCTGTTGTTAATTTAAAGCAGTATTCCAAAATAAAAGTATTTATGTTGCATTTATTTAAAAATTGATAAATATACTACATGACTTTGTAAATCTAAGCAAGGCTATATTTTATTATGTGTAAAATAGATTTTTTCATTTATTATAACTTTTCTTACCCTACCATAAGAAAAAACTCCTAGCTATCCAAAATAACAGAAATGTGACAACCAATTGACTCTCCAAAATAATTAAATAATAATTTCAGGATGGGTACGTGCTGGTTCAGATATCTGCTACTATCGAAACAGCTATCACTACGCAAATCAGAAGAACCATACAAAGTGCTACCTCACCGTCACATTTAACATCGAGTTCCCCCACTCCAACGACGTCTGTTACCTCGCATATCATTTCCCGTTTACATACTCTATGATGATGGTTAGTAATCAAAGGCTTTCATGCTATGTACAGATTGGGACAACAGCACGTCAAACTACCACAAACTGTCACATTTTGCTAATTGATATAAAACCTCTTGTGTTGGACTTTAAGCTGAAAATCGGTTGAAGAATTTGATATATTTTTAAAGATTGGCGTGGTGTTGACTGTACTTTGCTTAATTTTAAATGTTGCGATATTTTACAACATCCGGTCTGGGAGCAAATGTGTAGAAACTTCATAACTTTCATAATTTAGTTATATTCACCAGCATATACCTATATTGCACAATTTTATTTAGTTGGCTTTAGTTAGCTGTTGGCATTAATGCCTAAATAACAAAAATGACAATACAAATGAATACAAAATTGCTCACTTTCAGAATAATTTCCTTTTATGTAATATTAAGAAAAAATGCAGACAATAATAAACCCTGTGTCGGTAGTCATTGCAAAATGGAATGCTCTAAAATGATAGTTAATGCAACTGTAGCGATCCTGCCTTTCGCAACGACGGTCCTAGGTTATAAACCCGGAGAGGGCAGATGTTTGTGTAATGAATACAAGTATATATTCCTTTAAATATTACATATCTATGTATCATGTATGTATGTCTATCCGTTACCCTAGTATCCATAATACAAGCCTTATAGTGCTTACTTAGGGCCAGGCTAATTGGTGTGAATGTAAGTAATATTATTATAATTAATATATTGGAAACAGTTATAAACTAGTTATAAGTTATAAACTGTTTGTCAACGTTCTTCAATATAATATTCAGGACAGTAGCAGTTTCCAAAGGCTTGATGCGCCACCGGTGTGGAATATCCAGTACAGAGTATTTTTATTAACTAATATTGTTAAGCATTGTTAAACAAATGTAAATTAAGAAGTTTTGGTACGTTTTTTGGGCAAGTGTCTATATGTCTATATAAAATCATAATACTTTTATGAAAAAGAACTTCTGGCTAACAAAAGAGCTTCTGGCTTCTGGTGGTCCAAATTTGTGGTATTTGCCATCCAGCATTACCGAAACATCAGCACAGAGAAGAAGTCTTAATAAAATATTACTTACAGGTCAGACCAGCAGACTATCATCAAAAATTAACAACATATTCCTTAAAAGTGTTGGAAGAGCTTGTTAGCAACAAACATCGTGACTCACTTTAAACTATTTTTTACAACAGACACGCATCTGGCAATGGAGTTTACAGTTGCCACCGTGTGCCTACCTTCGCGTCGAACCGCTCTGCTATTCACTCAATAGCAATGAGGTACCACTACTAACAATCTCTGCAGAAGATACACCAAACAGCCCTATTGTGGTAAGTCAGATACCCAAAGATCGTAGAAATATTTATAGGGCAAAAAGTATGGTAGAAAAAAATCTGTCTGTAAAAGTTACATAACCAAATTCTTATCCAGACCCATTTTTATTAATAGTTTTCACTTCCAAGTAGTTCGTTAGCGTAGGTCGCATCGGTTTGTACGTTCGCCCTATGATTGCGGACACAACATTCGCAGAAGTTTTCATCGGATAGGTAACCTAAAAAAATATTATCTCCTTCATACTTCGGAAAGCAAGCTAAGCTGTTGGTCCCGGCAACATCTTCAATCGTTAGCATCCACCAAACCATACTCGGCGCACGTAGTAAGTTAATACTGTTTCTCCCTTCGGTATTTTCAACCGTATGGAAATCCCATGACTCATCAGTAGGCATTAATAGGCTGATGATGATGTATTACTTTCGCATGGCAGACATGAGAGCGCGTGTAAACGTGCATATACTTGGAAGTTTATTTGGGAATTAGAGCACAATATTATCGAAGGTGGTGACTATCGATCGATAGCTATCCTAATCTTAATATTTTTTTTTACATTTTATTTTCTTTTTATCCACAGGAAAGAGAGATAATATTCCTAACGGCACGCGTGCACCCTGGTGAGAGTAATGCATCCTGGGTGATGGATGGCACGCTCGGCTGCCTGCTGGGCGACTCTATCGCTGCTGCGGCGCTACGGAATAAGTACGTCTTCAAGATCGTACCGATGCTTAATGTTGAGGGCGTCATCAACGGCTGGTAAGTTTTCTATTTTATGACAAGCCATAAAGACGGGAGATGTTCTTAAATGACGCTATTTTACAGAGTAAAACTTTATTAGACCGATATGTATCAATAGAACTGAGAATCTTTAAAAAAATAAAAACACCATAATTAATTCTTTCAAAAATCTGAGCTATGTTCTTTCGACCTATGTAAAAAAATAAAACGTCAGTTTTACAAAGTTTAAACTTTATTTCCTTCGCTACATCACTATCTTTAAATTCTTGAGATTTAACTTAATAGACTTAACTAGGTACGTCACATATATAAACACTATTTTATAGTTCTATTACAAATGATATGTCCTGAAAAATAATATCTGCATAATTTTCTTATATTAAATTAATACATTTACGGTTTAAACGGAAACAGAGAGATCTAAAACTCACCTAAACTATTCTAGAAATTTAGGTACCTACGCTTTGTGGAATAGTCATTTTGTGATATTCAATATTTTGAAGACGTAGGCAAGTCGCATACAGCGAGTCGCCAGCACCTTCATATTCCATAATGTCCCGGAAAAACCATCAAAAATCACCATAATCATTAGAAGATGAACTCAATAATTATGATTTCATATACAAATGTAGACTTTTTGCACCTCCCGCACGCCAGCTCTAAATCTTAAACACCCTAGAGCATCTATTAATTAAAGAATAATACTTTTGGTAGTCGGAAAACCTAAATGTAGACATGGGTAACTCGACAAAAAACTGTGAGCCGCAGATCAGATCACGATTCACATATGTGAGCTGAACCTGCAAACCGGTTCTCAGATCAGCTCACTCAATACTTAAATCGAAACGTTTCGTTTCGCCGATCGCGATTCGTAAGCCGATAATAACACTCGCGTGTCTGTGACTCTGTGGGTGAATATACCTAACCTAGTGAACCGTGAGCTGTTTGTTTTGTCGTTGAGCTGCAGATCAACAGTTCAAATCTATTTAATTTGAACACTTGAACCGGTTCAGAGCTGAGTTACTCATGTCTACCTAAATGCAATAAAATAAAATGCGAAAATGTGGCCGAACCGGATACTAATAGGCGGGTGGTGCCAGCATACCGCTGGCGTGGACGGAATGCTCTGTGGCATCCGGTTCAGGTGTAGAGGACGCTTCATCGTCTGGCGCCTCGCGCGCCTCCTTGGCCAAGAAGGCCGCGGGGTCGTCGCCGACCATTCCGTCGTCATCCTCATACGGGCCCTGCGTAGGCTCCTCTTTTTCCTCGTGATCGTGCTCTCGAGCATGCGCGTCCGACGCACGCGAATAATGAGAATCAATCTGAGGCGGGGACTTGAGCAGGGCGCCCGTTTTAAGATGAGGAGATTCTAAGCCGTCGAGGGACGAAGGACGCATTTTTCCTATCAAGTCGTTCAGGGTGAAATGGGTAGGCAGGTGCTCGTTGATCGGTGGTGGCGGTGAAGACGATGTGAGTGGGTGCGCGGTGGTCGTGGTCGTCAGCGATAGCGGCTTTCTGTCAAAGAAAATGGGAGGCTCATCCATGCAATCAAAATAGTCACTGACAAAAGAGTAAAACGACGATTTGTGGTTTTGTTGCTACCTTTACTCTTGCAGTGCTTACAGATTTAGATTTTCTTAAAATTAGACAAACATTAATAAAGCTACTTGTTATATTAATAACTCACTATTCACATGAATCTAATTGTTATCGTTAAACATAAATCTAAATACATAATGACAAAAACTAGAGATACCAAGCAAAGCCCCCTCACCCACCCACCAAATTTGTGAATTTTGAAAAGTATAACAAGTAAAATATAACAAATGATGATTGAACTGGCCGAAAGTCTTCTGGGTGTAGGGCTCTTGTTTGGTGGTTGGGTTGGCGCAGAGGCCTTGTCCCGCGGGCCCGCGCGCTTCACGTACAAAAAAGCACGACAAAACTAAGCTACAGTTAGCACACACTACTTGGATGATAAAAAAGGAAAATACGAAGACAGTGTGACGCTTGTTATCATATGATGCTTGTTAGACTAGGTTGTGTTGGGAGAGCGCGCGGCTAGCCGGGGAGCGGGCCTCCGGAGACAGCTGGCATCTCACCTGGCATTACCCCTGCGCAGACGACACTGGGATCGAGCCGTAGTTGTAATAGTAGCACCGCGTCTGCTCGCAAATGAAGTCCTTTATCTCCCCGCAATGCTGTGGCTCCCAGTGAAAGGTTGGCGCCTTCAGGGCCACGCAGCCATTTGTCATCACGTGCTCAGTCCTAGAAAACCGACTATTTTTTATTAGTTATTAATAGTTAACTTGCAACTTAATACGTTTTTTTTTTAAGTAATTGGCGAACGCCAAACACTTGAAGAGGCATTAAATTACAGTAATATGTAGATCTCCTTGAAACTGTAGATTGCTATGGTGTTTAATTCATAAATATTTTTAGTGTTCAAAGATTTCTTTACGGTTGTAGACAGCATTTGAATATGATAGACAGCTACAACATGATAAAAGACCTTTTATTGCCGACTTAGATGAACAAATCTATTTTAAGATTTTTTACTGCACAGTTGAGTAATCACTAAAGTAAATATTATGCATATTGACTGTGGGGTGCATCCGGGCGCAACGTGGGAAAAATTATAACTATTAATGTCCCGACGGAATAAAGTATTACTTGCGCCAGTTTAGCGTGGAAATATATATCTTGCAGAAAGTAACTAACGTTTACAACTTGTACTACTGCTGAGAAGACTCCTTTAAAAAATAAAATGAGCTATTCCAGATTTTCTTATATTTAACTTGTTAAGTATTTCGACAAGAAGACGGAGGTTGTATGTTACTTTAAAAATATTTAATAAATGCCATAACCATAGACATTACCATAGTCCGTTTGGTGCAACGGTAGCGATCCTACCTTTCGCGCCGACGGTCCTGGGTTCGAATCCCGGAAGGGGCAGATACGACCATTTGTACCCGAGTCATGGATATTTATATATTTCTATAAATATTACATATCTATGTATCTTATAAGTTTCTCTAAAACGCGAATAGAAACGAAGTAAATTGTACCGCGTAGTTTACTTAATAAAAATAATGGCGTAGCAATTAAATTATAAGCACAAGAAAATAGCGTACCCATGCCTAGCAGTCCGCTGTGGCGCTGTGCTGCCTTGTGGCACGTCCAGCGGGTCAATGCTGTCGTCAGGATGCATAGCAGGCGCGTCCATCGTGACGCGTCGCATGTAGTTAAACGTTGCGTTAAATGGGAGCCCTGTGCTCATCCACAAGTACATGTCTGTGCCTAAGTTGTTACCAGACGTCCAAAAGTCATATTTGTTGTACCCTGAAAATGAAAAAAAAAATAAACTTAGACCAATTATAAACTTCTATTTATACCAATCATAAGCTTGTATTTATGATATTTACAGTAGGTTTGGCACAACAGCGTTCCGGCGTCTGATAGTCGTGTGAAACACAAATCTTTAGTTCAAGGTTCAACAATTATTTCCATTGTAAAAATCGCAAACCCTCAAAAGTATGACAATTAAAAACTATCATCTGCAGTATCAGATCCCACTCAAATTCTGTAATAAACCAATAAAATACAGTACTCTTAACTTTAAAGATCGAAATCGAAAGTTTATTTTGTACATGCGTTTACTTGTTATTATAATTTAACTTGGTATTTTTAACAAGATCCTAACCCGATAGAGAAGGTTCTGTCCAATTTTTATAAGGTTTATAACTTTGTGAAAAATTATAAAATATGAGAAAATTATTTATTTCCAAATGTTCATTGTTTATTTAATAAATAACGTATATTTAGAAGAATGCAAATTGAAAATTTTTGATACGAGGTGAATTCTGTCTGCTAGCCACCGCTGAAATGCTCGAAATGTGTCTATACTAAAGCCTAAAAAACATAGCCACAATCAAAGTGAAGAGCTCCTGTTGAGTAATTCCACTTATAATCTATAAGCCTTCTATCAGCAGTCCGTCAAAGGCAGCGAATAAAAAAAAACGACCGTTAGAAATACTCGAACGCGTTCATTACACGTGACGCGAGTTACATGAATTCCATGTGCATTTTAATAATCTGACATTTTAAGCGTGACGTAAGGGAGTGGAAAGATTACAAACATACAAAAAAAGTTTTATCGGTATTCTCGAACAAGTTCCATTTTTAATATGAAAAAAATACAAGCTTAACGGAAAATATATAAAGATTTTCACAAGCCCAGGTAGCAAAAATCGTCAATAAAGTTAAGTACATGCAACTACAGTAAGCACATATTCCCCAATCCGTGCCTCTCTTTAAATAATTAAAAATAAAATAATTAAATATAATAAAAAATGTTATACATTGTTTTTTTATTATATATTTATAATTTATAATTGAAAATAAAAGAAATGGAAATGTTAATTTGCATTATTTTTCCATGCATTTTATTTTAAATACTTATTTAGTTATCTAAAAGAAAATCATCTTTTTGTAAATCCTCATATTAAGAGTATCCCTCTAAATAATCGTCAGATTTGATCAGCACGTCTGGAACATATCCGTCTGTATGATAATCTGACGTGCCCAAGTATTTCAAAGTGGCAATTTTTCATTTTCATAATGCCAACACAAACTCGCGTGATCTCTGAATCGTCAGTCTTTGGTATGAGAGCTTCTTTTGGGTACACTAAACGTCCTCGCACAATTTTTTTCCCATTTTCTACTGCAGCAAGTTAACATACCTCTATATATCAGAGGCACGTGGAATAAGCGCTATCTCCATGTGACATTTATTTCAATTATCTAATATTACGAATCCAATAGAATCACGATGCTTGAGTAAACCACCATTTCTCATTGTAGGCTCCTCTACTAGTAGGAATTTGAATGCTACTGATTCAACGTGTCGTAACGAAGAAGTTTGATTCGGTTATTTTTAGATCGAGAGCATAACAAACATAACAAAATCAACAACACAAAGAATTACGCATATCCTTCGTTTCAATTGTGAACAGTGATATTTGAAACAATTGCGACAATCTAATTCCTTCGTGTCTCCTACAACTTAATTACCTTAGCTTTGATCGGTTGCTTGTAAAATGTAAAACTTTCACGAGTAGAGTTCATACAAAATTCAATTTAAAAAAGACTGTTTCTTATTCCTTCTGTAAGAAACTTTTCCCTTTTTTCCGATAAATCCTATTTTGGTTTATTAATTTCACACCTCCATTCACTACTCATTTTTCTATCAAATGTTTTGTTTTGTCAAAGAAGCTTCCGAAAATAACGTCCTCATATTTTTAAAGTAAAACACATTTTCTTCTTGGTATGTTATCAATTATATTCAGTTGTAGATACTGGGATATTGCAAATGATATGTTAATAAATATATTGACTAGTAATTTTAATAGTATGTCCATTTGTCCGGTATTTACATTTACTTCTTGGATTTTAATAGTGTATAAAATCTATCTGCAAACTCGTGTAGACACCTTTAATGGTATAAATTTTTTCTAACTTATTATAACAGGTACTTAAATTGAACGCAGTTTATATTTAACTCTACAGAAATACATACATAATATGAACTATCTTACCCGCATTAGTGAGATACGTCGTTATGGAGTCTGCCTTCTCTTTAGTCTCAAACGACGCCAGTTGGAGGCCTAACGATCTGGAAAGGAAATTAGATACATTTGAAATACGATCATCGCAGTAAAATATCTAATTTCTTAATGTTTTTTGTCTATGAAATGTTTTTCTAAATTTATCTTTTGCTTGCAGTTTAAAATCCTGTTCAGCCCTGTTTATGCTTTGTGTTTATTTTTAACTTTTACACTTTAAATTATTTTTAATGTCTGTAATTAAATATAAAAACATATTGGAAACTTAGATAAAATAAGATATTTACGAATTCAATCGAAAAATATAAAGTCAAAATGCAATATAATCAAAGATTAGCTTTTATCCGCCCTTTTGCCCAGACATTAAGTAAATATTTTGATATTCACTAATATGTATTTTAATAAGCATTAAAAATGCGAAACCTGTATATTGTCAAACAGATTCAGGCCCGGTTTTCCAGACATGAATTTAAATTCAGTCTAAGAAGAACTTTTTAAACTTAATTTGCTACGTATATTTATTATATTGAACAATAAAATTAATGCCATTTTCCCAATGAAACTTCACTAAAAATAATAAAATCGATCATCCTCCTATAGCCGTTTTCTATAGCCTATTCTTATAACCGATACCGATACGATGGTTTTTATGTTCAGATATTTCTGTTAAATAAATAAAAGCAACAGAACCAAAGTAGGCCTATCACATAGTGAGGACAAGTAATTGATAATGGTATTAAAATTTGTTTACCTTGCCAAAATATTTTCATAATTATTTCTCCATACAAACTTCGAATCTCAATTTTAACTTTCTGAATCAAGTAAAAATTTCTCTTACCTACATATTGAAGGTAACTTCTGTGTATAGTATTAACTTTTTAAGTGCAAGGCATTAAAGGTAAGTAGTTTTCTCTAAACCTGCGTTAAATTAATGTGTAAGTTGTCACAATTTAGAACCTTTAATTAGGTGTTATTCTCCCTTACACATTTTCCAACAGGATCGATATCTATAAACGTGAGTGCTGGTTTATCTAAGTAACTATCCCAGCTAATCGTATTCAGCTATTAGCGCAGCAGATAACACGCGGAATCCTGTTCGCCGCGAGCAATTTATTCGCTAAAGACAGCCATCGCCCTTGTCCGCAAGGCGCATTCCAGCTAAGTTCAGAAAACTCCTTAAGATTAAAAACCGCACTAACGTACCATAATCGGATAGTTCTATAATATTATGCCTCCGTAATATTCCGGTTCTGGAGCAATTACGGTCAATATGTAAATATTTTAATCGTTGACAGATTTTAATGCCGGTTGTTTTTGTTATCAAATGCTTAATTTAGACACTTAATAAAACAATTTTTATTACAGAAAGAGGTCTTACTTGCAACCTCGATACCCTTTCTCAGTAACACTCATTGGTGTACAGATCACGTTTAAGCTTTACTTTTGTTTTGCATTTAAACGTCATAAATAATTACACAGTGCATGAAAATTTGCAAAGTATTTGCTACGGCCGCTCCGAGGCGCCATAACTTTGCGTTTTTATTTCATTTGCATTGGCATTCACGGGCGTGTTTGGTCGCCTCATTTCATGAACTGTTACAACCCGTTTAATAACGTTATTGAATTTTCATTTACGAATCAGATTCGTTGGTATGTGAAGTTAAATTAATGAGCTCTGAAAATATTTATTGCTTTCTCATGCCACACAGGTCATTCGTAATTTTAAAAGTGATATAAATAAATTATATTGTCTATATTTTGATGGCAACGCAAATGACTATAACTATTGTCGTACTCCAAACAATACCATTACATTACATTTACTGTAGCGTATTTATCTCGCAGTATTCCAAACAATGAGAAAGACTTCATAGAACTTTACGAAAGTATTAGGACATTCTATTAATTTTCAATAATGCCAAAAGTTATAATGCCTTTTCAGGTAATGTCCAATTCGTATTCTGTTCGCGACTACGTACGTTTTGATTTTAAATGTAACAGCCTCCATTGTTCAGACATAATGTAACTATCAGCACAAAAACTACACATATATCACTTACAAATAAATGTACTTTATCAGATTCATTTAAATAAAGATAGAATAACTTGTAAATGTGATCGACTGAGTAAGTGATATTTAAAATACCTATCTCAACATATAGATTCTCATGAAGTTATAGTTTTCACTGTACGAGACAGTTTACGAGTACATTCTTTGTAATAATATCAAACCTTAGTCTAATTCACTTATCAAGTTGATAGGTCTACATATTTATTAAGTTATACTCTAATTCCAGGACTAAGAAACTTAAACATTTTTCTTGTTTTGAATAATGACTCACGCGTTAGTGACGTGTCTTGTGAAGGTATCAATCACCACTTGCCACATGTATTACTTCATGTAGATAGAGCCTAGATAGATGAGAGCCGAAGCTAAAGCTAACCTTACCATGACTTACGATGAATCCACACATAATAAACATATAACGATTGTATTCATGTCCTTTTTCGATATAAAACAAAAGAATTTTAAGTTCTGTTCATACTAAGACAGTTTTGCGGATTCTGTCGCCTATTCTTCCCCTGTATTAAATATAAATGTATATTTTCCATGGATCTTCAAATTGATTGCACTATAACGACGATATTATTAATATCCATTCACATTCTGTGAGTCTATATAAGGACTCTGAACATCGATGGTATTTGTATTGTGTTATATAAATATTAGAATAGAGGCAAAAAGCTCATTATACTCGGAACATGATCACGACATCGCAACGGCGTCACTGCGGGACGTTCCGTCATCGCTCGAGGCGTTCTCATCGTTAACAATGGGAACTGTAAATAGGTCGTGACTCGTGACAATTTGGAAGGACGATGTGACCCCACGACAGTACTGGGCGAGTGACCTGTCACTGTTAGCGGAATTTTTAACGCCCTGACACATTCGTGTGAGAAATATATCACTGATGTTTTACTATATTTTTTTAAGCGAGTACCTGCCAAACTGACACATTATAAAATGTAGAGAATTTTTCGTGATTTTTATTTCATTATTGACCTGGCCAGGCGTTGCGGTGTAATAAATTAAAATGAAACCTATCCAATGTCGGAACAAACCCAGCCAAATGAAAAACATCTTCAAAATCGTTCGAGTAGTTCCAGAGTCCATCGTGACAGGGATTTTTTATATATTTAGATAAAATAACGTTATTAAATTAATTATTGAAATCTAGTTAATGTCATATCCATTCCATGAACTGACTCTCGTCATTTATAGAGCAGGGGTTACCGTCTACAACTCGAACCGCATTGGCCACAATTGCATAACTCCACGTGGGAACATTCCGATAATAAATCATTTTACTCCCGGTCTCGGTTACTATTTCATATCCATGGGTCCTTTGTGGCAGTATTGAACAGAGGGAATGGTTCGCGGAAGTAGCTTACAGAAGTGTTGATACTGTTCTCCAGTTTCTCAGAACCCTTAACGGTAATGCAAATGTCTCAGTTGAACACACTTCCTGTCGCAGGGCGTCTCGGAGCGAACTGTACACTTGTTAACGCTGGCCAAAGTTAACTCACTCAGGACTTCAGCTCAGGTATAGAAACATGATACCACAGATAAGGATATTGCAAGTCACGATGCCTTGTTTATCTGTTGCGCGAAACTAACATGTTGTGTAACGGATTTTTTGCGTGTGTATCGTATAGAATGCTTGTGAGCACGTACCTGCAATACTGATAGGCCAGGAAGTAGTTGAGCTCGGGGCTATAGGGGTTCATTCGCGAGATGAAGTACTGGACGCCATCTAGCTGGATGGTTGTTATCCTCTGAGCTAAAACAAAAGAAACAATAAGTTAATTCTACATTTTGAACAGAAAAAAACCGTTTGTTTTAAAGAATGCTATTTGACTTATTATTTTTTTAAGAATTATTTTTAATATAAGACTTCAAATCTATATACATATATAATGAAAATGCTTTTCTTTGTTACGCAATCAAGTCAAAACTACTGAACCTATCGGTATGGGAACATGACCAATCGACTCGTCAAAACTTGTAAATGGTTATTAACTACTAATTTTTGGATTCGATGGACCCTTTGCCTTTTTTTCGATTTACTTTTATAAACTTTTTCCTGAATTTATTTTTATTCAGTGGGTTGCTATGGTAGCAGTTTGTCATTATTTTTCCATATGTAACCTAAATAACTAATTCTTTAACTTCAAAGTAAGAACGTGAATAAATAAATAACAAAACTGGGGATGTCAGTCCAACAGATGAGTGTAGGAACTTTATGATTATATGCTGACTAACCGTCACCCGCCCGCTTCTCTGAGCGTAAAATTTTACAAAAAAAAACTGAAAAAGAGTTGATTAATGGCAATCAAATCAATTATTCAAAACATATACAAATGAAAATATATAATATTTAGCCCAGCGAAGTGAGCCGATGACGGCTAGTAGACTACACATATCAAGAAGTATATGTGGACAAGTAAAGACTTGTCCACATATACTTTATTATCCCATAGGTATAACAAAAGTGTTATACCTATGGGATCAAAGCCATTATAATATATTGCGAAAGAATTATTAGCGTTTCATATTTTGCCTTCATTTCCTAAAGGTTCTCAGATTCCTGATATATCAATTCCATTTTATAATTTAAATATACAATGTGTCCCGTCACCAGTGTCGGAGCCTTTAATGGTGTGAAATATGGCATTTTTTTATCGACAAATTGTCCCTCAAATTTGGTTTTTCTTAAAAAAACTAATAATTAAAAAATACACAAAAAAGAATATATTTGTTTTTCTTTAATTATTTTTTTCTATTTTTTATTCCATGACAATTGAAACATGATGGCTGTGTAACTGTTGCCTACATGTTTAGCTATCAAATGACACCTTTTTAATGTTGATAGGACATTTACATAAGTAGTGGTGGTCGAATTAGTATGAGAGCCCAGGTCTTGGTTACCAAGAAAACAAAATGGCGGCCGTAAGAGAAAAACAAAATTTGAGGGGCAATTTTTCGATAAAAAATGCCATATTTCACACCATTAAAGGCTCCGACACTGGTGACGGGACACATTGTATATATTAACGTTATTGAGAACACGAATCTGGCGAACTAAGTGTCGCGTAAACATCACAATACCTTTATTATTGTCATCACAACATTAAGCGGTCACTTTCTTGAAAAAAGTGAGAGGAACACATTTACTAAGTTAACTATTTATTTGAATATCATCCTGTTACCATAAAACACATAATCTCACCATAAACATGTCTCTTAGACGGGGAAGTGGCAATCGAGCTATATTAAATTAATGATATGAATATACATGACCCCGCACTGCCGCGCCAACAACTCCAATTGCTCCATTCCATTCCACTAAACTGCCCTATTCACTTATCATTCCATTGAAGTCTTCCTCATCTACCGCTATGTATTTCGTGAATTTAAATACCCACATTCCATATCAGCAATATCACTTGGCCTACTATAGACGTTTGAAATTCACCATCGTTCACGACCCATCATGAAATCGCACTTTTACAAAGGACCAGTTCCACCTATATGAGTGCACGTGTATTAAATACAAAGCGCAATGTTTTGCGGTTAACCCAATAACGGCCAACTGAAGCACGGTTAATTAATTCAATGTCTACGTCTTGTTGTGGTCAACCACAAGTTTTATTGCTCCCCAATTTGGTAATGCAATGAAAGCGAGCATAATCAACAATATAAACTGTCATATTATGTCTTAATTAGATATCTACACATGAGATGAAGGGCATTGACCTTAATCATACGTACTTACATCAAATCGATTCAAAAATATAAGTAAATACGTTTAATCTCTTCATCGCACCGCTGCAATTCCACGTAGTCGTAATAGAAATGACATGACTCAAGCTATTCGATAAAGCGTAATCATTGTAACTATTGTAATACTGGGTGAAGCTGCAATTTTGGTGTCGTGGATATAGGTGTACGAACACAAAGTAACGGTGAATGACATAGAAGAAATGGACAGTCATCCTCTTTAAATACTGTAGAGAGGCTAAACTCATTGAGATTGAGCACTCGTGCGCATATCATCCAATACCACAATAAGAAACTATAAGTTTATCTCAGTATTCGAGACATCGTAAGTCATAGATGCGATAGCGACACGATAAAACTCCCACGAGACCAAACGATGGCGGATAGAAGTATAGTGTGATTAATAAAGATTAACATCCTGTGCACCGACGTAAACTAGCTTCATAATCATCAGTACGACGATTACCTACTAATTGCCGTTAAAGTTATCCTACAATCAGCCAGCTTCAAACGAATGTAAGAAAATGCTTTAATTTTGCTGCATTAATTTAAACACCAGTTGTATAGTCGTCAGTTGGCTTGCAGACTGGTGGACATTTATCGTATTCACACGAGGACTTCATTAGTGCACGAGGATTTTATGGTTAACTTGATAGTGAACTTAATTTGCAAAGTCATATTATGAATCAAATAAAATGTGATCGTATTTGTAGTTATATCTTTCACAATTATGAAATCAGTTTTTTGCTTTGTCTATTTACTAATCGAATCTAAACCAGAAACTGTTTTTAAAATTCAAAAACTGTTTGAATTTTAAAAACACTATACGTACTAACTTTGTACTTTACGTTCCATAGCACTGATGGAAAAGGTTTGCTAAATGCTATTATGTCATATAGATCTTTATGTGAAACCGTTATCAGTGAATCGTTTTTAAATGTACTTTTATATATCACAGAAATATATTAAATTATTTTAAAACAATATATCATAGCATGATTTCTTTTTGATAATGCTTTTCTAAAGAACTGGAAGCATGGGCTATGTTCACTTTGCGTGCAGTATTCTTCATTTCAAATTTATGTGTAAGTGTAAGTGTTCTGCATCTCGATTTTAGTCCTCTGATCAATTTACATAGGTTTTTAGTAAATAGATTATTGTCGCTGTATGAGCAGTTATTACGCTCTGGTTAGGTTAAGCGGGTCAGCTTTTAAGTTACCATTAAGTATAAATTTTAACCTTTTTTAAGAAACAGGAATATTCCCTGAAGAATGAAAAAAGGGTCGAATTGTGACAGTTTTCAAGAGGGGTGATCAGTCAGATGTTGGAAACTATCGACCAACATCTATACTTAGCTGTTTTTCTAAATTATTTGGAACCCTTATCTTTCCTGTAACATACCAATATATTGACAAATCATTATGTAATGCCTAACACTAAAGTAGAAGCGGTCGATTTTTTGATAGTAATCGTGTTTCCTTTGTATCCGAAATAACTTCAGAAGTTGATAATGGAAAAGAACCTATTTATGCGGACATCAATCGCGTTCGACAAACTAAATCACAAAACCCTGTTAACCAAGTTAGAATTATGTGGCATAGACAGTATCCAGATCTGAACCATTTTGGTTCAGATCCTATCTTAATAATCACCAAACAGTTGTCATCAAAGGGTCCCGATTTTATATACCTATTCTAGATAAAAGCTACGTACCTCAGTGTTTCCATATGTGCCCCATTTTATTATTATTTTTACTATTTAATTTTAATATTTTTCACTAATTAAGAATAGTTAATTATCACTTTTGGCATATGACTTCAAAATCTACAATATTTTTTATTTATACCAATAATTGACTTAAATGCAAGAACAATCCTTATTTGTTACATAAAAATAAAATGTTATGTATATTATGCTGTTAGTGTACCTTAAATAAATAAATAAGAGGTTTAACCCACTCTGAGGTCGATACTCAAACTAAAACAATAAAAAAGTATAAAACTTTTTCAACAATATAAATCCTTAAACAACATGCACTCATAAATAACTTGTAACAATAGAATCACGAGCTTGTATTTGTAAAATATAGTGCGCAGGATTAGGTTCACTGAAATTAATACGAGAACTTGTCCTTTTAAAGCCGACATTGGCTACGTTGAACTCACCACGAGTCAATTGTATAAGATACGTCGTATATACATCGTTAAGAGGCGTGGGTCTACAACTGGGCTTTACTCAACTATTAGAGGCTTAGAGCCTGCGATTGGAATCCATGCATAATGTAGCCTCATGCATAAGCGATGTCGCGCATTACTGGCGGACTCCTCTTTTACCTTTTATACGATCTCTTCCCCATGAATGCTGTATTCTTAAAACTATTTGATGGCATTGGCAATTTATCTTCTCAATATTTCCTCTAGCTTTTCGCACTGTTTATATCGTTGTCGTTTTGTTGTATAATATTAAACTACAGAACTCAAAAGTAATAATTCTTATATTAATGCAATATGCTTGACTATATTTATTTATATAGATAATCCAATAAGATTCCTTCAATAATGTTAAGGTCGTTTACAGTTTCAAGTTAATAAATAACTTCACTAAGTCCATCGATATACACTCGGCGTCAAAAAAATCGCACCTCTAAGAAAATCACGTTCAAATGGCATTAACTCTGGATATGCACATGCAGTCGTATTAATTATAATTTTATTTAAAAGGTTACTTAATTAACTTAATAAAAAAACATTATTTTTCATTATCAAATAAAACCTAAAGCAACAAATAAAGGGTCACAAAAATTCTAAGGAAATTTTGCTGCTCGGGAGAGTCGCGAGTTGCGCTAACTTTGTGGGTATAAAGAGGTCAACACGGGTTCAATGTGGGTCATTCGCTATTAAACCGTTGAAGGGGACACACGCACTGATTTTACTGAAGAAAGAACATCTGGAAAATGGACACTACAGCTGATGAGGCCGCTCAAGTGGTTGCACTACTGCAAGCAGGGGTGCGGCAGTGTGATGTCGCCCGGCAACTGAATCTGAGCCGTTTTTCGGTTCGTAGAGTCTACCAGCGCTTTTTAGAGACCGGTGGCTATATCCGGCGACATGGGTCCGGTAGACGTCGCTGCACTTCGGAAAGAGACGACCGGTTCGTTGTGTCGTACTCTTTGAGAAATCGCTTCTCAAACGCTGTTCAGCTGCAACAGGAGCTCCAGGCAGTTCGCAGACGCACCGTGAGTGTATCCACGGTTAGAAGAAGACTGAAGGAGAAGAACATAGCAGCCCGCAGAGCTGCTACAGGTCCAAAATTGACTGCAGCGCACCGACGAGCCCGCTTGCAGTTTGCTCGCGACCACGTCGATTGGACCATTGAGCAGTGGGGAGCTGTTCTCTTCTCAGACGAGACACGAGTGTGTCTTTTCTGCAACGACCGACGAAGAAGAGTATACCGGAGGCAGGGTGAACGTTTCGCTCA
Organism: Calamotropha paludella; assembly: GCA_927399485.1. Lineage (NCBI taxonomy): Eukaryota > Metazoa > Arthropoda > Insecta > Lepidoptera > Crambidae > Calamotropha > Calamotropha paludella. The sequence goes on along the minus strand of OV656804.1, from coordinate 11,424,833 downwards.
AGCCTGCATCCAGGAGACGGTGGAATATGGAGGCGGATCCTGCATGTTCTGGGGCGGTATGTCGGCTGCCGGCAAAACCGACCTGGTCTGCGTCTCCCGGACCGGAGGTGCTCGCGGACAAGGGTCGCTGACTGCGCGCCGCTATATCACAGAGATCCTGGATGTGCATGTGGTCCCTTTTGCCGAATCTTTTGGCGAGGGGTTCACATTAATGCACGACAACGCTCGCGCACACACTGCAGCCATCGTGAACGACTTCCTGCGGAGGTCCCAAATTCCTGTGATGCAGTGGCCAGCGAGAAGTCCTGATCTGAATCCGATAGAGCACCTCTGGGACCATCTTAAACGTAAGGTTCGATCTCGGGATCCGGCTCCTTCGACTCTAGAGGAACTCCAAACCGCGGTGATTGAAGAATGGGGTCTTATCCCTCAAGAAGAGCTCCTGAAGTTGGTGAGGTCTATGAGGGACCGTATGGAAGCCGTCATCAGGGCAAGGGGGGGTAACACTAGATTTTGAGTTAATTTTAAGACACTTTTTGTACATTTTTTTTGTAAATTATCGATTATTAATTAGGACTTAATTAAGATTTTTTATTATTTTTCAAATTTTTATGCTTTTTGTATAATTTTAATTAAAAAAAAGATTGCACTTAATTGTTGTTTGATGCTCCTTTTTGTTACCTTTCTAATGATACCTAACACTATCCTCTATATAAGGTTTAGGAATTTTTGAATAAGATTTTTATAAGGTGCGATTTTTTTGACGCCGAGTTTATCTTTCTCGATATATCATGTCGAATATCGATATATTGGCATAAAAGGCGATCGTTAGTCGTATAGAAAGTGGTGGCAGGCACCGAGAAGAGCTCGCGACTACAATGAGGGACTAGAGAGGCGGGTCACGTCGCGTGAGTCATGAGCGCGCGCCGCATATTGATGTACCAGACGGGCGTCATCCACGAGTTCAGACAACGTTTGCTGAGTGGGTTATTCACGTACCCAAAAACCAACAGACTTAACAAAAAATATGGTTCTCTTATTAGCGGATTCAATTAATACGGAGAAAGAAACGGTCATGTCTCTTTATCTTCTTCAAAGAGAATAAGAAATAGTATTCGATAAATAACCCTTGCATCATGCAATGTAAGTAGTAATGTAGTACATAGCTACCTTACCGTAAGCCTGTTCACTACACGCTACACTGTATTTTGCATTTAAAATTATAGCAATATATTTGTCTGTTTGCGAAAGTATTTAAATTTATTATTTTTCGTTTTATAAGATCATATCATAAGAGTGTGCTATGACGGGCGCTGTCTAATGCCCTGTCGATATCCGGTTAATCTTCCGGACGCTAACGGCGCACATACCAAAATCTTGCGCAGGGCACCTCCTTGCATAAATATGTATGAAAGACAATCACGACAAACTATTTGAATCAAACTACAATACTTATACTCTTTTTAATAGAAAAACTTACATTTTTTCTAGAATTGTATTTGAAAAAAGTTTATGAAATTGTTGATAGAAAACCGATGACCACATTTATAAAATATGTTCTTGAATTTTTATTATTTATTCGTATATTTCATAAATTAGTATTTCATGTAAAATAATATTTTATATAAATGTTTCCTTTTTGGAAAATAGTTTAACGAATGCTGCAGTATACGACTAGTTACTGTAGTTATTTCTTTCTCACTTTATGGTTCCTGAATAAAAATCAATATTCGAAATTTCATTCAATCAACAGTCGTGGATCTAGACAGGATAATCTAGTCCTCAAGATCGGATAACCCTCGTTCTTGTGTATTAAAAATAACAAGTTATGTATTAACACCAGATTTAAACGTATTAACACTACTGGTGTATAGAAATAAGGTCTTCATTTCACTTTAGTCATTACTATCTAGATTTAATTTTTAAAATATTTTGATTTGTTTTTAGTCTTAAAGAATGCGCGAGGAAAGACTAAAAAAATGAAAAGTGAATCTAAATCCACAGTCTGGTTAAAGCCTAATAACAAAGAATTGCCTTTTTTGCAAGGAAGTAGGTAAAGTTAAATTAAGGTCCTCTCATGCAGTTCACCCTTTTTATATTCACTTCATTAATAATGACCTAATATGTAATAAGTTTTTTTTTATTTTTACCATCTATAAGAATTTGAATAGAATTTAAAAGAACTTATGCATACATGATTTATTTTTATAACAATTTACCTATGTATTCATTATCTACTTAAGGAATATGCTCTTAATTTACTGGACAGAACCTAAATGTTACAATATAAGCGTTAATTCCGCTAACGTTTGTCAAAAGAGGGTGTTAGAATTCTGTAGCCACACGGAAAGATAGGCGGCAAATTTTTATTTACTGATGTATATATTAGACTAGAAAAGTCCTAAAGAAGCCCAAAACGTTAGGCATACCAGATCAGTTCCAACCAGTCAGTTACAATAAATGACCCCTTTCCACTTAAACTTGCAAATGTCCGTGAAGGACCAAATAGGTAAAGTTGATGTATCTACGGCTTTAGTGTATTTACATCGAATTCTTACAAAGTTGATTGCCTTAGTAAATAATTATCCGCACGTACACAAGAGACGAGACATGTTTAATACATCAGTCGATAACCTGCTTATTCGTTCGGATAGCTTTAGTAATCAATAGCATCATTGGACGGAAATGGTTGTGTTTTTATCATAAAAAAACTCAATCCTGTCCTGCAGAGCTTTACTACTTATTTATGTCTACTTACATATTACTCGTTTAATGTCTCTATTACTACCTAATAGGTAACAGTTCCAGCTATTTTTGAGCTTTGTGATAGATTTGTTCTAAGAAAAAGAATGTGCAGATTTTAGTGAACCAACTCCCAAATCTTCATATAAAAAAGTTGGTATAACAGGATTGGAAATTTATAAAATTGCTAAGTTCGAATTTTAAATGTGACTATGTATATAAAAATTAGTAATCTATGAGTGCCGACACGTTCAACTATGACGGGTTTTATCTTTTTTTAACATCGCAGTGTTACCCAATGAATTATTAAAAATCGGGTTGACGTCGTTCCAGCATAACGCCAGAGACAACGGCAACTGTGACTCATTATAAGTTTCTTTATAAAGTGTCGCCTGGAGGAATCTCACGTATAATCATACAACGGTTAACAACTTCCTTCCGTTCATTCAGTCTTTACAAATTGAATGTTGTTTAGTTTCGTAATAAATCTTTTCAAATACAAACCAATTGGAATAAATAATCTGATTTGAGCTTGCTTCGTTGTGAATACTTATGCTTTGAGTCCTTTTAACGATTGTATATTATTTTTGGAAAGCATTTCTATGTAGTACTAAGTTGTTTATTTACTGCTAACAGTTTATCAACCTACAAAAAATCGTGTAGTTTTCTTAGTGAATTTCAAATTAAAAATTGTTTGGAATTTAGCGTTTTTAGTTGACCGGCATATCAACCTATTCATAAAAGTCAAATTTCTCCAACCAATTAACAGTTATCTAAATTCAACAATAGAATAAAAAATGTTACAGATTGAGGTAGGTTGGCTTATTGTCCGTCACAAGACTGTACACCACAACTTTTGCTGCCTAGATATTTCTGTTATAAAAATAAAAACATAATAACAAAAAAATTGTATTATAGAAAAATATTTTTTAGATTTTAATAGAAAAATACTAGAAAATTTCGACTTAACTCACAAGTTCTTCTCAGGCGGGATGTCCCGCATTCAAAATGCAAAAATATAAAAACCACGAGTTGCCTAATAATCAGTTGCTGGAAATAGGCGAACGGATTAGTTTCCATTGTTGAGAATGGCTGTAAGTAATCGAAGTCATTGCTAACATTGTCTTTATTCTCAAAGACTTAATCAAATCACTTCTACTCCATTCAAAGGGGAATGTCAAGATTCTAAATCAATAGTTGAGTTAATATGTCTGATTTTAAAGTACCGAAAATATGAATACCATTTTTTAAATGGTCACTATAAATAACTCTTTCTACTGAGCCAATTCTGATGTCACAATAAAATCAAATAAAAATAAGCTTTTATTCTTGCAGTCCTGATGCTTACTTCTAAAAAATATATCGGTTAAATTTTATCTTATTAGCTTGAAATATCAACTCAAAATAAAGGTTAACAAAAGACACACTTCTTATTCTGTTGAAATGTGCTTCTAATTCGAATCGTAGTGAATATTCAACCAACAAGTAGCAGGACTACTAGGCGCCGTCTCCCTACTACAATTCGTTACGTTCAAGTAACTCTGGTAATACGATTCTGTAACGCCTATAGAGGTCCTATTGTAATGTCACCATTACAATGAAACAAGAAATCTTTTTGTACTTATATTTTTTTTAAAAATCTATGTACCGGGACCACTACGTATACCATTGTATATGTAATATATTGCCTATTGTAATGAATTAATTTACACATATATTGAATAGATAGGCGTTCCAAAAAATCGTTTTATCACACTTGAGCGACTGAGAGCAGTAATTACTGTAATTAACATTATAACGAGCATTTATCGAAGGCTTTATAGTAAAAAAAAATGTAAGAAAAAGGATAGCAAAGGTCAGTAAACTCTTGCCTATGAAAAGTAAACCTGAAAAAGATAAGCTGTTTTAGCACAACTTATTCCCGTAATGGTCATGTGCGGCAACTTTTGTATGAAACTTAGGATCATAAACTCTATGTATATTTCTTTCATCAGAACATAACCGTATTGGGAAGTAAACTATCATTGAAGACTTTTTTATGAAATCTTTAATACTAATTTGTTAAGAATTATTAATTTGTTAACATATTGAAGTATAATCCGGATTTTATACATTTTTGTGTTGGAAAGAAACCACGACACGGCGAAAGTAATATCGCACATACGGTGCTTTAACGTCACTTATGCAAATGGTGTAATATTTCAGGGGGAGCATTTAAAAATTGAACATCCTTACAACATATAGTTTTTCTCGGCGAAACAAAAAAAATAATTAAGCTACAACTTTGAACTTCATTTTAGAGTAAAAGCAAGCAAAGTAAAGAGGTAGAGTAGAGGTAGGAGTATTTTCTCATACTCAGTTCAGTTTTGTCTAAAATTACATAAGTGACGTTATAGCACCGTTTGTGCGATATAATGATCGCTATTGTACATAATCATATTTTTAGTAAGCAACTTATGCTAAAATAACGACCTATCACCTACTTTGAAGGTTTAAAGAGTTCGTTACTAAATAACGAACTCTTTGCTGTGTCTACTCAGATTCCCCTCATTAAATCGTATTTACAGGTAGGTGCCCTGCTGTGCTGTGCTGTGTCTCTACCTCGCTGTTTTGCTCTTATAGGGAAACTGTCGTTAACGCTAACAAACCTTGGGCGGGAATAACAAGAAACTTACTATGTTTTTATGGTTTTTATTAACCGACCACCGTAAGAGAGTATTGTTTTTGTTCTTTTAATCAGTCTCGGTTCAGAATGTTTAATAAAGTTTTGACTCAGAAGGCTAGGCTAATATATATTTTTTTTAATAATTAGGTTTTTTTCTGTATTATGTTTATTAATTATTGTAATTAAAAATATTTTGCATTTATGACGAATCCAACATATCGTGATTTCATATTTATTAAAACCGTTGCAAAGTATTAATTATTTTTATTTATTATAACTGTTTAGCATCTCGAGTTTTACGTTAGTCAAAATGATCAACTATTACCAATTATCGGCATTTGCATTGTTGCATTTTCTAACATTCAGTTTTAGAAGTTCGACTTTAGCCATATCTCAAATAACGCAGCAGGGCAAAAATCACAATGAGTTTTAAAGTAGCCAGTAATTCACATTTTATAATTGTCAAACATTCGAGCTATGAAGCTTAACTGTAAGATTATATAGGTATAATAAAATTGGTACTCCACAAAAGTACACCGTAAGTTTTTGAACACAAACAACTGGTCTTATTGAAGAATCGGCTTTTTCTAGATAAGTATAGCAAAGATAAGAGTGGTAAAAAGATATATCACGGACTTGATTTTTTTCATATCATATAACTAGCGACCCGCCCCGGCTTCGCACGGATGCAATGCTCTACTATATTATGCATGTATAAACCTTCCTCTTGAATTACTCTATCTATTAAAAAACCGCATCAAAATCCGTTGCGTAGTTTTAAAGATTTAAGCATACATAGGGATATAGGGACAGAGAAAGAGACTTTGTAGTGATAAAACGGATAGGCTCTTAGAAAAAAATGTTTTAATATATATTTAATATTTTATAATAATAAAATAAAGCAATAGGGTTATTAAAAATAATAAATACCCCTGTCTCAGTGTTTGACCGCGAGGACTCCGCAACTACTCAATAAATTCATTTTTTTTTTCCTTTTTTTGGATTTGTTCAAACTTAGGACAGGATAGGTTTTATTTTAATTTATAACACAGCAACGCGTGGCCGGGTCTGCTAGTATTATATACAAATAATATATTGGATAAAAATAAATTTGTATATAATTTAGTAATTAATAAAGTTAAATTAGCTGCCCGGCCATTTAAACGAATATTTATAAAGTCTATAAAAATATCTATGCTTAAAACAACTATTTGTTTTTATAAGAATTTCAATTATGTCACATGAATTCCGTGGTCGACTAGTTTTATTTTTATTTTTGTATTATGTAACTGGTACCCACGGGGCAAAAGGCTTTGCCTGTTGTGGGGCTACTAGATATAACATAAAACTATAATCCTTTTTGGAAATAAATAATTTTTGTTTTTTATTAGATACTTACTTAGTTTTTTGAGTATTAAATAATGTTTAATGAAGCAATTTTCTACCCGTTATAAAAGTTGCCTGTTTAAAAATGAAACATAAGTATATATTTATAGTCACTTTTATTTTATTTGTTTTTGTAACTTGGTATTAACATATTTAATTAGTCTGCGCGTCTGATGCTTGAAACTTTACGTTTACGAGGGTACAAAAACACAAAGAATATCAATAACGATAAAGCAATGCCTACAATGTAGTCAACAAAAAATAATTAAAAAGTACGTAAACGGAACCGCAAAACCGTAGCGCGTAGGCGCCACCCGGCCACGTTGGCGACGCGACGGCCGGCGCGGCGACGACGGCGCACTTGCGACGCTTACATAATGCATACCAGTTGCGACCCGCCCCTGACTTACTCCCACCGCTCACGGTCGCGGTCGCCTGCCATCGCTTATGTTTAGAAAGTTGTGCCCGCTCCTCATAGGTTAAAAATTTAATTAAAATTATTTTATTTATATATCTTTCATGTCAACTTACAGCTAATTCATCCCATTTAAAAAACAGCCTTGAAATAGCCGTATTTAATGTACCAGCAATGGGAAAAAACATGTATCTAAACCATTGCCAATGCGGTTAACTCAAAGACGCCGATAACAATATTTTTAACTCATCCGATGATTCAATGGAATCTCCCGACCGCACTCATCGAATTCTAATTTAATGTGCCATAAAAAATGTGCCAATTTGAGCGTCTGTCTAAACTTCTTGATTACTCGCGTCCGTGAGAACAGCGATCGGATTGTTCGCGGTCGGATAACGATCAAAACGCAAAAAAGGGATCGGGAGATAATAACGAGAAAACGAAGCGCCCAAGGACGGCCCGCCGCCCGCGCCCCCCGCGGAATGCACCTACCGAACTATTTTTAGTAATCAAACCCGATGCCGACCTGATCCCGGTCCAACGTACGACCAGATGAATAAGCGTTTGCAAATACCTCGAACTTAAATGAAAACAATGTTTACTTCAGCTGCTTCTTAGACGTCCTTTGTTAAATTCTCGTTCCTGTGAGGAAACGAACAAAATCTTTCTAAAGCCGCCTATAAAAAGAGAGAGCTGGAGAAATTACTATCTTTGGCTTTCTATTAACCCTTACAACGCATTAATTAAAAGACTTTAATGATTTGTTATTTACTTGTTTACAGAAATCGTCTCCGTGAAATTCATTTAAACAGAAATGCTAATAAACTACTTTATTGAATGGTTTAAATCTACACTAATATTATAAAGAGGAATGATTTGTATTTTTGTATGTTTGCAATGAATAAACTCAAAAACTACTAAGCGGATTTCAAAAATTCTTTCACCATTGGAAAGCTACATTCACGCTGAGTCACATAGGCTATATTTAGTGCTAGAAAAATTTAAAGAATATTTTCCACCCGTGCGAAGCCGGAACGGGCTGCTATTTAATTATATAAAGCAAAAGCTAAGCAAGTTTATTATATCTTCGGATTACATCTTTTTACTTAAACAAAATTATATACCCTACGTTTTAGATAGAGCGTTTGAAATTTAGTTAAGAATGTCGAAATAATCTTGGAATTCTTTGTCATAACTTTTTTTTTATTATAATATACTGGGCACATTTCATCACGATTTTATTGAGTAATCTGTGGTAACTTGAGAAGGTCGCTAGATCCTACCACCTATAAATAAAGCTTACTGATTCTTTACGGCTCCGGCATGACGTGGTTTAACGATTATCCTTAAGCTCCTTAATTGGATGGTCTTAAGCATTGACGACATTGATCGGAAATATGCATTTATGATATATCTATAGATCGTATTTTTGTGGCCCTTGAATTTCTCTCAAACTCTTTTTAGATTAATAGAATGTAAATAATACCTAGGGTTTTAAAAAAGAAAAAATGATGCTATGCTAGATGGTCAAATCAATGAAATCATGTCGTGGACTATGAATCTAATAATGTTTACATGATCTGTGATTCATGAGAGCGTGATGTGTTGATATTATGTAAACGAAGTTTTGTAAACTTTGCGTAGGATTATAACAATGACCCAAGATTTATAAATCAAAACGCAAACATACTAATACTATTTATGTAATAAGGACGCATGTCTTCAGGGCTAGAAATTATTATTTTATGTTAAGTCAGGATAACCTAGGATTATGACGGTTATTTTTTTTTTTGGATTCCTCCAATTATCTTACAATGTTTATCGTTACATTCTGAACGTACTTTTTTGATATTCACAGCTTCGTTAAATTCAAACATGCCTTTCGTCGAATTATACATAATGTTTTCGTTTTATGATCTTTCGTCTTTTTTCATTATTTTGACAACATTTAAAAATGGCTCAATTATTTTTACTTATTTCATTAATAAACCTAAGCCCTTTCAAAAAATAACGATCATAAAATACCAGTCGTTTACTGATTAATAACTTTATTCAAATCAGTATGTCAATAACCTATGTAGTTCCTCGTCTAAGACCCGAAAACATTGCGTTTCGTGTTGCAATTTTTCACAATGCCTGGCATGTCAGGTAAGCTTCAGTTTTTACTCTAATGATCGTGTACTCATTTACCGGACGTATTGCGATTTGCCCTCGCCGTGTTTGACGGACAGGACTCCATATCGAGTTACAAATGCGGCATGATAACGCTGTATGCAGCGAGCGTCGCCTGTGCACGCAGCACGGGCGCGCGTCGGCCGATGAACCCCGCACCTGTTGCTACTCCCTCCTCACCCCCTCACTATTTTTTCCCAACGCTGACTTCCGTTCTAGCGTTTTTGCCGACCTGTCGATAACCCGTCGGATAACCGCGGACACGGCTCATTAGCGGAATCGCTGCCTGTCACGTTGATTGGAATAAATCGTTAGGTTTTCTCACCGCTACGCCGCACTCAGACTCAAATGAGGTAATCCACCTCCTAATAAATGTTTACCTACTCGTCTCGGTGTCGACGACTGTGAACATAACATGTTCTAAGAATCGTGCGATTGCAATTGACGAAAAATGTTCTCCATCTTTTAGCTATTTCACTTTGTTTTTGTAGTCCATTACACTGCGGTTAAATCATCGCATTTTATTCTACGAATGGGTTAAATATTTATGTGATAATGTTTGTGGTAATATTTATATGAAATAAAAAAATTGTAATAGAAAGGAAGCAACGAGTTTCTGAAAGTCAAATGCATAGACATGAGTTGGTTGGGCTGTTGCCCGAAGAGCAACAGGCATTGTTCTGTCGGCATACCTGCGCCCGTAGCCACTTGAGTCAACACGCGAAACCGTCTGACTCTCTACGGCTGCTTTATAGCGAGCTTTCGATGTCAAGCCCCCTGTTTTGTTGATATTACTTATGAGTAATATCAACAAAACAGCTTACAAGGAATTATAGAAAATTTATTGAGTGTAACGCATGCGCATTAATAAGGTTGGCAAATTAAATACTTCTCTTGCAAAGAAGTTCTGCTTATGATTTCGAATAAGCTGTTTTAACGAATCTTAGTTTACATTTAGCTTATGCTTATGTTATTACTGTTTCCGTTTAGTATTTGTATTTTGCTTAGTGGCACCATAAAAAACGTTTTACGCGCATAATATTCTGTTCTGCTTATACGTTCTGATCAAAGTTTACTTAAACGAAATCTATTTTGATAAATTGTATTTACTACTATTTATTTTATTACATTGTCAATGTTATATTTTTGGAGGCAGATTTAACTTGTTATTGTAAAAGAAACTGTTCTTATAGTGTTGGTGGAGATATGCAAAAGCCTCGGTAGCTTAGTAGGTAGGTTACAATTAAGGCGTAGCCATGCTTTGAAAGAGGAAGATTCTAGACCCAGCCCGCCGGAGGCGAATTTATCAAAATATTTTCTCTATATTTATATAATGTAGCCATTGGCTACATTATATCATAAAATAATCAGAAACTGATAGATTTTGGTATAAAACAGTATTGATATTTCAATACCGACTATTAATAGGAAAGAATCACGGGTCAAGTCAATGAACCCAAAGTTGAACTTTGCAGACGGTCATTTCGTTAAGTGTTTTTTTTTTAAGTTACTGGTAAGCAACGAATTTTGAAAATAATAATTAAGTTATGATTATGAAGGAATGCATGCGTAATTAAGCACCGTGAAAAGTTCAATCATAGCTTTTGAAGCTCAACGATACAATTAAACTAAAAGTTGGAGATTAACTTTACATTAAATAGGTTGGTTACGTCTGACAGTAGGAGGATAAAATAATTAGCACCTTCTATACCCTGTACCAAGAAGAAGCCGCAAGAAACACGTCAAAGGCTGATTTTTTTTACATTAAAGACTTTTTAATTAAGGACACTCTTCTAGTGTTTTTATTACAATATATAAATATATTCATTAGAACTAGAGTTTTTAAAAGCAAAATCCATTAATTTGACGCCTTTTTGTCCTTCAAATAATCATCAATTCTGTAATAGCCTTTGCTCATAAAGATTTTCTTAACAACTTTTTAAATTTCTCTAAAGGGAATTCAGTTACATGGTGTGATTTATAAAACTCAATAAATTTTCCTAAAAATTATCTCATTTTCTCATTATTTTTGCAATCTGAAGCTTTAATCTTGAATGGCCCATAATCTATGAAGCGGCCCTAGTGATGATTATGAAAAAAACGAATCGAATCGATAATTACTCTGATCGATCAACATTGTCCTAGCCCTAGGAATGTTACTTTGACATTTATCGCAGCGATCAAGCTAGATTAAGAGAGGAACCGGATTGTGTAAATCTGGAGGGTAATCACGAAACCATTTAATCTATTTGAAATATTCTCTCAGTACTTAAACCATCGAGCACATACCCCAATAGAGTAGAAATGTCAATTATTTTGTTTGAAAACAATTTCGCTAATTCGCCGCTACCACTCACACTGCTCTAACTGAGCTGCGATTGGCTATCCTAAGGTCAACTATCACTCTAGAGATGTGGTAGTGTCCAAGTATCTAAGGTTCATTGATATCGATAGCCAATACATCAGTAATTATAGCAATAGTGAATAATACAAACGTGTTCTCTTATGGAAATAAATGCCTATAAATGCTGCTAGTGATCAAATAAGAAGATATTAACCGCTGAATTGCACCTCAACAAGAACCAAACCAATTACCAAATTACATTTATTTAGTTGTATTAAAAGTAAAGATGAAATAATAATTAACCATTCATTGGTTTACTGATTTTTAAAATGAATTAGCTACGTATAAATTCTTCTGACTGATTTAGAGTTTCTCTTCGAGTGTTCTCGAACCGAGAATTCTCGAGAAAATTTTGCCTTACTCGAGACGAGAAAACATTTGTCGAGAAATCGAGAAATTTCGTCAAACATTTTAGAACACACCGAAGTCAAAAATTTTAGAACACCAAAATCTGGAAAACTTTTATAAAGCTGTTATGTCAGTAAAGCCTACGTCGACAGAAAATGAACGGGTTTTCTCCTTGTCTGGAAACTTTGTGACGAAAATACGAAACCGATTGTCAGATGATGATATAAATGCCCTCGTATTTTTAAAGGCTTATTTCCATATTATAACAAGACATAGTGGGCTAGCTGTTGAAGCAGTTTCCACTTTAAAATGTGATTGTAATAAGTTTAAGATTATTTATTTATTTATTACGTTGTTATGTTTACTTACGTAACGAATCAATCAATCAATCAATCAAATCATTTATTTGGAGACACAGGTATTAAAACAGATGGTGACAATTACATCGTAAAAAAATTAAATCGTAAACGAAAAAATTCATTCCATTTATAATAAATATTGAAAAGTTGGACTAAACTAAATTACCTGTATCTTATTGTTATTCGTAATTATAAAGCTAGTCTGATTGTTCTTTGTTTGTACCTAATTGAAAAACTGTTGTTTCATGTTACATAAGTATGTAAGGTACTAAATTTTATTGTGGTGTCATGATGACATTGTTTTTAGAAGATATTTTATTTGTTTTTTCCAAAGAAAAAGACTATTTAGTCCTAAAATTGTTTGTAGAAATAATGAAAAAAGATCTCGCTAGAGTTTATTTCGCTTAATTAAAGTTTTATATACTTACTTAAGTTAAAGTCACATGAAAATAAAAATAAATGTTGTTGATTGATAAATGTTGTTGAATATTGCAAAAAAAAGCGTAGATTTATTTTTAAATCACACATATTTTTAAAAATTTCCATATTTCTCGACAACCCGGGAAGTCCCGGGAAAAAGTGGTCGAGAATTCTCGTGCTCCGAGAAATAAAAATGGTCGAGAATTGAGAAACCCTAGACTGATTGTTTCTCATAATATGTCTTTTTATTGCTACAAAAAGCTAACACAAAAAAACAATTTCTTTGTTACAAACCGATTTATTCAAAAAAGTATAAAAACCGTTTATTTTAACTACACTAGAAAACCTAATATATCGGTATAATCGATCAAGATTTACATAATCAATAATGCACAACACTTTCAATTAGATCATTAATGCAAATGCATGCAATAATTTCAAAATTACTTTTATGTTTGAATAAAATATGTAATAAGCTACAATAATGTTATTTATCGATACACCCCTTGATCCTTTGAATGTAACACTAGTGTTGAGAGCGTAGACTAGAAAGAGATGGCGTAATGAGAAATTACGTTATGTGGAAGCAGGACGCATAGACATCTGAACACGTGCGTCAACCATTTCGCTTTAATTGTCCAGTTTAACTTGAGCCCTGACAATTTTTTATAAAAAGTAATTTTTGACTATAACTTACCGATAAAAGGTTATTCCGTCGGTTTTATAATTTGAAGTTCTGCTGTTTTTCCACACCACCGAATAGAACATCACGCCATTATGAAACTATTTAATTGAAATTAAATATCGGAATAAGCAGACACGTACGCACAGATCCAATACTGGTTATGTACTGTTTTAGTGGGAGCGAGCGTTAATATTTATAAGTGAAAAATCACTAATCAGTTGCGGAGGCGGACAGCCCAATATTACCACTCTATTGGGGTATGTGCTCGATGACTTAAACCTACCATAAATCACATTTTTTCAATCTATGTTTAAGTCTACATGCTTAACTTAAAGCTATAACGATAAACACGATAAATAAAGATAAACCCATCGGAGTTTGTTTTTTTTTCTAAAATTTATTATTATTAGAAACATAGACTATATTTATACATTATGTCTAACCCGGGCGAAAACAGGACGGGCCGCTAGTAAAATACTGAATATATCAGTCGCTTCACAGTACATTGTCCTTGTGAAAAGAAAAATAATATTAATGTCAAAATAATCAAACCTCACAAAATAAATACTTTATTGAAATGCAGTCTAAATACCATTTATGAAATCGAATTTTAAATGGTTTGAATTCCTTTGAAGCGATTCCTCTTCGTACAATAAACTTTTAATAAGTATCAGAAGCTGGAGTAATTACACGTTTCACTTAGCATTTCACAAGCAAACCATTTGAATCGCGTATTGTTGATATCGTGGCTATAAGCAATAAGCTGCCAGAGAGGCAGCGGCGACCGTAACTTTTCATCGTGTAAGTTAGTCTTTTTATGGGCTTTCATTTGAAGTATTAAATTATTTAATTTATGTCTTCGTTTTACCTCTACTTTTAGATCCAAAATCTCACCATACTAGCAAGTTACGGTGAGACAAATTTCTAATTTAGCCCGACAAAACCGGAAACAAAATTTTAGCAATTTCAAAATTTCATTGTCTTTTTCGTATAGGACGCGGAAAGACACAAATAAAGTTACCTGTAGTAAAACGAGTGTGCATATGACATTACCCTCTTCTTTCATAAAGTGAACTCAAATTGTAATAGCAATTGGAGTAATTGTCTAAAAACATTTTTTTTTATTTATTTATTTACAAATAGGAATTAACTGAATAATATTATGTTATATGTGCGCCATTCCCTTCGATTCTTGAATATCTTCATTTGAATTGACTATTATAAAATCTTTATAACTAAAATTCTTTCCATTATAATTATAATATCTTATTATTCTATTACAGAAAAGGAAAAGATAAGACTTTTTATCTTTCCCTTTTCATATAAATGTAGATAAACTCATAGATACCCAAGATATGCTAATTAATATGTTTCAGAATGAAGCATTTTGCTACTGTTAATAATAAATTATGAATAACAGATACATTTAAAACACATGTCAACCAAAACAAGAGCACAAGTAAGCTATTTAAAATACTTTTAAAGTAAAATTTTAGGCATTCTAATCTGTTTTAGATCTAGGTCTGACAAATATGCGTAGCCCTTATCGACCTGTAGCCTTGTGAGTCTATGCTTCACTCAAGCTTGTTAAATCATGCATTTTAAGCATATTTTATGCATATTCGACATCCTCAAAAAACTAAGAGCTCTTTGGCTCTTAAGATTCAAGTCTTATTCACTACCTAGATGATTTAGGCTCAACTGTTTAGTTGTAAAAGTATTTATTCTCGACGAAATGATAAGTGTTGATTCTAATCAAGGATTTTATGTAATTACGACCATATCATAACTAGTAGCCTTTTAAAAAGAAATAGATATTATATATATATCAATATTTCTAGAACAAACATTTTAACAAAGCCTTTCTTATAGCTCAAGCTTTTTAATAGTTCAAAAAAGTTAAAAGACTTGAGATTTAATATTAAACCACGTCTATAAAGAAATGTTAGATCTGATGAATTTCGTTATACCTTTAGCCACATAAGTATTCACAAGCCCAAAGTCTCTTGGCATAAGGATACGGTAAAGTTTACCAAATAAATAATCGGTTTAAACTGGATTAAACTGGGAGGTTTTTCAGATACTGCCACCAACCAATAATTCAACCGATTTTGTCTTGTAAAATCCTCGCCTTCCTAATTGTTATCATTACATTTCAAAAAAATCTGTAATAAGATAATATTTTTTTTAAATATATGTTATAATAGTTAGATATTATAATATAAATGTCTATTTACTTCTCTGTATTTGAACCCTATTTGCATTCACGTTAAAATATGAAAACAAATAAATAAAAGGCAACATTACATCAAATTAAAAAAACGTTGGTACATACTGGTAAGCACGCTCGTTCACTAGTAACGTACGGCAGTTGCAGTTCATAATTGTAATACTTTCATGTTATTATGATTAAGCTCATCAAAGATATGACTTGGTATTAGTACTAATACTGAAAATGAATATATTCACTTAATTTTTTAATTATATTTTCGAATTGACTATGTGTAAAAGCTTAAAGTTTATTTAAGAACATGACGTGATGACTTTACTTTCAGAAACAGCTTCAAGTAATTAAAGTTAATTTGAATATGCAATTATGAGCAATTATATGAAAGAATATATTGTTTCTGGGAATAATAAAAAGCAATGGAGTGGAATACTGTTTAATATTTTTAATGATTTTTATATGAGCCTCTAAAATAAAATGACATCATTACATTACTATGATAATTCGTTTTTCCACTTCGTTCTTATGTTGGTTTGGTTTTTTAATTTACTGCACTGAGGATATGACAGTAGCCAATAAAGTATTCTATTAGATTTCTTATACCGGCGGCGGCAGTCACCTTGAACTTCTTTTATAATTAATAAGTACTTAGAAACTCTACATACCTGCAGAGGGGCCAAAGGTAGCTGCGAATAGCAAGAGGCAAGAAGCCAGGACAAACTGCATTTTGTAAAAGGTTGGTGGGTATCTGCAGCTAACAATATTCGCGGGAGTGCGCACTCGCAACACGGGACACTCGGGCACACTGAGCGCGCGCTGCTCTGGACTCTCCTTTATAACTGAATCGCATCCCACTCGCACCACCGCATGGAGAATACGTCGGTTATAGCACAGATCGTTGCCCGTTGCGTCATCTACATCGCTCTGCATAATCCATTAATAATAACCTGAGCGCAGTAAAAGCGGCGATGAAGAGACTGTTACTGTAAACAACATTCCGGGCGCGACGAGGAGCCATCACCGCGGACGTCCGGCGACGGGCGGACACTCGGCGCCCGCGCTCTCCGACACGGGAGTTATCTCGGCAAATCGTACCGCACAATAGTTCGCGCTCAATTTGTTCTTGTTGCGGTCGTCGCAAATTCTTCGCTTGTCCAAAAGGGTTGTTGTAGTTTTTTCTCGACTCACGACGCGATGCGGCGCGTTCAAGGGTGTGCCTTTGTTATATCTCCCATTAAACATCGGACTCGCAGTCCATCTGCAATTATTGCAAACATACTAATTTGTACTTGAAACTTGTATGAACAAAAACAAGCTATGAATGGTGATTTATCCGGAGCCCAGAAATATGATTTAAAACTATAAAGCAGTTGTAGCATTTGTTTGTAATTTCTTCGACAAATAAGTAATTTACTGAAAAATAATAACGTTTGAAAAAGTATTGCTAGTGTTAACTAAACGAAACTATAATAAATTGGATTCTTCGGCTAGAGCTAAGGTAAAAACTTGTTAAATGCTAGTAAACATGACCCCTTTGAATTTCCTGTTCTGTAGGATTTACTCAAAACAGAGCAAGGCGTTGGGATTAACCAATCAAAGACACCGCCTACACTAACTCACGTAAAGTTTGAAAATCACTTTAATTAGTCGACAATGTGAACACACGTTTTTTTATTTACCTGCGTTCTTTATTTCCAAACTAAAATGCAATTAATTTATTTTTTGGCAATCATAACTCTTTTAAAAAAAAACCGGCCAAGTGCGAGTCGGACTCGCGCACCGAGGGTTCCGTACAAACCTGTAGGTATATAAGTAAAAGTTCACCCATCATGACAATCGAGCCATAGTTATGGTATTTTTATTGCAAAATGAAGATATAATAAAAAATTTAAGGTTTTCGGAATTTTTCCTTTATATGTGCTGTTAAACATTGCTTCATGCCAAATTTCAAGATTCTAGATCGACTAATCGGATCAACGATCGGAAGTACCCTTTAGGTTCTGATTCCCTCGCGAGTAGTTGCGAGTTCGAAAATATGCGGCTTAAATTGCTATTGCTTTTGATTGCGTTGACATAAAAGTTTGATTTTGTTACAGCTCAAAGGTATTATAGACCTGAGTATTTGATATGAATTTCAATTTAATACCTCTACGCGTTAATGAGAAAAGAGGTAGTAACTTTAAAATTTCCAAAATTTTTTTTATTATATGATGTAACTAAAAATTTACGGTTTTTGCAATTTTTCCTTTATCTGTACTATAAGACGTTACTTTGTACCAAATTTCAAGGTTCTAAGTCAACGAGAAGTATCCTGTAGGTTTTGATTCCCGTGCGAGTTTCGGAAATTTGCGGAAATTTGCGGCATAAACGTCTGTATCTTCTGATTGCTTTGGCTTAGGAGTTTGATTTTTTCACATCTCCAAGGGACAGTAGGCCTGAGCATTGGATATCAATTTTAGTTTGATACCTACACGCATTCCTGAGAAAAACGGTCTTGACAGACGGACGGACGGACAACAAAGTGATCCTATAAGGGTTCCGTTTTGTCCTTTTGAGGTGCGGACCCCTAAAAATGAATGTAATGAACTTAATTATCTAATTGCTAAAATAATACATAGAATCACAAAAAGTCTAAAAGGTTTGCGATATATGACTCTAATATAAAAAAGGCATTTTTCAAAAAAAACATTTATGATATTCTTGGTACATACATAATTTTTCCTTTGCATTTAAAGCTCACATATCTTTAAGACATTTTATTTAAAATAATATGTGATATACCAGCATTTCTCTGTTTAAAAATCGTCTTTTGAATTGCAGTAAAGTACCGGTTGAAAATAAAAATGACTTTTTAATCGCGATTACTATCAGTACCTATTGTTTAACATCAGATGAATTACGTTCGCTTGGCGGGTCGATTAAATAAAATTCACGGTTTTATTTTCATAAAACAACCAAAGTATTATTTTAATGGCTGTAAAAGGAGCAAAAATAAGAAGATACAAGAACCATACAAACTTTTTTTTCTGAAGACGTTATGCCGCTCGATGTGGAGTTTAATTGAACGGGTGACTCGATGTTTTGAATATAATAGTAATAATATGGCCGCACAGGACGCTCATACAAAACTATTGGTACGCAACAATTGGTACAATTTTATTTAACAAACTTTTCGCTTCAATATTCACCATGCAAAACATCAGAATTTTGGCACAATTTTTGTAGACACGATTAAAGCATTCTAATAGTTTATCTACGCATATAATGTTAGAAATACAAACGTTAAAAAAATATTGTAGGTACTTTATAAATAGCAATGTTGTTTTTATCAACTTGTAACAATAATAAAGTCCAAAGTGAACTCGTAAAACTTGTACTATGATATATAAATAAGGAATATTCATAGAAATATATATAAATACCCTTGACTGGCTAGAAATGCTCATCACACCAACATTTGCCCTTTCCGGGACTCAACCTCAGGGCCGTTTAGCTTTGAAGGTAGGGCAGGGCTGCTCCCGCTAGGACAAACCGGTCGTCAACTATGTGCTATGTAACTTATTCTTCAGCAAACTTTATAAAACATGAAAGTTAGTCTGTATTTTGGATTTAACTTTATAAACTTTATCCTGTGCCTTTGAGAATATTATTGTCCCTGACTACAGGCGTAAGACATCCCCAAGTGTGTTTGATCGAATGTAAGCAGTCACACACTGCGGTATGTCCTCTTGTTATTAATATCTTTTATCTAAAGACATAAAGACATAGAATAAATTGCAGTCGTTTTATTTATACACACCCTATCTCCCGTATCGCGTAATGTTAGGTGTATAGCATATAAAACCTTATTTGCTGGCATTCATCTAGCTATATATTATACGTACCTATGACTCATTTTAAATACGGAGTAGGTAGTAGGGATGTGTAGACACCTTAAATATCCCTTATAATTACAGAAAATATTTTCTGTTGCATACATAACAAATGTACAGTCATGAGCAAACTTTTTTAACATCTCAGCTGTAAGACGTCCACAGCTAAACGGAAGCCTTTTCCTAAAATGGTGATATTTTGTAGTAATCTCCAAGCTTGGCAGGCGGTTTGGAGATGCTGCTGCCCGTCTCGTGGTCTACGGGAGGTGTGTTCTGATCATCTCCAGTATCATTGCCGCATTTTACTCTGAAACTCCTAATCTATTCTGAACTGACGGATACCACACGCCGTGACATTTTATGCTATTCCTTTTTCTTTCTTGTGCAGGACCAACTAGGCGCTTGGCTGTATTTTTCCTTGAACTTAACTGTGCTAATAAGTCTATTCCGAAGTAATAGATACCTTAATTAATATATTAACACTACCTGATCCGGCCACGCGTTGCTGTGCCGACTGCTGTGCCGACTGCAGGGCCATCTGCCGGGCTGAAATCAGCCATTTACAAATGTGAATCTAAACCATCCAGGGCGCCATCCAAACACATACAAAAAAAATCATTCAAATCGGTCCAGCCGTTTAGGAGGAGTTCAGTGACATACACACGAACAGTAGAATTATATATGTATATAAAGATATACACCGTTTCTTTATATTTGACGCAGACTTTACCTGTGGATACGGAGCAACCTATTTTTATCGCCGTTTATTTAATATTCGTGTATATATATTTAAAGATGAGCAATCACAATCAGATAATGCCTGTTTACAGCATTAAATTGTATGGTGAATATTATAAGGCGAGCGTGTAATTGTAACTATTATTGGTATGTTTTGCAGCGGTAATAGTGCCTGCTGAATAATTGTTCTAAGGTTTTAAGTTTCTGGTCTAAATGCTGCCTCTGTTGGTGGTCGCTAGTTATTCTGATTACCGCGATTACGATAAAAATGCACCCGCAATAGTTTTAATGTTGCTTTAAAAATAACCACGTAAAGTCATAGTAAGCCGCAATAGCCATGGACACTTAAAATTAAATATCTTGTAACCTGACGTCTCTGAATAACATTCGGTATTATGCCTGCTCATTAAGATACCCCATAAAACCAACATTACCAGTAACACCAGATTTAAATTTGATTCACAAGTAATATATGTATAACTTTTGGAAAATATTAAAGGAATATGCCCGAATAATTTATGTTAATCTTTATAATATAAAATAAATAGGTACTTGTCTTTTTAAATACACTAGAACTATTAAAATAATTTTAATGATTATTAATCATATTTTGTGTTTTCATTAGAGACGCTTAACTTTAATCCCTGTGAAATTAATAACTGGCAAATAATATAATGGTCCTAGTTAATTTAATTAATTTGATCATTCTAATTAGTACTACCTACTATAATATTAACATATACGACGATATCGATTTCCATTTTGGCTCCAGATTTAAAACGCGTTTTATTGCCAGCTTTTTATACCTTTTCAGTTAGATCTGTTTTATTTAATACCAAAAATATCCTAACGTTTCGCTCTGCATTAATATAATACAGTATTTTTTTCTTTTTCGTTTATTTTTCTTCCATTTGTAAAGACATTGATAGTTTGATTCGAATAATACTTAGAATATGAAATAATTTAATCATTAGAACTTTGTTGCTGTCTCTACCACATTTATTTATATAGCAGCAACTCGGGCAACATCGTATATTGTGACAACAATAACATTTTTCTGTAAAGCATGCGACGCGCCATTCGCAGCGCAGGAATTCCACATAACACGGAATTTAACTTCGCACAGCCATAAACGGTTGTCTTCATAAATTTCATACATAAATAGATAATACTTTAATTGTTATTGCGTTAAATACGCCAAACGCTCCGCAGCTCCGAACGTTTGAGCACATTGAATAAAGCAATTGCTCTTAACTCTAGCAAATCGAGCGATTAATAATTGCAGTGCATCTCTTTTGCAGATTACCGCGATTAAATAAATTATTGCGCTTGCGCATCCCAGCGCTGCTTAAGCCGCGGGAAGCAACGTGAGCTAACGGACTTCATCCGGTCATTCTTACAATAAATGTCGATGAGTAATTGATAATATCGTTAATTTCACTTATTTTATCCATGGAAAGCTCTAATTAGGGACAAACCCTAGAAGTAATATTGTGTAAATCAAAATTTGTGTCTTATTTATATAAGGATATCCACATGATGCCTCTTGTGGACTACCAGTCTTGGGATATGACTGCTATCTCTTGCTAAAGGCCTACACCACCATATTTTGCGATTATTAACTTGAATCTGCTCCTGTTGCGCCTTCTGTCTGAGATGACTTATCATAGAATGTTAATGCACGTCTTCGTCAAGCAACAAATGCCACCGAATAATTATGTTTTCAAACGTTTATAAGCTTCTGAAAGGTGGACACAGTCCGAGTCCACTAATAGGAGAGAAAACACCTTCTCATTGAAAACACTTTTGGGGATTTTATTCTCCTCAACATCGTTATCGTCACTTGAATTGAAGTCGATAATGCTAAATTCTACATGTTTCATATTTCTTAATGCTTAACTGAATTGATCTCTCTTTTCTTGATATCGTTCTAACAGGGTCCTTTTTAGCCGCGGACACACCACATTTGTATTTTTTTTTTCATATTTTTATATGTATCTTTCTTTTTCTTGTTTTTTAAGTTATTACTCATTTTGATTATATACATCTTTTGTTGTTGTTGTGTGTTTGAGTTCCAAATAAATGATTTTCTCTCTTTCTTTCTTTCTAACGTAATATGTGTTAACAGATACAGTGTTGGAATTAAATGTTCAAATTCAATTTCAGACGTTATAGTTATGCATATTTTTACAATTCTCTTTTACAACAGTGTAGGCTGTGTAGGCGTATAATATGAAATATAGAGAAATGCAACATTATGCTTTTAGCAATTTTGCCTTTGCGTTCCATTTATGTTAATCCATACTATCCATATTCCTTATATATTTATAACTCCAAAAGCCTAATAATTTAATTTAATTTAAATAGCTTGTTTTTTACTTTGTTTTGGGATTTAGAAAATTATATTTTCTTGCATACTTTATTTCTATATTAAGATATGTTTCAACAGTTTATGGTGAATTAATTATAAATGTACAATGAAAGTCTTGAAGAAAAACATTATTATTCTTTTTATACCTATATATTATACCGTTTGGTATTTATTTTTTATTTGCTATACAAAATTATTACATATCGAATAATAATTTCATCAAAACTTGTGTTGTTAGTCTAATATTCGGTCTTTACTCATGAAATTTCCCAGTTTTTCCCACAGTAATAAATAATTTACTTGTAAAGAAAAATAGCAACTTTAGTTTGTGTCGTTAACTTGTTATTCAGACTATTTTTAAGGTATCTCTATAAACAAAATCCAGTTACTAAAATTTATTGATATGTAAACATTTGAACTTTGGTTTCACAGAACGATGCCTTGATACCTTCAAACTTTAAAAAAATCTGTATCATTAGATTTCGTAACACATTGTACCTATAGTTATAAAAAACATATTTACAATTTTGGTTAGAAAAAGAAAATACTACCTTTTATGATTATATACTTCTACGAAAGTTAAAATAACATTGGCATTTTTGAATATACCAGTATCTTGCGTAAATGTCACGTTTAAATACTTAACTGTAAACTTTTAAGCAGATCGGGATCACGACTTGAAGCCGTTTTCAGAACCGTTGTAAATGTTTGAAATCTCAAAGAACATTGATTTTGTTTAGAAAAAACGTGACTTAATCTTATAAAAATATTGGTATACTCTAAACCATTTATTTCGTGTCTTTTAAAATATTTAGTAAGCTAGCGGTTTTATTTTACATTTGCTTAAAGTGTAATTTGTAGCGTATAATAAGGAGACTTGGCACAGCGCAGCGATCGATCAATGTCACTGTAAAACTGAAGAGCCCAGCAGCTAATAGTTTCGATCGTCGCCGATACGGGAATGTTATTGATTCTCTCCGGTGCTCGGGACGCCGGTGGTTCTGTGTTTAAACAATTATGGTTAGACATCGTCGAGGTTCCACCCCCGGACGGTTCCCGTTATAATCGACGCCGGAACACGGCGACCGCGCGCCGAGGTGTCGAGCTGGGACCCTGGTGGGTCGAACACACCGATACCCTATAATTTCACCCATGTCCATCCCGACAAGTACTCGCGTATGTGTTTAGCAAGATCAGAAATCTCGGCACTAACATGCAATCTACCTTAATCCCCGTGATAACGCTGTCGGAATCAATTACCGACATACGAAACTTTGGTGGATCTCGTAATAATAGTTAATTACAATACTTTAAGTACTGTGAGAAAATAATCTGTATGGGTATAGCTTTTGGTTTATCAATTAAGTAAAGGTCATTGACACTGCAATCAAGAACAAAAAAGTCATTAAAAATAATCCAACTGAATTTTATTCTTTAGGAAAAAATTCGAAGCTGCTCCTAGTCTTATAAATAAATGTGGTAGTATAATGAAACAATTAAGTTCCCTCGCGGAAAATTATCCTCATTAAAATAATGGTTACCTGCAAAAGTGTACACGTGCGTTCTTTAGACCGACGACGCAAAAGTACACCCTTCAATTATATATTAAGTTATAACGCCACATAGATATAGGTATTAAATACATTAAATTGCCTAACTACTAAAAAATACACCAATATATCTTCGACAAGCAACGACATAACGATTTCCTCGTCATTTATTTAAAAAATATATATAACTAATAAACATACTTTTGTAAAACAACGATCGATAAAAATCATTAGATATAATTGTTGCCGCGAGGTGTGATTCCTTCCCACAGGTTCAAGGTTATGAACGTGATTTTGAAATATCATAAAACCAATCTCAACGGCTCATCGAGCCAGCGATCAAAGCTTTCTCACGACCGTCCGTCGCCCTAGCCACACCATTACCACTTTTATTCCACAATCTTTAGGGCACACTCCCTTTTATGTATAAAAAAAATCCTAAGTGTATTATTTAAAAACCATGTTTAGCAACCAGTTGTGCGGTTCTTTGTTATCGCTGTTGAGTCAAACAATATTTACACTGACTCAAGTTTGTTTGACTATCGAAATAACAGATATCAAGGGTCCTGCATTTCCTCCCATTGGTTTTCAATAGGCAGCTTTTCGACGCCCTTTTTTGACTGCCCGTAATTCATTTCCTGTACCAATTAAAAAAGTATAGGCTTTCTCTTAAACACAGCTACAAAAAAAGTCTGAGAAACCGAAGCGAAGACAGCATAAGTTCTCAGAGGACTGTGCAGCGGAGTGAGGCGGCGGCGTAACTAAAGCTCGATTGCACAATTAGTTGCACTCATTGTGCTTCCGGATTCCCCTGGGATTGTGTTCGCGCAATCATCTGCACTTTCTACGCAGTCCCCGCATTTATAATGGAACTGTAAAACTTTACTGCCGTACAGTAAATAACTTTAATATTAAATTTTCTTTTATATAGTATTTATCACAAGAACGTTTGCTAACGGTCGATGTTATATTAGTTCCCGCATGCACGTCCAGAGCGTTGGATATGCGCATTCTCATTACGGTCCAAGGATACGGGCCTCGTCTGTCGGCAATTAAATCTAGCCCAGAACCTTCCGGGAAATCACTTGATAGGTTCCCGCGCCAATCCGCGCCCATCAATCTGCCCGCGAAATAACACCACATCGTGTGAATCCCGCAACACTCATCATTTAAATGCAAATTAACATACGATCAACCCTTCCAAACGTCGGAGTTTAGTGTTATAATAAATCACACGTCGCCGCGGTTGAAATCTAAAAAATAAACGCAAAACTGGCACGCCTGTCCATTAAGAAAAACTTAATTTTAAAATCTGTTATTTTTTATCATGAAAATGAATCAAGCTTTTGTTGAAGTATATAAAGTAGAATTTAAGACTTTATGTGATTACTTTTGCCTGACGATACTGCACAAAAAGTAGCGCAACAGTGAAATATGTAAAAACTGCTGCTTGTTTGTAGAAAAAGCTTAGCGTGCATTTACATTCCCTTCCAAACGAATAGTCTACACGTAATTACAACAAGTTCAAACAAGAAATCATGATACTATAAAAAACATGATCACAAGTATGCTCCACATTCCTGCTTCGCTCATCCCTTCCATTTTACAAGAACTCGAGCTCTACAAATAACACAATATTCAACATCTTATAATTAGAGAAATCCAGCGAACAGACATTAAATGCTTTATGGAAATCTAATAACAACTCATAGAGCCGTAAATCAAAAAGGTAGTAAAGCGTCTGAGTGCCACGAAAGTTATTGTGTACAAAAACCTTGACCTAAGCGTCCTTTTCAAGATTCCTTATTATTCCGTGCTAACATTAAATGTAGCTATAACATTGAAAGCACAAACGAGAATGCCCTAACAAAACCCGAGTCACCATAAATAAGCCGAGGCAAGCGGAGTTGACTAATGAATTACGCTGGCACCGAATGTGAGCCTCCATTATAAAGCGCGAGGGTTTCATCCCACTCTCGTCGCACACGGGAACGGCCGTGGCCGCTTGATAGGCTTAGCGATGCCAGTCCACGACACCACGTGCAGCAAAGCTGAACTCGTGCGAATTGTTCACGCTCTACCTCTTTAACTCATTGTAATAGACGAGTTACTCCGAGTCAACGACATTAGCCGCCGAACACTCACCGTCATCTGCGTTGAACTTGAACCTGACCTCTGATGTGCCATCGCAAGAAATAAAAACAATACCGAAACCAATTGTTGAGAAACGTTTATTTAAATTTTCGTAACATTACGCGATCGAGAAGAGCAAAGTACCTATTGATTCAAGGACGACCAGTCTCGGTGATTATGTAAATATTGCACTCTCAAGTTAACTACGTGAGCGGGGCGGCTCCCAATTTATTTATTTTCAATTTTATAAAAGTCACTTGAAGCTTATGAAGTCTACGTTTATTATTCGATGTATATCTTTTAAAAAATACAGTATTTGATTATCTACATAATATAGAAAATACCAAATATGAATAAACACCAACATTCATCGCAGCAGAACACGCCTGCTTGGTGTGGCGTCATCATTGTCGCCATGGTAGCTGCAACTCGCTTACACTAAGAAATTTACATTAAATCCACTACAACTTCCTTTGTTCCAACCAAGATATGCAAACTATTAAAACAACGAGTGCACAGCGCGTAGCAGTGTCAGAAAATCACACTTTATATGTGTGTGCATAACTAAGAAATAAACGGTTTTAAAAACCGGAAATGTAGGATCTCCACACGAGTTGATAACATTGTCGTCATTACTGTCATTATTGAGTATTACATAGTTGCTTTTTACTGAGTTATTGAACAAGATTTCACTTATGCATAATGGTGATGAGTATAGTAATTTTTAATAATATGCGGTAAATGTATCTATTCGAAATAATAATAATAATAATAATAAATAAATATGTCCTACATTCACACCAATTAGCCTAGACCAAAGTAAGCACTGTAAGGCTAAATTGGCACTATTACAGAAGTACAATGTTTTATTTTCTTGGTTTAACATAGAATAGTCGAATAGTACACAAAGAGTATAAGACAATTGTGCATAGTGTAAAGTATATAACAATTATTTTGCTAAATATATATATATATATATATATAATGTATAAAACTTAAAATTTGAAATTACAAAATGGCAAAGATACGATTATTAATATCTAGTAATCTAGACTATTATTTTACATTTCAATAATGTTGTGACTTTTCCTTTATATTTAAATTAATAAACTAGACATAATGCCGCGAGATATTGCAATAATAGGCCTATTAGGTACGCCAAGTTTAATCTTTAAAGTGGTTTACTTTAACACACTGTTTAAATTAAAAACTTAGATCAAAATTGAAACTGTACAGTATTACGAATCCAGTGAGTTTAATTTGCGCTAATTCAGCTTCTGTAACAGTTTTCCGAATGGTAAACTACACTTAGCTTTTTTGAACCAGTTTTTAAACATATTCATTAATTTAACTATTTCAATAGCATTCATAGAGTGGAACTTAATCAGTATTAACAAAAAAATGTCACTACGTTTACAAGTGCAAAATGGAGGCCATTCTAACAGCATGATTCACCAATATAAACTAGGCACGTGTGTTAATTCCTAAGAACGTTTATTAATAAAGACAACCACGTCATGTTATTGTCACAGTGGCACCGGATAAGCCGGCGACCGACCGATTGTGTTGCGACTATCGTAAATAACTCTAGCCGTGTCCGGCATGCCAGCCAAGCATACAGAGTTGAAGGCGGCGATTGGCGAATCCCAACGTCTGTCTAACTTGGATTCTTTAGCTCTACACTCGGCTCCCGTCTTTTCTAACGTTGTGATAAAGATGTGGAAGTGTGCGATTGAATACGAACTATACATTCGTCGCAGTTGTATATGCTCTCCGAGTGCGACCAGCAGGAAACAGCCTCCGCGCGCAGAATACGGATTAACGTGACGTGTGTCCGCCCGAGCCCCACATCAACAAATCATCCCACAGCCAAGGTAACTTATTAGATACTGTCTCTACGTATCTAACCAACCGACTATAATATCGTATTTTATCAACATTCAATTTGATCAATGTTATCGAAGTCTCGAAGCAGGCTGGAATTACCCTGCGGCTACGGATTCCAGCCGAGGTAGAAACAATGGACATATGTTATAAATAGGTGGAATAAATATAAAAGGGTCGTTTATTTGGTCTATTTTATAGGCTGAACGTTATGCCAAGGGTGCATAGAGGGCGGGTAAAGCTCGAGCGAGGCCGCGGCCGGCGGAGACCTGATAGCATCGGAGCGCATTCGCTATAAATAGCCTCTGCTGGACCCTTGAACTAGCCAGCCCGCCTCACAGTCGTCACTTCAGCCCTTGCGAGGCTACTGCCCTCCGGTTTTTTGTGTTTCCTCTTTACATAATTACAATATTGATTTATGCAATCCTAGCAAAAGAAACTACCAATGTACCTACAACCTTTAGAACATGATTATGCTTATTTAACCTGAACTGTTTTTCTGTGAAACACTTGAGTGTACCAGTTAATTACCTACTCTTATAAATTATGTAATAAAAATAAGCAGCCAATAAAATTTGTTTCAAAGGACACGAGTCAATTTAAAATTTATCATTCAGGAAATGTTTAAAGCTACCACGATAAAAAAAACAGCCCTTTTAGTTGCTCTGGTACCGTAAGAATCCACCATAAAACACTGCGGACGGTGTGCAACTTCAAGCTGGTTCGCTTTCGTTTGTGCATGCGACCCTTGGTTATTTTTTTCCCTGATTAGAGTAAAAGATGCGCAACCGGTCGGCGGGCGGCGGGCGAAGGCCGCAGCCAGGGACGGCGCACGCGAGTCGAGGACCTGCCGTGCGCGCGCGCACTCTGCGCCCGCTAATGATGTGTCTCCACTGAACCACTCCTAATTGGACGAGCGACCCTACTCCAGGAAAAAATGCACACGAGGACTACTTCGTAGAACTGCGAATAGTCTCAAGTCTCAACACGCAACTTTGAATCATAAAAATTATCAAATTCCTCTGAAATCGTTGACCGTATTAAAAAGATACACAAAAATAAGCCCTTATCTCGAATATAATTTGTCGATACACGGGCTCGTTTTTCGTTATCAAGATCTGTGAGGTGTGAATTTAAACGAATCACTTCTCGGGAACTCGGGAAGTCGTTTGGGCAGTAATTTTTTGTTTTAATGTTATGATCCTTTGCACGATTTCTGTGGACATAACGTTGGTGGAGAAGGTGAATTATTCGCGTTTTTATAGGAATTTACAGTTAGTTGGAGCATGCCTTCTTTGTCCGTTACGTATCTGGCTGAATGCGATTATGTCAGAAGCACGTACACTATAAGAATTGCCCTTTAATAACGGGAGAGCTGTAGTGAATTGTCGTAGATTGCAGACGCACTCAAGTTTACCTAGCTGTAAATAATGACACAATAGGAGACGATTTTCTGTCTTAATCGACGTGGCTACTACATCGAATGAAGAATGGAACTGTATGAAGACATGGTAATTTAACGCTACTGACGTTTGCCATTATTTTTTAATAAATATACCTTTTATGAGTGCAAGATGCAAGCAAATATCCATGATCAAGATGGGCTTATCTGTTTAAAAACGATTAAAATAAATCTTGTACAAAATTAATTCGCTTATTATTTTGATCATTTCATATTAACATTGTTTTTGTGCTTAGCATTTTAAATGATAAAAAAAATTACAAATTAATTGTGCTGTATTCAAATTAAAAACATACATAATGATAAAAAATCTCTCACGCACTCATGAAATTCCTTCGTGACCTGCCATTAATTTCATTTAATAGCTTATCATGTCAAATTATCCACGCAAAAACTTATTGTCCGTCGGTGCCCTTAAGAATATGAATTAATTATCATTATAAAGAAGTACCCAAACAGCATACAAAGAAATCGTGTGGCGCATTTTGAAACGGTCGCTATGTCACGCCCGATTATGTAAAAATATCTATCCAAGTTGTCTGATATTTTACATCGCGGATTTCGGTGAAAATAAGAATAGTTGTTTTGTATTCAAACATTTTCGCCTGTCCTGTTATCCATGAAAAGAAATATTGCGAACTTTATCTCGATAACAATAAGGATCAAGTATTTAAATTAACAGCTGTAAGTTTCAGCACGATGTTTACCAACAGTCACTAAATATGGTTAGCACTAAACTTGCATTTCTGTCAATTTCTTGAAAGGAACAGAAACATGTTTTAAATACATCTAGCCCTAATGTTGCAAATTGACTTAAAAGCATGTGTAATTCAAAAGAACCTCAGCTATTGATTAACTGTGCTACGTTTGAACATAAGTCAATTTATAATTATAATAATTCGAGATTCATCTAACTCCCGTACACAGCTGATATCGCTCCGATGGACATATCCCAAGAAGTTATCTTCAAGAAGTTATCGGTCGACAGTTTCCGGGTTATCTCGACTTATAAAATGTTATTTCTTGTTGCAGCCATCGATGCGGCCTGACTAATGAAGATTTGAATAGACGCTGGTGTAAGCCAAGTCCCGTTTTGCATCCTTCCATTTACCATACGAAGGTGAATATAGATGTACATATTTACTCACTGTTAAACATAAAACTTCAATTCAAAATATTCTTACTTATGACGATAACGGGTGTTACATACTGAGATTGAATACGACTATATTACCTACCAGTTTCTCAAGCAGGTACAGAAAATTAGGTGCTTGGAATGTTGCTTCACGTATTGAACATTACTGTAAGATCTTATACCGAATGATGCTTTTACATTATTCGGTTTGGACAGATTCTACAGGCCGTTTTGGTTACCATCTTATCTACCATTAGTCGTTTGGGTGTTTGATGGCTTTAAATATTTGGCGTAGCGTCCAGTTCTGGTTACAGATTTGATCGAATACATCGAAAGCTTGGTTAAGCAAATTCATTACTGTTAACGCGACAAAAGTTAAATCGCATAAAAGTTTCGCCATTTGTTATGGTCTCTAGCATAAATCCGTTTTATGTTATTATCTAAAAAAAATAATTATTATATTTTTATATATTATATGATATCCCGAACTGTAGTGTAAATTTTTAACCCGCAGAACATGAGGAACGTGTTTTATTATACAGGGTCTTATAGAATACTTGGTGCGAGTGTGGAAGAAGCCGCCGCTGGTATACTGTGACTACCATGGCCACTCGCGCAAGAAGAATGTATTCTTTTATGGATGCGCCGCAGCAGAGAGCTGGTGCAGTAACGACCGGCTGGTGCCGGATGAGCCGGTCAAATATCTGGTTTGTGGAAGCAATTTTAGATATAGTTATGTGAAATCTAAATGTTAGCAAAAGAGTTAGATAATCCGCATACGGTTGGTACAGCGATAGCGATATTGATGCCAAATGTCCCGTGTTCAAATCCTAGTAGGGGTAAAAAAAATTAGGTATGTGTTGTGAACATAAATACAGTATATCCAGTAATGTTCATAACGAGGTTTACCATAAAATTCCGTTTTAATCAAACTTTAGGTAAGATATCCCTGCATAAATTGTAATCGTGGAACATAATCCATTGAGTTATGTGAATACGGTAGGTAATAATTTACTAGTCTGGTCGTAATGTATGTATACTTGTTAGTTGCAAAAAATATAATCTATCAGCGAGTCATACAATGATAAATATTCGTTTTATGACTCGCTGATACCAATTCTGCTATATTAACATTTTTTGTCTGTCCATCTCTATACTTTGTCCAATGTAAGATGATACTTTTGACAGTTGACACCTATACAGAGGGTATAAAGTTGCTATTGCAATTCCAAGCCAAACATAAGGAAACAAACGCAACCTTAGTACGTAGTAATAAGGAAGTGACACCTGTCAAAAGTATCATCCTACATTGGACAAAGTATAGTGGTATGACAACAAAGTCCAAATGTATTTCACACATGCACAAATGCCTACAGTTTTAACGCTTGTGTATCCTAGCGAAAATGCTCCAATGAGCACGAGAAATTGTTTTTTCAAAAGTGTCCCCGCAAAACGAAGAGTTCCCCCGTGTATTCATGCATGCGTAGCATGACAAAATAATCATAGAAAGTAAGAAAGAAAAAAAAAACGTTTTATGTACGAGGTTGCAGTACAGTCGAACAATTAGCAAAAAATCGTTGATAATAATACAATTAAGATACATTACTATATATATATTTTAGTCACAAGATAAAACTTCACCTATTTTTCGTTCCATTGATATTAACTTTTAAATAATGTGGACTTCAAAATATTTACTACGTTTAATCGGGGTTGTCTTTCTATTGAGTAGGTATCCTAAAAATATTCTCTTATGTAATCTATAATTACACAACTAGTTATGACTATGGGAAAAATTTCTGTATGACTCTATTAATAGAGCTTTCCAAAAGTAATAACTTGGCTGAAGTCGTGATATGGTTATATCACTAGTGCTATATAACCTGATATAATTATATATAAGGGGTTGATACCTGTCTTCCTAGAGTTATGTCTATGATACGACCAAAATCTAGTAATTTTACCATCTTACTAGTTATATAACTGAAGTGAAATTCAAATAATTATAAAGTTCTTTTAATTTAAAAATAGCTCTCTTTCTTTATACAATCTTCACAACCAAAACAAGTGACATAAGTAATAATTTACACAATCACATTAATGAAAAAACAATCTA
This sequence comes from Calamotropha paludella, assembly GCA_927399485.1. Lineage (NCBI taxonomy): Eukaryota > Metazoa > Arthropoda > Insecta > Lepidoptera > Crambidae > Calamotropha > Calamotropha paludella. Next base: position 11,391,749 of record OV656804.1, on the reverse strand, counting down.
ATTTTATATTTAAGAATAAAACCAACAAGACTAAAAACACTTTTATAATTTTGTACTTAGATTACAAAGAACTATGCCGCCGGAAGCGCCCCCCACTCTGCACCCCTTTCAATAATAATTTCATTAGATTAGTCTAGTATATCCTCAGGGTTATCTATACTATAGCTTTAACCATCTTACTGCGACATATCCAAATCGAACACACAAACTAGTCCCCTACAACAAACTTGTGAAAAACAAGTTTCTTAGAAAGTAACTTACATTGACAGAACAAGGAATGGAAACAAAACATTAATTAATTTTACTCGCGTACTCACTTATCGTTCCAAGGGATTTAACATTGTTAGTGGATTGCAGATGCTGCCAGCACTTATGCACCGCATATCGCCCGCATTCGCCCTCGGCTCGTGCTCGTTCCGGGTGGAGCGCGAGCGCGAGAGCACTGCCCGCGTTACCGTATGGCGCCATCTCGGCGTCATCCGCTCATACACCATGGAGGCTTCTTTCTGCGGCTTCGACCGCGGGCCGTTTAAGGTAACACCATTAACGTAGCGAAAATGCTGCCAGCACTTATACACGTACCGCAATTTGGCACTCAATATAAGGCCCTAGGAACATGTGGAAACTGGCAGAAAATAATAATATATAAACGGTGTGGCTACTTTTTCACTAGAACTGTGCGAGGTAGCTAAGCGTTGCGTGAAAAGAAATACACCAACGGATTGTCATAATGCAGAGAAGCATAGCACTGCAATACAGAAAACTACTTTTTGATTTGGGAATTAGCACTAATCCATTCTTCAGGCTGTCGTAAAAGGCGACTAATCTTGATAAATTTGGTTGTTCTATTAATTCATTCAAAAGTTCACTTTTAGAATTATTGTAGAAACATTAAACACTATGATCAGATAATTTTAAACTTACCTGTAAAAGTAAAATTTGATAAGTTTTGTAAAAATGTTGTGCACAATTATAATTGGGCACAGATATACACTTTTTATTGCATTTATTTGTATTTTTTTTAATCTGATATCTGTTATTGTGCCATTGGAAATAAAATAAAATAAAATAATGATACTAGAGGTAGTCATACAACACCTGTAGGCCAGAAAAAAGGCAGTAGCATTTTCCGAATTATGGTGTTTCAATGCGAACTCCAAACCACTTACCAAACCTGGAGATTATAACAAAACCCTCCCATTATTGTCCATCATTACCGTCCAGCAGTGGACTTCTTTCGGCTACTATGATGATTGCTACTTTTCACATCTTGGCGTCGACCACTAGTAGAGTCCTGGCACGCTGGGAATTAACATTTCTTAATATTTTTTATGCACACAACAACTACAGAGTTGAATACCACGCGTCTGTTTTCCCAGCGCCTAGGGGCCATTCATTTATTACGTAAGACTATTTTCGCTAGTTTTTGACCCTCTCCCCCCCTATTGTAAGAAAAAATAAGAATAGGCCGACCCCCTCCCCCCTGTTTTATGTTTATTACGTAAGAATCTTAAGGCAAAAATGAATACACGTTTGGTTTGTTTTAATGTTTATTTTTCAAAGTAACAATTTTTAGCAATGTTTATTTGTACTTACAAAGGTACTAATAATTTTTATTTTTTTGGTAGAATAAACTTTGATTTTAATCATTCATCTTTACCTACATAAGATTTTCAGTCCAGGGGCTCAAAACCCACTCGGAAAGTGGACCTGACACTGGAATATCTCTAATAATAGGTGTTGCTTCTAGTTGGTTATTTAGGATTGTGATGGCATCAACGTTCACCCATTCCACATCAGCTCCGATGCGGCACAAAACTTTTTTGCCTCACCTTGAACATATGGGTAAAGCTTTTTCTTTTTCAATATTTAAATTACGGCTATGAAATTTTTGGTTCACTATCCATTTGCATAAAAATTTAAACCATAAAATCTTACAAATGATATTTATGCATAATATTATTACTCAAAACAAATTTTGCATAATTGTTTTAATCATAAATACAATCAGCATAATCATATTTAAGCATAAAATTGACAACCGTTACTTTATAAAGGTATAATGGTATCAAACCATCATGAATATAAACATTATCGTCTTACGCAAAATAAGTAACTCCTTAGATTATAAACACACATCAATAACTTTTTACATAAACATTGCTCTAACCTAACCTAACCTTATTTTTTTTTCGACAAGAAATGCCTCTTAAGCATACTCCGCTGTTCGGGTAGACAGCGGAATAATGTGGGGCTCTCCTTCTTTCACCCTACCGACAACGACAACGACGAAGCCCAGTGGGTGATCATAGGTATACCCCTTAAAACTCGGCCCTTTGTCGGAAGCACCACTTTGGCTGGACAGCCGGCCCGCTACGGGTCCCTTCACTGTCGAACGATGCCTAAGCACAAGTTAGGCATCATCCGACACCCTCCGAATGGCGCTGAACAGCGGGCCTACCCACCTACGCCGCAGCGACTTCCATCTTGTCCATTAGGTGTACTCTCTTTGTTAAGGACTATGACCCCTACCGATCTGCCATCTCCCAGCACCATTCTCAGCAGAGGAGGGGTGGAGACGGCGTGCTCCTGCTTCCCGTCCACCGTAGGCTCGTTCGAGAGAGGGGTTCTCCCTCAAACTGTGATGCGCGCCGCAAACCGACGCCATCTTTTGCCCGGGCGTCTCCTTCTGATAAGCGCCGCGTTGGCATCTATCCTCTCGCTCTCTCTTGGCGGCCTCCTTCAGCGAAATTACGTTCTCGCAGATGGCGGCCGCCGCCTTCCATGACCTGTCGCTATCCAGCATGGCTTTGGCCAAACCGGGCAACGAGAGGTCCCGCCCAAGCACTGCCACCAGGGTGCCCCGCTGCGGAGCCCACGCCGGGCACACCTCTAGGGTGTGCTTAGCGGTGTCCTCTGCAGCGCCGCATCCATGGCATTGCGGAGCTGGCTCCCTTCCAAACCTGTGCAGATCCTTCTCAAAGCAGCCATGCCCGGAAAGTACCTGCATCAGCCTGTACGTCGCCGATCCATGCTTTCGCATCGAGCGTTCTCCTCCCATACTCTTCGTTTTGGAGCAACTGTTCCCACTTCGACAACAACGCCTCTTCAGCCCTCGCTCTGAGTCGACGCAGTTCCTCCGGCGCCAATCTTTCCTCTCTCTCCTCCGCTGCCTTCTTTTGCAGGTACACCTCCCTGAGGACCCGAGTTTCAAGCTCCCATGGAGGCGTACCTGCCAAAACGCATGCGCCCGCCCCCGAAATTGTGCGGTATCCTCGCACCAGCCTCATCGCGATGACTCGCTGTATCCTCCGCAGTTTAAGCCGATTCTGGCTTCCAAGAAACCCCGCCCAGATAGGCGCCCCGTATAGCGCCATACTACGCAACACTCCTGCAAACAATCTCCGACAGTTCACCTCTGGGCCGCCGATGTTCGGCAGAAGTTTGCTTAATGCGCCCGCAGTGCTCTCCAGCCTAGGGGCTAGCTCCTTGAAATATTGGCGGAAGTTCCACCGCTCTTCAAGGACTAGCCCCAGATATTTGAAATGAGGCCGTACTGGGATCCCCACTCCGACCACCTTTAATTGCGCTCCTGCTGGGGGGCAACCTAACCTTACCTTAACCTACTTTGACACTATATATAATATAGGAAATACTGGTTAAGGTACCTTTTTATTTTTCACATTCAAACAACCACTAATAATATAAAAGTTTATTCTAAAATACTATTATGCGACTACTATACACAATGTCTAAAAACATTGTGCAAATTATAATTATGCATAAATATATTAGACCTAATTATAATTATGCCACAGATTTTTAGCAGCATATATAGGTAATATGTTGCTAAAAATCAGTTATGACAACGTAATATTATGCAAAAAATTATGCCAATCTCATTATGCCAAACTATTTTAGGAATAAATACATTACGTCAACGAAAGAGATCCTGAAGTTTTTATCTATACGCATCCGACCGAGCCACCGCACTCGCGCAGTTGCCCGCACTTTTTCAAGGTATAATTTTAACTTTGTGCATTTTTGTGATCTTACGTAAGAACTATTGAGACTCCCTCCCACCCCCTTGTAAGAAAAAAAAAGACATGGTCGACCCCCCTCCCCCCCTAAATCGTCTTACGTAATAAATGAATGGCCCCCTATGAAGATCTTCATAGCTCGAGTGAATGGGCTGTTTTTGAGCAAGCTTGCTCCATCGAAGACTTCCTCTTAACACTAGTGGTTAGAATGCAATGCTTGTTCTTTAGAACAAGCAGATCTTGTGCACACATAACAAAAAGAGACCCCACCAGGTTTACGGATGGTTGAAGGCCTGAAATTGTCATAACATTATATTTATTTTGCCATTATATTAATTTTCCCAGTAAAGGTATATACTGTATAAAAAATAAATCTAAACATGAATATTAACGTATTAGCTTAACGACAACTTTTACCATCACCCGCACGCACAGCTATTACGTAGGGCTTTTAATATTTGAATTATGTTGCATAATTACATGGTTACTTAAAAATACACTGATTCAAGTGTGTATAACTATATTATTAGCAGTCTGCCATCATAACCGGACGTCAATCTAATACTAAACCTGTTCATATTATACATTTGCTGTCATTATGTAGATAGTACGTAGATACCTAGTATAATTTTGTATCCTAAATAGTTTTAATGTTATTTGTCTCTTAAACATGTAAATTGGTAAACTATATTTCACATATAAATAAATAAAAATTTATTTTATATAACTAAGAGACAAATTGTTGCGATTAACAGTTTCATTTTATTTTATGTTTGACGACCGTTTGGTGCAACGGTAGTGTTTATTATAAATAATTAATATCCTCAATTTTATGGCTACACTCATACAATTCAACACGATTCATAGATTGCACATATTTTACTGTATATAGGCAAGGGAAGTGAAGTGAAGATATGGGCAAGGGAATTGCAACTCTATGAAAAAGTTTAGTTTTTAAAATTGGAATTGGCGCCAAGCTTTAAAAAATGCTTTAACTGCGGCGGCCGAAAATTATAATTCGGAGAGAAAATTTTATGATTCACTTTATTGCGGTATGGAGTGAGTTTAGAATATAAATTTATTTATGTTTTTATCTATGTCTCCTACACATGTAATCAACGGTACACGGCATCTAGCAACGACTTAGACCAGTGACCTAAACTTTTCGACAGACGGGAACTTAAACCATAAGTTCAAAATTTAGGTTTCGTACCAAGGTAAGTATCGCCAACTTGCGCACCAACGTTATTGGGTTTGATACCCGGAAGGCGCAGACGTTTGTGTGATCAATACGAGCATTTGTACCTGAGTCATGGGTATTTATATATTCCTATAATTACTACATACAGTATTAGTATCCACAAACACAAGCCTTACAGTGCTATCTTTGGGCTAGACTAATTTGTGTGAGTGTAAGAAATATTATACGTAAAGTTCTTAATAAATTTAAATCAAGACTTATCATTGTATCAAATATCTTGATCTATAAAATTTTACATTTTTATGTTCAGATACAGCTTACGTCTAAACCAATTAGTAAAATGTAACCTGTTATGATCAGATACAACTTACGTCCAAGCCAATGACGGCTGATCCAGAATAATGATAGTTCTAGATAAGACCTTGGCGTCTGGATTAATATTCCTAGATATACAGATTATGTAGTAGATACTAGGTCCTACTTAGTAGTAGAAGTTATTTATGTTCTGTAAGTTTATTTTATAAGGTTATATAAGCTGCCCCTAACCAAGTGCATTTACACGTTAACCGTAACGATCGAATTATTCTATTTGTTATGAACACGTATCTACGTGTTACTTTGTTATTGACTAGCTTACTTCGGCAAATGTTACTGTTGATTCTCAGCGGTAAATTAAGCAGCTTTAATAAAGTAAACATAATTTAATTTTAAATCACATGCATCGCAAGTCAATAGTAAAGAATGTGTATCTATAAATATTTATATGCTATTTATCAAAAGGTATCGGATACAACATAAATTTCATATTTAAGAATACTGATCGCCACATCTCTCAAGAGTTAAATGCATTAAATTGATAAATTCTCATACGAAGTACATTCATTTTTCATCCAAACCCAAAGCAGTTTCTTGTTATACACAGTAATAAATTGTAACGCGTCAATAATTTATCAAGTAAAATTAGCCATTGTTTTCATTAAATTTTCAGCAAAATAAAACAAATAAATCAGCAGAACTTATTAATAATATGAACTTCTTTGAGATGATTTAACGAAAAAAGTTGGTAATGCAAATATTATATGCTTTTGAAGTTATTATCAAAACTGTCCATAGTGCCATCACTTTTAATCCTCAAAAAAACCATAAGATTTTTTTTTTGTTTTAATCAACCTCCAAATATTTATTTGACCAAAATTCCTGATATTACCAACTGTTCTCTCATCGCAAACCAACCATGAAAGCTTTACGGATTTCTATATTTGAAATAATATAGGTAAAATAAATATATGTTTAATCATATTGGAATAACTAAATTTCTACTACTTTATGAAGGTTTGATACCTTTGTGAAGAGTCGGAAAATTAGTTAACTATATGTTATTTGTTGCAGGGCTTTCATCTAAACACACAGCACCTTCAGAGCGTTGGTAGCGACTTCTGCGAAGCCCTGAATGGACTCAATGATACTGCCACTAACGTGGATATACAGCTTACTAAAGACCTTAACGGGTGAGATAAAGATATGATTGCTTATAACAGTAAACAAGAGAAATCTAATTTAATTGTGGAAAACACTGGGCCAATTCCACTAACAAAAACAGTTGCTTTCGGGGTGGAAACACAGCTGAAACGCCAAAACATCTAAAGATCACTGCCGTACAAAATGGCGCCTTGAAGTAGCAACTAAAGTAGTAAATAGAAATAAAAAACTGAGAATAACTTGAAAGCTCAGTTTTTTACTAATATTCTTCTATGAAAATAGAAAATAGTATAGTAAAAATGTTTCATTCAAATTCAAAAGGATATTCCTCTCATTGATGAGACAACCCTGGCCTACAGCGTTAAAAAGTAGAAAAGTACTGGAAAATTTCACCGGTTGTTCACAGGGCTCGGTAGCTCAATTGAGAGAGCAGTGGATCGGCGAAACCGAACAATAAAGTTGATTAGGTTTTTTTTTGTATTTTTCTATTAAAATAATTTACAATGCAAAATATAATTTCAAAATCTTTAAAAAAATCATTTTATAACTTGATTACTTATCAATCAACCTCAGTAAATAATAATTGTTTAATTCAAACATCCCTATTTTACAACTACGATGTATTAAAAGTCAACACATTTTACGGTAATGAACAAACAAAGTCATACAAAAGACTTCAACGCGTGCGTAATTTACATTAAAGCTAATTTTTTTTTCTTTGTCTGTTTTTATTAATTTCTTTATTTTTTATTCAACAGAAACATAGTTGAAATAAATTTGAAAGAAGCAAAACATGGCAGGCAAGTTGTTGATAAAAAGTGCTAACCATACGCAACTAAAATCAATATTGTCAAAATTCATTCATTAACTGATTGAGGCAGGCTTATTAAAATTTGACATTCATTTATAAAATAAAATACAATTTATGCATGTAGGCAAACGCATTTCAATAATCTTATTCCTTACATACCATAAGAGTTATATGATTAAACCGATTGTAATACAGCTTGTTAACTAAATTGGTAATAAAAATAAAAGATGTATGTAGATCCATCCGTTGGTGCACGAATATGCACCGATTACAGAAGCTAACGACGATGCAGTAGAGGGTTTTTAACATAAACCTTTTTTTATACAACATGGGATTGCTCTTGGCTACATAAACGCAATTGTTAAGAGAAGAGAGAACAGAAGCAACCTACTCACTCGAGCTTTACGGGTCTTGGGTTTATAAGTGCTCCGGAAAACAGACGCACCCAGGGTATTACACTCCTTGACTGTGCGTGTTATAAAAGGAAAGCGCTTGGTACGCATTTGCGCAATATTAATCAAGAAGGGATGATAACCTGCAGTGCACCTGTACTCCCAGTGATAGTAAGGGGAAGGCATGCTCATGAGCACACTATCCGAAGTACAAGCTGTAGAAAAACGACAAGCAGGCACAGTGTGTTCCTGCTTTGGGTGGAGGGCAAGGCAGTGAAGCTGTGAACCAACTTATGTCTTTTACTGAATTTCTGTCTCTGTGCTCCACTGAGTTAAGTGCGGTATGCGGGTATTTAGCCGAACTATCCCAAAGGTGAGAGCAATACTCCACGCAAGGTCGGACTCACTCTTGATATAGAGTCAGAAGCTATTAGGCCCAGGTTTAAGGGCACTAACGTTGCCGAAGAAGACGAAACAGAACTGTTTACTAAAATATGAGTATAAGGATAATATGGTTCCTATGCGACTAACGTGATCAAAACACGCCTCCGAACACGGATCCGAAATCCCCGTGATGATTTCATCCGTCCGAAATACACCTGATACTCTCGCCCAGTCGTCAGTTGTCACGGGAGGCATATTCTGTGATTTTTCGCGGAGCAAACTGAGTCCACCCTAAAACATGAGACTAGACTTAACCCAAATACGCTTGTCGCCCTTGCCAACCGATATATTTTTGTTATTTTTTTTTATAATAGGGCTACACAAGGTGAAGAATATTATTATAAATCTATAGAGAGCTTAGAACGACGTAGATGATTCGTGACAATTTAAAACGATCTTAACTAACACATTTTTATTACGTCGATATTACGTTTATCTACATATAATAAAGGGGTGGGTGGTCTTGACGAAGACAAACATTACTGAGACTTTACTGAGAAAATACAGGGTGGATCATAATTCTGGTAGACTTTGTAAGAGACAACTCTATTTAGAGACAGCGGAGCGGGCCGCGAGGGGCACCAATAGATAGAAGGGCTTAGGGGCATTCAGTACAATGATGGCGGCGTTCACCGGTGCACAACGTGCATTTTTCGTACGCGAATACTATCTTAATCAATATTCGACCGCTATTGTGCGGCGAAAATATTGTCAACATCATAATATAAAGCGTGTAAATTATGCTCCAAGGAGACGAATTATCAAGTTCTGGGTGGAAAAGTTTGAAGCAACGGGTTTGACATGTGATAAGCCAAGATCTGGAATGCCTAGGACATCGTCCAGCGCGTGCGTACGTCCGATCAAGAGCAACCTGAGCTTACCACTCGTAAGCGATCTAGTGTCCAGAACCACTCGCATGCTTCACAAAGATTTACACCAACACCCATACAAAATTCAAATCGTACAGGAACTAAGATCCGACGACAACGTAAAAAGGCTTCAGTTTGCTAATGAGATGCTCGGGAAATTCACCAGGTTCAATACCATCATTTTCTCGGATAATGCACATTTTCACCTCACTGAATCGGCAGACAGGATAGATACTGAAGCGACACAAATCTACAAACCAAGCACCCATGGAATAATCGGCCGTTCTTTTATGAGAATAACACAGGCCGTCCTGTTACAGTAAATACTGAGTGATATATTGAAATGATTAAGATCTTTTTTGAGCCAGCTTTACAAAGTTTTTCAGGCGTTAACTGTTTAACTTGGTTTGATCAGGATGGGGCCACATGCCACACCTCATACGATTCTATGGCAGAAGTGAGAGAAATTTTTGGCAAAAAAAGTCATCTCAAAAAGAGGTGACATAAACTGGCCTGCTCGAAGCCCGGATTGGCCCTATGGGGATACCTAAAAGTAAACTCTTTGAGAGCAATCCTGACTCCATAGAAGAATTAGAAGAAAAGATACGGGAAGAGATACGGCTCTTTTCTATAAACACCTACCAAGCAGTAATTAACAATTTCAAGTCTCAATTGCTGCAGTGCCAGTCCGATGGGGGATCTCATTTGGATAATATCATTTTCAAAAAATAATATTTTCTTGTACCTATTGTGTTTTTTATCGTTATTTATAATGTTACGGAAATTCAGGTACACCCTGGAAATCAAACATTTAAACCTTTACCTAATATTTGTATCTTGGGTAAAGCATAATAAATCTTCTTCTTTAATTCTAAAAATCCTATTTTTTTCTATTAAGAACTTGTGTTGAGTGGGACATTTGCAATTTTAAATTGCTTATTTGCTTGAAGCACTATGCAATCATTTTTAAATGCCTAATAAAGTGTTCAGTGCCTTAACCTTTAACTTTTTGTTAGGCTAAATGGTATGAATGTAAAACATTTTATTATTCTTACATTTGGCAGATAATCGTCCGTCGAGGATCAATAAAATTTAAACCTACTATTAAAAGTGGTCCCTTTGGGTTTACCTTTTACTGGAACCATAGATTATTTTAGGTAATCTGTCTGAAACAAGTGTGACCAAGTCGTAGTTAAGTTATACGTCTTCGTATAACTTAATTACTTTTGTTAATAGTATATTGATATAATTATTCCATTTCTGAAGCACTTGGACTACAATTAATTGCTTCTAAGGACCCTTAGAAGCATTTAAGAAGTACCGTTAACGGACGAACTCAAGTGGGTCGTTCTACTTTTTTACCGACAATGGTCTGTCCTTCGTCTTATTATGGCATCTCGTTGGAGTATTGATATTTACGGTTTTTTAATTCGGTTCGAATAAACGTCCACATTTTTCTTATCTATTAATATTTTGTAATTTTTCATTTTCTCCAACCAACATATTTTTTCGTTTGTTTTCCGTAGAATGCCGTGACAGAGTGGTAAACCGAAATGTGGTCTCCACAGAAAAAGGCCACTCTCTCACATATTTTGCTTTAAAACCAACATTAAAAAAGAATTAATATTTGCGCAAAGGAAACTTTAATTAGTCCTGATGACAACACAGATGCAATTTCTTTTAAATTTCACACAGAAACCACAATTATGGATAGATCAAAAACCAAAAAAACAGAAAAACGTCGTTTCACTGTCAGTAAAAAAGAAGAACGACCCAAGTAACTTAATTAATTTGCTACAACGGTTACTATATTTTATCCGCCGCTCTAAAAGGAAGTTCCAAGTTTAAATCCATTATGATAAACTAATTTGCCATGTCACGTTGTTTTTGTTCAGCGCCACAGTTAAAAGTTTGTAAAATTGGACATTGCAACGAATCGGTTAAGCATTGTTTCTTGAGCCATGTTCGTTTATAAATACGGGTCCACCTATGTTTCATTTATATCTCTTAGTTGTTCAACATATCTACATCCTAGAAGATACTTACCTACTAAGAAATAAGTATGAGTTGTCACAATATTATTTAGTTCTTTGTGATAATTAAAACTATATTTCTTATACAGTGTGATTGCGGTGGACAGCGAAGCAGGGTCCGGGTCGGACAGCGTGTTAAAAACTGACTCCGATGAAGACTTCGACTAATTAGACTTTGAATGTAGGTTTAGGCTAAGACAAGAAGCACCTTATACACAATTCATAGTATTCCAAGAGTTCAATTTTTTTATCACTCGTATTACTTACACCTTAGTGGCAACCCGAGGCGAGCGTACCAAAACCATGGTACTTAAAAAACTTTGAACTAAGTAAACAGACGCGTTATATTTTCTGTGAAATTGTTAATAAAACACACAAAGATAAGTGGCAATTTCTCTATTCGCTCAAACGCTAACGCTAAGTTCAAGGTAGTAAAAGATTAGATTACATGTTGTAAGCTTGTCAAATTCAATCAATGTTTATAATTGACATTAGCTTGCATCGTGTAATTCAATCCCATAATGCTTATAACTCAAAGTTACCCTTAGCGTTCAAATGATAGTAGTTGTAAGGCGCTCGCAAAATTCGAGTGATAAATAAATAGAACGTCAATAAGTAGCTTAAAAGGCCGATTCATCCCCGTTTACACTGAACAGTGCAGTGACGAAATTGGAACGTGATACGTTGTCATTAGTAGGTGAGTTTACAAAATCTTGAAAATATGAAGTACCTATAATAGGTATATAGTAATCTCTTAAAAGTCTTATTATTTATTTTCGTATGTATATTTACATCCACTTATGGTCTATAAATGTTGTTCGTTATTGAAAATTGTACAAGTATTGTGTGGGCCTGTGATCTTTTTTGTTTATAATAATAATTTAAAAATTTTAGTTGCATATTGTGATCTCAATTTAATGATAAAATAAATTATGAAATTTCGTTGGTATTTTTATTATTGGTTTACATTGATGTAGGTATTATCAACCACACGAAAAAACCACTTAACGATGCTTAAAATGTCTTTTTATAATGTGTAAGGACGAACGTAAGTGCGGACCATAATGGACGCGTGAATTTACAATTACAGCTTTACTTCACTGTAATGTGTCACCTACTAGTGTTTAATGTCCAGTATATTATGGACACGTGATGTAGCGTGTAGCGTGATTATCCACCACTCTACCTTCCAATGTTTATCACAAAAAACTAGGTTTTTTCTAAAATAATTCTACTATCCCAACAAAGTAAAACACGGGTAATAAACACTTAGTAAAGGTGTTCAAATAAGCAACATAGTCCATCAAAGAAAGCTTGAAATTCTTTTCTACCACAAAATAAATCAAGGAGAGCTGTGAATAAAACACGCGCTTGTGCTAACAACTAGATGGTAATGTCAGACACCGTCACAAAGAACTAAAGTGTTTCCTCGCGTTCGAGTGGCACAAAAGGCTATAAGTTAATTTTAGTACCTGTGAAAGAGTAAACACCACTTTTTGTTGAGCGGCATTGACCCAACCTTTATTGCGAGTCACCTGTTTCCTTTTCGCAGTAATGTGTACATTTGAATAATATGGCATACCGCGATACTATATAGGTATAATACATGATATGTTAAGAGCAATAATTTATGACAAAGCTAGGTTCAGCAAAAACACTTTGCAAGAGTATAAAGTGGAAGAATTTTGATGATTTTTACAAAAGTTAATAAAAGTATTTTATTATGCATAGAATTTAATTTCCAGTCAGTTCAAAAACCCCAATATAAACCTGTAATTTCCTTGTGTAACTAAAGGGATGGAAAGGTATTTCCAAACTTTGTTTGACTAAAGCTATCCGTCAAATCCCTAAGTTGCAAAATATTCAGCAAAATGAAAAAAAAAACCATCAATATCGGCTGAGTAAGTTTGGAGTTCATCGCGGTCAAACACTGTGAGGGGGAATTTTTATAAATAGATGATAATTTGAGTAACGCTACGAACTTCTGCGTAACCACTTCAGTCTGTGTAACTCAGTAAGCCCGAATATTAACACCGAACGACTGATACGTTGGTAGGCTAAGGCTAATTATATATATTATGTATACTTATATATTCGGTATGAACTATAGCGACAGGTGTAGTGTAAGTAAGCTTAGGTGTGGCTCAACCATGGTAGAAAGGTGCGTTTAATAAAACCTTATTAACATTACTGAGTTATTTTAATTATCTAGCAACATAGTATGCCCACGGTACTGTGCTATTTTTCAAGTAAAGTAGAAGGGTCACGGCGAAATGATCGGGAATAGAAAAGAAATTGGCTAATCAATACACTACAACACTGAGTAATTTACACATACAGCAAACAGCATTTTACATACAGCACGTACAGCATTTTTTTTTGAGATCCATCTCAACCCTTTTTTTTTTTTTTTTTTTTTTTTTATTGCAGAAAGTTGGCAAACAAGCAACTACAAATTATGGTCTATACTATATGGTCTATATGGCCAAATATTTGTGTATGTGTTCACACTTGGACTTAAGCGGTAGTAGCGCACGCGCTGCCGACCTGTTTGGACGTATTCTACTATCGAAAAAAAATGGAGTGAAGTCTTTATCGAGCTTTATCAAATGCATAGATGTTTTTAGAATTCGCAAGACAAATTCCATTTTATTTGCCAACATTTGTCTAAATTGGCATTGGTTACCATGTCGCAGCTTTAATACTATAGAGGCACAATTCGAAAAAGATGATTGTTGGAAAAACACCTTTAAAGATTTTTGAGCCCCTGTATTGTCACAAAATCGGTAATAAGTAAATTAAACTATTGAAAGCAAAATCATAAAACATCATAATGCATGTTCACTAAGCATGAAATATTTATCGCATGTTAAATTTATCCTAGTACTAGTTTATTTTACTAATTTACTTATGACCGATTTTGTGATAATACAGGGGCTCAAAAATCTTTAAAGGTGTTTTTCCAACAATCATCTTTTTCGAATTGTGCCCCTATAGTATTAAAGCTGCGATGTATAGTCGTGTAGTTTGTGATATTTGCCGTAGTGGAAAAGATTTGCCAAACTAGACAAATACGCTGATGCAAATGCCTACAGCCATGTCAAGTGCCAGCATTAATCCATTGCCCAAACATTTGTAAAAATGTTTCTTTCGAATACGAGAGGATGTTCTTCTCATTGATGAAACAACGCTGGCCTAGAGCGTAAAATCGGAAAGGTACTAGAAAAGTTCGACGAATGTTCACAAGGCTCGATAGCTCAATTTAGAGAGCATTGGACCGAATTTACAAAGGTTGCAGGTTCGATTCCCGTCTGAGAATTCACTCGTGACCCGAGTAGATTTTTTTTTGTATTTTTCTGTTATAATAAATTATCTTATACTTAATGGTGTTTAATGAAAGAACGAAAAGTATTGAAACAAATGGCAAAGTGTCATAATAATGATGGCAGTCTGTAGGTAGTTCTGCTTTTAGTTGTTGCAGGTGGTTGTACTTCGTTGCTGTGATTGGGATCTTGATAAGACGAAGTTGAGGATAGGTTACTTCCGATACTAATAACTTATGTCTCTACGGTTGAGGAATTCATTCTTCATCAAAAGGACATTGTCCAAAACTGGCTTAGCGTGGACAAGGTGCTCAGCAAAAACCAATTTAACTACAATTTTTTTTTTTTTAGACAAATTTTGGTGACCTTATAGTTGTATCGGATTTGTCTTATCATAATAAGTTTGTAGGGAAATAACATGCCTACTTCCTGCCGTCACTGGTCTTCATTTCAATTCTGGTGCTGCCATTATATAGTTGTACAATTACATCCGATTAAAATCGATTTCATAATAGTATGTAAATTATTTTTTGTGAAATAGTTCTTGCGATCTTTTTCCACATCATGGTTATTATTTTATAAGTTTTCTTTACGCGAATTTAAAAAACAAATTTATAATACAATTTATTGTAGTCGATGTTTTATCGATTGTTGGCATTTGTTGCCGTTCTGCGTTTAGATTAGCGTAGTGGTTGCTGTCAATAGCATTTTAAACAATTTTTTTAGCTACTTCGACATTTGTTTTTAAGTTGAGCAAAGCACCAGGATAGTTTGTCTCCATCTGCCCAGTTTTTAGATACGAATTTGTCAGTTACGACTCGGATTTATAGAAATACTAGCTGTCCCGGCCACGCGTTGCTGTGCCGACTGCAGTGCCATCTGCCGGACTGATTTGTGAATCTAAACCATTCTCAGATCCCCTTGAACACACACAAAAAAATTCATTCAAATCGGTCCAGCCGTTTAGGAGGAGTTCAGTGACATACACTCACAGAAGAATTATATATATAAAGATGTAAGACAATGGTCGTTTTATTGTCTAATGTCACTATCTTAACAAGTGGAAAATATATTTCTAGGAATATTGACACAAAAATATACAATAAGCAGTTTCTTGGTGGTTGGACATACAAACTCCATCTTAAGCCAAACCGCCTACCTATACTCCCGCTGTTTTTATATTCCCTCTTTTTATTTCATATACTCTTTGAATCAATTTGTCAGATGATACAACTTTTTCCCGTAAATCACACATTTTCATTAATATTTATTACTGCAGCTAAAAAGCTGGGCGTCCTAAATAAGGTCAAGCGATATTTCACGCCGGGACAGCTTTCTTCTCCCTATAAAGCTCAAGTCCGATCTTGCATGGAATATTGCAGCCACCTCTGGGATGGCTCAGCAAAATGCCAACTTGCTGCACTGGACACGATTCAGCGCAGAGCTGAGATGCTCATAAGTGACAACAAATTGGCGAAGAGCAAGCTTCACACCTTAGCTCACCGCCGCAAAGTTGCCTGTCTGTCGGTCTTCTACAGATTGTATTTTGGAGAGTGTGCTCAAGAGCTACATATGCTCATACCGCCATCTCCTTTCTTCCATCGGACATCCAGACGCACTGCGGGCTACCACCCTTTCTTGGTCGCTATTCCTACCTGTCGCACCAAGCGCTTCTCGAATTCTTTTATAATGCGCACAGCAAGGGAGTGGAACTCTCTCCCTGCGTCTGTCCCTGTTTCCGAGTACATATAACCAGTCTGTTTTCAGGGCCAGGGTGAATAGGCACCTTCTGGGTTAGCTCGTTCCATCGTGGATTCTGTCTTTGCCCCCGGACTTGATTGGGATCAATAGCGAACCCATTCTAATAAAAAAAATATATATATTTTTATTTGTATCTTCTTCAAATGCATGACCATTTCCTCGTATGACAATGTTTTATCCTAAAGAAAGAACAAAGTTTGGGTTGCAGTATGTTGGAGTGAAACCGAAGACTCATTATACATAGATCAAAATATAAAATACTAGGACATCATGGCCCGTGATTCATTCATCATTAAGAATATGCATACAGACGTAATAAAAAACGAGCAATAATAATATTATAGAATTATGAAGAGGGTACCAACCTCCGCGATTTTTATAGTGCCACTATATTTCATTTGGTATATGATGAGCACCGCCATAACACTGTACCATTTTCATGAGTTTATTGCGATAATATCTATAATGACCATAAAGAGGAATGGTGCCTACATTTACGTTGACGATCTTAAACTTATCAGCCTCCATTAGATTTAAAGTCAAATTTAATCTCTATCACTGTATTTTCAATGTCAAATGACAAAGAAATTGATATACCTATTTAAATGCAAGTAAAGAGTAAACTAAAACTAAAACATTATGGTTTTAGTTTTTATAATTTTATATATTTTGCATTTTTTTAATCTTTAAAGAATTCACTTGTGAGCCGAGTCGATTGTTTCTTGTATTTTACTATTAAATAATTTGTTTTTATTTATTTCTTTGTATTCACAATGCAATATTTCTATAAGATATAAAATACGCGTGTAAAAAACAACTACGCCTCCGAGCCCTCAGGTGGGATTCGAACCCACGACCTTTCGTTATCCGGGCGAGTGCTCTGACCGCTCAGCTACCGACACGCTGGCAAGCGTGTCGCATTTTACGAACGTATTTCAACTTCTACTATGAGCTAGTATCGTTCCACCAATGTTGAACGCTAACTACCTTCAACATCGAAAGTAATTATTTTTTCAAATATTAAACAATCGATTAAGATGGAACTAGCTATAATTATATTTTTATTTAATTTTTTGCATTCACAATGCAATATTTCTATAAAATATAAAACACGCGTGTAATAATTTATTATGATTTTAGAAGAAAGGTCCTCTTTGTTGATCGTAACATTTTTATGCACTTCATGAAGACAAGAGGGATCCCTTAGGTCACTCACTATGATAAAGTAATTGGTAATAAATTATGAAACATTAATTGTAA
The DNA here is from genome assembly GCA_927399485.1 of Calamotropha paludella. NCBI lineage: Eukaryota > Metazoa > Arthropoda > Insecta > Lepidoptera > Crambidae > Calamotropha > Calamotropha paludella. The sequence goes on along the minus strand of OV656804.1, from coordinate 11,374,136 downwards.
TCGCAATTCGTGTCACAGCACTACGGTGGTATTGTAGGACAAAAATTTTACCAACCGTACCATCTTATCATTATGATCGGTGGTACCGTGGGTCAGAAGCGCTACCATGAACACGCTTCTACCAGAGGCCCTACCATCACGTTTTTTAGCGATTCAAGTTTAGCTGTTAAAAAGAAACGCCACTATAGACCGCGTATAGCGGTGTCTCACTTTGACAGTAGAACTTGAATGACGCTAAAAGATGATGGCCTATCATTGAAACACTGGAACAACCCAATTCGCATTCAAGTCTCTTTCTCACCACAGACGCAATGAACAAAAAAGATGGCACATTTATTTCTCATGCGAGTTGGTCTCGAGCGTGTCAAAAATGGGGCACCTGACTGCTCTCGACGACACGCCGCTTTGGATATTTTGTTACCAGAATTGGAAAATAACAGAATACATTTAGAAAAAAAATATATATTATCATCTCAAAACTCAATATATTGTCATTATAACAATTAATCACATTTACAACTAGTTATATAATAAATAATAATAAATGTTGCACTATTTGCACCTAGACGTAAATATCGCCTAGATATTAGCGAACAACAATTGGTTAAAATGATACTATTGGTTTAGTAAATAATAATATGAAAATGTAAGTTGGTGTAACTGCTAACAATTATCACAATTCATTACAATGAGACTACATTGGTTTCATGTGATGTAAATCAGTTTATTACTCGAGTCAAATTATTAAAAGGATTTAACAAATTATAGGCTTCATATGAGTAGAAAGACTTTCAGCACAAATCAATGGAATATTATAATATATTTTGTTACATTATTTCATTTTTAACATTAAATAATGCTTCTATTTCTATTTTAGTTATATATTTAAATATAATATAAATTGTTATGACTCAAGTAATACCACTTAAAAATCTTTATTTTTTGGGTTATATTCGATAACAATATGAATAAAATTATTTTTATAAAATTAATGAGTAACACATTACAGCGATTATTATATAATGTAAAACATATGAAAATTATAAATCAGACGAATCTATGAGAAAAATAAAACATTCTATGCTAACCGTTTGTCTGCAACGTTTACCATGGTGCGGAAATTCACCTCAAAGTAGGAGAAATTCTAATTTATACCCACAACGAGTATAGAAAAACATGTTGAAAAGCTCACCTCAATTGACATTCAAACCCTTCTTCTGGAAAAACTACTCTTTATCTACCGAGGCTTTTACTCGCATCAATATATCTTTATTATTTTGACATATACCTTTACAGATTCTCAAATGAACTACATATTTATAAGACGAATTTCACAAATAATAATATTGTGCTTTATAATTTACGAGGAAATTTTCAACAATTTTTTTCTATTATTGTAAAATATCGAATGATAAAAACAAACAATTTTTAATTTATCGAATGATAAAAAAATGACAAAATAAATATTTATAATAGTAAAATCATAACTATCTGCATTATGTGCATTTGTTCTTAATTCCAATAACACTAACTACAATAAATATTAGTGGTGCCATTATGTCCGGCATCTCTCGAAGCTAGTCATTAAGTTTATAACTCAGTAACTAGTAGATTTATTAAAAAACTTAATTTTAAAGCAAACGATATTAATTTTACAGCTTGTTTCCACAAAGCTGTTTCTGCTTTATGAGTACTGTCAGTCCGCCATCTTAATTCTATTGAAACAAACTTCTTGTATACCGGGCATTATTATAACGAAAAACTCAATCCTAAATTATTTGAACTTAGTTGAGCAACAAATTAAAATGACAGCAAATTTAGTATCAGCCAAAAATATTTTGTCAAATAATTTATAGACAAAGTTTAATTAATACTTTTCTCATATTGAAAATATTATCTTATCTTACAAGTTAAAATCATAGTAGCAATGAAACTAAAATACCGTTAAATGCTGGTTATAAAATATGTCAAACGTACTATATATCTATCTAAAACGTTATAGTTTGTTCTAGGTTATAATCACAGTATACGTTTTTATGGTATAGAAAATAAAAAATAATCGTAGCAAATGTATGTGTTAAAAGAAAGTCATTAATACAATTCATCGCTTGTAACACCAAAGGCGCATTTCTATTGATCGATATCTCCGCAAAAACACCAAAATAAGCAAGTCTATGACAGCATCCTGATCCAGGTAATGTTCGAGACATTATAGCGATTAAAGCTTCTTTAATAAACCAAATAAACTATTCGCGAGTAAGACCTTTCTGAAAATACACCTTAAGGAAAGTGCGCCAACTAAAACAGTTTTCTGCTTCAGTTAGAAGTAAATGAACTCTTGGTATCATTGCGTCTATTATTCAAAACGTTAGTATTGTAATAAAATACTGTAAATAATAACAGAGCCTATAAAATATGCAGTAAAGTGTAACTGTATTTTGTCTCTATTGCATGCTGTTTGTGAACGTGCTATTTGACTTCCGCAAGACACATTTCTTACGGTTTGTATACGGTAACCGCTACTTCGAAAATTTTACTCATGATGAAATACGAATAAAATCCGACAATAAAAAAATTTACTGAATGAACACATTGAAAATGTACGAGATGTACAGTAGCTTGGTAGCGCACGTAACTCTATATAAATCAATATTATAAATAGAAAGGAACAATTTAGACACAGCTTAAATGACATAACCATTTACTTATTTTTGTCCCAAAAAGAGATTGAGAATTGCACGAATTTTAAAACTACAACGAATAACGTTTTTTACGAGTTTCGACACGTATGTACATTGTTATACGTATGTAAATCGATCAAAGGAGTGTTGCTCTAATATTAATTGTTAACAATAAATAGAAAATCATTTTGACATGGGGAGGTTCGTTTCCCGTGACTAACAAATTTTCTCCAAAGCTACTCTCAGATTTACCGCATAGTAACACATTATAATAATAAATTACATAATTAAGGCAATATAATTTTTTACCACTTTGCGTAGAGTAGGACCGTAGAATCTAACGTATCTTCTAGGCTTTAAAAATTGGAATTGTTAAAAATTTTACAGCTGCATACATTTGTCGTTTAATATTATCACTAGCATAGAATCGCAAGACTTTACACTCATTTCTAAAATTTTGAAACAATAGAAATTTGTACCACTTTACGTAAAGTAGTGCCATAGAACCCATCGCACCTTTTTGGCTTTAAAAATTGGAATTGGTAAAAGTTTATGCTATAGTTATAGCTGAAGACATTTGTCGTTTACTATTCACTCACTGATATAAAATAGCAAGTTTCTTTACACTCATCGCTGAATCTTTAAGGCAATGGAAACTTCTACCGCTTTGCATGTGGATATGGCCGTAGAATTCAACATACCTTTTTGACTTTAAAAATTGGAATTGTCAAAATTTTTATTGCTGCATAAATTTGTCGTTTACTATTATCACTGGCATAAAATCGCAAGTTGCTTTACAGTTATCGCTAAAATTTTAAGGCAATAGAAACTTGTACCGCTTTGCGTAGGATAGGAGCGTAGAATCCCACGTACCTTTTTGGCTATCAAAAATGGAACTGTTTATATAAAGTTGACGTTACACGTGTCTCCTCGCGACCCACCCCTAGTATAGCGGACGCGGGGGGGTCATTGGGCGGGTGCAGGTGAGGGCACGGACGCACGGGGCCGCGGCGGCTGGCGACGCTGCCGAGCGAGGAACGAGTGCCCCGCCGAGAGGAGAGCGAAGCGCGTTTCCACCGCATCTCTGTGGCACCGTGCCCCTAGTTGGTACCACGCGGACACTAGCAGACGCTGCTCGTTATGTCCGGCACGGGCGCCGTCTGAGCTGCTTCCACTGCCGCTTCCGCTCCATCTGGCAAATACAAATATATATATTTTTTATGCTAAATAGGTAGGCGCTCGACCGCTATCTCGCCTGATGGTAAGCGACGATGCGATCTAGAATGTGACGCGCCTGCCTAGAAAATGGGCTTGTCACCCTCGCCTTGAAGGCTTGACCTTGCTACTAATGTAGCACCCCCCCAGGAGCTCTGGGAACCTTACTCACACACGGAACACAACAATACCAAAGTGATTATTGTTTGCCTGCGGTCTTCTGTTAGGTGGAAGTTTTTCACCAGTTGGGCTGCTCCAATTGTAGGAAAATAATTCGCTATGCCCTACCTCTCTAGAAAATAATAATAATAATAATTCCTACCTCGATGGTTATTCTTTAGGAATCCAGGTAGGACGCAAGGCCAATTCTATTTGATAGGATTTGCACTTTCCACGATCCTGACATACATCTTCAACTCTTATCACTTTAATACAAGCTCATTGGTTACTTTTACAAGGGTACTTTTACTTGGCCTTTTTTCGGGACATCTTCTGTTTGGTCCCTGAAATCTCGCCTTGGTCTAGATCTACCGACTTGCCCATGCACATTTGGCTTATATACTTGTTTTTTCAATCTTCTATCGGTCATCTTCTCTACATATCCAAACCGTCTAAGCATCCTTTTTTCTTTGTCACTACATCTTCCACACCACACTACTTTATTTTTCGACAGAACGAAAAATTCTTTCCACAAAAATCTGATTAGGGTAAACAATTAGTATAAGTCACAGAGCAGTAAAAAAGAGTGCCATTTTGTGAAGTTTTAGGGGTGTAAAAATGATAGTCGAAGGGCTTGTTTATGTAAAGGAGGCATTACGTACCACACGTAATTCTTATTTTTTGTTATTTTCAATAAAATTGTAAATTGACCGTAGTGAAATTGTAATCGTAATAAATATATTAAAGGTTTAAAAGGCGTCTTTTTTTCAATATAACCTATCTTCGTACATCCAGTTGTGTACGAAGATAGGTTTCGAAGCACGATATAAACAGCAAAATGTTGTATTTCTTACAACTTTTGTAATGATTCATATATAAAGAAAAGCCATGGCGTAGCCTTGACGTTCAATACACGCATTGTAAATGGTCATATGAAATAAAAATCATTTTATCTTGCTTGCGTTATTTTCATTAACACTTTAAACTATATCGGTAATATCAATAATAATATTGTTTGCAACCCTGGTAATTTGTTCAACTTGAAGCGCCTTCTGGCGTGAGGTTGCAGTGTACAGTAAGCTTAAAGCAGTGCTGCTAATAACATAACTATAAGGCTAATTCTTGTACCAAAAAGCGGTATAGAACAAAGAAGTAAGCTGTTATTTATTATGGACCGTAACTATATGCGAAAAGGGTAGAATATGATATAATTCATTTCGTGTTATATGCTCTAACGTTTTCAGTTTTTCTAACCAATCGGAATATTATACGCGATTTAAAGATGTGTGAGTAAGGTTACGCAGATTTCCTTGAAAATATCGCGTTATGTGACTTCTACTCTTTTTAGTGTTCGGTGGTATAAGTACACCCTTTAGTAAAAATCTGATTGACAGTTGTCTTTCATTATTTCTTTGACTCTGATGAGGATAAAATATTATTAATTCTACTTACTCATGCCTGTTATTGTTAGCCGGCGTGGCTTCTCCTCTAGAAGCGCCTGCGCTGTTACTGCCAGTGCCACGCGAGTACCCTAACGTAATGTCTGATAAGGAAGGTTGACCTACGAAAGATAAACAATATTTTAAAATGCTGTTAGTTTAACGTGAAAGTCTTACGCATAAACAAACACAGTATAATAGTATCGAATTATTTCACTTATGTCCATGCAGGGCTTGAACATAAGTGAAATAATTCATTTTAATAAGCTTTTAAAATTTTATAAGGAGATCTTAACAATAACAAGTTCTAACTACATTAATATGCGGTTCATCATCAACACGGGTCTTCTGATGGATGAAAACGCCTGTAGGGGGAATGGGTAAGAACCCACTACTAGTGAGCGCTAACGCAGCCGGGACCAAACGTTAACGTGCCTTCCGAAGTGAAGAAAAGTCTAAGATAACAAATGCTTGATCTGCTATGGCTTCCTTTTTGGATTCGACGACCTTATTGACAACGGGGATATGCTGAACTCTCTCTACCAAAGCGCACGGAGTATAGGCAAAAGTATACCCAAAAACTAAAACCCCTGGGATGTACCATCTACTCCCACCGAGTCGAGTTGTGGGGACGTTGCGGCATTCACTACGTGACCTATCCGATGACTAGCCCTTATGTATGTGATTATGTCAATATTATTATCATCTGTTAAAAATACCTAATACTAACCAGTAGCCCGGGGGTCCAGCGATTTAATAACTTCCTTAGCCTTCTCAACACATTTCTTATACTTGTCCTCTGTAGCCAGTAGTTCGGCCTCCCGAGCTGACAAGGTCTCTTGGAGCTTGCTTGTTCGCCGCCGCTCCTCTGATAAAGCAGCTTGAAGCTCTTCTAGTTGTAACGCTGCATTATAAAATACTCATTAAAATTACTATAAATAGGACTTGATCATAATTAGAGCTTTTGCATAACTATTTTTAAGATAAATTGCATCCCATAATTGCGTCAATAACTGATAGTTTATTAATATATTATTATAATTATTGTAAATAATTGGTTTGTAATTGAAATAATATTTTTTTTTATTTCCCTTTTTTTCAAGTGATCAATACTGCCCCCTAATTTTTTCAAGTGTTGTTACATGCATTCCCTAATTTTTCCTTGGGTTTTGAAATCAGGTCTGGCAACACTGCTGGTGATCTATACTTACACTTCCTCTGGCTATCCTCGATGGCGGACGCTAATCGTGGGTGCGGCGCTTCCAAATTGGCCTCTAGTTGCATTATACGCTGGTTAGCCTCTCTGTTTAACGCACGCTGCTTCTCTAACCGAGCTGCATAGTCTTCTAGGAGCGCCTACAACAATTTATCTCAGCTCTAATCCACGTTAACGTAGCGATAATGTAAATTACAGTACAGGATCAATTCATTGATAATAGCTGCACAGTAAAGTTGACACTATTACGCTCAAGGTAATTTTAAAATACAAATGCAAAACATACGGTAATAAGCGTAGGAAAAGCGAAGTGTACTGCTGTTTCTGATCAACAAATGAATAGCGATCTGGAATTTACTATTGGTGATCTGCTTCGCGCAAGAGTAATATTTTGAAATATAAATAATAAGAAATTTATCATAACCAAATCCATCGTTATATGAACTATTCGCACTTACTAACGAGATCTTATTGCCATTATTTAACACCATTTAATACTTATTTGCGAAAAAAAGCAGTATAAAATTCATTAAAAAGTCACAAGAAATAAAACAAAGTCTGGAACGAAATATAACGAAATAAGGAGTAATATAAGATCTATTGAAATATTATACTAATCATATTTTTGTTATAAAGGGGTTAACGCGTTGCTATGGTAACGCATATACAATGGAAAAAGAGCGGGGAAAAGAGGGAAAAGAGACAAACAACGAATTTGTGATCTTAGATTATAGATTATACCTACTGAATTGACAAGGACATCCGTATTGCTATAACGTAAACAATTTCAACTGGAGTAGTTATAATTAAGAGGAAACATTAAATACTAATACGGACCTGAACCGATGCCTGGTCGGCCTGAGCGCCCTGATTTTGTCTTAGCAGCTTATTTTCGTGCTCTAAACGAATCAATTGTTCTTTTATATCGTTCGGTATCAGCTCTCGTGATACGTTGTCTTCACTTGCACCTAAACAAAAAACAGTTTAATAAACTTAAACATGTGCTATTTATATATAACATAGTTCCTGTTGTTAAATTTTACAGCTGCACTGAATATGTATAGAATCAAAGTGCAGTATTTAGGTATGAAAATGGCAAGCCTGAAACGATCGAATAAGCACTTTGAATGCTAATACTTTTGACAACTGATTAACAGATTGAGACACCCCTGACAATAGTATACTTGTGAATTATAATCGTTAAGTAAGGGAACACTTTATTATCTTTTGATGGAAAGGATTTGAAGGTTTTTAAGGTGCTAAAAATGATTTTGGAAACTACCCCTCAGGAGGCGATATATGTATGGAAATCAATTATTTTCAAAGAAATAGTCATGAATTTCAATACTAATACTTCTTATATAACATTTTGGAAAATTCTGCCCTTTAGAGTAGTAAAAATTTAGTTGATAGCTTGTATCTAAACTCAAATATATTTTAATTAGTAATGTGACACCAAGTTTTCTGGCTTTTAATAAAAAATAACATAAATGTATTTCATCGTTTCTGTAAATGCCAATTATCCCTGAGTGGGCAAAATAGACAAATATTTTTCGTTACAAAGTTTGTCTGTTGAAGTAAAAAGCATGAGATCAAATACCAGTAATCCTGGGAATCCGTAAAGGGATCCTGATAAGAAATAAGTGGGCATGTGCTGCAGCATTTTAGAACACTGTTCCTTTTACAAAGTTATTATTGAAAAATTATTCTTACTACACTAACTTCCTTCACTATTAAGGCCCTTTAAGATGCTTACTTTTTCATTATTAAGAGGGTCAAACGGCTGGACAAATTTTAATGATATTTTAGTGTGTTTTAGTAACCCACTCGAACCTTTCTTTTTACCCAGGGGAAATCATAAATGATTTCGACCCGCCGCGGGTTGACGGTGGGGATATGTACAACTCCCTCTGAGATTGCGTACGTACCGTATGCAGAGGTATACCCCATACTAAAACCTCTGGGATGTACCCACAACTGTGCTAAAGATCTGGCGGGGCCAGTGATGTGGTCACCACTTTGGACCACAACTACCTACCTCTTGGATAATTTAGGTCACAATTGGACCCAGTAGATGGCACTACAATCGAGCAGAACGACATCTACCGGATCTAGTTTTATATAAAAAAGTGCTATATTCACCAGTTGTGACGGTGGAGCACCGCAGTTCGTCGACTGTCTCTCGTAATGTGTCTCGCTCTTGTAGCAAGGTGTCTCGCTCGCGCTGGAACGACGCCACTTGACTGCTCAACTTCTTATTTTCTATCTCCAACTTGTCCGCCTTTGTGATCTCCGCATCAAGTTTCTCATTCAAATCTGTCACCTAATGTGGCCACAGAAATTTAATATAAAAGTAAACTCAATAATTTATATCAAGTGTTTGATTGATTGTATTGTATTGATTTAAATTGTGAATTGTATTGTCCCGATAAAGGGGTATTTACTTTAATTATTGTTTTATTGAGTATAAAGATGACTACACTATCGTTTTGGGATAGCCTATAAGGATAGTAGTTAAATCCCACACAAGCAGTCAAATATACATTTATTAGAAGTGCCTTTTTCATTAAACAAAAAAAAATACAAAACCCAAGCTACTATATCACTGGTAGAATTTTAGAATTTAATAATACTCGGACAAACCTGTTTTTTATAAATGTCAAGTTGCGCACGTATAGCATTTGCTCGCGCTGCCGCTTGCTCATGCTCGATGGCACGCTGTACGTGTTCTGTGTTAGCACGTTCTAGGAGTTTCACCTGCGAATCAATTGTAATTATTCCAATTATTATAAAAAAAATATTAGAGTTATAGTCGTGGATCCCTGCGGCTCCATTACCATTAATTTTAGACGATTTTTTGTTTTGTCACCCTTTGGCTACTTTAAAAGGAAACCCACAATCTCACCCTGCCATGTTTTAATCCTGGAGATCATTGCTAATTTAAGGCAATAGACCGAAAATGGGTTTTAATAGTTTATTTCCACCATCTTTAACTCAACATTAAAGTATATATTATACTAACTTGTCGCCTCAAGTCAACATGCTCCTCCATCCTTTTCTTATATGAGGCAACGGTCGCCTCGAGGGTGGCCGCCTTCGCGGCAGTTTCCCGCAACGCGTCCACTTCGTCTTTCAAAGCTACGTTTTCTGAAGCTGCTATCTGTAATAAAACATAAACACACTCTCACTAGATTCTTTTTTATATTACAGAGAATTTAAAACCGCAACTTTTTAGCAGTTTCACAACAATAAGTTTATTTATGATCGCACCCATTTGAGCTCAGGTCATCTAACTTGGATAATATATATAAGGAAACAACTCACCTGCAACTCCTCGTTCCTCAGCTTGAGAAGCTGGAGCTCCCTTTCCAGTGCGTCACAGCGAGCACGCTGATCATCTCTTTGCAGCTCGACCTTATCGAGTTCGTCCTTTAGCGCGTCGAGCTGCGCTCGCATCTTGCTGTAGCGCAGCGTACCCGCGTGGGCGGGGCCCAGCGACCCCCCCGCATCGTCCAGCTCGCACGCGTCATCACCCACCGCGTCCTGCGCGGCCGATAGTCGAGCTATCTCACTTAGTAGTGTCATCTTTTCCTCTTGCAGCACTTTTACCTACATAACAAAACAAATGCAACATTTAATTTTTCTTACACTTTGCTTTTATTGATGCTTTTTTTTTGTAATATTACAACTTATACCTTACATAAACCTTAGAAATAAAACTTATAGATATGTACTAACTGTATTATTCATAACAAACACAAGCTCTTAATTAATATTTTTTGGAGTGTTTTGTCTTATTCTTTCAAAGTCAAATCATAATTCGAATAAAATTGACCAAATACTTTTTAACTAAAAGAGATATATTAAAATCTGATATGCGTTGGTAAGCCTGATTTAAAGCGCAAAAAATATTTTAATCGATGCGTTAGAATTAGTTTGTATAAAGATTGAATCTTTGAAACGATTTATGCATCCGAGACAAGTCATGCATACTGAATTTGAGGTAACTTCCTATCTGATAGCATCACGCCTTATTAAGCGCCGGTATTCACATCCGTTCGGCAACATTTTGATTAGAAGTAAGAAAATATTTAACGGCACCTTATTATTATTAAAAATTAAAATAATTTAATTTTAAAGATTTCTTTGTGGGCTATCAAACGGCTTACGGTTGGCAACGGACTATCACGAGTCTTTTGTCGCGAGGTGTGTACGTAATACAATCATGCTTTCATATAAAAAGCCATGATTTCATAAAATAAATCATGCTACATGTACTACCATACAAAACCAAACATTGTATTAATAATAAATAGCTACCTTTTTTAAATACTTTCTAAATCATTATCAAAAAACATTCGGAGTCCACTTGACGCAATTACTTAAAAATCAAACTTTGAACTCTCTTCTTTGATTAAATGTAAAAACTAACTTATCAACTCGTCACTTGTTAATAAATAAACTTTACAAACCATACCTGCGTGTCTAACTCGTGACATCTCTGCGCAAGTGCTTCTTTCATGTCAACATCGGACTGTTCCACCGGCGTCGCTTCCAAGTGTAAACTACTACGGTTCACACTTAGTGTCAATGTCTCCAGTTCCTGAATAATACCACAAAATTATTCACAGTTTATTTGCCACTACACTACGATATTCAAATTTTAACTGACACCTATTACAGCAGTTTCGTGATACAAGGACATTAAAAAAAGCATAACTAAAACATTCGGTTTCTTAAAAAATTGCGAGTAATGAGCACGCAACTTCGAAAGTAATATTGAGCAAGAATGCATTATAATATAGTTTTGCAACCTTCAACGTTATTTAAGTGATGTACGGTCATATTAGCTATAATACTGAATGAAAACGTCTCAACTGAAATATTGTTATTATAAGATACATAAAGCCGTTTATATCTAATTAGTTCCGCATGGGTTACGGACAAGTTAATGCTTACGCCTCTTGTTTTTTGCAGGTATGCGCCATCGAAAAGCTCATTAGGTACTTATTTTAGAACGCAAGTTAAACCATCACTGTCAAAATGTTTAATGATTATACAAATTTATGAAACAAACAAAAGAATGGTATATTTTTCTAAGAAATAAATCAACTTGAGTAACTGCGTATCGGCTCAGACAGCGAAAGCTGTGGGTTCAATTCCTATCTGAAATAGGTGATGTTTTTATGTTTTGATTTGAGTAACCAACAATTACACATTAATAACCTACACTGCTGGTTAAATATCTATGAATCAAGACTTAAAATGCTCAGTTAACAATTCTGCCGTCCGTCAGCTGAAAGTCGCTAAACCACTATATAGTTTTTGAAATATGTGCGGATACGAGGAAATTATTGAAAATTGATAATTTTGCTACAATTATTTAAAAACAACTACAAGTAATAGCACTATGATATGTAAGCGTAACATTGATTTTTTTTTCATATGCTGGCATTTATACTCAATATCGACCACCTGAGGCTTAGCGACTTTAGCTAGCGGACTCCAGAACTGCAGTTTGTTCATAATTGCACAAGTTTGATATCTACTGTAAATCCAAGATCTTTTAGTTAAAAACTTAGTAAGGACTAAGAATCTTATAATGATATTATTTATTTTGGTTTTTTAGTTAAGATTAATTAAATTAAGAAGACTTAGTTTAAAGCTTAGTAAACATAAACATATCGAAACTTTTTAATCATAAAACTGTAAAAACTTTGTTGCACTATATAATCATCTCGAAGAATAAACATGAAAATAATAATTAAGTCTTTAAATAAAAGCCATAATCATTTCTGATTTTATCGAACGTTTTGTCGCATCGCGGCGTAATCGAGCTTTAAGAACGCAGTGTGCCTAGGCCCTTACAAGCGCAAACAAACTGCTCCATGGAACAAAAAGTGCATTGCTTAAATGCGCATCAGCATCGTGTGTATAAAACGTAGTTTGTATAGGACCGAGCCTTACCGACCGAATTTCACTGTATGAACAAGCCCTTGTTTGAAGACGAAGTGAAATTTAAAATCTGTATAGCCAAAAATTAAATATAAAATCACTTACTTGTATAGCTTGCATAATTGATCGTTGACATGAGAGCTCCATTTCCATAATACGAGTTATGTAATTCTCTTTTTTGATACAGTTAACTGCACAACCTATAAACATATATCGAAAATAAAATAATAATATCAAGTAATCAAAACTTGAAGGAGTTTGATGGTGTAGTTCTTATGCTTGGCTTATGTAGAGTTTGAGCATCAATAACAAGGGCTGGTCTTGTGAAGCCATTGGCCCCAGCACCAACCCCAATATTTAGCACCCACCAGTCCTCAGGAAATGTGTGGGGCGGCCCTTTCTCCATATGGCATTCTTGTCCATAGGGAAGGCCTGTGGCGTAGAAGTGGGAACATTAACAGGGTGCTGATGATAAAAAAGAACTTACTGAGCACAAGCTGCAATAATCTGCCAAGATCTGACTGATCTGCAGTCTCAGCTATATTCACTACATCGGGTCTTGAAAACTCTTGTAAACTTAGGTTCAGTATATCTTGGTGATAATCTGGAAATTAAAAATATAAAATATATTGTAAAGAAAAAAAAGGGGTAAGGATTTGGTCTCAAATCTCTTCGCTTTTCTTTTTTTTGGTCATTTAGGATTTTTGGTCTGTGTATAACTCAACTTATTTTAATATAAAAATAACCAATTTTATTACAAAGATTTTTTTCTTAATTTTAAGGGATGTAAATTGCATTTAAGATAGGAACTTAAGGCCAGTGTCTTTTAAATATTGTTCTCAACCATAAGTTTAGCCAGTGTGCTTGTTATTCAAATTGTGCTTTGCCTTGGGTTATATGCCCTATCTGTTCTATTATTATTTCAATAAATAAAAGGGGTGATAAGCATGATGTTTGGTATGAATAAACAAGATGTACAGAAGTAGAATATACCTCTGTAGTGCTAAACATTTTGCTTTAACTTAGACTAAATCATTTGAAAAGGAAAAATACAAATCTATGTTCAGGTAAGTGTGCCCTACTTTATTTTCTAATCAACAGGGGTTTGTCAAAGGGCACTTCATAAAAACCAATCATTGCCTGTTTTTGGATACAGTGCATATAGTTGTGTAATGGTTATATTTTTCCCCATACAAAAGTGACATTGTTACCAACATAAAACTTTTCATGATATTTATTACTTTACCAATGTTAATTATTATTATTACTAATTTAGTTTTACTAGTATTGTTAAGAGTAATTGTTAATACATACATCAAGTTAGCAGATGACTGTGTTTATCTCAACATTGCTATCACTTGTTAGTGAAACTTTTTTGGCATATTGAACTCTTTCCTAAGTTATGTGACCCAGCTAGTAAGACCCAACACACAAATTCATTTTAAATAATTGTAAAGCTAAAAACATACCAACAACACCCTCCAGAATTTTCTTCAGATTGCTTACTTTAAGCCTCCAATTATTACCAACATCAGTTTTGATTTTAGAATTCCATGCCGGAGTGAAGTACTCAGGGGCAATCTGTGTCAATGCCTCTGCTATCGCCACACCATCTGATAGTTCTACATTCCAAGCAAATACCAATATATTAATACCAATAATTTACATTTTTCTATAATAATCTTTATTATGGAAATAGCCCCAGAAGACTACTATTGTAATATTTGGTAGTTAACGTACTATAGTTTTAAGAAGACTTAGAAAAAAAAGCTTGTGCAGTACTCTGCATGTGGTCACTAACAATGACGAAAATGATTGCACATTGAGAAACTAAAGAGTTGAAAGTAATGAAGCGATGTACCAATCGAAGTAAGAGTAAGAACAATATGTCGAAATTATCCACTTAGTGGTCACCACAAAACACGGATGTAATAATATGCCATTAAACTTTTATGACATTCTGGCATCAATTTAGGTTCATTAAAAAGAAACGAGGATTAAAGCAAGCGTACCTGATGAATTTCCATGTTTAGCTGTGAGATTTAAAGTCTGTAACCATTTGATAAGATTGTCACACAATACGACACCGTTCAAATTATCTTCCATTCTTGATAAAAAACTCCAACAGTATGCAACATACACAATTCAATATAATATATCTTTATTTGTAAGAGGACATTATTCAAAAGACGAGAAATAATAAAACAGAAACAAAAATAATCTCCCAATGTACTATCGAAATTGTATCGAAATTTGACACACTTGACATTAGGCGACCCGTTTAAAAACATTGTTAGCTTAACTATGTCAAACCTGGTCAAACCACATTCATAAGCAAATATATAGTTAATGAAAAATGAAAACATGTAAGCCTAAATTTGATTATTTTTATTCTTTAGCATCATACAGATAATCATATGTACATACTTATGTAGTAAAATATCCACTAAAATGCACCGAGTGAAAAAGCATCCAGTGTTTGCATTTCACTCTAATAGGGTGACTAAAATTTAAAAACCTGGCAAAATATTTTCTTCTTTTAATTTCATTATTTGCAAGATTTAAGAACATCCAATTTTTTCTCAGAGTAAACAGGACTGGAGTAGCCATTAGTCAATTTCTCGTACATATTTTTCTGCCATTTTTTGCGGGGGGTGAGGTTACTACTACATTCAATGCCAGCACACAGGAACAAAAACTCTTTGCGTGTTTACAAACGCACACATGCATAATACGACAAACATATTTAAAATACACGCACACGTGCCTAAAATAGTGTGTTAACGTTCTATTCAAACACACGAATGTCATTGTGTGAGAAGTGACATGACATAGCACGAGAATATCGATATCGATAAATCAGTTTCGTTTAATGAATGAATGTATTAACTTTGCGTTAGTATTCCTACATTATGTATTAAAAATTAAATTAAATTAATGATGATATTACACGCTACAACAGTCAGTTTCGAAGGCTACATCCATAAAATACAAATTGAAACTTAATAGTTTATTGCATTTAAGAGATATTTACAATAGGTGTTATTATATATATAGAATTTACTGTGGACCCTTTCGCGTATAACCATAATGGAAAAGAGGAACTCTGAAACATTATTTTTAACAAAGCGTATATAGTTATAATTCTCAGATTTTTACTTTGACCGATTGATTATTTGTATTTTTTTGCGATTTGCTTACATCACTTTTTGCAGGTATTTCCTTTTCAACTTATTCTTTAACCTAAAATTAATACATTTAAATGTAATAAACTAAAACTGTTAATATCTATTTGAAACATAACTAGTTATATAATAAACTAAGAGGATCATTCAAGCATAACGTTGGCACAGCATGGGCAACTAATCTTCTTCTATTGTTAAATAATTTTTGAAACTGAGACGGCTCAAAATGTATGGAAAATATAGTACTTGTTCTTGAAGATGCCCAAGATGCCCTATTACCTATTACAAGCATGAATCCATTTTTTTCGTATGCTGTATTCTTTAGGAAAACTGGATATGAAAAATTAGATGTTTCCGGGCATGTCAAAGCTTAAAGTATAAATACCAACAATTAGTATACCGCCTAGGGGCAGAGTATATTTGCCTGAACTACACATACCGATCATTTCTAATTTTAATACTGCAATACTATCTTCCAATAGCTTTCATTTATGTACAAATGACTTTTGGCACCACATACCTTACTCCTAGTATCTTGAAGTATTGCAGTTGGACAAGCCGGTTTTTAAAAAGAGCTATAAATGCTACAATATTAATAAAAAAACTTAACTTAAATGTTGACGATGACATTTAGCTATTACCATACTAAAATGTCATCAAAATCCGTCGAGTAGTTTTTGCGTGATGCGTGCTCAAACATACATACAGACAGACAAAATGTTCAAAAATTAGTGATTTCGCTTCCTCTACTCTCATTACTAGCCATTTGGTTTAAGGTGGACTTGACCTGTTTTATTCTATATCTTTACAGTTTTATTCTCGTATGTATAATATCGCAGGTAAATAGTATAATTCCGCACTTTACATACGGCGTCATCAGTTCAAAATCACATATCTTATTCTTATTTGAAATCATCATTAATACCTGGTAATAATTACTGAAACAAACTGTAATTTATCTAAGCTGTTTTTTAGTATCGTTAAGAAAAAGCATTCATTCACTCATTCATTACTCACTCGTAAAATCACAATATCGATGAAGTTGACATCACTATTGTGCAAATTAATATTGTACAAATTAATAAGGGTTGCTGATTACAAAATAAAAACTATTTGTCCTGTGGCTCGAAAAAAAATTTTGGTTTCTCGGAAATGATCGGGTGTGCTGGTTAGGCGATGGTACCCTTTTAACCGTGCTTTTTTATGAAGTCAGGGACACTGTAGGTATATACAGCATTAGTACTCTTAATGTTTATGAGCGCCGCCCAGCATGAATAAAAGGGCAAATAGTTTGATTATTATTTTAATTAATTATTTTATTTATTATTTTATATTTCCATGTTGTGTAGCAAAGAATAGGCTTCAAGCAGCCGCAAAATTGTAGGTATGTACTTAATACTGAACTAAAAATAAACACGCAACGTACATTGTTAAAACGAAATTATAATTGGTAATTAATTAATACAAAATTACAGTTATTTATTACCAACAAACTATTTCTAATTTTTGTCTTAATTAATTGAAATGCGATAATGGTCAACCCTAGGTAGTCTCGTGGGGAGTGCAGCCATGACGGCATCAAACGAACTTTAAGCGCGAAATTTGAAATTGTAGTTTGCTAAAACATGAAATTATGAATTAAATAATAATCAAAACCTAAAAATTATGCTTACAAATGAAAGGTGACGCCATCTTTTTGCATACCAGATATATTCGAATTTTTTTTACAGTAGAAAACAGCACAGGCAGGCATTTTCGTGGGAGCTCTGCACGGTAAGACGTTCTGATTATTGTGGTTTTAAAATGGCGGCTCAACTAGTTTTATATAACGCACAGGATTCCGACGCTTGTGCATTTGGCAGAGGGGTAATGTTAGGCAAAGGCTACTCCAGTCCTGTTTACTCTGAGAATTTTTTTAATTTATTCTGTCCTTTGGCTAACCCATAATACATATATGACATTTTTAAATTAACAAATATTTCTATATGATGCATACCTATTATCGTAACCAAAAAAGCCGACTAATTACTTTTGATGTGCTGGCATTCTCAATTTGGGAACTCCCCAAATCACACTCGGGCCTTTCTGAACGCAGCCACTAATGTCAAACTGTCCTGACGAATTTGTTTCTTTAAAAAATGTGAGCTATATACTCTGCTCCCGTCACTAGTGTGGCCAAACTATCGATAGTATTTCTATCGACTTTTTCATCTGAAAAATAAGGTGCTATCTATAGGCGAAAGAGGTTATTACATCATCCTAAATTAAGGATCCGATATTTAGTGTCCGATTTAGGACAACAAATTCAGTCGCCGAAGCTCTTGATTACACGTTTCCTTATTCAGAGCTCTTAATCAAACTTTAAGGTCGAGCAGTAAGTAACGGACGTGTCGAGTGAAAAAAAAATGGCCCCAACATTTAGAAAAACCAAAAAATTGGTATTTCTAGCGGTTGGCTCCATACAAATTAAAAAGAGAAATCGAACGAGATAGGTGAAAGATTATTTATTATTGCGTCAAAAACTAGCAAGCATGAACATTGTGAGTGTTTTGGAAATTATGTTCGAATGGATGCAAAAGGATTTGATGTATTATTAAATCTAGTGACGTCGTTTATATAAAAGAAGGACACGTTTTTTCGAGAAAGTATTAGTGCAAAGCAGAGAATCGTAGTAACGTTGCGTTTTCTTGTAACGGAAAACTCGTATTCTGATTTAAAATTTACAGATTTAATATCCCAACCCGCACTATCAAAAATTATACCTGAAATATGCTTGGTTATTCTTGGCACTCTTCCGATTTAGTATACTAAATAGATTTAGAACGTCGGAAACCAATCTTGTCCTAAATCGGATCCTAAATAGGAGGCTACCTTTCTAAATAGGATTTCATCATCATCATCATATCAGCCGTACGACGCCCACTATGGGATTTAACTTCACTAAATTCAGAAACGACTAAATATCGGATCCTTAATTTAGGATGATGTAATTACCTCTTTATTGATACCAAGAACATATAGTATCGATACTACCGATTGTTTATTAGAGCGGAGCGAAGCGAAGCTCCCATGGATCAGCTTCAATGGCGCAATGTCTGTTACGCCATAACTTCCAGAGTTCTTAACCGATTTTAATATTTTTTATGGTGAATCAAATCAACAGGTTTAGGACCAGATGGTTCCGCTCCAATATATGGTGCTAGCGTAGCTTTATGCTTAGCGACTGCATCACCTAGTTTTTACGCCCAATAATACTATCGATAGCTCAAAACGGGGCATTACTATTGACGGAGTGCAAGACTATCGATAGCATTGCACTCCGTCAATAATAATAGTTTGTTTATTTGTAATATGTAAATTATCTGTTTAACTTCCCGCTAAGAAAATCGAAGATTTTCGAAAAATCAGGAAGTTATTGATTTTACCCCGTTTTGCAAAAATCGAGTTTTTAACAGATCTAGACGTTTTGAGGCCTTATAACTCGGTTACAATATCTGTGGACCTCGCTGGAATGTCAAGCCCCCTCCCCGTTCTCTTGTCACCTCCCCACGCTTTTGTATTGTGCACCGTACCCTCAGAACAATAACTAAAGCTATAGAAGCCGCGCTAAAATAAAAACTGTATAACAGCTCTCGTATTCACTTAAAGTAATCTAACATACATGATTAAGAGCGAAATAGACAACAATTGTAAGGTTTTATTTTCACGTCATTGCACTGTGGGACATCCATAGGTCATAAATCTTAAAAACCTGCTTTCTAGTTTTACATTTTATTCCTTGTCGTTACATTGGATAGTTGCGGTACCTTCTGAAACTATAAAAAGGTCAGTAATTAGAGTGCGCCTTCATTATCTATTGTGCATTCAAAGAGAGCGCATCGCCAATCGTAAATACTGTTATCAGTGAGTCATTAAAAAGCGTGACGTCATTTGTTGTCATTGCGGGACCTGTGAGTGCTGTGTGTGTTTTCTCTGAAATGGATATCCAAGAACAGGGTATGTAATAATTAATATTTTTATTTTAATTGTATCTTAGTATATATTTTCTTTAGTATGTCATTGCTACGAGGCGACTTTTCTTGGAGTATTATATTTTAATATTCAAAGTTTGAATAAACTTTTAAATATGTTCCCACTCGCTCCGACTATGGAGGTATATTGCACCATAATCTTTAGACTTTCTTATCTTAGGAAAATTAAAACTTGGCTGCCCTTATCTGCCCTTTTGGCGATGACAAGGGTGCTACGGTT
The DNA here is from genome assembly GCA_927399485.1 of Calamotropha paludella. NCBI lineage: Eukaryota > Metazoa > Arthropoda > Insecta > Lepidoptera > Crambidae > Calamotropha > Calamotropha paludella. The sequence continues at coordinate 11,354,035 of OV656804.1, read as the reverse complement.
GCCAGATTATCTCGTAGCATTTGCTACGAAATTAGTTTATTTAGTCTTAGTGCTTTGTGTAGGTTTTGTGACTGAATTTTAACCGTTTTTTTTTTGTTTTAGGTAATTTATATATATGCTCGTTTTCAAGAATGCATATTCTTGAAATATGGCTAACTGTCAATACCGATAATGACTCGGAAAAGTGTCGTCAAGTCCTACAAAGTTTGTTGACTACTCTGAACGATGCTGAGAACATTGATATTCATTATTTAGAGGAAATTGTTAATAATTTATGTAAAGCTATTGCTCGATTCTGGAAAAAATGTAATAGGGATAAAACCAAGCTTTTATATTAGAATTCCGATTGGTTTAATGTTATTGAAAAAAATCAACTTGTGAAAAACAATAAGCAATGTACTCCGTCTGAAACGTCGCCGTGTCATTCACGTGGTCGTCCTCGAAAACCTTTTACGCAATGTAGTAAAAGGACTAAACGTCGGAGAGTAGCTGATTTGTCAAAGTCTGATGATTCTACTGTGAGTGCATTGCTTGATGTTTCAGACTGTTCATTCGATTCGTGTATATCTAGAGTTAGCACTGATGATGTCTTGTCACTTGTGACTGATGCTCAGTTGACAAAATATCAGTATTTATTAATTAAAAACTTTGTTAATAGTAAGATTTCTCCTAATGTATTACCATGTTACCAACAAATTACTAAAGCGAAACAGAGATGTTACCCTTCTAATATAACTGTTTCCGAGTCTTCAGCTGAAGTTGAATTACAAAGTCTTTTTGATCACACAGCTTCTCGAATCCTTGAATCTCAAAAAGAGGTCTTAGATCAGATTCCTGATGATTGTTTGTCTAATATCTCTTTACTTGGGAAATGGGGATTCGATGGCAGCACTGGACATAGTGAATACAAACAATTTTTTTCAGATTCAACTTTAGAAGATAGTAGTTTGTTTGTAACATCTTATGTACCCCTTCAAATTATTGTAAAATTAGCTGAAGATAATTGTAAAATTTTATGGAAAAATCCTCGACCCTCTTCCACTAGGTACTGCCGTCCTATTCGATTTCAATTTTTGAAAGAAAACACAGCAGTGTCTTTGCAAGAGGAAGCTTATTTTAAGGATAAAATTGAAAGTTTGCAACCTACTTTTATTCAGATCGACAATCGTGAATTGGTCGTTTCTCATAAGTTGCAGCTTTCAATGGTAGATGGTAAAATTTGTAGTGCTTTAAGTGAAACATCTACAAGTAGATGTTATATATGTAATGCTACCCCTAAAGAGATGAATAAAATAGACGAATGTTTACAAAAACCTGTAATAGAGAGTAGATACCAATTTGGATTATCACCACTACATTCTTGGATACGTTTCTTCGAATATTTTATTCATCTTTCATATAGATTAGACATAAAAAAATGGCAAGTTAGGCTAGATAGTGATAAACAATTGTTATCAAATAAAAAACAATATGTACAGTCCCAGTTTAGGGAACGATTAGGTTTAATAGTTGACAAGCCGCGTAGTGGTGGAAGCGGGACGTCTAACGACGGAAACACGGCCAGGAAGTTTTTTTTGGAATCAGCTGTATCTGCTGAAATTACAGGTTTGAATAAGGATCTCATAGATCGTTGTTGTGTAATATTACAAACGTTATCTTCTGGACATAAAATTAATGAATGCAAGTTTAAAGACTATGCATTACAAACAGCATACAGCCTGGTCGAGGAATATCCGTGGTATAGTCTTCCTGCTTCTGTCCACAAGGTGCTCGTACATGGATCAGATATTATAAGTTATGCATTGTTATCTATAGGAGAACTTTCCGAAGAAGCTGCTGAAGCGACAAATAAGTATATCAAAATTTATAGACGAAGTCACACTCGAAAAATGTCACGTGAAGTTACCAATCAAGATTTAATACAACGACTATTATTACATTCAGATCCTTATATTACAAGTCTTCGGAAACTTCCCCCTAAAAAGAAAAATACTCTGTCACAAAGTGTAATAGAATTGTTACATGTTTAATATTGTTAGAATAAGAATAATTTATTTGTATTTTGTTAGTTGTTTTGTTTTTTTTTTTGTATTTAATTAATTTTAATTTATTTATTTCTATTATTTTATTATAATTAAATAATGTTATCAATGTTTTGACTCTTATTTTATTTAAAATATATGTTTTACATTCCAATTTTTAAGTGTTTGTTCATGATAAATTTAGGTAAAAGTATGTTATTGTTTATATTTGTTTTTTACTGAAGTAAACGTTTTTTATTCCGTAAATACATTCATTTCTTCTTTCATTTTAATGTTCCTAAAACACTTTTACAACTATAAGTCACTAAAATAATACAATGTATTGATAGTAACAGGACTTTAACTATTTATGACCGCCCTTGTATGGAGCGTGTCCCTCCGTGCATTGTCACAAACTCTCAAAGTACAAATGTCAAATGGTTGTAATTTGGTTGTATATTATACTACCAAATTAAAAGTACGTCTTTGATGAACGTTGTTTCTGAACTGAGATCAAATTCAATGCGGTCGTATGACAGTCGCCAAACAGCTTTGTGAGCGGCTAGCGTGAAATTATATTATTATTCAGGGAAGTTCGTGATAAAATAACAGGAAAGTGTGCATATAGACGCTTCAGACATCTTAGAGTCCCCGTCCAGGGCCCTAATTCTGTACGGCACACTAGATTCCACACTTATACCGTACCGCGCGCAAACCACATCGATATCGTGTCTTGTTGATACCATGTCACGATAAGGAATTGATACGCCTCTATTCTGTATGTTTCAAGACAAATTGTCTTTGGTACATTACGAAGTCACAACTGCATTCAGAAATGATGTTTAGAAAATTTGATGTATTATGTAGAAACTACAATAATAATGTTTTTTAAGCTTATTTTGTTAATTTAATTTGTGTTTTTACGTTTTTTATATTGTTAAAAGATTCAAATCAATCCACGATATGACAATAACTCTAAATATAATTAATTGACAAACGCAAGACTAAAATATGAACCGTAATTTTTGAACGTTTATTATGAAGTCGTTTGTTGTGTGAGATTTATGAAAGGTATTTTAAACTAGCCAAAACAATTATTACCGTGGTAAAAACGATTCTTTATTTATTATCGAAAAATTACATATTAAAACGAAAGTACTTTCTACCAATTTATGATCTCCCCTAATTATTAAGCAATAAATTACAAACAGAATGTTTGTAAACAAAATTTCATGCATTTCTTATATTTATGAAATGAAACAAATATGACAGTTTTAAATGAAATGTTTTTTATTAACTATCATTTTTCCTTTTTTTTACTGGACCTCCAAGGGCATTTAGTGTTTCTGAAAGTGTCTTCCACTGCTGCTCTGCGATTTTTCCTTGAAGGCCAGTACCATGTCCTGATTCTGCATCTTGGTTGACCTTCATAAATACAACCAAATGAACGAGTTGGGTCGTAGTTACCTTAGCCCTTGACATTCTGCTAACAAAGATTATATTAGGCAATCAACAAAGTATATAAAACTAAACATTCTACTGTGATAATTATACCAAGAAACTAAAGGTATATTATACAATAATTTTAAGCTTTAGTTTCAAGTCATGAGCACTAGGTAAAAGATATCTAGTTTTTTATTTATTTAAAATTTGTTTGACTTAGATTATAGAATTCTTGAGTATTTTGATTACAAACATACTTCCCGTTTATTAAATACAAATGAATTCCTATCAGTCTTCTACATAAATGAAGATGTTCAGAAAAATACCTAAACAAAATATAAACCAACGATACCTTAAATTTTAATATACTCACTACATTGTTTAATATCTCGTGAGTTAGTTTACTATGAATAACAATTTCTACTTACCTTTTTGAAAGTTTATTATAATGATTTTCGCACAAAAACACCAAAACATTAACTAATCACAAACAAGTCACAATGATTCCGCGCGATTATCAAACGTGGTATTTTTGACAGTTCTAATCGCGCTAATGTCGCGTTCATACCACACGGTTTCATCGTCGTGGCAAAGAGAATACGAATTTTGCAAATGACGTAACAAAATACGATATTGACGTGGTTTCAAAGCAAGGAATCGCTAAGTGGTCATAGAGAATCAGGGCCCAGGATGGCTTGTGTTGTTCCAGACTGCAAGTCTCATATATCACGAAAAGAAAATACGGATGAGGTGTTATCATTTCATCGGTGAGTTTTGTTTCTAAATTCTCATATTTTGACAATATAACAACGGTATATTCAGAAAATTGTAGTAAATTAATATTATAAATAGATTTCTCAATGAGTTTTGGTTTAAATTGTCTTATTTTCATGCTTTCTGGGCCCTAATTCTGTACGGCACATTAGATTCCACACTTATACCGTACCGCGCGCAAACCACAACGATATCGTGTCTTGTTGATACCATGTCACGATAAGGAATCGAGACGCCTCTATTCTGTATGTTTCAAGACAAATTGTCTTTGGTACATTACGAAGTCACAACTGCATTCAGAAATGATGTTTAGAAAATTTGATGTATTATGTAGAAACTACAATAATAATGTTTTTTAAGCTTATTTTGTTAATGTAATTTGTGTTTTAACGTTTTTTATATTGTTAAAAGATTCAAATCAATCCACGATATGACAATAGCTCTAAATATAATTAATTGACAAACACAAAACTAAAATATGCATGCAAAATTTCATGCATTTCTTATATTTATGAAATGAAACAAATATGACAGTTTTAAATAAAATGTTTTTTATTAACTATCATTTTTCCTTTTTTTTACTGGACCTCCAAGGGCATTTGGTGTTTCTGAAAGTGTCTTCCACTGCTGCTCTGCGATTTTTCCTTGAAGGCCAGTACCATGTCCTGATTCTGCATCTTGGTTGACCTTCATAAATACAACCAAATGAACGAGTTGGGTCGTAGTTACCTTAGCCCTTGACATTCTGCTAACAAAGATTATATTAGGCAATCAACAAAGTATATAAAACTAAACATTCTACTGTGATAATTATACCAGGAAACTAAAGGTATGTTATACAATAATTTTATGCTTTAGTTTCAAGTCATGAGCACTAGGTCAAAGATATCTAGTTTTTTATTTATTTAAAATTTGTTTGACTTAGATTATAGAATTCTTGAGTATTTTGATTACAAACATACTTCCCGTTTATTAAATACAAATGAATTCCTATCAGTCTTCTACATAAATGAAGATGTTCAGAAAAATACCTAAACAAAATATAAACCAACGATACCTTAAATTTTAATATACTCACTACATTGTTTAATATCTCGTGAGTTAGTTTACTATGAATAACAATTTCTACTTACCTTTTTGAAAGTTTATTATAATGATTTTCGCACAAAAACACCAAAACATTAACTAATCACAAACAAGTCACAACGATTCTGCGCGATTATCAAACGTGGTATTTTTGACAGTTCTAATCGCGCTAATGTCGCGTTCATACCACACGGTTTCATCGTCGTGGCATAGAGAATACGAATTTTGCAAATGACGTAACAAAATACGATATTGACGTGGTTTCAAAGCAAGGAATCGCTAAGTGGTCATAGAGAATCAGGGCCCTGGGCCCTGATTCTGTACGGCACATTAGATTCCACACTTATATCGTACCGCGCGCAAACCACACCGATATCGTGTCTTGTTTATACCATGTCACGATAAGGAATCGAGACGTCTCTATTCTGTATGTTTCAAGACAAATTGTCTTTGGTACATTGCGAAGTCACAACTGCATTCAGAAATGATGTTTAGAAAATTTGATGTATTATGTAGTAACTACAATAATAATGTTTTTTAAGCTTATTGTTAATGTAATTTGTGGTTTTACGTTTTTTATATTGTTAAAAGATTTAAATCAATAAACGATATGACAATAGCTCTAAATATAATTAATTGACAAACACAAGACTAAAATATGAAACGTAATTTTTGAACGTTTATTATGAAGTCGTTTGTTGTGTGAGATTTATGAAAGGTATTTTAAACTAGCCAAAACAATTATTACCGTGGTAAAAACGATTCTTTATTTATTATCGAAAAATTACATATTAAAACGTAAGTACTTTCTACCAATTTATAATCTCCCCTAATTATTAAGCAATAAATTACAAATAGAATGTTTGTAAACAAAATTTCATGCATTTCTTATATTTATGAAATGAAACAAATATGACAGTTTTAAATGAAATGTTTTTTTATTAACTATTATTTTTCCTTTTTTTTACTGGACCTCCAAGGGCATTAAGTGTTTCCGAAAGTGTCTTCCACTGCTGCTCTAATGTGATTTTTCCCTGAAGGCCAGTACCATGTCCTGATTCTGCATCTTGGTTGACCTTCATAAATTCAACCAAATGAACGAGTTGGGTCGTAGTTACCTTAGACCTTGACATCCTGCAAACAAAGATTATTTAGGCAATCAACAAAGTATATAAAACTAAACATTCTACTGTGATAGTTATACCAAGATAGTAAAGGTATATTATACAATAATTTTATGCTTCAGTTTCAAGTCATGAGCACTAGGTAAAAGATACCTAAAATTTGTTTTTTTTATTTTTATGGCTTTCTTTGACTTAGATTATAGAAAAACATACTTCCCGTTTATTAAATACAAATGAATACCTATCAGTCTTCTACATGAATGAAGATGTTCAGAAAGATACTTAAACAAAATATAAACCAACGACACCTTAAATTTTAATATTTTCACTACATTGTTTAATATAAATATGTCGTGTGTAGGTAGTTTACTACGAATAACAAACTGTACTTACCTTTTTGAAAGTTTATTTTAATGATTTTCGCACAAAAACACCAAAACACAAACGAGTCACAATGATTCCGCGCGATTATCAAACGTGGTACTTTTGACAGTTCTAATCGCGCCAATGTCGCGTTCATACCACACGGTTTCATCGTCGTGGCATAGAGAATACGAATTTTGCAAATGACGTAACAAAATACGATATTGACGTGGTTTCAAAGCAAGGAATCGCCAAGTGGTCATAGAGAATTAGGGCCCTGTTTTGTATGTGATAGTATGATAGTGATGTGTTTTTTGTTATCGATGTCAACATTTTTGGTTTTTACTTTTTGCTTTAGATTTCCCAAAGATGAACCTACTAGGCGATGCAGTCGCTAAGCTTTGCTTTGCTAGCACCATATATTGGAGCGGAGCGTAATACCAAAAAAAATGTAAACTTTAAAATTCCATAAAAAAGAAAACTTTCAAATAGGAGCGCTTTTTTTCAATGGGAAATCCCATAGAACCAATGTTCTAGCTTCATAACTTTTTTATTTTTGTTAATTTAAAAATTCGGGTCACAATCTGTCACAATCTGGTCCTAAATGTGTTGATTCGATTCCACACAAAAATTATTAAAATCGGTTTAGATCTCGGGAACTTATGGCGTACTGGACATTGCGTCATTGAAGCTGATCCATGGGAGCTCCAATTAGAACTGAATGGATACGCCGTATATCAAGGATCAATTGGACACCAAAAGCGCACAGTCACATTTGTTCGAAACATTTTAGACTACATTCATTTGAGCCACATGAAAACATTTGATTTCGGTGGCTGAAAGCAAATGCTATACCCACATTACATTTACAGAACATGCAATTGCTCCTTTTTTATTCCAAACATTATCTTAGTCTTGCTTTGTCATATAATTATTTCGATCCTACCAATAAATATTCAGATTTTTAATTAACATTTTGGCAGCGTGTATCCCAAATAATAATGATAGCTTATTTACAATTATATTTTTGTGTTTCAGAAACCACTACCGCATTAAGAAGGAATTATGAACCACCAAGTAAACGCCCCAAATCTATGACCACAGTTGAAACAAATACTGATTCCGATATCTCTGAACTGATATCTAATTTACAGAAAATTATAGCAGATTATAAAAACCAAATTGAAATATTAAAAAAAGAGTTAGAAAGGGTTAAAAAGACCAGCAAGTGACGTCTTCGCAAAATAAACACTAACAAAGAGAACATTAAGGAGCAACGCGAAGTAATCTCAACTCTATAACATATTGATAGAAAAACTGAAACAAGAATACGTTCAACCCGAACACCTAGCACTTTTAGAGTGTGTAAACAAATATAACAAAAATTCGCGGCGAGAACTGAACTCAATTCCGGAAACAGCGTTTAAAGAATGTTTTGATGATTGGATTAAGTTGGCGTAAGCGTATCGTTTCTGAAGAAGCATACTTTGAAGGTGATAAAATAAATTTGGATGAATAACAAACATTTTGTATAATTATTGATCTTTTCCCGGTACTTTCTTGACAGAGTAGTATATAAAAATATGAAAATAATAAGAAAATATGTGTAAAATAATAGTTGGTTAATTTAAATTAAATAATCGATTAAATTTATTTTAAAATTTTTCCTCTTTTTTATTCTATACCTATAAGAAATATAATGTTGAATGCAGTATTCACTAATGTGCTGCTAGAAGTCTAACTTAAAATATAAACATATAGCCTAATATGATATACCAATACAAAGTGCAATTTTTTAACTGTACCTACCAGGTTTCTCTAGATACTGAAGACTGCAAATCTAATTAATAAATTGGTTCTGGTCCAAAATTCTACTCATGAATACTGCATTATAAAATGTACATATTGCAGATTCTACACGTGTTTATTATGACACATTACCGTCCGTTCTAGTGTCATAGACATACCAACAGCATATTTTTTTTTTACATTTTTTTAATTTTATTTTAATCGATAGTAATATCGACGCCGTTACATCACTGACGTTAGGGAAACTAGTGACTACCTTATAAATTACGAAACAAAATCTGTATACTTATTTCTTTCTTACACATTTACAACTGTATAAGTCAAAATAGTACGAACTAACGTATTGTGTTGTTATTTTAGCACGGCTTCTATAGCTTTAGTTATTGTTCTGAGACCGTACCTAAGCGCTGACGTGACGTCATCAGGTCCACAGATATTGTAACCGGGTTGTAGGAATCTTCCCTGACCCTTCCCGCGATGGTGTCTGTATGTCTATATGTATAGTGTGTGTCTGAAAATTTGAACCGATTCGGACCGGTAGATTTCGAAAAAAGTAAAAAAAACTAAAAAAAAGTTCGAAAAGAAACTTTTTCAAATTTGTTTTTTTTAAATAACTTTTGAACGGCTTTACCGATCAATTCCAAAAACTAATCAGCTCTTAACCTCAAAAAAACACGTCGATCGCGCCCAAGTGCGTCAAAATCGGTTGAATCGTTCGTAAGATATCGTTGACGAAGCGTTTTTTTGTAATAACTCCGAAATTTTTCATCATTGTGGGGCAAATTAGTATAATTAAATTGTTTTATAAATTTATATATTTTATGCATTTTTCAATGCGATCTTATGAGATAAATTATTATAACATAGAAAAATAGTAGAAAAAATCGATTTGGGTTACAAGTGAATTCTCAGGCGGGAATTGAACCTTTAAAACTTTAAAAATAAGAATCTCTATAAGCTGTCGTAGATAAACTCGACATTGCAGTCGAATCTTTATATTAATTATTAAGAAAGTGCAATAAATTTAATGAAGTGCCGGCCAGCTGTCAATATTAAATTAATGACGTAGGGAAATCGCCATTTTACCTTTTGTGTAAGACTTATCCCTACTAAATATTATACATGTGAATGTAAGTTTGTTTGTTATTTTTTCACGCAAAAACTACTAAATCGATCATCATAAAACTTCGTACATATATTCTTGGAGATATTAGAAGTAACATAGGATACTTTTTATTGAAAAAAAAAAAATTGTGGGCGAAGCCGCGGGTAATAGCTAGTCAAAAATGAAACAACATATTTATGCTTAGTCAATATTTACATTTAAGTGGTAAGGTAAATCACATCCCATGTATTTGTCATCACTGACCGCCTGGCTAATGACTTTGTTCCATAATATATCTTTGCATAGCAAATGAGGATCACAAAATAAAAGAACTGTTACTTGAGCTCTAGTAAGAGCTACATTTAACCTTTTTGGGTTCTTTACAAATCCCAAGGTATGACGTTGATCTTCTAACAAATATGATTCAGTAGATCTGACAGTAGATATTAATATGACGGGTCTCTCTTGTCCTTGGAAATCTTCCACTGTCCCAATTTTAGGTTGAGGTAGGCCCATGGCTTCAAAAACAAGTTTTAAATATTTTATCTGAAAAATAAGGTAAAAATATGTTACACGTCATATTAAGCAAGTGTTGTACCAGTTAATCACAAAAAGACTAAAGATAAATCTTATTTATTAAAAACTTTGCTCTTATTGAAATCAAATAACAGTTAAAAATGCTCTATGCTAAATGCTCTTATTAGTCCTCATGAATTCAATAAACATTATTTATTTTCTCCTTCGCGTTTGTGTCTTCTAGTGAGTTCACAGTGATGTAGTTGCATCACAGCAGCTGATTCAAACACTTTTAGAAATATAAAAAGCGAGAAATTCCAAGCATGATACATTACTATAATCCTTTGGTTTTATTTTCATAATGTATTTGTTACAATAAAACTACTAATATTTTACCTGAGCAATATAAGGAGTTATGATGCCTATATCATTAGCATCAATATTGTTTTTATACAATTTACAAGTTGTTAAAGCAACCATAGACGCTTCCTGAGGATTATACCATGATGGACTATCTTGAGATCTTGTATTGCAACCTCTAATGCCATAGACATAAATACCACCTGTTTTAGTGTCACTCTTATCAAACATATTGTTAACAATGTGTACCATATTTAATATCCATGATTGATTTCTATCCATTTTTGCAACAAGAGAAGCATCATAAAACATTTTACTTGGTAATGTTAAAACTTCTTCCAAGGACCTGTAATTGTCAGTCAACTTTGTAATTACTCGATCATCATACCCATTATGGAATGCAGCAATATCTTTTTGATATGGAAACATCTTAAGGATTCTTGATAAGTATGATTCGTCCATCCCAAACTCTGTACAATACTTGGACATGACTACTGGTCCTAATTGCATTGGATCACCAGCCAATATAATCTGTCCATTTTCTTTATCAATGAATGTCATTGGTATCATTATTTCTGGTTCTGTGGCTTGGCCTGCTTCATCCACAATAACGTGTGTAAAATGTCCTTTAGGAAATCCCATTTGGGTTAAAGTTCCAAGACATTGACAAGTTCCAATTGTTACTCGATGGCGCCCAATAAAAGATTTTTGACATTTTAGATTAATTCTATCTCTAACAACATGCCTTGATCTAATTGTATCTTCTGTGGCCACATCCATAGTAGCACAAAAAGGTTTTATTACCTCTGGAATGTTTTCGGAATCAACCAAATAGTGAGCGATAAGTCGTATAATAGAATTAGAAATTATACTTTGATATTTTAATAATCTTTCCGTTACTAAATTAGCTGCACTATTAGATGGTGTCGCAACTAAAATTCTACTGTCCGGTAAAGACCTCAGTATTTGCAAAATTGTTTCAATAACTGTAACTGTCTTTCCAGTTCCCGGTGGCCCAAATATACAATATGGCAAAGGACGACATTTGCCAGCTAAAATGTTAACCACTGCAGTTTTCTGACCTTTGTTTAAAGATTGGTTAAACCATGGTATTTCATTTATTTTTACTGAAGGTATTTGATTAGGTCGTGTAGAAATTCGAGAAGGAAATAAAATACTTGGACCAAGATTGGCTAGGGACAAATTAATAGCTTGATGGCACCTTCTATATACTGTACGACTGTTATGAAATTCAATAGAAACATCACTTCCAGAGTATATTTCATGAAAACTCTGGTTGAACTTCATTAAAACTAGATCTCCCTTTATAATGTGTATAAACCCTTCATACATCGGAGCATTTGCATTCCAACCATCTTTTACCACAACTCTGTCTCCTTTGATTAAGGACGGTCTCTGTTCAGCCAAGTCTCGTATTTCAATTCCAAGATATTCTTGACAATGTATAAGAAATACTTTCTGCATGTCATATTTCCTCATGTTAATATTAGTTTGTATTTCTTCCATAAAAAGCAATGTATGCCATTTATCAATATAATTGTTGATATTCAGTTCCTGTGTTAAGCAAGGCAAAGAGTTTTCAATTCTGTCAATTATTTTATCATAATCTGGGCTCCATATTGCTTGTTCTGAATCACCTAAAATAGTAGACCAAATTTTTCCTGGTATTGGAAAGTTTCCAATCTTTACAGGTACAAATGCTGGCGGCTTATATGGCTTTACACCAGGTACAAAAATCTTGTATTCATTCTTTCTAATGTTTCTTAGGGATTCCATTTTTTCACTCTCCGTTTTAAAAACATTGGTTCCAATGCTTTCACCTTTTAAAGAAACATTATCATTAACAATAGTCATATCTATGTATCGTTTTGCTTGAAAACCCTTAAATAATATTATTAAGCATTCTTTTGCATTGCCCAAAAATTTCGGGTAACATGTGATGGTAAATGTAAAAGAGGATTTAGGATAAAGTTTTCTAGGGTGTGATAAAAAAGGTTCTATATTTATTTGTGAATCTCTTTTTTTACTCAACATTATCCATTTATTTATAAATTGAACTTCTTCACTATTGTTAGTTACCACTAATTTCATGTTGGCACTTTTGTGTATGTCAACTTGATCAAATTTTAAAGGATATGTCACTTCAATATTCCTTTCCTTCTCTAAAATAATGCTCTGTTCTTCATCAGTGGTGAATGTCTTTATTTCCATGGGAGAGATTGATTCAGTGATTGTCACTTTTATGGCTCTCCAAATAAGTGGACCTTGATTACTTTCAATTATATCAACAACAGCCTGTAATAAAATGTTTAAATTTAATTTTTGGTACTCTTGCAAGACATTTTCAAAAAAAAAACAAAAGGTATTCGTTTTATCAAAATAAAAAATTTAAGTTACAAGCATATTAAAACCGTGACATGGTTAACATATTTCGACAACCCAACGTCCATACCTTTGCTCCTACTTGTGGAATAAGATTGTTTTCCAAACACTCTTTGGAAAAATAGATGCACTTATCAATAGTTCCATAATCACCAAACCATTCAGTAATAACAGCATTTCTCGTTTTGCTCCGTAACGGCCTGATTGAGAGCACTTGTAAAACCTGAAAAACGGACAGGTAACTGAACAGGGTACCTAATCCATAACTTGCAGAACTCAAGACTATTTTTATACAAAAATTAAATAGGTAGTTATTTGTTTCACAAAACAGTATTTTTAAATATTTAATAATAACCAGAACCCTTTTCCGTGACAAGAAACCCAGATTTGACTAACAATGAAAGCACAGTAGCTGTTAAAATGTAAGAATACCTAACAAAACTATAATCCTACCATGTTGAGAGTTAACCAAAACGGGCTCCTAAATTGTCCCTAACTTTTATTACATTTATGAAGATGATTTTTTATGTATGACTCATAATTTAGTCGAAAAACATTTTTTTACCAGTTATGAGTTTAAGTTGGTCAGGGCGAAAATTCCCAAATATTTAGAAAAAAATAACGTGATTTGGATACGAGAGACCGAAATTTTTTTGGACATGAATGCACCTTTTTTTATAATTTTTATATATTTTATGCATTTTTCAATGCGATCTTATAAAATAAATTATTATAATAGAAAAATACTAGAAAATATCGACTCGGGTCACAAGTCAATTCTCCCGCCTGAGAATCACTGTTTTATGGGCGAAGTCGAGAACACACAAATTTTAGTAGGAAGCAATCTGTCAAAAATTACAAAATCATGACTCTCCTCAAAATCAATATTTTTCATGTAAGTAATAGTGGTTTGTGCTTTGAGAATAGCACCACCCCACCTCTTTACGTAGGTGTCGTAAGAGGTGACTAAGGGATCCGGACTCCGGGGGATGGGCAGCAGCATCTTACCACGTATCATGCCATCACACTACGATAGCCAAAATTTCTGCCTAACGTGGCGATTATTGCCAAACCCTCCATGATACACAAACCTACAGCAAGGCCCCTAGTCCCGGACTATGGTAGCGGTCACGGCTCTGGCAACATATAAGACGCACACACGGCGAACCGAAGAGAAGTTCGGTGAACTCAAGGAAGAATTGAGCAGGTTGCGATGAGATATTGTAGGATTGTGTTGTTCGATTGCCGGAAGGACGACCAGCTGTCTTAGGGTAGTTATCGTGCATAGGTCTCGTGTCAACAAGTGTTCGATTCGTTAGTGTTTCAACGACAGTGGCGTACCCTATACACAGAACCACCAAACGGCATTAGTTGCAGGTTATACAGGTGTACGCACCGACCGCAGAACACCCCGACAACGACGTGGAGCGTATGTATGAAGATACTTCCAGAACTATACATAGCTTCCGGACCCATCACCGTTGTGATGGGGGACTTTAACTCGAAACTGGGCAAATGAAGCTACGATAAGGTGAAAATGGGGCAATTTGGATACAGTGAGAGAAAAGCTTGTGGCCAAATGCTGGCAGACTTTATGGAGAAGAAATGCCATTTATGATGAACTCATTTTTCAGGTAACCAAAACAACGCTTTTATTAATATGCCACACTCCAAAATCCTTTAAAAATGTTTATAATGAACTATGTCAAAACTTATATTGTATGTAGGTACTAGTGATGTGCCGGATCGTCAAAAATGTAGATCTGCGGATACGGATCTAAATACGGATATTTGGTGTCAAGATCCGCGGATACGGATCTTAATTTTCTTGCTCAATCGGTGTCGGTGCGCGTGATCTAGAGTTGAGACATGTTTCGACTTGCATTGCGCGGCGGGTCTTTCTTTTGTTTTGTTTTAGTTTTATGTGACACTGGGCAGCATAGATAACGCTTGTGTTTGGTATTGGTACATAAGTTTAAAAAATGTTTACAAAGAAGTTTAGTAGTGTGTAAACCGGATCTATTTTAAATAATTGTGGACCGTCAGAATCTCGGCAATTGGCGTCACTAGTGCGCCTTACCCTTTGCCTTAAAGAATTTTATCTATAAATTTAAAATTAATATGGTAAATAGATCCGTAAAAGATCTGGCAAAAAGTAACGGACACGGATACAGATCTTTCTTCTGCCTCGGATATCCGCCGATACAGATACGTATACGGATATCCGGCACATCCCTAGTAGGTACATATATTGAAAAGCCAAAAAATAAGACAAACTTGGTAAATTAATGAATTATTTTTGTTTTTAACACCAAATTTAATATAAAGAACTTATATACATACAAATATATAATGTTGTACATGTACAATATGTGTTTGTGGGATTCAAATTCTTGGTGGTACTGAGATTTTTAACACATTTTTTCTGTATAAATCAGCAATCCTATTTATTTACCTGTGCGGATGATATATCGCATGGTTTCTCCTCATTCCATTGAACTTTACAATGTAACTCTAACCAATCCCCTTTAATAGGTACAAAAGTCGAAGAGACATCATCCAGACTAAACTTTAGGTCACTACTCTTAATATAAACCAAACGTTCTTGTCTTTGTTCAACTTCTCCAATGATAATGTGCTGTATAACATCAAAACTATTGTTCTCAACAAATTCTTCTTCTCCCCAACTAAGACCTTGATTTTCTAGTATTCTGGCTACCACAATTCTATCATTGGAATCACAATAAGCAAGGTATAGGACCTTATCGTTTATGTTAACATTCACTGAGCTTGTGGATACATCATAGTACAGCATTCCATCAATCAAAACATAATTATCGTCGCTCACAAATGTTATAATTCCTAGAAAATATGAATGATAAATATTAGAATTTATTGCCCATAATTAGATATTGCCTATTAATAGATAATGCCAATGATGCAACAGATGTAATCATTAATAGGAAAAATTATTCAATTAAGTGACAAAATTCTTTTACAGCTAATTTCTCTATTTCTCCCTTCAGAAAATTTTGATTGGATATGTGCTAAACAAATCAATTCTTTTGTGAAATTGTAAACCTAACATTTTCCATAGTATAGATATAATAAAAGTCATCAATATACTATCTGTGGTCCAAAGTACATCCAAATTCGGTCAACCGTTTTGTGAGATTAAGTAACAAATATCCAAAATAGAAACTCTCATATTTATAATATTAGTAGCATTGAACTTTCTTTCTATTCTTTCAATTACAATAAAAGGTAAGATAAAGGCCAGACTACATTGACATTAAAAGACTGCATCTAAGTTCCAACCTATTCAAATACTTGTTTTAGGTAGCTTTTGTACCTACATGCTTGATAAATAATATATTGTTTTCTGATAGCATGAGATTGGAATAGCAAAATGGAAGGTAAAACAAAAAGAGTAGCTTTAACATCTGGATCTTTCAGAAGAAGAGTTTTAAATGACTGGATTAAATGGAGCATGGAAAATACTATTGTTCTTAAAAAAAATCTATTATAATTATGATAACCTTACCCCTGTAAGTTAGGGTAAGTATAAAAATTGTTATAGCACAAGGAATGTGTGTGCATTTGTTAAGCCTAAGCCAAATAAGAATAAATGATACTTTAACTATTATTAATAGTTGTTGAATTTGTTACATCCACCTTAATATGTAATAACATAATTTTAGAACTATGTATAGATGTACCTGTGCGTTGAAAACATTTGGCGTCTCGTGGTATATCACACTGCTCACTTTCATGTATACTAAAATTTTGCTCTTTTGAGGCTTCCAATTCAACAAGTTGGTCAGCCAAAAAATCCTCTTTATTATAATCTTCACCTTCATCATCATCGTCATCTTTGTAAAAAAAATTGGAAAATAAAGACTTTATAAATGAAAACATTGTGAAATGATATTACTGAACAAAGCCCTTATCAAATTCAAATTTCCATTCAGTTGATTTTAAATAGTCCAACTCTTTTCTTAATGATTGAATTCTTTTATGATGCATTTCTTTCTGAGCATTTTTCAATGATTGTTCTATACTATGTCCGAGATCAACATGATTGAAAGAATGATCAAAGTTTTGTAGACGACTCTGTGTTGTCCCCTGTAAGAGAAAAGCATATCATAATGTCTACGCACAATACTCTAGATAATAATAATAATATATAATAATAATAAAGCTTTTTATTTTCAAACCCTTTTTTCACAATTCAATATTACTTATACTATAATACTATAACTAATTTGGGTCCGAATCCCCTTGGGTAAAAGCCTCCCCCAACTCCTTCCACACGTCTCGTCCAACGTCCAAGGTCGTTTCGTGGCCTTTAGGGTCCATCTACAGTCAGTGAAACGAGCAACATGTCCTGCCCATTGCCACTTGGCCTTTAGTGCATACTCCAGATAATGAAAATGAAAATAACTTTGTGGATTTGTTGACTTTTAGATTAATAGCCATATGTTTCTTTCATTACCACCATAGCCTAAAGTAAGCATTGTGAATCCTGAGATACTAGGGTAAGGGATAAAGATATCTTAATTACATGTCACATAATTTGTCCGCAATGGACTCCTAAACTACTTAACCAATTTTGATCAAACTTCATAACTATCTGTTATTTATCTAACTTAAAAGATAGGATAGGTTTTATTTTAATTTATAACACAGCAACGCATGGTTGGGTTAGCTAGTATACATATATAAATGGTTAAATAATAAGCACCCATGATTCTGGTGCAAAGGATTATACTCTTTGCATAAACATTCACTCCTATGAGACTTAAACTTGAGACTTTTTGGCTTTGCAGGTAGGATCTCCTGTACAGCAGAAATAATTAACAAATTTAGCCAACATTACCTCAACAAAGATTTAACAAAAAACCAACTCAAAGACATTTAAATACAAATTTCTTAATTTCGTATTAGTAATGCTTTTTTCCATTCTCATACATACATTCCTAGGGTCATCAAGTGAATAAACAATTTCTAATCTGGTTGGAGTGTTTGATTTGGACTTGCTTAGCAACATATATAATAAGCATATTATCTTTTCTGTGCCATGTTTTCCTCGGTTGAGAGCACTTTCAATAGTTCCATACTCTTTTAAAATTATCAATAGCAAGAAGAGCTTTTTTCATAGAACAACTTAAATGTTTAGTTATTCTTCAATATATGCATTTTAAATTAAAATTATTTGACAATGATTTGCCCAATTGATATTCCAAATTAATCAAATGCCACCAAAATGGTAGAAAATCAAAACAAAAATGCAGTGAATAATTATTTACTTTATGAGTTTCTCTAATTAAGTGTCCAAGCGGCCAGTAACAAAAAATAAACCTAATAATATAACCAGTTCCCTGTCCCGCGTCGAGCTATCATTCTGATTGAATGATAGCTAGACGCCGACTATCTGGCTAGACTATCTGGTTGAATGAATCATGCGATTACGCCAACAGAAACCTTTGTTGAGGACAATCTACATGTACTATGGTTAAATAGTAAATGATTTGATGAGCTGAGCATTTGAGTTATTACGTTGCTCTAATTTAATAATGTCCACCACCGAATAACTATTAACTATTTAATACTGGCTTTCTTAAGTCATTGTGACATTTTGTCCAGTAATATCGAAATGCTTATTCCGCCAAATGTCAAACATTTAGAAAGTGTGGTAATTACACCATTTTTACGGCTCATTATATTTTGTTAAAGATAAGAAGATCATACAAGAAAACGCATAAGCTTAGCTGACTAAGGAAGTTGTTTTTCACTTGTGCCAACGGCTACAGAAAATCTACCTACCTGGGGTGTTTCTGGCTCTGAAGGCGAATATGCGGACTGAGATATATTACTAGATGTAGACATTACGTGTAAACAAAGGACACTTAAGGATAATTATTTTGTAACAACAATCAGTATATAAACTAAAATAAAGCGCGTGGTTCACCGCTACCGAACGATTGTCAAACAAATGTTATCAAAACTACGTGAAAACTACAATATTAGTCTATGGTTTAAGTGGTAGAGGTGGTAACAGTGTTGCCAACCCGAATTTTAGAAAATTAGTAGATTATGTGCCAAATGTTGGTAGAAGTTGGTAGAATGTAAAATGCAAAATTGGTAGATCTACCACCTCAATTTAGAAGAATTTTCAAGATTAAAAATGCATGAACTGTTCTTAAAATGTTTATTTTTGGAAATTATACATATTTTTATTGAAAAACTTTAAATCTTCCACTAGCCGATTAAGATCACACCTACATGATTTGCAATAGAAATATCCTTCACCCTTGGTACTTTTTTGAAGCCAACAAGGAATTTGCAGCCTTGTCATTCTCCCATAATTTCGAATATTTTTGGTCATAGTGCCTTTTTCTAGCTTGTAGTGGCGGAGTTCCTAACCTAGAACTCTGTACATCGCTTTCGCTGCTGTCAGAATCCATTATATATATATATATATATAAATGCACGCAACACAGAACAAACAGCCATCAGCACTGTTAATACGTAGTTATTTAGTTTTAACAACAAAACAGGAGCAAAGATTCACCATTGATTCCGCAACAAACTAACCGGGAATAGGCCACAGAACATTTTAATAATGTCTATGGGCGCGAAATGGCGCGAACGACGAGCTGTTGCTGACCTGTTTTTTTGTGGTTTATAGCCTGGACTCTTATGTATGCTTGACGCATCGTCGCATAGCTCACGCAACACATCGCAATGTCGCTCGTCGATATAAAAATAATTCAGTGGTGATATGTCAAACTAATTAAAAAATAGGTAGTTTTTAGGTCTAAGGTGGTAGATAGGTAGACTGAAGTGAAAATTGGTAGATCTACCAAAAAGTTAGTAGATATGGCATCACTGGGTGGTAATACAAACCAAAAATATTTATTTTTATTTGTGGCTTGCACAATTTGTGCATTTAAGCCAGTGTCAAGTAAGTATAATCTTTCTTCTATGTTCTTGAGTAATTTCCTAGGTTTCAGTAAAGAAGTGGGCTTTTACTGAAACCTCCTCGTGGCCTTCATGAGAGAGCGCGAAAAGACACCTTCCACTGTTTTATTTCACTTGCCAACACTTATGCATGTTCAGAAACACTCAGTGGTTAAGAACCCTAATATTATTACACACTAATATCAACCACAACACAAAATTTAACAAGAAAACCAAAACCATTATAATGATGCTTCGCGCTCCCGCCAAAAAGTCCACATCAAAAATAATTGTAAGATCTCTTAGACAAAGAGTACAAAACCAATACAGACTTTAATAGTCTGTGGTATTTTTTGACGTGATAACATCTTATAAAGCGATGAATGTCGGTTGCAAGCACGAAAAAGCTCAGCGAAAAAGTATGATTCATTGTCACGTACCATCATTGTCACGAAGCATGACGCATTGTGACGTTCCGTCGTTGTCACGTTCCGCTTGAACCGAGTGGACTAGCGAAAGAGAGGCACGATCGGCCTAAAGTTGGGCTTGTGACGCATCTATCTCTCTTCCACTCCATTAGGCGATGCGTCCGCGTAGAAGATAAACAGCCGCAGCACACAACCTACACGTGAACTGTTTTGTCAACTGTTTATAAAGTGAACTGAAAAGTTAATGTGGTTTCCATTATTTATTACAACAACAATTGCGGCTTGCGGCAACTAAAAAAGTATTATGACTCATAATAATCAAGTCAACTGCTTTTGTTTAGATAAAAGCAGTTGACTTTTTATGTGATCGTTATTACGAATACGAATACGCTTCGCTCGCTCCGCTCTAATTAACAAAAACTTTGTGGTTAATTATTCACCATTATAACTTATTAATATCCACAACAACATGAATTTGAAAAGGAAAACCAAAACCACAAATGAAGTGTTTAGTATACCAGGTATAAATAATAATAAACTCATTTGCAATAAAAACGGGCACCTAAGCAATGAACCATTTTAAATGTTAATATTGCTTTGTTTGATAATTATAAGTAGTTTTATCCTCACAATTTGGTAAATTAATAAGAAAATAATCGTTTTCATCGGTATTTTATAAAATTTTGATACAATTTATGGGAAATAATGCTAAACCTCACTAGTAGTGTATGTTCGCTAGTAGTGCATATGCTCATGAAGTAAAAATAAAAAAGTTTTTTTTGTTTGTTTTTCTTTAATAAAGTAAAAGCAGATAAATGTTCAGTATCGAGTGTGACCCCCTCTAGCTTCACAGCTTGAATTCGTCTGGACATGCTAGCGAGTATATCCCGGATACTTGCTTGCGGAATACGTTCCTACTCCGCAGTAATCACATTCTTAAGCTCTCTGATGGTCTGCGGAGCCGGTTGTACTGATCTCACACGCCGTTTCAGAACGTCCCAGACATGCTCTATGGGATTGAGGTCGGGACTTCGAGCTGGCCAATCCAAACGACGAATGCCGACCTCTTGCACATACACTTTAACATCGCGAGATCGGTGGGCGCGAGCATTGTTGTCCATAAAAATCGAGTCTTCACCTAGAGCGGATAATGCGGGTTGTGCATGAGGAATTAGAACTTCCGTTATGTATCGATGCCCAGTCAGTGAGCCGTTTTCAATGAAGACTAACTCTGTACGATCCATTGAATTTATTCCTGCCCAAAACATAACAGAGCCCCCACCATAAGGTTTGATTTCTTCGAAACATGCCTCTGCAAAGCGTTCTCCTTGTCTTCTTAGCACTCGCCGACGTCGATCTTCACCGAACAGAGATATCCTGACTTCATCAGAGAACAAAACCCTATTTCAATCTTCTTGAGTCCATGATTCACATTTTCTAGCGAACCTAAGCCTGCGAACTCGGTGCTCACGGAGTAATTTTGGGCCGTGGGCCGGGCGGTGACTGCGTATATTGGCAGCGAGAAGCCTCTTCCTGACCGTCCATAGACTAATATGCACAGTTCTTACTTCTTGGAAGTTGTTCTTAAGATCCACATTTGAGGATCCGCGATTTCTCAATGCGCAACTCACAAGAAAACGATCATCCAGTGGTTGGGTACATGGTTTTCCTCCAGAACCAGGCCTTCTCTCAGCGGAACCAGTCTCCTGATATCGCTGCCAGGTCCTTTGGACCGTCGAGCGACTAACATTTAGCCTCCTAGCCACGAAGCATTGGCTGAAACCCTCTTCAAGCAGCGCGATAATTTTGGTAGCTTTTACCACTTTATCTACCATTTTTGATACAGCCAAACAGCAATAAATAAAGCTTTGACAGTCAAGGATATGAAATTAATCGATGAAAATTGAATAAAAGTTATAAAAGTCGATGTTAACTTCTGGAACTTCGCGCCAAAAATGTAGGATAAAAAGGGGTTTTCTGTAAAAATGAGCATCAAATGAAAATTTGAATTTAGAACGTACTTTTTTAAACACCACGGCATTTTTAAAACCGGCCAGTAACGTGTACAAACGTTTGAAACCTTTTTTGTATTGTATCTTTTTAAAGATGAATGAAAATCAAAACCGCCCGTTTTTTTTGCAAATGAGTGTATATCCAGAAATAAATTACTTTTTGAATGTGTCATGCTTAATAACTTATGTTCATAAAAATACATTTTAATAGTAGTTTTGGTTTTTTGACAGCGTCTCCGCTGCGTTATATTTAATTATGTTGTTCCTTTTTTTCTGTTTTGAGTTTGTTCGTACTAATTTTTTGATTTCGCTTCCATTTACTCTTTTAAAAGAAAGATTGTTCGAAGCTTGTTAACTTTTTAAATCAAGTAAATAAAACATTCGCTTACAGTTGTTTTATTAGTGCTGTGTACATATGTTATAGGGATATAAATTAAAGTGTTCTGCATAATTAATATTACTGTTACTACTGTTATTGTACCTTTAACAATAAAAATAAAATATAAAATAAATGATTTTTTTTATTGAACGTTCTTTTGACGGGAATGGAGAGCGTCACTTGTGGTTCTTGCAATAATTGTGGATAACTAAGCACTAAGTATTTGTGAACATCCACGAGTGTTAGAAAAAAAAGCGAAAGGTTTATTTACAATAGGGAATATGCAAAAATTTTTATACGTTTCTACTAGCTATTATATTACCAAAAATAAATATAACACATTCAAAATATAAACCATTTTGGCGCGTTTATTCTGTGACGTAACATTACACACGTTCGATGTTAACAAAGAAGTGTTTGTTTCGTATTTGGTACACAAAGCTAATAACGAAGAGTTTTATTAAAATCATCTTTTTACCATGGAACAGTCAGGAAATCACGGAAAAGCGTACTACAAATATTGTGTCGTTCCTATGTGCCAAAATAACTCAAAAACTGCACCTGACAAAGAATATTTCTTATTGCCAAAAGATGCCGGTTTTAAAAAAAAAGTGGTGCAAGGCTATGAGAAGAGACAGTGTATCGTGCTTGAGCTGTTAATACGGTTGTGAAGTTCATTTTAACGTAAGTAAGGACATTAAAAATGTGATAAAATACTTATAAAAATAATTTTTCTTTTGCTTACAATCCTCGACGTAAACATAACCTATATAATTGACAAATAGCTGAATCTCCATAAGATTCTCGTTTAGATATGTCACAAAAATAATAAAATTAGCTGCATATTTTAGGTTATGTTTATGATATACATGATGAAAGGAAACCATGAAAACGATAATTAATTAATTATATATAACTTATTGACCTGGCAGCTTTCAACTCTGAGTTCAGCAGACATAAAATCTGAATTTGATGCGAAATAAGAGGCCAACATAAACACATACATTTTAAGAAGATTATCCGATTGCGCTTTGACTCAACCGGTTTCAGTTATTGTATTAAGCCTGTCTTCATAAGAATTTGTTACTTTACACAGAAAACTTATAATTTGATATGAAGCAACCGCGAAACAATACAAACAGTGAATCAAATCTCCAGAACGCGAGACGACAAGTGTAATTTGACGTCACATTTGATTCCACCAATAGCGTTGCGTTTTGGAAATTTGAGAGCGAATTTCTAAATAGGCACTTTTTGATGATTAAATTTCACCATTATATTAATAAAAAATTCAAAAATAATGATGTAGGTTTCTATAGCAATAAAGATTACAAATAAAAATATTTTCTCAATATTGAAGTTACGTGCATATTTCCTATTGCAGATGATACAACAATACTATTAATGTCTATGACTTGATTACGATTTTAGAAAATATAAAAGGAAAAATATATAGACTTTTGTCTAATGATCTCGAATGATCCGTCCTGTAGCTTCCGCGATTGAAGCTTCAAGGCCCCGAGCACCTCTCTGAACATCCCAAGCGTGGTCGGTTACGACATAATGTAGATTCAGCATTTTCCAAACTCATTAGGGGCCGTCCATTAATCACGTGATGTTTTTTTTGGCATTTTTTGACCCCCCCTCCCCCTTGGTGATACATGGTGAGGTTTCAGACTACCCCCCCCCCCCCCCACACAAATATCACGTGTATTTTTTAGTACCTACAAAGAATCTTATTTTTTTTTTTCATTATAGAAAATTAAAGACTACAATAATAACGATTAGAGTTAGATAGAAAGGTTGCAGGTTTTGGGGTGGGTGGGATCTACCTCCTAGCGGTCTACCCCGGGCAACGGCATCACGGACCAACTCGGCCCGTGGTGACGGCTGAATATCCCAGCAGCGGTGGTAGGCTCCGTAAGGGGCCGCCTGGCTTGCGACCACCATCCTGCCGAAATCCGTCGCGAAGCAGCTCTGCTGCGTTCCATTGGAGGGCGGGAGTGCCAATGGGGATTGGTAATAAGTCAGTTGCGCAACTTAAGACCGGTTTTGGTATCTTGGCAATGCTGTACCAGGTAACTCATTCTGGAGGGTAGCGGATCCGAATCACGGTTAAGCCATTGGCCGACCGCAGTTAGTGGGGGCCCAACTAGCGCGTGAGCCACGCGTGAAAGACTGCCCCGCCAACTTGCGAAAAATCCCGGAATGCTCCACCGTACCAGTTGGCGACTGGATGGGAGGACCCGGTGGCCATTTCGGGGGGATTCGGGCGTCCCCGCAGTCTCCAGGTGAGTTGTATTCTGTGGTTAGCTTAACCTAAGAGTACTTTAATGGTCGACTGATAAGCGTCTCGACTGAAAATCCAACCTCCCAACAGTAACCACTATGATCCAGAAGCACAAGAAGAAAGTTAAACAACGGCTGCACTTCCTCCCATAAAAAGTGCACTTCGCGAACATCAGAGGACTGCACTCAAATCTCGATTCTGTCCATCATCATCTGGAGACCGTGACCGCACCTACTCTTCTTAAAGGACACTCAGATAGCAACCCCGTCGGATGAGGCGTACCTCAAAATCCTTGGTTACACGCTTGAGCATAAGTTCAAGATGAGTGCAGGGGTCTGTGTGTTCGTCCGTAATGACATTTGCTGTAGGCGTCTCCGATGCTTTAAAAAATTCCGAGTTTTCCGTTATTTGGCTTCTGGTGGACACAGGGGTAGAGAAGAAGCTCTACATCTGTGTTTACCGATCGCACAGCGATGACCGGGCGACGACTCGGCTCAAAGATTACCTCACAGACACGGCAGACTAGGCAACTGTGCGATATCCAGCGGCGGAGCTTGTTTTTCTGGGGGACTTCAACGCTCACCATAAAAAGTGGCTGTTCCCATACCAGAAAACTGACCATGCTGGGAGAGAAGCGTGCCCCAGCGCTAAATCTTACTCAGCTGTTGGACCAAGCGACGCGAATTCCAGATATTGCTGGCTACACACCCAATTGTCTTGACTTATTGCTGACAACTGTTCCACACACATTCAGTATCGGTCTTAGCTCCACTGGGGTCATCCGACCATTGTGGGGTGAAATCCGTATCGATCTGCTCTCCTCCGCATGATAGTCCCAGGGGCATGAGGCGGGTATGGCGTTACGAGTCAGCAAATTGGGACGAGATGCGTATTTTATTTGCATCTTATCCCTGGCGGCAAACTTGCTTCTCTTCGAGCGACCCATTGTGCACCGCTGATGCGATTGCAGATGTAATTCGACAGGAAATGGAGTATTTTATTCCATTCTCCGACATCCCGCTCGGTTACAAGTCCCGGCCTTGGTATAATGCGGCCTGTGCTCGTGCTGAGGCTCGAAAACAGTCTGCTTACCAGGCTTGGGTGCATATCCGCGATCGCAAGGTCCGCGCACGGAGAATCCGATCGAAGAAGAGAGCCTATAATTCGGCCGCCAAGTCATGCAAAAGGGTTATTCTTAAAACAAGATTCGACCACATCAGCCGAATAGGGACGAAACTGTCATCCTTCCATACTATGTAAAGTAATGGAAAAAGTGCTGAACAGTAAGTTGCTCTCGTACCTAGAAAACAATGATCTTCTCAGTGACGGTCAATATGGCTTTTGCCGTGGACGTGCAACTGGGGATCTTCTAGTTTATGTGACGCAGTGCTGGGGCGAGGCCCTCGAGATGCACGACGAAGCACTTGCCGAGTCACTTGACATCTCGAAGACTTTGACCGGGTTTGGCACGCTAGTCTGCTGCGCAAACTTCCTGCGTATGGTATCCCCGCTGACTTTTGTAATTGGATAGCCGATTTCCTGACAGAACGGTCGATCAGAGTAGTTATCGATGGCTGCTCCTCTGACTTAGTGGCTATTGATGCCGGAGTTCCTCAGTGGTCTGTTCTCTCTGCGACACTTCTTCTGCTACACATCAATGACCTGTTGATACCTGGAATTGTTGGGTATGCAGACGACAATACTGGCGTAGAGAGATACCTGTCTAATTCAAAAGCCAGCGTGGTATTGATGAGAGAGGCCATGGTTGAGCGACCGAATCAGAGGTTGAGCCACGTTTCCCAGTGGGGTGACAGTAACCTCGTCCATTTCAACGCCTCCAAAACGCAAGCGTGTATTTTCACTGCAAAAAGGAGTTCCTTCAACCTCACTCCTACTTTCCGAGCTACATCTGTACCTGTTACCGACAGCCTTGAGCTTTATGGCATAAAGTTGTCGTCAGATCTCAACTTCGGCGCCAACATCGAACTACAGAAGTAGTTAGCCGCTTTCGTTTTGTACGCGTTTGGCGATAAATATAAATACACGTCACGCCGCCTTTCAGTTCAGAATCGCGCGTTTGCTGAAAAAATAAATACACGTGATATATTCCTACACCCCCCCTCCCCCCTTGTGATATTTCGTGATTTTTTTATGGACCCCTCCCCCCCCTATCGAGCCTCACGTGATTAATGGACAGCCCCTTAGGGGAAAAATCTTGTATATGGTAGATGTATGTGGACATATATTTACGGTGTTGCAAGAGGCTTTGCACTCGTAACAACTTCCACCCGCTAACACACGACGTCATCTCCGTTAGAAGTACTATTATTCTGTATTATTATTAAATTAAAAAATGTTATATTATTGGTAAACAATAAAATGACGTCCCATTTAATTGTTTACCAATAATACCGATATAGTGTTGGCAAGTAAAACAAAGCAGCGGATGTTGTCTTTTTCTGCTCTCTCAAGTAGTCCATAGGGAGGATCCAATAACCCACACCTTTACTGAAACATAGGCAAAGGGATATTTCACTGTTCATTCATAATTCATTGATCATTATTACTCAAGAAACGTCTCTAATCATCATCTTATTAAAAAAAGAAATTACACAAGAATCGGCAGTATGGCTTACATATTTGCCTGTCCCGAAAAGGACGAATATAAACTACTGCTTCTGTTTACCAATATGACATTTGCTCTATTGTTCTGAGTGACATTTGTTATTTGTTTGTCTGTGGTTAAAGATTATAAATAAATAATACAAACTTCAAAGAAATGGGCTTTACATACTTTTGGTGACAATAAAAATTTTAGCCTCATTTTATGACGATATTGTTTATTATAGAACTTAATTAGAAGCAAACAATTTTACCATGTCTGTAAAGAAATGTGTCTACAAGGCTCGTAATGATGATGATGTTTTTTTCTCACCATGTTTTCAAATTGGTCCAGAAGTTCAACTGAAAGAGGTCCCCACTACAGGTGAAGAGTATCTTTTAAAAGTAATGAAAGAGCGTAAAAAATTTTCAACAGTTACTAAATGTACAAAGGATTATTCAAAATATTCAAAAAACCAATCTTGTTTTGTTGTTGAGGTAGGTTGGACTTTTTTGTTGTCATTCTGCGTGTTTAAAAACCTATTTTTGTATCCTACTTTCAAACTTCTGTTCTTTACATAAAACATCTTAAAGCAGAATACAATTTAATTTCAGGTTCCACAAGCTAAAGCACCAGATAACCTGATTCCAACTATAGAATGGCAAAATATTCAGGTTGCAGATTTTTCTGACATTAGAATGTATATATCTCGGATTCTTGCTAAAAAATCACTGTGGCCAAGGGATTTACAAAAAATGACAGTTGAAGAAGACATTTTAAAAGGCTGGAAAAAATTTTTTATAGAGAAAGAGCCAACTTTATCTTGTGTACTTGGCTTACAACTTGCTCTTCTTGATCGGGGCTTGGAAGTACTCACAGAAATACTAGCTGATACTAAACAAGGAGAGTCAATAGATCACAAGACAGGTACTTTTAATTATATTTGAAGACATTGTTGTTATTATTTGTTAAGCAAGTGTAATGCTTCATTTTTAATTACAGGGCAATGGATATATGCATTCTTAGCTTGTACAAGGCAGCCTCTTCTATCTGAAACTATAAGCATATTAAGAAGCTTAGCTAGAAAATGTGCCGATATAAGGTATGTCATCTATCATCTTCTTTTTCATTTTATGGTTGTTTTGAATCAGGATATCTGTATTAAAAGCTCTATAGAAAATCTTTCTAACTAAAGACAAAGGATACCTTATTTAGCTAGATATTCACTAAATCCAGACTTTTTATACAAATCATATATGAAGAGATTTATAATGTTGGAAGTGCTAATGGTTGGTATCTTATTCAGAATTATTTTCAATGTAAAAAAAAATCTATTTATAATTAAGATATAAAAATCAAGCAGTGAAATTCTAAAATAACCAAAATTATGACAGAATTATTTAAAATTTATTAAAATTTATTTGCAGGTCCCATATAAATCCTGATGGTGACAATGCCATATACTTAGCAGCCCCTCTTAACATTTTTATTTGCATAATAGCTAGATACTTTAGACAATATGATTTAGCAGATTAAATTATGATCATATGTATTGTCAGTTACATTGCTAAAATAAGCTTTTTAGTTAGTAATGGCATTTGTTAAGTTAGGTCCGTTAAAACACAATACCCTAACTTATTTTACACAAACAGTCAAATCTCCTATGAGACTGAGGGATATAATATGGTAAGTTGACTTTGAAATGCTGTTTCCTGACTATTGACAACATAAATAGTTAGAACTCGTTTAGATATCCACAACCGCTCTTGCAATAAGAGCAGGACCTAATGACAATAGTTAAATGATATGCATTTTTTTTACAAAACTGAGTTTGCAAAATTTAATTTCATAGTTCAAATACATAATACAGGAGCTATTATTATGCATAAGCTAACAAATTAGGTTTTTATAACTGACCATATATTGTCATATTTATAAATAACTAGCTGACCCGGTAACGCATTGCTATGGTAACGTAAAGAGCGGGGAAAAAGAGCGGACAGACAAACACACAAACAACAAATTTGTATTCTTAGATTATAGATTTACATTATAAGTTGTTAAATCTTGATAAAATATGTATTTTTCTAACTCATCTCAAGATTTGTGATGATATGTAGAAAATAAATTTCAATACTGTCTATATTTTAGTATTTTGACAAATATCAATTAACAATGCAAATAAAACGTTATGGTGAAATTATAAACTGTTTTTTTATTTAGTAAGCAAACTTGAGTAATTATAAAGTGCCTTTGCAAACCATTTGAAATGACGACAAACTTCAAACAGCTATAATTTGTTTATATCTAATTTATAATAATAATCATCTCTAACAGTCATACCAATTAGCCTAGCCGAAAGTAAACCCTGTATTGGGTAATGTAAGAACCCCAGTATCCATAACACAAGCCTTTAACATAGTATACATACTCAAGATAGTCATACATACATATATGATACATAAATATGTAATATTTATAGAAATACTAGCTGACCCCGGCCAGCTTGGGTTATAAATTTGAAATAAAACCGATCCTATGTCCTAAGTTGGGAAGAATCCAGCAAAGTGGAGAAAAAAGACATCGAAATCGGTTGAGTGGTTTCGAAGTTCATCATGGTCAAACACTGTAACAGGGAATTCTTATATATGTAGACTAGCTAACCCGGCAAACGTTGTTTTGCCATGTATATTATTTCTAGGAAAAGTTTATAATTTATTAATAAAAAATAGGGGTTGATGGTAGAGGGGTGAAGATTTAGGGTTGTATGTATTTTTGTATGTTGTATCATAAAAAAATAGAAACTAATAATTTTGTCTAAAAAATAAAAAAATTAATTTAGGGGTGGACTACCCCTAACATTTAGGGGGATGAAAAATATATGTTGGCCGATTCTCAGACCTACTCAATACGCTCACAAAATTTCATGAGAATCGGTCAAGCCGTTTCGGAGGAGTATGGGAACGAAAACTGTGACACGAGAATTTTATATATAAGATATACAAATACCCATGACTCAGGTACAAATGCTCGTATTCATCACACAAACATCTTTCCCTTCTGAGACTCGAACCCAGGAGCAGCGGTGTGAAAGGCAGGATTGCTACTGTTGCTCCAAACAGTTGTGTAATGTATTAGAAGATTACCAGGTAAATATGAACACAACGCCACATGTTATCTATTCCTATTTAGCTGATAAATATCCAGCTGGCTATCGATTTAACATATCATTTTTTTGTTTTTAAAAGGATGCTAGCTTTTAGCGAATTTCAGTTATTATTTAGCAATAAGAATTTTCATCCATATTTCTCGATTCTTATATTAGGCATTACATTACTCATGTAAAGTACAAATCAAATAATGACTCATAGATTATTTTTTTCATTATTTATTAATAGATGAATAAAATTACGTGCAGACTTATTTAGCCATAAATAACATCATAATAATAGTGTCCTTTAATAGTTTACTTATTTTAAAAGAATTTATTCCGGGAAATATGTAATCAAGTAAAGAAAATAATAGTATAATGTCATCATCATAGTAACTACTTGATTTTTAATTATAGTTAACAAATAAAACTCAAGGAAACTCTTGATCATCTACATCGTAATGAACGCCGACTTGTTTTCTGACAGTGTCCTCGAGTTTAGCTAGAGTAAGACTTTCACTGTGTGGCATGCGTGGCGACTCCAAAAGCCCTAGAAAGATAAATATATTAAATATAAATTTAGCTATTAGGAATATTATTAAACTTTGTTTTGTTTTCTTCAATTTGATTATTCATTTATTTTACAACTGCTCTAAGAAAATAACACAGCCTAGCCTTTTATAAAAGTAATAATACTAATTTATACTGTGCAAGGGCCTGTCGATGTATTGCACGAGAATAAGTTTATTTGATTGAATAAATAAAGTCATTGTCGTGCTAACTAAATTTTCTAATATCCACAACAAGCATTTTCTGCAATGCTATCATATAAGATAAATTATTTTAATAGAAAAATAATTTAAGTTTGTACATACTTAAAAAATATTCAACAAATTATGTATCAGTTTCATTAAATAGTAGTAAGCTTATTGTTACCTAATAAATAGAAAAATTCAGCTTCTCCAGGAATTTCAAACAAAAATCCTTTATTCCTTCCTTGGTCATATATAGGTACTTCATACATATTATATAAGACAATACAAAGAACATAACAAAGCGAATATTTATGTGACAAAAAAAAAACAAAAATACCTTCACGTATACATCTTGTGACTTCTAAGGCTTGATAAACTAACCCAGCGCTATTTTCAAAGTTGTAGGGAATGCTCGATGTGTGTAAAATTAATTCTTCCACAGTTCCGTCTACATGAATTAGCTTTTCGGGAAAATGGAACGGGTCCTCGATCTGGTAATCGAAATGTTAATATTGAAATCGGTATTTCATAACAGGAGAGAAATTGAAAAATAGAAACATGATGCTGCAATGTTCTCACCGTGACTCTCCCTTTGGTTCCGTCTACTGTAGCATGGTTCCACAATTTGACTCTACTATCTAAATTGAGGACAGCGCGGCCATTGTCTGGGTATTCAAGGACGATAGTATCCACAATATCAACTCCATGTTCATTGAGATTTCCAATAGCTGTCACTTTAGTTGGCTCTGTTTTAAAAACGAACTGAGCAAATTGCAGTACGTATATGCCGATGTCTAGAATCGCGCTTCCACCAAACTCCTTCTTCCTTAAATTTATTTTCATAAATAAATATTAACAGTTTTTACGATAGCATAGTATAGTTACTATTTTCTGAACTGAATTTAAATTAAATTTCTTTTCTTATAATTTTTCGGATTCGGCCAAGACAGGATCTACGATGAAGCGAGCTACCCCAGAAGGTGCTGTTTCATCCTGGCTTTAAAAAAAACGGACAGGTTAGAAGTACTCGGACATAAAGAATTTCCATTTCATGTACTAACAATACAGGTGGGAAAGCTCGGTGAGTACAGGATACGTGTACCTTATCTTATAACAGTAGGAAAGAAGTACTTACGTAAAGCCTATAGGCACAGAGTAAAGAAATACTACATAAATATATAGGTTTGATCCATTCCTTGATACTCACGATACTCTGTCCACTCTCTCTATAGGAACACCAAAGTTAACTCCAACGTGCTTTATGTCTCCCAGTTTTCCTGACTTAATTTGTTGTTCCAAAGCTAAATAAGCTGGGGAAAAGCGGGACCACACAGCTTCCATCAAAAACAACTTTTTCTTTTTTGCTAAACTCACTAAACTTTGTGTTTGCTTAAAATTAAGACATAGTGGCTTTTCACATAACACGTGTTTTCCGTTTTCTAAGAAAAGTTTGGCAATCTTGTAATGGTCTGGATTCAGTACCCCCACATATGCGACATCTAAAAAAAACAAATCAACTTTGATACGGACAACAGCATTTGTTTTCATTATCAGCTATACATAGATATCACCTATTCTTGGGACCTTAAGTTGAAAATTGCTTGTGCAAAATTTACATTTTGAGGTAATTATGAAAAACTTGGATTTTAATTGAAATATCAAAGATACGTAACTATTTCTGATTCCATTGTAAAGTCAATTTTTTTTTTGTTATTCGTTCATATGACATGACATTCAAATGACATGGCGACAAGAAAGCCTGCATCAAAGAATACGGGGATAACTTGCATTTCGGCTGATAAAGTTTTTATAAAGGTCGTAGATTTAGATAAATGAAGCCACAACAGAAGAGTTTATTTTAAAAACCAACATAATATTTTCTAGAAGTCTCAGCCCATTTTTTCTTGGACTACGTTTTATGGACAGAATTCTTGCGGCCATAACAATGCGAAACGGATATCTTTAGAAACATTATCCTAATGCAAAGCTAAGGATTTTTAGATTACAATCCATCCAAGCGTTGTTGAGTGTTTTTAACATGCAAGAGAGATTAGTTTTTTATTCAATTACAGGAGTTGTCTTTTGAAGTAAGTATATCTGCTATGATGGATTGGGAGTGTGACTCAAATCTAAATTGTTGTTCGACCAATATATCGATAGTATTGTAATTACGGCTTCTATTCTAAAACGCTCGGCTTTCTCATGCGCCGTGCTAAAGTTCGCCCAGAATTAAATGGTAAAAATCTTTTTCTGTTTTTTTTTTTAAATCAACATTAGGATGTTACATATTATATTTCGCAGATCGAAAACATTATAAGTACGCTACATGTACGTACTACCGTACTAAAGATTGTTATAGTTCTGTCTACTATTAACATGTATGTCCGTCATTCCAGCATAGCTACACTCGATTTTGAAATGAATTATTGGCTTATATTGTCATTCATCATTCCGTGAAAAAAAGTGACACTGCTCTGTAGGTACATTTTGACAAAAATGTTTGTTGCACTGTTGACCTTCGTCAGACCATTTCAAAATTCAAGAGTAGCGCTGCTAGCCTCAAAGATGGTCACATTGGATTCGTGTAGAAGCTAAGAACTCCGTCTGTCACTAAGAAGTTGCAGACTTTTCTTTTTTCCTTCGGTTTACAATAATTACAGGCTATTTTGGGTGACGAGTTAGCAATAGCTTAAATTTACTGTCAGTGGACAGAAATTTAGGGCTTGTAACTACTTCTACACTTCTGCGGCATCGGCAAAGAAAGTACTAAGAAAGTAATGAAGTCCCAAACGAGGTATTATTTACACACCTATATCATTGCTTTCAGCTAAGGCTTGATAACTATCAAAAACCTTTGGTATATTATGCAGGTGAGCGAACTTGGTTGCCCTTTGCTTGTCTCTGGCAGCCACCGCGGCAATTATTTGATCTCCCTTTTCAGGGAATGAATTGATAGCGTTCACGAAGTCATGGCATATTTTGCCTGCGCTCACAATACCCCAGCGAATCTGCATCCTGTAAAAATAAATATATCTTTGACGTTACAGATTATTGTGCAGATACCTAATGGCTTCCCATTGATAACTTTACATTTTAAATAAATTAAAATAAACTAAGGACCCGCCTCGGCTCCGCACGGGTCCCTGCATTTT
This sequence comes from Calamotropha paludella, assembly GCA_927399485.1. NCBI lineage: Eukaryota > Metazoa > Arthropoda > Insecta > Lepidoptera > Crambidae > Calamotropha > Calamotropha paludella. The sequence continues at coordinate 11,319,299 of OV656804.1, read as the reverse complement.
AAATCTGTAATATCTTCGAAAATATTTATTTAAATTTTATACTCTTAGGGGCCATATTGATCTATATAAAATGCACAATGTATTTAAGGTACTTAATTGGATATGGTATATGCTGTATTGTTTAAAATCGCATCGTAAATAAGCCATTATTTATCGTAAAAAGTAAAGGATAAAAAATGGTTATTGTGGGTTATCCCTAAGATCAGGGATTTTAGCGGTATCCGAATAGTGTTTTTCATTTCTGTTTTAAAAGTTAAACAGAAAGAAATTGTAACATTTTGAAGCTGTTTTAGAAAATACCGGGTAATAAGTGTTAATATCTGTTACAGTCAATAAGGTTCACTTTGGCATACTTAACTATGCGACAGCTCACTAATGATTTGGGTACTTTGAAATGCCTATGTTGGTGTACTGTGTATCCACATAGATAGTTAAACGTAAAACAGTTTCTAACAGATTGGTAACAGAAAACATTATATCTGTTACACTTTTATAAGTGTTCGACGCAAAACACACAAATAAGTGATACAGGAATAATTCTGTAACAGATACAATGTGTAAACCATATGAAAGTGTATCCTTATAAAGGTGTTTCTGAATCACTGCCTAAGATAGACATATAGGTACCATCGCGGACTTTTTTGTAGACTTTTTTACGCTGTACAGTACATTATTGTAATGTACAGTTTAGTACATTATTTTGATCTATCACGTAGGGTTCAGCCAGCGTTTGTAATGTAAGCGCAAAAAATGTGTTTTTTAAGACATCACATTAGAAACCTCTAAAATTATCAGTGTTTGTCTGCTATATTATATATACTACGTAGTGATAAATCATTTATTCACAACTCAGCAATTATAGACATAATGAGTACAATGACACTTATCAGATTATCTAGCTAGGTTATTACCTACATAAAACAAGTCAAAAGTGGTAAACCCCTTAGCTCAAAATTAGTGGAGCTGTATTTACAGAGTTTATGATTCCTCGTTGGTTTGATAATTATACCGCAGATTTAAATGGTTCAGTGTTAATAATTCCGTTGGTTTTACTATAATACCGCAGATTAAAATGGAGATGAAAGTGTACCAATAGTTTTTGTCAAAACAAAGAATATTTCTGCAATCTCTTTCCAAAGATTTGTTTGAGTGACATCACGTCTAACCAACGATATCTATAATTGACTGCAAAGATAATAAGTATAATAGTGATTGTGAGTAAGGATAAGATGCTACGATAATAAGGACATGTTTTAATCAACACACGTTTTTATATTTGTTCAGTTAATAGCGAAGCATTAACTGAACAGCGTATCATTAAGTAGGTACTACCTATTTAAATTAAGTTAATGAAGTAATTACTGATACTGACTGTAAGTTAAAAGTAACAAAAGTTAACAACAGTCAACATAATATTAGATTGAAATACGAAAATGTAGACAAAAAGACAATGGTTTATATTAAATAACAATAGAAATTAGTGCAGATGCAGACAGTAAAAGTTGGAAGTATGGATTTGTTCATTTGGTTTGGATTAAAGTAAAGCGGTCGGGATGCTTTTCTAGTATCACTACATTGGCAAGTGAAGGCAAGGTACAAAGTTTGCCTCAGTAAAATTAACTCAAATTTATTCATTTTCAAGATCAGCCTTTTATTGTCCCCACTGCAGAGGCATGGGCCTTCCGAACCGACCCACGGAATCAGTGCGGATTTGTGAGTCAATTGCATAAAAATTGTACGTCATACAAAAGAATTACCGTAAAACCTTACGACTTTGCCCAATTCGCTTGCTTTTTCTAATTCAATATTTAAAAACTGGTTGGTTGCCTGTAAAGTCGGTATACGGGCGAAAGTTTTACGTGACAACGACTTTGAGTGGTAAAATAATTTTAATGTGAATATTCATTCGTATAGTAGGAAGAAGGATGAAATAATAGTAACAATTTAAAACATTTATTTATACAAAGAATTATATTTAAAACATTAATTTATAGGCACGCGTCCCTTCCACTTTTTATGTCTGTCTCTCTCGCTCTTAGGCGGGCTAACCATGCCCGAGTGGAAGGGACGCGTGCCTCTCACTCGCTCTCATTGTAAGCGCATAACGTGAGCGGAGCGTAACGCAGTTTCTTGAAGTGTCACCCGGCAAACCAATTTATAAGACGTTGTCACGTCAAAAAAAAATATTTGATTTAATCTGCTTTGGTGTTACACGAATAATAAATCCACTGGTCTTCATGTAGAATGCTTACTAATGTAGAAAAGTTTGATATTTTTGGGATAAATACTTCGATCTAGACAGTGGGCCAAATATTTAGTACTTTTTACAAGTTTGCCCATTTTACAGAAACTGTCATAACTTCGATATTATTTACGCTATGTTCATAATATTTAGGGTCTATTCTAGAAGAATAACTAATCTTTAATACAACCATAAAATTAAACTTTATAACGTTGTTTTTACGTGTCAATAACGAGTGGGCAAAGTCGCTACAAATATTCTGCAACTTTTCATACAAATAAATCAATGAGCTATCAATAACAATAAAAAGTGACAACCCACTTTTTATTGTTAATCAATACGAACTGAACAGGTTCTCTGAAATCACGCAATCATCTTTAACATTAATCTTATAATATGAAATCCATATGTAATGGTACTTAAAATCAAATAAACACAGCGATATAATATTTAAAAATTAACAATTGTCTAACAATTCTTTACTTATCTAATAGGAACATAATTTTTTGTAGATTTATATATAGGCAGGCAAGAAAAGCCTTTCTGAGAGTAAACTTAATAATACAATCTTATAGGAACATTAGACTAGGCGTACGCAGACATGAATAGACGAATATATTATAGAAAATAGAATGGTATGAAGGTAAATTTTAAAAGAATATAATCTTTAATGTAAGAAACACTTAGCATAAATGTAATACTCGTAGAACATATTTTCGTTAACCTCATCCGAATAACATAAAAAAAATATACTTATCTTTATTTAATGATATGATAAAATAAAACTAATAACTGATAATTCACATTAATGACTCTTTTCTAGAACTTCTTGTATCATTCTAGAAATGATATATCTAGTAAAAAACAAATTCAATATTCTTTATTAAATTGGGATTTTACAATCACTTTAAAATCGCAGTAAAAACAAAAATTTACAATCACAGTAAATAACAGAAATCATAAACAGGTAAAAATGTTTGGTATATTTTTACCTGTTTATTGTTTACACATTTATGATAAATTAATAATTGCAGGAAATTAATTAATGATATATGGCTTTTAATTATTGTATGTTGTAAGAAGAATTAAAGGTAATATTAAAAATTATTTGGCCTCGTTTCAAAATATTTGATACAGGTAATACTATTTCTATATCATCACGATTTATCTCACATATGTCTTCTACATTCGGGTACGTGAAGACCATTTTAATAGCTTTCGAATTTTTCACTTTTATTACAAATTTTACAACAGGTATGTTGTCTTTTATGCATAAAATTCGTCCAACGAAGTGCTTTAAGCTTTTCTTCATGGCAAATTTCAATACAACCCAATAAATTTTAAATCTACATCAGAAGTAAAATAGTTAATATCACTTACACCAAATGGTATAGTGAAGTTTTCTGGCTCCCAGTTTTCTTTATCATCTATTTCTTGTAAGCAAGTCGATACATATTCGTCAAATGTGTCATATTCAGAATCATCTGTGTCTGCAAAACTTGCACTATTCGATTCAGAGCTTGTTTCTGAATATTGAGATTTTAATGTCTTCTGTTTCGCAGTCGTTTTTTTTTCTTCCTGTGGTCACATTTTTTCGTTTTATTTTATTTTTTTCATGTGATGCACTAGAGGTTTTCTCTTTCAATATCTTTAGCGTAATTTTAACCTGTAAGGCCGATTTCCCGGTCACTTCAGTGCCTATTTTAATATTTTGTTTTTATCTTTTCCATTTCTGTAGAGGATACTTTAACATGGGACTTTATTATCACTTTAGGTTTATATGAACTATTCGACTTTGGTCTTAAACATTTTGGTAAATCATTTTCATCATTGGCTACAAAAGCCTTATTCTGGTCACTGCCAATATTTAAATGTTTATTTAATACGCAGACATCGGATATTGAAGCAGCTGGAGAATAGAAATGCATATTATTTATATTTTTTTTGCAAATTATATCAAGTCTACTGGGATTAAGTATAAATGACTGGTAAAAATTGTGGCACTAATTCCAAATTTTCACTAATGAGTTTAACTGAGCTTGACGGAATATCTTTTTTTATCGAAATAGGCGCCCTCCTTTTTATCAGTTCACCTGTTATTTCATCTAATATCTGATTTTCTGCGTCAGACGAAACCACTTGTTCTTCTTGATTTTTATATATTGTTTCTTCCCTAGGGATATTTCTTACAGCTTTCTTTTTATGTGTTCTTTGTGGGATACTTGTTTTTGTCAGGATATCGTCAACACATACGGATTTTCCAGGTTCTGTGTGCAATTTCTTGTTTCTCTTTACATGCATTGGCTTCGGAGATCTTGTTTCTTTGAGATAATCTAACAAAGTCTTATCTATTCCATATTCTGTATCATCAAAATACTCAGGGATTCTCTTAAAAACATATTGTGGATTTACGGGCCATATGCCTGTGGCCCTGAAGCCACTTATAATGTTATTGCTTTCTTTATACTTCATGTTTTCAAGCAATTGTACTAAAAGTTTAGGAAAATGTTTTTTATTCAAGTTGGCTTGTCTTGGATTCTTCAATTTATAATCTAACAGTATCTTTCTCCATTCTCTTTTTAGTGGGCCAAAGTACGCAACGTCTAGCGGCTGTGTTAGATGTGTGGAGTTTGGTGGTAAAAATACCAGTCTTATGTTGTGTTTCAGACACAAATCCACAACTTCAACGTTTATATGGGAAGACAAATTATCACCAATGACTACTTTTGGCCCGGGAATTTGTTGTGCCCACTCAACTACAATGGTTTTAATATAATCTTCGAATGAAGCAGTATCGAACCAACCCGATTTGGAACAATTGTACCTTGTTCCAGCTGGGCCTCCTTCAAGCCACTCCGAATATAAATTTGTAGATTTATAAACTACGTATAATGGAAGACATGTTCCAGCTGCGCATGCTGTGAACATGATGGAAACGCAACTCTTTGTACTATTTAAAACCCTTTCAGGATATTTAACTCCTCTTCTAAAAACACACTTTGAATTGCCAGGATTATCGGACAAATTAGTTTCGTCGTAGTTCAGTATGTTAGTCGCTGGTATATCTTTGAGTGTTTCGGCTAAGTTGTAATAGAAAGATTCCATTTCTTCTAATCCTTTTTCGGCCCTTACTTTTTTAATATTTTGAGTCGTTCTGATGGTCAATTTCGATCGATGTCGGTTCAAAAATCCTTCTATCCACGTATCGCTTGGTAGTTTGCCATTGAATAAATCTTCCCGCGAATTTTTTTCAGCATATTTGTAAACTAATATTTTGACATCCATTTTCGTCATGGGACTGCCGTAATCAGCTAAAGCTATCAAAACATTTGCCAGTTTTTCTTCTTCTTCGTTGCCGAGTTTCATTTGCCCGCCAACCGGTTTCATATGTATTTCTTTTGTTTTATTTAATATAGTCCGCCGAGGGATCCCGAAACTGTTTTCTGCCTCCCGACTTGACATTCTGTTATTTTTAACCATTTCAACAGCTAATTCTAACATATCTTTTGAATAGTTTCTATATGATCTTGATCCTAATACTCTTCTTTTTTTCTTCATATTTTTAGTGTTTGTATTATTCATTCTGAAATAAATATAGTCAATCTCAGACAAATTATCAGTTTATTCCCGGTGGTACCACCATTTCTGTGTTACTAATAATCACAAATTACATAATATAATAACAATCTCATCATAAGCCACTACCACTGGTGCTACAAATGGTGGTGCCAGGGGAATAAACGGATAATGTAAACAAAACGAAACTACACAAACTGTAAACACAGAAACGTATAAAGCGACGAAGACAAAAATCGAACGAAAAAACAAAAAAATAAAAATTTTTACATTCAATTTTTTTTGGCAAATTCATATCTACGATAAAATAATTTAGGTGTTATTAACATGGAGATGACAGCCCTATCGGTATTTCTTCGGTGGGCAAAGTCGTGAAAACTGTTTTAAAAAAACTCATTTAACATTGCCCACCATCAGACTATCTAATCTATACGACATTTAGCGTAGGGAATGCAATCTTTCTTGTTAATTTGATACAAACAAATAGCGGTTAAAATCTTACTTACCTGCTGTAATTGTAAAAAGAGTTCTGGCGAAAGATTTTTACGTGAATTTTGGCCCGCAAATTACACCAGTAACTTCGTCAAAACCTGACAGCTAACTGTACCAACATCAACAAAAGCCACGTAGTTAGTGTTGCTAGTAATAAAATCAATTTTATTCTACAGATTAAATAACAAAACACAACTTAAAATGTTACCAGATTTTCTAATATTTATAACACGCGCCATGCTGGGCAAATTCAGATCAGATGGGCAATCTTGTAAGGTTTTACGGTATGTGTTTTCGTCATACAAAGGAATTAATGTCAAACAATGGAATTCATAAAGCAGGGTTTATATTAACATTATACATCTTATGTAATAAAAAAAAAAAATTAAGAGTAAAAAGTAGTTTAATTCTTTATTTGATTTTATTAATAGGTCTTATTCTAAATTTGCAAAAATTGAGTTTTATCTTCAATATATGTAACTTCAAACTATAAATTACCTTAATAATAATTCAGGCTCCAAACATAATATAAAAAAACTTAAGCTCTTTAGAAACAAAAGGGAGCTCTGCCTCCAAAATCTTTAAATATAAAAACAAGGCCACAAAATTAGATATGTCAGTCTACAATTATAATAATAAGTCTTCTGAATATTAAAATCTATACTTAAATCAACAAATCAAATTATTTGAAATTTTACACAAGCCCATTATCTAAAAATATATCTGCTTGACATCCGAAATCACAATCAACTTTCAATAGTATTTACTTCTTACATTTTCACCTAACAATCTTGATATCACTGCACCTGCAAAGTACTGTACTTGGATTTTAAGTACACAAGATGTCACTAAGTCCGAGGTCGCTAGGTAAAAAATAAACTTGATTAGCTAGTTAAGACTGCCCAGGGCCTATACTTTAAATCTTTATTTTTCTCGATAAATAAAATATAAAAAAATATGAAGGTTCACAAAACCCTAAAAATAACCCTAAACATATAACACCCCTAAAAAAATCCCATCTCACTTATTTACCCCCTAAATTTTGGGGGAAAATCCCTAAGTTGGGAACCCTGTGGAAAACTAAGATGATTGACATTTGATTTCGTTAGATTTGCAGTAGCATAAGTGTTGCCATAAAGAAAAAAACAGATGCGTTCATATCGGTTTAGAAACATTTTAATCTCAGTCATACAAAGGAAGTCACACAGAGGAAAAAAAACTTGAGACAAGATTTTTTCACGAAATTTACTAAGAAAATTGATTATTTACGATATTGAAAGTATTCTAACGAGAAAATTATTTATTACTTAATATAATTCATGAAAGATTTTGCATATTTTAGATGGTTTCATTAGTAAATATAATATATGTTTTTTTACAATTCTACAGGGGCTGGACAAGGAGCTTTTGTATGGCAAAAAAAAATCTGTTTTTGTCATACAAAACAAACGCTTTTTTCTCGGTTGATTATCAAACTGAGACAAAAATATGAATTTTGTTCAATTGAGAAGAAATAATAGTTATCAACAAAAACAAATTATTATGTTAATAACTTTAGTTTTTTTTAAGTTTCTTTTTATTATGATAGACAAATTATTTTTTCGCTGTGTAATTTTTTTATGCAATTGACTCTTGTGTCAAATACAATAATAAAATTAAATTATTCAGTAGCCTAAGGCTCTCGAGCCATCTCAAAGCATCTAAGCCCATTCAGGACAAATTCAAATTAAACTAAATATTGAACTATTATACTTTTTATTAGATTTATTTATGATGATTATCAGTTAAGTAAAATATAACATGAAAAATTAAAAACCAATAATAATCAATGACTACCCTCTTAAGTTTACTATGTTGAGTTTTAGCATGCTTAGCGTGGTGTTTACATGCTGATGAAAGATTCGGAAATTAACTCTCCAAACTTACTGGCAGCAATTAACTTTAACACTAGATTTAAATGTCGTCATGCTTACGTTTTTACTCTTCATATTTATAGGTTTAATACGTTCTGCTTATTATCACCTAGTCGTACGTATGTGAAGAGATACAATGACATTGATAGTCAATCCGGAAAGAAAAAATGTCGTTTAATTAACCCCAGTGTCAGCCGATTTGGGCAGTTATATATTTTTTAATATAATGTTTTATTTTGGTTGTAATTATTTTGTGTCTAATGCATTCATTGTTTTTTTGCTATATTTTTGTTGGTTTCACGACGTCGTTTATGTTGTCTTGTTGTGTATATTATTAAGTATTGTATTTGATTTTATTTTATTTTATTTGTATATTGACATTTTTTATTTTAATGTGATAATTAAAACAAACTATTGATATTTGTATACCTTGACAAAGGTGGAAATGTAGTGATACTGTAATAATTACCTTAACACCAATGATAACCATATTTTACCTATGTTTCACAAATAATAAATTCTATTCTATTCAGAATTTAATGTTTAAGTTTGTGTATTAATTATAACTTTTTGAATATAATCTGTTTTTATAGCTTGACAAACAAATAAATAAATCAATAAGGGCACTTTTAACCAACGGACTCATTAAATAACAGCAATCGTAAAACTGATCGTCTTTGAAGGCCGCTTGGTGCAACGGTAGCAATCCCATATTGTGCGCCAAAGGTCTCCGGTTCGAATACTGGTAGGGGTATATTTGTGTGATGAGCACAAGCATTTGTTCCCGAATCATGACCGTCTATAAGCTTATTTAAGTATTCTGTACGTTATTTAGAACCCGTAGAAGATGCTCTGCTTATAGTCATAACAATAACATTGAAGACAAAAACTTGCGTATTACGTATAGTCGTTTTTGGTGCACAATAGAACGTTCACCTTCTTACCAGTGCCAAAACTTCTCAATTGATATTAAACCTTATGTTACATTTACCAATATTAAAAATAAAATTGATTACCCTCTTATCGGAATTAATCGATGTAAAATTTACAACAGTTGTCAGTAAAGTGTAGTTACTATAGATTATTTTTTGCCATCATCATAAAATCATCTGCTGATTGAATTTAAGTATTAACAATCTTGATAATCTAACCACTGCGAGCGATGACCTTGATATAGTATTGTTACACACAACAAACTCAAAGTATTATATGATAACAGCTTGTAATTCCGTCTGCATAAAAATCTATGTATGTATTAAAATCAAATTATTGAGAAGGCACTTACTTTTTTAACTGCTTTGTTACTATGAGCGGAGTATCCTTAGCCTGACGAGTTATACGTTAATACTGACAGCAGCTGACGACGTAAATGCATTCGGCTCGGTGATGTTACGTAACAAGTTGACTTCTTTTATCAATCGTTCGATATATTTGAATTATTAAGATAAAGATAAAATACTTTCTATTTAATATGAACATTTAGGTACAGTGCATTTGTTGAAAGTGAACTGCCATATCTTCGTAAATCCTACTGGAATATAATAGAAATATAAATAACTGGCTGCATTGGCAAAGATTGTTATAGATAGAGAAAAAGCTATGTCCAAAGCCTGTTTTTAAGCAGTGTTTCAATAAGGCGACTTTACTGACCTCTAAGGCTGTGTATATTAAATACTAGCGGCCCGTCCCGGCTTCGCACGGGTGGACAAAATTATTTAAATTTTTTCTATCATTAAAGATAGCCTATATTACTCAGCGTGATTGTAGCTTTCCAATGGTGAAAGAAATTTTGAAATCGGCTTAGTAGTTTTTGAGTTTATTCATTGCAAACATACAAAAATACAAATCTTTCCTCTTTATAATATTAGTGTAGATAACTAGGCATGAGTCGTACTTGCAAAATTCAATACCAGGGCTACCTGGTATGTAAGGTACTAAATACCAGCGCCAAAAACCAGGTCTCAAAATACTTGCAAGTATTTTTTTTACTTCACGAGAGTATAGACTATGACGACGTTGAAATCTGAAACATAATCGTACGTACGGAATAATAAGTTTTTAATAAACTATAAATTGAGTTTTTACATATTTTATTATGAGTTGTTTGATTTGTAGGCCATAATTTGCAACAACTAAAATAATATTATTAAGGCTATTTTGATAAATTAATTGATGTACCTACCTATATTATCGGCAGTACAATGGGTGACACACACATGGTTTACACAATCAGTTAAATAATTATTGAAAAAAAGAAACAAATAAAGAAAGCTCCACGTAAATGCCGGGAATCGAACTCAGAGCTTTTATTACTTTAGGCGATCGCTCTATCCGTAATAAAGAAAAATAAAAAATGAAACAAAGCCTTTCTTTACAATGCCTTTCGTACAGTGTACAGTGTACATACTGTAATTTTTTTTATTTTATTTTTCTATATGCACTGTAGGTACCAATGTATTTATTGAAAATTATTTCTCTATTTAGTAAGTAATCAATTAAGTCAAAGTCAACTCAACATAACCAAATCAAAATATAACAAAAAAGATGGATAGCAACGCACGGACGAGCCAGAATATTATTATTTGAAAATATTTATGCAAGTTTAATCATTTACATTGAACGCGCAATAACGAACTTTATTCAAGTAGCAGTAGAATGGCTCAGACACGCGAGCAACATCAGCATATTGTTGTTGTAAAGTAACATTTCGCGCGCGTTAGGAGTTCAAAAGGGTCATATAATGCACTAATATGGGTTCATTATCGAGCATGATTTAAGGACTAGATTCAATTAACGAACGAACAAAATAACAAGAGGGTAACGTTACCTATCTTGCTCGCGCGGTGGCTTGCCGATTACACACGATGCTGCCCCGAGCAAGCCCGTCGACTCGAACGAGCTAGACTCGCGGGCTAGAGCAAAATCCTTTCAAAGTATTTTCTTGAAAATTAATCCTTATTTGTATCCAAAATAATGATTACAATGTATTTGGCAAAAAAAATATACTTGCAAGATTTTCTAAGTTTATCTTTGCTTTTGCGATTATGTTCCTTAAAATCATGTGGGTCATCTCAATTTTCTAGTTATTGTATTTTTATACCCAGTACGTCAGTCCAACCAAGACTCGGTTCACGTACGTCCGAGTAAAAATACCTTGAAGGTATTGCAAGTATTTGAGGGCTGAAACCTGGTTTACGCACTTCGAAGCAGAAACCTGGTCGCGTAAATACGCACCATCCCTATAGATAACCTCCCTCATATTATGTTCTAAAATGAGAAAGTTTCAAATCCGACTAGTAGTTTATAGATTAGCACGTGCGTACAAAGAATCTCCTGCTTTATTATACTGATATAGATTAGAACAAAACATTTCATAATTCTACAAAATATTAAGCTTATAAAAATCAAATAAAAACTGTGATTATTTTTATCAATAATATTATTCTTCCTCGCAATAGATTATTGTATTATGATAATTCATTACCTTAGACTGATACTAAACAGTAATTTTATACTTTATAGACAATAGCAAATCATGAAAGATCAACATTGCCTACATAGATTCAGCAGGATTTATATAAGTGAGCTAAAACGATAAAGCTTTTAGTTCGTGTCGGCCTGTTCATGCAACGGTAGCAATCCTGTGTACTGCACCGACGGTTTTGGGTTCTAATTCTGAAAAGGGCATATGTTTTTGTGGTGAGTACAAACATTTGTTGAAAAGTCACGGTTGTATTGTTTTCATGTATTGTGTATATTGTAATTAGGTATAATAATCCATCCATAATCCTACAAGTTTTGCCTAGTTTGGAACTAAATCGTTTAAATTGTGAAAGTGTGAATGGTCTAAAATTTATTATTATTATACCTAATTTCTCAAGTACCTACATACTTTTTTATTTAACATAATGAAATACAGACAATTAATTGGTAAAAGTTTACGTAGTATGAGAACTGGTGCCCGAAGAAGGAAAACCTGTGTTAAGGGTCGCCAGGTCTCACCCCCTGGGTTATTCACATATCGTTGTACAATTCAGACACTGGCGGTTATTATGCGATTTAGTGAAGTACCGCTTCATAATAATAATAGGTAATAATTCCGTCAGTTCATTTTAGGTGAATAAACCTACTTACAACCCGGTTACAATATCTGTGGACCTGATGACGTCACGTCAGCGCTTAGGTACGGTGCACAAAACAAGCATCATGGGGATAGTATTGTAAACAATAATAATTATGAACTATAAATAAAATATATTAAACTTTTTCTCTTTTATTCTTTTATGAGATAAATTTTAATGTTTTTATATGATAAATTAACGTAAAATAAAACGTTTTTATCCTTGTGATTTTTTTCTCTAAACTCAATAGTTTTTGAGTAAATTTTTTTAACGGCGGTCGCCGGCCGCTGCTGTATAAAAAAATTCCAAGTAAAATAATAAATGAAATAATCTTGGTTCAGTACAAAAAGTATTTAATTTACACAAAACAATATTATTCTAAAAAAATAATCAAAAGTCGTCATCAGCATAAATAGTAACAAAATAGTCCAAACTTAACCGAAAATGTTCAACGTAACAACAAAAACAATATTTTAACGTAACAGCAATAACAAATTAACAATAAAAGTCCAAACGTAACAATGAAATGATCAAAACTATGGCAGTAATAAGACTAAAACAAGACGACGCGTATCGGCAACGAAACTGCTAACCATACTGACGCGACAGGGCTAGCGCGGGGAGGTGACAAGAGAACGGGACGGGGGTTTGACATTCCAGCGAGGTCCACAGATATTGTAACCGAGTTGTACTTAAAATATTCATTTTTTCTAACGTGTCTTCACAATTTCCAAATATATCCACCAACTCTTGCCAAGCTCGGTTCTTGATAATTTTATTTGAGTAATCCTCACACTGAAAATCCCATATTGTAGGTCTCTTCTCCACTTCATCAATTAATAGTTCAGTGTCGAAATGCTCCATGGTGAACTCACGAGCTGTGACTTGCTATCCGCAACGCAACTGAACGCGAAGTAAAGACTCCATAGTAATAGAAACGCGCGGGAGCAACGCGATTCTATTTCCTGGCGGTTGGGTTGCGGTAACCGCGCGGTTGTGTCTGAACGATTACTTAAGGCTTAGCACGCACTGCGATTAAACGCGCGCGGTTTAGGAAAAGCTGAAAACGCAAAAACGGGCATCAACACGCACTGCGGCTAGCGTTTTACTTAAATTTATTTCATTTCACCATGGATTTCTGGCGAGCAGCATGTGTTGTAGCTTTGATGTTGAAATTAAAAAATAGAAAGCATGAACAACGCCGCCGCCATAGGTACTGGGTACATCCACTAACTGATCAAAGACATTTGAAAGGATACTTTTGCAAAATGTACAACAACGTGCGTCAACATCCCGATAAGTTTTTTAATTACTACAGAATGTCGATTGGCACTTTTGATAAATTATTACATGACGTGGGCCAGTATCTAAAATTTGAAGACACTTCATTTCGTAATGCAATATCACCTGAAGAGCGACTTTCAGTTACGTTAAGGTAAGAAAACAATTTTAATTTTTTTAAAGTTTTATTTCGCAACAAGTAAATTAAAATATAATTATGTAACCAATTTTTTTAGTTACTCTTAGGCATAGTCTTGGTCTTCTAACTGGTTTACAAATTTTGTCAAATAATCGGCAGTCTCATTGGCTGGTTTCAAAATTTGTTGGTCGATAATTTGTATCTGATTTTGCGGCATCGTTGGATGTATAGCCGGTGCTTGCTGAATTGTAGTTGATAACTGTGGAGATGGGCTTGGTGGAGGCATTGTTGGTGATGGTGATTGAATGGAATATATTGTATCCATCGATGAGGATTGTGGAGAATACTGATAGTGATAGGGGGTTTGTGGCTGGGTATATGTTTGATGATACAATGGTGAACTAGTTATTTTTGGTCCTCGAAATTGAGCTGGTTGGTTGATAACGTGTTGTCCTAATGGTTGCGGAGATGGATGAGTACGTGCTTTTTTTAAGACATTAAGGATTTCAATCTTCGCATAATGTTTTTGGTCTTCATTTAATCTACGTAACATGGGAACTAACATAAGCGCGAAGTTTTTTTTTTCGTCCTCTTCTTCCTGTGCTTGTTTGTCTTTTAATATATCAAGTAATTGTTTGTCTATTTCTGTTGAATTGTTGTTGTCTCGAGAACAGTTCTTCTTTCGCAGTGGTGTTCTATTGTTATTAGTTAGTTGTGAATTCTGAGCTGTAGTAGACAATGTTATATCCTGAGTAGAAAAATCCGATGATGTATTTGCATCCTGAGTAGAATTAGGCGACGATAGATTACCGCTCGTTTCTCGTTTCTGCATGTAAGGAATTAGAAAAAGCATTGAATCGAAATGAATATATTTCTTTTTCTTTGAAGGGGCAGCTTGTCCAGATTTGCCTTGTTGTGCTGTCAATTCTTTAGCGAAACAATCTTTCATGTTTTTCCATTTTTTTTTGTATGGAGTTCCCTGAAACCAAATAAACAGAATGAAAATCTTGTTCACAGATACCTTGCTACGGGAAATAGCATAAAGTCGTTGTATTTTGAATACCTGATTGGCGCTACGACTATCAGTGAAATTATCCATCATACGTGCAAGCAGTTGTGGTTATATTTGCAGCCTACTTATTTGAAAGAAATGACAAAAAAAGACTGGTTAAACATAGCACGAGAGTTTTTCATACAAACACACTTTCCAAATTGTGTTGGCGCGATTGACGGCAAGCACATAAGAATCGAAAGACCTGATTATACCGGCTCAGAGTCATTTAATTACAAGAAGTTTTATTCAACTATTCTGCTTGCTGTTGCCGATGCTAACTATAGCTTCGTAGCTATTGACGTGGGTGCCTACGGATCCAATAGTGACGCCAGCGTATTCCGAAATTAAAATTTTGGTAAAAGACTTTTAACAAACCAATTGGATTTACCACCATGCTCAGTACTACCAAATGATAATGAAGGATCTGAAATGCCATTTGTATTTGTCGGGGATGAAGCTTTTCCACTTTTAAAACATTTGATGAGACCATACCCAAGCAGAAACATATCTATTAAAGAAAAGATTTATAACTACCGACTTTCGTGTGCCAGAAAAACAGTTGAATGTACATTTGGCATTATGGCCAATAAATGGCGAATTTTTCACAGGCCCTTAGATACAAAACTTGAACTTTGCGATTACATAGTCAAAGCGTGCTGCATATTGCACAACTTCGTACGAAAATACGATGGCAAAGAGTTACCAGAAAATTTGGGCCGATGTGACCAATCGGAACTAAGAAGCTTGCACCCAACTCGACTTCGTCCTAGTAGTGACGTCATGCAAACTCGAAATTTATTTGCCGACTACTTTACATCTCAATCTGGTGCCTTAAATTGGCAGTACGATGCTATTAACTAACTTTTTATAATAAAATTAAGCACAACACATACCTTTGTTTTTCTTTTCTGCCTCCGACAAGCTAGTCCAATTTCTGCACACATTTTGATACACCTCCTGCCAAAGCCGGGCTTTAATATTTCTGTCTCTGTATTGATTTAACGATTTGTCATATAATGCCGGCCTTTTTTCCACTTCAATAATAATGTTTTTTGATAAATTGTCGTAGTCTACATTCGATGTTTCTGAGTCGGACGACATGACTTAACCTCTGCAAAAACGTCTATCCTCCGCACTCGCACAGTCGAGACTGAATAAAAACCGAATGCGATTAACCGCCGTGCGTGCGCCACAATACTGTTCTTATGGGACACAAAAAAACCGCGCGTTTTCGAACCGCGGTTAAAACGTAACAAGTTGCGTTTTTAAAATCAGTCACTGAAAAAAGTCACTAATGCGTGCGCTTGTATAGAAAGCTACGTGTTACATTTTTTTGCGATTTCAGACCTGCGGTTAAACGCGGGCGTTTAATCGTAGTGCGTGCTAAGCCTTAAACACTGAACAAACGCTTTCGCGGTCCGGGGGGGTTAATTAAAGCTTACCAGTGTGGAAAAGTGTATGTGTTCTGTTATGAACGAGAGTATAACAAAAAACAAAAGCTTTCTAAAAATAATACAATGGTTAATTTGTAATAATTTATGTAAGTCACGATAGTATATTGAAGAAATTATTGAGTGAATTGCTTTATTATTTTATTTATTATACATAAAACAGTAACTTATAATAGTTCCGAGTACAATAAAATTAAATAACTGACTTCATTTGCAAATATTTTGGTAACCTTAAATAGAAAAAGCTACGTCTAAAGCTTGTTTTAAATCTTCAAGGAGATCTTCAGGGTCCTCGAGTCCTATCGAGAGTCTTATCATAGAGTCGGTTACGCCCAATTTTTTTCTTTCCACCGGAGAAAGAATTCTGTGAGATGTTACACACCTGCAATATAATTAAAATCGAATCATTAGATGATTTAATACCTACTATAGTTAATTTAATTAATAGATAATACTAAAATATGAAACATTCTTGACTTCCCAGATGTTATGCTCTTGCTTAAATTTAAAAGAAGGTAGGTAGGTACCTAAATGAAGTTATTGCTTGGTGTTTTTGTGGTAATTTATAGGAAGTTCAAATATATATAGGTACGCTTTAAACGTTGAAAATATTCCACTGTTAGGTTCTATTATACGATGGAGTTACGATGCGTCTTTTCTTTTTTTTATATTTAATCCTGACAAGTTGACTCCATTACAGGAGTAGTGTTCATAGGAATCAGGTTAAAGAGTTTTTTTTAATGATCGAGGTATAAAGTCAATGTTTATAGCTTGATGAGCTGTATAATATTTAGGTAGTATTATAATTTCGTGACGGATTGCAGTACACTATCTTTTTTTAAAACGAAGGGTGTCAAGTCAAAATAATTACATTATATTTAGTTCTTGCACTTACGCGCATTTTACAGATTTGAATAAAACTTTTTTACGGATTTTGCGCATAATTTATTTTATATTTATTTAATCCTGACGTTTCGATTCCTTTACAGGAGCCGCAATCACAGGTTGACTATGAGGCAATGGTCATCATATAGTATTTTCTACTCCCTTTACGGGCACGGGCACGTTCCTAACTGTTGAAATTTTTATATAAATCAAATTGTTTTAGTTTACATTTTAATTAGTTATTAAATTGTCACTACTTTTACATTGCATACTACTGAGTCTACCACCAGTTCGGAAATTGGGAGGCCCTTCCGAGAAGAACTGGCAAAAGAAACTCGGGTAAGGGGACCGACCGACCGACTAAAACCATTTGATTTATATAAATTTTTTATTATTAATATGATTAGTATAACCACCCATAATGTCTTTAAAGATGATTGGTGCTAAAAGTTTGTATTCCATCGCCAATTTACATAATAAATGGAGACAAAAAGAGTTGTGACAGAGGCGATTTGTGACAAAGAGGATTTCTTTGTCACAAATTTTAGTTTCTAAATGTTTAAATAAGTATAAGCGAAAGATCGATAGAGGCATGGCTAGGGCCAAAATTTATAAAAGGCCCTTGAATTAGTTACATTAAGAGGACACAGTCTTACAGATTTCGCCTCCTCTTACAATCTCAACTACATGTCTTGCAAAGAAAGATTGGGAAAAATCAGGATCATTAATCAGAATCATTTATTTATTTATTTATAGAATATTAACGCTTACTTATTTATTTATATGGTTGGTCATAATATCCCGATCACTTAATAGCGCCATTGTTAGTGTACAGTTTTTTTTGTAAATAATTTGGCACCCCATATCTGATAGGGTCCCATCACTTAGATTAAAGACTGACAGAATCGTCTTTCTACAGTTTGCTAGTCTAGACTCTAGATGTAAGACTGGTTTTAGTGTCCGCTGGCGGTCGGCACTGACAGGCCAATGTTTTATTATTTAAAAGCGTTTTAGAATAATTCAGATCGACAGCGTGACACTAAAGCCAGCATTACTTTATTACTCACGGTGATCCAGCCACACTTTCAACACCCCCTAAACTATCAGCAAGAGTGATTATACGCAATGCGTGTAAGAACTTTTCCGAATTCTCATAGTTGCCGCTATGATCAAAACTGAATACACCAGAATGACCACAACATTGTTTTTTCGCTAATTCATGTTGCGGATGAGAAGACAAACCTGAAATAATTGAAATATCGCACATTATTTAAAGCTTGCCACTCTTACTAAGTTAATACAGTATCTTATTATATTTTATCTAATTCAATTCAACGCTTCTGTCCACTGCCCAATAATAATTAACAAGGTGTCGATTGTGCATGGTACCCTCTAGCGAATAGCATCCTACTAACCAAACAGTGTCTATGTAATGCCACTATTTATTTTATTACCTACTGTTTGCATTGAAATTTTATTATAATGACGATAGCCAATTTAAATGTGCATTACAGCTGCATTAATAATCATGGAACTGCCTGTTTATTTAATTCACTTATTTTAATACTACTCATAACAAGGTTAAGCAGGTAGTAACAAGGTATAATTACTGTTTATTAATTATACCTTACAGTTGGCAGTTTGAATAGGATCAATCCGTATATCAAACGATAGTAACAAGAGATAAAATCAAGTTGAATTATATATTGAACAAAATGTATACCGACACTTTAGGTAGGATCTAATCTACCATTGTAGATGCCACTGATGTACAATACAATAAAGGAGTACAGAAAATTCGTTATGTTTAAAATAAACAACGAAAAGTCATAAACTACGTAGAGTTAATTGTTAATTAAATAATAATTCATAAAAAACTACTGTAAAGTTAGGGCCTAACAAAATGAAGCGGGGAGCTTAGTCGATGCTGAGTGGCATTCTATTCAAACTGAGATGTACAATACTTCACAAATCTGACTTACTCGCTGTTAAATAGACTGAGCTAATCTATTAAACATGGACTCCAATATAAACATATTGACCCACCGTATTGCCGACATGATTTAAGTAAGTAGCTTTACCTGGATGCAGGACCTTAGTCACCCTCGGATGCTTCTCCAGAAATTTCGCCAAATATAAAGATGTTGATCTATGTCGTTCCATACGGAGTGCTAGCGTTTTTAGACTCCTGTTGACTAAATAGCAGTCGAAAGGAGAAGGAACTGCGCCCATTGCTGAAATAATAAAAATGTACAAAAGCACTTAAGCTTACAAGCTTCAAATGTTAAAGATTACACAAGTCTGCAAAAAAACAAAAATTGAGAGCTGTTTTGATTTTTTTGCGTAATTCTTGTGAATTTAGGTGTGCTGAATCCGAAAATGACTTTTATTTTGTCATAGAACGTCACGTTTTCTGACAATGTGGGTATCTACATATGTTAAACAATTTGTCATCTTCAAATAAAAAATTAAAAGCTAAAATTTTTTTTTCAATTTATAATTGCGTATCAAAACAAATTTTTTTATCTAAAATACATTCATTAGTAAGCACTAAATATCTTTTCCCCAGTGAGAATCCTTTTGGTACATTTTCGCTTGTGGGAAGCATCTGGAATGTCTCTCTGAAGCTTCCAACAGTAGTTTGCCATCATTAAGACGCTCCATCTTCCCTGGTATCGCAGGACGTTTCTTATTTAGAAAGAAATGATAGTTAAGGCCTGTGTACATTAAAAACAGTAACCAAAATAAAATTGTACCTATTATTTATGACTTTAAGTTAGCCCAAAAACACCTTTTTTATGATAAAATTTTGCGTTTTGCAAAATAACCTGACGTTCTGGATTTTTTTAGTATTTTTTTAGTTTTCAGAACACCTAAACACACAGAAATCAGTTGAAAACATCCAGACAGCATTTTTGTTGCAGACCTGTGATCAATTGATATTGAATTTTATCTGTTGGTCACACTAATTTCGCGATTTTTTTACCCCTCCCTCGTCCTTGTCACAGTTGGTCACATTTGTGAGAGCCCGAGCCTTCCTAGTGTGACGTCACATATTTAGCAATTGTTGTTGTAGTTGTATTCGTGATGTTGATGTCGAAGGTATATTTGAAAAAAAAACATTTGTGTACAAAGTAGCAGAACTAAAAAACGACGAATAGTGATTATGCAGTCCGTTTCTTTAAGATTGTTTTTATGATTTCATTTGCTCTCGTTTTACAGATGTTGCTTTTAATAAGTGCGTGAAATCTTAACAAATCTGGCTTAATATTTGATCTTTCGACAATGTAATCTCACCTGTTGCTTTGACAAAATTTAAAGCTTGACTTGATAAGAAAATTAAATATGTATGTAGAAAAAAAACAAAAAATTTACCCCTTTATTTTGGTTATGTATTCTTATTTTGTTAAAAACGAATGCTTATAAAAATAATAACAATATTGATTACATTCACACTAAGTAATTAGCCTAGGCCAAAGCTCCAGCTCACTTCCGTTCGGCCGAATCAGTCATCAATTAATGACTTTGGAGATATTCAACTGTGGATGGTTTCGTGGATGTATTTTTGTGTAGAATGACTGGCCATAATAAAATTTATTACGTATATATTTCCTTTATTTCTATGCATTGAAGGTTCTTGACGGTTTTTACGGTTGAATCAACATTCGTTAATGCCTACTTATTAGATTTCCAGTACTGCCTATGTTGTTTGGGGCACAGGATTTTCTTACAACAATATTTTGTTTAAGGATAACCTATGCTCCAATAGTTTGCACACCTATATAAGACGATTTAGTTATTTATTATGGGTATGTTTTACTTACATTCTTGTAGATGTTTTAGCCTTTTGCCCAACTGCTCGTCATTGACTATAGCTGCGCCCATTATAACGTCAGAATGACCATTCATGTATTTCGACATGGAGTATACCACGATGTTTGCTCCAAAATCTAGTGGTCTTTGCAGGAATGGTGTAAGGAACGTGTTGTCTACTGCTACTAGAATGTTGCCATGACTCTTAGCTACTTCGACGATAGCAGTGATATCAATCAGTTTCAGAGCAGGATTCGACGGAGTTTCCAGCCAAAACATCTACAATTACTTAATTGTTATACTCAATCATTCTTGTGCCAAGATCTCTATATTCTTAATGTTTTACGAACTTCTATAGAAATTATGCGTTCGCCAGCAATTGTTAATGGGTAAATTCATGGTAGACGCATTAAATCAAATATTGAAATACTTGAAAAAGAAAACCAGCAGAAAGTAAGTTTTCAAGTGTTTCTAGATATTTCCAACATAAATGCTGATAAACATACGAGTACCAAGGTCAATGGCGCAAAATGACGAAAGATCGCAAATTGTCAAAAACTCACAATGTCAAAACTATAAGGGTTATTTTTTTGATATCGATTTTTATTAGTGAGGCTGAACTCCTAATTGCTTTCGGAATGATAAATAAAAACAACTTGCTTTATACCCTCTCTTAGTCTAAAATAGTGGGCCAGGAGGATCCATAATTAGTTTGTAATTGATTGTTACTTAATTCGATATATGTGTTTATCAATTACTTATTGAAATAAAAAATGCTATTTCGTTTATTTTATTTCCCAAAGTAAGTGTGAGTCAGATTCGTTAAAAATTCTGAGCATTTGACTAGAATTGTGACAATTTGTGCCCTATTTTCATTATGGTTACTCGAGTACTTAATATATTTAGGATTTTAATTAATACTACTCAGGGCATTTAATAATACTTTTTTACAGAAATGTAACAAGCCGGTAATCCGATTCTAACCTTAGTATTATCTCTCACTGCTGCCTTAACTGCTGCTATGTCTGTGAAGTCTGTAAATGTGATATCAAAACCATTTCTCTCAGACGTGTCTCTAGAATGCAATTTGTAATTAAATAAAGTCTGTCTAAAAATATTTCCTATGAGAATATTAAGATTTGTTAAGTTATCACAATAGGTATCATATTTCATCCATATAAGCTAAACTTTGTCGAACTGCTTTTACCATGAACATCTTGGCAAGAAAAGAGTAAAGTAAAGAGCTGTGATTGATTTTCCCTGTTCTCTAAAATTACCAAATTTTAGTAGTCATGAACCATCTTAGGAAACCTTAGCTGACGGCATTGAATTCCTGTTACCGTCTTAGCCAAAGTCTCGATGCCAAGCTAGAGGGCCTTTTCTTTTACTAACTTTTGTAAATATTGGGTGTTTAGCCTACTTTTTTTTAACTTGAGTTAACTTGGTAGATATTGACGAACTCAAAAGCCCAACCATTTGTCAACCCGATCACCAAGAGGTGGTTTTATCCGTCTGAAGTCTCAGTTAGACTGACGTAATGCTTTCTAATAAGATTCTTAGATGAGGGATTCTCTTGTTACCCGATTCGATTTTTTCTAGTATTTTTCTATTAAAATAATATACCTTTAAGTTGCCTACCAGATTAGAGGGAGCGGAAGAACTCTCTCACAATATCAGCTCTATATCTATCAGATAAACCTAGTAATTGATTTAAATACTTGAATTGTTTCATTGTGCCCCCATATATGTCAATGCTTGATAGTAAATGGTCTCCGTAGCGAAGCAAGCTAGCAGTGGCTGATATCGCAGCTAGGCCTGACCCAAACGTGATAGCGCGTGTTCCACCTTCCAAAGCGGAGAGACATTCTTCCAATGTCTTTCTGGATGGGTTGTTTGCTCTTGAATAGTAATAACCCTGGAATTAATAAGGTAAATGTAGAATTCTTCGAGTGTTAAGGAACGAAGTTCCCGCTAAAAATCAGAGCTGTTAAGTGAAATCTATATAGAGTCATAAAATTCGAACACGCTAATTGAAAATAAATACTGGTAATAATTATAAATGTCATTACTACAGTCATTTATTAATATACGTTAAAATATAAATTAATAATTACAAGTCTACAAGAAAATCAAGGGCGATAGGAAATGCTTTAAATATGCGTGATAGCTAAGACCACACAGTCGCGAATCGACATAAATCTCACACGTTCGCGAACCTTCTCGCTCACTCTTCCCTCTACTTTAACCAGTGTTGAATTTACACATTTAACGCCCCAAAGCTATAAAATTTTTGCCGCCCCTACTGACCTCCAAAATTAGATTCACTGTTCACAATAACGTTAATTCCTTTTTTAGGGAATAACCTAGTTTCAAGATTATTTTTACAACTTTTAGGATATATTTTTAAGCTAAGAAAAGCAAAGCTTTGTTTTGACTTTTAACTTTTAATTGCTTTTTTCTGTACCAATTTTGCCGCCCCCTAATTTTGGCACTCTAAGCTTTAGCTTTTTCAGCTTCTATGGTAAATCCGGCACTAACTTTAACCCTACATTAATTACACCTACTGTTCATACCTACGATTTATACCCGTTCTATTACTACGGCTCCTTTTTAGTAAGTTTTAATTAACAAAAAATCGTGTGCGAACCTTCTCGCTCGCTCTTCCCTCTACTTTAACCAGTGTTGAATTTACACATTTGCCGCCCCAAAGCTATAAAATTTTTGCCGCCCCTACTGACCTCCAAAATTAGATTCACTGTTCACAATAACGTTAATTCCTTTTTTAGTTAATAACCTAGTTTACAAATTATTTTTACAACTTTTAGGATATATTTTTAAGCTAAGAAAAGCAAATTTTTGTTTTGACTGCACTTTTAATTGCTTTTTTCTGTACCAATTTTGCCGCCCCTAATTTTGCCGCTCTAAGCTTTATCTTTTTCAGCTTCTATGGTAAATCCGGCACTAACTTTAACCCTACATTAATTACACCTACTGTTCATACCTACGATTTATACCCGTTCTATTAATTACTACGGCTGCTTTTTAGTAAGTTTTAATAAACAAAAAATCGTGTGCAATACGACACAGCCCTTCATCGTAACAATAAAGTGCTTAGTGTTTTTATAAATACTTATATACTTAAAGCTTAAACTACAAGGGATCCTTTATTTATATTATGAGATTAATTGAGGCTGGACCGTATATTTGTTGGCAGAGCAAACGGCTCTAAGAGTAAAATTGTAATCTCAATTTGCAATATAATAGTTATTTTTAATCTCACGTTTTGTTTTAGACCCTATTCTGTCCTAAATCCTAATTATGTTTATGTATTTTTGAAAAAATATAGGCTAAACAGTGAAAGAGCAGACCGATCGGTGTAGCATTTTTGAATGGGCCTATGTCCATCAGTGGGCATCTTATGGCTGAAATGATGATGATGATAAAAATTTAAATATCAGCAGGCACGTGCACCATTTTTAAATGTTTGTCCCGTCAAGAAATTCAAGATCCGGGGATGAAATATAGTTAATGTAAATATTCTTGACAAAGTGTAAGTACCTACACTTTATACTGACATACTGACCCCATGTTCAGATGGACTTGGCTTCTTGTAAGTAGTTGATGTGACTATTGGCAGTGTTACAGCTCCTGAATTCCATTTTTCTGGCTCTTGTCCAACCCGGATAGCAAGTGTTGCAAAGCCATTTTTTGGCTTCAAAAAACCTTGATATGAATCCATCTAGAACGAAGACAGCTATTTTAGTTTTTTAGGGTTCCGTAGTGATCAAGAACACCTATAGTTTCACCATTCCCGCATCAGGTATATGTCGCCATTCTGTGTGTCTGTTGTGTTGTTATTACATAAACGGAATACTGAATTTCAGACACTCAACAATTTAAACCCGTCTTCATCATTGAATATTTTTTCAATCGTTTCCCTGGCCATTCTTAGTAAGTAGAAACGTTCAATTGGATCTGTGTGAAAACAGATCACAGAAACAACACAAAACAAAGTTGCCATTTTTTGAGCATCGTGTGTCGTGAACAGTTTCGAGTGAATAGTGAGTTTACAGACAGTGGTATACCTGTATCGAGTGTAATAAAAGACTACGAGATAGGGTAGAACGATACGTCTCCCCATAACATCTACCCGCAAAAAATTTCAGTCTTTCTGTGATATTAGAGCCTTTAAAATGAAGTTTAAAAAAACTTAAATCCGAACTAAAAATAAAAAAAATATATTACAATTAAGTAATTAACAAGACAATTAAAAAGTCATTGTATGAAAAGCGTATATAAAAAGAGGCCAGGGTGACGCTAGGAATGTCATCGCCTGGAGTTCGCGTCAAACACATGGGTAAATCAAGAAAAACGCATGTCCTGGAGGTTTTTGGGGTCGCCCTTCACGAATTTGACGTCATAACTCCAGGAGCTGACATTGAAAACCCAGTCGCCTGAGGCAACAGGTCCCCGGGGTGGATTATCGATGTCAAATTCGTGAAGGGCGATCCTAAAAACCCCCAGGACATGCGTTTTTCTTGATTTACCAGTGAGTTTGACACGAACTCGAAGCGATGACGTTCCTAGCGCCAATCTGGCCTCCAGGTGTTCAGAGGGCTAATTCTAGCAATGTTTTCAGATTCCGCGACCCAAAAAACCCCTGGATATAAAATTTCTTACAATTTGGTCGTTTGTTGTGGGAGATATTAATATTTTTCCCATCACTCGAAAATAATGCATATTTCCGATGCAGAAATGCAGTTTTCATGAGTTGCAAAAAAAAGCGCACAAAGTTTCAAAATGAGTTAACGAACAAAAGGCAAAAAACCGCATGCCGATCCGACTTAGTGCGCAAATTTTCCTCATTTCGGCGAATTTCGTGCCATAATTCCTCGCCTAGAAGCAAAAGCTGAAGCTTCAAGCGTGCTATTAGTTTCATTAAACCAGTAACAAATCACTTTCTTGGTAGCCAAATTATATATAACCTTATAAAACTAGCGGCCCGTCCCGGCTTCGCACGGGTGGACAAAATTCTTTAAATTTTTTCTAGCATTCAATATAGCCTGTGACACTCAGCAATATTTTTAAAATCGGTTCAGTAGATCCCGAGATTACCCCTTACAATTTAACAAATATACAAACACACAAACTTTACTTCTTTATAATATTAGTATAGAAGTATAGATTAAAGTGAAATTGTGGACGCAAAGTTTAGTTTTGTAGTAAAAGGCACTAGCTTGAAGATATGGGGCCAATTTAACTGATTCAACATCCTGTGTGAATACATGACATGAACCTGATAGTGCGTAATTTTTATCGGTATCTTTTTCATTTCTGGCACGATCTTTTTTTATTATGTTGAGCATATTCTTCATCCGTTATATTATTATTATGATTGCAACAAATGTCGCATTGATCCTTTTTTGGATGATATAGACTTGAATTGAGTTTTAAAAATATGTCGTCAAACAACCTTCGACCAACATTTCCTTTGCCGTCAACTTCGCAGTTCTTTTTGTTTTGTTTATAGAGCTGAGACATACTAGAAAAAACTAGTTCTAAATATTCTCGTGATTTACTAGCACGGCAATAATGAGACGGCATCTTTGGAAGACCAACTAAGAACTTTTTCAAATATGGCCATCTGATTTCATAGCTCTACGATTACCTGATAAACGAGACGAGTTAGGGGGCATCGCACAGTCAGATTTAATCAGCTAATATCTGACGAACCAATCCTTGAAACCACGAGTATCCAAGGTAATTTTTTTACTGATTTGGTAACGTTATCCTTTGCTAATATTACTTTATACACTAATAGTTTAGTCACAAAACTCACGAAAAACAATAAAGAAACACGGAGCACAAAGTAGTTTTCAAACTTACTTTGGCCGAATGATGAGACTTAAGCGGCGTTGGAAGGCCAGACGACTTGCGCTGTCACTATTTTTTGAATTTAGACCTTTTATTGGCCGAACGTCTAGAATATGATTGGTAGAACGACGCGCAATGAGTAGCTCTATCCAATGACATTTAAATGTAACAACCGCTACTTTTCGAATTGAGCGGTGTTGTTAGATATGCGATGATAGGTTATACCACAAAGTAACATACATCTTAATGTTTATTGCAATGATTAAGTATACTTATTTTAAAACAAGTGCTTGTGGCGTTTGTTGCAATCAACTATGTAATGAAACCATACCACTACTTTTATTGTGATAACAGAATAATATTGTTATTTGTGGATTATGTATGGTGACGAAGTGCCTATAATATTGTAAATGTCGTAACTTCTGTTAAAGCTGACGAGTTTCTTACGTCTATTCTTCTTGTCAGTTAAAAGACGTCCTGAATGGGACTGGATTAGGTGGGAATAAGTTAAAAATGTTGGACGTTTCAATAAGTGCGTTTGAATAAAGTTATTTTTATTGTCATATTAATTAACACAGTAGCTGGTGATAAAAAGTATTTTTCATAAAATTAGCAGAATACTTCAAGACTTTATTATCTTATGTATTAGTTACGTACCTACCTGGGTATCTACACTCGAAAACAGGTACTTAAAACCACTACTGGCACTCCAAACCACAACCGCCCTGCACGTATGTATCTTAATTAATAATAACTTTATCAAGCTGTCTACAGATAAATATATTATAGGTAGATGTGTGCCTATCAAAGGTGACTGATACCGAAGGCTATCTATTTGAAGTTCAATTCCATTAATATCCCCAAAATATTGAGTGTTGGTATAATATTTAGGTATTGGGGTTGTTATTATTATAAAGTGACAATTGATTGATGCACTAAAATTAGCATGAAATGTTCTAGTAATATTCACGATTGAGTGAACTATCTCGGAAAGTATACCATATTTGAATAATGGAATAGTTAATCTATACTTATACAAATTATTATTTACTAAAAAACAAATTAAGAAGGTATCACATCACTTTGAAAATTGTCCCTACATTGTCATATAATTACCATTCGATAAGTTGTTTGATTTTATATTTGAGTGAGTTTACACCACTGTGCACTGTCTCACCTATAATATTCCACGACAGTCAGCGCTCTGTCATAGAGATGTAAAAATAACGAAAAAAAGCGTACCCGTATGTATTCGTTACTATAACAATTAGTACTCGTTACTAACGTATCGTTACGTTACCCGTTACTTCAGGTTACCTTATAACATGCTCTGTAGGGCGAGCACGAACATTTTTGTATTCGCATCGTAAACGTATCGACTCTTCGAAACGTTTACGCAGGGCAACGCTAGTAAGCAGCACGAAGCACATTCGCCGTCGTAGCGTGAATTCGATACGAAAACGTTAGTGACGTCATAACAACGTCAAAAGGGACGTCTGCAGTGATCGAATTACACAGGTTATAGAACGAATGATACGTTCCGAAATCAGGCGGCACCGCACTTTAAATTTTAACTCAATGATTTTATAATGTTATTTAATTTAAATAATGAGAAAATTAACAGAAAAAGCCTTTATATTATACATTTATGTATTAGATCTTTATAAAAACAAAAAAAACTTAAATTAACTATTTTTGAAAAATGCGTCGTTTTAGTTTTTGAACGGCAATCGTCAAAGTGAGTTTAATTCGTTTTAAAAGTTAGTTGTTACTGTGCCGCGCTAAATCAAAAACCAAAATGAGGACAAGCCACCTTCAAACAGTAATTATGGTCGAGTTTATGGAAAGGTAAGCTGACAATTTATTAGAAATAAATAAATCTAACACTACATGACCTATAGATATCTTATATTGAAACCTAATATGTATAAGTACGGAAAATTTACCTTTACACCTAAAAAAGTTTTGATTTTTCAGTGTATTAAGATTACGATAAGAATATTTATAGAAATATTATATTTACTGTGTAATGCACAAATTAAGTATCTTTTTAGCTCTATAAGTAAAGCCATGTATTTTTTATTTGAAAAGCGGTGAAGATAGCACTTTCGTTGGCTTAATGTTATTATATTTATTATTTAATTATTGATTTGTAGGAATGGAGATTTGTCTAAACCCACTGGAGGTCCCAGAGGGCGTCATTTCATACAAATGAAATGGAAAGAGCTAACAGAAAAATTAAATAGTGAAGGCACAGGCGACTCTCGGTCAGAGGAGAAATGGCGCAAGGTACTCTAATAACGTATTTATTAAGATAATTTAAGGAATGATATTTTAAGGAATCAATATAATTTACAACAACAAAATTCATCCAATATAATGTGAAATTGTACAAATTCTTTTTCAAGTGTTCTATTTCTAGAGCATTTGCCTTTCGGGTCAGCCACTTATGTTTTTTGTCCACTTGATTTACACTCTTGACATACCATAACTAGCAAAGCAAATATTTTTTATTGAGTTTTAACTTACATTTTGTTTTATGTTGAAGGTTTGGAGCGATTATAAAACAACACGAAAAAGAAGTTTGCCAAAATTAATAAGGCTGCTAGTGGTACTGGTGGCGGGTCAGCACTACAACTATCAATGACGGACATTGAAAATAGAGTCATGCAGATAATTGGAGTGCAGGCAGCTACTGGTATGGCAGTCTTGGAGGCTGGCTTCCAACAGGTCCGAATTTAATAATATCTTATTGCTGCTTATTTTTTTGGATATTTTCTCTTTTTTGCTAAGGTTTTTTCTAATAATACTTTAAACTTTCTAGGGTGAAGAGACATCTCACACTTACAACGAGGAGACGAACATAAGTGGTATATTGTTGGAAGAAACCACAGGTAAAAGATTTACTATCAAAGTAGTAATAACATCATACTTATATTAATTAAATTAATTAATCATAATAACATTATAGATATTACAAATTATTTTTTTTTATTATCAGGTATGGAGGAGGACTGGAACACTCCAGGAACCAGCAGCCAACCTACTGTGGCCCCTCCAGTCCATAATACTTCGGCTGGTGCGGATCCTCCTGCTGCCGTATCTACAGTAATTGATTCGGAGGAGCATTGGAGACCTCCTCAGCCAAAACGGAAAAGGAAGGAAATGAAAGATGATGATGTAGCGAAATTATTTGTAGAGTCGGATAAGAATGCAAGAGAGTATGCGAGGGAGCGTGATGTGGCTTATGAGAGGTTGGAGACAGAAAGACTGCGGCTGCGTGAATACGAACTGCGCGAAAGGGTAAGGCAGAGGGATCAAGAGCTACATTTACAAGCTCAAGGGCTAGAGTTTATGAAAGGAGCTATGGATGTAATAATTAAATATTTAGAAAGTAAGAACAAATAAATAGATTAATAAAACAATTTAATTACTAGGTAGAAAAATATTTTAATAATTGTTATTTACAATTATAGGTTAATTATATTATAGTTAAAACACAAGCATTATCTTTTATTTATGACCTATTCCTATTTGTAAAGTAAGTTAACGAGAAAAGTAAAAAAGCAGCTACGAATTTATATACAAATGTTGCGAATTAATAATATGAACTAAAAGTATTTTTATCGAGAGTAAGTTAAATAAATTTGATTATAGACAAAACTAAAAATTAAATCCAAACGGGTGAACCCAACAAGTAATTAATAAAACGATTGATATAATCACACCAGTCTAAAAATAAAAAAACTTATACATTTATATAACATAAAACTAACATAAAATATAACACAAACATGTAAACAAAAAAAAATCGAACTGACGTATTAACTTTAAAGTAACTAACATCTAGGAGTGAAGTTGATTTATTCTTTGTACGAGAATGCTTCTTATTGCTCTTCCCCTCATTAAATCATCCCCGAACTCATTTTCTCGTAAAATATGCGTTGACAATGTGGTTTCTTCGGGTCGTTGCTGCAAATGGGGTTCAGGCACATTAAAATCTAATGCTATGTTATGTAGTACGCTACATGCCAATATAATTTGCGCACACTTCTTTGGCGCATGGTGTAAAGTGCGATCTTTGCTTAAACATCGCCAACGATTTTTTAATCGCCCAAAAGTGTTCTCGATTGTAACCCTGGCCTTCCCATGCACAGTTGTGTAATTTGCTTCTGGGCTTCCTTCAACAGCATCAGGTATAGGGGTCATCAGCCAGGGCCTTTGAGGATAACCGGAATCACCTGTAAATATACGTACGATGCTATTATATAAGACTCGAAAAGTAAAATAACTTCCATCTCTATAGCCAGACTCCGGTGTTCGATTCCCGATTGAGGCATAGTTCTATTCGAGTGAAGTCGAGTTTAAAATTTTTTGAAAAATACTATTAATAGTCAATGTTCCTTTAAAACAATTTTAGCGTGCATTTCATAAAATATATGAATTGTAGTTATTTAAAATCCTTACCTAATAACCAGACTTGCTCGTTATTGCGAAGATCTTGCATATAGCTATTTGCTAGGCTATTTTCCCATATAAACGCATCGTGGGTAGCCCCTCCATACTTTGCATTGATATTTAATATTCGGCAGTCACTGTCGCATATCTGAAAACAAATTATAATTAATCGCAATACTGTTTCTGTCAATGATGAATGATAGACAACATAATAAGGTGCCAAAGCTTACCACTTGAACATTTAAGGAATAAAAATGTTTTCTACAATAAAACAAATGCTCGATTTCTTTGTGGGGTGTAAATATGTGAAAATGGCTTCCATCAATGCATCCTATGACCCCAGGAAAACCATACCTTGCAAAGAATCTGTAAATTTTTTAATGTAACATTAGAATAACGAATGAAAAATGTCACAAGCAGTAGTACAAACTTACTGATTTTTAATTGCATCCCTGTGTGCTCTAGTTACAGGAAATTTAATGAAAGAATTCATAACTGTTGGTGTAGTTAATGCATCAGTGACTTCCCGTACATATTTGCTTACGGTGGTTTGTCCTATATGTTTTGCCATTCCCACAAGCCTTTGATAGGATCCGGTGGCATAAAATGAAAGTGCACACAGTACCTGTAAATTATTAAAATAATCATCACACCTATGGTAAAATAATTTCATCAAAAATAGTGTTTCGTTTCTTACCTTAAGTTCTAAACTTATTCTTTTACTTCGTTTTAAAGCAGTATGCCGACGCAGTTTATCACATAAGAATTTAAAAGCCGCCTTGCTGAGTCGAAATCTATTTCTAAATTCTACTTCTGTGACTTGAAGTAAGCTCATATTTTTTCTTTGTTTAGCCCTGCGACTTATTTCTCTGTAATTATAATTTACCTTATTATCGACTCGATCATGAAGGTCGTATAAATAATTTTAGCACTTTATTATTAATGACCGTTCCATTATAAAATATATATTACTTACGTAGTTTCTTTTTGTCGAATTGTCGCGTTTCGAATTAACCTTGTTGCAAGATAATAATACAACGCGCTTCGTTCAACTCTAGGGGCTCCTTGCATTTTTATTATTGGTCTTTTTAAACACTAAAATAAACTTCTATATACCTAGAAACACTTAATAAAACTATAACTTGACTAAACCAATTTTTAAAACACTTAAAACCAACTTTAAACACTGAAAATTATCGTCAAAAGTTCCAACGCAAGTTGTCTCACCAACAAATCTTACGTGAATAAATATTCGTAACTTTACGATAGCCAGCCATCGTACGTACGTCAAAAAAAGGTTCGTGCTCTCAATTTTAGTATAAACATCTCAAGTGACGCTAACGTCACGATACGATAGCGATACGACGGTTATACTTTTGCGTTCGTGCTTCCAATTCTAGTTACTTTTACGTCCGATAGGGGCGCTGTTCAATTCTCATACAATTATTTGACGATAACGATACGAATACGTTTTCGCAAATGTTCGTGCTAGCCCTACTGTTATGTATACATATTCGAGCAACGAATCGAATCGTATTGCGTACGCGTACAGTATGACGTCGCGGCGGGCGTCGCAACGAGGGCTGCCAGATCGTATGATCATATTATCGGGAGAAAAAAATAAATTTTCGGGATTTTGGGACTTTGGTCGGGAGAAACAAAATAAAATGAAATTAAAGTAAATGTATTGAAAACAACAACAATTAACATTTTTGTCACATTGTCCGCTACCGATAGAAGTAAACTTTTCTCCGAGCGTCGCACAGTGGTCCGGATTTTCAAAAAGGTGGACATAGGATCGAAAATGCTTATTTAACTTAACAAAAAATTGTTTCGTATAGGAAATTTAACGCTGATTAATACTTATTTCTACAACTTTTCAAAAAAACTGCTCCTTTACGTCAAAAAAAATATTGAAAATAAAAATGTATGGGAGAAAATCTATTTTATTTTTTTTCTCCGTTCAGTATCAAAGTATAGCAAGCAAACCTTATCTTCTGGTAAGTACTTATTGTCCTTAATACGACGCCATATAAATTGCTTGCGTATCCCTGCGGCCTTGGCGCCTACGATGCTATAAAGTTTAAAATTTTTATGTTGAATTATCTTATTATTATTAACGAGTTTTTCTATTAAAATTAATCCAAAATATATTTTTTAATAAAACGCCCCCCGCGTGCCCCATCCTTTTATTAGGCTCGCCCCCTATTACTTGGGACTTAAATATAACTGGCAAAATTACAGTGTACTATAGTGTAGTATACACCTTTGCCTTCGGGGAATATAAAGCGTGACGTTATGATAAAATAAGCATTTTTGCTTATTTTTGTTTTAAATAATCTTCTGTTGATTATTCTTTCATCTGTTGATATTTCCTATTGATAAATCATGGTTGATATTGGTGGTTATACTACTAGTGTGACTTATCTTGAAAGAAACAATAAGAAATAGATTAAGCCCTGAAAAGGGCTTTTTCTGAAGTCTTGAAAATGACTATTTTAAGTCATCATCATCATCCGAGCGTCTTCTTGTCTTCCAGTCCAGTCCAGTCTAACTGGATACGGCTGAATATTACGACCCTTTGACTATTTTAAGTAGTCCTGAAAAGGACCACAACTTAACTACTACTACTAACAAACTCAATTCTAACAATTACAACATCACTAAATCTGTCACGTTTACATTAATGGATCATGTTCAGACTGCAACTCCTGTAGATCCATATTTTCGGTTTCTTCTGTTACTACCTCAGGCAACAACAAAAGCTCTTTAACATCTGGAAAAAAATCGAATTGCTTTGAGTTGCTGTATTTTGGTCGAATATGGGATAAATATGGGTCTGAACTAATTAAAAAATTATGAAGCAAGTCCTCGTTGGTCTTTATCCTGTTAAATTTTCTTGTGTGAGACTCACGAACTCTTCGAAATTCTTTATTTCTTGCTTCTCCAGCTTCTTCGGAAAGAATGCCAATTGGTAGGAGGCCAAAGTGATGACAAATGTCTGCACCGTGTATGAGTAGCTTGTGCACACTTGCGGGCATATAAAACCATGGGTATAGATGAACAAAGATCTCAGCTGTTTCTCTGCAATAAGTCCTGAATTTTTCAATATCTATGGCACATCCTGATGAAATCGTTTGAAGAATAACCGCAAAATGCTTTAGCAGGTCTTTGTCAACATTGGTTATTTCGGCAGATTTCTCATAATCCCTAAAAAACCTTCTGGCTGTGTTTCCGTCGTTTGTGGTTCCAAAGCCTTGCTTCACAAAATCCACAAGTATTCCCATTTGCTGTTTGAATTCTTCTTGTGTCAAATGTTTCTACGCAGCTTTTAGTTGCTTGTTAGCACCTCGTGCAGTCCACATCTCAAAGTCCATGTTGTAAGATATGTGTAGAATACACTCCATACAACGAATCCACATATGAAGAGTAGAAAGTCCATATTTATAAACATCTTCTCGAACAGGTCTTGTAAATACTTCTGACAGCTTGTTCATCTCAGTTGGCTTAGCAAGACAAATATTGCAGGCAGATGCAGACGAAGTATCCGTTATAATAGTGGCCACTTTTCCGTCGATCATTGTCATATGAAGCTTGTGACTAATCTCTAGCCCTGCCCATTTTGTAGAATCGATGTTTTTTATTTCTTCCTTCAATGCAGCTTCTTCTTGCTTGATGTTTTCTGCTGTCTCTTTACAAAACTCGAACTTAATGGGCCTGCAATAATGTGTTGAAGAAGGTGTTGGGTTTTCCCATATGGTGCTATTATTGGAAACTAATTTAAGAGGGACAATACTTGACATGAAAACCGATGAATCACTGAAGTCTACATCTTCACTCCTTTGCTTGTAGGTACTTTGTGAAGAAGCACCATCAAAACCCCATTTACTAATTAACTTCAATCCTTCAGTTGACGAATCAATCTGGGTACCAGTAATTTGAAGAATCTTCTGGACTGTCAGATCCAATAGGGCTTGAAGCTTCACTCTGGCTCCTCTCTCAGTAATTTCTAAATCATGAGGATAGCATCTATTTTTAGCTTCAAGGAGTTTGTGATACGATGGTAACACTGGAACTTCACAATCTAACAGCGCTTTCCTTAAACACTAGTATTTCCATTTTGACAGGTTCAATGATGTATAAAGACTAAGAGCATAATCTCCATCAAAAGTTTTTTTCGTATTTTTCTTAAACAATGTGGCTTGAACGATAGCAACACTATCAGGGTTCTTCGTTATATGGTCAATAACACGAGCTAAGTCATTCTTCTTGTCTATCCTAAGTCTTTCGACTATTGCAAAAGTAAGTTCTTCCGGCGAATAGTCCAAAAGAGACTCTGAACGTCTTTTCTTCTGTTTGTTGCTGAGGTCAACAAAAGGCTTCCTAATCTGAACTTCGGTAGATGTGCCCACAGTTGTTGTACTAGATGTCGACGGAATCACAGCTGTTGTAGTATCGATGTCAAATGAAGTATTGTCTGACGATATGTTTTCGATAACTTCATCTTGGGCTTGAAAAATCTCGGATAAATTAACAGTAGTGCAATTTGGCCAACTAATATTTGATTGTAACCACGCAGCATGTCTATTCATGAAAGTTTTCTGATTTCTAGAAGCACTTGTCCATCTGCGATTGATATTACTGACGTAGTTCTTCAAAAAGGTCTTGATTATTTCTAAATCTTGTGAACATGTTTCAACTGGGATATGTAGAATAATAGCTTCATAGAGTCGTGCCCAATTTTTCATATCTCCTTCAACACGGAGGAACATAAAGATGTCCAAGTTTGTTACAAATGCAGCCATAACGAAACTCACTAAACTTTCACACAGAACGGATAATTAGATATGTTGCTTCCTCAAGGGTTGAGAAACAAGTGCCTTTAATTGTTTCATGCACAGATATTTATAACAAACACACGCGCGCAAGTAGTGACTGACAAAATTAGTACCACATCTTCAACAGCCAATCAGCGTCGTCGATGTCTCCGGTGATGGGGGTAAATGATTCTTATATCACAGGAGTCGTTTCAGTCAGTTACAAATAGGCAACGAATCAGCACGTGACTGTTGTTGAAGACTTTTATTACTATTTTTTATTAAAATAAAATGAAACAAATGCTGGAATGCGTATGTTTTAATTCTTATATAATTAAGATATTATATTTTAAATTCAGCATCATTGAAAAACTCGATAATAATTTAAAAAAAAACCAATTGAAATTTTAAACTTTGAATCGTCGTAGGCGTCAAGGCCGCAGGGATACGCACGCAATTTATATGTCGTCGTATTAAGAACAATAGGTACTTACCAAAATATAAGGTTTGCTTGCTATACTTTGATACTGAACGGAGAAAAGAATATAAAATAGATTTTCTTCCATACATTTTTATTTTCAATATTTTTTTTTGACGTGAAGGAGCAGTTTTTTTGAAAAGTTGTAGTAATAAGTATTAATCAGCGTTAAATTTCCTATACGAAACAATTTTTTGTTAAGTTAAATATGCATTTTCGATCCTACGTCCACCTTTTTGAAAATCCGGACCACTGGGCGTCGGTCGGAGCGGCAACGTTTCGCTTGACGCAAAATTCGGAACTTAAAATTATTGTTTTATAAAATGAAGTTGTTTTTCGGGAGATTTTTTACTTTGTCGGGAATCGGGAGGGTATACAATACAACGGGAGAATCCAAAGGGAGAATAGGTTATACAACGGGAGAATCCCGCCAAATCCCGACCATCTGGCAACCCTTGTCGCAACACACGTGATTTGTAGAAAACACACTTAAGGTAGATGTACCATATTACGTAAGTGTACGAAATTCCGTAAGTTTTCGGTTTAGGCCTAAAAATAAGAAAACTTATAATTGTATCAAAAAGTTCTAAAATTATCTATTAAGTATGTACAATAGAGCGTCAATTACACACGTTAAAAAGAACTGTAACCATCGTCGGCTCAGTTGTCACGTCTCCCTCGGTCAGTCTGCGCCAAACCGCCATAATTGCGAGTGATATGTAAGTATTTTCATAAGTAAGTAATGTAATTATTTTTAAGGGTTTTATAACAAACTTATTGATTACCGTTTCAAGTTACTTCATTTAGTTTTTAGCGAGTTAATTGAAATTTTCTGATTGCCGGAATTACCTACACCAAAAACCAACCGTGTACATTATTACGTAACAATTACGGAATAGAGGAAAGGAAGGTGATTTTGTTTTTTGTAATTTGTCAGGAACGAGATGAGATAAGTAAACAAAAAAAGCTGTTACAGGTCTAATATATAACATAGGTTCTTTGAATCAAATTACGTATTACGATTTTATTTCTCTATGTTATGAAATACGTGTGTAAAGAGAAAACATTTTTTTACTTTAAACAGATTCGTCACAAATAACATCGGTACAAAATCATTAATTTGTTTAATTTAATTGTATCTTCCAGTATATTTTTTGGTACCTATTACTAGTATGATTGCATTCCTATACAATTCAAGTCATTTTATGTTGTTAAGAAGAGTTACTCGTTAGAAATTTATGTTAATCTGACTACCGCAATAACCTTCACTGTTTTTGGCTATGTCTCTCATTACGTTAGATATAGAAGTACCTGAGTGAGCTACTGCATTTTAATTTTTTTACAGGTCGAAATGTCAAACAAAAAGTACTCCAACGAGGACCTTGCCAAAGCTTTAGAGGATATAAAAAATGGATCCATGACCATATATCGTGCATTTAAGGTATATAACATACCCAACCAGACCTTGCATGACAAAATTAATAAAAAATACAAAAAACACGAGTCAGCAGGAGCTCCAACAGTCCTGTCATCGACAGAAGAAGGTTTGTTGGTAAAATGGGTACTGCATATGGCCGAAATTGGATTTCCAGTAACGAAAGATCAACTGCTACACTCGGTAGCTAAATTACTGATAGGATTGAAGCGACAAAATCCATTCAAGGACGGAGTCCCTGGCAGACATTGGTACGAGGCCTTTCTGAAAAGAAACCCAATGATAAGAAAGAGAGTATGTCAAGCATTGACTACTGCCCGTGTAAACGCTACTGAAGAAAAAATAAGGGGCTGGTTTCAACGAGTCCGAAAATATTTCGAAGACAACAATCTCATGGCTGTGTTGGAAGACCCCGCACGCGTGTTCAACTGCGATGAGTCTGCCTTTTTTTGTGTCCGAAAGGTCAACCAGTCCTTGCCAGAAAGCGAGTGAAAAATGTTCACTGCCGATCTGGTAATGATGATAAAGAAAATCTAACGCTCTGTCTCGGCGCGTCAGCTGACGGGAAACTAATGCCGGTATTAGCATTATTTCCATGTAAAAGGATACCACAAAATATATTGTTGAAATATCCTAAGGATTGGGCCATCGGACGTACTGACTCGGGATGGATGACATCAGAGGCATTTTATGAGTACGTGGCTAATCAATTTGAGCCATTTTTGACGAAAGAAAATATTACAAGACCTGTAGGGTTGTTCCTGGATGGACACGTCTCTCATCTGTCGCTCCCAGTATGCGAATTTTGTAAAGAAAAAAAACATTATAACTACATCTAGTTTTCCTACACTTATAAAATAAAGTTGTTTTATTTAGAACACGTCACATTAAATTTATGTTTCATATTTCATGTAATCCTGCAGAAAAACGGCATTTTTCTGCCGGAATTACCAGCACCCATTTACGGAATTACCTGGAGAGTCAAATTTTATACCGTAATAACGGACATTTACTAGGTCCAGAAAAATTACGATTACTTTTATAAAATAGTTTAAATACAGTAGTGTTACATAACAATCTCTTCTCTGAAAACCTCTTTTTACGACTAAACTAACTTCAATTCGCTGATTTTTCCTGCTTTACTGGAAATTGCTAGGAAAGACAAGAATGCCTTAGTACTCCGGAATTACGTACATTTACCTTATACATTATATACTAAGCTTCGTAAGGTACATTTTTTCACTTTTCCGTATTTTGAATCAGACTTTCGTTTAAGTTATTCTAAATTTAGTTTGATTAATAGATAAAGTGTACAACTACAAGTAAACTTTTTACGGAATCTATTAAATTTGCAAAGAATTTACTTACTATTTTAAAACTTTTAACCGTGAGCTTATGTTATATCACAATAACATCACAATCCATAATGCATCGATTATAATGAAAAAGCAACAAATAGGTGTCGAAAATTATTTACTGACAATAAAATTTAAACAAAATCAACATGAAAATAGTTTTGCTTAGAATGAAATTAATCATAACAATAAAATAAAAATATATTTTAAACAAAACTAAAACAACAAAGATTTTTTCTTAGAATGAAATTAACTTAGAGTGGGTACCGGAATTGCTATGTGCAAGCGTTAGCATTTAACATCTGTAACGTGCTCGTTGCGCCATTTCAGTGAAAAAAAACAAATTAAATAAAAAAAATTATGGAATCTCTGGTTCATATATAACAATAAAATCTTTTCCATTCGCTTTGGTTGAAAAGAGCTGCGCCTCTAATTAATATTTGGCCCGATTTGGAAAAAGTCCTTCCAGATGAAACCGAGGTAGCCATCACTGTAAATATTTCTCAGCCAAATTGGAGAGTTCGGGGTATAGAATTGCCCGCGTCTGCCAAGTTTTCAAAGGACACTCATTTCGAGGAATAATGCGTTCTTCTAGATATTGTCTCATGGTAATTATGCTATTGCTAACTATAGAGTTCAAAGCAGACGCTGACGACGTCAAAGCGTTAAAAAATCTTTCCATATTGAGTCGTTATCAGCGTTGGTGTCGCCAATAGATATAACTAACGTCGATTCGTTCTCGTTAGCTTCTATTGACGGCTTATGAAAGTTAAACTCGTTTTTCAGCTCAGTTTTCAATGTATCTTCGGCAAACTTATAACTTGATGCTTCAAATCTGAATGCCAGCTTCTGAAAATGAGGGTCTACTACTACTAGTGCTACTTAAGATAACACTGGGTGCCTATAACAATTCTTGAATCAACTTTTAAATTCCGTTATTATTTTATTTGCCAGTTTCTTTCCCGTATCTGTAATAATATTTGTATCAAAATTGTGAAAAATTCTAATCTTACTCTGTCGAAGCCAGGACCATTGAAACAGTCACTTTTTTCTGAAGATATTTCTTCAGTGAGTTGCTTGAATGGCTTCATAATTTTTATTATTTCTGGCAGGGTCTGCCATTCGCCTTCCGAAAGATTTTCTACCGGATTGTGTAGAATTCCAAAAGACGCTTCTAAAGGTTCTTGAAGTCAACAAATCCTCTCAATCATGTCCAGGGTACTGTTCCATCTGGTTACTAAATCCATTTTTAGCTTTAATAGTTTTTGACTAGGCCCCAGCTGCTCCTGCATTGCAATTAGTTTTTTGGTAGCTATTGGACTCTTGTGAAAATGTTTCACAATGGCTCTTATTTTTTTATCAGCTTCCCGAGTTCACAGTCCTGGAGTCCTGCACGCAGTCCTAAATTAAGAGTGTGAGCAATACACGGCAAATGTTCATAACTTGTTAATCGTATAGCCGCCTTCATATTCGCTGCGGTATCTGTAACACAGACAAATATTTTATTTTGTATGCTCTAATGGAAGCAACCTTTATAGCTCATTTTAATATATTCGGCCGCGTGTCGCTCATGATATTCAAAACATCCTAATAAGGCAGACTTCAACTCCCAATTAAATAAATAATAGGCTGTTACAGCTTGGTAAGAAGTTGTTGCTCTTGAAGTCCAACCATCGGTGGTGATCGATACATATTTTGCACTCTCCAATTCTTCTTTTAATTCTTATTGGACTTCTGAGTATTGAGTATCCAATAAAGTATTGCGTAATATGTACCTTGGAGGCATTTTGTAACCAAGTTCTAAGTAATTAATAAGATCTTTAAAACCTGCGTCTTCTACTACAGAAAAAGGCTGAAGGTCTTTATCCATCATTTTAAAAATCAAATCATTTTTTTTTCTCTTACTACACCTACTGGAGGTTTAATAAAGGCACTTAACTTAGTCTGCTGAGAATTGAAAGAAAGAAGAAAGAAAGAAAAACATTTATTTCGGATTCAAACACAATAACAAAACAACAACAAAATGTATATAATCAAAATGAGTAACAACTTAAAAGAGAAGGATACATGTAAAATTGTAAAAAGAAAAAAAAAAAAAAAAACAAAATAAAATAAAAAATAAATACAATTATGGTGTGTCTGAGGCCAAAAAAGGACCCTGTCTCAGCATAAAAGCCTCTGCGTCGTTCGGAGATGGAAAGAACGAACACAGAGGCGCTGTTATTCTGACAGGGCGCTTGAGTAGACGTGACCGTTAAAAATTTACAAAAAAGAAAAAAAAAGAAAAATAACTTTTACAAACAAAAAAATAATTACAGACACAAAAAACAATCACTATAATAAACACAAACTACCACACAACATAATATAAAAAATAAAGATAAAAAGTAATTAAAAAATACAACATACTTAACAATTTACTAAAAGAAAAAGAAAAAAAAGAAAAGAAACAGCATTTACAAACTGGAACAAACGTGTAAATAGTTGACCCACTCTGAGAAATGACAGTTTCTTTTGTTTTAATTACAAAATTAGAAGATTCTGTACTTGCTGAAGATGATGGTATAAGAGCTTCCAGAACTGCTGTATCTGACACGGAGCATGGAATGATGGTTTCATAGGTCGATTTCTGTTTTTTCATGAGATGCTTTTTCAAATTTGTAGCAGAGCCCCCTTTCACTGAATACTTAGAACGAATTACAAAGATCACTTTTGGCCTTATCGTCCTTAGTCTGCGTAAAAAACCCCATAGTTTACTTCTTTTCTTATCCATTGTAGTAGGTAAATTTAACTGTAGAAGAAAAAAAAATCTAAATTCTAATTTCGAATATTCATAATAGTTTACTTAACTGCGATGTGCTTTAATAACTTTTATTAAAGCACATCGTGGTTAAGCAAACTATTATGAATATTCTAATTTGTTTCGGTGTCTTCTGTGTGATTGATTATAGGTTGATAAAAAAAATATTATTGTTTCTGTGCTACTTGCTTTGCATGTAAGAGTTACTTTAAGTCTATTTTAGTATACCAACTTATGAAAGTTCCTACGTTACTGTTAATAGGGTATTTGACATAGTTAACAAATAAATAAATATTGTATTGAACACTATAGAATTTAAGGTCCTTATTAATAATATTTGACTTTAATTACAAATAAAAAATATAAAATATTTTATTTTCTTAAATAAAAATTAGAGTTTTTGAATCTGTGCATCATTTAGACGAAACGTCTCAATCAGAGCACGTGACGTCACGATGTAATAAATAAAATGTCTTGTCATGTCATTGTCATTCCGAACCCATAATATTGTACTCCATGTAGTTTTCCATGTCTTTGGGCAGCTGTAATAGAGACAAATCAGTGTTAAACAGGAAATGAGTGCGTTTAAACACAAAATAATAACATTGGTAAATAAACAACTATGCTTTAACCTCAAAATTTTACTAGAGTACCGTAGGTACCTTTAAGTAGTTACAGTTTTAACAAACGTAAATTATCAATATTTATAGATATATTCAAGTAATACTACTTACATCAAAATGATCCTCGCAAAAATAAATTGAAGATTTGGGTGATACACTGGTCGGATCACGCCGTGCTAACTGCAGCCACTTTACACGAAGATTTTGCGATTGTGGCACGTGGATAAATAATTTAGAAGGGCTTTTGATACTTGTATTTTCACACAAAGGAACAGCACACATTCTATAGGAATTTGAAGCCATTTTTTAAAGAATCATGAACGAAAAACTAATCTCTCACGTATTGTTTACATGAAGACTATTACATCGTGACGTCACGCCTTTGATTTGTCACGTGACCTAGCGTTTCAGAGGGAAATACAAAATGTAATTATTAAAACTATCTTTTTGTTATTAAAATGGCTCTTAATATAAGAAAAAGATTTGTCAAGCGTATCTTTAGCGACTTTAGAACATTTTGAAGTACTTTACGAAAATCTGTCAAATACCCTATTGTGAAAAAAGGGTTATTGTTTAATTAACAGCTGATTTA
Source organism: Calamotropha paludella (assembly GCA_927399485.1). Lineage (NCBI taxonomy): Eukaryota > Metazoa > Arthropoda > Insecta > Lepidoptera > Crambidae > Calamotropha > Calamotropha paludella. The sequence continues at coordinate 11,275,900 of OV656804.1, read as the reverse complement.
TTTAAAAAAATAGTTTCTTCTTTCTAATTACTATTTAGGTGTGCCTTTGGGTGTGTCTCATTACCATAAATAAATATCTAATGCTGATATATACTGATGCTAAGTTTAAAATCTCACTACCATTCGTCTACAAAAACATAGATTAATATCTTCTAAACTAAACCCTCAATTACTGTCCCTTAACATTATAACAATAACACATTATTTTAAAAAAAAAACGAAAGAACTTGATCCTGCATTTTTTTTATTTCTCTTAATCTCCTATTATGCACGAAATGAAATATTTACCCGCAACAAACAAAATATTGAAAGGGGGAATTCAGGCTATTAATGCCCGAAACCATAGATCCAGTAAGTTTTAGCGTAGAAAGCTAAAAGAAGAAAACCACCAAAAAAGAATGGAACAACAGTGTAGGCTGCAGGCAAACAAAGAATGCCATTCCGATGGCTTCGAAAGAGCTTGCCTGCAACCTCACTAGACTAAACAGGGACACAATCCGTAAAGTACTAGGTTCCATAACCGGACACTGTCCTCTGAACAAACATCTTTTTACTAAAGATGCGACAGACAACGGAAGAAACGCCACATCACGTGCTCTTGGAGAGCAGCCTGCAGGTGCTATTCCAGACCAACGGGCGCGAATACTCCAGGCTCCAAAATCACTACCACAAGCTAGTAGTAACCTGAAAAGTCTACTCGCCTTCTGGGATGGCTGGAGTAAAAGAAGAAAACCTAATCACGAACAATGGCCCAATCAAGAGGCTAAGTGCAGAAAATGCCTCGTAAAACTAACTAACTCGCATCAGCCTTTCATATAAGGTCGTCGGTTAAGGGTACTTTTGACCCATCGAAAAAAATAACGCCTTATATTTAATAGTGCTTTGTAACTTTTCGTTTTGAAGCTTTGATAATAACCTCCTGTCAGTGACGCCAAAAAATCTTCTTATTTAGGCAAAAAACTGGAGTTGGATTCTTGAATAAAAGCCTATTCTTGCGTTTGACACAATTTACTTCATACTTTTACAATAACATTTTGTAATTAGGAAGCAAATATTGTTATTCAAACATGGCTTGTTTCATTCGAAAGGATGCAAGAAAATATTAAGTTAATGTACCTTTTGTACTTATTATCTTTGTGGTTCAATGAATTCATACTCACGTCACCATAAACAATTCTTTACTGTGACATCATAATTGTGACACAGTTCTTTATAATGACATTAGTATGATTTGCTTGCAAGAATTAAAATTGATTTAACGGGTTTTTATCACCATTAAGAAGTGTTTTGATACACGTGTAGGTTTGTATGCTTTAGGCAGTGTTTTCAGAATATTATTATTTTATAAATTGAGTTCTTTTTGTGTGTATTGTAGTTATATATACAGAGTAGCTGACCCGGCAATACATAGCAGTGACCCAATTTGCTAGTTAAATTTATTTACGATTTATGGATCCAAGTGAATTTAAGTACGTTTTGTGTCTTCTGTGATAAATTGTGATAATAACACAAGTGTTTGCAAAGTGATTTGTATACTATAAAGGAAGATCTTGTAAAAAATAAAAACGATTTGTGAACCAAGGACTACCGCCATTGAGAAATAAAATTATTAAACATAAATTAATAATAACTTTCAGTGACCACTTCATTTTAAAATAATTCAGTCGCAATATTCAACATAAATAGTATAAAATAAAAATCAAACTATGAAGAAATCAAAAAATCAACTGCAGTTATTTATTGTGTTTTGATGCGTAACTGTCAGTCAACTTATAATAAATTATTTGGACCTGCTACCCCAACCCTAATTCTCTATCATGGTGCTCAAAAAGTAACTAACTAAATATAAACGTGACAAAATTTTAAAAAAGAAAAATACTAGAAAAATTTGACTTGGCTCACAAGGCTCACCAGGTGGGATTCGAATCCGCAACATTTGGATCAATCTTTAACCTTTATCCAAAGGTTGAAAATTTGAAGAATAATTTGTGAGCAGAGTCGATTTTTTCGACTTTTTTACGTCTAGATATTTGTACTTAGTTTTACAATATTGCATTGTATAAATTATGTAATATTGTATAATAATAACACCTATGTGCGTGATTCTACTATTACAATTACATATAACCGTATATAAAGCAAATAAAGAATACCGAAATGGAATTCCATACATAGGATTAACAGGGCAATGTTATCAAGTGTCATAATCGCAACGTTACCAAAAACTGTCGAGTCTACCAACAGTGCGAAAATTGGGAAAACCTTCCTTAAGGGAAAAAGCTTACATAAATGATACACATCGATAAATAAAATATCAAAAATATTTACTTAACACAAAATATTGAAATAATTAAATACAAAATTTTACCACATTAGATATCATAATCATAAATAATGATATTATAATTCAATAATAAATAAAACATAAGGGCAATAAAACAAATCTTGTGATAACATTCCATTTTCGTAAACACTATTATATAATTAAGTAGGCGAGTCTGTAATGACGGGCATGCGTATTTCGCAATATTTGCAAAGTTTGTACTCGAAGTGGGTTTTCATTTACGTACATTAAAAGTACATCAATAAATATTCCGTAAGGGTAATGTAAGAATATATTAGTTTACATGTAAAACACTATAATGTTCTGAATAATATACCAGTTGGAATTTACAAATCAATTATGTTAAAAACGACCCGCCAATCCACTCACTTCCTTCCCTTTGTATCACTTACATAAACCTGCCAGAAAATCTGCATTTTACTTAAAAAAGCGTGATAATGAGTGTCAGACCTAAGAACAAAGGCTATTTTCTACTCCATATTTTAATTGTTGATTTTTACCAAACCAACCTATATTTGTGACGCACTGTATGCATCGATTATCAAAATAGCGCAAATTTAAATTTTTCATTAATATTTAATAGAGGATACAAAAATAAATGTCAAATGATTATGAAGCCGATTAAATTGCTGGGTTAAAGTCGCTTGAACTATGCTAAATAGTTTCGTTTGTACGCGATATCTATTTGAATTGTTGATTGGTACCTACATTACATACGTAGACGAGATTGAATGATTAGGGTCTATTGAATTTGTTAGAGGGACAGGCCGAATATATGCATGCGCCCAGTTTTTACGGGCTTAAAAAGTCTAAACAAATCGAGATGGACAAATATTACTAAAAACAGTATTTATATTTGATTCGCAATGGACGTAGTATGTGTAATTGGAATGTTTAGTAATAAATACCAATTTAATCGCATTGTCACGAAAAAAGAAATAAAGGAGAAAGGTCAATAAGGCGGGTTTTCGGCCCCTTTCATGTTTGACCTAAATATTCCAAAAAAATTTTTTTTATCTACTATATAGACTAACAAATCGATTCCACCTTAAACGGAACCACCGCCAACCCCCCTCCTCCCTCCCACCCCTTCAAGAAGCAGAATAATCATATATGACTTAATACATACAAAAAATATTTTTTTACCTCAAAATGATATAACCTTTCAAAAGTCTGTACTCTAAGTAGCTCCGCAAAAAACTTTTTTTTTATGTATTAAGTCATATACGATTATTCTGCTTCTTGGGGGGGTGAGAGAGGGAAGGGGGGTTGGGAGTGGTTCCGTTTGGGGTGGAATCGATTTGTCAGTCCTTATAGAAGATAAAAAAAATAATTTTGGAATTTTAGGTCAAAAATGAAAGGGACCGAAAACCCGCCTTTTGACCCTCCTCCTTTGGGGATAATAACTCCATAACTATCCATTTCCCAGGTATGGTTTCATATTTATTCACTCAAAATATTATCGCAATGATTTGAAGTAACGTGGCTTTCGTTATGGCTCTGTATTACATCGTGTATGTAATGTAAACCAACCAACGCAGTTTATGATACGGTATTGTAATTTACATTTTAAACGTAAGACCGAATTGGTTTCGCATGAATTTGTCACAATCTACTGTAGCATATGCGACGCAATGCAATAGAATAATAGTGTACACATTGACTTCGCCGTCGCACTAATATCACAGTATTGAAAAAAAATCTTTTCCGTTACTTTTACCATCAGAAACTGTTCAGAGATAAATATCAGAGAAAATTGCTGAACGGGTGATGAAAGTTTTATCTTCGCGTCATTAATTGAAAATAAATCTAGACATCGTATATATTGACAACTTGAATAGTGATTTCTTTGTCCTCACTTTTAGAATTGATATTAATCTAATTACTATGCCATCATTACAGTCTTACCACTTAGAAATTGAGATTCCTGTGACCACAGTCATGTTCATAGAAACTTTATAAGTATTAACAGTTTATTAATAGTTATAACTAAATACACACGCTTCAAAAGCGTAGATCGTAAATCGTTGTTAAAGAGAAAACGCTTAATTTATGGTTATTGTTTTCATCAATTTTAAAGAATTATAAGTGTTTTAAATTGCTTTTTAAGCAATGAAATAGAGGAATGCGCACATATTATCACCGTTGAATCGACAAATAAATAAACAAATAAAACTCAACAATTTACCTAATATTTCAACAGTTACCTACTTTATTATATACTTTATAATTATGATGTAAATTTCCAACCTAGTATCTCTCAGATCCTAAGTTTAATTCCTAATATTTATTAAGACTTCTCTGGAGTCTCTCTCTCTAGTTGTTTACAAATTGTCACCTAACTACAATCGTCAAGGCCAACTAGTGTTTCTACTATCATTACAACGGGTCATAAACGACCACGCTAGCCAAGTGTAGATTGGTGGATGTTTACGACTGCAGATACAGGTAGGACTAATGGGTTAACATTTCTTCGGGAACACGGGGAACCTTGTCATAATATTTTTTTGGTCTCCCATTCGATAGCCCTTTGCAAAAGTATGCAAAAGTTCGCCTCCATCAGCATTTTAGATATTTAAAATATTTTGCATAAATTGTAATAAAAAGTTTTAATATTGTATAAATTCGAATACTTTGTAGCCGTCCAAACTAGTATATTTTTTTATTTTTTTATAATACTTTGTCAAACCATAGTTAATTTGGTAATTATAAAATGAATTGAATTAAGCATTCTAAAATTTTTACGGTCCATAGCACATCAAACTATAGACTCTAAAAATAAAATGATCTTTATTACAACGGTATAAGGTGAGTCAAAACGCCGAAGTTGCTTTATTTTCTGTTGACTGTCTGTTGCTTTATATTCGCAATTACATATGCATTTAAAAACATATTCGAAACGTCCACGAGGTCGTAACTGATTCTACATAATCAAATTGAATCAGGTAGAAAATAAAACAATTTATTCATGTGATTTGATTCTTCAACCGCCTCCTGTCGTCATTTTTTAAAAATAATTATTCACGGTTCTCTATTGTATATCCTAAAATTTGTTCCACTAATTTCTATTATCTGAACGTTTTTGACGTGACAACGTCTTATAAATTGGTTTGCCGGGTGACACTTCAAGAAACTGCGTTACGCTCCGCTCACGTTATGCGCTTACAATGAGAGCGAGTGAGAGGCACGCGTCCCTTCCACTCGGGCATGGTTAGCCCGCCTAAGAGCGAGAGAGACAGACATAAAAAGTGGAAGGGACGCGTGCCTATAAATTAATGTTTTAAATATAATTCTTTGTATAAATAAATGTTTTAAATTGTTACTATTATTTCATCCTTCTTCCTACTATACGAATGAATATTCACATTAAAATTATTTTACCACTCAAAGTCGTTGTCACGTAAAACTTTCGCCCGTATACCGACTTTACAGGCAACCAACCAGTTTTTAGGCCTTAGTAACGATTACCCTAAAGATTTACTACCTTCATTTCATTATTTCTAGTACCTTAATCCAAAATGATTTCTTTCTAATGGTCGAAAGTTATATACTTAGTCTGTTGTCCAAATAGGAATAGACCTAAAGGTCTTTGGTCTTAATCAAAGTAACAATAATATGATAGAATTAAGGAAGATAAGGGCAATTTTATTTTAGGAATATCATATTAAAGAAGTTCACTTAGCTGATTAAATATTAGGACATACAAAAGGCACCTATAAACAACACAGTTAAAAAAAACTGTAGAAAGAATTAAGTGTTAACTACGAGATTTTATGATTTAATCTCATCTTTTCTAACACCGAATACTCTTAATACGTAAGTTTTAATACGTTTGTATTGTAAGGATAATATTCATTTTCCAAAAAAAGATTTACCGAATTTTTCAACGAAATAAAAAGTCATCATAGTCTTTTGTACTTTTTGAGATTTCTGGGAAGAGAACCAGGTTCAGTTTTAAAAGGAGGCATTGAAAGCTTCGTCCAAATCTTTGATGAGATCTTCTATATCTTCCAATCCAACTGACAGTCTGATTAAAGAGTCCGTTATACCTAACTCGGCCCTCTGATCCGCAGGGACTGAAGCATGGGTCATCACAGATCTGAAACAAATAAAAATATACTGCACGTTTTTCATAATGAATGGATGATAGTATGTATAAAATATGCTTCTAAGTTACAATATACACACAAATTATAGTCTGTATACAAAAGAAATCGCAATACGAATAAACAATTGTAGTCAGTCAGGGTTGTGATGCTGAACAAAACCACAATTATTTGATGGTCGGTTAGTACAAACTATAGTAATTCTCCAGTACAACTTTACAGGACAGCTTTGTATAGTTTATTAATTGGCGAAAAACAATTTTTATTAGTGATAGTAGTAAAAATGTTATCTTTATCTATTTTTATACTGATAAGACGGTTAAAACAAAATAATCATCAAAGAACCACTTAATGTATTTTTCATTATGCTTATAATTTATTCTATTGTTATTTGAAAAGATTTCCCTCAATTCAAAATGAAGGCATTTTGTATTAAGCAACATTTATTATTTTTGTCATTTAACATATAACTGTCTAAATAAATTATTACTAGAAATAAATCCTTGTTATTACTTGTCAACGATCGATTGATGGATTCACGTAATCGGCTATAAATGTTGTAGGTACATGAGATGGTGTTAGCGCCAGCTTTAGAAATATGTACTTGGAAAATTCAACATGTCTTTGTAGGTCTCAGTAGCTCAATTGGCAGAGTACTTGCGTTTGTACAGATAAAACACTTAAGCGACATACAATAAATATTTACGATCAAGATAAAACGCTTTAGATCAATGCCATGTTAATTTTTTTCAAGTAAATATCATTTAAAGGACAATCTTATCACAAATATATAAAACAATAAACAGCAGCTTTCTATTTGTACGGTATATCAGCATAGACTTAAAGGACAAAGATAAAAAAATAAAAATAGAAGAGACAAATCTTCGACGACTGTAATTGTTTTGGGAGGGATTCAAATGACAAAATGTGATTAATTTACACCAAACTTGACTCAAAAGGCGTAAAAGAAATCGCCGATTCAAAATATATATGTTAACGGAAATATATGTAATCCGTCATTGTATACAATTACTGGGAAATGTATGTAATTCCTAAAATCGCACGGAAATGTGAGAAATAAATTATATTATACATATTTCCTAGGAAATCTATATATTTCCTAAATAGCAATCGGAAATGTAAAACATTTGAGATATAGATGGGTACGCGGGGACAGCCGAACGAGGGGAGGGTATTGCTTTAGGTTAGGTTAGGTTATAAGAATAATATAAGTTGATTTTGTGATACGTTAAAAGTTAATAGATAGTTGATTTTTGAAGCATTAATTAGTAAGATAATATGAACATATTATATTTTACGGTATGACTGTTACCCGATTGTCTCAATGAGTGCTATAATAAAAATTATTATTCTCATTTTTACAACGTGTTTTATCACAGAAAGCATTTATTTTATAAATTTCCTAATACGATATTGGAATTATATACAATTCCGAGGAAATTTACACATTTCCTAGGATATCTATGCATTAAATAGTTTTTCAAACAATATTTTATATATTTCCTAAATAATATCGGAATTGTACACATTTCCTAAGATTTGTATACAATTCCTTGATAACATACATTTCCGGTAACATATATACTTAAAGTCGCGTAAGTCAAATCGCTATTAACAGACGATAAATAAAGTGAACTAAATGAAATTAAATAATTGTTTTAACTTACGGTAATTCAGCCAAACTTTCGTATCCCCCCAAACTCTCAGCTAGTGTAAAAATTTTAAGAGAACTCAAAAACTTTCTAGACTCCTTAAGCCCGCCCGAGTGGTTAAAACTAAAAACGCCCGAGTGACCACTAGTCTGCTTTTTCGCAATCTCATGCTGCGGATGTGATGGAAGACCTGCAATAATTTAAGGTTAGAAATAAAGGGGTTTTGGACATTATATGAAAACGAATTTTAACATAAGAAAATTGTGGTGTAACACAAGGCCAATTTAAATATGGTGTCCATAAGATCAATGTTCTTATTTTAGCAGGAATTAATAATTATTTTGAAATAATGAGAGTAAAAAGCATGAAATAAAACGTTTATTTCTAAAAAATAATCTATTTCTTTTTTATTTGTAATGTTAGGTATATTATAGTTTAATTATTTTATCAAACAATTATTTAAATATGCGATTTTCAAAGTTTTCATTATTGAAACATCCTGACATTTTTAAAGAACGTCCCGAATTTTATCAAGTGGCCACAAACCATGACGCCTGGCAGAACAATTGACTCCGATGCGTTAATCATTAAAAATAGTCGTTAATACTATGACCGATATTATGACACACTGGCCACGTATAACTTCACATAAAAATATAGCTACAGTTCACATAAATTAACGTTTGAATAGGTTGGACTGACAAGTTATATTAAGTAGTTTGTTTATTAATTTAATAAGACAAGATGATATATACGACAATAGATAGATGCGACAGCTTGGCAATAAATATTCAATACTGAACTTAATAATATTGAAATATCTGTACACCCACCGGCACCGATTGGACATGTTTTATCGATGTTACTAAAACAATTCCAATCGATATAGATATGGACCTATAACGCTTCTAAAGAAAAAAACTAAGCCGTCATTACTTTCATCGTTTAAATGATTGTTCTTAAAAATAACAGCTTCAGTCAGTAAAATTTAATATTTTAGCACTGAATATGCAGCTAACAAGGCTAAACAATTTAAACGCTAGGCTATCGTGATCAACACTAGCAACCTATATAACATTGAGAAGACAAAAAAGGAGATCGTGTCCGATTTGGTTTTTTTAGGTAGGTAGTTTACGACTCGCATTTAAGTTCAATTTGATATTTTTTTATTAAACTGGAATTAAATGCAACGATTGCCATTTTGTTGTAATCATGTTTCAATTTGTTAGGTGCTCACCTGGATGCATAACCTCGGTAACTTTCGGGTGTTTTTCCAACCATTTAGCCAACACGAGAGAAGATTCCCGATGGCGCTCCATACGAAGAGCTAATGTTTTCAAACTTCTGTTGACTAAATAACAGTCGAACGGCGATGGGACAGCACCCATAGCTGTAACGAGGAAAAGAAGGATACGAAATTCGCTTTCGTATGTCTGTCTAATGAGTTAAAGAATTAACGACCTAAAGAGGGTCGTAAGGTTTTTGTTATAAAAATTGGTAACAACAGTATCTAAGGTACTACAACTACACAAACTCAAAACAACATATACTTATTTAACTTATTGTCATATTTTTTCCTGTCTGGGAATCGAAACCAGAAACATGGTGTAGCTCCATATAACTCAAGCCCGTAGTCATTCTTTGGCGCAGGGATTGTAAGGAATACAAAATGATTTATCGCACTAACCACATTCGCTTCGCTGTTCAGTAGTTGTAGTGTGTCAGAAGAAATATACATTACCTCTGATATATATTTTTGACGTGACAACGTCTTATAAATTGGTTTGCCGGGTGACACTTCAAGAAACTGCGTTACGCTCCGCTCACGTTATGCGCTTACAATGAGAGCGAGTGAGAGGCACGCGTCCATTCCACTCGGGCATGGTTAGCCCGCCTAAGAGCGAGAGAGACAGACATAAAAAGTGGAAGGGACGCGTGCCTATAAATTAATGTTTTAGATATAATTCTTTGTATAAATAAATGTTTTAAATTGTTACTATTATTTCATTCTTCTTCCTACTATACGAATGAATATTCACATTAAAATTATTTTACCACTCAAAGTCGTTGTCACGTAAAACTTTCGCCCGTATACCGACTTTACAGGCAACCAACCAGTTTTTTTTTTCTAAATCTTGTATGATACATACTCAAAGCTCAGCTTTGATATCAAAATAATATTATTCATAATCTTCATCCGTTGAATAATAAAGTTAAAAACACATTACTTAGTTACTCTTTATGACTATAAAAAGACAGATATGACATTATGTTGTTTACAATCAACAGGGCATGATCTTATACAAAACTGCAAAATAAAATGGAATGTAAATATTAGATTCTCAGCTTAAGATCCAACGCCACACAGTTCAATATCAGTTGAAAGACAGTTTGTGTTAGGTTGACGTGCTATTGTTCGCAGCATAAGAGACCAATATTTTTACACATAATGATAAAGACATTATCGTTATCACAATAAGTAATGGTTTTAGCACGGATAACATATGATGTTGAAATATCATACAAAGTTTCTGCAACTCGTGCGCGGCATATATTGATGTATTTTTATCTTAGGAATGTCATATATTTATATCCGATCAATAACCTTGTTGATTGCCTGATACCTAGCTAGATAGTAAAATATGCAGAATCAGCATTGCAACAGCTTTTTTCACTTTTAAGTTTAATTCATAAGGTTCAATATCAGGTAAGAAAATTTAACATTCGTGGTAGGGAAGGGAACACATAAGTATAAAACTTTATACTTATGTTGTCCCTTATTATATTTGCAGAAGCAATATGAATATAATTAAGGCGTGTCTCCTACGCTTGTTTTTTAGAAACAATGACATGTGGCTTTAAAACTGGTCACTTGGTATTTCATAATATACCTAGCTAGCTAAATCCAACCATATCGTTTGAATGTCAACGTTTGATGATTTGTCAATCCACTTAACGTAGAGTACATGATGGTATAACGAACCTTTTATGGTTTTATAAAAAAATCGTAATAAACAAGGAACTTATGTACTGTTCATTTTACTACTAAATAAAAGCAAAGTTTAGGGTCGATAAACATGGTTTGCATTTAAATAAAAATGCAATTATAACATATGCACTGTAGACGTAGTTTACATAATTGTACCGAAACTGCTATTGCATCAAAGGAATAATATGAATAGAAGAACCGTCTTACATTTATTTTTGAAAATTGAATACTCTTTATCCGATTTAAAATCCAATAATAGTCGATCGATTTTTACCGCGTTAGTTATCTTACCTTCCTAATCTTAAATAAAAATAATTTAAAAAATGCTGGAATTCTTTTGCTATTAATATTTTATGTCAATAAATAATTAGAACTAAAAAATGAAACAAATAAATATAATATTAGAACAGTTAGACTAACTTGTGAGTATGCGTTCCAAACAAATTTTTTGACGATATGCTCCTGTTTTTGTATGGTTTTCATAAAAAACACGTTGCTTGACCTACAACACTAAGGTCGTAACGATGTTTTATTGCACTTTGATCTTACATGTTACTTTAAATAATTTGTATGCAGCGATCAGGCATCATAAAAACAAAGCGACATGAACGTAACTATTGTAAAAAAAAATAATAATATCTAGCCATATTATGATGTGGTCGTTTATTTTGCAGTTTCCCAATCACGTGCGTTATCACGATCGCAATAATCCTTAATACTCGCTGACGTCGCTTCTTAAAAAACAACTTCTTAATTCGCTCCGAACGCTGTTCAACAATTTAGAACTATTAGTTTGTGCGGTCGTGACCACTTTAGACAGGTTGTCCCAAAAAAATAGATCTTAGATTTAAGATCTGGTCATATCCTTTTATACAATGTTTTTGCTATCATGATGAATGACAAATCAAGTGATCAATTGGACTGAATCTTATTTAATGTTTTTGTTATCTGAGGCTGACGGGAAACATTACCTGCGCGGGTAGTGACGATCAACTGTCATACCGTGTTTAACCAGAAACATTTCACTATAGCAGGAAACAGCTTGTGGATTGTTTGTTTACAAAACAAAAAAATTGCGGGGGAGACACCTTTACTTAAGTAGGTATCTTTATAGATTTTTCCTTATTATTTGCAAATGATGCGGAGTATAAAAATCCGAAGTTGGTTATCTCTTTTTAGGTATAATTTGCTTTTTTGCTTCAGCTTCTATAATTAGAATCAATATCTATTAAAATCGTATCAGATATAATAGGTTTAAAAAAGCCGTGTTATATTGACTACAGCTTTGGGAGCGTTCAAGTAGGTATTACGTAACGCAATTTTTGAACATTTTTGACCCTCCCCCCCCCCCTGGTAACACGCCGTATCGTTTTATTGTACCCCCCCCCCCCCCTCCCCCACTCTAAACGTTACGTAACACTCAAGCAGGGTTGCCACCTTTAGGGGAAAAAAAATCGGGACAATCGGGCATCCATCAAAGACGTTCGGAGTTTGGTCTTATCAAAATATGACCCATGTGAGACAGTCTAAGGAAAATGAAACTTTATTATGTGTTTTTATCTGTATTTATTTTTCCATACGTATTTCTTGTTGTTACGAGCCGCTTTTAATAATCCTACATCATTTTTGTATTTATTTATGAAGTCTGAACAAGACATGTGTATGTTCAAAGAAATTAGTATCTCTGCTTTTATCAAATCTACCGAGCAACAATTACTGGCATCAGACCATTTCATGGTCATTAGTGAAAATACGCGCTCAACATACGCATTTCAAGGAGGTATGCTCAAAGCACGAGAGACAACAATAAATGATGCGTTCAACTTCTGCTCCTTTGCGGCTTTAAATACTTCTACCCATTTTTTATCAGCGCTTTGCTTTTGATCGATCTGTGGTAGTATATTCTTTACCACACTGTAGTCTTCAAATAACTCGTCCGTAGAAAATTCTTCTTCGGAATCGAATCCCATAATTGAAGTAGCATCACAAAGTTCTGTAAAATTTAAATTCCCATCAAGCGACAATGGAACGCGGTACATGCGGCGCGCAGTAGATGGCGCGGTGGCGCGTGACTGGGTTGGGTACCCGTGAATGAATTGATTGAGCCTATCGCATATTGGGTGCGTACAACCGAAGCAATCGCTTACTAAATGCTAGAATCTGAGTATATGTTTCACGGTATACAAAACTATAGCATTAAGTCAGCGCTTGATAGCTATATTCTAGTATACGTCTAAGAGTGCACTAGACTATTGCACTTAGCAAGCGATTGCTTCGGTTGTACGCACCCATTGTCAAAAATCGGGACAAAATCGAAAGATCGTCGGGACGCGGGACAATGTCTTCGAAATCGGGACTGTCCCGGCGAAATCGGGACGGGTGGCAACCCTGCACTCAAGTGACCATTTTACCCAAAAGTCGCAAAAGTTATGTTGTGCAAAGTACAGGAGAGTCGCTAAAATATCCTTGTTATAGTTTTTGCGGTAAAAATACTAAATAAAACAAAAGAGATTTTTAACCCGTAGTACATGCGTATTTTGTTTATTTTTTTAGAAATTTTTGTTTATAAAACACAATTGTTTTTCTCCTTCATTCTCCTAATATAAAAGCTTTTTTTACTAATAAACTCTTACAATAAAATAACATATTTATTTTAACCTTTGGCAATGCAATTATTAACAGAAACTTAACTGAAATTAAACATTTTAATCGAAATAAAATCGTATTCGTAACAAAATAAAAAAAAATCGCATTCTTAGCAAAATTAAAAGTAAAAATCATTGAATTCTTAACAAAATTTTTAAAAAATTCGTTTTATTAACAAAATTAAAATCGTTTTCTTAACAAAATAAAACAAAAACAACTATTAACTAGTATGTAGGACTATAAAAAACAATAGGTTTTCTTACATGTAATAAAAAAAAGTCGAATATTTTTTTTAATTACTCTAATATGTAATAAACTGATGGCATTCGATAAAATCGATAATTTATATTATTTTTAAGATTTTTTTTTCAGTTAAAAATTATGTATAAATGAAAGTAAATTTCAAACAAACTGAGCGCCTTCCCATTGGTTGTGACATTCAAAGCGCAAGAAAATTGCGGCTGTTTAAATAACGATAAATGCACTGACACAAGAAAATATTTTTTAACAAAAAAAACAATATATATTTAAACACAGTATTCCTTAAATACTGACAACGAAAACAACATTAAATAACGTACGGATTCCCCGTAAAACGTAAACGAAAAGGGTTTTTTAAGAAACAATGTTACGTAACGTTTTGTAAGAAAGACCCCGTCCCGCCTCTGTAACGCATCGTAACGTTTTACTAGACCCCCCCTCCCCCCAAATTGCGTTACGTAATACTTGAACGCCCCCTTTGTAAATGTTGTTAATATTGTATCTCCCAATCTAAGTCTAAAATTACTGTTGTAAATTTAATAATTATTATGTATTCACTTTCCAAAAAGTCAACTGTTTAAGGAAATCCACTCCCAAATCATTAATAAATACACCTCAAGGAAAGTTTTTTTTAAGACCTACACCACAATGGTGAAGTTATTGAAGTTTTACCTCAACTCCGAACAGAAAATAATAATTAACAAGGAAAATATAATAGTTAAGTATATCGGAATAGTTATTTTTAATTCCTAAAGAACGCCAAGAACTAATAAGTATCTTCTGACACTTTCTTTTGACTTGTATTTTAGATGTTGAACAATTTGAACCGGTGTTGCGACTGGTGGATATTGCTAGCAATCCCCTTTGCTAACCTAACATTAAATATTTCTTAAACGTTAAAATTCCCTACAAAATTGCTTTTTTTTTTAAATAGACAGAATTTCTATAAGACACAAAACGATCATATTTTATTTACGTTACTGTAGATACTGAACTGTAACTGAGTCCAGTTTTTCCTTTAACCTATTCTTACTACATGTCAGCTATTTTAAATATAGGTATCCATAATGTTTGGTCAACCATTTTGGAGATTAGCACAAAATGTTTTATTTTTCAAATTGATATTGAACTATGTGTTGAACTTCAAGTTTAAAATATATTTACGAAGATTGATCTGCTGCTAATTAGGTACTATTTAACATCGTTATAATCTTATAAGTAATCCTTACATATGATAGGTGTAGAACAGCTTTAATTAACGCTTTGCAACAGTTGCCACGTTATATTGTATGAACGTCTATTGTAATTTAGGCTGTGCCAGTTACTAGAGTATATATATACGTCACGCGACAAAAATTAAGTATGCCATTCCGCACGACCTACCTATTTAGGTGGACGAGTTTACAAAGATATTATTTAGGTTGACTTACCATTCTGTAGGAACCTAAGTTTGTTATTCAATTCATCGTCATTGATCACAGCTGCACCCATAATAACATCAGAATGTCCATTCATATATTTGGTAAGAGAATACATGACGATATCTGCACCGAAGTCTAGTGGCCTCTGGAGGTACGAGGTGAGAAAAGTGTTATCCACTACCACAAGGATGTTTCCCCGACTCTTGGCTGCCTTTACTACTGCCGCGATGTCCACTACTTTCAGCAGAGGATTTGTTGGGGTTTCCAACCATATCATCTACAAAAGATATACTGACTTAATTGTTGGGTGGGACAATTTATTCCGAAAGCTTACTTATATGGATTAAGGTACCTACTAACGGAACACGTTTATTGCCGAACACAAATTTTAGGTTTAAAATTCGGTTATCATAGCATTTATAAAACTAAATTTAGTGCATATTATTCAAGCAGTCTGAATTGTTTTCACATGAATTTATAGTATGATGTTTGGAGAAGTGCACACCTGGACAAATAATTTTGCACCTTAAGACATTTTAAAACTGCGTTTATGTTATAATGACAATGATGCACATCACAAAACAGTTTTACTTTAGGATTTCTTCAAAATTCTGGAGTAATAAATAATTATGGGTCAATCAACTTATAGTTGTCCTCTTTACTACTTCCCTTGCCCCTATAAAAAAATATTTTCTTGAAAATTAACAAAGCTACAAAAAATTAATTGTATTACCTAAAGGTAATACATAAAAAAACATTTCAGTGACAAAAGATTTTTATTTATTTATCTAATTAATCGTATTTTAACGGTTATTCAATCAACGTGTAAGTCTTAACGTAAAACTTATGTTACGAAGAAATATTGTATGGTAATTATAATGATTGATTCACATATACGTACGTCGTATAATACTATTATTTCGTTCTGATCTTGGTTTTACAGAATAGATTCCGGAATGTAAAATAACGGTAGTCTCTTTATCAAAAAAGCTCAAAACTCATTAAATATCTTTAGGCTAACCAGTCGCTTGGACAACTGAAACGGTTATTTATTGGAGAATATTGGTTGTCCAACGGACAGTAAAATAAAAATTAGGTTGTTAGGTCGACTATTTTTGTTACTTTTATCCTTTATCTATCTATTAGTAAAACAATTGTTTATTTTACCTCGTCCTACAGCTTGTAATTTCATTTTTTAGTAAAAGAATGGCAATATAGCGAAAGGCTTAAAACAATAAATAAATAAATCATCGTCTTATAGAACAGCTTATTTCAAAATACATAAGAAGGGAATAAAGAAAATACTCAGATATAGGAGAAAATTGTAATAAGAAAAAAACCACCTAATGAATAAAAATGAGAAATGAAAAATACTAAGTATACTGCAAGACTTAACGTCAACGTGTAACGTCAATATATTATAAAATTTAAAAAAAATTAAAGAAAAGCGAAGAAAAAGGGAATAGCTAATGACTAAGAAGATGCTCAATATAATTCTAAAACAAAAATATATAATATATTAGCCCCTTCTCTAAAATAAATATATCAAAAAACAAAAAGCGTGAGGAAAACTAGACCCTGGTAATGATAGTGGAGAATATTTTAAAAACAGGAACTGACATAAACAAGGCACAAGTAACGTGAAGCTCTTTAATATAACGAAAGAATATATTGACACATTGAGTCGCTTAATATCATCATATAAAAATAATGAATTCACTCATTTACAGCGATTTCGAAGGATAAATATTTATAAGTTTTTATGGTTCTTCTAATGATTTTGAAGAAGAAAATAACACAAAAGTACCATTACCGCCAACATGGGGCAAAATAATGAGAGTCCGGCACTTTTCGCTTGTTAAAATTTATGGAACTAAAGACAGATGCATATACAGCTTAAAGCGAAATTAAAAATGATGAGAAGATCAAATTCATATTTCTTAAATATGTTAAGAGAGGCCCTTTATTTAAACTTAATACAATTGACGTCTTATGTAGCATATATAGACATCAAAAATCTTCGCAAGCCAATTAACAACTAAGATTAGAAAATGTTTCATCTATTAAAATTCCCATGTGATATTGACGTTTTTGAAATGCAGATAGTATTTTTATAATTTCGGTTTATTAAAAACGATATATTTACAAGTAATAAGATAGATATGTTTATTTTCAAGAAGTCAAGACTAATTTGATATTGTAATGTTATAGGAGTGATTGAATATAATAATAAGTGGTTAAATAATACAAAATTTCCATTCCCTGGTATAGTTGATATAGGTTTAAGTTACTCTTATGTTGACATTCTGGAAAAGACCTTTCAGTTTTATATGTGGTTTTGAAGTATAGTTCCCGGCATTTAAGTTGAACATGATTTTGAAATCACGTGTCATGTGCAGTAGTGAATAATGTACCTAAACTTGCTACTGCGCAAGTCACGTGATTTCAAAATCATGTTCAACTTAAATGCCGGGGATTATAGTTGAAGGTCCACGGCGTCCTTGAAACAACCAATTCTGTCTGTGGGACAACTGAGTTTTCCCCATATTTTTTAAGAAAAAAGATCGCTGGTTTTTTTATCAATAATAATGTTATTTAATTTGTAGTTTTTATAAACGATAAATCTGAAGCTTTGGTTTAATTTTAATATTCTCTAAGGTTTAGGACAATGGTTGTCCGGCAGTTACTTTAAATGGAAATATCTTTTGAAATGTTACGGTAAATAATAATATAAAGTATGTCAGCTGAGTTTTTAAACATGTTTTTTAATAATATGTAATGAGTATAATTTTCATCAAAATTTACTCAATAAAAAAAATTACAACGTAGTTGTCCAAGGGTCGCATTTTTCTTTTCGGGTTGAACATTATTGATTAAACTTAAAAAGTTCAATTTAAATATTGGTAAAAAAGTATAAAAAAATCAAAATTGGGACAATTAAAAGTTGATTGGCCCCTTTAAGAAAAATTCTTATCAGTTTAGTTATCAGCACACTCATATGTTATTCATAAAAATAATGTTCAATATTATATTATTATTATGTTGTTAAGATATTGAGATGTTACTGATTTATCAGTTATGTCGTCTTACCATTAAGATAATGCAAGAGATATTTTCATTATTTACCTACACTAATATTATAAAGAGTAATGTTTGTGGGTTTTAATGTAGGAGGTAACTTCCGAAACTACCTATCTAATTTCAAAAATTCTTCCACCAATATTTAGAAAAGATTTCAGGATAGACCAACATAAGTTATATTTATTATCTCATGAAAATAAAAGGGCTTTTGGTGGTGAGCTATTTTACAACTATAGCCGACGAAAAAAAAATCGAAGGATGCTTTTATTTGTCGAATGATGCCTTAGAGCCTTTGCACACAACGTTTCTTAAACGCGCAGTGGACGCGCGCTTGTATTACAAACGCGATACTCACGCCCGCCAGTCAGACGGAGCTTGACTTTGAATTTATGTAGGTGTTCAGAGTTCTAACTTTGAATACCTGCACAAATTCAGTCTCGCGCTTAAATCGGTACAGACGTAATGATAATTTGTATCATTACAAACAAATTAGACGCGCGTTTCTAAAACGCTCGTCGGCAGCGCGTTTAAAACAAGCAGTGTGCATTGGCCCTTGACGTTAGGAGATATTAAATATTTTATATATAGATTTTTATAGTGATTTATAGTGACTCTTTTTTCTAAAATGAAAAGGTCAACAGATGGAGTATTTTTTTTTACGAAACTACACAATTTGTATAACACTTTATAGTATAAAATTATTTATTGATTTATTCAATCGCTATAACTTGACAGATCAACAAAAATGTGACGCTAAACAGCCATTTACAGGTTGTTCCAGATAGACATCAAAATAAGACTATCTGGGAAAAATGGGATGTTAAAAATTATTTACAATCGCAAATGTGTCAACAGATGGCGCTGTTAGGCAAATAACGTTTTCTAATACATGTTTATAAAAAAAAAAAGATTCACATTAACAATGTTCACCATATAGTGACAATAGTTTAATTTCTGCTGCAGGTAGACAAAGGTAATAGTGTCAATAATCAAAAATCTGCATGCAAACCTGCATGGGTAAGCTAGTTCATTTATACTTTGAAATGTAAATATCTTATTTAGAATCATATATCTTAGTTACAATATGAGTTAAAGCACTAAGGAAAAGCAGAGGCCTTAATCAACTTACCTTAGTATTGTCTTTGATGGCTTCTATTACTTTGTCAATTTTGGTAAAATCAGTAAAAGTAGTTTCAATGCCCTGTCTTGCTGTCACTTGTCTGTAACAAAAAATTGACTACAGTTTACACTAACAAGAGTGAAATTAAATCAAATAGAATCAATGAAAATATCAAATCTAGTTAAAAGAAAGAAAAAAATAATAATTTTTGTTTGTAGAAAAACAGTTTGGTTACATAAACAGCATGATATAAAACTTTTACCTGAATAATCTATTAGTGCCACCATAAACATCATCACTGGATAGGACATGATCTCCACTATTAAGTAATGCAACTATTGTAGTAGTAGTTGCTAGACCAGAGGCAAAGGTTAATCCGTATTTCCCACCATCTAAGGCTGCAAGGCATTCTTCTAAAGTGTTTCTAGATGGATTGCCTGATCTTCCATATTCAAAACCCTACAACATAACATACCAGTAAGTATAGTCAACATTACCTCAACCTTCCCAAATTCGACTGTATAATTTTCTCAGTTGTTTTTTAACTTTAAGTCAAACAGAAAGAATTTAATATCAGTGACACATTGTGGCATGTTGTTGTGTTAACAACAAAATTTTTTTACCAGCTAAGGGACATAGCTCAATATGCAGCACTATACAATATGATTCTCAATAAGGTGGTATGAGTTATTGATGCAGCCATAATTGTATTCATTATTAAACTGTTTTTTTACTGTCCTGTACTGTAATGTAAAATACAGCGTCATCTAATCTGGGTGATAAAAGAATTAATATTTTCATGTTAATAACAATAAAAAATTAAAATCCTCTATTGTGGGTAAAAAATCAGCAGTTGGGGCAGTAATAGGCCACTAGTAAAATAATACTAATTTGATTGAACTTACAGTGTGTTCAGCCGGTGCTGGTTGTTTAAATGTAGTTGAGGTGACAATGGGGGGCACTACAGCAGCAGATGACCATTTCTCTGGATCCTGGCCAGCGTGAATAGCAATGGTAGCAAAGCCCAGCTTTTGTTTCAGAAACCCCTGATTTTCCATCTGACTAAAGAATGAATTTTATATGTATGTGTTACTTTTCATATATGCTTTTCACACAAAATATTTTTTGGACTTAATTTATATTAAAATTGCCAAATAAATAAGTAAAAGATTATAATTAAAAGTAATTTCAGTATTCTTGAGTATAAATAAAATTACATTTATTTTTAATCATATATACCTACTCAATAGATAGTTTGGTCAAGGTTACACATGAATTGTTTTAAGAGTGTGCTAAAATTACATCATTTCGCGTGTCTTAAACTGGAAATTCAAAGCACTATAATTCATTCAGAATAATGATTAGTACACACTTGGTAATCTATAATTAGCGTAAGAGTTAAAAGTTACTTCAAAAACAATTGAACAAAACTTACTTTTAAAATTCTTTTACGATTTTTAAATTTAGCCTCACTCGGCACCGCTACACCGGCCAGAAAGAAACTACAACTGTCATTTGTTTGTTTCATTCTGCCTCAAAATGTCAGTGTCATGTTATTTTTATTTCTTATTTGTGGTTTGCACGATTTGTGCATTTAGCAAGTGTCAAGTAAGTATAATTGCCAGTTCTTGAGTAATTTCCTAGGTTTCAGTAAAGAAGTGGGGTTTTACTGAAACCTCCTCGTGACTTTCTTGAGAAAGCGCAACAGACACCTTTCACTGTTTTGTTTCACTTGCCATCACTCATGCTTATTCAGAAACATTCAGTGGTTAATAACCCACCAAAACCATTAAAGTGACGCTTCACGCTCCCGCCAAAAAGCCCAAAGTGGGATACCGACTGCTCTAAATGACATACTGACTGCTCTAAATGACATATTAACTGCTCTAAGTAGGATACCGACTGCTCTAAATGACATACTGACTGCTCTAAGTGGTGTCACTTAACTCAACTTTTTTCAATTTTTTTTTTTGAGAACGGCAAAGAGTTTAGTGCCCATACAGCCTTGTAATCACTTTTACACTGACAACTTAAAAATTACGCCAATATTTCGATTATGACATTTATGTACTGTCAGCTGTGGCGAACGTCCACAGAACTAATATCAGAGATATTAGTAACAAACAAGGGACTATCACTTTAATATTGATTTAAAGACGATTATAAAAATAAAATGTTTTTATGAAAAAAGGCAAAGTATATTTGATTTTATGAATTATAATCCCGTCAAAAACAGGAATGTGAAATGAAAGCCTAGATTAATATCAGGAATATACAATGTTTTGGATTGTGCTGATAAAAGATTTTAGATCTATATGTGTACTAGTTTCTGTGTAGAAAACATTAAAATTTTATTAGGAAAAACATGCAACATCCTAAAATATATTTTAATATAATATATATATATATATATATATATTTTCTTTAACAATTTCTTGTTACTTAGTACTTACTTACTACAATGTTGCTAAGAAGTAAAGCAAGAAGGTCTGTTTTTTTGTTTACACTGGATTTAGTATTTATTATGGTTTGATTCTTATAGTGAAAATAAAAAAAAAAACAAGTTGACTATCATAAATCAAGATTTTTTTGTTTATGTATTTTGGCACTGACAGTCTACATCACATCATATCAGTAAACAAACAATGCCCAAAAATTGTATCGCAGTTATCATCTAAAGATCGCATATAAAAACTGAAAAATGTATTAACCGTAGTGTAAATGATTTTTTATACTACTATTACAAACTACTAAAGACATTGAAAATCGATCAATAAGCTAAGATCATTTAATAGATGATTTGATATTAAAATTATGGAAAAAACACACTAGCCAAAAAGTCAATGAATTTTCGAACGAGATTGTTTTGACAGTTGTAATCCATGGAGGTTGGAGAGAAAGAGAACGATCGCTGTAGAAAATAGTGTCCCAGAAATATGGACAAAATGTGAGGCGCTGCGATCGCAAAGTTGTCTCAATAAAAGCGGGCTGTTGTTAAATTTATACATTATTCAACTAACTTCATCTACTTGTACTCATAAACAGCTAACTTCGCAGATACTATAAACCTCCATGGTTGTAATCTGTGGTGACAGTAATGTTGACAAAATATATACTATGATTTTAAGCAAAAACAACATATGTTTACCCCACATATAAACTAAAAAATACCTTTCTTTTCATCACGGGAAGTTGGGTTTTAGTTTCACAACAGATCTAGTATAACGTCGACTTACCGCAAACATAACAGCAACGACGATTTTATAATAACATTTCTTATTATTAACATATATTATTTATTATCTTATCACCTCTCAAATAATTTACACCTTTCAAGATAACCAGTTTAACAATTGTATAATTTTGTCATGAATGTGATAGATTTTTTAGTGCATTTTCTAAGAATAATTATCAATCGGATGCAATAAGAACATTAATTCATGTGTAATTTAAAAAAGGGTATTTTGACTCTTTTAATGTGATCCACTGAGCAAGGAATCACTACGTTTTAAGCTCAGAACAATAACTAAAGCTATAGAAGGAGCGCTAAAATAAAAACTGTATAACAGCTCCCGTATTCACTTAAAGTAATCTAACATACATGGGTAAGAGCGAAATAGACAACAATTGTAAGGTTTTATTTTCACGTCATTGTCGCAAACTCTCAAAGTACAAATGTCAAATGGTTGTAATTTGGTTGTATATTATACTAGTAAATTAAAAGTACGTCTTTGATGAACGTTGTTTCTGAAGTAAGACCAAATTCAATGCGGTCGTATTACAGTGGCCGAACAGCTTTGTGAGCGGCTAGCGTGAAATTATATTATTTTACAAGGAAGTTCGTGATAAAATAACAGGAAAATGTGCATATAGACGCTTCAGACATCTTAGAGTCCGCGTCCAGGATGGCTTGTGTTGTTTCAGACTGCAAGTGTCATATATCACGAAAAGAAAATACGGATGAGGTGTTATCATTTCATCGGTGAGTTTGGTTTCTAAATTCTCATATTTTGACAATATAACAACGGTATATTCAGAAAATTGTAGTAAATTAATATTACAAATAGATTTCTCCATGAGTTTTGGTTTAAATTGTCTTATTTTCATGCCTTCTGTTTTGTATATGATAGTATGATAATGATGTGTTTTTTGTTATCGATGTCAACATTATTTGGTTTTTACTTTTTGCTTTAGTTTTCCCAAAGATGAACCTATTCAAAATGAATGGATACACCGTATATCAAGGATCAATTGGACACCGAAAGCGCACAGTCACATTTGTTCCAAACATTTTAGACTACATTCATTTGAGCCACATGAAAACATTTAATTTCGGCGGCTGAAAGCAAATGCTATACCCACATTACATTTACAGAACATGCAATTGCTCAATTATCTAAGTCTTGCTTTGTCATATAATTATTTCGATCCTACCAATAAATATTCAGATTTTCAATTAACATTTTGGCAGCGTGTATCCCAAATAATAATGATAGCTTATTTACAATAATATTTTTTTGTTTCAGAAACCACTATCGCATTAAGAAGGAATTATGAACCACCAAGTAAACGCCTCAAATCTATGACCACAGTTGAAACAAATACTGATTCCGATATCTCTGAACTGATATCTAATTTACAGAAAATTATAGCAGATTATAAAAAACCAAATGGGAATATTAAAAAAAGAGTTAGAAAGGGTTAAAAAGACCAGAAAGTGACGTCTTCGCAAAATAAACACTAACAAGCGAAGAAATCTCAACTCTATAACATATTGATAGAAAAATTGAAACAAGAATATGTTCAAGCCGAATACCTAGCACTTTTAGTGTGTAAACAAAAATGACAAAAATTCGCTGTAAGAACTGAACTCAATTCCGGAAACAGCGTTTAAAAAATGTTTTAATGATTGGATTAAGTTAGCGTAAGTGTATCGTTTCTGAAGGAGCATACTTTGAAGGTGATAAAATAAATTTGGATGAATAACAAACATTGTGTATATTATTGATCTTTTCCCGGTACTTTCTTGACAGAGTAGTATATAAAAAAATAAAAATAATAAGTAAATATGTATAAAATAATAGTTGGTAAATTTAATTTAAATAAACGATTAATTTTCTTTTAAAATTTTTCCCCTTTTTTAATCTATACCTATAAAAAATATAATGTTGAATGCAGTGTTCACTTATGTACTGCTAGAGGTCTAACTTAAAATAGAAACATGTAGCCTAATATGATATACCTATACAAAGTGCAATTTTTTAACTGTACCTACCTGGTTTCTCTAGATACTGAAGACTGCAAATTAAATAAATAAATTGGTTCGGGTCCAAAATTCTACTCATGAATACTGCATTATAAAATGTTCATATTGCAGATTCTACACGTGTTTATTATGACACATTATCGTCCGTTCTAGTGTCATAGACATACCAACAGCATAATTTTTTTTTTTACATGTTTTTAATTTTATTTTAATCGATAGTAATATCGATGCCGTTACATCATTGACGTAAGGGAAACTAGTGACTACCTTATAAATTACGAAACAAAATTTGTATACTTATTTCTTTCTTACACATTTACAACTGTATAAGTCAAAATAGTACAAACAAACGTATTGTGTT
This sequence comes from Calamotropha paludella, assembly GCA_927399485.1. Classification (NCBI taxonomy): domain Eukaryota; kingdom Metazoa; phylum Arthropoda; class Insecta; order Lepidoptera; family Crambidae; genus Calamotropha; species Calamotropha paludella. The sequence continues at coordinate 11,250,632 of OV656804.1, read as the reverse complement.
GTTATTTTAGCACTCCTTCTATAGCTTTAGTTATTGTTCTGAGGTTTTACGTGATGTGATCACAGCGAGTGATTATATTCTCTTGGATCACAGATAAAAAAAATTATTTCTGTTCCTGTTTATGGCCTGGAAAAACAGTTCTTAAATCCACGTGGTTGTGTGCAAGGATCACTCTGAGTATAACATTAATACCTCATTACCTTGTGTTTTAGTAAAATGGGGGGATTTACTAAAGTCTGCGCGGACTTGTTGCACGATCATTAAAAAAACACCTTCACTACTTTGAATCACTTGCCCATTTACACTTATGCACGTAGACTTTGTGGTTAGTAAATTAATAATCCATTGTGGCACATTAACATCTGCCAAACCACAAAGAAACAAAAACAAAGCAGTTGCACTTGCTTTTGGACCCTATAAAAAATCCCTATTTACCTAAGTACGGCTCTCTTTGCTTGTATTTCAAAACACTTAGCAGTCGTAATGACGTCATTAATCCATCGCCATTTTGTTCTGATCAAAGTGGAAGAAAGTGTGACGTATCTTGCCGGGCTTTTTCCCTCTCTCGCTCACATTCTATTTTAATTATGGCATCAATTTCTGATGATAAAGCGTGTCAATTCATGATGTCATTACTACTGACCGGTATCGGTATACTGATGTATATTTCAGAACACAACCTCTAACTGGTTGTCCGATAGAGTAAATTATTTTTAAATTAACCGTGTGTATGTGCATATATAACAAATTGGTTTAAGACTTTTTTGTGAGAGAAGTTTTTGATTTTCTTGTTAAAATTTGTGTTATGCTGCCATCCGTTAACTAAAAGGTAGCTAAGCCACAAACTCATATTTTGAGATATGAGCAAAAAACGCGAAAAATCTTTGAAATTGATTTTATTGCTGGATCTATTTAAAAACTACAAATAATAGAAATATGATTCCTAAACAGATCGTTTTTAAAAGCTTTTTTTATTATATGCTGGCATTTAAAATTCAAAATTGACCCCGCGCGACTTCAGAACCTTTTAGCTACGGATGGTAGTATGGTGGATATTAGTGTGCAATAAGTACATGGAAACCTAGATCATATCTTCTATTGATATGATGTTGAAGGATTTTAGCTGATTCATTCGTCTATCAGCTCTCATTATCAATCATAATCATCTTAGTGAATATGTTGGACAAAAATACGCATCCAAACCACGAATTCTTATTAAAAAAATCCTTTTCCCGCCAAATTTTGATGTTTTATGCACAGCATGCAATCAGCTGGTTGTCAGACAGTTTGGTTGTTACTAAAATAGAATGATTTATTTCATGTGTTTTTAAATAATTATACCAGCTCTTAGAGTTTTTATTTTACAGTGAAATAGATACAATGAAAATCGAAAGCAACCCACTTAGATATGCTCACGCTGAAGGCCACACTGATATTTGTTACTCGGATGATGGACAGTAAGTTTTGATATTAGAAATGTACAGGTGTAACTTTCTTGAAATTCCGTTATTGGTATAATCAACAGCATATCAATAGACCCCAAAATTCTACAGGTTTTTGTCAAAAAGTTCAACATTTAGCGCTCAATACTTAATGAGGAATTTCTATATTTCATTGTAGTTTATTGTATGAATAAAGATATCTTTTTCTTTTCTCAGACATTTAATAACTTGTGGTCATGATGGTGATGTTCGAATATGGGTTGATATTGAAGACGATGATCCAAACTCTCACTGCGTTGGAGAAAGTGCTTTAGCAATATGTTACAAGGATAAAAGACTTTATGTAGCTACAGACAGCCATATTGTGCAAGCATACACATTTCCATCATTTGACAAAGATGGCATTGTCACCAGATTTACTGCACCAGTTACTCAGATTAAATCTACTAATAATATAGAGGTAATTGAAAATAAATTTTGTAGTTTCCAGGTTCCAATACATTTGTTCTATATTTTTATTTCAGTCGAAAATGTTGAAAAAGTAAACATCTTTTCTTGCCCTTCATTTTGATTCATGTCGGAATGATTCATGTCATGAGATATATAAAGTTTTTCCTTATTTTGATTTATTTAGCTATGCATTTCCTTTGTGCTTTATAATCTAGTATAAACATTTGTCACTGTTAAAGGCATTAGGCTGCTCATCTGAAAATATGGAGGCAAGAATTTGTAGTCTTGAAGGGGGAGCACCTATCTTCACTATGGAAGGGCATAAAGGTCCAGTCCTTAGCATTGCAGTTTGCCCCCACATGAAGTATGCTTGCACTGCCAGTGGTGATGGCAACATGAGAATTTGGAATATAGACACCCAAAAAATTGTAAAAGAAATAACCTGTGTTCCTAAGATAAATACATTTTACTCAGCTAAAGTGTTGTGTAAGTTAAATTGTGTTAAGTTTATTTTTATAATTAAAACTTCATTGTTAATCTAAGAGTATAAATGACAATAGTTCTTATATTGATAACATATAAAGTTAACTATTTATTTTTTATGTACAGGTAGAATGGATTTTGCCCCTTCTGAAGGAAAGCATCTAGCGTATCCAAATAATAGAGAAATTGTTTTATTAGACTGTGAAACTTGGGGACAACGGATGACATTTACACATCACTCAGTATGTATAAATTTTTTGCAGTAATTATGTTGTCATGCAGTATAAATACAGAGATGTAATGGTGATGCTTGTATCACTATTAAAAATGTGTGTACATTGTTTTGCAATATCATTTTAATCAACAATATTACAACTGGCTAAAATCATTACTACATTAATAAAAATAGATAGCAATGGTGCATACTTTGAATAATGAAGTATATTTAAAGAAAACTATATTCCTCCCATACAAAATGCCAAATTCATATGTAAGGTTCTAATATATTTTTTTAGATCAAATGTGCAATATCCCAGTGTTTGTTTTCACCTTGTGGCCAATACTTGGCAGGCAGCTCAGTAGCCGGACAGATTGCAGTATGGGAAGTTCAAACTGGCAATTGCATTGGTATTGTCGAACACCCAACATCTCATAATGTGTCTGGAATGGCATGGAATCCTAAAGGTATAAATATTAATATTCTGTCCATGTAGAAAGAAGTTGTATATTAATTACTCCTGTATATTAAGTACGTAATACAAAATATGTTGAATTATTTAAGGGAATGGAGTATTGGCATACTGTGATGTTGCTGGTCAACTTGGGTCACTTGTAAACTGTTATGGTAAAGATAATTCTCTTAAGGATGATATTGAAATGGTGGAAAGAGTTGATGGTAAATATTTTTATATATAGATACATCAGTAGAATCCCTGATGATTTTCGATAGGAGATAGCTTTCTTTATCAGAAAGATTATTGTTTAATACAGGAATTATTGATAATGATAATATGACAAAACAATTACAGTAGAACGCCGATTATCCGAATTAATCGGATTCGGATAATCGAAAATTCTAATAATCGGACATAGACTGGTAATAAAGAAAAATGAACTGTCACACATAGAATAAACTTTATTAAGTCTAACAAATACAGTTCTACAATAACGCTCACTTAAACATCTCGATCAGAATAAGTTGCAACCCCATCAGGCAATAAAAATACAAAGATACAAAGTACGTTTCACGGAAGCCGCGCGACGCAAAACATGTAGTGTCTTGCCTCTAGCTTTCAACCATAACAATTGAAATATATCTGATCTCTAGCGAATTGTTACAACAAAACAAAACAAAAATTACTTGGTTTTAATTTTTTAATATTATGCTAAGGACCGATTTGGTTAATCGGCGTTATACTGTATTGTTTTTAATTATTACGTTTCATTAGTAACTTATTTTTGTTTACCTGTTTTACATCAAGAAACAGTTTTTTCTTAATAAGGAAAACTTTAATAAAATCCACATGGATCTAATTTTCTATTAATTAATGCATTTCATATTCTTTTTACAATTATGTGATTCAAGTATGAAATTATTTTTATGTGAACTTGTTTTGATATCCTGTTCCTCATTCTTCTGGTTTTGTGACAATACATTGAATACAACTAATTCCAGATGATGAGTTGGTGGAAAACTTAATACATGACAATGATAGTGAAGACGATGATAATGTAATTTCATTGGAGAAGATAAAGAATGAAACACTTAGGATAGGAATTGATGACGAAGATAACAGGGCTCCGTCGAGGCTCACTGCCCCCGCACCAGCTTGTGTACCCTCACAACCTCCTTTTCAACCATCATCTACTCCTGGGCATCTTGAACACAGGTAAAATACTAAAAGAAAAAATACCCAGCAAGAAAAAAAATTAAGGTATTTTAATAGGCACACAGTGAATAAAAACAATGTAGGGAGAATAGGCCATAAGAATATTGGTGTGGCAAAAAAATAACGTCTTATTTTTTCCAGATATATGTGTTGGAATGATGTAGGCATTGTCCGGTGTCATACATTGGAAAATGGAGAATCAAGTGTAGATGTTGAATTTCACGATACAAATGTTCACCATGGCATTCATTTGAATAACTATCTTAACCACACCATGGCTAGTTTGTCGTCTAGTGTATTGGCTTTGGCATGTGAGACGCCAAGGTAAGTCCTTCACATGCAATCAGTTTTATCATTAAGTTAATGAATACTACAAACATGACAAATAGCGCCATCTATGGGTTACAGCTCTAAACTCTGCTAAGCTTGATTTTGTTATGATTTTTACTGCATTTTGTGTTGTTTTTTATTTAGGGTTTACATTGTATTTCACTTTGAATTTTTTTAATTGACAGTAAGCTAGTATGCATCTCGCTGGTAGGCAGTAGTAAGGAGTGGAGTGTGTCAATGCCGGACACTGAAGAGGTGCAATGTGTAGCTGCGTGTAGCGGCCTCGTCGCTTGCGCCACCAGCGCGGGTCTGCTGCGCCTTTACACTGCCATGGGCACTCAGAGACAGGTGAGAGGATATACACCCCGATATCACTATAGTCCGTTTAACATAGCATAGGTACAGTAACATTTGGGGTATGAAATTTCTAGATATGTAAAATAATGAAAAGGAATAGCAAATAATAGAATGATCATAAATAAAATAGTCAAAAGTTAAATGAAGATTTTGATTTTGACGACATCAATTTGCAGTTAAAGGAGGTTTTTATTATTTATTCGTCGGCGAATTCATTTTTTTATCGATAAAGGACTGAATTAATTAGTTTTCGTCACTCGCTTTTTTGTGACTTCATAAATATCGACCTTTAAATATGTTCACTTTAATTATTGAAATAACCACTTGTCAGTCCACGGTAGCCATTGCTACCGATAACCAATACACCTCGTCAATCCCGGTAGCAATTGCTGCCATGTTCAAATTTCCGCGTGGCCTGCTGTTTTTTTTTATTACAATTAATTTTTGACTTACAGAGGTGCAAATATTCTGTGTACTGTTGTTTGATCCCAGCTTCATTATTTAGCGAGGAAATGGAATTTTTATCTAAGAGTGCGACATTTTTTTCACAATTCTGGGACTGTTAAGTGAGATGGGGCGCGCGGTACTGACAAGTGGCTAACAAAGTTGGCGCAGCGACCCAAAGTGAGTTTTGGCCTCCGATGATAAAAGCTTCCAACTGGGTTTGTCCTGCGCCACCTCCTGCCAGTCATCTGCGTGAAGCTCGCGCAAGTCCTTTCCAACTTCGTCCCCCTAGCGGTATCAGAGACGGCCAACCAACCGTTTTAAACATTAAACATGATATTTCCATAAATTAAGAAAAAAACCTTAATTTATGGAAATATCATGTTTAATTATGATTCGTAACAAAATGACATATAGAATTTGTGGTTGGTAACGCCACACAAAAATTTGTTGATGACGAACCATGAATCTTAAAACCGCATAGTTTTAAACTTTGCCATTTTGTTGTATATTAATTTATATATTAAAACAATTCAATTGGTTTTGAGTCTTTTAAAAGGCAACAATAGTTTATTTCCTTATCAGCGTTTTGGCCGGGTTACACCAGCAGCGCCTTTCATATTAGTGCGTTTTTTTAATTCAAACTTGAACATCGATTTGTTTGCCATAAAGGTGACTATTTTCCATGAAATACTTAAATAGTTCCCAATTTATGATAGATAACGCACACACACCAAGCTGCCACGAAATGATTTCTTTGATATAGAATTTAAAGTTGATTGAGAAAATTTTGCAGCCTATATATGAATATTCTGCCTGTACTCTTGGTACGACTTTGTGTTGCAGTACATAAAGCCTAACCTATTAAAGGTACAAAATATATCCACAAGTTATTAGTAAATCTACAAGTTATTAGTTAAAGTCTTTCATTTTTTGGGTTCCGTTCCTCGAAAGGAAAAAACGGAACCCTTATAGGATCACTTTGTTGTCCGTCCGTCTGTCAAGACCCTTTTTCTCAAGAACACGTGGACGTATCAAGCTGAAGTTTCTATCAAATACTCAGGTCTACTGTCCCTTGGAGCTGTGAAAAACTCAAACTTCTTCAAAAGCCAACGCAACCAAAAGATACAGCTGTTTATGCCGCCAAATTCCGTAAGGGAATCAAAACCTACGGGGTATTTCCCGTGAACTCAGAATCTTGAAATTTGGTACAAAGCAACGTCTTAAAGCACAGATAAAGGAAAAATTGCGAAAACCGTAAATTTTTAGTTACATCATATAATAAAAATATTTTACGGAACCCTCGGTGCGCGAGTCCGACTCGCACTTGGCCGGTTTTTTTATATTAATGAATTTTCTTAGTTTTGTACATGTTGATATTTTCCAGGTGATATCTATGCCGGGTCCCGTAGTCTCTCTAGCGGCTTACAATACAACAGTATTAGTTGTTTACCATAGTACCGAGCCCGGAATTACAGACCAACATCTCTCTATGGACATCATTGCTATGAACGGTAAATAAATTAGACTACTTTTCACAAATTCATTGCTAGGAACATAGGTCAGTATTTGTGTAATTTATGGAATTTATTTTTCTTAAATAAATTCTTTTGTCCTGATACAGAGGCAAATGTTTTGTTGCGATAAGATATTTTATCTACTCTGATACTATAATACAAAGATTCTAAAACTGAAAACAAAATGCTTATGACAAACATTACGTACAGGCCAAAAATAATAAAAAAAAAAGTTTAATTACGATACAGGTCTTGTATGGACACCTGTATCATAATATAACTTTTTAATCATAACGATACACCTATACAACCTCCAGCTGGACCAAGGAGGTTGAACCTCTACTTTAAAAAGGTTTCAATGAACGAGTCCGCGACGACGCAACACGCATTCACAATCGATGTTTGCACCTTGGCGCCAACATTTGACATTTAAAAAATCTTTTCAATATTTAAACAAAGTTTGGTTTTGTTTGCAACATTGTTTTACGTAATATAGTATGAGAGTAGATAAAGTAGTGTATGACACTGTACATAACTTGGTCTTATAACACTCGTGTGATACTATAAAAAAACTCGCCTACGGCTCGTTTTTTTAAAACACACTCATGTTATAAGAACCCTTATTATGCAACAGTATCATAAACTACTATTACCATTCAAGGTTATCGTTACTAAACAAAGATTGCTATGTTGTATTGACCTTTCAGTGACCGTAGTAACGAAATGTAAAATATATTTTATATATCTTTGGTCGTTATTTTTTCATTGAATTATGTAGGGTTATAAAAAATTATCTCCTTCACAAGTATAAAAATATATACTGCTCACAACAAACAAAGTAGTTGAGTTTTGTTGTACTTTTAATAGTGTAATATTTTTAAGGAAAGATTATCATGCGTGGTTCTTATTTTATTCTCAGTTTACGATGATGTAATAATGATAGAGGTGTGTTGGCAGGTCGACAAGTGAGGAGCAAAACAGTCCCTCTGCCATTGAGTTCAGGGTCTAAATTGGCTTGGATTGGCACTACGGACTCGGGATCTCCTTGTACCTATGACAATACAGGGATTTTACGACTGTATGACGTCTCAAGTGGTATATGGATGCCAATATGCGATACGAACACACACTCGAAAGGAGCTTCAGACTCTTGGTTTATCGTTTCTGTAAGTAGTGTTCTATAAAACTCGTATAGTAAAGTTGTTACCTATTATCATAATTGAATAATAGACATCTCGTAGAGTTCTCGAAGCTGTAAAGAAAATAACCTTTTCTTACTCACCATTATTCATTTGTTTTTAGCTTTAAAAGTCCGAGTAAATTTGAACATAAAAAAATGTTAAAATTCCCCACACATGGGTTTTCTTCATATTTTTCTTTGGCGGATTTCTTCAACACTATTTATTTTATTAGGTCAATGTCCTAAATGTATGTTTTGCTAAATCCTATTAAGATAGATAATTTAGTACACAACTCAACATTGCAGTAATTTTTATATAAATGAATTATATATTCAAATGAATTGTTACTGTTTAGGTCAGTGAACCAACACAAACCGTGAGGGCAATTTTATGCCGAGGTACCTCATTTCCTGTTACTGCTCCTAAACCTATCGTTGCAGAACTTCCAATCCAGGTAATGTTAATGTCATAAGTAATTATTAAAAGTTATTTTGTTTTTTTACTTTCATATTGACTTCCTACTATAGTACTTTATTATAATACTTTTATTTTTTAAAGCAAATTACTTAAAGATACACTGAACTTAAACAAAACAACTTTATAAATTACTGTCAATGATACAAATCTCATGTTAGTTTATTAATTATTCGATAATTTAAGTAGTTTGTGGCAGACCAGCCTTTATTTCTGTAGTTCTGTGCCAGTACTGATTCACAGTGATCCCGGCTATTATATTAAATGAATGAATACATTTCTTTGCTTTGAAACAAAGAACCATTACAAATAAGGTGTTCCTTGTCTTTAGCTAACAATAGTGGCACGCAAAAAATTAAGATATCAAAGAGTCATCTAACTAAAATGTAATATATTTTACTAATAATAATTATTATAAATAAATGTTTACAACGCATTCTAGAAGTTAAAGTAAATTACGTATCGTTGCGCTCACACTACATTTTCTGTCAGCGTAAGTAACGCTTACTAACAAAAGAAGTTAAACTTTAACCTCGACTGTTTCAGATTCCATTGTGCGAATTGGACAGTGAGAAGTCGCAGTATGAAGAACAGTTGTTGCGTTGGGCACATATGGCGACCGACGTGGATGTGAAGGCGGCGAGGGAAACCGCCCTTAAACTGTTCGCGGTATGTCTTTATACATATGTATTCGCACGCGTACACTTTTGGTTTTTAACACTTTCCCATTTTCCCCGCATCCACTTGCAGGATAAATAAAATTCTTGTCACTTAAATCTTTTTTTAAGGCAATATATGGGTGAAAGGCTTATACAAAAGGGTAAAAATAATATTTTTAACGCGTTTAAAAAATACTGTTTTACCAAACAGCGCCATCTGTTGACATATTTATGATAGTACATGATTTGAAACATGTCTCTTTCCTCATAAAGCCTAAGTGTTATTCTGATAGCTATTTACGAGGACCAATAATGACTGTCCGTCGTTACATATTATGTAATCTATTTTCAGCTTACAAAAAGTTAAATATTTTTAGCGTGTTTAAAAAAATAGTATATTACCTAATAGCGTCATTTGATGACATGCTTATGATTACCATCTTTTTTCAAACATACCGCTTTTCCCATATAGCCTAAGTGTTATTCTGATGACCATCTTCGATGACCCATAAAGATTGTCCGTTGTTACATATTGTGTATTACAGCTAACAATACATTTCAATATCAAATGAAAAATCTAACAGTTGAGGTAGGTGCTGTTGTTCATATATGATTAAATTTTTTCTAGTTAAGTTGCTAAAGCATTTGTTATGGAATTCAAAATTACCCAGACCCCAGCCAATATAGAAAAGTCCGAGTTGGAACCCCTCGTATTAGCCCTTTACCATAAAAACTTGTATGCAAGCCACTTGACCATGGAGATCGTCAATCTATAATCTAAGATCACAAATTTGTCGTTTGTCTGTCCGCTCTTTTTCCCCGCACTTTTTCCATTGTATCAATAATGTTACCATAGCAACGCGTTAATCGCAAGTAGTTCGTCTACCGGACGCTAGATGGCGCTAACGGAAAAATATTTAATAATAGAAAAAATTTAAAGAATTTTTTCCATCCGTGCGAAGCCGGGACGGGCCGCTAGTTATTACTTAATTTCATTAAGATTTTGTATGTTAAGAATCAAAACAATTTTTCGAAACATTATTAAAATGAACTGACATTATTGTGAATATATTTACAGCTCGCTTGTCGCAGCGAAATAGAGCAAAGAGCGCTAGAACTAATGGAATTATTAAAAGATGATCGCCTGTTACCATTAGCAGCGAAGTACGCGTCTCGTTTAGGCCGAATTCATTTAGCTGAAAAACTGACGGATCTCGCGGAAACGTGGGAACGAGACGCCGATAAACACAATTTGGCCCAAAACTCTCTTTTCCAAGAACTGGACACACAGGAGACATATGACGTTACTAGCACCGATGAAAATCTTAACGCCAGCCTCATAATTCCCCAGAAATCGAAAGAAAAGAAACTTGAAATTGTTACACCAATAAAACCAGTGGTAAGTATAATTTGGAACATACTTTAATATTTCTCTTATAGCATGGGTATAGTGACGTTTGATAGTAATCAGTTTCAAGCCGATATATTTCAGAGCAATAAAAAAAGAAATACCTACATAAAATTAACTGGAATTTTAAGCAATATCAAAATTTCTCATAAATATACATTTCAAATTATAGTTTAATCTATAATCTAAGATCACAGTGGTTTGTGTGTTTGTCTGTTCGCTCTTTTTCCATTGTATATACGTTACCATAGCATCGCGTTAACCGCAAGTAGTTCGTGTACCGGACGCTAGATGGCGCTAACGAAAAAATATTTAATGATAGACAAAATCAAAAGAATTTTGTCCACTCGTGCGAAGCCGGGACGGGCCGCTAGTTATATTTAATTAATTACAGCTAATTTTCGAAAATAATTTGACAGTAAATTTGAACATTCAATTATAACACTTGGCTTATGAAGTGAAACAGTTGTAGTGATTGTCATAATGAATTTTTTATAATCGATAAAATCGTTTAATATTAAGTAACAAATCGGTTGGTGATTTTATCATTCATTCTAACATTTTCACATTTAATTATAATATTTCATATTAAAAATACAAACTAAGTTGCTTTCCAACCAAATATATTTCGTCAAAATCGCATCTTGACTCGATTATTTAAGTCACTCGATTATTCCATTCTGTATTTGTCATTCCATTTAATTATTCCACATTTTTAGAAACTTCACTGTACCCCTCTTAGGTGGAAGAGACTAGGCGACCAAGCTGCGCACGAATGTACAGTGTACGTGAAGGAGGTCATAACTATACAATGTCTGTATATACAATGATTCGAGCTTTATTTTTTATTAGACAGCACAAACAGATTTTTAGTTTAGATGTAATGTTTCAAAAATTTGGAAAAATACCCTATTAACTTGCTTTTATATTCTAGCATGCACAATACAATATTTCAATGAGATTTAAAATATGTTTTTATACGCATTTTTTAAATCTTATAGAAATATAAGTAACTTTTTTTCTTTTCAGCCTATAAAATCTTCACCTGGAGGTGCAAGGAACCCATTCAGAAAACAACAAGAGGCCGCTAAGAATGTGCAGAGTCCACTAAGTTTGACCGAGCGCACTTTGGTCGAAGTGCATTCGACTGGCGACCTTACTGAAAATGACGACGTAAGTTATTTCATATATATTATATGTTATTAAACCAATCAGAAGTGAATAACGACTCGCTCACTCGCGTTTTATACCGCTTTAATTCTGTCACTTATTATATTTTGCTAAATTAAATGAATACCTTTTGCTAATTGAACTGTTACACAAAGTTCGCGCGAGATAAAGAGTACTGTGCTAAAGTAACATACGTATTTACAGGTTTCAAAAATTGTTTTTTTTTAATTAAACTACTTTTTTGAAGTTATACTTCTTTAGGCGCGTTATGAAAAAATGATGAGAGTCAAATTTTAAGATGCGCGCGTATCACTGACACAAAATTATCATGTTGAAGTTGGCCGCGAAAGCGACATAAACCAGCAATATGAAGTTGGCCGCTAATTATGAATGTGTGTGTGTGTATGATTTAAAATTATATATGGTAGTTAACAATAATTTATATAAAATTATAATATTAGTTATCTTTGTTTAGTAATGATAAAGAAGTATAACTCCTTACGTGCGTACATAACTACAGACAACGGTTTTTTTAAATATCTGGCGCATACTTTATATTTAATTCTGACGTTTCGACTCCTTTACAGGAGCTGTGTTTACAGGCATAATTATTTTTTAATATAAACGCCACTAATAATTTTTCATAAATAATGCAGACTGGCTGCATTATTTATGGCTCAGTCTGTACTGCATTTTGTTTGCGATTATGAAAGTTGGCCATCTTTGTAAACGGCCAGTCAACGGGTGGTGTGACCTAAAATAATGTCGTTGATCAATTCATAGAAGGCTACTTGATGATGCTGATTAAACAAGACGTACTGACTTGACAAAAATATTCATCTAATTTTCACATTGTTATAGCCTAAATTATAAAAAAAAACAATAGAAGTAAGATGACAAAGGCACCCAGTGTTATTAGTTCTTAATAACGCCTTTTATTTTTCCAGCCCCTAAAACCTAACGACGGCGAAACGTTCGTTGATTGGTTTTCACGCAACAAACAAACTTTGGAGCAACAGAATCCTGAACTGACGCCCTCGGAGCTGACGCGGCAAGGTGTCAGGATGTTCAAGGCTGTACAGAGTGTAAGATAAATAATAATATAAAATGTTTATTATAATTACACCAATTAGCCTAGCCCAAAGAAAGCACTGTAAGGCTTGTGTTATGGATACTAGGGTAATATAAATAAAAAATATATAGAAATATAAATAACCATGACTCAAGTACAAATGCTCGTATTTAATAAACAAAAATCTGGACCGTCCGTCGGTGCGAAAGGCAGGATTGCTACCGTAGCACCAAACGTTCGTCAGAAGATGCCATCATATAAGTAAAATGCTGGTTAATAATGTGACAGTGGAATAGAATTTGCCGTTTCATTTAACGGCTGGCTATTTAAAAGAAAACTGACCGTTTATATTAGGGATTGCATTTATTTCCTTAAACATTCAGTGACCTTCTGATAACTCCTAGATTCTACTATTAAAAGAGTCGTGAAGAACCGACACTTGAGTTATAGCATCCGACACTTGTGACTCGGTGTTGCTCTATCCCTATGTAGTGACGTATCACAAAAAGCTGAAGTAAATCATGTTGTGTTGAAAACAATCCAATAACCAGACTTCTAAGATAATATATATATAATACACAATAAGATAATGGTGCTAAGTCCTGAAAAGATATTTTTTTAAATAGAGACACATTGATTTTAATCTATACATATAAATAAAATTGGAGTGTCTGTTTTTAATATTGAAATAACCGTTTTTTACTACATGCATATGTATATATATACGGTACATACACCAAAATAACATTTTTTACTATTTTTGTCTGTCTGTCTGTTTGTTCCGGCTAATCTCTGAAATGGCTGGACCGATTTTGACGGGACTTTTATTGGCAGGTAGCTGATGTAATAAGGAGTAACTTAGGCTACTTTTATTTTAGAAAATTTTTTTTAGAAAAATAAAATTACTGTGCCACAGCAATGCGTGGCTGGGTCAGCTAGTAGAAAATAAAATTAAAGAGATTGGAAAAGTTGCGCCAAGAGGTCACATACACCACAATGTAGGCCACGGTAATGGTGTATTCTAGATGCGCTAGCAATACAATTAATCATGTTCTTTGTACACAGAACAAAGGCACTGACTCCAATAAGAGGAAGCTTGAAGACGTCAATGGACCAGACCCCCCCGTCACCAGCGTGCCGAAACAGTCAAAACTTAGTGCCTTCGCATTCCAAAAGAAGCCCTAACGAGTTTTACGAGTAGCATTTGTGATTTAGCCAATTTTTCATAATTATTATTGAGTTTCTACAAATCTGGGTTATATAAAATCTGACATTATTGGTAGGAAATACTTCATCAGCACGTTTCGATGACATTTAAAAAACCAAACATTTTTTTTAAATATTTATCTTTATTGATTATTTAATGACTTTTCCAGTATTAACTTGCAACAAATGGATTTTATTATAAAGCTATTTGACATTATTGATTGTAAATAGTGTATAGTCCATTTGAATCAAATATTATCAAACCAATCTTGGTCGTCCTTTTTGATATGAATTTCCAAAGACACCATTTACGAGATACGATTCACATTTACGGATATAAAATTAGTATGAAAACAATCCGTGCGTTTGGCAGAAAAAGCGCTTGCGAGAGCTTACCAGCGCTGAAAAACAAACTATACAGTTTTCGGCCAGGACACAGTTCAGTTGCGCAATCGAGTTGCGCTGTCATAATCCGCCATTTTGTTTATTATCGCTTAGCGATCGCCATTTTTCTTACAAGCGCTCTGAAGCGATTTTTTTCTGCCAAACACGCTTATTAATTATTTAGTGAAAAGTATTGTTTGTAGAATTTATAAAACTGTATTCGGTAAAAAGGTAAGATATGATAGTCTACCTTTTGAATATTTTTGATTGAGATTGAAATGGACTTTACAGTTATGAACATCGTAATAAAATATTTTGATACAAAATTAATCATTCTAGTTTTTATGAATTTACTAACTCAGCTTCGTCAGGCGGTGGGAATATACCTTCTTTGATCATCCGTTGCCACTCTGTCCCATTTGGATAAGCATACTTTTCTAACGTAACAGGTAAAAATTGTGTGCTGTATCCGGGCACCTGGAAATATATATATATATACATTTTTTTTTATTATAAAAATTAAGTATAATTTTTATATACTTTTTGCATTTTTTCAATGCTATCTTATGAGATAAATTATTTCAATAGAAAAATACTAAAAAAGAATCGACGGATCACAAGTGAATTCTCAGGCGGGAATCCAACCCGCAACCTTTAGAAGTCCGGTCCAATGCTCTCCCAATTGAGCTACCAAGCCTTGTGAACACCCGTCGAAATTTTCTAATACCTTTCTAATCAAATTTGATGAGACAATGCTGGCCTGTAGTGTAACATTTTCTTTGGGTGGTGATTATTATTGCTGGTGAAGTTAAGGACAGATTAGAAAATTACATGGCCGTCTTTTCTTTTTGTTAGAAATGGCTTTGTGGCCAGGTCATACACAGTTAATATGTTTAAAATATGTAAAAATTGGTTGGCTGCAAAGTCCAGTTTACGGACGATAATTTTACGTGATAGCGTCATAAGAAAACATTAATGAAACATTGCATATTTAATGAATTGAATTATTATCTGAATTATCATTATTTTGTATAATACAAAGGAGTTAATTGGAAATGTTTTTTTTTCGATTAATGAACATTAAGTTGTAATTAACAATGAAAACCACATTAACTTTTCACTTTATGAAGTGGAAGAGAGATATATGCGCCACAAGTCGAACGCTTAGGCCGATCGTGCCTCTCTATCGCTTGTTACGTGCTCTCGCTTGCACGCTCGGCTCAGGCGGAACGTTAAACTTTTGCGTGCATGCAGCCGGTGTTCATTGATTTATAAGACGTTATCACGTCAAAAATGCTGTACTGTTTTTCAAAGATCAATGGCAATAGCCACTGTCAAGACTGTAAAATTATTTTTCTGTCGGTCACCATACACTAATATTTCTTAATTTATGTACAAGTATAGGCTACGTAATAGCATAGAATAGGTAAATAAATGCTGCATAATACGAGTACTTAATAAGACTCGGTAAATGAAGTCGCACCTGTGGTGAGAATGTTTGGGCTTATTTAGAACTTAAATAAGACATGATTGCTTACAACTGATAGGGGGTGAAATAATCATATATGTACCTTAGGGGCCATGTATTTGGCATTCAATACGACGCAAGGGTCGTAAAAGTGCTCATGCTGTTGGTCCACGTACTCCACGAGGCGGCCCTCCATAGTGCCCGACACGCACGAGTAGTCCCACAGCTGCAAGTGCTGCACCATTTCGCATAGACCCACACCGCCGGCGTGCGGACACACTTTCACTAGAAGTTTTTTTTAACACATATATTTATATAATTGTCATTAATGTATTGGGAAAATGAAAAAAGTTAAATATTACGGCCGCAAACGCTCGGTAGCCACAATGCTTGGCAAAGAAATGTCAATCCATGCGATAAGGGGTAGTCTGTCACTCTCGGGCTGAAAACCTTGACCATTGGTACTCGTTTGTGATTTACAATTTTTATCGCAAAAGAAAATATAAGTGACCCCTTTCAACTCAAACGTAGCAGTCGAATTGAGGTTTTCCTTGTCTCCTGAACGCGGTATGATCTATAGTAGGGATGTTGCGGATGCAATTTTTTTCACATCCGCGGATGCGGATGCGGATTTTAAGAGGCTCACATCCGCGGAAGCGGATGCGGATCTGTACAAAAAACTTAAGTGTTGGTTTGGTAGGGTAAAAAGCAGTAATATTTATCCTTTATTTATCTATACATATAAATAAAATTGGAGTGTCGGTTTGTAATATTGAAATAACCGTTTTTTACTACATACATAGGAATATATATACGGTACATACACCAAAATAATATGTTTTACAAGTTTTGTCTGTCTGTTTGTTCAGGCTAAACACTAAAATAGCTGGACCGGTTTTGACGGGACTTTTATTGGCAGGTAGCTGATGTAATAAGGAAGTAAGTTAGGCTTATTTTATTAAAAAAAAATAGAAAAATAAAGTAATATTGCCATGTCCAAGTACTGTCCAGTACCGCGCGCAACTCACTCGCATGCCACCACTGTGCCGTAACAGTTTGAACTCACTTTAATTAACACTCCACCATTTAAGAGTTCTTGTGAATTGTGTCAGGGCTGACAATTTCTGGTGGTTCCTGACTCTCCTCAACATCGCTATGAATCGAGCATCATGGTCATATTACTAATTAAACAGGACTGACGTCCTGTAACCTGAGGTCTCTAGTCGTTCCGTTCTGTTTCCATGAATTCTGTCATTCTCATTTTCTTCGCTCTTTCGGTACTTGGAGATATTGTTTGAGAAGCCACGATGTCTTCCGTGTTTCTGTTAATCTTCAATATACTTAGGTAACACGGAAAATGTTTAGAAAAAGAAAAACGGCTTAATGAAGAAAGTTGCCAATACTTTTATTGTTTTTCGAAGTAATCTCCGTTCCTCTCTACATATCGTCGCATTCGAGGGAACCACTGAGAAAAGCAGTGGGCCCATTCTTCCTTAGGGGTCTCTTCTTTAGCATTTTCGTACACTTTCACCGCATCTTCAGGGCTCGTAAAGCGAATACCTCGAATTTTATCTTTAGTTCTTGAGAATAAATAAAAGTCGCAGGGCGCCAGGTCAGGACTCATTATCTCGACACCTGCCATAGTCAAATATTCAACAGTCCGTTCTGCGGAGTGCGCTGAAGCATTGTCATGGTGAAGGAGGATCCTGCTTCGAGGGCGCTGCTGTCGATTTTTTTCTAAAACAACAGGCAAACAGCGATTGACATACCAGTCTGCAGTAACTGTCCTTCCATCTTCTAGCACAACTGCCGCGAAATGACCCTTCCGACCAAAGAATGAGACAATCATCTTTTTTCCTTGACTTCTTCCTTATTTTACCTTGTTGGCCGATCCTCGAAAGGAAACACTCACTGAGCTGATTGTCTTTTGGTTTTGGGTTCGTAGCAATATATCCAGCTTTCATCACCTGTTACGATGTCAAATACAGCATTTGAGTCACCGCCGTTGAACTTATCTAACATTAGCCGACACCAGTCCATGCGAAGGTGTTTCTGGTCGTCGGTTAAAGTATGGGGAATCCATCAGGTACAAAGCTTCTTGACGCCTAAATGTTCGTGTAATATTTTTGAACTTGACTCATACCAATGCCTAGGCTTGCCCGTATCTGCTGATAGGTCACTCTCTTGTCATCCTCTATCATGCGTCGCACAGCACTGATGTTATCTTCAGTAGTCGCTGTTAAAGGACGTCCTTCACGCGGATCATCATTGAGATTGCTACGTCCACGCTTAAACTCGTTAAACCAATTGTAAATAGTGGCACGAGATGGGGCTTCATTAAAAAATGCTATTCGCAGCCTATCATAGCTTTGTTATTGAGTTAGCCCATAACGAAAGTCATAATAAATTATTGACCGAAAGTTTTCTCGCGTTAGGTTAATTTTCACTTGTAACAAGAGTGTTAGATTTTCCGCAAATTCACAAAAACAAATGACAAATGAATGCAATATACTACATTAGGTTATCAAAGAGTTCTAAAATTGAAATTTAAAAAAGTTTTCATTAGCAATGTTTCTGGCTGGTCAGTTCTAAACATTTTCAATGGTACCCACGTATCATCTTTAATCTTTTACTCGGTCGACACGTGCCACTCGCCGGCCCCTCCCCTTTCTTTCTTGTTGCATCCGCATCCGCATCAGCTCCGCATCGATTTATGCGGATGCGGATGCAGATGCGGATGTCTAAATCGATGCGGAAGTTCCGCATTTGCGGATGCGAATATTCGCAACATCCCTGATCTATAGTTGTATTAATTTTTATAAAAAAATGATAGTGCGTAATATATCAAAGCCCTCAGTCGTAACAGTAATTTTAATTCATATGCGGTGCTATTAACTTCGTTTTCTAAACTCAGTATTGAAAAGAAAGAAGTGAGTAGGATTTTTAAAACAGTTTCATACATCTTTGTACGATAAATAAATGTGGATGGCAAGCAGTAGCGGCAGCAACTTTAAGAAATGAAGCATCAGCATTACTATTTTCCTATTCTGAAACGAAAATCACCTTTCAGTTTTTCCGCCATGAGATAGATGGAGAGAATTTCGTTGACACCGCCTACGCGAGCCGAATCGATCTGGCAGTACTCCATGCCGCCACTCTGCAGGAACTGCTTGAACATTACGCGATTGGCGCACATCTCGCCCGTCGCAACGCCTATGCCGTATGGCCTACGAAATAAATGGATAAAATCAATTCAATGACTAAAGTAGATTAACATCTGTTTAAGCTTTCAGTGTACTTTTATAACCGGACTGCAGTATTACAATTTATACATTATGGAAACGCAAATATGCAAGGGTTGTCAAAAATGAATAATTATTAATATTTATTGTCACGTTTAAAACGCACAAAATAACGCATAGATAGATGTAGTAAACAGTGACTCAGCATGTCCAATGATATACCGATATAAATAAGAGAACATTTAGCATGACATATGTAATGACATTTGCAATTAAACAGGCAATAATGTCTACGACAAATCTTAGTTTCAAAAAATTTAATTTTCTGCTGTTAAAGTAAAAAGAGACTGCATAATATAACGTATAGTACACAAGTAGTTTTTCGCCATAATTTTTGACTTTTCAAAGATTGATTAATTAATAACTGCACTCAGTTCGCACTAAAAGTACTCGCATTCTGTCGACCTTTTTGAGCACTTACCCTGGCCCAGCTTCCGTAGGTTAGGCGATGTACCGTTCCTGACCCCGCTAGAGACCCAAATCGTCGCACAGCATTAATAGTACATTCATTTCCAAACAGTATAAGTATTGTAATACTTTGAGAACTCCACGTTATCTAGGTTTTAATCTAGATCAGTATACAAGCACGTCCACTTACTTTAAAGCCTCAGCAATAGTAGCATGACCCAAAACGTCGTCTGGTGAAGTAGGCTCCTCTATCCACAAGGGTTTCAGTGGTGCTAGTTTTATCATCCATTCAATTGCTTCGTTTACACTCCACGCTTGATTCGCATCTACCATCTAATAAAAATAAATTTTATCCTCATTAAATAATGTAGCAGTTCTACTTTCTTATCCTTACACTAGCTACTTCTTAAGTTATCCTCATCATTGGTATGTAGCAACTCAAAGTCTAGTTTGGACGCTTTTTCACCAGAGCTATCCTAAATAACTATTTTTTTTTTAATTATTTTCATTTGTGCATATCGTGGCAGCGATTAATTAAGGCAGCGTTTTTTGCTTCGTTTTATTTATTTGGTTAGTAATTGAGCTAAATAAATAAAACATATTTGTATATTTATTACTATTTATCATTTTGCACTTATTCTTAAGGCAATCTATCACCGTTAGTTTTGTCGTTTTGTTAACCTATTTTATTGCTTAAGAAAAGATTTAAATATGTTATCTAATCGGTGAAGTTAGCACCTATATGGATTCTAAAATATAATGTACCTACATTTCAAAACTATAAAGTAACTCAAGTAAAGTCTGTTCATTCTAACTTGTCCTATTTGGTAAACAATCTTGGCACAACTTTTTACGAAATCGCCCATTTAAAAATAAAATAATAACAAAATCAATAATCTATTACAATAAATCGTTATTATGGACTGAAACCTATTGAATCTAGTTATCAGTTGATTTTAATGCTGTATTTTTAATAAAGAGGAGTGCCACGATTGTTTACCAAATGGGACAAGTTAGGATGAACAGACTGTAGATAGAATTGAAATACTGTCGGAGGCCCTATCGCGTTATCCGTAGCAAAGTCAGCATAGTATTCAGGTTAGTTTAGATATTTATATCCATGACCAGCCAGCAAGGTATTATATTATGCGTTTTAACATGTTTGTCTAAAATGGCTTACAAATAAACTTTATGCCTAATAAGTAAAAGCCTATGAGAACTGTACTTCTCCAATATAACTTTAAGCAGTGTGTTAGCACTATTAAATTTAAGATGTCATAGGTACTCACTAAAGCATTATCGTCACCAATTCGTTTGCGGACGACATTGCAGCGACGGAGGTCGTCTTCGACGCTGACACCGACCTTCACCTTAAAATGTTTAAAGCCCAGCTTTAAATATTTATCACAGAGTTGTTCTACCATTTCGTCACTGTAGCCCATCCAACCTAAAAATATCAAAACACAGAAGTAAGTAAAATTCTTATACAAATTCTTATATGGTACTGCCTGTCATTTCATATTCTCTAAATGCCTAATTAAATATGGGATGATAGAAGCAACGCCTATTTGCTTTATTTTGTAACGACAACAACCACGACTTGACCTAGATTTTTAGACAGTAGCATTTTCCCAGTAACAATAATTTTGTTACCTGAAATTTCTCTTAAATGTCGGGAAATTACAAAGGTTGCTTCTAATATTAGGTTTATCTCTTACTGAAGATAGGTCAATGGGAATGATCGTAAATGAAATTAAAACTGTTGCAAATTTAGAAGCAGAAGGCACAACGCCTTCATTCACGGTAAGTCTTTGTTCGCCATACCTCCTTCGCGTAAAATCTGTTTTCTTAATTTTTAGTCCTTACTTATACATATATAACCAAAATTTAAGTTGATGTTATCATTATTAAGACATGTGAGGTGATAGCTATTATGATTATAATAAGATTGAACGTAAGATTTTACGCTTACTTCTGAAGTCAAATTTACTGATCCAAAATTTAAATAATTGTTATCATTTTTAATACATGTAACAGAAATTAGTTTCTGTCACATGTCTTTAATTATTTTTAATCGTGCATAGTCTGGCTCCCGCAGTGACTTACCAACTTGAGTGGTATAAGCTGGGTAACCTTTCTCCAGTAATAATTTGACTCTCTCTTCCTTTCCTAATTTCTTATCTTTAAGCAGCTGAACTGCTTCTTCTTTGGTTATCACGTCGGATATGTACCGAAAATCGATGGTGGAGACAAGCTCCTAAAAAAGCGAATAAATTTAGTAATGTTTCATCTGCGGTCACTACTGCCTATACCTTCTTAAACATCTAAGTAGAATGCCTTTTGACCATATTTAAGTAGATAATAGGTTTTTGACTGAGTCAAACTAGAGAGCCTTTCCAACGTCTACTAGTTCCTTTATTTGCTATTACGTCCATAGTGGACTCTATGAGGTAAGTTTTTGATAATCAGTCAAGAATTAATGGAATGCATTGAATTTGATGTTAACATTCCAAGCCTCCAAATGTCAGCCCAAGCATTCGTCGCGGACCGTAACTTGTACGACTTACTAAATATAACAAATGAGAAAAACGGAAAAAATACTAAAACTTTAGTAGGGTAGGTATGAACTTATCTCTCTTGTTAAGTAAGTTACCTCAGGTTCCATATCTACAAGTAATCTCCATAATGGTTTATTTTCAATTCTAGCCCAAAGATCCCATAGAGAATTTAGAAGAGCTGCAGCTGCCAAATGGGAAGCTCCTTTTTCAGGGCCGATCTGCAGAAATATTAAAGAAGTATTTAGGTTCGTTACAACTTTTGTGGGTAATAAGACTTAATTCCAAAAGTTTTACCCATCGTAGCTGCGATTCATTCGTGATAGCCTGCCAGAATCCACTGAAGTCAGAGTATATGTCGGCTGCGTTTTTGCCCACCACATATCGACGTAAAGACCTCACGGCAAGCACAACCACTTCTGTACCCCGTCCACACGTAAAGGTCAATCCGTAGCCGCTCCGACCGTCCTCTGTGCGTGTTGTCACGTATGCACAGGAGTAGTTAGGGTCTGTATGCTAAGAGCAGGTATTTTATATAACGCAGAGTTTTTGTTTAGAGATGCGGGCGAATCCATAGTAATATTGGCTACCTACATTGCAAACATTCCTGGCAGCAGTTCTTTATTAGTGGACAAATATATTGGATTATCCACTAATCAATAAGGTTCACGTTTTAGTTAGAAAAAAGTTTTTTTTTTTAAGTGAGCAGTCTGAACCTAACTTCTTATTAATTACACATTGTTCTGTGTAAGGTTTGTTACACTGGAGCGTTTTGTTTTTAAACCGTTTTGAGATAGCAACTAAATGTGCAATATGTTTTTTCGACTTCCTCACGAAGCACACGGAAGCATTTTATACGAGTATTGCCCGAGTGTTAGCATACCTGATAATCATAAATTTTCGTCAAAAACAATTACTAGGGCTCTACAAGTCTCGTACGGAACAGACTCGCACACCAGATTTATTTCTTATTAATTTCAGAATTGTATCCTTCACTGCCCCTTAAGCACTTTTAAATAAATACGTTCTTATCGGTTTTCTTTCAAAACTAACCAAATAGTTTCTAACAAATGTTAATTCCCGTTTTAATAAAGCTCCGGCGTCTGGTGGATAATATACTGTGAAGAGGGAAAAAAATAAACGATATTAATGTGGAAAGTTTACCTTTATAAAAAAAATCTAGACAGGTGGATTTGGTCCCTTGTGTTGTGATCTCTTTCAGAAGTGTGATTACTTACCAATGCATCGGATCCATGACCGCCAAGAGAAGTTGGAAATCTTACGTCTTGAACTTTTATACTGACTATTTTCAAACCTCTTCTATCACGCGCAGACATTTTGTAGCACTCTTTGATATTATACGATCTTCACTGTAAGCGGGCGTTACAAATAATAACAGCGATAACCTCGATAGTATTGTTTAAAGTAAGCGCTTCTTATCTATATGTAGCTATTCTCGCTTGTAATAATAAAGTCTATTTTTTAAGTATTGTCAGTATGTAGGTAGATATTTATTAATTAACATTTCGTTGGCATATTTGATCGTGAAGTTAATTGGAAGTTGACATTTAAACTACAAACTATTTTATTTTTCTATTAGTGTTACTAATCATTTTTATAACGTGTGTGAAAGTTCTCGTATTCCGGTAGGTCGGGAAATTGTTATAAATCATCATTACTAAACCTTTAACACATGTTAAAATAAAAGATGCTACAACCAATGTTAAACCCAGAGACTAAGATTATATACATTTTTATTTCCAAAATATACAATTATTATTATTCTATGTTATGCGTGTGATTATATATACACCTAATGTAAACAGGTGTTTGCGAGTCTGTTTTCCAACAAATAGAATTTAGGGGTCGTTGCATCGTCGCTTACCATTAGGCAAGGGCAAGCTAAAACCGATGCGCCAATTCGGGCCTGAGGTGGTTGTGCCACATAATTTCACTAATAATATGGCTTATTCGGAATGGTATTTATTGTCAAAATGAAATTGTTTAAGCATTTTTTTTTGTCAGTATCTTAAGGGCATTCGAGTGTCAGCAAGCGACATACATGCGTAGACACTCGACAGGTCAATTTGGAACGCGTTTATTTTTTAAAAAATTCTTTCGAGTTCGCGCCATTTCACATATTCTTTCGTGTTCATTATAAAATTACTATATGGAATGGGGTGTTAAAGAAAATAGGATTGCAGTGATCGCCTTGCACAAAGTGGGCATGGAGCCGTCGGTCATATTTCACACTCTTCAAAAACTTGGTAACAGCCGTATGTTCGTATATCGTACTATCAACAGATACAACAACATTTCCTCTGTCGTAGACCATAAAAGATCGGGGCGGCCGCGTGCTGTTAGAACTACAAAGGCTGTTAAAGCCAGAATTCGTCCAAACCCCATTAGGAAGCTAAAAATCTTATCACGAGAAATGAAGATTCCCGCTGGGACTCTGTCGCGTATTATAAAACAAGACCTGAAGCTCGGTGCTTATGCCGTTATACAGGATATGCCCTAAATCAATCTTTAATTAAAGAGAGGGAATAGATCAAAATGTCTTCTGTCACGATACGCAGGTGAAAGGCACGGAAATATCCTCTTTACCGATGAAAAAAATTTAACGATTGAAGAGCACTAAAATAATCTAAATGATATATTGTGTACGCTCACAGTTCTAAAGAAGCTGCTCCAGTGGTCACAAAGGTACCCTGTGGTCATCATCCTGCGTCAGTGATGGTTAGGTGGGGCGTGTCTTATCAAGGCGTAACAAAGCTACTAAGAAAACTTAGGCAAAGTATATCAAGAGACAGTTTAAGATCGTGTTGATAAAACTTTCAGCAAAACACTTTTCAAAAATGTACCATGGACTTTCCAGCAGGACTCTGCACCTGATCACAAGGCACGAAATACCCAAGCCTGGCTTAAAATCAACGTTCCGGATTTTATAAGCTGGCCCTCATAAAACCCAGAATTTAACCCTTTAGACTAAAAATTATGGCCAGTTTTAGAGGACATGGCCTGCTCTAAACGACACGGCGACAACGAGTGGCCATTGTCAAGCCAAAGGTGGCCATTTCGAATAAACTATTTTTATATTTTGGCTGAGACTAATAAATATATACATATAAGTTTTAGTAATATTACATGACTTCGGAAAAAAAATAATTGCATTTTCATTTGTAACAGAACTTATGGCCGGACTAGGTCGGAATATGTAGCAGCCAACTGGTTAAAATAGCCGTTCAATCAAACAGCTCGCCCTTTGACTGAACAACGCCATTCAACCACACGTCTAGATTTTTAATTGAATATTTGAGTCGCTTAAAACGTTCAACACTACAGCTGATTGAAAAGCCGCCATCTAATTGAATTAGTTCAGTGCTCACCACCGCGGCGCTAGGTACGTTTTGTTTTCAATATGGCGTCAACTAGCCGGTGTTAGTGATTGTTTCAAGATATTTTTCGGAAAGAAAGTAGTAAATATACGTTACTAGTATTATTAAAGAGACAGAAATTATGGGGGCACTTACGAGTGAAGTTGATTAGGTTAAACTTAAAAAGAAAATTAAACTTAATCCAAGAATAATCTCTCAAGAAATTACAAAAAGTTTTCCTATTCTCTCAAATTACATACTAAACTAATAGTCACCTTAGTTAATTTGCCATTTAACCAGTTGGCTAAGCGTCGTCTAGCTGTAGTGTTGAACGTTGCAGTCAACAAGTCGGCTAAACGACGTATAGCCGTGTGATTGAACGGCTATTTTAACCAGTTGGCTGCAACATATGACTTTAATTTCAAAGATACCTCCATGAGATGAGAGTATATGTTTGTACTAAATTAGAAGAGTAGTTTTGTAAAAATAATGCAAATCAGATACTGATAATTTTATTAGTAACATTTTATTTTCTCAAAAATTGGTAAAAATATACATCTCTGTCTAGTAAATTTCAATATTATTTTACTGTAAGATTAAAAGTACTTATAATTTATTTATTTCTTACATAAAAAACTCATGTTTGGGGAAGACTTTGGTCAAGTAAGTCAAGTAGGTCAAGTATTTTTTCATAAAATTACCTCCCCGTTCTGTACTGAATTAGTTGAACAAAGTCATTAACAAGTTTTAAAGTAGTAAATAAGTTTTATATATAACATATTTTTGTGATCATAAAAAATGATATTTACCTAAGATTATGCATAAAGGACATAAATTGTACATGTGATGTCATTTTTTAGTTTCTATACTTTGACCGATGACTAGTCATGTCATGGTTTCTTACATGTAATTAAAAAAAATCTAATATTTTTTAAATATTCTTTAAATATGTAATAAATCTGTTAAAATCGATAAATTTCAATTTTTTTTTTAAGAATTAATATTTTTTCGATTAAAAATTATGCATAAACGAAAGTAAATTTCAAAACAAACTGAGCGCCTTCCCATTGGTTGTGACGTCACATGACATGAAGCCATGCGTTTGCCGGCAACATAATATATCATTACAATGTATGTAGATTCACCCATGGTAACGTGGCGAGTCATGTCATGAGACGTCATTCAAAGCGCGTGAAAAAGGCGGCTGTTTAAATTACGATTAATGCACTGTCTCAAGAAAATATTTTTTTAACAAACATTAATTCTACAAAAAAAAAATTTACGTATTTTTCTATTAAAAATGACTTGATTTAGCGATTTCACAAAAATCATGCAAGAAACCTATATGTATAACAAAGCAATAAAATTTCCTAAATAAATGCACTTGTTTTCAACAAATAATATGTATAAAAAACAGTTTTTTTTACTTTCAGAAGATCAAGAGAATCTAAGTTACAACATAATTATAAAATCAATGTAGGTATTATCACAATTTTAAATTGTTTAAGTAAGCACCATTGATTTGAAAAAATTGCTCGTCCTATCACTAAAGTAAATAATATTAATTTAAAAAGCCTGCAATATTTGCTATTATTGGACCCTTATTGTTCTTTCCTTATGATAGCTACTCGAGAATCACGAAGTCGAGTCGCCGAGGAGTATCTCCAATACTTCATTACTAATTCGCACAATTCATTTATTTATTTATTGCGAACAAAAGCCGCACTTAACCTACAAATTAACAATCTGACTACGATTATAACATTTTCGGCCTAAAAGTTGCCAACAGTAAAAAAATAACAATACGCCTTAACTACACTAACTAATCTAAACGTCTTGATGTGAATGTACTAAATATTATTATTACGATAACAACCTCTCATATGTACCACTCACAAATGTCGCGTGATAAATACACACGTATTTTTCAAAATCATAGCGTTATCAGTTTTTTTTTTATAAACCAATCTTTAGCGGCATTTACATTATATACATACAATACACATAATTTTGAAATGACGTTGACTAAATTAGGTTGTCTAGATTAATTATTCAGGGGACGCTGAGCGAAAAAAGCTAAAACGCTACTAAGCGTTTAGTTGATTAACTTATGAATAAATGGACTATCCAACGTAAAAATAATTTTCAATTCCAATCAGTAGTTCTTGAGATAAGCGCGTTCAACTAAAAAAACAAGCAAACATACAAACTCTTCAGTTTTGTATTTATAAAGTAAAGATTTGGGTTAAATAAAAGGCTTCCTAAAGTACAAACGTCGCATTTTTTAAAGATCTCATGTATGGCTGGATAGTCGCTTCATCTCTAGTTGTTATAACTGAAATGAAAGATCCAGATGATTCCCTTCTCTCTGGTATTATAATATTCAAACCATAACGTTATATTTCTGTTCAAGAATTTCACAAAATAATTGTATTTATATATAGATGTGATACTGCCAATAAACCAGATGAAAAACAC
Organism: Calamotropha paludella; assembly: GCA_927399485.1. Classification (NCBI taxonomy): domain Eukaryota; kingdom Metazoa; phylum Arthropoda; class Insecta; order Lepidoptera; family Crambidae; genus Calamotropha; species Calamotropha paludella. The sequence continues at coordinate 11,222,578 of OV656804.1, read as the reverse complement.
TAACTAACTAACTTTCCAGCGTAAGTGTTAATCTGTTCACATTACATAAATCAATAAAAATACTCACAGTAAATTAATAATCTAATAAGTATCAGATTATATTTTTATGTGTACATTATTATTATTTATGAAATGCCAAAATACAAAACACGTTAAAATCCCTGCAAACTAAACATCGCAATTATTGAGACACTATAATGTTTCTAACTTTGATTTTAGGAATCGGCGAACAATGCAATTCTGGGCACAAATAAAAGTGAAATAGACGACATTTAAAAATTGTTTTTTTTTTAATTTTGTGGCTATCACATCATTCAAACTCTCGACAACTGGGGTGCTCTCATTAGTCAAAATTATTATCCTAGAACAGACAAGGTATAAACTGGTGCAAATACCTTAAATTAAAAAACGCGAGTATCGAAAATAAAAATTCATAATTTTCATGATTATTCAGTTCGTCTTTTTTTTTTAAGGAACATTGTGTTTTTCTTTCGGAAACAATTTTTCTTCAAACACTTGGTTAAACACTTTTGGATGGTGGCCGCGCCGAAACGCGTGCAGATGTGTTTGTACAGGCACGCAAACACGACTAGCGATACTTAATCACCGCCTGCGTCGTACGCTCGGCGTTGTTAAATTTAAATTATGCAAGTCAAATTCACGTTATTAATGGACAATCCCTTACAAATAACCTTGTATCAACTACTCAACACAAAAATAAATGCGAGTTTCATCCCATTATTGAATGAAAAATTTAAATTTTTGAACTTTTTTCACTCGGTATGTGAAAATATACTGATTGTAATGAATTATTATACAGAATAAAATATTTATTTATGGCAAATATATTAGATAAACATATGCTTAGGAAGACTAATGCTACTTAGCAGAGATTTACATTAAAAATATTATTATCTCTCTATTTCAGAAGCAAAGCAAACCCTACAAATAAATTCTTGCAATTTAAACCTATTTCTTACTTTCCTTATAAATTAACGATAGTTCTCTGACTATTTGCCTCTCCCCAGATTCCCACAGAAGTGTAGCCAAACGACCAAGAGATCCATCATCATCTGTTTTCACCCAATCATCCAACAGCTTGTAACGAGCCTGAAATTACAAAATTTTTATACCTTTAAAAGTCTATCTTATTTCTAAAGCAATTTCTACGATTATTTGCTCTTCTATTGAGCTTCTAAGACCCTAATATACCTGTTGAGTTTATTCATGTGTTACTTACTGAGTATCAGCACATTGCCATGTCTATATAGGTAATTAACTACCCATCCAAATCAAATGTAATTCTTTTACTATGTAATCAATAAAAAAAGCAATAAAAATACTGCATTTTTATTATTTAAGTATTTAAATTAAAAAAAAAAAAAAATTTAGTTCTATGCTTGTGTTATGGATACTAGGGTAACGGATAGACATACCTATACATATTATACATAGATATGTAATATTTATAGAAATATATATATATATATATATATAAACATCCATGACTCAGGTACAAATGTTCATATTCATAACACAAACATCTGCCCCTTCCGGGATTCGAACTCAGGATCATCGGTGTGAAAGGCAGGATCGTTACCGTTGCACCAAACGGTCGTCAAATATCATATTTAACTGCATTTATATATACTCTTTATTGCACTTATAAAGTAATTAAACAGTACATTTACATATATTTGTGAGCAATGGTGGGCTTATCTCTAAAAGAGATCTCTTCCAGCCAACCAAGGGTATGTGGGTGATTAAACAGGTAAGCGGGACAACTTAAGAGTGCAGATCATATAATATTCATAAAATAAAATAAAAAATTATAATCTCAATCAAAATCCAAAAAAAGAAAAAAGCTATCATACTATGTCAATTTACTACATAAATAGGAACTAACTATATACTACATAAATACAATAAATAAATAAAATTACACATTGAGTAAATAAGTTGGTTATGTTCAGACTATGATAACTGTGCTAGAAAGTGATCTTTCAGTTTGGTTTTAAAGGAAGTGATGGACGGACAGTTTTGGATGCCTAAAGGAAGTTTGTTCCAGAGTTGTGCCGCTCGGAATGAAAAGGAGTTGTAAAAAAATTTTGTGTTCGCTTTAGGCAATTCTAGCATCTTAGTAATGCAGGCCCGCCTAGGGCGAGAAGGAGGGGGAAGAGTCTGGAACCGGGAACGGAGATAGGGAGGAGAGTTAGGGTCTTTTAGGATTTGAAACAAGGTGGTAAGAATGTGCATGTCTCGGCGCTTACGAATATAAATATAAATATTTATTAATATTTATATTTACAACAATTTTACGAAAATAAAAAAATAGCAAAATAAGAATGTATAAAAATCTAGCAGTTAAATACAACAATAATTATTAATATGATAACTTGTTAAAAAAAATACAAATTTTACATAAAAAATTAAAATTATATAATTTTATTATTCATTATTTGACTTTAAAATTCCATAACAAATCAAAAAGTTTTCTATCACTATGACATTTGTAATTTTAATAAACTCACCTCAATAATTCCATGTTCTAATACTAAAGTGTCTATGAACCCTTTGATGTAGCCAATAGAAATGTAGAATGCTTTCCAATTTATACCCAAATTTTTTGATATGAAGTTCATATATTTAAATGTTGGCTGAAAACACAAACAAAGGAATGGTAAAAACATAAAATATCATTTATTAAACTTGTGTTAATATTTAATATCTGTAACATTATATGGCCAATAGCCATTATGAAAATTACCAAACCAACCATTAATTGGTTCATAGCTGGCCATTCTATCTCCTGGCAGCGGAGACATGTGATTTATATATGTATAGCTTCTATGTATTTTTTTTAATAAATACAATTATTAATACTCGAATATTAGCTAATTATATAATTCCTTTGAATATTATTTATCTATGTATAATACAAGTGTGTCTATTACAATAAGGGTAGTATACCATTTATCCAAGAAATTGGTTCAAGTAGTATTGGCCGAAGATTTTGGATGCACATTGGATGGTTCCATTTATGTTGTTTGATGTTGCTAGATGTACAATTTATTACGGGCATCACTCATAAAACTATTCTTTTGAAAATTAAGCTCAAGAATTTGAATGTCAATTAGGGCAAAATTTATATTTTTTTCAAGTTACATACCACCCTAACATAAGCCTCGCAGTAAAAAACCATTTTTTCACACCATTGAAATGACAGTTATAATGAATTGTAATTGAGCTATCAGTGTTTGATATTGCAAGTAAGTAATTGGTCTTACCACCAACAAAATAACATAACCTTAAATTCCAAAGAAAGTTCAACTGAGCAAATTGGACATTTTGTAGTATGTTGAGTGTCAATGAGTGTACTTTAAATTTCACCACAACTGTAAATATTAAATCTATATTATACACACCTCTATTTTTGATTCCATCAGCAGTGCTATACAACTATCTTTTGTAATATGATATTCATGGTCATCATCACTATCAATATTTTCCTTGACATTTTTGCTTGTAGCCGACATATAGTAAACATTGCTGCTACCAAATTGTACATTTTTAGAGTTGACTACATTGTACACTGAACCGGTAGCTGAAAAATTATTTATTTGTAAATAAAAAAGTTAAAACATTGAATGAATACTTTCGAATTGCATAATCAGTTATGAAACAGTTTCACAACAACAGAAACTGTTCCATAACTGATTCTGCAATATTTCTAGGCAGTGTGTTATGTTTGACTGTTTGTAAGGGTTTGACATGTGCTTAACATAAGGATGGTATAACAATATTGACAATAAATGAGTTTGCCTTTTGAATAGTACCTACACCAAAAATAAATAAAGGAATAACTTGGTTGAAAGTTTAGTTTTTTTGCAGTGCATATGCAAATTGCAATGCTGCATGCTGCATGCATTGCATTTTGCTTCTATAACTTAGTTGACAACAGAACTCATAATTAAAGACACCTTTTTTTTTAATTATAATAATTTAAAATGAAACCTATCCTATGTCCTAAGTCACAGCAATTCCCACAAAATGAAAAAACATCATCAAAATCGGTTGAGTGGTTTCCGAGTTCATCACGGTCAAACACCGTGTCAGGGAATTTTAATGTATCGCCTACCCCTATTAACAATGTCGGAAGTGCAATTTGAGCAAAATGCACTTCCCACATTGTTAATAGGGGTAGGCGATATATAGATTCTCATTGTTTACATGTAAATGAACTACTTTATTTTTAAGTTAATCAAATAAAATAATTGCTTATTTGTGATCTAACAGAAGCCATAATATATAAGTTATAGAATTAACATGAACTAGATAGAAATTTTTTAAATAGCGTAATATCATCTAGGATCTTGAATTCATGAAAACAGAAATGAGTCCAATGTAAGGTAACAATAATATGCTTTTCTTTATTTATAGCAAATCATCTATCAAATTATGCGAACAAGAGGGAATAAGTTGTTTAGTGAGAAAAGTTTTTGATATCAAGTGATTCATAAAAATTAATCCAACAAGTTTATTATTCTATTTTGCTATATTGGTTGCTGATATTTATTCTAAAGGTCATTGTTCAGTTACTAAGATAATGCCTTAGAAATAAAGTATACTTCTAAAAAGTAATAAAAGTTACTCTTATTATTTTTTTTCAAAATCTAAACCTGGAATGGTCAATCAAAATAACTTTCCAATTTCAAATTTATCTAGGTTAATCAAAATATATTCATAAAGAATGGTCAATGGTTACCTTGTGTATTTACAGAACTGTAAACTCCATTTTTATCTCGTTTGGAACCTTTAGGTTCTTTCGGACCATTATCTTTATTCTTCTTAGATTTGAAAGCAAATTTAGGTTTATTTTTCTTTTCTTTAACAAAATCATCATCGCCAAACACAATTTCTTCGTGATCATCGATCTCTTCTTTAGTTTCCTTTTTATAATTATGCGGGAGATCCCCCGTATCAAGGTTATTTCGTTCGTCAGTCGAAGAATCAGCTTCTGCGTGTTCCGTTCTTGGTGGTTTTGGGACCGCATCAGATTTAAGGTTACGCAAAAGTTCCATCAACTTATTAGTTAAAGTAGCCATAATAGAGGCAAGAACAATGGAACAAAGAAAGCTTGCAACTGGTTCGGATGAACAATTATTGAATATTATAATTTAAAAACTCACAAATAACTGCAACAATGTGTATATCATGAAGACAATAATAGGTATAATTTTACACATCAAAAGGTAAAAAAATTTAAGTAATGTTAATATTTATTGACTAAATTCTCAGCACTATTTCTTACCACAGGTCGGTCAGAGTTTTTAGTCTTCTTCGTATTATTAAAATTATTTTCCTTATTTTGCTACTATGTAGTATATGTTAGAGCTGTAACAAACCATATGTATGTATTCGGTACTGAGTAACGGATACGCCACGTTACTGATTCATTTTAAAATATCCTACTTTTTATTAATTATTTATTTTTAAAAGAAATTTGATAAATAATACTAAAATTATTGAAATGAAAATATTTTTTTCAAAAGTTTTAAAAATAATTTAGATTTATAAATAATTAAAATTTCTGGGGACGGGAGATCATGCAACACTCCATTTGAATGGATTCAAAATCAATCAAATGAAATTCAGATTTACATAAACACAAAACGACAATTCTGCTTCATATATGTATGTAACGAAAACGTCTTTTTCTCGGTAGAATATTTATTGATATGAATATAATTAAATTGCACAATGCGCGCGGCAGACCGATCATAGTTGAGTGGGAGAGAGACGCAAGGCATTCGGCGGGCCTCTCTCTCGTTCGGTGACTCATCGTAACGTTACCGAGCGTTACACTTTTTCATAAGTGACTCCCAGCCGCAACCAATTTATAAGACGTTATCACGTCAAAAGTATTTTTTCTACAAAAAAACGAACGACGCGAACGTCAATGTTATACCGTACGTAATATTCAACATGACCTGATGTGACACTCTATGTTATCGGGTATCAAAGGTAACGAGGAACGTAACGATATGATAGGAACGAGTATTGATTGTTACAGTAACGAACGAATAAATACGGATACGCTATTTTTCGTTATTTTTACACCTCTAGTATATGTTCCTTTTTTTTTCTTTATTTATGGCTTGCACATTTTGTCCATTTAGCCAGTGTCAAGTAAGTATAATCTTTCTTTTATGTTCTTGAGTAATTTCCTAGGTTTTAGTAAAGAAGTGGCTCCTTGTGGCCTTTTTGAGAGAGCGCGAAAAGACACCTTCCAAATTGTTTTGTTTCACTTGCCAACACTCATGCATATTCAGAAACACTCAGTGGTTAATTAATAACCCATCATTATTTCACACTAATATCAACCACAACACAAAATTTAACAAGAAAACCAAAACCATTAAAGTGACGCTTCACGCTCCCGCCAAAAAGTCCTATATATTCCTTGCTCCCTGTTTTTAACATACAGCAGTGTTGCCAGTAGCCGATAGTCAAAAGTTACATAAGACCGCTCAAAAATTACCTTTCTATGAGAAAGTAACATTATTTTATTTTAAATAATTATTTGAAATAAAAAAAGACTCTAATACCATAAACCTCGCTTAATTCAACTTGAGGTAAACAGAAAGCAAAAGAAAACCAAATTCTACAGCCGGAACTTAACAAACTACCAAAATATCGATAGTATTCGATAATATCTATGTTCTTAGTAACAATACTATCGTTGGGTTCAATACTAAAAAAAAATGACAGACTAACGATAGTCTTAAACAATCAAAAATGTCGATATTATCAATAGTGTTATTACCAAAAACCTAGATAATACCGAAACCATTGATAGTTTGTTATTTACGAGCAACAATACCATTAACAGTATGGATAGTATTGCAGTTTTTCAATGAAATTGACACCTTTCAAGCTATCGATAGTGTCGTAGCATCGATAATATCGATAGTTCTGCTATACAGTGTTAGCCAAAAATACCGGAACACCTAAATAACTCTTGAACCGTAAACATTTTCAAAAAATTTTTCAAACTAATTTTCTTAGATGTAAACAAGCTATCGTTTAGAAATCTTTTGAAAATAAGGCTGTGCATTTCATTATGGAAACAGGGTAACCAATAATTTTTTAAATACAACACCCTGATAATATTAAATTTTTCGATTCTTAGATTAATTTTAAATATTTTTTGTCATTTTTTTTTTATAAAACACCATTTTTGAGTTATAAGCAATTAAATCAAACTTCCAACCTTAACTTTCATTTATTTAAGTCAAAGGATTAATTAATTTCAAAACGAGTTCAAACGAGTATGTATGAATGGTGCGTTTTATAAAAAAAAAATTTGGACAAAAAAAAAAATAATAATCTAGGAATCGAAAAATGTAATAATATAAAGGTTGTTGTATTTAAAAAAATTATTGGTTACCCTGTTTCCATAATAGAATGAACACCTGTATTTTCATAATATTTTTAAACGATAGCTTGTTTACATCTAAGATTTTTATTTTATTTTTGAAAATGTTTACTATTCAAGAGTTATTTAGGTGTTCCCGTATTTTTGACTAACCTGTATATCGCCTATCGATAGACTAACGATTAATTATCGATTGTCCACTATCGATCTGCAACACTACTACAGAGGTCAATGGTTAATACAGTCTTGAAAATCGTAATTCGTAATGTGTCTTTATTTGATTATATCGTTAAATTCTAAATGTAATAGTTAAAAATGCATCTACTGATTTAATGATTGATATAACATTCAGTTCATAAATCCCCGACAAACTCATATTAACCGATTGTTAAACTTCCGCTGCACATCTTGGCCCGATTTGAATTAAATTTCAACATAACTTATTTATTTATTCATAAGTTTCATAAGTATTCTGTTAGAAGAATACAAATAAAAATTCAAAGATAGTTATTGAGCTACAAAATAACGCCCCAAGAATGTTACTGGAGCACTTATTTCAAGAACCTTTTAAATGATATTTATTTTTATTAAACTTAAGCGTTAAAATTGTAGATTTTATAACAGATAATATAACTGTTAATTATCAAGAAGTGATGTACTAAATATTGCTAAAAGGCTCTTCACCGTTTTAGATATCCAACAACCACGCAAACGTTACTCTTGCAGGATTTTGAATATCTTGGCAAGCATAATAGATAGAAATGCTGTATCATTTACCTTGATATTCAATAATTATTGCATTCCGTAGGTGACAGTAGGTGTTTCCACAGAGTTATTAGAGATATAAGTACATAGTTTGTTGGATACAATATAGACCCTGATGAAAACAATAACAATTAATAGGAGGATTGTTGATTATCTGTTTTATGACTAATAACTTATTTTATATTTATTCATATATACTAAAATAACACTTTTCTGTGTAGTGGTTCTAAGTTGCTGATAAATAGTTTTTCATCATTGATATTCTTTATTAGATCATATTTTTTTGTAAACTTTTATGGACCCTACAAGTGGGCTTGAATTGACTTTATTTTGACGCTGGTAACTTTAAAATATAGAGGAAAGGCAACATTAGATTTTTTATATTTTTCAAATAAGGTTTCTGTTCCTTCTATGATGGCTATTATTCTACTGAGTGGCGTAGGTACCATAAGGCTACACGGCGATGTGCATTAGGGCCCCCAATCTCAGGTGGCCCCCTGTACCCTGACCATCAAACCTCGCATTGAACAAGCTAGAAATTCTTCCATCTTTAATAAATAAATAAAATAGGTTACTGTTTAAAATCTTCTAAAGTTTTATTTTGATTTGCTTTTTTTTAATACTTAATACCAATATGAATAATTCAAGTATACGTTCCTAAATTGTAAAACCTGTTCACCTGTAAAACTTAGGCATACCTACAATGTAAGTAGGTATATCATCTGTGTCATGTATTAAATAGGTTTCTTGTGCTATGCTGTGCACAATTAAGGGGTGATGATAAATTATTTATTTATTTAACAATTTTAGGGAAACTTACAGCTAGGTAAAAGTTCAGAAACTTGAAATAGATACAGAAGGCCACTTACAAGTTTCCACAAGTAGAAATTAGTGGCTTATCCCTTTAAAGTATTTATATATACATATATTTGTTTTGACTTGATAAAACCTAAACAGTTTAGTTAGGGTCCCAGTTATTTTTCGCACCAAGGCCTTTGGTTACGTAGCTGGGTAAGATCTCAGCTTTCGATTATATTTTTTATATGTGGCATCCAGTTAATATGTCTATTTATTATAAAGCCTAACACTGTATGCTTGTTTACTACCTTTAATTTAAGTTGTCATTATTATTTTAATAATCGAAAATCTATTTTGTAAAGTATGGCATATACTACGTAGAAAAGCAATTCTGTCTTTAGGAATGACGACTTCGAGTGATAAGAAAAAGTGGCCAAGAGTTAGGCTGGGGACAGACACTCGGTTGACGACGTCGTCGGGTGCCGTCGACGGAGGTCTACGACGTTGTCGAACGCCCGCGTCTGTTTAAATGACTGGCAAATAGTCTAAGCGACCAGACGTATTTTTCTATTATAGTTTTATATTTTCTGAGTATTTCTATTAATTTAAACATAGTTTTTGAAGATTATTCTTCAAATCTCCTGAAAATGGCCCAGGGCAAAGCATATTGTGCTACAGAGAACAACATAGTCAACATGGCATACTTTATCCGCTTTTACGAAAAAAACGAAGATTATTATTTTCTACTACTTCAGAATGTCGATTCTAACATTGCAACATTTTGATGGCATCAAAATTATTTATATATTTTTATCAATTCGTTGTTCCCATACTAGTAATGAGATATAAGCGTACATGTTTCACATTTTACGAGTAACCATACACATTTCCAAAATATTTATATACAACATAGTTTCATCAAAATTTAAACAATCGCTATTAAGATTTACTTTTCACGTTTCTGTCAAAAATGCATGAATAAAAAAAAATGTACCTACACAACACATTTTCCTATTATGTATACACTCACTTATTCGTGTTTTATTATAGAAAGTAACCAATAATCTGACAAACTATGGACATTTTGTGTATTTAATTTATCCCCTCAAAATCATACATTAAATATAGATTTATTTAGCTACAGCTTTTAAATCTTACTGTATACCCTGAATTAATCGATTTTAAAGAAGAATCATTATTTTATCATGTGTTGTGTCGCCGTCAAAGAAAATGGAAAAGTCCTTTGTATTAGTGATACGTATATATGTACAATTAAAACGACTTTGTTCTGAACTTCGTCTTATCAAATGGTTTTTTAGTGTTGCTTTATATTTAGAAATTGAAACTCAAACATTATTTTTAAAGATTTTTTGCTATACTTTTTACATTAAATATGCAATACTAAATTCATTCGTATTTGTATTGTAATCAATTATTTCCCAAGTCAGTTTCTTAAATTAAATAAGTGCGGCCTCTTTGACTATTTGTCTTCGACTAAAAAGAGCATGCGCGGTGCGCTGTAATGAAACCAGTCGATGACAAGTCTCGACGACATCGTCGGTCTCAGGGACGACGCCGTGGGCTATGTCGTTGATAAAATGTCGTTCGTCTGTAAGCGCCCTAATACGAATTAGGCTCATATTGGTAGGGAATACACTACAGAACAATACCAGAGTTTTCTTCTGTTCTGTAAGACACACATTCTAATTCAAGTCAATAATTCTATTTTTGAAATATATGAATAAGATTTACGTCGCTGTCAATTATCCGTAAAACTAAAGAGTATCATCATATCATATCATAATACGTTCTGACGTTGTCAATTTATAAGTAATTATACAATATTTGCTATTTACAAATAACACAATCCAATTTAACTATTGAAATGAATAACCAAGAATCCAATACCACCAATATTTCAGCTTCTCTTTTCAAATTTTTCAAATTAGGATTGTTTGAGACTCTTTACGCAAAAAGTGCTTCAAATCCTGATACATCGAAAGATGATGACATACCGCCGTGTGGGGAAGCTCCTGAACGGAAATGTTCATGCTCGCCGGCAAGTGATACCAGAAGATGTAAAGCTGGTGATCGCGGCAAGACAGGGGCAGGAGTGACCGGGTCCCGCACCGGTCGCGTATGCGAAAAAGAGCCTGATTTGCCAGCAGGTGCTATCAACCCTGGGCTTCTGCGTTATATACACAACGCGGCACGCTATAGACTACCACAATGCTTCGAAGGCGGTTGCGTATCAGTTAAACAGAGTCAGAAAAACAATTGGGTACTGGGGCATACACTTTCATGTAGTTCAGTTTCCCCCGGAGGTTACAAATTGTTGCTGTCATACGCCGATAAGGAAAAGCCAAACGGCATACCGTATTTTGTAATGGAAGCGGCACCGGGAGGGCAGATGAGCTGCGAGATACGCGTGGGTCCCACGCAGAGCACCCGAGCTACTGTGGTGGCACAGGTAGCAGATGCCGAGTTCTACAGTTTTGAAAGCATCTTTGATGCGTACTTCCATAGTTTCACAACATCAGTTATTGCCGTTAATAAGGAATTTATAGCTCTTCATTATTTACAGGTCAGCATTAGTACTGTTAACACTTTTCTCAAGTTGTTAATCTGTATTATACAAATTTAAAGGTTAACCTCATTTACTCGCAAAATGATAAATATAATTGTCATTGCAGTCGTGGGACCTTTGGAACCACAGAACGATAGGTACTCCACCTGCAATGAAAATTTTATATCTTTATATATATAATTCTTCTGTGAGTGTGTATGTCACTGAACTCCTCCTAAACGGCTGGACCGATTTGAATGAATTTTTTTGTGTGTGTTCAAGGGGATCTGAGAATGGTTTAGATTCACAAATCAGTCCGGCAGATGGCACTGCAGTCGGCACAGCAACGCGTGGCCGGGACAGCTAGTATATATATATTTGTTTAGTCAGTGAGGGAATGGGATTAATTGTTACTACTTGTTTTTTACTTTCTAGTTAGTTTTTTGGAAGGCAGGTAGTGTTTTTTAATCTTTTAATGATTTATTCTTATTTTATTCACACTGACTACATTTATTAGATGGGCATCGAAAATTAGCGTATATACCTACATATCTCAGGGAGGAACTTAAAGAAAGATTTAGGCGCTAGGCTGTCTTGACCATTGAACTAATGCGTTGTTTGAGGGTCGGCTGTGGCAAATATATTAAAACTTGTATTTATGTAATAATAACTGACATTTTCTTTCTATTAAATCATAAAATCATCTCTTAGAAGAATTGTCAGATAAACTACCATGAACTTGTTAGCTACTAAATTCTTATTTTATTTTATCGAATGGAGAGTCTGGTAACGCACAAAATTCGACACCGTTCAACAGTAATACTTCAACTAGCTATTGAATAAAATATGCCTAATTTACTTCCTTTTTTATTTCGCGATGTCGCATTTCTAGGCAGTAACAGAGCAGATATCACTGGGTGCAGAAATAGTGGCGCGCAGTCATGCAGTGGAGCTAAGTTCAGCTTCTGGGGCCGGCCGATGGACGTCTGAGGATCAGTCCGTCAGCGCCACCCTCGGCAACCGAGGACTTGATCTTTGCTACGCGCGTATGATCAGGCCGTTCCTTACTGTTGCTGCCATGTTGGAGGTAAGGCGCGTTTACGAAATTATAGTAGATTCAGGGATTCAGGTGTTACTGCTACCCACCGTCTGTTTATTAGTGAATTGACCTTATGCTTGCAGTAATATTTATCAGGATGCATTTCCTCCAGTCCGCGTTATATTCGAAGTAAGATATTTTACGGAACCTATTGTGATACGGATAGTGTTTGCCTGAAAGATAATAAAAATAAATCCCTCATGGACTTCGCATTGTTGTGCAAGCATAATATTAGGAGAAGCAATGGAGTAAGTGTGCGTTATTTCTAACAGGTTGGATTTGCGATTAGACGTGCCGTAGCAACGTTGGCGTACGAATGGACAACAGATGACTGGACAGTACGAGGATCCGCAGACTCTGACGGTTTGGTGGGTGCAACGTTGCAGCGCGCTCTTGGCGGCAAGCGGGCTAAGCTCGCTTGTGCGATCTCCGCGCTGCTTAACCACCCTAATGATAAGTTTCGCCTCGGGTTTGGTATCACAGCGGCTATCATGTAGGCCATTACACAACAACAACTACACACCTCGGAGTCCCGTTTTGTCCCATTATTGTTACATATTTTGTTTAACGTAACGTCATTGCGTATTTTTGTACGTTAATCACATGGACACGACGGTAACGACAACACACATATGTAAAACATAACCTTCACCTACAACATATTTTATGCTGACATGAAGAAAAATATATAACCTTTCTCCTATATTAGGTACCTGAAGAGCAAGAAAAACCTAATTTGTGACCACAAATCCCAAAATGAAACTAACTCGAACCACCTGTGCAAAGTATTTGTTAACAGTACGTTAATACAATTATCAGCATTTATATAGTGTTAGTTCTATTGCACAATTTTAGTCGTATTGATAAATTAATTTATTTTAGATATATTCGTAAAAGCTTTTAAATAATATATACTTGTATAGAATGTTTGTTTTTACGTTAATGGAAATGTCATTAAATATTACTTACTTACCATTTTGTTTTCTTTTAATCGAAACATATTATAGCACATTAGAGGTACCTATCAATGAAACCATTTGCACCATAACACTGATCGATCCCACAAAATGTCCGCTACTCATGTCCCTATCCTCACACGCCGACAAAGAGGACTATATTAAAGATTCATCCACAATATAACGATAATGAAGGCGTGTAACATACTGCCCGGCCGCCTTGCGATGTAGGGCGGGCGCAGGCGCGTAATCTAGGCGGAGTCTGTAAATCCGCCTATAGCGTCACATTGCTGTGAAGACAACCTTATTCGCAATAAGTGCAGGGTTTTATTTAGGTTGAAAGAAAGGTTTGCATGGGAGTGTGGGCGTACAGAGAAGCCGTAGCTATGAGCCGTAGTTTGTAGAGCGTGGCGAGCGATGGCCGCGCGCGGCGACGCGTGTTGTCGGCAGTAATGGTGATGGAGCGGCTGGCGGACTTCGTAAGCAAGTCATTGGAAGGTGGTGAAGCCCCCGCGCCCCCGCCGGAACCCGGGGAATCCGAGGACGCTGACGATGTGGAGGTAGACATCACCGCGTTGGAGGATAAAAGCCCACCGGCGAAAAAGCCTCGAAACTGGCTGGTGTCGCCTGTACCAACACAGTGCAAGAGAGAACTGAATATTGATGACGATGATGATACCAAGCACGGTAAGTCTGTAACCTTTAGTAGGATGACAACGTATCATGGAGCGTATGAATTGTAAAAAAATGTTTTATAATTGCATGGTTATAAACACTATTATTTTCGATATTAATATTTTTTAGCAAAAAATAAGGTTGTTGTCTTTAATTATGACATAAAGTGGACAATTCGCTATTTAATTTACACATGTAATTATATAAATTTTATAAACATATTATTTGCACATATTATTTAGGTTGGCGATGTGACACGTAGGTATGCCAGCAGTACTTAGGTATAACTCGATATTTTTACTTATATAGTATTAAAAGCAGTTTAGTGCCCTTATGAAAAATCTTCTTTTTCGCATTTGCATTGCATGTGCGTAATGAAGTAGGTACCTATAGGTATTTTTTTTCCTTGTTCACATTATTTACTATGAAAAGTTAATAAAAAATTCACTGCTACGGTTTTGGCTTTTCAGGTTGTTTTAGAAACGAAGAAATAAAATGAGGTGATAGTATAGTTAAATATTTTCTGATTCAGAACTGTCAATGTAGACATGTAGGGTGGAATCAAAGGGTAGACAACTTTATTTCATAGTACCTGAAATTTTGACATTTTTCTGACCGATAATTGAGTTTTATTATACATTAAATACCGCATTTTAGCAAATATCTCGATGGCATAAAGTATACTTTTATGTCACCAATTATTACTTATAATGTATTATTATAAACGGATATATACAAACAGCCTTTGACATTATAAAGTAGGTATTAAAGATGAATATATTGTGGAAAATTAAAAGGCTAGCGAATGCACTGCGCCTCCCGCCCCGGCGTAAATTCGTACGTACTTCGTTTCGTTTGAGCCGCCGCTGCTGGCCAAAACTATTTACATTTACTAAAGCAATTAGCAGTCAATCGATTTCAAAAAAGTTTAAACACGACAGATAGATACATTTATAATATTTGTTTATTATTCATGAACCGAAGACGAAATAAAATTAATGGATAGCAGTTACACGCATTTTTTGAAACATATAGATAACAAACAATTAACATTATACTTAAAGATTTATATTCTAGTTATAAACCCCAACATATTTCAATATAGTATTTTACACCTATTTACAAGTTTTTTATTTTCATACATTGCTTTTCATTGTTAAAAGTAAAGAATATTATTGATTTCTTTGTTACATTGCATATGTTTAATTGTCTTTCATACTTTTCAGTAAAAGAAAACTTTAATGTACCATGTTTTTCTTAATAAATGATCTAATTAGATTTTTGAATTAATCATACTACTTATCTAAGATTATAACAGAAGATAGGTAAGTAATATAGACCTCTAAATTAATAACATTATATGAAGTTAGCTTAACCACTGTTTAAACCACTGACTATCACTATCACTGTTGGTAATTCTTGTTTAAACTTACCTATGTAGCGAATTAAAAGAAAAATATATTTTTATAGATAATTATACTAATATTATAAAGAAGTAAAGTTTGGGTGTTTGTATATTTGTTAAATTGTAAGGGGTAATCTCGGGATCTACTGAACCGATTTTAAAAATTCTTTCACCAATAGAAAGGCACATTATTGCTGAGTGTCATAGGCTATATTGAATGCTAGAAAAAATTTAATGAATTTTGTCCACCCGTGCGAAGCCGGGACGGGCCGCTAGTATGGTAATATATACGTTAAAAAATACTATACATATTAACTTTTGTTTTATCGTTAACAGGTTTTTATATTTGCTATGGCTCATTAAAATTTTAAAATGACACACATGAATGTGTCCGTTTCTGATAAAACAATTGTTTGTGTTTAAAAAAATTGAACTATAACTCAATTTAATTAAAATACATATAACTATTTTGTCTAACTCATCCGATGTTATTAAAAAAATCTATGATTTCTTCACATAAGTTTAAACTTCTTTTTAAACTGTTTGACATTTATACTATATTTAAACCTCTTTACCTTTGATTCAATTACATCTTAGTGTAAAAATTTCATAGACACTTTCTTCTCCATTACGAAATTATCAAACTTATTTCTCATTTTTTTATCATTATCTTTTTTTTCTCAATCTTTATCTACATTAATATTTTCATTATTACCATATCGATATACGTTAACAAAGACTAAACTTTATTCCATGTTCATTGTCTTAACTTATGATTATTTCTCCATATTAATAATACCTAAATAATATAGGTACCTTTGTCCACATAACTCGGTACTATATCGATATCTTTTGTGTGATTACGGCTCTTGGAAAGGAGTCGAAACTTCAGGATTAAACTATGAGCTAGTAGCCGATAAAAAATTGTTTTATTTAAATGTGTGATGTGCGCGGAAGAGTAAGAACTAAATATGTACAAAGATGTTAAGAAAAAAATATGCAAATTATTATGGACCCTGTCATCTACAGCAACTAGGAGAGAGGAAGACCATTCTGTTATCAATTATAAATATATTTTTTTGCGTAACGAGACTTGTTTTTTTTACATTTTGTGTTTGATGAGATAATCATTTTCCACAAGAGACTATTGATTGTAATTGTCTTCACCACGTTTGTGTTTCCGCACAAAACAAAGGGAACATATTTAACCCCATTGATTATATTTAATATTTCTAATTCCTTTTCCTTTATTTCATAATTGACTAAAACTAGCTAACCCGTATTATGTCGTTTTTGTTTATCGATTTTTTATATTTTTCTTTGTTTCTAAAAAAGATTTTAATGCTAAATTATTAGAGCGGAGCGATCGAAGAGAGTGGAGCTCCCATGGATCAGCTTCAATGACGAAATGTCTGTTACGCTATAACTTCCTGAGTTCTTAACCGATTTTAATAATTTTTGTGTGGAATCGAATCAACACATTTAGGACCAGATTGTGACGGAGCCCGAATTTTGAAAATCGCAAAAATTCCCATCGAAACAAAAAAACTTTTTTTAGATATTACGCTTCGCTCCAATATATGGTGCTAGCGTAGCTTTATGCTTAACGACTGCATCGCCTAGTTATAAATAATCTTTGGGCTAAATCAGATTTTGCCTTTGTCTTTGTCAAATAAGTAACGAAAGACGTGCAGAATTGTCATTTTCATATCAAAGACGTTTGTACGGTTTGCATAGTTGCGCAACTTCCAACCGATTCTCAGCTTAAATTCCAACATACAACGTTCAATAAAATTCATAGTTTAATGCTTACGCAAAATATAATTAGTCAAAATCATGAGCTTCTAATTAATTTTTTTTCATCACAATTGGCAAATGACTGTGATTGGTTGATAGAGCTGTTGGCATTCGTCTAGTAATGCGAACAATTAAAAGAGGAGCATTGTTGTTTTTGTGCTAGGCATCTATTAGTGCCACGCGTGCCATTTAACGCGTTCTATGAAACGGTGGGTCTTTAGTCAACTGATCCCACTTAGAAAAGATGTAGTGTATTGTATTATTTACAATACATGTACCCACGTTAACAAAAATCATTGGGGAAAAAATGACACGCCATGACTTGATTATAAAGATATATTAAAAAATCGCAGGTGTTTGATAAAAAACAAAAACCACTTCCAATTTTAATTTAACCTTATCGGATTGACGTGAACCCATTTCTAATACAATGAAAATGAAAATGAAAATAACTTTATTCAAATGCACTTAAAAATAAGTAGTTTTGAATCGTCCAACATTTTTTCCTATCACCCATTCAGGACGTCTTTTAACTGACAAGAAGAATGGGCGCAAGAAACTCGTCAGTTTTACCAGAAGTAACGACATTTACAATATAATACGTCGTCACCATACACAATCCACAAAAAAAAATAATATTTTTTTATGACAATACTAATAGTGTTATGATATCATTATTTCGTTGTTTCGTTGATTACAACAAAGTCAACAAGTATCCGTGCTTACCTAAAGTAAGTATCCCTGAACATTGCAATAACATACAGGAAATAAACGACAAATTTAAGAAAACAACAAGATTTATGTTTAATATTAGTCAATACTGAATACTGAAGGTTAAAGCAGACCCATTTCCCAAGGCAGCACCCGTTCACGAGCATGACGCATGATACAGCCATCGCTTCGCTCAACCATATCTTAGGGAACGTAACGATCCGCACCACATGCCACCACCCAAGAAATGTATTAAGAGAGCATGTCATACTCTTAACTACCAGTAATAAATTAGTTTAAAAAAAATTAACAAATGCTAATGCTGTATGATACAACCTGTAATAAATAGTGTCATGTTGAAATGACACATATTACTTCCATGCATCGCGATCTATTAAATAGTCGTTGACCTTGTAATAACCTTTGGACATGAGCTTATTTTTTACATACATTTTAAACTTATGATAAGGCAAATCTACTATACTTTGTGGAACTTTATTTAACAGTGCTATACCTCTCCCCAAGAAAGAGCCTCCTGTCTTTTGAAGTCTAAATCTTGGAACGGCAAGTCTATTCTTATTTCTGGTATTAAAGCAATGTATGTCGCTATTTTTGACAAAAGTATTGTAGTGTTTTCGTACATAAATTATATTCTCATAAATGTACTGTCCCGCCACAGTAAGAATATTAATTTCCTTAAAAAAATCTCTGAGAGAATACCGAGGCCGAAGGCTGTATATTGCGCGGACAGCTCTTTTCTGTAATACAAAAATGCTTTCAATATTAGCAGCTGAGCCCCACAACAACAACCCATAAGACATTACACTATGAAAATAACTAAAATAAACCTTGCCGTTTCAATATTAGTTAAAAGACTTATTTTTTTTACAGCATATGCCGCAGAACTGAGTCTACTTGACAAGGCCTCAATGTGAGGGTCCCATTGTAGTCGTGAATCTAATGTAATACCCAGAAATTTTGTCTTTTCAACAAATTCGACTACTTCATCATTCAACTTTATATGTAGGTCAACCCTCCTTACATTCGGTAACGTAAATTGTATGCACTTTGTTTTCTTTGAATTAAGTGATAAATCGTTACTGGTGAACCATTGTAAAACTTTTGATAGCGTACTATTTACATCGTCAGAGCAATCATCGTGTCGAGAGACTTTAAAAACTAAGGAAGTGTCATCTGCAAATAGCACTGTCTCACATAGATTTTTAACATAAACTCGGCGTCAAAAAAATCGCACCTTATAAAAATCTTATTCAAAAATTCCTAAACCTTATATAGAGGATAGTGTTAGGTATCATTAGAAAGGTAACAAAAAGGAGCATCAAACAACAATTAAGTGCAATCTTTTTTTTAATTAAAATTATACAAAAAGCATAAAAATTTGAAAAATAATAAAAAATCTTAATTAAGTCCTAATTAATAATCGATAATTTACAAAAAAAATGTACAAAAAGTGTCTTAAAATTAACTCAAAATCTAGTGTTACCCCCCCTTGCCCTGATGACGGCTTCCATACGGTCCCTCATAGACCTCACCAACTTCAGGAGCTCTTCTTGAGGGATAAGACCCCATTCTTCAATCACCGCGGTTTGGAGTTCCTCTAGAGTCGAAGGAGCCGGATCCCGAGATCGAACCTTACGTTTAAGATGGTCCCAGAGGTGCTCTATCGGATTCAGATCAGGACTTCTCGCTGGCCACTGCATCACAGGAATTTGGGACCTCCGCAGGAAGTCGTTCACGATGGCTGCAGTGTGTGCGCGAGCGTTGTCGTGCATTAATGTGAACCCCTCGCCAAAAGATTCGGCAAAAGGGACCACATGCACATCCAGGATCTCTGTGATATAGCGGCGCGCAGTCAGCGACCCTTGTCCGCGAGCACCTCCGGTCCGGGAGACGCAGACCAGGTCGGTTTTGCCGGCAGCCGACATACCGCCCCAGAACATGCAGGATCCGCCTCCATATTCCACCGTCTCCTGGATGCAGGCTTGAGCGAAACGTTCACCCTGCCTCCGGTATACTCTTCTTCGTCGGTCGTTGCAGAAAAGACACACTCGTGTCTCGTCTGAGAAGAGAACAGCTCCCCACTGCTCAATGGTCCAATCGACGTGGTCGCGAGCAAACTGCAAGCGGGCTCGTCGGTGCGCTGCAGTCAATTTTGGACCTGTAGCAGCTCTGCGGGCTGCTATGTTCTTCTCCTTCAGTCTTCTTCTAACCGTGGATACACTCACGGTGCGTCTGCGAACTGCCTGGAGCTCCTGTTGCAGCTGAACAGCGTTTGAGAAGCGATTTCTCAAAGAGTACGACACAACGAACCGGTCGTCTCTTTCCGAAGTGCAGCGACGTCTACCGGACCCATGTCGCCGGATATAGCCACCGGTCTCTAAAAAGCGCTGGTAGACTCTACGAACCGAAAAACGGCTCAGATTCAGTTGCCGGGCGACATCACACTGCCGCACCCCTGCTTGCAGTAGTGCAACCACTTGAGCGGCCTCATCAGCTGTAGTGTCCATTTTCCAGATGTTCTTTCTTCAGTAAAATCAGTGCGTGTGTCCCCTTCAACGGTTTAATAGCGAATGACCCACATTGAACCCGTGTTGACCTCTTTATACCCACAAAGTTAGCGCAACTCGCGACTCTCCCGAGCAGCAAAATTTCCTTAGAATTTTTGTGACCCTTTATTTGTTGCTTTAGGTTTTATTTGATAATGAAAAATAATGTTTTTTTATTAAGTTAATTAAGTAACCTTTTAAATAAAATTATAATTAATACGACTGCATGTGCATATCCAGAGTTAATGCCATTTGAACGTGATTTTCTTAGAGGTGCGATTTTTTTGACGCCGAGTGTAGTAAGGGAGGTCATTAATATAGATCAAAAAAAGTAAAGGCCCTAATATTGATCCTTGGGGCACGCCCATAGTTATGGGGGCTCCAGCAGACTCAACTCTTATTAATGACAACTTTATGAATTCTATTTGACAAATACGACTGTAATAGGCTTTTTGACATATGAGGACATGGACATTGGACACCATAATGTTCCAACTTTTTTAATAGCGTGCGGTAATCAACGCAATCGAACGCCTTAGAAAGGTCGCAAAAGATGGCAATTACATCTTGCTTGCCCTCCCAAGCATCAAGTATGTGTTTAATAAGTGCAACTCCAGCATCAGTAGTACTTTTACCTTTAGAAAAACCGAATTGATTTTTATGAAAAATTTTTGTATCGGTAAAGTGGGCCAATAACTGCATATAGATAATTTTTTCAAAAATTTTACTGAACACTGGTAATATAGATATAGGTCGAAAGTTAGCGGGATCATTTTTTTCTCCAGATTTGAAAAGGGAAACTAATTAACTATGTTTCATTAAGTGTGGGAATACCCCCTCGTCAACACTATTATTAAAAATATAAGCTAAGTAAGGCGCAATTATGTCAATTATTGATTTAATATTATTAGTTGACATACCCCATAAATCTTCTGTTTTTTTATTACGAATAGTTTTGAATGCTTTAATAATATCTTCTCTATTAATATGTGTAAAATTAAATTTTACATTGCACCTATCAACACTCGATTCTAGGAGGGCAGCAGCGACATTAGGACACGAACGTAGGGAACTTGTAGTTTCTAATGGTAATCTAGAAAAAAAATCCTCAAAAACACCAGCAACAACTTTGTCAGAATTAACAATATTTTTGTTAATTTTTAGTGAAAAAGATTGTATTTGAGATTTGCTTTGCCTGTTTCATTATTAATTACATTCCACGTAGTCTTTATTTTGTTAATAAAAAAAAACATTCTAGATTATTATTTAGGTAAGTAAATAAGAATGTAAAAATAAACAATAAAAGATCACCATTGTTTTATTATCATTAGCTTAAAACTATGCGAAGGTATTTAAAATCAGAGCCGTTTGATTAAATAATACTAAAAAACAAATTAAAACTAAATAATATGAAATGATTTTCATTATTTTTTCGTTGTTTTTACCATACACAATACATTAAAGATAACGACCTAAATCACAGTTACAATAGTTCTGTTAATTCAAAATCAATAAATAGGTACAACTAAAGAATCTATTAATAATCCTTTGATTAATATTTGCTAAGAGGTAGTCAAAATCACAACGGTTGGATTAAAAGTCACGTATAACGAAATAAATCCAAATAATCTCATAAAAAAAGTAAAACTTAAAATTACAAACATTAACAGTTTCAGATAACATTGAGAATACTAAAAACTTATCAGCAAGGTAAATAAGTATTTGTTTTTTTTAATCTTCTATCAAGACACTTTTCGAAATGTAAATATAAAATGAGAAATATACATTATATAAAAAAAATAAGATCTCAGTTTTTCTAAACAGTGCCATATCGTGATTGGTACTTGGTTTATTGCATAGTCTATTTCTTTCTTCATCTCGATTGTTTATGGCAACATCTTTGAAATTCTGAGGCCGGTGGGATTTTTTTCAAAAATTAATATCTTACTTAAGCCCTCTTAAGGTTTTGCAATATTTGGTTTATTTGTTATAATTTTTTTATATGTGCGTTCCACGATTCCATTATTTGTTTTATAGATTCCAGATTCCACAGGGAAAACCGAAGTAGGCCAGTAATATTGAAAAGTATGTATAGGACGAGTATCTGTTTAGTAAATATTTTTACTCACGTAACTTTTCACTGAATGTACTTAATCATATTAATATTTATCTGTCCACAAAAAATGAGATTTACAAATTGATATCTTTAACACCCTTACCACAAAGGGCAGTGCACGACAAAACAAATTGAAAGATGCGCTCAACACTTCCTATTTTGATAAGATTTTTGTCGGTGATTGGGTAAATGCTGTTTATTGGCTAAAAATTTATTTATTTCGTAAATCTTCTTTTCAAACACTTTTTTTCGTGACTATACAAATCATAAAAATTGAAATCCATGGGATCAGTTTCCCGATTCAAAACATTCAATAGATCAATTGATCAATGAGATATAGAAAAATATATGAATTCATTATAAATAACTGTAAAATAGATAGTAAAGCATTATATCGTACCTACACGTTTGTCTGAAAGGTTTTCATATATTTTTAGGAGAACAAGAGCTTTAATAGTTGTTTCGTTATAATTATAACATTTCCAACTTTTACCTTATCTATTAATGTAATTACCATTTATCATTTAATACTCATCGTTTAGTAGGTATCATTGTGATTCTAATTTGAATAGGAAACAGGTCAACCGGCGACATCCAGCGGCGAGTGTCTCGAGAATCGAAATCAAGATCTGAGATCCAAGTCGAAATTTGTATTCTGTAATAAAATTTTAATGAAACAATTATTCCTTTAAACAATCGTTTAGGATTAGCACTCGAAAAGCGGAACAAGCAAAATGAATAAGCCCTTAATGGATATCCGGAATAGACTTTTCAATCAAATAAATCACTGAGAGAGTTTAACGGGGGTATTCTGAACGTCGTTCGGCAATTAATCACTGTTCTCAGGTCGTTAGGCGTCCAAGGAAGCCCTCGAGACGAAAGGGGAGAGCGGGTGTGGCCCGCAGCGCCGCCCACATCCAGATAATCCCTCCATTTACATAATTGCCGTATAAAAAGGAGAGCTTCCCAATTTGCTAAATTGTTTTAAACGACAGTTCGTCGGCTCGTGTCAGCGCCGTTGTCCAAGCTAACGCCTCACTACGCCCTCGACGGGATTAATACTATTAATTAATCGACTTTATCGAGCTGAGGCCTTCGATTATGTTAACAGGGATTATCTCTTAAGACTTTCTTTGGCCCAAAAACTTGGAAGAGTAGTCTGGCAGCAAGTGTTATAATTATCAGTGATCTGTAGCTATGCAAACACTGCTACTGCTATCCTGATCCATAATAAAATTTTGTATAGGTTCGTCAGATTATAAAAACGTCAAAACATACAAAACTTATTGATATGAAACTTTATCTAGGGAAACACGATACGAATCAGTAATATATATATATTGTAGATCAAAAATACAAATAAAGACAATACAACAAAAGAATTAAAGATCGATTGGCGCAACAGTACCGATCCTGCCCTTCGCACCGAAGTTCCTGGGTTCAAGTTCCGAAAGGGACATATGTTTGTGTTATATATACAAGAATTTGTACCTGAGCCAAGGGTATTTATATGTATTTCTATGAATATTAAACTTTATATATCATATGCATGCATCTATCCGTTATCCTAGTGTACATAACACAAGCTTTTCAGTTTCTGCTTTAGGCTAGTCTGATTTGTGTGAAGTAATAAATATTAATTAAGTAATTAAAATAAAAACGACATGTAATACACAATTACTAAACAATTAGTCTAATCGCTTAATACTATTGCAACCAGACAACCTTTTGATAGAAATAGAAATCCTGGGTGTAACGAAAGGTGTAACTCAGCTTACAAAAATAAAACTAAAGATTAAACTAAAATCATTAAAAAGGTAAAACAGAAATTGTAGGTATATGTATTATAACGGTAGGTATAATAAGTAAAACATGAACAAGTGCAGTATTTGTCCACTCAATGATTTCTGACCAAAGTTTTGGAGATCGGAAAGGATTTAGTTCGTCTGATGTGCAGACCAGCACCGCATTCCAAGGACGGACAGCCTCAACTGAGAAAAATTTACCGTAAAACTGAGATACCTTACAAAATGTAATATACCGTACCCTACAGTAACTCTAAAATACAGTACTTAAAAATTAGGTGATGCCCGCAACTTCGTCCGCGTAAAATTTGGAAAAACCGAAAAATTCAGCCAGCTTTGTGAAGATTTGCGGTTGACATATATGCGACTCATACATTAACCTTAAAGATAACCTGTATATGTGACATTGATGACTTTTCCTACCGGAGGTAATGTAAATGGATTAGCATTAGATTGACTCGGCATTACTTACCCGCGAGCGTTCACGTTCAGTTGGCCTTTGGAAAACATATTTATACTGTGGACTAAAAATTGAAATCCACTAATATGAAAATTTCTTAAAAATGCTTCGTCATATTCATGGAAACTATAAATGGTTTACAATGTATAGAAATAATTATTTCAATGCATCGAAAATTCGGCACTTGCCCAAGGTTGATTTTAATTAGAACTTAATTTAAAAATATAAATTATAATGACGTATTAAATCCGTAAAAAAAATTAGCTTTTGTTATAAATATTTTATTATAGATATGTTTTTTGAAATTTTCATAACAGATTGCTTTCCTATAAAGTTATTCTTGTATTTAAATATATTTGTGCGACAGCTTTACATAGTTCCTCCAGATGATATACATCCTCATTTTAATTTGTATGTTAATCTTTATCTCAGTAAAGCTTCTGTGATTCCAAACCGGAACAAACTAAGCATAGTAGGAAAGCCGTCAACTACTCTTTTTTTAGTTTTTTTTATATTAAGGGCTTTTCTAAATTCACAGTCACTAAATCTACATATAGATATTGTATTTCCTCAAGGATAAATCAATTTTCCCTTGTTTTTTTTAACTTATGAGACTACACTGGTTTGTGTACGATAAATGAGCGGTTACACACTTATTACACTTCACTTTTTTATTAATTTGTGTACGACAAATCCAGCTATATATTTTACCGAAAGGTGAAAATGTAGGAGTAGAATCAGTAATATTAGAGTAAGCTCCACTGTCACTGGTGAAAATTATATCATCGCATCTTTTATCATATATATGATCGAAGCATCGCATCTAATGTCAAAGTCGTTACGGTCACTGTTTAGTTGCGCGGTGGTCTCATTAATTCTATCGAAGAGTGAGGCCTTTGTACAGTTCAATATCATTAGGTTTCCAAAGGGGACGCAAATGCATTTGCCTGAATCCACGTTAATCGGTTCCATATGGACTAACTTTTTTATAAAATTCAAAAAGTCGTACAGTAGGATTGCCATTTCTTATAAATTTTAAGATGCTCTTGTGCTATTTTGTGGAGCGAAAGATATTTCATCAGTTCATTTTCGGGCAGAATGAGATCTTTAAAAAGGCCTCTAGCACTTTCTGCGTATACACAAAATCCTAGAAAGCCAATGTATCGGTATGAATCTATAATACTGGCGTCATATTTAAGGGTGGTAAAAAATGTAAAAACAAAATGAGAACTAGATCATGGCTTTCAACATTTAAAAACGTTTGTATTCATTGATGTTCTGGAGTTGAAAACACCAAAGAGTTTGTTCATTGATAAATTTTATAAAATCAACCGTCGCTTGTAAGCCGATGAAGAAAGATTTTGTAGTTCATTTTCACAAATATAAATACATCCACTATACTTTGTTTTAAAATATATGTGGTCTACTCTCGACTTGTTTGCCAAATGAAAAAGTTCTGTTTCTTATAATCTGTGCAAATCTTCTAAATATTGCCATTTAATCATCCGCTTTTCAGAATTTTGCAATGATCTGTATTCTTCAAATATGTGTCTGACGATTTTAGCTTATGAAAAGGGTCTAAAAGAACTTAACATCTGTTGCCATTAATTGGATGCTCGAAATTAGATTCTAAATTATTCGGATCCAGAACAGAACCTAATTTTTTGCAGTATTTATTCTAACCCTGGGGCTATCAAAGGTAACTTACAACAATCTTTATCAATTTAGACTTTTGTTCTGCATTAACGCCATAAGTAGCGAAGTAAGCAATAGGAAATTTTCAGGATTCATTAAGTATCACTGAAAGAAATACCAACACCTCGTACATTTACATACATCGATATTATGTTTATCGATATTTTCAAGCCCTGTGCGAACTAAAAATGACAAGAGAATTAATAAGTGTTGCATATAATTCAACAAAACTAGTGCTTTTTAAAATAAAGTATTATATTATTAAGTAATATACTTAATTAAGTATTATACTATATTAAGTATTATACTTTGTACACATACCAAATATTTTATTTATTCGCTATTCGTTAAATATTTTATTAGGTCGCATTTGTAGTTACGCGTGGAAAGAAACATATTTTTATTTTCTGGTATTATTTGTACAAAACAAAACAGCGCATTTGCCCATTTTTGAGATAACATTTCACTTCGAAATCTTGCGTCACACTGACAACGCCATATTACTTACTGAGGCTATTAGGCTCAGTAAGTGGAATTAGGGGTAAAGACGAACACAACCCTCGTTACGCGTCCACTGGTTAATTCGTCCAAGGAAAATAACAAAGGTATCCTAGCAAAAGCGCTGTAGCGCCCCAATATTTTCTTGATTATACCCATCTGCATATCAACAACAGAATCCTAGCTTCTGTTGTTGATATGCAGATGGGTACATCTCCACCTGGTGGAGGCGATAACAGTGCCAACTGGCTAAAACTTCTGTGTTCCATGGGGAAGCGCGATAAAGACTTTGTGACATACTGAACCCGCGGCTTTGGTTTCGGTTCGGTTTCCTTTATTTGTGGAAGCTGTTAAGCAAATAAATTCACACTTTTACACGACTACTAATCTGTTCGATTGTAGTTTAACTTTAAAATTTTATTGAATATCGTACTTATTTACTTTTCATCGTTTCTGCTAAATCTTTATCTAAGGCTAAACAACAATGTGCCATACGGATAAAGCCCTAATAAATGTACATCAACCAGCACCAATTAAAACAAAATTCATTAACTATGCAGATATTATAAAAAAAATGTTTCATTGTTTAAAACTAAAACACTAAAATATTTTGAAATATTTTATGTATTAGAAAAATAAAAAATCTTTTCACCCATTTCTTCTCAAAATTCAAGTTGTATGGGATGTAACTATATTAAAAAACATTGTAAGTAGGAGTAGTAACTACTCTTTTGCTTTAGTACTTTACAATCTCCAACCTGTACATCCTGATACGACGTCATTTAATTTATAAATGTATGATTTTCACTAGTGCCCCAAAACATCGACCTCAGTCTCAGTACAATCCCTTAGGGATGGGGAAGAGAAGATCTCGTAATAAAAGATATGTTGATTTAAAAACACTCTTACGAATTGCAATAATTTATCTTGTAATTTTTATCGAAAGATGCAAATATTAGGAAAACATATTTTAAAAAAGTCAGAATTTTTTGCTAAGCATTTTGTGGAATCTTTATACAGTACAAAAAACAACATTAAATTTTATAATTTTTATATATTTTATGCATTTTTCAATGCGATTTTATAAGATAAATTGTTATATTACATTTTATCTTTTTCGTTCACGAGAATTATTCAAACATCGCTTAATTTGGGGTAGTTGTATGTTTTAACCGTCAATTTACTATTAATTTATAGACTACTAGCAATACTCGGTGTGTTTTGCAGTGCGGAATAGTTTTGGAACGGATAGGGAACAAACAAACTAACATTGAATTTTATTTATAAAGATTTATTGATATTGTTTTATATTATTATATGATATTTTACAAAGGAACAGGAATTGCACAGCGGAGTTAATTATTTACTTTCAATGCGAAACAGTTTTTCATAACTGAGTCATAATTTATAATGAATATAAGTAAATACATCAGGCAATCTGCATGTAGAAGCAAGGATCTGCCGGTATCCGGACAGCTGGACCAAGATTGGCTGGTAATGGTTTTCTTGTCAAAAATTGATAGATCTTAGTTTTATTATTCTAACATTATTTTTAGTAAATATTATATTATTGCACTGAGCTCCCGAAATTTATTAATAATACTTTGGAAGCATAGGGTTAGGTTATTTGCTCGGATACCAGCAATTCTCACAAACTACCTCATCCGGAAAAATTTGTTTTCTCGCATTTGGCAATCATGTTTGGTTTTTCGTTCGAATTTATTATTTAATTTGATAATTTGAAATTGTTCAGAACGTAATTAACTTCCCTGGACTAAATATATCTATATAAATAAAATAATATTTTATTATTTCAAATCAGATATTACCGATAAATCACCTAACGGCGTGGTGGGAAGTGGCGGCAAGCAGAGGCGCTCCCGCACGAACTTCACGCTGGAACAGTTGGGTGAGCTGGAGCGTCTGTTCGACGAGACACACTACCCTGATGCCTTCATGAGGGAAGAGCTCAGTCAACGGCTCGGGCTCAGCGAGGCGAGAGTTCAGGTTGGTCATAACACACCTTCAGATATTGTACCTAATACTATAAGAACTAAAATGTGGAATGGTACCGTCAGATACTCTATCCCAACTTAAGTCACCATTGCTAGCGTACCAAACCCAACTTAAATATGATTACGAAGTAGAGATGGGCGTTTTGTTTTTTTTTTAAAACCGTTACGTAACGGTTTTGAAGTTTCCATAACGTTATCAAAAACTGTTTTCAGTTTTGGTTATCACTACCGCCGTTGACGAGATGTTTTAGTTACTGCAAAACGAATGGAAAACGCAGACGCTGTTAGCTAACGTAACGCAAGTTTTTGTTTTAGTTTTAAGTAATTATGATTATGGCGATTTCCTTTCATGCTTTTACTAGGCTTAGGACTAGTTTGTTAAAAATTTAATGGATGAACAAGTAATTTTTAATGTAATGTGAATAAATGAGAACCTAAAAACTTTTGCAGCGCATTTAAAAATCGCCTTATTTAAAAATAAATCAATAAATAAATTCTTTCATATTTTAATAGTTGTTGTATGGATGTGTAATATTATCCTCTTCACTTCTTTGCATTACTAAAATGTAAAGGTTACCTATATATGCAATAAACACTTCATAAAAAATCATATGAGATACCTTGTTGTTATATTATTATATGTTTGTTAATTGTTTTTTTATGTGGGTTAGACTCAATAGTTAGTTTTTGTTCAGATTAATTTAACAGCTGGTGGTTCACCAACCCTATGTATAATTCATCTATCTACTGGAAACATGAGTTAATTCAAGCAAATTCCTTAATTCAGAAATTTTTTAGTTTAGTTTTGTTGCCTGTGGAGTACCTACATATTGAATAATAATGTAATATTTTCGATGAATATAATATAGATTTTCGAAGCAATTGACTGCTTAATCAAGGAGTTTGAAAGCGAAACAGGCGGCGATTGTTTTACCTTTCGAGATTTTCACGTTTTTTATTCATTGTATTCGATCGACGATATTGATTATTAGGGCTGAATCTGTCATCAGATAAAATTGTGATTTTATTTCAAATCAGTAACAGATTCTAGGTCACTTTCTTCGTTAACGTAAAGACTGTCGTCACTTTCTGCATAAACAACTTCTCCCTCGCTTTCGGAAGAAGACAATATGTCAAAAAACGTTTTGTTGTTAATGTTTTTGCTTTTGTTTTTATTTTCCTTTCCTTTTTACGTAATATTCATACTGGCTGATACTAAATTTAGTTTTACTTTTTCTTTACAGAGATTTACTTTTTATAAAATCATCTGTTTTTCTGGATAAAAAATCAGCCAGGTCCTGGCTGAGCTGTATTTTCGTTATTTAGTCTTTTTTTAATTTTACTCTTATTCCTATATTTCAAATCAAAACTGCTTTTTCTTTTGTCTTCACCTATTTTCCTTTTTGAACAATTCTTTTTGGTGCGGCGGCTTCTCTCTCCTGTATCTTAGCTGAAATTTCAGATAGATACGTCTTTTGCTTTTTTAACAAGATGTTCTTTGACGTTAAAACCGAATCCTTAGTTGTAATAATTTGGTGGACGGCCATGGTCCTAACTAGCGGACATAAATTACAAATTAGATTGTTCTTTCATCAATTCAACATCTCGATGTGACACATATAGAGCATTGCAGATGTTTTCTGTCTTAGTAGTGTAAATGCCTCAATGACATTATTTTTATTTCTTGTCTGGCAAGGGTAACTGATTAAAATTTTTGGTTCACAGTTTTCTAATAATTGAATTGTTGTGAATGTGAGGCCAAAGATACCTCTCGCCCGAGAGTAAAAACAAACTAAGAAAAAGATAAAAGAAAGGAAGAGCGACAGAATGACAGAAAAGATAGAGAATAAAGAAAGAAGCCTCAATGACATTAGTGACATCCGACTTATACACTACATACAGGTCTAAAATTCTTTTAAGTGCTCGACCGACGACCGGGCGACTTACACTATCTGCAGCAAATTTTCCCATGAGAGGACTTGAAATAAGATCATGTAGCATGGTTCGTAAAGTCCAGCTAGTATTAATATTAAGTATATTATAATGTTTATACTTTAGTGCCGTGATTGTACAATTTATTATACCTACGTGGAACACTGAAATAGTTTGAGAAATTAAAAAACTAGAATCAAACCAACCCATGGATAACATATTTTTATTTAAACTTTTCAAAGAACTCTCCAAAGACTCTATTCAAATTTCATAAGTTTAAACCAATTTCTTCTCGATTCTGTTAGCGCATCTTACAGCGATGGCAACTGTATTCTTTGGACTTTTTTTTTAATTTAGGCATAAAAAGGAGTCAAGCGGTGTGAGTCCGTCATAGAGTCGAAGGAGGTCCCTCGTTTTGAGTGCTAAATGCGCGGTTCCAGTTTTTAACTGAAAAAACAATGATCGTGTCATTCGCATACGTAAAAATGCTGCCTCCATCTATATGTAGGTATATAACAGTGTTTATTTATATACACGCGAAACAATGTAGGGCCCAATTCACTGCAATTTGGTACTCCCTCATTGACAGTACATTCAGAACTTAATTCTGAGCCTATCCTGTCACGTGACTTACGGAATAGGTGTAAACCACAAAAATATAAAAAATAAAAAGCTTTTTGCAAATTCTTAAATTGAAGTTTTAAATAAGGGAATGTTTTTTTTATATCTCCTAGTAACTAACAATGTGTAGGTAATAATCTGATTGCAGAAAAATTCTATCAAACTTCAATGTTTCGCTATATATCTTTCTACCTTTTCTGTATAATCTAACATTATTGATATTAAGAAATTGCAATAAAACTATTTTATATTACTTGTATCTTCTATAAGCACCATACTGCCGTCCTTACGATAAGTGCAATAAGTAGTGAGCCACTTTCGAAATAATTGGGATAAAAGATTTAATTTTTGTTTTTTGTGTATCATCGTAACTATAATACCTGTTGACTTGAAACTTTTACTATACGACTATAAAATGAAGCGGAATTTTATGTAATATATTATATTTGTACGTATTTACGTACAAATGTACGTACGTAAGTCAATTCCCCAAAAACTCGACTTATTGCACTTATCGTAAGGACGGCAGCATAGCATTCTACAGTATTCGTAGCTTTTCTTCTCACTGATCCGTAGTCATATCATAACAAATAACAACACTAGTGTGACTATGATTCATTTTATGTATCTGTAGTCACGCCAATACACCTTTAACCTTGACCTAACAATCCTTTGACGGTCTAAAAAAACGTTTAAATGTGTATATATTTATTAGTTGAATTCTATTGTGTTGGTGCAATTGAAGATCGTGTAAAATCATTCGTAGCCACATCGGTGCGATATTAGCCATTCATACTAGAGTCGCAATTTGATGTGACTACGGATCTACTGAGGCTTTTCTTTATTTTCAGCTGTCAAGCTTTATTAAAGCGCTGTCATTAATATCATCAAGTGATTTATTTTGACTTTTTGTTTAGGTGAAAATACTTTTGTAACGCTTATATATACATATAATTTTACATTCTCTCTAGGCCCATTCTATAGAAGTCACTGTGAATTTAAGTATATAATGCGAAGAAGGAACTATAGTTAATTATGTCATACATACCATTCCTGAGTTACGAACTTGATGTATTAACAGCATGTTCACAGTAGGTCACAAAATACAATTCATTTATGTTGCTACGCCGTAACGCGTGCTACATCTTTTGTAGCAATTTTGCATATAAATCTGGCATTAATAAATTACATGCTGTATTTTGTTTTATAAGAACACACATTCTGTATTATTATAAATAAGATATTATTATAATAACACAAGAAAGGGTAAATCTTATGGGACGACCTCTATTACCATATAGCTTCTCCATCCAAGTGCAATTACGTTCAATTAAATATAAAAAACAGCTCTTTCTCTATGTTGTGTATTAAACAAATCCTATAAGTACTTATGTAGGGATCAGAACAATATTTATTAACAGATCATTGATATACGTTAATTCGGGATATGTATTTTTTCTAGCTTCTCCGTTCATTCGGACTCATGAAGCGCCCCTGGTCATTACTAATGCACGTAATTAGCTGTGAGCGTCCAACAAGTGTGTTTATAGGCTATACATCGTGATTAGCCACCGAACGGCGCTAAGTGCCTCCCCTGCAGGGTACGCCAAATAAATAGATAACGCACATTGAACCCCTGACCCTACGTCTTCACTAGTGTCACCTAATGCTGTAATAGCCGATTTCACTCTAAGTGATTTCTTTATTGTGTTATTTAGTATACTAATAACAAGATTTTTATATCGACGTTTATAGCTAATGCATTTATTTCAAAGTTTCAAAAAAACACATTAGAAACAAAAATTATAATTGATGAAAATATAACACATATAATAATTATTTATTAACAGTTTAAAACAGTTCATAATTACACATTATTAAATAGATAACATTTAGTTTTTAATGATACTCATATTTGGAATCATTAAGAAGATGTGTACAGTAATTTTAATTTTATTTAGTCCATTGTTTTATAATAATAACAGATCATTTATTTGCCAAAATGTGGTAACATTCCATCATCGAGCACATACGATGCATTCCATATATTCAAACAGTACCAACACAGAGTGTATAATATTTAGATGCGCAATTTTACAGAGACATTAAACTCGTTTTAACGTTAACGTTTAATTATATATAAACATTAAACACGCATTTTATCGAATCATTAAAAACCAATACATCAAATACTTTCGATTTTTTTTTATATTAAATCTATTACAAAAAAATGACAAGAATTGAAAATAATAAAACATTATACAGTAAGGCATAATTGCTAATTAAAAACGTATTTGGGTGCTCTCTGTAACAGTTTTTATACCGTCAAAGTTCGTTTGCAATGGAAAATCGCCATTATTCCTTAAACCAGTTCAAGAAATTAAATACTTTATTTATTTTGATAAGTATGAAAAACTCTTAAAATTCAAATCCAAAAATATGGAACTTATTTATTTTATTATAAGAACCACTTCTAAGGGGGTGTTATCTTTGTAGAAAATTTGATTATAGCCACGTAGTGTGGAACGCGCTGCGCGGCTGTTTGTTTGTCGTTTAGTCGTACTGACTATGTAATCAGAGCTAATGAATTCGTCCCTAGTTAGTGTATCGGTCTTCGGTACACATATACAACCTCCGTAACTGTATGAAGGGTTATGACTGCTATTAGACGTCGCCATCAGGAATGTTATATGTGTTACAATTATAATTTCAGTAGCAGTAGCTAGCAGTAGCAGTCAGCTCTCTTCAGTTGGTTATAAAAATCGTACTTGGATTAATATTTTGATGCTCTGTCTATAGCTTGACCTTGTCGACCATTTGGTGCAACGGTAGTGATCCTGTCTTTCTCAACTCAAGTTCGGTTCTGGGTTCAAATCCCAGGGATGTTTGCGTGATGAATGCGAGCATTTGTACTTGAATCATGGGTATTTTTTATATATTTCTACAAATATTACACATCTATGTATCATATATGTATGTTTATCCGTTACCCTAGTATCTATAACACAAATATTACAGTGCTTACTTTGGGCTGGGCTAATTGGTGTGATTGTAACAAATATTATTATTAAAGCTTGTATTATCGTTTCAATATAGTTGTATTTTTCGTTGAACCTAATCAACTAGCACTTGTTAAAATAATTAAAGATTTTTTTAAAGAATACTAACAATGCGTTAAACTCATTATTGGCATTCCCTTTAACCCCCCGTGGTAAGCTGAATGCTTATGTTACGTCACACGTCCGTAGTGTATCTGCGAAGATCGAACTGGGTCCGTTTGGGTTAAAGCTGACATCTTAACTAGAGCTACGGGTGCTTAAATTGAAATAAGCGCCTATAAAATAGGATAGTGTAATTGTTGCATCGATTTTGTGTAAAGTATCTAAACAATGCCACAATAATTAACATTCATCATTATCTTGGGGTTAAAACAAGTTAGTAAAGTCGATACCGAATATGATAATATCGTATTACATTGCTTCATTCGTTCCAATATTAAAATGATTCTGATATATCGCTATTATGATATATTATTGTTTTATATGTTCATGACCATTTTTTTATATACACCAACTTAGTGGAAGTGCTAATAATACGTCAAAGATTCACAAAAATAAATTTATTGAATATACTTTAGTTACATTTAGGTTGTAACATATGTGTTAACCTATATAATTTACTTACCTAGTCTCGTTTACAATCATGCGCAATGCTTGTTTTAAATGTAGTAAAATATAATTAACTAATAGAATGTTTCCTCTTTTTAATTTATTGCAAACAAAATATTTTTCTATACAATTTTATAACTAGTTTAATAATTTAAAAAAAGTTATACTTATTTATTTCTTTCTACGTGTTTACTTCTGCATTAAAAGTAACACAAAAGTTAACTTTTCGGATATATGAGCTATGATTTCTCTGGAGCAATCCCAGTGTGCGTCACCAGACGATGCAATCAGCGTGGCGCGTGCCCTCTCTCTAATGCGGTTACCAGTGTTTACAAATACACATGTGTGTTCTCGGTGTACTTCACTACTACATACAGATTTGACCCATGTACGATCAACGAAATAACACGGGGAACAGAGCTACATTGAAATAAACCTTATTCTATCTCAGCGAAAAGCACAACTACTTGTACAGGGAATGTTAGCGTGTTTGCTACGGTACACTTCGGTATGTAACACTATTATGAGAACCATCTCACTCATGAGATTGGAACCCCGGTTTGCTGTAACAATTATGAAATCTGAATTTAATGTTAATAAGCATTTGTATAGTCAATGCGTTGTAATGATAACTGGCTAAGTAATAATTTAGTATATTTGTTGCATTGATAAATAAGTTTAATGGTATGTTATCAAAAGGTAAATTATAATTAAAAAATAACATATTCAGCCAGGTATGTAAAAATAGAAGAAATACCATGTTTTAGTTGAAACTATGTGTAAGGTTATTTGTTTGATAATTATTTCTGTTCCAGGTTTGGTTTCAAAATCGTCGGGCGAAATGTCGAAAACACGAAAGTCAGATGCATAAAGGTTCGTAAATATTTTATTGGAATTTTATTGAAACTTATTAATCTTTTTATTAACTCTAAATGTGGATCAAATTCTTTAATGGGCCAAGTGTTCTTTGAATCAAAAAACACTTGGCGCAATGGAAAAAAACTCACTGATCTTTTATATAAATGAAAGATGTCATTGAAAAATACTTCAGACAAAAAAAAATGTCTTTGTTACAAATGTTTGTTGTCGACCAACTTTTGAGAACTTTGTTATATAATTTTTTTCGCGTTTGTGTTTAATTTCAAGAATTTTTATTCTTAAATATTCAAAGCGAGGTCATTCCTCGTGATCTGTTATTGATATAAACGACACGTCTCGCTGTTACGCATTGATAAACAAATTATTCGAACGTATCGCTGCTTAATGTAGTTTAAAGCTACAAATTGCAAATGATTCTGGCAAACTAGTCGAGGACATTTGGCTCGTTGTACAATCGTAATGAGTTTGGTCGTGCGAATATTTCGCAACAGAGCAATTGAATAATTTAGTTAGAAGCATAATTTAATCAGTCATTTGATGGTATAAATTATATTTCAACTGTTCAAGCACGTAATTTAATAAAGTAAAGCAAGTCCTACATGTATATTTAATTCTTACACTTCCGCGCAACACTACACATTTAAATATAACAAGTTATTTAGGGTTCTTTGCGCATAATATATATTTAATCCTGACGTTTCGACTCCTTCACAGGAGCCGTGATTAAAGAAAGGATCACCTTAGTCATAAATTATAAATTAATTGTGCTATGAACCTATACTATTTTTAAAGAGTAATTTAACAAAGGCGTCATTTAGAATTTTAGACAGACAAAGTTTTGCTGAAGTATTTGTTGTTATTATAAAATTGTATTCAATAACAAAGAAATATTTCAACATCTAAAACCGTAAGTAGGTAACAGTTATCAGTTAGCAGTTTTGTCTTAACTGAATAGGAAAATAGTGACAGTACCAAGCACCATACCCTGATAGCCGGCCATGGAAATCGGGGGCTTGCAAAGGATTTTCGCTAGATGAAGTCACTGTTTCAAGTTCGTTTATACATATATTTAACGTTACTATCGCAAAAACACAAAGAATAATTACAATAATCTTAAAAAATACATATTACAGTACAATAATAATAATAATAAGTTGAATAAACAGCAATATAGAAAGAGCAGTAATACAAAGACACCATAAATTAAATGGGAGGAATAAAGAGAAGAGTAAAAGAACAAAAAATCTGACTCTGTTTGTTCTGATTCCTGGTACTATTGTGTGGAGCCATGCTACTGATTTAAATTAGCTAAGACCAATGCTTTATTTAATCTAAATCGGATATCGAGATTTTATTTATTCAAATTATAGATTATAACAAATTCATCTGCTCAAATTATATATTCCATGGATGCTGGATAAATGTAGAATTTTTATTATTTTTTTACAAGTAATAACTAGTTCTCTATCTATGATAAAATAAAATTTTGTTTAATTTGTTGGTGCGTGGTTGAATCGAATTATATGCGGGTGTAGTTGAAGGAAACTTATAAAAATATTCAAGTAGATTTGTATCTTCATTCGTTATTAGATAACACTTTATTATTAACGTAAAAGTTTTTGTGTTAATTTGAAATCTAGTTCAAAAAAGAATCTTTTTCCGTCGTCTCGTAATCAATCGTAAATTGTGTTACGACTGAGATATCGAATCTTGACCACTGACCGAGAGGGAGGCGATCGCTAAGTGCGTTGTGCAATTTCCCGAATTTATCGCCCCGTGCGTTGCCATGTTTTTTACCGTGTTGCGCGATCCACCATTTTAATTATTCATCAGCGTGAGTTATGGTCGAATTAAAAAACTGTTAGAGTCGGACCGGGCGGCGGCGCTGGCGGGTACTCTAATCGAGTTAGACAAAGTCATGGAGAATACAAAATGCGTTAGTGTTGCGCCATAAATTTTCAAGCTAGATTGGGGAAACACTATTTTTATCATCGTTATATCGCAACAGATCGGATGCAAAATCACTCATTTTAAATAACTTGTAACTTTGTTAAACTGTTTCATGTTTTTCACTGATGAGTGCTGATTTTTATATCAATTTAATAATTTATCCTTTAATGTTGTAATTGTACTAGTTCTGAATGCCGTTGGCACCTATCATTGATGTTGTCTGCTCCCTAAATAAACAGTGAATAATTAACGGAGTTGATCTTTTTCCATAAAAGCAATCTATCTACACTGTAACGTTGATTAAACCCCTTCCAATCACCTAACAAACAAATTACACAAATAGCAAAGTGGCCTTTAGTAGTAGTTACAAAACTTCATCCCAGAGCACAAAGAAATCAAAGCTTCCCTTCGTAAATAATTTTGACATTGCGGTATGTCGCGTCTACGACAGTGACGTCATATCAACTAACGAGACCTGACCGGGCTTAAGATCACACTATCTGTGATTGCAAGCTTGATCCAGTGGAACCGCTAAACGGAGCGTAAAGCGGAAAAAAGCCGCTCTCCGGAATCGAATAAAATGATTCCCCGTGGGGGCCATTCGGACGCAATCCCGCCGTCCCTTGCTAAATGTCTTATAAACTTATGTGCCCCCTCGCCCCGCTGCCGCCGCTTTAACGCGAGCACAATCATGTAAAGTGAAATGAAACGGTTATTTGTTACGTCTCCCTACGACGGAGACGAGAGCCGAAAATTATTATGTCATTCAATGAAATCTATTTGTGGTTTGGATGCATGATGTGGTAACGACATTTTCACACTGTGATTGAGTATCATACTTTCATAGACACCGTGCATTGAGAGTAATTTCTGGGATGGAAATAAAAAGCTTTGATTTACATGCTTTATAATCCCACGAAATCCAAAGAAAGCGTAAGTTCTATATACTAAAATTTACTAAATTTCTGGGAAACTAAAATTCTGGTATAATAACAATTTTTATATAATTAAAAATATATTTAAGCTCTCGTAGTCCAAGTCCAAAATTTAAGCTCTCGTAGCAGAGCTTTAGAGGACAAAGATTTCATATATCTTCGTTGGT
This sequence comes from Calamotropha paludella, assembly GCA_927399485.1. Classification (NCBI taxonomy): domain Eukaryota; kingdom Metazoa; phylum Arthropoda; class Insecta; order Lepidoptera; family Crambidae; genus Calamotropha; species Calamotropha paludella. Next base: position 11,183,060 of record OV656804.1, on the reverse strand, counting down.
CTGACAAAAGCTACAAATCATAAAAAGTGGGTACTGGATCTTCATAAAATTAAGAATTCATTTTTAACGAAGAAATGAATCTCCGCCGGGCGCGGCGTCTGCCATAAAAACAATCACAGTGCCGCCGTGAACTCGAGACTAAAAAGAATATACCGACGCCTAATTGTTCCCCTGTTCATAAAATTGTAAAGTTATTCGTGCAGTGGGGGTGGCGATATTTTATTGCGCAGAAACCGCTGTAAAGATGTTTGGAGCGTTTTAAAATAAGCTAGACGGCGCAGCCCCGCACCCGGCTTACCTTCTAATTCGATTAAATTAAACAACTCGGAGTTAATCAAATAAATGCATGGCGGTCGGGGGGAGGCGCAAGGGGCGCGGGGTCCGGACCCGGGCGCCGGAGTCGCCGGACGGCTCGTATTTATGTCGGCACTTCTCGAAAGTAATTCAGTGTCAAATATGGAAATAACTCATATACGCGGGGGCATCCATTTTGATAATGCTGACGGCGACCGGAGCGAGCTTGATTTACGGAGAGTGCCAGGCCCTCACGACTTTATATGTTGCTCTGAATTACACTTCTTCTTCACGTCTTTTTCACACTTTACCATTATAGCAAAATTTTCGCTAAGTATTAGTTTAGTGTCAAATACCTACACTAATACTTAACCATGAACCATAGGAAGCATCTTATATAACTCCTTATTTATTTCGTTTTATTTATTAATTATATATACTTAGAATAAAAGACTCCCTAAAAATATAAATACTGAAATAAGATTACTAAAAATGCTGATGGAAAACTATTTCTATTTGTAACACGCTTTTTTACTAGGTTGAGCTGTAAGTAAAAACTATGAACCTTATCAATTCCAAAAAGCTGAATTTTTACCCACTTATGGCTAGTTCTTGTATTATCATGAAACATGGCATGTATATGTAGTTTAGATGACAATACAATAGTGTGGTACTATGGAACCCTGGAATGCCTACTGGAAACCCTATTGAGTTTGGATTTGGTCTTATCACAAGCCATTGCCAAGATTGTAAGAATTTGTGGCCCCTTTTTGTTAAGGTTTTTTTACACCTTACATACTTTACGTGAAGATCCAATTTATTCACGTCAAGTGTAATATTTTTAATTAACATTCTACAATATTATCTAAATGAATATTATAGATTTCATATTATTCAAAGACATATATCACCATAACATAATTTCGAGTTTGTATGCACAAATAAAATATAAACACCTTTTTTATCGCACCAATCAAGGAACGATTATACGGTGTTTTTTTAAGTTTCCTTTCAAATGAATTTGTTGCGTATAAAAATGAAATTTGTTTCCCATTTAGTTCTAATAGGTACAGTATCCGAGATCTAAAGGCGTGAGTAATTAAATTAATGAATCCTTGAGACGAGACGAGATCCACTGAACACCTTAAGTCGGTTAGATCCGCGTTAATTTATTAATTGCTCAGTTCGCCCGGCGGGCGGCTATAAACAATGGATCTCACTTAATTTACGAGCAAATTATGCTTTACTTAAATATCAATTTAATTAAGTGGAGTTCGGGAATGGATCTCAGCGGATTTGCACTGCCGAGACGCGGCCCGTTCGGTGGCAGTCGGGATCAATGAGAATTATCCTCGGAACCAAATTCTATAGACACGTTACAAATTGCTCTATTGCTACGAAAAGTTAGTTCACGTGAGATAGTAAATTATTAAAGATATCAAAATAAGATGCAAACAGGGAATAGTGATAGCATCGTGGAGATATACAAACAAGGGGCACTTTAAAAAATATTAATAGTATATTGCCGGACGACGCTCAGTGGGTAGGCCCGCTACGAGGTGGACCAACGATCTGGTCAAGGTCGCGGGAAAACGCTGGATGCGGGCAGCACAGGATCGATCGTTGTGGAGATCTTTGGGGGAGGCCTATGTCCAGCAGTGGGCGTCGTACGGCTGATATGATGATGATGATATTGCATTCTATAATGGCGACATTTTTTTTTATAATTTATGAGCATCATACAGTCACTTTAAAAAAAGAAATGAACTATATAAAATATTTAAACAATCACTCACCCAGCACCACACTACCTTCAAAATTAATAGTCATAGTAAAGTCAGTAGTAAAAAATTGCTATATAATTTTTTTTAATTGCTATCGTTTTTTGATTTTGACGGGTGTTCACAAGGCTCGGTAGCTCAATTGGAAGAGCATTGGACCGGAGTTCCAAAGGCTGCGGGTTCGATTCGCGCCTGAGTATTCTAATAAAATAATTTATCTTACAAGATAGCATTGAAGAAAATTCAAAAACATAAAAATGTTATATAGTTATAGTCTACGGCAAATAAGTTGAACATGATTTTGAAATCACGTGACATGCGCAGTAGCAAGTTTAGGTACATTATTCACTACTGCGCATGTCACGTGATTTCAAAATCATGTTCAACTTATTTGCCGGGGACAATACTACGTCTGTTCGGAACTACGTTGATAAGTATCAAGCACAAGTGTGCAGTGTCAGAAAGCACGTCTTTATTACTATATAAATATGCGGGAGATAAAGTATGAAAATCTATTAGTGCCTTGTTAGAACAGGAGCTAAATCTATATGAAAATCCTTTAGTTACCTTCTGCTCTTTTTCTCTAATATTGACCACATTAAATAGAATTAAATACCAAAATCTAATTATTTATTTTTTCGAAATTAAGGAAATTATATTGTTTGTTCTTTTTCTATGTAAATTATTTTCTTACCTTAATTAAAAATAGGAGAATAGTTCGAAAATTTTTGGTTATATTTTTCATTTCATATGTATACCACTACAGTAGACAGTTAAATTTTCCAAGACTAGCTGTACCCGGAGTGCTTTGCAACGCTCTTCTTTGCTAACTATATGCGAGAAGATTTAAAATGTAGGCGACCTAGTCAAGCAAACAAAATAAAATATGAACAAAACATATTAATATTTTTTTACGTACTCTCCGGCTTTATAGACATAAAGTCTGAAAGGTCTGAAAAGAGGTGGTAGTCCGTAGTTTCGAACTCTTCATTCGATTTCAATGTTTTTGTCACCAAGGTTTTTAAGTTTAGACATTGCTAAATTAAAAGGTGCCAAAACTGCATAGGGCAGTAATTTTAAACGAATCGCGAATTTGAAACATAAATTCAACAGACTTGTGAACCGTAGCACTAACTTGATGAAACAACACTTTCCTTCTAAGTTTTCGGGGGCGTTTCCAGTAAACGAAGTAGTCTTGACGTAAACAAGAAAAAAAAATGTAATAATACTTCGAGTTTATTGTTTTTCCTTTTGCAAGGTATCCACCATGATGACCTTTAGCATCCCAAAAACTGGCGCCATCACCTTGTAAGTTAATAAATTGTCGTCGTGTTCTTTGGCATTATTTAACTCTTTATTTTTTATTGTATAGACTGTTGTTTCGATTCAGGACTATAGTGATGAACCCAGGTTTTATCCAGTGTCAAAAAAATCTAAAAAAATTGAGCGGATCAGTTTCCAACATTATCTAAACAGTCCCGAGAAATCGTGAGCCGTATTCGTTCTTGCTTAAATTGGGACCCAGTGGGCGGAAACCTTAGAAAATCCAAAATTCACTGACTATGATTTTTTTTATGTTCATTTATACGAGATGCCTGTAATGTTAGCAATCTCCCGAATAGTCAATCTCCAGTTTGCTATTATAAAATCACACACTCTGCCGATGTTTTGATTAGTCGTACAAGTTGTAGCGAGGGTCGTCTTCGATGTTCTCTCGTCCTTGTTTGAATTCTACAACCCACTTTTTCACTATTATTTGCAACGAAGCAGATTCCCCAAATGTTTTCTACGTTTAATCGTGAATCTCTTTTCGGAGTTTATTTCTGTTAAACAAATTTTCAGGACCGCACGTCACTCACTCTACAAAACGCTGTACTTGATCTTTCTGGCTCAGGCTCGTAAAACGTTGGGGGTCTCTCCGTTTTTTTTCTAAAAATATACGTTTATATAAATTATTTTGAACTTTCTTACTAATTGTTATCGGCGGACATAAATAAAGTACTTGACATTTGACATGTTACTTTCTGTCCGAATTTTAAGCGATAACCCCTTTAGTTATTGTTCTGAGGATACCCCTTAGTGGGTTACCTTAATATCAAACCGCAATGCTACCAAAAGTCAATTTAACACTGTGAAAACTTAAATACAAGTGAACCTTAAAACCTCTGGCACGCGTGCAATAACTTTCTAAAGGTACGTTGCAGGTTTTAGACTAAAAATGAAATTTTATTTTCATATATAAGTATTATCATGTCATCTAGTAGTAATAGAGACAATATTTAATGATGTCGCCAGAATTAAATGACGCCCAAGCAGTTAAAGAAATTAATTTCCTTAGATTTTAGAAGTAAATACAATTAAGTCATTATCGTTAATTGAGAAGTAATGGAAAAGTGAGGTAAATGCGCCTTTTTCACATACAAGTAAAAAATTATTTCTTTTAATTTCCTCGTTGGTGAATACAAAGTACTATGAATCACTTGAGAGAAAGTGCGATTCTCAAGCTCGGGTGCTATTAAAGCGCCCTCATCAATAATCGATCACTTTCTCACCTCGGTGAACGACTACCTAATTTTAAATAGGATTTTATTCCAACCCAAGATTTATTTGGAAAAACGAAGTTTTAAAAATTTTATGTGGATGTGGCTGCCTGCTGTTTAAGCTGATATAATTCTCTCTCTATATACTTTGTAAAAATATTGCTTTTAGATTGCTAGAATAAATAACGACTCTTCAGGAGTGGAGCAGTATTATATCGTAAGCAGCAAATGCTGTCGGTACATAGGGAAACCTAATGCCTCTCTAATTCAGTGGTTGAGAAAGCCACCCGCTTATACAGTTAAAGCGTGATTCGATTGTCCCGAGGGTAGTTGCGTGGTTGACATCTTTTAGACATTTTCCAATGTTGGATGACCGTTTGGTGCAACGGTAGCGATCCTGCTTTTCCCAGCGATAGTCCTGGGTTTGAGTTCCGGAAGGGACAGACGTTAGTGTGATAATCACGAGCATTTGTATCAGAGTTATGGGTGTTTATGTATTCCATTTAATATTTCATATCTAAGTATCATTTATGTATTTCTATCCGTTACCCTAGTGTCCAAAAAACAAGCCTTACAATGCTTACTTTGGGCTAGGCTAATGGGTCCCCGTATCAAGTCGGAAAATGCATATATTATCTATATAATGCTGTTCCTTTAACTCGTTTAGGTACGATACTTTTTAAATCATTGAAATCGGTCCATTGGTTGCGAAGATATTACACATTTTGTACAAGCCGACCGCGGGGCGGCCGAATAACTTATGTGACGTCACGATTACCTTTCCGCCCGCGCGCGCACTCTCCGCAATTCATTTATTAAGATTCCCTCGATCTGCGCGGGTGATGTTGTGGTTTTGCAGTTTTTAAGTGAAAATATGCCGGATTATAAGTACTGTATAATACCGAAATGTACTAATACTTCAATTAGTACACTTGAAAAACTGTTTTTTAATGTGCCAAAGGACTCAAAAGTACGCAAAAAATGGTGTACTGTCATGAAGAGGGATGACAAAATTCCGCTTTCGTGCCAAGCTTCAAGATTTTGTTGCGAGGATCATTTTGATGTAAATACCTCCCTACCAACCATTACCTTGTATACAACACAACAATTGTATACCAACTTTTATCATCATTACTCGTGTGGTAAACAAGTAGGTAGGTAACTTAGTTACAACTTGTTTACGAATGTTAAAAAAAATACAGGGTTGTATTATGTATATTTCAATGAGTAAATTAATGATAAAAAGTGTAAGTAGTGAAGTTTCTAATAACCCTTCCACGGGTAAAAACCAGGGTCTTACTAAGGTCTAACTACAATAAAATTGAAGTTCCCCGGAACATAGGGGAATATTCCCGCCTTAGGGAATAAATATATATCTATCTATACATGTAATTAAACTGTAGCCAAAGTGAATTCTGTACATTGAATATTTTTTGGATAATCGCGTTAGGAGGGCTCCATTTTCCTTTCACACGCAATAGAAACCAAAAACATTGTCATTGAATTTCTTGTCTGTCTGTCTGTTGTACGCTTTCCATGTGAAAACAGTTAGACGTATTTAAATAAAACTTTTTGCATTCGAGTGTCCTTCTGCCTGTTAAACATAATTTTGTACAATAATCACGCCTTGACCCCAAAGGACTAGGAAGACCACAAGTGAAGTTTGTATGGAGAAGTAAGTTTTCTTGCTGCTATCACCACGAAACTTGCTGTAAATATAGTAGGTACTAAGATTATAATAAATAAACCGGATTTAAGAAAGTAGTACCTACCTAGAAACAATAATAGGACTTAACAAAGCGATTTCGTTTATTCATAGCTCAAAATTACGTGTCCAAAGAACGTAGGTACATTCCTGTCAAATGAAGTATTTAACCCTAATTTTATTTATTGTATACATAATATTTTTTGAACAGTAAAGTTTCTACATACTCATCTACATAACAATGTTAAAATAACGGCGTAGCTAGTTACAACAACAAACACAACTGCCCTGGCTGACTAACCTAAACCTTTTGGGTATTTTATAGGCTAGTCCAAGTACGTGTACCTACCTACTTATTATCCTGCTGTTCTGATTAGGTTGATAATGAGATTTGCCTACCTCTGAGTTTCCAACCACGAATTTCAGAGCTTGTCTAGTTTAAATGATTTTGGTGATTGATGACTTAAGGTAGATTATCGGATTGCGCTTGCTCAAAACCGATATCTACCTTATTTCACTCATTTGTTATATTATAATAACAACCTTCTAATATTAAACAAATAAAATCAGTTATTAATCGATTGGGTATAAACTGGTGACGTTACGCTCCCTGTTGGACGAATATCGCAAACAGAATAAAACCGCGCAGTGGTTCGGCGGCATGCGCTGGGTCATTGTGACGTCATCGCATGCGTTCGCGCGGTCTGTGAACCTCGTTCGGTATTTTGCTCATAACTTTATCAATTTTGGTCGTAGAACAAAAATTTTTGCACTTTATGTTTTAGTTTCTCAATGTCTATAGAACTGCATTCATAACATAAAACGTGACTGGTCCCCATTGGTGTGATTCTAAGAAATATTATTTGTTTTATTTTATTGTCATTATGAATTATAAAAAGTATTACGTTTCGTAGGACTGTTAGTAAGCGGCGGTGGGACGCCTCTTGAGCCGTGCCGCGTGGCGCCGTACGTGTCGGTGCCGCGGCTGTCGGCGGTGCCGCGTGCGCCTCCACCGCCACCACCGCTGCCGCTAGCGCCGCACCCCTCACCTCCAGCGGCATTCGCACCCTTTGATTCCGCTCTTTTGTCTGCTGCTGCACATCAGGTACGTTATGCTACTATCATAAATATCTGGGTGTTGACACCATACAATAATAATTACAAACAGTTATTCTCATGAATTAAATATTTTGTCATTTACGAAAGAGTTTATAAATATTTGAAAATTAAGATTTTTAATTATAGAAAAATCACTATATATTCAATCAATTAAGTAAATGGAATAATGACGTCATAGTTCAATACATATTTTCTTACAAAATGTAGGGTGACTGATCCAAATGCTAGCACTGCACCAAATAATCAGCACTCCTAATAAATAGTAAAATTATAAGATTTTCACTAACTCATTTTGGTTACCACTTAAAAAATAAATAAATTGATGTTTTTGGGATCCTTTTCCCAGCAATACCATACTTTCCGACTTCAAAATGGCGAAAATTTTGTAAACAAAGGTTTGTGTCCTGCAGTTTGTCCTATTTTTGCCTGTTCTTAGTGATCGAAGGTAAGTTCACGTGTTTACATTTTATAAACTATATTAGACCATTTACATAATTTATACTGAAATTTTTGATTTATCTGATTTCTTAGATGGTTTATGAGGATAGTTTGAAAAGAAAAATTTGAGAATATGGTAATGTATTGTTAAAAAATGTTGTGCTGATATATAGATCTAATATTTTGCGAATTCCAAATTATCAGCACTAGTGCTGATGAATGGAAAATAGTACTTAAATAATAGGGGTTAAAGTATGAAATTGCCGTTTTATTGCAATAGGTTCTTTGAATTGACATAGAATCTTCATGGTTTGAGGTTTTCGAATGAAACTTTTTTTAAATGGTTTCTATGATGTTCTTTTTTTAAAAAATGTAAAACATTTGAATATCGACTTTCAATTGTTTTTGTTATTCAATTTAGACAAGAAAGATGGATACTGCGAAAATTCGAGTTATTTTTGAATACGAGTTCCGACGCGGAACTAACGCGGCAGAAACAGCCCGCAATATCAATGCTGCGTTTGGAGAGGGGTCTACTAATGAACGCACCGTGCGATTTTGGTTTAAACGCTTTCGTGATGGAAATTTCGACTTAAAGAACGAGCCACGAGGAAGACCGCCCACACAGGTAAATAACGATGAATTAAGAGAGATAGTGGAAGCCGATCCTAGTCAAAGTACCCAGGAATTAGCGGCATGGTTTAACGTTACCTTACCCACAATATTGACTCACTTGCGTCAAATCAATAAAATAAAAAAATACGAAAAATGGGTGCCTCATGATTTGACTGATCTGCAGAAAGAAACGCGTGTTGAAACTTGTGTTGCCTTGTTGAACCGGTACAGAAATGAAGGAATATTGGATCGAATTGTAACATGTGATGAAAAGTGGATTCTTTATGATAACCGGAAAAGAAAAATGCAATGGCTGACCCCAGGTCAAATGCCACAACAGTGTCCTAAAGCAAAACTTACCAATAAAAAGGTAATGGTAACTGTTTGGTGGTCTCAGCATGGTGTTATTCACTATAGTTTTCTCCGATCTGGTCAAGCAATAACGGCAGATGTCTATTGTGCCGAACTCCGAACCATGTTGACAAAACTAGCAGTAAAACAGCCCCGACTCATGAATCGATCTTCACCATTATTGCTCCACGACAACGCGAGACCTCACACAGCACGAGAAACCATTTTGACCCTTCAGGAACTGCAGTTAGAAACCATTCGTCATCCTCCGTATTCACCAGACCTTGCTCCAACGGACTACCATTTTTTTCGTGATTTGGACAATTATCTACGTGACAAGAAGTTTTCTTCCCAGGAGGCAGTACAAAATGCTTTCACACAGTTTGTGCAGTCTAGATCGTCGGAATTCTATCGCAAAGGCATTAATGACCTTCCCATTAGATGGCAGCAATGTATAGATAATAATGGCAACTATTTTGATTAAATAAATTTGTTAAAAATTTAAAAAATAAACAATATAGATTTTCAGTACAAATCGGCAATTTCATACTTTAACCCCTAATACTTATAACAATTTTTTAATTGCAAACCGTGTTTATTTGATGCATAGAATTCATTTTTTTTTTCTTAAAAATAGTTTATACCTTCAGAATCCAAATCTTAGCATGGTGCTGAAATTACATTTGCCATTTGTCAGCATAGTGCTGAAATGAATGAATGCAAAAGCATGCAGATAATTTGGTTTTCCTGGCATTTTATCATTTTTCAGACCCAATGAAGTTAAAGACCCAACTACTCTGAAACCGAATGAAGTAAATATGCCCAATAAAAGAATAAAATACTGTAACGAAAATCTATTAAAAGCCTTAGATGCAGTAGAAAAGGGTATGTCCAAAACACTGGCCTCGAAAACCTTCAATGTACCTCCAGTTTTGTATCTCCATTTTGTAGATGAAATGCAAGCTATGAACACTGCAACAACGAATGAACCATCTGCTAACAATACTGAAGATTGTCTTGGGAGGGCGAACTTCTTATGTCTTGATAGTCAACAATATTTACTAACTCCAGTCAAATTACTGGACGTATTGGTTACGGAAAAAAAATCTGAACGAAAAGGTGTTAAAAATGTAGAGACAATGTCATTCGTTCTTACTTCAGCTGAATGGTAGAAGACTGAAAACAACAAATTAAAGGCTAAGCAACTTTAAGAAGAAGAACAGGCGACTCGTAAAAAGAACAGATTACTGAAACAAGAAGAGAAAAATAACGCGAAAGTATAAACTACTACAAATAAGATAAAAAAAAGCGAATGAGACAATAGCTACTAAAAACAACAGTCAAAAGCTAATAAAATACAGGAGCAAAAAGAAAACAAAATAAGAGAGATAAAAGCTAACAAAAAACAGGAGACCTTATTAATGACCAAGTTATGATTCATAATTTAATATTTAATAAATATTCAATAAAAGAGACTAATAACCATTTTTTATTTTATATAATTTCAGTACAACTATCACAGTGCTGTGAATTGGCTCACTCTATGCTAATAATTGGTGGTGATGGTGCTAGTAAATGGTGAGATGGTAATTTTTTACTCTTGCCTATAGAAAAAAAAATTGAATAAAGATAAACATTTACTTTTCAAATTATCATCTTACTGATTGAATATTGAAACTAGAAAACTCGTCATAACGGGTGTAACAGTATTTTTCAATGTTATAAACGCACTTAAGTTGCGACTAACTCTTAAAGTGCTGATAATTGGATCAGTCACCCTATGATGTATTCCATTTTGACAGCTGATTACAAATAGCTCGATCGACTTAACTGTCAGCTTCCCAGCGTCCCCGTTTATCTATAAGGCTTAGAATAATCTTTTTAATTTTTCTTTGCACTGCAGACTTGGTATAGCTTAACTAATTAGGGCTGGAACAAACTGATTTACAATTATTAATTTGGTAGTTTTTATATTATTATGGTTAAAATGAAAAGGCAAACATTAAAACGTACGGTTTAATATGGAGTAACATAACAGATTATCAAGCATAACACAGTTATGTAACCGTTACTACTTTCGGTAAAGGAGAAAGAGACGGTTTGAACAGAAAACTGCAAGCAATAGATTAAGAGGCGAACGTTTGGAATACAAGGAAAAACAATAGAAAAATACATAGTACGTTAATTTATAAACACAAATAAAATAAATTCATATATGATTTTCTTTGAAGAAAATACTGAAACTCCTGATTTTCCTTTTAATATTACCCAGTACTAAAATATAAGCTGTACAAAGTTATCCAAAATAAAACCACGTTTGTTGACACATTACACCGTGCGTAGCAGATGATTACGCGCCCCCCGCCATTGATATATAACAATGATTGTCATAAGTTGCAAATTTTCCCTTCATACTTTTACGGACTTAGGCCCATCGAATTCTAGAAGGTGTGAGTTGTTGTGTTCTTTGTTTATAACATAATTAATAAGGAGTACAGCAAAGGGTGTGCAAGGCGACTAGGACTAGATGTTTTTTTGTCTTACTGAAAAATACAAAACTAAGAGAACTTTTAACCACAGAAACTCAAAAAACACAGGGTTCGCTTACGCAATTCGAAAATCAGGATAACAACGCAATGCATTCAACCATACGACATTTCAGTATTTTTCCTAGTCCCAAACAATAACACCTCTCATTTACTACTAAAACCAAAGATGAAAAAAAAAAACATGAGTAAAAAGCTTTTATTTTAAACCATTTTATCCGTCAGCATTCATAAGATTTAGATATTTCATATTTTTTATCAAAATTATTCTCTGCCAAACTTTACATTAACATCTAAAACCCGAAGTAAACAATTAAGTAAATAATTTTAATAAATTGCAATAGTAAAAAGGGTTAATTCTTGTCCATTTTATACGATGTATAATTATTAGATTTTTAAGTCCTAGACGCACACACTTTGCAACAAACACTTTGCACTCCAATCCAATAATTAATTAAAAATCCAATCAAAATACACTTTCATGAAGTGTGAAAACAATTACTTAAAGAGTACTTTATGTTTACGAACATTGTCTTTTATTTTATTAAGCACTACAGTGTCATTTTTCACTTAGTCAAATTTTTATTTTTAAGTTCTCGAGGCTTTGGGTTTATGTCGAGATGTCACATAAACCCGCCTCATAGAGAAAATACCGGTGCCATCTAGGCACGCCCGAAAGAAGCGAAGCATTATAATATAAAGCGTACGAATTAGGCGTCAAAAAAAGTAATGAAAAATATATCTTGTATCGGTACTAAATATGACGCTCTCGTGTAACGGTAAAATCTGATAGAGCTGAAAAGAGCTTAGCACGTAGGATTGAGTGGCCGCGCGGCGCCTTTATGCTAGCGGCCCGAAATTTCGTATAGAAGCTTCGCTGCAAAATCTAACCAGTAAAATATAACGGCATCGAAAAATCTTCTACAACGACGAAGTTACAACGACTTTAAATGATAAGTCAAGGTTCATACGGTGCGACTACGACGTAGCCTACTACGACGTAGTTGTGTAGTTTTGTGCTACTAATCTTCGTTGCTGCAACTGCCAGGTCACTCAGAAAGTTTTATGAAATAAGTTAATATATATGAGGGTCTGGCTGATTATAATTATTTAGAAAAATTGGAATACTTAAAGAGTACCACATTAGAAATTTTGATTTTTAAAGAGCTAAATTGAATAATCGCGTCTTATAAAAAAATGAATCTGCGTCAGAATCTAAATGATTCCATTGAAATTTAAATCACGCTCGTCTTGGCGCATTTACGATATTGTGACTAGTGAAGAATCCTGGTTTTATCAATAAGATCCAAAAACAAAGTGTCAGTCGACAGTTTGGCTGATTCAAATCGAACAACGCGTACCAAACTGAAGCGATCAAGAAGCGTAGAGGCAATTTCAATCGCTAGTTTCTTTCCTTTCACGGGGTGTTTGGTGTCGATTCTATGACAAAATCAAAGCAGCATCAACGCCGAATGGTATACTACGATATGCCTGCCAGAAGTTTTCATCAAACATCGAGCTCCATGGGTTACTGCTTCAGCACAGCTACAGTGCTGACCTGGCATTTTGGGGCTTCTTTTACTTTAAAAATCCACTCAAAGGGATACAATTTATCGTCGGAAGTTATGCTAACAGCTTTTGAGAAGGCCATAGAAAAGGTTTCTGTGGAAGACTGTAAAAGTGTTTAGAAAATTGGTTTAAACGAATGAAACTTGAAATAGAGACGGATTGAGAATTATTTATTTAGATTTAATAAAAATATTATATTATTTGGTTTATTCAGTTTTTTTTTTACTTTTTACGTGTTCCACGTATCGTAGCAACTTCACAGACCGTCTGAATTGCTACGTTTACATAAAGGCTGTCGTTACCTTAATCGTTATCATTTATGGATTTTACATCCAAAACAACTTGAATACCTTTTGCCATCAAACCACTGAAGTCATCAATTAGGCTTTCGTAACTGTTTTCAATAGGTAGTCGGAATGCTTAGGTGTGCTAAATCATAATTTTTAATGGTGTTCCGAGAACCGAATCACACGCAAGATAATGCTATCCGGGTTTTGTTACTTTACGTGGCTTTGCCTAGTGCACAGTATGTGAGCTCGGTTTTGATTTAAGATTTCACTAGTGTAGAAAACAAACTGTTCTATATTCTGTCGGGTTTGGGTGGATGTGGTTTTTTATTCCAATTTCCATTAAGTTTATAATTTTTATATATTTTATGCATTTTCAATGCGATCTTATAAGATAAATTATTATAATAGAAAAATACTAGTCGAATTGGATTGGAAATCTGATCCAAAGGTTGCGGGTTCGATTCCCGCCTGAGATTCACTTGTGACGCGAGTCGATTTTTTCTAGTATTTTTCTATTATAATAATTTATCTTATAAGATCGCATTGAAAATGCATAAAATATATAAAAATTATAAATCTAACATGGCTGTTTCATCTTAATCGATTGACCAAACATTTGTAAAAATGTTTCTTTCGAATACGAGAGGATGTTCCTCTCATTGATGAAACAACGCTGGCCTACAGCGTAAAATCAGGAAGGTACTAGAAAGTTTCGACGAGTGTTCGCAAGGCTCGGTAGCTCAATTGGGAGAGCATTGGACCGGATTTCCAAAGGTTGCCGGTTCGATTCCCGCCTGAGATTCACTTGTGACCCGAGTCGATTTTTTCTAGTATTTTTCTATTATAATAATTTCCATTAAGTGCTTTAGCTGCTTAGCTTGGCTGAGAGTTGTGGATTTATGTTGTTAGTTAGGAATGAAATGTATATAAGCATTTTTTGTCGGATAATAGAGTATGTAATGTGATGAGGCCTCTAGCTCTACATTTCTACAAAACTATCCTTTCTTAAGGTAAACTATGCATCGACAAAATTTTAACTTTATGCTGGAAGCTTTAAGGGAGCCGCATAATATGCTTACGACTGGTTAGGGTACTCGACAATGTCATTTTTTTAAGGTATTCTGAAAATTTTGTAGGCGAATTGTTGTTCGCCCGCATTTCATATTTTTCTGTAAAAATATAAGTCATCACCCAAAGTGTTTGTCAAAACGACTTTAGGGTTCTATATCAATTGGTTGTATTACAGAGATTACAGAAAAATAACTAGGAAAAAATAGGATCAAGCACGACTTATTTTTTTAATATCTTTTGACAAACCTTGATTTACAAGAGATTGGTTGTCAGAGACATCGATTACAAAAACTGACAGATTTTTTTGTAAAAACAAGTTAATCTTAGGAATGGTTGTTTACGGCAGTACGCGAGTGCAGCAGCGGCGGCGGCAGCAGCGTTGTGCCCTCCGTATGCGGGACTAGCGGCGCTGGCAGCGCGATGCCGGTCGTCTTCCATAGCGGACCTGCGATTGAAAGCGCGGCGCCATGCAGCCGCGCTCGCTGCAGCGCGTGCTCCCTCCCCGCCACCCGCACCCGCCTCCGCTGACACATAGCCGCCGCCACACGACGCTGTCACAACCACTAGACCAGTACGTCTAGTCTCTTTCAACGTCAACAAATTCGAAATAATCCTGGGATGAATGACTTCTATAACTTCGATTCCTCTCTTTGATGATGACAATCTGACGTTTGAAAAAATTGTTTAGTCAACATTACTTTAGTACTTTTGGTATACATTATTCAATAACAATTATCAGGTTGTAATCAGGCTATTCCGTGTTAAAACACGGCAAGAAGAGAGAAGAAGAGCAAGCCTTCCTATCGAGGATTGACGTGTCTGGAGGCCAAGCTTTACTCGTTGTTTTAATACCTATATTCACTGTTGAAGCCCTTTGCAACCACTTCAAGCATACAGCTTCCAAAACTGATCGCTGTTAGACAAGTGGTAGAACGTGCAGATATTATTGTATTAACGTAAAAAAATGCGATATTATGTTTACACTTTTATATATGTAGACTACGAACATACGATTTATATCTTTCCTTTTTTTACTTTTTTATGTGAGTTAACAAACAACTAAGTTATTATACTTTAAGCTAATTTTACTTATTGTACAACCAATAACACCACAGATTATATAACAATTTTAATATAGTATAAATATAGATATGTAAATATTTTTGTCATGTTATTATAATCGTAAATCTGAATAATTTCTTTTTCTGATTAAAATTAATTTTAAATCTTTGAATTAAATTTGTTTGTGATCTAGGTAATTTTTTTTTTAAATGTTTGTACATATTATGATATGGATATTAAAATAAATGAAATTACGTTATTCTTACTATAAACTATAATGTTTAATAGCATTTGCACATTTTTGATAATTATTTCCATAATTTTAATTAATGCAAACGTGCATATTGTTTGGAAATAAAACTATTTTTAAGTCAGAAAAAATTACGCAAACCGTTCATTCATAATTTATGAGTTAAGTTGCATAGTTTTTTTTAAGTAGTATTGTTACCTTTCTTATTCTTAGTAATTTATTGCTCAGACTATCTATCAGAAGCCCCAGGCCAGGCTTCATATAACACCTTCTATCTTCGTTATCTGATATCAACTTACATACTGCGTACTTAATAGCTTATTATTAATTGTTAAAGAAATCCTTCATTTTGACAAATATTGGTTCCTAACTAAAAGAATAGGTGTTTTAGAAACCAATGGATTTGAGTAAGATAACACTCATTGTTCTGTACAATTATTAAATAATAGATGGTGTATGTATACGTGTTTGTGTAAACAGTATTCTTCGCTTTAAACATTAGAATGTTTGATAATAATGTGGAATCTTGACCAAACGAGTAATGAACTGTGAAATATTTGTAAATTATTAAACTGTGATAAGTGTTAAAGTATGAGGAGAAAAAGTTCTCATTTTTTTATAAGTAGATAGGTAATTAAGCTTAATTTAACAGTTTTAATATATTCTTTATGAATAAGTGAAAAGTTTCAAGAATTGGTGTAAATATAAATTTATTAATATTAAAAGATTACAATGTCTATAGTATGTAATGCTCTGTTCATAGCTGTGTAACGATTACCAATAAATATTAGAGGAATAAAACACTTAGATTCTACTTTTTATTCTTATCTATCCTTATTTTAAAGTTTTTAAAATAATTCATAATCTAAAAACACAAATTTGTTGTTTGTGTGTATGTCTGTCCGCTCTTTTTCTATTGTATCAATAACGTTACCATAGCAACGCGTTACCGGGTCAGCTAGTATATATACTTTCAAAACCCGAATTTGTTGTTTGTGTGTTTGTCTGTCCGCTCTTTTTCCATTGTATCAATTAACGTTACTATAGCAACGCGTTACCGGGTCAGGTAGTTAATATGAACAATGCATTCGAACTTAACTTTACAGAAATAAGTTCCATAGTCGTTATTGTAGTAAGTTATAAAAATAAATTAATATTGTTTGTAAATTAAAGCGGCTTTATAGGGCCAAGATGAAATCGCGATTTGCTCGGAACCCTACCTCTTTATGTTATTTACGAGGGAGCGGTCGCGGGCGCTTCGGAAACCGATATTGTTTCTACATTTGTAGGACTGCCTGATTGATGACAGCCCTGCCCCATCCGACTCGGTAGGTGCTCTGCTATTAATAATGGACGAGTTCACGATAACATTCAGTCTATTGTCGATTGGGGCGTTAATTCCTTTGACACGTTTTTCGTATTGAAAATATTTCGTTACATTTGTTTAGCCAATATAGGTACAATTTAGTATTTCGTTATCAAGGTATTCCTACATTGTTGTATCATATGCCTACCTAGAAATACAAAATTTTGAAATAACGGGTATTTGAACTAAATCTAACTTGAAAAGTCGTTTACAATTGTCTTCTTTTTCATTAATTACTTCTGTCGCCAAAATTGCCTAAAATTGGGGCTTGACTTCTCATCGACTTATACATTAGCAGCGAAAAAAATAATCCATGGATTTACATTTTTTTTAAGATAAACTGTCTTACTATACAATTAAATTAAGACATTAAATTAGGTAGCCGTTCATTTACCACTTTTTTGGTATGATCCCGCTTATAACGGCACTGCAATTAACCTTTCGTGAAACATCGTAACCATGTGGTTAAGCCCCGATGACGCAAAAATCATTGTAACTCTATATCAATTTTACTATGTTTTGTTTCTTTGTTGTAAATGATTACAATGTTGATTATTCAGCTTGAGTTTGTTTTATACAAAAAAAATCTAAATATACAGAAAAAATAACGAATTTTCTAAATATACAGAAAAATTATTTTTAAATAAAATAGACAGATATTAATAAATTGTGCATTTCATGCCCTGATGATTCTTGGGGTCTGATAAACCCCACATGATTTGCGAAGTAACTTTTATGCACGTGGTTCACGAAAGGTTAATTATAATATTTTTGTTTAATACACAAGTAAGTAATTTAGTCAAATCTGAAATAACAAATAGATTAAACAAACACCGAGCTTGTCAAGACGTTAGTTTATAAGCAGCCGCCCGCCCGCTTTCGCCGTGGCGCGTGTTTGCGCAAGCTGTTTAAAAAAGCGCCCGCCCTCGCATCGGGTGCGCCCAATTAGGGCGGCGACGTCCCTGATTGGATATAATCGGGTTAGCACCGGGGCAGCCCGTGACGCGACACAAACAAATACGTACACATGTTTGGAATAAAGTACATCACTCTGTCAACAAAACTATCTTGTTAGTCGTGTTTCGTATATTTTGTTCAAAATCTTCTCAATTTTGGTAATACAGTTTCAACATTATTCTAGAAGTGTTATTACCACCAATAATACAGAATAAAACCGAAAATTATTGATCTCTTTATTTTATATCGACATAAGTATAGTTGTTTTTACAGTTTTTAATAGTCGGAGGCATTAGGAAAACGAATTGCTGTTAATGAGCACCTAATATCTAAAATTGTGTTATTGTTTTATATTTTTACACATGTGAATAATTATTTTAATAGAAAAATAATAGAAAAAATCGACTAGATTTATAAGTAAACTCTAATTTCCCGCCTGAGAATTTACTTGTGAGCAGTCATTTTTTTTATTAAAATAATTTATTAACTGAGATTTTTTTTTAATTTTGTGGTAATTCAACGCGCTGTCATGATGCACAAGGCCGATGTGGAATCTATTATTTCTAAGAATCGTCGCGCTTCTGTCATGTTTGAAAAAAAAAAACTTACCTACCGAGAGTCCAATAGGACTGTCGGTAGGTAAGAACTATACAAGGTCATTATATAAACACCATCCAAGTTTATAAATGATATTCTTTGAAGAGAGTTACGAAACAAGATTTTTTTCTTTTAATATCACTCAGTACTAAAATATTAAGTTAAGGCTATACAAAGTTATCCGAGGAAAACTACCGATTTACTGTCACAATCACGCTACGCACGGTGTTGGAGCAGATGATTACACAACCCCCGCCCCTCCCCCGTATTTCATTGATACATTACGCTGCGCACGGTGTTGTAGCAGATGACTACATGACCTCCCCCACCCCCCCGCCGCCGCCGCCGCTCCCGCTCCCCGCTCTCGCATATTTCATTAATACATAACAATAATTGTCATAAGTTCCAAATTTTTCCTTCATACTTGATCGGGCTTAGGACCGTCAAATTGCAGAAGGTATGAGTTGTTTTCTAATAACAGATAAAAACTTTGAACGTAAAAGTAAACCATACTTTTTGCAATAAGGCGTATTTAAAAAATCTGGAACAACTTAGGTACAAAAATTGGTTGGAGTATAGCAATGGCTGTGCAAGGCGTCTAGAACTTAAGATTTTTTTTGTCTCACTGAAACATACAAAACTAAGAGAACTATTAACAACAGAAACTAAAAAAACACAGGAATCGCATACGCAATACGAAAATCGGTATTAAAAAGCAATAAATTCACTGATAACACATTTCAATACTTTTCCTAGTCCTAAACATTAACATCGCTCATTTAATACTAATCCGAAGCCGGATGAAAAAATAGAAAGAGTAAAATTATTATTAGATTTTATAATTTTTATGACTCACCCGGATTGCGAAAGGTCGTGGGTTCGAATCCCACCTTAGGGCTCGGAGACGTAGTTGTTTTTTCATACGTATTTTATATCTTATAGAAATATTGCATCATGAATGCAAAAAATTAAATAAAAAGCACATAATTATAGCTGGTTCCATCTTAATCGATTGTTTAATATTTGTAAAAATATTACTTTCGATGTTGAACTCATAATAGAAGTTGAAATACGTTTGTAAAATTCGACACGTTTGCCAGCGTCTCGGTAGCTCAGTGGTCAGAGCACTTGCCCGGATTGCGAAAGGTCGTGGGTTCGAATCCTACCTGAGGGCTCGGAGGCGTAGTTGTTTTTTACACACGTATTTTATATCTCATAGAAAATATTGCATTGCGAATGCAAAATAATTAAATTAAAAACATATTTTTTGAAGTCTAAACGCCCTGCACACCTTTGCTATACTCAAACCCAATAATAAATAAAAGAACCAATCATAATACACTTACATAAAGTTTGAAAACAATCGTTTTAAGAGTACTTCATTAACTGTTCAAAATGTAGACCATTTCTCTCCAAACAGAGTCTTGCACGTTTACGAACATTGTCTTTAATTTTATTAAGCACTACAGTGTCATTTTTCACTTCGTCAAATGCACGGATTATTTTTATTTTTAAGTCCTCGAGGCTTTGGGCCTCCTCCACATAAACCCGCCGTTTAATTTCGCCCCACAAAAAAAAGTCACAAGGCGTGAGGTCTGGTGATCGGGGCGGCCATGGGACGGGGCCTCCACGACCGATCCAGCGATCACCATGTTCGGTGTTTAAATAATCGCGAACTGCGGCCGCATAATGAGGTGGTGCTCCGTCTTGTTGGAAATAAAACACGCGATTTTGAATAAGCGCGAGTGGTACTTCGTCCATAAAGTCGGATATTACAGTGCGTAACATATCAAGATACGTGCTTCCGGTCAACCGCCCTTCAATAAAGAACGGCCCCAGTACTTGGTTACCGATAATACCCGCCCACACATTTGCACTAAAACGCACTTGATGATGGTTCTCCCTTATCACGTGCGGGTTCCGGAACGACCACCAATGCTCGTTGTGTTGGTTATACAGTCCCACGCGAGTGAATAAAGATTCATCAGTCCATAAAATAACAGCACCAGGATGTTCAATCAGCCACTCACAAAAGGCACGGCGAGGCACGGCATCTGCTTCACCTAAAGACTGCACTTTCTGATAGTGATAAGGATGCATGGTTGCGGCGTTAAGTAATTTCCACACCGCGGGTTGACTTACGCCGAACCGTCTTGCTGCGTCATTCGTACTTGCTCTGGGATTTCGATCAAAGAAATCAAAGATTTCGTCTTCGATTTCAATTGCAAGTCTCCTTCTACCACCTCCTCGAGCGTGTGATGGCGTCGTAAATTGTCCGTGGTCAAGTAAGCGTTGATTCGCAGCTAAAATGGTTTGACGATTCGGTGTTGTAGCATTTACGAAACCACTATTTCGAAGACGAGGAAGACTTTCAGCTTCGTACAGTGCACAGGCACCGTTTAAGCTTTCTCCACTTAAAATATAGCACCGTACCATCTCGTAATACTCGCGATTTGAATACATTTTGTTAGGTAGGTATTTATGTGATGTAAGCTCGCGGGAGCACAAGACGTACGTCGCGGGAGGTTCCCGCGTGACTGATTTCGTTGCACAGGTGTCGCCACAACTAGGGTTGCCACCCGTACGAAAATACTTTATTTCGAATGATTTGATTTTTTTGGGATTTTGAAAATTTTAGTAGTACAGCTCGACAATAAAGAGTTGACAAAAAATATTCCGCAACTAATGTACATTTTTGTTGGCAACACTTCCTTATCTGTCAAAACTGTCAAGAGGTTGACTAATTTTTTGCTTAGTTAAGAAGTCAATTGTTATTCTAGTGTGTTTTACGTGATATTTCTTTATCCTGGGTTTCATCATGAACAAAACCTACCGTATCGGTTCTCGCACAGAACAGAACTCTCTCTCGGAACAGATAGTGAATATGTTACACCGAAAAAATGTTTAAAAGAAATGATAGGTCAAAAAGAAAAATAAACGATTGCAGTAAAGTATAAAAGTACGTGGGAAAACGGACATGGTGATTGGTTAATTTATGACCCACAGAACGAATATAATGGAAAATGCAAATTGTGTGGAATTACATTTACAATTGCTTCAGTATAGGAGTAGGACAAGTAAGAAGACAAATTTTCTTTTTCTGTGTGTGTGTGTGAATTGATATGGTTGCATTAAATATCCAAACTAAACTATGCTATGCTAGACTGTAAAGATGCTGTGTTTGCAATTGTTTAATAGAAATACTAATTTGATACAAACTGCAAAAAGCAATAAAAAATATGCTTTTAAACATAATGATAAAGGAAAATAAATTGTACTTTATTTTCATACTATGTACTTTTTTTTCTTACCTATAATAACCAGAGTACTTTAACTACAAAAATAAAAGGTGGCAACCCTAGCCACAACCTGCGCGCGCAGCCACGATCGCGGCTCGCCGCATGCGCTTCGAGTATTTAAATTGAGTAAGTCATTGTTCTAACTTTTTGCAAGTTATAAAAACATCGACTTCAAAGTTATTACGGTTTTCGGCAAAAACAAACAATATTTTATTTCCCTTCATTGTTCTAATAGAAATAGTAGTATTTATAAGGTTATTGAATTATTGATTTTTATTTTTTTCTTTTATGAAATAATCAAAATTTACTATTTCAACGTAACATAACAAATTTACGGTAAACATTATTATTTTAATTTTATACAACTGACCGTTTTGCAATAAATGGAAAAAAAATATTCATTATTTTTCCTCTTTTAAACAAACAGGCAACAGTATTTTTTTAATTATTTAGCAAGAAATGGTTTAATGCGAAACAAATTCAAATAATTAACAAATTTAAATTGTTAGAATGACATTAATTAATACAAATAAATGAATCGTGGTCAAAAAGTGCACTACACATGTGGACTTATACTGCAGGCAACCGTATTATTGGACTTTTCATTCTTTTTCGAGGTCCAGCTTCAAAACGGTAAGTTGTATAAAAAAATTGTTCAAACAAAAGTCGTTGACAAAATCCTAAGGAACAACTCCTACATTTACATTTTTGCAATAAAAATGTATTTTCAAGGTGAAAAATAAAAAAACACCGTTTGAAGACTTTGGCGCCACCTACTGTGTGCATTTGTTGGTGTACGGGATTGCAGCAATGACATTTTTTGTAGATCTTAACGTCCTCTACATTTTATAATCAATCGATTTTTCTGTGAAATGCATACATTCCGAGAAAAATGCATTTCAATTTTTTTTGGCTCGTTTTTGGAGTTTGCAAAAAGACGCACCAAGATGGCGCGTGGCCACCTTCAAGGTAGATAACTAACACCATTTTACAGCAAATAAAACAACTTTCACCCATTGGGCAATTTTCTCACTCAAACGATTTTTTCTTCGACAGATTGACTTTCTAACAACTCAATTTTGGAAAAAGAAAGTTACGTCGTTCTTTCTTACTGTACCTCGGCATCAACACCCCGCGACCCCACCCCGCTGTTTCATTCAAAACATTTCGGCCGTGTTTGACCTTTCGGGCGACCTTTCTTTTGACCAGTAACCAGCTGTTGTAATAATTCGCTCGGACAAAATAATATTTTTGCGGAAATTTTACCTACCAATTTTTTTTCATAAATGAAGTGTTTGAATGATATCTAATGCCTAGAAAAAATTTGGATGGTGTTTATAAAATAACCTGTATAGGTTTTTTAGGTAGGTTTTTTCATCGAACAACCAGACTTACTGGAATGGCCAAAGAGTCGCACTAAGCGTTTTGGTCCCAACTTTGTGATCCGTACCGCTAAAGAGTGGAACTCTTTGCCTGAGTCTGTATTTCCTGATAAATACAATTTAGGGGTCTTCAAGTCACGAATGAATATGTATCTTCTAGGCAGGCGCATCATATCCTAGACATCATCGCTGCTTACTATCAGGCTAGATAACGGCCAAGCGCCTACCTATTACTTATTCACAGTAAAAAAAAGAGACCCTACTTTCGAAGCCAGACCACAGTAAATACAGAACAGTAGGTTATCTAAGGCCGCCCGCCGAGTTATTAGCCTACTCTTGCGTTGATCCCCAGGGTTGTCACTTTTACTTTTAGTTAATATTTTCGAACAAGCAGCACTTGATCTAAAGAACAATGGCGAACTCCCATACATCATTTTCTTTCACCTAAAATTTATGCGTCTTTAGGTTAAAAAATACTAAAATGATCAACTATTAATTCCCGAAACTGCATGTCTTAGAAAATTTTATTTAAGAGGCCAGGAAAAAAAGATTTTAAGCTTCGAAGTTTTTAAGATTAAGTTACGGTAGTGTTGTCACAAAATCGATTATATCAATCGATAACATTCACTCTGTCTAATAAATAAATAGATATTATCCAGACCAACGTGTTTGAAAATGTATCCATTATAATCTGTTATATATGTAGGTAATTAGGTATGCAATGTTGTTGAAATTAATAGGTACCTATCGTTTAAGTCGCTGCTGAAGTGTTACCTACTATCGATTAAATTCGATTTTATCGCCGTAATCGATATATCCAGACAATTAAGGTAACCTTTTTCTTTTCAATTCAATCAACGTCTGTTAGTATATCAACATATTTAACCACATTAGTAGCAATGCTATCGTTACTAATAGGTCGCTTAAAATCGAGTGCATGCTATCTTATTTCTGCCAGTTGGAAGCTACTTAAATAATAAGTAGAATTATAATATACTCATTAAGTAGGTGAGTATGTTGCACCTGTTTCACGATAGAAAAAAAATAGCAGTGTTGCTATAACAATGTTGCAATAAAAGAAGAAAACACTTCATATTTCTTAATATCAGTAGGTACTTGATTTATTTTTAAATAACACAAAGTATAGTATAGATAAAGATTGTATTAGTAAACAATTAAATGAACTTATCAGGATATCATGAAACCGTTTTTTACATAACTCGAACAAACATAATAAAATGGCAACACGAAAGAAAATGGTACTTAGCGGAATTTCGATGTTTAATTTAACAATCAATGATATGTCCCAAAAAGCAGTGTTTTTTATTGTGGCTCTTACTAGTTATAAGCTTTTGATGTAAAAATGTAGAAAATTATTTAATTTTGTTCTGTAGAAAGAATATTTCAAGACGCTCAAAAATATCTCAAAGAATATTTCGCCATTGTTCTTTATGTAATAAAAAGCATATTATGATTGAACATTTTATCAGTTTATAAATTTAGTAAAAATAAAAAGCCTTTATTCACATAACATTTATTATATTAAGTTACAAATTTGATACCGAGAAAATTTTTCTCCGGTTTCTGCACGTCCGGAACGCTTTATTATTATTTCTTAATGTAAAGTAAATTCTCATTGACGATCGCGAGCGGTCATGTGACGTACGCGCATGCTCACAGTCGCGCGGCACAGCCCGTACTGCCGCCACCTTATTCCCGCATATATTATGCTAACGTGTGCGTGAAATCGCGTGCCGACACGGCGCGCGGCGCGCATGCACACATTCAAACCCACGTTTGTATGAAGATATTTTACTGTTCTTTACTGTGGCCAGACGGTCCTGAGTCCGAATCCCGGAAGGGGTAGTTGTGTCTTGAATATGATTTGTACCTTTACGTACCACGAGCCGTGGGTATTTTTATATATATCTATGAATATATCCATAAGTAAGATAGTAGCTAAGTACCTACTTATTTTGGGCTAGGTTAATTATTGTGAATGTGAAAAAAAGGACGCTGGCACTTAGACCTCGTTGGTAGGCGCTTGCTGTTCACTGCGAAGTGCAAGTCAATCTTTTAAAGATAAATGACAACAAAAGTATCTAAACCTCTTGTAATTTAATTATAAGAAATCAAGCAAAAAATCAAAGAACCAATCTGGGGAATGAGGTAGGTACTTAAGAAAATAACAAATTTATTAAGTGGATAAAGTATTTATTAACGTCACAAACATACATACACAACAAACAATATGAAAAGGCTATAAAATAATTAAAACGTATAAGAAATATTAGTTTTGGGATGGTACAGTCAACAGTATATCAACCTATACAAACTGATCTATTTTTGCCTTTAAATTTCAGTTTGAAAAAAGAATATTTTGCGATTGGTTAAATAATTCAAAATAGACATTAAACATAAATCAGATACATTAACGCAAATAGATACTATACCAGCGGTAGTGTTGCCGTATTATCGATAGGCTTATTCTCGATAGATAGTAGTTTGCAATACCTACTATTGATGAACGACAGTTACCAATAGTATCAATATTATTGAATTTAGATACTTTCGATCGTTTTTATCAATACTATCAAGAGATTCAATTATATAATGACAAGAAAGAAAGAATCAAATTTATTTACCTAGCAAACATAACAACATAAACAAAATTAACAATTAGAAATACAAACAAAACACTAAACACAAAGAGTACATTTACATAAAATCACATAAGTGCAACGCTAATATGGACCCTGACTCAGTGTAAGCCTCTGTAGCATTACAAGATGAACGGAATGACGCAACAAAAAAGCTGGTAGTATTATAGGGCTTCAGGAGATAACTTAACAAACATGTTTTGTTCAAACAAAAAAGAAATATATACAGTAAACATATATATTATTTTCTATTTAGTCCCAAACTAAGCAAAGCTTTTGCCATGGGTACTAAATAACGTATAAAATACATAAAAAGTATATAAGTATAGACAATAATGACTCTGACACAAGTGCCATTCATTTAACAGAAACTATTAGTATTTATAAATATAGATAGGAAAATTACCATAGATTATACTGCAATTAAGATATGATCGGTTGAAATGTATTAGAATTGCGGGTTAGGAGGCAATGAGACCAGTGATTATGTATGGACGCCAGTCATCCATAAAACACTTTACTATACTAGTCTGCTCAAATATAATTTGGGATAAACGCAATTTTCATGAATCATTGTTTATTTCATTTTTGCACCAACTATCTCAATATTGCATTTTAATAGTATTGCAATATTAAAATTATTATCGATAGGTTTTAAAAAGTATAATTACATCGATAGTTTGTAAAAAGAGTTGTGTTAATAGAATCGATAAATTAGTTTTGATCAAAAACTATCAATAGTATTAAGTTTGTCTTACAACAAAATAGCACAAACTATTTTCTATCGATAGGCCTATCGATATTTTTACCATTTTTCAAGGTTCCGATAGTGGCTATCTATATTTATACTATAAGTTGCAACGCTTATTAACGGAGCAGGACAAATAGCAACCGTATGTAAAGTTTAATCGTTTCCAATTCATAATTGTTAAAAATTGATTTTTAAAATAACATTTATGGAATAGATAGTATTTAATTCTTAATTCTAATATCACAATCGGTTACGTACTGGATACGTAACTACTTACGATTTTAACAATTTTCAAAAATCATCATAGTGTTTCGTAAAATCACCAAAAATACATGTTTTACAAGAGGCGCATTAAATAAGTTTGGTATATGGTATACTATACGAATTTTTGTGGAATGTCAAAAATATATCTCTTTTATAAGAATATGAATTCATTTATTTTTGTTAGATTCTTGCTCCTTATATATTTTTATACTGAGGCGACATAATTTTGTTTATTAAACACCTAAAAAGATAATCCTAATTATTCGGCGGATAGGAAATTAGTGAAGTTATTAATAGAAATTGATTTCAGGAAACAAAATGCAAATGAAATTTTTACGGACCAATTTGAATTTATCTGCTCACACGTATCTGGTAAACAATTACACTGCAATATATTATTTCATTCACTATTTAAAGATTTGTTACACTGATAAAATTTAGTTAAGTGTTAAGTTTTTACTACCTAACTTGTTGATAAACATGTATTTTGTATTTTACTTAACAAAAGCTAATAATAATAAAAAGATAAAACAGTTGTCAAAAGGATGTGGGGTTCAAATCCTACCTAAACAGGATATCTTATCTATATTTAATTTTCATAGCCAAAAACACAAATATGAAAATAGCGTATCAACTAGTCATATATTTTGTTTTTCAAAATTCCTGTATAGCCCACATTTTATCTAGCGTTTCCTCAATGTGTGCGGTCCTTTAACTTATGATGGGCATGTTCATAACACGACTAACGCGTGCGCATGAGTTGACAAATGAGCATGGTTGTATCACCACGTAAAGATCGGTTGGTAGTGGCATATTGCCTTCGACAAAACAAAATAAGTGGAAGTAAGTAAATTAGATAGGATGGGCAAGTTCCTCAGTACCCAAGTCATACAAAGTTTGACCCAGATTCCCAAAAGGACGTTGATTCTTTGAAATCTAACATTAGTTGTAATGTAATATCTACTTAATCATGAGACTTCATATAATGGACATATAAAAGTTTGTTGTTGTTTTACGGTATTTGATCATTTCGTAATTCTATAGTCTTAGGTATAAGCAGTATTTTAAATTCATTTTGTAACTATTGTAAAATTTTAAAAATATTCAAAAAACTTTTTTAAAATAAGTATTACGCAAAATAAAATTGTTGACATGATTTCGTTTAAAATACTGCCGTCATACGCAAAAAAGACGCATCTAACATTTTTTTCCATATTGAGTTATCTACATATTCGGAACATAGAAAAAAAGGCGAATCTACTAGTATTTTTAAATATTACTAATACGAAATGCAACTCCTTAAAGCTTACCTTCGAATAGGACGCATCTACGATATACTCTTGATATTACTAATTAGAAAGACATTTCTTATCTGTAGTAAGTTAAAAAGACACAATTAAGTAGAAGCGACTTATTTATTTAATAATTATTTAATTTGTCATAAAATGAAATGACGCTTCTGAATGATCATAAGAAGAAAAGACGATTCTGCACACTAATGCCCTTTCAACTTCATAATATAACTATTAAATCAGGCGCAAGTGGCAGTAGCGTCTATTCTACTTAGTATTGTTTGGTATGAGGGGTGAAGTGGGGATCGCGGTAGAATATCATTTCAATCAGTTGCGCCCAGGCACTCGAGAGTGAACAGACGCGCGCGCGGCTCTCGCGGCGAATACGTTACGTTAATATGGTAAGTAATTCCTCTAATTATGTTTATATTCAAATTTGAACATTTACACGAGTAATTTTACGATTCATTATTACCACTAATAACGTACTTTTTGCATTAACCCGTAACGCCTACCTACGTAATATTATTATTATTTTATCCGCTGGTTAGATATCACTTTATATAAATTTATGATTTTGTTACAGTCTGACAGAACAAGACTTAATCGGTGCTCAAAAATAATGTCTATGGTCGTTCCCTCAACCAGTTCATGTTCTTCCCAGAAATCGAATACTAACGATGAGGTACCTTTGTTTACAACTATAAATGAAAACAACGAGGATCTTCATAACTTTTCTGACCTGGACTTTGATTCGGATGATTCAATTTTTGATAAAGATTATGTACCTTCAAATTTAGAGCCTGAAAGATACCCAGAAGAATCTGATAGCTCTGTGAACACCATCCCTAACTCACAGCCGATTAATGTTACTGTTACTTAGTCACCTGAAGTCTCAGACTTCGAAAACACAGCACAGAATCTAACACAAAAAGGGACAGACAGAAAACGTAAGAAGTATAACGAATCACTAGCACAGAGAAAAGAAATGAAAAAACTGACAGATATAGAAACTAAATATAAATTGAAACCAGGATGTAAAATTGATGAATGTAAGAAAAAATGCCATACCTATTTTACAGAAGAAAAACGAAAAAGTCTAAATAGTCACTTTAGAAACCTGTCTTGGAAAGAACAACAATATTTCATAATAAATAATACTTCTAAGGAACAGCCAAAGAGAAATACCGTTAAGGAGAATCGGAAACTGACAAGAAATCTAACGGTATCATATTTTCTGACAAACGAAGCTGGAACAAAAGTGAATATTTGTAAAGTATTTTTTTTAGAAACGCTGGGCTATAATCGTAAGAATGACAAATCTGTTAGAACCGCCTTAAACACCACCACATATACCATTCCAGTGGACAGACGAGGAACCAATCCTAATCCAAAGAAGTTGAATGAAGACCGTATTATAGATCATATAAATTCCTTCAATCCTTCAATATCTCACTATAGAAGAGAGCACGCGCCAAATCGAAAATATCTTCCGTCCGACCTAACAGTGACCAGTATGTATCAAGACTTTTGCGAACAACAAAATAATAATCTTCCTGTTAGTGAACAAGTTTCTTACGACGCGTACAGAAAGATTTTAAAGAAGTTAAACACACGGAACAGAAAAAAAGAGTGGAAGTGCAAAGTAGGCGTGGCACGCGTGCCACAAATAAGCGCTGGTACGCTTACTTGGTCCCAGTCGTGTTCTGACATCGCGTTGGGTTAGTAGTCTCGTGCCAAATTATTATTTTCGTAGTTATGCCGTATTGTTCCATTTTGGAGTGCAAAAATGATAGTAGGAGAAAAAATCTTAAAAATGGAGGTGTTTCATACCATCGGTAAGTACCATTTTATTTGTTTTGCAATAAAATCTTGTTAATTTCAATTTACCAATAATTTAATAGAACGTCTAGTTAAAATCAATCTTACGCCATTAAAATAAAGTTTATTTTGGATTGATTGCATTCACTGGTATTCACTACTTCGTTCTCGAAAGTTCTGCGCTACTCAATTAGTGATGTGGTCGGGTCGGATGTTGGTTTTATCGATAGAAATCGATTAAAGAAAATATGTATTTTTTAAATATATAACATGACAATACAAATTTAAGGTTGTCTAACATTCATTTAAAATATTTTTAGGTTTCCTAAAGACGGCAGCGTCAAAGAGAAATGGATAGATGCAACGGGTAGAATTAATTGGATGCCATCCAAATCAAGCACAATATGCTCTGAACATTTTTTAGAAGTCGATTTTTCAATATCAAATAAAGGATATAGATACACGAAACCTACAGCCACACCATCTATGAAAATTGTTAAGTTTTTTAACCAAGTAAGTTACCTTGTTTTATTTTTATCACTTAAAAATAAGGATTGAAAGTACCTGATATAGTACGATACTATACAACGCACCTACCTGTATGAGTATCATATGCACCAGATAGAAGCACCAGAAAAAAAGCAGCATTTACTGACTAAATATCAAATCGAATTATTCATAAATATACGTAACTATTTTTCTTATGTTCATTGTTTTATTGGTATTGTTTTTAATTCAATTGTTTTGGTTTCAGCATGATAATGTAGTCACTGCAGGTTCTTCAAAAAGACAAAGTGATACGGAGAGCTCTGAGTTTAAGTCGCAGCCAAAAAAGAAGATTCGACTCCAAAAAGGAGATGACGTGATTCATGAGCAGGTTAATTTCGCAGACAGTTCAGTTCAGTCCGAAGGAGGAACAGTAAAAAATATAGATGTTACGGGTGATTCGAATTGTTCAACGCCGAGGAAAAAGAAACTTAAAGGCCAGCTAAGATTTTGCCAAGGCAAAATAATAAAACAAGGTGTAAAGATAAAACGATTGCAATCGAGAAATCGAAGGCTTAAAAAGAAAAAAAATAATATTGATGAAGTACTATTGAGATTGGAAGAAAAATTTGCCATGGGCAAGGAAAACTTGGATTGCCTCAAAAATACTAATTTAGAGGTTTGTTTTCATTATTTTACATCTTTTCACTTGTGATAATGAATCAAGTCTGAATGTATAAAATTTTTTTTTTTTATAGGTTCAAGAATTGGTCGCCAGAGATGTTGGAAACACGGAATCAGGAGTAATATCAAGGAGAAAGTATTCGCCAGCACTGCGCAGCTTTGCCTTGACACTACATTATTACTCGCCTAAGGCGTACGATTACGTGCGCAAAACTTTCAATACAAGCCTACCACATACCCGTACATTAAAGAATTGGTATTCGAAAGTCGGAGGAGAGCCTGGATTTACCAAAGAGTCATTAGTTGCTTTGAAACAAAAAACTGAGGTGTCTAATCAACCATTATTAGCCACCTTAGTTCTGGATGAAATGAGTATTCGTCGCCGTGTGGAATGGGACGGGCACAAGTTTCATGGATACGTTAATATGGGCACGGAAGTAGAAGGTGATCACTTGGCGGAGGCAAAAGAAGCCTTGGTATTTTTAGTAACTGCGTTAAACAGTAACTTTAAAGTTCCTGTTGGCTTTTTTCTGGTAGATGGTGTAAGTGGAGATCAGCGCGCTGACCTCGTAAAACTTTGCTTAGAATTAATTCACAAGACAGGCGTTAGGATAGTTGCTCTCACTTTTGACGGTTGTGCGCCGAATATTGCCATGGCAAAACATCTTGGTTGCTCTTTTGAAGAACAACGTGTTCAATTTGAACATCCTGTTACCAAAGACTTAATAGTTGCAGTCCTAGATCCCTGTCATATGATAAAATTAATTAGAAACACATTACAAATGTACAAGATTCTAGTTGACAAGCACGGAAAAAAAATTCAATGGCAACATCTAGTTGAACTAAACAAACTACAAAACGACGAAACCTTTCATTTGTCAAATAAATTACGAGACCGCCATATTAACTTTCAAAATGAAAGAATGAAAGTTAAGTTAGCTACCCAACTTCTCAGCATAAGTGTAGCGGAAGCTGTTAAGTTTTGTAGACAATCAGGGATAGATTCATTTCATGATAGCGAGCCAACGGAAAAGTTTTTGATTACATGCAACAATCTTTTTGATACATTTAACTCAAGGAACTTACACTTATACGGCTTTAAAAAAGCTTTGAATGAGAAGAACGCGGACAAATTTTTTGAATTCTTAGGTGAAGCATCGGACTATATTATCAATTTGAAAATGGAGAACGACACTTATTTAATAAATTCTAGGAGGAAAACGGGGTTCTTAGGTTTTTTGGGGTGTATCAAAGCCTTAGAACATTTATATTCAAGCTTAATCAAAACCAAAATTCTGATATATTTGCCATTTTATAAATTGAGTCAGGATCATTTAGAGCTTTTTTTCTGCAATATAAGGGCACAGGGTGGGGCAAACAATAATCCCACTGCCAGACAATTCATATCCGCATACAAGAAAATATTAATTCATGTTCAATTAAAAGACACTAACAAAGGCAACTGTGTTGCGTTAGAACAGATATCCATCCTAAACTGTTCATCAGCTGTAGAAAGAATAAACAGAAGTACAAGTATAGCTCAAGATATGTCACAAAATGAACAAATTGAGGACGATTCAGAAATAGAAGAACTAGGAGGGAACTTTTCTGATTTTAGTAACCAAGCAATAGGCTATATTGCTGGTTACATTGCCAGAGTATTGATGAAAAAGATAAACTGTGATGTATGTGTTGACGCATTAGTGACACATCATTTTCAACCCTTACACAAGTTCATAATTGCAAGAGATCAAGGTGGCTTGTTGTATCCTTCGCCAGATGTTGTGAAAATATGTCAAACGGCGGAAACATTTTTAAAAAACGTTGACATAGGGGTTTTTCGGAAGGAATTGGTAATAACACAAATCATGCGAAAGTTTATAGGAACTCTTTTATTTAATGATATTGCCTACCATCAAATAGGCGAATATCCTGCGTCCAATCACGTCACCGATTTGATGAAGGCAATAATTGAAAAATATATAAATGTTCGCATACACCATTTGTTAAAATTAAAAATAAGACTTTCGAAACGCCAGTTTCTTAACAAATACGTTTTATTTCAAGGGCAATAAATAAAAAGTCAAAATTAACGTATTTTTATTTTAACTCCAAGTATATAAGAGGATTTTCACAATTTATTCAGTATCATTGCGCATTTAATTCTTATCACCCGTGAATGTTTTCGTTGAAATTCTAAAAACATTCAGCAGGTAAGTATTTATTTATTTGAGATTTTTTTTTTTTTTCAAAACACATTTATATAAAGCAAGTAATTTAATATACAAACCGGTCAGGCCCAGCTGGTATGCACCTACATATAAGTACCATCCAAAACCAATACCATGAGGCACCCTTGGTATTTTATGTACTATGTACCAGCACGAACAAGCTAAAAAATACTCTTTCGTATAAAGAAAATAGTATTTTTTACTGATTCATATTCGTACCAGCGGTGCCCGACAGTTACCGGCTGGGTCGAAGTGGTCAGTGACTGATGTAGTTCAGTAGGGTAAAACGCCCGATCGTAGGCCCTTACTTACCCTTACTATTATTGGCACTTTTAAAAGTAACCTGTTATTTTTAAAACGCCATAATTATGGACCATTGTTGCTAAATTTCATTAGAAAATGAATGCTTTTTTACTTTTTAATTCATTGTTAACTTGAATAATTTGTCGTTTCCTTCTTGTTTCGATTTGAACTCAAAAGTGCCAATAATGAGAAGGGTGCCAACGATTTGGTGTTTTACCCTATATATAATTTTTAAATAAAACTACGTCATTCTTCCTAAAGTTTTACTGAACTCACAAGTCTTATTTTTTCGAATTAAACAAGAATCTATCGATATCGATAAAGTAATTCTAAATTCAATATGTTCTGCACTGGTCGAGTAGCAATAAATATTGACCTTTGACGCGAATGTCAACCTTATGCCTTATGTATTTAAATTTATAATTACTACCACTGAGAATACCGCCATCTATGGTCGAATAGCGGAATTTATTCGTCATCGAAAGAAGTTTAACTTTATTATACAAAACGTCGTAAATACTTTTTGCATTGAAGCAAAACAAATCTTATCTATAGAGAGTGAAGGTATATTTCCAGATGTACGATCTGTGACTTTTGCTAATTTTGACTAAAATTAAAACGACAAATCACACGGTTTTTTTTTTGTAGTGCATTATATGATTATCGCTATATTTGTGTGAGTTTGGCGACAATGGTTCCTATAGTAATGTTGTTGCATTGCACTTCCACTCTTTTTTTCTGTTCCGTGGTTAAACATATGTTTTACAAAGCTTGGTCATGAAAGTTGTAAGTCGTGTGAAAAGTATTTTATTCACAATCCGGAGTATAAGGAGAAAAGACATAGAAACTGTCAAGAATGCAGAGACTATGAACAACACCGGTACAATTATACATCAGCTATACAAGCATACAATAGTGATGTTGAAGCACAGAATAACGCAAACATCAACACAGGTACTGCCTATTTTGCCGCTAATTTGGAAAAAGTTATAATGCTCCCACGTCTTGAAGAATTCAAAACTGTAATGTTTTGCCCGCGAATTATTGTCTTTAACGAAAGTTTTGTACCAATAGGTGACAAAAAAAATAACACTACTTCTCAAACGTATGCAGCAATATGGCACGAAGCAATCGCTGGGCGTAAAGTGAGTGACATAACAAGCTGTTTCAGAGCTTTCTTGCAGGCAAATAGGGACTTGAAACATGTAGTCATCTGGTTGGACAATTGTGCAGGCCAAAATAAAAACTGGACTTTGTTTTCTTATTTGCTGCATGTTGTCAACTCGATTGAAGTTAATTTTGAAACCATTAAATTTAAATACTTACAAGTAGGCCACACCCATATGGCTGCAGACGAGTTTCACCATCAAGTGGAGCTCTCCATGAAAAAAATGAAACACATCTACGATTTCGAGGACTTTCATCGAGCAATAACGAAAACTAGAACAAATATAACGGTGAAAGTGATGAACGTGGATGATTTTTGTCACTTTGAAGACTGTTCGTCAGTGTACAAACTACAAAATTCTTCTCCTCGGGCCTATTTAGCTGACATGCGTGAAGTAAGGTAAGTGATACAAATAAGGCCTACCTAATTTCAATCACTCAAAATTTGATAAATTATTCGAAGAAGGTGATAAATAAAAGCGTGGACTTCTTTTTTGGTTAATATTTTATTATGAATTAACTAAACATTATATAATCTTCAATTAAAAATCAACTAAAATGAGATAATTGTAAAACCTTAGCTTTAGGCCTTTTTAAAAACTAGTGACTTAATTAAGCCTACATATTTAAAGTATAGGAATATTGTTATTGAACTATCAAGCATTATAAAATTATGTATTTCTGAGTTTTTTATCACGTTTTCATGAGATCCTTGTACAACTTTTTAATTTATGTGACTAAATATTATACTTAAATTGCTAGTCAGACTTGAAGTCGTATATTAACAAGAAATAAAGAATACTATAAAAAACAACATATCTATTCAAACAAATATTAGAAAATGAACATATTTTGTCAAAAATATTATTAAATATTTAAAAATGAATTATTTTTTGTAGGCCTTATTTAAACAAGGTAACAAAATAAGGCCTCAGACAATAACACCTATAGCGTAATCTACTTATAAGAAAGTTATAAGGAACGTAATATAAAACAGTAGGATAATTTGCTTTGGAACATTAATCAGTCTTATTAATAATAAGTAAGTAGTAATAGAAGTAGCTATAAAATCAATTTTCTTGACAGTTAGGACATACAAATGCGTCTAGATCTCTTTTTGTCAAGCCGACACAATCCTCGTGGTACCACTGACAACACTCTAGGCATTGTCTCATATCTGCAATCCTCTCCTCTTGACAAGCAAGACAGTACCACTGTTCTTTATCTTCAGTTGATTTTGGTTTAATCGTCCGTTTCTTCTTTTGTTCGTAGGTTTTTTTGGTAGATTTATTTCGATTTTTTGTGTTCTTCGATTGATTCTTATTTTGTTCTTTATCAGTATTGAATAAATCTTTCGTAACTCTCTGGCCTTTATAATTTAAAGCTTTTTTACGTGGACGGCTCTTAACAACACTGTAGTCTGGTGTAGGCATAAATTGTTGGAAATCAGTCTTCATATTTCTAGCAATTTTTGCTAAAGGTTGGTCATCTTCAGTGTCTTCGCCATCAGACTTAGTGAAAGTATCGTTATTAGGATTTACATTCTCGATGTCACACTCTGCGTCTGAAGAAGAATATATTCTTAAGCGTTTCTGGGGGATAGGCCTGCGTATAAATGCGTACATATTTTCTTCTTCAGACGCTATACTGTACTGCTCATCTTCTGTACTATCACTATATTCTACTAGTCGGTGGGTAATCTGTAAACCGCTCGGCCCGGGAAGATTTTCGACACAATCTTGGTTAATAATAATTATTCGAGTTGGTGTACTGCATTCTACGGGGGAAAAAGATGAAAATACTCGAAGATCAGGTGCGGCCGGGGATAATGGTAAGGATTTTTCGGCATCGATCAGTTTATGTAAATACTGAAGGTTCAGGATGGGCGAGGATTGACGTGAATCAGTGTCTGTTTCAATATTTGTATCGGATCCTGTTAAATTTACTTGAGGTCTTACGTCTGTATTTATTACTTCTGAAGGTACAACGCAGTCGTTTGAATTACTCTCACTGATACGACGCTCTGTTAAGATGGAAGGAGCAAAAGCAGTTTCAGGTATTGCATCAACGTTTAATGGATAAAGTCCAGTTGCTTTGAATCCACTTGTTATATTGTCATAGGTCATGCTCTTTGCCCAGACTTTAGATAAAATTGCATTAAATCGAGTTTTAGTGATCCTTTGGGCTTGTGTTTGATACATATATTGTAGAACTTCTTGATCCCAGTACGATTCAAAAGGTTTGTAACAGGCTTTGTCAAGAGGCTGTAATTCATGTGTTGTATTGGATGGCAAACAATAAAGAACAATGTCATGTTTTTCAGCTGTTTCAGCAATGCGAAAATCTAGATGGCATTTGGCACCGTCAAAAATGAGAAGGCATTTTCCAGGAGTCTTATACTTCGCTAGGTGTTCGATAAAAACAATAAACAATTCTGTTGTCATACTGCCTTTGGGTGCCATGTGGACAATTGATCCTGCAGGCAGATTATCATCATACTCCGGCTTCTTCCTTTTTCCTTTAAAAAGTATCATGGGAGGTATAGGATTCCCTATAGCATTAACACATCCCACAACAGTAACGTTCTCACCATGCTCAGAACCCAGCATGTGCACCCTTTTAGCACCCTTCTGAGCAATCACTGTTTGTTGATGATGTAATATTAGCCGGCAGCCCTTCTCGTCCATATTATAAATCTTCTCCGGATGGTAATGAAGATCTAACTCATTCATGAAAATGATGAGCGACAATATCCTTATTTAATTTCTGGGCTCGAGCTGGGTTTAGGAATTGTGCTTTTCGTTTTGCTAAGCTGGGATTTCGTTTTAAAAATAATCTTAACCAGCCTTTTCCTGCTAGTCCTGTTTTTTTGTTGAAATTATTGTCAATATTAAATTTTTCGCAAAAAGCAAATGCTTGAATCCGAATCATTTTTGGAGTCAGAGGTATTCCTATATCAGAAAATTTTATTATACGGCAAACGAAATCTTTTTCTTGCTCTTTCGTTAATATAGCGTTTCTTCCTAAGCTCTTATGTAAAATACCACTTTTAAGATGATTTCTAATGGTTCTTCTCGGCACGCCGTATTTCGCCGAAGCTTTGTATGTCGACAATCGTCCAGAACGTACATCATTAACTGCCGCTCTCAAGCTTTCATCAGACCACGTAGCCCGTTTTCGAGGAGACATACTGACAGGAATCAATCTGTAAAAAACACAATAAAATTTAACAGAATTTCTAACAAGGCCTAGGGTTACAAATAAGGCCTATTAAAAAGTAGGCCTTATTTCGTACCATATACCTCATACATGTTATACGCAATAATTAATTCACATATCCTAAATAATACAAAATAAAGTCATAGTTACCTTTTCGATGAGTTATAATGTAAACCGTGTACATAACTTGAAATAAAACTCTTAAAAAATACCGTGATAAAATACGATAGAAATTACGACAAATTAATAACACGCAATGAAAACGGCCATCGTCCACAAACGACCGACGAACACTGGCGCTGTGAGCGTGAGCTAGTGCTGCCAGATGAAAAAATCTACTCAGCGCTGACAGCGGTGCACTAAGCGCTATATCGAATATGTTCAAGAGATAATAAAGCGCTAAATCGGCACAAACGAGTCAATAAAGCGCTAAATTCGAACTTTTAACTGAGGTGGTTTTTAGACGACAAGTGTAAAGTTGTGGAAACGAGACGCAGATTGCGACTTGTTATAAACGTATCTCGCCGGCTTACTATAGGTACTGTGTATTGCTATACGTGTTTATTATGGGAGATTGTGTAATCACATTGATCGTGGAGAAAACGTCGAACATACGACATAAATAAAATTTAACACGAAGTGATTGTAATAAAAAACAACTTTTTATTACAATTATTAAATTTAAAAGAGAAAACATAATAATATTATTTTATACCTACAGTTTGGGTATAGTGAAGTCAACTTTAAGTAAAAAACAAGTAAAAAATAAAATAAAAATATTCTTCTATCATAGCTGAATTCGAGGGTCTAGGCTCGTTAGGTGCAGTAGTTTATACTTTATATTTTTCGGATGATCCTATCTTACTTAAAATATCAGCTGGTAGTTGATAATGATAACAGTTGCTGTTAACCGCGGTTAATCCTGTTCTTATTTATAGGATGGCCTTAATAGTTTTTATATGCAATGCATTTCGTAACTTGCTTTTAAACACATTCATTAAGCTGAACACTCGTTCAATATCAGCATTTGAATGTGGCAAACTCATTATTTTTGTCGCGATATTGAATAAATCTTTATATGGACAGCAGCCAGCTGCGTCCCTCGACTGTTGAACTTCTGCCCAGAACTTCACCGTATCTTCGGTATTTTCCCAGTTCTGTATGATAACAGTTTGCCACTGCTGAATAACATTATCCATATTTTCTGTGTAACCCAGACTTTCCAAAACTTGTATAATTCTGTTTGGTTTTAAAATTACGGAAACAGATAATGCTCATATATCACCAATATCATTTCTCAAAGTATCTTTAAAATGAGGTGCTAATACTTCCTGAATTATTGCTGTACATTTCGTTCGGTGCAATTTCATTTCTGTAGTAGCCTTAGAATCAGAAAATTTATTTTTACACAATTCGGTATGATGATCAATTGCTTGTATAACCGTGTGTTCCGCAACATACATTGAAAGAGCCCCTTTAGCCTCAACACAGAGCTTATCGACGGGTTTTTGCAGTATTGAAGAGATTTGTGTTTGTTTTTTGTCCAACAAAGGTTTCGCCTGCTTCTTGTGATGAACTGAATCACAATGTCTCTGGATGTCGCTTAATTTGGCAGGAAAGTCCTTCCTACAATACAAACACATTGCCCTTGTATCATCTCCAGGCACAGGTTTCAACCATTGTTTGAAATTGAGTGATTTCTCCCATTCGACTTTATATCTTTGTTTGTACACAGTTTTTTTTTGATAATGGTACATCCATTTCAAAAGAGTTAACTAACACTATGGAACGGAACACTCTCAAAAGTAACTAATAAAATCAGTGCTTAAAACGTTATTTCTTCACCTAAACTTCAGAGCGTTTACAAATGAAAGAAGCAAAGTCAATCAATCAAACATGAAACCGTACTTAAGTTACTGGGGATTCCCCGTGCTCTATTGCCATGTTAAAACCCATCTGGCATAGACTATAAAATTGCGTAAAGACAATTTTATTCTTCACAGAATAAATAGTGCTGCCATATTAACAATTAATAAAGCGCTAAATTATCCGCTCGGCGCTAAAATTATCAAGAGCCCGCTGAACATAGTAAAAAAGCGCTAGATCTAGCGCCGAACGCGCTAAAATGGCAGCACTGGCGTGAGCGGGCCTCTCGCGCACTATTTGCCGAGTTATGGCGGTGTAGTCTATAAGTTCGTGCAATATATATTTGATGTAAATACATTAAACGACTTTTTCGCACTATATGCCTTATTTGAGCATAGGCCTTATTTATATCAAATACCTTAACATTTACCAGGGGCTCCCACGTCATTCGTTATAAAACTGACTTTCAGAGTGAAGAAGAATTCTCACTTGACTTCTTGAAATTAAAAAATATTAAATCTGGTATACCAGCTCCAAAACCAGTAAATGTATATAGAGGCATTACTCAAGAGCGCAAGTCAATGATCATACAAAAATTGACGCCCTTAATGCCAAATAATAGAAAATTATTTTGGCATAATCTGCCAACTAGTAAAAATAGTATTGATCTCACTCGAGATAATGAAGAAGACTGATTTATTGTTGTTAAAATAGTTACATAAGTATGATAGATGATTATAAAGACTCACTGATTTATTATTGTTAAAAGAAATTACTTATTTGAAATGTTAGAATCTGATCTTTTGTTCACTAAGCTTAATTGTTATAGCAATTGTTAATTAATTATTATAATGATGTTAATGGAAGGAACATTTTAAGTTTAGATAATTCATTTGTAGGCAATACCAAAATATGTAAAATTTTGTATCCAATGTTTGATACCTATTTCGTTATTTAATCACTTCTAGGTCCTTTTTTGCCTACACGTTCTTGAATTGTAAAGCAGTCTGTGCATTAGGACTATCAAAATTTAATTTATCTACTTTAATACTATAATACAAAGATTCTAAAACTGAAAACAAAATGCTTATGACAAACATTACGTACAGGCCAAAAATAATAAAAAAAAAGTTTCATTACGATACAGGTCTTGTATGGACACCTGTAACATAATATAACTTTTTTATCATAACGATACACCTATACAACCTCCAGCTGGACCAAGGAGGTTGAACCTCTACTTTAAAAAGGTTTCAATGAACGAGTCCTCGACGACCGACGCAACACGCATGCGCAATCGATGTTTGCACCTTGGCGCCAACATTTGACATTTAAATAAATTTGTTGTTATATTCAGCGTTTTATTTGCAATATTGTTTTACATATTATAGTATGAGAGTAGATAAAGTAGTGTATGACACTGTACATAACTTGGTCTTATAACACTCGTGTGATGCTATAAAAAAACTCGCCTACGGCTCGTTTTTTTAAAACACACTCATGTTATAAGAACCCTTATTATGCAACAGTATCATAAACTACTATTAGTGTTACATTTCGGATTAGGTTATGATGAATAAAAAATACCTAATTTTCAATTTATATTATTACTGCGGAAACTGTGCTGTGATTATGGTTCGTAACTAGAATTAGTATAAGCTTTGATAATACTTTTTTTTGTTGATAAACTTTATTTTTGTAATGTGAAAACGTTAGAATTAAGTTTTCCGATAAAGAAGTTTGTAACTTTAGTAGTTATTTTATTACTAAAAAATACATAAATTGATCTCATAAGTTGCGTTTTATTTCGTAAAAGATAACTATCGAATCAGAATACTATTAAGAGGTTTTAAGTTTGCTGAGGTTCTCAAATAAAACTGAAATTAGTAGAGTAAATCCCTGGCGTATCTGAAAATATTTTTAAATTTCACATATTTATACTAAGT
The DNA here is from genome assembly GCA_927399485.1 of Calamotropha paludella. NCBI lineage: Eukaryota > Metazoa > Arthropoda > Insecta > Lepidoptera > Crambidae > Calamotropha > Calamotropha paludella. The sequence goes on along the minus strand of OV656804.1, from coordinate 11,141,138 downwards.
AGAAAAGCAGCTAGTTGTTAAAAACGTCATTTTAATTTAGTTAACTACAAATTGAAATCACGTTTCACTAAATAGGAAAGACGCTTCATAAACTACTAAGTTAAAAAAACGTATCTAACCAGTTACGTCTTTTTGTTGTAGTTTTACGTCTTTTCTTGTTATTTTTTTAGTAAGAAGAAAAATAAAATACATTTTTTTTAGTATATAATATTGGTAACTATATATTTTGTACATATATGAAATAGCTTGAACTTTAATACACACTCTTGCATTAAAAAACTGTGACATTGTTTATTTTCCTTCACACAGCGAATTTTTTAAGTTTAACATCGCATAATATTTTTTTTCTGCATTTCGATATTAATGTAGAAACGTTTTTCTTCCGTATGACGGCAGAATAGAATTGTAATGTAATAACGCAATTGTTACACTCATGATGTCCAACATTATTTGATAAATGGTGCACTCAATAGTGTAATGAGTTACATCTATTATGATTAAAAAAATAATTTAGTTAGTTAGACTTAATATACAGTGGCTTATAAATTTATCTTTGTGAATTAAGAATATCAATTGTGGATTTGACTTAGATATTTGAGAGTAAGTATCTAATATATATCCTAATAAAAATGTACTTTTATCAGAACCGCACACTGCATAAATAAATATATGCAAGGTTGATAAAAGCTAAACAATAACAACAACCAAAAAATCAAAATATTCAAGATCTAATTCGAATATAAAATAAGCCTAAAAAAGAACTACGCCTCTGAGCTCTCGGGTGGAACTAATTGGAACTTTTTGCAGCATTAGTAACAAATATACTATTTATAGTATTCATTTTTAACCGACTCCAAAAAAAGGAGACTATCAACAAAAAAGTACACGTATGTATGAAACATTGACTTTGAATTGCTCCATTTTTGTTAGGCTATACCAGCTTCTATTTAGAAGGGTGACAAATTTTAAAAGTGTATGTTTGTTTATGTTATTCTTAGCATATCTCAAAAATTATATGTTGGCTCACGAATATTCTTTTTCAGTTGGTCTAGTCCAAATTTGGGAACTATGCAAGTTTCATCAAAATCAGTTCAGTAGTTTTTGATATAAAGAGTCAATAGTTATAGTGTGCATAACCCACTAAGAAAACGTGTCGTTGGCATCACAGGATATGTCTAAATAATGTCATTAAGCATTTTAAAAGACAAAGAAATAATTGAGTAGAGGCACCTACCCGAACGATAAAATTATTAGTCATTCAAGTTGGTTTAAACATTTCAAATAATTACCTTTTTGATATAATTATTTAGCCTAGGTCAATCGGCCCAGGTGAGTCAATTAGGTTACTGGCAACATTTTTTTAATTTTAATAATCTAGTTAACAACTTATTTTAAATTAAAATATTTATATATTGATACCCAGATACCCTTTCAATGCACCTACAATACGCTATCAGTTTCTAACTCTCCAGTTCACTGGTAGAGAATGCCTTATGGCATTAAATCCGCCATTTTTACATATTTTTAGTGTGCAACAAAGTTTAAATTGATAAATAATGATTATGAGTAATATTCGTATTATACTGGAAACATTAGTGAATTAGACTAGCTCCAGCCAGCACCTAACTTAAAAAATATATATTAGGTGTAATAAATTATCATTAAATATATTCAGTATCATTGTATGCTTTTAAAAACTTTTGCACTACCATATTTTCCAATGCAGTATTGTATGGTGGCATAAATTTTTAACAATCTTCTTTCAACTGCTTTGAAGTTGTCCTCTGTCGCTAACTTATCCCCTTGAAATGAGGACAACAGCTTCACAGTTTCTGTGAGACTTCCACCGGACAACAACTCCAAGTGGTGCCAAGTTGAAGAGGACAACCTATATAATCCACAGGCAACAATTGGCTATATTAAATTATGATAATACATTTAATTTAATGACTTAAAAGTATTTAATAATAAAGCATTTTTTTTATTGTCCATATAGAATGTACTAAATATACGAATCAATTTTTGTTTTATTTTACCTAGATACCAGTCATCACACCGCTCTCCACATCAGTCTAAGACATTAATCAGACAAATAAATAAAATGGGGCTATGAAATTTGTATCAACAGTCAACCATCCATATGATTATAAATTCTTTTTACATATTTATTCAGGTTGCGCTTCGCCTCACGATTTTATTTATCTGATCAATGCCCTATATTAGGATTCCCAACCAGGGGGCATAGAGAAATGCCGGGGGGGAAGGTATGCTTGCATAAAAAAAACTATTTACCGCATACGTTACGGTTCCGAATTCTTATTCTTGTTGAAACTTAACTAAGGGAGGGCATGGACTCCCGCACCGAGGGTGCCATACAAACTATTAGTTAAATAAATATATAGTTTGTTTAGGATTGGGAAGCAAACTTGACTTTGCCATTGAAAAACTGTTGCATCCATACATCAACATAGTTAGTTTACAAACTAAAAGTTAGATTTTTTTCTTTACTTGTGCTATATGACATTGCTTTATGCCAAATTTCATGATTCTAGGTCAACGGGAAAGACCCTATTAATTTTGATTTCCTTCACAGTGTCAAATTATATGTTTTATGCAGCAAAAACGGCCGTATCTGTTTTTCACGTAAACTCAGAACATTTGATATTTTCACAGCTTTAAGGGACTGTAGACTTAAATATATGGTTTTAATTTCTACCTTCTCACTCGCTACCTTCACGCGTTCCCTTGATAAAGCGTCTTGACAGACAGACAGACGGATGGACATCAAAGTGATCCTATAAAGGTTCCATTTTTTTTCGTTTGAGGTAAGGAACCCTAAAAATTGCTCCCAAAGTGAGCAAATCTATTTTTCTTATTTTATATGTCAACATCATTTTTATACTTACATGCAGCACTGATAAAGGGGAGCTAAGATATCCAATTCATCGACCATAGGATTACCCAAACCTTTACCGTTGTCAAAGAGTATAATTTTTTCTTTATAGACCTCATATCGGTGTCTGTCTCCATTCTGTATTAGGAAATCAAATATGGATACATCTATTAAATTCAGTAGCCGTTTCATACTATGTGTGCTGATTACTTTTCTGTAAAATATTTTCATATATCCACAATCAGAAGATATTACAATCTGTGTGTACCCAATTTATTTAATATTTGTTTAAATATACTTACTTACAATAATCATTGTCCTTTTCCCATTCCATTTTTTTGGCATTATATGATCTTCTCCAAGGTGATTTATATATCTTGAATGGTCTGTCTAAATACAATATAGCAGCACCTTCTATTTCTCCTTTATTGTCAGGACAAACTGTTTCATTTACTTTACAGTAGTAGCATTTTCCATAAATACATACTGAACCACTCCCTGTAAATAACATAACTATTCATATCATAGACATTATCACAAATTATAATAATAGTAAGTGTTTATAATAAGTACCATTTTTCACTGTAGTTTTTTTTAATCCAGCAGTTGCCACAGGCAAAACTTCATTATTGATATGTACCCTGCGTATAACTGATGGGGTTATCCATGTAAAATTTAGTACCATTGCAAGGTAATATGCAAACACCTCAGAATTATGACGGTCAAAACCAGCATATATATTGCCATTTATAACATCATTAAGTTGGTATCTTTTTGGTTTAAAATATAGTTTTTGTTTACTCTGTAAAAAGTTAAAATCTAAATTTCAATTTTATATTTGATATACAGATAATAATAAAATGAACCAATTTTTAGTTTTACTTCTAATAAAAGCAGCAACTTAAGCTGAGTTCCTTTAGGAGCATTGTCCACAAGTACTATTTGAGAAGTCTGCATGGCGCGCAATATCTGCCCTGGTATTCCATCTTTATATGGAAATAATGACTCTTCACTAATCCACTGAAATAATACATAATCAAATTCTAATAGCAGTCAGAAACTCGGAAGCAATATTAGTAGGGAATAACTTACATTTACTAAATTGAATAATACATCTTTAGAATTCTTAGATGTGGTAGAGTTAAATGATCCTACAAGATTTTTCTGTATCACTGTATACTTATGATTTCGTTGCTTATATACACTGGGTAAATAATTGAGATATTCGTAGATTTCCTTGAAGACACTTGGTGTTACATCCAATCGTATAGCGTTAATATTAAATTCTTGACTTTGTCTTTGTACAGTATTCAATGCATAGAAAAAGTAAATGTTAATTCCAACAAGTAATAACAAGAAAAGCGAAAAGCTAAAGGCATAGTTTAATGACATAGCTATGTTTTATTAAACTCAATTTATACTCAAACCCTAATGACATAGCTCCACATATATTGTTAATATAAAGGTTAAGATTTTAAATTTCACGTTTTTATTTACAAAGTAGAATAAATATTTTTTGTGTTAGGTTTTCCTTTCCCATAAGTGAGGCGAAAGGTAAAAAGCCCATACAGCCACCTCTTTACTAATTTCTTCTCGGATTTAGATGATGACAAATAATACTAATATTTCTTATTTCCCACAAATTAGCCCAGCCTAAAGTAAACACTGTAAGGCTTGTGTAATGGTTACTAGGTTAATGTATAGACATAGATATATGATAAATATGTAACATTAAATTAATCTCCCTGGACTTCTTAAGAAAGCGTTAAATAAAGGACACCTTCCTTTTAATACTGGTAACACACTAATATCTGCCACAACACGAAAATATTCTAATTAAATAGATTTAAACCGTTGATCTGCAGCTCAATCAAAAAAAAACCATTACAGTCACATACGTATGAGTACGAAATCGAATGATATAAATTACAAAATTAATATTGTTTATTGTACACAAATCAACGTAAACACAAGGAGACGTACAAAAAAATACTACGATAATTATACTTTTTGACTACTGTGCTGTGAGAAAAGACAACATAGAATACACAGGTACCAGATAAAATGAAAATTGACAGTCAGCACTTAGCATAATAAAGTTAACGTGATGATTTAAGTTCCATCCCAAATTGCAATTTGCAAAAGTTATGCTACGGGACTTTTTAGCGAGAGCTGGAACTTAGAAATATAGTCACTCTTAGTTGTTTCGGGTTCCATGTTAAAATTGCAGTGTAGTGCACATTAGTATCTTTTTGACGTGATAACGTCTTATAAATTGGTTGCGGCTGGGAGTCACTTATGAAAAAGTGTAACGCTCGGTAACGTTACGATGAGTCACCGAACGAGAGAGAGGCCCGCCGAATGCCTTGCGTCTCTCTCCCACTCAACTATGATCGGTCTGCCGCGCGCATTGTGCAATTTAATTATATTCATATCAATAAATATTCTACCGAGAAAAAGACGTTGTCACGTAAAATCTTCGCCCGTAAAACCGACTTTACAGGCAAAAAAAAAAAAAAAAAAAAAAAAAAAAAAAAACCGAACCGAAGAACCGAAAGAACTATTCATACATAATCCATTAATTGTCCATCATTCTTAAATCAACTCACCACCACAAATCATCATCTAATTAAGAAATTAAACTAAAGACTAGGCTGTATGGGTTTTGTACCCTTTGCCTTTCCCTACAGGCTTATGCGATAACTTACCAAAAAAAAACACTACGTGTAGTGCACTGAGTGTAGTCGCAGTAAACGTACTACGTTACGTACGTACGTAATAAGTTGCACATCAACACTTACATTTCTATAGTTCGCGTCCGAAGTTTCATCGCAAACTTAAAATTTATTCCACTCAATTTATATTGTACTTCAATTGTTTTAAAATAACACGTTTAAACAACCTGAAAACTGAACTAATGACCGACCGAGTGATTTGTAATTAATGAGTGAATGAGTGACTTCAATGCGAAGATAAAGTAGGGTTGCTAAAAACCGTATCGGTGTTCATGAATGAATACATTGAACTATTTTTTTTACAAAAACAAAATACCACCGAATGCACTGATTGAAAAATATGTTTGAGATTCGAGATTAACGCGATATCATATTAAAAATATCGATATGGCGATATTTAAAATATACAATTATAGTTAAATATCGATATTTACAAGATTAATATCGATATTTCAAAGGTATCGCTAAATATCGCTCATCCTTAAAACTTAGTGATTACATACTCTTTGGTCGCAGTCTAGTGGTCTAGTGATCACAGAACTCAAAATCAAAGAATACATTTACTCTAGCACAATACTAACGCTAGTGATTTTAACAAATACAAACAGTATGTAATCACTACGTTTTGTGCAATAAAATTGATTAAACATCATACTATGTTACTTGCGACAACAGCACGTCTATCTAAATTATTCTAAAACAAACTGTCAAATTTTCTCAATTGATATGGTGATTGGACTTCTATGGTGGACTCTATGTACTATTTTGTATAGATTTTATTTTTTTATTTAGAAAAACCACAGATATCTATAAAACATACATACAAAATAGGTTTTATTATAAAGTCAATAACAGGTTACCATAGTTATAGAAAATATCAAATGTGCTGTTGACTTTGTTACTTTGATTATCAATCAAATTTTCTCTACAAACAACCAGGAATATTTGACGACTATAACTTTCAACTTTTATACGACGATAAACTATGATTCAACCTCTTATAGACACTTTTATATATTTTGCTTATGGCAGCAATCTATTGAAGAAAAGAATACGCATCAACAATCCTTCTGCGGAATTTTTGGGCATTGGCAGACTTGATGTCAGTAGCTGTATAGTTCAATCTGTTTCATTGTTATAAATTAATATATATTAATGCTTTGTTACTGATCAACATTGTTTTTTTTAGAACCATCAGCTAAACTTTATGAAATATTCTGATAACTGGAGAGGCACTTCTGCCACAATAGTTCCTACTGAAGGTTCTTATGTCTGGGGAGCTATTTGGAGACTTCATAACAATGATATGCCAGCTCTGGATAAGTAAATATTTATTTTTAAATATTTTTTACATATTTAATTTACAAAATAATTGTTAATATCTACTTAACCTATTATTAGTGATTTAATGTGACATAATGACATTTGAAGGCAGCCATTACATGATTTTACTACGAAACCTGCTAACATTACAGAATTTCTGTTAAGTTTTCCCTAAATGCAAATTGATATTTGAAAAGGATTGCTAAATTAATTATGGAACAATGTTTTAGAGCAATTTTAGAAAATACATATACATAGGGACTCGTTAGAGTATGTGAGATTGCATGGTATTTTGCAGTAGTTTCTGTAGTTGCACCTACAAAATATAATGTGATTGTGATAAGGTGTAAAATTGATATTTTTCTTCTCCAGGCAAGAAGGAGTTGATACAAATTGGTATTTTCCTAAAACAGTTGAGATAGTTACAGAAGAAGGTGCCAAAATCGAATGTCGCACTTACCAACAAACAATTAATCCACCTGTATGCCCAGAAGGTGAATTATTACCCCCAGATCGAAGACCATCATCAACATATCTAGATTGTATTATTAATGGAGCAATTGAATGCGGACTTCCAGAAGATTATATAGAAAATTTAAAAAAGATTCCACATAATGGAAAAAAAGCTTCTCCTAAAATGATGGAACAGCTAAATAGTTAACATGCTTTTAATAATGTGATATTATCTGTGATTTACTTAATTATTTTTAATATATGATATATGCAACAAAGTGGCTGTAAAAAATAAATATATATGTACTCCTAATTTTAAATCATGCAAGAGATTTTTATATTGCTTTCACTATCTATTAGAGAAAAATGTTATGGGAAGATTAAAACATAATGTTCCAGATATTTAATAAATGCATATTATACAAGCAGATATAATTAATGTTACTAGTAGATATAATTTATACATATAGGTAATAGTAAAATAAAAATTATGAGATTGATTAATTCAATAAGACTTAAATTTTCTAAATATTGGAAAACCACAATTTTAAATCATTCAGATTTATATTACACTATTGCTTATACAATTTATGTATTTAGATAGTTAATTGCTTATATAGTTTATATAAAGCAGAGTTAGATTGATACCATTTAAATTTAAAATAGAGGTGCTAACCGTCCTATTTTCCCAGGACATATCCTGTGTTTTGGAATGCCCTGGATAGTTTTTAAATAGTATACTGGGTTTTTATAGCATTCTGGTAATCTCAATCGCTGAGGGATATTGGTGGAATTTGACATAACATCAATAAGAATAAATAATTAGATATATACCTATAACAAAAATTGTTGTACAGTACCTGCCAACTCAGATTACCTTAATTTTATTTAAATCTTATTTAATTCCCATAATTATATTTCTTATAATACCATTAATCGCAATTAAAGATAGTTTCATTAAAAATTGTACAAATAAAGTACCTAAACTTAACAGATTATGAAGTTTTATTAACCCTGATTTAATCTCATAGTATTACTGCGAGTTTATTAGATTTTATGCCGAAATTTAAGGAAAGAACAGTAATGGCATCCCTTATTTAATATTTAAATCAGCTAGCAATCTGATTAATAAAAAGTCTTGCTATGCGGTCGTTCAATACCTGTCTGGTCTGGTGTGTCATCTATACTTCTCTCTCCTTATCTTATCTTATCTCCTTAAAAAGAGATAGTAGTCATTTTATTGTTTTATGAAGTGACATCCATACTGTGATCATATTATAATCTTTGACTGTGACTTTATGGAGTGTCATCTATGAATGTGGGGTGTCATTGTTATTCCTGTAAACAATGTACCTAGTTCTTTAACTTAAATACTTAATACAGTGATGTAGTTTCACAGTCAAAGATAACAACGAATTTTTAGGCATCTATATTCCCAAATTTATTGTAATTATGACAGCATGTTCATCATACAATACCTTTCTTTATTTCTCGTATGGCAGTAATATGTTCACCTATAAAATGCTCTTAGGTTGCCCATCAGCCGAGTTTATATCTATAGCCCGATTAGATGTGAGTTATAAATTGATTCAGTAACAGTATTAGATTATAAAATTAATTAAACATGTACAATTTCTTGTTAGTCTTATCTGTTAATCGATAATTTTTTTATAGGTCAATATAGTTAGGTAAAAACCATGCGTACTAACCGTCCCACTTCTCAGCTTTGGGCAATCTCGCAGAGACCCTAAGCGAGACACCGGAGCTACCGTTACGATTAATAGGTACGAGGGTGGGTCAAAAAGTTCACCGGATTTCCAAAGGTTGCGGGTTCGATTCCCGCCTGAGATTCACTTGTGACCCGAGTCGATTTTTTCTAGTATTTTTCTATTATAATAATTTATCTGATAAGATCGCATTGAAAATGCATAAAATATATAAAAATTATAAATCTAACATGGCTGTTTCATCTTAATCGATTGACCAAACATTTGTAAAAATGTTTCTTTCGAATACGAGAGGATGTTCCTCTCATTGATGAAACAACGCTGGCCTACAGCGTAAAATCAGGAATGTACTAGAAAATTTCGACGAGTGTTCGCAAGGCTCGGTAGCTCAATTGGGAGAGCATTGGACCGGATTTCCAAAGGTTGCGGGTTCGATTCCCGCCTGAGATTGACTTGTGACCCGAGTCGATTTTTTCTAGTATTTTTCTATTATAATAATTTATCTGATACTGAGAACGAGTCAAGGCCGTAGCTAGGGGGGGGCATTGTGCGGCAATGCCCTACCTTGAAATCACAATTCCCTACCTTAAAGATACCAAAAACTAAAATAAATTAGTATAATTAAAATGATTTATAATCTTTATATATTTTATGCACTTTTCAATGCGATCTTATAAGATAAATTATCATAATAGAAAAATACTACACTACTGGAAAAAATTAAGGGATCAAAAAAAAAAATCCAAATTTTTGGGCAAATTTCAACAGGCCGTAACTTCGAGAGAAATGGTCGTACAGGAAATCAAAAAAGTAATTTGTAGCTCCAATTGTCTAGTTTTTGAATTAGAACTTTAAAATTTTGGGCGTGGAAAAATTTCTTTTTGCTTAAACACTATAAGGATCGGATACTTTGTTCATTTAGCTTTTATTTATTTTTTATACACCTTGATACGTCCACTTCTCGCCGAGATATGGATAATCAAAGACAAAAGCATCCTTTTGTCTTTGATTATCGATATCTCAGCAACCAATGATCGCACAGAAAGTTAAAGGTGGGTTTCAAGAACTTGAATAAATTCTCTTTAAAGACTAGCCATTGCTTATCCCAAAAAATTTTTTTTTCTTTTTGTCACATGAATTTGAAAATGCAGCAAAATAAGGGATGTTGATGGTTTTTTGGGAAATCAAGCGCTGGATCAAAAATATTGAGGAAACCGCTAATGTTAAGCCAACAAAAACCCTACCAAGAACTAAATTAATCTATAAGTAAGTAAGTATATTATAGTCAGCTGTTTTTTTTCTGTTTCACTTGATCGAATTTTTAAAAAATTAAAGGATCGCGTTTTTTGATCTGAAAAGCTTATAATATTTAAAAATAAAAAAAATATGTATTTTCGAGCTTTTTCCACATTTTTGTTTCAGAAAGTTAAGGAAATTCAAGAAACTATCGCCCAATCATTTTTAACGCGTTTCCACCGCTGCATTCCTTGATTCTACTGATTACCTTTAATTAAATTTATAAAAAGTTGATACCCCCAATCGAATTTCAATCTTTTTCATACGCTTTTCCTAGAAGATCCTTAAAAATAATCCTTAACTGTTTTTCAAAATTAATCCCCTTGCGTTAGAAGATTTTTTTTTTAATTTTTTGGTTAAAATTGAAAATTTCTTACTTTTTTTATTTTCAATTATTAGAGAAGTTCGACGACAACCTTTCGTCGATAAAATTTAAGCACTTTCTGGAACAAAAATCTGGAAAAAGCTCGGAAAAACATTTTCTTTTCACATTTTTAAAAATTATGAGCTTTTCAAAGCAAAAAACGTGATCCTTTAATTATTTCATAAATTCGATTAAGTGAAACAAAAAAACAACTGGCTGGATTATTTTTTGGTTCTTTGTGGACATATTGAACTGTAAAAGGCACACTTAAAATTAGTGGTTTCTTCAATATTTCCGATCCAGCGCTTGATTTTCCAAAAAATCACCAACAGCCCTTATTTTGTTGCATTTTCAAATTCATGTGACAAAAATAAAACAATTTTTTTTCAGAAAAGCAATGGCTAGTCGTTAAAGAGAATGAAACCCACCTTTATCTTTCTGTGCGATCATTGGTTGCCGAGATATCGATATCCTTTTTCATTTGAAAACCGATATCTCGGCGAGAAGTGGACGTATAAGGTGTATAAAAAAATAAATTAAAGCTAAATAAACAAAGTGTCTGATCCTTATAGTGGGTAAGCAAAACATATTTTTTTCTACGCCCGTAGACTAAAAACCAGACCAACCAACCAACCGTAGACTTTTTTTGTTGCCGATTTTTCTAAGATTACTCAAAAACCGCGGAGAAAAACTAGACACTTGGAGCTACATTTTCCTTTTTTTTATTTCCTCTATGACCATTTCTCTCGAAGTTACGGCCTGTTGAAAATTGCCCAAAAATTTGGAATTTTTTTTTTGATCCTTTAATTTTTTCCAGTAGTGTAGAAAAAAACGACTCGGGTCACAAGTGAATTCTCAGGCGGGAATCGAACCCGCAACCTTTGGAAATCCGGTCCAATGCCTGACCTAGAGGTCAGTGATATACATAGTGTTTGATTTAGGAGCCCGTGCTTCGAAGCAGATCAATAATATGATAAAACTACTTCCGCCCTACCTGTAACCAATGCTGCCCTACCTCAAATTAAACTCTAGCTAGCTACAGCCATGGAACGAGTGCTTGCGATTTTTTATAAAAAAAAAATTACGCTTGTATCAATTCAACCTTATTTGTTATATATATTAAATAAAAAAATATTTAGTACTAAAATTCAGTGGGTCAGTAGGGTAGGGTTACCGAAGGACGCGTCTCATCATTCATGTAAAGAAATCACTGGAATATGAATATTGATTTATGTAATGTGATTGTTCATAGGTGTAAATGTGAAACTTTTGTTTTGTGATCCCAGTGTTATGTAAATAATAGTTTAAGAAATGTGCTATACTGTACCTTTTTGCTTACTTGCAAAATTTTTTATCTCTTGCAGAACTACAGACTTGATTTTTTAAGATACTCTAGTTATTGGGGTGGACCGACCGCCACCCCGGTGCCGACTGCGAATGCCCACATCTGGGGAGTTATGTGGCGAATAAACGACTCTGAAAGGAGAATTCTTGACGAGTAATGGTCAACATTATTATTTTTGGGAACAAATCTTTCAAATCGATAAGAACATGTGCATAATTACTATTGATAGTAACTATGCTTGTGTTACGAAATATTCATCAGAATACTGGGCAGTGGTAACGACGTCACGAATTGACGCTATTTGCTCCGCAATATACTGGCCAGCGCATTGACGTCACAAATCGACGCCATATTTAAAATAGTATGAGAGCAAGAGAGTGTTAAAGACTTCGACCAGTACAAAATGGCGAGGGATTAATGATGTCATTACGATTGCCCAGTATACTGATGTGTATTTCGGAAAACACCCTATATATTTTAATAAAAGATACTTTTGATAGTGCCAGTAACGGTTGCTTTAAAAACAGCTTATTTAAAAATTTTAGAGTAAAAATAAAAGTGAATGACACATTACATCTAAGGTCAGGACTGTCTTAACCTGGCTGTGCAAAGGGGGCATGGCACCCGAGCCCAGGGACATAAGACGATCACCTTGTTAGATACTTGTAAAAGTATTAGATTCGATGTTGTAGATACTTGATATTCGTGGTAGTAGCATGAAAAAATAGCGCTGGTACTCTTGAAAAAAATCAACCGAGCCGTCAGAAGCTCTGAATCTCAATTTGTAATGGCATTCGCCTGGATAGCGAAAGACTGTTGAACCCACAGCTTCCTTATTTAGAGCTCCCTTGCAGCCAATGTGGTTAAGGCGGCCCTGTGTTAGGTAACATGAAGTCTTATTATTGAGTTTTTGGAGATAGAGTAATGCTCGCGATTTAATGTCCGAAGCTGGCTGCAGCATGCACTGTCCCAATACTGTTTCGCCCGCGCAACAAACAGCGTTGCCCAAATGCGTAACTAGCCTTAGCAAGGCTTTTATTTTAAACCCATCCTGAGTACCTTTAAATTTTTAGTATATTCTTTGAAGTTCACTAGAGTTATCAGGTTTTCACTAACTTTCTCTTTACCTCAGTAAGGAATCAAAAAGTAGTCTTAAATAGGGTGGAATATTTTATCCTTACCTGAAGAAATAATACTTCAAGAACTGAAGCTAGCAAAATTTCTTTTTTTTTTTAAACACTTCCTTAGCTTTTAAAAGGAAGCACAATTGTATTCGAATACTGTTATTTAAATACGCTTGCTGTTCACTGGAATAGAACGTACACTAATATAAAAATTGTACTAACATCTAGTACCTATCACATGTTTTATTAGGTTTTATGTCCCTTCAACTATCGGAACAGCTAATAATTAAATTGATTAGCGTTTGACACTTACTATATGGACAATCGACAGCATATCAACCTATACAAAACTGTCAAATTTCGGCATTAAATTTTCAACTTAAAGTCCAACACATAGTATTTAATATTGTTAGAAAAACCAAAATTGTAAATAGACATTATTGACCGGACATAAATATAATTTTAGGAAGCGTTGTCAGATTTTTTGACACTATTCACTTTGACAATACTCAAGAAGGTATCTACTTTGTACTTACCGATTTTATTTTTATTTTAGATTTAAAGGGGTTGCGACAAAAAGATGTTATATAAAATACGTGGAGGTTCTAACCCCCGACATGGGCAAATATTACTGTCGTGCGTACTTGCAAAAAGTGAGCCCTTTACCGAGAAGCGATAACGATCCAATTCCCGTGGAACGGTGGCCTTCGTGGACATACAAACAGATTTTGGTATTCGGCGGGCTCGAGCACGGTCTACCAGAGTACTACATACAGAGTCTAAAGAAATTAAAACATAATTCCGAAGAAGCTTACCTACGCACTGAACGACTTCTTATACGTTACGCCAAAGGGCAGCCTTGCGAGTGCTGGGTGCCAGGGCGAATACCTAGAAAGCCGCTGAAGATAGACTTGAAGAAATCAAAAGAGGAAAAAATTTATAAAAACCAACATTAGAAATAAAGAAAACTGCATCATTGAAAAATTGATTTTATTGAGAAATGTATAGGCTTCCTTTTAACTTGTTATAAAATATATTCAAACAAGGTATATTAGGATACACTTTAATATTCAAAACTATGCTTCGCTAATTTTTAACTCTTTTTATTAATATAAATATTAAAATTATTATTAATAGGTACTCGGTTCTCATTAAATTAAATATAAAAATTGTACACTATCTCAATCGTTTGGTGAATTGTATCTAAATTGAGCATAAAGCACAACGCTACCCCAACACTTCACATTAACACGCACACAAATCACACGAGGAACACATCATTTGGAAAAATATATTTTATCAGTCAATAATTTATGAATAGTATAATTATTAAAAATGAGGTAATGCCTTACTAAGTGAAAATCACAATTTAAGAGTGAATACTGATTTAAAAAGCAAGAGCGCATGTGATAATATAATAATAAATAAATAAATAGGTAAAGCCCGGAGGGAGCGGCGTGTGAGGCAACGTTGTGCGCTGGCGCCCGCGGCCCGAGGCTCGCCAGCGCCGCGCCACACTTCTTCACTCTGCGCGGCATTCTCATCCGGCAGCGACCGTATAACCAACGAGGATGGACCAACATACTAGGCTCGGCTTATTTATAAATCCCACACTGCGTCATCAATTTGACAATTACATTTTTCAACACAGCAATAACTTAGCGTGGGTACAATTAATAAGTTGTCTTACTACTAAAATGGAAACGATAAATTCAGATACAAAATAGTGTCGTATAGCATCGGTAACATCTATTATTGTTCGAACGGATTTAGATTATTTACATTTTTTTACACAATTTCAAAGCTAAAAAGAAATGCTGAATCTGTATCTCACTAATTCCGGTGTAGACCACTCAATCAGGTTTATTTTATGGTTACCCAACATTATTTCATTACTTAGGATCTAAATTAATTGTATAACTGCCCCGATTAGTTCATACGGTCTTAACCAGAGTCGCTCGCCGTCCAGGACTGTATTTCTCTACGAAAACGTAAGGTGGAATAAAAATATAGCTCTAATATACATTTAAGATTACGCTTACTGGTACGTTTACTAAACTTATATTTCCATAAATTGAGCAAAAGGCACTATGCAACTTCTAAAATTAAACAATATTTGGATTTACACTTTGGAAACTAATTAAAAATCGAGGACCATTTCTTTTAGACAGCAAAATATTTGTTTGCAACGTGCCTTGAGCCCCTCAACATGATCACGCGCACTAGTCGCGTGCGCGTCAGCTCGCCACCAGCTCCATGCTTACATCGCCCACACTTAAGCCAGCCTCAGTAAAAGTCAAACTTGTGGCACAGTTCCCAGATGTATGTTTCTTTATTGAAATAAGTTATGAACGCTACTCGATTTGAGATAAATACACAATTAACACACAAATGGATCTGCTATATTCGTATACCACTTGTGTATATAAATTGTTTGTATCGTCTATCTCTCACAAAGAACGATCCTGCATTCTGCTGAAGGCTGGATGTCTGAAGGCACTCGTTTATACCCTTATACCAAATTATCGTTATTGTTACTATTACTGCATTGGCCTATAGATCCTATAGATAGCTATCGGCCGATATTCAGGACAAGGAGTTTCACTTTGGTAGATTTTATACACAAATATGCAACAAACGTACAAGACTACCGTAGTTTTACTAACTATATTTTTAAGTCCCAAAACAGTTACCTAGGTTACAATTTTATCTATTGGAAACAACTGAAAAAAGACATTTCTAGAAAAATCATAATATCTGTTAATTTTCTTTTAGACAATAGTTAAAATATACCCATATAAATAGTTTTTGAACATTTATGTAAGATAAATATGTAGCTAGCGTAGTTACATTTAATATGGAGATAGCTGTAAACTGTTAATAGATACAATATTATATAATGTAGTATTTATAATTTAAAGATAGAACAATTCATAATATCAATTGCATTAAAAACATATTAATCCACCACGCGACCATGTATAATTAATTATATAAAAATCAATTCAATAAATAACACAACCGGAGACCGTTCACGCAGTTATCAATAAGTCAAAACATGTATCGAATCTAATAAATGTCAATATTATCAAATTAATACATTCCATAACACCGCTACATTACACCGTATAGTAACAAGATAATTGCTGTAACAGGAAATTCCAAACTTTTGGAAAATAAAGACTTTGTGCGAATAATTGTGACGAAAGTAATACAATATAATATATAATTCTATCCTATGATAAAACTATTCTTTTGGTGACTTGGAACGCGAATCAGTCTCCGCCTGCTTACAATTCTTCTACATAACGATTTATTCAGTCTAAATACATAACATATTCTATTAAAACCATAAGCTACCCATTTTTGGCCGCACGGTGAAATGCTCGAGTTTATTTGTGGTTATGCCTGGTTGCATCGTTATACTAAACAGCTTTCTCTGCGGGGACAAAATCATGATGTACGCTTGGCCAACTGATAACCTAATTCACACAGTCGCAGTAAATTAACTATAGAGATTATAACACGTCGCTATGTAGGTGTCACTAGTAGTATTGAGTTTACAGTTTTTGTTGCGATTACCTATATTTCGCATGTTCACTATATGATAGTCTTCATTTTCTATTAAAACAATAATAGTAGGTAATATAAATATTTAACAACAATGGCAGGCATATTCTATTGCATTGTAATTGATTGGGAACACATTTATTTCAGATTCATAATGTCCTTGGTGTTTCAAGCAGCTTGCTTCAAAAACTGATTATAGTAAAATACTATAAACACAGCTTTTCGGTCGTCGTGAGTCTATTGAAAGGTTCGTGCTTGACATCGCTATTCATAAGTTTCATGTTATCTTTCTTGCTATTATTAAACTAGATAACAATTAATAGAAGAAATTAAATATCAAGAAATGATAAATTACTGAAAAGATCAGGTATACAATAAGTGAGAATAATGTTTAGCTGCTCATAAAATAAGCGTATACAAAAGGATTGTTTCGCCAGCGCGATGATAGTCGGTGGAGAAACGTTTGTTTAAATGTTTTATTAATTTCGTTGTTTCTGACTTTCATACCACAAAAGCTTATTAGTTAACGGACATCAAAATTAAAGAGGTACTTTCTCAGTGATGTATGGTGCACACGAGTGACTAATCTGTAGACCGCGATGCACTTTCAACAGAAAGTGCTTTTAACAATAACTATAACTCAACAAATTCGACAAATTCGCCACCCGCATGCATGAAACTAAAGTTGAAAACATCGCCGGTCACACGCTAAGAACTGAATAAAATTAATTTGTACACGACCTAGTCAACGTACTTATACACACTTTACATCTTACATCGTAAACTTAACATTAATAGGCTATGTCAAAAATGACACCGATACAACTATTTTATTGAGGTAAACTATATAGGATTCACGTCGAAACAGATCGACTTTCAATATCGCCTCAGCAAAAATATTAATTTCCTGATATGAAACGAACCGTCAGACGAAAAAACCGCGCGTGCGTCTCGGCGGCCGCTCACGATATCGTTCAACAATCAATTAGGTATTCTAAGTTGGCGGACACAGTTTTTTAGACTTTCAAAAGTCTAAAGATTATAGTACAGCAAAATAAAGCGGTTACCGGTTAATGAACTCGACGTCATGGTAAAAAACAACCCGTTTATAGAGATGTGTGTATAAATAAAGCTGCCAAAAGTGGTCACATCGGAGCGTTCACCGAGAAGCACGCTTGCAATAAATAAACGAGGCGGCTCGCGGCGTCTGCCGCAGCGCACGATTCACTAACTACGCTTAAACTAAGATTCGAAGAGCCGAAGGCCTCCATAGCACGAGCGTCGTTCCATCGCCGGCGATGGGCACGAGCGCGCGGGGTCGCGTCGCCGACCTGGCCGCCGATGCAACACTAGTCGTGCGGGGGGGTCTACGAGCCTGAGGTAGATAGAGGGGGTGCGCCCGCGGCGGCAGCTAGCAGCCGGTGGTGGGCAGGTCGCCATTGGCGGGCCGCGGCGCGCCCACCGGCTGCAGCGGCTCGGCGGCCGCGTCGTCGGACGCGCGCGATCGAAGCGACGACAACTCGCGCACCCACGACGCCAGCCGCCCCGACACGCCGAACAGGTTCGAGCCCGAACCGGTGGCCACCGCGCCCACGTTCACCTCCGGCATCTCCTGCTCCTCATCTGTAAATAAGACGGTTTATGAGTCTCTCCCGACACGGCGAAAGCGTAGTGGAGGGAGGCGCTTCGAAATTATTACACAACCGTCCACTGGATATAATCATGCAGATTCAAATAAAAATTAAATATTGTGTGTATTTATCGTCGTGAATATCATTTCGAACTGTTTGGATTAAGTAAGGTAAGAGTAGATTAATAATAAATCATTGTTTAAAAAAGGATGATATCCGGAACCATCTCAAGTTTATTTTATTCTTATAAAAATTTATAAGAAAATGTGTACTGCATAACCGTTTAAAAACAATCAAAGTGTAATTTGTTATAGTCTCTGTCAATGTCAAACGAAATTGTGGTTCTGCTAATTGCATTTTTAAGCTAATTTCACTGAAATATTTCTACCCTATTTTGGATATTTAGTAATATGTACTAAGTCTTATAATTTTATCTTATGACACGTATCCGTTTGTTTCACATAAAAGTTTTATTCATTATGTATGTTGTCCTAAGTTCTAAGTCCTAATATTTGATGTCATAATAATAATAATATAATTGTTATTTTACATACTGTTTTACAAAAGATATAATAATTGGATTAGATTACCTGGCCCTACATTCACTTATTTTTCCATCCATTCCATGTTCAGGAAATTAATGTAATATTTTATTTTTATATGTAAAGAAATTATTACAAGAAAAACATCAGTTTGTCTAAGGTGTCAGGCGGGATTCAAACCCACGTCCATCTTGGCGAGCGCTCTTCTAATTAAGCTACCGAGACCTCGACAGACCCATTGATCTCTAATCTAAAGCTTTACTCGAAACCAAATGTGTTCTTTCTTTATTGTCTTAATTGTGGTTATAAAATGATATTTAAATTTTTTGATGTTTAAATTTTAAGTCTAATAATTCCTTAAGGTCATAAAAATTATTTTCATTTAGCCAAATATATAATAAAATTTTAAATACTGTATCTGTAGTCAGGTAAATTATTATAAATTTTAACGGACATCATTAAGCAGCTTTTCCCATATTTGGCTGATGTCTGCATATCCGCGCATACAAGTGCACATCCGTGCTTCTTTTTCACTGTACAAAGTCTCTCGTCATAGGACATTAACAACGCATGGAATAGTTGTTGACTTTCAGTGAATGTATTGTTAATGCTCATATTGAATAAAAAGTATTTTATCTTTTATTTTCTTGTTCAAGGTATACAAAAACATCGACTGTAATACAAGTATCGATCAATCTATACAGAAGAATTAGCTATGTAATTATTATATTTTGGTATTAAGCATTTAATAGCTATGTTTAATTATTACAAGAAAAATATATCTCATACGGCGAGGGGAACTCAAACCCACATCCCTCACTCCCTCCCTTGAAAAAATGGATTTACAGATCCACTTTTTTTAGAGGTTCAGATTGTTGTCTAAGAATATAAAGGCAAAACGTTTATTTTATTTATGTTTTGAAAGCTAATTATCGTGGTTTCAAATTTAGATAGGAAAAGTTTACGGTATGTGTGCGGTACGGTATATAATGTTTTTTTTTTAATATTCTTATAATATAGGTATCATATTTTTCACATAATATTATTAACAGCAAACGGCTTCAGTTAAGCTTTTAGTAAAGTTTAGATGTGCACTACCGCATGAGAACCGACTAAATTATAACATATGGCATTGCTTACTCTGTTTTTTTGGATACAAAAAAAATTATTTCTTGAAATATCGACTACTTAGTTCAGTTGCGGGGTTTATCTTACAGCTTAATGTTGTCAATTGTTGTAAATATGTAGAATTTGTAATATTGTATAGTTTTTAATAAATTCTTATAATTAAGATAAAACTAAAAAGCAAAACGAAAAATAAGAATAGAAAATAGCTGCCCAACTCTATCAACTAACTTCAGAGAGTTAGTTAATGTACTACTTTGAGAAGACAGAAAGTGTCGTGTTTCACAGTAAAGAAGCGTTCACAGGACCAGTATTGCGGAAATCCGTATTTTATAGATTTTAAATTAATCACCGCGTAATTGGTACATGCGGATATTTATAAATCAAGTGCACTCTCGCCCAATAGAATTGCAGTATAAAATTAGCAGTGCTATTCACCCGACTAGTAACTACAATGAAATATGGCCACTCGGGAAATGATAACATAAGAGTGCTTTATATATTGTGTGACATGCATACCGTTACTTACGGTTAGTGTCCCGTCTGCTCGCCACATAGATCGTCTGTGACGGCTATTCGGGCAATCAAATAAGTTTATAAATTAGTATCAACCATTTTTAAACATAGCACAGCTCTGGTGTTATCATTTACTAACGAGGGCCAATTGGAAACATTTTTTTTTTAAGCTTTAAATCTTTTTAGTTTTTATTGCAGTAATTTTAACGAACTGTGCTATATATTTACTTAATAATGAAGTTATATGTGTTAGGAATTTATATTTTTAAAATAAAAGTCATCGATATTTCATACAGTCATGGGAGCGTTGACACGTTAATCTTATAATAATTTATAATAGTTCTAGATACAAGAAATAAACACAATTTTCTAATAAGTTAAGTCTGAATATATTTAATAAGTTACAATGAGTGGGTATGTAGCATTACAATTGCTATCATCGATGTCGCTATTCGTAGCGTCTTAATGTCGAAGAACGAATAATGATATAAGCATAGAGCGCAATGTTTACCATTAGCCGCAATAAGCGCTGACGCTGCACTATTTAGCAAAACGTTACATGAGATTGACTTCTAAATGTGTTACAACTTTTACATCATCACACTAATATTGACTGAGACGTCAGTAGCTGTTTAAACATACTGCCGAATTAGCAGAACGAAGAGGGACTTGGAATTTTAAAGCGTTGTAGAACGCGGTTGGCAACTGTCATCTAGTCAGTTCTAACAGCAACAAATACGTGTAGCTGTACGGAATAAGACACGATAAGTTAAGGAAGAACCATGAAGTTATAGGCAAAGGTAAAAAACACATATAATATCTATTCAATCCAAAAACCTTCATAGCGTTGTCCTACTCTCTGGAAACCCCTTTTCTTTTTCTAATACTACATAACAAGGGTTTGTAATGTCTAGTAATATAATTGCCATAAAACCCGCTTATAAGTGAAATGATATGTGATATCCGGATACCACATGCTTTCACTACATACATATTAGTGAACCATTTTAGTTGTTAGAGAAGTAAATAAACACGAGAGGTGACAGATCGACGACAACAACACGATATCAAAATTTTTTGTTGCCACATTCTTATTACCCTAAAAACTGGTAAGTTTTACATTATGAGTTCCTGTTGAACGGAACGGACCGTCCGTCCGAACGGACGGAACGGAACGTCCCAGATGTTTAGTTTTCTATTTTATTTTTTACTCTTTCTTTACATTACAATTTAGGAAATACTAGCATTTCTATTAAGAACATCTAACTGATCTATCATATCGCAGTGCTTTACAGTCCGGACCTAACAGGTCTTATTCAATTTAAAACTTCTCATAAACCACTTTGTAACATTAATTACAAGGAACAACTGTCTTGCAGCTGATATCACCACGGACTATTAGAAAGAGGGTCTCCAGAAAGCCGCTATATAAGTTTTTGGATTAAATAAGTATTAGAAGTGTTTTCTTTACTTATAACTTCATGGGAAGAACCAGGCAAAAATTGGTGCACAATCGACGAGTACTTACCGGCATTAGAACGCTGCAAGGCATACATCTCCTGCCCCTGCGGTGTGTGGAAAAAGGAGCGATGGCGGAAAGACGCGTGGGCGTTTGGTGCCAAGTCGGCCACTAGCCGCAGGAAGGAGGGCCGCTGGTGAGCACGGTGAGCCCAGCACGCCCGCATGAGCTCGTACAGCCGGTCGGGGCAGTGCTCCGGCCGTTCCATCACACCGCCGGACACCACGTACCGGACCACTTGCTCGTTAGATAGACCCTGCAGGCGAAATATTGAAGTTATAACTTCTTATGGGACGACCGTTTCGTGCAACGGTAGCGATCCTGCCTTTCGCCCCGATGGTCCTGGGTTCGAGTCCAGGAAGGGGCAGATGTTTGTGTGATGAATACGAGCATTTGTACCTGAGTCATGGATATTTATATATATTTCTATAATTATTACATATCTATGTATGTTACGATACCCTAGTATCCACATGCCTTACAGTACTTACTTTGGGCTAGGGTAATTGGTATGAATGTAAGAATTATTATTAAAGGAGGGTAACGCTACGTTACGTAACGCGTTACGGCGCCAGTTTGTCTGGCTTCCCTTCCTCTCACGCATATGGCAGGCTCCTCCTCTCTCACTCTAACCAGCAGCGCTAGCCGTATTTCGGACAGACGCTTTCCCCTCTCTCTACTCAGTGTTTAGTGTTTAATAAATAACCTTTCCTTACATTATCATATTAATATACATAAAAATTAAGTAATAACCTAAGCTTTACTTAAGTTACACAATTTCAACTATATAAATAGTTAAACTAAGATTAGTTTAAGTTATCACTTTTATCGTGCGTCCCGAGACGCACACGCCTTTTTTTAATGTTATTATTAAAGTTTCTTGTGATTTATGACAACCGGCTAAACCAAGTGGGAACGACCCGGGTTCGAGTCCCAGTAGTGGCAGATTTTTTTGTAAAGAATACGAGCATTATGTCTTAGGCACAGGTAAGCATATATATTTCTTGATCTATCCATTACCCTAGCGTAGATAACACAAGCCTCACAGTGCTAAATTTGGGCTAGGCTAATTGGTGTGAATGTCAGAAATATGATTATAATGGATCCTGATTTGCTAAGAGTGGAATATCAGCTTCATATTTTTAAAAGATGTTATTTAATTTAGTATGTCGAATTTACTATACACTAATGACCATTCTATTAAGAGACAGAAAATGAAACAAGATATACTAAACTCATTTGCAAAAAAAACGGGCACCTAAGCAATGAACCATTTCAAATGTTAATATTGCTTTGTTTGATAATTATAGGTAGTTTTATCCTCACAATTTGGTAAATTAATAAGCAAATAATCGTTTTCATCAGTATTTCATAAAATTTTGATACAATTTATGGGAAATAATGCGAAACCTCACTAGTAGTGTTTGTTCGCTAGTAGTACATATGCTCATGAAGTAAAAATAAAAAAGTTTTTTTGTTTGTTTTTCTTTAATAAAGTAAAAGCAGATAAATGTTTAATATCGAGTGTGACCCCCTCTAGCTAAAATCACAGCTGGAATTTGTTTGGGCATGCTAGCGAGTATATCCCGGATACTTGCTTGAGGAATACGTTCCCACTCCGCAGTAATCACATTCTTCAGCTCTCTGATGATCTGCGGAGCCGGTTGTACTGATCTCACACGTCGTTTCAGAACGTCCCAGACATGCTCTATGGGATTGAGGTCGGGACTTCGAGCTGGTCAATCCAAACGACGAATGCCGACCTCTTGAACATACGTTTTAACATCGCGAGATCGGTGGGCGCGAGCATTGTCGTCCATAAAAATCGAGTCTTCACCTAGAGCGGCCAATGCGGGTTGTGCATGAGGAATTAGAATTTCCGTTATGTATCGATGCCCAGTCAGTGAGCCGTTTTCAATGAAGACTAACTCTGTACGATCCATTGAATTTATTCCTGTCCAAAACATAACAGAGCCCCCACCATAAGGTGTGATTTCTTCGAAACATGCCTCTGCAAAGCGTTCTCCTTGTCTTCTTAGCACTCGCCGACGTCGATCTTCACCGAACAGAGATATCCTGGCTTCATCAGAGAACAAAACCCTATTCCAATCTTCTTGAGTCCATGATTCACAATTTCTAGCGAACCTAAGCCTGTGAACTCGGTGCTCACGGAGTAATTTGAGGCCGCGGGCCGGGCGGTGACTGCGTATATTGGCAGCGAGAAGCCTCCTCCTGACCGTCCATAGACTAATATGCACATTTCTTACTTCTTGGAGGTTGTTCTTAAGATCCAAATACGAAAATTTGCAATTTCTCAATGCGCGACTCACAAGAAAACGATCATCCCGTGGTTGGGTACATGGTTTTCTTCCAGAACCAGGCCTTCTCTCGACGGAACCAGTCTCCTGATATCGCTGCCAGGTCTTTTAGACCGTCGAGCGACTAACATTTAGCCTCCTAGCCACGAAGCATTGGCTGCAACCCTCTTCAAGCAGCGCGATAATTTTGGTAGCTTTTACCACTTTATCTACCATTTTTGATACAGCCAAACAGCAATAAATAAAGCTTTGACAGTCAAGGATATGAAATTAATCGATGAAAATTGAATAAAAGTTATGAAAGTCGATGTTAACTTCTGGAACTACGCGCCAAAAATATAGGATAAAAAGGGGTTTTCTGTAAAAATGAGCATCAAATGAAAATTTGAATTAGGAACGTACTTTTTTAAATACCACGGCATTTTTAAAACCGGCCAGTAACGTGTACAAACGATTGAAATCTTTTTTGTATTGTATCTTTTTAAAGATGAATGAAAATCAAAACCGCCCGTTTTTTTTGCAAATGAGTGTATTTAAGATTTTTGAATGAATACATAATGAAACACGTACCTGATACGGCTGCATGGCGAGTGTCGCCATTTCCCATAAAACGACGCCATAACTCCAAACGTCGCTAGCACTGGAAAAGACCTATACAAAACAAAACGTGTATCATATAATTGTCCTCAAAAAAATACTGTATCTATTAACAGATTACAATGTTATTTAATGTTTTCCCAATAGCAAGTTTTAGTTCATCAATCAAAAAGCGAAAGTTCTATTATACCCACCCCGTCTTTTAAGCTCTCGGGGCTCATCCATCGCACCGGCAGTAAGCCTTTGGTGCCTTTCCTATAATAATCAGTCTCATAAATGTCTCTGGTCATGCCAAAGTCTCCCACTTTGACCGTGAGATCCCCGGCGACCATACAGTTGCGCGCCGCGAGATCGCGATGCACAAACTTTTTGGCTGATAGGTAAGCCATACCGTCGGCTATTTCTATAGCCATCTGCAAAAGATAGGAAAAAGTATTTAATATCACATCTTTAAAAAAAACCCACTGAATTTATGTGTAATTTTTTTTACTTCTTGTTGTTATTAAATAATTTGAAGGAAAGAAAGAAGGAAACACCTTTATCGGCTTCGCAAAATGAATTGAATATAACAACACATTACGTCAAAAAAAAAATTAGAAAAAATAAACTATAATAAAAATAACATAACTATAACAAAACACAAAGAATAAATTTATTTAAACACTAACATACATATATAACACAACGTACAGCGAGGCCAATTCGGACCCTGCCTCAGCATATGCGTCTGCGTCATTCTAAGATGGACAGAGTGACGCAGAAGCGCTGGTATTCTGGCAGGGCCTCAGGACGTACGGATTTGCAAATATAGTAAACAAACAATGAAGTTTGAATAAAACAACGTTTTCACGGATTTTGAGCATAATTTACTAGTGACTCGACGGTTTTTACCTGCAGAATGTTCTGCAGGGTGGGGGGGTTGCAAGGCCCCTTGCGTGGCAGATCGGCGTCTGCGTCTGGGCGGTGCGAGCGCAAATAAGTCTTCAGGTCACCCAGCTCCATCAACTCCATCACCACGAGCGTTGGCTGCCCGCGCGATACCACCCCCAGCAGCCGCACCACGTGGAACGTGTCAAACGCCTTCATCACTGACGCCTCGTTCAAAAACTCGATACGCTCCCTAAAAATGATAGTTTTTTCACATCACATAATGTGGAGTCTGTTGAGTTCTGTATTCTCACGAGGGTATATGGTATACCATTAATAAGAAAACTAAGATTATGTATGTGAGATGCATCCAAATATAGGTTATAACCGTCTATACTGTGTTTGCCTTCCAATATAAAACAGATCACCACTTAAAATGTTTACGAAACTGTTCGTCCAAATAAACGTCAAAATAATCTAAATAAGAATTTAAATTAACATTAACTAGGCATTCAATTTGTTTTGTCTACAACTGTCTTAGGTAGCTTTGTTTTTATTGTTACTATAATGCTGTGGTAATAGGTTTTGACAGTTTTTAATGTAGTTTTATGCAATATTCAACAGTCATAAAAGTAAATAGTATACAAATTAATTCTTTCGAAATCACAGCTTGCTAGAGTTTTGAGAGTAGTATATATTTTAGAGCAATATTATGTTATATTAAGAACACTTTATACACTTACCTGTCAGTGGCATGTTCATTGACAGTTTTCACAGCGCATCGAGTTTCTGGTTTGCCTTTTTCGATGTTCTTTGCAATACCCTCATACACCTGTGAAATAGAGGCTCTTTTACTTTTGTGTAATAATGCTAAAGCTGCCGCTCATTTATGTACCTAGTAGTTGACCCTACACTATGTTTACTATAGTTTATATGTGGCTGACGGATCAAGTGACTCCAATTGAGTAACTTGACTACTTATGAAGTGGTGAGCAATCCTCAAAAGCCGACGGATTCGAGTTTTTTGTCCACATGTATGCTGTTGTGTTGTACATCCTCCCCGTATGATATGCCATACGAATGAATCCAGAATATGTCTCTGGATTCAAGGACTCATTAATTGAGAGGCTTAATTTGATGTCAAATGACTGTGGCAAATTAGTTAGCCATTAACACTCACCATACCAAAGGAATTTTAGCTAGATACGAATAAATTTGCGGATGCTATAAGCTATAAGCTTATCACAGCTTATAATTTCAAGTAATTGTTTGTAAATGTAGCTTCATATGGAGAAGTTAGTTTGCCATACTCACCATGCCGAAAGACCCTTGCCCCAGCTCCTTGACTAACTGTACGTTGGTGCGCGGAACCTCCCATTCGTCAGGTACGTACACGGTTGGCACGTACTCTGGGTTCACGGACGCTATCAGCTTGTTTGCCTCGGCAGGTGATAATACTCCTCGTCGGGCATACCATACGCCGCCACCCGCTACTAAAGCCATCGCGAGGCAACCGCCCACTAATCCCCATACCCATTCGTACCCAGATTCTGCTGTCCGCTCCTGAGAATAAAAGCAGCGGTTACTTTTTAATTTATTTTAAGCAAAAATACACATGCTCAAAAAATAGTCGCTTATTTCAGGAAGTTTTTCTACAGAAAAGATGTACGTGATGTAAATATTAAATTTAACTTTTGTATTGTACATTTTAACGAAAAATGTTTAAAAGGTAATATCTTCTTGTATTTTTCCGTCATAAGTGCGTAAACATCAAATGCTGCCTATTAGTGATGTAACGTTTGTTGGTTTACTCACTTTCGCCAACGTTAGTGTGACAATAAAACTACAAAAAAGCAAAAGTGATAATGGTGATAGGATTGCAGATAAGATTTCATGCGCAGCATCTACAAATGGATATTATTGTAAAAAGAATTGCTTAAGTAAAAAATATATTTTATTGCAACTTAAGGATTTCTGAAGTTAGGTATACTAACCGGTATGTACACGTATATATCTGACACATTTCCGGCACCGCTTACGGTGATAGGTGTGATTCGGACGCTATAGTTGCCGGCGTGCAAGCTACGCAGCATATAAGATCTCCCGTTTGCTTCATAGTCGTCCGCCATAAGACATGTCTGTAGACCCACATCTTGCCCCTATGATACATATAATATTTATGAGCATAATTATGTTTCTACTATTCTTTTTTGAAATTTAGCAAATAGACAGCTTGTACTTTCCCAAACCTCAACAGAAAAATATTGAATACCTAAACTAAAAGTTAAAACCTTTTAAATTTTATGGCAGTTGCCAGATTGTAGTGAAATACATTTTAATTTCGACAGATAAACTGGCACGATTCAACAAGATTTTCATTAAAAAACGTTTGAATATTCGACTGTTAAAATTTCTAGTTAAAGTTAAACATTATTACCAAACAAAAGGAAACCTTTTCTGTATCTTGCGAGGTTAATGCAAATATAACACTGGAGGAACAATCACTAAAGCCGAAAAAATTAGGCCTATGTCTTTCGAAAATAGCTATTCAACTTTTTAGTGTTAATAAACAATATACAAGGAATGCATGTACTCGTGACCAAAGCGATAAAATAAATTAATTCTTGTTGCGTAAAATATATAGGTTCATTGCGAAAGTGTAAGAAGATAAAATTTACCTGATTGGATTCCTCAATAGGTGTATAATGAACGTTGTAAGCTACAACAAATCCGTTGGGATTCTGAGGTGGTTTCCATGTTACATTCACGTCGGGCAACGTTTTGTTCGAAGGCAGTACATCTGCTTGCAAGTGTGTCACTACGTCCGCGTTAGCTGTAAAAATATTCTTAATAGAGAAACTTATTTACGTCAAACTGCTAGATTTTTATATCTGAAGAAATTACACATCACTTTGTCTACATCACATACAAGCACCGAGAGTCACAAACTGAAATACTAGATTGGGGAACATCACTAATTAACAATCAAAATACTATAAATCAGTAACAAGGGTCCAGTCCAGTCTCACAAGCTGCACAACAACTGTAACGCGACTTCAAATTACATTTGACTGGACTGGATTCTATCTGGCAGTGTTTGTCATCCCGATTGCATTGTAACTGCACAAGCATTGGAGTTAAAATCAAGTGAGATATGGTCGCATTAACTTACATTGAGTTGCAGTTGCATTGTAGTTGACGGGTTGACAATCGCAGTAAAATACCACAACTAAAATATCAGTAGTCACTATTTGCGATACGCTTAAATATGAAGGGTTAGGTGCTATTCCACTCTGCCGGAAACCATATGGTTGACAGTTATACTTACTCAGTTCTAATGTGCGGAAGGTATTGAAAGCGCGCTTGGAGCACCACTGGTCTAAGTATGCCGAGTCCAGCTCGTTCTCTTCGCGATGCCGACATGCCCAAACGTTCACCGTGTACCAAGTGAAGTGACGCATGTCACGCACCGTTAGCGATGTCGTGTTGCTCGACAGCTCGTAGTACAGCGACTGGACGTAGCCTGCGGATATACTAAAGACATTAATACACTATACGTAAAGTATTACATAATTCGACGTTTCAAATTTATCCAGGTTCAAAAATGGATCTCAAGGCACCACATATCTTACATCAACGAGCACATGAAACATCCTAATGCCATTGCATTACAAGTTTGAACATGTACTATCGAGGTCTCTCGTGCCTTACCACTTTGTAGAAATATTCATTTGAATTGATCGCATCGGACACACGATCCCTAATTGGCTTCGTATTTTACTACGATTTATACTACGGTCAATCATAAACAAATAGTTTTAAAATCGCCCTTGATGTCAGTACTGTCAACTGTCAATCTGCTCTCATTTGCTTGTTTGCGCACGCGCGCCATTGTTGAACGAATGGAGCGGGGCGTAGCCTGAAGCGATAGGCATCGTGCAGTGTGCTAGCGACTTTCGACTTAGGACTGATAATGCGCCAGAGGCTTCGATAGTACCTACTGCGTTTAAGATATTGGCAATCTCATTTAATTACGCTCGTTGACTTAGTAATTCTAAATAAAAACTAGCAAAGTCAAGAGGCAATTGTAAGCTAACAATGATGTTTTTGGATCGTTTTAGTAATAACTTTGCTGTGGTTACGAAAGGTATCATTCAAATGATAGGACTATAAAGTAGTTCACGACGAAATAGGACATTTCCTATTGTCATATTTCGTCTGCCTCTTTTCGACTATACCTGGACCGTATATTCTATGATATTTAATCAAGTACGGTGCTCTCGCGTTCAGAAATATATCTTTTATGTGAGGTAATTCAATTTAAAGATATTTGTCATTCAAGATTCTAGCAATTTCGTAAAATAATTCAAATTACTAAATATATATTTCTTACTTGAGAGAACATAGGAAAATTATAAACCAAAAGACAAACTTGACCATTTATTTAACCTAAAGAGTATTTCTTATTTGTAAAACTGTCCAATGAATGGAAAAATATTGGAATCTAAATTGTTCTTGGGTTTAATGATCAAATTGAATAAGAGTAGTTTCAAAACAAACAATATAAGATGCACATTTTCATTTGTCATTTCATTCTTTTGATTCAAAATCTCCTCATAATAATTGACATTACAATGTTTTTTCAAAAAATTATTTCCTCAAGTAAATATAGATACTACCACTATAGTAAAATTACCGCATGCAACTTTGAAAATCAACCAGCCAGATGAGCGCAGCAATATTGTGAATGCTATCTATCATACTCTACAAAACACATGCAAATCAATATGTCATTCTACTTAATGGAAACATGCGTCAATAGCTTCGCTCATCCAGTTCAATAAATAAAAAAAATATGCTAACGTGGAATCGGTTCGTTCATCTGTGATGATAGAGCATGCAGCAACCGGATACCCGTGATATAAAACAAATAGATCAGTGGTTGTAACCTGTACTATTGTCCTTTACGACGCAAACATTAGGCTCGATGTGACTGCATTTGGCTGAAACGAAAATGTTGATATGGACGTGATGAGGTTTGTGTACGATTAAAAGCATGGCAAAGATGAAGAACAAGCATAGAGAGAAGATACGCTTCGAGGCTCCGTTAATGATAATTATGATTACAGTGATGTATAAGTAATGTGTCCACAAATATTGTCGTATTTGCGGACTACGTGTACATTCCTCTACGTTCCCTATTGTTTTGTAGCGTGAAGATGAGGTTGTATACGGAACCCGCAAAGGTGTGACAAGGAGAGGAGATGTTTACCATCTCTGTCGGTAGAATTGGTATAGTTGAGGCCGAGCACGGGGTCAGAATTTTCCGTGAGTATGACGAGCATGCTGTTCAGGGTGAAGTCGATTGAACGCCGCGCGCGCACGTTGCCCGCATTCTGCGAATAATTCTCACGTGGAGACTGCGAGTCTGGTGCAAGTCTTTCTGTCTTTATATACACCTGGAGAAGAAATTTAAATTCTTTTATTTTGTTAAACTTTAGAAAGCTATTTTTTTTTATTTAAACATTTAACTAACTGCTAGAAATAAAAAAATGCTACTGTAATTTGAAATTCTACAAGATATTTGATCTTCTTTTGCTGAACATCGTAATAAGCTGCTTTATAGTTATGAAATTAAAAGTACAAAAAAATGTATTTTTAAGTTAAAACTTTAAGAAATGTTGAGTACGGTGGATTTTCCGCTCAAATTATATCACTTTTTTCTAGTCTTATAGATGCTATAAAAAATGCTGCAACATATTGGGATCGAAGACCGTCTACTACATCGCAAATAGTTGTTTACCAGACTCTTATGAGAAATAAAATCTTCTTATAAATAATTTTGTGACTTACCCCGTTCTGTAGTTCATTTTCAAAGTTAATAGTCTCATCCCTCTCCTCTTCAGCTCGAGTAGTAAACTTAGTGCCGGGCCGAGATTCCTCCTTACAAGAGCAGGAACCGTTCTTCACCTCACCGGTCGCCTTTGCTTCTTCCTTCTCTGGAGCTATTTCTCCACGGCCCGCGATTATATTTGCCAGCGCATTAGCTAAAGGTAAGTTTTTTATATGAGAAGGAATGCCAATTTTAGGGGAGGATATCTACCAATGAGATATTTGTCATGATTCCCTTAACTGACTATAAATAGTATTCAATCAACAATATTATTTGAAATTTAATATTCCATATAAATGTTTACCCAATTTAATGTTTTTAAAATGATGTACGTTAGTTACTTACGATTGCCACAGTAGTTGTTCCTCCAGGCTAGTATCTTAGGGCGGTTGTAGCTGTTGGCCTGTATCTTCACATGGTAGAGCATAATGGTGCCGTTCGGCATGACGGGTGGCGACCACTTTATCTTTACCGAGTGTGGACTTGTCGACTCCACAGCTAGACCAGCGGGTGGACTGGGACCTTCGAGAAGACTTATTATTATTAAATTGAATTTTAATCAGATAGTGAAATATTTATATAAGTGCGTGATTTTACTCATAAATAAACATATTTCTAGATATCTATTAAATTCTACTTACAATATATTTTTATATGACACACGACAGGGTGAATAAATTGTTACTAAATCGCAATTAAAGATTATTTTTACAGAATTCAATTTCGAATTGCAATCTAAAATAACCTTTGTACAGCTTATTGTTACACAATTCTTGTTTTACAAAATATCTGTGTGACATTATGTGTACAAGATTTATAAATTGATAACATAATCATATACTGTTACTTCACGCAACTGACAGTATTAGTATTTAATTTTTAAGCTTATAGTTTTCATACAGAACGCCAGACAGCCGCGGTTTATATAATATAATATTACAAAACTATTTTATAATATTTAGTGAAGAATTACTTACGTCCTGGCAGTGTTCTGAAGTAGATGATAGGGCTCTGCGCGCCCATCTTATCTTGTTGCGTGGTATACGTTTTCACGTAGGCCGCGTATCGTGTGTACGGTATGAGCGGACGGATGATCTTGAACTGTGGTTGGTTTTGTAGATTGCATACATCTGAGATCAGGTTCTGATCATCGGTGGAAGAATTGTTGTGACCGCGCGCTTCGTCTATGGTCACGTCTAGCACGTTCCATCTGAAAATCACTACATCTGTTAAATATCTGAGTTCATTCATCGGAATGGCAATGCCAAAAGAACGGGTTACTCTACTGTGACTGTGACGCAATCATTCGTTCCGACGTATCAAATGAAACCAAAGTTTTATCATAAAAAATATAAAAGAACATGTTATAATAATAAAGATTATGTTACGTTAATGTTAAAGTATAATATATGATGATTTTTAAATAGAACAAGCGCGTTTGCTACTGTAACGTTGACCCGTTGAGCAGAGCTTAGCAACGCAACAGATTGAAAGATACCGGCTTATTGCCTAATAAACGAAAAACCTAATTGAAACGGTTATTTATTACCGCTAGGATTAACATAGATAATTCCAATCGCCTCAGAAAGGCTGCGCGGTGCAGCAAGGTGAACCGAGTTTTCAAGTGGTCACTTGTTTTATTTGAGTCTGTAAGCAAAACGAAATTGAGCTGTACTTCGAGTAGCAACAGTTACATGTTGGTCTTTGATCAGAACCGAATCAAGATCGATTCCAACCTACTAAAATCAAAACGTGTAGCTGTGTTATAAAATTAGAATGAAAATTATCCTATAAGTAGTAATAAGCCTAGCCCAAAGTAAGAACTGTCAGGCTTGTATTATGGATACTAGGGTAACGGATACACATACATATATGATACATAGATATGTTAAATAACCATTACTCAAGTACAAATTGTTGTATGCATCACATAAACATCTGCCCCTTCCGGGATTCAACCGGAGGACCGTCGGTGTGAAAGGCAGGATCGCACCAACTACCTAATTTTTATTATGTAAGTGGAAGCATTATAAATTTCAGTACACGTGGTCTTCAGTCTGTATGGTTATATAATAGAATTTCACTTTTATTTACCTTCTAATTTTCATGCAAAAACGATACAAGTAACCTATTGGTAGTGAAGTGTATCTAGCTGTGTGCGGTTCAGGGCTGTAGCTAGAGTCTAATTTGAGGTAGGGCAGCATTGGTTACAGGTAGGGCGGAAGTAGTAAATTTATCATAATTGATCTACCCTCGAAGCAGGGGCTCATAAATCAAACACTATGTTTGTCACTGACCTCTAGGTCAAGCATTGGACCGGATTTCTAAAGGTTGCGGGTTCGATTCCCGCCTGAGAATTCACTTATGACCCG
Organism: Calamotropha paludella; assembly: GCA_927399485.1. Lineage (NCBI taxonomy): Eukaryota > Metazoa > Arthropoda > Insecta > Lepidoptera > Crambidae > Calamotropha > Calamotropha paludella. Next base: position 11,106,928 of record OV656804.1, on the reverse strand, counting down.
AGTCGATATTTTCTACACTACTGGAAAAAAATTAAGGAACAAAAAAAAATTCCAAATTTTTGGGCAATTTTCAACAGGCCGTAACTTCAAGAAAAATGGTCGTAAAGGAAATCAAAAAAAAAGTTAATTGTAGCTCCAAGTATCTAGTTTATGGATTAGAACTTTAAAATTTTGTACCCTCCGCGGTTTTTGAGTAATCTTAGAAAAACCAGCAACAAAAAATTTTCAATTTTTTTTTAGTTCTGATTTTTAGTCTACGGGCGTAGAAAAAATTTGTTTTGCTTACCCACTATAAGCATCAGACACTTTGTTTATTTAGCTTTAATTTATTTTTTTATACACCTCGATACGTCCACTTCTCGCCGAGATAACGGTCTTCAAATGGAAAAGGATCCTTTTGTCTTTGATTATCGACATCTCAGCAACCAATGATCGCACAGAAAGTTAAAGGTGGGTTTCGAGAACTTGAATGAATTCTCTTTAACGACAATATTGCTTTTCCGAAAAATATTATATAGTTTTATTATTGTCACATGAATTTGAAAATGCAACAAAATAAGGGCTTTTGGTGGCTTTTTGGAAAAGCAAGCGCTGGATCGAAATTATTGAGGAAACCACTAATGTTAAGAGTGCCTTTTACTGTTTAATATGTCCACAAAAACCCTACAAAGAACCAAATTAATCAAGCCAGCCGTTTTTTTGTTTCACTTGATCGAATTTATGAAAAAAATAAAGTATCACGTTGTTTGCTCTGAATAGCTCATAATTTTTAAAAATGAGAAAATAAAATGTTTTTCTGAGCTTTTTGCAACTAAATAAGGGCTGTTGGTGATTACCAACAGCCCTTATTTAGTTGCATTTTCAAATTCATGTGATAAAAATAAAACAAATATTTTTCGGAAAAGCAATGGCTAGTCGTTAAAAAGAATTCATTCAAGTTCTTGAAACCCACCTTTAACTTTCTGTGCGATCATTGGTTGCTGAGATATCGATAATCAAAGACAAAAGGATCCTTTTCTATTTGAAGACCGATATCTCGGCGAAAAGTGGACGTATCAAGGTGTATAAAAAATTAATTAAAGCTAAATAAACAAAGTGTCTGATCCTTATAGTGGGTAAGCAAAACAATTTTTTCTACGCCCGTAGACTAAAAATCAAAACTAAAAAAAATTGATTTTTTTTTTGTTGCTTGTTTTTCTAAGATTACTCAAAAACCGCGGAGGGTACAAAAATTTAAAGTACTAATTCAAAAACTAGACACTTGGAGCTACAATTAACTTTCTTTTTATTTCCTGTACGACCATTTCTCTCGAAGTTACGGCCTGTGGTAAATTGCCCAAAAATTTGGATTTTTTATTGATCCCTTAATTTTTTTTCAGTAGTGTAGTATTTTTCTATTATGATAATTTATCTTATAACATCGCATTAAAAAAAGCATAAAATATATAAAAATTATAAAACAATTTAATTATACTAATTTATCTTAGTTTTTGGTAATTTTAAGGTAGGGCATTGTGATTTCAAGGTAGGGCATTGCCCCACAATGCCCACCCCTAGCTACGGCCTTGGTGCGGTTTTAAAAGTTTTAAAGGGTAGTAAAATGTGGTAATTGGGAAACTTATGATCGTTATCTACCGAGGCTGCCACAATTTACAAAATTCCATAAAAAAAATACTGACGAGTCTGAACAGGCGTCGCGCTGTCCGTACAGCGTGACGTTTTGTTCGGCGGTGATGTAGTATATAGAGTAGCCGAGCAGCTTGCGAATGTCGGCCACACAGTACGTGTCCCACTGTAGCAGCGCCGCATCATATCGCAGCAACTTCACCTTCAACTGCAGAGTTTTTGGTGAACCTGAAAATCAAATGATCATTAAAATCAAACATCAATTAGGCGCCCTAATAATAATTTAACATTAAAATAGTGAAGTTAAACATTTATATTCATCTTTGAGTATTGCCAACTATGGCCTGTAGACTTTTTCATAGGGCATGAGAAGACTCGGGTCCAATTCTCACCTAAACTGCATTTTATAATATATTTCTATTTTTGTCAAATGTGGTTTTCCCTTTAGTCTAAATCGTGATATAATATAGCTGCATTACCGTTTAACTGCCACTACACAAGGCCTATTATAAGTTTAACGTCTTTTATCGACTATTAAATAAAAAAGTAAGCAAATAGTTTAAATGTACAATTTGACACTGCTAACATTATTTTTAAAGCTCAAAATATAAGTAAAGAATAAAACTACGGATTTAAAGAATTTGCAAACAGACTTACATGAAGCCTGGTCGCCGTTGTTGTCTTCGGACACTTCTATTTCCGTGAAGTTAGATTTTGGATTATGGGTCATTCTTTGCAACGGCAGTATTTGAAAGTAACAGAGCTTCGGGTTGAGATGTATGTAAAGACTGCCTCCAGTAATGTTGAGGTCGCCAAACGTCGTCCAATCCCACAAAATTTCCAAGTTCGGGTTGTTAAACACGTGTAGAGCTTGACCCCTTAAACAAACAATCAGTCGTAGTTATGTAAATCGAGTAAAATAGGAAACATCTATTTCGCGTTTCTTTTTCGTATGCATATTAATAAAATAGGAATTAATGTAACTGTATTCATTAATTTTATATATAATTAGATATATCCAATCCTACTCACTTATTTTCCGTCGGTACGCCGATGATGGTTTTAAGGCTCTTCAAAAACATCAATGAGATAAGTGTGTATGATCTAGTCACTTTCAAGCAACCAACAATTTCTCTGAGTTCTCCAAGTGAAGCTTCCAAGGCAGCCATTGTGTTACCTATAGATACATAAAAATATATGGTAAATGCTAGTTGTTCCTGTAATTGAAAAATATTACATTTATCAACTTAAATTTCTCGAGCCAGACTAGAGGTTCTCAAGGTTTTTGAAAATAAATCTTCAATTTATCCTAATGATAAAATAAAAAGTATATTATATGTGTGTATGTGTCGAGGTGACTCACCGCCAGTAGCCCGGAGCGTGATCTCGAGGGTGCCTTTCACGTGCGTGCAGCCACGGAACTGCTCAGCAGCGGCCACCGAGTCGATACGAGCCCCGTTGCACTCGCGTTTACAGCGCGCTCCTGGACACGATGTACAGCGAGCAGTCCGCTTATCACCTTCCTATTTTAATGTAAACATCGCCTTGTTATTATAAGGTGTGGCTCAACCGCCAAAGCCGGCAGAGTGGAATTACACCAACTCTTCAAAGTGAAGGGTGCGGACAAAGCGACTAATCATAGACTGGTGTTATATGGTGATCCCTACAACTTCAGATGATTACAAAATGGGCAGTAGTGTTTTTTTTTAATTCTGGACATTTCCTGCGATCACCTGATACAAGTTGATTTCCGTCTAGTTATATTTTTTAAGAAATAAAAATACGTAGCTACTTATTTCTTCTTAACTAAATAAATATTTTTTTAATAAAATAAACTACATTATTTTGGATAATAATGCTCCAGATATTATACAGATTTAAACGTAATTTGTATACAGATTTTAGTAGTTTCTAATACAGATAAAAGGCTCAAAACATCTGGCAACACTATAACTAATGTTTAGAATCGCCACTAAATATCAAACCTGTGTAAGCCACTAAATATCAAAAGTTAATAAATAACAGAAAGGGTAGTGCAGAGATAGCATAATTTATTTTCCTAGCTGGTAAGTAACCCTCCCTTATCGATTACTTCATATCAAATGGCGTTACTATAATTTTTAAATCATTGAGATTAAGTGAATTTGCATGTTAAAATTGAATGCAGAGTGTATGTCACCGCTCTAACCTCCATGTACCCGCTGGGACATATGTAGACACAGGTGTTGTTGAGGATCTTGTAGGCGTGGATGCTGGGTTCAACAGCGCCGGGGGGCGGCGTCGGCATCGATCGGCACTCATGCTCTGTCACACAGCGCCGGGCCAGCTACCATACAACGAAAATTTACCTTCATTTAATAAATAATATCAGCAGCGGTGGTGATATATGCGATATCGCGGTTGCGATAACTACTGTAGACACAACCGGAACAAACAGCTTACGACACAAGTGAGCTTTGCAAGAGTTGCTGAATCTCTACAATTGCAGGCCGAACGCGCCATCGAGTTCCACATTCGAATATGATACTATCGCAATACCACAATTTAATGGTTTGGCTTGGACAGATTATAAATTTAAACAGTATCGAATAATTCACAATTACTCGTTTTAGGTTATAAATTATAACAGTGCTCACAACCATACGTACCTTAGCCATGCTTATAAACAGCGTGAACAGTGTGTGATTTGTCTAACTTTCCCTTAGGATTATTTGGACGCTGTTAAGCATTCGTGTGTTAACCCACAGAAAATCGGGTTTTGAGTTATGAATGCAGTTTTATTCTATAGATCATAAGGTTTACGATAGTGAAATCCATTTTATTGAAAAAAAATCGCAGAATATTCTAGAGTACAAAAATCGTTATTGCTTATTTTCTAAATTCAGATTTGTATTTAGCGTTTATGTCATAAGTGCCTTACATTATTAATGCCAAAATCTAATGAGACCACAACAAAAAGCAATAATGTGTTATACTGCAGTTAACATAAAAATAAGTATGTCGGATTTTGGTTTTAAACATAAATCCAAAATTGTTCGAGCGCGGGTAGCTGAGGGCGGTAAGGATTGCGCGGACTTGTTGACCACACCAACACAAGTTTTTTATTAATTTTTGACATAATTCTAATTAGATGTGTTAAGAAATTCATTAAATTCTTATTATAATGACGAAATGATGTAGTGGAAAGAAAAGTTTTGATCATTTCAGCTCTAAATTCAACGAAAAACAGTTTCGGCTAATCTCACCTGAAAACCTGTTAATTTCTAAGTGTTTTTTTTACAGTAGGCAATTTCAATTTGTAAGTGCTTGGATACTTTCATTTAAAACCATTTTATCCAGGTACGGAAAAGATAAAAAGGAGCGTTATAATTTTAAACGTGTACATTATTGCATTTGCTTTTAGTTGGTGGACGCCAATGTCGGAGGTTATGGGTTCGACTCCCACACGACAAATATGAATTATATGAACGTATTAAATATTTAAAATTTAACCTATTAAATATTTAAAATTTCTCCATTTCTTTTCTTCATTATACCTATATTATACCTTTATAATGAAGAAAAGAAATGGAAAAGTTTTATTTTGTTTTTTTTTTTTAATTTAAGTAGAACGTAATGTTCTAAGGAGAAGTTTTAAGTTATAAAAGTAAGCAATAGAGCAAGAGAATAAGACTCACAGTTACTAATTATAATAGATTTGTACCATCTGATGTGTATCCCCGTGTAGTGCCGGCCTAGAATAGCACTACTCCCCTCTCATCCCGTGGGTGTCGTAAGAGCCGACTTAGGGAAACCTCACCTAAGGAGATGGGCAGCAGCATCCCTTTATGCGTACGGGTTATACTGCGATCGCCAACCCGCCTGCCAAGCGTGGCGATTATGGCAAAACCCCTTTATGGATAGGCACACCAAAAAAACGGCCCCTAGTCCCCGGCAGCCAAACCATTCCTAGCTACGGTAGCGGCTACGGTAACGGTGCGGCATGGGGTGCGAAGAATCCCCGGGAAGGTTGCGGCTACCAACACCGATGACTGGACCTGGCAACATTTAACACGCGCACATTGAGGACCGACGCGAAAATTACAGAGTTGGAAGAAGTTATCGGCAAGTTACACTGGGACGTCATCGGGTTGTCTGAAGTCCGAAGAGAGGAAGAGCACACGATAATTTTGGACTCCGGTAACTTGCTGTACTTCCGGGAGGGCGACCAACTGACCGTGGGTGGTGTCGGGTTTATCGTCCACAAGTCCCTCGTCAACAACGTGCTATCCATCGGTAGTGTTTCCAGCAGAGTGGCATACTTGGTACTCAGAATATCATCACGGTATTCGTTGACGGTCATCCAGGTATACGCTCCAACCTCGAAACACGACGATGACGAAGTGGAGGCTATGTATGAGGAGATTTCTAGGGCCATACATAGTCACAAATCCCACTACACGGTTGTGATGGGGGACTTCAATGCAAAGTTGGGGAAGCGCTGCGGTGACGAGTTGAGAGTGGGGCAATTTGGATTTGGGGAACGGAACGACAGAGGCCAGATTCTGGCGGACTTTATGGAGAGGGAGAACCTCTATATGATGAACTCCTTCTTCAGAAAGCCCGTAACTCGCAAATGGACCGGGATAAGTCCCGACGGCAAGGAAAAAATGAGATCGATTTTATCATGTCAACGAGGAAGCAAATATTCAATGACGTCTCTGTGATCAACGCTGTTAAGACAGGGAGCGATCACCGACTGGTAAGAGGCACATTGAATATCAACGTGAAGCTTGAAAGATCGCGACTGATAAAATCTACGCTCCGACCAATGCGGACCCAGATTAAAAACCCCGAGCGCTTTCAGCTCGAGCTCCAGAACCGCTTCGAGACCCTTAATAACAGCATAGATGTGGAAGATCTGAACGACCTGGTGGTGGATGCTGTCCGTACGGTAGGGTCAAAATACTTCAAAACCCACCGTCCCAAATTGAAGAAACTCTCCGCACATACACTCGAACTCATGGATAAGAGACATGAAATGAGACTGCAAGACTCAGCGGATGCCCTACGTTATAGACAGCTTAATAGACAGATCTCGAAGTCGCTAACGAGCGACCTTCGCCAATTTAATACCGAGCGTATTAAAGAGGCCATAGAGCGGAACAAAGGCTCCAAAGTGTTCGCTAGAGATCTGTCTATAGGGCAAAGTCAACTGACGAGGCTGAAAACTGAAGACGGCAGTATCATTTCATCGACTCCTGAAATCCTGAGAGAGATTGAGAGTTTCTATAGGCAGCTGTATTCCAGTATCACACCAGGCCAAAGCAGAGCTCGAGATCCTAGAGCCAAGCTTACCCGACACTATACCGAAGATATCCCGGACGTCAGCCTGTACGAAATTAGAATGGCCCTCAAACAGCTAAAGAACAACAAGGCGGCGGGAGATGACGGAATTACAACAGAGCTTCTGAGAGCGGGCGGCACGCCAGTACTTAAAGTCCTCCAGAAGCTCTTCAATTCTGTCATCGTCCAGGGCAAAACGCCGAAGGCATGGAGCAGAAGCGAGGTGATTTTGTTCTTCAAAAAGGGCGATAAAACCCTACTGAAGAACTACAGACCCATCTCGCTTCTGAGCCATGTCTACAAGCTGTTTTCGAGGGTCATCACGAATCGTCTTGCTCGCAGGTTTGACGACTTCCAACCTCCCGAACAAGCCGGTTTCCGAAAAGGCTTTAGCACCATAGACCACATTCATACGCAGGTTATACAGAAGACCGAAGAGTATAATCGGCCACTTTGCTTGGCGTTTGTGGACTATGAGAACGCCTTTGATTCGATCGAGACTTGGGCGGTGCTGCAGTCTCTCCAGAGGTGCCAAGTGGACTACAGGTATATCGAAGTGTTAAGGTGCCTGTACCAAAACGCCACTATGTCGTTCCGAGTACAGAGCCAGAGCTCTAATCCTATCCAACTACAGCGAGGAGTGAGACAGGGAGACGTTATCTCTCCGAAACTGTTCACTGCCGCGTTGGAGGATATTTTTAAGCTTCTGGACTGGAATGGACTTGGCATCAACATCAACGGCGAGTACCTGACGCATCTTCGGTTTGCCGATGATGTGGTCCTAATGGCTGCGACCTTGGAAGACCTGAGCACCATGCTCGAAGATATCAGTAACGCATCCCAACGAGTGGGTCTTAAGATGAACATGGACAAGACGAAAATTATGTCCAACGCCCATGTTACACCCGCTCCAGTAAATGTTGGGAACTTTACACTCGAAGTTGTTGACCACTATGTTTACCTAGGACATATAATACAGTTAGGTAAGTCCAACTTCGAGAAAGAGATCTCTCGTCGAATCCAACTCGGGTGGGCAGCGTTCGGGAAGCTGCGATACATTTTCGCGTCCAAAATACCTCAGTGCCTTAAGACGAAAGTCTTTAACCAGTGTGTGTTGCCAGTGATGACTTATGGCAGTGAAACGTGGTCGTTCACTATGGGTCTTGTAAGAAGGCTCAAGGTCGCCCAGCGGGCAATTGAGAGAGCTATGCTTGGTGTTTCCCTACGCGATCGAATCAAAAATGAGGAGATCCGTAGGAGAACAAAAACCGCCGACATAGCTCAAAGAATTGCGAAGCTGAAGTGGCAATGGGCAGGATACATAGCAAGGAGAACTGATGGCCGTTGGGGCAGAAAGGTTCTCGAATGGCTACCGCGTGCCGGACGACGCTCAGTGGGTAGGCCCGCTACGAGGTGGACCGACGATCTGGTCAAGGTCGCGGGAAAACGCTGGATGCGGGCAGCACAGGACCGATCGTTGTGGAGAACCTTGGGGGAGGCCTATGTCCAGCAGTGGCCGTCGTACGGCTGATATGATGATGATGATGATCTGATATATACAAAAAAAGTATAATTATATTGATTTTATTTAATATAATTGAAATAATAATAAAAAATAAGTTAAAATATTTCTTTAAAATTTTGAAATAATTGAAATAAAGTAAGTGTTTACTTATTGGATTTCTCATTTTAAGCAGTACTTATAATGTAAAGCAATGCATATTAAAGCAATAAAACTTTAAATAAATAAGTACATTAAAATTTTAATATGCTAGAAGTTTATTTTATGACATTTTTTAAAAAGGAGTACACTTATTCATTTTAAAACAACAAATCAGAATTTTGCATTAATGTGTTAAGGCACATAACACATGAATGCTAAATATAATAAACCCTTCAGCAATTTAAGCATCAACCATTTTTAAGCTCTTTTTATTTCAAAATGAATTTATTATAATATATACATTTATTTTATTAATCTATGCATTTCAACAAAAAAAATGATGCCGTATAACAATATTTTTTTGCTTAACATAAGCGGAAAAAGAAGATTGTTCTCAAAAAAATTTAACAGCTGATTACTCAAAACTAGCTCGGTGTGGGTTAACACACGAATGCTTAACAGCGTCTATTTAATAAGAGCAGTAACATATGATAAAAGATTCTTACTTAATTGTAACACTATGAATGTTCAAATTTCTATTCTAATTATGTTGCTCCGTTAAAGATGTTTCACACCCAATACGGTATACTATAGAATTTCATTTACAGTACCTACTGTTAATTTGTTGCTTTTCGGACACGACTACTAAACACGGCACTAGCATTAATTCAATTAAATCTCTTGCTAAATGTCGTAAAGATGACAATTTAATTATGCACATTTCCAGACTAAGGTCTTGTGTTAATTGATTCATTTTAATACTTACATTGAAAAAAAATTTAGTGTTTAGGCAACTAAAGTACCAAAATTTTCCTGCACTGTGAATACGATGGAATTGTGAAATATTCTTATTTTAATCTTGAAGATATTGCTCTCAGTTACTCCGTGCCAAAGAAACATTTTTGCATATTTATTACTTAATATTAGTTAGGCATTTCATCTACACCTATACAATAGAATATCTTATTATAGATTACATACTTATGAAAGTAACAGTTATATGTGAGATAAGTTTTCCAAAATTTTAATCCCACCAGAATCTCTCTCCATAGTGGCAGATTGTTGTTTCAACTGATGAACATTGACACAGCTATGTCGAATGTCAATAGTTAAAGGTATACTTTCTAATGACATAATCATAAGTTTGTATAACAATGTAAAGCATATTTTAATATCGTATGGTATCATATGGGAGACTAATCTTCATCTAGTATATGAATGTTTGAATGTTCGTTTGTTTGTTAAGTTGCTGTATGCAGGCCAGGGAAGGTTTATATGTATAATCAATCAAGAAAGAAGAAAGATCAGCAAAAAAAAAGGCATTGCAAAGCATGCCTGGTGCAGCTAGTTAAGTATAAATATTGTAACCTAACATGACCTAACACCTCTGGTAACGCTCGTCTTACATTTTCGAGGTTTTCTTTATATTTATGTTAATTTAAAATGACGTTTTTATGATGCAGATAAAGTGATTGATTTTCAAAACTATGCCTTTCAAAATAAGTTGACTATAAAACCCAAGTGAGTCACAACCCTACAAGAGATTGAAATATTAATTCCGCCAAATTAGGTTTATAACTCCATGTGTCTGTTTCTTTCTCATCAAAGTAAGTCAATAACATGCCTAAAAAATAACTGTTAAAATATGTACAAAGGTTATTTAAATGTATGTCTTGTGATCCCTGAAAAGCTCCGAAAAAACTAAATCTACAGCTTATATAAAATATACAGAGAGAAAGCAAAAATGGCAGTTCAGCCTTTCAGTGCCGTAGCTACCGAAGGGCTAGACAGTGCTGTGCACCACGGCCCCCAAACTCAGGGGAGCCTCGGACCCTGACCAGCAAATCTCATCTTGAACTAACTAAAACTTCTCCCACATTTAAAATATATGTATAGGTTGCAACAAAAATGTAAGGTAAGAGACTTATCGTTTAAATTTGGCATATTAGTAGATTATGGTAGGATAATGATCTCGTTATATAACAAAAAAATACAGAAAACCAGTAAAAAGATATTATACTTTGAAATTTAACTATTAACATTAAGGCTTATGTAATAAGAAATCACAGTTTTTATTTAATTTTATATAAAACGCCAATAGATTCCATTCCAATTTAAGAAAATGAGAAAATTTCATATAAAATGAATTTTAAACGCATAATTACTACTTCAGAACATGTGGTAGTAATAATTCATAAATAACTGTCAAAAATGCTCTTTATTCTCCCACAAACGCGATTCCGCCTATACTACATTAGTCAAATAATGTGTTTTTTCATCAGGGCCTTTGGTTACCTAGCTAATTAATCTGCTGTCTGTTTTTGTGTTATTACTGATTATGAAGCAAAGGATCGCAATCAGATTTTGGTTTTGAAATGTGTGACCTCACCTGATATGTGTTGACGGGGCACTTCTCGACGCACTGCCGATCTTTGCCGTAGCCGATTGAGAAGTTCCTGCACACGAAACAGTCGCGCGAGGAGTTGCCGCTGCAGCCACCCAGGCAAGTCTTTGGACAGCACTCGTTGTCCACCGTGCACCCGTAAGGCTCGCACTCGCGAGGGCATACTGCCACAAGGACCACACTTGTTACAAAATAAATTTGTTAAAAAATATTGTTTCATTGCGCTGCACTATGATTGCTATTGAGGACTGTTATCAAATTGTAATTATTAAGAGCGAGTTAATATCAGCAAAATATACTTTAGCACCCGAAAGAATTATAAACACAATCGTGGTTATATTGTAAACAATAATACTTGGAAATAGAAAAACTAAGTACAATTGAACTGCGCCATATTTTATGTTCTGGAAGAGCCCTCTTTTAAAACAACAAAAAAACAAGGTGCAGATGTTACAAAGTGGTAGGTTGAATTTTATTTTATTTGTGTAGTTACCAAAAAGTTGTATCACATTTTGTCGCACTAATTAAACTATCACTAAAATTCATATATATGTATACCTTATGAAAACATGTATCATAAAACATGGTATTTATATAAATGTATACCTTTCTGACAGTGCTTGTCGTCCCAGCAGAGCAGACGACCCGTGGCGTCTGCGGGGCACTGCTTCTGTGACTGCTTGTGGTCTTCCATGCGACTTTGTGCATTGGGGCACAACCCGCACAGCCGTGTGTCGTAGTTTGACTGAAATAGACAGATCGTTTACAATACTCGAGTGAATGAAAATTTAGCAAAGTACACGTGCCTGATAAAATAATCTATGCCTCCACACTCTTTTACGGATATCGAAAACGCCTTCATTTTTTTTATTAATTTTGAAGTTTTGATTGTTTTACACTATTAAGGTCCCTAAGTGATCCTGTAAATACGGTTCCTTAGGAGTTAAAAGTAACCGTAAGAATTTAATTCCACTGATTGAACATAATAATATTGTTATCAAAATAAGAATTAATAGTGAGCATCTGTAACCCTTGAACTGGTAGATTGTATTTCGTACAATTGAAAATAGCTAGCTTTTTCTTAAATTTGGGATGAGCACTGGCACAATTTCATAATTTGCATAGATTTGCTCGTGGGTTGTTTTCTGTTTTTGGTACTACGTACTTGTGTGAGAAAACGTTTTCTAAGATGAACAAAGAATGTTTACAGATCTAAATTAACCGATGAGCATATTAAATCTCTTTTAATAATTGGTACAAGTAAAATTAATCCACAACTACAAACAATTGTCGGTGGAAAATCACAATTACATTAATCATTTGTTTTTTTTTATTTTATTAGTGGAATTAATTTGAATTTAATTATGTGTTAATTATTAATATGCTTAAGCTTAGATACTTAAATTGAGTGTTACTGCGTCATCATTCTGTCTTAAAGTTTTACCTTGCAAGTAAATGAAACCGAGTTATTATCGTTGTGTTTTCATTCTCTTCCATTTAACTTATCACAGCAATCGTAACAACAGTAAAACATCGGCTGTCGTGGGCCAGATTGATGACACTGGGGGGCCGGATTTGGCCCGCGGGCCGTAGTTTGGAGACCCCTTCTAGATCATAATTATAAGGAAAATTGTGCCAAAAACGGGACATCGAGATAAAAATAGACAATTGATATAATATATGTTATACTTAGATGGAATAAATAAAAAAAAAACAGATGAGATGATTGATTATTGATTCCGAGAGACTGTGACAGCTTTATTCATTACCATGATTATTATATTAGTGTATTACCATGAACTGTTTCAATATTTATGATATAAAATAATTGATTAAACAATGCATTCATTATCAATCGAAAGCTGTTTTAAAGTCAGTAAGATTAATACAGTTCATTGAAACTTTTTTCGATTTAAAGTATTTTATAAACGTTTTAGTTTAGTCCAAAGATAATTAAAAACTTACTTGATCGATAGAGGATCGATACACTTACAAGTAATAGCTAGAGCTTCCATAACTTATCTAAATTAAAAAAGGACGCAGCCGCAGCGAATACTTAAAACGTCATTCGTTTACAGTTGCGAGTAATCACAAAAAAAACACTTGACAAGTGCCATTAATTGTTATCTTCGGTCTGCATTATACTACACTCTGCGTCACAAACATCGCAGCTCTTAAAAAAATATTTTTCAGGCCAATTTTTCCCTGATTAATTAATTACTAAATTTATTTTTCAGAAACATATAATTCATTATGATTCTGCAGACAGGTTTTCATTAAAAAAAAAACAAATGTTGTAGAAGTTAAAAAATCATTTTTATTTGAACAACAAAAATATACAACTATTTAAACAGCCTAAACTTAATCTTAAACATAATGTTACCGCCCCTTGCCCTTATGACGGCTTCCATCCGTTTCCTCATAGATAATCAATGTGAAAATGGTTTCCTGTAGTATACGATCCCATTCTTTCGAAGAGCGCATCATAAAGCTCTTGTAGGGTGGTTGGAGCAGGGTCACGTGCCCAAACCCGTCGTTTCAGATTGTCCCAAAGACGCTCTATCGGATCCAGGTCTGGAATTCGCGGTGGCCATTGCATAACAGTGATCCCGATCTCTTACAGGTAGTCACGAACAATTACGCGGTGTGCGAGCGAGCACTGTCGTGCATTAGAGTGAACCCATGGCCGACAAAACCGGGAAACATACGGTGATCCCGTATGAGCTCTTCGAGGTTCTCTGTGGTGTGCTGACGAGCTGTTAGAGAGCCTTACCCACGATCACCTCCAGTTCGGGAATCGCATACAAGGTTGGTTTTGCCATGGATTGACATGCTACCCAGAACATGCACGAGCCGCCTCCGTATTCAACCGACTCTTCAATATAGGCTTGCGCAAAACGTTCCCCCGGTATTCTGTATACTCTTCTACGCCTGTCATTGCAACAGAGACATATTCCTGTCTCATCTGAGAAGAGAACAGTCCTCCACTGTTATATTGTCCAGTCAATGTGATCGCAGGCGAAGTGTAGTCGGTCTCTTCGTGTTTGTGCAGTCAATTTCGGACCAGTAGCAGCTCTGCGGCTCGCGATTTTCTTCTTCTTATAGTGTGGCCGCTTACTGTTGCCCCTCAAATAGCTGTTGAAGCTCTACAGCGTTTGCGAACCAATGTCGCAATGATGAAGAGACGATAAAGCGATCGTCGTTGTGGCACAGATCCGTGCCTCTGTGCTGTAGCATCCAGTTTCCTTGAACCTCTGACGTACTCGACGGACTAAGAAACGGCCTAAATTCAGTTACCGAGCAACGTCCCTGATTGCAGTAGTGCGATCGCTTGAGCAGCTTCTTCAGGAGTGTTCTCTTCACTTCAACGTCTGAAGAGCGAATGGCCCATATTTGACAGGTAGCGGCATCTTTCAAGGTATTTATTAGAAAAGGCGATTATATTAGAAATCAGCAGGGTGCTGGGCCAGTAATCACTTTGACGTCCTGTATTCAAGAGTCCTGATTTATTAATTAAATCGAATGACTGTCAAAATAAAGGCAATGAAATGTATTTTCACTAGGTACCAAATTGTATTACAATTCTTTTATATACTAAGAGCTATTAATGATTAAAAACGATTTATGAAAAAGTGCGATTTTTATGACGCCGGGTATAGTATAACACACCAATTTACAGAACACCGACGACGTAGTGGTGTTTCACTAAATACATAATCAATCCTATAATTATGATTTCAAATGAGGATATCATTCATTTCTTCTTTTTATTATTGGTTAATACTTGTTTTGAGTACAAGAATATATATATATATATATATATATATATATATTACTAATATAAAGAAGCGGAGAGTAATGCAAAAAAGAAACGAAAACAAATAATAAATAATCCTTAATCGGTCGATTTGATTAACATAAATGACGAAATGTTTTGATCAGTAGTAGGTAAAACGGATGTCCGGTTACCTACTTGCATTGCTAATTAAAGTGAAAATAATAACTCCTAAAGGAATAGTTCCAAAAAAATACTGAAGTGCTTAAAATATTTTAGTCGATTTTTTGTTTGAAAATTATTGGGACACAAATCATTATACAAAAGTACTGGCCATGGCCATAAGCATTCTCCTTTATCTTCATATTAATGAATTACGACAAACATTGTTAAATATGACTATGGTCATACTATACTGTCGGATATTTATAATGAAGAGAAATATCGTAAAGCGTCGCTTGTTTAGCAATCCATGTTAGCATACTCACCCTAATCTTGACGTTAGGCAAGTCATTTTCGCTGACGATCGTGCTCCAGTCTATGGAATTGGTATAACACAACCTGTCGTTGAGTTGAATCCGCACGGCTCCTCGTTCAATTTTCGTCAAAGAGCGAAGCCCCAAGGACTGTGGATATAAAACAATCAATTAAAACAAAACAGTAAGCAAAATGAGCAAGTACTAGGACAAGTACTATTTATAAATACATTTTATTACGTTTACCGTAGTCGAGTGGCCAGTTGTAGACACGCATAAAAAGGTGGGTTCCCCTAACAGGATACGTTTAAGGGGGTAATTCTTAAATTTTGTAGATTGTTTAATGGAATCCACAGATTTAAAAAACTTTTCGCCAAAAGTTCATTATAATCTTTGGATGCCCTCTACTTCTCAACCTGTTTCTTACTACGATCATAATATTCTATGAGATCAGACCAAATAAGATTGTGACTTCAGAATTTCTATAAATAAATACTCACAAAACACTTAGATGCTTAGAAGAAAAAGAATCGATTTATATCAAAAAGTATTTGTGTAAATATATTAATATCTCTATGAAATGTATAAAAAAAGTAGAAGCGCTGTAGAATCTGAAGAAAAGTGTTCGAGTCAATATTAAAATTACACGTGTTTTAACTTTTGTTTCCTCGTCCACCAATAAGACTAGCCAGACAAATTCACATAATGATTACAAAACCAATTTAATGATATTTAAACCGGGCAATGACTGTCGGGCCAGCTAGTAAGTAGTACAAATTGATAATACACGAGAGGTTCATACCTCCAGATGTGCGCTATCGTATACAACGATAGCATAATCTTTGTAGAGCTGCATTCCTCGCACCACAGTCAGGTTGGGAAACAAATCGCCAAGGTTGCGTACGCCTTTCACTCTGGAAAAACAACAACAAATAAACAACGTTGGCCTCACAGCTTGATACTTTTATAGGCACTTAGTTGCGAGTAATATCTTCAGTAGCAGACGCAATTAATCACTTTTTAAATGATACTTAACTAGAAGGTATGTTTAAGAGACAATTCGGCTCCAACTTGTTCGGTCAATATAAAGGTTGGAATAGTTAAAGAAACACAAAAATAACACAATTCCATTATTTAATTCTAGGAACTGCTCTCAAATAAACGTATATACTTACGATACTTTTAGATAGTTTAAAATCTATTCGAGGGAATAAATCAATAACTACTAATTAGCTGATATATTAATAATATCACATTACTTAATCTTTTTTTATTTTGTCAGTTGTTTAAAAAGACTACTAATTATTTATTGGGCACCTACAAAATAACCTTCCAATTTTCCCAATGATATTAAAAGCATAAATAAAAATATTTTACTATAAAAACAGCGAGACAATTCGGAGCCCCTCTAATGTGCCGAACACAACTAGTTTGATCTACAATTCAAATAAAGTAAACAAGACCACAAACACTCGATGATCATTTGGATGACATAATATAATATTTATTATATTTGAGGTTTCATTGTATTATATAGGTATTATTAAAGCAACCAAGTGAAAAGTTAACCATAAATCTATATTTGTTTGATTGAGTAAACAAGAAAAAATGAAGGAAGTATAAGGGACTACGGTGAAACGCAGTTGATTTATGAAGTATAAAGCCCTGATTATAAAGTGGTATAACTATAAGAAAACGATACGAGAATAACCTTTGCTGAACAACACAACAGTGAACAGATGCAAAATCACCGCATCAGCCATTTCTTTGATGTGTCTTCGGACAACCGATAGTTACATAATTTATCAATGATAACAAGCAATAACAGGATTGTTTGGTTACGCACTATCTAAAAAATCGTGTGTGGTTAATAACCCTTTAAACCTCGCTTTATATGGTTTTTATATGAGCCTAAGAAATTGAACGAAAGTGGAGAAGGCCTTCACGACATAAAAATAATAATAATGATTATTATTAAAAATAGTAGTAATATTTGTTATATTTCCACAAATTGGCTTGCCCGATGTAAGGACTGTGGTTTATGTTATGGATACTAGAGTAAAAGCTCATCATATCAGATTTTAGACCTGCTTACTGCTAGGCATAGATCTCCCCCAATGATCTCCATATGATCAATCAGTATTGGGCTGCTCGTATCTATCGGTTTTCCGAGAACTTGGCAAGATCTTCAGTTTGTCTTTTGGTGGCCTGCTCACGGAAAACCGGATAACGTTACATGGGTAGGCTCCAAAAAGGTGGTTCACGGTCGCAATTCTAGAACTTTTCCGCCCCAACGGTTATCGCATAGATACACTTTAATAATACATAAAATAGTTATATTTATAGAATATATGACTCAGGTAAAAATACTCGAAATCACCACAAAAACTAACTAAGGCACTTCATGTCTTACTTTAAAATTGGAAATATAAACTGTGCATCACTAAATGTAAACGTGTATTCCAATCTGTTTCTTTTAAAAATAATAACTTTTATATTGTGTTTCTACGGTTATTTAAGTTCTACGAGCGAATGAATATATATTAGCTAACGTTATACAATCATTGCCAATAGATAATTTGCACACTTTTTACAGTGCCGTATCGTAACTAACTCGACAGCCAAAACTACTGCCAGACAATGCTTTATTATTTTGTGGGGACGATCTTTCTTTAAAAACAGCGTTACATAAGGTCTAAAGAAGTCCCCCGCATTTTAATTGCAAACAAGCAAACTCTCTATTTATAAGCTACTCCATACATTTCAAGGCATTATGTGATTTCATGGATTTTTAGTCTTATTATGGATCACATAATACTCGATAAAATAAATTACACTCTATGGATACTTGTTGTTAGGAATGATAACTATAAGAACGAAATTATTTGAAGCTTATTATGAGCACTCAGCATTTACTGTACTTAAAAATATAAGACGCACCTATAGATCTTGATGAAATCAGTGACCTCCCGAAGTTCTGGGAAGGAAATGTTATCAAAAGACTTGGTAGTGGCGTGCTCCATAACGACAATACTCAGTTGGCCCTCCACCACGCGGCAGCCACGGAGTTTCTGCAATTGATCCGGACTGCCCCGGATGTCCAAAGACGGGCATACTGAAACAAATAATTATATGTCGTTATAAAATGGTATCGTCTTTTATACTTAACATTTTTGTACATGGCAAATGTTTGTTGGCTTAAGTGTTACTCAATGGTCTATTTTTATATCATTTACTTTAACATTAATTCAAACCTATTTTAAATACAGAACAATATATCAATAAGTGGAGAAAAGATAGCATTATTCTTATATGGCATCCAGCCCTATATTTTTCAGGTAAACCAAGTCACACGCCATAACCGCTAGTCTTAACGGTCAAATATTTTCAACAATATGAAAAAAAATCAAAGATATGAAAAATAATATAACTTTAAAAAAATGGGTCGTGTCAATCTTTTCCGTTCTGTGGCTCTAAAAAATAAGTCAATATAATCCTTAGCAACCCCTAGCATTATAACTAATATTGCCTGAATATAAGTCACAGACATTTGACGATCCGCGATAATCATTCTATGAATAGCTGTTGATTAAACGTCTTGGTTTTAAAACTAATCACAGGCATCAATAGAATTCACTGACTCTAGATCATGTCGATATAGCAGGGAGCATCGTGTATGAATGAGAGACGCCTAAAATTTTTGGCATGCCAGCAGCAGCTTCTGCTACCTGACTAGTCTTCATCACATTTTTTCAGGTAATAGATATTGCAGCAAATTGAAAAAAATATCACATTCCAGTTTTTCGAACAGCTCTGTGACGTATTATGCGTACAAATTCATAGATCTGGGAAATGATATACTTATTGACGTATTATCTTATACAAACTCAAAGTTACGTGCTACAACGAATATTTATTTTACTTTATATTTTGACGCGTTTATTTTTCAGTAGCTCTGTGACTTGATAGAATTCTCTAAGACAGGAAGCTTTATAAAACACAAATAGAAAGATGAAATAGTACCATTTAAGAAGAAGTAGGTGACATCACCTTGGTAGTGTATGTATATATAGCCGACAACGTAATTAAACTGTTGTTGTTTTCGCGGACATGCTATTAATTAATTACCTCCCGCCGGGCAACGGCACCAAAGACCACATGGTACGAAATTCAATTGTAACGACGACGAAGGAAAAGGTTATGTCTTACTTATATTAAAAAACATATTCTTATAATAACAGGTGAATTCAAATACAAATTACAATCGTTATTGAGCCCACGGTTTCGTGCGCGTTAATCTCAGAATTTTGTCCAGTATATATTTTTTTTTAAATTAAAAGTTGTTTATATTAGACTTACAGCATTATACGAAAAGTAATTCAAGTTACAATATCAAGATCCGAAATAAAATCAATTAACAAACGTCTTTTGCCAAACGAAAGGTCGTTAACTCAGCTGCCAATTAACTAAACAACGTCCTTACTTTAGTTTATAAACAGATCATAAAGTACTGAGCGGAGGCAAGGCCGCGGAGTATTGCGTCGTTTTTTTTCATATCCGCATCTATATTCGAATACCTATCTATATAAGAGTTTGTTGGTGTTGGAGAGCGCTAAGACGGAGAACGACACAGCGCATGTGCATTGAGTTGAGGGCGGGCGTGGGAGACGCTCCAAGATGGTAGGGCAACGTAAACAAGGCAAACGTGACGCCGACGATGATGGAGGAAAACGGGGCCATTGCTTATTATGTTCCGAAAAATATTTAGTTATTAATCCCTTACTATATTAGTACTACTATCATGTTCGAATGGAATTATACCGTCGATAAATTTTGTTGTCATGAGATTTAGGAAAAATATACCTTAGTATCCCTGGCTACAAACTTTAGAAAATAAATAATATTGTAATTAGACAGACAATCTATTATGTTTATGTTTTCATTATTACAAATGAGAGCAAACAAATTTGGAGACGCCATTCTTCTTAAATATGGCTAATGAGCAGCGTAATGAGCTAAGCGCCGCTATCTGTTTGATACGCACACCCAGACTACACTAGATGCCCGGACTATTAGAATCTGAACAGTCTACTCGTATAGTGTACACGTCACGACCGGTGCAAGGCGATGCAAATGAACTCGCACTGAGAACCCTTCGCCCCGCAAACCTCGCTCACCCACCTAGTACCTATTTATAGGCTATGGAATGTTATTGTACCCGCGCTAGTGTTGTCCAATATTTATCATCGCCATTATATTATTATCACCACGTGGTTGGTAGGTATTACCCGATACGTGTTATACTGATTATAAATATTACGTTAGACAAAAGTATGGGTTCCTAACAAACTAAAAAGCGATTTCACACGACAATAGAATGGATAGTGTGCATAGTGATAGTAACAGTCAATGATCAATCATAAACCCTCATTTTTTTTTATCTAACATCATTCGTTAGACTTTTAAAGTATGGTTTGTTATTAACAGTACCTACCTAAAATTACTTATCAAATGTTTATAATCTTCAGGAAAATTTAATACTCTCCTTGTAATGGTTGTAAACAACTTGTAAACAAAATATAAACAAAGGTACTCGGCACGGCAACTACAAAGGAAAATATCAATATGAAGTAATAAGCTCGGTGTTTGTGCTTCAAGCACGTTACAATTTAAATTGTGTGGACATCACTACACCAGCACTGGTTCAACTGGCAAATATCGAGCGCGGCGCGCGAACCTCCCTCCACCCGCGTCTTACTACGCCGTTACTACAGCCTGTGTACCCCCGCGCCGTTCTCTCTTCACCTCCGTATCAGTGTTCGTACCATGCCATCGCCGCGAACCCAATAAACAAACGGTGACAGACCTTCACACAAAGCCCCGAAAGTCTGTCCCGAACTACGTATGCGAGAATGAGACATGTTCCTATATACAATGCTCGCTAATAATGCGCTGCGTGACTAATGTACTAAATATTTACAGGCACTGTAACTACACGTGCGTCGAAATTCGCGTTGAATTCGGGGGTTCTGGTCAATGTCTAATTTTGTAGTTCCCGACAAATAACGACAATGAAGCATTTTATGGTACGAGTCCGTCAAAGCCAGTTATTAATGGTGAGTTCTGAACCGCTTTTACGTATACTATAATTTTGCAAAATTATAGAGCCATTGAGCTCGCCCATTGATTCTTAACAGATAGAGGATGAGTC
Source organism: Calamotropha paludella (assembly GCA_927399485.1). Classification (NCBI taxonomy): domain Eukaryota; kingdom Metazoa; phylum Arthropoda; class Insecta; order Lepidoptera; family Crambidae; genus Calamotropha; species Calamotropha paludella. Next base: position 11,085,448 of record OV656804.1, on the reverse strand, counting down.
ATGTAATGTGGTAATGTGCAAGGTGCATATGCTTCTATCGTTTTTTTTTGCTTGGCATACCTAGTCTAGCAAGTACCTACTTAGACTAACAGAAATCTGAGTACTCATAGGTAATAAATAATACTGGTGTAGTACGCAATCGTTAACATGAATCGATTACGTGTTCCTTAGGTATTCGATAACAATTGAGAAAAGGCTGTAAGATTTTGATATGCCATTCATCAAAACGAATTACAATAGTTGTTAGTGTTCCTTTACAATCAGCATTATAAGTAATAAAATCGCATAATCGGACTCCAGATAATGTTTACATTAAACAAAAAAGAAATAGGCATGTGCGTTTAAATCTTATTCGATTGTTGTTCTGTAATGATTGAAAGTGAAACAGTATTGGTAAAGTGAAACAGTATTCTTAGTCATCCTGTGATCACGGCTCCTGTAAAGGAGTCGAAACGTCAGGATTAAATATAAAATAAAATAAAACATGCGCAAAAATCCGTAAAAAAGTGTTTTATTCTGATGTGTAATGTGCGCGGAAGTGTAAGAACTAAATATAGTATTGGTAATTTTGAACAAATTGTATAAATCGTTTTTAGTCTGGGTATATCAAAAACCATTTAGACTAATAACTACCAGAAAATAGTTTTGAAGAAAGCAACTTTTGGGATTTGTATTAGATGGTCCAAAATTGCAAGTAATCTTATGCGTCAACCATGTCGACATAATTTGCAACTAGACAATAATCCGTCTCTATGAAGCACTTTGTCATAATTATTTTTTGTCTACTGCTCTGTTGTAAATTCATCAAAATGTCTTAAAAATCAGGTGGTTTATGAAAAAGCGGATATGCAGGCTAATTTTAATATAGATAATATTGACAATATACTTCGTTATCATTCGAGTAGCTTGCGACCCATAATATCTATTTCCATGCTTACCCAAGCTTTTTTTTATAACACAAGTAACCAATATGTTACAGATAACAAATCTTTCTTGTGTATTACCAAAGGGAATGAATTGCGAATTTGTCAGATCATGTTCAGAGGATTAGCGGTGGTGACTTTTCGAATCAACTACCAATTTGTTCAAATAATTTTTGACTAGTTGCTTCATAGACGGGTTACATTAAAAGACATATTTGCTTATTACACAAAAAGAAAAGTTGATGCATAAGACAACTTGCATTGTCGAACATCTTAAATAACCAATTATTATAGAAGAAATTAAAATCAAAGTGCAGGATCATCACTAACTTTTACTGTTGGTTGAAGTTAGGTAATAAGTACCTACCTAAATACAAAAGGTAACAACATATATTCACATGTAATGGAAAAATTAATGAAAGTTTGTTAAGTAGTGTAGCTATTAATGAATGAATGTAGTAAAAAGTTATCATTATTATCAATCGACATTCATTGAATGCCTATTACTAAGGTTGAATGACACTAAGTATTGAATGAATGACACTACATTACATAGCACCACTGTACCGTCTAATTATATTACCAGTACAGCAGCGTGACGTTAAATTGAAGACGTGACGGGCGAAGTGGATTAACTTACCGATACTGTATTCGTTTCATATCTGGATGCAAAGACATTTTCCAGATAAGCTCCGAATTTATTATATTTCTGTTATACAGTTTACTCATATCTGCAGCGAGTATCTACAGCGCAGCGTATGACGAGTTGCGTTTCAATCGTATGTCTAAAAATTAGTATTTCGTCTTTTAATCTATTGATGCATTTCTTTAAAAAATAATACTTAAATCGCGAAATCGTTTACGCCTAAATAACTCGGTTAGAGCAAAACGCGGACGCAAAGCAACTCTATTTCCGACTACGTACGTGAGTCACTGCACTTTCACTGACTGCAAATAGAGTCGATCGTCTCCTAACAATTGCTGTCACTTCTGTAATCTAGTAAAGTTACCGGCACTTTCAACTGTTTCTGTCTCTTGTCTACCTTTTACCTAGATTGACGGGAATAAATCACAAAATTTATAACAAAATAATTTTATGTTGATTATAATTATAACGGCTAGCTTTTGAAATACTTCAAAGCTTTTACGTAGATAGAGAGAGGATTTCAACGTTGAATTTATAATGACTCAATCCATTTAATTTTTTAATTTGAAGGTTCTTTTGTAAAAGACTATACCATATTAATTACGGCTGCACAGTAAATTTGCCCATCTTTTCAAACAAATATGTAATATATAAGTAAATCCAAAAAAATGAAAACACTCGCTAAGGTAATGGAACCAATAATGGATTGTACCTTAGTAATATGTACTAGTTTATAAAAACCTCAAAAAACTGAAAATGTTTATCTTTACGTAACCCTGTAACGAGGCGCCATAGCTATATCGGCGACTCGTTGCTTTCATTGCGCTCTTCTCTGGCCATTTTTCATATTTTCTTTTCTCTTCGTTTCCTATTTTAAATTTACTGTCTGTCTCTGTTTCCTATTTTAAATTTACTGTCTGTCTCTGTTTATTTGTTTTGTTCGAAGTTTATTCTTACCAGAGTCAGCGCGTAGAGCGGTTGACTCACCGAAAATAAATTATTTAAATATATTTATAGTGCTGAGCAGTTATAATAAGCTCACAAGTATATAATAAGCTCATAAGCATAATTCACAAGTTTTCCTGTATATCTATTCTGTACCACCAGTTCCTGTTTATAAGTCTATAAGTTTCTTTAAGGCACTATTGTAAGTAGCCCTACCTTTTATAATATGTTTTTAGTGATAAATGTGAAATTGTTTTTGTATTCAGTGTAATTTACCTTTTTTTATATAATTGTTTCAGTTGTGCCTTAATTCCTTAAATATAAAAACAAGTGACCTTTGTGTGAGCTTTTATTTCTCCGGCTGCACCCCGTCACACTGGCGCCTCAACGTGTATAGAACACCACCATCCAGTCAACCAGTACCGGCGAACCGAACTATTTTTTGAAGATCGTTGTATGTTGTGTGTGTGTTTTTTTATTTATTTTATTTTTTTTCCAAATTCTAAAAGGCTTAGTCGCCCCCCACTATTTTATCGGCCATATTATTAACTTAATCATCTCATCTCATCCCAATCCTCATTTTATTTAATTTATAGTAGTTGACAATACAACTACATCTCTACACAAAACACTTACAAGACACTTTACCCAACATTTACTACATTTTACAGACAAGAAACTATACGCGGTTTCGAAAGAAACCGACACAAAATTGTTGCTGATTCTGAGCGTCAATGAATCACTCAGATCAGTGCAATTAACACTTACGGGCAGTGCTGAGAGGGAGTACTTCCAGTGTATCCCACATACAAGTCTTAGATTTGGCTAGGCACTTTCCTGGAGGCAATCCGTGCCGACTATCCAGAGGTTCCTACCAGTCTAAACTTGAACACTACACCTACCTAACACTAATTCTATTAAATTTATCTTAGTCTTACTTAACCAGTCCTTGTATAATAGATTAGTTAGGAAAAAATTAAACAACTTTAGTTTCACTCTCCTTTCAATTCATCACATATCATCATATCACTTAGACTATGTATTATAATTTATAGTAGTGACATAAAAAACACGCAACTACACACTACACTTACAGTACACTTACCCCACATTTACTACACCCATCAGACAGTAAAACTATACGCGGTTTTGAAAGAAACCGACACAAAATTGTTGCTGATTCTGAGCGTCAATATATCACTCAGATCAGTGCAATTAATACTTACGGGCAGTGCTGAGAGGGAGTACCTCCAGTGTATCCCACATACAAGTCTTAGATTTGGCTAGGCACTTTCCTGGGGGCAATCCGTGCCGACTATCCAGAGGTTCCTACCAGTCTAAGCTTGAACACAATACCTACCTAGCACTAGTATTATTAAATTTATTTTAAATCATAACTGTTTTTAAGTAGTTTTTAAATAGCTAGAAAAACACCTCGTTTTGAAACACAATCATTTATTTTTAATAACACTATGAATCCATCACTTATAAATAAACCTGAGCTTGCTTATGAATTTGTCTCCGCTCAATTGAATTTCCATCTGTCGCAACCGCTGAGGAATTACGAGAATTTCTAAATCCAATAATAGACTCAGATTGTTCTATTTTTTTCCAGTCCTTACTCCATTGAACGTGATCTTGATAAAATCAAAAACATTCTGCTTATGGTTTCTTCATGATTAATTTATCAATACGTTTAAATAGATTAGAGATTACTACATAACATAAATGACTTTTGCAATACTTCAAACAAATTTTTCATCCATGACAGCCTGTCAATCAAATTTTAAACCTCTTCTGTCCAACAATAACATAACTACGAACTCCTGGCACAAAATTTACTCAAAACTCTTTAGACCTAAAAAAAATCTTTTATTACTTACTTTTTCTTTATTACTTTATTATAACTTTTATTTACGTTTATACTATATATTACTTTTATTACGTTATTACTTTTTCTCCCAATTAGAATTCTCTATCGTTATTACTTTTCCAAAGTAATTATTATTTTTTTTATATATTACTTTTATATATTTACAACTCATTCATTCCCTCATTCTATTACAACACATAATAATTACTATACATTAACTGTCTTCATAGAAGACATATTTAATTGTCTGCATAGACGACATCTTCAATTTTGGTCTTCATAGAAGACATACTTAATTATACAGTCTTAGTCTTCATAGAGGGCAAAAATTTTTCAGTCTTCATAGAAGGCATATTTAATTTCTCAACCGAGAATAGAACCTCTAAGTCTATTGGAATAGCCTCATCTTGAGGAAAATTTTTCTTCCAGCGGGTTGTGACTGGTTAAATAAGCCTACACTAATTTTTATTTTTCATCCAGCGGGTTGTGACTGGCTAAATAAGCCTACACTAATTTTTATTTTTCATCCAGCGGGCTGTGACTGGCTAAATAAGCCTACACTAATTTTTATTTTTCATCCAGCGGGTTGTGACTGGTTAAACAAGCCTACACTAATTTTTATTTTTCATCCAGCGGGTTGTGACTGGTTAAACAAGCCTACACTAATTTTTATTTTTCACCCAGCGGGTTGTGACTGGTTAAATAAGCCTTCACTGATGTAGGGAGCCAGTTGAGTATTCAATAATTTTGGATACTCTACCGCGTGGAGTCTGGTTGTCTTATTAAATCAACCATGACCGTTGACTGAAGTATGTTCTGGAAGTATGAAAGTGATGCATGTAAGGAAAGTGATGCATGTAAGGATGCTGGTCTCCTTATTTTCTCATTTCACAATTCTCATCTCATCCATTTTTATTAAAGATATGTTTTTTTTTATATAAAATGGTCACATTTTTACATAGTATTATGAAAAAATCCTTTTTATACTCAGGATTTTTTCTTCCAGGGGGGAGCGGGTATTGTAACGAGGCGCCATAGCTATATTGGCGACTCGTTGCTTTCATTGCGCTCTTCTCTGGCCATTTTTCATATTTTCTTTTCTCTTCGTTTCCTATTTTAAATTTACTGTCTGTCTCTGTTTCCTATTTTAAATTTACTGTCTGTCTCTGTTTATTTGTTTTGTTCGAAGTTTATTCTTACCAGAGTCAGCGCGTAGAGCGGTTGACTCACCGAAAATAAATTATTTAAATATATTTATAGTGCTGAGCAGTTATAATAATCTCACAAGTATATAATAAGCTCATAAGCATAATTCACAAGTTTTCCTGTATATCTATTCTGTACCACCAGTTCCTGTTTATAAGTCTATAAGTTTCTTTAAGGCACTATTGTAAGTAGCCCTACCTTTTATAATATGTTTTTAGTGATAAATGTGAAATTGTTTTTGTATTCAGTGTAATTTACCTTTTTTTATATAATTGTTTCAGTTGTGCCTTAATTCCTTAAATATAAAAACAAGTGACCTTTGTGTGAGCTTTTATTTCTCCGGCTGCACCCCGTCACAACCCTAAGTTACTAAATCATAACAATAAACTGTCATCTTAAGCTGTCATTATTTTGCAAACTGGCAGAGATGTGAACAACATGGAAGACGTTAACAAAATGGAAGACATGTGGGTGTTCAAAAAGTTCATCTTTTGATAGTTAATTAATTAATGAGGTGCGTAAAGTAGATGTTGGATGGTCTGTTTGGAAAAAAAAATTAAAAAAGATCTTTATAGGATATTTAAAACAGGTGAAAGTGTATCTCGTCGTTTTAGTAAACGGAGCTATAAAAATGTGAACGCAACATCCGGTAATGGGAAGGAAAACTTATCTGTTTGTTTAACTGCAAATGCTCCGGGTTACTTGGAACGACCTCGGTCTTTGCTTTTGAATGTATTCGAAAACTTGTAAAAGATAGAGTATCAGATACTTTGGGTATCGGGAAGTTAAAATCAGGGTAGTAATGCTGCGATACTTTTTATGAGCATATCACAAATATAACCCACCTATGGCTGATAGAAAGTTAAATCTAGTTAGCAGTCCAGTTGTTTTTAGACGGTCATAGATGATCATCATAGATGGTCATTTTCATGAAACATGTTTAAGACTTTCTAAAATTGGAATAGAACTCGCTATATATTCAAACAGGACATGTATCGAAACCGAAAATGTTGATTAAGTATTCTAGAAGACGCAGGTTACTAAGTGTAAAACTGAAAATCTAGGACAACCCGTTATACATTTATTTTTACACCTATGCTAGATAAAGCTATAAATGACATGACGAAATAACGTTTTATTTTTTTTAAAGTTAGCAGTTTATTTCCGTTAAGGCTGAAGTATATCGATTTTCAAAAACTTAATTCCAAATCCGCAGTTGTCACAGAAACAGAGGCTGTTTCGGCGCAAACTTTGCTGTTTTGCTGTTAGACAGTGATTAAGGAATTGAATATGCTTAAAGTGGTGAAAGTGAGTGGGATGAAGACAGTGAATCTGCTGTAGAAAATACACGTGAAAATTAAAAAAAGGACACAAAATATTGCTCCTCGCAAAAAACAACAAAAAAGACAATGATTCTCTCGCACGATGGAATCGCATATCTATTGATAACAGGAATTGTTGGGTATGCAGACGACAGTATTGTCGTAGAGAGATACCTGTCTAGCACAAAAGACAGCGGTGATGACGTGATGCTTATGAGAGAGGCCATGGTTTAGCAAACGAACCACAGGTTAAGCTACGTTTCCCAGTGGGGTGACAGTAACCCCGTTAATTTTAACGCCTCCAAAACACAAGCGTGTCTTTTCACGGCAAAAAGGAGTTCCTTCCACCTCACTCTTATTTTCCGAGGTACATCTGTACTTGTGACCGACAGCCTTGAGCTTCTTGGCATGGAGTTGTCTTCAGATCTCAACTTCGGCCCCAACATCGAGTCCAAGGCTCTAACTGCAGCTAAAAAGCTGGGCGTCCTAAATAAGGTCAAGCGATATTTCACAGCTTTTAACTACCTATGAAGCTCAAGTCATGTGCATGGAATATTGCAGCCACCTCTGGGACGGCTTAGCGAAATACCAGCTTGCTGCACTGGACACAGCGCAGAGCTGAGAGGCTCATTAGTGACAGCAAATTGGTGAAGAGCAAGCTTCACACCTTAGCTCATCGCCGCAAACTTGCTTGTCTGTCGGTCTTCTACAGACTGTGCTCAGGAGCTGCATTTGCTCATACCGCCATCTCCTTTTTTCCATCGGACATCCAGACGCACTGCGGGCTCTTTCTTGGTTGCTATTCCTAGCTGTCGCACCAAGCGCTTCGCAACATCCTTCATAATGCGTACAGCAAAAGAGTGGAACTCCCTCCCTGCGTCTGTATTTCCGAGAACTTATAATCTGTCCATTTTCAAAGCCAGGGTGAATTGAGCACCTTCTGGGTTAGCGCGTTTCATCACGACCGTGTCTTGGCCTCCGGGCTTGATTGGGGTCAAGAGCGAACCAATTCTTAATATAAAAAAAAATACTAAACTTTAATTAACCTTTATAAGGAAGATGCCAAAGTAATTTAGTAATAAATAGGTTTACATACAATGTCTTATTACTACTAATTAACTAAGTCTTAAGATATATTATTTTTTATTACCCGTAATGTATGTCCAAAGCTAGCAGTTCATTACGGAAGATTGTTTTTTAATGGGTATCCATAATTGAATTTAGTCTATACATCATTCGGTGTAGCTTTGGTTTTCCTAGATTATCATTGAAACCTGTAACTTTCTAATAATTTCATAATTAAAAAAGTATTTCCTACATACTCTTTTGTTTATTTGTTTAAATACTTATACTCTTTTGTAATTCATTCATTAAAAATTATTTATAAGGTATATGAATAGCTGTATTGAATATGCTGAAAATCCTAAAACAATTTATAAAACTGTCTATTATTGCTACTTATTACCTTAGAAATCTAATAGCAAAAGGGGCGGTGTCTGTCAACATGTCGGACTAACCGATCAGCACCCTTATTAACAACCGTTGGAAACTTACTCTTTCCGAATCCATGAGGAAAGTTTTCAAATGTATGTGTCTCCTCCATGAGCAATTCGCTAATCTGACGTAACTTTGAAAAGTGTTCGGGATAAAGACTGTAACTTTTGAATTTGTTTTCGACAAGTAATCGCTAGCGGAAACGTATCCGAGAGAAATATGAATAATTTACTATCGAACTACTGTATATGGGTAAATTTAGGTTACTATAACATCTTATTTCGTTATCAGTGTGTTTTTACAGTTTATTTTTTTAAACACAAACATTATTTAAGCCTTATTCGTACATCAGTCAGTAAAGGGTTATATATAACAAAAAATCGGCCAAGTGCGAGTCGGACTCGCGCACCGAGGGTTCCGTACAAACCTGTAGGTATATAAGTAAAAGTTCACCCATCACGACAATCGAGTCATAGTTATGGTATTGTTATTGCGAAATGAAGATATAACAAAAAAATTCGAAAGAGTTCGAAAATATGCGGCTTCAATTGCTATTTCTTTTGATTGCGTTGACATAAAAGTTTGATTATGTTACAGCTCAAAGGTATTATAAACCTGAGTATTTGATATGAATTTCAATTTAATATCTCTACGCGTTCATGAGAAAAGAGGTAGTAACTATAAAATTTCCAAAAATATTTTTAATTATATGATGTAACTAAAAATTTACGGTTTTTGCAATTTTTCCTTTATCTGTACTATAAGACGTTACTTCGTATCAAATTTCAAGGTTCTAAGTCTACGAGAAATACCCTGTAGGTTATGATTCCCGTGAGAGTTTCGAAAATTAGCGGAAATTTGCGGCATAAACGTCTGTATCTTTTGATTGCTTTGGCTTAGGAGTTTGATTTTTTCACAGCTCCAAGGGACAGTAGGCCTGAGTATTGGATATAAATTTTAGTTTGATACCTCCACGCGTTCCTGAGAAAAACGGTCTTGACAGACAGACGGACGGACGGATAACAAAGTGATCCTATAAGGGTTCTGTTTTGTTCTTTTGAGGTACGGAACCCTAATAAAACGATCCTGGTCAGGCAGATTATTCTGTGATGAATGGGAACATTTCTACCTCAATCATGAGTATACATATAGATATTTCTTTGAATATTATATATCGACTAGTTGACCCGGCCACGCGTTGCTGTGCCGACTGCAGCGTCATCTGCCGGACTGATTTGTGAATCTAAACCATTCTCAGATCCCCTTGAACACACACAAAAAAATTCATTCAAATCGGTCCAGCCGTTTAGGAAGAGTTCAGTGACATACACACTCACAGAAGAATTATATATATAAGATATGCTTATACATTTACCAATAGTTTTACAATTTACAATGATGCTAGTATAATTAGTGTGAATGTAAGGCATATTATTATGCGGGTAGTAAAGGTTTTTTCGTTTTCAACTATTTTGAGATATATGCTATTGTTATAGCAATAAATTTTCGACACACGCAAACTTTACAAAAATTTAAAATTTCTCCAACCTCTTTTCACCTTAAAGTCCAACACAGAGTTCAATGTCTATTGAGGGTGCAAGTACAAGGCTACTTCACAATCCGGTCGATAGTGTCAACTATTTCCATGAGCAGTAAATATGACTACAATAGCAAAACAATAAATTAAGCATCAAAATGACCAATGCCCTATTAAATGGCATGAAACAACTTCTAGTTTCTCTAGCTCTCTAGCAATGAAATTAGTAAAAAAAATCTCATGTATTTTTTATAACTTGAATATTTGCCGCAGTTCATCTTTTACTAGTAATAGTTTTGTGAAACGACGTGTAAATCATAATATGTCCTTTTCGTTTGTATATAGATATTACGATTTTCCTTACTGTCCAATGGATAGTGGCGAACGAAATATATTATAAATAGTACTAATAGATTCCACTATGACGTTGGTAAATACATCAATATGATTTATCAAATTACTTTTACGTTTAATGATGTATATTAAATACTAATTGGGTCAAATAACAATGTAATGAAAGTCAAGGTAAGAAAGATAACCTTCATGGTTTTAAAAAGGGATGAGCGAGCACAAGGAAGTAAAAGCCGGTAATAGCTAAATTTGCGATTAGCTGTGCATAACGGAATGCTGACTCTTACATTGATGTACGGAAGAGAAATTAGGAAAATAGGGGAAGAAGCATAAAAGTAGAAATGCAAGCGTTGAGAAGTATGGTTAGTGTGAAGATGAGAGAGATAAAAGAATAACACAAAGATAAGGAAATATGTGCTTATACGGTTTGACTACATAGAAAGGATAAATGAAAGATGATTGACAAAAAACAAGTAAGTAATAGAACTAAAGGACGGGGAATACCTAGGCAAATAATCCTAGACCAGATTGAAGACATTCTAAAGAAGGGCCACATCAAATGTGGGTACTCGAAATTGACGAGCATATATGAGGACTGCGATGACAATAATTGAAGCAAAAGAGATATATAAGGATTGCAATAAGCTGGAAGAAATAATCTCGACATACCTCTGTGGGAGAAAAACATGTAGTATGTATGAATTAAAAACCATTGTTATTGAAGTGTTTCATATTATTCGGTTTTAATTTTTGGGAGCACTACTTGTGTTTTTTTTATGGCTTTCACGTCATTTACACTGCCTCAAACTTTATTTTACCGTTATATTAAAAAATGTTGTAAAGAAAGAAATTGTTCCTCGAAGATAAATCATGCTTGTGATGGATATCCAAATAAAAAAGTTATACTAATTTAAATCTATGATTTACGGGAAAATGTTATCAATCAAATTGGTTCCAAGTATATCATAATTCATAAGACAAAGAGAGATGATGAAGACAGCGGTTTAAATATAGCGATTGGGAGTTTGAAAGCATTAAACATTTTCTGTATGACACCAGAAACAAATGTGCACAAGTGTCTAAGTGTCTTGATGAAAATGTTAAATAATTTTTAAGAAGTGGAAGAGCACAATTTAGAGATTTATTTATATTTGACTACTATTATGAAGCTGGATATCAAACCCGTATTTTATTTTTAGGTAAAATCCATTATCAATCCAAAATCCATTCCATCCAATCCATTTTTATTTATTATTTATTAATATTTTGAAATAACAGTTGACCGGCATATTTTGTCCAAATATTTATTCATGGTGATGTTAGTAGTACTGCGGAACTAACAATAATCAAACCTTATAATCTGCCAATGAAAATGAAAAATTTACTATTGTCACTTATCATATCACTGACCGCAAAGAGAAAAGTTATACTATTATGTTAAAAATGATAAATTCCTTTAGACCTAAATGGAGTAGAAAATGGCTTCAACGTCTTCGTTAAATATCACCCAATCACAAACAAAAACAACAAAACTGTAATACTCGATATCACGAAAAATGTTAATGTTCGTCGATTAGTTGTACAAAAATGAAATGCAAACCAAATCGTCTACGACGATTTTATCACATTTGGCCAAATGGAAATTGTAAACCACGAAGTATCAATAAGTAATGCATTGAACAAGTTACGAACATAAAGTTACCTATTTTGTAGGTATCATTGTTATTAGTTATAATTTATATTCTTAGAACTAGGTAAATATAGTTTTTTTTTATTTAGTTCTTTATTGTAAAACATACTTGTTTGAAATCACTATCCAATATAGGTGTACCTGAGTAATGAATGACTATTCTTTATCGACTATTTATAATATCGACATGACTATAGTGTTGGATTTTATATAACAGGTGTTGGTACGGTAGGTCAGAAACGACTGAGTTACGAGTACAATGACAATGAAGACAATGTTGACAATGAAGCATCATTGAAAGTAGGCGTAACAACAACATATGCTGTAACAACACCACACGGTGACGGCAAAATTAAATAATACATCCTAATGATGATGCTCATTTATACAAAACAAAATAAACTTTGTCCTCTAAAATACTGAACTATAGTAAGTAAACATATTATCAAAGAGTAGTTGGCTTGTATGCGGCCTAAAGGTCGAAAACGAAAAGTCACTATTATCCGTGTAAAACAAAACTTCCACGGGTTAAGCAACAAGTTCGTTTTGTGAACCAACTCGTGGCAAAGTTCGAAAAGAGTTCAAGCTGGCCACTTTATCGTCCCTTCTAAAAAAGTGTATGGCTCTCAAAAATATATTTCACATAGCGAATAGGTGTTAGTAATTCTTACATTAACAAAACTACCATTTAATGCGGGATGCATGCAAGTCAAATAATTCGTACGTTATATTTGTTTGTTATATTAAATAAATTTAATCAAAATCTAAAAAAATAATTGACTAGCCCAGCAAAACTTTTTTTCTTATAAATCAAACTTCTTTAAAATACTTTTTTTTTTACTTTTACAGCCGAAAGCCGTCCACGGTTGTAAGAAAGCTTTCCCCAAGAACTCCTTTTGTGATCCACGGAAAGTGTGTGATGATAATCCCAGTATAATTAGTCACTTTTACGACACCCTTAAGTGTGTAGGTGGATGCTATTCTACTCTGCAGGATTGAGTTATTACTTGAGTCAATCAACCTACGTTAGATAGAGGATAGAGGTTAGGCTAACGAAAGTTGAATAACGCAATATAGATTTTACAAGACGTGGTGGCGTAGTATCCTGCGCAGCGCAGTGGATTCGATTCTCAACTGCGATAGACGACTCTTTTTAATAAATAACTCTAAATGCATTTAACTTATTAATTCTATCATATGGTGATGCTGCCCGCATTTTAGCTTCATTGAGTTTTGAGGAAATTCCGCAAGCAAAAATATAGAAAATAGCAAGCTTTTGTCCATATTGTGGTAAGCATCAATCAAGCAGCAGCATATTGGTGCAGCAGAGCAGAGCGAGACGTAGAGTGAATGGCGCGCCCGCCGCCGGCCGCCTCGCTACGTTGATTTATGTTTCCGGTGGCTGAATGAAGATATCAATGATCGCTTCATATGGTGCTCTGTACAGTCCTCGGCGTCGGACCACAGAATAACTACGATGAACGCTTGTTTGTTGCGTTCATTCATATTGTTGTTCAATAAAACCAATGCAAAAAGACTTACGCTACTATATCCGTTTATTAATTTATAACTATACTGACGAAATACACCATTTGAAAATGTAAATCCATTGACGTAACTTTGTCCAATAAAAAAACTATAAAAGAATCTTTGATGTATTTATTTTCATTATAATGAAGCACTTCCATAATAATATGTATATACGTATAAACCCAATCGTATTAGTTATTATGAAGGTATTGTCGGTTATTCCATCTAATACATAGCGTTTAGCCAAATAGAGCGTATTTTTTTTGTCTTTACGTAATCAAGCGTATCCATATCAGAATATTTGTTCTGGAAGACGATGAAAATGATGGCGATTACTCGGAATTTCCCCTTCCATTACTTCGTTTAACAACTGATATTAGGCCCCTCAGATTTTAGCTGTGTTATATTATTTTCTCCTTAATGCTATATAATCATCAAATAACATTTAGTTGTAGTAGCTAAAACACTACGTAAAAACAACAACGCGTATAAAATATTAATTAAGCTGCCGGTGAACCACAGGAATTTAAATTAGCGAACCACAATTTATTATTCAAATACCACGATATTATTTCTGGTATGTTTTCTTTTTTCTTTTGGACCCTAAAAAAGGAGGATACTATATTTTTTTATAGCATACAAAAAAAGTATTGGAAACTTCAGGCGTAATCGGAACTAAAGTATTATTGATAAACAGGTATACAGCCCCAATAACAATAACATATCTTAAATTCATACCAATTTGCTAAAGTAAGCAAAGTAAGTCTTGTGTTAACGTGAATTGACAGACATTTTTTTTGTTACTGCATTTAATTGCCTCTTTTCAAATGCCTGTGGTAATAACACACATTAAAAGTTTCAAAATCAATGTTTTTGAAAAGTATATTATTGCATTATTAAAATTAAATGAATATTTATGTTTAATTAATTTAATAAAATATTGTCTTATATCTAGATCGACCAAGTGCTCTCTGATATAGCATTCCGTGATTTTGCTTATGCTGGATGTTTCAACTTAGTTAATCCTAACATTAAAAGATAATCATAAAAGTTTTAAAAGGTTTTTATATCATAAAATAAATAACAAGTCTGTATTTCCGTCGTTGAGCGTATAACACAATTGCATCAATTCGGCTTATTCAATATGAGTTCGTCCAAATCACGTTGCGGAATGGCCGCCCATTTGTAACAATGCCAAAAAGATTTTGTGGTGTGTGTATGGCATCCATATTTGCCAGTTTCTTTGAACTAGAGGTGTGTAAGTACTGTGAGTAATGTATTACGCGATATATAACCCGAGCGCGTACTGAAACAGTACGTATTACCTGGCAAAATTTTGCATGACACGTCATGTCACAGTACCTGAGAGTCTAGCGCCTGTCGAACAGTGTCGCGTTCTGTGGTCGCGTTATACTATGACATGACATGACATGCTCTCTGCACGGCTAGTCGTTCGGCCGGACGACTTTTGTCTCTGTCATGCCATGTTATTTGGAAAAAAAATATTTGAACAGTATTGCGTTCGCGGTAAGGATCATATTTCTGTTGCACCGCCCCGTGTCGTGTAGAACGTAGGTCATAAACCTTGCGAGCTTTTTTCGTATAATTGTTTTTGATTTGTAAAAGTGCTTGCATAGTTTTCACTCAATTTAACAATTACACGGTCAAGGTTTATTGTATGCAATACAGATAAAAAAGGTTAATAGTAAATTATGTGTAAAATTGTTATGTGTAAACTGTAAATAAATAGAAACAGTAGTGCTAGTGTGTGTAACTAAATAACTTTATTTGTTTAAATTCGGCATGGCGATGATCGGACTTCCTTCATCATGTCATGTCGCAAATCGTGATGCGATGTAATCACATGTGTTATGAAGAACGTAATATGATCTGTTTTAATAAAGGGTACAAACAATACCACGTACATTGATATATATTCTACCAATAGAAAAAATGTGTGCAAATACTTTTGAATTTAGAACACAAATCAGGTGAACTGCGATGACAGACTTAAGTGAACTGTATAGCGTGCAATGGAACATAGCGACTGTTCGGGAGGGCATATCTAGTGCAGTAAGTAATAGCGGGCCGTTCGTATAGCGCGTCATTCGAAGTTATATGGAGTACTGTGTACTGTTCTAATGTCATATTACGCGATACGAAATGTCATGTCATATGGCAGTACGTTCTAACGTACTGTTTGGCGCATGTCTACTTTGAACCATTTCCCATGCAAATTCAATAGGATTCAAGTCCGCCGATTGAGCAGACCATGGTAGAACGTTGATATTAGCTGCTGCAAATGTGTTTGCAATGACTCTGGCAATATGTGGACGTTCATTATCACGTTATACGTGAACCGAAAAGCAGCAGAAATGGAGAACCTAATTGTGTCCGTAAAGGAATGGCAAGATCTGATACAATCGTTGCAGCGTATCTGTGCATTGATTCTGATCCAAATCAGTTAAATTCTTCCGTTAATCCCGATACCCGCTGACATGATTGTAAACGTTATTAGCGTCCAGTCTTCTTCTAATGCCGTATATGACTAGTACCTGGTCTCATAAAAAAGCAAGGTTCAATTAGAAAACGCACAAAACTTCGTTCGTTCGTCTGTAGGTTCGTCTGTCGAATTTCTGTGTTCACGAGCCCATTTTAAGGGTGGGATCGCTTATACCTGAAGAAATATGAAACCAATGATAGTTAGGACAAAATCATCGCGGCCATTTTACTCTTTCGCTCAACCACAATGCCGGTGATGCGGTAACTTGTCCAAAGACAATTTATAACACTATACGTGCCCTAGGGACTAGCCTAGAGATTATCGCAACACGTTGCCGAGAACAAGCTTTCAAACATTACTATGACTCTGATAATTTCTTCTCGACTCAAATAACGCCTTCTCTCAGTAATAACGTTATCTTTTATTGATTCCATACAGGCGTACGGCAGACATTATACTGATTTAGCCTCAAACCCGTTGCAAGATTAAATAGAGATAGAATTTGAGAGAATGTTGTTATCTTTCACATAGCGAATAGGTAGGAATAGGCGACCAAAATTAAAAAAATATACCTTTTTCATATGACGATATTTACTAAAAATATATAAAATAATAATTTTCAAATACGTGCTTGATCCCTAGAAATGTTTATGTCTGTAAGTATATATAGATTTTTAATCTTGTTCTGCAAATGAACCTACCAACAGATATTTAACCTAATCGATATGAAATAAGAAAATGTGGTAAACTGTCTGACGCACCACCTCTGCACTTGAGAGGCAATAGTCAAAGTGGTATTGGGACAAGTTATTCAAAAAGGTAAAACAATTTACTTGTTGTTAAAAGACGAGACCAAGATTCAGGTCACGACCGTAATCTTAAATTCCTGAGCTGTATACTAATATCAATCTGCAGTTTGTGTTATCATAAACTTCAAATAATGGCGGATCCTATGGAGTTAGGTACTAAGTTATAGATAATTATTAGTAATTAGATAAGAGAAACCAGGTAGAAAATAATGGCAAGCAAATACAAATTTACATTTAAAATTTACACACAAAGCACTTTACAAACTACTGCTAGAGTATGCAGTAAATGCCTTAAGGCCTACATAGTCGTTACACATGAGAAATAATTTAATTATTTTATTTTACTACATAGTAGCGTAAATGTATCTATCAAATAAAAACTAAGTATTTACCTAAAAAATAAGTAAAAAAATCTTTTTAATTTAATTAATTTAATAAAATATTGTCTTATATCTAGATCGACCAAGTGCTCTCTGATATAGCATTCCGTGATTTTGCTTATGCTGGATGTTTCAACTTAGTTAATCCTAACATTAAAAGATAATCATAAAAGTTTTAAAAGGTTTTTATATCATAAAATAAATAACAAGTCTGTATTTCCGTCGTTGAGCGTATAACACAATTGCATCAATTCGGCTTATTCAATATGAGTTCGTCCAAATCACGTTGCGGAATGGCCGCCCATTTGTAACAATGCCAAAAAGATTTTGTGGTGTGTGTATGGCATCCATATTTGCCAGTTTCTTTGAACTAGAGGTGTGTAAGTACTGTGAGTAATGTATTACGCGATATATAACCCGAGCGCGTACTGAAACAGTACGTATTACCTGGCAAAATTTTGCATGACACGTCATGTCACAGTACCTGAGAGTCTAGCGCCTGTCGAACAGTGTCGCGTTCTGTGGTCGCGTTATACTATGACATGACATGACATGCTCTCTGCACGGCTAGTCGTTCGGCCGGACGACATTTGTCTCTGTCATGCCATGTTATTTGGAAAAAAAATATTTGAACAGTATTGCGTTCGCGGTAAGGATCATATTTCTGTTGCACCGCCCCGTGTCGTGTAGAACGTAGGTCATAAACCTTGCGAGCTTTTTTCGTATAATTGTTTTTGATTTGTAAAAGTGCTTGCATAGTTTTCACTCAATTTAACAATTACACGGTCAAGGTTTATTGTATGCAATACAGATAAAAAAGGTTAATAGTAAATTATGTGTAAAATTGTTATGTGTAAACTGTAAATAAATAGAAACAGTAGTGCTAGTGTGTGTAACTAAATAACTTTATTTGTTTAAATTCGGCATGGCGATGATCGGACTTCCTTCATCATGTCATGTCGCAAATCGTGATGCGATGTAATCACATGTGTTATGAAGAACGTAATATGATCTGTTTTAATAAAGGGTACAAACAATACCACGTACATTGATATATATTCTACCAATAGAAAAAATGTGTGCAAATACTTTTGAATTTAGAACACAAATCAGGTGAACTGCGATGACAGACTTAAGTGAACTGTATAGCGTGCAATGGAACATAGCGACTGTTCGGGAGGGCATATCTAGTGCAGTAAGTAATAGCGGGCCGTTCGTATAGCGCGTCATTCGAAGTTATATGGAGTACTGTGTACTGTTCTAATGTCATATTACGCGATACGAAATGTCATGTCATATGGCAGTACGTTCTAACGTACTGTTTGGCGCATGTCTACTTTGAACCATTTCCCATGCAAATTCAATAGGATTCAAGTCCGCCGATTGAGCAGACCATGGTAGAACGTTGATATTAGCTGCTGCAAATGTGTTTGCAATGACTCTGGCAATATGTGGACGTTCATTATCACGTTATACGTGAACCGAAAAGCAGCAGAAATGGAGAACCTAATTGTGTCCGTAAAGGAATGGCAAGATCTGATACAATCGTTGCAGCGTATCTGTGCATTGATTCTGATCCAAATCAGTTAAATTCTTCCGTTAATCCCGATACCCGCTGACATGATTGTAAACGTTATTAGCGTCCAGTCTTCTTCTAATGCCGTATATGACTAGTACCTGGTCTCATAAAAAAGCAAGGTTCAATTAGAAAACGCACAAAACTTCGTTCGTTCGTCTGTAGGTTCGTCTGTCGAATTTCTGTGTTCACGAGCCCATTTTAAGGGTGGGATCGCTTATACCTGAAGAAATATGAAACCAATGATAGTTAGGACAAAATCATCGCGGCCATTTTACTCTTTCGCTCAACCACAATGCCGGTGATGCGGTAACTTGTCCAAAGACAATTTATAACACTATACGTGCCCTAGGGACTAGCCTAGAGATTATCGCAACACGTTGCCGAGAACAAGCTTTCAAACATTACTATGACTCTGATAATTTCTTCTCGACTCAAATAACGCCTTCTCTCAGTAATAACGTTATCTTTTATTGATTCCATACAGGCGTACGGCAGACATTATACTGATTTAGCCTCAAACCCGTTGCAAGATTAAATAGAGATAGAATTTGAGAGAATGTTGTTATCTTTCACATAGCGAATAGGTAGGAATAGGCGACCAAAATTAAAAAAATATACCTTTTTCATATGACGATATTTACTAAAAATATATAAAATAATAATTTTCAAATACGTGCTTGATCCCTAGAAATGTTTATGTCTGTAAGTATATATAGATTTTTAATCTTGTTCTGCAAATGAACCTACCAACAGATATTTAACCTAATCGATATGAAATAAGAAAATGTGGTAAACTGTCTGACGCACCACCTCTGCACTTGAGAGGCAATAGTCAAAGTGGTATTGGGACAAGTTATTCAAAAAGGTAAAACAATTTACTTGTTGTTAAAAGACGAGACCAAGATTCAGGTCACGACCGTAATCTTAAATTCCTGAGCTGTATACTAATATCAATCTGCAGTTTGTGTTATCATAAACTTCAAATAATGGCGGATCCTATGGAGTTAGGTACTAAGTTATAGATAATTATTAGTAATTAGATAAGAGAAACCAGGTAGAAAATAATGGCAAGCAAATACAAATTTACATTTAAAATTTACACACAAAGCACTTTACAAACTACTGCTAGAGTATGCAGTAAATGCCTTAAGGCCTACATAGTCGTTACACATGAGAAATAATTTAATTATTTTATTTTACTACATAGTAGCGTAAATGTATCTATCAAATAAAAACTAAGTATTTACCTAAAAAATAAGTAAAAAAATCTTTTTTGCAGCAGAGAATTAATGGAGTAGAATCCAATTGATATTAATTCCAAAAAATAACCATACATCACAACTGTCGTCAACAAATCACCGCTACTAATAAGGATTATAAAGTTAATTTTATCCGAGCCTCATACAATAACACCACTCTGTACAAATCTGTCTACTAGTTACGTACGATTGATATTGTTTGTCATGTAGGCCAAAGCTGTAGCGGGCGACGGCTTTTCACCAGTGATATTCGGGGAATGTAATAAAAGTGGTGCGGCGTCGCTGGCGACCCGGCACGTGATCTGCCTTATAACGCGGCTGATTCTGTCAGGCACTATTTATTTACCAGTGCCGCACAGATGGCCGTATAATCGCAGCCTAATGCAAACAAATTTCACCTCCGACAACAATATAACAGCAATCTTAATGGTTGCATTTTTATAAGACCACTAACCTAACCCTAGAAAGTAGTTTTTTTTTTAGGAGTTAGTGACATGATCGTGTCCTGTATGGGGAATCTCCAATCGCCTGTCAAATGTTATGGCAAAACCCCCATTTTTGGACTAAGCTTCCGTAAGACCTTGGTAGTGAATAGTGATTGAATATTGTCAATGTATCAAAACACCATCATCATCAGCCTGTTAATGTGCCCACTGCTGGCCTCAGGAGCTGCTGGTACACCGTAGGGAGAATGGATCATAACCTACTACGCGGACGCAGTACGGCCCGTAACTATTAGGATCTTTTGGTTCATTCTAGTTTTAAGATTATTTAAGATTTGAAATTTAGCAGAATTGAAGTCAGAATCAGATCGCGAAACGGCGCTTTTTTTGTGCTGTGTTGTTTTTACACAAACGGACTACTGGATTGAAGACATACGACAATTTAATCCGTCTTCACGATTACAGTTTTAGTGTTTGCTAAATTTGCCCGTTTGATATGTAATGGCATTCTGTTAAAATAACCTGAGGGTTATGAAACTCGATCCTGTGACTTGAGCCCAGCTGGGTTATATCCAGCTATGTTCAGCTAAAAACAATATATTGACTATACTTAATTTAACTAATCATAGCAAAGCAATAGAAATTCCAAAATACTGAGGATAGAGCAGTCGTTGATGTCTTTTATACGGATTAAGACACTCAAAATTTCCACTGACCTCTGAAAATATTCAAAATGTTATAATATCCACGATACTTATAATAGTTAAAAAATAACAGATTCTTGGCTCAAGATTTAAACTCTTCAACCCCTTAATTTGCATTAGAATCAGGACTACCGGAAATGCTATGCTATGATATCTAACAAAACTAGGCGATGCAGTCGCTAAGCATAAAGCTACGCTAGCACCATATATCAGAGCGGAGCGTAATACCTAAAAAAAGAAAAAAAAATTTGTTTCGATGGGAATTTTTGCGAATTTCAAAATTCGGGCTCCGTCACAATCTGGTCCTAAACCTGTTGATTCGATACCACACAAAAAATATTAAAATCGGTTAAGAACTCTGGAAGTTATGGCGTAACAGACATTGCGCCATTGAAGCTGATCCATGGGAGCTTCGCTTCGCTCCGCTCCAATAAATTATAAACAGCAATTTTAAGCTTTGTTCGAGAATAAAGTAAAAGCATATAATTTTTAAAAAC
Organism: Calamotropha paludella; assembly: GCA_927399485.1. NCBI lineage: Eukaryota > Metazoa > Arthropoda > Insecta > Lepidoptera > Crambidae > Calamotropha > Calamotropha paludella. The sequence continues at coordinate 11,063,757 of OV656804.1, read as the reverse complement.
TTTAATATTTTAATAATAACCTAAAACTGAGTGTTTTTAGTTCTTACACTTTCACACACATTACACATTTAAATAAATTAATAAATATTTCCTACATTTACACCAATTAGCCTAGCCCAACTTAAGCACTGTGTGGCTTATGTTATGGATACTAGGGTAACGGATAGACATACATATATGATACACAGATATGTAATATTCATAGAAATATATATAAACACCCATGACTCAGGTACAAATGCTCGTATTCATCATACAAACATCTGCCCCTACAGGGATTCGAACCCAGGACCGTCGGTGCGAAAAGCAGGATCGCTACCGTTTCACCAAACGGTCGTCATTTAAATAAAATAACTTATTAAGGATTTTTAGGGCGGTCCCCGTGCCTGAGTTTCTTTTGCTAGTTCTTCCCGGAAGGGCCGAAGACTCGTAATCATAGTGAAAATTTAATAATTAAATAAAATGTAAAATTAAACAATGTTGATTATATTTAATAATAATAAAACAATGAAAATATATGACAGCCATTGTCTTAGCCATCCTGTGATCATGGCTCCTGCAAAGGAGTCGAAACGTCAGGATTAAATATAAATATTCCCAATAAACCCTAAATAAGTCGTTTTATTTAAAACAGAGTGCTATTTAAATAAAAATAAGGATTACGAGTATTATACGAGGTTGAATCACAATGACCGTTTTTAGAATTTTTGTGTGACTGACTGCCTGAAAATTTGTCTTGAATAGGCTCTTAAATGACGAAGCAAATATTATAGAACAAATCAAGGATTGGATCAAGAACTTTAACTTAAAGCGTGTATATTCAATTTTTTATATCTTGTCTATTTTTGCTATCTATTATTGTGATCTAGGATATCATAACCAACATGCACGTCAAAGATGGCAGATGTAAACAAGTCTGAAGGGCCAACTAAAAGCTCACTTTCATTTGACTGAATAAAACTGACCTACACTTGGTACGAATAATACCGACTTACAGTCGACTTATGCATGGATCAATTCATGTTCCAACAGTCATTGTTGGCAGCTCACATTGATAAATCGACGATTGGGACATACCTCTCGATGATGTTAAACAGTGTGTCTGTTTCCTAATACCAACATAAACTTATATTATGTTCAAAATATTTTACATATAAGAAAATGTTCGAAGAACTTTTTTGCAGCTATGCAATATTACTTTATATCTTGAACTAATGTAGTTTTGCTGTTTTTAATTAGGGAAATGAGGAAATGGAGCTCGGTTCTTTCTATGGTTGAGTATCTTTCGTAAGGGATTGTCATCAAATGGGAAACCAAAAATTTACTATCTTTAGCATCTCTATGTTTCAGGAAGCACTTTAAGTCGTTGGTTCCGATTTTTTTTTGAAGACCGTTTGTTGAAAAGTGAGCGATCCTGCCTTTCGCACCGGCGGTCCTGGGTTCGAATCCCGGTAGGGGCAGATGTTTTTATGATGAATACAAGCATTTGTACCTGAGTCATGGGTGTTTATATATATATTTCTATTACATATTACATATCTATGTATCATATATGTATGTCTATCTGTTACCCTAGTATCCATAACACAAGCCTTACAGTGCTTACTTTGGGCTAGGCTAATTGGTGTAAATGTAGGAAATATTTATTTATTTTGTATTTTCAGTCGTTAGCGGCCACCTGTGCGTCTGCAGTAATATGTGCATATGCACTAATCTTATATAGGTTGTTTATTTGTTAAAGTATAATAATTAATTCTTTTCTTTAAACATACACAATATTTAATTTCAAAATCTAAAAGTAACTTAAATGTAAAAAACCTAAGTTATAACTTCAAACTTAATATTAATGATTGGTTTACAAAAGTGTGTACAAAACTTATGATCTATAAAATACGAATGCATATAAACTTAATAACATTCGCATGTACACTATTACTTATTGTTCAAAGAAACTACCTATTATTATTGTTTTTATTACTTAATCGTTTGTTCTGCGTTAACAACATATCGCAATAATATATTCGCATTGAAAAAAAACCATTAAGGTAGGCGTGTTCGGATTTATCAGTTCTAAATGTAAGTTCAAAAACCATACCTAGAATTTAACACATAGTTTCATACTTCAACTCACGTGGTGAGACAATAATTGCAATTGCAATTGCAAAGAATGCACTGCATATCAGACTACTTGGTAAAAATCGCAAGTTCAAATGTGACGCGGTTATTTACGTTTCGGTATTGCGTCAAAAACAGTTGGCGTTACACCCATGTGAGGCACGTTTATTTGCGCGCGGTGGCCTCGCAGGGCGCCCGCTCTGTTTACGTCGCCTCGCCGCCGGTCGGTGAAGAACAGTGGTGACTCATTAAGGACTCTAACAGACGATCGACAACGTATCACGAGGTGGACGACGACGACTACATCGTGTTACGTCGTCAAACGTGAGTCGCTCGTCTGTTTGCGCCCTAACGGTCATCGAACACCGAACTGATACCTACCTACTATCATTAATCCGTACTGCGCATATTTATAAATCACGATTTATCCAAGGGCCACAAACAACGCAAAAATCAAGGTCGTGGGCGGCGGTCACCGACCCGGAAGCGAGCGAATGGAAAGGGTCACTTCGAACGGCTTGATCAATGTCGCATATATTTAAGTTATTTATTGATATCAGTGATTTTAATCACACTAAATTAAACATTAAAAATAATATAAATCAATTTTCCATAACATAGTTCAAGCGAAACGCCCACTGACTTCAGTTCCTCAATTTTAACATCTATTGATTCGCTCACATAAATCTTGAGTTTGGCGTCAGTTATCACTACATAGTATAAAACAAAGTCGCTTTCTCTGTCCCTATATCCCCATGTTTGCTTAAATCTTTAAAACTACACAACGGATTTTGATGCGATTTTTTTTAATAGATAGAGTAATTCAAGAGGAAGGTTTATATGTATAATACATGCATAATATAGTAGAGCATTGCATCCGTGCGAAGCCGGGGCGGGTCGCCAGTAACAAAATAAAGAAAACACCGAATTAAAGACCCAGCTAGGTTAAAGTTTCAAAAATAGGCTAATCACGCTAAATAATATCAACCATATTCAGATATGTCAGATGTTAAACATAGTATATCTTGATATGGTTTAGTGTGGAATATAGAAACTTCAGGGTTTCCAGTTAGTTCTGTATTTTATAGAATCCTGCGACTCTTTTGAACTGCTTGGCAAAGTTGTACATTTTTTTTTTAATAAAATAAAAATGAAAGAAAAAGTCTTACAGGCAATGATTTTATAGCAGTTACATCTAGCTAAAAATGTTAAACTAAGAAGTAGAGCAAAATGATTCGTTCCCTTTGCTCTCAGAAACAAAAGGAATCTATATGTTAGAAACTACGCATGGGATTTCAAACCAACTCTTGTCATGAATCAGTTCATTATCAGCAAAGAAACTAGGACAATGTTCCCAACACGAATTTACTATCCGTTTATTATTGTACGAAGATACTATTATAAAAATAAATAGATCTGTACAGCATGGTTATCTTTCATCATGACGAAAGTCTCCTGAAATATTTCATCGTAACAATTAGGTTGAAATCTATGCAAAAGATCAATGTTTATGCTGTTGCTCTCCCTACGGTGTTTCCGTTTGTAGGGAAGGTCTGTGCCCAGCAGTGGGGGTAATAATAGGCTGATGTTGATAATGACGTGCTGTTAACACGTTGTTTTCTAAATAATGTTAGATTTAAATTAAAATCGGAATTACTTTTATTGATCCGAAGCTATCGTCTCTGCAGGCTCTCCCTAACCGGTATAATAGATACTTTACCGAGAATGACACGTAGTGGTTATTTTAATATAAAAAGATAATAAATCAAAAAATAACATAAATTGAAATACTATATGTATTTAGTTATTACATTTTTGTATCAACTCATTAAAATGAAACATTTGTTACCTACTGAAAACGCGTTTATATATTTTTTTTATAATTCTGACGAGTTCATGGCTCACGGGCAGTCATGTGCTCGCAGGGAGCAACTCAAATAAATTCTATATTAACTGAAAGCTAACTCAAAGGTAACATAATATATGTTTATTTTGGTGCAACGACGTGCATTTAGTACAGCCACACTTAACCTACAAGTCTAGAACGATGTGTATAAATAGCCAGCTAGTTAATAAGCGCCCTATAAATAAAGTTGCTTAGCGGCTTACAACTGGTATTTTGATCGGATGTTCTTATTTGCGAGACCGCAGCTAGGCCGTACGGCGACGACTGGTCAGTGTAAGGAAGGAATGCGCTCGGATTGCGGGCAGCCCAGTGGACTATAACCTCTCGCTCACTTAACTACCACAGCACAGCGGAATATCGCAGAAAATGTGAGTTATAATACGTTTACTCAAATGAATCGCAGTAGGTAACTGTATTACCTACCTACATTGCACTCACTATACGTAAAGGGTAATTTATTCGGCATAAAGATAGCACATAACACAGACCGGCCTACAAATTCAAAAAAAAATCACCACTCGATTGTTGAGTGAGAAGTTTGAATATATATGCGGTTGTGCAGATGTTTTTTGCCCGAATATAAGCACAGCTACTATATATTTTCTTCAAAAAAAAGAAAAACGTAACCCGATCCTACCACCACCTACCTACCGGTCTACATGTCCGGATGATACAGTGTTTTTGAAAACATTGAAAAACACCGAATCACGTCTACACTTATTTCTCACCAGGAGCATGTGTCTCAATTCATACTTCTTACTTTTAAATTGACAAATATACAAAAGACAGCTTTTTGCCCATTCAGTACGTAGGTACTACCTCTTTCAGAAACGGAGAAGAAATACATGTACATTTCCTATCAAAACCTCGATACTTAGTTTAACGCTTCCAAGTTCATAGTTTGTTTTTACCAGAAAGTACTAGAGTACTTGTATAGTTTTTCATACCTCTTACTTTGAAAATACCAATTTTCCAAACAATGCTTGTCCCATTTAAATATCCTTAAAAACAATTGAAAATCTTAGACGCACCAAAGTTTATAGATAACATTTACAAATTAAATAAGATATAAAAGCATATAAAAAAATATCAAAAACCTATTTTAAAAATATTTAAAATATATGTTCAGACTGCTTGAAATGTGTGTTGTTGTATTTCCTTGACTAACACCGACTCCAAAAAACAATAATTGTTATTATTACCGTAATAATTTGATATATTTTATTTTAAGCAGCCTACAATAATATTTTTAATTGTTTTATAAGGTGAACTCTAAATAAATTTATTGATGATTGATTGTAAAAAAAAAGTTTTTTTTTTATTTATTTAGATCTACTCAACACGCTGCTCATATCCCTAAATCCTTGGCTCATTATATGGTGTACCGAGATATACTGGACACATCTGCGTATCCCTGTAAAGGGAATAGGCGTGATGTTACATTGTATGATTATGTAAACAATATATATACATGTGATCGCAGCAACCACGACAGATTTGCTGTTATTTATTAATAACATACGTTGTATGTCTCGAAGATATTCATCGGAACATCACCAAACTGGAAAAGGACCACCTTAAAATACGACAACGCTCTTCTAAACTATCCTGTACAGTTTTATTTGTTTATTTTATACATCGACAAGTTATAAAATGAGAACATCGTTAAAACCAGTACACCCAGTATAGAGTTATGAAGTAACGTTTAATAAAGTTATGAAGTTGCACTCCGGGAGTGCCGGCAGAAGTGAAATCATGAACCTTAACGTTTTGCATTTATGATATTTTGGAATGGTTAGGGAATAATATCGCACGAATCTATAATCTAAGATCACAGTGGTTTGTGTGTTTGTCTGTCCGCTATTTTTTTCCACTCTTTGTCCATTGTATCAATAACGTTACCATAGCAACGCGTTAACAGCAAGTAGTTCATCTACCGGACGCTAGATGGCGTTAACGGAAAAATATTTAATGCTAGAAAAAATTTAAAGAATTTTGTCCAACCGTGCGAAGCCGGGACGGGCCGTTAGTTGCTTTAATTATCGTATCGTATTAGTATTTTATGTTATATTTTTTTGTGGTAAAATAAAATATTCATTTATTGCGCTATCGTACATAAACATGACAAACACACACGCACACTAGCGCAAGCGCTCCACGCCGCTTAAACGAAACGGCAGTAGCAGGCATACATTTTCGCCGCGCGGCAGAGAGAGAGGGGGATATTACTTCCTCTGATACGCCGCGCCGGCAGTCTACTCTCTCTCCGTCTTACGAATTTTCGATCAGGTCATGCGTCCTGAGCCTATTTTTACAGTTTTACCTATGTTTAACATGTTTTACCCATCCCAAATAGTGCACAACGCCGCTAAAGAAGTTTTCACTTCAAAAATACAGTCGAATTGAGAAATTCCTTTTTATGAAGGGTGTTAATAAAAACAGGAAAATTAATGCGTTTTAAGTATCAGTAAAGTGAACAATTTCTATTGGGCATGAGTGAGTTCAACAAACAATCTGTAGGAAAACAATAGAGTTTAAAATTAACATAATACTAAAAGTGACGACAGTAAGTGTGAAATAAATTAGACCGGAGTGTGTGATGTTTGATTGTGATATGATAACGGTGTACACAGCGTGACGTGTCGGCGTGTACAGTTATCTATTTATTCATTGACGTAAAATATTGCGAAACAGTTCTGGGATAATTTTTTTCCGATAATAAATTACAAAAATTTAGAAGTTAGTTTTTTGCATAATATTGAATAGATAGAATAATATAACACTACAACAATAAAGATGTACAGACAACACATAGTGTTACAATCAATTAGAGTAATCTCTCCCAACAATCTTTATTTAGAAAAATGATAACTAAGTAAGGGGCTGTAGTCGGACTGAATAATTTATTTATGTAAATAAATAACGATATTTAGAGAAAACCCATGAATGTATTATTATATTTATGATTTTACCTGTGACGTAGTTCACTAAAAAAGTATATATGTAACCTTATATTTAACTAGAGAGAAGTTATTATGACGTTGATTAAATGTGCATGGGTGGATATTAACAATAGTATGAGGGCTTTGTGATCAAATGCCTAACACTTGTGCCTGCGGCTCTGTGGGCGCTGATTACCAATATAGTTTTCTATATTTTACTAATAAGCTTATTACATTTGTTTATGCTAAAAGCAATAATTAAACAGAAGTAGAATACACAAAGTGAGATACACTCACAGTAGGTGCGAAATCGCAAAGATTATGTAACAATCAATCGAATCTTTTTAAATAGTATAAAACCTGATATAATCCAAGTAACTCTTCTTGAAGACAGTAATTTAAAACCAAACACGTCATTGCTTCACGATCTTAGCACAGGTAATATTCCTTTCAAATGGTAAAATTGATATATGTCGATTTTTGGAGTACCTAGTCAATTTCAATTTAAAATGTTCAAAAGTAAATTTTTTATCGCCTTTTTACCGAAAAAAGTTTATTAAATTCCGCAACCATTTAATAATTCTACAATTCACTTAATATTTAAGGTTTTCAAAGTAGATTTATGTGAACAACTTGCATTTCATTTCAGAGACAGTTATTTTGATAATTTAAAGTGGACTTATCGCGATTGTTTACCTTTTACACATTTTGATAGAAACGAACTTTATTTTATGTCTTGCACTAAGTTTTTAGACCTTGTAATTTTAATAAATATTCGGTATTAAAAGTGTTCCATTTCATGTAATGGAATGATTTGTACTGAGATCATTTGATTGACGTTACATTTAGTGCTCGTAACTCGTAATTTCGACTTTATTATATATTTCTATTACGGTAATAGACACCGTTTATTAAGACGGTACAATTGTAATAGGTAAAAATTACTATTATGGGTTTGTATGCGCTCTGTGCTCATTAGGAAATCAAAGCTATTCCTTTTTTTATTTCATGTTTTGTAACTTGATATAGGATATTCTATATTTTTATCCTATTCAAAACAAATTGGCCTTTTGAAATTTTCTATCGGACGATGCAGTGATTGCGGGGTAAGCACAGGCGTGACGGATGGGCGAGCTCGCCCGCTCGGGCCTCTCTCTTCAAAACAACACTTGTTGCGGAAATAGCGACGAAACGCGCTTGGTTGTGTCGTGACGCGAGCATCACCGGCACGTTCACCTCACGCCCGCATGTTCTCTATTCCCACACTCGCAATTTCACAATCTCCAATCAATAAAATGGTCAATCTTATATTAGTCATATAGCATTCCATTGGCAGTCTAAACAAAGAAATGCCAATAACAGTAATCAGAGAGACTGTAGTTCTGCGTGTTTTAGCTGTATCACTGAACAATTTTACTAATGTTCTAAATATCTAGTTATTTATATCTGCAGCTTTATAAACTTAAGATGAATATTTTTCATGTGTTAACCATAAAAGAACTGACAAACCATTTATAAATATTAAAATTATATTAGCTGTTATTGAGATTTTCAGTTAGCGGCATTCAAAAGGAAACGTTTGTTTATTGCAAGTTGTGGTCATCGGCGTAAGGAACAACCAACGTGCGGTATTTACTCTGTAAATTATATTACAAAATCGTACTCGTATTTAATGAGTAAACTGTCATCAATCTTAAGGAACATCAAATTATAAGCGAGATCTGGGTCACTTGTTACTAGTGGGCGTTTGATATGCGAATGTGGAAAGTGAATATTATATTTCAGCGGTTAAATTAAAACATCTAATACAAACCTCTGGTGTACTATCTCAACTTGGTCTTAAGTTGATAGAATGAATTGGAAGAGTAAAAGATTTTTACCCAGTGCCATTCAATTCTCAGGTACTATTACAGGGACACTTCTACATCGCACCGCAAAATTTTCAGCTAGCCAAGATCACTTACAATAATCTTGCTTTATTGATATTGTAGTTACTTGGATAACTGAAGGTACAGTGTTGGCGTTCAGGTAGAGATGAAGAAATATTAAGTGTCTTAGTAAGTTGTGTGCTTGAACTAAACATTTCTGTACGATACGTATGAACTGTTTTTTCTAAAAATACACATTGTTTAATGATAAAAAACGGTAATAAAAGACAACGTCATATTTGCTCTTACACAAAACAGCAATTATTTCCCCAGTTATCAATCCAGTGAAATTAACATTATCTAATTTTTATTTCATAACAATACCGTCAAAATTGCGCTTTATTTTGGGCACACGAAATCAAAACAAACAGTGTTTTAGCCTCATCAAACAAGATACGTAGCGAGTGCGGAACGCGATAAAATTAGCCGATATACTGACATTGAACGCAAAAACAAAAGTAGACCGGACTTCACGCATGCGCTCAGGTAATCAGATGTGGGGCAGTGTAGTAAGTGCTAAAACTCGCGCAATAGTTAGGTATGCAGGCGAAAGATAACAAAAGTGGTCTCGTGCTGGGGGTTCAGCTAGCGAACACCCTCGCTAAAATGTATTGACGTCAGATGTTATATTGTTCATTGCATTCTGCGCGCGCTTTGAGATATGCTATTTTCAGAATAAAACACTTTTTTACGGATTTTTGCGCATGTTTTATTTTATTTTATATTTAATCCTGACGATGATGATCATCATTTTAGTCATCCTGTGATCACGACTCCTGTAAAGGAGTCGAAACGTCAGGATTAAATATAAAATAAAATAAAACATGCGCAAAAATCCGTAAAAAAGTGTTTTATTCTGATGTGTATTGTGCGCGGAAGTGTAAGAACTAAATATGCTATTTTGATTACATTACGTTATTTTGATTCATACGTATTAGAGCCGCAATCAGGTGCCGATAACGCCAACACGCAGCCGTATTTGATAGTCCTTCATCATTAAAAATTAATAGTCATTAATGGCCGCAATGCACAGGTAACGATGATGAAAGGATGAAAGGAGAGTAGGGAATGTGTCATAAACTCATAACGCACCACGTGGGGGCCAGGATAATTGTAATTAATTATAAAATAAACGATACTTTATAAAAAGGTTTTAACAACGGCGTTATCCGGTTCTTTGCCTATACTGCTCCTTTCAAAAACAGAAAAAATTCTATCTGGTCATTAAAAAAAAATAATTTGATGTGACGCTGTACATACTGTATATTGGTAGGTACTTATTTATACACTGCCCATAGCGAAAGCCTGTCTGTGATCGTTTGATACCTAGCTGCAATAATAAGAACGAATGAAGATGACGAGCTCGGTCGACGACCGCGTTACCTTCGCGAGTGGAGAATACCGTCTGGGTTTAACAACCTCTGGTTGGTCGTCATCGTCGCCGGCCGTGAAGGAATGGTTCTCAGAGCAGTCATGCTTAGTAAAAAGGGCCTCACGGTCCAGGGAAAACAAATAAAGCTTACGAAATCATATATTACAAGGTATCAGAAAAATTTGTGACTATCGCTATAATAGTTACACAAAAAAACACTATGAAAATTGCACAATTGACTTATTTAAGAAATGTTAGTTATTGTAATAAAACATTTATACACATCGCCTTAAATCGATATTTTTAAATACTTAACTGCAAAGTAAGTAAGTGTGAGCAGTGATTAATACGTATGTCTACGTGTATTAAATAGCCTGTTAAAACTCTTATTTGAGTAGTTTTCTCCTAACTACTTCATGGTTTAACTCAAATTTACGAGTAATATCATAAAGTTGAAGCGATAGAGACATTTGACTGAAACTGTTGAATTTGTTATGGTTTCATGTCTAACTCTTAGCTTTAAATAAGACAGACAATAATAAATAACCCTGTGCCCTATTTCCAATCGTTGTTTGGTAAATGGGACGAGTTATTTTAAACTCGAGCCTCAGACAAATCTATTTCTTTCTTGTCTAGTAATTATAAAAGTAAACAATACCAAGAACATAAATAGAAACCACACGTTAACGGAACTCGTTCATATTTATGAGCTCACTTATGAATTCGCTATTTATATATTCAATATCCTCTCTACAGAATCTTCTGAATTAGCAAAGTCCTATCGTCTTTATTTAATAGGTTATAAATCTATATCAAAACACCAATTGATCGACTATCTCAAGACTATTGTTGTGAATTTGTAACACGAATTTGTGAATGGGGCAATTCTAAAGTCACACAGTCTTAATCAAAATCTTTCCAATATTAATTATAATATTGGAAAGATTTTGAATCATAATTGGCAGGCTAATTTGTTTATAAATTACATTGAGTGGGGTATGTAGCCCACAAAATTTTGGTGTAATTTTGTTAATCGATAAATTATTTGCGAAACCCCATTTACAAAAAATTAGCCGAAAAGTGTTTGCGGACGCTGGTTAATTTATATAAAAGGACAACATTTCTGCTCTCAGTTACTAAAACAGCGCTAGTACAATGTCCGTTTTACGCATCTTGGATTATGACAATACCAGTTGGAATCTCATTCGAAATGGATTTTTTTCACGTTATATTTAATGCTTAAAGCAAAATGCAAAGCCGATAAAATTAAGTTTAACTATACGCTTCTTTACTGTTCATATTCACGTACTTACTGTACCATAGGTTGTAGAGGAGCTCGAAGCTTCAGCCTATGGAAGAGTAGATAGAGAGTAGAGGTTAAGCAAAATTCGCTAAGGCCGGTCTTCGGATGAGAGATCCAAAAGCAGATAAAGCCGTTGGTCCCGGCTTCAACTTCAATCGTCAGCATTCATCAATTGACATATCAAGTTTTAAAACAAAATAAATATGGGTTCCAAAAAAGTAAATCTACCACACATGCTATTTTTAATATAGTAAATGAGAGCATGCTATCATGCTCTCTCTGAATAGTAATAAATATACAACTGCTCTTTTCTTTGATATGTCGAAAGCGTTCGATTTTGTTGGTCACAATCAGCTGTTAGCTAAACTGTGGAATCAAGGGAGTTGATCCAAACTTACTTGCGAAACAGAAAGCAATTAGTTAAAATCACAATACTAGACCGCGATGATGTAGCACAAACGTATAGATCCGATTGCAAAGAGAACCAATTCGGAGTTCCGCAAGGATGCGTCTTGGGTCCGTTATTGTTCTTTGTTTTACATTAATAATTTACCAAATGTAACTAACCATAGATGCTTCCTTACTGCCGATGACATGTTGGTGATATTAACAGACGGTAAATTGACAATGGAGGACCATAAAACTGACATTTGTTGTATTATTATATCAATAAAAAATGGCTTGAAAATAATACTTTGGTTATAAATATTAATAAAACTAATCTTATAAATTTAAATAATAGCCAGACTAAATATTAATTACAATGGACTGATGCTTAATGGACTTTGACTTAAAAATAGCTTTTCTCTATTACGAAGTAGCAATTAGTTATTAATTTTAGAATTCGAGACATAAAAAACTTTATGTCTATTATTAAAAGGTGAAGTAGTGCGTAACTGATGCGGGCCCATAGGTAAAATGAGTGGGGGGAGAAGAAGAAACTGGTTTTATGTACCAAAATAAACAGTTTAATAACATATTTGAAGACATCTTAAACTGCAATTAACCACTATTCCTACATATGGTTATAGGAATATTATTCCTATTCTTGACCGTAACTTCTTCAATTCTGGGTAACATAAATTTGGTGTTTGAACATCTTGATATAACAATGAATCCAGTCATTTCACTTGTAAATGACTAATTTTAATCAACATACACAAAGGCAATAGTTTTACTTATTAACAATAATAATATTTCTTTATTGTTCGTATGCAGTTGCGTATTGCGTTCTCCAATTAACAGCATCAAAACGCAGCGCAGCTATCACCTTAGATATTCCGCCACTTAAATAATATTTTCCCGCTTTTGTTAGTTTTTTTATGTTTGCAGCTGCTTTTTGCTTTTTAGTGTTGCTGTGTGTGTGTGTGTTTATTAAATTTCTCCAGATTTAATTCATCTTTGATATCAATTGTTATTTAAATAGTCTACAAACAATAAAGGAACTTATGTGTATTTGGAGCAGGACATGTCTTTCTTCGTTAGTACATTTAAGTAAATTCCAAACTCAGCGACCCCATCATAAGCCAATATAGTGCTTTATATTTTACAAAGCATTATTGTAAACAGTCGCCAGTTATAATAGTTCTCGAAATTTTACCTCTCAGTCCTCTCTGGTAAAAAAAATCATAAAACATACTTTGTTCAAAAGTATGTATTATACCGATCTATAATTTGTTTACTATAATGTCACCTTAAAAACAAAAGCGGGACTACAGATGCAATGATTTTAGGACATTTGGGTACTGATGTTATAACATTTACAGAAACGTGGAAAAAATCTGCAATGGCACCAAACTTTTCTTCAAAATGGCTTTCAAAGTGCTAAATTTGTAAGACATATTTTAAAAACATCTCGAAGACTATGAACCTTTAAAACTTCTATCAGGACAGGTTATGACCACATTGAAGGGTATGGAGAAGGAGGAGGGCATATGTTGTCATCTTAGTCTAAATCAGAGTACATCTCAGTATAGCCGGTGTAGCTGCAGTGGATGGGTTAATCCGTTGTAATCGCCACAACCGTGCAGTGTCAGGTGATGCCTAACTTGTACCTATGCATCGCCCGACGGAGAAGGTTCCCGTAGCGGTTAGGCTTCCAGGCTGAAGTTGTGCTTCCGAACCACGGAGCCAATTGGTGACATGGAGGTAGGTACATCGGGGGGTAGGAGCGAAGTATGCCGTTGGCGCCACACGACTTATGTTGCCGTTGGCGCCAGCAGAGAGACCCGGACTCATCGTCGATCAACCTAGTCGGCGATAGTGATTAACAGTATTTCCTCTCGTCAAAAAAAAATTAATGACCACATGGTTATGTGATTACAACTCCGCTCTAGTATTCTCCTTCTAAGATTTCTTTCTAATAAACCATCTTTTCAAAGAAGGGTAAATCCCCTAGTACCTAATTAGTTGAAGTAGTCTGGTTATACATTGTTCGATTACGGTGGTGAAGCACCTGAACAGGGTCGCCGCAGAATGATAACCCGTGAAGGTATTATTCTTGTCTTTATGGACAATATATACACCCTAGTATAAGACAGTGAAAGTCACAAAATAATTCGGATCAATCTCAGTGGGCACAACATGCGTACACAATTATTATTCTATTTACAATGAGAGTGAAAAAGATCTAAAGGATGTGATATTGCGTGCAGGTTTGTTCGATACAAAACGCAAGAAATATTGCCAGTTCTTAGTGACCTATATCCTAACCAGTAAATACCGAATTTCACCATTTGAATGTATCAGATAATTTGCTTCTCAGTTTTTGTAATTGTTTTCATATTTTCAATTTATTGTGCTGATAGTTTTGTAGTTATTTGATAAAAAACAGTTCCTTATGGGGTGAAATTAACTTAGCCAGAAGTTTCGATTTTTAATGGATTTATTAAAATAGATGTTAGCTGCCTTGACCAGATAATTGTTTCAACAAAATTTATTATGGTAACGACATTATTAAAGGTATTCAAAGTTCTGTTGAGGTAACGTTTGCATGTTTGCTATATCTTTGAGTCGGTCGGTAGAGCGCATTTTAGATTTTTTGTACACAACTAATTATTATTTAATAAGCTTTTTTCAGACAGGAAAAACAAAAAAACACCGTTTAGTTGTTATCTAAGTCAAATATGACTTAACAGGTCCTAGCCGTGTGGTGTTTATAGTAGAATAGCATCAACTCTTCACACTTAAGGGTGTCGTAAGGACGAGTAATGATACCAGAGGTAATCACCATATGCACCTCCCTTAGACCACATAATTGGTAGCAAGGTTTTACAGAATTATGATAACTTCAACTCGCTGCCAAGCATGGAGCCCTATTTTAGGAGGAGGCTTTTGTCCAACTGTGGACTTTTTTTCTACTGTACGTACTGTATTATATAGTCTGATTTTAAAAACAGCAATTTTCTTTCGTATAGCTTGCTTTCATTTTAGACGGAGCTACTCAAGTCAGCTAATTATCTAAATGGTCTACTCTACGACTAGGCAGCTAATTATGTAGTTACCATCTATTTCTTTATAACCATTAAAAAACTTCTGTCTGCGATAAAACGTTGCAGGAATTGTATTTGTCAAATAACTAAAATACTACTACTACTGTCAGCACATCAAATGATTACCGAAGCTGACGGCTAACAGCACACAGTGTGTATAATAATAAAATTAGAATACCGGTAGTACAAAACTAATTTAGTTACTACGTCTAAGGTATATTTTGAGGTTTGTTTGCTAGGTTAGTTACAGTAGGATAGCCGCAAAGCTCTGGTGACATATCAGTAAACAAGTCTATTTAATACCAAAAATAAAAACATCGCTAATCTTTCACACGAATCGGGCTATAGAAACCTTGAAATTGTATTTAAGGCGACATTGGAATAACAACGAGATTCGGACGAATAATAAATAATGAGCTCAACTTTGAAGATCACCGAGCAATGAAACTATTGTGTTAAAGTTATTTATGAAAAATTTGGCATTACACTGTTGACTTTTATTGATCGTGCGGAGTGATTAATTTTTTTTTACAAGAATTAAACTATATGAAACATTTAAGAAATCCGTTTCTATTAAATAATGACATAATAAAGTACACGTAGATATTCTAAGCATTTGTTCAATTTACAATTTAATTTATGCCTCCACGCCTATTGTTGTGTTGCCCGTATTAATGACGTATGTTTTTGTAATATGTTACGACAGCAATTATTGTCGTCATCACTTTTAGTTCTTCGAGATAAATGTTTACATTTAGTATCCATCTACAACCGCCAAAGACAAAAAATATAAAATACATCATACTTTTTTGCAAGTCATATAACATGGGATATAATTAAAAAACCTCTAGCAACTAAACTTTAAAGATTACTCGAGCCAGTTGACATCGCGTTCAATTTATTTCACTTCGATTATATTGAACTCATAGCCCTCAAAACGTTTTAATAGATTTAAAATTTAATTATATAATACATTTTTTAGTATTACGATTATTTTAAGTTTGCCTTGCGACTAAGATGAAAACCCAAAAATTTATAATATAGTGCAATTGCAGGTTGGTTGAGGGTATTCCGCTCCAGTGGGCTCTTCAGTGCCAATTGCCAACGGGCGCGCCAACCTGGCGCCTTCTTATAAAAAGTTTTGATAGAATAATGCAAAAAGGTCATTTTATCGTCACGCTATATAGGCCCAAGGAAGTCCAGTAATGTGGGCACAATCAAGACAACAAAGACGTTCGCGCCTCGTAAATTATAGTGCATACTCGGCTGATATTTCACGATTGCGTCCAAATAGTTTTCATAATTATTTATGATGCGGACTAAGAAGTGGAATTACAGGCGGGAAATTTCCCGCCTGTAATTCCAAAAGTATTTTAATGTTGTGTGAATAAGCCACTTCTAGGCAAGCTCAATCCATATTTTGCCTATTCTGTACTTTGGAGGAAAAAAATGTGGTCGAAATTAGAAAAACTTTTATTTCAAAAGGCTGTAACTGATTAATCATGTGATATTGCTTTAAGTACTTAATTGAGGTTAGACGCTGTGTCTAACCATTAACAGTTCATCAGCTCAAAATTGAGAGATGAGGAGGCGGATGCAGGAAAAAAGACCGCAGTTGACCGGTAATTTTTCATGTTTTTTGTTTCTGACGTTTGGGTTGTGTGATAGTGTTGTCGAAGTTCAACGCAAACGAGAATTAGTTAAATTGGTAATATGCTAATGAGATAACCAAGACCGCTTATGAGCGAGTGCGGCCTTCTTTATATATAAAGTAAATAATATATATATATTGTTAATAAATATTTTTAAGTTATATCGCAAACCCCGCAATATTAACGGCTTCGTTGCTTTGCAGGGTGCGGGCCAGCTCCAACCCCATTCTAACAGATTAAAGAATCGATATGATTTTCCTATCTTAGCCCATTGTGTCCGGAGATATGTCACAGTCACCAAATTAGTGTCTAAGTAATCTACAAAACATGTAGGTACTATCATTAGAAAATAATAATTGTATTTATATTAACAAAATATGAATGTGTACCAAAATAAAATTTAATAATAAAAATCAAATAAAAAATAATTATTATAATTATTTTATTTAAAAACAAATTAATGCATATGCACTCCTTGTTGTAGATTTCTTTTTCTTATTCCAATAATCTTATTGTATTACAGTACAGTATATAATTAATATTAATAACATATTTAATTTATATTATTGGAGCGGAGCGAGAGTAGCGGGCGAAGCTACCATGGATCAGCTTCAATGGCGCAATGTCTGTTATGCCATAACTTCTTAACCGATTTTAATATTTTTTGTGTGGAATCGAGTCAACAGGTTTAGGACCAGATGGTGACGGAGCCCGAATTTTAAAATTGGCAAAAATTCCCATGGAAACAGTTTTCTTTTTCTTTTTTTAGGTATTACGCTCTGCTCAAATATATGGTGCTAGCGTAGCTTTATGTTTAGCGACTGCATCGCCTAGTTAATAATATCATTCAAAATGGCTGATCGAAAAAAAGATCTTTAATGTAGAGCATTATAATTGGCGGTGTTTATACTAAGAGCAATCTCTGCGAGACAACTTTTGGATTGAGGACAACCCAAAGGTCTTCCTTTAGTCTAAAATTTAATACAATAAGATATCAATCTGCAAGATAGGTATGTATGATAAAGTAAAAATGTGTCTTTGAATCACACGTTCGTTGATTAAAATCGTCTGTCTCAAGGCGGGCATTCAAACCAGACTTTTCGCTATCTGAGTAAACTCTTGCCTTTATTAGGGTATAAATAATCGATTTATGCAAAAACCTTAAGGTACGTACTAAATACAATTACTTTAAATTGATCATCATTCTGAACAATTTAAGTATGATACCTAAAATGCTGGGTTCTACTTTAAGAATTATCTGTTTTTCAAGGCTGAAGCGCGTAATATAATAAACATATATTTTTGGTATATTTATTCAACGCTACAAGTAGTATTTTAAAGAGTCACGATATCGTAATCAATAGCCACTATATACCTATATCTGAGAAATTTGCAGTAATGGATAATAAATTATTGTTTATCGACTATGATATCGGCTACGTATATCTTTGACAAGGTCGGTACAACGTAAAATACCGCATAATTGAGACTAGCATGTTGGATTCGGATTTTCAAAAGTTGACCAGGCAAACAAATGTATAAAAAAAGATTATTCATGGTTCCTTCCTCTCTCCGGGAGAGGCATAACATAAAAGTATAGGAAAGCTGGTAGTTGGTAATTCGTGATGAATAACAATTGCGGGGTGTCTAGCAATATTTTCGGAAAAAAAGCTAACATAACAAAAAAAGCAAAGCAAAACGACCTGTTTTATCGTATCTACTCTTATAAGTTTTTGAACGAACGTCATTTTCACATACAGGCAACGCTTTCTTTTGATGGTTGCTTATTTCACGCCAATTTCGTTGCGAAGTAAGTCAATTTTTTAAAACCGTATTAGACGGTGTATAGCTTTGTAATTATCAAACACAGAAACGACGACAGTTAACCAGCTTCTTAATGGTAAAGATAAAGGGGTGTTTATGGCTAAATATAACGAAATGAAATATTTTTTATTCAAAAGCTTATTTTATAGTAATGCAAAATTAAAAACAATAAGTTGAATCCGAAATCTAGGAAAAGAGAAAATTACATTAGAAGTTACAATAATCGGCATAATCGAATTCTTACTATATATTCTTATCTAGCTGGATTTTAATGTAAAGAAAATACTTTGCAAATATATGATTATAAGAAAAAATTTAACTAGTCTCGGGTGTCCCGCATGACAATTTGTTTATAATAAAATACCATTAAGAGCTAATTAGAAATATTAAGACTACGGGTCTGTCGAGGTCTCGTTACTTCATTTGGTTACTACATTCACATAATAAATTAGTATTATCTACTTATAATAATAAATATTATTTTCAATTGTTTTTTTTTTAGACAAATTGCATTTAGGACGTTAAAGACTAATCAGTTGACAAGCAACAATACAATAAGTTACTTCATAGACTTTTAAATCTGCCGTAGGTGTAGGTGTGTAATAATAACAATATTATTATAATACAATTTAAAGTTTGAAATAAAAACAGAAGAAACTGTGATAGTAGATCAGAAAGTATAAAATCATAACATATTTAGAATTTTACGTTTACCTGACATTCTGGCCATACTGGGTCCGTCTCTACCACTGCTGTTATTAATAACTTTAAATCTTTCACCCTTTTACTGTCCTGGGGAGTGGAAACCAAAATTTATTAATTCTGCGACCTGACCATGCCGCGCGACGGGCGCGCGCATCTTGCGGTAGGTCAATCACGCTGTATCAGATGCGTTCGATACGAAGCGGCACCACACCGTCGTCGGTGGCGGCTGATTTTGCTAGATATAATCAGTGTGTACACAGCTGCACACCTTATTTTCCTGCTTGCATAAATTATTAAAGTAGACACGAAAATAATGCTCGGTTTATAACTTAAAATCATAAGCAAGGAGCTCTACAACCACAGCGATTTGTCGATTATATACCGAGTATAACTTTAAGTATTTAAAGTGAAAACGAAATGAATATTTACCGTATTGAGTACGGATTGAAGCCTATAGAAGTTGATTATATCTCAGATACAATTTATTTGATTGTATGCCACACTAAATATATTAGCTATCTAAATTAACTGGTATGATCAGAATGTTATATAACAGCACAGTACTTGCGGATTTATCTTTAACTATCAGTCAGTATCTAGACATCGCTAGAATGTTGCTAAGAAATTTTTATTCAAACCTTTAGACCTGTTACCGAGATTTACTAAATGGTTATTTTTTTATGAACTTTTAAGTGAGACAAAACTTTGAAAAGGCATATATATTGCAAATGAGTTAAATTGTGAAGGCAACTTTGAGCGAAGATCTAGTTTGAAAGTCATGTTTCCTCACAGAAGTCATTTCTGAGGATCGGTCTGTCCTCTATCACAACAATTAACTTAGTCAAGTCTCGTATGTACCTACTACAAAATGCTGCGTTCATTTAATAATAATGTATACAAAGTAAGTTTTATCTTAACGTTTGGAATAATCCAGCTGTTTTTTAATATGGTAATGGGAGCAAATCGATCCGAATAAATGGCAGTTAGGAAAAGAAACAGTGAAAAAATAATAAATCTTTTTTTAATACTCATAAAAATATTATGAGCTCCACTACCTTCAAAAACTCTCAAATAATCATCAAGGTCAAACTAATCCCGCAACATCAATGTTACCACTGACGTCAAGATTTCCAGTGAGCAGAACGTTCATTTAACGATGTAACAGGAGAAATGAACTTCATCGTCAGTCGGTGTTGGTTGCAAATAAGTTTGTATCCGGCGCCAATGACAAACACCCATGCCACGGCGGTAGGTCATGTCAATTTAAAAAAAAAGTATAATTGATTTCTGTTCTCACTTGTATAGTCGACAACACATCAAGCTTGGACCAAGATTATAACATGGTATTAGCGATTATTTCATTTTGTATTGTTCGGTGTGCTGTCATGACCGCAAATACATTTTTTATGATTTGGTTTAAATGTATACTAGTCTAGCTCAAAGTACTTTCAACAAATGAGAGTTCGAATATCTATTGAAATTAGTAAACTAACCTTAAATCAGTTATTTTATTACCATATTAACTCCGAGTTCTATGCTTATAAAATATATCTCTAGACATTCACGCTATCAATGGGACGTAATAAATAAATTCTCAGTAATCGGTATGTCATTTGTACACAGGATGTTTTCATGCAACATGAATCATTTTAGAAAAAAAAAGAGTGATAGCATTAGATATAAAATACGTGTGTAAAAAACAACCACGCCTCCGAGCCCTCAGATGATCCCTCAGATCCCATCTGAGGGCTCGGAGGCGTGGTTGTTTTTTACACACGTATTTTA
This sequence comes from Calamotropha paludella, assembly GCA_927399485.1. Classification (NCBI taxonomy): domain Eukaryota; kingdom Metazoa; phylum Arthropoda; class Insecta; order Lepidoptera; family Crambidae; genus Calamotropha; species Calamotropha paludella. The sequence continues at coordinate 11,042,734 of OV656804.1, read as the reverse complement.
TATCTTATAGAAATATTGCATTGTGAATGCAAAAAATTAAATAAAAACATAATTATAGCTGGTTCCATCTTAATTGATTGTTTAATATTTGTAAAAATATTACTTTCAATGTTGAAGGTAGTTAACGTTCAACATTGGTGGAACGATACTAGCTCATAGTAGAAGTTGGAATACGTTTGTAAAATTCGACACGTTTGCCAGCGTCTCGGTAGCTCAGCGGTCAGAGCAGTCGCCCGGATTGCGAAAGGTCGTGGGTTCGGATCCCATCTGAGGGCTCGGAGGCGTGGTTGTTTTTTACACACGTATTTTATATCTTATAGAAATATTGCATTGTGAATGCAAAAAATTAAATAAAAACAGTGATAGCATTATCTGGTCCGACTAACGTTCGTTAATACTTTAACTTTTATAATGCTTCACTTTAAACGAAAAAGTATGTAGGAGCAAAGTAAAGCATTTTATATATATATATATATATATATATATATATATATATATATATATATATATATATATATATATCAACCGACCGGTTGATGCATCGGTAGCTATTCAGTCTACTGCACCAATAACGGTCCTGATGAGGTCGAATCATGGTAGAGGCATAGTTGTGCGATTAGTGCGATTAGACTTTAATTTTTTTTTATTAACCAAAAATCCATTATAATCTTTTAGTTCAATAGTAACAGCGGTAAAAATCTAAAAATGTACATTTCACTGATATCGCTTATTTATATCAACTTTACATGTAATTATTAAACAATGTGCACATTTTATTTGAAATACATTTATGTAAGTTGTGCGCATGCAGCAACATATAGTTATTTTAAAAACCAAAACTTTAAATTACCTACATTTAAAAAGTTTAGAGTTGTTTAAATTTGCAATAATTATATCGTGATTTTGGTAATAAATAAGACATAGTGCGTTCAGTTCACCATATATGTAATTGTAACTGGGCAGAACATATCTAGGTAAGTATGACGATATACGAAGCCTCGTTGATCTGAATACAACATAAAGATTTTTGTTGTTTTGTATTTCATCCGATATAAATAAATAGACGCCTGACTTCGAAATATTTTTTCTATTGAAAGGAAGCTTGAATATTCGCGGGAGGCTGGCCTTACCATTTAAAGAGGGTAGTTTGGTATATGCCCAGTTAAATTAGAGAGGGCAGTCTGGTACCCGCTCAGCTTTAACATTTTTTTTTAGTTTATTTAGATTAAAAACAGTGTGATCAATATCAAAATAAATAAAATTATAAAAAAGTGTACACAATGTCTTAAATTAACACCTAGAATGTAACCAATAAAAGTTTCATAATGCCACCAACCTCATAAACCTTTACATTCGAATTATTTCTATCTTTATCGTTTAATCGAAATCTATTTATATTATCTTTTAATAATTTTAAGCAATATTTACATACGAAATGAAGTCCTTTGAGGGAGATAAAATACTGATTTACTTTACTTTGAGCCAGGATCATTGGTATGAATGTAATAAATATATTATTCAAGACTCAGTAAGGGTTGTAGGAGTTGTTTTAAGTTGCATTGATTCTTGTAGCCATAACAATATGTTTATATTATTTGTATTGATTAACCATTTTGTTGAGTGCAAGCATTAAATAGTACGATAATCACGGGTGTGGCAAATAAGTGATGTGGATTACAACAGTGTGTTTTATAAGGGACTTTAAAAGAATTCTTATTAGTATGCAGAATATAATCATACATACCGTGGCACAGCTTATAAGGAACATGACAACAAGCTAGGAACAAGCTAACAACACCCAGGTGGCAGAATTAAGATGATATCTGGATAGAAAAATATAGCAAGGCCGCTATATACGGTAACATTTATAGTAAATGTCATGTCATGTGAAAACGCATATCGATTTATACAAGTAACTTTATTTAAGGGAAAATGATTAGTATCTTGCTTCCTGAATAAATTTTTTTTTATTTATGATTATGTGTGTTTTATGGTATTATATTGGTAAGGTCGTCGCCTATTTTTACTTTAATTAAGAACTTTTTATTGATTCTACTTCACAAAAATACATTTCACTATAAAGATTCTTTTTAAAATTCCTTACAATAATGAACTTTTCCGGTATTCTTTCGTCGATTATGGCAATTGTTTATAAAGACACATATTGAGCAATTTATTGATTAGCAGATTATAAACAATTCTATGTTTAGAAAATCAAAGGTCAAAAATCAGATTAATTAGCACGCGACGCTAATGACCTCTTATTCATATCTCGTAAAACTAAGTAGTACCTACCGCAATTCGATTAAAATTATTCTATAAACTATAATTATTAATAATTACTAATGTTATGAATGAAAATACATTGTACATTAACATATCTATATCGTTAAAGACATAAAGAACGGAATCGAATCTATTATTAAATAATCAAAACTATTTCTTATGGGAAGAAAACCCAATGAATACTTTTTAGTCACATCCAATCAGCTAATACCACCAATTTGAAAAGTAGAGCAGTTGATATTTTATATCTGTAGTGAAATAAATTTTCGTGTCTGCATTTGTTTTTTTAAGTCCGTAATCATATAAAGAGTAGATAAATCTGACCGTGTTTTGTAAGAGATTTTTTTTATTTTTATTTTTCAATTAGCTATTTAAATTTCCCGCCCTTTACTTATGATGTTTTGACAATACAATATATGAAAAACATCCTGGCGCCATAGCCTTATCAAATATTTGTGTTATTTGTAAGCATTCTTATCGGCTATCAAAATTGGACAGTGTACGTAATCTCACTCCTCCATATTTTTCGTGAACGACAAACAAGTAATCGCGGCCAAAGCTTCGTTTATAAAGATTTTAAATAAAAACCGAATGTCTATTGTAAATTATAATTCAATATGAGAGTAGTTATTTTCTAACATCAATTTATGCTGGCTAATGAATTGGAGTAAATATGATTGTAGATGAGTACAGAAGCTATTTGCAAAACTCAGTCGCATGAGTTCAGACTTCTTAAGATAACCTTAAGACCTTGAGCGAGGAATGGGCTGATGGCCTTTGAACTGTTTGTTGATATTCAGGTGGAGTATGACTCTCCGGTCTGTGAATATGATGCTTGAATCGTCCATTCTTACATATCGTCGGTCCAAACGAATAAAGCCGTAAAGAATTATACATGACTTTTAATTTTATTGCAGAAACGCTATCTAATGATGTAATTACGTTATGTTAATTTTTTTCGCAAATTTATTGCTGTTACTTTTTATGTCCGAAAAAGTACGATTTGTATTACGCTGAATAAAACCATAAGGAAATGTTACTTCATTTGTTCTTATATCATATTAGTAGAATAACGGTGTTGAAATATGTTACGCCTTTTTCAGTTAACATTTTTAATTTCTCTTGGTGTAATGCAACTTTCTTGCTTCTTTCATCATAATTACTTTATAATTTTATATACGTAAAACATATTACAGCAACCAACTTCAAAAAAGAAGGAGGTTCCCAATTAGATTGTATTTTTTTGCATGTATGTTACGCGATATATCTGTCAATTTGAACTGTTTTTACCAATGTTGAACGCTCCTTCTTCAACATCGAAAGTAATATTTTTACAAATATTAAACAACCGATTAAGACAGACATTGGTGGAACGATACTAGCTCATAGTAGAAGTTGAAATACGCTTGTAAAATTCAGACACGTTTGCCAGCGTTTCGGTAGCTCAGCGGTCAGAGCAATCGCCCGGATAACGAAAGTTCGTGGGTTCGAATCCCATCTGAGGGCTCGGAGGCGTAGTTGTTTTTTTACACATGTATTTTATATCTTATAGAAATATTCTATTGTGAATGCAAAAAAAATAAATTAAAAAACAAAGACATATTTAGAATTACCAATTAGTTTTTCAGTCGGGGCAAGCCGACAATTTGTTTGATGTCCTTCTTATTACGGAACCTCTTTTATACATCATTCAAGCTAAAACTAGTAGCTTGAATTAAAAAAGAAAATATCCCTATATTAATTTTATGATTAATAAGTTACTCATAAAACAGAGATATTGTTTTATTTGGTATCATAAACTTTCAAGAGAGGGGCTAACGATATTGCTAGTTTTCTTTCTCATTACATTTAAAAAAGAGACAGATACTGAAATAAAAACTGTTCCCTTCTATTCTGATTTCTGCTGCTGTAAACTATAGCTTTTTGACCTATTTCAGTTTCCAAGTAAAATGTTTTCTATAGATAATTGTTAAAAGGCCAAAGTCAATCTGAAAGAGATATGAAGCACTCGTGTATTGAGATAGCAAAAAAGGCAAACTATTGACATCCGTCATCAAATATCTTGCTTTATAAATAAAGCGAAAGATAATAAGCAGCAACTTTAATTGAAAAAAGTTGCAGCAATCAAATTATTATGATTTAAAAATGTTGTGTCCAGTAATTAAGGAATTAGTTGCAAGATGACAATAGTGAATATATTGATCCAAAGTAAGGGAAATAAAAGTTGATAGGCTGATCCAATTTAACTTTATGACAGTTATAGTCTAAATTATAATTATAAAATGTTTTCCACTAATCGTTCAGTTGCTCGACATAGAAGGAATAAAATAAAGGAATGCCAATGTCAGCAACCAGCATATACAGCACTGATTCCTGGACATATTAGCATTGAAACCACTACTTTTACAGGCAATTTCGGTTCAATACCAGGAGTTTTACAGGAAGCTGGAAGAACCTTAAAATCAGCCCAATAGATGAATGATCAGCTTCATCAGAATCAGCCCAATGATCTAAATCAAATAATCTGGACCAGTATGAAACAGGGCAATGATATATTTACTAAAACTCATTGCAAATATCTCAATAGGCTATTTTAAAATAATTTAAAATTATTTCATTTTTATTTAATATACTTTCTTTTTTATTTCAACTGAATTTTAAAAATAAGTTTAATTTTAATGTTACTTTTCATTAATATTTTTTATTTTTTCTTAGGACTTATCAATTGATATTATTATCTTATACTTAGCTGTATAATAAGATCAAGTTTCTATTACTCATTTGTTATTTTTGTTGTATTTTGCCTTGTTTTAATCACAGTTACACACTTTCTTATGGCTCTATAAATCGTGTGATATTTGGAGGGAAAATAGATATAATATCTGGTTGCAATTAATGACATCTCAAAGCTATTACCACGTTTTTCTTATCTCACTTTTCTTATTTGTTTGTCTGTCCGGGCAAAATCTTGCAACTTAAATTTGAGGCACTTTCCGATAAGCTAGAAAGCTGAAACTTTCAGGATAGTTCAGAACCCGATGACAATGCACTCTAAAGCAACTTTCAACTTTCCAGATGCACTTTCAGGTCCACTTTCGGCAACTTTCACTTTTGTATGGGGCTTATCCGATTGTTGCGTAACACATGGTTACTTCGTTGAGTTAATAATTAAAAAGAATAAAATAATTATACTAGATTTATAATTTTTATATTTTATGCATTTTCAATGCGATCTTATTAGATAAATTATTCCCGCCTGAGAATTCACTTGTGACCCGAGTCGATTTTTTCTAGTATTTTTCTATTATAATAATAATTATACTAGATTTAAAAAATCTAAAAATCCCACGTTTTTCAATGTCCTAAAAAGAATAAAATAACCCTGCGGGGCAAAGCGAGGGGCCACTCAAAACGTGGGGGCGCATCTTTACAATAATCGGCATCAATGCATGTCATTCATCTCTTTAAAATCTCCTCTTAGTAATATGCGCCCCCACGTTTTGAGTGGCCCCTCGCTTTGCCCCGCAGGGTTATTTTATTCTTTTTAGGACATTGAAAAACGTGGGATTTTTAGATTTTTTAAATCTAGTATAATTTTGAAAAAAAAACTTTATATTAGAATACACTAACATCAAATCACTATAAAATGTCGGTAAACAGATAGTAAAAGTTTTTCGCAAAATAAAATTTTGGTGACTGTAGGCGAAAAATACTCGTATAAAATAATACAAAAAGACTTCAGCAGAGTATTTGGCGAATAAAAAAGTAAAGAAGTTTTTAATAATTTTATTAAAACGAAGATTTTTTTATACACACACTTAAAAACGGATTTTTTTTCCTATCGATCCATGTGCAATACATACATATTGACTTAATATTATAGACATGACAGACATATAGTTCTTTTGCTCTCTTGTACACTAATACTTTTACCATTACTGCTTTGTTCGTTTGGGCCGTCGATATTCTTTTCAAAAGTAGTTTTTAACTTTCATATAGGAGATCAAGATTGCTCATAACTAGGTCTTTCCTACCAGTATAGGTAGGTATTCGTATTTGTCCCGTTCATTTTTAGTGATAATACTAATCCTTATTTATCAACTCAAGTAAGTAGTTACACCTAATATTTTCCTTGCAAAATGTCTCCTTAAGAATAACTGCCCGTTGCTCATTAACGTATTTTTCTGTAATTTTAAAGAAACTCTTACTTTCATGAAGCTTCGTTTATGTTGTCTATGTAGGTATCATAGAAGCGGAGATTTAGCCTTGTAGGTATTCCTAGGCGGTTATAAACAGAGACAGTCATCGCTAGAAATATTCAATGTTAAAGAATGTTTTAAATATCTGCCACATTGGTTTTATCAAAAAAACCGCTATTTAAATAAATGCGTTCGTTGTATAGTGAAAAGGATGCACTCGATTTTGTAACTGCTAGAAGTTTAGCGTTAGAAATTATTGTAAGTATTAGTACGTGTAAAATTTTGTCAGTTGTGATGATATGACAAGGTCATCAAACAAAATTGTCGTGTTACAAGTGGACAAGCGTTACAGAGTCTGAGAGTATTCACTGTTATAATGTTCGTATATAAACTGTTACTCTTACACCAGAATTCCAGCAATGACTACCTACCTCAATGCTATAAAATTATTCGTATAAGAAAAACAGTCTTCATAGAATTATATTTATGTAGAAAATATTTATGAAATATTTTACAATACGGTTCGAGTTAATGGCGATTGAAATTTTATATGTACCACTTGACGAAATTTCTAGTATACGAAACATATTTATCTCCACAGATTCCTACAGTAAAAACAAACACATAATATTGTTGTTATATTAAAGTTTTAAACTCATGTTTATTTAGAATTATTTTAGTGATATGTGACTGTGTGGTCTATCTCCGTCATTTATCTTCTAAATATATATAAGAATTCCTTGTCACAGTGTTTGACCGCGATGAACTCCGAAACTAATCAACCGATTTTGAAGTTTTTTTTTCATTTTGTTGCATTTGTTTCGACATAGGATAGGTTAATTTTATTTCAACAATTTGCAAATAACAATAATAAATTGAGCTATAGCAACGCGTAACCGGGTCAGCTAGTGTATATGTATATATAAAAATTCACCGTCAGTGTTTAACCGCAATGAACTCTGAAACTCCACAACCGATTATGATGTTTTTTTGTATTTTGCTAGATTTTTTCCGACTAAGGACAGAGGATAGGTTCCATTTTAATTCATAACACAGGAATGCGTGGCCGGATCAGCTAGTTCGTTCATAAAACACATTAAACCAGAAACCCAAAAATATTACTTCTAAATTTACAGAACAAATTGGCAATATGTTTATTTAACAATACCGAACACTGCTCAAACTTACTATTTATCCTTACTATAATACTATTATCATAAAAGTTAATATTCATTCACAAATCAAAATCAGCACGTGTAATATCCACATGTGACGTAATAATAATTACATGTTACGCACACTGCCTGTAATATAATGCTAATAATAACACGTAATAACATAGTTTATTACGAGGCATAACCATTGGCAGAAGCTGCTAGTAGCATTATTTAATACACGAGACGAATGCACTTGTGCTCTGTTTGGGCTACGATGTATACTCGACGCACGTTTATGTACAACAGTTAAATTGATCAACATTCGAAACACTTTATATGTAAAAATTAATTAAAAAACATTCACTTTCAATAAAAACTTTATAAAAATAAATCGTTTAAAATATTGTTTTCATAAAGAGACGCTTTCCTTCTAAACCATAGTATGAATTATTTTTATTATTTCGCCTTATCAACAACAATGATAACGAATGACGATTTAACATTACGAACTGCGGAGTTCAATATCACAGCCACAGATGTTCATAGTTATTACACGGGCGAGTGGCTTCGGTACAGTTGAGATAAGTCGGGGCGCCTCCTAAATGAGGCCTACTGGTAGAGTCGTTGCTATTTTAGCATTACAAAATATTATTGTAACGCCAAATAATTATTACACATGGAAGTCATTTATCGTACTTTATTCATCATTAGCAAGCAGAAATGTTGATGGACCAAAATCAAACCTATTTTCTGGACATTAAAACATCGTTACTCATCACGGTTCTGTTTGAACGTAAACAACGCAATTTGTGTACATCTGACGAATTGAAACGATACCGAGCACGCTTCTGACTTTGGGTTCAATAGCATGTCTATAGCAAAAAACAATAAAAACAAAATTTCTCGGCCCACGAGTGGCCCCTCAAGAGGCAGATCAACGGCCGCGGAAGTTTTTTGCTAACATCCGGCGTGCTACTAACGGCTGCGTGTTGTTTACACGTGCCCAACGCCCGTCTGCACACTGCTCGCTTTGCTCAGACCCACAATACTCGCCTACTCCAGAAAGAGATAAATTAATTCAGTCGATTTCCTCTGCTAAGTCCTAACTCATACCATAAGGTCCGCTAATTTATCCGTAGTCTAACGAAAGGTCATCAATTGTTGAGAGCTATTTGAATGAAGTGAAAGGAGGAAAACAAAACGATTGCTTCCGTGCAGAATCGCATTAATTCATGCTTACTTACTATCAAAATAATTAAAGATCTTTTATTCTAATTGGTTCACTAATGGAAAGTTTCGACATTTTATGCTAATTCAACTTTATGATACATTTTGACCTTGGCGTAAAATATCCTATTAGCAAAACGGCCTACGAAAAAAAAACGCGTAAGGATCACCATCTAATAAAAAGAATGTTTATTTGTTGAAATTTTGTCGACTTTGACGACTGTTTGCACTTGCGCGAAGATTAGAGGCATATCAGGCATAGTACAATGAATTTCTTTTAAACATCATAAAGGCAGGCATAGTTGATTTGACAAACACTTGTGATCTTAATATATATTTATTTTTTATTACTTTATAATTATTATTTTTTATTTCCCTTGGATCATATTTGTCCACTTAACATCAGGTGGAATGTGGGAACATGACGTGATACTATAAATACTATCGTTTAAAACGGTTAGTTCTATGATTAAAAATTATTGGACATTAAACATTATAATTTACAATCACAAAAATCGATCGCACTTATATCAAATAAAATATATTTTATATCTTAAAGCTTTTTAATAATTCAAATGCTTTTGTTTTTGTTTCATCGTCATCATCATATCAGCCGTACGACGCCCACTGCTGGACATAGGCCTCAGTTAAAAAGGTATTCAATAACTGTTATTTACGGGTATTCATCGTCAAAATAAAATATGTAAATATTATTCTTTCTACATAAAGAAGATAGCTGTTTAAAATTTGAAACAATATTTCTAAAATAATTTCTTTTGCAGCAACAACGCGAACACGTGTTCTTAAAAGGACATTCCGTAAATTGGATTGGAAACCCCACACTTAAAACCCAAGTTTTTAACATCGAATGTTCTCTTTTCTTAAATTATCAAGCAAGATACTCACTTCCTGGCGCTAGTTTTTGCACAGTGGGGACCGCGTGTGCGCTAGTGGCCAGCAACAGCATCCCTGCTGCTGCCAGCCAGCAATCAATGCCGCACGCGAGCCGCATTACGCAGCGCCGCCCCACGCGCTTTCCGGCCGCATCGCCCGAGCTGTAACAATAAAACTCCCATCAGAAAAACTGTTCCCACTGCCTAGATTGCCCTCACAAGCGAGGTACAGGTCTTACTGGATTAGAACCCCATAGGGAGAACGAACCATAGCCCACTCTAGGGGATGCAGATTGGTGGATGTTAACGATTGTTAATGCAAGCAGAAACTCCGGCTATACGTGCCTTCGGTTGGAATACCAAGAAATACTAGAGGTAGATTAATGACTATAGTTCAGTTTTCATAACAAGCGAAACCCAAAGCAAGAATGAGGTCGACGGTCGGTATAACAGAAATATCTCATCCATTAACAAAAACTAATTAAATAAAAAAAACATAAATTATATTAGCTTTTCTAAAACAAGCACCATCGACGGTTAAAAGGCAAAAGGGCTTAAGCGAAATTTGGGTGATGTTAGAGTTTTACACATTTTCAAATTCAGCGTTTTTTCTATGTTGTTTGTAAACTGGGTTTAAAGTAAATAGGATACCTTTTTATCGCTTAATGTATTTGAGCTCCAATATTTTTATAAACATGTTGTAGCAGCGACCATTAAAACGGAGTATTCTTGGCAAATCAAATTGAGCTATTATCATTTTTATATCTAGAGAATAGTTTACTAGAAAAATTTAGTTGTCTAGGTGGCAGGCGGCACTCAAAACCACTACTTCTCGCTATCAGGTAGAGATCTTCCAAATAAGTTACCAATACCAAGATAGACCCGTTAAATTTTTCCAAGTGTTTCTTAAACGCCATCTCTTCAGGTCCTGAGTAAAACTACCTACAACATCGAATGTAATATTTTACATCTTCATATCTTAATATAAAATCATTTAACAACTAGATTTAATTATCTAGCAATAAATGCTTGAATTGGAAGATACAAGGGGTATGCCCAATTAAAAGAGTACTCGCGCGGATTGCACGAGTCTGTTAGTCTATGTCCCGCCCGACACCTGTGATAAATTAATCTATTTCTAATAAAATTATTTTATATTTGTTTTGTTGTGTGCAACATCAGCTGTTTTTACTTTTCGCACTTAGTTATTAGAAGGCTCCGACTGATCCATTTTTAGAATTTCGTTCCTCGAAAGGAAAAAACGGAACCTTTATGGGATCACTTTGTTGTCAGTCCGTCCGTCTGTCTGTCAAGACCCTTTTTCTCAGGTACGCGTAGAGATATCAAGCTGGAATTTATATCAAAACCTCAGGTCTACTCTCCCTTGGAGCTGTGAAAGAATCAAACTTCTAAGCCAACATTCAAAAGTTACAGCCGTTTATGCCCCAAATTTTCGACACTCGCAAGGGAATCAAAACCTACAGGGTAGTTCGCGTGAACTCAGAATTTTACGAAGCAACGACTTACAGCACAGATAAAGGAAAAATTGCGAAAACCGTAAATTTTTAGTTACATCATATAATAAAAATATTTTATGGAACCCTCGGTGCGCGAGTCCGGCTCGCACCTGACCGGTTTTTTCTATTATTATTATTTATTATTATTATTGTAGTATTGATCTTGAACCGACATTTGCTTTAGACAAAAAAACATATAGCAATTTGGTTTAAAAATTTTATCATTGGTTTATGAGGTTCGTCGTTTAAGCATTATTGGTTTAAAATACTTTTAAATTAACTTCATAAAAGATGTAACTGCAAGAAGAGAACGTAAAAATGATTTTTTTTTTCATTATTTGTTATTGCCATGCATAATAGAAAGAAGTTTATAAACAGTATACAATATAAAAGAAAACAAAATATGGCTTTATCTATTTGTTACACTGATGAGATGGGTCACTCGTATTTCTTGTCTCTAAATAACCACGGCAGAGCGACTCAAAGCGTTTTTCTTTATGCTTATAATTTATTTAAGATTAACTTGAAACCTCTCTCCTTACTTTATTTTGCATTAAGCAACTTTTATGATAGAAGATTGTATTTTTTTCATATGTATAAACAAAAATATAAAACAGTACCTGTTCATGTTATTTCTTTTTATATTTATTGGCCTTTCCGCATGGATTGAGCCGATGATGACCGATTTTTCGAGAGCTACTGACAATGTTTTAAACGTATAAGTTGTCGGTCACAAAATTTGTAATAACAGTTAACGAAAAAATCTGCTAAAATCGGAGCGTATGCTGAAACATCAGCAAAAAAGACGGACCTAATAATCGTCAAGAAACAACTCTTTCGATTCAACAATCAAACAGCTATTTTATAGTAAAAATGACAATTATACAGTAATAAATATCTATAGTAGCCGCGTGGTGTCCGCAGAGTAGAATAGCCCCGATCCTTCACACTTAAGGGTATCGTAAAAGGCAAGTAATGATACTGGAGGTAATCATCATACACTCCCGTAAACCTCAAAATGGCACGCAGCCTTTTCGAATTATGATCCTTTACTGCTACCTCCACCCAGACTGCCAAGAGTAAAGATTATGGGTCATATCCCTCATATTTGCGGGAGCTTTCCATCCAGCAGTTGAGATGAAATATCTTAAAAAATATTATAAAAACTAAAAGAGAAATATGCGTTCTAGAAGTAAATAGAGACAGGTTGGTTTCACCATAATTGCTAGCGTTGGTGGCTACGAAACAGCTACGAAATAGTAAAAAAGTAATTCGTTTCCGTAGTCAGCTACAGGTTTTTCGCTAAGGTTAGTAATTCTTATTAGAAACTTAATTAATAAACGCTTTATTAATATTCAGATAATACTATTGAATTGATGGCGTGATATTGCTGGAACCCAAGCTATAAAGAAACGAGCCTCGTTTTACAAAAACCCTATTAAATTAAAAGGTTAATAAATATGGGAGACATCATTTCATCGATCCATAAGTAAGCGATGTGAAATAAAGCAATAGTATTGCTTTTTGCATATCTAACATAAATAATCATTTAAAGAACAATAGTTCCATTGATAAATTGAATTTCATTGACTGAATAGTCAGCAAATTAGCATTATAAGTACACGGTAACGTGCGTGGGACCTAAGAAGGTTCCCACGATATGCCCCCTACAGGAAAATATCAATTAAGAAACACGTAATTAAGTGAACTTAGTCAATTTAGATTGGAGGCAAACCTTTACCCCGTTACTAAAGGTAAACCTGGTAACATAAGCCCTGGCTCTAACCCTACTGATATTCTAACTAAAGCATTCAATAAGCTAAAGCATTTGTGTTTAGGAATTAAGGGAACAACGTACAGTCAAACCAGAGGCAACATAAACATTGTTCGCGCCGAGATTATCGGAACCTTAGCTTTAACTACACATATAATTAAATGTCTGATCATAGCACACATTTGCAAAAAAAGGTTTTGGGGATTATTAATAAATTAATAAAAGATATCTTTATCAAAAAATAATGTTTTAAAAATTAGATAATTAAAGGTTTTATTTAATTGCTAAAGATCGATCAAAAGTTAAAATAATTTAAAGCGGTGAAAGTGTATACTGATAATTTAATTAATAATAAAACCTGAGACAAAGTTATGTTCTTCAAGTAATAATTTCTTTGGATGTACTTATAGTTAAATGCTTAAATAACAAAAATATAAAAATTAAATGTTAATAATTTATTTACAAGCCTGAATCGCCTTTATTTATTTTCCTGTAGTACGCGGAGCGGAGTTTTTAATTTAACTGTGTACCTAATAGACGAAGCTGTACCAGTTAAAGTCTGTGTATGTTGTGATAGCTCTGATTGATTCATTGCAATAATTTTATTTGAATCCCATAATCCAACTTATTACATTTTCATAGTTTAAATTAGGTGTGAAAATTTGACTTTTTGTGGTTACCAGGGGCTGGCCTTTTGTTAAATATGCTTAATCAAAAAACAAGTCGATATTATTACAACTGTCAAATATTAACCAGTGCTATATATTAAGTTACCAAATATACTGTATAAATATTATACAGTATAAGTCGGTTAATATAGGCAAATTATATTACTTATGAAGCTACGATCTAATCAAAATATTTTATTGGTACTAATTGGATATTTATATTTAACGATTCGTAGTGATTTATTTATAATAGTTATAGTATAATACACCACAAACATTGTTCTAAACCCCAAGCTTAAGCTACAAATTAAGCAGTTACGTTATGGAATTCAGAAACAACGACGATATCAGAATACCCAGACCGGAGCCAATACAGAAAAAAAAGTTTTCTACATTGACCCGTCCGGGAATCGAACCAGGGATCTCGTAGTGGCGTTACCATGAAAACTGGTATGCGAGCCACTCCACCACGGAGGTAGTTACTTTATAAACTATTGAGAGATAAAGCTTGTCAAATCTATTGCGCTTCAAACGATTCTTTTGGTATTTTTAAATAAGTAATTTTAAAGTTAAAATTACTTATTTAAAACTATAACTAAACAATATCAGGAAATAGTAACTTAATCAATCACACCCACCCAAACAAAGTCCCGGGCACAGAGAGGTATTAGTGTACTAATGGTTTTGTTGTTAGTTATCATGTTAAGGCACATACACGTCTCCTGAAGGATGAAAACGCCATAGATTCCCGGTAAATCCAAACCTATACAGGGACATAAATTTATATGACAAAGCATATGTAAATTGCATTCACTGGGTTCCGAAGTAATATTTTTCATATAGGTAATATGGTACAACAAGTTTTGTTATACAACCCAATTGTTGTCGCTGAATCGTAGTGAAAGATTGATTGGGTTATATTTAATAAAGTCCACTGGTATATTTATGTAACAGAAAAAATGCGAAGACCGAAAACACCCTGTAATATTTACAATTATAGACATACGAAAATAACGATTTACAACTTTGACCCGAACGAAGCAAATTTATAATATGTATATGTAGAGAAAGATAATTACTAAACGGTTTACTCTGTAGAAATATATAAAATATTTTTATTGAGCAACATATCTTGCTGAAGATATATAGATAATTAAGAGTGAAATATAGAGAAAACAATAAAATAAAGCGCTTATTATGTAGTCTTAGGTCAGAATCATTACCAATATTTTCAGTTAGTTACTTTTGTCGATAATAAAGGAAGGCAAAGATAAAATGCTTTTCGATCATCATGAGCATATACAATGTAATCATTGAGAGTCAAAGTCTATGCCATGACTTCGTAAGTCCTACGCCGCCGGGACGTCTTGATTCTTGAAGACGTTCAGAGAATGGCCGTGGATAAATGCCACTTTGCCCTACAACTCATGATCGCTTCCTACTATTAAAAGATAGAGTTTTGTTAGGGTAGGTGGCATACAACTACGGCTATCCACTGAACATCACTAATAATATGTATTTAATATATTCGGTGTAAGTTGATTATTTAGTAAACTATGAATAAAAAATGGATAATTAAACACAAATAACAAAATAACACATTCATATGAGAATATTCTTTTGTTTCGTACTTTTTAAAAGTGTGACTTTTATATTCCAAAAAACAAATAAATAATCCACATGAGACTGCTGAGGTCCAGATATGCTTCTCCCGTTTCTTCTTCTCTTCTTTCTTCTCTTCTAACGAAGAGTGACTTCCCTTAATCAATTACATTTTTTATCTAAAGTACACCCTTACAACTTAACTTGTGCAATGAGTACTGTGCTTGGCTGTTCTCCGTGCTCTAGCTGATCACGACAAAGAACAGGCCATATCAAGTTCCTCAACACTCTTATCGATCGCTCTCTAAATCTGGATTGTTGAAATTCCTGACATACTTATTATATATGTATTTTGGGTAGGTTCTAAATAAAATAATAATTTGGTTCACATTTGACGTGTAATTTTAGGTAATTATTTCACAATATCGGCAAGCAAAGTCGCAAGCAACAGCTAATATTAAATTGTGTTAATTTGAAATGTGCTAATTAAGTCCAGTTTTAAGTATTACCCAATACGACATCACTACAGTTTTTTTAAGTTTATGGCTTATGTCCTTTAGATGGCATTTAATTCAATTTTATATGACGTCCAGAATCTAACCAGCGAACGATCAAGACGATCTTCCAACAATATCTTATTTGCCAAATTATGATAAGTAGGTCAGAAGTTATGAGGAAAAAGATGAACATCATTCAGTGGTCAATATCATATATACCCTCCTTTTTACTTCACCAAAGTCGGGTATTACCTATAACATTACTAATAAGATACTACACTGTGAAATAAGTTGGGCTAAACTTGTTGTTAGTATCAAACAGTTTAAATCAGGAGTTACACCTCATGATAATATTTACTCTGCAAAAGATCACGTTGATGAACAAGCCGTCCGAATAAGAAGATCTAAAAAACACAAGCACATGTTATGAGACATAAATAATACTAACGTAAGGACATGTGAACAATTTAGTTAGTGCCCACGCGCACGGGTGACTCGGTTTCGTGACTATTTTGTCTTCGTGACTATCTTGTCACCGTGACTATTTTGTCACTTCTCTCTTGGTTGCGCGCAGCTGGTGACGTGTGACTTACATTTCCATAGAGTGACGAAATAGCCACTTTTTTATACATCCATGCTTTTTGCATTAAAAGAAAACCGTGTCATCTGTAACGTCTCTAAAGAACTACCAGAGCACTGCGTCGCGTCGCTTTGGATTAAGTATGAGATAACCTTGTACGTGCGCAGTTATGTTTTTATTTCAATTTTATCGCGACATGTCAGTTTCACTCTGATATATGCACTTTTTAGTTATGCAAATAAAAAAATTAAACTCGCACAAAATTATCTACTTCGCGAGCTGCCTGCAGCGCAACAGTCAACTCGTCAAATAACGGTCATAAAAGTGCCTCTTTGAATATTACTTTAATTATTTTCAAAAATTATAACAAGCTTCATGTAAAAAGTACTTACCGATGATATGATACCCCATGGTTCTAATAAAAAACCTTTTATTCAGTCTTTGGCCGCGCATTTAAGCTTTTTTTAGTAAGCAATCACAAAACCACACTTTGATGGATGACGGAGTCATCTAATTTTTAGGGCCAACGTATGTGTTTTAGTTGTACGTTGGGGCGGCCTCACTAGTGAATTATAATAATATAATGTTTACAGAACCACGCTTGTTATGCTTACATCTTACTTTTGAAATAGTTTCCACACCACAATAATGAATCAAAAAAAAATATTGAAAGTTTCTTAAGTTGCTTTGGGATTTAATATTTTACACGAAATACCTTTAAAAATAAATAGTTTATAACAACATCCTTTTAGTTTTGATTAACTATCTATCTATATTAATAGTAAGTATTTATTATTATTATTATTGTTATTTATTGAAATTAATTTTTATTTCATTTCCGTTAACTTTGACAATTTTTTTTTTAATTTACACAATGTATAAGCAAAAGGTACAAAACCCATACAGCCTTGCCTTCAGTAATTTTCTGTGTGATGATGGATGAGTATTGATGATGAATATAAAATAAAAAACAACCTTTCTCTAGGCTTCAGTTAAGGTATGGGAATTTACAGAACCCCAGTGGATTTTGAGAGAGCGTAAAAAGACGCGTTCCCCTTTTTTGTTTCACTTGCCAACACTCGTGCACGTTCACAAACACCGAATGACTAATAATTATTCACCATTATAGTATGCTAATATGCGCCACGAAACAAAATATTAACAAGAAAACAAAAAATAATATAGTAACTATTCTCAATCCTGTCTAAGAGTCTTGATAACATGTTTCAAGTTTTCCCATAAAGGAAATCTAAGGGTACAAAGCCCATACAGCCCCATCTTTAGCAGTTTCTTTTCTGATTTAAATGATAAATGATGATTTGTGCATCATGGATCAAATTATTAATAATGAAATAACGCTTTTCCGTGTTTCTATAAAAATATGAAAACTTACTAAAACTTCCGTGGATTTCTTAAGAGAGCGTGAATAGACACCGCTGTTTTGTTTCACTTGCCAACATAGTCGTGATTAATAATTGACCATTTTTACTACTTATGACTACCACAACATATAACAAGACGCTTCGCGCTCTACCCAAAAAGTCGTTGTTTAAGTCAAAAAGCAGGTTACTGATTAATCAGCTTAAGCTACGCGGACTGACGCTGACAAAGTAAAACATAAAAGACTGTGACCATAGAGTGGAATCAGGCTATCTACAGACGGCAACTATTCGATTGGATTTTTTCACACGAGACAGTAGGTCATACGATGACCAATTCCATTTGGTTTTTACGCTACGTCATATGCAAAACTGCGTGCACGCGCGGAAGTCTTGAACACAAGAGATATGTTGCTCAATAGTCAATACACTTAACATAAGGATTTGAGATGAACTGTTTCTTTGTACCCATAATTTATGAAAAGAAATATGAGCAATTATTAAACAAGAAACAATTATTCTCCTATGTACCGGATATGTCCCGAAATATTTTTCTATTGTTTTAAGAACTAAAAGTTAGCTCCCGTTTGCAGTGGTACCATAGACACTTCGCAGAAATCCAAATTAGTATTCGAATTCACTAAAGTTTGTCCACAGGTAGAGTCATAAGGTCGTTCGGCTTAGTAATTTTTAATAATTTGTACACTCATACACTGTAGTGGTTCCGTATACATTTTGCATAACTTTAGTTCAATACAGTCTGAATACATGAAGCAGATTAGAAATTTTCTTTTCACTTTCACTGTATAGTAATAGAAAAGTAGGCGGAACCAATGTAAGGCCATCCTAATCCATGTCACTCTTGCGATAGTGGCAAATTGATTGTCGAACGTCGATTGGTGACGTCAAAATGGAACACCTGTCTATATACCAATTTACTGTAAATACATTATCCTCCATCATTTATATTACCTACCGCAGTCCGATATAATTTTGCAAAATTAATAATACGCTTGAATTTTTTTTAAGAAATAGCGAGTTAGTTAAAAAGATTAGAAAATATTTTGCTTTACTATTTTTTTATCAAATCAAACGTAAAGCGTGTTCCAGTTTCGATGAAATTGCAACTTCGGGATCGTCATATCTCTTGCGCCCCAGTAACGTCCTTTTTTTCCAAAAAATTACCCTTAATACGAAATTTTAATCACACTGCTGTATCAGCTCAACTTTGGGTTGACCATTTATCAGTCTAATAGCACAGCGATCTTGTTTTTGTACGCACGTCAGAATATTTTGTAAGTTCCAAGAATTTTAGCGTTGAAGCAACAAACGGCTATACGGTCATGGCGGTCATGAGCCTATGCAAATCCAGTAGGGGTCACGACGTCAATATGTTAGCTTATCTTGTGGCGACTCGCACCATCATTAGGTACCTACTTGTTCTCAAGCAATGAATTCTTTATTACTTTGTGTATTACGTAGTAATCATTCAGTTTGTTTTCGGTGTAAAAAGATTAATGATTAGGGATTTTTCTAACACAAAACGTATTAACATAAATATGTCATTAATAACTCAAATTGATTCATTTCGCTATCGCGTTCGTCAGTGTTCTACAAAGAGCCCGACCAGCAAATCCCACAGAATTGATGAACTGAACTGACAATGGCCTGGCCATATCAATCGCAGAACCGACGGGATAAACATGTCTCCTTATACGAATACAACCCACGCTATACGCTACGTAGGTAGTGTACAACACAATCGGGCACAGTAGACGAGCCACATATTATATGGTGACATAGTGACCATCGATATATAATCGGGGTGGCTGACAAGTGTTGAATGGATTATTGAAGCCAATGATCAAGCTTTTTTTTCATGATGCGTCGATTTAGAAGAGGGCAGTAGAAGCCCTTCAGCTTGATTGCAAATTGAAGCATGCATAAAACTTTATAAGATTTGTTGCTGGCTAGGTTGATGTGTTTTAGGAACTTTTAACATCATTTTCTGCGAAAACAAAAAAAGGTACTTTTAACAGAATATAATACAAAAGGAAAGGTTCATTTTGATTGTTATATATTTTTTCTCCTCACTGCGGGTCAACATTTACGCATTTCAGACTAGAATAATTGTGGCTCATTATCAATGAATCTACTTAAATTAAGGATGCTGTGCAAATTATAAGATCCCATAATTCTTGAATTTAAATTAAATAAAGGAAAATGAATTGATCTTTTTTTATTTATTTTTCTTTCTCAAAGTTTTATAGACGAGGCTGAAACTGGCAGCAGAAAAACAGCAGATTTTTGCAACGAACAAAGGCTTGAATAGCTACTAGAATGTTAAATTATACATGTTGAAACGTCTCAAAAATTTCTAGAAAATTTGGTCGTTGCAAAAAGCTGCTGTTTTGTTGCCAGTTTCAGCCTCATGCATTATAGTGCTTACTTTAGGCTAGGCTAATTGGTGTGCTTGCAACAAAAACAAACATCATTATTATTATTATTATTGTGTAGACCAGATCATTGCACTAAAGAACTATTATTTCGAATTAATTAATCAATACGGGTAATAAGAAAATCAAACAGCAATATTTTGCTCGCGTATTCGTGGCGTCAAAAGCAGTGAGCGGCGCCTGAGCAAGTTTGCGTTCATCCATACGTAAATACCCATTCATTGTTGCACGATCGGTACTTCCACAAATTGTTAGGTATGTGTTTTGTATAGTAAATTTCATCACATACGTCACCATATCATTAGCCGAGCGCTTTTTATTATTCATTCTGATCACAAGTTTTATTTCATTTTTGACGTGACAACGTCTTAAATTAGGTTGCGGCTGGGAGTCACTTATGAAAAAGTGTAACGCTCGGTAACGTTACGATGAGTCACCGAACGAGAGAGAGGCCCGCCGAATGCCTTGCGTCTCTCTCCCACTCAACTATGATCGGTCTGCCGCGCGCATTGTGCAATTTAATTATATTCATATCAATAAATATTCTACCGAGAAAAAGACGTTGTCACGTAAAATCTTCGCCCGTAAAACCGACTTTACAGGCAAAAAAAAAAAAAAAAAAAAAAAAAAAAAAAAAAAAAAAAAAAAAATGGTTTTTTTAACAAAATTTACTTCTCATCCCATTTTTCAAATAACGTTACAGTAGAAATCTTCTTGAAAACTTCAATACGAACGGGTAGTCATATTTGGTAAATAAAATAAGGTATTTAAATCTAGTATAGTACAAAATACTATAGGTAGTACTAAATATAAAATTTTTTCATGATTGCTAGCATGTTCGTCACAAAATATCTTAAACGAAAGAAAAAACTTAACAACTTATCTATACTAATATTATAAAGAAGTAAAGTTTGTGTGTTTGTATATTTGTTAAATTGTAAGGGGTTATCTCGGGATCTACTGAACCGATTTTAAAAACTCTTTCACCAATAGAAAGGCACATTATTACTGAGTGTCATAGGCTATATTGAATGCTAGAAAAAATTTAAAGAATTTTGTCCACCCGTGCGAAGCCGGGACGGGCCGCTAGTTATTTATAATTTACTTAAATAAAATACTTTCTGTGTAATGTAATGTCATTATAACTACTGTGCATTCCTTTAAACTAGCTTTATAAATAAAATGTAACAGACGTTAGTGATAAATAAAGTGGCTTAGTTTAAACGTTATGTGACAATTCAGTCAAAGTAACAAATGTACACTCGGCGTCAAAAAAATCGCACCTCTAAGAAAATCACGTTCAAATGGCATTAACTCTGGATATGCACATGCAGTCGTATTAATTATAATTTTATTTAAAAGGTTACTTAATTAACTTAATAAAAAAACATTATTTTTCATTATCAAATAAAACCTAAAGCAACAAATAAAGGGTCACAAAAATTCTAAGGAAATTTTGCTGCTCGGGAGAGTCGCGAGTTGCGCTAACTTTGTGGGTATAAAGAGGTCAACACGGGTTCAATGTGGGTCATTCGCTATTAAACCGTTGAAGGGGACACACGCACTGATTTTACTGAAGAAAGAACATCTGGAAAATGGACACTACAGCTGATGAGGCCGCTCAAGTGGTTGCACTACTGCAAGCAGGGGTGCGGCAGTGTGATGTCGCCCGGCAACTGAATCTGAGCCGTTTTTCGGTTCGTAGAGTCTACCAGCGCTTTTTAGAGACCGGTGGCTATATCCGGCGACATGGGTCCGGTAGACGTCGCTGCACTTCGGAAAGAGACGACCGGTTCGTTGTGTCGTACTCTTTGAGAAATCGCTTCTCAAACGCTGTTCAGCTGCAACAGGAGCTCCAGGCAGTTCGCAGACGCACCGTGAGTGTATCCACGGTTAGAAGAAGACTGAAGGAGAAGAACATAGCAGCCCGCAGAGCTGCTACAGGTCCAAAATTGACTGCAGCGCACCGACGAGCCCGCTTGCAGTTTGCTCGCGACCACGTCGATTGGACCATTGAGCAGTGGGGAGCTGTTCTCTTCTCAGACGAGACACGAGTGTGTCTTTTCTGCAACGACCGACGAAGAAGAGTATACCGGAGGCAGGGTGAACGTTTCGCTCAAGCCTGCATCCAGGAGACGGTGGAATATGGAGGCGGATCCTGCATGTTCTGGGGCGGTATGTCGGCTGCCGGCAAAACCGACCTGGTCTGCGTCTCCCGGACCGGAGGTGCTCGCGGACAAGGGTCGCTGACTGCGCGCCGCTATATCACAGAGATCCTGGATGTGCATGTGGTCCCTTTTGCCGAATCTTTTGGCGAGGGGTTCACATTAATGCACGACAACGCTCGCGCACACACTGCAGCCATCGTGAACGACTTCCTGCGGAGGTCCCAAATTCCTGTGATGCAGTGGCCAGCGAGAAGTCCTGATCTGAATCCGATAGAGCACCTCTGGGACCATCTTAAACGTAAGGTTCGATCTCGGGATCCGGCTCCTTCGACTCTAGAGGAACTCCAAACCGCGGTGATTGAAGAATGGGGTCTTATCCCTCAAGAAGAGCTCCTGAAGTTGGTGAGGTCTATGAGGGACCGTATGGAAGCCGTCATCAGGGCAAGGGGGGGTAACACTAGATTTTGAGTTAATTTTAAGACACTTTTTGTACATTTTTTTTGTAAATTATCGATTATTAATTAGGACTTAATTAAGATTTTTTATTATTTTTCAAATTTTTATGCTTTTTGTATAATTTTAATTAAAAAAAAGATTGCACTTAATTGTTGTTTGATGCTCCTTTTTGTTACCTTTCTAATGATACCTAACACTATCCTCTATATAAGGTTTAGGAATTTTTGAATAAGATTTTTATAAGGTGCGATTTTTTTGACGCCGAGTTTATTTAAAATTAATCGTAATTA
This sequence comes from Calamotropha paludella, assembly GCA_927399485.1. Classification (NCBI taxonomy): domain Eukaryota; kingdom Metazoa; phylum Arthropoda; class Insecta; order Lepidoptera; family Crambidae; genus Calamotropha; species Calamotropha paludella. The sequence continues at coordinate 11,019,585 of OV656804.1, read as the reverse complement.
CGTAAGTACTATTTGTTAAATCTGGTGCTTTGTCATGTAGTAAACAAAATAATATTATTTTACATAATTTTCGTAATTTAAAATACTAATTAAAAATAAACATTTTTTGATATTTATATAAAACAAATTATTGTTGTTATATTACTTTAAATTAAGGAGCGATGTTATTTAATCATTCAGAAAACAAAAAACTACATCTTTTTAACAAAATCTGAATGAAAAAGAAAATATTTTATAATACAACGGCTGAGTTGAAGTATTTATTAGAGTAAATAGAAAGATTAACATAGGAAGATTAATTGATTATATCCCTTACAATCAATTAATCTTAGTTAAGAATGCAACCAAAATGAAAGAAGAATCTTACCTCAACCTACTTGCAAATCATAATTTTAAAGTATAATGAAGGCAAAATAAAATTATTTAAATTTTTCTTTTTTTCGAAATTGTTTCCGCCACCGATGACCACACTTGTCAGATTCGAATTCGATAGTTAAAGCTTTTATTCCGAATCACACTTAAAAGTTTTCGATGTCGGATTTGTAAATAGCTCATGTATGAACATACACATATGACATTTGAAAAGTTTCCGCACGGATTCGGAAAAAGCAGTTTCCGACGGTTGTGAAGTAGGCTGTTGAGCACTTTCCGCCCGATAAGCTAGCACTGAATTTTGTTGGAATTATCTTTCATCATTGTTTAAAAAAGAGGTTCTCAGGTACAATTTCGTTGTTATTTTTTCTCGTACCGCGTTATCAAAACATGTGGGCTCCAAGACATAATTTTATCAGAAGCTATTAAAAAAAGTTTTTCAGTGGTAAGACGGAACTTTAATGTCAATAGTCATGGAACTTCAACTTTTGACAATAGTAGCTCTACTTAATCTTACTGAAGAACTTGCGAAGGGCATTTTGTAGAATTCTTGCTTCGACTACTTTAACCATCTTTTTTTATTTATTTAAATAACCACAAACATTTCGACAGTATACAATAGATGTCCTCGCTGCTATAAAACTATTAGTTACTGTAATATTATTTGAGTTAAGTCAATATAAATACTTTTATATTTTTTTGTGTCTGCCAGTGTGTTCTTTCTTCAACAAAAAAAGTGGGAAAGGAAACGATAATAGACGGTGGCTTAAAATCAAGCGCATCAATACGACGAACAAAAACTACATTTGGTGTGTTCCGTTTCACTATATTTGTTAGCGAGAAAATATTTGAATATTTTTAATTAAGTCTTAAAAGTAACGTAAAAGTAACATTTTGAGTAGTGTAACATGGAGGTAACGTGAGAAGGCCAAGAGTATCGTAAAATGTTACAAAAGTAACATTGTGACAACGCTGACGAACAGTGTCTTTATACGAGTGAAGCGCATTTGAGCCCATATAACATATTAGAACTTTACAATTTATATTGTTGACGATTCCTATACTTTTACAAATATCAAAGAGTAAGTTGACTTCTTCTATTTCTAAAGCTAAACAGGTTTTGTAACAGAAGGTAAATTGTACTCGAGGAAATACACCACTGGCAAGACATTTATTACATTGGAGACAGCTGTTTATCTATAACTTAAGAAATAAGGTGGTATACTATCCTCTTCTATACCACTGGCAGCATCTAATGGCAGGTTTAATTAACGCGACTCTATATATTTCATTAATATCCGCTGTAAAACCAAATGATTTCTAAAACAGATTTAAAGAAATCACTTAATACTGCACATATATCGCCTGGATTGCGCGCAATTAAAGATTTATAATAATGAACTGTATAAGGAACATGTAACATTTTATTACAATAAGCCATATATGTCTAGAAGTATTTATATTTTCCAAATGTCCTTGACATTTTTAAATAAAAATAAAGATATTGTAATTTGAATTATTATTGTGTTTTCTCGTTCTAGCCAAGCTTTTTTTTAATAAATAACTTTATTAGTTTTTGTCTAAAGCAGATAGGGAAAATTGAGGGTTTATTGTGAACGTTGAATATCTTTCTTAAAGTTGGCATATAATTTTTCATAGAAAGTATTGATATTTGCCTCAGAGCTTTTATTAGAAAATAAGTCCATTCAGTAAACCATTAATAATTCACGGCTAATTCACAATTGACATTTTAAAAGCGGTAAGTAGAGTAAGCTTAGCGCTGTATATAAGTAACAAGATTTTGAATTGGAATTATTACACAAAAATTGAAATGTTGACCGTCATGGTGTAATAAGGTAATTGGCATACGTCACAATCTGTCAAATCTGTAAAAAATAATATATAAGGATTTTTTTTTATTTCTGCCTTTCGCACCGAAGGTCCTGGGTTAGAGTCTTGAGAGTATGTGTGATGAATACGAGCATTTGTACCTGAGTCATGGGTATTTATAAATATATCTATAAATATTAAATACGTATGTATCATATATGTATGTTAATCCGTTTTAGGCTAAGCTAATTGGGGTGAATGTCGGAATTATTATTATATTGAAAACAATCTAATTACCTATGTCATTGAGTTATTCATACTTATGTGCGTGTCGTTAAGAAGATCATGATTTTCGTTTTTTAGCCTAAATGGTTCTTGGGTTATTCAGGACAAGAGTGGCAGATCAACTCACATACAAAAAAAGTTTGTAGATTTATCATTACCTGATAATTAATCTTGCAAGAATTGTAAGTATGCTCTATAAATAACGTGATGTTGTTTCAGGTGTATAAAAACTGAAAAATATTGATTCGCAATTCGAAAAATTTAAGACCACGCAAAAGCTAGCCCCTCTTAGTTCAAAATTAACTTAAATTCACTCTGGTCCTTTTGCAATGGCTGTAAAAATATACAATAAAATATCCGAGCATATCTTTATATATATAATTCTTCTGTGAGTGTGTATGTCACTGAACTCCTCCTAAACGGCTGGACCGATTTGAATGAATTTTTTTGTGTGTGTTCAAGGGGATCTGAGAATGGTTTGGATTCACAAATCAGTCCGGCAGATGGCACTGCAGTCGGCACAGCAACGCGTGGCCGGGACAGCTAGTTAATATAGAAAATAACATAAATAAATTTAAAAACCTATTAAAGGAATATTTGCTATCAAAAAGTTTCTATTCGTTGCAAGAGCTACTAAATAAATTTCGCTAAAAATAAGCACTGGTGGAGCAATCATTTTGTTCCATTAAATAATACTGTATAATGGTAACCTTAATTTTAAACACCCTTCACAGTTTTTCATGTTTTATAACTTAAAATTGTACACTATTGTTTTAAATATTTTAATGATTTTGGACATTTTATTGAGTAGTTTAATTTTTGTTTTGTGTTTTTTAAATAGTTTGTCTTATTATTTTATAATTTTTTAATAATGTATATTGTGTTGCTCGGTACAGAAAATTAATAGAACATGTTATCTTTCACCACATGAATGTAATAAATAATTTTGAATTTGAACTCATTGAAAAGATTGACAACAATGGGAGAGACCAGTAGTGAAGTGAGAGATTTTATGTCGGGACAAAGTTTCTGTGCTGTTATTGTAACAACTTAGATCTTAATCCACGACAATTTTGATCATAAATAAGTAACGCGTTGCTAGCCATTTATAGTTTGGTGCAACGGTAGCAATCTTTCCTTTCGCAACAACGGTTCTAGATCCGGTAGTTCGATTCCCGGAAGGGGCAGATGTTTGTGTGATGAATACGAATACTCTTATCAGTATTCAAACTACTATTATCATTATATTTTTTATAACAATTAAATAACATGTCTCTCCGTTACTCTATTAACCATAACACAAGCCTTACGGTACTTACTTTAGGCTAGGCTAATCGGTGTGAATATGAGAAATATTATTATTATATTCTTGGGATGTGAGAATCGAAGATCGTGAATGTGACAAATATTAATTTCTTATATTCTTAAATAATATTATCAAAAGCAAAAACTTGTGTATTGCCAGTATCTTGGATATATATGGACAAATAAATCTTATAGCTTATAGAAGTTACATAAAAAGTATCTGTCTTGCTTTTCCGTCTAGTGCTATGTATTAATTATTCTTATTTTAAAATGACCCAAAAGTACTTGAAATTAAAAACATTACAAAAATTCTAAGCATTAGAAATTAAATTAAATAATGGTGTGTTTACTAAAGGGTTAAAATAGTGGTGACAGTTTGTACGAAAGTCCTTTAAGGTAAATGGTTTGTCGATTGATGTAAAAATACTACTTTCGGTATTTCTTAAATGAGGAGGCCAAATCACTTGTAAATTTAGACACAAAGATAAAAAACAATATAACGACGCTTCAAACAAAATATCTTCAAAGTAAAATAGATGTGATCCAATAAAAATGTTTTGATTAATTTGATTGTGATGGTTGACTGATATATCAACTTGATTTCAAACATTGATCTAATTAATATTATGATAAGCACTGATTAAATCCAATAGGCCTATATCTGGTACCATTGTATTAATATAACTTATAAAGATATTACTCAGTAAGGTATTTGTCAAACTTTTTTAGTAAGGGCAATAAAATATATATATTTATAAAATAAAAAAGCTGAAAAAATGGCCGCTCTTTTCTACCAGCACTTTCGTTTCGTTGATGGAATTGTAGATAATTATCACACACTACTTTGTAAGATTGCCTCCATTTTCCACCCTATTCCAGTATCCCGGTGACATCATCATAAAATCAAAGAGCGCAGTGTTATCATCAATGTATGTTATTATTAAAAATAGTCGCTTTAACCTATCATCTATCCAACTAAGAAGACATGCCTACTCGCGTGCATGTGCACGTGGCATTCGCGTGGCGCGTGGTTCGTCTTCAAAATAAAGGAGTTGTACGCGCGAAGGGCACAACGAGCATACTATTGGATAACTTGAACTACAACATTTGAAATTACGACAAAAGGAAATAATACATATCGTGCATTATGTACTCAAAGATACTTAGAACAGAATGCATCAACAAACTGTGCTTTTAGTTACTTGACACGAGGTATAAACAAGGTGACCAGTTTCCCGCGCTCCGCTGCATTCTCCGAGTTGTTTACGCGGCATGGCAAACGGGGTCGATGACCGGGTGCCGCACCACGCGGCCATATTTTCGGTAATAAATTATAGAGCAGCGCAGCGCAGCGATCGATTATGACCGAGCAATGCGACGGCGGCGCACTGGGGCCCGGGAGTCGCCACCAAAACATTGCACCCCTACCCCTCACCCCTTATCTCCATATATAGGTACCCATATAGCTACTCATAGCACACACAAAAGCGCAATTTATGAAGCTTGTAAAGTTTTGGCTCCAGTTGGCGCATGATGCAGTATTTAGAAAAGGGAAGGAAGTAATTCGTTAAAATTTGCAATTTGTGAATTGGAAATCAACTTGATCCATACAAGATGAAAAAATTAAAGTGGTCAATCTCTAACCATTTTAACAAGGAAAATAGCGACATTCTGAAAATCTTTATTAATTTTTCTCCTTATTTCCAAATTCACAAAGACAAAAAGATGCACGGACCATATGAATAATACTAATATTCACATGGCCAGTGCATATTTTTGTTTCTGTCGAATATAGCTTGTTATGATAAATAGTTCTCAGTACTCTTTAAACAATGAATATTAAAAGAGATCATCAGATAGCAAGCAAGTTAATTCAAGGTCAGAGTAAAATGTTGTTTTCGAAATAGTGTTTTGATAAGACTTCAAGGTGCATGCTACTCGCGCACACGCCTATCGATAATTTCGATAACAGGCTTTGAACATTTCTGTGTACAACAGATTTGTCGGTTTTTAACAAACAATACGACTCCAAATTTCGTATATAAAATCGTACATATCTTATCTAGAAAACTATGTTATTGTGTTAAAAACTTTGTTTCTGATTAAATAATCGTTTGTATTGTATACCAGCACGCCAAATATTAGCTACGCTACGAAGGTAGCTCTAACTCTGAGTAAAGATTGCTTGTTTTTGCTCTACCTACCTCCTTGCATTGCGCTAAGAGATCATGGTAAGGCCTCTGTCCTTTCTATCTAAACTCTGATTGATCATAATTGCTGGTTGCGTTTATTGCCTCAGTTGCTGGATGCACTCCGACTTAGGAGCATTAAGGTGTACGCACACTGACTAATTAACATGTGACAAATGTATATTTTAAAATGGAAGTATATTCTTTATTCATTTAATTGAATTTATCAATAGATTCAGTGGTTCCGGAGATTTCCCTCCCTTTTTTCGCAGAAAATGGCATTACGCATTCCATCGTGTCGGGAGAACACGATGGATATGTGGGACTCTCCTCCATGCCTCTACCCGGCCGAGTGCCCGGTAAAGGCTTGGAGGCCTACCCACTAAAAACTGCGGCGTCCCAATACACAGTGGTGCGGGTCGCGGGGTCCCTTGTCGGACTCAGCCGCGGCCCGGACCAGTGTGGGTCCGCGCTCGTGGGCGGACCTCGCCTATGCTCCGTGAGGGACGGAGCAACGGGGTGAACCGTGACGCCCTGAACACCCCGCACGCCTGAGGGCCAAGTGCAATGCGACTGCCGGTCTCCCGCTCCGACAGCCGCTGGCCCCCTTTCGGTGAGGGAAGGAATAAACCACACCCCCCGAACGACCCCGACCCACACAGGACGAGACTCCCGCGCCCGCGATGATCACCCAAGAACAAGTTCCCGGGCGCCATCGCAGGCGGCGCGGTCGCCCCGCCCAGTGCAGGCCGGAGGCGGCCGAGGTGTGCTAACCCCCCCCCCCCACCTCATCGGAATGTGCGTCCGCGGAAGTCCCCCGGAAACAAAAGTTCCCGGAGGGCTTCCGCGGTCGCCATCCCATCGGACCCCCTCTCGGCCACGCCGAGTGATAACGGAGAAAACTCCGGTATCACCCGTAGTTTCCGAGTGAGGCTCCTACCCTCGGGGAAGCCGTTCCCGAGGGTCCTCCTCAAGCGCATTCCGCTCGCGAGGCATTCATCCCGCGAGCCTGCGCTACTGGCCTCTTGACCCAAAGCCCTTCCCAGCGGGGAAGGGTGGGAAGAGACCCTCTCCCCCTTCGTGCGTTTTCACGTGGGGGGTGGACACCCAGGCAGAATGGGTGCCCCTTCCGCCATTTGGGGCGTCTCTAGAGGAGAAGCGGAGCTCCATCCTCTAGATGGGGATGCGGGTGGCATAACGCCGCCACCTTCTCCCCCGACGCCTGCGCCTTATGAGGGAGGAGTCTAAGTCCTCCTCCCTCCGCCTTTCGGCGGCCTCCTTCTGCGAGAGGACGTCCTCGCAGAAGGTGGCCACCCCCTCCCAGGACCCATCGCTCGTCACCATAGCTCGCGCCACGGCGGCGAGCGAGAGGTCACTCCCAATCGTCGCGACAAGATTGCCGCGCTGAGGAGACCACGCCGGACACACCTCAAGGGTGTGCTGGGCAGTGTCCTCCGCAGCGCCGCAATGATGGCACGACGGGGTCGGCTCCCTTCTAATCCGGTGCAGGTATTTACCGAAGCACCCGTGCCCGGTAAAGACCTGCGCCAGCCTGAAGGTCACCGACCCTTGGCGCCGAGCGCACCACTCCCGAAGCACTGGTCTCAGTGCCTCGAGGGTGCGCTTCCCAAATGGCGGGTCGATGAGAGACTCCTCCCACTCCCTCATCAGCCGTTCTTCGGCATCCCTCCTAGCTCGCCGGGCCTCCTCGGGTGCGGTCCTATCTCCACGCACCCGGGCCTCCACCTTGCGCAGATACACCTCCCGTAGGACACGTGCCTCCAGTTCCCACGGTGGTGTACCCGCGAGCGCGCAAGCCGCCGATCGCGACACCGTCCTGTATCCTCGTACAAGGCGGGTCGCAATCACCCTTTGGGACCGCCGGAGATCTGCCTTCCCTTTGGTCCCTACGGCTTCTGCCCACACCGGGGCCCCATAGAGGGCCATACTCCGGATCACCCCTGCGTACAGTCGGCGGCACGTGGTACCTGGGCCGCCGACGTTCGGCAGGAGCTTTCCTAAGGCCAGGGAGGCCTTCACCAACCTGGGGGCTAGCTGCTTGAAGTGCTCGCTGAAATCCCAGCGAGCGTCCAGCAGCAGCCCCAGGTACTTGATGTGGCGAAGCACTGGAAGCCTCACCCCATCAAGTACGACCTCCCTGGCCCTCACCGGTGGGGCTCTCCTCGGGCCATGGAAGAAGATGCACTCGGTTTTATCTACCGAGACATCCAGTCCCATGGCCCGGATGCGCGCTATGTCCACCTCCGCCACCTCCTTGGCCCGGCGGCGCGCCTCGAGGTAAGTCGTCCCCCTCGCGGCGATAAGTGTGTCGTCAGCGTAACACACTATCGCCGCACGGGGGAGGATCGTCCCCCTGAGGAGCCAGTCGTACCCCATGTTCCACAGGAGCGGACCCAGAACCGCTCCCTGTGGAACACCGCACGACATGCTCCTCTCCACCAGCTCCCCATTCGAGTCGGCGTACAGCACCACCCTGTCCTGCAGGTAGTGCTCCACGACGACCCGGAGATAGGGGGGAAGCTGGTGGAACCTCAAGGCGTCCCTGATCACCTCGTACGGCAGGGAGTTGAATGCGTTGCGGATGTCCAATGACACCGCAAACACTCCCTGCCCCAGCCGTTCTGCTGTGTCGATGACGTCCCTCAGGGCTAGGATGGCATCGACCGTGGACCGCCCGCGCCTGAACCCGAACTGTCGCTCCGATAAGTTCGGGCCCAGGCCCTCCTCAAGGTGCTGCACTATGCGCTCGGCAACGATGCGCTCCAAACCCTTGCCGAGCACGTCGAGTAGCACCACCGGCCTGTAGGCGGAAGGCAAATCTGCCGGACGCCCCTCCTTCCTCAGCAGGCAGAGTCTACCCCTCTTCCACTGCCTAGGGAATTCCCCTCTCTGGAGACAGAGACTGTACGTCTCGCGGAGGAACTCCCCTAGGTGCTCCTGGGAAATGGGGATGACTCTGCCCGGGACTCCGTCCGGCCCTGGCGCCTTCCGCTGGCCTTTGAGGCGGTCCATGACCATCTCCACCTCCTCCGTGGTCACCGGCTGGTATCCCGACGGCTGCTCGCGAGGGATGGGCGGGAGGACCATCCTGGGCGGGAGGATCGGCGACGTCTCGGGGAAGAGGCCCGACACCACCCTGGCCAGAAGCTCTGGCTCCAGCGTGTCCGTTGCTGGAGCCTGGCTCTTCAGCTTTCGCCTAACCATCCGGTAAGGACGGCCCCACGGGTCCCTGTCAAGTGACGACAGGAACTGGGCCCAGGCCTCGTCCTTCGCCTGCCGGATGGCTAGATTGAGCCTCTTCTTGGCCTCCCTATAGGTGGTCGTCAGGGCTTCCTCCTCGCCCTCCACCCTCCTCCGTCGCCGACGGCACCTCTGCAACGCCCTCCGTGCCCGAACGCAGGCTGTCCTGAGCGACGCGATTTGGTCAGACCACCAGTATACGGCGGTCTTATCGGGTCGCCCAGTCACCTTCGGCATGGAGGCGTTGCAGATTGCCGTGAAGGCCTCCTTTAGCCTCCCCACCCGCTCCTCGACCGTCCATCCCTCGCTGTCTTCGTCTTGCAGCCGCCAAGCCTCCACCACCGCCGCCTCCTCCGCCAGGTCCCTGTTTAACCTGGCGAGGGCCCATCTGGGGAAACGTGACTGTGTTCCCCCTCCTGGGCGCCCGCCAGATCCACCCCTCAGGTCGGCTTCATACCTGATGTAGGGGTGGTCTGACAGGGACTCCTCCTCCGATAGGACGCGCCATCCGGAGATCTTGGGTGACAGCGATGGGGTTGCCAGGGTGACATCCACACGGGAGCCCCCGCTGCCCCTGACGCAGGTGAAGGCGGTGCCCCTATTTAGCACCGCCAGCCCCATCGCTATCACCCAATTCGCCACCACCACCCCCTTTGGATCGTTCGAGGGGTGGCCCCACGCCTGGTGAGATTCCCCTCCCTCCACATCTCAACAAACATACACAGTCCGATCTCTCTTTATAATAGATAACATTTGTGTTATAAGAAATATCATCGCGGACTTTTAATAGCGTTTGAGCTCTACAACTTGTCTATAAAAGTATTTAAATGCCTCAGTAAGAGGCAGCTTTCGACTTTAGTTCGAAAATAGTTCCTAAAGGCCATTTAATTTAGTGGGATATTATACTAACTTATATCCTTGAATGTCCATTCCCAATCTTGGATAAAGATTTTTTTAAATCGGATGAGTAGAATTCAAAGCAATGAAGTTTATTTCCTTGCACGCATACAATATTTAAAATAAGAATGCTATTAAAATATAGTTGAAATGAACTTTGTGTATGCTATTTATTTACGCACTTTAACAATCACGTTACGGTAAGAAACAAATGATTTATTTTATGGAATAAGATATTACTTATATTATTGTAGTACCAAGATTAATATTTCCTAATAAAATTATTTCTTTCTTCGCATAACAACATAATTTGTCAAATGTTTGCTCGGTTAGAAGCTGAAAACCAATGCTCAAACTCTATAGTTAAAACTATTTGGGTATACTACGGAGACATGGAGCAAAGAGATAAAAGCACTGTCCAAATTACGTATACGAGTCGAATACGTTTTTATTTATATTTGTTCAATTACATATTCATTTACTCGTTGCCATTTCATTTGTGAAAAAAACACACTTCATTGTTCGAAAATCATTTCATATATCAGCTAAATAAAAAACTTTTAAAACCATTTCAGGTGTTTACGCTTCTCCTTTCAATAGTTGTTAATTATCCAAGTTTTGCACATTAAAGACTTATTGAAGTCTATCTCAAATCATTGCCAATTAAAAAACTAACTAATGTGTTCCGTGATCCGCCCGGAACGTAGGAAAATTCATATACTGCCTTAAATTACTCAGAAAATTATTCTTATTATAAATATTTGATTTGAATCTATCAAAATAATTGTTTTGAAAATAAATGGTGTAAAAATATTAATTAATTAAATTATGGTTTCCTTGTCTTTTCTTAGAGAACTTCTATTCTTTTAGAGTCTAACATTGTACGTATATACAATACTCATGGTTTCTCAATAACAATGATACTAAAATAAAATGTTATAAGTAGTTATTTTGCAACAGGATCTACGAGGATGTATTAACATTTACCGATACATTGTGATTCAATAGTGACTACGATATATAATTCGTTAAGAGTTTTTTATTACATACATAAATTAAATAAAAGATTTTAAAACGACCATAATTATGTATATTGAGCTTTATTTCATGCAACTTATACGCAGTCCTAATGATGGTTTTATTAACAATCGATCGATTAAAATATAATAAAAATAATCAAAACTAATGGTTATTATATTATATTCATATTTAAAATGTTCCGATTTTAAAAAGTAATAAATAAGTAGTGTTTACTTTTGTGAACGAAAATCCTTGCATCGAAATTTCAATGACCTTAATGTACAATCGACAGCATAATTATTAAACTATTTAAATACTTCGACCTGCCATATACTACTGTTACACTGGGCCAATTAACTTTAAGAGCGTATTAGCTTGATGTTAACGATTGTGAACTGTTACGAGAACCAATAATATGCTCTCAGATTAGTAGTTAATAGGCCAAATTATTGCTGTAAAGATATTTTTTTAGTTTTGTTGCAAATTCAAGAAAATACAGTTGGTTTAAAATAATTTGTCATAATATAGAATTAAATTTTTCACTTGAACATATTTTTTTTATAAATTTTAATAACACATTTTAATTAAAGGACTATAAAATCAACCATAACCTCTTTCGAATTTGCCTTATCGCTATGGTGATTAATATCTATTGATAATTGATATAAATGATGATGATTATAAATAACAAATAAAGCATATTGTTTTTCGAAACTGATCACGGTGAACGCAAACTAGAAATACCTAAAATGTAATATTTTTGCGAAACTGAATTTGCCAAACCAAAAGAAGTTATAATTAAAACAATTACAATGTTTAACCGACATTAACAGTGTTAAAATCATCACATAAATTTTACTGTTACCTAATTCAACGATTATGAAGTAATAAAAATATTTACATAAGCTAAAGGGCTCGTATAACAAAACTTTCATTGGTAGGTACACAATAAAGTTAGTAACTGTGCGTTAATATCCGTTTATAGGATCTGGGTGAAGTTTTAAACCGGTTCGGGGAAGTCACACAGATTACACTTTCAAATATTAATTGAAATGAACATTAAGTTAAAATTAATTTATCGTTGTTTAACGCCTATAACTTCTTGATTTAGCTACCTACATTCTTATGGTTTTAATTATTATTTCTTCCGATTTGGAAAAAATAGTTCCGCAAAATTTTTGTTTGCCTCTGTACATTGTAATTTTGTCACATTTGCGATTTTACAAAAGAAAGGTAGATGTATTGTAGAATTTGCTTTTTGTAGTCGCGTTATGTTCGGAATTCTAACCTAACCATTTCCATTCAGTTGACCTACCCTAACCTACATGTTTTCGTGCTAAAATAACCTTTCCCAAGCAATATATTTTCTTAAAAGTTATTTATGATTTGCGTTGTTTTTAACATTAAAATAATAGTTAACAATAGTTTGTAAAATGATAAATTTATCAATCTTGACAACCGTTATTTTTAAAATGAAAATTTGTACTTTTAATCCTAGAATAAAATTTCTGACTGATTTGATTAGATATACGTTCGTATTTTCCTGAATAAAATTATATATTACAAGGGTTGCCAGATAGAAAGACTAATATAACTTGAAAAAATGTCTAAAAGTCGGGAATTTTTTTTTATATTGAATTAAAATTGTTTAGTACTATGAGATATCTATGAGCGGTAGGTACTCGCTCATCGGTTTCACTGAATACACAAATTCAACATAATTCGGAATGAAGTATTTTGAAGCCGTATTGTCAATGATTTTACGCTGCTTGTCGGGACTTATTATATTCTGTTTGGAATCTGGTTATGATATCGAGAGTTCGGACAAACCAGAAGAGTTTTTACCATCTGAAAAGCCTATCTAGGGTCTTTATTTAGTCAAAACAAAAATAAATTATACAGCATAAAAATAGTACTTTATAAAAATATTTTTGTTACTGTGTGGAACATACCATTATAAAATGGATATAGTCAAATACTCATAATCTATAACGAATCGGTAATATTCAAGAGTTTCACCCTGAATAGAGCATTTAAGCGTGAGTACACTTAAAAATGAAGTTATTATTGTCGTAAATTATGCAGTACACCTACACAGAAAAGAGCACAAAATTCTATTTTAAAGTACGAGTGGCAACCTTAACCCTATCTATTCTCGTATTTGAGAATAGTAGTAATATGATAGTTAATTTTTAATTTGTCTGTGTAATATTGACATCAGCGCTTTTAATTAAACCTTATAACATATGTTAAATATAATAATATCAGCCTTGACTATAATTAAATTAAGTAGAACATCTGTTTTGGTCAATTAAAATTTGACTAGTTTAAAGTACGTATTTTCTGAATAGATACTAAGATTTGAAGTATTTGGAACATATTTAAAATTTATTGACAAACTATGACAATATTTTTTTTTTATAATTTAAAACAGTTTCACATGCACTCAAAGGCCGCCGCAAGATCTTGGAGCATAAAAGAAATCAACAGCTAGTGATAATTGGTATCTTAAATTAAAGAAGATACAGACGCAGTATCAATTGAATACGGGACCGGTTGAAATATGCACTCACAGCAAACAGTATGAAAAGGAGACGGGGAGAATAAATTTCCGTTAAGAAAATCAAATAAATAAATATTTCTTACATTCACACCAATTAGCCTAGCCCAAAGTAAGCACAGTAAGGCTTGTGTTATGGATACTAGGGTAACGGATAGACATACATAAATTATACATAAATATGTAATATTCATAGAAATATATAAAAACACCCATGACTAAGGTACAAATGCTCGTATTCATCATACAAACATTTGCCCCTTCCGGGATTTGAACCCGGGACCGTCGGTGCGAAAGGCAGGATCGCTACCGTTGCACCAAACGGTCGTCAAAAATAATAAAATAGAAAGAACCTTACCAGTCAAAGGCAAACATGCTGATCTGGGGCATTGCTCCCGGCGAGTAAATTACTACAACCACGTGCAAATATTTTTATGTTAAGTACCTACTACCATACTACTCTGTAATGACATGATGACTAGTATGAATACGAGTCAGTAAGAATATAAACAATTAAAAGTTGAAGTATTCGATCGCTGTGTGTACTTTTTTGTAGTTACTATCTATATAAATCTTTATTGTATTTACAAATGTTAGTGAATCTAAGCAACAAAATACACTACAAATATCATGAGCAGTCAACGGTCACGTTAACGTATATAAAACTACTATATTTCTACATTCTAATTGCAGCTTAAAGTCCAACACATGGGAGTTCAATATCAATTAAAAAAGTGTCATTTTGTGGTATGTCCACATGCTCTTGTCCATACGAGTAGGTATTTAATTCGCTATCCTATTTAGGATTCTTTCCCACTGTGTCTAACATCGCCTAATCATTAGAAAGTTAACGACGGTAGGATCATGCATCTGAAACGATATATAAACTTCGAATCAAGCAGATTTTTTCTTGGTTTCTTATTATATGCCATAAAATTTTCTGTCATTATAGATATTTATTACTTGATAATTAATCATAATAACTAATAATATCTTTACATAAATGTATTAACTCCTCATTTTAAGGCCCGTTACAATTTAAACCTATTGTTATGTAATATAAACAAGTTCGCGGCATAGGGGTAGCCACCCCCGCTGCACCTTAACTCAAACTAAACCTATTGTCAAATGTATTTCATAACCAAAAAACAAAAACTATTATTGTGACATCAAAATTATGGCTAACAGGTAAAGCAAACGTACAATAGGAATATATTTTTTATGTAAATCAACCCCTTTTTTACACTGACCCAAATGGGAATCAAATCAGAACCATCGGACATATCAAACACGTCCACAATACACCTATTTACGGAATTATTTTGTGTCTTTACGGCTACTACATTTTGAGAACGCGTCACGCACTCCATTGAAGACTAGATAATTAGATTTGGACGCGATAATAAAAGGGCCTGAACAAAAAATAGGGCTGCGTGCCGCGTGCACGGCGTCATCAGGGTGTACCATCTCTCCGGTCGTATTACAACCTGCGCGCGTGGGTGCCTTTTAACACCGTGACTATTTCATCACTCTGTGAAAATGTATGTAAAGTCACCAAGTTGTGACTTCGCTACGTGTGAGCCTCTCTATTCTTCATGGATCCAGAGAGAAGTGACGAAATAGTCACGGTGACAAAGTCACCCGTACGCGCAGGCTCGCAGCGACAAGACAAACGCGCGCAATGTGTGCGCATTTCGACGGGGGAAGGGCGTTGAATTGTTTACAACAGTCGCCTGGATGGATCGCACCACGTGGTGAGCGGTACACAATTATTATTGCTATCTACACTCGGTCACATGGGTCTGTTATTGTAACATCTACCTACGTAGGTAGTTAAGCTGTAAACAGATATGTAGCCAATCACACCTGGGCCTCATTGAACCAGATTAACGCTGCCGTAATCAGATTGAAAACAAACATGAGACGCTACCTGCGCTCGGGGCCTGCCGTGGCTGTCTGATGCTCGCAAAACACTATTATTAGCACTCAATTAATCCTGCGACACAACAAACCAATTTCTTGCACTATCACTGTTCACTTGTAGCAATATTTGAACTATAATAAAAACAGTGAATTATTGTAAACATAGCATACGATAAAAGAGGACGTAAACGACTCGTCAACGGCGACGCGCGCGAACGACTGAATTCGGTTTGGTGGGGGAAGGCGTGCGGGGCCGTACGTGCCGTCGACCCAGTCGTGGAATGTGGCTTGCTCGCTTGGCGGTGCGACGCGACGCGCAGCTGCTCTCGGTTCTGGTTCCGTATGCTTATATTTTTGTTCATGCGGCAAGGTATGATCGTAGGCTTTGGTTGACGCCCGTCAAACAGAAAAGGGGGCGGGCGGCATCTAACACTAATATTATATAATAATAGGTATTCGCCATTGGTGTCACTTAGCACTCAATAATAACAGTTAGAACAAAAATACAATTTCTAAAAGTGATCGAGAGTTTTCCACTGAAAACGCACTTAAGAAAAAGCTTTTTATATACTATCGTGGCTAAGAATAGTTCTTCCAAAATGTAGCTAGTATATATCATGGAATATCTACCATAGTAGTAGTATCTACCATAATATTATGTATTAACCTAATAAAGTGATGATTATAATAATAATACCAGTAACAATAATAGTAATTACTTGGTTAAGACTAGCAATGCCAGCATTAAAAGCTGAGTCAAAAAACCCCATAATAATACGATTTCTTACAATCACACCAATTAGCCTAGTCCAAAGTAAGCGCTGTACCTAAGACTTGTGTCATGGGTACTAGGGTAACGCATATATGACACATAATAACTAGGTCTGCAATAAATGCTGCTGTTTGCAAATACTGACCGAAGCAATTAGATTTTTGAAGGGTGATTATTCCTCTATGGTTTGTCCGACTTCAAAACATTTTTTTGCACATTAGTCACGACCACGATGTGAGTTTTGGCGCCAAATTTCATCAGTGTAGTCTCAGCGATTTGGCTGTGATCAGCTTTTGAATTTTTCTTTCGGTGATTATTCCTCCATGGGAAAGTCTATATTTTATTTACATAGCCTATGTCCGTCAGGTTATAATTACCTATGTATTTTCATGCCAAAATTCGTTTGAATCGGTTGAACCGTTAAGTAGCAGGAGGGAGACAAGCGAAATTTGTGGGTTGCCTAAAAGAGAGTTTCGCTCAATCATTAGTTTTTCTGTACTTTAAAAACACTTTTAGACAAGATTATTTTTTCAGAAATGTTGTTTAATTATAATTTGTATGTGTTTTGAAAATTTATTGTTGACACTTAAATGAAAATAAATTTAATAAAATTACGTTTTATTTAAGACACACTGCCAGACTTAAAGCAATCAACCTTAGAAAATCTTTGTGGAACATCAGCAGGTTTTCAAAGACATAAAAAAAATTCTTGCGAAAACAACAACAACAACGATTTAATATTTTCTTATCCCTTATTTAATCATTGACCCAACCCAATTTTACAGTTCTGTTAAAAAAATGGTCTGCCCTTTTGTTCAATTTTGTTTGCACCTCTCCTTGCTTTATCATGAGCAACATTATCATTACGGACATCCTCAGTAGGTCTATCAGCTACAACTATTTGTATTGTTGTAGCCAAGCTTACGCTATTTTTCTGCTATTGCTCATATCAATCCTTTTTTTAAATTACAGCATACTTTTTTTGGTTTTAGTTCTGGATTTTCGTTCACAGCGCTAGAGGAGCCAAGAATTTTTTGCGCAAATGTTCAGTCAGCATTTGTGGGAAGATTAGAAACTATTAGCGATGATCCCTGGACGGCCTACCATCTACAATAGAGAACAACCAGCAAATTTACTAAGCCAACTCTGCCCATATTGGTAATATACTTATTCTTTAATCAAATTTGCAAAGTTCTGTCAAGTTGCTGACTTTTACGAAAGGCACTTGCAAGGGGTCACTGCGGCATATATAAGCAGAATCAGGAATCAGAATTTAACTACTTGGGTGCATATTAATATTGGTAGAAACATTTATGGAGAACAAAGCTATTTTGCCCGCAATGATAGTAAGTATGGTATCATAATGTTAAAGCCTCATCAGATTAAATATGGAGATTTTCTTTTGATTTTTCTATTTAAGTCGAGAACGGAGGTACAGTAGAATCCCGATTATCCGGATCAAATAAAACCAGCGGTATTCCGTATAATCGAAAATCCGGATAACCGATTTCAAAGCAAATCAAACAATATATATTTTTTTTATTATGTAATGATGTAATGGGTTTTACTTAGATAATACGATTTATAAAAAACGAGCTATAACGATAGATGATGAATTACATAATACCTATGTAATTAAAAAAATTGGTTAGAAATAACTTGTAATTGATCTTAGATTACATCTTTTTATTGCGGCCAAGTCCCTGATCCGCTTCAGTTGTAACAACTGTATGGGATCCGATTCGTCCTATCTTTCAAACCGCTTAAAAGTAACATCTAGAGATTCAAAAGCTTCTGCGTGAGATGGTACTTGACAAACATCCCCAGTTTCAGTCTCTTCTTCATCTTCTCGCTCGTTACTGTTTAAATCCTCAATGATATTAAAACTAAATACAAAACTTTATCTTGTTAACCATCCACAGCTCGCCTTGAAAAAAGTATCACCACCAAGTTTTGGTTTAAAATCCAATGCATTTTCACATAACAAAGGTCCAGATATGGGCTGGCCGCATGCTCTCTTTTGTAAGAACCAAGTAAAAATACATTCTTACGAATTTCATTTTGAGATTTTTTCATGACTTTACGTTGCGAGCTTCCATCTTCTTGCTCAAGCGCGCAGGTGAATTTCATTATGGAATCAGTATTCTTTTTAATGTCTGATATCGTAGAAGTTCAGACACCATATATTTGTGCCAACTTACTGCCAGATTTGCCAATTTTATACTCTCAATTATCTTCATTTTGTCGTTAAGAGACAACACTTCTCTTTTTCGCTTGGGCATTTTAAATTTCCAACACAAAACGTAAACAAAAATAAAAGAAAACCTTTCAGTTAACCGCTATTAAAAAAAAAATTAAACAATAACAAACACTATCCCGCAAACAAATGAGAGTGGAGGCGGGAACTTGTCCTAACATGTCGTCAAAACATTTTTAAATTAATAATTAGAGCCGAGACGAATGAGTCCGGATAATCGGATATTCGGATAATCGATGTTCGGATAATCGGGATTTTACTGTACTGATTCCATTTTTTCATCACATTTCGTCCACGTCGTACTTTACCTGGATCTGGGAACAAGCGCTACGATTTGACGAGTTGAATAAACTGATTATAGTTCTGTGATAGCAAAACCTAAAAAAATAATAGTATCAATGCAAATCAAGCAATTGTTGTCAACACTCGAAAATAAAGCTTATTAAATGAATTTGCGACTCTTCGGTACACGAAATAATTTTGAAGAGGAATTCACCCATCCGATGCAAACCGTTTTGCAACAACATTAGCAAAAATATTCGCATTAATTGTAGGTCCAAAAATCTGTTTAACTGGTAGCGTAAGTATTTCCTACACTTGGCCATTATATATAAAATTAGCATAATAAAGCTAAATATTTTGCAAACAGATTTCTTAATCGATTCTTTTTCACAGACCCGCAATGTTTTCAAACGACCAAAATACCAGTACTATAGTGTCTGTTAATTTGACAAAATGAACTCAATTGAAGCAAATGTGATGATAAGTTACTATGTACTCGTATACAGTTTAAATTTCTGCGCATTATTTTGAGAAAAGTACTGTCTAAAAGCCTTATCTAAGATAGATAATAACATTACATGACAAATTGGTACAAAGATGGTTAAAGTTAGGAAGAAATCATTTTTATTATATATTTGTTTTGTTATTTAAGCATTTGACTACCACATTTTTATGTGTAAATTATTACCAGAAAATATTTAATTTGTCTCAGAGGTCAGGTGGGACTCAAAATTTCATCGCTATCCTGGCGAGTGCTCTTCGAATTGAGCTACCGAGCCCATGTAAGACCTTGATTTTTCGAAGATTTTCTTAAGCTGACGCCAACACCATCTCTACATGTTCTAAGTACTACGCCCTACAACATTGAATCAAAATTGAGGGTTTGAGTCCCGCCCGATACCTGATACAACTTGATATTTTTCTTGTTATAATTTCTTAAGTTCTACAAGGCATTGATGAACTTTGGTATGTGCGCCTCGGCTTCGCTTCGATGCACATTTTCACGTTTGCCTTCAATGCCTGTTTCGCCGACCGCTGCATTAATGTACTATTCAATTTATATGGGGATATTTACACACCTATGCCAAATTACAGCTTTATAGTACAAAGAATCACTGAGCTAAGAAACAGACAGACATAGACAGTCTGAAATGTGTAAACAATAAGAGTTCTTTGTTGCGTATGGAACCCTAAAAACATTACCTTCCTTCGGAAGTTGATTAAAAAGAGAGCGCTCTGTTCATAGTATTTCTGTCATTTGCTTGTCTGTTAAACATAATTTATCTTTATGTCGCCGCCAACTAACTTATAGTCTTTTAATTAGCTTAGCTTCTTATTGACCAGTAGCCTGAATGACATTTAGCAAATGCGTGTGATACAATATTTAATGAAGGAGCCTCTCTCTCTTTCTCTACCTCTTTTTTACAGGTTGTCGCTAATACGGGGTTAAGCGGAAATCCAAAGGCAGAGTATCTCTTGAAACATATCAATTATAATTATATAATTGTAACAATAAACAACTGGTAATGGTGGTAATAGTAATAAACACCGGAGAATGGATAAAAAACAAATAGCGATGCGTCGGCAACTATCACAATTTTTTTTCCAAACAGTTTTTTTATTATTTTTATGATGGTAGAATATAGAAGAAGTTAAATCGACTCGGCTCACAACGAGAATTCACTTGTGAGCCGAGCCGATTTTTTCTGGTATTTTTCTATAAAAATAATTTAAAATAATCTTATAAGATAGCATTGAAAAAATGCAAAAAATAAAAGTCAAAAATAGAAGAAATTGTTATAACAACTGTAAAAGACATATCTGCAATAAATTAGGGGCCTCCGTTGCCCCAGCCCAGAGACTCCGGACCTCTAAATTCTGTCTTAAAATAGTAAGGACTATTTTAGTTTTGTCGGAAAGATAAACATTTCCACTTTGTCACTGTCCAGTTTTAACATCGTCTTGCAAAAACCATACGGGCTTGCCTGCGACGCAATGTCAACATTGCTACCTTCTTTGCTATCCTTCCAAACAACTGTTCTTTCATCAAACGCCATCAAATGGCGCGTGCCGAGGTTGCCGAGGGATTATTTTCATCAAAACATATTTTCTTATCGTAATGATCCCTGTAAAGGGATATTGTTATACCAATCGTACGATGTTTCTGACGGTTCGACGAGATATTGTTTCCCTTCTTTCTAGGTATACGCGGAATATTTGAAGTAGTTTGAGACGTGTTCAAATGCTTAACATAATGGAAAACTATAGTTTTCGAGCATTATAAATGGCTGCTATTTTTTTGTTCGATTAGCCGACCTTGCGCTTCTTGAGCGATTGAAGAGAATTTTGTCGATATCGACATATAGGTATTTCATTTTCCCTAAAATTAAAGACTTAAGCGCAACCATGTGAGAGACGATAAATGATTAATATACGAGAAAACGAGCTGAAAAAATTTTGTCATGTTGCGTATGCTGGGCGGGCTGGTCTACTCATGAAGTCTTAAAAAAGGTTTGTTGCTACTTGTATTTCTTCAATTCTTTGGTACAAAATAAACTGTGTTCGTATTTTTCACCATTAAAATAATAATAATAAATTTACAAAAAGTAACCTACCACAAAAATTCAATAATATTTATAAAAAAAAAATTAAACGTCCCTAATTATGTGACAATAATAACTTTTCAGCTACTAAGCTAAGTTTTTATATAATTTTTATCCTCTTTTTTATTCCTCATATGATAAACGAATGGCCAAAACGAACGAAATAATTTTGCGATACCACAAAAATGAAAACATATTGTTACGTTTTCATTTTTAAACATAATATGATAATAAAAAATAATAATAAATTTCGGAAAAATTAAATAAAATATTTAGTTTATTAGTTGTATAACGTAGGTAAATGCATAAACATGTCTATACATAGATTCTATGAATCCAGAGCAAATGTTTGTGTTCATCACTCAAACATATCTCCCTACTAAGATTCGACCCTGGAACCTTTGGCGCTGATGGTAGAATCAGTACAGTTGCACCAAGTAGGCGTTAATTCAAACATTCCTAAATTGAAATGAAAATAACTTTACTGTCTCGTTTCGTTTCTTATGAATTAAGCATAACATTTTACCAAATTAAGTTTGTCACAGTTTGACTGTAATATAGTAAAAATTAATGCAAATTATTTTGTTCCCTTTATAGTTTCTAATTTAGATATTTATTTTAACTATAGTTGACGATTATATTAAACAAATATAGATACAACAGAAAAGAAATAAGTACGAAGTTAAACTAAAACATAAGACTTTTAGACTCAGACAGGAGAATAGCTGACCATTTAAAATGTTCTGTATTTTTTTTTACACTTTTAATCATTGTAAAAGACACGGAATGATGCAAAATGTGCTCAGAAAAGTTCGACCAAGAAAAACGTTGCCCAGAGAAGATATGCTAGTCGTACGTGTTGCAAAACAAGACTCATTTCAATGCTCCAACTAGAATAAAGATTAAGGTTTTTCGCCTGATGATCCTAGAAACGTCTTGTCAAAATTGTTACGTCGAAGATTAGCGGATGCTAATTTTTGTTTAGGTGGGTTTCTCGAAACCAACCTTTTCTTACCAAGTGACACCAAGAGAGTTAAAGTATGTTCAGTGCCGGATTAAGTTCGTCTGGGGCCCCTAGGCACTTTATGTTTGGGGGCCTCCCTTATATACAATACATGCAATTATTTTTGTTCTACCCACTATCCCTAGTCATTTAAAATTTTTAAAAATAAAAAAAATTGGAAAATATTGTACCTTATTTTTAAACAGAGCATTAGAATTACCAACAGAAAAAAAAATATTCATAAACTATATATAAGTATTTGGTTTTTCTATATGTATAAAAATTATAAGCATAATGTAAAAAATATTATAATTTTAATTCCTAGGGAAATATTAGGTAAGTCTTACACCTTAATTAAATATATATTTGAATATGATTTATATTATATCAATATCTATCTACTTTTCTTGCGTTTGCCGCTGCAAATTTAGAAATCAATTCTGCATAATTTAACTCTTTTACAAAATCTTGTTCAATGCATATGTTACCGGCAATGTGTATAATCCGGTATTGTATACAATACCTAGGCAATGTATAGAATACCTAAAACGGGCAGGTAAAGTATGAAATAGAATTTATTTTACACTTTACCTAGGTATTCTATACAACGCCAAACTTGCAGCAGGTAATGTAACACTCGAACGCAAAAAAACGCAACCTAACCTAACTTAACCTAACCTAACCGCGCAATAACAAATCCCCCACGACAAAAACTTCTTAACTTAATTTAATCAGTCACACTATTTTAAAAAATAAGATATAAAAAAAACCTAGCCTAACCTAACCTAACCTAAAGTTGATAATAAAGTTTATTTCAAGTAAATACAACATGTTTTATTTGTCCGCTATTTGATAAGTAAGTCTGTTAAGATTTATTGATAGTAACCGGCTTACCTAACATTAGTTTAGTCTTAAGATTTATTTATTTTACACATTACCGGTGAACCAGCAGGTATTCTATACAATCCCTAGGAATTGTATACAATACCTAGGTAAAGTATGAAATGGACAATGATATTCATGATATTTCATACATTGCCTGGACGCCCCAGGGATTGTATACATTACCTAGGGATTGTATACAATACCTGAATTATACACATTGCCGGTAACACATATAATGCTTAATGCATTTAATCTATCTTGGCACATAACAGAACGTTTTTGATTTTTAATAAGCGCTAACTTCGAAAATGATCTTTCACCTTCGCAGACACCACACGCTATTGTTAAATATATCCTAAAAGCAATTGCCACGTTGGGATATCAATTTTTAAATGGAATATTTAAAAAAAAATCAAAAATGTTTACTTCTGCTTTTGGTTTGTTCTGACCAATCTGAATGTTTACGTGGTCATGGAAGTGAATCAGTTCATTTTCGAACTCAATTTCTAGATCTGAATTTTGTTGAAGATGTCTTGCTTGATTTCTTTTATCCAGTACATTTTTATTGTTGAAATCGAAAAAAACTGAAAAATTTAGTTGAACATTTTGATAACATGATGAACGTTTTTCCATTTCAACAATTAAACTGTCAACAATTATTAAATACACCTGAGTGTTAAATTTTTGCTGTGGAGTTAGTGAACATTCTGTATTTCTTTCCCCCGGAAGTAGCTTTCGCTTAATAAATCGCCGTTGTTCTCTTTTGTAATTTATTTAAAATTCATCAAGATTTAATTGTTCTTAAATTTTTGCTACCATTTGGCGAGCTTCACCTTCATAATATGTTACTGTTCATATTGGGTACATTTGTATAGCTACATTTTTTTAGTAGTATTTGTTTTTAAAATTAAACTTTACACTCGTTTGATTCAAAATAAAATTTTAAATAAATACTAATTTCTTGAGTGAATAAATACAAAACCAGAAATTTTTTTTTTAAGTAAATTTAATATTTACATTTTTTTTTAATATTTTTAAATATTGGGGCCCCTTCTACACCGGGGCCCCTAGGCACGTGCCTAGTGTGCCTAGAGGGTAATCCGCCACTGAGTATGTTAACTGGACGGACGCACTATGTGGAGGTGCCTAAGAGAGCTTGGCCATAAATACATTTTGTAAAAATCGGCGCAGGTACTTGTATTATACCTCAAACTATAGCTAAGAAGTTGATCTACTATATTATGTTTAAATTATGTATGTAACTAGTACTTTTTTATAGTAAAGAGCATCTAAATACGATGATTGAAAAATTATCACGAAAACATCATAATTTGTATTTTTTTCAGGATGATTTTCTAGTAAGCTAGCAATGAAAATTATACAAGTATTATACCATTTTAGAAAGCTTATAATATATACTTTTTTTTGGTATACACAAATATGCTATATATTTATAAATATATTTACTAGAAATATTTATCTCATGACATATCATTTTTGCGTATCTGAAACTTTCAATTAGAGTTTTGACAGTTGCCGAAATTTGCCGAAGGTCTGTAAATGATGTTATTTGATAGGAAATTTAATATTTTTATACAGGAAGAAAAAAAAAGTTGCAACTTCATTGCACAACATAATGCTATCTATCATAACATGAAATAGTAATAATTTCTTAAAAATACGTGGGCGAATCTATTTGTTTTATTAGTTGATATAGGTTACACTTGTGATATATTATTAATTGCGGTTTATGTTTTGATAATGTATCGAGTATTTCTCACCATTTTTAGTTCGCCTACAAAATAAATTATCAATAAAACACATAGGAAACCGAGTAACCACATAATGATAAATAGTTTTTATTCCCATACTTTGCACACGTTTCAAATCAGTTATTTAATATAAAATAGAGCATCTGCATACTGAATAATTACATACTGTTTTTCGTTCGTTATTGTCGTTATTAAAAGTGTATCTAACCACCTACTCTCTCGCAATGAGTGAATTCCAATGTACCAGACGCGACCTATGTCTTGTTTTGATTGAAAGTGACGGGAATTATGTTGTTGCTTTAACAAGTTATATACGGAATAATTTTATCAACTTTTCTGAGGCAAATATCGCTAAAATTGTCGCGAGTGTACAAAAAAATCTTATTACGAACTTTCGTCAACGCTACACTAAATCTGGCAGAAATAAAGAAAATTTTTTAAATCAGAATAGCATGTGGTTGAATGCCACATTCACAGTAAATCTGGAAGATCCTACTTGTGAATCTGAACCTTCGACATCGACGGGGAAGCGAGGACGCCCTTCTAAAACCAAGGAGTTGCTTGAAACATGTGGCCTTGATTTTATACTGAATTCATATCTTCAAGGATTGAGATCTCAAGAGGAAACGGAAGAAGCATTCATTGTCGAAATTTTACGAGTATTACCCATAGATAAAAAAAGTGAAATACGTCAAAATCTTTTAAATGAACCGGCACATTTAACAGCCTACTCTAAAGATGAAGCTCTCAGTATTTTTATAGAGTTGGACCTTAACATGGCGCAGTATGAAAACAGGAGAAATTGCTTAATTGCGAAGAACTGCGTATTATTTCCGTCATATAAATCAATTCAGGAAGCTAAAGGAATGTGCTACCCACCAAGATCAAGCATAGAAATTAATAATATTACAGCAAAAATAAAACTGCAGGATCTGCTGGATCACACTATTGCAAGAATTTTGAAAATCAATGGTGTATACAAAGCTGGCAAAAAACATTTAATGCTGTATTCGAAATGGGGCTGTGATGGCTCAAGCGGACAATTTGAATACAAGCAAGTCTTAACTGAAGAGGATGAGTTAATTTCTGACACAAATTTATTTATATCTTCATTAGTACCTCTGAAATTTGTTGATATTAATACAAATGAAACTTTGTGGGAAAACCCTGTTCCATCATCAGTAAGATTTTGTAGGCCCATTTTAATAGAATTTTCAAAAGAGACACCAGAGAAAACTACAAGTGTAGTTAATGAAATTATAGCTCAAAGAAACGCTCTCACAACAAGCTTAATCAATAAAAATGGTGAAAGTATTGAAATCAAACACACATTATTTTTGACAATGGTTGACGGGAAAGTGGCTCAAGTTTTGTCAGAAACTTCATCAGGTGCTGTATGTACTATTTGTGGTGCAAGACCTACAGAGATGAACAATTTAGAAAAAGTACAAAATAAACCTGTTGACGAAAATTCTTATCAATATGGGCTTTCGACTTTACATTGCTGGATTAGATTTATGGAACTAATTTTACATATATCTTATAATGTAGGCTTTGAAAAATGGTCTGCTACAACGACAGAAAATAAAGATTTGAAAAAACAAAAGAAGACATATGTACAAAGAAGGTTCAGAGAAGAACTTGGTTTAAATATAGATAAACCTAAGCAAGGTTCTGGTAACAGTAATGACGGTAATACAGCTAGACGATTTTTTCAAAATTATCAGTGCACTGCAGAAATTACCGGTGTGGATGAGGAATTGATAAAACGATTTTATGTTTTACTTCAAGTTATGTCTAGCGGAAAAGTAATTAATGCTACGAAATTTGGACAGTATGCTTTCGATACAGCACAACGATATGTTAGTAAATATATGTGGTATTATATGCCATCATCTGTCCATAAAGTCCTAATTCATGGGGAAAGTGTAATTCGGCATTATTCAGTGTTACCTCTTGGACAGCTCTCCGAAGATGCCCAGGAATCAAGGAACAAAGACTATAAACGATTCAGACTTCATCATGCTAGAAAATGCTCTAGAGTAGCTACAAATGAAGACGTTTTACATACACTTTTGTACACTTCAGACCCTTACATAACAAGTTTAAGAAAACCTTCCAATAAAAAGTCTATGGAACTTATAGATGAAGCTGTAGAGCTAGTAGAATAATATAATTCTATGTTATTTTCTTTTTCTTATTATATTTAATTAATAAGAGTAATTTTATGTGTTTATTTTGTATTAATTATAACATTTAGGTCACATTGTTTAAAATTAGTCGTAAATTTATGATAATTTTTCAATATTTCATGTTTTGTATTTTTTTACAATTATTAAATATATTTTTATATGCATAGACTGTATATTATTTTAAAGTACGTTTATCTCAGATTACCTAAAAAAAAATCAGCTGTATATCTATAAAAACATGGAAGTTATAGATTTATGACCCGAAACAAACTCGATCTCCACATAGTGGGACGGTATGAAAAAAGTTTATTCTCGATGAGCAAAAATAAATATGGTAAATTCAGATAGTAAGCACCGTGTTAGACGTCCAATAAACCATGCTTTCTGTGGAAATATTAAAGTATTAATAACTTGTCTCCTGGCGAAAGGTCTACCAATCATTGATTTGCAACCTGTGTCAACCTTACACGTGTAGCTGTCATGTCGATGGAAGCTGGGGTTCCTGCAGCAGATAGCTGCAGAAATTAAATTTTAAAAGTATGCAGCATTTGTAAGCATTTAAATCGTCGTTCCTTTCGGCATGGAATATCACAGGGCTCGAAATCCAAGTTTTTTTTTCCAATAAAGTTGGAAGTATTTCTAACTTTTTTAACTTTAGTTATTGAATCTACACATTTTTCATGAATATTGCCAATTAATTGTTTTTAATTATATTTACCACTCTACATGTGTAATGTGGGTTAATGGCTGTCGCACAAATGCGTTTTTCTTTTTTAAATAATTCAATATTATATAATATCACGTTTATTGTTTTCAGCCCAAGTTAAGTAGTTTAAACTTGTATTATGGTAATAAGAAACGATGGTGCCACAACATCCAGTCTCGATGCTATGGAAAAATATTAACTCTACTCAAATAAATACTATATATAAATATATAATAAATAGCGGCCCGTCCCGGCTTCGCAAGGGTGGACAAAATTCTTTAAATTATTTCTAGCATTCAATATAGCCTATGACACTCAGCAATAAGGTGCCTTTATATTGGTGAAAGAATTTTTAAAATCGGTTCAGTAGATCCCGAGATTACCCCTTACAATTTAACAAATATACAAACACACAAACTTTACTTCTTTATAATATTAGTATAGATAAATACAAACGATGGTTATTATATTAGAACAAATTTATCATAGGTTTTTAAAGTCCGAGGATATGTTAAATAATAAAACGTTTTATAATTGTTCTGCATTTCTTTTAATAACTAATATACAACATAAGGTTATTAAATTACATATCATAACTAAATCAAACCTTAACAAGTTACGGGTTCGTTTCCTGGGTCAGTAAGCGATATTGGGTTTTAGCGTCCCTAAAATCTGGTTCATAAATAACCTTGATACGCCGCTTGCAAGCTGAGTTATTAATAATAATAATCAAGCTACATAATTTAAAGAAGTGAATATTAAAGAACTTATTCTACTTTAATAAGTTGGTTTAATAATTATAGGATTATTACTTTTCTTTTACCTGTAACCGTGTAAATCTGTGTAATTATAATACTATTGCTTTTATTTTTTGTATTGTATGCCGTTGTCGCCTCTAATTAAGGTTTCACTTGATCAAGTAATTATTATGTTTGTATCTGTTTTCTGATTGTATTAATGCAACCTTGTTGGTGATCCGCTTAATTAATAAATAATAACATTAGAATCTTACCATCAAATTACAAACAGTCAGTGGTAAAGCTAGTACATGATACAGTTTCGGAACGTTTTTATAAAGATAGTTTTGACAGGCCTTAAAGAAAAAAAATGTTTTCACAACTGAAATTTTTAAAATACTCGTTATTATTTGTTTTCAAGTAAATTATAACCCGGTCACTCAGGATGATTCATTCCCAGTCAACCAGTTCGTCTCAGCCAAATTACGTCCACTGCTGGGCAAAGGCCTCCCCTAAGGATCTCCATAACGACCGGGCCTGCGCTGACTGCATCCAGGTGTTTCCCGCAACCTTCGCCAGATCGTCGGTCCACCAAGTGGGAGGCCTGTCCTTTTTCGGTCCCTGGTCGCCATTTGAGAACTTTTCTGCCCCAACGGCCATCAGTTCTAAGAGTTATGTGCCCCGCCCACTGCCACTTAAGTTTGGAAACTCTGCGGGCTATATCAGTTACTTCGGTTCTCCTACGGATCTCCTCATTTCTGATTCGATCACTTAGGGAGACTCTGAGGTCAGAGATCCTTTTAGTTTCTTTTGAACGACAAGTTTTGAAGGCCTTAGACCCAGCCGTTTGGACGATTTACACGAACCTATCATTGTAGTCGTCCACATTTTCGCCGTTTTCGAAAAGATTTTGTAGTTGGAGCTGAAAGCTTTCGGGGTTTTGGAGCTGCATGGGTGCTGGGCGGAGTGTAGACTTTATCAGTCGATATCTCTCTAGCTTCGTCCTGATATTCAATTTGCCTCTTACCATCCGGTGATCGTTTTCTGTTTTCACTGAGTTAATCACAGAGATGTCATTGAATATGTGCTTCTTCGTCGACAAGATGAAGTTGATCTCATTTTTTGTAATACCAATACCACCCAGTTTTGCCTTAAAGTCCCCATCACAACGGTGAAGTAAGTCCGAGAGCTATGTATAGTTTTGGAAATAACCTCTTAGTCTCCACCTTGTCAACGGGCTGTTCCGCGGTCATTGCGTACACCTGTATGACCTTCAGCAAATACAGTTAGGTAATTATGAGTATACGGTGCGCTACCCTCGTCAAAACACTCGATCAGGACCACGTTGTTAACAAGGGACCTGTGGACGATAAACCCGACACCACCATAGGAACCGCCGGGGAATAGGGACCACGCTTGGTAGACGTGTTAGCCGAAGTGTGATGATATTTATGATATGCGGTATGATGCTGCTGCTGCTGCCCATCCTCTGGAGTCTGGATCCCTTAGTCGCTTCTTACGATACCCATTGAAAGAAATGGAAATGGTGCTATTCTTGGGCCGCACCACTAACCATACATTGGTACAACCAGTTATGATGGAATAAAGAAACTCAAATACATACCTTCATGAATCCTGAAAACATTACACCCTATTTTTTGGCAATCGCTTAAAATATCAAAACATAAATTATGTGATTCTCCAATACCTAGTATTTAACATAAATAACACCATCTCAAATTCAACGAACCATGAACAACAAAAATTAAAACGGCATTTGGTACTCCTCGTTTCGTTCATCCATTATTCGAAAATTGTCAAAAACCTTGTATTATTTTTGACTAGTATTTGTCGTGGAGGTCACAGGTTGATGAATTGTGAAAAAAGATATTTATGATTTTTATACTTTTTCATTATCAATGCTATCTCTAATTTTAATAGAAAAAACTACAAAAATCTACTAATGTCAAAATTTATTCACATGCGAGACTCGAACCCACAACCAATGGATGTCCGGTCCATTGCTCTCCCAATTAAATTTATCAAAAAAATGTTTGCTGCTTAAGACTAGCTTAAGTGGCTCCGTAGTTTTGTGCCTATCAGTACCATAACCAAAAGTACAATAAAAATACTATGCTGATATCTGTTGTCATGATCTGTTGACGGAGTTACTCAAATTAGAGAGACTTATGAAATTATTGCAATAACATCAAATAAAAGCTTGAAATTAAAATAAAAAAACAATGAAATAAAAACACATAGATAAAAAAGAACCAGGACCCTGTCTCAACTTGTTTTGCAACGGCATGCACAACGCGTGTCGATGCGTCGCTGATATTTTGACAAGGCCTGTTTGGTGCGCGGTAATTACAGTAAAAATTGATACATACACATTACAAAAACAAAAACAAACTGATCATTAGTATCGGGATCTGATTCATATGCAATGTCCGTTAGTTTGATCACGTCTTTTACTTCCGCTTTAAAATTTAGTTGCTCCCTGATCGTCGACCTGCGCCTTCTTTAGACTTCCATGCTCTTTCGCTCCTTTGTTGCATACTGTTTTTGCCATCTTTTCCACCTACCTACCTAAGAACGTTTTTCTCTTTTCACTACTTAACTGGAGGATTGGTAACCAGCCTTACTCTAGAAGATCCACGGCACTGCCGACTTCTTTTCTCTGGCTTTACTGTTCACGCTGTCCCTTTTGGAACTCACTACCAGAGAAATGTGTTAAATATTTCTACGTAATTTGAAGAGAATTTGAAATTGTAAGCCAAAAACTATCATGAAAAAATCTGCGAGTAGAAAACAAATTAGAATATAATTTAATTGACGACGTTAATTATTTAAAAACAGCCAAAATTTAATACTACTTATAGAGCTTTTGAATAAACGCAACTCGCCTGAGGTATCAGTTGATGCAGTTAATAGTTTAATGGTAATAAACATGGATGCGTCTGTTTGCTAATTATTTAATTAACAAACAGACGAATCCACGCTCGCTCGCATGACTGCTGTACCTTGTACGGTTACTCACCTCCTGATTAAATAATAATCCTCAATATTATCTAGTACCTATACAGCAATACAGCTTGAATTGTCAAGTGGGCATGGATAGAATAATCTTAACCTTTATACGGTCTTCGGGTCAATTTAGACCCATTTTAGGAAAGAAACTAAGTTTTCTCTTTTAATATATTTATTTGACACTTGATATTTAATGACTTTTTCTGAAGTTTTGAGCTCAATTTAAATATTTTATTGTTTTATAAAATTATATTGAAATATTTAATTTACAAATTTTTATACTCTTATGGTCCTCGGGTCAAAATTGACCCTACGTATTAAAAGATTGTAGTTCCTCTGAATTATGTGTTTACAAACAAAACTCTTATCTGTTACTTTTGTTATCGGATTACCCGCCGTTTTGTAGTTATACTGGTAAAGGTAATAACAACACATACTCGTGTATGTGTTGTTATTACCTTTAGCAGTATCATAGTTTTGAGTGCACAGAACGTCTTGGTGTTTCACGATCGAGTATTATTTTACATTTGAAAATGAGGGACAGTGAGATTGAGAGCTTTTTGAACGAAGTATCCGATGAAGAAGAACCGTGTTCAGAGTTCGAGGATCATGTGGAGAATGCTGCTTCATCTAGCACTAGTTTTAGTGAGAGTGAAAGTACATTTGTTCCTTCTGAAAGAATGATATCAAAGAATGGCCAAATAACTTATTCCAAAAAGCCGCTTGGAAGCAGTCAAGGAAGAGCCGCTAGAGAAAATATCATCAACATGATGCCAGGATTGACAAGATATTCTTCTTCAAGAATCACAGAAGTAGAAAGATCAAGTGTTGAATTATTTTTTCCGCCTCCGTTGATACACACTATTTTGTATTACACAAATATTGAGGGAAGACGTGTATTTGACGAAGAATGGACTGATATTTATAATACGGATTTATTTGCATTCATAGGTTTACTCCTGTTAGCTGGTGTTTTTCGATCAAATAACGAAAGTACTGAAAGTTTGTGGGATTCTAAAAAAGGTAGACCCATATTCGGAGCAACCATGTCACAAAAATCATTCAAAAAAATATCAAGAGTTATAAGGTTTGATAATAATCTAACTCGAAGTGAACGGCGACTATCGGATAAATTTGCTCCCATTCGTGAGCTATGGAATCAATGGATTGAGGTATTACCGAAGCTTTATAATCCTTCCGAAAATGTGACAGTAGACGAACAATTAGTCGCATTCAGGGGAAAGTGCCCATTCCGACAATACATGCCATCATAACCGGCAAAGTATGGTATAAAGTTTTGGGTGCTATGTGATTCTGCAACAAGTTATGTTTGGAATATTCAACCTTACACAGGTAAAGAATCCGGAAGTGTTCCTGAAAGAAACCAGGGACAACGAGTAGTTCTTGATTTAACTGTGGGTCTGAAGGGTCATAATCTCACCACAGATAACTTTTTTACGTCATATCAACTGGGACAGAAATTACTGGAGAAGCAAATAACACTGGTAGGAACGATACGTAAAAACAACACAGCCATCAACTTTAATCCAGTCTGAAAACAATACAGGAAAAAAACGACCAAGAGAAGTAGATGCCAATTATGTCCAAAAACAGATAATAAAACGGGATTAGTTTGCCTTACATGTAAAAAGTTTATATGTAAAAAGCACTCTAAAACTATTACTCTATGTACTATATGTGATAAGTAATAATTACTTTTTGTTTTAGATATAATAATAGGATTTTGTTATTATTTCACAAAAATTGTTCTATGTTCATTACTTTATATTAATAAAAACTTACTTTAACTAACCGTTTTTTTATTAATAAGTTATACATATTAAATTATAAACATTAATGTTATTCACTATGCAATTATTGAGTGTACATTAAGGCAACATAGCACTGGGTCAAATAAGACCCAAAGCCCTTTTACGTCGGTAACTTTGAGGAACGTATGAAGGTTAAAATAGGAATATTAGTGAAAATTATTCAAAGTAGCCTCTGACCCGACTTTTTTGGCGGGAGCGGGAAGCGTCATGTTGTTGAATTTGTTTCTCTTATTAAGTGTTGTTGTGGATATTAGTGCGTAATAATGGTGGATTATTAACCACTTAATGTTTGTGAACATACAAGAGTGTTGGCAAGTATAACAAAGCAGCGGAAGTTGCTTATTCCTGCTCTCTCAAGAAGTCCACGGAGAGGTTTCAGTAAGACCCCACACAGTAACTGAAACCTGGGGGAAAAAATATATTTTACTGTTCATTCATCATCATCAATTTAAGAAAAGAAATTACTCAAGAACTTGCAATTATACTTACTTGAATAAAGTTAATTAAATAAAGAAAAAAAAAGTCTCTAACCCGTTTTTCAAGAATACTTAGACTTTCTTATTCGATTTTTGAAAAATAAATATTTGCATAAAAAAAGCACTGTACTCCATCGGATAGTGCCGCTAATAGGGATCTAATTCTAGGAAGTAATTGCATACGGTAAACTTGATGAAAATGTTGAAATTTCAATCGAATTTTTCAAAACAATTATTCAACCCAATGTTTTAAAATAATTTCTATTATTAATACGTTTTACGAAAACAATATTAGGAGATAGATTTCAACACATACCAGCCCCGGTCCACAATTATGTTACAAAAAAAACACCACTGCTATTAATTAATCAACAAGGGTTTATTAGGAAAGTATCGTAATAAAATGAAAAAGTATTTTGTGTGTAATCAATTCTTTCCTTTAGTGAGATATGGCAAATATGTTTTTTATTACCTTCTAAGAGAGTTACGCAACTGTCTTGGGTCTACGCATACCATACTTGCCGGACGTCCAAAGTCATGTCCTGCATTAATTTTCATAATCATGTTCACATATTCTTAGGGTCGTATTTTGGAAACGTTTCAATCTATGGAAGTAAATGAAATGTTATACCTATATTTGATTTCTTACTGTATTTTTTACAACATTGATGATGCAGTCATAATAACACATATGAACACATAGGAAAATATATGCTGAAACTGCCACGACGGTTGAGGATGCTTTTCAACTAAAAAGGTTTTTGAGTCATTTTCAAAGAACCCAAATATATTCTGACACGGTTTGTATGTCAGAGTACTTAGTCTTTTAAACGACTTGAAAAAAAAGACATTTTCAATTTATTTTTATGTTACTTATGCTTTTGCTATTTATTTGTGAAAATTCCAACGAACAATAAATTAAATTTTATTTTTGGAAGAACTTTTAAGCAGTGTAGTTTCAAATATTGAATAGGTAATAATATAATATTTTTTACATTACTTACCTTCTTACAAATTTGTTTAGCCCAAATTGAGCACTGTAAGGCTTGTGTTATGGATACTAGAGTAAAGGAGTGCTCTTATTTATCACACAAAATCTGGCCCCTACCCAGACTCGAACTTAGGACCGTCAGTGCGAAAGGCAGGATCGCAACCGTTGCACCAAATGATATAAACCTATGTAAATATTAAACTTGTTCCTCTTATTATTTAAATTAAACGTAACTTAAAGCTGAATATGCGTTCAGTTAAGTAGTTCAAGTTTTATAATACCCTCTGTTTTAAGTTTTTAAGATCTATTGCATAAATAACCAAACCTTCATGAGTCTAGACTCTACTTAAGGAAACTTAAGACTTGACCATAAAGTTGCTCTTTGTAATTTATAATTTAGCAAATTAAATAAGCCTCCCATCTAACATTTATTACACTTTTAATTTTTTTTGCTAAATGCTAATAAGTCCCCATTTTTATTTGTAGGCGCTTTAGATAATATACCATCCCCTTTGTCACCCTACCCCGCGCCCCTGTACCGCGCGGGCGAAGACTCTTAAGCGGTGGACCTATATTTACACCTGTCTTGTTAGTTCGTGTAATTTTTTATGAATTGGTATTTTGTCTTATTGGTATTCTTAAATTATTTGAAATATTTTTATCTGATTTGCTACCGCCCGCCTTCGTTATTATCATTCGCCCCCTTTGAAATCTGTAATTTTATGTAACTGTTCATGGTTTAAATATTATAGGAACTTTTCAGCGTAACTTTTATTGACAAATAAGTCTTCTGTTTCTTTATATTGTACACTAAAAAGCAGCACAGTTTACAATAACAATGAAGTAGGTACTTAACTGTTATTGGTTATAATTGGTATAAGTTTTCCAGGCGAGTCTTCACTTCGGCACACACTTGACCCCAATCGCCCCCAATCGAAGGACCAAATTGTTTGTGCGGTCGTATCGGTCACTCGGTACATACATAATATTGTTTCAACCATAATAAGCTCAAGATTTATAGGGCTAGTTCGACACATTCAGTGTTGTATGATTGACACGACATTTAGGTTAAATAATACTAATTTGGTTTCAGCAGTCTTCTCACAACTCACAGATCTGTCTGCTTTTATTTCATTGCTATTGACAACTGAATTATGATTAAAACCAGTTTTGTCCGACTTGATATCAGCAGATTGTGCTTGCTTAACTGTTCTATTATCGCCGAACGTTATAAAAATGAATTGTTATTAGTTACGACTTCACTCCCTCCAGTGGTTAATTAACGTACCGACGAGTACCTAGGCCTTTAATTCTAGATAATTAAACAGTGTATTATTATAACTGTCTACTCTATTTCTGTTATATTTACTCCTACCTTCATATATGTATTTATTAAACGATTATATGTATAGTGTAATAAATAATATTAATCGAATAATTAATATAGACCGAAGCCAAGGTAGCAAACGACGCAACGTATTAAGTAGTATTTTTTATTGCTTGTTGACCTGCATATGACCAGATAGATACCTTAGCCTTTGACACCAACGCGTGCAAAATCACTGTCTTCATTAGCTCAATTAAATATGAGGAGGAGGAAGTGGTACTGACGAATTGTCACTAATAAAGAAAACAATGAAATTAATATACAAAATATAAAACGGTTCTGCCTAAAAAATTACAACCATTACGATAATTTTTATATGAATTTGCTGATCTGTATAACCAGGTTTTGGTAGTACTTATAGGTACGGATAGCTATAAAAGATGAAATCGACTATTATTTACACTGTTCAGAATGTCATTCCAAATATGTATGTAGGTACCTAATAGAGACACGGCAACATTAATAGTGCTTATTTTATAAACAAAGGCAGAATTCGTTTCCCATTTATTGATTTTGGTAATTTTACCAAGTTTAAGTTATGCAAATTGCGTGACTTAGTTATTCTTCAAAGATCCAGTATTTTTTTAGCAAAATGCATTTATTAATATAGACTCTTCAATTACAGGGTCTAACGTAGTGATATATAGTTTCCTATACAGACGCTTAAATTATCTTTATAGCTCATTTAAATTATCTGGTGCAGGTAGCTCTAGCGTTACTTAGATATGCATTTGGTCAATGTGGCTTTCCATTATAGTTCTAGCTTCTTTAGTCAAAAACAGTATTTTAATGGTATAAGACTATTAAAAAACGTACCTAGTACTAAATAAGTACTACCTACTCCAATTGTGCCTTTGCAATCAGGTTTTTAATATTTTACTATATAAATATTGTCTAAATCTATTCTCGGTATATTTTATAATAAAAAGGAGATGTTCTATTGATAATTGTATATTTTATTTATTTTAATCTTACAGCTAAGCCTTGTAAATTTTTATGAAGTGTTTGCATTAAGGTACTGCAGGTATGGCTCATCCGTATCAAATACATCCTGTAGCATCATGAGAACTGCTTTTTGAATAAGCTCCACCTAAAACAAGGAATAACATGTTATTTATTCTGGATTAAGTAATGTTTACGTAAGCAAGGGATTTAACTTCTTATAAGTTTTAGCTCCAGATAACTAGGGATCATGTTAAGTAAAAAGGTAACGTTTCAAAAGCACAATAAAATTTCATGACTTTTATTTCATATTGCTATACTAACTTCTTAGTATTCTGACTTTTCTATTCTTTATATGATATTTTTTTAGAGTCGTTAAAATAATTGATTATCTATTTTAAAGCACACACGTATGTTAATTTTAATCATGTAATTTACCTGTTTTGATGGGCAATACCCATCGTTAGTAGATCGTGCAATCGTAATTAAGACAGGCGGGGGTAGGTTCTTCAGAAGTGGACATACGCCATTCAAGATCTCATCAGTTATTTCAGCGTGGGAGCTGACGTGGTGAGGAAGACCTCCTTGGTCTCTAGTACAGCCGCCCGCGAACACCGCCCACCAGTCAGGAATCTCATTAAGTCGCTCAGCTTCTGCCAAAACGGCTGATGCAATGTCGGACACCTATGGAATTTTACGATATTATTGTACAGACTTACAAAATTTACACCTATAAAAATACTAGATTTCATAAGTTTGAAAAAAATTACGTTACTAATATGTCTGTCACGTAAAGTCGAACGAAAGCAGTCAAACAAGTTTACCAAAATATTATAGGTTTACCTTATTATAAAGATCAGTTTTTTCTCCAAAATAATCTTTCAGACTACTATGTTCCTCAAGATGCTGAAATAATGTTTCAAGTTCGTTTAATTGCTCCTCCCTCGCCTTTATAACATGCTTCATAGATTCTTCGTTTTTGTCTGTAGGTATATTAAAACCAAATAAAGGTTCTAGTCTATTATACAAGTCAATGTTATTGTACAACGACAAAAATGGATTTTCTGTGCTAAAAAAGTCCAGATCTATGTCTAAGACATATGGCTCACTAACATTAAGTTGATTTGCTAGGTCTCGAAAAGTTTTTTCGATGTTGTCAATTGAGTTTGAAGAAAGTTCAGCAACAGTGAAATCAAATTCTCTTGTATTCGTCAGTTGGTATGAGCATAATGCATCAGATAAATAATAAGGTTCACTACTGTCAACTCGCAATAAGCCTGTTGTAGCGTCATCTCCAATTTGAATAAGTCGGGAACCATCAGAGAATTGTTTTGCCCATGGAGGTCGCAGCCACAACACGCGACCAATGTGCCCAGCGGCAACAGCAGGCATAATCCAGTTTTCTATTTGCAGTAACGGTAAAACTTTCCTTCCCGAACGAGCTACATCTCCTTTCAGCTTGCGATCTATAAGCATGTCTGGATGGGCGTCCAAGTGCAATAAAGTTGTCCCTTCCACTGGCAGTTTTTTGCCTCCGATTGCCGAATATATAAATTGTAGAGCGTCATTGTGTTCTTCGACCACGTAAATGGGAATTTTCTTAAATTTTTTAGCAGGCTGGACTGTGGCTGAGGCCTCAGACATTTTTAACTAAATATTTTTTTGGAAGTTACATGAGGTAGAAACTATTGCACTGAAACAAAATTAAGAGTTAAAGGAAAACTTCAAACAAGACGAATGTGTATACCTATAAATAGAACAAGTCACTTTGTTTTTTAAATTTTTAAGCCCACTCGAGGTCTATTGATACAGGTCAAGGCCTTCTGTCGGAAAAACTAAAAGGATGTTTCACCTAAGCCTATTCTTGGAAACTTCGCATTTGTCAGAGTTTATTTCTTTTCCCCACACATTTAGTTCCTTCACTTCCACATCTATCGCACATATAAATAAAACCCCTTTAACTGTATATACGAGGCGTTAATTTTTGTTTTTTTTTATTTAGTTAATGTAATGTAGTCAATGTTAGTAGTAAATGTGGTTCTACTACATTCCAATATTTTAATCGGGTCTTCTTACTCAATTCATACACATGAAATTGTTTATTTTAGTTTACATTTAGTTATTTTTGTTTCTACGTTACTGTTAACTCAGTAGTTTCTTCCCTATTTCCGTGCTGGCGGTAGACTCAGTAGTCTCCGCCATTACGGAAATAGGGAGACCCTTGCGAGAAGATTTGGCGAAAGAAACTCGTACAGTAGGACCGAGCTACAACTTACATTCATTATTTACAACAAGAACTCGCTAGATCACTAGGTCTGGCAGTGTGTTTTCTGTTTGAGGTATTAGTTTATTACTTATGGGATCCTAGGCATGTGGAATATTTTATCCTTCATTTCTATTGAAATTAGGATGTTTCATGGTCTCAATACCCTCGCGTAGCAATCTAGGAACAAATCTCTGTTGCCTACACCCTGCTGACTTATGTTCTTAAACGCACGTCCTTATACTTCTCTTTGTTTGCTTAATATGGGAGAGTCTACAGTCAGATTCAATTTTGTAAACACCTGCTCCCATGAGGGGTATATTACATTTTAGTTAATTTTCTTAATCGGTTTATAGTAAATTTTGAAGAAACAAGAACAAACATGTAAGGATGACAGGACAGCAGGTTAACGTTCTACTTTGGCTGATTTAGTACGGTTTCTGGGACGTGCTTGCAATTTGTTGCTTTGCAGCAGTCAATTGGCATGCTGAAGCTTAGCAATCAGGTGTTGTTGGTCACCTTGAGCTTCTTCGTGTTTCGGAAGGTACATTTACATGTTAGTTCCGGCTGCATCTGCACCCGTTGGCATCCACCAATTCACGTGGTTAATCAAAGGGTGTACCGGGCATAACATGGTTGACTCAAACAAGTAGTCTAAATATGAAATTGTCCAGATTTCTTCAAGGCCTTTGGGAATGCAAGATAAGACTGCAATAGCTACTTAGGCACTATGCACATGCATGGCTCAACTTTGGGAAATTATTTGGGGTAACAGCATAGACGCACAATCTTTATTCATACAAAAGCTTCTGTGTATCATATTTTATTTCTATAGAAAACACCCTAATTTTTTTTCAATTTGCCTTGCCCCTTAGAGGCTTTACAATGTATGTACATAAAAAAATATTTAAGATCATATCAAAACATATGGACAAGCATTAAAGTATTGAGACTATTAGTAAGTTTGATAAATCAATCGACGTAATTTTATTTTATTTCTGCAGATGGATAAATCAATCAATTACAATGAAAAATTCAAATCCACTACCAGTAATTATGGGAACAGCTACAAGTCTTGGTCATTCGTCACACTTTAAAACAAAGGTTAAAATCGATATGATCAAAACGTTGTTGAAACCTTTGATCAACTTTATATTGGAGTGGTTTAAGTGGTCGTCAAAAGGTAAACGAACTTCCTCAGTTTAGACCCATCAAAGTTATGGACGCAGAGCGTGACGCTCAGAATTATAAACAAGCTTACCCAGGAGTATACAACTATGTATATAAAAAACCATGAAAATGCGGATATGAGTGAGTAAGATCATTAATTACTTTACGGGTGTATAGAAAGAATAATGCTGCACTATTCCGTTTGCCCTCTATTAAACGTGTACTTCTATAAATTGTATTGAAATCAAATTTTATTAAATTTGAATAAGCATCTAGTAAGCAACGTCATAGGTGCAACGCGATCACATCAAGATTGCAAGCCATAAATTTCATGACAGTTTGAGTTAGGTAAGTAATTTATAAGTAAAGTACCGGTTTTTACATTTCAGATAATGCATAAGTAATTCAGGAAGAGGAAGATTAAAAAAAACTAAATAGTAGAATGGTGTATGCATCCACAGGTAAGCCCAGTGTTCCATTAGTTGGATTCAAACACTGGTTCACTATTAATAGCAGTGGTATTGTGTAGTAGGTATTTATTAAATGAAATTCTGAAAAGGAGAGGTAATATAAATTTAGATTAACGGATAATTTTATTAATGAAGCTAATGTCAGCAGACGCCACCATTGATTGGTATTACGACTGCACGATAACAGAAGTAAAAGAAACAATTTCTATGAATGTAAAATTGGCGAAGTCCCCAGATCCAATTCAAAGTTGGCATAAATTCGATTTATAGTTTCCTATTTTATTTAAGAGTTCAAAATATATGATATAGTTTAGAAATAAATGGATATTATTAAAAACAAACATTTCCATTTCATTTGAATAGCACTCGCACGGATAGAAATAGAAATGCACTCGCCCAAATAGCGGGTGACGTAGGTTCGTGTCCCGTGTGACACCAAGTGGATATTTTTTTGAACATATAACTCAAGTACTTTACTGCATAAATAATAAAAAATATGATATTGAAAGCAATTACAGTATTGCAGCAGAGTTGCATGTAAGTAGTGCTCATCTAAGAAAACTCAAGTAGATAGTTATTGCGTTATGACGAAAGGTGTGGGAGGCCGGTGAATGTCATCAAAGAGAGTACTTAAGTATGTACTGAGGGCCTACCATCATCTCTTAGCGCGATTCAGTTTCGATTGTCAAAGTGAGACACCGCTATACACGGTCTATAGCGGCGTCTCTTTTTGACAGCTAAACTTGAATCGCTATAAGACGTGATGGTAGGGCCTCTGTTTACCATTAGCGCATTAGCGTCGGCAAACTTCCGGGCGGCGCGATGCGTAGATGCGCGGGGCAGCCAGTTGCGGGTGAGGGCTGCGCTCACCGCGGGGGAGGGGTGTTATGACGGGCGGAGGGGTCGATACCGCGAGCCTCTGACGTCACTACGCTACTACACCCGCCCAAACATGCCCCGCGAGCGCGCGTCTCACCCCCCTGACCTATTGCGTTACGCCCACCTGGGTCAAGGTGCGGAAGCCGCAATGGAACCACCCGGATGTTAACTTGATTAGGTACTCGTACAATTAATTTATGCCCAAATACTGACAAGGATTGATTGATACATATGTGAAATTTAGGGGTTGGGTGGTACGGAGGTAATAAATAAAAGGATTTTACTTTAATGGAAGGCTTTTAAAGCTACGAGGAAGCTCCAAGTTGTATGGTTTATTTATAACCTACAGTAGTTTATATTACCTTTCTTAAAACACACTAATATTAAACACTGGTCCTATTTTTTGAGAGAAAAATTGTCTTGGAGCTTGCAGATCAGAAATCTCCCGCACCAATGAAAATGCGCCTGTTATACGATAACTATGTGTGTTCTACATCTGCACTATTTTTCGTTCCAGGACACGACCGCTTTTTTCCGACTTTTATCGACGATTTTATGATCGACTCAACGCAACCGAATCTTTGTAGTAACTGTCGAGGGAATGCCCGTCATGCATTTATAAAAGGATGGTGAACTATGTGACGTTAAATCCGTCATGAAATCGGATAAAAATTAGACTGATTATCGGTTATATGAAGGAATGCTTGTGGTGCAAGTCAATTAGTGATTTTCATTTTAACACCTCCAAAACGCAAGCGTATCTTTTCACTGCAAAAAGGAGTTCCTTCAACCTTACTCCTACTTTCCGACGTACATCTGTACCTGTGACCGACAGCCTCGAGCTTCTTGGCGTGGAGTTGTCTTCAGACCTCAACTTCGGCGCCAACATCGAATCCAAAGCACAAATTGCAGCTATAAAGCTGGGCGTCCTAAATAATAGGTCAAGCGATATTTCACGCCGGGACAGCTTTTAACTCTCTATAAAGCTCAAGTACGATCTTACATGGAATATTGCAGCTACCTCTGGGACGGCTCATCAAAATACCAACTTGCTGCTCTGGACACAATTCAGCGCAGACCTGAGAGGCTCATTAGTGACAGCAAATTGGTGAAGAGCAAGCTTCATACCTTAGCTCACCGCCGCAAAGTTGCCTGTCTGTCGGCTTTCTACAGATTGTATTTTGGAGAGTGTGTTCAGGAGCTGCATATGCTTATACCGCCATCACCTTTCTTCCACCGGACATCCAGACGCAATGCGGGCTACCACCCTTTCTCGGTTGCTATTCCTACCTGTCGCACCAAGCGCTTCTCAACTTGTTTTATAATGCGCACAGCAAAGGAGTGGAACTCCCTCCCTGTGTCTGTATTTCTGAGTACTTATTACCCGTCTGTTTTTAAATACAGGGTAAATAGGCACCTTCTGGATTAGTTCGTTCCATCGTGGATTCTTTCTTGACCCCCGGGCTTGACTGGGATCAAGAGCGGACCCATTCTAAATTTAAAAAAAAGATATAGAAGAAATCAATGTTTATGAGGGATAAGTGTATGATAGACATAATGGAAATTTAAAATTAAATATTTTAAAAATGTGTGATAATATAAAAATCTTTTTTTTTAGTTTTTAGTTTACATGATCAATTACTACATAGTTAGTGCAAGGAAGTTTGTTTGTTGATAAACTTATTTGTCAAGTCTGTATGCCTAGTCGACAACATATCAACAATGATAGTTTGTGAATATGTTTGCTTAACCTTATAAACTACTAGCTGCCCCAGCCACGCGTTGCTGTGTTATAAATTAAAATCAAATCTATCCTATCTTTTAAGTTAGATCAAATAACAGATAGTTACGAAGTTAAGTAGTTAAGTATCGGTTAAGTAGTTTAGGAGTCCATGGCGGACAAACAACGTGACACGTAATTTATATATATTAAAAAGATTAAAGTGTCTACTGCAAGTACTTAAGCCCCTGCAAACGTCTCACTTTGAGTCATGCTGA
Organism: Calamotropha paludella; assembly: GCA_927399485.1. Classification (NCBI taxonomy): domain Eukaryota; kingdom Metazoa; phylum Arthropoda; class Insecta; order Lepidoptera; family Crambidae; genus Calamotropha; species Calamotropha paludella. The sequence goes on along the minus strand of OV656804.1, from coordinate 10,975,296 downwards.
CAGAACAGTTTTGAGCACAAAAGAAAAACTTTATTTAAGCCAGAAACTAGCTATGTAACACCTTATGCAAGAATTTGTCAGAAAGTATTTATTGTCTTACATATATCCAGGAAGTAGGTATAATTGTATAAACATTCATTACTAGCTAGTGCAGGTTGTATTAATATGAAAATCCGTTATAGCTAGGGAGCTGATGGCAGTAATTTTTATAGATTTCATGGCTGACAGACGTCGATAATATTAGAATACTGAAAAAAATAAACATTTAAGCAATTTCTTCCATTCATTATTGCTGCAATATCAAATCGGAGTGTCAAAAATAAGTATCATAAATAATATTATCGCGTCTGCCGATAGTCCTAATAAATTGTATTTAATATAAAAAAGATTAATGCTAATGGCTGATTTTTTTCCTGCTGTGTTTTAGACTAATTAATGTTTTTTTCTAATTATTATGATATATAAAAAAATAAACTTCATTGACAGGCAGAATAAAATTATTATGTAAATTATATTAGTAATAAAAAAGTTACTTAAACTACTCTGATGGTGGTGCATATATAATCTGTATTGTTGGAGGAATGTAGAAAAAATATAACATCGATTCTGCCTTTAAGCCTAATGTTTCTTTTGTTTATGAAAAGCATAAAAATTAAAAATATAATTTAGAATATAATGGACTACAATAAACTTATTTAAATGAATTTTATTTTGTTATAATTAAATAAAGGCGAATTTAAATGTAAGTTTTGAAAAAAAAAGCAGATTAATTTTTATTTTCAAAGGCAAAAGTTTCTTACTACGATTATTATTAGCATTAATATAATTGGTATGAATGCTGTTCAGTTCAGCTGAATAGATTCGTTCGCAGATAAATAAAGGTTAGAAAGAATAGGTGGTTTAAAATCGGAAATGAAGCTTATAGAAAGAAAGAGTGAAATATTGTTGCTTCAAGTTCGTAACCCCCAACAGCGTAGCGCGTTGTAATATAGTTTGGAGCATGGGATTAGAAGTGTTTTGGTGTTTAAGAATGCTGAAAGTTTCTTGGTTTTAACCAGAAAAATGTAAGAATTAAAGTATCCTCAACCATTAGCAATATGAATGAATGTAAACATATTATTCTATTTAATACAAAGACATTTAATTATGTGTCATAATATTAAAAGTGCGTAAAAAAATTCATAAAAATTTAATGAGATTGTACTTTCGGTAACGATTAATGAAGCATATTTAAATATAACAAATATTTAACAATGTTTCATTTCATCTAAAATCAGAATTGTAGATGTCTAATACTTTTTTTTACAAAGAATTTAAAACATTTGTGTTGTCATACCAATTTTTTACAGTTAAATAATTCTTTTTATAAAAACTTCCAAAATTGTGAAGTCTGCCAGTTTTAATTTCGTTATCTATAAAAGGAATTTTATAAATTACTAGCTTTTGCCCGCGGCTTCGCTCGCATTTAATTCGGGGTAGCACTGTTCCCCTTTCCTGAACACAGAAGAGAACTCGGAACAGAATTTTACACGTTAATTATTTTATTTCAACACTGCCATCTGTTATTATTTTTTGAACTAAACAATTAAACCTATCGTGAACATAATATACAATAAACATATCAGCGCCATCTATCGGAATCCATGAGTTACACTTATTTATGTTAATAATGTTTATTTTCTCAAAAGCTGAATGTTTTTAATATTGTTTTATTTAATTCGTTTTAATTAAATTATTTTATTATTCGTTTGTATTAAAGAACCTGTTCTAATTTTGCGGAATCTCACACACATTTCCATCCCCTATTTTGGGGGCTGGGGGAGGATTTCTAAAAAATGGCAGGTATTTTCGTTAGTAACAAAGAGTATGTGTGCCGATTTTAGCTTCCTGCCTTGAAAACTGCGAAAGGTCTCATATAAAATTCCACCCCCTCTTTTAAGGGGTTGGGTGCAGATTTCAAAAAAAAAAGATGGGCGATTTTTTTGGTAGTCATAAATAGTCAGCATACCAATTTTTAGCTTTCTACCTTGAAAATTGCGAAATGCTCCATACAAACTTCCACCCCCCATTTTTGGTAAGTGGGGGGTTAGAAATGGGCAAAAAGTAGCCTATGTTACTCTCCATCCCTTCAACTATCTCCACTTAAAAAATCACGTCAATTCGTGACTCCGTTTTGCCGTGAAAGAAAGACAAACAGACAGACACACTTTCCCATTTATAATATTAGTATGCATAAATTGGTGGCAGAAACAATAATATTAATTAAAATAACAACACTTTATAACAGTTAGTTAGTTTTACAGGGCATTTTCCGCACTTAGCCTCTTGATTGGGCCATTGTACATGATAAGTTTTCGTCTTTTACTCCAGCCATCCTTGTCCATCCTAAAAGGCAAGTAGCCTTTTCAGGTTACTACAAGCTTCCGGTAGTGATTTTGGAGACTGGAGAAAGCGTGCCCGTTAATCAGCTACGCTCCTGCACTCCAAGAGCACGTGATGTGGCGTTTCCTCCGCCTCCATATAGCCTCTGCATAGAGGGCTGTCTATCACACCTATGGTAAATAGATTTTTATTCAGAGGACAGTGTCCGGTTATAGTACTTTACGGATTGCGTCCCTGTTTAGTCTGGTGAGGTTGCGGGCAAGCTTTTTGGAAGCCACCGGAATGGCATTCTTTGTTTGCCTACAGCCTACACTATTGTTCCATTCTGTTTGGTGGTTTTCCTCTGTTTTTTTACGCAGCCATGTTCTAACTTGTGCCATGGGTATAGGCAGTAATGGTTCCAGTCCATACACCACTCTATTTGAACCCCTTTTGGCTAGTTCATCTGCCGCGTCATTGCCTAGTGAGTTGCTATGTCTTTTGATCCATTGCAAAGTTACACTGTTTGTATTTGCAATGTTCTGGAGTGTGTTATGACATTCCAGTACTAGGACAGATGTTATGGTGTTGCTTTGCAAAGCTTGAAGTACGGATGCACTGTCGGAGACGATTTTGATATTATGATCTCTGACATCTCTGGCTGCAACCGCCTGTGCTGCTTTGGTGATACCTATACATTCTGCTTAATTTATAACAGTTTTTTTCCTTTATAATCTCCAAAATTATTTATATAAAGAAATTAGTGCTACCTGAGCTCGCCACTCGCTGTTTTGGTTCACATAGTTGGAGACTACATTATATCTTAGTATCAACTACAATGAAAAATACAATATGGCAACTAGCTCTCTAGCTATTATGAGTCTGCTTGTTTTTTATTTATTTAATACACTTTATTTCAAAATTTAAAGAAATTGCAACCAGGTTTTTTTGAAATAGATTCTTTTCTATATAAAAATGAGAACTGCTTGAGAATATTTTATTTGAATGAATTTGTGATTTCAAGAGTTCATCTCATATTGATGGCAATGATTTTATTATGATAGTGCTATAAGGAAAACATTTTTTTTCTTTATATTTTAAGGAACCTTGTACACTATTTAACAAAATATACTATTTAGCTAACTTAACCAACTTGAGCAAGGTTTAGCTAGGATGCTCTGTAATATGCCGACAGCAGCGGTGCTGTTTCAAAACATTATATAATGCCCATCTTCTACTTTTCAATTTTTTACATTCTAACATAATATGGTGGGCTAATACAATAAAAGATTTTTTAAGTTTACTGTAACTAAAGTCTGTTCATTCTAACTTGTCCTATTCTGTAAACAATCTTGTTGTGCCAAGATGTGCCTTTTTAACAAAATCACTCATTTAAAAATAAAATAATAACAAAGTCAATAATCTATTATAATAAATCGTTATTATAGACTGAAACCTATTGAATCTAGTTATCAGTTGATTTTTAATGCTGCATTTTCAATAAAAAGAAGTGCCAAGATTGTTAACCAAATAGGACAAGTTAGGATGATTAGACTGTAAACCAGTGAAAACATGGAGGCTTGCACTGAGTGGTCTTTTACCGAATTCCCTTTTCTCTACTTCGAAAATCGAAATACTCCTTCCAACAGTTAAAAATTTTTGCTCTAAGTTTTCACAGCACTTCAGAGAAACTTGGTAAAACATTTAATAGTCCCTACACCATCCACTGTTGAAAGCCTAGCTGTCCAATCGGCTTGCTCATTGCCGCATAATCCTATGACAGCAGGTATGTTCATTGCAATCTCAGATTCCAACCCCTGCGATTAAACTTGGTAATCTTTTCAAGCATAGAAGGAAAAGATAAAGCCTAGGCATTAATTGAATACTTACTTATTGAGAAATCTAGAAGTGATATCAATGAAGTAACTATCATGATTCTGTGCAATGAATAAGTAGGAAAAATTAATGCAAACATGCATTTATTTCATGTAAACTAAAATTAGAAAAAATACTATTATTTTTAATGTGAGTGAGTTTCACTTGAGGGAAAGTGTGATTCCCATTCTTAGAGCGCATATAAGACACCAATCAGCGTCGGTAATCGGTTACTCTCCCCTTAGTACAATGTACCTAATTTTATTTTACAAAAATTCTATTTATTTTTCTGCACAATCAGCATACTTTATGCTTTGATATAAAAATGTATTTGTTACAATACTCATGTTTAAAAGAAATTTTTGTTGTGTTCATAAATCTCCCATCATTTATTATTATTTGTTTAAAAGTAAAATTTAGAAAGAAAATATCAAAACAAATCATTGTTAGATATATTTTTACTAAAGATAACTTTACTATTACATGACCTTTAAATATGTTAAATATTTTTAATGTTTGATATAAAAAACTAGTAAATGCTTTTCAAAAGGCATAATATTAAATTGTTCGATCTGCTCATTCATCTTCAGTCTACTTTGGGTATGAGAGTCGTGGTAGTGAAAATTGATAATTGTAGTCTAACATTGCTGTTATCAAGTACAAAGTTACTCACCCATTTATCACTTTTAAGGGAAACTAATACAATCAATATAACAATAAAAATCAAAACAATCTAAACAAAATATTTGTCTGTCAAACAATTGACATTGATTGACATTTAGTACGGCAATAGTGATAAGCTTTATTACATATCGATACTGGTGAAATAATGTGAAACTGTAAATGCTTGAAAGAACAATGGCGAACTCCCGTACATCAATTTCTTTCACCTAAAATTGATGCGTCTTTAGATTAAAAAATACTAAAATGGTCAACCGTTAATTCCTGAAACTGCGTGTCGTAGAATTTTTTATTTAAGAGGCCAGGAAAAAAGATATTAAGCTTCGAAGTTTTTAAGATTAAGTTACGGTAGTGTTGTCAGAAAATCGATTATATCAATCGATAACATTCACTCTGATTAATAAACAAATAGATATTATCAAGACCAACGTGTTTGAAAATGTATCTAAAATCTGTTATATATGTAGGTAATTAGATATGCAATGTTGTTGAAATTAATAGGTACCTATCGTTTAAGTCCCTGCTGAAGTGTTACCTACTATCGATTAAATTCGATTTTATCGCCGTAATCGATATATCCAGACAATTATGGTAACCTTTTTCTTTTAAATTCAGTCAACATCTGAAATAATATCAACATGTTTAACCACATTATTAGCAATGCTATCGTTGATAATAGGTCGCTTAAAATCGAGTGTATGCCATCTTATTTCTGCCTGTTAGTAGCTACTTAAATGATTAGTAGAATTATAATATACTCATTAAGTAGGTGAGTATGTTGCATCTGTTTAACGGGAGAAAAATAATAGCAGTGTGACTATAACAATGTTGCAATAAAAGAAGAAAACACTACATATTTCTCAATATCAGTAGGTACTTGATTTTTTTTTAAATAACACAAAGTATAGTATAGATATAGATTATATAAGTAAACAATTAAATGAACTTATCGGGATATCATGAAACCGATTTTTACATAACTCGAACAATTATAATAAAATGGCAACACGAAAGAAAATGGTACCTAGCTTAATTTCGATGTTTCATTTAACAATCAATGATAATTATGTCCCAAAAAGCAGTGTTTTTTATTCTGGCTCTTACTAGTTATAAGCTTTTGATGTAAAAATGTATAAAATTATTTCATTTCGTTCTGTAGAAAGAATATTTCAAGACGCTCAAAAATATCTCAAAGAATATTTCGCCATTGTTCTTTGGATTTATAATATATAATCAAAACTTTTTTATAAACTACATATTTTCATCTCATTAAATATTGATATTATATGAGATAAAAATTATACAATGAATACACTCAAAAACAGAGATGTCTATTCTATTCGATTCTAAGAATCAATCAAGTTCTAGTATCCTATTTAAAAACTATAAATGACCAACTCTATAGGCATGAGAACGTTATACCAAAACGTAACTAAAAACCGTTTTGAATTTCATACCGAAACGTCACGTTACCACAGAACATAAAACCGTTTTTCTCATAACCAATGCCATGCGCGCTGTCAAGATGGGGTCGCGTTAACAAAACTGATATAACGAAACCAAAACTGTAAACTGCGCGCGGCGTCGCGCTGCCACGATCGAGTAAAAGCGCCAAAATAGTGATAAAAGCTATAATAAAAACAAATAATTTTGAAAATAATATGAATGATTAGAATATTATCAAAAAAAAAATGAACTTTTATTTTTTAATGTGCTGGAAAAGTTTTAAGGTTCTCATTTATTAACATAACATTAAAAATTACTAGTTCATACATTAAAATTTTAACAAACTAGTCCTAAGCCTAGCAAAAACATGAAGGAAAATCGCCATAACCATAATTACTTAAAACTAAAACAAAAACTTTCGTTACGTTAGCTAACAGCGTTTGCGTTTTCCATTCGTTTTGCAGTAGCCAAACCGTAGCAAATCTCGTCAACCGTGGTAGTGTAAACCAAAACTGAAAACGGGTTTTGATAACGTTATGGCAACATCAAAACCGTTACGTAACGGTTTTAAAAAAATAGCCAGATACCCATAGAGTGCATGGTCGCCCTGAAGTAATAGGTAAAGACACAACACTTCTAGTACCTAATTGCTCCAAAAACCCACATAGCGTTATCCTGCTCTCTGGAGATCCCTTTTCTATTTAGTCCCTGGTGATATCAACTGCAAGATGTCCCTTGTAATTATCATTTCAATGGTTTATGAAGAAGTTATTAAATTACATAAGACTGTTAGTTCGGGACTGCTTGGCACTGTGTTATGATAGATTAGATGGATATCCTTAATAGAAAAGCTATTACTGTGGAGCCCCGGTAATCCGACAAACGTTTTGCAGGGCAGTGTCGAATTATCTAATTTGTCGGATTATAGAGTACTGCCAAAGATCCCCTATAATCTGGATTTTTTGAAACAGAGTCCCATGTAATCTGATAAATTACAGATCAAAATGATAATATTCTCTCTAAACTAGTAAACTATGAACGCATGTTAGGCCGATCCACTATCGTATTATATGTAGTGAAGTTTAAACTGCGCTGAGCAATCAGAATTACAAGCGCATACAAGTTGAAACCTATTCAATCATGCATTACATATATTCGTGAAGATTTGCCAAAATAATGTTTGTATACCTACCTACATTCAACAGTGATAGGCATGCCGGATTATAGGGGGCGTCGGATTAGACAGGGGCAGGATTACCGGGGGTCCACTGTAATTCTTAAATTATAATGTGAACAAAGAATAAAAATAAAATGGAAAACTAAACAACATAAATTCGGATCATAAATTTAGTATAAGGGCCCTCTAGTAAGCGAGCGGTTAAAATGGTATGGTTACAAATAACAGCATATTACCACAAACTCTCATTTGCCAAAGGATACAAAATATACAAAAACCGAAGGTCTTTTTTGTGACCGCGGCGGCGCCCGTGTGCAACGGACACCTGTATCATGTTGGTGGAGCTCTGTCATCTACACTAATATTATAAAGAGGAAAGATTTGTATTTTTGTGTTTGCAATGAATAAACTCAAAACTACTAAGACGATTTCAAAAATTCTTTCACCATTGGAAAGCTACATTCACGCTGAGTAACATGGGCTATATTTAATGCTAGAAAAAAATTAAAGAATTTTGTCCACATGTGTGAAGTCGGGACGGGCCGCTAGATTAATATATAAAGCGGTAAACTTTTGGAGAAAAAAGACATAGGCCATAAGTTTCTTTTTCTTTATTTGTGGCTTGCGCGATTTGTGCATTTAGCCAATGTCAAGTAAGTATAATTGCCAGTTCTTGAGTAATTTCTTAATTTAATGATGATGAATGAAGAATAAAATATATTTTTTCCTAGGTTTCAGTAAATGTGTGGGTTCTTTACTGAAACCTCCCCGTGGACTTCTTGAGTGAGCAGGAAAAGACAACTTCCGCTGCTTTGTTACACTTGCCAACACTCTTGTATCTTCACAAACACATAGTAGTTAATAATCCACCATTATTACGCATTAATATCTGCAACAACAAAAATTTCAACAAGAGAAACAAAACCACCAACGTGACGCTTCCCGCTCCCGCCAAATAGTCTTGGAATAGATCAGCTGAGCGATGACTGTTGATCAAACCATAAATTTAACAGCTTTAGAGTAGGTACTATTTATGGCAGTGCTGAGTCCATAATGAGGATATCTATAATAGAAACCTAAGTAATCTGCATAGTTAAGCATATTTGCTGTACCTTTGAGAGATGTCCCGCACACCACAAAATGAGCTGCAGGCATTTCGGAATTATGGTCTTTCACTGCAATCTCCAAATCATGGATACAAACCTGTCAGGTAAAACCCTCCATTCTGGGAGAGGCTTCCATTAAGCAGTGGTCGTCTTGTAGCTGAGATGATATCTCGAAATATGGCAAGTACATATATCGGGTCAGCCTAATGTCTGAAATAAAGTCTATCTAACCGCTTCTATACTGACTGGGGGCCAAAAGATTTTCATATTCCATATAAACAATTTTTAACTAAATGTGGTTTTTAGGTTGTAATATGGGTCTGCTTGAGTTTTCCATGATGGTGGAATTTTACCATTCAACAAAAATTACTGGAATTATAATAAATTGTCATTGTTAAACAGGCGGCATCACTTGTAAACTTGTAAGTTCCCAATCTTATTTTAAATATTAGAATTTAGAAGAACAAAATGTGGCCGTGGCCGTAAAAGCACGGAAGATGCCAAACATTCTGGACGGCCTGTTGAGGTCTCTACATCCAAAACAATTGAAAAAATCACAATATGGTTATAGCCGATCGGAGATTGAAAGTGAGAGAGATTGTGGAAGCCATAGGCATCTCACATGGCTCAGTGGTTTCAATTTTGAATGATACTTTGGTATGAGAAAGCTTTCCGCAAGATGGGTGCCGCGTTTGCTCACAATCGACCACAAACGCAACCGTGTGACAATTTCGCAGGAATGTTTGGCGTTGTTCAACAGCAATATGGACGAGTTTTTGTGCCGTTTCGTAACCGTGGACGAAAAGCGAATTCACCACAACACACCGGAGACCAAACAGCAGTCAAAACAGGGGATTTCTCGGGGTGAATCGGCGCCAAAGAAAGGAAAGGTGGGTTTGTCCGCCAATAAAGTCATGGTATGGCGACCGTTTTTTGAGATACACGCGGTATAACATATAACATTGACTACCTTCAAAAGCTGAAAACAATCAATGGTGAATATTATACCAACTTATTGGGTCAATTCAATGAGGAATTGAAAAAAAACGACCGCATTTGGCTAAGAAAATAATTAGAGCGGAGCGAGCGAAGCTCCCATGGATCAGCTTCAATGGCGCAATGTCTGTTACGCTATAACTTCCAGCGTTAATAACAGATTTTAATATTTTTTTGTGTGGAATAGAATCAACACATTTAGGACCAGATTGTGACGGAGCTGAAATTCGCAAATATTCCCATCGAAACAAAAAATTTTTTTTTTCTTTTTTTAGGTATTACGCTCCGCTCCAATATATGGTGCCAGCCTAGCTTTATGCTTAGCGAATGCATCGCCTAGTTATTTGTTATGCAACGCTGCAAAGTTGAGATTGGGCCGCGAGTAACCACTTATTGAAACCTGAGCCAGCGAAGGCGGATTCTAGGATTGATTCAAAGAGAGAATCCTAAGCGTAGCGAGGGTTTCAAAGGTGCGAAACGCTAAGCAAAGTATTTATACTTTGCTACCGAACGAAACATCTCACTACAACGAGGAAAATTTTTAGTTGCAAGAAAACCATCTTAAAAAAATGGTAAATTGAATTATATAAATTAAATAAATTATAAACATTATAAATTAAAAGCAAAATTGTTACAATTGGTAATGTTGAATATATATTTTTTTAAATTTGGTTTCTATTCAGTGATTTAACTAAGAATACCATAATCACTTTGACAGTTCTTTTTCGGGTGCGGTTCAAAATACAATCATATGTTATGAAATATCACCCACCGTACATTTAAAATTCTTATTGTTGTTTTTATAATTTGCGGAACTAAAACAATTTAATAAAACCAAAACGAAGTATATTGTTTTAAACTTTCATGGTCACTAACATTATAGTAATATAAGTTATTTGCGGGATTGCTACCATGTACCTTGTTATTGAGAAACTCAATAACAAGGTACATGGTAGCAATCCCGCAAATAACTTACCAAAACGAAGTATTCTAATATTAATTTAAATATGAATAAAATGTAACTTTAAAGACTATAACGATGATTCGGAACGTACCATGTGTGTTTTCTATCTTTGAATAGAAAGGTTCGAATTTTAAGACTTCCACGCTAGCGGATAAAACGCAATTTTCCACGCAGAAATTGAATGATAAACCAAACTTTTCCAAATCCAAACCAAATTTGACTACGAATTGCTTCTTCATCCGCCATCCAGATTTAGCTCCGAGTGACTATTTCATGTTCCCAAGCTTGAAGAAATGGCTCGGCGGAAAGGAATTTGATTCCAACGACGAAATCATCTCACAAACAAATGCCTATTTTGATAGTCTCGACAAATCATATTTTTCGGAAGGGATAAAAATTTGGAGAAACGTTGGACTAAGTATATAGAACTCAAAGGAGACTAAGTTGAAAAATATAAGAACTTTTTATCTAAAAAACTGTTTCATTCCAAAAGTCACGAACTTACTGCCCACGTATCTACAAATGTTATTTAAATTTAAGAGTATTTCGATATTTTATGTGATGAGTACTAAGATGTCTGTACATACTACCGTAATGTAGTAACCTTTTAGTAAGGTAAAGGTTGTATGGAATTTAAAGATATAATGTGTATAGCTAATGAATTTGATTGTACAGGGGCACAAAACAGATTTTTCTTCTTATAGCCACAGTAGCTGACCCAGTGGCAGAGGGTGGAATAAAGAAGGGTGAAGCCTCTTCATACAAGCACATCAGGCTATACCTTTTATGATTTAGATCTTAGACCTTATGCTATTTTAATAAGGATTATTTAATATTTTGAGTGTATAGCTGGATGTGCTGTTCAATGAATTTTTTGGTAGAAATTACTTACGGAGCGGAGATTTAAATAAAAGTCATGGTTAAACCTAAATATACTTTTATTTCGTAATAATAATTATTTTGCACTTCGAAGATATAAACTGTGTCCAAATTAAAAAGGTCTCATGATTCCTCACTAACCAAAAAAATAAATGACAATGAATCAGATTCAATCCTCTATGATCCAAACCAAAAGAATGTCCTAGGAGAATTAACTACATTACATAAAAATATATTTAATAATTGTTACATAATGAATTCAAGTATTCAATTTATATGTATATAAATGTAATTTTTTTGTCTTAAAAATGAGAGCCTTTTATTTGAGACTTGCACCTGTTTTATATCGTTTAAAAACAGCAAAAGTACTATGAAAACTGAAACTTATTCTAAAATTTGACGCCAGTAATGTCAAACGAAACTTAACCTAATACATGATCTCTCTAGTCGCGTCATTAAGATAATGTTATTCTATGACCATAATTAGTAGATTTCATCTACTTTATATTTGTTATCTGATGTATCCATCAAAAAATTTTATCTTTAAATTATTACGGACAAAAATTACCTACTACCTAGTGCATTGTGAGGGTGGGGATTTAATATAATAAAACATTTATAGAATATACTTACCCACAATTAAAGTGAACGCGATTTTTGTACTTGTTCACTATATTGAAATAGAGAATGCCATTTGAAAAGATCATATAAGCAGAATAGATTTTAAATGTATTTTCAATTCAGTATAGTCAGATCTACTCATATGTGCTTATAATTTCAGTGAGACACTACAGAACCAAGTTGTTGCGAATAAAGATTAATCGATTCGTTGCTACATACGAAGGCTACAAGCTTGATTAACGTGAAAAATGAAGATAGTTTTATTCTGGGTAGATTTCCCTAAAACTTAATTTGAAGGAGTTATTATCGATTTAAAAATGACACGGCTCCAGTGGCTAGCGCCACACGCAAAAGAATGTGATGGCACACCAGACGAGCCATCCGCAACGAATCGGTTAAAATAGTACTCAATTCTTGTACTTCATCTACTTCTACTTCTACATTCTTCTACTTCAATTACAAATCTTAAATATAATCATGTTTGAACACAAAATTTAACGTAGGGCTGAGGAGCGAACCGCATACACAATTACATCTGGCACTGTAAAGAAATGATTTGTGTAAAATGTTGCCCACAGGGCACAGTGGTCGAGCTCCTGTCGATGGAAGCGTGGGCACCAGTGACGGGCGCGTTACATGATGCGACAGTTCTCCTCGCCTTCTCGGATCTCTCCCAACTGTGAAGTACAAGTTAGTTTAGTTTCCATTATATTTCGGAATGTTATTATCTAAATAACCACTGTTTTTATGGACCGCAGATCCTTTAGTCATATAACATAGTTAGCAAATTTAATGTAACTGCTATATGCTCAATGATGAGCTCCCTAACATAATGTAGCATTAATAATTTGTGACCAGCGATGTTGGGTTTGCAATAGACAATATATGTTACAACTTATTTAGATTATATATTGTAAACTTGTTTGTGGTCCATATTAATAAAAAAAAAAAAAAAATGCTACCTTATATTAGTTTCTACTAAAACACCCAATAAAATGTAATTTTTAATTAAAAGCGCTAAAGAAATCCAATAGGCGCGATCACTCCTTACATATTATATGGTTTTAATAACAAACTTTTGCTTGATTTGAGTGATAAAGTAAATCAAAGACTCGAACTATAAACGACAATGTTTTGTAATTATGTACATAGATGTTAGTTGAACCTAGTTAAATTTCATTATTATTGATAAAAGGATAATATTAAGGATAAGTAACAATTTTTAACATGCAATCTCTACCATATACAAATTCTTCTATCCTTAATTGATCTGTTGTAAAAAGTAATAAAAAATATTTATAGTAGGTAAAAAAGGAAATAAATGCAATAAAAGACTGCTTGACAATATAATGCAAATGTTTGAAAGTTCGTCTGAGTCGCACTATAGTACTTTCTAGGTACCTCTCGTACCGTAACTCTCGGGCCGAACCAAAGTATCCAAGAAGATTTACCACTCGGTTGTGTTCGGAGGGTAGCCCTTTAAAAGTACGGGTGTAAAAAAAATGAAAGTTGGAAGTAATATCGAGTAAGTAATACCTGTTCACGGCGTGGATATTTGTGTGCCAGTTCGCGGTGCCGCTGTGCGCTAGTGCTGATTTGCCGCCGTTGCCGCTCAGACACAGCCACCTCCTAAGGAATTAATTATGCACCATGAACGGGTAACGTATGGTTCGGATGTCGCAAGTGAGGTGCACCAAAATTATCTTCCCCCTTGGCCTTGATCTAAGTAATAAAAACACCTGCCGTGACAACTAAATTTACTCAACAGCAGTTTTTTAACCTCTATAAACATATATAATAAAGTTAACAGACATAAGTACATATATATAATGTCAGCAAATGAATGTAAAAAATCCATAACTGACTGGTTAAAGGAACTGGCTTATGATCAAACTGAGCAGTTACTATCACGCTAATTCACATTTCTACCACACACACACGCACGCACGCATGTGCTCACGCACGGACATACACGCTATTTTTAAGAAAAGAGAAAGAAAGAGCGGGTTCCTCCTAACAGTGTGTTATTATCTAAATAGAGGCACCCAACCCTTGTCAAGTATGACCTCAAATGAAAATAAAGAAATTTGAATCTAATCTAACCGAATTGTTTTTGTTCGAAAATTTTCCAACCCCTGCACTCCATTTGCTGCACCCTAACCAACCATTTGATTTATTGGTTCTGAATCAGTCATTGTTTGTTTCACAAGTTTTTACTAACCTCTTGGTCGTTGTTAAGAAGCGTGGTGCTGAATGTGTCAGCGACGAACCATTTCTGTCCTTTCATGACGATGTCTCTGGGTGGGTCGTGGTCGGCGCCTGTATCGGCCGACCACACTGTGGCTATCGCTCCCGGCTCCAGCTTAACTGTGCGGTGGAACTTGAATACAGTCTCTTGGTCGCCCGCTTTACGCACAATCTGGTATCCGCCCAAGCTCAGTTCCTGTTCCAAATACGATAATAATAAATATTTTTATGGGTACTGATTATACTGTTGCTTTTGTGTCCTATCTTATATGTGATGGATACAAGGAAGTTTTGATTGATCTATTTTGAAGCTAAATATAAGTGTATTCATTTAACTTCAAAATATCGGAATTTCTTTGTTAAAAACACCCGATAACCAACGCCCCCTCGTCAATCCCTGGTAGCAATTGCTAATATATTCAAATTTTCGCGTGGTCTGATGTTTTTTAAATTACAATTAATTTTTGAGTTATTGAAATCCAAATATTATGTGGTGGATTCTCTATTTAATCAGCTTTACGGTAGTATTTTTGTTTGGTCCTAGCTTTATTATTTAGCGAGAAAAGGGCATTTTTATCTATGAGTCCGACATTTTTTTCGCAATTTGCGCACTTTTCACTTGCAGAAATTAGGATGTCTTTTGTAAAAAAAATGGTAAACAATAATTTATACATTTTTAAAAAAATATTAAGTTTACGAGACCCGCTGAAAAAAGTTGAGTTTAGTTGAGTTGAGTTAAAGACAGCTGAGTGTATACCTTTTTGCCTTTGTTCCGTATCTTGACGAAGGTGCCATCTGGGCACGCCTCGGCCACCTCTAAGTCCCCTTTGGCGCTGGAGGTGACGCTGAAGTCGTGGAGGCTGCGCTCCTCGCTCTCATCGAGCAGCGTGCGCTTGCGCGCGGCGCGCAGTGGGGTGGCCCGACGACCGGGCGTGCCACGCCCACCGCTGCCGCCTGCGGACGCGCGCGACTCGCGACCAGGCGATTGCGCGGTTAGATTCAACCTACGGAGTTTTACATACATATCGTGTTACATATGTGTTATACCTGTTCCCGGGTGTTTTTTTTTTGCATCTAGCCTATGTTGGTTGTGACTTGAAATTATTTATTTTATTTTGTGATTTTCTTTGATTGTATAATGGTAATATATAATGTGTGTACAACCTTAATAAACGTATCTCTCTGTGTCACTTCTTAATATGATCATTACTGTAATATAATATTACTTACATTCACCCCAATTAGACTAGTCCAAAGTACTGTAAAGCTTGTGTTATAGATACTAGGGTAATGGATAGATAGACATACGTATATAATACATAGATATAGAATATTCAGAAATACTTATGACTCAGGTACAAATGCTCATATTTCTTATACCAGCGCCATCTCTTTAAGTTCTAAGTAACTACACACATATAACATCGAATTTAATATGTTTACCTCTGTCTTAATTCCATCCTAATATACATCGAAAAAGTTTCACATTTTGTGGCAAGTTGATAAGTTAGTTGCATATTTTTAGTATTATTACTGACCTGTCCTCTTCTCCTTCGAGCAGCGTGCGGTAAGTAGCGATCTCGTGGTCGAGCGAGATCTTAATATCCATGAGGGTGGCGTACTCTCGCAGTTGCGCAGCCATTTCGTCGCGAAGTCGGGCAAGTTCTTGCTCCAAAGACGCAAGATCCTCCGCGTGCCGGGCGCGCTCAGACTCCAACTGGCGCTCAAGTTCACGGCATCGGTTCTATTAGTAGTTAAAATGACAAACATTAAAATAAATAAGTATCAAGGTATTTATGAATATATTTTATTGCCCTATTGAAATGGAATAAAGTGATTAATGTTTGTTTTTTTATGTATCCATAGGAATTACAACAAATATTATAACTAACTCAGATTTTTAGTAAGTAGCAAGTTTTTATTCCATCAGTTTTGTTTGAGGTGACACGAATTTAGAATTAAGTAGTATTTTCTTTTACTTCACTTGATAAATTACACAGAAATGCTACATCTCAGTTTAAACACAAAGTCAAAGCACAGATTTAATTCTATTCAGTTCTGGACTAACTCACTAAAGTATAAACTAATTTGCTAGAAATAGTTATAGAAAAAAACAGCATATCCAGTAACATAACTTGCTACCTTTAATATTACCACAATATAACTGATGAATACGCCTAGTAAAATATAAAATAGCACTCACGCTAAGTGCCGCGTTCTTGTTTTCAAGGTCGTTGAGCTGAGAGTTGAGGGTGTCAATTCTGCTGCGCATAGTACGTAGTTCCTCCACTGCCACCGTCGCTGCGGAACTGTTGCGATTTGCCGCCGATTGCAGGTTCTTCATCTAAACATGATAAAAGTAAAAAAAAAAAAAATAAAGAAAGTGCCAATGAGTATATTTTCAAGATTTTGTTGAAATAGAATAGACAATCATATTAAGGAGTTATATTGATTTTGTCTACAATGCACGGCATCTATAAAATTTGGAACGAACTAACTCAGTTAGTGACGTTAGTTAACAAATGACTCGTACATTTGTTTGGAATTACTTAATAGTGAAAGCAAAGAGTAAATTAATATCGTATTTCATAGGCTCAATACACATACTTGAAAAATTTTCACCTTAATTCGTTCAAAGATTGAGATTGTGATGAGAAAAGGATATATCACAACAATGTGAGCTTTTTAATAGTAGTGTAATATTTAAAAGAGAAAGTTAATATTAACTATAACACAATCTAGTTACAATTCAATATGTTTTTGATCATCTATATTTTTTAATCTCAATTACTAAACAAAATAATAATATCCAAAAGTCCAACTTAATCTGATATTTAATGTAGATAGCACATTAAAATAGTTATATATTGTGCTATAGCATTTATGTATAGGTAGTTTTTTACTAACGAAATATATACAATAAATTACTAATGTAAATCTGGTAATTAAAACGTGATAAATCAAAATTTTTTTCTTATTAATTTATCTCATTGGCCTTAACAGAAATTTTTAGCATTAAATCTGTAGTAAAAAGTATAAGGCTGAACTTTATGGGGAAAGCTTGAAAATAGCTTTTGCCGACGCATCTTCATTAAGTGCTATAAAAATATTTATAATATATCATATAATATAGTTACTAAATTTTAGAAAAAGTGTAAATATTTATTTCGGAGCATGATGGCAGCGTTCATGAGTCACTTTTTGATGTAACATAAGCAAGTATTTACCTTATTCTCATAAAGGGCCTCGATTTCGTCGCGGTTGGCCTTGATGTTAGCTTCCTGTTGTTCGCGCAATTCTTGCAGGCTCTGCTGCAGCTTCGCCTCATATTGCTGTGCAAGACGGCCATCTGTAAATATCAATTATATGTAGTGTCAATCAACAATATGCTGATATAAACAAAATTGGATATTGATCAATAAAAATTCTAATTCTTTTTAAGATATACAACATTGTTTCGAGTATACTACACAGTGTCAAGGAAGTCCAGAGGTAGAGCATCACTAGACCTACACAAATCACTCCCATGAATTCCGCCATTTTTTGTTCAGGTGAATTAAATACCTTGCATCAGGTGAATTATAAACAAAAACAATTATGGGAAGTTGGATACCATTGCGTCACAAAAAAAAATAGCTACATGCTTAGTAAGAACTCTTATTTCCTTTCAAAACTTTTTTGTATACTTCCCATTTATCAGCTTTTTGTGTTGTAAATTTGATGGATCTATGTTTATTGCTAAGCTTGTGTATAATTTTATCGCGTATAATTGACTAGGCAAATATTTGATTTCGTTTTATATGTGAGACATTTAAATGATATTATACATTAGTTTATTGAAGTTTTTCTATTCAGTCAGATAATTATGTAAAAATAATTTTTATTTCTACATTAGTGACATTTTGTCAATCACTCAATTCAGACTTCTATGAGTTTGTAATAATAGTTTTAGGCTTTTTTAAATTGATTAATTAAAAGAAATATAATACCATAATAATCGGTATAATATTATTAAATATACTGTTTAGCTTTATATTAATTGAATCATGATTTTAATACAATAATTTAACCGAGTTTCTGGAAATCACTTATTAATTGGTTATAATAAATCGAAATTGTAACTTTTTGGAATCTTACTTAAAACTACTTAATTTTCTGTTCATTTGTAAAAAATACATAGAGTATACTCAAGAAATTAAAAAAAAAAGGAAATTTCGATTTCTTCCGAAACTAAAGTCGACAACCTAAGATTTGGTTTCGACTGCAAAATTCTGTTTCGTTTGGACATTAGTGAAGTCAGGTGTAGCAATTATAACATAGTAGAAAAATTTAATGTTTTTGTGTAATGTATAAGGTAGGAAATATAAAGCAGATTCAATTTCGTCGGAAGAGGTCTTAGATTTCTTGTATAAGATAACGTGACTATGTGGCCTTGGGGTAGTGAGGTCATAGCAAACAATCGATAGGACGGTGAAAAGGTATGAGGTTTAGGTTAAATTACGTGGACAATATTTTGAGTGGTAACTTTTGGCTAAATGCTAGTAGTGAGTTTATACTTCGAGTCTTCTATCTTGAGGGATGTGAATGTATGTGAAACATCGAAAATTGTAAAAAACATTGCGGTTCATTTATTAAAATTAATAAGAATGGCTGTGGTGAAGGACTTTAAGAGGCTGTTTGAATTGTTGTTGAATTTAACAATTTACGGTAATGTTGAGAACAGAAAACTAATTACAGTATTATTAATTAATGTACAAATAATACCTTAGTCTTTTTTCCAAAAAAAGCCACAGTCAGGGTTATTTTTATTAAGAAATATGCTAGCAACTGATATTTATTTAACTTTGACTACAAGACTAGAAGTCAGTACTGTAAAGCCCACAAATATACTTATAATTACAGTTACCTAAAAAATGGACTATGAACAGCGATAGACATAAGTATTCATCTCTATGAAAACAGCACATTTATCGAAATTTCCAATATGAATCCGAATTGTAGTAGAATTGTAATCTTTGATTTATAAAAAAAAACTGTTTTTATCCTCATTCATCTCCTTAAATTCTGGTAAAACATAAAAACAATCAATGCCTAACGCAATACGTTTCACGTGAAAAAAAAAACTTACCGATCTCCGAGATCTCGACTTGTCTGCGGGTACGAGTCTCTTGCAACTCTTGTTGGAACACCTGGTCCTTAAAAGAGAGTTCTTCACGCAGGCTCTGTACTGTGTTCTCCATGTCGATGCGGCACAGCATCTCTTCTTCCAGTGTCTTACGGGTGTCAGCGTACACCTTACGTAGCTTTTCCAACTCTTTGGCCAATTCCTGGGTAATTAATTGTTGTGACAGGAGATGTATGACTTTAATTTTTATTTTAATTCACTAATTGACATAAAGATTAGTTCTTATTGAAGAACAGTCTGTCCATAATCCATGGCATAAAATAGGACATGTTATGATTTTCAATTGTCACCAAAAAGAAGTTATTTCATGAACATAAACTGTGCAAA
The DNA here is from genome assembly GCA_927399485.1 of Calamotropha paludella. NCBI lineage: Eukaryota > Metazoa > Arthropoda > Insecta > Lepidoptera > Crambidae > Calamotropha > Calamotropha paludella. The sequence goes on along the minus strand of OV656804.1, from coordinate 10,955,431 downwards.
AGTTGTCAATATTTCAAAACTGCACTGCAGATGGACGATACCACTTATTATAATTTGCAATACAAGAAATATGAATTCAAATGAAACCAACCCTTGTCGTAAGTTGGTACACATCCAGCAAAAACGAAAAAATAAACTTCAAAATCGGTTGAGTAGTTTCGGAGTTTATCGCGGTCAAACACTGTGACAATGAATTATTATACATAGATTGGTTGTAGTCGTTAATAATAATTAATTAGTACATTATATGCATGTTGTCATTTTTAATATAAACTTTATTTACGATAAATAGAGAACAAGAGAGAATAAAAAGCATTTTCTGACTAGGACTACATACCCGCGCTTCATCTTGAGCTTTCTTCTTGTCGGCGAGCGCTGTGTTGTATTTGTTACTCTCTTCGGTAAATCGTGTCTCATAATGGCGTGCCAAGTTTTCAGCTTGTGTACAGTCTTTGGTTTTCTTATCCAAGCTGTAAATAATATGAAGAGAATTTAAGTACAATATAAAATATAGTTATCGATCTCAGTTAAATTTCAAAACAACCAATAAATTAAATCAAAATCGTAACAGCAGCATGAATCACCTCGTCTGCAAGGGATTACGGCGTCTAAAATAAGCAAATATCTCAGGAAATAATAAAATAGTCTGAACTTCAACCTAGGCTAAAAAGAATTAGAGAAATAAATCCTGAGGAACACGCTGCAGTATTCAAATTCCAAGTACGACCTTTGTTCTTGTGAATCACATTTCAAGTTATTGTTTATGTACCTTAAGAATTTGTATAAATATTTAAGTAATATCTAATATCACGCGATATTATTTTTTATACGCGGGATTTTCATACATATATATATATAGCTTGCTGGTTGCAGGTGCAGAGCAGATTTTATCTATTGTTCCCACACATGGCGAATTTAACGGTTCACAATCTATTTTGGTGCATGTTACACACTGAGAAATACAATGTTGCTGATATAATGACAAGAATTTCATAGAGGGTTTTGATACCAGGTAGTTTTTTTTCTACGATACACAATTGGTGATAACAATATGAATTAATAACATTTAATATAGTCATTCCTAATTATAGGCTATAATTCCTAAGCTTAGTGCTTCGGAAAGCAGTTTGTTTTCACTGTAGTCGTTAGCTTAGGATCCACCAATGCTTACTGAGTCCACTTCCTGTATAGCCTATACCCCTCGCAGTGCTTTCATCCGCGGAAGAAATATTTATAGATTCTTGCAATTTCATCGCTTGGCTATATTGATAAATATTGTTATTATATACAACTTATTATCCAGTGCTGGGCGGCCCTAACGCTCCTCTATACGTCATAGGTGAAGTGAATGTGTAAGCTGCAACTTTATAACACAATCGCTTTGCATTTGGTTATAAACATTAAGAAAGACCTAACTTTTTATAGGTTTCGATTACAATAGGAACCTACGTATGGAATGTCCAATACATATATTCTCCTTTGATCAGACATATTATTATCTCATGATTCTTTTTTTCAATGGGAAATACTAGAAAATAATATCATACAAGATAGCAGTGGAAATGCAAAAATATAAAAATCATAAATTCGTTCTTTTCTTAGCTATCATCACGCAGAAACCAAACATTCGTACCTACATATGTTTTAGTGTCCCTACAAACCCAGTGCTATATTCGTGTTTTATTTATCTCTTAATTTTTAAACCCCTTTTATTGAAGTCTCGGGGTGAACGAAAAGCTCATAAATTTTAGTTTGCCTAAGTAGGCGTAGGTTTTATCATAAAGTGGAGTGTATCTTATAGTATTATGGTTATCGAAAAAGGTGACTAATGAAACTGGAGGAAGTCACCATATACTTCCTGTAGACCATAAAATGAGGCAACAGCGATTTCCAAATTATAATTATTGTGATGTCTAACGAGTTTGCCAAGCGTGATTTAATGGCAAAATCCTCCATTTTATTAGAAAGGTTTCCGTCCAGGGGTTGATGTCTTTCGACTAAGGTGAATGGTTAAAAAAATATAGCCAAAATAAGCTGATGTGTTATAATGGGGTGTATCATAAAATATATGACCAATTTCAAAACTAAGTGAATAAAGTCAATTTGTTATAGTTTATGAGCGGTTTAAGTAAGGAAAATCTTCAGTCTGCCATAAATTATCCATGAAATCAATGATTTTAAAAACATCAGAATTAATAAAAAATACTGATCTTTTATTATTTTTACAATGTTTGATTATTATGTTTGGTGCAACGGTAGCGATCCTGCCTTTCGCACCGACGGTCCTGGGTTCGAATCCCGGAAGGGGCAAATGTTTGTATGATGAATACTAGCATTTGTACCTGAGTCATGGATGTTTGTATATATTTCTATGAATATTCCTTATTTATGTATGATATATGTATGTCTATCCGTTACCCTAGTCCATAACACAAGCCTTAAAAGTGCTTACTTTGGGCTAGGTTAATTGGTGTAAATGTTGGAAATATTTATTTATTTATTTATTATATTTAGTGCAATTATCTTTTAATTATCTTTTTAATCATATTAAAATATGTGATCAGGAAAATAAGATGTAGATAATTTAATATATATTTACATTACATAGCTTGCAATCACGAATTCGTTAGGGAATGTATTTGTATACATTTCGAAATAATGTAAATTAATAAATTAGTAAGTTGGCCAATGAAGTTATTGATATTTGGAAACGCGAAACACCGGTTCGAGTGTGAGTTAAATCGCTGTTACTAAGCGACGCGCGGCGCGCGCGGTCTTGCGCAACGGTATACGGAATGTTTTGGTAAACAAGGTACTATCCGGTTCCCGCGCTTGCGATCTATAAGTTTTATGCCCGTTCTATTATATCGGGACCCCATTTTAGTTGCTGTTACATACGTACGACGCGGCGACTGGCGGCCGCCCGCATCATTACCTTGGCCGATTTTTATTTGCGGCAGATAGATTCGTGATAAACCAAAATTAAAGTAAGGGGAAGTTAAACGACCTACTTTTACAGTTCGCACACGAACGTGAAAGCCAAAAATATAATTGAGCTATTCTATATTGGAAACAGGAATAAATAAGACTATGTCAGCAAATTGTATTAAAAGCTTGTAATGTTATGCTTGTGTGTAACACACACATACGTTTTTATTTAGGTGTGACGTGGTCTCACTGTCGACATTGTTGACCAGTCAATATTAAACGAAACGATTAAGTAAGCACCTAATATTAGGCGGAATGATCGAGGTTGAATACTTAGAATACCAATGAAAATGATGTCACCATGTAAAGTTTAGGATTCAATCCCACGCGCGAATACGTTCGAGCGACGAAGAAAGCACCGGTTTTTTTTATTAGATTGACTGCTTTGAGCAATTTATTTAATTCTTCTTTTAATATATATTATTTTGTAGACTTGACTTTGACGCAGTTCAATGGTTGATATTTTAGCTATTATAGAGATATTTGACCAGAGGTAACTTTATGCCATAATAAATTACTCAATACTGTTAATTTTATTAAATGTTCAAATCTTCACATTTTTATATAAACTACATTTATAGATCATTAAATATTACTTATACTTTATTTATAGTGATTACATATAAGTTCAAAACAGCCATAAAAGGTGGGCGAGGTGAGTTGCTTCATGGGCACTAGGTGACATATTTCAGGGCCAACAGCCTTCGTAATGCATATCTTGACCGAAACAACAGTACAATACAATGTCAACCGTGTTGAAGAATCTTTACATCAGTAACAATGTTATAAAATACATTGCAAGTTTCAATTGAAGCAAAATAATTTTTTGTCTTCATTTCAGAGGTAAATTTATTATTTGTAATTTTGGAACTGGAACTTTTAAACTGTTCTAAAAGTTAATCGGTTGTTGTTCAGAAGTAATAAATAATTTTGGTATTTTAATTTTTTTTACTGTATTTTGATGAGTATTTGCTATTGTACTTCTCTTAAGAATGAACCCTCTTAATTTCCTTGTACTTAAAAGTTTATTCATAGATATAACTCTAAACATAAATAGGCATTTTATTTATTTAAGAAATGCTATCCTCAATTATAACAATATTGTTTAAAAATATAATGACATTGAGCATATCAATATTAGCAAAAATCTTTAAAAGATGTATATGCCAATAACTTGTGCTTATTTATAAGAATAGCAACATTAAAATTTAAAGTATTAATATTGAATTTTTAATGCTACAAATACAAGTTCAAATAATATTTTTTCAAATATCAATGGCAGAATTTTGACCGTGATTTTTTTTACCGCTTTCACAAATGAAAATATTCTTACTTATAGACTGGAAGTATGACAAATCTTTAAGCATATTTTTTATTCCAGGACACTTCAATTTGATCCTAGACATTCTTATGTATGGAGCCATACCATTGTTTTTTGCCAAACCAAAATTTAATGCACTTACAATAAATCGAACAATTAAACTTTTTTAATTTATTTGTTGTAAGAATTTGTGAATTCAGTTTTACAACAAATCAGTTAATTCATATGAGCCTCGCAATTATTTGTTATTGTAAAAAATATTTGTTCACCTTGACATTCAAATACTTTAATGTAAATATTCATATTCTTCATTTAACATTGTGCTCTATGAGACCCATATTGTGCGCTCACATTCATTATTAAAAAGTAGTCTTCATGTTTGCAGGTAGACAAATATAAATTTAGTAAATCTGTATTTAAAAATAATTAAAAATATATATATTGTGATTATTTCCAGTTGTGAGGACTTATTTATAACTTTTTAACTTTGAGTTTTGGAAAGGCTAGGTAAGCAATGTATATAATTATGATTTTTTTGTCTATTCTATAATATGTGATAATCTTTTAGATGTCTTTAGATAGCTTATGATTGAAGTTAAATCCAGCTATGATGTCACTATGTCGTAAAAGCGAGGTCGCGCGCGCTCGTCACCTCATCCGCTCTGAAACGCCACCGATGACGTAAACTGAACGCTAAGGTTAGCCGGAAGAAATTAAAAATGTTAGTACGAGAATTGCAAAGTAACACAGTTATTTATTTATTTTTAATAGAAAGACTAGAAGTTAAAGAGTGGTTTTAGCAAAAGTTTAACTTACCGCTTCTTTAAATCATCGTTTTCTTCGTAAAGTCTCTTTAAATCGATTTCTAACTTGGCTTTTTCTCGTGATGTATCATCTAACAGTTTTCTGGCATCCTGCAGTTCATGTTCGTACATTCCCTTTATGTTAGAAACTTCACGTGTGACCACCTCCTGTGTTGTTTGGATTTCCCGGCGCAAGCCAGAGTTCTCACTTTCAAGTTGCCGGACTTTATCAATGTAAGCCGCCAAGCGATCATTGAGATTTTGTAATGCATCTTTTTCTTGAAGACGAGTGTGTCTTGTTGGACTGAGAGGACTGTTGGGCCTACCGGCTGAGCTAGAAGGGCGGCTACCAACAGGAGTGCTTGATTGCGGTGGGCTTTGCACTGATGACACCATACTTATGTTAGTAGAAGATGTTACAGTCTTTTTTGTTTTTGATGACATAATAAAGAAGTTTTTAGTCACGTCAAACAAAATAACCACAAATATCAACACACGAGCCTAAACCACGAACAGACTACTATTTCTCGGAAGAAATAAACGCAAACTCGCCAATCAAATCACAAACCCAAGCTTCGTGTGATCACGTGACCTTTGAGTCATACTTTGTATTACCATTTAAAAAAATAAGTCGCTGTTGTTTTCATGACTAATACGCTAATACATTTATAATTTATAATATTATTAATTAATTGTTTGATAAAAGTATATGACTTCCATTAAACCATTAATATTTTCTACTAGAAATGTTCTATTTCTATTTGATGAGATACATTTTCGCTCAAAAACAGGGTGTTTAGAAAGATTAAATAATAAAAATATTAAAATGTTAAACTAGGGGTATCAAAAAATCACAAAGATCTACTTACGGTGACAACAAATAACTTTCAAGTAGAGGGAAAGAAGGAGTAATTAGGCCTTTGGTTGCAATCGTCACCATCATGGAATACGGGCACTTTATTATACCATATGGCACTTTCCGCCTATCCACTACACATGAGTGTCATCTAGGGTATTTTTTAAATTTAAAAGTCTTTTTATGCAGCGTTATTTGTAATATAGTTAAGATCGTAAATAATTGTAATATTTTTATATGAGCTATAAGTTCATTTATAACTATGTTTCTTTATCGATTCTATATTGCTAAAGTAAACTCCTTTTATCTACTTACATCACAATTTCAGATGAGTCATTTAATGTTATTTTTAATGTGATCAAATTGCACATTTAGGTTTTAATACACAAATTTTATAACAATATTGGTATTGAAAGTCGGTTCCTAAAATCTGATATCTTAAATAGCAACATTGATCCAATCTCTATCATATCTTTTTCTCTCACTCTCTCTCTCTCTCTCTGCGTGGGTGTGTGTTTGGAGGTTTTATATAAATCTATAATCGAGACGACTTTAATCTAGGAAAAAATCTGATTAAAAAAAAACTGATTAAGCTACTAAACAATTAGCAAAAGCACATACTAAAGAACAATGCTAAACAAGATGATAGCCGACTGGACCTGTAAATGTACGCAACACACTTTCGTGTGTTTTCTTTAAACTCTTTCGAGTTTATTACATATTTAAAAATGCAGTTGGTGATAGAACGTGTAAGCTAATTAGCATTAAGAATTTTTCCTTCGCATTTTCTATCGCTTTTTCCGCTGAATCCATTTTTAAAATAAAGTACATGTCATATATAAAAATAAATTTCCAGTAAATCCCTACCAATTATTTAGTACCAAACTAAACAGAGCTTGTACCTCAGAACAATAACTAATATTGTTCTGAGGCTTGTACTATAACTGTTTAATAAAGGATATAATACAAAAATGACTATATTATAACAAACATGATTCAGGAACAAAATGTTTTTGATAATCACACAAACATCGGTCTAAATATTGTTGGTACATAAGATGTGGGTAAGCTGTACATCTTAATTCAACTTAAAATATGCTAAAAAGAGCCTTTAAATTTAAAGGTTGTAACTACTACCCGCGATCATCAACGACAAATGAATGGTGAGAATTTTGAGAAATGGGTAGTTGAAAAGGTTTTGTCTTTTCTTCCTGACCACAGCGTCGTGTACGATGCACCTTACCAGAGGGTCCAGCTAAATAAATTAGCTTAAATCTGCCATGATAATATACTAGATTTAAAAAATCTAAAATCCCACGTTTTTCAATGTCCTAAAAAGAATAAAATAACCCTGCGGGGCAAAGCGAGGGGCCACTCAAAACGTGGGGGCGCATATTACTAAGAGGAGATTTTAAAGAGATGAATGACATGCATTGATGCCGATTATTGTAAAGATGCGCGTGGGATTTTTAGATTTTTTAAATCTAGTATAATTATTTTATTCTTTTTAATTATTAACTCAACGAAGTAACCATGTGTTACGCAACAATCGGATAAGCCCCATACAAAAGTGAAAGTTGCCGAAAGTGGACCTGAAAGTGCATCTGGAAAGTTGAAAGTTGCTTTAGAGTGCATTGTCATCGGGTTCTGAACTATCCTGAAAGTTTCAGCTTTCTAGCTTATCGGAAAGTGCCTCAAATTTAAGTTGCAAGATTTTGCCCGGACAGACAAACAAATAAGAAAAGTGAGATAAGAAAAACGTGGTAAGTAATAAAATGGTTGGACGACAAAAACATTTCTTGCGACAAGTCAATGAAGAAATCAGATTTACTTGAAATTACAGAACATACACCCGTTGATGTCAATTATAAAATAAACAATATAATTAAAGAACATGGCCACGACATTGTAGACTACCTCTTATATCCTATTGAACTAGCCTCAGCCGCTATTAAAGGCTTCGTAAGGGAACAACATAAATAGCGATTTCAGTTTGAAAAAACTGATGGAGGTAACAACGAATGCAATAGTTATGGCAGAAAACTGATCAAATTAAATTAGTAAGATAGCATTAATATTGTTATTATTATTGATCAATGCTATGAAGAGTTTTTGGCGAGAGCAGGAAGCGTATCGTTGGTGGTTTTGTTGCTCTTATTGAAAATTATGTTGTTGTGGATGTTAGTGTATAACAATGGTGGATTATTAACCATGTGAACATACAAGAATGTTGGCAAGTGTAACAAAGCAGTGGAAGTTGTCTTTTCCTGCTCTCTTAAGAAATCCACGGACAGGTTTCAGTAAAACCCCACACATTTACTGAAACCTGAAAAAAAATTACTGTTTATTCGTCATCATTAAATTAAGAAATTTCTCAAAAACTGGCAATTTTACTTATTTGACATCGCTAAATGCACAAATTGTGCAAGCCACAAATAAAGAAAAAAAAATATATATATATATACTCTGTTTGTGTGTCGTCTTCAAGGTTCCCAACTTAGGGGCTTTTCCCCTAAATTTAGGGGGTAAATACGGGAGATGGGTTTTTAGGGGTTTTATATGTTTAGGGATCTTTTTGGGGTTTTTGTGACCCTTCATATATTTTTTAATATTTTATTTATCGAAAAAAAACAAATATGTAAAGTATAGGCCCTGGGACAGTCCTAACTAGCCAATCCAATCAATTTTTTACCTAGCGACTTCGGACTTAGTGACATCTATAATAATTATAATCCAACTACAGTAGTTGGTATTTGAATTGTAATGGTGGATCTTGTGCAATATTCAACCCATTTCCTAAAATGGTAGGCTTATTCAATGTCAACATGTATGACTTTATAAAATCTCATTCGTGAGAAGCAAATGAAATAATAATTGACAAAATAAATTAATTTATTTTTATAAATAAAAAATTAATGAAAATTATATAATGATAATGTAATTAGGTCCATTTTAGGGGTTTTTAATTTAGTTTTACGGATAAATATTTTTAAGAGTTGGTAGTACTGGTCGTCTTTGACAGATTGTTGGTTTGTAGCTCAGATCAGAATAATATTGTTCTGAGGTTTGTAGGTAATGTAGTTTAATTTGTCTAGTTTTCAATCTCGTACAGAATGGCAGATATCGATAGCTTATTTGATTGTTTCGATGAACCAGCACAAAACGAAGCAGCAGTGCAGTTTCCTAATTTAAAGAATGATGGAAATAAAGCGTATGTGTCTTGTTCGAACATAACCTATAATCATTTTGCAGAATGGACTGATTAATACTCAAAGTATTGTAGGCTATTTTACATTAAATACACCTTTGTATAAACGCCGTCTAGTGCTTTTAACGATTCAAACGGTTTACACTATAGAATATGAATACATATCATGTTTATGATTTAGTTTATTTTGTATCTAGTTAAGTTTATAACAATCATGGAATATGTAGAATATACAGATAATTTTATTTAATATTAAGTTTATCTAAAGAATGTAGTTGTTTTTTAGAGATGCACCAGATACCAGTACTTCAGGCAAAAGGCCCCATGAAGAAGTGGAATATGCAGACACTTCACAGAGTAAAAAGGTCAAGCAGGAAGATGAAGCTGAATTGATTAGTGATATAAAGTAATATTATTATGTGAATTTTCACTTCTCAGTACTGTTTGTCACCTAAGGACTATAATTAATGTTCTTTATCTTTTTGTATTTCAGTGTAGATTTGCTGAGTTCACGAATAGTGATTCATACATTGGAAACCCACGATGGTTGTACACATGAAGTGGCAATACCCCCTAATCATGACTATGCTGCCCTCATCCCTATATCCAGTGAGCCAGCTAAACAGTATAGTTTCATTCTGGATCCATTTCAGAAGGAAGCTATATTGTGTATAGATAATTTACAGTCAGTGTTGGTGTCTGCTCACACTTCAGCGGGAAAAACTGTTGTTGCTGAGTAAGTAGTTTTCTACTTGTTGGCTTGATTTTTATTGTAGGCATTAAAAAATTGCTATTTTTATAATACTAAACGGCAATAGCCCATAATATATTAATATACTTTTCAGCCTACTACTTGACCTACAGCTGGTTAACAAATTGTTTCAAAAGTATCTAATTAATATATACAATGTCAATATTACAATTAGTGTTATATAGTGGATTCCATCAATATAGAATAAAGTTTACTTTTTGAGTAGGTTGATAAACTGTCTTTTAATAATATTAATAATTTTATTGTTAACTTTATAGTCACACTGAATCAATAACTTATTATCAAATGTATGTATACAGGTATGCTATAGCCTTGTCATTAAAACACAAGCAGAGAGTGATTTACACAACTCCCATAAAGGCTCTCTCAAATCAGAAATATAGGGAGTTTTCCGAGGAATTTCATGATGTGGGGCTTATCACAGGGGATGTCACTATTAACCCTTCAGCATCTTGTCTTATCATGACCACAGAGGTATGTCAAATTGAATTGCAACCTATAAATGCTACCAAATTGAGATGATGTGTTAAAAAGATAAAATAAAATTACACCACTGGCTTGCTACAGACCAAGCTGAAAGTGTCTTTAACATTATATTAAAATAAGGTACATTACTCCCTGTTGTTACATACATAGTACCTAGAAAGAATCGCTTATTTATGAAAGGCCTCTTGTCATTTGAAGTTAATTTTTCAGCAGCTAAAAAAATGTCTCTTCTATTTATCCATTATTGATAATTCCAGTTTTTTCAATTTTGAGTATCAGTTTAATTAAATTCACATACATATATTCTGCTCACAGAATATCAAAACAATTTCTCACATAATTATTAACAATTTAAAATACTGACATGAGGCCTTTCACAAATTAATGTGTGATAAGAGCCCTTTCAAAAATAAAGCTCAACTTTTTATTACAATTAGAAGTGTTTTGTTGATGGAATAATACACATATTTTGTTAACTAATTACTCATATATTTATAAAACATAATTTCAATAAAAAAATTGGAAATATTTTTAGTTAATTGAAACTTCGAACATTGAAAATTGAAACATTGTGAAATCATAACACTCCTTAATCAATGAAAGACATTTCAATTTTCTGTATCAATCATGAAACTATCAAAAAAACAAGATAAAGCAAAAAGAACTGAGAAATAGTACAATTCAATAGAAATAATAAACCATACAAATTGATACTGATAAACCTATACTCTTTATTGCACTTATAAAGTAATTAAACAGTACATTTAGATATATTTGTGAGCAATGGTGGGCTTATCTCTAAAAGAGATCTCTTCCAGCCAACCAAGGGTATGTGGGTGATTAAACAGGTAAGCGGGACAACTTAAGAGTGCAGATCATATAATATTCATAAAATAAAATAAAAAGAAAAAAAAAATTATAATCTCAATCAAAATCCAAAAAAAGAAAAAATCTATTATACTATGTCAATATACTACATAAATAGGAACTAACTATATACTACATAAATACAATAAATAAATAAAATTACACATTGAGTAAATAGATAAAGTAGATAACTATAGTAAAGGTTGTCAGTAAGTTGATTATGTTTAGACTATGATAACTGTGCTAGAAAGTGATCTTTAAGTTTAGTTTTAAAGGAAGTGAAAGTGATGGACGGACAGTTTTGAATGGCTATAGGAAGTTTGTTCCAGAGTTGTGCCGCACGGAATGAGAAGGAGTTGTGAAAAAATTTGGTGTTCGCTTTAGGCAATTCTAGCAACTTAGTAATGCAGGCCCGCCTAGGGCGAGAAGGAGGGGGAAGAGTCTGGAACCGGGAACGGAGATAGGGAGGAGAGTTAGGGTCTTTTAGGATTTGAAACAAGGTGGTAAGAATGTGCATGTCTCTGCGCATACGAATTGGCAGCCATTTTAATCGAGTTCTAAACTCTGATACCCGATCATATTTTCGCAGCCCAAATATAAACCGGATGGCTAGATTCTGGAGACGTTCGAGCTTATTCAGCTGATCCTCAGTTAAGTCCAGATAACAGACGTCGGCGTAGTCGAGAATGGGGAGCAGGATAGATTGCGCAAGCATTATTTTAGTTTTAAAGGGAAGAAAGTATTGGAGTCGCCTAAGAGAGTGAGAAGAGTAATGCAGACGTTTACTCACCTCACCTATGTGAGGAGACCATGACATAGAGCTATCCATGAACAGCCCAAGATTTTTTACCTTGTCGTTATATGCTATGGAGTCTGGTCATAATTAAGGGGAGGTATAAGATTCCAATCAAGTTGGCTCCTAAGCCTGCCACTGCCAATTATTATAGCCTGAGATTTAGAAGGATTGACTAAAAGACCGAAAGATGCAGACCACGCTTTATTTGATGCTAGATCCTGATTTAAGGCATCAATCGCATCAGCAGTTTCAGATAGGGAAAAGTGTCTATAGAGTTGAAGGTCATCAGCATAAAGGTGAAAAGAGGAAGAGATAGCAGAGGAAATGTTATTAATAAATATAGAAAAAAGAAGAGGTGACAGCACGCCACCTTGTGGTACACCTGCTGAAATATCTGACCAATTCGAAAAAGAGCCATTATAGGCAACACACTGTTGACGGCCAAGAAGATATGATTTGAACCAGTCAATAGCCGGGATGGAGACATTAACCGCACGAAGAGCACCAACCAGTATATCGAAGTCCACACAGTTAAACGCACTGCTGAAATCCAGTAATACCAAAGCTGTGAGTTTGGTATTGTCCATCGCATAACGAATGTCCTCAGTAATGTTCAGCAGCGCACTAACCGTGCTATGAGAGGGACGGAAACCCGACTGATGAGGGCAGAGAAGTGAATTTGAAACGAGGAAAGCATATAACTGTTTTTGAACGACAGATTCCAGGACCTTGGAGAGAATCGGGAGAATGGAGATAGGACGAAACTGAGAAAAGGAAGATGGATTAGGTACTTTAGGATGGGGTAAGACATGAGCTTTTTTCCATGAAGCAGGAAAGACATTGTGTTGCAGGGAGAAATTAATGATGTGAGTAATAACAGACACAATGTCCTCAAGTACAGGAAGAATCATGTCAAGACTTAGGTTATCGCTACCAATAGCTTTAGTGGAAATGGACTTGATGCTCCTCATGACGTCTTCTTCAGATATTGCATTGAAGGAAAAAGGTGGACAATCGGGTGGGGCAAGACTTCCAAGATAAGAGAGAGCGGCTGATTTACAGACCGCATCTAAAACAAGTGGAGGTGAGGCAAAGTGACATTTAAAGCATTGATATCCACGGAAGTCTGAAACATCTCCTTAGGCTTACCCACTCCGAGGGATCTCAAAAAACTCCAAGTTTGTTTTTGATTCCGTATATTAATTTGGGAATGAATGTACTTCCTCTTTGCATCCCTACACATCCTGTTACAAAGATTACGGAGGTTTTTGTAACGTTGCAGTCCCTCAACCGATGGAGACTTTTTATTACGGCTCTTTTCCCTGTCACGCTTTGCCATTACTTTTCGGATTGCAGCAGTAAGCCATGGTGCAGGCATATGCTTGATACGTACAGGTCTTACCGGAGCATGTATATCATAAATCATTATCATTAAGGAAGTTAAGTAACTAACCTTAGCGTCAATATTGTCAGCTGAGAACACCAAAGACCAGTCTGCATTCCTCATGTCCTCCCTCAGGCAATCCAAGTTCATATGTCGCAAATTGCGCATAAAACGAATATTACGTTTAACTTTTGGAGGACGCACTTTGTAGCTCAAATAAATTAGATCGTGATGAGAGAATGGGGCTGACATCTGCCCGTGAGACACAACGATGTTAGGATCAGAGACAATGACGAGGTCTAGGAGAGAAGGCCTACAATTAGGAAAATAGTGGGTTGGAGACTTCATTGGCAGTATATGAAGATTTAGGGAAGAAAGAAGATTATTAAGTTTATTAGCTCTAGAATCTTTTTTTAACAGACATGTGTTTAGATCTCCCATGAGAATGACAGAGTCAAAATTTGGAACGAGTCCTTCTAGAGTGTTCTCCAGATTATTAAAATAATCAATCTGGTCATTAGGACTATACAATGCGCCCAGAAGAATTTTTTTATGGTGAAGTATTATTTCGAGAAAAAGGTATTCAATGGAGCCTGTATAGACAGATGAGGAGCAAGATATGACCCTTGCATTAAAACAGTTGCGCAGGTAAATTCCCACGCCACCGCCACCAGCGCCAGTTCTGTCGTTACGAAACAGATGGTATCCAGGAAGTGAGCAACACGTAGAAGGTAAAGAGGGTTTTAACCAGGTTTCAGAGACCAATATGGCATCGACCACGCCGTCGCCAAAGGAAGTGAGAAGATCAACGTGATGAGCAGCAATACTCTGCGCATTGATATGCACCAAGGAGAGAGAATTATTTTTGTTTTCAAATACCTCTGACAGTTTAGCTGCTAGAGGTTTAGAGTCAGAGACAAAGGAATCTTCACTTTCAGCACTATCATAATCCTCAGAAGAACAAGAGAAGTATATGTTATCTAACATTAAAAATAAATATTAATTAATTAATTATATGATAAATATAATATTGTAACAAATAAATATAATGATATATAACACTTATTATAATATTACTAAATTCACTCCACCTTCCCAAGCTGATATAAAAGAGAGCCTCTTTAGATTTTCCTTCACATGAGGAAAATCAATGGCATCAAAAGGAAGAATCACACTGACAGAACACAGTCGCCCGTAGGACGTTATCACCATTACATTATTAACATTTTTAAGCCAGACGCATCATAACCGTACACATTTTAAATATTAGATATCAAGATCCAAGAGCTCAGGAAAGTCGGTCAGTGGTTCATCATTCCATTCAAGCTCGTAACATTCAGTTTTTTAAATTAGTAATCTGTGTTCGGGCAATATCACAATGACATTGTCAGTTTACACAATACGAAGAAATGGCTCAAAGGTCTTTGTAACCAAGCCAAAACCCCTCATAAAAAAAAAAAACAACATTGTGACAGTGACATACATACAGAGGTAGTCTGCGACATAGAACGAACTATGATTACAAATTAATTATAAATCTACCGTTGTAAACTACAAATAATTGAAATTCCAAATCCAAATAACTATAAATTTCATCATACCTATAACTACTGGAGTATAAACCGGCTAAATTCAAGTGACAGTATACAACAAACAAAGTTTTGGTTACCTATTACCTAACTACGTTGAAGCGTTTTTGATGCAGTATTAGGGTATTGAGAAATGAAAGCAAGGAGTTCAGCATTGGAGAAAATCTTCCGACGAGTACGGTCCGGTAGTAAAATGACAACAGTGCCCTCAGTTGACCAGCAATTTTTCACTCCGAAGTGGTTGCGTGCCGCTACAAAAAGATCTTGCCTTGCCTTAGTTAGGAATTCAGTGAGGGTCACTTTACTGCCCTTAAGGGATGTCTTCTTATTCCATACCAGGCGACGGTGCTGCATAGAAGTGAAGCGAATCAATATGGGTCTAGAAGAATCCTTTTTTTTAATACCCAACCTATGACATGACTCAATCACATCGGGGGTTATATTAGCCAACTGCATTTTGCCAGTCATAGTTGATAATGCTTTCTTCAGCACATCCTCGTCCTTATCTTCCTTGATGCCATGCAACAGAAGGACTTTTTTGCGAGAGTGAGTATCTAATCGGTCGAAACCCAGGAAAAGAAGTTCGACTTGTGACTTGAGCAAACTAAGTGTTTTCCATACAAAGCCCTTAAATGAAGAAAACTCAGCAGCTATAGACTTAACTGTATTACCAGAATCCTTGGCTCCCGGCTGCTGTAGATTCTTCTCGAATTCAGACATCCGGTCATTAAACATTGAAGATAGTTCCTTCAGACTTCCAAGAAGCTGTTCTGCAGTAGTGTTCATGGTGTTGCAGGAGATAATGTGTGTGATAGTGGTAGTGAACTCAGCATAGGCAATGGAGACTTTACTATGAGGTCATATACACTTTTTCTATTTTATTTATTAAAAATTTTTAAGAGCTAACAAATTTTGAACTTTTCACTCTTACAGCTACCCACAAAATAAAAAAAAATTAATAATTGAAACTGATGAAAATGATAATCAAAGTGTACAAAGGGTGAATCAAACTTCTTGCCTTTTGCCTTTTTTTGTTGGCCAATTTTGTATGTTGTTATAAAACGTTGTTGTTATAAAACACTATGCAAGCGCAACAGAACAGCTGTTGCTTACTGAGCAGCGGTTTGGTTTTGTAGAGCCTCCTGTCAGTGACATGAGGCCTTTCATAAATAAGCGATTCGATAAGGATTCCTAGTTTTCTACATAATTTTATTTCTTATGTTTCATAATATTAACATACCATGTTTTTACCACTAGATATTGTTAAATAACAAAGATATTGTTATTACAGTGAAGCCTGTTTAACTGAGATGTCAAGGAACCTGTAATTATTTATCACTTATAGAGGTTTTTCATTTACTCAGTTTCTCAAATAGGCAGGTTAATATGACAGATGTCTTAGTAACAGACTTCCCATCCTGTGATCATGGCTTATGTAAAGGAGTTTAAACGTCAGGATTAAATATAAATTATGCGCAAAAAACTGTGAAAAAGATATTTTCTTCAAATGTCATATCTAGACTAAACCTGATAAATTGTCTCATTTATACAGGTTATTGAGCTACAAAGTCCCAAATATAAAGGTAAACATTGAAAAATCTAATGTCAGTTAACAAGTTCTCAAAATTTACAAGAACAGAGGTATTTCAATGCAAAAGTATCGGGATGTCAGAGGTTTCTCATTTATCCTGGCCCAGTTAAACAGTTTCACTGTATTATAATTATTACTATATTTTTCGATTTTTTTTACAAATTTGATTAATTATTTTTAATAATTTTTAGATTTTACGAAACATGTTGTACAGAGGTTCTGAAATTATGCGAGAAGTGGGTTGGGTTGTTTTTGATGAAATCCACTATATGAGAGACAAAGAAAGAGGTGTAGTATGGGAAGGTAAGATATAATTAACTATCAAAGGTATAATATTAAAATCTGCTCAGTATTACCACAGTCTAATAACTATAAAAAAAAAACAATCAATCACAAATATGGCTAGAAAATTGCATTATAATATTTACCAACTGTAACTCTCAGTTTTATAAGTATTGATTCCCCTACTATTTTAAGAGATTATTTTTCACACACAGACAATCGGACCTTTTGATTCAATCAAGATGTCAATTGTTATTGTTCTTTTGATGCAAGCAATGTTTCCTTTTGTCCGGTTAATAATTTAACTTATTGCTAATTTCTATCTGTAGTTTGTAAAATTAAACCTGAGATATATTTGGTCACTGATTATCGTTTTAAAGAGGAGGTAATGAAGGAAATATTTATTTTAACAGAGCTAAGCTTTACTAAAGTCTAGCATAAATATGCTCAATATTGAAAGACTCAAAATAATTTTCTGTTAACAGAAACCCTCATCCTTCTACCTGACAACGTACACTATGTGTTTCTCTCTGCCACAATACCCAACGCCCGGCAATTCGCAGAATGGGTGTGCCGTCTGCACTCCCAGCCATGCCATGTGGTTTACACGGAGTACCGACCTACACCGTTGCAGCATTACATTTTCCCTGCAGGAGGTGATGGTATACACTTAGTGGTTGATGAGAAGGTTGGTAGATTATTGATTTGACATTTGACTATATGAAAAAAGTTACTGGATCTATAAAGATGCCACAAGACAGTATATAATTAATTTAATCAGGAACAAATGACTTTTTATGTTTATTTACTGTGATGTATCCCAACGCAGTGCCAGTGATTGTTCATGATAGTAATTTAACACAAGTTATTTGAAACAACCAGCCTTTGTAGGTACTGTAAACATCACTATATATTGAACAAAACTACTGTATCAGATAGTTCATGCATAATTGGACGTAGTTAAGCAGAAAGGACTCACACCACACAAAGTCACTTTTGAGTTATGAGCGTTAGAAGTTTCAGCTGTAATTTCTCCTAAACAAATTTATATATTTTTAGGGTTCCGTACCTCAAAAGGACAAAACGGAACCCTTATCTTTGTTGTCCGTCCGTCCGTCTGTCAAGACCCTTTTTCTCAGGAACGCGTGGAGGTATCAAACTAAAATTTATATCCAATACTCAGGCCTACTGTCCCTTGGAGCTGTGAAAAAATCAAACTCCTAAGCCAAAGCAATCAAAAGATACAGACGTTAATGCCGCAAATTTTCGAAACTCGCACGGGAATCAAAACCTACAGGGTACTTCTAGTAGACTTAGAACCTTAAAATTTGGTACAAAGTAACGTGTTATAGTACAGATAAAGGAAAAATTGCAAAAACCGTAAATTTTTAGTTACATCATATAACAAAAAATATTTTTGGCAATTTTAAAGTTACTACCTCTTTTCTCATGAACGCGTAGAGGTATTAAATTGAAATTCATATCAAATACTCAGGTCTATAATAACTTTGAGCTGTAACAAAATTAAACTTTTATGTCAACGCAATCAAAAGAAATAGCAATTTAAGCCGAATATTTTCGAACTCGCAACTACTCGCGTGGGAATCAAAACCTAAAGGGTACTTCCAGTCGATCTAGAATCTTGAAATTTGGCATGAAGCAATGTTTAACAGCACATATATAGGAAATTCTCCGAAAACCTCAATTTTTTTGTTATATGTTCATTTTGCAATAAAAGTACTATAACTATGACTCGATTGTCGTGATGGGTGAACTTTTACTTATATACCTACAGGTTTGTACGGAACCCTCGGTGCGCGAGTCCGACTCGCACTTGGCTGGTTTTTTTTACTTGCGCCTTATTTTAAGGGATAGGGGTATTCTTTTATTTGTCCTTAAATTATAGTAACATATTTTGTAATAGACTACGAGATATTAAGTGAAATCTGGGTTGAGTCCTTACAATTAAACGTAAGTTTGCGAATACTAAGTTTTTATTTTACTTCCTCAGAAAGGACTCTTAGCTTTCATCCGTCTGAAAAAAATGTTATTAGATAGAACAAAATAAGTAAAATGAGTAAAATTATAAATATTTAATGTCTTTAATCATAAAGCTAGGAAAATGACGATAATACACCATTATTAAAATACCAAAAATGGAAATAACAGCACCAAAATTTCAACTTCACTCATCCCTCTTCCAGTCAAAGTCGAGGGTTGGCCCGTATCCATTAATATCTTTATTGATATTGCTGTTTCTTTTAAGGTTTTTGCAGAAGTCATGACAATCTTCAGGCATTAACCCAAACATAGACCTGAGATCTTTAAGCTTTGCTTGAGGAATGGGTTTTCCCTGAGGCCAAAGAACGTCAAAATCTTCTGAAAATGTAATTTACGCACCTTTGTTTCTTTTTGACAAATCCAACTTTTGAATATCTCCACTCACTGACGTCATAGTAATTCGGTATGGTTCTTCTTTTCTTAATAAAATCTGTTTAGTATTCAGCCAGTTTATTTTATCTTTATTTATACATATTTTGCGGTAAATATCTTATTTTCATTCTAGTAACTTGAAGCGGGTTTTTCATTTAGCGATTTTCATTAAATTTACATACTCTTCTGCAGTATAAATTCGCTCGTGATGCTGAAGCTCGCATTCAATCTGGCTAAAATCAGTGTCGTTCAAAAAAAAAGGAATGGCTAGACTCTAAGTATTTAAAGTGATCGTGTTTTTTTTATTTAATGTTTTGCACTCACAATGCAATATTTCTATAAGATATAAAATACTTGTGTAAAAAACAACTACGCCTCCGAGCCCTCAGGTGGGATCCCACTTGAAGCTAGAAATGGGCTAGAAATACATTACTCAGAAACAATTCAAGCGGACTGAATTCATTCTGCAAATACATTTTGTGTGCTTTTCATACTGTGGGTTGAGTTGGGGTAGTAAAGAAAACTAGTTTTCATGTACATTTTTAAAATAGGGTTTTCACTATATTGTAGATTCGACCCTCAGCAGTACGATGGCATATTTAACTCAATTTTGGCCAATGTGTGGGTTGAGTCCTTACTGCTTAACTACGTCCAATTTATATTTAAAGGAGCCGTGATCACAGGACCGTTTTTTTAAAATGTGTGACATGTGTGGAAGTGTAAGAACACAAATCTCCACTATAAACATATTAAAATTAAGTATTCTTTCCAGAAACTACTCAAATAGTGTATTTCGTATTATTCAAAGTTTAATTCATATACCTTATTAACATATACATAGCTATTTTCATAACTATGTATGTTACATAGGCGATATCATATCGCGACACATTAGGGCCGTCCATTAATCACGTGATGTTTTTTTTGGCATTTTTTAACCCCCCCCTCCCCCTTGGTGATACATGGTAAGGTTTCAGACTAATACTATATCACGTGTATTTTTAGGACCTACAAAGAATCTTAAGTTTTTTAAAATATTTATTAAATACAGGTATAAGTAAGTTCATTATAGAAAATTAAAGACTACAATAATAACGTCTAGAGGTAGACAGCTTTCTGTCTGTTGCAGGTTGTTTTTGACTGATATAAAAATAATGAAAGAAATGCGAGAAACTTTTTTTTTACTAATACTTGAACATAATTTAATGTACAATATCACGGATTAACAAGACTTTCTTTAACACCAATAACTGGATAAGCATCTTGCAAGTCAGTTGTTGGCACAGTGCTTTGTTGAAAATCAACATCGGTTTCATCAAACCACTCGCACAGTGTTTTATGGAACCAAAAAAATGTACACCTTTACATAAAAAGATTATTTATACCCTAACAAAGGCATGACTTCCATTCCCAGAAGTCTAACTCAAATACTATTTGAGAAAAAAAAATCATGAACTTATCGTGACCTTTGACCTATGAAATCTAAAATATTTTTTTATATCGTGAATATTAAGAATATGTTCTTTTAATAAATATGAGTCAATCGGACATATTCACACGCATATAAACGCGTTTCTTAAGCTTAAAAAAATGCATTGGTTTGGGAGCAGAATTTTTTTTTCATTTCGTATTTGATTTTTTTCTCCCTAAAAACAAAAAAGTGGAAACTAGAACCAAGATAGAAATAAGCCTACGTATGTGGTCTTTCATACATAAATAAGCCACATCCCACTATTGCGGCGATTAGAAGATATTCATTTTTAATTTTTTATGCAAGGGTTGTCATTGAACTTGACCTCAAACGAAAATGTTTAAAATAGTAATTTGTGTATTATTTTTGAACGAGTTTAGAATAATGTAGATTTTAGGAACTTGCTTGAGTACCTTCAACATATTTTTTAGGCTCCAAGCTTTATAAGCAAAAAAGGAACGCTTATGGTGATTCCCAGTCAAGGAGGAAGTCACTATGGTGAACATCGATTTTCGCTTGGGTATTAACTGTTAATTGTTTAGACAAGTTCATGCCTGGTTACCTCTACGTTTTTTTTGTTACAGTAATAGGAACATACCTGTTAACTGATTTATGCCCACGACTTTGTACTTTGATTTTATTTTCTGATCGAATGTTATTTTTTTTAAAGATTCGATCGGACAGCGATACCTAGATAGATTTTATAAGTGTATGAATTTGTAAATCCAAAATTTTATCAGAATCGTTAGAACCGTTTCCGAGAAACCAATAACATGCCAATATATTTATATAGGTTCCTGCGAGAATTCCTCGTTTAAAGTATAGGATGTGTGTGTGTGTTCAATTATTTCAAACAACATAGTTTATTTTTGCGACCGTTTAGCGTGTAAGATACAAAATTAAATATGTGGTCGAACATACATAAAGTAGCTCTACATTATCACATCTACATTAGGTAGGTAGTATATGTAAGTATATTGTATTCGTCTATAAGTGTTGTAAATTTATTCAATTGATTGACGGCATTAATTAACAAACAACAAATAGTTGATCTTTGTGACAACCTTAGATCATGAAAGTTGACCTTTATCTAAATTCTATCATAACTTCTAAAAACCGCAAAAGTGGGACTTGATTTTTTAATGGGTGATAGAACTTGGCTTACTGAACCAGGTTCCACTTTTGCCGATTTTTGGAGAAAAAAAAATAAAATCAAAATTTAAAAAAATATGTATTTCTCAGAAATATCTCATGGACAGAGATGGAACCGTCTTTTGAGGATATTAAATTGTTCATTTTTTCATGCGCAAATTTTAAAAAACTTTACTACTTCATTGTTTTTTACGGAAAATAGTGATCTGGGAATTCAAGTCTTGCCTTTATTAGGGTATAAAATAATCGTTTTTTTGGAAAAACCTTAAGGTGTAAATTTTTTTGGTATCATAAAACACTGACTCGGCGTCATCATTTTCGCGCACTACGCAGAGAATCTCTCTCGATCTACCGTTCGATCGTCGCGTGAGGATGCACGACTATTATAGCTTGGATTCAGTTGTTTGTGACAAGAATTCACATGTGCCTTAGCTTTTTTCTTTGTACAGAGGTAGTAAGACGCTTTGGTTTTGTACGCGTTTGACAAAAAATAAATACACGTCACGCCGCTTTTCAGTTCAGTATCGCGCGATTGCTGAAAAAATAAATACATTACTACACCCCCCTCCCCCCTTGTGATATTTCGTGATTTTTTTATGGACCCCTCCCCCCCCTTTCGAACCTCAAGTGATTAATGGACAGCCCCTTAATTGTATGTGGAGCGGTTCTTTTTATTCTGAAAAAGAAACAGAATTAACTTAATTGTTTGTGGATATTTTAGGGTATATTTAAAGAGGACAATTTTAACACTGCGATGGCTGTACTCGGGAGCGCTGGCGACGCAGGCAAGGGTGACCAGCGTGGAAGGCGTGGTGGCGCTAGTGGCAAGAATACTACTAATATTTTCAATATCGTCAAGATGATTATGGAGAGGAACTTTGCACCCGTCATTATATTCAGCTTCAGCAAGAAGGATTGCGAAGTTTACGCTATGCAAATGGCGAAATTGGACTTTAATACTAGTAAGTTGGTATATAACATCAACGGGTGCTTCTTAAATATTAAACTTTTATTATTACATGTGGTTATGTTGTAATAAAGTTTATGAATTTATAACTTTTATTGGTCAACCGTTGCCTCTTATTTTAAGACACAGATCCAACTTTGACTAATAATACTATTTTCGAAATATGTTACACAGTTTATTAATATTTCCGTCACCCCTAGTGGTTAGCTTAATTAGGAGTGGTTCCACATATGTCGTACCGCAAGGGTCAAATTTGGTCCACTTGAGTTAAAACTGCTAGCTAAAATAATTCATGCAATGTGCTATGATGCAATGTAAAACCGGATGAATATGATCTGATAAGCTATACAACTTCTTGGAGTTTTAAGTAAATTGTATATTAATTTTTATTATTATTTTTTCCCCGTTTAATAAATGTATATAGGAGTTCCAACATTTTTTTGATTTCTTCTAAATGATGATGTAATTTTCAGTTGAAGAGAAGAAGTTAGTGGACGAAGTATTCAATAATGCGATGGATGTGCTATCAGAGGAGGACCGAAAACTCCCTCAGGTGGAGAACGTGATACCCCTACTGAGGCGTGGTATAGGAATTCATCATGGCGGGCTGTTGCCTATTCTAAAGGAAACCATCGAGATATTGTTTGGCTTGGGTCTTATTAAGGTATGCGCGAGGGCTAAAAAGACAAAATTATTGTATGACATTCATCAGTAGCTTAATCATGCTAACACATGACAATTTTGTTTTTTTTTTCTTCGTTCACTGAAAACAAATATAAGCAGTTCTCTAAAATAAACAACGATAAAGCATTAATTAATTTCATTTCAACTTTAAATTATTATTTGCTATCGATTTATAATTATAAATTTCGCAAGTTTATATAACAAATTATATTATAATGATATTTGTTTATAGGCCTTGTTCGCGACAGAGACATTCGCTATGGGTTTGAACATGCCAGCTAGGACGGTAGTCTTTACAAGCTGCCAGAAATTCGACGGAAAAGATTTTAGATATGTGAGTGATTTTTACTTTAACTATTTTTTCATGTTACATGTAAAATTATAATATTGATAGAAAATTAACAAATTACATAGACTAACGTAAAAAAATAAATAAACGTTAATTTAAATTTTTTTTAGCAAACTGAATAGAAATGATGGCATACTTTTAACCTCTTCCTTCTTTTATAACTGAAATAAATTATAGAAGGCGTATTTACTTTTAGTATACTCTGGCTGTTAATTTGTGGAGATTTGGTATCAGTGTACCCTCTGTACTTACATAATAGGTAATGTCTGTATAGATATCATCGGGAGAATACATTCAGATGTCGGGGCGTGCAGGACGTCGTGGCTTGGACGACAAG
The DNA here is from genome assembly GCA_927399485.1 of Calamotropha paludella. Taxonomy (NCBI): domain Eukaryota; kingdom Metazoa; phylum Arthropoda; class Insecta; order Lepidoptera; family Crambidae; genus Calamotropha; species Calamotropha paludella. Next base: position 10,931,095 of record OV656804.1, on the reverse strand, counting down.
GGCATCGTAATTCTCATGATCGATCAGAAAGTCACGCCAACTATTGTTAAGGGCATGGTACAAGGCAAAGCGGACCCAATCAACTCTGCCTTCCATCTCACTTATAACATGGTAAGTGCTATGTTTTCCTTATTGTCATCGACGTAATATTGCTGCAGCCTATCATGGTTGGAAATAGCTTGGGTAACGCTTTGTATGGATTTGTGGGTGATGCTGATGCAGCCGTCATCAACATTATAACGTGTCCTCAAAAACGTATGTTACTACTGAACAATTTGACTGACATCTGACCTAGAAATTTAGTATTAACTTTGCATAGTTATTTTTTGCATATTTTCCTTATTAGAGATAAAAGTTGTCTTGTATTATTATCATAAATCTAAATGATCTAAAGTTTAAAAATTAAAATCATACAGTAAAAAAAAATTTAAGTCGACTGAGTTCGATCCTCACGTCCGTAACACGAGCATTTCTGGTTACCTCGAGGAGGTTAACGTGTTCAATGCACTGTTAACATTCTTATAAAAAAATTTTTGCCCCACGGGGCTGATATTGTGGATTAATTTGTTTGTACTTATTTATTTAATGAACTATAACACAATTAAGTAACCAGTATATAATTATTTATCTAAAGAATGGTAAATTCATAGGATGACGTATTTTCTCATTTATGCACACCAAAGCGCAAACTATTGCGTCGTACAGCTTCTTTAAACAATTAATTCATAAAAAAATAGATGGTTAAATTTAAAACGGTATTTACACAGGTGTTTAATTATTAAAAAAAACTGTTTCAAATATGCTATAATTTTTGTAGCAACTTCAAAAGGTAAACTTTGTATGAAATTCTGAAAGCGTTTGAGGTTATACTTTGTAAAATTTATAATTTCAAACTATTAGATGGCACTGACCTGTATGTTTCATATAATAATATTACTTCTTTAGTGTTTCGTTTTGTAGGTATTAAACTTGTTGAGAGTGGAGGAAATAAATCCCGAATACATGCTGGAGAGAAGCTTTTTCCAGTTCCAAAACCAGGCCGCTATACCGGACTTAATCGATAGTGAGTTTAAATATTTGCTTCCATTAATCTTTTATGAACAATAAAAGTATAATTAATATTATGTCTGAAACTAATGCGTATGGTATGTGGATTGATAAGTTGATCAAACTGAAGTGAATTTGGTGAGCCCGAGTGCCTAGGGAGATTGCAAAAATGAAAATGATTTTGTTTTGAATATTCTAACATTTAAAATTATTAATGTCAATGAACAAAGCGAATATCTATGCGTTTTTTTGAATGCCAGCAGTGAATGTCTTTGGGTTGAGATGATTATGATTACTGTTTATTTTGTACATTTTAACAGAGGTGAAAGCGAAACAGAAGGAATACAACGCGCTCACGGTGGAACATGAGCACTCGATAGCTTCGTATTGCAGTATCCGATCCCAGCTAGAGCTGCTGGGGACGCAATTCCGCGCTTTTATCACGCGGCCCGAGTACCTTAAACCCTTCCTGCAGCCCGGCAGGCTCGTCAAGGTGAGAATGTTACCTAGTATGAACAGTCAGGACCAATAATAAACTCGCGAGCAACCAAATTGACTCAACGCATAGAAAAGTATTTTTTTCCGTGAAACAAATAACATCCTATAAAAGTTATAAACTATTTAAAAGCGTAACTCTTCAGCTTTAAATTGATACCATTATTACCAATATTGTCGTGCATCAACATGAAGTTGTCGTCGTCAAACCCTTTGTAAGGCACAACGTGGTGATGTCGGTACTCAACAACTGTCAGTCCTTCTTCTCGGCCGCCCTCAGACACGAAAATGAGCTCGGTTTTTCCTTCCAACGAAGTATCGGCCCACATCATGCAGGAGCCGCCGCCGTATGCTACTTTTTCAGCAGAACAGCACTGCGTAAATTGTTTTCCAGGACGCCTGTAGATTCTGCCTCCTATTATTACCATGGAGACATATTCTGCACTCATCGGTGAACAATACCGACCGCCATTGGTCAGTAGACTAATCGAAATGTTCCCGAGAAAATTGAAGACGCGCTTGTCGGTGACTTGAGGTCAATTTCGGATCTGTAGCAGGCCGTTTTGGAGTGAGGTTCAGTTCTCTCAGACGTCTTCTTACTGTCCAGTCGCTGACAGTCATCCCTCGAACACGTCTTAATTCTTGCTGCACATCAACACCGGTGAGGTGCCGATTTCCAATGAAGTCGAGACAATAAATCGGTCATCTTTTTCTGAAGTGGACCGGTGGACTGGTTTTTGGTCTACGACTGAAGGCACCAGTATCCTGGAATCGGCTATACACTGTATGTAGCAGAGTAGCTCAAATGGAGCTAAGCAGCAACTGTACGCTGAGGCGGCCCTCGTTGCAAAAGAGCAACAACTTCAGAGGTATCCTCAGGCGTGGTGTCCATAATGACGTCAAAACAATGGGTGTAATTTGCTGAAGTGTGCAGAGGTCAACTTCTGATAAGCGACTGAGAAGGTGATCCTGTTGGGGTGGGTTTTATAAGAGATGGCGCAACTCGATAGTATTGCAGTTTCTCTTGTCAACATTTCTGGATATTAATGCGTAATAATGGTGGATTATTAACCACTAAGTATTTGTGAACGTACAAAAGTGTTGGCAAGTGTAACAAAGCAGCGGAAGTTGTCTTTTCTTGCTCTCTCAAGAAGTCCACCGGGAGGTTTCTATAAAACCCAATACATTTACTGACACAAGGGAAAAATATATTTTACTGTCCATTATCATCATCAAATTAAGAAAAGAAATTACTTAAGAACTGACAATTATACTTGTAAGTATATTACTTGACACTGGCTAAATGCACAAATTTTTCAAACCACAAAACAGAAAAAAAAAAATTGTGTGAATAATAAAATACAGTGAATTTTGTTTTGATATTGATATTAATTTAAAGCTCATGTTTTGAGCTTTCAAACGGTTTATAAATACTACAAATAAATTCAATATTTTTGGAAAATACATCGTTATGCGCATGTGCCGATTTGGTTGCTCGCAAGTTTATACATCGATGCCCCGAAGCAAAAAGTCGTTAATTAAATAATGCAAACATTTATAGGAGAGAATATTTACTGTTTTGTATAAATTGTATGAGGGTTTACCAAAACCATGAGTTTTTTTTAAGCCATTAATCCTGTAAACACAAACATCAAAACGAAACATGTTTTGTAACATGTTTGAAACAATTTTGTAAATTTATTTTTCTGCAATAAAAGTATATGTCTGCAATAAAAGTATATCTCATTATGAAAAATCTGAAAAAAAAAAAAAGTTATAATATGTATTCCAGTCTTCTCATTCCGAATTCGTCAAGACAGTAAAAAGCATTAGCGCTATACCGATTTTGTGCTTGGGGTCATCGATATACACTATATGACCATGTCACACTTAATGGACAACAAACAAACAAGCAGCAGTAAGAAACTAATCAAATAAACAATACGTTATTTATATTGTGTACACATATTATTGGCCCTGACACATAAATTAAACATATAAATGTTTTATTCCTGACGAATAAAACATTTATACTAATATTATAAAGAGATAATGTTTGTAAGTATGCTATAGTAGTAACTATTGTTCCAACTTAAATAGTTAACTTAAGTATGTAGTTAATTTTAATACCGATACATTAATTTAGTTCCAATTAATTGATAGTTCTAATTATTTAATTCGAGAACTTGTCGTATATCTTACTGCAAAGGATATCAAAAAATCAGATAATAGATCAATAATTTTATAAATAATCGTTTATACAACAGCCAATTAAAATTCAGTACCATAATACTTTTTAACGAACAGGTGAAAACAGAGAAGTACGAATATGACTGGGGAATTATAATTAATTTCCGGCACAAGATGGATAAAGGCAAAAAGGGTCAAGACTCTAACCCACTGACGGCAGAGCCCGCGATTATCGTGGACATTTTACTACACGTCAAGAAAGCGGCTGACGATGACCGGGAGACCAACATTCCGTGTCCTCCAGGCGAGGTAATTATTTACAGTTGTCTATTTATGTGTCTAAATAGGTTCACTGTTATTGGAAATCTTCACAGACGATAATTGTTTTTTTAATGAACCATGTTTGTTGTTAGTTTAGCTAATAAGAAGTGTTTGTTCGCACTAATGTGAAAAAAAAATTAAATCATCATTTTTGGTCCATCAAATTATAATATAGAAATATATGATGGTAATTTCTTTTTTTTCATTTTTTTCTATTATTTCTAATTGTCCGACGCTATAAAAATTTTTGATACCTTTCAGACTGGGGATGTAGAAGTAGTGCCTGTACTCCATACTCTCATTTATCAAATAAGTTCGTTACGAGTATATTACCCTAAAGATCTACGGCCCTCTGATAGCCGCAAGATGGTGCTTAAAACTATAGGGGAAGTGAAAAAACGATTCCCAGAGGGTCCGCCGTTACTCAACCCTATAAAAGATATGAAGATAGAAGACAAAGTGTTCAAAGAGTGCGTCGATAGGATAAAGCAACTAGAAGAGAGGTATGCTCTAATAATGCATCTGTTTTTTAATATATTTTGAAGTTTAATATTGCTTGATAATGTTGAGTAAGGTGTTATCAATGACAAAAGTTGTAATCCTTCTTTTATGTTAGGAAGGCAATTAGTTTGTTAAATATGAATAATATTCTTTGGGGTTTTGATAGTTTTACAAATAGAATTTCGATTACACATACTTGCAATGTGGTGTGTACTTGATTAGATTGATACATCCTTTATGTAATTTAACGAATATAGAAATACTTATAAGTTGATTTTTTTCTTGTAATAATTTCTCTACATCCTTCATGTGTTTGTTTGCTGTGGTCCCATTCAATAATAACACTTTTCTCAATATAAGTTTTGCCTGTAGATAATTGCAGACTACAAATTTAATATAAAAACATTTTGCGTAAGTAAGAATTTACGAAAAATATGATTGCCATTATTAGGTACGCGTGCGAAATTGGATTTTTTAAGCCTAATCGTATCCCATTGTAAAGGCAGTCGAAAGTCTTAGGATGGACATAGAATATTGATACTGTAATTTGTGTATTAAAACGCAATACATTTTTATACTTATAGACTGTATGCCCATCCCCTTCACAACGATAAAAACCGGGGCGCCTTAACAGCTGCATATGAGAAGAAGCAAGAATTATACGAAGAGTTGAATTTAGCAAAAGCAGAGTTGAAAAAGGCTAAGAGTGTATTACAAATGGACGAACTCAAAAAGAGAAAACGGGTTCTTAAGAGGATGGGCTACTGCACTGCTGCTGACGTTATCGAGTTAAAAGGGCGTATCGCCTGTGAATTAAGCAGGTATACACTTAACAATTAATGATTGAAGTTTTCAAAACTTACTTAACCCCTTAAAACCCGCGAGCATTGTATCATGCGCGCGACTACGATGCCTAAAATCCGCAAGCATTATATAATGCTCTATAGCGCGCAGTCTGATTTAATCGTTATTACGGCTTTGGTAATGGTTATTTTTGATTGAATGATATTTTTCCCCCGATAGAGAGAGCAATAACGCATTTAACACAAAGATGGGCTTCAAGGGGCTATAGGTATATATACCTACAGTAAAAGACTAACAAAAAATATTAAATGATAATTCTAAGTAAAACTACTACCATTACTTCACTATTATTAGATTCTTACTATCACTTAACCACTCAGTTGTAAATTGTCCACCCCTGGACGAAATCCTTCCTCATAAAATTGCGGGTTGTGCCATAATCTCTGCTTGGCAGACCACAATTCAGAAAAGGCTGCTGTCTGTTTTGTGGTCTACAGAAGCTGTATGGTGATTGCCTCTAGTATTATTAATCACCTTATTAGTTGGTGCTATTCTAAATAATTTCTAAAAATTCAATAAATGCCCTAAAAAACTTTTTCTAGTACCTCTCTGATTTTAGGCCGTAAGCCAGCGTTGTTAGCGTTGTTGCCTGAAAATTCACTTGTGACCCGAGTCGATTTTTTCTAGTATTTTTCTATTATAATAATTTATCATATAAGATCGCATTGAAACATGCAAAAAATATATAAAAAAAATTGTTACAAAGAGACAAGACAGTTCTGTTTTAATTTTTTTTAATTGCTTAATATAAATTTTAAGGCTTCAACCTTACATTGCATTTATTTTGTTCACATTTTTTATTTTGGACTGTATATATAATCCCGTAAATAACTAATTACTTAATCAGCCGGTTGCTTTGTTCATGTAATACTAGTCCAAAGGTGGGCAAAGTTTTTCATGGGGGTAAGAAAGAATGTTCACACAGGGCTTTGTTTCGCATCACAGAAACTATTAAAAATTATAGAGTTTTATCCATGGATTTCTAGTCGTTTTTCTCATTGTTAAGGTTTTAGTAGTATTGTAAAAGAGACATTGATTGAAGCCCTACTCGTCCCTGTCCTACACAAGAGATAACACGAAAAGTTACGTTCACACTTGATATTGTGGTTTCTCAGCGCGGACGAACTTCTTTTGACGGAGTTGATATTCAACGGTGTGTTTAACGGCCTAAGCCCCGAGCAGAGCGCTTCCCTTGTGAGTTGCTTCGTATGCGACGAAAACTCCAATCAGGCCTCTGCTTCCGGCGAAGAACTGCGCGGTGTATTAAGGCAACTACAGGTTTGTTTTATATTAGATTTTCTTTTACCCGCGACTTAGCCCGTAATTTTTTTTTTCGTTAAAAAGTATCCTATGTTACTTCTTATACCTCCAAGAATATATGTAGAAGTTTCATGATGATCGGTTTAGTAGTTTTTGCGTGAAAGCATAACAAACAAACTTACATTCACATTAATGGTATTAGTAGGGATATTAGATAAGACAAAAGCGAAGACCTCTGCAGTAATTTTGTTAATGTCATTTTGACTCATGATAATCTGCGTTTTTAAAACTTAGTATTGGTCATATCTCGAACTTACTTTTATCTAACAGAAACCCGTAAACATGAATTTAGAATATTTTTTCAGTGGGTTCGCTTACTACGGTAATTTATGGTAACCCTTTGGTATTTGACAGGTTTTACGAAAATATCTCAAAATGTTTGTAATAGCACAATACATTTGCCATTTGATTAATTCTTTTATAATAACCCCTTTTTTCTATAAAAATCACCAACAAAGTTTAAATTATAAAAAACCCACCAAAACCTTGTAAACAAACCGTACAAAAACTTGATCGACTTTTACTGTAAATAAGCTGGTGACGACACTCCAAATTCAGTCAATCCAATGCATTTTTAATGACATGCTCGAACATAAAACTTTATTATTTTGATTAATGATTTCTTATAAAAATCAAATAGACTTTAAAATAATGTTTGGGCTAAATTAGTTTACAAAAATGTTTACAGTTGTGCTAACAACAGTTTTATTGTGGTCAAATACCTGTTACTAATACAGTTTTCTGTGTTTGTCACGTGCTACATACAGTTTTAGAAATTACTTATCAACTCTTAAATGGAGTGATATTTATGGAATAAAAACAGCGTAGAGAGAATGGTCTCACCAAGTAGGCTGAATGCGGAGTTATAATAATAAATAAATAAATATTTCTTACATTCACACCAATTTCTATTTGTTTTTTTCTACTTCGTTTATTGTTTGCTTTGCAACGAGTTATATTACTTGCTGCTAGAAGATACTAGAGGTAATAGAGGATACTAGACCAATATTTAGGGTCTGCGAATATTATAAAAAGTGAAATAATTGCAGGAATACGCAAGGCGTATAGCAAAGGTGTCGATAGACGCCAAGATGGACATCGACGAAGACACTTACGTTGGCAAGTTCAAGTGCACGCTGATGGACGTAGTGCTCGCCTGGGCTAAGGGCGCCAACTTCCTCCAGATCTGTAAGATGACCGATGTCTTCGAGGGTAAGTCCTCATTCAAATCTAACGTAGTACCCGCTTATAACGTGTTGAGTCAAAATCCCAGAAGTGTGTTAAGTGCACATCGAAAATGTCCATAGACGCGATCGAAGGCGACGAAATGCATAAGGAGGACTTTCGCAGTCCTCATTTATCAAATAAACTACCGCTCAAAATATTCTGACTTTTTCGGAAAAGAATAAAGAAGGTGCTAAAGGATACTGAAACATTACGTTTGTAATAAATGCTAATTGGATAAAAAATGATTATAATGTAGAAAGAAGACTTAAAAATCCTTTTTTTCGCAATAATGTTCGTAACGAATGCCACCCATCACAATCAATAAGAGATTTTATTTTTTCCGCAGGTTCAATTATCCGTTGTATGCGGCGCCTGGAGGAAGTATTGCGGCAATTGTGTCAAGCAGCCAAGAACATTGGCAACACCGATCTCGAGAATAAGTTCAGTGAGGCCATCAAACTACTCAAGAGAGACATAGTCTTCGCCGCTAGTTTATATATGTAGACTTAAATCATCCGTTAATACATTTTTTTATTTTCAAAGTATTTTCCTTTTTAATTCTGGCAAGACCTTTTAAAGGTAAAGGACAAGAGTTTTCGGCTCTGATAGGAGTCGATTAAATCGGAAAAGTAATTTATATATGATTACTAGCTGACCCAGCCACGCGTTGCTGTGTTACAAATTAAAATAAAACCTATCCTATCTTTTAAGTTAGATTAAATAACAGATAGTTACGAAGTTTGATCAAAATCGGTTAAGTAGTTTAGGAGTCCATCGCGGACAAAAAACGTGACACGTAAGTTATATATATTAAGATATACTAGCTGACCCGGCCACGCGTTGCTGTGATATAAATTAAAATGATATATATCCTATCTTTCAAGTTGGATCAAACTGCACACGGTGTACAAATTTGATTAAAATCGGTTAAGTAGTTTAGGAGTCTATCGCGGACAAACAACGTGACACGTAATTTATATATGTATATTAAGATGAGTACTACAAATAGTTGAGTTATTAGGGAAAGGCTTTGCACTAGCCAAGCTTAATAATAAGAAAGCCTGACTTGATTCCTTGTCCTTTTATTGATAAAAATACTTAATAATTGCAAGTGCCCTTGCTCGAAAAAGAAGTTTTTTTTTGTCAATATTATCATAGTCGTATTATCATGTTGAATATTTCATTTGCACTATTGAACTAGCACGATTTAGAAAGCTTCAGGGGCATCTGGTTATACCAATACCCATTCCAATTATTAAAATAAAAGGTGTAACTACAGGAATAATTTTAAACACATGATCACAATGTTATAAGAGAACTTTATTGTTGTAATTACGGTATATCTATAGCATGAACTGGCAAGTAACAAAAGAACAGTATTTTACTAGAATTACGCTAGAGAACCATGTTCACAGAGTCGGCCGTGCCCAATAATGATACATCTATTTTATCGTTAACTAAGTATAAGAAAATTAATTTGAAAACGGTGACATCGCTTTATTCTCATAAATCTCCAAAGTACTGGTATAAATTTTGAATATATTCCTAAAAAGCATTAACAGGGAATGATAATGGAATTCATTACAAGAGACGATAACCGATTTATATTATATTTCTCATCATAGAAAAATGTACATACACCGACAAGTATTATGGCAAAGATTAGAGATCACTGTTCCTTCTCTTACAAACTTATTGCATATACGAACCTAGTGTATCGTTCTAGACGAAATCCAGGGCAGTAGGTAAGTTACCTTGGATGTTGTCCAAAACGAAGCTTATTGTACACTAAAAGATCACAATTGAAACATTTAAAAACTGCTTACGCTATAGTCTCATTTGGTGCCTGAATTGATATGTTCAAGAACTAAATGCGAAATAAACGCTAATTCTGTCTAGCTATTACATTTTGAGTAACTAAACGAGGTATTTGTTTTGTGTCTATCAGTTTACGAACTAACCCGCGATGTGCAATTCAAAATATCATACCGCACGAGCGAGCTCCGCCTAAACTATGTAAGTATACTATTATTATCTTTTAATACTTAGACGTTACAGTAAACACCACCGATGCGTTCGACTGCTATGGAAGACTCGACGCTTACTAGAAGCACTTTCAATACATTATCAGTCGTCCGCCACTCACCTGAGAAACAATCCTACGCCATTATATCGACCTCTTACTGTATTTATACAAAATGTACAATTTCTCAAAAGCGCCCCCCAACAGTATGTGTATATGTGTTGCGGTTTGTGATTAGGTCACGATATGGTCACTATGATTAGATGACGTGCCAGTTTGTTACAGTAATCTCAAGGTTTATTTATATACGAAAATATTGATGCAATATTTAAAAAGAGGAAGTAGGGTGAGCAACCATAACGTTCTCTCACCGAATTGTGTGAAAAAAAAAATATATATTTCTGTAAATGTTGTAAAAAATAGGGTTTGATAAACATTCCAAAATTAACCATATAAATAAAAAAGTAATATTTGAATAAGAAAGATAACCTTTTCCTTTAAAAGAGGGCAAAATAGACTTTCTTGGAACTTTAAAATTACTGTAACCTTTGCCTTCTTGAAGAGAACAGCAAGCTTGCTATTGTCCAATGTAAGTTTATGTAGGTACACGTATCACGTATTTAATTGTCGGTCCCGTCGAACAAATGTGAGATAACACGAAACAAACACTGTGGTTTGGCACTCAACGTCTGAACTATTTGTTAACAGATTTGTACTATTTCAAAAAGTTGCCGTAATTTATAAAATGATATGATTGTAACAGACAACAGCAAGCTACATGATATAGTGATACAATATAAAATTTCTATTTTAATACATGAATCTGAACATTATTCCTATGTAACATTCACATTTAGTTTAATTACAAACGAGTTTATTATATACGCTTACTTTCTTATGTGAGATTTCAAATTATGAATGATAGATGGTGCCGCTTCCAGGTCTCGACGATCCAAGTAAATGATATGCAAAATATAATGCTTGCGACGACAGGATGATATGACGTAGTTATACCACAAGTCGAATGGTACGACTTAAATATTAGCAACACACCTTAAAAATGTAATAGGCCATTTAAGTTAGTAAAATATTTACAGTAAAAATACGAAACTGTTTACAGTTTCTTCAATACGAAATTACTCGAAGATTAGGCGAGAAAAAACACTAACAACTAGATTAAGTCTAGCGGGAGCGGCGTCGCGAGGCTCTCCATCGAGGAAAATCTATGAATAATCTACTATTCTCGACGACAATCTGTTACATTTTTAAATACTTGTCAAAAGTATTATGCCAAGATAATCTTATAATCGTTAACCTCCGTATTTCAATTTTTATATCCACGTTGGATACAACAATTGCGAAGCCGTCCCGCTGACACGACGACCTTTATATAAAGTACACAGGCACACATAAATCCAGCAACATAAACATCTACAAACAAAACAGTTCTTATTTACATGAACACTATGCGACTATATAATAGGTTTGCGATTAATTTGAATGACATATCGAGAAATAAATCGAGTTAGGTTCAACATAGGTAAATTTTTCTAAAACAGTTTTAAACGATATTATCTTTACATTATCTTTCAATACCTATTAACATTAGCTATAATTTATAAGATCTCCCAAGTTTGTGATAATAATTCTCAATTTAAATTTAACAAGACATTCGTTACCTACCTATTTACTGTATGCGTCTGCATTTATAGTTACAATATGAAACGTGTCAACTCAACGGAAGGGAAAATATTTAAGTTATTATCGTATCCTAATTCGAATAGATAATCCTGTCTCAAAACAAGATCGAAAGTTCATTTGGTCGGACCAAAACTTCAGTCGGTAAAATTGATCAAAACTCTTTTTAACCTTCGCGTAGACGGATGAGGTGTCTGTATGGTCGCATCACCCGCAGAGCTCTCTTAATTATATTCCATTATTATACGATTTCGAAGTGGGCAAGAATATAACAGATCTCCTCCTTGTTGTTTATTGCAAGCTATGGTGATGCGATCCCCAAACACATCGCACCATATTAACACAGTTCACAATTGTTCGTTATTACACACACGATGTTCGAACACATACGACAGTCGATCTGTTTCGAAGCTTCCTTCGCAGTGACTCCTAGAAAATTGAATAATTTGAAAGCTTCGCGACGGTCGTGTAGTTAGGCTGGGAAAGCCTAGTTGTGGTAGCGCGGTAGCCCTTGCGGCAGTCACGTGCTGGCTGCTGCCGCTGCCCGCAGTACCAGCGCGGCCAGCAGCGCAAAGACAGGCTCAATTCTACCACCGCGACCGCATGATTGGATTTCAATTTCCTGATGAATATATTTATAGCTTAATTGCAGTTAATAAAAAAGTGCATTGGCTAAGCCAAAGAAATTTAACATCGAACTAACTGTAATTCAGTTTTGTTGTTGAATTGGTTTATTTTAAGTTTTCTCCGAAAGACTAGAATAGCTTATAAATCGATGGATATGATGTGCAGTCACCCTATCATTTAGTTTACTTTTGCTTTCTGCTTTTATTAGTATAGTCAGATTTATATGTTCACACTTTTAACACTTAAGACGTAGTATTTCATTCTAATAGAGTCGCTTATATCAAAATGGTATAAGATGTTTTGATTCTTGACTATTTACCGCTTGTGATGGTAAAATCATCACTTCTATATGACTATTGAGTCATATAGTATCAAGACTTTGTTGTGTATTTACCTCCGGGTGATAAGAGACGCAATGCCTTGGGCGGCGACGATGAGCGCGCGGTGGTGCGCGACGGCAAGCGGTGCGGGGCGCAGCTTCGCGCGGCCGCACGTCGAGCCGCTTGGCACCGCACGGGCACAGCGTGTCCACCACCAAGAGGATCAGATTGCTGTGCGGGATCTTTTGCACACTAAACGGCCTGGAATTATCAGTGTATGGATTAGACAACGCCTCATAAGTTGCTCTGCTTTCAAGATAGTTAAAGCAGTAATTGCTTTACTTTTATATTACATAATATTCAAATAGCTTTACTTTATGTTCATCAAAGTAAAATAAAAAAAAATCACTATCCGCATCCTCAGTTTGCTTGTTAAAAATCGCTTCAAGCATTGAGACCATCCAAGTCTTTATTTGTATTTTTGAAAACAACAAAGTATTGAATTGTATTATGAAATTTGAATCCGTGTGTCAGTCAATAAAAGAAATGATACAAAAAAGTTCATTTAATAGGTACTGTATTGGTTATTCAACAAACCTTTCACACCCAGAGTTGTGGCAATTGGTAAGTTTCCCTTTCAGTGGTTGCGCCGCGTTAAGCCTTGTCGACTGCAGGGTGAAGAGCTCGGCGCTTGTGTCGCAAGGTCTGACGGCAGCAGATCGAGCAGCCTCTCTTGGCGGTTCCCGCGGGACGGGCCCGTTCCCCTCCCGCGGCCGTGGCTCCTCACCCGCGGGCGAGCCACCGCCCACGCCGTCTATGATGATCTCGTACGTGCCACGGTCGCGGTCCATATCTTCCTCGCCGTCCGTGTCCTCGTTTTCATAGTCCTCGTAATCTATAAAGATATAAAAAGTAGTAGTCGTGCTGAAGAAAACGTAAAAAGACGACCATAGCCAGAATTAGAGCTTCTGTAAACAAGAATTGCATGTGTTCAGTATTAAACAGCAGGTATTATATATATTTAGTTTTTACACTTCCGTAACTTTTTTACGGATTTTGCGCATAATTTATTTTATATTTGAAATAAAATATAAAATTAAACAATGTGATTTATATATTAAAAAAAATAACAATAGGAACGTGCCCGATTAAAATATTGTGAAGGTAGCAGAAAATATATGACGACCATTACGTTAGTCATCCTGTGATCACGACTCCTGTAATGGAGTGGAAACGTCAGGATTAAATATAAAGTAAATTATGCGCAATATCCATAAAAAAGTTTTTTTATTCAATAGGTATTTTTTATTTCTTTGTTACACTATATTTACCAATCTAAGAGACATCTTAGAATAATAAGAAAGATCACTTTCACGGACTGCAAAAATCACTGCTCTCTCCACAGAAAGGACGTTTCAGCGAATTATTATTTTCTATAACACAAGATTTTTAAGGTATGCAAACCTAGTCATTTATTTATTTCAAGCCAAGTCTTTTCGGCTTTTAGGAATTTTGTAGCACATACGAGAGACGTTAAAAGTATTCTCGGTATCGGGGTGATAAACTAATGATAAGGGTAATTATATTATCTCATTAGCTAAAGACACTCTTTTAGGATATAAATATAAAATTTCATTTAATTGTCATCATTACACACACAGATTCCACAATGTTGAAAAAACACACAGGGCGCGTTGCCAAGGTTGCTGTGAGGGATTGTGGATTTGAAGAAATCACTCATCCACCCTACAGCCCAGACCTGGCCCCCAGTGATTACTTCTTGTTCCCAAACCTTAGGAAACGGGTAAGGTAACCAAAAGGTAAGCATTTTTCCGAAGATGAAGAGTTGAAGGCGGATATTGATGAACATTTTTCAGGCAAAGAAGAAAATTATTGAAGGGGGTATTGAAAAATTACTTTCCCGATCAATTAAGTGTATTGAGGTTATGGAGGACTACATTGAAAAATAAATTTTATTTAGAATTTTCTGCGTATTATTTCATGTCCATACCGAGAATACATTGAACGCTCCTCGTATTATTCGGCGAACTATGCTCCAATAAACAATTCCTAGCTGGGGAGGCCAGGATAGTTTCTCAAAGAGTTTTAGTGCAGTAGGGACAAGGGAGCCTTCCCAAAAAAAAAGATGTCTTCCTTTGCTGTACCTACGCCCTTATCAGTTTAAAAGTTTAAGGTAATTTTAATTTGAATCTTCCTAGCCATCTTAAGGATCAACCTGAGATCATTCAATTATTAAGCAAAAAGCTTTTGACCTGGAAAGAGTTATGAACCCAATAAACTACTTATCTTGTAACCGTCAGGCTATAATTTTGTTTATCCCGAGCGCAAGATCCCAGATTTGGGCATCTTTTTAACAAGCTGTTGGATTGAACATGCATTCATTTGTGGTCCACCTGCTGTTTGTGTCAAAATCACACAGCAGACACAGGTGTACATTGGATCAACGATAACAGAAGAGTCAATAAAATATTACCTAAATCTTCATCAGCATGGGGATGTGCACGTGCATTCACTGACTCCCAATAAGGGAACCATACCGCCAGCAGGTTGGTCAGATATCCTCCAATCCAGGCCAACGGTCTCACGGGCTGAAAAAGTAATAAAACTATTAGTATCCAAAAAAGCAATAAATTTGTATCATGTGTTCAAAGAATTACCCCCAATTTGCTGCTACGACCGCTGAAAGGATTTCTCGAATCAGGGCATCGTCCTTGATGATCGTAAACAGTGACTTTCTTGTAAATCCTATCTTGTACAAGCGAATCCATTATGGTTCCATCGACCTGTCCAAAGAAACGTCCCGTTTGGGATACATCTTCGGAGAGGATAATAAAGCCATTGTCGTCTAGAATATAGCAGTCAAGCTCGTCGCCAGCGCACGTCTTTTTACATACGCTACCAGCAGTGCACTGTAAATAAGGCAAAAGGATTTAGAATACTTTTTTTATTAGAATAAGATTATGGTATTAAAATTGGCTATCTGTAATACGCACAGTAGAGGTAACGTTTAGGAAATGCCTCGCGAGTGATTCTAGTTGGAAGTGTAGTCCAACAACAGCAGCTGGCGCCCTGTGGCCCCTCGACTCCACGAAAACGGCATGAGTGGCCAGAACAAGTGGAGGTCTTCCACTCAAGTCTTCAGCTTCGGATCCATCGCGAAATGGTACAGAGAACACGAAGCTTTCTGGTTCAATGGCATGATGCTCTACTGCACGACGATACCATTCCGAATCAAATGCTCGTGCATACTTTTCACTAAAATGTCTGGAAGAACGTTCAAATAATTTATGCAGGTTTCTGTTACTTTTCACATCTTTTGCATTTATGATATCATATTAATTATGTATATGTGTATAAATTCTGAATCCCACTCTAGTTGTAGATCCATGAAGTTTGCAACTTTGTTAAGGGTAAATATTTTTGTTCACATATAGATTTATATACTTACGGTTCCGCAGATTCTGAAGACCTGGAAGTGTTGCTGTTTTCAGTCCACTTGAGGAGGCCGCTGCGTGTGGCGATGAATGACAGTGTCACTTGGAATTTGTGGAACCGGCCTTGTCTGCAAAGACAATTTGTATTATTAGACTGTATCTGATCATTAGTTGTTCATTATCATCAGATCCAGGGGCCACAGAAGAAGTTTACACTTGAAAACTCAGTGTCATTGTTTAAACATTCTTAGAAGTTATGTCTCCAACATGGGATCGACTGTTTAAGAATTGCTAAGGAAATAAAATATGGTAAGGCAAGGTAGTTCTTTTTGTTATTTTAAATTAAAAGGAAAAGACTTAGTATTATTGATTTAATTATGAAGCAAACGTTACTTGGATCAAAAGACTAAACAAAAAATAAACATGTTAAGAAAGTGAATCTCAATAAACTAGTTATTATTTATTTTTTATTTTTATCCATGATCGAAGCTTCGATTCTTGCAACGGCGATTTTAACTATCTATGTTTATATTTTGCTTATAGTTTGCTTAAATTTACGAGAGTGTTGCTGAAATTGAGACTGGATTTATATCGGTCTTTATTATGTATTCACTCATCATTTAAAAAAAATCCATTTTGTCATCATATATCCATAAATTAACCACACTTCTTTGATGAGGTTTATTAAAATAATAAAAACCACTAAAAATATTCCATTATCCCAGCCGAGCGAGCTCCAAGTCCTTGGAAAGCTTGAAATAATATGGCTTATAATTCTATTGATACCATACCTCTGTCCTTAGGAGCAGCTTTTTGATAAAAAACAAAAAAAACCTGACGGTTCCTAACATTCCGATTATGTCTTAATTAAGTCTGAGCCAAGATAGACGTCAAGTGGATGATGTGGACCTTAAGAAGCTACGCCGTCGTCAGTTCGTGATTCAACAGAAAAAGATTTTATAGCGAAAAAAACAGTTTTTTCGATTGAAACACGATTGATGTACAAAGCTTAATGTTGCCAAATTTTTCAACTGGCAATGCTGGTGGTGCTTTATTTAAATGTAAGATCTATGTCATATGACCTTAAAATGTCGTATTTTTTTTATAAAATAAAAAATTACTATTGACTTATAGATGTTGTTGACCGCAAAATGTATACTTGAAACACTGGCATTAAAAACAAAGCTATCACGTGGTTTAAATTGTGCTTTTGAAACAGGATACCAACAAATTAGCGTGTGTTCATAATCTACTTGTAGGCAGCTTTATTACATAATGCATCTTTACTATAAAACTTGAAAATCTCAGATCAGGTCGAAATTTATATCGATAATGCAGATATATCTTTCAGCGTAAAGTTGTTTATAAGTAACTAACTTTGCTATCGAAATAGGTATTCTGTAGATCTTAATAATAATAGGACAATCCAGGATCTGTTATCTGAAAAGTTATTACATGAAACAATAAGTAAGGATTAAATTGCCTAATTCTTATCTGCATTTTGTATCAAAGCTACCTAACAAATACAGTACCTTTTTTGATGTAGTTGAAGAAGCTTTTCATAAATGAAACGAGTTGAACAAACCTTTTAGCTGCAGCTACAAATGGTTGACAAAATCTACTAAATCGCGTAGGATATCTTTGATTACTTTACCTTGTCAGTAGAGCCATTAAAGTCGCTATCGGGCTAACCGTGTGACAAACATATTCAATTAGTGATGAAAATAAAGTGAAATTAGTGATTTAAAATAAAAAAAAAATATACATGCTAAGCGGTAGTTTTGCAATCAAAGCCCTATATTTTAGGTTCGTGTAGGTCAGGGACAGTCTTCGAATTTTATTCATATTTATCACACAATATGTTTACCATTTTAAATAGGTAAATTAATTTGTTAAGTATATTTTACATTTTTTTTTTGCTTTTAAAAGTCAGTTAAAATGGAATTGACTGTTATCAACCTTGTTGAAAAACCAACAAGTCTATTCGATGATTTATAAAACGATTAAAATATACTTAAATAATCAATTTCTTGATACTGATAAGGTTGGGGTCAATATAATATTATGTGTTATAATTATAATATTGTGCCATTGCACCCAACGATGCTATTGTGCGTTAACATGCTTTAATTAAAGTTTTTACTTACTGTGAGTGATGGCTTGCATGTCCAGTGTGTGCGTCCAATTCCTTTATTACCATAGCGTCCCTAATCAGTGACTGCACTAAAGTTTTATCACCTGTGAAAAAATATGATTGTAAAAAAAATCCACATACAATATCGAAATATGAATGCTTAATACAGAAAAACAATTGAATGGCAATTCAATTCAAATCAGCTATTATTCCTAATAAAATTTCAATGTCATTTATCGATGTCATATATCTATGTCATATATATAAAAATGAATATAATAATACTTCTATATCATATATATAAAAATTACCTGTCACATTATTTGACTGCGATGAACTTTGAAACTACTCAAAGGGATTAAAATATTTCTTATTTGATTTTGCTGATTTTTTTCCGAGTTCGGACATAGAATAGGTTAAATTTTATTTTATAACGCAATAACGCGTGGCTGGATCAGCTAGTACATATATCCAAAAATCCAGTCACGGTGTTTGTCCGCGTTTAACTCAGAAACCACTTAACCGATTTTGATGTTTTTTTTTCATTTTGCTAGATTTTTTCCAACTTAAGACATAGAATAGGTTTCATTTTAATTTATATAAACAAATGCAAATTATAATAACTGAGACGCAACAACGCATGGGCGGGCCAGTTAGTAGGTATATATAACTTGTCTATTTATAACGTTACTTGACGGAAATAAGAAATAAAACTTCAATTTAGACTATTCCTTAAATAATATAAGTAGAAAGTTTACTTTTCATGGTTTTTTATTCTATGCTCATTTGTAACTATGCCTTTTTTCGTCTGCTTTTTAATTGAGAACTTAAGTCAAAACTTACAGTAATAAGAATCCCTGTCTTGCTTCTTATGTGCGTTGTGTAGGGTGAGTGCTCGTGGCCGCAGTGACATCCACTTCCAACCGGGCCTACCAGCTCGAGACAAGAAGTGAATCAGCTGTTCTTCAGGACTATTGAACGATTGCTCCGATGTCGATGCATACTCGCAGTACACCCTGTATACGATAGGTGGAAAAATTTATAGGTGTAAAAACTTATTTGATTCAGGCACACTGGAGGTTTTTTCTAAGGTTATTTATGATCTGATTTCAAAATTAAATGTAGATTTGACATACAGTTTCTGCTTATTGATTGATCAGGTTAGTTTGTCAAAATAAAACATTTCTAAAAATATAATAGAAGTGTACCTACATCTAATTATCAGTGTATATTATTGTTTGTCACTACTTAGATTAAGCACTATAATTGGCGTAAGTGTTTATAATAAAAGGTTGCTAATTTACAAATCAATTT
The DNA here is from genome assembly GCA_927399485.1 of Calamotropha paludella. NCBI lineage: Eukaryota > Metazoa > Arthropoda > Insecta > Lepidoptera > Crambidae > Calamotropha > Calamotropha paludella. The sequence goes on along the minus strand of OV656804.1, from coordinate 10,911,559 downwards.
ATAGTAAATTTATGATTATATTCGACAGCAATTATTCTCTTATTTCGTAAAAATGTAGTCGCCTTTTTAATTAGGACTTACCAGTCAGGATGCACTTTCCAGTTATCACTTTTGAAGTATTCCGTTACTGTAAAACCGTTAATTAATATTGAGTCAGTATTTTTCATTTATAAATTTTACTATGCTATGTACTTTGATATTTTCATTGTACGATAGTTGTACAATTTGTTAAACTAATTGTGAAAGTTGGAAAAATATTAAAGAAAATTGCTATATTGGTCAACTATTGGAACAAATATTTGAATATATTGGAACAAAGGATTAGGATCAAGCTGACAGAGCTTCTTAGATTGAACATGAAAGACTGACAGTATCAAGAGATAAAAGCCTGTCCATATCCCGTTATGGGCCAACTCCGAAATAAGGCAAATCATTTTCATCTGCTTTTGATTGACCTCAATGTTGGGGCACAGGTCTTCCCAATTAATGAAAATACCATAGTGAGAATGGGCATTATTCCACCACATGGGCCGACGGCGGATCGGTAGGTGCAGCCGATACCAACACCTTATTGTGTCTTCCTATGAAGGAGTTTGTGATAACATATTTTTGTCACCTATCCAATGACATTGCCAAGATCTCCGCAATAACACGCTTATCATGGTCGTACTTTGAGGGCGGGTTAACGCCCGCCCTGGGGTTTATTTGCCCATATACTTAATGTTGGCGATGAAAGTTAAGTTAGAATCACGTTATGATTTGCTTTTCCCTAGGTTAAAAACTGGGTAGGAAGTAAGAGTAACGTTAAAATTGCCCCTATTTCTTCTTCTACTACTGTCTACTTTAGCTTAATTCTAGCAATCATAATTACATTGGGCAATCCACTTGGTCATCGAATTTTAGAGGAGCCCTTTTAATACTGACCGTTGATAGGGCTGTGCTTCAGCTCTTGCTCAGCATGCAGCTCATACATGCCATATCCATCAGGAAGCACAGCGGCCAAGGAGTAAGGCGTGCCGTCTACTGGGCTGTAAAAGTAGCGCTGTCGCCGAGTCGCAACACGTCGCATACCGTCATATTGTACCTTCACGCCGATCTCTGTTTCGCCTTCGCGCTGTTCTATCATGTCGTGACGAAGCTAGGAACGAAGGTAAGGGCTTTTTTAATTATTGATATATTTATAACAATTTGTAATCAAAATTATCCTTCAATGTTTATTCTTCTATTGTATTTTAAATTGGGTGCGAGCCAAGGGCGGATCCAGCTTTGGCGCCAGGGGGGGGTCAAATAGTCGTGGTCAAGTCACAAGAAGTAATAATTAAATTTTGATAATAATTGATACAGGTAATAAGTAGGTATTTTATTAATGTATGTAAGTACTGTACCTACCTACCTACATTTTTAAGAACTCTATTCCTTATATTAGAATTTTAAAACATTTCAACTTAATACTATATTAAATTTAATAGTTGATTAAAGTAAGTTTAGTCGTTCCGATTGAGGTTAGGTAGGTCTTGCTAGAAGTAAGTCGAAACCTCAGACTAAGTATACCAATGGACTCGCAATGTGTTAACTATGGCACTAATAAATTTGCGTCCAGTCTGCCAATACAAAGGACCGTGTAATCGCGCTAAAATATCAGTCAGTGAGCATTATTTGTGAATACATTTTACAGTTCTGTCTTTCATTGATTTTTTAATGAATTGTATAAAAAAAACATAATAAGTGTGAAATATTGGATGCGGTGTCCCTAGTTTTTGCCGCTATCTTAGAGCACCAACACAAGGTTCGGGCGTCCGCGCAGTCTCCTGGTAAGTTCCCTTTTTTGGTCGGCTTAGCCCAAGAAAACTTCCTTTGGTCGACTAAGTAGCGTCTCGACTAAAAATCCTACCCCCCAACATTCTACATCATGAAAAGGAATAGGAAGAACATCAACATCAGGAATAGGAAGAATCTTAAACAACGGCTGCACTTCCTCCCATTTAAAGTGCACCTTGCCAACATTAGAGGACTGCACTCAAATCTCCATTCGGTCCATCACCAGTTAGTGACCGAAAAGCCGCACCTATTCTTCTTGACGGAGACACAGACTTAAGACTTAAGTTTAAAATGTGTGCAGGGGTCTGTATGTTCGTCCGCAATGACATATGCTATAGGCGTCTCCGATGCTTTGAAAAATCCGGGTTTTCTGTTATCTGGCTTCTGGTGGGCATAAGGGTAGAGAAGTTGCTCTACATCTGTGTCTACCGATCGCACAGCGGTGACCGGGAGACGACTCTGCTCATAGATTACCTCACAGAGACGGCAGACTTGGCAACTCAGCGATATCCAGCGGCGGAGCTTGTTTTTCTGGGGGACTTCAACGCTCACCTCAAAGAGTGGCTATTCCCATACCAGAAAACTGACCATGCTGGGATAGAAGCGCGACGATTTGCCCTAGCGCTAAATCTTTACCAACTGGTGGATCGAGCGACGCGAATTCCAGATATTGCTGGCCACACACCCAATTGTCTTGACCTACTGCTGACAACTGATCCACACAAACATTCAGTATCGGTCTCAGCTCCACTAGGATCGTCCGACCACTGTGTGGTGAAATCCGTATCAATCTGCTCTCCTCCAGGTGATAGCTCTAAAGGCATGAGGCGAGTATGGCGTTACGAGTCAGCAGATTGGGACGAGATGTGTATTTTCTTTGCTTCTTATTCCTAGCGGCAAACTTGCTTCTCTTCGAGCGACCCTTCATGCACCGCTGATGCGATCGCGGATGTAATTCGGCAGGGAATGGAGTATTTTATTCTATTCTCCGACATCCCGCTCGATTACAAGTCCCGACCTTGGTATAATGCGGCTTGCGCTTGTGCTGAGGCCCAAAAACAATCTGCTTACCAAGCATGGGCGCAAATCCGCGATCGCGGGGTCCGTGCACGGAGAATCCGAGCGAAGAAGAGAGCCTATAATTCGGCCGCCAAGTAATGCAAAAGGGTGTTACTAAAGGCGAGATTCGACAACATCTGCCGAATAGGGACGAAACTGTCTTCCTATCCGAATGGAAGTAAACATTTCTGGTCCCTCTCGAAGTCAGTCGAAGCGAATTTCTGCCGTCCTATGCTACCGCCATTGCTGAAATCTGACGGGTCAATTGCCCATTCTGCAGCTGAGAAAAGAAGTTTGTTTGGGTCTCTGTTTGCGAGCAGTTCCCGTCTAGACACCGGCTCTCAACAATCACCAAACATACCTCACTGTGATTCTTCGATGTCGGAGATCACAATTCACAATAAGTCGGTCCGTAGAGTCTTACTTAGTCTGGACGTGAATAAGGCCAGTGGTCCTGATGGCATACCAGCAAAAGTGCTGAGGTACTGTGCGCCTAAGTTGTCTCCTGTGCTAAAACGCTTGTATCGCCTCTCTCTCAACACTAAAACAGTCCCAAAATCCTTGAAGCTTGCCAACGTGCAACCAATACCCAAAAAGGGTGGTCGTGCCGACTCATGCAATTACCGACCGATCGCCATCACTTCCATACTCTGTAAGTTTATGGAGAGAGTGCTGAACAGCAAGTTGCTCTCATACCTAGAAGACAACGATCTCCTCAGTGACCGTCAATATGGCTTTTGCCGAGGACGCTCAACTGGGGATCTTCTAGTTTATGTGACGCATTGCTGGGGCGAGGCCCTCGAGATGCACGGCGAAGCACTTGCCGTGTCACTTGGCATCTCGAAGGCTTTTGACAGGGTCTGGCACGCAAGTCTGCTGCGCAAGCTTCCTGCGTACGGTATTCCCGCTGACTTTTGCAGTTGGATAGCCGACTTCCTGACTGAACGATCGATCAGAGTAGTTGTCGATGGCTGCTCCTCTGACTCAGTGGCTATTGATGCCGGAGTTCCTCAGAGGTCTGTTCTTTCTGCGACGCTTTTCCTGCACATCAATGTGTTGTGACCTGTTAATACCAGGAATTGTTGGATATGCAGACGACAGTACTGTTGTAGAGAGATACCTGTCTAGCGCAAAAGCCAGCGGCGACGACGTAATGTTCATGAGAGAGGCCATGGTTGAGCGAATAAACCAGAGGCTAAACTACGTTTCCCTGTGGGGGGATAGTAACCTCGTTAATTTCAACGCCTCCAAAACACAAGCGTGTCTTTTCACGGCAAAAAGGAGTGCCTTCCACCTCACTCCTACTTTCCGAGGTACATCTGTACTTGTGAGCTTCTTGATATGGAGTTGTCTTCAGACCTCAACTTTGGCGCCAACATCAAATCGAAAGCTTAAATTGCAGCCAAAATGCTGGGTGTCCTAAATAAGGTTAAGCGATATTTCGCGCCAGGACAGCTTTTAACACTCTATAAAGCTCAAGTCCGATCTTGCATGGAATATTGCAGCCACCTTTGGGATGGCTCAGCAAAATAACAACTTGCTTCACTGGATACGATTCAGCGCAGAGCTGAGAAACTCATCGGTGACAGCAAATTGGTGAAGAGTAAGCTTCACACCCTAGCTCATCGCCGCAAAGTTGCCTGTCTGGCGGTCTTCTACATACTGTACTTTGGAGAGTGTGCTCAAGAGCTGCATTTGCTCATACCGCCAGCTCCTTTTTTCCATCGGACATCCAGACGCACTGCAGGCTACCACCCTTTCTTGGTTGATATTCCTACCTGTCGCACCAAGCGCTTTTCAACATCCTTCATAATGCGCAAAGCAAAGGAGTGGAACTCCCTCCCTGCTTCTGTATTACCGAGTACATATAACCCGTCCATTTTCAAAGCCAGGGTGAATAGGCAACTTCTGGGTTAGCTTGTTCCATCGTGGATTCTGTCTTAGCCCCCGAGCTTGATTGGGATCAAGAGCAAACCCATCCTATATAAAAATAAAAAAATAAAAATAAATCGTTCGTTCCCGAATAATGCATTCGCTATCATACAAAGTATTAAATTAAATTATTTTAATATTGAGGGTACTTAAATTAAATATATTTTGTGACAAAAAATATATAAAAACATTGTTTAACAATTTTAATTAGCGGTCTATCTAGGTCCTGGACCCCGCCCAGGGGGGGTCATGACCCCCATGACCCTCCCCCTGGATCCGCCCTTGGTGCGAGCTTCCCTAAAAACAAAATATTAGAAAAAAATATACCTACTTGTATTAACTAATTATTTATTGTTAACATTGAGATCATTTTTATACCAATGTAAACTTATTTTCGAACTGAGTCGACATAGTAACTTATTTTCTAGTTCATTCGTGAGTAAATTATTTCTATTGAGGGGCGAACCCAAACCTATGCCTATTATGCTTTGACTAGTAGGGTACTTAATGGAATTTTAACAGAAATTAATTAACTCTTTTTTAAATGCTTAAGTGCGATTAGTTTTATTTTCTTTGACGTGTTTTTATAACTAAAAGAAAAATAATATAATAAAACCTACATCCAGTAGCAGTGAGGTTAGGTTAACCCTGGAGTTCTCGTCGGAATCCACCAATAACTCGACATCGGTCAAGTCTACGCTTGAATACAGTGGCCGCAATGTTTCAGTGTACTGTAAAAAAAAACATCGGTCAAGTACCCAAATATAAAATTCAAACAAAATTGAACTAACTAGATACTTATGTTTTGTTAGCTTTACTTACTTCCTCATTAGTATACTGAAACAAATGTAAAGATATTATAAAGCGATAATCAAAATATATATAATTATTATCAAATAATGAGGCAGTACACTTTAGCATTCACTTATTGAAATTAAACACTATTTACGAAACCTGAAGACGTAATTATATTTTTATTTAATTCTAATATTTTAACTTATTTTCGGGGTGGTGTTAAAAGAATGATTGATTAAAAATATTTATAATATTTAAAAATAATTGCTTCTTACCAGTGGTCTCAAATCCGGGTGATACAAAACATGCCCGTTATTATCCACCATAAAGGAGTAGCCATTTACTCCCAGCTGTAAAAATACTGCTATTAATATTTGATGTTTTTACATTATTTAAAGCTGTTTTATGTTGCCAGTAGACATTTTACCTTATAAGGTGGCACGAGCTTCTTTATCTGATCGACAGGTACATCTGTTCCGACTACACCCAAGAGGTTTGCTTCCCTTTGCTGGAAGATAATAAGCAATTCTTTAATCTCCGCTAAAGAAATGGTGCCCACATAAGGTACAGAGGTGTTTCCTATTACGGGAAACTAGCTATTCGCTTTAAGTATGGACGGAAATTAATTTTGTAGTACGTAAAATAGAAAAATATTGTGGCTAAAAGGGAATGTCCCGTTCTCACCGTGTGGTTTCGCCTGTCGAAAATAGGTACTGTCACTGAAGTCATCAGCTGACCCATTCCGTCGTCATCCAAGTTACTACTCTGTAATAATAATGAGTTTTTTAAATTTATGATTCTATAACTGAAGCAGGAAAGCTTTAAGATTTGACATAGAAAAAACATTAATTATTGGTTATAAGCATTTTCTCGTAGAAGAGTACTACTCAAATGTTTGTGGGGACTGCCCATTTAGTAAATAATTAAAATAAATTATTCAAATGTTTATTGGGGTTATTTATGATTACAAACTGTTAGGTATAAGTTTAAAAAGAACATTTTAGACCCTAAATAGAATACAGCAATTTTGAGAGCTAAAGTTCTGAAGAATATAGTTAAATACTCTGAAACTCTGTAATAGGTGTTTCCTAGAAGCAGAGTATTAATTTTTTTTATATTAAATGGGCAATGGCCTTTGGCAGTACAGTATGTAAAAATGTTCATTCGTAATTCTCTCAGACACTATAAATTTATAGTCGTCTACAATTAGTACAATCTCTAAGCTTTTCCTGCGCCAAGGAAATACCAGACAAATATTCGCCGTTTTGACCTATCTAGCACTAGTTTTCAACATTCAACTAAGTGATGATAACCTAGTTACATACAATAATAAAAGTATTCTATGCTTACCCTGCCACCGACATATACTGGGCTCCAATGCACCGGGTGAACCGTCTGGTACATAACCAGCGGACGCGCAAGAACTTCGACCAGATGTAGGACCTTTGGCCTGATCTCGCTGTGTTCATTGATCGTTACGTAGAAACCTAGTATTGAAATTAAATGTTATTAGTGGATCATTAGGGGTTTATTATTAAACATAGTATGGGTAATTCTACTGTCATTCGTATTTTTGCCGGGTGCTGAGGCTCTACCATCACGTCTTATAGCGATTCAAGTTTAACTGTTAAAAAGAGCCGCCACTATAGACCGCGTATAGCGGTGTCTCACTTTGACAATCGAACTTGAATCGCGCTAAAAAATGATGGTAGGCCCTCTGGATGTTCACAGCATGTTGCGTAGATTCTTATAGCCATACGCGTAATATTTAACGGAAAAAGATCCTCTATTGAGTTCAAGTTAAGGACTGATTGATTTTTGCGAACTTCAGGACAACGAGATTACCAGCTAAGTGAACAATAAACCAGAGCAGGGACTAGGAACAATTCTCCCAAACTTTTGTATCATTTCGTTAATCAGTGCCAAATATTTATATTACCTTTGTTGGTGCAAGCCATGTCTTTCATGTTGTGTCCAGCAGCTGCGTCCCCACCTACGCGGTACGTGAAGATGCGCACTGGCATATGTGGCCAGTTCCAAGTGCGAAACACGCCCTTTACTCCGCCTGCCCCTCCACCCGCTCCTACCACCGCTATAGCCTGGTTGCATTGGCAACCTTGGCCTGTGCGGTTATACTGTGTAGAAATTAATGTTTAAGTATTTTGTTTTTCATTAATGTGGTTGAGTTCAAATAGACTCTTGAGCTTAAATTACATCCAAACTGCATGAAATGACAGACAGTTTGTCCCTAATGTTTCCATCAAGTATACCTTAGTCGTACATTGGAATTTTAATTTCGCTTGTTTGACTCAGAAAGATTGTACTTTTTTCTTTCAAATATAAGATGAAAAGAAATGATTTTGGGATTGAAGTAGTAGTATACACAAATAAACTTACTCGATGTAGTATTTCGAAAGCCGTTGTTATTGCTCCAGTCAAGTTGGCAGCACCGCCCGAAGCTTCTGCTGACCAAAGCGTAGTCTTCAATTCGCGTATGGTTTCTGGCACTGCCTATAGAAGAAGAATATACAAATAGTATATTAGGCAGAATCGTAAAATGCTGGCGTATCCTTTAAAATTTTCAGTAACATTATTGTTATAACCGAACTGCAAAGTATTAAGGAAACTTAATAATATTAAGATTAGCAGCGAACTGATAGTTTTTTGAGGATTTTGGATATTAAAATTAGATATTGAATTAATATTTAAGATAGCGTTATAACATTGCGTCTTTTCAGGGTGCAGAAAGGGTTCTAATTAGGAATTCGGCAATTAAGTTCAACGAATTTCATTTTCCATAAGGCTATTCGCATATTTTTTTATGTAATATTGAACAATTCCTCAAATTTCATTTCATAGATTGAATATGACGACGGATTCTCAATAATATATTTTATAATAAGTGTCTTATAAAGCCAATAAAAGCGATTCTCCTTCACTCAGTTATTATCATATGTAGGGAAAAGGAGGGCATGATGGTTCACTTAACTTTATTAATTAAAAAAAAAATGAGACTGAAATTAACAACAGCCTTTATTTTTAATAAAAATACTAATAGACTTCCAATAAAACCATATTAATATTTATAATTTTAAGCAGAACCGTAATACGAAATGAAATCTTAAATTTGACAATCTTGTCCTACCCTATCGGGTAAAATGGTTCAGAGTATCGGGCAAGATGATTCATCGAGATGAGGAACATTTTTATTTTTAATTGTCATTGCAGAAGTATGTGCCCCTCCCAAGGTATGAAGCACATGCGCCATTCGTCCAGTTTTTTCAATCGTAGTATTAAATCCAGTTTTCGGATGGAGGATGTACATGCTTCTCTGTATACCGTACAAGAGTAGTTACGAGCAATCTCTGAGACTTTACACTCTGTTTTTTTCTTAATGATCCTGGATAAAATAGTTTCTGCGTAGAAAACCAAGACTAATTAGATTCTCTTTTCCAAAAATTTTTGACAAAATTCTGATTACACTTAATATATTATTGTTTTTGGTCTCTTTCACTGGTGTAGAAGTTAAAATCTCAGTCTTTTGACACTTTCTCTTCCTTTTTGTCCTCTCTTCGCAATTGGAATCGGATTGGTAAAGTCAAGAATATGAGGTTAATCATGGATTAGGACTGTCAAGTTTTCTAGGTCCAGTTAGTGATTCCTAGGATCAATTCTTCGGGGTCATAAAATCTCTCCACTTGAGGACGGTTAAATCCTCTTCCACTAAAGATGTTGTTTCGGGAATCTTAAGCGCAATCGAAGAATATCTTTTTCGAAACCCTGATTGCCAGTCTTTCCTGCATACATCTCCAGTTGTAGTTTGAGCAAAATTTCCAACTATTTTTTGCCAAATATTTTAGTTTTAAGCACCCATTTTATTATTTTGCAGTGACGCGCTAACTCCCTCAATTACGGCTAGGGGCGGAGTGGCGTGTGCGCCCGTACTCCGTTCCACGTCTTTTCGCTCTAGAGATGATCATGTGTCGAGCGAATGGAATAAAATATTAGAGTTATAAAATACGCATGTAAAAAAACGACCACGCCTTCGAGCCCTTATGGAGGTAGGAGGACTCGGAGGCGTGATCATTTTTTTTTACATGCGAATTTAATGTCTTATAGAAATATGTGAATGCAAAAAATTAAATTAAAAACAAAATATTAGAGTGATTCGTTTTGCCTGCTATGCTCATTTTGCCCTACCTTCCCCTATGTATATCCATTAAAGTACAGCTTTAAGGCATCTCTTATAGATAAAAAAATTAAAAGACAATAGTTGCTGAGACTTTAAACTGATAATAAAACAACGAAAAGAACACATAATAAACAGTAAATGCCATAACATTACTATCATTAAATTGTTAGTAAGGTAATGTAAGAATTGACGGCAGTTTTTATCGTTATCACACGTATGCATCTTTCGATGATATTATTGGGAGTATACATTATTCGATGAAATATTAAAATGTATAGGTACAGTTATTTATTCATGTTTGACATGATAAACAGTTTCATCAATAAAACAGTAGTCATATGAAATATGAATTCGACGTACCGATATTCTGGTAATCAAAGCAAGTTTGAAATATATTTTCCTTGCTAGGTTATTCGATTGTATGAAACTGTAATGATTGGTTATTCAAGGTTAGTAAAGTCGCGTGGAAATACTTTTCTGGGAAATTAAACCCGATCTTAATAAAATTTATGTATCTAAGATATCCATTATATTAATAATACATACATTTTGGATTTTGTTTGTTATAGAGTAGTTAATAAACAAAATAATGATATTAAAGATTTGATATGGATAGTAGAGTATATATTAATGTGTAAAATGTATTACACATTGTTTTCTATATAAACTCGGCGTCAAAAAAATCGCACCTTATAAAAATCTTATTCAAAAATTCCTAAACCTTATATAGAGGATAGTGTTAGGTATCATTAGAAAGGTAACAAAAAGGAGCATCAAACAACAATTAAGTGCAATCTTTTTTTTAATTAAAATTATACAAAAAGCATAAAAATTTGAAAAATAATAAAAAATCTTAATTAAGTCCTAATTAATAATCGATAATTTACAAAAAAAATGTACAAAAAGTGTCTTAAAATTAACTCAAAATCTAGTGTTACCCCCCCTTGCCCTGATGACGGCTTCCATACGGTCCCTCATAGACCTCACCAACTTCAGGAGCTCTTCTTGAGGGATAAGACCCCATTCTTCAATCACCGCGGTTTGGAGTTCCTCTAGAGTCGAAGGAGCCGGATCCCGAGATCGAACCTTACGTTTAAGATGGTCCCAGAGGTGCTCTATCGGATTCAGATCAGGACTTCTCGCTGGCCACTGCATCACAGGAATTTGGGACCTCCGCAGGAAGTCGTTCACGATGGCTGCAGTGTGTGCGCGAGCGTTGTCGTGCATTAATGTGAACCCCTCGCCAAAAGATTCGGCAAAAGGGACCACATGCACATCCAGGATCTCTGTGATATAGCGGCGCGCAGTCAGCGACCCTTGTCCGCGAGCACCTCCGGTCCGGGAGACGCAGACCAGGTCGGTTTTGCCGGCAGCCGACATACCGCCCCAGAACATGCAGGATCCGCCTCCATATTCCACCGTCTCCTGGATGCAGGCTTGAGCGAAACGTTCACCCTGCCTCCGGTATACTCTTCTTCGTCGGTCGTTGCAGAAAAGACACACTCGTGTCTCGTCTGAGAAGAGAACAGCTCCCCACTGCTCAATGGTCCAATCGACGTGGTCGCGAGCAAACTGCAAGCGGGCTCGTCGGTGCGCTGCAGTCAATTTTGGACCTGTAGCAGCTCTGCGGGCTGCTATGTTCTTCTCCTTCAGTCTTCTTCTAACCGTGGATACACTCACGGTGCGTCTGCGAACTGCCTGGAGCTCCTGTTGCAGCTGAACAGCGTTTGAGAAGCGATTTCTCAAAGAGTACGACACAACGAACCGGTCGTCTCTTTCCGAAGTGCAGCGACGTCTACCGGACCCATGTCGCCGGATATAGCCACCGGTCTCTAAAAAGCGCTGGTAGACTCTACGAACCGAAAAACGGCTCAGATTCAGTTGCCGGGCGACATCACACTGCCGCACCCCTGCTTGCAGTAGTGCAACCACTTGAGCGGCCTCATCAGCTGTAGTGTCCATTTTCCAGATGTTCTTTCTTCAGTAAAATCAGTGCGTGTGTCCCCTTCAACGGTTTAATAGCGAATGACCCACATTGAACCCGTGTTGACCTCTTTATACCCACAAAGTTAGCGCAACTCGCGACTCTCCCGAGCAGCAAAATTTCCTTAGAATTTTTGTGACCCTTTATTTGTTGCTTTAGGTTTTATTTGATAATGAAAAATAATGTTTTTTTATTAAGTTAATTAAGTAACCTTTTAAATAAAATTATAATTAATACGACTGCATGTGCATATCCAGAGTTAATGCCATTTGAACGTGATTTTCTTAGAGGTGCGATTTTTTTGACGCCGAGTGTAGTTCACACTCTATAGTCTGTATTTATTAAATTTAATTTCACCTTCAGTATGGTTTTCACTATGTCTAAAATATCTTGTGTGATGTTTTTCTGGAGAGACTACTTAGTTTTTTGACCTTAATAGTGATCAGCATTGTTAAGTTTTTTCATCTATTTATATTCACTACGTTTTCGTACCTTTTGAACATTGCAGTTTTACTTATTTATCGCTATAAGTTTTTTGTGTGTATATTAACTCTTGAAATCCAATTCGAACAGCCTATATTTATTTATTTCGTGCTGAATTTCTCCAAATTTGTATTTGTATTAACAAAATCAAATACACAAATTTTAATCGTTATTTTATCAAATACTATTATAAAACAGATTAAAAATAGGAACGTATACTTTTTCTTGGTTCTATTCTTTGTAGAGGCAAATTTTGTATGTTAAACGATAGGCAGGTAAGCATTTGTTTTAAAAGTACTATACTTTTATGCAATTTTTAGTAATATGTTTACTAAAAATTGCATATGCATTTGCATTTTAGATCTGCTTAGTATTGGACTAAATAATTTGTTATTTTTATTATTATATTTTATAAATCTTTCAACATTTTTACCTACCCATCCACTCAAATATAATCACCATACATAATCCATTAACACATTATTCACATTCCCGTTCGCCCCTTGTGGTAAGTTAAATGCTTGTGTAACGAGTGGGTTCACGTCCGAAGTACATCGGCGAGCACCGAACTTGGTCCGTTTGGGTTAAAGCTGACATCTTGACCTATGGGCTGTGGCCTTCTTAATCGCCGTAGTATCGATGCAAGGCAATAGTTGATGTGACATGGTACTAGTCTTCCACTAATAATACTAATGTATAATGTAGGAGTCACAAAGTGCCAAAATTTCAAAAATATATATTTTTATAGTCGACTTTTAATTGCTTTTGAATATAAACATTTTGTAACTAACTCTCCTATTCTTATCCCTGTATGTTATTGCAATGTTCAGCGATACTTACTTTAGGTAAGTACAGATACTTGTTGACTTTGTTGTAATCAACGAAATAATGATATCATAACACTATTAGTATTGTCATAACAAAATAATTTTGTTTTTTTTTGTGGATTGTGTATGGTGACGACGTATTATATTGTAAATGTCGTTACGTCTGTTAAAGCTGACGAGTTTCTTGCGCCCATTCTTCTTGTCTGTTTAAAGACGTCCTGAAACTTATTTTTAAGTGCATTTGAATAAAGTTATTTTCATTTTCATATCTAATTAAAATCCTTTTAAGGAAAACAATGTCAAGGTTTGCCGACGAGTTAAGCAGCGTGTTTGAAATGTTTCGCTATCTGTCGTCTGTAGGAAGACACGAGTGTCCTCGCCTTGGCTTTGTCTGACCTGTGCCATGAAGTTACATAAAGCAAGTTGAATAAAAGTAGTCTAGTCTAAGCCGCAAAACGACCAAGGCTGTTCCACAGAGCGCCGGCAACCTTCGAAGTTGCTAGCTCTCCATTGTCTCGAGCGGAGAGTTGTCCCCGATGAGTTTAGTTCGCTATGATATCATAGTGCTGTCATCGTTGTGGTATTATTACCACGTTGTTGGATGAGTGACTCATGATAAATCTGGTTCTATATGAATACTGTTGCTAATAAAATAAAATTAACATTTTAAACAAAGCTGAACATATGTTAGGTACATTGTTATATTTTGTTCTAGTCTTAGAGGCATTTGTTCTCATTCGGCATACGTCACATGAAAACATATATTCACAACTTATAAGCAAGTAAAAAGGCTAATAATTTGGACAAGCGTAACTTTAAGCGTAACTTTCTTCACAAAGTCAAATCTTTATTGGTAGGCTAATAAGACTTCATATGCGAGTAAGTCATTGGATAAATTAAACAGGCCGTTAACCAGAGTCGTTAACGTGAACGAACACGGAGATACGTTATGAAACGGGCGTAACAACTCTTAAATACACGGGGTTTCTGGGAAACGGAGAAGGGCGAAGGTGGTTGCGGGCTCGTATAACTAATAATGGGTTCAGGAGGACGATAACTTTGTCGCGCAGAGTTATGGAATCGTGATTGTGCTAGTTGGAATAAAACCGGATAAGATTAGAATTATCTTTAAGTAGGTAGCAAAGACATTAGTGGTCATGTCAAGAAATATAAGAGCCATATAATAGGATAGAACATTTAAATATATAAATCGACAACACATTCAAAAATAGGTTCTTTCGTTTAAGTATTAATGCATCTATAACCTATTCTAATATAAAAGAAGCAATATTTTAAGAATTTTTATAAAGAGTATATATAGAATAAAATTTTGTCGCATCGATATGTCTCGGTTTTGTCGCGAACAAATCGCTTAAGCCCGGTTTAAGTGAGTTCATGCCCTTTCCTGACCAACCTCTCTCTCTTTTTTGCTAAAGAGAAACTTATTTCATGATTAGTAAAGATTGTGAGTTCTCGACAATGAAATCTAAAAAATTTCTTTCTCAATGATGATTGAACTGATAATAAGATAAAGTTAGTGAGACGTCTATTCAATAATAACCATAAACATTGTGTTTGGAATTATTGTTGAATTTTAGTCTGCTAACAACCTTCTTACCTTAATAATATAACCTTGCTCTACTTCGGTATCAGCTAGCGTATGTTAGGTATTTCCATACTGGTGTTTATCCAGTTAAGTTGGGGAATGTAACTCGATCACGTCATAGGAGACAATAGTCGAATAGAGACAAATACTGCATAGAATATAGTTGGAGACACTTTTTATTTTATAAATACGTATGGTTTGTGTAAGAGAATTTAAATATCAACATTCTTTATGTTATATTTCTCATTAAATAGAGAAAACATGAAATATGAAATTTAATATGTTGAAAAATGTTTTCATTTTTCGCATCTGTAATGTTAGTTTTATATTTCAGTTTTTCTAATAGAGGTATTCTACTGTGAGTTAAATTGAGGAGAATTCACCACAATCCATTTTACTGGTATTTCATTTTATATAAAAAAAATCCTTCGGTTCTACAAAGTTTCTCTCTGTTCCAGCAAGTACTCCATGTCACAAAGTAGCTACCCCGTTCAATAATGGTGCCCCATCCCTTTTGCCCTGCTCTCGGGGTTTCAGATTTTATCCATAACACCTTTGACTTATGAACTAAACGAGATACGAGGTGTAGATAATGGCTCCTGTTATTTATGTGGGGCGTTGAACGTACCAGTTTATCGAGCGATGGTAAATGTTGTTTTAACAGCTGATTGGATTTTCTGAAAAAATTGTGAATTTCCAATAATATATATCATTTTATATGGAAAATATTTAATGGAGCACATTATTGATATAGTAAAATACAATGATACTTAGTAATAAGCGACTTTATACATAAATTTGCACACTGTTGACCTATATGTATGATCCTAATGTATTTGCACAAAACAACATTTGTGTACCGTATACAGCAAATAAATGATTTCTGATTTGGCGACTTGCCAGGAAACGATGGTTCACATCCCGCCTAAGGAGTATATTTTTAAGACAATATTAAATTTTTTTTTAACGTTTAAACCAAAAAATAAGAAGTAATATATACGAGTATATAGACATGGTTTCACAAAAACTAGAGTCAAGCGGAAGTCCAGAGGTAGCAAGGGCTATTTGAATATTTTTATATTTTTTTGAAACAACCTTTATTTAAATAGATTTAAGAAAAATTATGATTGAGTTGGATACCGTTGGGCTATATAATACTTAAACTAATTCTAAATTTACAAAAGGACATCACCCATTTTGGGCTATTTTTTTTTTAGCCGGCCAACAAAAAATAACTAAATTTTATCATAGGCATAATTATAATGAACGTTTTGTATTATGACAGTAAAGCTCGAAACCTATTGGTTAAGATGATAATCAGTCTCAAAGTATTTATTTTATTACCTACGGTTTGCGGGGTGAGCTCGTGATTTCCAGGTAAACAGTTATTGTTAATGGTGTGCGAGCGAGAGGACGTTGCAAGTACATTTACCTGCCGAGTTACAAGTGTTAACAAGAGGCAAAATCAGGGGGGGGTCAACTTCCTTAGGAGCCAATGCAAACATATGGAACGATTTGCAAATAGAGATGGGTTTATGTGAAAGAAAGAGATAGAGCAATGTATCTGACAATAAGAATATTGACAAGACCACGGCCTCCATACAGCCAAATCCTTAGTTATAGTTTCTTCATAACGTTAGTCAAATGCTGCAGAATTAAGTCTGCCCGATAGGTGTTCAATATATGAGGCCCCATTGTAATCCACTTGCAATCCAAAGGCTCTTTTGAGTATGCCCTATTCGGAAAAAAATGTTACTTTTAACTTTTTGGCTGTATATGATCACCTCTTTGCTTTCCCTAAAATTAAAGGAATAAAAAAAAAGAAATAAAATGGCTACCTGTTTTTACGCAATTGATATCATCATTGTTTTTCTTTAAATCCCAGACTGTGTATTGGCCTCTTACGCGAAATTGGCAGAATTGTGCGAAAAGCGCAACAGAGCTATTAATCCAAAAGAAGAAGTAGAACTTTTTTGCAATGGTTGCGAAAAAAAATGCTGTAAGTGCGGCATAACTTCTAAAGAAGATACTCCCTAAAACTTTCATAGATTTCCTCGCCCGTCAATGCATGGGTCCCTCAAGTAAGTACCTATCTATACTACATAATTTTATGATACTGCCAAATCAACTCCCATTGAACAACAATGAGCTGTCGCTGGTGTGTTTGTACGTGTAGTTTCAAACCCTATAGTTAGTATTTAACTATAATTTAGCATAAAATTGAGATTCCCAGGTATACAGGTATTTTTGACATTACTGGCAATCACAAAAATTGGGTTTAATAAAAATATGATGCATAATACTTGTTTTGTTTTAGGGCTAAAGTATGGGCCACATCCTGTTTTCTTAATCAAGATTGGTCCACTGAAGAATCATTGTCAAGGCTATATGCACAGCATAAGGTGCTCTGCAGCAAGCATTTCGATGCAACATCATATACCAGCGGCAATATGAAAAGTTTGCATAAATTTGCTATACCAACTGGAGCTGAAAATATACTGTCCCAGTTACCAGAGGAACAATTAAAAGCAAACCACCAAGAAGAAGTAACACGGGTAAGATTTTGAATCATTCCTTAAATCCCTAATACAGGATAGCACAATCATTTTTGTACTGGAGTTGTTATTAGTTAGTTGATTTAATTCATAAGTTTGGATTCTTTTCAGAGTCTTTACCTCAAGAAGCTATTGGCACAGGTATTATAGCTTCCAACATGGACAAGCTCTTTGGTGCTGTCAATAGAAATACAGCAGATAGAAAAAGAGGCAACCATTTCTTACAAATTTATCCGAAAATAGTTTGCATTTGAAGATTTTCAAAAAAATGAAATTGTTTTTTAATGAAATGTAATGTATGCCTAAAAGTTTGTTGAGGAAGCCTCCAAAAAAACTCTCATGAACAAAATTATTTCGCAACCAATTTTATGTAAAATTGGTTGCGAAATAGAAACTACATTAATTGTTTTTCCTAACCAAGAAATTAAATAGTATTTAAAATTCGCGCCCTATTTTAGTTCTGGTGGAACAAACTGGAGCGCTAGTGAGTTTCCATGTTTGCAATTTTTTTGTATGAAGTTGACGTTCTTGGACCTAGATGTATTCTATGGGCAAAATACACCCACTTAATCCTTTTCGTAGGTACTTTCGTTCGTTAGTTCTCCATGCAGGCGTTTATGTACAGGTTTTTTATTAATTATAATGCATATTATTTTCATTTCATCATGTTACATGTACAGTAATAGTGTTTTATAGCCTGTCGCCCTTCGAGAGCCCTATCTATGCCAATATAAACGTTATACGAACGTGAACGGACATGTCGGGACTGGATTCTACCGCGCAATACGTAAAGGTCTGTTCCTTCTAGCTCTCGTATGTGTTCTGTGGGTAATTGGTCGCCAAGTTCAACGATGAACATGCCATTTGGCTGCAAATGCTCCGCATAGTAACTCCTAGCTTGCTTTATTTGGTATACACCAAGTGCAAAAAGGATAAGATCTTCTTGTGTCAATGTGGGGAATTGAACCTCAAGCGCATCAACGTTAATTGAACGAAACGGAGCACGTCTTCGGTTATAATTGTATCTGTTCACCAGATCCGCCAATGTATTCGGTACATAAACCGTTTCCCGTATTATTTCTAAATACATTGGAGCCCTTACATTGTCCACAATCAACACATGATAGGCATTTAATAAAGCTGCACTGATTTTAAAATATTCCATCATATGATGCAAGGCGCGATTGCTGTGTACAATTCTTAACAAGCGAAAATCTCTTTTGAATCGTCCATTGATTATTTCTACTACCCAGCGGCATATAGTCACAAGTCTGGATTTATTCGCTTGTTCCGTCGTAAGTTGCGTTTCGTTTGCATTTTTCGTTTCTGGCATATGTACTGTATATCCATGTGATTGTAAAGAATAGGCCGCGTCTCTAAAGCCACGATCTAAGATAAATACGTCACCCGGTCTGAAAAACCAATGAAATATGCTCTCCTCATTTTCAATAATTGCATTCATTATTGTTGCATCGGAAGTTGAAGCGGCGTGCGGGCCCGTTACGTCAATTATATGACCGTCACAGCAAACAAACAAGAACGGCTTGGTCAGATTTCGATATTTGTGAAGACTATATGTTTGTCGTTGAAAAAAATAGTTCGAGCTCTTTTGGTTGTATATATATGTACCATCGACTATTATTATAGCATTTCTTTGTGGCAAAGGGCTTTCTGGATTGCCAAATAGAGTTTCAGGTACTAATAAATTCCTTTGAGCCACTTGTTCCCTGTTTATGTGGTCAAACCCAACATGCAAGGGAACAAAATCACGCAACAATGCATCACGACCTAGAGCTAACATTCGTTGAAAACGGGATTCGCTCGTTCTAAACACTAAAGCAAGTCTGGCATTAGAGTCTCCTGTTCTTAGTTTGGCCAATACAGCGGCCAGTATTGTCTTCTTTTGACGATTATTATTTAGGCTGGATGTGTTTACGAGTAGATCGGAAAACTGTTCGTGAGTAAGTCCCGTCCAAGTATGAAACTCGTTTGTATTAATGACTTCGTATGTCTCGAAGTTTAACACGTCTGTTGTAATATGATTTCTCATAATCGTCAGAGCATTCACTATTTCAGATGCAGTAAAATCTTCTATGAGATTGTCTTGTAAAGGTAGAGTATACCAA
Source organism: Calamotropha paludella (assembly GCA_927399485.1). Classification (NCBI taxonomy): domain Eukaryota; kingdom Metazoa; phylum Arthropoda; class Insecta; order Lepidoptera; family Crambidae; genus Calamotropha; species Calamotropha paludella. The sequence goes on along the minus strand of OV656804.1, from coordinate 10,892,182 downwards.
AGGTTCTGGGCTAAGTGTTCTTCGCAAACGCGAGCATTTTCTGGTATTAGTAGATTGTACCGCCCAATCATACGAATTATGATATCGTTAGGTATTCTAAGCCTGGTAATATTTTGACAATGCTCAAAAATGCAGTGCACTGTTGAGTTTGGAGTACGTACAAATCCTGCTAAGGTCATTGTTGGATGATTACGGCTTTGTTGCTGAATAGGCTCATCGGGCAACACGTCATCATCTTGACGCGCCTCGCGTATACGCCGATGAAACGTCCTCTCAGCTCTTTGCCAGCAAGGTCGGCAAATGACGTCGGTAGGTTCGTTCTGAAAAAAAAAACAATTTTTGTAAACCCACCTTCTACAAGTTAAATACAAACGAATCTTTCCCAAAGGACTTCTTAACAAAAATAATAACATGTTCGTGCCCGTACTCACACAAAACTAACTATTTCAAAACTTTTGAAATAGTTTTGAGTGTAGGCAAGAGCCAATGCCTACATTTAAACCGGCTATAACTTAGACGGGCACTATACCATATTGAAGTGGTACTTAAGATCTGTACAGAGCGCCGATAAAAATACTAACAAATAAATAAGAACAACAAATAGTTAATTCGTGGCAGTAACAGAGAGTCGATGAAATACTAATAAACACTCGTAAGTAGAAATCTTACTTAAAAATAATAATAATAATAAAAATCTTTCCCTATACCTTCAAAGGTTCTTGTCTACATTTCTATCACTGATGTAAGCCTATGTACTTTATAAAAAAACCCTTTCATAGTACTAACTAAAGAACTTAAGTATACATTTTACTTTATTGAAGGAAGGTAGGTACTTCAGCAAAATAATTCAACGCGACACCTAGTCCTGATCATGATGTCATATCGACGATCTGTTATTATCACAGAGTAGGTACTGTGGTGACCTCCTTGCATCTGACACCGCTTTCCACCTCTTTACGTATATTTGCTTTATGGCAAGGAATGTCACCCTTTTAAAATCTAGAATATTCCTGAAGGCTAGAGAACATAGGAGAATCACCAGTAGTGTCTGAGAGTGTAATCGGAGTTGTATTATATTAATAAAATAATAAATGATAAAGTGAAATAAGCCGTTTGAATTAACGAGATAAAGATCCCGGAGCGCGCGTAGGGCGCTACAGTACCTAGTTATGACTTAAATGTAAAAAAGGTTGCATTACATACCTGTCTCGCGATTAGCTCCTCCATAATAATCTGAGCTATGTCGATGTGCTGTTCTTCCCGAGAAATCCACGTGTAAGTCCTTCGACCTTCACATGGTTCACGACAGTTAATACACAACATATGTGCCATGATTAACAAAAACAGTATAACAAAAACTCAACGATAATTAAAACAACAAACAAAACAAAATCAATGTTAAAAACCACGAAAACAGTGAAAGTAGCCGTCCGATGTAACGAGAGTTGCATGGAAAACTAACGAACGAAAGTACGAAAAGGACTAAGTAGGTGTATTTTGCCTCTTGCTCACACTTGCAGCTCGCCAGGTAAATGTAGGTACTTGTAACGTCTTCTCGCTCGCATACCTATTATGCCTCTTGCTCACACTTCTCGGCAGGTAAATGTACTTGTAACGTATTCTCGCTCGCACACCATTAACAATAACTGATTACCTGGAAATCACGAGCTCACCCCGCAAGCCGGGTGCAAGCCGTAGGTAATAAAATAAATACTCTGAGACCGATTATCATCTCAACCAATAGGTTTCGAGCTTTACTGTCATAATACGAAATGTTTATTATAATTATGCCTATGATAAAATTTAATTATTTTTTGTTGGCCGGCTAAAAAAAAATTAGCCCAAATTTGTATGAAGCCTGAATGATGTCCTTTGGGACAGTTAAAAGAAAGACAGATTTTTATTCCAAACTTTTTTTGAAAACTTCCATTTTTTATTAGCCATTTGCTTTGTTAATTTGTTCTATTTTTATGAAATCATAATTAGTATGTGACCCAAATGGTGATAATATTTACGATATTTTTGCTTTCAGTCTTTTATTTATTATTGTAAAACAAAATCAAAACGCAAAAAACGTTGTGTATAAAAATGTAGTGTTTTTTTAGAATGTCGCGCAACGGTTTTTTGTTGTTATTATCACACGTTCAAATTAAATATAAAGGCTATTAAAATAATGTCAAAGGACTCATGAGATAAAATTTGTATTTAGAGTTTATTTTCATATGAATTTAATTACGTTCCTATCGAGTTTAAAAACCTCTAGCTTGATAAAATTTTGATAAACTTATCTTGTTTTCATTGAATAAATTGAATTTCAGGAGGGAAAACTAATTGAATAAGTGATGGAGCTCGACGGACGTGTGAAAGCGTGTGTGGAGGGGGCAAGGGAGGGAGAAAACTTTTCACTTAGCGTGTAGCCTTCCAAAGTTGTAGATCCAGTAATAAATAAAATAACTTCAAGAGATGTATTTTATATTAAGTATAATTTAGAATAAATAATGAAAAATAAAACAATTGTTTCGGATGACATTAGATCTATAGCACTATATTATAAACACAACGAAACACATCTACAACGAAATCAATTATGTAAAGTAAACGGAACGTCAATATTTTTATAAAACTCCAAAGAAAAAGCCATACTACATAAAAATTAAGTCTTTGTGATAGTTAGCGAAAATAAAACAGATGCGCAAGTAATATAATAGACAGGTATGCATGATATTTGTCCATTGATTCATGCAGACTGATGACGACATCGTCATACTGATTGATAATATGAGACATGATAGACTCTATGCATTATAAGTTTATTAATTTCCCACAAAAATAACTTAATTCGTTTTAGATTATGTACGATTCCCTAGAGTCATCCAATCAAATGAAATATCCCTTGTGTCCGTAGGTTAAGTAATGTCGTTTTGCTTACAACGGGAATGGCCAATTCTCCCAAAGCGTAATATTAGCTTGCATTAAGGTCCGGTCCGATGGAATCCATTAGGACGCTTACACACCGCCGACAGATGCGTATCGTATAATGTTATCGCACGCGATACCTGCATTTGCCACTAACTTACAAGTATAGATTTATCGTTACATTGTAACCTGATTGTCCCCGTAGTTTACGTAATGGCGCTACATTTTACGTGCATCAGTGGATGCTAATTCTTTAATTTAGGTAATAAACTATGCGGTAATTTTTGTTTAACCGGTTTTGAGTTTTATTATATTGTCAGGGAGATACGTTCCACGGTAAACCCTGGAAATCGGGCTGCCTCCTTAATGATTGAAACATATTGTTTTACTTATATTTAGACGTACCGTTAAGGACATTGTTAAATAAACACGTGACTACAGCTTATTACTCGTAAAAACAAAATTTGTGTAGAGGTGAATCATCATCTCAGCCGAATGACGTATACTGTTGGATAGAATCCTCTCCCATAGATTGGGGGATTTGCCAAAATCTCCACGCATGGCAGGTGGGGTGGAGATCGTAGTCAAAGACCCTAATTCGGTAAACGCTGCTGCCCATTTCGTGTTACACAGGAGGTGACAGTGATTTCCTCCAGGATCATGAGTCACCTTTTATGATACTTTTAAAGAGTTGGTGAACAAGTTTTTGTCCGCAGGTGTAGATCATATGAAAGACAAGCAGAACATAAAATGCATGTATTTCAAACGAGGATACCAATAGTAAATGCAAACAACACTATACATATTTCGCCAACAAACTCGATAGCGTGATTTAGAAACGTGCAGCGCCATCTTTCGACAAAGTTAAGAACTAATGTTGGTATGCACATTTTAGTTTACTTGAAAGCATAATAGTGCTTGAACAGATGGATTGGTGCTATTATCTGCCAGCCACCACATGGCATAATGGTAAAAACATTCATAAGGTTATATTATTCGTATATATCATATTTATAAGTTTACTAGGTCCATAGTCAAGAGTAGGTTACGTACATCACTACGCGAAATTAGTGTCTTTCTAGTAATTTATTTTTCCAAGTACCCAACTATTGAGAAAACTCTCAGGTTTTCTAGAAAAAAAATAAGTTTTAAAATAGATTAAATAATATAGGTAGAGTTACAGAATATCTATCAGTGTCCTTTTCTACCTTCTCCATAGAGCCGAATTTAGCCTTGACAACTACGCTATATTAAAATACTCGACTATCGCGAACGATACTACAAAGGAAAGCTTAATAACGCCGCGGAATAATCGTCAGACTTAAATCAGATCTGACGTAGAACAATTCGGCCCACCCACCTGTTCTTGGGCTCTTGTTTTAATTAAACTTATGTCATCTAATTGCTTATGATTGTATGTTTAGTAAACACGCGTCTGACGTATACAATAATGCGAGTAATATGACGGGCTGGGATGTTGGCGGCATATAGCCATTATGGCACTTGTTTATGTAGTTACATATTCCAAAGTCTTGTAAAGGACGCATGCCTTGTGAATAATGGTTATTGACTGACGTCTTATGGCTTGGCTACATATGCGGGCGAATATTCGTGTTGCGTTGACGCGCTAAAAACATCGTGTACGGGCATGCGCGATGTTCTTGTCTACATTAGCGGGCGAATATTCGTGACGCGATACATCGTGCCGGGTTGTGTAGTGGTGTGCTGTACGGCTGAAAGGTAATTGTCGATAAATTATTATTTAGGTATTACTACTAGTACGAGTATCATTTGCAAAATATTAAAAAAAGAGAAGAAAGAGGAGATGGTTTATGACTACTATTGATAGAAACCGAACGATGTAAGCATACTGCACCATAATATAATGATAAAACCTATTTTATTAATAATGTTCATATTTGGACTATTTATGCATGAAGAATTTAATTAAGGTTGATGAAGCAAGAGATATGTAAGAATAGGAGCCGGTGGAAAGAACTGATCTCTGCTAAACGAATGCAGATGAATATATGTATATCCATTATTATATTGTTATATATAATAATTTGACTTTATTTTTTCTTATTTTCAGAACAGGAATGGAAAGTAAGTTATCTGAGTTAACCGCCGAGTCTGGCATCGAATTCCCTCGATTTTTACCTTTGTCGACGTCTGACTTTGAAATACTACTACAAAAGCTAGCACCATTAACCACTGACCACGCGACCAAGCGGGCCGTCCGAATAAATGTAAACAAACTGTGCACCGACCAACTGATCTAGCAGCGGGCAGCACGCTTTGTTTGTGCACTACCTACCCGATACATCAGTATTTTTTCTAATGTTAGGTACCGGCATAATAAAATAAAATAATTTTCTTGTTGGCTTTATTGACAAGTCGTCTTTGCTTTAAGTAACACATCGTCGATAATTTGCACACTATGCCGCCGCCACAAAAATCAAATATGTGGTTATTTTTTATTAAAACCGATGACGGTGTCAAGGTGGCGAAAAACTGTGTCAAGCGAAAGTGAAAACTAAAAAAATAATACTAAAAAACTAAGTACTCATTTGCAGCGCTATCACAAGGAAACATTCGATAGAGATCAATGCTCAACATCGAAGTCCTCTATAACTTTAGCATAAGAGCAAGTAAGTAGATTTGATTCGATAAATGTATTTTTTTCGATAAAAAAATTTTATTAATTATTGTTCCTTCCATTTTAATTTCCATTTTTTTAAAAAAAAGTGATTTTTACTGTTCGAACTAATACTTTTATTTTATTTTAACCTTTTTTAAAAAATGGATAAATATCGTATGTATCGATACAAACGATTATTTTGGACATCTCTAATCTCTTTGATGCGCGCTACTTTACCGACACTGCCTCGGAAGCGCGCCACTTTACCGACAGTGCAGCGAATACATCGTCTGCGCCCGAATACTGCGCGCTAGAACGATCTTCCCGGCCACACTTAAAGCGGTAACACGAATATTCGCCGTAGCCCGCTAATGTAGCCGCACCATTATTGCCTCTTACCTATATTTCTCGAAAATGGTTTGAACGGGGAGTCATATAATTGAAATTAAATAATATATACCCAGAATCGATTTATAGTGTTTTTGTGGGTGCTAACCAATGCGATACTTAGAGTGCCTTCCGACGCACGTAGGAGTTAATAAATCGAGATAATTAATTTTCTGATCACTCATGTTGCAATCGCGAGCCCGACTTAATCCTTACGGGTTCGTCAATGCAAATAATGTACGTACTACAAATAGAAATCTAGCCACTCACCTGTGCCAGAATTTTCGTGAAGCACGAATGAATTTCGGATACAGTATCACTGTATCTATACACGTTGACGAAGTCGTTCGGTCCAAGTGTGTCCAACAATCCCGAAACAGTGGCTTTGGCCAGTCGCCAGTAAGACGAGCTTAGGTCATCAGAGTCGTCCAGGAGAATCACCAAGTCTTTGGGAGACGTCGCCGCTTCCACAAACCAGTTGGAAGAACGGAAGTCATAGAAGTCTCGTGCGTGATGCGAATACCCATCTTCTGGAGGCCAGGACATTGCTGGTGTACATAATAAAAGTTCAAGTTACACAAAGATTGATAATATTAGTAATTTAATGTTCAAAATCGGAAGAGGTGTGTGATTGTTCTAACTAGCAGCTTGCCAGTTATACCCCTTGCCTATGCATTAGCATAAAAACTTAGTGTAAGAAAAAATATGAATTGTCGAAGTGACTGTTGAAATTAACAAGGAATTTCCGTAAATGTTGATAAAATCGTTAACGGCACCATTGCCATAAATGGTTAAAGTGAAATAACCTAAGTTGAGGGATATACTTTAACTAGTTTTAATAGAAAATAAGCTGAGAACACAATTCTCCTAACAAAAATACATCGGATTGGAATCGAAACGCATCTTAAACTTAATGAAAATAAAAGAAATGTCTTTAAATTGAATGTTGAATTTAGTAAAATTTGTTTACAGTACTAACTAACCTAAGTCTACGATTATGACAATCGTAGACTTTTACCTCAGCAAAAAGAATAAAATTAAACTAAAATTGTTAATTTTGACGCCAGAACAGATAAATGTACTAATGGCTGCGGCTTAACTGCAATAGTTTGTATTATTTATGACTAGTATATAAAGTGAAAAGTAGAATTTTCTACCTGATCACTTTTACGCTTTCTTAGGCAGTGCAAACTTTTAATCTTGAATAACTACTCTGCTGTTATGCATAAAATTGACCGTTTATTATTAATGAAACACATTAAATTAAAATGTGGAGTCGTGCTTAGAGTATGTCCTTAAAAAAGTAAAACATTACATAGCTATATATTTTTAATAACGATCAAACATTAAAAAAAATAATCGAAAAAAAACCATTTGTTTAAGAAACGTACGTCTACAGCACCTTCACAGATCGTTACGTACGCTCTTGTATTGTGTATTCTGGTGATAATTGTGAACCCGGTGTTCATTTTTTATAACAATAACTCACGATTGCTAGAAGTTGGCTCTTAGTTTTTTCAGCGCTGTTGATATTATTTTTACGTAGTATTTATTTACTTTATGATATTATACAGAACTTCTTATTCAACATGTAAAATTAATCAATATTTTAATAGCAAGCTTTTGAACACATTTACTATTTACTAGCTTGTGGATCGAAAGGCAATTAGAAATTCAATTTCTAGGATCAAAAGAACACAATTCAGTGATGAGTTCCATTCACTATACCTTTAAATCGCCGTACGCCGTTAATGGTTGGTAAAAGCTAGTCATAGTCATAAATAATTTAATGATTCCTTTATACCTGGATATCGCCTCATGAAGCCGCTTGAAGAGGCGTAATATTGCCATGACAGGGTGGGATCTATCTCGTAGTTGTTCACGAACAACGGGTCCAAATGCTCCGACCAAGCTATTTGATTTTGTACTTCGCCATCTGTCACAAAAACATTTCGATTCTTTTAGGAGTATACTGACTAAAGGATAGCAAATCAATAAAACCTAAAATATAATGCAGTATAAAGATGTAGTATAAGATACAACATTGTCGCCAGAAGCAATCTTTGAAAGTCATTAAAATCTACAATAGGAATAAAATTTATACCTTTTTTGTATATTAACTTATTAGAAGTTTTCCTATGAAATGACCGATTTTTATAGTTTCAGACCTTTTTGTTTTAAAGAAATTGTTACTAGAAAAAAAAATCAACCCTTGACTTGAACAGATTACCGACTACCGAGACCTTGACAATCACGTTGATTTTTCCAAAACTTTCTTACGCCAAATATCAGCACCATCTCTTCATTTCTAGGTAACTATTACCTGCAAGATATGCAGGTCTCTTTGGATATATAATTTAGAATTTAAATGCTTATAATAAAAAAATATTGTTTTGTCTTATTTGATTTGAAAATTTTTATATGGTTTTTCGTTGCAAAAAACGTTGTGATTTATGCATCATTTACATATGGCAAGAGATATTTTTAAAAACTGCTGTATTTTAAAAGTTTAAACTCTTCGTCAAATAATTCATGTGCAAAACCAAAAATAAGCCAGTAAATATATTTTTAAATATAAACCAATTTTTGTAAACTTGATTATGTTTAAAGAATTACATTTTAAATATGTAGTTCCCAAATTAGATACATAAACTGAATTTAATATTTTCTTACACAAGATATACAAGACTTATTCTGCATAAGTCTTGAAAAACCCTGCAATTTAATTTCAAGGCAATTTGAAGAATAGATTGTTTTATAATATTATTCACGTTTAATATATATGCTTTCTTGCTATTTAAACAGAATTTGAACATTATTGTATAGTGATCTCCACCCACGGAGAAATGTATAAGTAACTAAGTTATCAAATTTATTACTGTTTTCGATGTTCCGTAGTACTCATGTTCAGGGAAAATTATTGTGTTATGTTAGTAGCCAGTTAATTTGGGAATTAACAAAAGTGAAATTTATATCACTTTATGTTCATATAAAACATAATGATTCATGATACAAACTTCAAGGCTTGAAAGTCAAAACATGTCTAACTAAATTATAGTACGTAACGTGCAACACACCGAGTTTCAAATTTGTTAAAAACTAAGCAATAAAAAAATGAAATTATCGCGTCATCGATCTCTAAAAATAAAAGGCTCAACTGTCGTTAAGGAAATTCCGCCTAATAGCTATCGAAAGAGCTGTAATTGGCAAAGTCGGTTCAATGGCTAACGGTGATTGGTCCTGGAGAGCCGGTCTGTAGCAATTAATAGTGCCCCACCACTCGATTAGACTCAAGACTTTTGCTGGTCAAATAAACTGCGAGTGGGTACATTTGTCCTCGAATTAAGCGTCAGTATCTAAATTTGAGTGACTTTTAGGAATAAATTAAAGATTATATATAGTACGTGTATTTAAAAAATAAACTTATATATATTATAAGTAAATAGTAGATTATATATAATACACTTAACATGTTTATAAAAAATAAACAGTAATTCTTTTATAGCAGTTGCTTTATTTGAGTTTAATATTTGCGTTACAATCACAAACAATAATAACCTGCTACGTTTATTACTAAATGATAATGTATTTGTCGGTTCACGTTTATTGATAAAAGAAAGGGATCGATAATATAGTTAGTCAATTAAAAAGGAGTTAATCAAAAGGAAAATGAAATAAAAATTCTTATTTTTAATTAAAACATCTTCATTTTGTAAACCGCAAATTATGGAACTTTGTTATTATCATTACTTATATTTATCGTAGCATCCGTAGCAAATTCTACGTTTCTGTAGCTCTCTGCTACATCGCAGACCACGTAGTTCATTCGCTACACTGCTCGGCGTCGCCGCAGTAGTTTATAATTATACCGTCACCACATATAAGTTTTTTGTTATATAAGTTTCAAGTCGTCAATGCGTATCTTTAATCAGCTATCATAATTTATTTCAAGTTTTAGTGGAATTGAAAAAACAATCATTAAGAAGATTTGTTGTAAAATAGCAGTACGTATGCTCTAGCAACTATGGCAATTGTCATGATGTTTCTTTGCAAACCTGATAAAGTGTTCTAATTCATGACACTAACTTAATAACCCCAACGGAGCTTGAGAATTTATCATAATGTTAACGCTAAATACCTATGGGAAAATATTTTTTCTTTTATACAGAGTGTGCACAAACCGTTATAAATTATTCCGTCCGCCAGCAAAGTGTCACTCTCCCTACGTGTCAACAATATATTCCCGCTCGTTATTTACAGGTAAGGCCACGTCACTGTCTTCAGTTATGGGATTACACGTTGACGTATGAACAAATACAATTATTTGCGTAGACACGATGGAGGCCAAGAAATCATGCAAGTCATTGTTGTATTGTTGTGCTTAAGGACTTACAAAGATTTACCTGTTTAGTTAACAAGATTTGCGTTAAAAGTTCAAACAATTCAGGTTTAAGAACCTCTAATATCTTTACAGTGGTAACGTGTTTCATTCAATACTAATATTACGGGACTTTGTGTATTTAAATAGTCATCGGCATTGAGGAAACATATGCACAAAAACAAAAAAATATTCTACTACGCTTTTAGCTGATGAAAGTATTATTATGAGGGCTAGTAGGTTTTAAGAATATTGTAGTACTTAGAGAGCACGGTAACACATCACATACCATGTCATAATCAAACTTGTCGTCAGTTTGAAGTCGTTGAGGTTTAATAAGACTTATTGGGTGTCATGGCCTATATTTGCTTTTATATTTAGCATTATATTTGTCATTAACAATAAATGATGCGATGCGTCAGTTTTACGTTGCCACTGTGTGAGTGCATTTCACGCCTAAATAAATCAGTTTCAAACCGTTTTGTTGTCTTCCGCCTGGTGTTAACGTACCTTCAGTGTCAATATATGGCGGCATGAGAACCGCACTGTAGCTGGAGTTGACGGCGATGTGATCAAAGTGGCGGCTGGGCGCAAGCATTAGGCGCCGAGCTCGCGCCGCTAGCGTGCCGTCGTCTGCGTGCACGTTTAACCAGCGCGCGTCATAGTAGGATCCTGGTGAACCATCGCCACCACCTGCTGATAACGCTGCAGCCTCCGCGCTGTCCATAATGCGCTGTAACAACAATATTACTTGTGAATTCTGTTCGACATTCTTAAAAACATTGTTATATATTATACTAACATATACCGCCACGTTAAATCATTTAAAGTTTAAAAATACATTTTCTATAAGATATAAAATACGTGTGTAAAAAACAACTACGCCTCCGAGCCCTCAGATGGGATTCGAACCCACGACCTTTCGCTATCCGGGCCACTGCTCTGACCGCTGAGCTACCGAGACGCTGGCAAACGTGTCGAATTTTACAAACGTATTTCAACTTCTACTATGAGCTAGTATCGTTCCACCAATGTTGAACGCTAACTACCTTCAACATCGAAAGTAATATTTTTACAAATATTTAACAATCGATTAAGATGGAACCAGCTACAATTATGTTTTTAATTTAATTTGTTTGCATTCACAATGCTATATTTCTATGTGAATTCATTATGAATTATTCATTGTGAATGCAAACAAATTAAATTAAAAACATAAATACATTTTCTTTAAAATGTATTATTAAAGGGTATTTGTTTGCATATGATCGGCAACATCACAGTCGAAATCCTTGAAATAAACTATTGAATAGAGCGATTAGATACTGATCTCTTGAATTTTGTGGTTGTGTGTGTTTGGTATTTGTGAATATTTAAATAGTTGTGCACGAGAAATGGGTATTTACTTATTTAATGTAATATAAAGTTAGACGATTTAATACTCGGTTTCGTAGTTATTGCTAAAATGTTCTAAATTGTATCTTTATAATGTAACTCATTATAATGCTTACTGATAAATTCCTTCAATTTCTTAAAAGATACTAGATAAGTATTACGCCTATTAAGAATGGGTATTAACCCATTACAAGATTTAGACTTTATAAACCCGTTTTTACTTATAAATTGTTGTATCATAATTAATTGTATATACACGTTCAAAACAAATCTGTACAAACACCCAATCGCTAATCAGACACAATGAAAAACTATAACTGATTCAAATATTGGATCGTATTTCCTAGAGTTTATTTAAAGTCGTATCGAAGAAGACGGGGTTATTACTTGTGACCTAAAAATCCTGTAAGAGCAAACAGAAACGCTATCAAACTTTGTAAACGCGAGCGGAATGAAATAAGCTAGTAGATTCCTTCGCGAGTATTTGATTAAAAACGTACGAATCGCAGTTCGTCTATTGGCTATTATAATACCCAATAATACCCAAATATACATTAAATCCTCCTAAAGATAAAGTCCATTAAAGGAGGAAATGGAAAAGGATAAACTGTGATTTACTAAGAGTAATTTGAACATATTTAATTAAACAATAATTAGTAGTAATGTGTCATAATTAGCACTTTCATTTTATGTATATGTGCGTGTGTTAACAAACACGAAACTTATAGTGTGATTGGAATTGTCGCAAAACGTTTCATACATTCAATTTATAACCATTACAATTATTTATAAACATTTCCAAATATTTTTAAATAAGTCGGTTTTTTTTCTAAATGTTTAGAAATATGCCGAAATATTAAAAGAACAAACAAATAATCATCACACAAGCAGTAAAAGTATCTAGTTTCTCAACGTTGTGAAACGGTCACTAGCCTGTCTTAGAGGTGTATACAGCTCAAGAAAAAAATATTCATGGGAAAGTAACAATAAACAAACAAGAGGTTGGAGATTGAGTCATCTGTTCACCGTTTTAAAAAAAATACAATATTGAATAAAGCCACAATACGTTTGAGTTAAATACCACTAAATCGGTCACCCATCCGGGTACCTGACGCCGTTTGACTTTGCAAGTTAAATTTATTCTTCCGTTTTTTTAAACTTATGTAAACCTCTAACTAAGACGAATCGAATAAATAGAATCACAAATGTTAGTAAAAATGTACAAGGAAAGGATTTAATTTGTTGAAACAAAAGAAAAAAAAATAACTATTTTAATTTTACACGCGTTACGTTTTTTCTGTGGAATTACAGCGATAAAGAGGTCGGAAGGCGCGAGCCGCACAAAGAATCGACGGATAAAAGCTTCAAAGACAATTGCAGGCAATTAGGCTGAGCACAATCGCCCTGATCGATCGCTGCCTTTGTCCTGGGTCACTGGCGTCGATGAAAAATGACAAATATAATCTGTGCTGACTTCGCACCTCCTTTACGCTCGACTTGGAAGCCATGTGAAGGAAATATTTGAGTTGTAAAAAAGGGTGAACAACTAATAAAGAAATATAAGGCGTGTTTATTTATAATACTTTGTAAAAGTGCTTTTAATTTGCCTAATAAAAATAATATCATCATTAGTTCGTACTGCAGGTTGAGTTTGAAATAAAACTGAACTACGCTATAACTTCTAAAATACTTACCTCCATATAAACTGACTTTTGCGTTTAAACTCGTTAGATTCATTATGCTAAAAATCTGATATTAATAGTCACACATGAAACATTAAAATTTCTTTTAATTAAATAAGTATATTTGCATTAGTATGGGCATAATTACATTAAAATATTAAATATTTAAAATAACATAGTTTTAGTATGCATTAGTATAACTTACTTTTAGTTGCACATATAAAAAATGAATAATTACATTGTATTTAAAAGCTTTGTTTCAATAGTTCCAATTGTTTCTAAATGGAAAGATATTCTACATAAAAAATTCATGTAGAATTTCGTATTCACATGAATTCTCTGTATACTATGTACTAATAACATTGCATTAATATTGTATCACATTAATAGCAATATTTTTAATAGATAAAGATTCTAAAAGTTAGGCGATAAGTTGCACATTTGTAGTTTGGACTTATATGATGTGCTGTTGATTGTACCTATTTAAGATTGTACACATATTAATTATATGTTTATTTGTCTAATTTTAGTTTATAGTTGGTATCAACACTAATATTAAGTGTTCATCCCTGAACACGGCTTAAAGTTGTGGACAGGCGCGGAGATAGAAGAATTACATACCTTCATAATTTTAATTATCCTTACTAATATTATAAATCGGAAAGTGAGTTTGTTTGTTTGTTTGTTTGTTTGTTCCGCTTTCACGCCGTAACTACTGAACCGATTGCTTTGAAATTTTGCAGACGTAAAGATAAAAGTCCGGATTAAATAATAGGGTATTTTTTATCCTGGAAAAAAATTAATATTCCTGAGGAAAAACAAAAATATTGTTTGCTTGATGGATGGATTGTAGATGGCGCTGTGTGTCGTTTAAAACAAGGTAAAATATTGCAAACGAATATAAACATGTAAATTTAGAAGCTAAATGATACGATAATGAATCCCCGAAAATGAGGAATTCCCGAGGGATGACGTACAATTTGTTTTATCGTCTAAACTGTTTTTTTTACATCTACTTATATGTTGCAAACGAATATGAACATGTAAATTTTGAAGCTAAATGATACGAAAATGAATCCTCGGAAATGAGGAATTCTCGAGGGATGACGTACAATTTGTTTTATCGTCTAAATTGTTTTTTTTACATCTACTTATCCTGAAATCACAAAAGAAAACGAATTACTAATTGGTATAAGTATTAGTTACGTTAGTTCTTGAGGTATGCGATAGATGACGCTGGGTGTTTTTTAAAACATAGTAACGATGTGTTTTTTTAAATACATAAGAAGTGGAATGATAGCTTGGAGAAACATTGTTTTTCGCATGGTCAGCTCTATGTAGCGTGTTCCCGGGTTTCCAGTGCCCAAAATCTGCATGTTTTTGCTCCACAAGGGAAAACATATAATATAGTGTACCATTCAGTTTTGGTTAACCAACTAATTGTATCCAGCGTTACATCGCGCTTCTTAGATTTTTCCGTGGGAATGAGAAGTTTTCTTATAGTTGTGCTTTATTCCGCAAAATAACCGAATTCCACGCGGGCGAAGCCGCGGGCGGAAAGCTAGTGTATTAATAAATCTATGCTTTCACTGGTTTTTATTAAAACAGATGTAAAACTAATTAAAGAAAGATATTGGCATGGAACACAAGAAAACTGGGTATTCTAGTTATCACCAGGTAATTATAATGGGACAAAGGACAGTTGATATAAAACACTTCTCATTTTACAAAAAAAAAAAACCAAATCGACATCCATAGAACAGAGTTCGATGTGATCACGACGCAAAAAATATTTTTTTTAGCTAAATATTGTATGGATAAGTCGATTTTTTAATTCAATTTATTGATATAAGGTCTCATTTAGCTAAAAAAACTTGTTTCCTTCATGATCACATCGAACTCTGTTCTATGGATAAGTCGAAATATTGAATACACTCTAATGCTTTTTACATTCGGCACCATATCGGAAGATTTCGATGTTAATTTTACCTAGCGTTATATTGAGCTAATAAATTTAGAAGTCTTTTGTTAATTTGCGTTCTTTTGTGCTGGAAACTGTGGTATATCGATGCAATGGTAAATCTAAATCTCTTGCTTGTGGTAAACATTTAACTGAGTAATGCTATTGACCAACCAAAAAACGATTCCGTCACGGTACGCGTGCTGGTGCCATAAACGCTCATAGACTTACGTAAGTTTTAATCCATGATTTCGTTTAACAGCTTATCTATCACGTGTGTTGTTTTAACAGTAATCAATATAATGGTTCCATTAAAGACGAGGGAAGATACAGGGTTTTTTTGACCGTATGCTTTCGCCTGGCGTTTGATAGTGGAGCAGGTTGCGTGAGCGTAATGACTGCCCGCTGATTACTTTGGGGGGCTGCTCGTGATGTTTTTGCGTGCTGTTGGGGTTTATGTAGATTATGAAAAGACAAAAATAGAATTTTGAATATACCATATTTGATACAGTAATTTTGGATTTAATTAGGTTGTGCCTAGTTATTGCTGAAATTGTGTTATCTAGCGATATTGCCCGAGGATTAACAACTATCTGACATACATTATAAATATTAAAATAAATTGGAATAATAGTTGAAATTATTTGTACCAAACGGATACTCCGTGTTCAATAATTAACATTTCAGAGAACAGGAACGTTTTTCAGAAACGTAACCATAAAGTAAAAAACTGGAGTGAAATAGGGAAATTCGGAAACAGTAATTCAAGTGACTTTTGATATCATGATTGTAACATAGAGTATATAAATGCAACGTAAAACTTGCAGCTATGATATTTCATTTCCCAAAACATATCCCCTTTTATTTAAATAATAGTACTTTACAAAGTATCCGTCAAGAAACTATATTTCCGTGGGAATATACTTATAATTAAGTAAACAGAAAGTAATTTTCCTAAGCTGTTAGGGTAAACGACGTATGGACGCAGAACAATGTTCTTTTATTGTATCTTAACACAACGAAGCATAGAAGTAAGTTCCTACCGACCATTCCCTAAAACTAATCTCAATTAAAGATAGGTCTATTTAGAACTAGCTACTAGGCTTCTTTTATAATTGCCTGTCATTTAAACACATATTAGGGCCTGAAAACTGTACTAGCTCCATATGTTACTTATTTCATTTTCATTTCAATCAAAACATCATTTCAAAACATTTTAATATTAATTTATCTAGCAAGTATAGCAACTCAACAACAGAGCTGTTGAAAGCAGTTAATAAATGAGTGTTTTTAGTTAGAGAGACGAAATAGCCACCGGAGAAACTGGCAACTGGGGGCGAAGTAATTAAAACTAGTGCTAGAATCCGCGCCGTAGCCGGTCCCTGCGCCTTAGTCAGTTCTCCACACTCTGTAACTACCACCCCTCGAGCAGGCTTCTCGCATTGGATACTACTCTGGACGTTACGAATTCTATAATGAATTCTGCATGTAAAGACTCCGCTCAAAGAGTAAAACAGTGACAACTTCAATAGAGCACCTTTCAACGTTTTAAACGAATTGTAAATTAGAATAAACAATACGCTAAGTCTCTTTCAGCTACATCAAAGCAATAAAAGTGTAAATGTAAAAATAAGTTTCGATAACAGTATGACGCATTAATGTATATACCCTTTGAAAATTCATTAGTAGATAATTTTAGAATTCAATTTCATTCAATTATCGATATCGATAAAGTGAGACATTCAATTCAATGTCTTACTTTATCGGTTTTATCATCCTAAACAAGAAGAACTATAACTGTAGCATTTAGTATAATAATAGTCACGGGCAAGTAACGTTGAATACAAACTCTGCCATCTTAATGGTAACATGGCGATGAAAAGCCTTCTTATTACAATACTTAGCGGTGGTCGTAAATGCGTCGTCCCTCTATTTTGTTTCGGCCGCAGTTTCATTAAGTGCGAAATGTAGGCGTCGTTTTTTGCCGGCGCCCCGCAGCGCGCAATCCCCGATTTTTCAACTTTATTGTCGGGCCAAGTTTGCGAGTCTGATGCGGCCTGTTCTTACTTATTATACTGTCTCTTTCCTTGCATCTTATTATGCGATATATAAGGCTAGAATTGCGGTAATGTGCGCCGTGAGTTTACTGTATATTACATTACCGTATTTTGCACTGGTTTTGAGCTTATTTCTTTAACTACTTTTCTACAGTTTAAAGAATATTTGTAGCATATATTGTTTTATTTGTATTACACTGTTTCTTTATTTGCCGGTCGTTCTTTTTGAGTTATTTAGTAATTATAACGTTAACGTTATTATTATCATTTTTTCTTTTATTGTAGAAATTACTATTAATTAATTTTTCAAAAAATATTTGGAAATTAATCAAATTGGTGCTGAATTATAAAATTGGTTACATAGA
This sequence comes from Calamotropha paludella, assembly GCA_927399485.1. Taxonomy (NCBI): domain Eukaryota; kingdom Metazoa; phylum Arthropoda; class Insecta; order Lepidoptera; family Crambidae; genus Calamotropha; species Calamotropha paludella. The sequence continues at coordinate 10,874,401 of OV656804.1, read as the reverse complement.
CTATTCAAATTTACATATAAATAAAATAAATATCGAATTTTAATTTAAATTTAAGACTAGTAAAAGTTTAAGGCAACCTAAATAAATTGTATTCGACTACTTCCAAATATCGACCCTTTAATTAGGTGCCGTTACTATTTCATAAAATATATTTTTTTACTTTGACGTAAGTATGTAATTTTTTGTTATTTAAGCATTTAATTGCTGGATTTATCAAAATTATTACTAGAAAAAATTCAACTCGTCTCCTGCCTGACACTAAAGACAAGCAATTTTTTTTGTATTACTTCAAAAATACTATAAACAATGTGTCCCGTCACCGGTGTCGGAGCCTTTAATGGCATTTTTTATCTACAAATTGCCCCTCAAATTTTGTTTTTCTCTTACGGCCGCCATTTTGTTTTCTTGGTAACCAAGACCTGGGCTCTCATACTAAATCGACCACCACTACTCATGTAAATGTCCTATCAACGTTAAAAAGGTGTCATTTGATAGCTAAACATGTAGACAACAGTTACAGAGCAATCATGTTTCAATTGTTATGGAATAAAAAATAGAAAAAAATTATTAAAGAAGGACAATTAGATTCTTTTTTGTGTATTTTTAAATTATTGGCTTTTTGAGAAAAACCAAATTTGTCGATAAAAATGCCATATTTCACACCATTAAAGGCTCCGACACTGGTGACGGGACACATTGTATAATTTTCAAATACATATATGTTATGGTTAAAATGAAAATAGAGTTAGATTTTGTTTACAACCTACTTGGCCTTGATTGGGATTGATTGGAGACTGATAGCCATTGTGGTGGATACATTACAATATATTTATACCTATTTTTAAATATTGCTTATTTATGTAACATCCGTTACCTTATCCGTTCATAACATAACACTTGCTTCACTGTGCTGACGTTGCGATGACATTTTTACCGATGTGAATGTAAGAATTACATATTAATAATAATATTGTATAATCCCCAGTCAGTACCCTAGTCAGAAATCTTAAGACCATTTCGGTTTTAATCTTTCATATTCATAAGCTGGTAGGCAAAACAGTACCAAAATTACAATAAGTAATCTCAGGGCCACGTTATATCTATGAAAATATATAACGCGATTACTCGCACAAATTAAAAAACCAAAATATAAAACATGCATTTTAAACAGTCTTATTTATTAAATGTTAGGCTTATGTAGGAATAATAAACAGTTGCTGTATCTTTTAGGCAGCATCGAGGTGTGACACGAGTATTGAAGCTTTGTAGAACATACAGATATCCATACAGTAAATGGGTTGTAAATAATATAAATGGCAACTGGTTCTTATGAAAAGTTATGAACTTAAGGAATATATATATTTATGTATATGTGTGTAAGTCTTAAAAGTTAGTTGAAAACGTTTGTGTTTTCTACACCCCTGCACACCATCTTGACGAGCTTTAATTGTCAGGTAGGTGTGCAAGAGTGAGTCCCACATAACTTCCGCCTGCGCTCTCAGCGGCTGTCGTATACGCGTAACACAGCTGTTCCACGTAAAATAAAACTGTGGATTGGTAGTTGCTAATTAATGTAGCTGCAGCCGAGACCAAACGTCATGGGGCAAACGAGAGGCTCAACGTCTCTCCCGTACAGTGAAAGGAGTTTTAATACCATCTGTTTACCGGTCCTTGTGATTGTTTTTAACCTCCGCAATCATAAACCAAACGCGCTAATAACTACAAGCTCGTCAAGCTTCTTTTAAAATGCAATGTAATGAGGTATGCAATACCAGCTTTCCCTTTCTGACAGGAATAACTACATTTCTACATTAGCCCTAACAATTTTTCTAATAATTTGAAATACGTAGGTCTGCGGTATGAACTTGAATAGTAATATGTTAAAAGTTTCAAAAACATGTAGGTAGTAAACGATGAAGTTGTTTGGGATCGATATAAGCTTCATACATATGATTAAATCGTGCATTGCTATTTTTTATTTTGAATTTGTCGTTAAAATTTAAAGGACAAAAAAGTTTGCAACTTTTCTAGCGGGGTTGTATTTGAGACTTAAACTTAAACTTTCTTTCCTTGTATTTGAGACTAGTGATCGCGGCTAAGCCCGTGTGGAGCCACGTTTACCTAGGGGTTACGATTGGCGTACAACCAGGGTCGTAGAGTTTCCACTGAGGTGTACTTGTTCAACACGTTTTCCTATATTATTTAAAAATAATCGCATTACTTCACACTAAAGCAATAAAAATAACTAACCATATTTCTTTATACCATGTATTGTAAAATAGAATAAAGATTTCGTATTATTAAAAATATAAAACACTCATTTTCGTCATCAGCCTGTATCTCCAATGTAGGGGCACAAAATTTCGATATAAGTAAAAACACCGTAGTGAAAATTGGCCATAACAACTAGGGTGACCATTGACAATTTATCTTGATTGCAGATATAGTTGGGATCAACGGCTTAATATGCTTTCCGATGCACACGATGAGGTGTTGATGATGATCTCTATCTAATTAATGACACTGAAAGTTCTTTCACATCTGAATTCGAATGCAGACTTGAGCTCAATATAATAAATTACTAGTATTCGTGATTTTCTTGTAAATGTATAGGTACTTTCAATGTATAGGTACTTTCAACGCTTCTTAACATGTGCACACAAATATTCAGACACAGTTTAGAGTAGAACTTGTCGTTCCCCAGCCGAAGCTTAATTATGAGTACCTGTGCGGCTCTAAGAGTTTGCAACTGTATTCAACTGTTATATTATTCAAGCCATTCAATTAACACCGTGTCCCAGCTAGGTAACAAATAATTTCAGTGCAGTGCGGCGTTACTTAAAGCATAGACTAGACGTTTTCATTGGTATAGGAACCTAGTCTTAAAATTATTTTAGATATAGAGGTTAAGGCAGAACTGATACAATATTTAAATAAGGTTTGTATTTAATAGCGTCAGATAATATATATATCAGTGCAATTTACTGCATTGTTTAACGATTTCCTTTTTTTGTAGCTATTGTCAAGCTTAACCGGACGACCTTTAATCAAAATAATAAATACCCTACAGATCCTAAGTTAATGAAACATTTGATGAATATTAAATAATTGTTATAAGTTACTGATGCTATTAAAGTACGATGGAGTGGTGTGCAACACACACAAAATATTTAATTTCGCGTAGCGTGCTACGTGGATGAATTTTATTACATTTAGATAGATTCATAGTAGTCCTCTTATCAACGGCGCTTCTAACCGGGTAGATGCACGCATAAGTACTAAGACTTGGGTGAGTGATATCTAGGAGTAGAGTGAGGTACTTGTAGATACAAACGTCGGGGCCGGAATTCACCTACGTATGTAAGCGTAACAAAAAGAGAAAGCATACGGCTCAGGCAAAGCGGACACCCTCAATTATTTGAAACGGCGCATCCGAGCACGATTGTCTCGTGTCAAGGGATCTTTCCCCCAAGTCCTTATTCTCAAACAAGTAATGCTAGCAAACAAACATTTGTTACGATATTACCTTCCATAATTGTTGATGTACCTTTGTGTGGTTTTGATTTTGTTATCAAAGCGTATGTTTTAGATTTGAAATACTGCAATTTTTTTGGGGTATTGTTTTTGATCTAAGTTCAACAAGTGCACGATGTGGGGCAAAGCGGACGTGGGCAAAGAGGATATGTTTCTACACTACCTATAAACGTTACAAATCGAAACAACAAAGATTAACTCAAATACAGAGGAAATGAAACAATTTCAAAGCGGCATATTTATATTCAATCCCGAGGCTTCGCTGATATCCTATTTGAGTTCAAGAGACATAAAACCGCTTCCAGCACCTCATGTTCCTCAGGAGGGTCTTGTAAGGAAAAAAAATTAACAGTATTACTACCGTTAAGGTAAAGGAAGAACACGCAGCTAAATTTGTTATAATAAACACTAACAAAACTATACAAAAACTAACTTCAAGACAAAGAAATATGTTTGAACTCAGAGACCTATCTAAAGACAGAGAAAATTATGAAAAGTGTGTATTATTATTGAAAATTTTAAATAAAATACTGATTTGATAATTATTTTCACCACTTGAAAAGATAATATATACTCACTGCCATTTTTCACACTTACCCTATATATCTAATCAAATATTTTAGAAAGGTAATGTAATAATCTAAATAATAGTATTCATGAACTTAAAGTTGGTAGAGCAAAGCGCTCTATAAAAATTTGTTCATAATACAAAAATGACCATTCAGACGATTCATAAGGTTTAATTTACAAAATTACTGTAAATCTTGGAAAACATAAATTCCATTTTAATTACTTTCGTTTTTTCATTAACTTCATGATATTTGTTTAAGTGTGACATTTAATAGGTACTCTAATGAATTTTATTTCAAAGTTTGTTTATTGTTTTAAAAAGTTTTTATTTTAATTTTATATATATTCTAGGAAAACTTTAAAGATTCTTCGTTGGAAGTTTTTAAAGTGTTCATAATCGTCGTCTCTAGCTACATTAAGAGTGGTTTAAACTTTTTGTTTTGAATGAAAAACTATTTTTTGAGTTTCCAAGACGGTTCGCTTCCAAGAAGTTGTGCATTTAAATATGCATTACATTAGTAAAATATTATTAAAATCTTATTATAAGATATTCTTATTATAACCGTATTATAAGATATTCAATCTTCGCAGTGATGAGCACGACGTGATGGACGCAGTTGGACAGTGAATGTGATTGAAATTTTTTATCATGAGCTAGGGATGGTACATTGATCCCTTGTGTCCGGTTGCATTAGTAATCCTTAACACCTATCAATACGCATTGGGTTAGCGTGATGAGTAAGGTAAAGACCTGTTCTCTCTATGGCCTTTTCATCCATAGGCTAGGCTCCAAGAGTTGGGAAAGTGGAAATAGATGACCATCAAACAATCATTTCCAACATACCAATGATGTACTTGTTGTTATACCTACCTTTTATATATCTCGTCCGTTATAGATGTAGTAGTTGTTAGCTACACAATTACCGTACCGTACCGCAGGTTCTGTGCTAATAAAGTCGACTTAGTAAGTCTTCAGGTAATTAAAATTACCTTTTGGACTCGTTAAACCGTTGACCGGGACCGCGGTTGCAAAAAAATTACCCTTGGACCAGTTAATGAGTCGACACACAGGGCCCACGGGTTAAGGACAGGCAATATAGTATGTAACCTAGTAATTAAACTGGATATACTGGTAATGAAACGAAATGAATATTTTTATTCTGCTGAATTTCATTTGCTAAATCTTAAATTTAAAGTATAAAAAAAATAAAAAAAATTAACAGTTTAAATTATAATCATTATAAAGTTGTATAAATAAACACTATTATACATTTGAATATCAAAACATCACATTTATTTACTCAATTTATTATCTATTTAAATATAAATGTTTCTTAATAAAGTTTATATAACTTATTTGTTAATATAATGTGTTAATATAATGAGGTTAATGTTAGATTCATATCATTCATATCAGTTCTGGTATAAAGAACTTCAAAATATCTCAGTAATTGGATGCATGAACGACATTCTTACGCTATATCTATTTAAAATATATTATACGCGTATATTGAAGTAAAATAAACTTAATAACTATTTAAAAACAAAATATGTTTTGTTTATTATATTTAAAAGTGAAATTCGACATTGAGACGAAAACAAAGAACAATTCGTTTCACTCACATATAAGTATAAACATTAAACCTGGTACAGTGGACCCCCGGTAATCCGGCAAACATTATGCAGGGCAGTGTCGGACTATCGAATTTGTCGGATTATAGAGCACCTGCCTTAAGACCCCTATAGTCCGGATTTTTTTACGAAAGAGTACCTTGTAATCCGACAAATTACATGTCTAATGACGAGAGTCTATATATTATACGTGGCGCGTACGAGTTGTGACCTGTTCAAACTTGCGTGATCTATATTAGCAAAGATTGTCAAACATAATTCTGTCATGTCGGATTACAGGGGGCGCCGGATTAGACAGGGGCCGGATTATCGGGGGTCCACTGTATATGTTTATTAAATCTACCCTGCTTATAATAACATGATTGTGATACGTTATTTTGTACTTACACCATATCGCCTGTATAAGATATAGGTATGGGCAGCTATTTTAGATGTAGTATAATTATGTTTCATGTGCAAAACTTAAAAACGACCCGATGTAACGCAACATTATACAAAATAATACGTTTGTCCCTTGCTTGGTGATAAATTATACTTTAGAAGGGTATATACGGTATATATTTTTTCTGGACTCATAAAAACTTGGGTTTTGTAATTAATCAAAAACAGAAAATTGTACACAATAACTAAAAGATTTTAAGTTTTAAAAAACAGTATTCTTTTCCTCCTTTTATGTGATTTTCTTTTACTTAATAAGCGCGATATATTTTCTGTAAATCCTTAAGTAACAGTAATGACAGTGATATTGTTAACCTGACATTGCAATTTATGTGACTAGTTAGTGGTTCGTAAAATTGCCGCTAACGGAAATGCGATAAATCACTCGGATAAGGGCACTGTGTGGCCGAATTCATCGGGCCGTAAATTTAATACAATTTGTAGATATTTTGCCAGCATGTTAAGGCAGATTGTTGGAATCCATGTACGTAAAACAATTTTATGAAGCGTTAACGTCAAATATAGTGAAGCTACCTCGGGGAGGTTCAATTCCTTTACAAGTGGTTGCGATATCATGGTTTTATGAACTTGAACTTGGATTTGTAGGCAACCTTGGGATGGACAGAAAAGAAATATAAGTCTATGATAGGTTAGTTGGCGATGCAATAAAAACACACGAATAAGAGTTAATAAATATACTACATAAACATAATACATATATGAATACTGATTCGTAGATAGGAAAGTAGCTTGAGTGTAGTTTGAATAAAGGACTGCAAGGTCAGGTCTTTCAAAAGTCTCTTCAATATACTAAGCCCTTATTTGTGTTGGTAATGTGGTAAACAGAAAGGTGGCATGTATCGTATACTATTTATCTAAGAATATGGCATGTTCAGTAGTAAATATTCCATTGATCACAAAGTACGCGTATGAGAGTCTTTAATTCTTTTGGTCACAGCACTCGGATGGTTTGGTATTATAGAAGCGAAACATTACGTTTTATAACAATTGGTACCAATTGCTTGGTACAGGTAATTACTGGCAGTCCGTTTCATATACTGTTACAAGGTGTGAAGGTATTTTGTAGACCAGGCTTGTGAGGCGGGTCGTTATGCTCCTTAAAATATGGTTTAGCGAAGCGATGGCTGGTTCAAACATTCTGTATCTTATAGCAATTTTTGAGTTTACTCGTTCCAAGTGTTAACTTATTTAATCAACCTAATATACTCGCGATATGAACTCCGAAATACGACGGCGAGTAACAGGAACCGTAGAGAGGAAAGGATAATAATCCTTTAAAGTATAAGAGCGTTTTATATCTGTGTTCGATTTTTTGGTTTGATTGCAATTTACAATCTATGAAGGCTAAGTAAGCATTTTTAACATATTTATGGTAAAAATAATGTGATTTTGTTAACTGACTTTGCACAAAACATGGAATTAGGATTAATTGTTAGTTTAATAATCTGACTATTGATCGTATTGAACGTGAGAAGTTATTGTATCAGGTTGATTGGGCAACAGAAAAACGTATACTATAGATATATTTAAATGTATGTAGCAATAATGAGATAGTTATATAACTGAACTTTGTGTTTTTCTGGACTTAGTATTGGTTTAACCCTTTAACGGATATGTATAGGCAAAGAAAAAGGGAAATCATAATGCAGATTATTTTGTTTCTTGACGATTCTTCTTCTGCCTTAGATTTGTCAACTGTTGGTACAATTCCAAAATTGTTTGTTGTGTAGTCCAAGATATTTAGAATATGATAATACTCTCGTTATTTCACGTTAAAGAGTTGCAAAATAATAATTCTTATATTATATAGAAGTAAAATGTTATTATTATAATTTTAAATAATAACTTTTCCCCAACATAATTTTCAGAGGGTCAGAAAATACCTACGATTTGCGTCTAAAATATACGAGTTTGTCTCATTTATTGGCCGGCTCGATACTGCGGTCGGTCATTCAACTCTGCCCTTTGACTTTCGTGAGGGTTGTCTGGTACTCCTTACGTTTTTAATCTCAAAAAACAACAATATTCAACATTCACATGCCTTAAATCAACCCATAAGATAATCTACAAAATTTTGTTATTTTTTTTTTACATTTTATCTCTTCATAAAATTGATAAATTTATGGTTGTGACAGTATTTCATTTTTTGCCACTGTCTGAACTAAGCACACATTAAAACTTTTTGACGTGATAACGTCATATAAATCGAAGAATGCCGGCTGCAAGCACGAAGCCGAGCCGAGAATGACTCACATTCCACCTGAGCTGAGCAAGCATGACTCATTGTCACGTTCCCCATGTGCCGAGCGTTGCGAGCCGAGTGTGTCGGGTTAGTTCTTGCATTTTAAGAATTTGATTAGAGATATAATCTGATATATTTGTTCTTTGATTATTAAATAATAGGTTATGTTACAATTTTGACAAAAAAATTGTAATTTAAAAAAATATTCTCTAATATCAAACAGGTTAAAATATTTGATTTATTTTATTTAGTTCTTGAACTTCCACGCATATTACACATTTGAATAAATCAACTTTTTTACGGCTTTTGCGCATAATTTATTTTATATTTAAATTTGAAAAATTAATTTAAATTTGAAAAATTAATTTAAATTTGAAAAATTAATTTAAATTTGAAAAATTAATTTAAATTTGAAAAATAAAATTTAATTTTCGATTGCCTTAGAGGACTTGTGATTACAGAATGACTAAAGTAATGGTCGTCATTAATTAATACCTCCAATGACACACAGTGAGAATTTAATAACTTAATAAAATATACATAAAACAATTTAATTTATATAAAATTTTAACTAATAGGAACGTGCCCGCTTAATATATTTTCAAAGAAGTAAAAGTAGAAAATATAAATAAATAAATAAATAATAAACCATGACGTCCATTACCGTTTACCATTTATGTTTTAATGACGTAGTGTAAAGGAATATATTATTATAACCAGGAGGTTTTGGCAGGTTTTTCAAAAGCATCAGTATCATGAAATTGATTGATGGTTTAAATTTCATCGTTTCAAATTATCACTTCATTAACATTAATTTGATTAAAGTTTATTGACGCGATAACGTCTTAGAAATCGATGAACGCCGGCTGCGCGCACTAAAAAGCATCACGTTCCGCCTGAGCTGAGCGTGCAAGCGAGAGCGCGGAACAGACGATAGAGAGGTACGATCGGCCTTAGCGTTCGGTTTGTGACACATCTATCTCTCTTCCATTCCATCGGCCCATGCGTCCGAGTAGAAGAGAGACATCGGCAGGACACAACCTACACGTGAACTGTTTTTAAAGTGAAGTGAAACGTTAATGTGGCAACATTGACTTTGTTTTATACAAAAAAAATATAATTCAGTGATAATAATTCAATTCAATTCATAAAAGTATGTAAATTTTCTTCTATGTTTTCTGATGACGTTATCACGTAAAATTATCGTCCGTAAACCGACTTTTCAGACAACAATTTTTTTATGAAAACTGATATGTTTAGGAAATGTTATAATAGGAAATGTTAGGACAGATTGAATTTATTTGGAAATTCTTACATCTTCGTAAGCTTTCGTTCAGAAATGAAATGAAAATAACTTTATTCAAATGCACTTAAAATAAGTTGTTTGGAATCGTTCAACATTTTTACCTACCGCCCATTCAGAACGTCTTTTAACTGACAAGAAGAATGGGCGCAATAAGTAACAGAAGTAACGATATTTTAATATTATACGTTGTCATCATACATAATCCACATAAATCAATGTTGTTCTGTTATCACAATTATAGTAGCGTTATGGTTACATTACATCGTTGATTACAACAAAGTCAACAATCAGTTTTAAGTATCCCTAAATTTGCAATAATATACAGAGAATAAAAGACAAATTTAAAGAAAGTGCAAAGATGTGTGTTAAATATATGTTAATACTAAACGCTAAAGCAGATCCGTTCACAAGCATGACGCATGATGCAGCCATCGCTTCGCTCAACCATATCTTAGGGACGTAACGACCCGCATGCCACCACCCAAGAGATGTTTTACGAGAACATGTCATACTTCAACTACCAGTAATAAATTAGTGTTAAAATTAACAAATGCTAATAGCATTGTAAGACACAACCTTATTAACCTTTGGACATGAGTTTATTTTTCACATACGTTTCAAATTTATGCAAAGGCAAATTAACTATACTTTGTGGAACTTTATTAAACAGCGCTATACCTTTCCCTATGAATAAGCCTGCCTGAAGTCTAAAACTTAAAGCAATGTACGTTGTTATGTTTGACAAAAGTATTGTAGTTTTTCGTGTATAGATTATATGCTCTTTAAAGTACTGCCCCGCCACAGTTAGTATATTCATTTCCTTCAACAAGTCTCTGAGAGAATCTTTAAGCCGCAGGTTGTATACAACCGCAGGTTGTATTCCTGTATTGCGCGGGAAGCTCTTTTCTATAATCCAAAAATGCTTTCAATATTAGCAGCTGAGCGCCACAACAATAACCGAGTAGACTTTACACTATGATACGAGTTATAACTGCAATAAATTAACCTTGCTGTTTCAATATTAGTTAAAAGCCTTATTTTTTACAGCGTATGTTGCAGGTCTCAATATGAGGGTCCCATTGTAGTCGTGAATCTAATGTAATACCCAAAAATGTTGTCTTTTCAACCAATTTGACTACTTCATCATTCTTCTTTATATGTAGGTCAACCAACCTTACATTCGGTAACGTAAATTGTATGCACTTTGTTTTCTTTAGATTTAGTGATAAATTATTACTGGTGAACCATTGTAAAACTTTTGCAATCATTGCTTCAAGAGACTTCAAAAACTGAGGAAGTGTCACCTACAAAGCACTGTCACATAGATTTTTAGCATAGCAAGGAAGGTCATTAATATAGATCAAAAAGAGTAAAGGCCCTAATATTGATCCTTGGGGCACGCCCATAGTTATGGGGGCTACAACAAACTCACTCTTATTAATGACAAATTTATGAATTCTATTTGACAAATACGACTGTAATATTGTTTTTGACGTATCAGAGACATCATAATGTTTTATTTTTTTTAATAGTGTGCTGTAATCAACGCAATCGAACGCATTGGAAAGGTCGCAAAAGATGCTAACTACGTCTTGCTTGCATTCCCAAGTATCAATTATATGTTTGATAAGTGTAACTCCAGCATCAGTAGTACTTTTCCTTTTAGTAAAACCGAATTGATTTTTATGAAAACATTTATTATTGGTAATTTGAGTCAATAACTGCATATAGATATTTTCAAAAATTTTAAGGAGCACTGGTAATATTTCAAGCGGGTTCGTTTTTCTCCAGATATGAAATTATTTTGCTAAAGTTTGGGAAAACCCGCAATTATGTCAATTGTTGATATTATATTACTTGTTGATATACCCCATAAATCTTGTCTTTTTGTTCTTGTTTTGAAGGATTTAATAATATCTTTACTATTAATATGCATCAAATTTAATTTTTCATTGAACCTAGTTAAATAATTAGTTTCTAGCGGTAATCTAAAAAAAAATCTTCACAAAAACCAGCAACAGCATTGTCAGAATTCACCATTTTTTGTTAAAATGCCTTTTTTTATCCATTAATAGCCAGCAAGCTATATAAAATTATACGTTTTCATATTGTGACAAAAAAGTTATGCGAAATGATAGCCCCTTGAGTTAAAATTACTTGTAAATACACAAAAAGAGCATCATCAAATTAAACAATCATTAAAACAATAAGATTCTTATACTTGCTCTAATTATAAGTATAATTGTAAATATAATAATAAATTGACATCGGCATAATTCACAGTACAACAATCCTTGTGTTTGGCAGAAAGAAGCGCTTGCGATCGCTTACCAGCGCTGATAAACAAACTATACAATTTTCGGCCAGGACACGTTTGCTTACTTCAGTTGCGTTGACACAATCCGCCATTTTGCTTACAAGCGTTCGCAAGCGCTTTTTTCCGCCAAACACAAGGATTGTTGTACTGTGAATTATGCCGATGTCAATTTATTATTACATTTACAATTATACTTATAATTAGAGCAAGTATAAGAATCTTATTTACCCTAAAATATATAAATATTTTTAATACCTATATTATTTTCGAAACCTTGATTTTCTTGTTGTATTCAATTGAATATTTTATACAAAATACGGACATGTGTGCATATCACAATATTTTGTTATGGGTAATAATAGGGTGATAGTTGGTAGCGAGCGACTACATACTCTTTGGCGAGCGAGGCAATTTAAATGGTAGCTATGTACGTACGATATTTAATATTTGTATTATTGAAGTTGGGGGTGAGTAGTCACGATATGAGTTAAGTTTACCGTGGTGCCGTGCGAAGAGCGCTACTTGCCCGAAATATGTCTTGCTCAAGAACTTGTGATTGTAATAGTACATTATTAAACTAGTTTCCGTAAATCCTTGAAAAGACAGCTTATTATTATTGAAACTGACAACTTTGAATCTGACTCCTGAAAAGAGTTGAAACGCCAGAATATAATAATAATAGGTATTCGGTATCCGTAATAACTGTTTATTCCTTCAATCAGAGGGCACGAAAGTCCATTACTAAATATTAATACTAATTATCTTATTTTTTTTTAATAGGAAACTCATAATGTGTTCACATTTCAGCAATAGTAAAATTAAAGAACCTTTTTTTGGTTATTTATAACTTTCATTGAAATTTGTGAGAATTCTCTACAGTCGCAATAACTATATATTTTTAATTTTTAAATCATTATCACAGCTGAAAGACTCCCCCAAAAATGAGGGTTTTGCCATAATCTTTTCGCCTCGTTCTATCAGTTTATTTATTCATTAATATTTATTAACTATTTCTTTACGTTATTTCAAAATTAGATTTTTTTGCAACTAGAAAACACGTACAGCGCCATTATCGAACTCTTTCAATATCCGAGATAACTTTATCGTTATCTACCTAGTACTAGTAGCTTTAAAGGGGGATGGCAGGTGACTTTAGTAACTTAGACTTTCAGTGCACAAATATGGAAGTATAGAAAAATAATAGTATGGAATATAAGAAACTACGGTGATAGATAAGTAAACTTTAAGCTACATGTCACTTTTTGTAAACGTTATGCATAGTAAGCAATAAGAAGCTTTTTCATTATTTTATAATTATAAAATTTATTTTCTAGATCAAATGAATGAAGTGAAATAGCAAATTCGGATAATTTATGTTATTTTAAGAAATTTAATTGGTTGTGAACTTCAACGGCTAAAACGGGCATGCCTGTTTATAAGTATCATAAACTACAACTTAAAAAAATAAATCGAAACATTATTTTTAAAGTTACCTCTCTATACATTACCTTGTGTTACTAATAAGATTAAACTAAGCTCCCATTAGGTGTTATCGATGTCGATTTTTTTTTCAATAAACTTTTAAAGATGGTGTAAAATTGTGGTACATACAAAGAACTGTTTACTAGAACTTAGGGTTGTCTGATAATTTTTTGCTAGAAAGTTTGACGGAAACTCGTTTAATTACTGAATGCAGCTGGCCGCTGGCAAAGATCTCGCAAGAGATCGTCCATTAAACTTGGCAAGATTATCATATGGTAACTATTTAATCTTTTCGAACTAAGATTCACTTTTGCGTATACAATCGATACAATAAAATCATATCTCTAATTGATATTAATAATACATTAATATGACAAAGTACGTTCCTTTCGCCTAATTGAGTTGGTAGTTATATTTTAGGAAACAATGAATGGGCTATAAAATTATGAATTTCATTGTAACAATAAATAATTATATTTGGTGTTTTACAGTACACAGAAATTAATTAGTACCACCTAATAGATAGTTAATTATTTGCGAATACCTATTCGGAAACAACTAAGTTATAAGACTGAAGAAACGTACTATTTTTTATTATCTGTATTATCTGGGAAAGCGTATAAAAATGGTTCTATATACCATATAATATTTAATCTTTAAGCATGTTAAAGCATAATTTAATATAGCGTTATGAACATGTATAAGACAGTAATAGATCCCGTACAAATTTTATACATGCGCGTTTTTTTATGAACGCTGTCATAAAGGTTTGTTTATCCTTCGTAAAAGTTTCTTTGGTATTTTACGAAAGAAATACTAATAACACTAGCGTGTTTTAGTAAGGACTTGTTGCAAAATATCTATGTTAATTTTGATTCAAACTATTACAGGTTATGGGCAGATAGATATAAAAAGTGTATTGTGATAATAGCTTATTGGAGCTTATCCCATGGATCAGCTTTAATGACGCAATGTATTTTACGCCATAACTTCCAAAGTTCTTAACCGATTTTAATAATTTTTGTGTGGAATCGAATCAACATATTCAGGACCAGATTGTGACGGAGACGACCCGAATTTTAAAATTCACAAAAATAAAAAAGTTATGAACAAATAAAATTCGCAATGTAAAAAAGCGCGCATATTTGAAAATTAACTTTCTTATGGAATTTTAAAATTTACTTAAAATTATATATCTTTTTTAGTATTACGCTCCGCTTCAATATATGGTGCAAGCGAAGCTTTATGCTTAGCGACTGCATCGCCTAGTTATAGCTATACCATTAATGACTGAAATTTATTTTAATATTCTTAGAAGTACATATGAACTGAAATATCTTATATGTCAGGACAACTATTAACGTTTTTTTCGTTATTGTTATATTTAAATATCGAATGTTAATTCGACGAGATATAAATATTTTAAAATACGGGTTAAGGAAGTATGTATTATTCTTCCACAGGTTGTCTTGAAACCGAGTAAAATATATAAAGCGGGGCGCATAAAACTCTCGTTTAGCACAGTGCGTGTTACCTAAACGTCCTATTACTGAGGCGTCCTGGCGCGCCTTCGGAATATTGAGTAAGTAGCCTACGGGAGTCGCCGCTCCCTCCTCCCCACCGAGCGAGCGGGAGAGAGCAACGTCTCAAGACTCCGAATCAATAAAGTCCACTCATATAAGTCGGGCGGTGCAGCGACTATGTGGGTCAGGGTGCACTCAGCCCGTGAGATGCTAGTTAATAACCCTCCATCGCACCCGACAGATATTACTCTGAACACAATAGACATAGGTGATGGTTGATGACGCGTGTAGATTTTAAGCTTTCAAAAGATTACGGCATAATAAAGATTTGACAGAAGATTACAGATGCACTGTAAAAGGACTTTTCTCGGATCGGTAACGATTGTGTCGTAGCAATTTCCAGTGCCGATTGCAGTCCAATAACCTGAATTATGCCAGAGACTTCTTGTCACAAGCAGCTGGTGTTTCGCAATTTGCTGATGGCGGTATTAAGGTCGCTTGCCAGCCCGCCCTGCGGCCTGCCTCAGGAATTTGGCGGTGCGCCTTGCACTTAGGCTTGCTACGGAATTCGAACATATAAGAGTAGTAGTATCTATAGCAACTGCCCCGAAAGCTTTTCCAAGATTGCTGTTTACGTGGCACACTTGAGAGGGATTACGGTTCCTTGAGAAACATTATTTACCTTAGATATTTTAAAGACCCTCAAACGACTGTTTTGATATTTTGCTACATACTTTTACATATTTATTATTGAAAAATTGTATAATTATATATTTTTTACAAGATTGAATTTACAAATAATTGTTAGATATTACAAATGATCATATTTTCAACGCTTAAGTTGTAAAGCATTACTAATTGTTCAATAGTCGATTTTTCTGGAACACTAACTATATAATAGGACTAGCGGCCCGTCCCGGCTTCGCACGGGTGGACAAAATTCTTTAATTTTTTTCTAGCATTCAATATAGCCTATGACACTTAGCAATAATGTGCTTTTCTATTGGTGAAAGAATTTTTAAAATCGGTTAGTAGATCCCGAGATTACTCCTTATAATTTAACAAATATACAAACACACAAACTTTACTTCTTTTTAATATTAGTATAGATAATGCTTATGTTAAATACAGGCAAATATTGTTAAAATATTCAAAGCAGAAAAGGAACTTAACATACGTTGAGTTTCTAACAGTTACAAGGACTTGAACTTTCTACTTTTAGCTAAGTTGAATCAGCTTATGAAACATGTTTGAGATTATATTAATGCACTGCAAGCCTGAAAGTGAAGAGTAACGTTGAGCTTGCAGGCAAGCTCTCAAGCCACACCTAACAAGCGAGTCTATGTGATACACAGCATGTCAAGTATGGGACGCTTTCGCCTAATTAGATTCAGAAACGATCAACATTGTTTCCGTGCTCAAAATGTACTAGACAACAACATTATAGGACAGTGGAATAGAAAATATCAACAATATTATGAAGAATAAAAATAAAAAAGGCATCTGAATGTAACCATTTCATCTATCTATAAGTTTTTAACAGGGGATTGACGTATTTGTAAACATATAGATATTAAAATACCATTATTGCGTATTTGTGTGACAAAAAACACATTGGATCATGCCTTATAAACTCTATTTAGGTAAAGAGAGAATATAGTACCTATTATTGCGCAAGAACTCACATTTGTTAAGGTATACTTTGTTGATTATTAAGCTGTACTATTGTTTATAGAGATAATATGAATGTTTCTAGTTTTAAAAATACAGTGATAAATGGAGGAACACTAGTATCACATATAGAAAACAAAATAACTTCGTTAAACTATACTTTTTATGTAGCAATCTATTCTACTGTTCGACTGCGGATTAAATTGAGCGTTGAGTGAATATGTACGAATTGAAAAGAATTTACGTGGAAATAAGAGTATGCAGAAAGAGAGAAGGAGTATATTTCTTGAGTAATATGAATGTCTAAACTGTCGATTCTGTCGACTGAGCTTCATATTGTGGATCGTCAGTCATATCTCTAAAAGTGAATTACTTTGAAGATTTTCAATATTTTATGATAATATTTTAAAATCGTACTGCTTCCATTACTCAAACAGATCGATAGATGTATTACTGTAGGTGTTGATTTATTTTAAATGGTATTTTACATGGTACGCGTTTAAATTGACATTACACGATTATTATGGTTACCATTAAAAGCACTATACGTAGTACTAAAAGTAATTATAATGCTTGTTCGAGTTTAAAAACATTGTAACCACTAAATGTGTTACGATTGATTGAGGTTGATGAAATGACGTTTGATAATATTTTCTGAATAAATCACTTTTATTATCATTACGAGGTCAGGTATCCACAGAAGAATATACATAGGTATTATGTAGATGATAAAAATCACTGCAGTACTCGCGGAACGCGTTATCTTTTATAAAAGTTGTAATTTTCCGATGAAAGTTTATGCTAGGGAGGCTAGCATTTCTGTAATGCAGAGAGATTGTTCGTTTGAAGTTTTGCATAAGGGTTAAATGGTGGAATCCTTTGGGAATAATAAAATAGCGACCAATTATCTACAACATGATTAGTTTTAACTTGCCATGTCAATGGTTTTATCCTGGCTGTTTCATAAAACTAAATTACGCGTTTTTACCTTTTTTGATTTAAGTATGTGACAGTGAAGATTTAGGTTTGATACAAATTAATATTTATGTATACCCCCACACATAAATACGTATATATACACATATATGTGTATATGTGTAATATACATAACCATAAAACCCTGCAATTTTGGTGAGTGGAGTTGTTACAAAGTGTCCACTCAACATTTTTGCGTGAAGCAACTTTCCTGAAGGGCAGTGTGTCGCTTCAGCAATTACATGTGGAGCCATTAGCGTGCCGAACTAGGCCGGCGGACTGTGTTGCCAGTTCATTACGACGACTAAAATATGACACACATTATATAACAACCACTTAATTTGTTGCTCTTTTGGGAGCTTTGCGGGTATTTTGGTAGCAAATGTTACTTTAATAATTGTACGCAGTATGTGCCAATAATTTTCCAGAGGCGAACGCATTATTTTCTCGTTGTATAAACAAATGATACAAGGGATCTATTAAGATTAAAATAAATATTAGTTTACAAAAATGGATAAAGAAACTCACTTTAATAAAATCCGTGCAAAATAATAATATGACCTTTATATATTGTAACATAAAAGTCTATGAAATTAATGTAATCAGAAATTACTAAAATTGTGTGGTTTTTAATAATATTCAAAACAATTAAAACTTGTCATGCCTAATTGTCAATTTTGTGTGGTTAAATGAAGCATGGTGGATGCGGTTGCGGCGTGCGGGGAGGGCAGAGATTAGGGTGGCCGACGTCATGCCACAGCCTCTGTTTACATTTTACCTATTATATTATTATGATTTATTGCTCAATCGATGCGCCCCGCCCGCCAACCATAGCTACTCGGTAATTTCGCCAGAATTTTGCTCAATTTCGTGTACACATAAAGGAATTTCAGCACCGCTTACAACATTAAAGGAATCAACCGCTTTGATATCGCTAAAGGCACGTATAGTTGAACATAAATGTGTAAGGTATCCTAGTTAAGTTTAGCGAATTATGGAGGAAGGATCCGAAGTGTTTTACTTATGTCAAAGTTTGTTGTAAATAAAATTATTATTTGGATGACTAAAGAAAATAAAATCTGAAAGTAAGATGTATTCAACATCACCCATAATAGAAAAAAATTACAACCATTATGGTGTCGTAAGTCTGCCGTCCTTACGATAAGTGCAATAAGTAGTTTCAGCTACTTTCGAAATAATTGCGATTAAAGATTTTATTGTTGTTTTTTTGTGTATCATAGTAACTAAAATAGCTAATAACTTGAAACTTTAACTATATGGCTATAAAATGAAGCGGAAAATTTATGTAGTATATAATATTTGTTCATACATTTGTACGTAAATTGTACGTAAGTCAATTTTCCCAAAAACTCGACTTATTGCACTTATCGTAAGGACGGCAGAAGTACATTAAAAAAAACGTAACGTCTCGAAAATTTAAAACTGCTAAACTTTGGCTACTGATCCTTGGGCTAACTATATAAGTAAAAAAACTCTATGGAGAAACCACACGAAATAATGTGACAGCGCTCTTTTTAAAGTTAAATGCGTAACAGCGGCGTTTCAAATGTGTTTCAAGCCACGTTCTTTTTAAAATTAGACTTGAATGATTTTGATAGCTTATGCTTGGAGTATTACTATATTCAAACCCATGGGCCGATTCGGAAGTTAGTATATACGGTTAGTTAGTAGATACTCAGTTATTTTTGATGTAGAGGTGAGATCTGGTGAGCCGCACTGTTAACGGCTTACTTAGTCCTCTCTCATAGCAACTACTTTGGCTGCAGTCACATGAACAAAAAATAAAACATAACTCTTACAGTTTTATACCCGTCGAACATTATACAAAACCTCTTTTCCGGATCTGGTAAGAGTTGTTTTATTTAAAAAAATAAGCTTGTGTGGGTATAATAATATATTTAATAGTATTTAATTAAAAGAAAAGAAAAATTTAGAGAAACATTAATCACAGAAAACATAATTATAAGAATAATATCATACTTACTATTCCAAGAAATAATAGAGATACTGATCGTTAGGAAATAATCAAGTTTGAAATATTAAATTCGGGTGGTTTAGTAGTCACGACGTATGCACTTCATCTCACAATACGCCAAATTGGAAGTGCACAGGCGGAATGCAAATACAGGAAGGAAAGGCGCATTCAGCAGGTTTTCAATACCCCGTCTCCTTTCTTTAAATCGCACACCCATCTGTGTATAATGAATTTGCACATTTATATGGTTCACTGTTATTGACTTAGAGGAAACTTATGGATATACATTTTCATTTCGCTTTATGAACTAGAATAACTTAAGAAAGATAGATGAAATTGACAGAGTTGATAACTAAGAGTATCATTGTCAAACTTTAGTTATTTTTACAGATACATACTATAATAGTGTTTTTTGTGTTTCTACGAGCATTTAGGTAAGACTAAGGTACATTTACCTACCCGTTCACAATGAACACGTTTTCAAGATATGACAGTTTATCCACTTGGGTTTGCATGTTTTATAAAATCAATAATAAATCAATAACATAGGAGAAGCAGTTTTAACTTGTGTCAATAACTGCTTACTAATGTTTTACCAAAAGACTTATAGAAGAAGAAGAATCTGATAAAAAGCATAAACATAAATCCAAAAAGTCGTACAGCTTCGTATTAATTATTGGAAGATATCAAGTAAATTATGGGAACGTAAAGTGGTATAGCTAAGGTTTACAATTTCTCGTTCGGGGTAAAGCGGATTGTTCAGTAGAATTCTTTCAGTAAAACTTTTTTGGTCGATTTAATTTGGAAGAACGCTGAATTGTAGCGCGTTGATGGAAGAATTCCGTACGGGGTACAAATCACAAAACATTCCAATCCCTTCGGTTAATTGAATCCTGTAAGCCTTCATTAGAAGCGAGGGGTACAAATCGACAAAAACGAACTTTTACGGAAAGTCAGAGTTCGGACAAAAACCACAAATGACATTCTGGAGGTGGCGCGGATCGAATAATTACGCGCCCCGTATCCGCGCCCGAACTTGGCTTTCACACTCAGTGTTGTCATTCTTCCATAAAACTTCGTGTTCAACTTCTGGCTGTCTGAATTATTACATGTTTTACCAAAACGTAAGTACACTCAACAAACTTTGGTGAAGTAAAATGACGTTTAAGGTTGCGCTCATTATACTACCGACAGAAAATAAGTGCTCGGATTCGTCACTTTGCTATCTGACATGTTGTTGTAATTGTTAAGTAAATACCTACTATAGCGAAACCTTTGATGAATAATATATACAGTGTTATACATCGAACTCATCGGAATCGTACTGCCCAATATCCTTGACAAGGAGTTTCGAAAAATTATAGACTTTTCGAAACTCGACGTCGGCTATAGGATAGATTGAGATTCAAAAGAATTCCAATAAGAGCGAGCATGAGAAGGCGCATGGCCGCGGCGAAGGCGGGCGCGGCCGCGACGACACTCGCTGAATATGTTAATGCAGACGTCGCGCTGTCGCCGCAATATCTCGCCACTTCGCAACTTGCTCGGCTCCCGTTGCGTTTTATTTCAAATAGTCAGGCGAGTTTCCTGATTTCCTTTGCTCCTACGTTACCAAATTTCGCAATATTCGAATTGTTGGTACTTGTACAAATGTCTAAAATTAATCTCCAAATTATATTAAGTCATTACGAAGTTGAATGAAAACAAATTTATCCAAAAATTACTTTTAGGTACGTACTTACTCTACCGATTTAAAATCACACTCACATTCTGCATGAATACAAATTCGATTTAGTGGAGAAAATATCAAAGTGATGATTCTTACAAAGACCATAATAAAAAGCGAAAAAAAACTTAAAATTTCCTTGGAAATTATCTCAATACTTATATTTTTTATATTTAATCCAGTCGTTTCCTGCTGCGTTCTCAGGTAATTGTCGTCATATGTATACATACTATACTACCCTCGAATATTTTAATCGGACACGTATTTAATTACTCAATTTATTTAATTCTATTTAATTCAACTATTTTTTTGTTTTATTATGCATTTCTTATATTTTACATCTATATTGTTAGAATCTACTAAGTCTAACATCATTTCCTAAATTGTGAGGCCCGTTCAAGAAGATCTGGCCACCAATTTATATAGCTGGCTACAGTAGGGAAATCTTTCTCTCAGAGAGCTCGCGGCATCTATGACTATCAACACGTGACTGCAGAGCTTCAGCATATCAAGCAAGTACTGGGATACAACACATTGCAAATGCCACGCCTATGTCACAGAAATCGCGTCAAACCAGCCACAACATAATGTCAAACTGCTGTCCTTCCTGACATGAAGGGTGGCACTGGTACTTTTGGGATCTTTCTGAAGACTGTGGACTCTTCTATATCAGTGAAACAAAGAGAAGCATAGGGACGCGCATTAAGGAACATATAGCGGGCATAACACATAGAAGTGACAATAAGTTTGCAGTGTGTTTGCAATTAGATTTGATAAACCACAATCTTTGCAAAATAGAAAACAGAAAATTGCCAAAAAGGCGAAGCTTAAGAGATCAGGTAAGGGGCCGTCCATTAATCACGTGATGTTTTTTTTGGCATTTTTTAACCCCCCCTCCCCCTTGGTGATACATGGTGAGGTTTCAGACTACCCCCCCGCCCCCCCACTATATCACGTGTATTTTTTAGGACCTACAAAGAATCTTAAGTTTTTTTAAATATTTATTAAATACAGGTATAAGTATCATCTTATTTCATTATAGAAAATTAAAGACTACAATAATCCTTTTTTTGTACTAATACATGAACATACATTTAATGTACAATATCACGGATTAGCAAGACTTTCTTTAACACCAATAACTGGATAAGCATCTTGCAAGTCAGTTGTTGGCACAGTGCTTTGTTAAAAATCAACATCGGTTTCATCAAACCACTCGCACAGTGTTTTATGGAACCAAATATTGTACACCTTTAGGTTTTTACATAAATAGATTATTTATACCCTAACAAAGGCATGACTTCAATTCTCAGAAGTCTAACTCAAATACTATTGAGAAAAAAATCATGAACTTATCGTGACCTTTGAAAAAAATCTAAAATATTTTTTGCTATCGTGAATATTAAGAATATATTATTTTAATAAATATGAGTCAATCGGAAATAATCACACGTATATAAACGCGTTTCTTAAGTTTAAAAAATGCATTGGTTTGGGAGCAGATTTTTTTTAAACGAAATTAAAAAAAAAGATTTTTTTCTCCCTAATAACAAAAAAGTGGAAACTAGAACCAAGATAGAAATAAGCCAACGGATGTGGTCTTTCATACATTAATAAACCACATCCCACTACTGCGGCGATTAGAAGATATTCATTTTTAAATTTTTATGCTAGGGTTGTCATCGAACTTGACCTCAAACGAAAATTTTTAAAATATTAATTTGTGTATTATTTTTAAACGAGTTTAGAATAATGTAGATTTTAGGAACTTGCTTGAGTACCTTCATCATATTTTTTTAGGCTCCAAGCTTTATAAGAAAAACAGGAACGCTTATGGTGATTCCCAGTCAAGGAGGAAGTCACTATGGTGAACATCGATTTTCGTTTGGGTATTAACTGTTAATTGTTTAGACACAAGTTCATGCCTGGTTACCTCTACTTTTTTTTTGTTACAGTAATAGGTACATACCTGTTAACTGATTTATGCCCACGACTTTGTACTTTGCTTTTATTTTCTGATCGAATGTTATTTTTTTTAAAGATGCGATATAGACAGCGATACCTAGATAGATTTTATAAGTGAATGAATTTGTAAATCCAAAATTTTATCAGAATCGTTAGAACCGTTTCCGAGAGACCAATTACATGCCAATATATTTATATAGGTACATGCGAAAATTCCTCGTTTAAAGTATAGGATGTGTGTGTGTGTTCAATTATTTCAAACAACATAATTTATTTTTGCGACCGTTTAGCGTGTAAGGTACAAAATTAAATATGTGGTCGAACATACATAAAGTAGTTCTACATTATCACATCTACATTAGGTAGGTAGTATATGTAAGTATATTGTATTCGTCTATAAGTGTTGTTAATTTATTCAATTGATTGACGGTATTAATTAACAAACAAAAAATAGTTGATCTTTGTGACAACCTTAGATCATGAAAGTTAACCTTTATCTAAATTCTATAATAACTTCTAAAAACCGCAAAAGTGGGACTTGATTTTTTAATGGGTGATAGAACTTGGCTTACTGAACCAGGTTCCACTTTTGCCGATTTTTGGAGAAAAAAAATAAAATCAAAATTTTAAAAATATGTATTTCTCAGAAAGTAGGACACTTATAAATAAAATAAAATTGCAAAATTATGCCTTCAATAATTCCTTATCAAGTGGCAAATATCTCATGGACAGAGATGGAACCGTCTTTTGAGGATATTAAATTGTTAATTTTTTCATGCGCAAATTTTAAAAACTTTACTACTTCATTTTTATTACGGAAAAAAGTGATCTGGGAATGAAGTCTTGCCTTTATTAGGGTATAAAATAATCGATATTTTGGAAAAACCTTAAGGTGTAATTTTTTTTGGTTCCATAAAACACTGACTCGGCGTCATCATTTTCGCGCACTACGCAGAGAATCTCTCTCGATCTACCGTTCGATAGTCGCGTGAGGATGCGGGAAGAACGAACATTCTAGCATCTCTAGACTATTATAGCTCGGATTCAGTTGTTTGTGACAAGAATTCACATGTGCCTTAGCTTTTTTCTTTGTACAGAAGTAGTAAGCCGCTTTCGTTTTGTACGCGTTTGACAAAAAAATAAATACACGTGATATATTACGACACCCCCCCTCCCCCCTCGTGATATTTCGTGATTTTTTTATGGACCCCTCCCCCCCCTTTCGAACCTCACGTGATTAATGGACAGCCCCTAATATCCTGATTTCAATAGAGATGAAGGTTGGAGCGTTCTGCTAGTTTGGGATCCAATAATTCATAGAATAAAAAAAAATACACTCTGTTGGAGCTAGTGATGTAGCTCTTTTATATAACTGATGGTTGACTTTATTATTTTTTATAAGTCTTTAGTAACGTAGAGATGATAAAAACTCAATAATGCAATATAAAACAAAAAATATATAAATAAATTTAGTAGTCAAAAACGTGTCAGATTAAAATGTTAGAATGTGAACACGGTTCCTGTAAAGGAGTAGAAAAGGCAGGATTACAACATAAAAAAAATATCGTGTCGTAAATCCTGTATAAGCGGTTTCATTTAAGTGTGTCATAAGCATGGAAGTATATGAACTATATAAAGCAAAATTATTCGATTACGTCGACTCTTTAAGTTTTTCATATATCCTAAATGACACTAAAGTAACACCTAAAAAATGTATATATTACATACATTAAGGCTTGTATTTAATTAGTAGCAAGATACGGAATTTGGCTGACTGTGCAAAAACAATTGGGCTGTGCGCGGTCTTAATTCAATCACATCCTTATTCAGAGGCACTGGAGTGAAAATCAATTATGATCATCTTTTGTGTCATACTTCAGCGCTGAGTTCACGTGAATAAAGAAAACAGAACGCGATATTCTTCAGAGTGAAGAAGATGGAGAAAAAGAATTCATATTAACTAAACCAGTCGAAACAACTTTTGAAGAGACCGGTTGGGAACCGTTGCATGTAAACTGTAAGATTGTCGAAAGGTTTTTATCCCAGCTCTTCTCTTTGTATAGTGATTTGTATCATTCTCTAAGACGAATTTGACTCGAGTTTTTCAATGAAACTGAGCTAAAAACGTTTAGGTAAATTATTTTTCTTTGCTTTTTTCCAGAATAACAATGCTGCCTTCAGAAACAATGGGACTTAATGAAACATGACGGAACATAAAGGGCCCTTATCTAAACCAAGATATTTTATGTCAATTCTAAGCAGAAACGGGAACAAACCTCATTGTGTTAGCTTTGCGGTTGGTTGGGGGCGGCTCGGTGTCGGTATGTCTGCTGATTCAGGCAAGGCCTTCTAGCGGGTGCACAACTTCATAATTAAACTATTGCGCTGTATTTTTGTGCAATGTGTCGGTATATGTTAGGTGGGTGGACGCTGTTGTATATTTCAAACCCTTAAGAAGGAATATTAAATAGAACAACTTAGGAGAAGTCTTTGTAGTCGTTAGAAATTATAATAAGGAATAAAAGATGTATTGCACAATCTAAGTAGCAGTTTAGTACTATTTCGTCGTTTGTCAAACACAACATTCTCAGTAAATTAAAAGTACTCAAGTCATCAAGTCAAAGCATCTTTTAACATTGACAGTCTTAAAGTAAAAGCAAAATATACTCTATAAGTAAACACTTAGCTTAGTTCTTGCCTTCTTTATTATTAAGTCGTAGGTTGTAATTTCGTTATGGTTATTTTCTTAACGATAATTGTTCAGATGTTATTGATTTTACGATTCGGCTCCTACTGACACTTTGAAAAATTCGTTGTATTGTATCGGCAAAGAATGTCTCGCCTTTCCGATGTTTCTTTTTAGATTTCTTCTACAAAGTATATATTTATTGTTAAATAAATAAAATTGTTTGTGTTACCTACATAATTGACAGTAATAAAATTGAAAATGTTAATAAATATCGTAATATACTTGTCCTAGCAAATGAGACTCACCCTGTCGCTTTTGTATAGCGCAGATCAATATTAGAATTTGGCATGGGTACAACTGACATACTAGTTGTACCTAGGCTGGCTATCAATTTCAAAAATACGCGCAGAAAAGTTTATTTATAATTTCGAGAACCTTTTCCATGAATTAAATATAAATAATGATGTAATAAAATTGTTTTCTAACGTTTCCTCTACCGAGAACTTGAGATATAAACTCGCATCAGATTTGCAATAAAAAAATGGAGTACATAACCGTGGTTACCAGCTACAGGCGATATTTCATTTTTTATCGAGCGTCCATAATTGAATGCATGTGATAGCATTTTCTCTTTAAGTAACTATTAAATATACTTATTGGTCGCTAGCACTACACAGTTGATAAGCATGTTTAAAAATGAGCAATATTTTCAACTAAATTATTAATTACTGTAATAAATTTATCAAGATTGATCCACGTATGCTAAAAAAAGTAAGAATAACTTTTTCTACCTTATTGTTTTCATTGCGCTTACTCTCGTGCTTACAAAGTGTTCGCACCTCGTCCAACACCGGGAGAAACTGACTGTGCTTAAAAAACCGTAGGAAAAAACAACAATAGACTCCACATACTTACTTTGAATCCACTACGTGTGTAATACGAAAAGTAGCGGTACCTGTATTTTTATATCACGTTGTTTTAGCGTTAAAAAGTAAGAGTTTTGCATTGGGTTAACTATTTTTTTTATATATTTCTTACACTCACACCAATTAACCTAGCCCAAAGTAAGCACTTTAAGGCTTGTGTTATGGATACTAGGGTAACGTATAGAGATACTTATATCATACATAAATAAGTGATATTAATAGAAATATACAAAAATACCCATGACTCAAGTACAAATGCTGGTATTTATCACACAATCATCTGCCCCTTTTGGGTCGCGATCCCAGGAACCAGGAGAAACCCAGGATCCTACCTTTCGAACCCGTCGGTGCGAAAGGTAGGATCATTACCGCTGCGCTGCATCAAACAGTCAATCTAAATTTTTCAATAGTTACGAACCTATCTATACATATAAATAAAATTGGAGTGTCTGTTTTTAACATGGAAATAACCGTTTTTTACTACATGCATATGAATATATATATACGATACATACACCAAAATAACATTTTTTACAATTTTTGTCTGTCTGTCTGTCCGTTTGTTCCGGCTAATCTCTGAAATGGCTGGACCGATTTTGACGGGACTTTTATTGGCAGGTAGCTGATGTAATAAGGAGTAACTTAGGCTACTTTTATGTTAGAAAAAAAATATTTTAGAAGAATAAAATTACTGTGCCACAGCAACGCGTGGCTGGGTCAGCTAGTACTAAATAAGGAAAAAAGCTTCGTGTGAACATGTGGGTTCTATAAATCTCATTGCCGTTGCATTTTGTGACTTAGTTTCAGGTTGATTATATATTTTTTTTCACTAACAGACTTTGGTATAGGCTTATTGTAAAATTACAATCCCATATTTAACTCTGAACAGAACGGTAGCTAAGTAGTAAACAACAAACATTCCGTTATAAGAAATAGTGATTCTTGATAATAGATACAGAAGAAATCTGAAAGTCAGCAGAATGTTAATGTTACCTATGCTACATAGTTTGTTCTTTCGATTTTCAAGATAAAAAAATGCAAGTAGAGTACGAAATCTTACTTGACATTATGTAGTGGATTAAGTACTGTCTTCCATATATGTATATGTTAACAATGCTGGTCGTCATATTTTAAAATTAAGGTAGTGAATATGCAGAACAAAACCCTTGAAATTGCCTTGCCTTGTGCCTTGGCACCAATCTAATTTACATCTAAGACATCATTAAATATTTCATTTCCAACTTTTGAAAACTTTGTTATACTTACTCTTTTATGTGTTATATATGACTATGCCCATGAATAAGTATTTTTGCACCAGGAGCGGTAACAAAAATATATTTTTCAAAATTATGACGCAATACTTGTCCCAAACGGCTACTTGTTACGATAACATTATTGATGATAAAATTTTGACCCAGGAATTTACCTCTGGAAATGGATATTTCAATAACATTTTGTACAGTTTGAGAGTTTCTCTTGGTCCCTTAAATTTGTGTTGTCTGTTATTTCTTAAAATAAAAAAAATAAAAATTTCATTATTAAAATTAAGCAAGCAAATGTTATCAGTAGAGAGTTATTTTTTATGCGTTAAACAAATTATTAATGTTTCCATATATCTACGTGGGGTAAGTTATATACTTGTTTTACGAATGGCTCCCTAGTAATAAGAAGAGGTTCGAACTTGACCAGCTTATTTTGAGAGCTGATTTAAGAAGGATGGATGTCAAATGGAAAATAAAATTCCACGAACTAGAACCTTTACTATTCTCTTAGTAAATAAGGTACTAGTTCAGAAATCGCCAAAAGACACCTCGGAAATAATTTTACTTGTTGTTTTAACACTCAATAGTTAATAATCCACTATTACTATACATAAATATCTAAAAAAGATAAATAAACTATTAATAAATAGGTAAATACTTGACTATTAAAGTTTCCGCCAAAAACTATTTTCCGTTCACATTCATTGTGTATCTTATGAATGTTTCACTTATGTTTACGCTCCCTTACCCCATTTTATCTAGCACTAAATAGACTCACCATAACGGCGTTGATCTTGAAGTCCATGTGGTTCTTCACCTCCGCTGCCAATTCCCGGACCAACAGCAACCCATCTTTTCGCACCACATCCACATTGTATTCATGGTATTTCTGCACACAATCACAAACCAAATTAATATTGAGGAAAGTCTTATAATCTTTATATTTTTGGAATATATAAGGAAGGTCGCCAATAATATAAAAAAAATAAGAACAACATTACAATGGTCTAATTTAAAAAGTTGAATAAGCACTCAACGGTAGTAATTGGTGAATATTTGTATGATTATACAGGTTAAGTACTCGTATATATTTTGAACACAGTGAAAAGCACATCAGCCCACATCTATTATCTTCCGATAAAATAAATATCATAAAAATATATCAAATATTTGATAACTCAGGAGTGAAGACAATATCTATTCTGTGGTAAAAAAAGCAAAACTTAAATCTGTTAAAAATAATAATTCATTGCTTGATACTTTTTAATCTATTTTTTACTAAAGAAATAAATTGAACTCTATATATAAGAGTTAGAATTTTATTGAACATCATGATCAGTAGATAAAATTTAACATTGTAGGTAGTTTGAGGGGCTGTTCTTTATTTTTATTACAAAGTATGTACCTACATATTAATCGCACAAAAATGGACAGGGGTTTAACTATATAATGAAATAGCAATAAGAAACTGTTTTTAGCTGTATTACACATTTATATACATATATATAGTATTACAAATTTATTTATACTGGGACATCATAAACATCTCGTCGTTAATTTAACTCGATAATCTATTTAATTAAACTTTTCTTGTCCATTTATCAGAAAAAAAATGCAGAAAATTTCTGTTCAAACTAATCAAGACATAATAAAGCTAATTGTGTTTATTTTATAGGAATGCGTATCAACTGAAAATGGTACGCATCTGTTACGCCCATTATTTTGGTGTAAACACATATACCTAGACTTAATAAATAGTAATAAATTTTACTTGAACATTTATTGTCTAACGATGAAATTAAGTCTCTTAAACTGTTACACTTTAAATTGTATTTATTGCGTTTTATTTTAAATAAACAATTAATAGTTGGCAATTTCCAGCGCCCCTTAAAAGGGCTGTGGAGCCTTTTATCTGGGGAGAGACAAATAGGTGTCACGCCTTGATATCTGTGACATTGTCGTTATATCGCAAGGTTAACCATACATTAATTTATTACATTTAAATGCAACTTACTGTTTGACATGACTTATGACAGAAATATGTTGAGATATGACCCTTCATTAGAAGGATTTCAGTATATCAAGATAACTTACAATCAAGACAGTCGACTTTAATTGATTTTGGAGTATTTTCAGGTGGATTTTAAATGGATTTAAAGGCATACATATACACTTCGTGGAACTTTTTGAAACAGGCAATTTCTTGTAATAGAGAACATTACTTTATTTGTTTCTTTTACTAAATTGAAGATTTGATGTTAATAAAGAAATAATTTACTTTATGGTTTCTTAAGGTAAATAAATAAGGATACCAATTACGAAAATCTGTAATTTATCGTATCTTTATCAAATAACTAGCTCTTGCTCGCCACTTCGTCCGCGTCAATTTCTGTTATTATGATTTTTCACTGTTGCTTCGCTCCTTTTGGTTGCAACGTGATGTTCTAGAGTCTAAAGCCTTCCTCGATAAATGGACTACCCAAGACTGAAAGAATCATTCAAATCGGACCAGTAGTTCCAGAGATTAGCGCGTTCAAACAAACAAACAAACAAACTCTGCAGCTTTATAATATTATTAGTATAGATTAACATCTGGAGTAAGAACTATTAATAAAACTTAAAAAGTTGAAAGTTATTTATTTTTAACATTTAAATAAGCAGTTATTAGTGGTGAAAATAAATTAATTTGATAATATAATCACCAACTGATGCAGAACAATCGACGACCTCGATTGAAAATTTATTCTTATTCATTTGAATAAATACTTTTTACGGATTTTGCGCATAATTTATTTTATATTTCATCCTGACGTTTCGACTCCTTTACAGGAGCCGTGATCACAGGATGACTGGTAAAATCCGTAAAAAAGTGTTTTATTGTAATGTGCGCGGAAGTGTAAGAACTAAACATTTATTCTTATTATAATTAAACTTTAAACTTTATTTAGACATTGTGCTTCTCAAAAAAGGTCAAGTACGAGCATAAAGTGAATAAATACTAGTCCGAATTTGGGCACAGGAAAATTAACGGATTTCTACGAAATATATTTAATACAATAAATCTCAAGTTCATAATGATTGGAATCATTCATTATAATTTTCACTTTTACTGGCTATTTCATAGAAACAATAGTGGGGTTGTGGGGACGTTAAATTCGTTCACCAAGATCGCTGATTTTCTTAAGATCGGTTTTAATATAATTTGTATAAAAATTCTTAAGTGGTAAAACTCAGTTATTATATCATAGTGCCGGCTAATATTATCATGTACGTCGGCTTTCCTTTCGATATTAACTGACTACCTAACTTGTAATATCTGTGTGTAGCAGGCGCACGTAATTTAGTGCTTTCACGAGCACAGATAAACATTGGCAGGCGTGTAGCGTTCGCATAATTTGCGAAAATGACAACAATCGTGTCGCATTCGCACTACATTACGCTTTGAGTTATTGGTCGCATAGTTAGTTCTCAGGGTTGCCGAGAAATATTATCATCGGCGGAATATCAATCAAGCACGTTTTTTAGGAAAATTACTTGTAAATGTATTCGGTTACTGATCCTTTAGTAGCCTTCCTCCTGATTCTTCAGCTGTAAGTGCGTTTCGAAATTTTGTGGTATCTTCTATGTAGCGTTTAAATAACTACTATTTAAAGCACACTTCCTATCTAAATACTATACCAAAACTTTGTCTAAAGACGAATTTTGCTATGCTAGAATTTAATTAATATGCTTCCCAGCCCTAACAATGGCGGCCGCGAGAACTGTCACATTTAAAAATGGAACGAACACGAATGGAGTTCTCCGGAAGCCAGTTGCCAAATTATTGTTATTCGGCCGCGTGCCTCCACTGCGTTGTTATTGAATTTTCGATTGGCGCCCGGTGTCGGGGCCTCCTTTGTTACGCCGCGCCATCAAATCTAATGACATGTCGCCCTATATCGTTGTGACGGATATTCTTTGCAAGATTTCCCTTGCCTTTTCCTCTTGTATTTTAGACGGATATGTACAATCATGATTACGGGATATCCCGGGAATATATGCATTTTTACGATTGTACCTACCTCAGCTGAATTTATCTCACTAATCAGCTGTACTTACCTCAGCTGAAGTTTTTAAATTTGAGGGTACAAAAAAATACACGCTTTTTCTTGTGCCATGTAGCACAGCTATACAATTAAGTCCAAGCTACAAAAAGCCATATTAGTCTGTGCGTTCTTGCATAGTTAATGAAGTACAAAAAACAGCTTTTGTGTTGCCAATTTCCAGTCACTATTACTCAAGTTATAGTTGACATTTCGCTAGTAACATTATACACCGTAGGAGAATGTTTTTTTCATTATATGTAATCATAGTATAACTCCCGTAGACAACATGCAGCCGAGACCGTGGATAGCATTGTTTGTTGTCTTTTTCTGCGATCTTAAACTCGTCGTATATTTTGGGGGAGGCTTCTATCCTGCAGTGGACGTCCTTCGGCTGAGATGATGATTACAGCTTCAAATTCAAATTTAAAAAGACTCGTTGTACTTCATGAAAATTAATTGTATTCAATCATAGGCAAGACGATGTTACTCCGCTCCAACATTTATATCTTCGACTATTTTACGTATTAAGTTTCAATGCCACCATACTATCTTCCAACGTGCATTTACTTTTTAGGAACTTTTTTAGGAACCGTATATATTGCATTATAAGTGCCTACCTACTCGTTATTTATTTTAAATATTTTATTTGTAAGTAAGAGTAACAAGATATGATGTTTCTTAGTTAATTTATTTAACGTTAAAGGTTGACTTTTAAATTAAAAATTTATTGAAAACATACACTTCTAGAAAAGTTAACTGTGTATCGTAAATGCAAATTTTCGTGTTACATATTACATCTATTCGTTAAGTACCAAAGTAATTTAATGCGTATTTCCAAACGTGAAATATTGAACAGATAGAGTATGTAAATAAAGGAAGATTAAGGAGGGCAGAGCATTTGCCGGCGAGGCAGCTGCCGTTCACTCAATTAAATTCATTTTAAGACTACCTACGACCGCATCGGCTTTTATATAATGGACATACAATGTTAGCGTTGTAATAAAATACCAATGAAACAAAATTCCGGAAATATTTACATATTTTTTTTTTCAAAAAAGCATTCATTACTTTAAGTGTAGAATTGACAGTATTTTATTAACCTGTTTATTTATATTATATTTATATCCAAATAAAGTTTTCCGAGCTTAATAATGATTATTATACTCTAAAGGTATATATTTTGGTTATAATTCTAATGTAAAATAAGTCAGTTGTAGATTGTTTTCGGTAAAAAATAACATGAAATTACTTTCATATATATAGTAACTCGAGCTATCAATTATTGTAATTATCCTTAATGCCTTGCTTTTGTTGTTTCAAAAATACAGTAAATCGATTATCAAGGAAAACAAATCATCGCATTGGCGCTATACAAATTATGTATTTTAAACCTTTACTTCTAGATACATACATACAATATGTATCTAGAAAAGAATAAGAATTTTTTTTAATGTAAATAAATAAATATATGTATATAGATGTAATAGTTTTAAAAGCAATTTCATAGCAGTTAATCTGAACACTACACGAAAATCAGGCACGAGTTTTGCTAACGTTGCCTACGTTTGTGATAAGATAACATATTAAGACAGAAGGCTCCTATATGAGGGAGAGCGATGGCTGACATTTAATGAACCCCGCTGTAGGTGAGGCCTGTCTGGGTCAAATTCATCGACTTGCATTATGGATAAAGGGTTCATGCCAACACAAGTGGCGATTTATAAATTTATATCTATAGCCAACTTGTCGGAGGGCTCAAGTCTGATAAGCAATTTAAAGGCTTCCTTTAAAAGAAAATAATATATTTTTTATAATAAAATTATTTATTCCAAAAACTTATTTTACAAATGGTTTATTGATCAGCTCTCGTGGTAGGTCACCCTGTTTTATGAGAGGCAGGCCCCTCAGATTTCATTAGTATTAAGTTGTTTAGAACAGACGTGCGTGCAATAATCGCGCGCGTGTGTGTGTGTGTGTGTGTGTGTGTGAGCTTGTGTGTGTGTGTGTGTGTATGAGAGCGTGTGTGAGTGTATGTGTGTGTGTGTGTATGCGTGCGTGTCTTGATTGCATATGTGTGCTTGATGGTTTGAGTATGTACAGCTACGTAATATTTTTTATAAGTTGCCCAAATGTATCATAATCAGATGATTCCAACCATATCAACAAGAAGTTTAAAAAAAATTTGGAACGGTAATGGTTAGTGTTACTGTCTAGGAGTAGAAGTTTACTGTAAATGCGCGGCGCAATATATTTGACATGTTTCTTTGCAAAACTTGAACGGGCCAATGGAATTTTATATTTCACAAATCTTTTGTATGATTTTGGAGGGGTGCAAGGTACTATTTTATTACGAAACCTATTTACTGAGATAAATACAATACTCTATGTTCATTCGTTTTGCGAGATAGTTTTTTTAATTTACGCAAAATCAGTGTTTGAATGGAAATATTGTTTGAGCCTTTCGTAATCTATACTAATATTATAAAGCTGCAGAGTTTGTTTGTTTGTTTGTTTGAACGCGCTAATCTCTGGAACTACTGGTCCGATTTGAATAATTCTTTCAGTGTTGGGTAGTCTATTTATCAAGGAAAGCTTTAGACTCTAGAACATCATGCTGCGACCAAAAGGAGCGAAGCAACAGTAAAAAATCATGATAACAGAAATTGACGCGGACGAAGTCGCGAGCAACAGCTAGTAATTTATAAAATGGAATTACTTAGGATTCGATTTCATTATTTGTGATCAGTACTTCAGCTAACGAAAGTATTGATCGTTATTAATTTTGTATCATCCGTTTAGTCAGAGCCAGTCGATGTGGCGATATCGCTCCAGCCGCGCCCGCGGGACACGTCAGCTAACAAGAACCTAAATTCAATTAAGGCAGTTAATTTAATCCGCCTTGTACGCGACACCGGCGGTCTGCCGCCGATCTGCGCACCCCGCACAAACACCACCTACCTTCCTACATAATGTATCATCCAATCTGTGGTATTAGTCCGAACTGTACACCACGTCAATCGTAGTAGCGAACCTCGCTGAATCATTTATCATCAGGAACTGTACTGTATTCCACGAATTAGCTGGAACAGACAGGCACTATATTCCTTAACCTTTTTACCGGCACTGGGAAGTAAAATTGCGCATTATCGTCGTAATGATAGAGCTCTAAATATGACAGCGGGGTAAATAATAAGGGTAAAAACGCTTTGTCACGATCCGCGGGCGCACGGCCGGTCCGGTGTTTCTTGTTGGTGCCGGACAGGATTTTCCACTCCGCCCGGACGCATTTGTGCGTGGACCGCACAAGGGAAGTCCATTTGGCCACAAAAAATATATACGGAAAGGGGTTTGACGTCCCGCCGCGCTTGCCTGCACATGTTTTATGGCAAATGCATAAAGCATCGATAAGAAATAAGTACCCCATTTTAATACTGATTTTTTGCAATATTATGGAAGGTTTATACTGAAAAGCACCATTAGCATCGGCTACTATTGGGACAGTAACCGCCCTCAATCTTTTTTACAGGCCGAATATTCAAATTGATATTGCTATCAAGGTAGATATTCTTGCAAGATATGGCTAAAGTACGTCGTTCCTCAATATTATCACGATACAGGCTTATTTTTCAAGCTCAATGAATATTTCATGCATGATGGTCCGCTGGGCTGCGCAGGGCAATTCAATGTGAGATCAAACGGAAAGTACCGTCCACAGTGAAATCGACCTTTGATGTACCTCGAAGGGTGAGTCTTCACTGCTGCGGGAGGCACGGGTCTAAACTTAGTATGCTATTTATGAAGAAAAAAAATACAACAATATATACCTATTGACCAGTTACATAGTTATACTGCTTGTATAACTAACAAAGGAGTATTTAAAATATGAATTATATAATGTTTTATTGATGTATGTATCTGTTGCGAAATTTTTAAGTCTGCAATTAAAAATAGAATAATTAAAAATAAAAATTAAAGTATTTTAGTATTTTTTTATGATGTCAGTACATAAGGATAGAGAAAAATGTTTAAGCGACGTTGCTTTTTATTTTTGTGTAAAGCAAAATGGTTTTAATCGACTGATTAATAATATACACCGGTATTTAATTGCCTCTAATATATTAATACGAAAAGTAAAAACAGCTGATGTTGCTCACTTCTGTAAATGTAATAGCTTATACCCTATTTTCCTAGAATAGTCCGTTTTTAAAGGTCACCCCAACAAAGTTCAAACGACGTAGAAAATACGCTGAATCTGAATATGTATAAAACTCAATATCGCCCAAGTGTCGATTAAGCCCTTTTTTTATTATTTACGTCAGAATAACCCACATTAACTATACTTACTGCAATGACAGTGTGTAAATTACTTAAAAAAATAATATTGCAAGTCAGTGACTTAAAGATTAGGTTTATTACTTAAGATACAAATAAACGAGTATAGTAACTCGTTTAGTTTATTTTTATTCCGCTGGGAAGACATTATTTTGCTCCTAAATTCTGCTGGCTGCGCTCTATATTTTCAGCTAACTTAATAGACAGAAAAGAGCAAAGGATTTGCCAATAAAGTCTGGCCGAGATTAAGTTAGATTGTGTGAGTGTAGGTACTGCATGGTCGTACCACATTCTTAATAATTAATACCATGAAGTGGCTAATCTGAATTGTTACACAATAACGGTACAAATCTGTGTTGAGATCACATTATATTTTTGTAATTTTATATTGAAAAACTGTTTTCATAGATAGACTGGATTTGTAAAAAGATGCAAATTAAGTATCTAAATCTGCAATAAAAAAACTTCATATGACATACTTTTGTCAAAAATAGCGACGTACATTTCTTTAACACCAGAAATAAGAATAGACTTGCCGTTCCAAGATTTAGACTTCAAAAGACAGGAGGCTCTTTCTTGGGGAAAGGTATAGCACTGTTTAATAAAGTTCCACAAAGTATAGTAGATTTGCCTTATCATAAATTTAAAATATATGTAAAAAATAAGCTCATGTCCAAAGGTTATTACAAGGTCAACGACTATTAAATAGATCGCGATGCATGGAAGTAATATGTGTCATTTCAACATGACACTATTTATTACAGGTTGTATCACACAACATTAGCATTTGTTATTTTTTTAAAACTAATTTATTACTGGTAGTTAGAGTATGACATGCTCTCTTAATACATTTCTTGGGTGGTGGCATGTGGTGCGGATCGTTACGTTCCCTAAGATATGGTTGAGCGAAGCGATGGCTGTATCATGCGTCATGCTCGTGAACGGGTGCTGCCTTGGGAAATGGGTCTGCTTTAACCTTCAGTATTATTGACTAATACTAAACATAAATCTTGTTGCTTTCTTAAATTTGTTGTTTATTCCTTGTTATTGCAATGTTCAGGGATACTTACTTTAAGTAAGTACAGATACTTGTTGACTTTGTTGTAATCAACGAAATAATGATATAACACTATTAGTATTGTCATAACAAAATAATTTTGTTTTTTTTTGTGGATTGTGTATCGTGACGACGTATTATATTGTAAATGTCGTTACTTCTGTTAAAGCTGACGAGTTTCTTGCGCCCATTCTTCTTGTCAGTTAAAAGACGTCCTGAATGGGTGGTAGGTAAAATTGTTGGACGATTCAAAACTACTTATTTTTAAGTGCATTTGAATAAAGTAATTTTCATTTTCATTTTTCATATAACTAATGACCAATAATAATGAAACAAATTTAACTAATTGTCAGACAAATTGTAAAAGTACTTAAGATCGAAATTCATTAATTATAAACAACAATTCCCTAGTCATTACGACATTCTAATTCGATTTCTTTTTAAAAGGCGATAGAGTAAATATTCAAACATGCAAATGTACCATAATGTCGTGTTGTCTTAAGTTTTACATTTAGAGCTCAACTCAATACGATTAAGCTATAAATTTAATATTGCTTAAATAAGTATGAAAAGAGAATAGAAAAATGTTTGTAATATCTTTTGAATATGGTTAAAAGCCATAGATAACAGGGAATTTGACCTAAATCACATATTCACTATTGGGCTTGAGTTTATACAAATATGAGGGTTACACAAGGATCGTATTTGAGTCACGTTCGGTTCATATTTTGGTAAATCGGTTATTTTGTATCTTTCTATTATTCTGTTATTGAAATCAACAAACTTGTAATTCAAAATATATTAAATGTCACATTTAATGTTACAATATATTTAAAAGTAGTTTTTTTACTACCGTTTTGGTTGTATTAAAATTATTGTGCAGCGCTATTTGGCTTTTCTATGTCAAGGTAGTGTTAAGTTTCGGCTTGTACGCTTTTAAAATGATTATGGTTCATTCTTGTAGGAATAATAAAAATAAAACAGCCATTAAAGTTTATGAACATAAAACAAGATTACAGAATAGATAGTGGGAATCAGACCAAAACTGTAACATAATGTTTCAGTCAGTTGTAATCCGTTGCATTGGAAACAGATATCAACGGCGCGATGCGATATTAAGGATGATTTTAGAGTAATTCGTATATGATATGTATAGGATTAGGGCGTATGTGGCAAACTGAAAATTGAAAACTGAAAATTATTTATTGCTTTTTTTGGCTCTCTTTTAGCAGCCATGGTCACAGGAAGATAAAGAAATGTATACAAAAAGCGGACACGGCAGAAGTGGTTTTGCTTAATAGCAGCTCCATTCAATTGTGATTCTAAACTATTCATAGACCCATTCAAAAACACGAGACCTACCATGACAGCTCCACACTAAATAAATTTTATTGATGGTAAAAACGAAAAGAATAGGTACGCAATAAATTTATTAAAATAATGATTCGGAAAAGAGTGCGTATACTTGACACCCAAACATATGTCTATAACAAAGTCAAACATTAGATTTAGCAGATAGTTCCTCTTACCGTTAGACATATCGGTTATTTATTTTAATATACTCAACTTCTGTCGGAGTGCAGTTTCTATTTCACGATGCTATGAACATTTCCCCTTAGTTAATACTGTAAAAGTGAGTAATGCATTTAAATGTAACGACAGGCAGGTTATAATATAAAT
Source organism: Calamotropha paludella (assembly GCA_927399485.1). Classification (NCBI taxonomy): domain Eukaryota; kingdom Metazoa; phylum Arthropoda; class Insecta; order Lepidoptera; family Crambidae; genus Calamotropha; species Calamotropha paludella. The sequence continues at coordinate 10,834,972 of OV656804.1, read as the reverse complement.
AAAATATAAGCCCAACACTGCTTGCTTTGTTTATCGTATTTATTATGTATAATTTTGTAAATGTCGTTACTTTTATTACATCTAATTAGTATCGTGTACTCGTAGATAAAATAGATAGTAGATAGAATTGATTTCATAATTCAAAGTAATTATTTTAAATGCATTTAAATAAAGTTTATTTTTCTTTCATTTTTTTATTACAACATATCGTAGATGTAGTAAAACTATGACAAATACTTGGAAATAATGCCTTAATATTAAGTTAGTTAGTAGAGCTTACAATAAATGATTTATACAAATCGTATCAGTCGAGAGGAGGGGAAGACAGGAGGCGATCAGTGGGATGCTGCGCAAATATTGAATAAGTTTCAATGGCAAAGTTTTGCTGGCGAAACATTATATTACTTTGTCGGCGATCTAAGCGGAATTTTAATTGTTTTATTACCGTGGTTGACAGTGTAATATGTCGGATTTAATATCAATATGTATATTAAAATTCTTTTGAAACTAATCAACTTAGATTTATAATTTTTAATGTGGAAAGTTTATTCTTCAATGTTTATTGAATGAGATTAATATGTATTGCTTTAATTATTATTGATTAAAGTGAAAAAATCGATAAATCACTAATTATTTTCTATACGGCATTTCTTTAAACTATTATTAGTTAAAAAAAATCACGTTCGCAAAACGCGTCAAATTCTTCACACCTACCGCTTACACAAAACTCGAGACGACGTTATCTCAAATCCCACCAATATTGCTGATTCAGCAAAACTCGTATGACGTTGATCGCTGGTCGTTAATTATCGTGATAGCTAGCATGCGAGTTGAGCGTACATACGTGGTGTGTATTTGGAGTTTACGCGATCCCTTCGTATTTAGGTCGCGGGATGCAGGGGCCGGGTGCGAACTTTCTCACTGCACTTTTGTGTAAGCGCGTCCGTCCGGCGAGACTGGTTCGTTCCGTGTTCTCGCCACGGCAGAGGGGAAAGAAAATCACCCTTTTACCGCAGTTTTGTGAAATATAAAAAGAACTACTCACGTTTTGTATTTGGTTCATTTTAGTGAAATGCCTCCCGAACTCCCATAGATCCACTCCAAATTTTAACGCCCAGTTTTTAACTCTGTAACAAAAAACAAAATGGTCAGGTACATTTTATAATCTACTTTAGAATATCAGTATATTTTTGATACGGGGTTGATTAATCGTGATGACACACATTATGAATATATTTTTCAACGCATTTCTCCAAATTATTAAAGTACTGCTTATATAAATCAACTGCAGACATACGAACGAATAAATGTAATCGTTTATCCTTTTAAGCATTTCATATCCCAATGATTGTTAACGATCAGTATATGGCGGGAAGATTCTTTTATACAATAATTACATAAAAGTCAAGAGAAGATGAGAAGGAAACGATACGACAATACCGAAAAAGGAATCTTTTTTAAACATTTATCACGTTTCTGGCGCGGGAAAGTAAATGTGATTCGGGGAAGCAGGTTAAGCATTTTTTCCGGTCTGCTAGTCACCCCTTATATCGTATAGATGGTTCGGTCCTATAGATACATTCGTATTTGTCATGTTTTGAGTAATACAAATGTAAAATGACTAGAGATGTACCTTAGTATTATATCGTGTTAGTCTTAATATTTAGTACATAAAAACAGACTGCTATTTCTGCGCGAAGTTGTATGAAAATCCATTACTACCCCGCTAGGGCGGGCGGTAAAGTTAAATGAAAATCCTTTACTAGCCTGCGGATATTTTACCTTTTTTTTAATTTTGAAAAGTACACTTATATAACAAAAAAAGCTCTCGATTATTTTGAAATTCAAATAATTGATGTTGAAAGCTTTGTCGTTTTCTGCATATATTCTATTTTAAATTTATAATGTGAGAATTGCTCTATAATTTGTTGATTGATTTTTTTTTAATTCATTCTATGTCTATGTTACTGCAGTACATACTTAAATAAATATCCAAGACATAATTTTTCGCTGACTATTTTATAATTATGGTGCCAAAACTAATGCCGCATAGCAGTCATGATTCATGTGATGAAGGTGACAAAAATGCGGTTGTGTTTGTGTAAACTTAAATGCATTTATTTTTTTATTTTTCTCGTAGGTGTAGTATTAAGTACTACGTATTACTCGAGAGAAAGTGCAATTCCCGATCTCGGATACTTTGAAGCAGCGCCCTCACATTTGATCGGTCTCATCGGTAAAAATTCCGGGAAGAGTGGTGGTTAATTCGTCCAAGATGGCCAGTTTTCAGTTGACGTGAGACGAGTTGCTGTGAAACTAGCCTACTAGTCGACTTTCTCTACCAGTGGGTACATCTCTAATCGCGATCACTGTTATGGGACAAGCTCAATTTAATTAACGGTTAGAATGGTACCTAGGGTTGCCGTTGTCGGGTTGCGATTGAAAATGATTTTCCATTAATTTTCACTTTCATGCTACGTCCGTATAAAATTTAACAAATGAGTTTTCATATCATTTTGAGTAAATTGTTATTTGGGGATCAATAATTAAACGGAATTTAAATCATTCTGGTTTTGAGGACTTTTCTATTAGGTATGAGTTGTATACACTTTTATCATACTTTAAAACTATGTACACATATAATCGACATTATTACCTTATATTAGTTGTCTTAATTATAATTATTTTATATTATACCTAATAAATTAAAAAAAGTCATTTTCATCTTAGCCAACAGATTGAGAAGCGATTTAGTTAATTTTATTCCTTTACACTCGCCGTTTCATAATTTTTGAAAAAAAAGTTGGAATGTCTAGACTTTTATTGTATCAATCACACGATTGATAGTCATCTAAGAAATTGTAAGTGCATTCTTATCGATGCTTTAGGAATTTAAACGACGGAAGCTTAGAAGTAATGTTTTGAGTCTGTTTGAGCAGCAAACAGTAGCCCCATTACTCGCGCGTAGGGTCGGCAAACATACTCGATTTTGTATATTTTGCCGGATCTTGATTTACGACTGCAAATAAGAGCTTCCCTCATAATCGACCTGCGTCTCCAAAGGTTTATTGTTGGGAATTTTTATCGTAGTAACGAATAAAATGTAAACGGCAAACGCGGCGGCGCGCTCTGAATAAATTGTAGAGAAAATTAACCATCCGGGTGTTATTAAAATTTTAACTGGAATTCTTGGGATTGTTAATTAATTTGAGCTGGAAGTGAATTAAAATCACTAAATACAACATTAGAGGAATCGAATAAAGATATGAAATGACTTTAGAGTTCTGTTAAACAAAGGGTGAAACATCTCATTATTTAATTATATTAATACAACGATGAAGATATTTTAAATGACTTTCCGTCTGGATGCTATGTGACATACCTATATAACGTATCCTGTCTTTAAGACAAAAGTAACATTAATATATCGATATAAAAGAATTAACGAAGTGAATATCAAAAACGAGTATAATATTAGAATTTTTGGGTGAAACTTCGTCGGCATTGCAGTTTTCTTATTCCATTTCGTTTAATTCAACTTGTTCCACAATGTCCTCATTAGCAATCAGAGAATGTTACTCGGGCATTGTTCGGGCAAGTTCGGCCGTCACCGGCAGAAGTTCCGAATTTAAAATTATTTAAAATGTTCTTTCGGACGTCGCCAGGTGGCGGGAAACGCGTCTTGGGACGAGGCATTGCGCCGCCCGGTGGGACTTTGGAACGCGGGAAATGGCTTTCTAAGATTGTTATGACTAGATCGCATCTAAATTTTCAAAGTTATAACGACATTGAGCGAAATAATGTGGGTTTTTTGAGATTGTCGTAAATTTTTGCCCCGAGCATTAAAGTGCTTTATTTATTTGTTAAATGTATGAATAATTTAGTTATAAATTTATAAATAAATCTGGTGTGGTAGTGATATGGTCAGTTTCCTTATTACCAAGTTTTGAATAACACGTGATATTTAATAATAAAAACTATTAAACAAATAGTGGATTGTATTGAATTATGATTACGACATAAAACTTGATACTCGTATTATTTGAATGGAAATTTAATGCGTTGCGTTGGTAGGGGTATCACTAGAGATGTTATTAGTCCAAGTAAAGTCTAAAACTAAAAAAATCGGGAAAGTGTTATTCATAAGTCTTAAATCATAAACCAGAAACTTAAATCACTTTTTCGACCAGAACTGACTAAAAGAATATTCTCTCACTTTTCAGAAATTTACAAAATTATCTATAACACATATTGTTTTTTAAATGTTCGGATATATCGTCATACCTACTGACATTTTTTTTAATTTCTGAATGTTATTATTACATGAAAAGTAACATTTATAGAAAGTACCTACTCGTTGGAACCACGCGGTCACCACAAACCGCTTTAAGCTACTCATAGCCTTTATGCTTCACTCCAAAGTTAATTAGTTAACTTTACTAATTTTACAAAGGTAAGTTCGAGTTTATTTTAAGGAAATTTCACGGAATGTTTCTTTTTGGCAACAACTTCATTAGCTAGAGGGCACATGATTACGTCAAAAAATAAAGAGAAGGGACTAAACATTCTAAGGATCCGCTTAAAGTATCTTGTTACCGTAATCGGTTTAGCCTTAGGGCGAGGTCGCACTCGTCTGTTGCTAAACCTATTTTCACTAATTCGGCTCTCAGAATTTGTCAAATTATGCGAATAATTCCACAGTGTAGCAGGTTCTATGACTCACTGTAAACGACTTTATAGTTAATATCTTCACATTCCTAATTTAAATTATTCGACATAACGTTAACTGTAACACTATATTTGCTTATAATGCAGCTAAAATGTTTAAACTAAAAATAATGAGGGCACCGTTCACTTCAATACAAGATATTATATAAGTCCTTTTTCACTAGTGACCTAAAAACAGAGTCGGTGTTCTAGCAACCCCGACCACCGTGGTTATCTAACTAGCATGCAACATGCAATTTATACGTATAACCTTATTATAATTGCAAACCATCAACAATATACAATTAGTATTAATTTTAAAGGAATGATTACCATGGCTTTAATTTTTGAGGCTCCGATGTTTTGGGGAACATCGTTCTTCCCGATTAGGAAAAGAACTATCACTACACAAAAAATATAATAATTAAAATAACTTATGTTATTACTTATAACCCATGAAAACTTCAATCAAAATATTGGAACTTGCATAATAAGTTCAAGCTTCGAGAGAAGCTACACCTCTATCTACCTTCCTCTTCCTTCTCTGTCTTTCCTATCTCCGCTGTCGCTCTTTCTATCTACCATCTTTGTCTACACTAGTCTTTGCTCATATGCGAAAAGTATCATAAGCTTAGACCCTCTGATGCGAACACTACCAACAACTATAACATAAATGCCTAACGAAACAAATTGAAATCTACGTGAAACAGTCAGACCCATATATCTTAACAAACAAGAGTAAAAAAAAACATCGTTCTTCTGTGACGATGGCGTATGCAACTGCGCCGTGATATCAGAGACTAAAAACATGGTAACAATTTTGATATAATTAATATTATTGTAAGTGACCATAAAAGTTTAAAACAAAAAATATAACTTTCTAATAAACAAAAATTAATTTAATAAATGAGGAGGGCAACGAGTAAGGAGAAGATGGCGCCGCGTAACATCGTTCGTATTGTGATTACGAAAGTAAAGCTAATTTTATAAAGCTGGTCACATGATGAGTTATCAAACGTATGTATATAATATACACCTCCTCCGTGCTCCGGAAAACACGTTATTAGGCCCGCTTGTATTTACAATTATTAGCACCCACAAAACCGCATTGGACATATTGCAAACCTATCGCAATTATGAATTATGGCCCTGACTCCCTGCGCTGTTTTCATCGACAAAGAAGGTCTGTGATTATAAAAAGATTAATAGGCTTATTACCAAAAATAATTACTTCCGGTCAACACGACACAACAATAACTAATTGTGTTACTTTTATTCACTTAACTTAAAAAATTATCGCTATGAATGGTAAAAAGCGGATAATGAATCTAAGCGATAATACCATGCAAAAGCAGGATTCAGAAATATTCTCAGTCACATAAACAAGTGTCTCTAGCAGAGTTTCATGCATTGAATTCACCATTCCTGGGAACTACCAAAGTTCTAAGGGGTAGGTCAAGTTTGACTCCAGACAAGATTCTTGTTCCCATTCAGTATATTTCTACATAACTGCCTCTACTATATTTCTTATAGGCAAATAACTAGTACGTTTATGTTCTTCTTAATGAGCAGCTGTTGGTTCATTAGTAGTTTTATAAAAAAATCTGTTAGTATGTGATAGAAGGATCATGTAAAATTAACCAATACTTAATTTTACACGATCTTTCTATTGCATAATAACAGATTTTTATTTCAGATAAATAAACAATCGTTATGTTTAAAAAAATAAAGCTTTAGACATAGTGCGATAAACAAAGCTTCGTCACCATATGAGTCTTCTTTTAAAGTAAAGGTAAAAATTAGACAGATCTTTTCCTTACAGAGCATGGGTTAGGGTATAAATCTCGACTAAAGTATCGTAACTCCGTAGTTAACTCCATATGTTTCATGTTTGTTCACTAAATAAGTTTTTTCGTTTACATCATATCGCTATGATTTCGGAACTAAGATTAATATATTATAAGTCCAGGCCTTTTTTATTTATACAAACTAGATGTCAAACAATCATCTGCCAGTTTGATGGTAGCGATCAAGGCACCTTATGGAGCAAGAATAAACTCTAAATCTGCTTCTATAAATAATTATATAATTTAATTTGAAAGGTCTCATAGCACAAGTACATATAAGAATTCGAAATTCATGAGGTTCCAGTTATATACATTTTTTTGATTTACAATCTTACAGTTTAAGAACAATGACGTATGTCTGTCAATGTATAGAATAACATAACTTTTAGATTGAAAAGTTAAGTTTTTCCTTTAAATCGACTTATCTTTTCGTGAGAGCCGTGTTTAGTTAGTACATTAGTAGTTTATGAATTCAGTGATGAATTATTTTTATGCATGGAGCTATTATTATCTACTTACTCTCGGCTAAAGGATATCAATGTTTTTATTTTATGTGCGTTTCGCAACTGAGACAAAAGGGCAAAAATAGTAAAATAATGCAAGACTAAATTAGTTGAAGATTATTTTACGAGCTGGGAATTAATTTAAGTTTGGTGGATGTACCAATAGACTCTAAGTAAATGCTCCATGAAACCTACTTTGAGTATAATTATTTAAGCAGAAAGACCGATTTAATTTCACTAAGTATCAAATAAATTGAACGAGGGAGTTATCATGAATAAACCTTTTACATTAGCCGGAAGTCGACGTTGAACGACAGGCGTAGCTCCGAAAGTTAGTTCATTAAAGATAGAAGCGATGATATCTCGGTTGCACCGACTCGATAACGGTTGTTTTATTAATCAGCGATGGAAGTGCTGGAGCTAGCAGACGGGGTGTTAGACGCGCGGCGTCGTTACGTAAGCCGGCCACCGTAGTACGCTCCCCCAACGGCCCGGCGCCTTCGGCCCCCGCACACCGCGTCTCTTTCCCTTCGCCCCTCGCTAGATCAATACCGGAGCCGGCGCGCCTTTGACATGTGCCCCGCGTGCCACTCCGCAAATATTTACGTTGTGGAAACAGATCATAACTAGTTCCATTGGAAAGAAGCACGGATAATTGACAACTCTCAATTTATGTCTCAATTAATTTGGCACGATTGCTTTTTCACTCAATCAGAATTCATGGCATACTTTTGCTGTCTTTTTAATTGAGGTCGCGTGTAACTCTGAAAAATGTAGATAGAAATCAATTTGTTTGAATCACGTTAAAAGGTTCATGTGTAGCAATTAAGAGATTGTTTTTAGGTACGAATTTTATTAAAATATATGAATTATGTATACAACCATGTAAACATTTTGTTATAGGTACCAGTTAAAAAATGCTTGCAAAAATTTAACTGTTTTTATTACGCTTTCCCGTGATTAGGATTTATTAAAGATCGGAAACGTCAAAAAAAATAATTTATAAATAAACATAATTAGTAGTTCTAATTGATTCATTAAATAAAGTCAAAAAGGTAATGCTTCACTTATCAACAGGTAATAATATATATTAGCTGTGAATTTGTAACCACCGTTACGAATGCTACGATACTACGATGAACGCTACGAAAATACTACTAAGAAGATTATGCTTGTTAAAGGAGTGGCGAGCGTTAAATGTAGCTTGGCAAATTAATAATTATTTCCTGATAGAAAATGTGATTTTAAACCAAACGAAGTTCTTTAGGTTTTTCTATACATATGGTTTGTCTATTTTATAGAGAATATTATTACTATAAAAGCAATACCAGAATTAAAATATCATCTCGAAAAATCATCTTTATTGCTTTAAGAGAATACTGAAAAAGTGGTTCACATAGCATCACTTTTCAGCTTATCTTTACATAAAACCAGCTTCGTAAAGATTAAAGATTATTTAACTCTATTCAAAACATCAATACATTTTATACTAAGTTAATGAATAACATCATACATGATTGATGCTTATTGTGAATGTACCGTTTGTCGTAACGTATTATACTTAAGGTAACAATTAAGTTATATAAAGGGAGCCATGGAGCAAAGAAGCCATGCTTTGGAATGTACATTCAATTTATTAAGAATTTATTTACTCGTAAAACATTCGAAATGATAATAGTAATAATAAAGTTGCTATGATAACCCGCGTTTTCAAGGTAACTAGTAGTTCTGCTCCGATAATGCATGTTGATGTAGAATCTCGTGATTACTCACTTTTAAAAGTAATAGAATGTGAATTAAAATTAATATTTAGGATACCTGCCTTTCCTGTCGGCCCCCTGTGTACTTCTAGTTGTATTGTTGTAGAATATGTTAGCTGTCATCAAACAACAGTAATATATAAAGAATTATTCATTCGTTTTTCTTGTTGCAGAGGTGATTGTGGATAATTATTTATTGAGTAGTCAATGGCAGACGTGCGTAGGTAGTACTATAAAGACTGAAATAGACAAGGCGTTGTACCGGACAGACGTATACTACGAGAGCCGGCAACACCCACACTGTACTTTTAAGCCGCTCTCGTGTTCCAGTTACTACCATCTACCATCGATAAAAGTATTATAAAGTGCAATATCGTACGAAAGGTTCTGAACATGATTAATATAAAATGAAGACCACGTTTTCCTAAATTTGAATTGAATATAATAATAATAAATAATTTCTGGACAACACACTGTGGGTACCAAATAATGTACAGAATGCGTAAATAAGCCTATAGGCGGCAATGAATCCGGAAAAGATGCTTATGCTTATAACACATACATATAACATATCTGTATGTGTACAACATATCTGTGCTATCTTGCTATCTTGCGCTCCTGAGTTAGCTTCGGTATTGACACGCCTTTATCGCTTGTCTATGGCTAAAGGACAAGTACCTAAGTCCTGGCAACTCGCTAATGTGCAAACTGTGCCCAAAAAGGGCAGTCGTGTGGGCCTCGCCAGTTACAGGCCAATCTCGGTCACGTCCATTCTCTGTAAGATAATGGAACGTGTACCGAACCATAGGTTCCTGTCGTATCTAGAAGAAAATAACCGCCTTAGTGACCGACAATAAGGGTTTCACCGAAACAAGTCTGCTGGAGATCTTCTAGCATACGCCATCTATATATGGAGCGAAGCCATCGAGAGGCATGGTGAGGCGCTTGCCGTCTCTCTTGATATTTCGAAGGCTTTTGACGGGGTGTGACATGAAAGCCTTATTAGCAAGCTTCCGTCATATGGACATTCCATTGATTTGTAGGTTATCATTGATGGTTAGCTTGTCGTACCATTTGGCTATCAATGCCGGTGTCCTTCAGGATTCCGTACTCTCTGCAACAATTTCTCTGCTTCATATTAACGACCTGCTTATGCCCGGTATTTCGGCAGATGACAGCACGGTTGTAGAGAGCTATGTGTCGGATGCACGAGTCAGTGCTGAACGGATCCAGCGTCATAGGGAAGCGATGGTCCACCGCATGAACCTATGTCTGCAGTTCTCTTCCAAATGGGGGTTCCATGTCTCCAAATGGGGCGATGCCAATCTGGTAAGGTTTACTCCAGCCATGACTCTGGCGTGTCTATTCTCCGCTAAAAGGAGTCCTTTCGACTTGACTCCTACTTTCCAAGGTGTATCCGTGCCGATCACAGATCATCTTGAGCTTCTCGGCATGTCATTGTCAACAACTCTCAGTTTTGGCTCTTACATTGAGAGTGAGGCTCAATTAGCTTCAACAAAACTTGGCATTCTGGCGAAGGTGAGAAGGTTTAGGTACCTTCTCACCTTCGCCAGAATGCCAAGAATCGCTGGAACAGTTGCTCAATCTTTACCAAGCGCAAGTTCGCGCATCGTGTATGGAGAGCTGTTCTCATCTTTGGGACGATTCCACCCAATATGAACTCCAGAAGCTTGAGTCCATTGAAAGGAGCGCCAAAAAACTCATCGGCAATGACGAACTTTTTAATAATAAGCTGAAGGGCCTTGAACATAGACGGAAGTTAGCCAGCCTATTCGTTTTTTATAGGATACATTTGCAGTGTGCCTTGTTCCGCCGTCCCCATTTTTTCAACGGACGACCAGACTTACGAATAGGCGGCACCGTTATTTGGTTTATATACCAAAGAGTCGCACTAAGCGTTTTGTTTCCAATTTTGTAATCTGTACCGCTAAAGAGTGGAACTCTTTGCCTGAGTCTGTGTTTCCTGATAACTACAATTTAGGGGTCTTCAAGTCACGAGTGAATAGTAATATAATCTTCTAGGCAAGCGCGTTACATCCTAGATCGCATCGTCACTTGCCATCAGGCGAGATAGCGGTCATACGCTTTCCTATTCTCGATTAAAAAAAATCTCCCTACCAGGCTTAAGACCCATGACCTGTGGCGCGGAAAAACGCTACCGTCGTACCAAGTGGATGTTAAGTTATTTATTTTTGGTTAAGTTATTTATATTTAACCGAGTTACTTTAATTTGAAAAACACAATGGATGTCTTAGAAAACTAGATCATCTCTCCTAATCTTAGTTCGTTTGAAAATTTAGATGTGTGCCTATAATAGAAAATTGCCCACCCGATCTTACGGCAATCATACATTGTATCAGTATAATTTACTACATGCCGAATCCCATTAAAACTGTTCACCTATTTTTACGTGATTATGTTACAAACATGATAATAATCTAACTTTTGGTCATAGTGGCATCTGGACATTATTATGCACACTTTACAACTGCCTGTTTATTGACCTCAGGATGATTATGGGCATTTTTTAAACAGCTGCCCGATTAATTTCGGGATGATTTTTGGAATAATTTTTGGCTGCAGTTTTCATTTGTTTCCTTCGAATTTGCGTTACTTTGTATGCGTATTTTACCTTTCTTGCCGGAATCACTCAGGCCAGATTCTTCAGAACTCTCCGTATTCACATGAACATGCCACTTTACACAATTTAAAAGATAAATTTATTTCAGTATCTTTTGGTGTATGCAACCTACCAATATCGGCTAGATAAAGGCGTTTCGTACCATAAGGGGTCCCGGATCGGCCTATTGCAAAACACTCATAAAGTGTAAAACACTATATTGGCTCAAACTTGAGCAGCCACTGAAATGTTGTCATTAAGCATATAAGACAGAGACGAAAAGTAAAATGCTCCGTCGTCAGGTATTTTTACAACTCTGCATCGGATTTGTAATTCTTCGACGACGACTGTTTTGGGGGTCCAAGTCTACTCGCGACCGTGGGATTTAACCTTCGATGTCCCACATGTTCGAACATGTACGATGTTCGGTGGCTCCTGGGTAGTGCTAAAGGAGCGAACACCTTTCAGGTGGTAAACTTCGGCGGCGGCGTGTTACTACCCACCAGACTAAGACAGCACTGCCAAACGATCCCAACCGATCGTGTTCCATTGCTAAAGTCTGGTGAAAGCCATATTGGAGGACGGATCAGTAAAGATAAGACAGATTTGTAAAGGCAAAGCATCGGATATCTAGATTCGGAGAGCAACGGGATCAGAGACACGGTTCTTTCGCTGGCTGACCTCAGATAGTTAGCGGTCCAAGTAGTGAGCTAGACACTCACGAAAGGTTGCCCCGCCATCTCGCAAAAAATTCCGGGGGGGGGGGGGGCATTTTAAGTCTGTTGGCGACTGGACGAAAGGACGCGATGGACAACCTAAGGGGGGCTTGGGCGTTCCCTCGGTCTCCGTGGAGCGAGGCTCTGACTTGTCTCATTTGGCTTGCAATCAGCATCTCGTCTTACTTCCGTCCTTCGTTACCTTCTCTCGTCTCTAATATAAGTGGAGGATATGCACTCTAATCTCGACCCCGTCCGTCACCATCTCGAGACTAGGAAACCTGGTTTTTCGTATTTCGTAAGCGTACCTGGCTTGCCGGGTTATGTTCTTGAACGTTGTTTTAGGGCTCATGCGGGTGTTAACATCTATGCACGCGATGAAATTTGTTATTTGGCTCTTCGTGATCTCAAAGACCTCACCCTTTCTATCACTTCAGTTCTGGTTGATACAGGATTAGAAAAAAAACTCTATACTTGTGTCTACCGCTCGCATAGCGAAGACGCGGAGACTACCAGGCTTATCGAATATAGAGAGCTTTATAGAGTACTTTATCTCCTTCTAAGACGTATCACTTGCCGGCAAAGCTCGCCCGTGGTATAATGCCAAATGTCGTGATGCAGTGACGTCAAAACATGAGGCATATTTGGCCTGGGTTGAAGCTCGATCCCGCAAAGTTAGTAATACGCGCAAAAAGAAGAAAGAATTTAACAAAGTCGCCAGGTTCTGATAAAAGGTTGTGAAGAGAGCTCGCTTCGATCAAAAAAGTTGTGAATAAAGCTTGCTTCTTACCCGTCGGGTAGTAAAGCGTTTTGGTCCCTGACTAAGTCTATGGCTAAGACCAGCCATAGTACTTAGGACTTGCGCTCCTGAGTTAGCTCCGATATTGACACGCCTATATCTTTTATCTATGGCTAAAGGACAAATGCCAAAGGAAGCTTACGTGCAACCGGCATTTGCCTGAAAAGGGCAAACGTGCTGATACCGCCAATTACAAGCCCATTTCGGTCACGTCCATTCCCTGCAAGATAATGGAGCGTGTACTGAACCACAATCTCCTATCGTATTAAAAAGAGATGACCTCCTTAGTGACAGGCAATATGTCTACTGGAGATCTTCTAGCATAAGCCACTCACATGTGGAGCGAAGTTATCGAGAGGTATGGTGAGGCTCTTGCAGTCTCTTTCTATGTCTCGAAAGCTTTTGATAGGTGAGGCGTGAAGGCCTTATTAGCAAGCTTCCGTTATATGGTCTTCCCACTACTGGTTTGTGTGCCTGGATATCGGACTTCCTGAAAGATCGGTAAATACGACATTACGAGTTGACATTGACGGTAGCTCGTCGGACCATTTGACCTATCAATGCCGGTTTCCCTGAGGGTTCCGTATGCAACACCGTTTTTGCCCGGTATTATGAAATAAATTTGAAAATTATCTAAATGAATAAGTAGGTATATTATTATTTATTTGTTGTACGAATTGCTAATGAAAAAATCAAAGAAATAAACAATCTGAGAAATTGAACATCAATCAAGCAGTATGAAGCGCAGAAAAATTCATACATTCGATACGTGCGCCAACGACGACTGCCCATACATGACTGCCCGTTGACTGACTGATGACGGGCGATCCCGAGTTGCGTCTATGAAACAAATTATAGTTTCATCCTCAGAACAATAACTAAAGCTATAGAAGGAGTGCTAAAATAACAACACAATACGTTAGTTCGTACTATTTTGACTTATACAGTTGTAAATGTGTAAGAAAGAAATAAGTATACAAATTTTGTTTCGTAATTTATAAGGTAGTCACTAGTTTCTCTTACGTCAATGATGTAACGGCATCGATATTACTATCGATAAAAATAAAATTAAAAACATGTAAAAAAAAATTATGCTGTTGGTATGTCTATGACACTAGAACGGACGGTAATGTGTCATAATAAATACGTGTAGAATCTGCAATATGAATATTTTATAATGCAGTATTCATGAGTAGAATTTTGGACCCGAACCAATTTATTTATTAGATTTGCAGTCTTCAGTATCTAGAGAAACCAGATAGGTACAGTTAAAAAATTGCACTTTGTATAGATATATCATATTAGGCTACATGTTTCTATTTTAAGTTAGACCTCTAGTAGTACATTAGTGAACACTGCATTCAACATTATATTTTTTATAGGTATAGATTAAAAAAAGAGGAAAAATTCTAAAAGAAAATTAATCGATTATTTAAATTAAATTAACCAACTATTATTTTATACATATTTACTTATTATTTTTATATACTGCTCTGTCAAGAAAGTACCGGGAAAAGATCAATAATATACACAATGTTTGTTATTCATCCAAATTTATTTTATCACCTTCAAAGTATGCTCCTTCAGAAACGATACACTTACGCTAACTTAATCCAATCATCAAAACATTTTTTAAACGCTGTTTCCGGAATTGAGTTCAGTTCTCGCCGCGAATTTTTGTCATTTTTGTTTACACACTCTAAAAGTGCAGGGTATTCGGCTTGAACATATTCTTGTTTCAATTTTTCTATCAATATGTTATAGAGTTGAGATTTCTCTTTGTTAGTGTTTATTTTGCGAAGACGTCACTTGCTGTTCTTTTTAACCCTTTCTAACTCTTATTTTAATATTCCAATTTGGTTTTTTATAATCTGCTATAATTTTCTGTAAATTAGATATTAGTTCAGAGATATCGGAATCAGTATTTGTTTCAACTGTGGTCATAGATTTGGGGCGTTTACTTGGTGGTTCATAATTCCTTCTTAATACGATAGTGGTTTCTGAAACACAAAACTATTATTGTAAATAAGCTATCATTATTATTTGGGATACACGCTGCCAAAATGTTAACTGAAAATCTGAATATTTATTGGTAGGATCGAAATAATTATATGACAAAGCAAGACTAAGATAATGTTTGGAATAAAAAAAGGAGCAATTGTTCTGTAAATGTAATGTGGGTATAGCATTTGCTTTCAGCCGCCGAAATTAAATGTTTTCATGTGGCTCAAATGAATGTAGTCTAAAATGTTTCGAACAAATGTGACTGTGCGCTTTCGGTGTCCAATTGATCCTTGATATACGGCGTATCCATTCAGTTCTAATAGGTTCATCTTTGGGAAAACTAAAGCAAAAAGTAAAAAACAAAAATGTTGACATCGATAACAAAAAACACATCACTATCACACTATTATATACAAAATAGAAGGCATGAAAATAAGACAATTTAAACCAAAACTCATGGAGAAATCTATTTATAATATTAATTGACTACAATTTTCTGAATATACCGTTGTTATATTGACAAAATATGAGAATTTAGAAACAAAACTCACCGATGAAATGATAACACCTCATCCGTATTTTCTTTTCGTGATATATGAGACTTGCAGTCTGGAACAACACAAGCCATCCTGGACGCGGACTCTAAGATGTCTGAAGCGTCTATATGCACACTTTCCTGTTATTTTATCACGAACTTCCTTGTAAAATAATATAATTTCACGCTAGCCGCTCTCAAAGCTGTACGGCCACTGTAATACGACGGCATTGAATTTGGTCTTACTTCAGAAACAACGTTCATCAAAGACGTACTTTTAATTTGGTAGTATAAATTACAACCAAATTACAACCATTTGACATTTGTACTTTGAGAGTTTGTGACAATGACGTGAAAATAAAACCTTACAATTGTTGTTTATTTCGCTCTTACCCATGTATGTTAGATTACTTTAAGTGAATACGAGAGCTGTTATACAGTTTTTATTTTAGCGCTCCTTCTATAGCTTTAGTTATTGTTCTGAGGTTTCATCGTATTTCTTTTGTTAAATCTGAAATGTCACTTATTTCTTTCTTTTCAGCTCTATTTAAAAAGGTAGCATTTGTGATTATGATAGATAGAAAATTCAATCTTTAGTTTCACAGAAAACGATGATGAATGTAGGATAAAAATAATCCGAATATTTTTTTTTTTATAATAGACCGAAGGTACAGGCGTGATGTTATGATTGATTTGATTGACAGGTTGATTTGCTGGGATTTTTTGAAGATTTCCATAGTCCGACTTCGAAACTTATCTTCAGATCTAAATGAAATATAATGGGACTATTTCTGTACGTCTACATATGTCGGAGTTATGGCCGAACATACATAAAAAATAAACATCCGAATTGATAACGTTCTCCTTTTTAAAATCGGTTAATAATTACCTGCATTTTAATTTCTTTAAAAAATTAGTGCTTTCTAATAATAAGGAAACTCTACTATTAAAACTATAAAAGTTTTATACACACTTTACCACCTCGTTTTACCCCCTAAGTAGTTGAATTTCACAAAATCCAAATCATAGTGAGCACCTACGTCCTAAAAGGAAGGCCCATGCAAAATATGAGACACCTAGCACCTGTAGTTTCTGAAATTTCTTGATGAGTGAGTGACCTTTCGCTTTTATATCTAGATATGTAACAAAGTTTCCTGTATACATAACGGATCTACTTTAATAACCTTTATAATTCCAATTACAACAACACTTATACTATGTACATTCTAATTGGGACGTTGTATAAAGGCGATTTTCATGATACATCTATTGTACCGTGATGTTGGTATAAATACATAACAATATATATTATTCTCGTACATGTATTGTATTAGTGCCGCTAAAAACAAAGGTTGGTAAATTGATAAACGAATGTTTATCTTTCTTTTTACTCTATTACATCATTGGACGTTCTAAAAATTTGCTTGATCATTAATTACTGAAAAATACTGTTCGATAGTGCTGGCGGTAACTTTTATAATGAAAAACTAAGCTTTATGGAAAAAAATAATCGTGTTATATTAAATTGAAATACTTGTTACTATTAAAATTGGACTATTGGATATTGTTGTAAAGAACGATGACGAACTTTGTTGTAATTAATGATATAATAGAAGCATAACACTACTAATATCGTGTTAATAGATTTTGCAAGATTATGGAAAGATTGAAACCATAAGCAACTCGCAGCATACCTAGAAGACAGTGACGTTCACAGAGTTCAGAATGACCTGCTCCGGGGGCGAACAACTCGATCTTTTGATATGCCAACGACGCCAACTCAACGCATGTTAAAGCATTAGCTGAGTCTCTTGATATCTCAAAGGCTTTTGTTAGGATTGGCATGCGAGTTTGTTCAACAAGCTTTCTCCTCACAACATCCCTGCTGACTTTGTGGCTTTTTGTAAAGTATTCATTAATGACTGCTCTTCTGACATTCTATTAACGCTAGAGTTCCTCAAAGGTCTTTTTTCTCTGTGCTGCTTTTTCTACCACACATCAATGACCTGCTAACACCAGAAATGATTGTTATGCAGAGATACTTGCCCGGTGTAGGGGCTAGCGGCAAGATATGGAGTTGTAGAGTAAGGTCATGTTTAAGCGAGTGAACCTGACATCAAACCACGTCAAGCCATGACGTAGTTGAAACTGATGAGGTTACAGATGAGTAAAACGCAAGCGAATTTATTCACTGCAAAAAGGAGTCTTTTCAACTTTACTCCTACTTTCTGGAAAAAGATCGACAGTCAGTGACTGTAACATATGCATTCCAGTCACTGACTTTCCAGCTTCTTATATGACAATGCCAATAGGCCGTAAGTGCTAGCGTAAGACGGGATTTTGTGAAATTCTACCTTTAAGGGGGTAAAACGGGGTGGCAAAGTGTGTATGTAACTTCTATAGTTTTAATAGTAGAATTTCCATATTATTAGAAAGCACTCATTATTTAAAGAATTTAAAATGGCTTTCTTGCTGCAAGCCGTCGAGCGATCGAATGTACCTCTCTGCTTTGTTACGTGCAATATTGAATCCCTACCGAATTATATTAATCCCAACTCGTATAATAACTTATTGATTCTGACGCAAAATATGAGAAGTATTTATAAGAACAACGTTGACTAACAAAATTTTTTATCATAACTAACGAAGCAGATATTCTTATACTGACTGACTGAAGGTTGAGCTTAACGAATTCAATCCCACTATTATTAAAAAATATTATTTGAATATATAAATTCAAATTATTCAAAGGCCTTTATTATACCTAAATTGTTAAACCAAAATGACGTATCGAACATAAAAAATTATTATAATATTAAAATTAATGAAATTGACTTACCTGAATCTATTGGTATAATACATTTGAATCAAGGACTCATATACATGTATAATATTGGGTAGATATCGTTCCCCGTCGCATATAAGTGCTGATAACTTCTTAAGCTCTCTTTAATATATTTAGCTCGATTCTATCGCAAGGCACCAAAATATAATGAAATAAAAATCTACTTTATCAAGAGCAAAGCCATTCAAAATAAAAAAAAATGAGTATCTTGTCATCGTATGGACTCCACATCCATACCGTATTGATCATGCCATGTTAAAACTTTAATGTACCACTAACACAGCTTTCTGTGTGTAAGTTTGAATACTATCATGATCGATTATCAGTCGGCTTAACTATACATTGAGCAGGTTAGTAGGCTAATAATTCCTCGTAGGTATAAAATGGTTTACAACGAAAAAGTATACAACAAGCAGGATACATCTATGTTCAATATCTATAATGATCTTGATGTATTTGCGTATACGTTAATATGTCAAAAGTTATTGCTGCTAATACTGCTAAAAAAATATTTATTCCAAGTAAAACTAGGATATTAAAGTCATAGATTACGGTAGGTGCTACATGATGTATAATACCTAAGGAATATTTTGCAGATGAAATTAAGATCCAGTACGCATAGCGGAAAGGTGGCGAATGGCGACCGCGTGCCGGACGACGCTCAGTGGGTAGGCCCGCTACGAGGTGGACAAACGATCTGGTTAAGGTAGCGGGAAAACGCTGGATGCTGGCTGCACAGGACCGATCGTTGTGGAGATCCTTGGGGGAGGCCTATGTCCAGCAGTGGGCGTCGTACGGCTGATATGATGATGATGATGACGCATAGTAAAATCTTAAAAATTATCTATACACGTTTCCGTAATTTTTGTAGGAACCTTGTTAAAAAGTTAAAACGAGAATACATTAAACAATTAATAATCCTAAAAACTATGGTCGTGGAACCTCTTCTTTAAACAAAGTTTACAAGCCGTCACTAGATATTACATCAAAATTCAGCCTCAACTCATGACAGCGATTACATACCCAAAACCTGCTGAACGCTGATGCATGAACTTCCCAGTGCAAGGAATGGGAAACTAGTATATGTTTTTATTTAATTTTTTGCATTCGCAATGCAATATTTCTATAAGATATAAAATACGTGTGTAAAAAAAACAACCACGCCTCCGAGCCCTCAGATGGGATTCGAACCCACGACCTTTCGCAATCCGGGCGACTGCTCTGACCGCTGAGCTACCGAGACGCTGGCAAACGTGTCGAATTTTACAAACGTATTCCAACTTCTACTATGAGCTAGTATCGTTCCACCAATGTTGAACTCTAACTACCTTCAACATTGAAAGTAATATTTTTACAAATATTAAACAATCAATTAAGATGGAACCAGCTATAATTATGTTTTTATTTAATTTTTTGCATTCACAATGCAATATTTCTATAAGATATAAAATACGTGTGTAAAAAACAACCACGCCTTTGAGCCCTCAGATGGGATTCGAACCCACGACCTTTCGCAATCCGGGCGACTACTCTGACCGCTGAGCTACCGAGACGCTGGCAAACGTGTCGAATTTTACAAACGTATTCCAACTTCTACTATGAGCTAGTATCGTTCCACCAATGTTGAACGCTAACTACCTTCAACATTGAAAGTAATATTTTTACAAATATTAAACAATCAATTAAGATGGAACCAGCTATAATTATGTTTTTATTTAATTTTTTGCATTCACAATGCAATATTTCTATAAGATATAAAATACGTGTGTAAAAAACAACCACGCCTCCGAGCCCTCAGATGGGATTCGAACCCACGACCTTTCGCAATCCGGGCGACTGCTCTGACCGCTGAGCTACCGAGACGCTGGCAAACGTGTCGAATTTTACAAACGTATTCCAACTTCTACTATGAGCTAGTATCGTTCCACCAATGTTGAACGCTAACTACCTTCAACATTGAAAGTAATATTTTTACAAATATTAA
Organism: Calamotropha paludella; assembly: GCA_927399485.1. Classification (NCBI taxonomy): domain Eukaryota; kingdom Metazoa; phylum Arthropoda; class Insecta; order Lepidoptera; family Crambidae; genus Calamotropha; species Calamotropha paludella. Next base: position 10,814,631 of record OV656804.1, on the reverse strand, counting down.
ACAATCAATTAAGATGGAACCAGCTATAATTATGTTTTTATTTAATTTTTTGCATTCACAATGCAATATTTCTATAAGATATAAAATACGTGTGTAAAAAACAACCACGCCTCCGAGCCCTCAGATGGGATTCGAACCCACGACCTTTCGCAATCCGGGCGACTGCTCTGACCGCTGAGCTACCGAGACGCTGGCAAACGTGTCGAATTTTACAAACGTATTCCAACTTCTACTATGAGCTAGTATCGTTCCACCAATGTTGAACGCTAACTACCTTCAACATTGAAAGTAATATTTTTACAAATATTAAACAAGCAATTAAGATGGAACCAGCTATAATTATGTTTTTATTTAATTTTTTGCATTCACAATGCAATATTTCTATAAGATATAAAATACGTGTGTAAAAAACAACCACGCCTCCGAGCCCTCAGATGGGATTCGAACCCACGACCTTTCGCAATCCGGGCGACTGCTCTGACCGCTGAGCTACCGAGACGCTGGCAAACGTGTCGAATTTTACAAACGTATTCCAACTTCTACTATGAGCTAGTATCGTTCACCAATGTTGAACGCTAACTACCTTCAACATTGAAAGTAATATTTTTACAAATATTAAACAATCAATTAAGATGGAACCAGCTATAATTATGTTTTTATTTAATTTTTTGCATTCACAATGCAATATTTCTATAAGATATAAAATACGTGTGTAAAAAACAACCACGCCTCCGAGCCCTCAGATGGGATTCGAACCCACGACCTTTCGCAATCCGGGCGACTGCTCTGACCGCTGAGCTACCGAGACGCTGGCAAACGTGTCGAATTTTACAAACGTATTCCAACTTCTACTATGAGCTAGTATCGTTCCACCAATGTTGAACGCTAACTACCTTCAACATTGAAAGTAATATTTTTACAAATATTAAACAATCAATTAAGATGGAACCAGCTATAATTATGTTTTTATATAATTTTTTGCATTCACAATGCAATATTTCTATAAGATATAAAATACGTGTGTAAAAAACAACCACGCCTCCGAGCCCTCAGATGGGATTCGAACCCACGACCTTTCGCAATCCGGGCGACTGCTCTGACCGCTGAGCTACCGAGACGCTGGCAAACGTGTCGAATTTTACAAACGTATTCCAACTTCTACTATGAGCTAGTATCGTTCCACCAATGTTGAACGCTTACTACCTTCAACATTGAAAGTAATATTTTTACAAATATTAAACAATCAATTAAGATGGAACCAGCTATAATTATGTTTTTATTTAATTTTTTGCATTCACAATGCAATATTTCTATAAGATATAAAATACGTGTGTAAAAAACAACCACGCCTCCGAGCCCTCAGATGGGATTCGAACCCACGTATATATACAAACGTATTCCAACTTCTACTAGCTCATAGTAGAAGTTGGAATACGTTTGTAAAATTCGACACGTTTGCCAGCGTCTCGGTAGCTCAGCGGTCAGAGCAGTCGCCCGGATTGCGAAAGGTCGTGGGCTCGGAGGCGTGGTTGTTTTTTACACACGTATTTTATATCTTAAACTAGTATATTTTAAAATATCGCAATATGGGGTGAAAACAAGTTCTTTTTCATAACTGGAGAACGCATTGCGCTCTTTTGCTGGGAGACGAAAAATTTATATAAGTAAAGACAAAAAGTTCAGTGCCATTTTTCTGTTTATCAAACGATTTTCTTTTTGTTATATAATTATAAGAACAATTTTTACCATGTTTCTTTGCATATAAACTAAGTAAAATATATTTTGCCAAATTAAGCTTGACACAGTTTTAAATTCGGCCAATAACCGAACTCGGCATAAACCTGTTTCTCGGTTGATGAGATGCATACAGGCGAAGGAACTCTTCTATGTTGTCATAGCGACCAAAGAAACGATTAAACTTTTGAAGAAAAAAAATCGCATGCAGTAATTCCCAAACTAGATTATAATTTGTCTCTTTGGAATTGGTGTAGAAGTAACAAAGCGAATGATTTTACAAAATATTTGGTTATAAACTGGTAAATTTCACTACTTCCATATAACCCTATCAGCTGCCAGATTGGCGAGTTTGTGAATATGTGAAAGTGAAATATTTACTGTGCGTGTGATTCTATATTTTCGGGTATGTAATTTTGTATGTATAAATTGACATATTGCGTGATGGTACATTTGTGTTTGTTTCTATTTAAGTGGTTATGTTATTATCTATGTATAATACGACAACAATCTTTACTATATTAATGTCTTGATTAGGGTAGTAGTTTATTTTTGATAGTAACTATTGACATGCTTGAGAGTTGGAAACAGTAGCTTTAGCCCTATGAATTAAAGGCATTGAGATCGAATGTCAATAATATCAACCTTTATGCGACCACAAGTTATTTTAATTATACGTTTATTTATACGTCAGAAACTTTAAATAATGGGGAAGAAACAAAAACGGAACATTTTGTGGCGCCAGCTTCTCTGTTGGTGGTATTTGCATCCCAAATAGTTACAGTATATTAAAGCTTGCAAACTTTTGTGGATTCACAGTGTCATTATGGAAATATATTTTTCCAGCCCGTCTAGACCAATGACTCCTTTATTATTTTCCATTTCCCTTCTGTCTTAACTATTATGACTAGACCATTTATTATGCTTCCGAGAAATATTCATATTTGAACTTGCGCTTACAGTATTAATACAATATATATGAGATACAATCGACAGGGTGGAATTAAATAATGTCTGTCAATGTCTAAATAAAGTATATCTGAATATAATAATATCTTGAATATATATAAATTATATCTTGAATAGATGATTACATTATGCCGTAGTGCATTGTATTGGTCCTTATGTAAAGGGGGTAGCGGGATGAGAATGGTCCAGCGGCCCCCACCGAATTCTCAAGAATCGACCCTTAATTCTCGAAGAGTCGAAAAAAAATTTTTTTGTGATTTTTTCAACCCTATGGAACCAACCGAAAACCCCATAACCGCGAATAATGTGTTTTTTAGATATTTTAATTTTTTTCCAGATTTTAAATTTTTTCAAAGAGGTCGAAACGCATTTAAAAAATTGTTTTGGGTGTGTAGATGTTACAGATTTTTTTGTCAACTATAAATATGTGAAAAATAAGTTTGAATGCAAAAAAAAACGTGAAAATTACGTTATTTCGAAGAAATAAGTCTATGGTTTCTGGGTTTATTTTCATTTTTATTATGGGTGCCCAATAGCATTGATAGCGACAGTCTTCCTATTTCAAATGAGCCTGAGTTTGGTTGAAATCGGTTGATTCCTGTGAGCGGGGCGATTTTTTGAATAAACCTCGAATTATTTTTTTTATTGATTCTTCGACGGAAAAGTGTTTTTATTACAGAACGTCGACACTATGGAAGAAAATCAAAATAGGGGTTTTGGAGGTTGCCAATTACGAATTTGATGTCAAAAAAAAAAACGACGGGTTGCACTCCGGGAGTGCCGGCAGAAGTGAAAACTTGAATATTAACGTTGTGCATTTTTGATATTTTGCAATGGTTAAGGAATAATTTCGCACGAATTTCTTTAATGATCAGTATAAAAGTGCTATCATTTATGTGGTAAAATACAATATTCATTTATTGCGCTATCGTATACAAACATGTCAACAAACACACCAAGTCGTGTTCGTTGCATTTTTTTGTGCAATGAATAAAATCAGTTGAACGCATGCGTTCTCATGACATTACCTACCATTTTAAAATTTCATAATGACAGTTTAAAAAAAAAATGTAACTGTCACTATGAAGTTTAAAAATGACACGACTATACGCACATCGCGCAAGCGCCCTACGCCGTCTTACGAATTTTCGATCAGGTCACGTGTCCTGACGCGAGTTTAGAAATTTTTACCCATTCCAAAAAAAGTACACAGCGCCGCTAAGGAAGTTTTCACTTCAAAAGACTTTTGACTTATGACAGCTGTCAAAAACGGTGTCAACAATAAGCCGAATCTTACATTTTCGTATAAATGTCTCAAAATGTATATATAGAGGTTTTCGACGTAGCTGATCACGTAAAAACACTTTTAACGTATGACGGCTGCCAAGAATGCTGTCAATAATAAGCCAAATTATTTATTTTTCAACATTTTTGTATAAAAGTCTCAATAGGCGATATATATAGGGGTTTTCGAGGTCGCTGATCACGGATTTGATACCAAATAACATTATCGATGTATGACAGCTGTCAAAAATGCTGTCAAAAATAAGCCGAATTATAAGTACCTACTCAGAAATATAAACGCAGGGAGGGAGTTCCACTCCTTTGCTGTGCGCATTATAAAAGAAGTCGAGAAGCGCTTGGTGCGACAGGTAGGAATAGTGACCAAGTAAGGGTGGTAGCCCGCAGTGCGTGTGGATGTCCGATGGAAGAAAGGTGATGGCGGTATGAGCATATGTAGCTTCTTAGCACACTCTCCAAAATACAATCTCTAGAAGACCGAAAGACAGGCAACTTTGCGGCGGTGAGCTAAGGTGTCACCGTAAATAAAAAATCTGAAACCTTGTTTATCTACTTTCTTTGTCTATTCTAGTTATAACAAGTGTTCTGTCGAATTCGCATTATTCTTATATTCCCAGGGCCTCCAATAGGTTAAAGACGGTCCTGTTTCTTACTAACATTCCCCTTAAATATTATTGTTTAATTTTGTTACTTAAAAAAATATTGTACAAAAGTCCAGCGGTCTATTTACACGATAGCACATTCTGTTAAAAGTAACAAATGATTTATTCTCCCACTTAGTACTCGTGGGAAATTGACATTAGGAACTTTTTGTGAACGGCTCACTGTGTCTTAGAAAGTTGGACGACTGGATTGAACAGTAATTTATCACGGATTGATCCATCGAAGGCGGGGCTGTCAATGGAGAACTTTTCGTTTAGGAAATCGCGGCTCCTCACGCACCACTTTGTGTAATAGGATACGTTCTAATGATGGAGCGTGCTGTATCTGTTACCAAAGCGATAAGGAATAATCTAAATTTATTTAATATATATAATATAACGATGACTTATAAAGCAAAGCTCCCGAGATGCTTTGTACTCGAATCATTGTTATTATGTATCTGTATCCGTTATTTAGTATTTACAGTACAGAATTTGCTTAGTTTGGGTCTTAATAATTGATATGAGCCAGAACATATTACTAAAGGAAAATTAGAGATTAATATTTAATTTTTATTATAATAAAAATATTAAGTAAAATACATCTTAGGAAAGCTAACGTAACAAACTACTATTCTATAGAATGCCGGTTGTCAACACTGGAATTTAAACGGCAGCGGCTGCAATGTCGTTATTCATTAAAATTATGAATGTTTGTTATATTGTTTTATTATACGATATAACGTAGGCCGAATTATAATAGGAAAAACGTATTATGGTAATGAAATGAACCGCACATAACTGCGTGTAATTTCATTGTAAGCTCACTCACATGAACCAATTGGAATAAATTTCACTGCGTTCGCAGGATTTAACGTGTGTGGTTAATTACCAATCGCTAGATCCATTTCAGTAAAATTATATACTATTACAATAATATATGCAGCCCCTTTACTTAATTCATTTTTATTATGTAATTGGCCCATTCCATTAGTCATACTATGAATTAATAATTTATTTATTAAAGGTAACAAACAGCATTTACAATACTTATGAAATCAGTATTTATACTACTCATTTATTACAAATACGATTGGTAAAATATTATTTTAATAACATTCATATTATAATGACCTTAGCCAGAATATTATTTTCATAATTTCTTTTATGTAACGATTATAAATACATAAGATATAATTGTAATTACATTAATTTTGTTTTACATAAGTATAATATAATACATTTAAAAAAGTTTAATAAGATAAAACTATGAATTGATCATTATCAATTGATAGTTTCCTTAGTACCTATATTTATGATTTAAGATGTCGCTTCTTTTCATGACGTTGGAAATAATGCAGAGCCCCAGCAGTGAGTTTGATATGATTATCAAAATATTAGTGACCTCATTGCGACGAAGGTATTAAATGCAATGCATATTGCTTGCTTGCATGTTTGCTTTAGAGCAGCATGCTTACTTCTAAACTGTATCAGTGCTGTTTACTTGAATGCGTGCTCGCTGCAGGCCGAGAGGTGTACGGGGCTGGCCCGTATAATGGTTGCTTCCTGTTGGCATACTGCTTGCATTTTTACTTACATATTGCATGTTTGATTGCATTGCATACTTGCTTGCATACATAATGCAAGTATCCTTGCAATCTGAATGCTTGCATATATGCTGCATGCTTATTTTCGAGATAATACTACCTTTGCTGATTTATATATCTTACTTTCCTGTTCCACTAGTTTGTATAAAAAGTTAAAGTATAAAAAGCTAGAGCAATAAAAAGGAGTATATTATAGATTTCTGCTAATTGACGCCTAATTCTATCAAATCTGCAGTCGGATGAGAATTTTTGACACCAGTATCCATAGTCAGGTCAACATTAAGTATCATAATAAAATCAATCATAACCAATTATCAACCAATGGACCATAACCCACTACGGGCCATATACAGATTGGTGAATTTTAATTACAGCATAATGATGCAGCCGGTAAAATTGACTTTAAGGAGTTCGAGATCGTAAAATTTTCATGTTCCAATCTGTGACCTTGTGAAAAAAGGTAAACTATCGCAACCATAGGCCGGACATGCTATGAGTTCCTCAAGTTTCCGGCAATGGTTAAATGAATAAGTGAATGTTATCATGGTCAAATCTCTGGGACGGAAGTGATATTTCCAAGTCAAAGGAAAATTATGGCATTGGTAATTCAGCCATAAATGTATAACTTTCCTTGAAGAGCTAACACTATCAGTCATAGTGCGTGACTATATTAGCGCTCATGTAAATTTTTGGTTAACTTATGAAATAATGTCTAAAATATTGATAAATTGAAGTTTAGAAAATTCTTTTTGTTTTATAATTCCATTTTCGTGCCTGTCGTGTATTACGGGTAGGAGTGGTGCTTTTTATGTGAGACTTAAAAATAAAGAAGAAAAAAATTTACGATTTATTATTGTCTTCGATGTCAAACCCCGTCTCAAAGTCAGACTACTATATTTTTTCCAAGGATTTGGGACAAATTGATATTGAATTTCTGTCTTAGCCATAATTTACTTCCGATTTGTTGAGATATACGAAAGACAAAAATGGTTTAGCTTTCTATTTAATACGATATAGAATCTCTGCCATGTGCAGTTTACTAAATTTGATCTCATTTCCTTATAAGTGTTTTCCCCAATTAAAATATAAAATCTAGAATTTCGTTTTAAGCAATGATCGGAGTAGGTAAATATTAAAAAAAATTGAATTGTTATTTTATTATAACAAAATTAATAAAATAATCTGTATCTGGATAATAAGTGTGATAGGAAAGATCCCGTTATTTTAGAACGGGTTTTTAGTACGTAAAATATATAAGATCCTGTGGTCCGGAAAATGCTTTACGTAAATTAGGGATCTCGAAATTAGTTTACATGTGATTGAGGATCTCGCGATCTCGAAACTTATTTACATAAAATAGAAAGTCCTACAATCCCAAAATTTACATTAAAAATGGGGGAACTTTTTACAGAATGCTAGCATTCAGTAAAAAGTTTATATTATATAGGGAGAAGTCCGGAATCCCGAAACTGGTATATATTAAAACTTGAGATAATCCCGGCGTCCAAAAACGGTTCATGGGGTCCCGGGATCGCATAACTGGTTCCCATAACATTACTTTCTGACTGTTGTACAATCAATGTCACACCAAACTACGCAACAATTTCAAGTTACCTCATTGAATTTAAATTATAGGTAACAGGTTGAAATTCATACTTTCTTGCGTTCCTTATAGCTAAATATTTCATTGTATCAGCTGTCATGTAAACTTTGCTAGTCTAAAAAAAATAGGGAAATAATATATCTAGTAGAGAGGGGTCAACGTGCTCTCTTGAGTGTACAAATATTATTTACTTGAATGCCAACTTACACAAAAATTACCAACCAATTGATGTTCTAAAAATTGTGTCGTTAGATATATCAAATTATTTGCGGTCTACGAGAGCCAAAAAATGACAAATAACATTGTCATTAAATGTATTAATATGCAGGAAATATCCTTAGTGCTCGTTCCAGCTTATAGATATAGGCTTTGTTTATATATGTTTTATAATGCAAAATGTGACTGAACGTGATGTTTCATAAAGTACGTAAGTAAGTATGTAAATAAAACACTACATTAGTGTGTGCTTGACATGATATTATATGACACAATATTGTAATTTTGAGAGGAAAATTTATATTTTATGGCCTTTAAATAAGTGTAATCGAAGCTTGAAAGAAAAATTTCTTGAACTTGAACTCGCTCACACCTGCTATGCGGACATTTTAGCAGATTTCTACGCTGCAGAGAATATAAATAAACCAATGGAATAAACGCTTGGTACTTTTGGTGCTAAGCAAGGTTGCACTCCTAAAAACATAAGCACGAAAAATGGTCAAAATTCGTAGGTTTAATCAATGTTTTAGTGACGTAGTGGTCTGCGCGATCGCTTAAAATAGCCGATGTGGGTTCGATTTCCATCTTAGATAGTTAAAGTTTACTTGAGTATTATCAAACGCTGTAAAAGCAAAAATATATAAAATTAAGTAGTATGTTGATAGCTCGTTGTCAGTACTAGCGGCTAGCTTCAGTAATACTTTGCTGTACGACCTCTTCTCATTGACCCTAAATCGCTCATAACCAAAACTAAATTATTTAGCCATATGTTTTTGTAAGTTGCAGTTATTTCACCCATACTATATCATTGATGCGACTGTAATTAGGTACGAGTTACTATTACCTGCGGATAACACGAATTTGATGTCTGTAATCTATACTTTTATTCCTGCGATTAAAAGTGAAACATAGAAACAAATCCCTATCTCACGTGATGACACTGAAAGCAAAAATCGTTGTTAAAAAATAAATGACTCAATCAGACTAAGGGTTTTGTCATAGTTGAGTCATTATCGACTCATCGTAAAAAATAAGTTGAATCTACTTACACAGTGTAGTATGAAGTATATCTGTTAACGGTTTTTGGATACTTACATTTTCAACAGATTGTATGGTATAATTAGGTTGTAGGTACTAATTATAAAAGCGTAGCTTAATGATAACCTTTAACCATAATATTACTTACGAAACATTTTTCATTTTATCCTTATTTTCTTAACATAACTGAAGAATATTTAAAAACTAGACAAATAAATATTGTATTGCACCATTGTGGCATATGTAGACCACATTTAGGAAATCTGAAGGTTGGAAGTTTCAGATTCACTAAACTATATATTTGAATTGAGTAACGTTTCGTAATCAGTATTTTTTATGAATATTTTATATTTCTTAGTCGAAGCGACATCACGAATACCATATATTACCTTTTATATATCATTATATTAATATTGGTAAGTAGTTAAAAGTTTATCTTACTCATTGTGTGGTATATCCTCGAGCTGGTTGGCGAGCGCGGCGGCTGCCAGCAGCGCTATCAGTAGCCCTAGCGACATACTGCTTCTTAGCGCCATCTCACACCCCACATCACACCACCACACACTGCGCCGAGCATCGACCACCACACAACACTCAGTGTCAGCACTCTCGTGCGCCGCTCATCGGGAGCGTACTTCGGGACTGTTGTAAAGCCGCGCGGCTTGCAGGGCGAGGACAGCCTGAATACCGGCGCACTCCCGCCCGCGCGCACGCTCCGCCCCGCCCGCCCGCCGCACTGACGCTGCGCGCTAATCATACGCCCAATAACGCAGCCAGTTCTTCCTTATTACCGAGATTTATACGCTCATGAACGGGTCGTGGTCGCGGTACGCCCCGACCATCCAGGAAAAGCATAAAACCGATAAAAATATAACGAGATGAGTTCAGCGGCTTCGCGAGATTGGTGGTGGTCGCGCTTGCAGTGTCAGGGTCGCTGCACGGCACGCACATGCGTGGGCACGCCGCCAGGAAATCCTTTATTGATTCCCGCGCTCCCGCTTTCTAAGGAATTTCGCAAGCGTTTGCTGCCGCTAACATTCCACCCGCCGCGCCGCTTTATAATTTAGACTAAGCCGATCACCGCGCGTCGAGCGGATTGCTTCCATTATAATATCTAACTCGCAAGGTAACTAAGCTCTCTGTAAATTTAGACGAGAAATGAAGGAGAAGCTTCATGAGAAATACTTAGTTACGCTTTTTAAATTATTTACTACAATCTACAATTTCCTGTTACACAGACTTTGCGAAACGTGCGTAAATGGGTTGATTTTACGTGAAGTTTTGGCACGTACTACGAAACTGTGGGCGGAGATTAGAGTTTTCTCTTATCACACTTAACGTCTTTTTCTTTTACTTGGTTAAAAGAGATATTTTTAAAATTGAAAGACGGAGAAAGAGAGAGAGAAAGAAGAATTATTTAAGAGGCTCTATATGTTTTCATTATATAAATTAACATTTATAAAAATTCTTTAGCAAACTATTCAATATGAAACATGATATGAATTATAAGGTTTAAATAATATCAGTTGCAATTATTTTGAGAATCAAAAGCATTGGTGACCAAGCCCTGTCCCCCTAGAAAAGTAGCAATCTTTATATTCGACTAAATGCTAGGGATAACTTCACTTAAAATTATGCATTATGGGATTTAATAAATTGTTGCAAGCCCCTCTCATAATCATTAATTTATTGTATGGATTTGACGAGTTTACAATATGTGATCTCATCGTTTATTACTTCTAAACTTGTAGCGTTAAAACAAATAGAAAATTTGATATATGATGCTAACCTCTTTTCACATAAATATAAACATATCTCTTGGTATATTTAAAGAATTTTTATTATAAGGAAACTTAGGGTTCATAAATCGTAATTTCATAGAATATAATGAGCACGTTACAAAAACGAATAACGTTAATGAAAACACAGCAGTTACTATTGCGAAAAGCACATCAATGTATCCAAAAATGTTAAATTTCCTCATTCGACTTCGAACTTTAAGTCAAATATGTGCAGTTAAATCTCAGTTAATAAAATTTTACATTTAGTGAAATATATTTAAATACAGCTAAATCTCAAATTTTCTGGTATTGTAATGTTTAAATCACACAAAAAATCAGGTCACCAGTGTCGGAGCCTTTAATGGTGTGAAATATGGCATTTTTTTATCTACAAATTGCCCCTCAAATTTGGTTTTTCTCAAAAATCCAATTATGAAAAAATACACAAAAAGAATCTATTTGTTTCTCTTTAATTACTTTTTATATTTTTTATTCCATGACAATTGAAACATGATGGCTGTGTAACTGTTGTCTACATGTTTAGCTATCAAATGACACCTTTTTGATGTTAAAAGAGTAGTGGTGGTCGAATTAGTATGAAAGCCCAGGTCTTGGTTACCAAGAAAACAAAAAGGCGGCCGTAAGAGAAAAACAAAATTTGAAGGGCAATTTGTCGATAAAAAATGCCATATTTCACACCATTAAAGGTTCCGACACTGATGACGGGACACATTGTATACTATTAAATAGTTGGAGGTTTTAATGGTTTTAAGCATAATTTTTTTAGACGTTCCGTATTTGAAATTATTTTAAGGCAATGACTGGGGTTGCCACGGACCAAATCATTTGCCCATGGTAACCATTTCTCGTGGCATTCCCAGAAGGACTAGACTGGGGGGCCAAGGGACATCATGGAATGAAAATCCTCTTTGCTAAGCAAAATTTATACCGTTGATGTATGTATAACAGCAAACTTGTTTGATTATGTACGATATTGTCCTTTGATCCCGCTGATCGAAGACGGCCGTAAGAGAAAGTGCGTTTTATTTTTGCAGCTTTGTGTTAACGACACCGTTAGTTAGTCTCTAGCGTTTTTGATTGAAGCGTAATAAAAAATAACGCATTTTTTATAAAATTTCGTTTCGGTCTATAAAAACACAGAGAATTAATAAGTTAGCAAAACTGAAATCGTATGAATGTACTATAAACATCTGCTCATCTAATTTTAGAAATATTTTAATATAAATCGTTTCCAGTTTATAATTTATTTATAAACAAAAATTTGTTTTATACATAAATCATATATAATACCTATGTTTACCTACATAGGTATTATCTACTGAGTTTTATTAGCTTATTAGCGGTAAAAGAGTAATAGAAATTACATATAATAAAAAATAAATATAATTTTGTAAATAGGACGAAAAAGTGTCAAAAAGATATGTAACGATGATGTATGTAATGAAGTAAATAATTTTCACGCAATAGAAAGTAGGTGACAGAGAATAGGTGATCAAATAAAATATTTAGTATATGTATAATACATAGTGTTTTATTCTCTCAATATAACATTGACAGTTTTTTTTCAGGTTCTGAGGTCTCTACGCAATTCGTACGAAATAAACAAATAGGTGTTCAAGAAAATGGTGTGTCTATTCATGATTTTAAAGAATATAAAACTTGGAAGAATTTATGATTTAAAGCACATTGTGTAGTCAAATAATCCGAAGTTTAAAGAGAAATTATTTCCATAAAAAGTTACATTTTCAACAATAAGAAGATATCATGTTCTTTCTTAAAACAATTGGTTTCAGTTACAATCTACAGTTTTTCGACAACAAGTCAGTTAAAATTGTATAAAAATAAACGATACGAAAGTATACAACTCCTATGCGTGGACGCAGGCACTTTGCATCGAGTGACTTTACATCTAAGTCTATATTTACATAATATTATTAACTTACATAGTACGTATAAATTAATACAATCTAATAAGTACTTTGCACAAAACGTCACAACTCTATTATAAAATTTGTTTTCTACTGAGGTCAACGTTTTCCAGTAAAATTGATACATAAATGCCGCATTGTTTCTATGATACTTCACAGAATACTGTGTTTTGATCGTTAAATGCAGTCTTAAAAGTTTACCTAAAGATCACAAAAATACAGTAAGGGTATATTTAGAAAACTAAATAATCTCATAAATAGGCGCTTACCCTAGTATTAGCGTTATTACTAACAAATTTGTACAATAACTCTGAGATTACTCACTGAAGAGAGTGAGACTCATCTGGTGATAAAATAGTAAAATTATACACAATATAAATAAATAATATGATAAATTATTAAAAGTAAATGACCACAGTCTTAAAAGAAGATAAATTGTAACAAAGAGCAGCACATGGTGACAATGGAATAATGTCTTTAAAATAGGAACACGCGCAACAAAATACATTAAAATGATGTCTTAGTATCATATTTGGTCTTTATAATTTGAATAAACAACAATCTCATTCTAGTTCACGTCTTCGAATACGAAATATGGGTCTATTACCAAAGAAAGGTCATCTGTGAAATACTTGGTGACAGCTCACATATTTCACAATATTATGGAACTTAATAATTTGAATCAATCCTACAGCAATTACAGTGTTCATTGGAATGATTTCAGTAACACTTTGCATAACAAAATATAATGTGAATTGAATACTATCGATTCCATGTACCGAACAATTGTAGCCTCCACTATAAATCGTATTAAATATGATAATGTTCCTAATATTAGATTCGTAATACTGTTCTAAGGCATAGTGTTAGTTGTATTGCGATCCTTAAAACACGTCTTACGCTCCCCATATGACATTTCACTTTCGGGTAAGATGTCATGCAATTCATACATTATGATTTAATTCACTCTATCTATAAAGTCGTTTAACGTGTGGATACGACGATAAAAAATTGTCACTGTAATCTAAACACTTGTTTAATGTCTTGAGGAGTCACTTTCGTGTCCTGAATCGCGACCGTTCTCACGTGGCGAAGCTCGGTGGTCTCTTTCGTCCCTGTAGCGATCTCGGCGGTCGCGGTCTCTCGATCTCTCTCTGTCTCTATCTCTGTCCCGCTCTCGGTCACGGTCCCGTTCCCTGTCCCGGTCGCGCTCTCGGTCGCGATCACGATCACGTTCCCTATCGTCATCTCGGTCCCGCCGCCGATCGTAGTAGTGGTACGTACGACGTGATTTTCTGTCGCCTGGTGTAACTACTTCCACTTTTATATTGGCCGTTGCGGTCACCTGAAAAATATATTTAAAATGTAACATTTTATAAAAATGTCATTAGTTGTGTTAAAAGTAATTCTATGACAAAAAATAACAAAAATTTTTAAGTTTTATATTTAAATAGTAAGTATTTGTTTTGTTTACTCATCTTATATGCCAGAAATGTTCAGACAGACCACACTTTATTTAGTTTCATAATTACCTTCGTTGTAATAGCTCCTGGATGGACCTTTGAAGTCGGGGTAGATCGTCCGGAGGTGGAATCGCTGCCATTATATGTAGTCGTTTCCACCACGACCTCTGGCTGCACCATAATCGACTGCATGGATGACTGCACGGAGGATGCCGAACTATGCCAACTTGGCGGTTCTTCTGTGATAGTAGTGAGGGACGGAGCACACGGACGGGGAGCAGATTTAGTACGGCTAGATTTATCGCTGCTGTCTTTGGAAGAACTCGACTTCCGAGGAAGCACGGGCGAACACTTGGGCGAGGGAGTCGACAATCGCTCTGGATGTTCTAGTGGTCGAACCTGAAATGTTTTGATACAATGAAACGAAGTTTATGTCATAGTTAAGTAATTTCAAAATTTTCAGGTAACTTAAAAAAAAGGTAATTATTAAAATGCAAAAGAAATATCTTATAAACTTTTAGTATTTACCTCGGCCGCTGGTCCAAGCAAAGCCAATATAATGGGGAAAAACAGCAGGCCGTCTAAAAGACCAAGCAAGACCAATGCAAGTAGAAGCCTCAGGAAAAGCCTGGCGACAAATCCGAACTCGCTAGTGGCGAGCATAGACGCGGCCAGTGCGGCGGCTAGCGCTCCATGCACCACTGGTGCCAGTACAGACTCTAGGGCCAAAGATGCACGTCGTGGTTTGCTACCTATTGATGTAACAAATGCCTGTAGAATAAATAAAAAGGTACACGTTAGATTAGAAAGAAAACCTTTATTTAGAGCCTACCTCCGTAATAGAAAGGAGTAGTCATTAATATAATTGCTATTATTAAGTAAATTTTGCTATCGGCAGTCTAAAATATGTCGAATGAGTCGATATTGAAAAGAAGTTATATTTAACGCTTAACACGCTATCTTCTCGAATTTGTGAATCTTAGAAAACATTTTTTCTACATATTATCATGTTTCATGCTTAAGTACTTACCAGGCATAAGTGGACGGTGAAGTGAACACCTCGGCCAATTGCTAAGACTAAAAGTACAGCGGGCACTGCAGATAATTTCACATCCAGCAAAGCCATCATACCCAGTAACTGCAGAACGAGGGTACCCAAGGCTAACGTTACTAATACGGCTGCCCACGCATTCAGTAACAATACCATTACTGCCTGCAACATAAGATAAACACCATCAACATAATGAAACCTAAAAATATGAACTATATATATTATTATATGAATAAGCCTCATGGGGTTTACTTACGACAAATACAGCAGCTAAAGCGCAGGATAAGGCTAGCAGTAGCGATGTTCTTAGATACAAATATTGTTCCCAAAACAGAAAAGGAATACCAGACGGGAAATTAGACAATCCCTTCGCTTCAAATTTCAGGCACAACTCTCTCACGGACATTATCAGTTGCTTGATACTTTCGGTATCACTGAGACCTGACAGATAGAATGGGATTTGTGCATAAATTAAAGGTGATGATTTTGGTATCTTGAGGTCGGTATCTGATGGTGAATGTATCCAAGTTTTAGGTTGAGGCTTTAGGTTTCCTTGTGATGCTCCATACGCCAAAGCATCATTCGTCGCCCAAGCTGACAAGTAGTTGTAAAACGCCCTTGGGTTTATAATACCATCCTTGTCAACCAATCTATGACCAATTTTAGTGTCTTGCGATACAAGTGACTTATCGATGGGATTGTCCACATGCCCCGTCTGTACCATAAGTTTGTATCCTAAAATTCCCTCATCGCTTGCGTTCTTGCACCAATATTCTTTCGTTATACATCCACTCTCCACTTCTTTGTCATAAGCTGCTTGTAAATCCAATAACCAGTCACGGAAAAGGCTCAACCAGAATTTTGTTAAGCCGCCATTGTCGTTCTTAATAATATTCGGTATCCTCACAAATTGTTCATGATATTCGTATAGCAATTTTTGATTAGTTGGGTATTCGAAATCTCCTTGCGTTACAGCATACATACTGTAAAAGCCGAAATATTTTTCTTGCCTTGAGAGGAATTCGTGTTCATCTGTATTTTCGGGCACAATATCCGTGAGGTCCAAACCATCCTTTACTTTAGTGGCTCCCCAGACGCTTGCCAATAGAAGTGCTATCAATGCTAACATCGAAGTGACCTGATAATAAGAAAACAAATGAGTAACAGCGGTTTATTCTTTAATTTAGGCTTTTGAATCTGTGGTAATTTTAACATACCTTTACAGCAGGGCGCATAATAAACGGTGAATAATGGTTTCTAGCCCATTTCGTTAAAGAAATACTGAGACAGCATGATTTTTCAACGTTTCCACCTTCATCTGGATCTAGAGGTTGCCTAGTGGTATCCTTCCAGTGGCCCTGGAATTTAAAATTATTTTTAATATCAAAAATCAATTTCAATTATTGGACAACATGTTAAAACTTATTTAGTATCAATAAAAAAATATTATATTATATAGGTTTACAAAACTTGAAAATTTTTTGTGTACTACTAGTATTTTTTTTTTGTATTTTTGTATTATTATCACAATTTTTTATGCCTTTGGAAAGAAGTATAGCTATATTATTATTCACTTACCCTGTTATTTTTATCATTACGATTTTTTGATCTTTCAGATCCATTCTTAGATTTGGCAGGAAGTGGGCTATCTGGTAGTAAACAGCAAAGTAAGTCTGCTCTCGCTGCTGATCTTCGGCGCAGGTCCAGAGAAATCATCGCAGGAAACACCAGTAACATTGATCCAAGATTGAACAGAAGAAGTATGGCAGCCTGAAATTAAATATTAAAATATATACATAATAGGAGAATTGAAACACATGCAATTTTGAATCTTTTTGATTAATTTTACGGTTGACATTTACGACGACGTTAATTATACACTCGAAAAATAAAATGATCTTTATAACACTAACATAAAGAAGGTCTAAATGTTTAAGTGTATAACTTTATGTGCTGTCGATTGTACATAAATCGTTCGTATTTCTTGTGTTTTACTTTGCTCATTTCTATAAAATAACTACTTAGTTGCACACTAACCTGTAGACAGAACACCCTCAAAGCTGGTATGGGCATGAGTGCTGCAGCGAGAAAAACCATTACGTTACATAGAGACGCCAATAAAACACTAAGGCCGCTTTTCTTCAGAACTAAGCCTGTTCGCTCTTCTCTCGGTACATCACCAGACTGTTCCACATAAGTATGCGTAAGAAGAAACATGTCTTGTACTCCAAGACCCAGAGCTAGGAATGGCACAATCTGGGTGCTTGATGCGTTGAATGGAATGCCTACGATAGAAACAAATTATATTATAGCATGCAAGATATTTTCACATCACTTATTTAATTGATTTTGAAATAAAAGAAAAAATAAACTGATTAAAAAGAAAGGAAATTCACCTAACAAAGCACAAAAGCCTAATCCAGCAGCAACCGTGATAGAGAGGAGAAGTACACCGGCAATACCGACCCCAGCTTGTGAGCGGACAGGGTCTTTCCATTGTATTAGAGTGACGGCAACATAAATTAACTGTAAATTAATAAAACCAAACTGAAATTAACAAGAAAAATAAATAACCCAACGACAATGATTCAATTATTCTTACCATAAACATATAGCCTAATATAATATTTTTGAGCGAAAGTTCAGAGAATTTGCCCAGTATATCGTTTAGCGTTGAAGTAGAGAATGGATAGAAACTGTAAGACGGTGATACGGCTTCGGATGTTGTCATCTTACGAACCTCCTGAAAGACCAGATGATGCATTAGTTTTTTTAAAGATCGTGCCAGATAGTCTAAAATGAATCAGGATAGCATACTTACAGCCGCAAACTTTCTCTGCCAAGCATCCAATATAGCCGCTGCCTTCTCTTGGTTCCATCCAACATGGTGCACTTTGTAGTGATCGGACCAGTACTCGTACATCTCGCGTTCGCCCATCAACTGCACTACTGATTGGAGAGCCTTCGCGCTGCGCAGCGCTGATGTGGAGTTTCGAGTCGCCCCGCCCACTATCAACTGTTCTGGCCAATGCATATACGCTGCAGCGAACCCGTAACATCCGTGAGATAACTCCGCAGCTACATCTGGTACCTGAAATAAATATTAATTTATAAGGAATAATTAAACATGTGCCAAAACATAGACTTTGCTCTTAATTTAAGAAGACCTACTCTGATTTTTTTTTAAATTTTAAGAATCAGGTGACTTTCCTAAGTTTACCTCATAGAAGCTTCCATGAAACTACATTGTTCATTACATCACCTATTTTTTTATTTAAGGGACAAAGCGAACGGAATACAAAATTTACAAGGTTTCCGTGAAACTTGGCTAAGTGTTAGGCGTTATTGATATAATAGTGTCATTGTGACAGGCGATAGCAGCGGCAAATGAGGCCCATTGAACGCGTACAATGCGCCCGCATAATAGAGCGGTCCGGTCGTGGTGCGCAGGCGCAGGGACAATGTGCGCCCGAGCCGCGGCCTGCAGACGTGGGTGGCGGCGTCTCGCACAAAAACGACCCCAACCGCGCTTCCACGGAACTGTTTTGTTCAAGATAATTTGGAAACAAAATAATACCGTTCTTTTGCGGTGCGGATTCGTGACTGGTTGTTCTGTCTTAGCCTTAACTAATTCTGAGAAACATGGTTTTCGAGCTTATGAATAAATATTTACTCGCAAAACGGAATAACCGTACTGCCGCGCCGGCCGATGTAATCACGCGTGCCCTGATACTTAGTGTTGTAACTTTCTCGGCCAGTGGCAGGTAGTGAGCCATCTGCCCCAGGCGGCCGCTCTCATCCTGTCTTATTATCTTTCCAAAAATGTTTTATTATTATGGAAAGTATTTAAACTTTATGACTCCGCATCGATAAAGTTATTTTATACGTTGCATTCGTACACGAATTATTTATGTGTCAATAAAACTGTCGTAAATGGAAGTCTTTATAAAAGGACCGTGAGTTATCGTAAGGTCTTTAATGTGGGTCTAATGCAATAGTGGCGAATAACAGCTCACTTATAACCAAACACAATAGAATATATAAAAGCCAGGTGATAACTTACGTGGCCTGATTTTTTGTTGGGTGCCATCTCTGGACATTGTGGATCGGTGGGGTCCAGGCACGGCTTCTTCATATAAGCAGTTGTGATGCCCGCTCGCTTCATATAGGCTTCCATTGTCCTCCATGGGAATTGTATCTTCAAAGGCTTTACCTCTTCTAACACATCTTGCGGGTTCAATTGAGTCCATTGCAGCTTGTTTTTCAAAAGACTGCAATGGTAATAGTAAAGTTATAAAACTATTCTAATTATTATCTTTTAATGCCATTAAGTATGATTTGGTTAATTTGTACTTACGGTACGTAAATAGGATTATCCGGTCCGAGTAATTTGGAGCCTTCCCAAAAGCAATCTAAAGGAGTGGTAATAGAGCAAGGGACTATGTTATCGAAAATATTCTCAATATGTTCGGCTTCAAAGTCGGGAGTGCTAGGACTGTAACAAAGATCTTTCAGTCGCCACTCCAGATCATACATATGAACTGTGACTCGGGTCGCTGCGTGGACAACCTGTAATAAATATAACTTCCATCATACTTTTGTTGGTACTATGTTTACATCTAGTAAAAATACTGCTTAATTTAATATAGATTGGTGCTACTTACAATAACCGTTAAAGTTCTAAAATAATTTTGTGTTATCCTACTGTAATAATGAATCACTTTTACCTTTAGGTGGTCTAGCAGCGCCCCAGCATGGAGTAGCGAAGCATCGGGGTCCTTAGCAGTTTGTATGATAAGTTGATGCGTCGAGAAGTCAGCTTCTCCTAACGCCTTTGCTGTATATTTTAATTCAGCCTCTAATCGCCCGCCCTCTGAAATCAGGTAACATATTTCTCGTTATCGTTACATGAAATATGTATTTTTATCACCACAGCCGAAAGTGGGGGGTTTTGCCATAATCTCCTTGGCATACGGGTTGGAGATCACAGTAAATGATCATAATTCGGAAAAAGCTTATACCCGTTTCGTGGTCTACGGAGAATTATTATGATTGCCTCCAGTATTATTAGACGCCTTTTACGACACCCATAACTGTGAAGGGGTGGTGCTGCCGGACACCACTCGGTTATTTGTATTATGTAATTATGCTTAATAAAGAAGAACTTATCATAATTATACTATGACAATACTTTGTGTGTGTGTGTGTGAGTTTGTTACTATATTGTCTCGCTATACTAACATTGCAAAGCCCTTTACGTACTCCCGCAAAAACGTGTTTCTACGCGCTACAGCGCCATCTAGTTTAATAAATCTCATTTATATAACCTAACTTATACAAATAAATTTCGAAAAAACTGTTTCCTAAAATATACTCTCATCATAAAAAATACTTTGGTTAATGTTCATGTAGATAGCAAAGGTATTTTTTATCTACCGTTGTTCAGCATATGAATTTTTATTTGTAACATCTGTATAAACCAAAAAGTAAGATAATAAAGATAGCATGATTATTTTACGACTGGTCTTACTTTTGCAATCCCGAAGATTTCTTGTGAATTATAGTTAATGAAAGATAAGGTATGTTATTAATACTTGTTAAAAAATGTGTTACAACCAGTAACATAAGTATAGTGCGTAATAAATGCGATACTTTCCTAAAGCTTATACTATAAGTGGAGCACATAACATAATCACAAAATATAATTTTGCTCAAAGTGTTCTCTACCGTACTATTCATTGAAGTATCACACACGAACAGGATATTTTATAATGATTCATAAATAGGCTTAGTTTTTAAATTCAGTCAAGGTTATTGGGTAGTTGTTGATATATAACAATAATTTATTTGTTTCTTAACTAATTATTATTTTTAATACACTTCCGCTTTTACAAATAGCCAGACTTTTGACCCTAATCAGTAAAAGGTCTGTATAATCTGCTCTGTATAATTCGCATTTCATAAACGTTTATATCAAATATAAAAACTCCGACAGAAAACAGGTTTTCATACATTAAAATAATTACATTGCTTTCATCAAAAGTGTGTTAATATTAATATTATACTAAACAGACAACATATTTTATTTCCATATCTTAGATATTGACTTTTAATCTCTTGTACTTTGAAATTTCATATTCATCAAAAAAAGTTAAGTCATAAAATACGACTGCTAGATCTTCAATGTGAAATAGGTTCCAGACAGTCCAAATAGGTGACATAGAATTAAATCGAAATGCGCTGGCGGCTGTTCCGTTACTTTCTACGACTGGGAACATAAACAACATGTTTAATTTAGGCTCGATAAGCACCTACCTATCGTTTGCAGTGGAATGTCTTTAGTTGGAAAATTTATGTCCTGTGACGTGTTTCGTCACGGCTCTTGTTAACGTAGGTGTCATTTCTCGTCTAAGAATATACGAAACATTTTAATTATAGACACCCCACTAGATTCCTTAGTTTATTACAGACTGTCAACACATTGAGAACGGAAGAAGCAATGTTTCCATCCTGTGTGACTCATCGCAAAATTAAAGTTGTTTAAAACTAGAAGTCACAACTTTCATTTTTTCATCTTCATATTTAGGTAGCTTAGTTGCAAGAAACATAACAGAACTTTTATTAAACCGTCAACGTTTAACAATATCACAGTTTAATAAAGAAAGAACTTTTAGGAATAAAGATGAGTATGAAAATTTGGTATCCTTATTAATGGTGTGCTTTTTCTACGCATCTTAATCTCTCCCAGGGTTTCTCGACTTACTTCCTACAAAAAAAGGCCAATTTAATTTCTCTTGTCACATCAACACCTATGGTTTATTGCCGGGTGTCGACACGCGGGTGGGGGCTACCCGTCTTGGTGATTTATCGCGAACATGTCACACTACTGGCGGTGCCATGCGCCATGTGTTCGTTTTAATTAAAAACTCATAGACGTGAAATACTATGAACTGTCAACAAAATAATATTAAGCAAATAGATTACCTAAGCAGTGTTTTACATACGAAAAAACTGAAAAAGTGTAATAGTTCTCGCGTACTCGTAATGAAATAGGTTGTGATGCTCTAAAAACTGAAAACATTTAATATTTTTATACTAGCGCCCCGTTTAGTGTTTGCCCGGATTAAACATAATGTATACTTGATACACAGCCTATTTCCATCTAAAATAACGTTCTTTTCTAATGGTGATTTTTTAAAGATTTAGCGGTTCAGGTGATAAACAACAAGAAACACAGATAAAATTCGCTCTCTCTCTCTCTTTACATTAAGGTTCCATAACATTTGATGTATATCACTGCATTATTATAGTAATTTGAAAATATTAAATAATATTACAAGTAAGGCTTAATACGGTTTATTGACCTGGCATAGCAAATCAAAACAGTAACCTTCTTGTCTGTGCTTAATGAAAACGTGTGCAGTGCAGCTTATAATTATAAAATATTTATCATGGTTTCTTATGGCTTTGGACACGATTGTGATGTGAGCGGCCTTCGAATGGTTTGCCATCAAAGCCATTCATGTTTTGACAAAGTAAATGTTCTGAACTAAACAGTAGTATCTAATGAAACTTACATTTTAATTTCAAGCCAAAACTCCGCTCTTGAAGGAAATTTGTAAAATATTAATAACATTTATCAAAATAGGATTTCAGCGAACTGTACTTTGGTTTATATAACATGGTTATGAGCTTAATTTTATTTTATTTAAAGAAAAAAAAGGTTGAATAAACATTAATAAAAAGTATACATCTAAAACAAATTTTTAAATTATAGATCTGATTACGAAAAACAGTGTTGTCATTTCTCCATAATGAAATCTCTTAAAAATTTGTATTAGTTGCATCTCCAAACAATTTTGTGGTTTCTAATATTGATTAAAATGAATTGACAATTTCCAAGCTACAATTTTACAATACTACTCAAGCCACATTTTATTCTCTTTCAAACAAATTGTTAAATATACTAATTACAACATTCTTCTCTTGGAAAATATGTTTTTATTTCAAGTGTAGCAACGCTCGTTTATTTTTATGGAACTTGAAAATGTGTTTTTGCCACTCAGGTCGAAACGACAAGGTTCGTTATCAGGTATGTCGTCGCAAGAATGCGTTCCAATTAACACCACTTCTGCTGATTTATTTGTGCTGGTTTGTAATATTTTTTGCATTAAATTAGACCTGTGAAGTGTTAGAAAAAAAAAACGGTTTGTCGAAGGCAAACATAGCAGGATAAGCGAGTTCGTTGGCTCGACAATTGTAATAATAAAGTATAAAAAATACTTTCATTTATCGCTGTTAACAACGAAATTATTTATACTCTCCGTATAATACAGCGCGCGGTGACGTATCCTTACATTGTAACATGCATATGGTAACAGGGTCAGTTTGATTGTAATACAATTAATCAAGATCCAAGCTCAATGACCAATAAGACTCCTTTTCAGAATGTCCTTAAATGACCTAGAAATCTACATGACTATAAGTATTGTTAAGTATCACTATTCCATTTGGTATAACTATAGCAGCATAGTGTTTAATGTCCATTGTAGTTCCTTTATGTGACAAGCGACCTATAGAAAAAAGCTTTTTCTATGAAAAAGCTCTAAAACATTTATGAGTTGACTGCACTTAGTAGAGCTGTAAACAGAGTCTAATGACTGTTATGTAATGCACTTCTCTGAATTTCTTTTCCACGAACTTGATTATTGGAAACGTCGACTAGAAACGAAAGCGTGTCATTTTCAACGTTTTGTTGCGAGTTTCGAGTACAAATAAAAAAAAGCGATACTGTGTTGACATATTGTCATTAGTTTTACCCAAGTTCCATATGTAAAAAGAATTAAAGCAAAAATTTAATGCCTCTATTGTTAATTAAGTTGAAAAGGCGTGCTGTGAGTCGTAATGAGATCCGATGCTTACTTCACCTGTATGGTAGGCCCATTTTTTTGTTTCGATACCGTACAAAACTGGTGTCGTCACCTTTTCTTGGAACACTTTATATGTAAATGAACTTCCTAAGCGAGCGTTTAAAATTAGAGAAGGGTTCCAATTAGATATATGAGGTATATCAATTTTTTTTGCAAAAAGGTCGACCTCTTTAGATACTGACGTTTATTATTATAGGTTTTATTGTTTTAAACATATTCTAATATTTGACTTTATGTTATGTACCTATTATAATTTATATACACATACTATACACACCTACACGTACTATAATTGCCAAACGTTTTTACATTACTAAAAAGTTTTTGTAACCTTTTTTCTGTTTTAATAAAGTAATAAATTTGATAAATTAAAGTAAGGTTTCCAGCGGAGAGATATTTGAGTTAAATAAAGTACATCGCCCAACCGGATATTGGGATTATCATAAAGCAAATGGAATAGAATCGGCGCTAGGCCGCACAGGGCGCCTCTATTTTAACACCTACGACCGTGGGCGCGATTTACGACGGTTCTCCAGCACTCATGGGTATCGGTAGAGAAGATGGATTTAAGTATCGCATGTTGACGCTATGAATCGTTCTAAAGGATTAGCTATGGAAAAATAACTCTTAGTAAGTAATAAGTTAACTTTACGACGCACGATCCGTCAAACAAAAACACGTGTAACGCGTTCTCCACTTTGAGCATAACATTTAGGTTCTATCGTATTTTCATAAGGAATTGTTATTCAAACACCACTTCTACTAATATTTGTAATAGTAACTTAATACGTCTGTTCTCTTGTTATCGTCCTAGCTGTCAGGCGCTGATATGTCGATCCTATCGCAATAGCGGAAATGCCCCATCTCCCTTCTTTAAAACGCTGAGGTTAGCTCCACGATATCGAGTGCAACCTCACCACGCACCATTAGATTGTCATCAGATCAGTATATTTCTATTATCAGGCTGTTTGGTAGTTTTGTCAATACTTTTACTTCCACGCGAATTTACAATAAAGAAATGTCCATACCCTTTCCGTTCATTTTTATTAAGACAAAAATAATAAATAAAAATGTGTGTATAAATACTTCACAACATACTATTACGAAATTATACATATTATTTCTTACTTAGTTGAAGTATCGAAAAGCGTTGCGTGTACGCATTGGTCATTACACTCTCGGCCTTATTATACGATGCCCATTCTCTGGTACCTATATCACGATGTTCACAAAGCACCTTTTTGCTATAAAAATTTCATTTAGAAAGTCATTATTAAAATAGAGGCAGGAGAGTGATCCATTCCTGCCTAAGACCAAAAGATGTTTTCCATTTGTTAATTTTTTTGTGTCATTAGTGCCGTAGCTATGTACTGCACTATAATATCTCTACACTAAGTTTGTTACATAGTTTTTGCGCGCGTAACTAAGCGATGTCAGAACCGTGTATTATATACTAGCGGCCGGACCCGGCTTCGCACGGGTGGATAAAATTTTTTAAATTTTTTTCTAGCATTAAATATAGCCTATGTTGCTCCACGTGAATATAGCTTTCCATTGCTGAAATAATTTTTGAAATCGGCTAAGTAGATTTGAGTTTATTCATTGCAAACATACAAAAATACAAATCTTTCCTCTTTATAATATTAGTGTAGAATGTAGATATATTACTATACTAATGGAATAACATCTTATCAAAGTAAAAGAAGTGAAATCTTTTTGATAAAGATGTGGTCATCGACAAATTTGTAGCTCTCTTCGATGTTTCCTACTTTCTCCCTTGCATGTACTGGTTGATTACTTCTTACTCATATTTAGATTTACAATAAGTTTTCAGCCAATGCATGAAAAGAGATCGTAGCAAAAAAACAGATGCATACAACTCTTTGACTTCGACACAATATTTAACTACCATTCTTGGCTTACAGAAACTACGGAAAGCGTCCATACATTGCAAAGTTAGAGGTTATCGCAATAGCTTGTGTCGGAGCTTTCACGCCAACGCCAGCTATCAGTGTCGCGAGCGGCATCGGCACTGCACGCACGAGTGCTTTTGTTTACTACATACACGTCGAAGAATGCTTGTTACGTAAAACCTTTATAAAATTCGACCGTCAACGCAATTAGTAATTTATCGATAGTTTTAATCGATCGCTTCAGTAGGGCTGTCGTTGCGAATCAGTAATCTTTTATTATATTCTTAGTGCGTGCATGTCGATAATGACAACATTTCTACTCGATGTGGTAGCGAGCGATCAACGCGAACGATCGCAATGAATGACGTGCGGGGTGAGGGGCCGCGGGCTGCGCGAGCATGCGCGGCCACCCGCGCGCGCGCGCCCGTCCCGTGTGGTCCGCCGGCCGCCTGCCCCCGCAACCCAGACCCCTGGCCCTCTATGCAAATTAGCCGGAGCGTAGACAACAGAACAGATGGATGGCGGAATAAACAAACCCAATCCTTTGCGGTCTGCAAAATCCACATCAAACGAACGATCTATCTCGACGACCTAGTCCTTTTATAAAATATGGAAAGAAAAACAAATGAATGCAATCAATTAAGTCAAAGAATAATTATAAGATCAAGCGAAGGAAAAGTTACTATAAATTCGGAGATATTCACAACGTTAAGGTCATGGTTAGCAAATCTATCGCTCCGTTAACCGGTTAAAAATAGGTATAATAAATTCTCGCATTTGACAACTAATCGACCTCGTCGACCAATTTTATAATATATAATGCACAAAAAAGTTGTTTTCATTTTAGGTGCTATCATTAATATTTAATTTGCTTCTATTAAAAAAGTAGTAGAAAAAATACAAACATAGAGAGAGATCCTTAAAACTTGATTTTCCAGATTTTCATTTGAAATAAAGATAAAATTATTTTTCCTTCAGCATTTTGGATGGTTAATATTATATATTTATAAAAACAGCATCGTCGTGCACAATTCAGAATTCTCAGGAACCTCGAAAGGTTCCAATAACAAAAGGCGAGACGCACCGCATCGCAGCACGACGTCCCACAAAAGCGACGGACAATCTGAACCCTCGTTTTTTGTGACTGAATAGAAATGTTATACATTTTTTTTATTTTATTGGTCGTAATTTCACGTAGGGATATTTACGGACGGCCGAGGGCCACCTAATTAAGTTGTTAGTGACTCCAGGACCTTTGGCGTTGTTCAACAGAGGCGGCTTTGTTCCACGATAAGGTTTTGTGGAACCTCTGAATACATTTGTATTGTTTGAACAGTAGCTCAGATCTGAGGGCTTAATCAAAATGAACATTCTGATGGCTCTATTTGTAAACGTATGTGATGATGGATATGCGTAATTAAGATATTTTAATGTTTATAATCAAGTGTAAAACATGTATACATACGAATTGATATTGTCACATGATTTTGATATGATTTTATATGGTAGCAAAAATTACGGGTAGCGATGGTGAATTGATTGAAAATCTGATCTGGCGACAGGCAGCTGTGTCGATCGACAGGTGCTCAATAAAATAGTCCACTTCCTTTTTAAAACATCCGCTTCGCAATTTTTTGTTAGTGTCTGATGCACTTTAGTACTCAGATGATATTATGTAGTGTGTGAGACTGGAATATCTAATGTATGTTTTTCGTTCTCAATAAAACCAACAATGATAAAATGTTATATATAATATAAATAGCTGTACAAGCAGACGGACATGTCCTGTCCAAATTCAATGATGGTCTCGATTACGGTTACGGTTCATAAAAAAACTTTCAGATTTTGTTATTTTTTTTGGTAATTGTAAGTAATATGGATTATTTCAACAATATTTAGCTTTCTTTTGAAATATACATTGTGCTTATTCCTTAATTAAAAAAAGAAAACAAAACAGAAAAAAATTGCTGACGTCTAATGATTTTAATAATATAAGTTAATTTTCATCTCTACTAATAACAGATATCTGTTAAGTACGGACGGATATAAGTAAGATCGCATATCCCTATATTACAATAAAAAAACTATAAATTTATATTTGAAGTTCCACATTTATTACATGATTGAATACTATAAATTAGTTAAGTCTGGCAAATTCAAACCTAACCTAATCTGGGACCACCCAGTTTTAAGACAGGACCAAATAAAGGAGTTGTATTCTTTTATTTTCTCCTTTTGTGTCTCGGCCTTTAAGGTCATTTCCTCGTGTATCATTACCAGGCGGAGTTCTCGACGATAGTAAAACGAGTATTGGTGGACAAACAGGTTGTAAAATGAAATATTTACGGAACTAATTATAACGAACGAAAAAATCAAACTCTCATAGTAATACGCTTCGTCATATTATTAACAATTCCGTTACTATACCTTATTTATTGGTACGTACTTTCCGCTAACAAACTAGATTTTAAATTGAACATTTGCGTGGGCGTAAATTATAAAGTTAAATGAAAAATATATTTTATTTTACGATTCTTTAACGCATTATCGAACTGTTGTAAAAATATATAATCCAGCATTTTAAATCGGAATTCTGTTATTAATCTATTAAATTTATTAATAAGAATAGAATTCCAATTAAAAACGCATAAAAACATAGATTTTATAACTAAAAATTACGAAACTAGAAATATATAGCTTCGCATAGATTTTTATTACCTTTACAAATAATATCGATAAATATGATGGTATGCGAATTATTTCTGGGTGCCACTTTTATGAGCAGTTATGCAAGTAGGTACACCTACATTAATTTATGATAGCTTGTGTAATAAAAAATATTTGACTCGCAATATAATAATTTTCTCGTTAATTTTTTTATTGCTTTTTAATTAGGACTACTATATGTTTTTATTTAATTTTTTGCATTCACAATGCAATATTTCTATAAGATTAAGATTAAGATAAGGGCGACAGAGCAGTCGCCCGGATTGCGAAAGGTCGTGGGTTCGAATCCCATCTGAGGGCTCGGAGACGTGGTTGTTTTTTACACACGTATTTTATATCTTAGGACTACTATATGTTTAAATATGTACAAAATACACTTAAACGAAATCGTGAATGCATTAAACGTCGGCGTCGTCACATTAAAGGTAGTATACGCCGCCTATACCCTTTGCATTCACTAACAATAACTTTGTATTGTATTATGTATTCATGTCATATTCTTGTATCTAAAACAATGAAAGAATTTAAAAACAATTAAACGAAATTAAAAGCAAGTAGCAAACAGGACGCAGCGCGGCCCGAAAGATGGTCGATTGTTAAATCAAAATTCATCGTATTATAGTCGAGTTTGTCATTTAAGGGCGGTGACACGCGGCCCGCTTGTAGTCTGCGCGCGCATGCCTCGCACGTACGCAGGCGGAAGCGTATCATGCGCCCTCCAGTACATTTATATTCTACGTTGTAGGCCGTGATGCCTATATCTTGATGCACTTTTTAAGTTTTTTTATATCCTTACGTGTAACCTGTTCTTAGCTATTGTATCTTCGTTGCAGTGACATGTGAAACTTATATCTATGATTACAAATGACACAATCCAATTAGTATTCATTCTGATACCTACTACAAGATTATTTATATATATACAGAAGCGAAATAATTTGCAAGTTGGAGGATTTATTTATCTCTAATTTCAATTATTGTGACTAGTGATGATTGCTATGGACTAGTAAAAGGCACGGTCTTTTCTATCTTATTTCTATCTTACTGAATGAATTTGTGATTTCTTACTGTTTAACACAACTTTGACGATCTGAGTGCGTGGATATCAGTTTTAAGAGTAGGTACCACCTGACTTTTTTAACATTACAGTCTTTTATGGTCTACGTCTCAGGAAATACTAAGATCTTGCATACCACAAGGCTCATATTTGGTTCCATTACTATTTAAGCTATTCAAGTTGTTTGCCTATAAAATGACCAGTAAACCAATAGCATTCTATCTTTTATTACGTTTAGGTAAAATGGAAGTAATTAGGTATAAATAAAATACTCACCCTGAACCCAGAGCTGGTCAACGCGCGAGTGTATCTGCGCTGATTTGAGGCCGACGCAAAACGTGGACAGCACCAATACAGCAACGAACAGAACCTTGCCCGCGTCTCCCTGCAGGAAACAGCCTAGCACGAATAGCTGCTCCTGTAGCCACGCGCGGATCCACAGCGATGTACGCCCTCCTTCGATGTTGCCCTACAAAACGAAAATATTTCATTAGCACAGTTGCTGCTAAAGAAATTAAATGACGCATAAGTTCAGCCATTAAAAAATTAAGTAAATATTACAAAAGCCACCAGCAGTGAGACGCTTGAGACTGATTACTATGAAAATTTCTGGACAACATGGCTGTTTTCAGACTGGTGTCGTTCCTTCTTAGAGCTTTCTAATAGAAATTGTTGATCACTGCGTTAATTTGTCCGATCAAATTATTTGTCAATCACATTTATCTAGACAATAATTTACTTAAATAGTTTAAACACAAAATTAAAAAAAAGGAGTAATTTGTTATTTTTTTGCTTTTCAGGATGAGGATGTTGTGCTTAATTCAATAATTACGATATACTATATTATTTGAATTACGTGTGCGTTTTGAATGCTTTGCAAGCACTTTGCAAGCATGCAGCAGAGTGCATATATTTTCTTTTGTTTCCAACATCTCGTTTTTAAATTTGTATTGTCATCTGCACAGAGGTCACATAGTATAAGTTCCTATCTTCTTATTGAATAATGTTTACCTACTACTTTTACTGTAACATTAATGATTAGCAGCAAAGTTTGTTTTACGAACTTAAAATAATATAGTTCGTCAAATATTCGTAAAATTAGTGTTGACATGATAAACTAAAAATAAGCACTGTGCTCATTTTCATAATTTAAGTAAGTAGGTTCATTGTTTCTCAAAATTTACTTAAGCAATATTAGAGTTTATTATTTGGAGTGATTTACGACTCTAAATATTTAAATATTCCTGTTTAATAAGCAAATTTCCTGTTGCCTTGAAACAATGCAAATTATAAATAATAAACTTAAGAGCTAAAGTTAAAAAATAAACCTTAATAAATACAGGTAAACTTGTTTGAAAAAAATTTTATGATCTTTAACTAATTTATTACTCTTAATAAACAGTTGACAGCACATTTAAATACCCAAAACTGACAAATTCACAATCGGTTTTCCACTTAAGGTCCATCTAAAACAGTAAAAATTTTCGCGATTTTACGATAGGTTGATGTTATATCTACATACAGTTTTACATTCGTTACTTAATCATTATTGCTTTATTCTCTTTTCCCATCTTTTTTTGCACAGAATCGCATTAAACTAGTCATAGAATTATTTTTGTATCTTACAGCGAGGTATTATTTGAATCATTGCTATGTCACTTTTTAACGCCCTATCATAACTCTACAAACCATTAATGGGGTTTATTCACTTTCTTCGGCATTCCAATCACTACAAACAGTGGCATTCCTTTCCTACTGTTCAAAAAGATACTTGTCATCTCAACTGACTCGCGTGAATTGCGATCTCTTCTTTTTATTTTACGTCCAGTAGCGTTCTTCAACGCGCTACGTCACTTGCTTTGTTCTCATCCTTCCCGCAATCTTCAGCGAGATCATAATAGTTGATGTTTTCGAAACGTCGAAATAATTTCTCAGTTGATTGTGATTAATGACGGCAAAAGCCCGGCGCACCCGTGGCGCCACGGAGCTCGGCACGAGATGAGCCGACCGATCCTCTGTTCGAATCTCGCCAAGTGATCACTAATTGCATAATAATAACTCAATCGGCATTCCGTGTTGAACGCAACGATTAAGCGATCAAATTCATATTTTGCTGTATCCATAGCGGTTATTTATTTTTTTATAAAGTTATTATGTATGCATTAAAGCTTCATCTAAAAGAATAAGATTTAACATCTCAACTGAAAGACGGGACTGAAGCCTCTCCCGAAAATGTAGGGGTTTTGTCATATCTTCGCGTTTTACAATTCTGAAAAAAAAAATTTCTTACGAGAAGAGTACCTACGGTGATTACAACCGGTATCATCAGTCACCTTTTACAACAGCCTTAAGGCGGTTAACACACTGCACCGCGCCCCGTCGCGTAGCGCGTGGCCGCAGATTTTATTGTTGTATGCAAGTATCTCAATTAATATAGAAAACACGCCTATGACAACACACTGCCGACGCGGGAACGCGCGGGAACGCGCTCCCGCGCAGATTCTGCGCGGGAGCGCGGGGCGTGAAGAAATAGGGTCAACTTGTATTGAAAATCTGCGCGGGGAAGCAGATTAACCGCTAAGTTAGGCAGATCTGCGCCTCCGCGCGGGGGCGCGTTTTTCTGTCGCTACGCGCACCGCGGCGGGACGCATCTCTAGTGTGTGAACCGCCTAAGTGTGAGAGCTTGATGCTATTCTTCTCTGGCGGACACCACACGGCATGAATAAGATTATTTTTGAAAAATAAAACAACATTAGTGTTGATGGTCATGGTGATGGTGATGGTAATTGTTGTTGTCTTCCAAAATCATAAAATCGTAAACAACTACCGCACTACCTACCAATTAATCGCGAGAACGAAATGCGAAACCTATGGCTGCGACTAAAACATCGTTAGCGACTTGAGCGAATTCCAAGGCGTATATTTTCATCGGTGTTCAGAGCCACGCCATTGTGTGATGAGTAGTTAAGTTCGCTGAACTATCTCATCGTTTCCCGCCGAAACAGCAATGTTTGGCTCCTGAGCACAAATAAACAGTCGTAGCAACAATAATGGCAGATACAGCGAGAGTCGTGGAACGGTCCGGGTGAGCGCTGAACGGGCGAGGTGAATGTCGAGCGCTCTGGGTGGGCGTGACGTCACGGCCGGAATGCGCCCGCACCCGCCCTCGCCTCGCACCCCGCGCACTCTCTCCTTGCCCTGCGCGCCCGCGGCCCACGTGTACCGTACGCGACACGCCACCACGCTGCACCAAACACCACATCGGACTCTTCATTCAGACGCCAAATGTGATACACAATGACACTCCTTATGCAACCATACGTATCGCAACGAAACTGTCATTCCAGTCAGTAGAATGCGGAAAGCTTGCGTTCTCGCATGTAAACAGATGACGTGAGCTGGATTAGGCGTTATATATCATTGCGGCCGGCACAGCGCGCCGACTAGCGACTGCACTTCCTGCTGATAAGAGATTAGGATTCCTCATAAGAATTTCTCACGTCTATTACATAATGAGATGTCTTAAAATTTAAGCCACCTAGTGTCGTCTTCCATTAAATAGACATCAGAGTTAAAGAAGATATCTGTAAAGTTCTTGATAAAAAATTTGTTGTATTATGCATTAGATTTATAAGCTATAAGAAATATATAACGCAAAGAACGGTCACAATGAACGCTGCGACGCGGACGCTAAGCACGACGTCTTAGTCAACAGCTGAAGGCCGATTTATTTTCTTATCGGTCAGACCTCCGGTTCATTCTAGTTTTTTCTCAATTCCGATACAGAGAATTAAGAATAAGAACATTATTATTACTTTACGATTTAGATTTTTGGTAGAAATGTATACGTAAAAAAAGTATATATAAATAGCAAACTCCTATGTGTAGGTATGTTTAAGTCTAAATGATAATTCAAGGTTGTCTCATTGTATGGGTTATTTTTTTACTTCTTATGCCGATTGTAGTAACTCACTATACGTAGGTACGCTGGTTCGTGTAATTTATTTCTTAATGAGAAAAATAAACAAAGTCTTGTTTCATTTAGAGAGCAAAATAATTAAACTGATACTTTTACTCAAGATAAGAAAATAGATATTTTCGTTCGCCTGTTTTTGTTTTAACCGAACTACATATTTTAAATAGCGTCTAACTAAAATACCTGCGATAGAATATAGCAACTTTTTGAAACTATTCCCACATATTCCTATACAGGTTCAATTTTCATGAACTCCTGAGATGAAGAAATTCAATTGGCCAATAAGGTTGTCATTCATCAATCATTGGTATTATGATTGCAACACACGTATGATCTCTGACATTCGACATTCTGACATCCGCATCGACCCGGAGCAGTTGGACCACCATATCTGCATATAATAGGTTGTGGGTGTTAGCGCCTCTATTATCCCATCAGAATTCATGAGGCATTCGGTGAGACTATAAACCATTGGCAGAAACGAAGCTTTGTAACGATATTTTGTTAGAAATTCAATATACAAGATTGTTTAAATATTATTGCAAACGGTGCAGTAAGTCGGTAAGTTGAATTTTTAAAACTCACGTCGGCAGCGCGTTTCTTTTTATTTCACAGAGCAATTATTTGTAAATCTAATACGCTTGTATCGATACAAACGCGCGTTATCATTGCGTCTGTGCCGATTCAAGCTCGAGACTGTATTTACGCAGATATCCAAAGGTAAAACTCTGAACACTAATATAAATTCATAATCAAACTTGTATACTCGTGGATACAGACGCGGTTCGACGGCGCGTTAAAAAAACTTGGTCTGCAAAGGCTCTTAAAAGTGTTTGCTTGAATAACAAAAATAATAATTATGTAAATCATTAAAACGATCAACTGATTTTCTTACACAAACTGTTAGAGTATGGCAGAACTGATAATAAAAACACAAAGAAATTTAATCCTAAAGAAAAAAGGCTATGCAATACCATTACATAGTACACTATTACAAAAAGAAGGTGTCATGAAAATATAACGACTACATTCATCGTTATATTAATATCAGAAAAACTTACAACGCCAAGACTCTGATTCCGTTTTCCACAGAATTATCTGGACATGACAACTGATGAGAAAATTTCATGAACAATATGGCACTCTAGAAAGCAAAGAATATGCTTTTAGGTAACCCCTTGACCCATGCCATCTACCATCATAAAGCCAATATGCTAGATATAGGCGATGTCGGTTTTTAATAAAGGTAATATGCTTTTCTTCCGAAAATATTTTCACTTAATATTTATATAACATATTTGGAAGTGTTTACCATTCTTTGTTATTTTAACATTTGAACGCTATAATATTATTTACCAAGAAACTACATAATTCTAAATTTTAATGTTTTATTGTAACTACAAGTTTAATTTAGACATTTCTCTTTTTTCGTTCTATTCTTCACTTTTTCTATTTTGTCGGCAGTTTATTAAATATCGATATAAGATTCAAATGTAGTAAAACCTTAATTAACTCTGTGAAAAATTTCAGGGTGGTAAAAAATTACTTACTTAGATGATATTTTGCAAATTATAAGGAAAAAGTTAACCAGAAAATTCTATATTGACTTCCACATAATTACTAAAATTTAAAAACGCTTAGAATATTTGGTATTCTGTTAAGGACAGGAAATTATATTTTTATATCATATTTAGATTAGTATAAAGGCGTACGACGTACGTTTGTATCATACCAATAATACCTGTGACTTGTAACAGGTGAATTACGAACAGCATTCACTTCATCGATATCATAAACTGTATGCAAATGTGGCCGGTCATTCTTAAGAATATCACGTTCTGCCCATTTGCCACCGAGCAGGCAATGTTGTTGAATGTCAGTGACACTGTTCTTTATGTAACTTTATGAGTACGATCGTATGCCTGGTAACAACAGTTTAGGTAATTAAACAATTTTACATTAACGGAATAAAAAATATTAACAAGGATTAGATGGCGTTTGATGTATTAGCTTGTTTCTGCACACGACCGATTTTTGCCCAATTTTTCCGCTGACTCAACACACAGGCCCAAACATCGTAACTGTAAATTCATAACTTGTACTTTCCTTAAGAACTACCAACGAATTTTCAGTTACCTGCGCGATGAGTCCATCACAAAATCAGATAAAAAGTCTGGAAAAAAGTCGGAAAAATGGACCAAAAATGGGGACGTGTTTAAAAACGCTTCTAGCAAATAGAAGGCATGAACTGAAGAATGTGTTGCGTTACGTGATTATGTTAAACAATTATGAAATATGCGTAATACTAATTACTACTAAAATGAATATGATTTCTCCAATTTGTCTTATATTAATCATTAGGGGTAAACTTTGTTGAGATAACAACCGGTTAGGGCGGCCGTATGGTCGCAACTACACTAAGTGATGCACTAGGTTACTAGATTCCTGTGAGGGCGATAAATCTTACGCATATATAATTGCGCAACAGGAAATATACCAACATATTTATTGTCCGTTTGGTTCATCGATAGGAAGCTAATATGTTATGAAGTCCGAAATCCAAAAGGGAACAAGTATTCTGGGAAGTAAAATCCTTGATTATGAACAAAATAGCTTTCGCCATGTTGTAGAGACTACTGAACGGAAGCAAGGGTTAACGATGAGGAAAAATTAAAAAGAATGTACAATGATGCGTAAACGTCACGTGTTCTGGGCAGTGGCCTGGTGGCAAACTAAACGGCTCTTGTAATCCGACACCAAAAGTGTTACCATCGACCCTGCGGTTAACCAATAACACACTCAATCAGGCACTGACATAATATAGTCGATCGCCTTGACTCCGATTGACATATTCATGTTCGTTGGCAACTTAATCCATTGTACTGACTCTAATGAATGTTTTTCCATTCCATACATCTATTTTAAGTCTTATCTCAAAATAACCAAGTTCCATATAAAAGCTGCACCTTTGAAAATCGTGGGTGTTATACAATCATTTATAGGTTTCCATCGCAGCTGCCGACCGCCGGCGAGCTCAATGTTTGGACAAAGACAGACTATATGTGGGAAAAACGAGTGCGAAAGAGATCGACTATAAAACTGGGAGAAAAGAAAAGATTCAGCCCTTCTCTGAGATAGAATGAGACGGATGATCGGAAACCACAAGATGTCTCAATTCCACGAGCCCTGTGCGGTCCTGCCAGACATAAAAATTTGTAGAATACGATTATTTTATTCCGTTTTGAATACGTTATGTAATTTAAATGTTTGTATGCCTTAAGGTAAGGTCTTTTTCCTGTGGTGTTATATTTTTTTAGGGCAATAAAGCAATAAGTTTCTTTCTAAATATAGAAAGACTGCGTCTATTTTTGTTCATGTCATGCTTATTATCTTAGACATAAGTCTCCAAAAGAGCTGCATCAAAACTTTTAATCTACATAACAGATACATTAGCGGGCACTTGGGTCTACTCTAATAGGCGCTTGGCGTTGATGTCTCTATCGGCGCCTGCGCGTGCGGCCCGCTGCGACTTAATTGCTTCATCTCGAACGGCCGACAAAGTTCCTGCATTATACGTAAGTATAAGTGCCCATACGTAGATACGTTCACCTCGGGCTACAGCTGTTTTTGTTTTCTCTGTACATACGAGTATTATTATGTTTCGAAACCACATTATTTATGTTGTAGGTACTTTTTACAAAAGAATATATGAGAGTGCTTTTTAATAGAAGTATTGCAATGTTGCAAACAACAACGAAGTTTCGAGGTTTAAGAGAATTTTGCAATGGCCCCTGAGGGGTGCCGGCCTCCGAGGGCGTGCGTGCGGGCTTCTAGGAAAGCAATGCCCGCTTTGACAACGACGCAGGTAGTTAAAGTTGAATGCTTCAACAATTTCAAAGCTTTATTTAATTATTTATATAGCGTTATTTAATATTAGAATAACTTTGGTCATACAATGAATTTCTTTTAAACACTTTGTTAATTTTTAATAGATTCTTAGGAAAATTCACATTTGAGTCTTTCCATGAATTTCTATTAAATATCTTGTTTATTTTTAGTGCGGTTCACTCTAGGAAACTCTCTTAGGAAAGTTCACATTTAAGAAATAAATCAATTTTTTTTTAACATCAACTAGTTGTGTTTTGAATATATCTTTGATTGTATTTTCGTATTGTTTAGATTAGAAAAATCAAGTTAACAAAATGGAATTATTAATATTTTAGGAAATATTTTTATTGTCTTGTTATGGTACGGTTGCTTTGCGACCTATAATTATGTATGAAATACGCGCGGCCTTGATAGTACGCACAATTACCGCTAGTTTGCGCCACTGTTCCGTGCTGCCGCGTTCCTCGCTCAACGAGAATGACATTCGTAGAAAACAATCACACGTGCAGTATGACAACTGGACTTTAACGCAGAAGTGTACTAAATATTCAAAAACTCCACCTTTTCGAGTTCTGAGAGTGCTAGGGCGGCATCCACCCAACTGGTTCGGATGTAAAGATCGGTGGTGTGTCGTGCTTCGGCGGCGGAGGGGCTCTCGCGAGCAGCACCCGCTATCCGAGGATTCGAAGGAGCCTCGGAATCGGGAGCCACCATGATCTCGGGGCCAGACTTGTCACCAATATCCTCATGAAGACGGCCGGAATCCGTCTGGCGGCGCACGCAGTCATATCACTCGCCGCCACATAACCACACACTTACACACTCGGATCCTTCACTTCTATCTATCACTAAGTCGGAACATGGGACGGTGTCGATATCCCTAGATTTTAATACACTGTCTCCGCGTGTCGACACGAGCGCGACTTGAGCGACACTGGTTCAAGCACTGAATGCGTTCACTGGATGTTTGTGGAGCCGCCATCATGATTCGAGCGTCTATGTTGCCGTTCTGAGACACGACAGAGGCCGACAGACGGCGACGGTGCCCGAATCAGTCCGCCACGGGACCACACGCACGATGAGCCTGTCTCGTTCTTCCTGAGAGGGGCGAAGCCCGGCAAAATAAAAGAATTGAATGGAGCAATGATGCCACCGGCTACACACAATCTTCTATATACACATTATCAAAATATCAACGTAACTGACCATTAGATAACATAAGATTCATAAACTAATGAGCAATTAAAACACTATTAGTTATTTAAGAAGATAAGGCCTTATGAAACTGTGATGAATTTGTGTTTTAAGGAGTATAAATTTGAGTGAAGTATAATTTTTTAGAATCAACAAAGATTAAAGAAATAAATGGTACGCGCTTGCTAGCGTAATGTTATCTCTGTACACCGATACTAAAGACGGATCAAACATTCAGAGTTTCGGACGCACCATATCATTTTGTTTACTGACTTTTCTGAGTAAAAAAGTCGGTCGAGTGCGCCCCCGGCAGGGCGGCGGGCGCTGGCTGGCCCTTTGATGTTACCGACATAAAACGCCGCCGGCGGTGATTTAACTAATGAATTTATTTAGCGGGCGTGCGGAGTGAATGCCGCAGAGTCCTCCAAGCAACACTATCAAAGGAAGCTAGTAAAAGTACTGAACAAATGATGCAGCCATTGCATTAATTTTCTACATTTCTTAATCGTATGATCCTTCGAGCTGGATAATTTTATTAATATGTAAGTCATTCAAGCAAATAAACAAATAAAATGTATGAACGTTATCATCAAGTGTTATTATTATCGAATCGATGTTTAAGTAAAACCGCAATATTTGAAAACATAAAATTTTATTTGGCTATGTTCTGATGACTGACTGACATTTAGGAAGATTCTATACAGATACGCATCTTTATATGATGCTATGATAGATATAGCATGTCAGATAAATTTGTTTTTCATATAACTTATGCTTCTTTTGGATTAAAACCATTATTTTGTCCATGCGAACACAGATAATACTAATAAAATGGCTAATAGATATTTTATAAATGGTTGCATATACTATATATCCAACCGTATAATATATTCGGTACGCAACACGTTCTTAATATGCTTTTCATGTAAGTTACAAAAATGAGTGAAACAATACATAATATAAATGATCTTATCAATTAAAACAATGAGTATCGTCTTGTGTTGTAAATCTATTCAAATGTCAAACTAAAATATTAATGGTGTTAGCAATGTCACCGCAAAAACGCAAGCCGAATCAACAACAAAAAGTTTTGGCAATACGTGGCGTGAATTTAATTACAAAGTATACTACCACTGAAACAAGAAAATCTCTGCTAATAGTTGAAAGAAGCAAAACAAATTAATATTAAGATAGTTTACATAATTCATGTATGTACGTACTATAAAATCGTATACTGGCGGTAATTTTATATAAATAAAAAATAAAATAAATAAATATTTTTTACATTCACACCAATTAGCCTAACCCAAAGTAAGCACTGTAAGGCTTGTATTATGGATGCTAGGGTAACGGATAAACATACATATATAATACATAGATATGTAATATTCATATAAATATATATAAATATCCATGACTCACGTACAAATGCTCGTATTCATCATACAAACATCTGCCCCTACCGGGATTCGATCCCGGACCGTCGGTGCGAAAGGCAGGATCGCTACCGTTGCACCAAATGGTCGTCATATATATAGTTACTATTATAGTATATATAGTTACTTTTATATCACTTTATATCGATTAATTAATTTCTTGATAAATTTGTCAAAATATAAAATC
Organism: Calamotropha paludella; assembly: GCA_927399485.1. Lineage (NCBI taxonomy): Eukaryota > Metazoa > Arthropoda > Insecta > Lepidoptera > Crambidae > Calamotropha > Calamotropha paludella. The sequence continues at coordinate 10,773,969 of OV656804.1, read as the reverse complement.
GACTGCAAATATGGACTGATAATTGCATTAAAAAGTATTAAATAATTCACTTCACTTACATACAACAAACACATAGACTGATGAATATCAAATATTTATTTGTATATCAGTCCACTTAAATTTAAGTGGGGCGGGAGAAAACGTAATTGACAAAAATAATGGACTGCTTAACTTATATCTACGTGCTTCCGCTGTAATAATACTACATAATATTGGGAAAAGTAAAAATCCATAGACTGTATATTTTATAAAACTATGCACGAAACACTTCATGAATTATCAAATTTGACGAGGGTTGAAAAACATTGTTTATGTCAAATTGTACAGTTTTTATAGTTATTTAATAACCGTTTCAGTAAAAATTTGTGCAAGGAGCATGTCATTTAATTTCCAAAAGATGTGGAAACAGCTGATTTGATGATGATTGATTGTAGAAATATTTTAATTGAGGAAAAGAAAGATTTTCTTGTGGTTACCAAATAACGCGATTCCCGATGATTCTCAATAACTGTGGTGGTAAAAAAATTGGCACCCAATCCCAAATCACTTATCTAAGAGTGTATCGAGTCATGGGTATAATAAACTAGGCGATGCAGTCGCACCATTTATATTGAAGCGGAGCGTAATACCTAAAAAAAGAAAAAAATATTTTTTTGTTTCGATGGGAATTTTTTCGAATTTCAAAATTCGGGCTCCGTCACCATCTGGTCCTAAACCTGTTGATTCGATTCCATACAAAAATATTAAAATCGGTTAAGAACTCGGGAAGTTATGGCGTAACAGACATTGCGCCATTGAAGCTGATCCATGGGAGCTTCACTCGCTTCGCTCGCTCCGCTCCAATAAAGACATAAATGACTAGCCCTAAGGAGAAATCACTTGCAAGAGGAGCTATCGGAAGCCTCGTACCTACGTAAAATTTAATGATAAAATCATTGATTTTAGACTAAAGTAACGATTGCTTATCAATACCTCTATCAACTTTAGTTCTACGTTTCAGGCGGCAAGGGATTGCGGAGACGTGAACCTTCGCTTAATTTAATATCAAGATAGATGATCATTGTACATGAACTACAGAGTCACCACCTTCGAAAAATCTGTGATCGACCTTGGTAAAAAAAAAACTTTGTGGAGGGGCAAATATCGAGCTGAGTTGTCTAAGAAGTTTGAAAGGTGTAAGATTTGGATGCAAACTGACATCACTGACAGAAACAACGAAGCCACGAATTCTATCTTCAGATAATTAAGGCCACATATGACCTAAGACTCGAGTAGTGCAACGGGATTATCATAAAAATATTTATAGCCAGAACGCATCTTATAATGATTTCAAAAAGTTCAAATAAAGCTAGGATACATTGTTACATTACAAAGTACCGATGCTTATCTTTCAGCTTTATCATCAAATCAGTTCGATGGTACCATTTCCATCACATTTATTCTGTGCTATTAGCTTCATTAATGGCACCTAATTATCTTAATTGAATTATATTATCGCCACAGAAGAAATGCCTATAATTGAGCAGTAGGTACCGGTGGCCATCTAAGATCTATTTCAATTTCCACTTCACTAAACGGTACATTCTGAATGCAAATACTTGCTAATTAACAAATTTACCTGTAATATTTGAGGAGTAAAATTCCCCATTGATCTCAGTTTCAGAACTGAGTTTTGATTATACTTAATAGAACCAATCTGAAAATATATCCTTTAAAAATCCAAATCGGTTTATAAATGACTGGGAACAAACATTAAAGTTATCTTCTAGCATTTCACAAAATTTGAAAATCATTTTGTGCAACAGTGGAATCTTCAAAAAACTGTGTTAAAAATAGTTAAATTCCGATCACACAAGTTGTAAACATGTTTAGATTTATAACAGTATCGAACAATCAGATTAAGATGTCACCTGACGACAATCCAATTCTGCGTGACCTTCCGGGAACCAAGAGAGGTGTAAACGTCCCTTCTAAATTGATTCTGCTCAAAACTTACCAGTAGATTGATCACACGATATTAAGAACCGCAAATGTCTTCACCAAATATTTTCACAACCAACAAAATAATGTATCAACCTTATCATCAATGGAATAAACACTGAATTCTCAAAACGTGACGTTTTAAGATGTTCAGTAGTTTTGGCTCTATTGGGGTAGTTTAGACGAGACATTTTGACACTTCGGGCGAAAACGCAGCGGGATGCCTCTTTGTAAATCTTCTCAGAATCTCGCGTGAGGTGTGGAATTGAGACCACATTGTGAAACGATTGGATTATTACGAAATCATAACTCTCTCTCTACCTGTGAAATGCTTGCTATAGAAGTAAAAGCAATTGAATTATATGATTATGTATATTCTGTTAAATAAAACTTATATACATAGCCTATTCTGAATAACTAGGAGGATGCTCTCTTTTCCTGACAAACTCTTAAAAGCAAAGTGGTTATCGTGAACCTAATTATTAAGAAACTGAAAGTTCACTTTTAAGCGTGCCTTTTTAACTTTCTATAGGTATTACATTACAGGTTTCACCTAATTTTAGTAATACAACCTGGTATTATGAAATCCAGGGACATAAGGTAAGTAATAAACTCGGGTAATAACCCCTGGACTAAAGTTCTTTTTTCCCAAGATAAAGATTTCGCATATTATGCCACGACTTAAAAAGGGAAGTATTAAAAATTTATTTGTTATAGTCAGCGAATAATTGACGATTAGCTAACTGAAACTTACTAAAATTTATCTAAATTCATTAGAAAATCATTATTTAAAAACTATTTTATCGAAGTTGAATGATTCAGCATACTCGAAATCGTCTGAAACTACCCTTTCTAAATCCGTGAGGAAAGTTCGGATGTCTCCTCCAGAAGCTATTCACAAATCCGACATCGGAAACTTTTGACAGTGTGATTCAGAATGAATTTCGAAACTGTTTCCGGCAAGTAATTTAAGGAAACATTTTCTTATATCTATAATCATAATAAACATTAAAAAAATATTCAAATCCGTAGTACATACTTTTGATCTAAATAATTAGTAAGAATGAATAACAATTGATTACGACATAAAAATAAATTGAAATAATTAATGTTGTGAGTGTAATCAGAACACGAGATCCTTCGCAACCAGTACGCTGAATTCTTAATGAATTTTGAAAGTAATGTGTTGTCATCAATAATGCATTATGCTTGGATGCCAAACACATCCTAAATTTGTGTGCTTATGATTATTTATTGGTCTACAACAATTATAATTCAACCACTAATTCGCATTGAACCTACTTGATGGATTACGGCCTATATACCAGCAATACATATATAGAAATACTGAAGACGCTGGTGTTAATGATGACGAACATGAAAAATACCTCTAAGAGCCTATACTCATTACGATTCTTTAAATACGACGTCGGCGCATATTTTACAAACTTTGCTGTTTGTATAGTAAAGTTTGATCAAAACGTGCGTTTATGTGATACTAAACCGCGTGAGACGCACGTCTATATCGCGTCTGTAGTAATCAATAAGCGAGACCAAATTTATGCAGATGTGCAAAGGTCTACAAGCTGCGTATGACTTGCGTGCTTATCTAATTTGTATAGAAACAAAAACGCGTCGATGACGCATTTAAAAAGTGACGTGCAACGGCTATAAAGTCATATATGCAAACGACTATATGCAATAAACACATTAATATTCCCATTAACCCTTGTGGTTAGCTAAATGCTTGCTATGACTTTAGTGAACCATATATTGTTAATATTGAATAAGAAAGATATGGTACACTAATATTATCACACACTGCTTACAGAAATACTGCCAAATTTTTTACTTTTATAATTAGGCCCACCAAAATTCCGCCTATTTATTTCCGCCTATAACTGAAAGATCTATTAACGTATTAACATTAATTTGATGTTTTCAAGATAAATGGGAGAATTTTATAAATAAGATAGTCATTAATATTTTTTATATTAAAAAGTACCTATGCAGTTGGAAAAAAGTGAGTAATTGACAAAAGAACTATTTTATGTTTATCGTTCCTATATTCTTTATCCTTAGGGACTACTTATAAAGAAAACAGCTATAATGCAATATAAACGTCAGAAATTTAAGAATTCTCATGAAATCCGCTTTAGATAATTTAATAATTATTATTGTCTTTATAATTTCATAGAATCTTCTATCAGAATTAATAACTCTGTATATAAAAAGTGCCAGAAATTTATAAAACCGCTTAAAATACGTTCTCTTTCTTAAGTTTATTTATTTATTTCTTATGATAGATTACTAAATACTGCATATTGTTTTCAAAAAACTCTTATTTTATCTAAAGGTTGAAAAGTAACTTAATGGTAACCACCTCTTAATATCTAGATACTTAAGAATTTTAATAGTTATAAGTGTGGTAATACTCTCTTAAAAATGTGGCCTGGAAAGTGACTGAAAATGTCTTGCAGTCGAATATTATACTGTGACGTTTTAATAAAAAAAGCTTATACGTTATTCTAAAACGCACGTTAATGTTTACCGTGTTAGTAAAATAAAGGTTATTACCGTAAAATATTCAAAATGAGCAATATACAACCTTAATAATAACCTTAAAGGTATGTGTAGTTTAGGAACACTGCTCTATATCCGATATCTGCTTTCAGGCTTAACCTAGGCTTATGTGATCGTTGTTGTCTAGTTTACTTGCTACTAATTACCAACCACAAGTTTGTTGCACGTTATGCTTAGCCATGCTGGTCAGCTTTAGCCGAGACTTGTGAATGCTAACGCCGACTGACAGTGACGGATTTATTGCAGACAACACATCAGTGCTTAGAATTTTAGCAACTCACTATGTCAGTGGCATTGTCGTAAAGAATAACCAACCAGAAACGGTATCCCATTGACGCGGTGAATTTTGTTGAAATATCTTTAGTTTAGTGAGGAACGGAGTTCTTTAGTTTAGTAACGATGGCGGACGCAACTGGAATAGAAAAAAAAACCAGCCAAGTGCGAGTTGGACTCGCGCATCGAGGGTTCCGTACAAACCTGTAGGTATATGAGTAAAAGTTCACTCATCACGACAATCGAGTCATAGTTATGGTATTTTTATTGCAAAATGAAGATATAACAAAAAATTTAAGGTTTTCTGGTAATGTGCTGTAAAACATTGTTTCATGCCAAATTTCAAGATTCTAGTTCGACTGGTAGTACTTTCTAGGTTTTGATTCCCTCGCGAGTAGTTGCGAGTTCGAAAATATGCGGCTTAAATTGCTATTTCTTTTGATTGCGTTGACATAAAAGCTTGATTTTGTTACAGCTCAAAGGTATTATAGACTTGAGTATTTGATATAAATTTCAATTAAATACCTCTACGCGTTCATGAGAAAGAGGTAGTAACTTTAAAATTTCCAAATATATTTTTTATTATATGATGTAACTAAAAATTTACGGTTTTTGCAATTTTCCTTTATCTGTACTATAAGACGTTACTTCGTACCAAATTTCAAGGTTCTAAGTCTACGAGAAGTACCCTGTAGGTTTTGATTCCCGTGCGAATTTCGAAAATTTGCGGCATATACGTCTGTATCTTTTGATTGCTTTGGCTTAGGAGTTTGATTTTTTCACAGCTCCAAGGGACAGTAGGCCTGAGTATTGGATACAAATTTTAGTTTGATACCTCCACGCGTTCCTGAGAAAAACGGTCTTGACAGACGGACGGACGGACAACAAAGTGATCCTAAAAGGTTCCGTTTTGTCCTTTTGAGGTACGGAACCCTAATGATAAACCTCCCAATTAAAAAAAACTTACCAAGGTCTATCATATGTCATAACATGTACACAAGTAACTCAATATTAAAATTGTTCAGTTCAAAAGTTGAATTTAAGATTTCTAAGAGGTCAAACAATGAGCATGCTACGTTTTTTATCGATCTCTAACTAATGACATGTACCTAATAATAACAGTACTTCATAAATTTTTATAGAATATACATCAAAGTTGTTGATTTGGTTATTACTTTTGTAATAACAGGTAAATGATAGTGTAATATATGAAAATATTAAAATCGGTACATTTTTTTTCAATCATTTTCTTATTTTATTAGTAAATGATTGAAAATATAAGATTTCATATAGGTAGTATTCGAACAGAGTGAAACGTCAATGATTATACTTTGATTTCGTTGAAAAACATTTTTATGCTTTATGTACAGTGTATTACATCAAACTGTACATTTTGTTTGATGTATAGATTAGAAGGCATGAATACTCATACTGTGAATTTCAACGCAATCGCTAGATCGATTTAAGCGAACACGATCGCAAATATATGCACCTATACACACAGATATTGCTCGTTTTATTGTATACAGTTTGTAGGTGTACACAGAAAAATCACCTAAATACTCAACTTACACAAACTCTCCTGGTTTGTATAAAGTGAGTATTTAGGTTATATTTCTTATAATATCTATTATCATTTAAGTTTTTAAAAGAAAGTAAGGAATAAAAATAAGATTCGGTTGTTTACTCGACTGTAAAATGCAGGTTATTCTTTTTTCGTTTAATAACTGTATGACTAGACTATACATTAATAGGATATTTTTTCTCTTTTAGGTACCTACTCCTTTTTTGTACTAAGTTTTTCATAGGAAAAAAATTGTCTATGTTCAGACAGCGTTAAACACAACTATATCGTATATAGTATACGATGATATCCAAATGAAAGTATAACCATAGTGGTAAAAAATATCAGTATAGCTATTTTTTTAATTATTGACAACAGTCCTTTTTCAAGTTATTTGATACTAGCGGCCCGTCCCGGCTTCGCACGTGTGGATTGTCTTGCTTGCATCAAGCGCGCGTGGATTTCCTTAGCAGAGTTATTTTAGAAATGTATTTATTATACTCTTCAAAGATCTTATACTTCGAAAAAGATATATACAACAAATATATTTCGAAAAAGATTATTACAGGATTTTATGTTGATAAAAAACTGAATGGCCCATAACTCATTAATAGGTACCAACTCTTAAGAGTCATCTTACACACGTGATAACTTTTAAACGAAATATCCGATTGAGATGAAACAAAAAGTATTTTACTTCTACATAAATACTCTTGATAACATAATGCTTAATTTCGATAAAGATTAATATTACGATACATATTTAACGTAGTTTTTTTTTCTTCAGACGATTTAATAATTATTTTGAACACAAAATCGGTTATTGTGATTAAACCATGATAGCTAGATATATGTTCTCGCTGACTTTTTTGTAGGTCTTAATGGGATCTACAAACCCGTAGTACATCATTTTGTTCTATTGTCAATAGTTTTGCAGCGCACGCAAAATAGGTTTTTGATTTTACACCTTGTGTTAAAAAATAGCAATTTCATTACGGATCCCTAATTTTGAAAAAAAAAATATAGCTTATAGCCTTCCTCGATAAATGGACTACCCAACACTGAAAGAATCATTCAAATCGGACCAGTAGTTCCAGAGATTAGCGCGTTCAAATAAACAAACAAACAAACTCTGCAGCTTTATAATATTAGTATACAGGGTGTCTCAGAAACAATGGATAAACCTTTAACTGTTGATAGGTTTCGTCGAGACCTCTCTAATCTCAAATTTTGACTTTAGTAAAAATATCTCGGTTTTCAAGATATTTGATAGTTTATGATTTTTTAAAAAAATGCCACTTTTGGTTGGTTTTTAATGTGCCATTTTTACAAATACGGACTTTTTCTGATTCAGTTTTTTTAGCTTCTAACGGAATAGTTCAGCTATCAATAACAGTGGTTAAAATTGAGCTAGCTAATCACGAAGTGCTTGGAAAAAACAATGTTCCAAAAAAAATTAAACAAGAAATTATTTTTCTTCGTGTTTGGTCTGCTTCCATGTAAAAAAAAATGTATGACGCTCATCCTGCCCATTATCTTAAAAGAATGCTTAGTTAATCTAGTTTCAAAAAAGGTATGATAAACTTATGCTTAATGTATCTCTTAAATTTTATTACTGCTTGAATAGCAAATGGTATGAAATTTTAAAAAGATTTTTTTCGGAATAGTTATTAATTCTTAGTTTGAATAAAGAATTTGAAATAAAACAACATGACATTTTAAATTTTTTATTAAATTTACAATAAATGTTCGAATTGGCGTCCTTGCGCTCTGATACACGCCCTACATCTTTTTATAAAAGAAAGTTTGATGCGGCGCACGTAACCAGACGTTTTTATGTGTGCAGCTGCATTTTGTATGCGAGTACGCAACTCTGTTATTGAGGATACTGGCCTCGCGTAGACAAGGTCTTTCAGACATCCCCAATAAAAAAAATCCAAGGGATTTAGATCCGGCGATCTGGGCGGCCATAAAATAGGGCCGAGCCGGCCTATCCACCTTTGTGGGAAGTGTTGATTTAAATAATTTCTTACTACTATTGCGTAGTGAGCTGGGCACCCATCATTTAGAAGCCACATTCTCCGCCTCGCTTCTAAATTGACATCTTCTAGCATGCCGGGTAAATTATTTTGTAAAAAATTAAGGTAAATTTCACTATTCAGTGTAGCTGGAAGTTCATATGGCCCGATCACCTGTCCGTCAATAATCCCAGTCCACAAGTTAACTTTTAATTGAACTTGGGACCGATCTTCCCTCATCAAATGTGGGTTTTCAACTTGCCAGCTATGTAGATTGTGGATGTTGAAATATCCATCTCTCCGGCATGAGGATTCATCCGTCCATAAAATTTTATTGAAAAATTTCGGGTCCTCCCTTATTTTATTTAACATGATTCTGCAGAATGCAATCCTGCGCGGATAGTCAGCAGGCTGTAGAGTTTGGACCCTTTGAATATGGAAAGGGTGCAAAAGGTATTTTTTCAATATGCGATGCACTTTGCTTCTATTAATGCCGGTTCGACGTGCAATTCCACGCACAGAACGTGTTGAATCTTCTTCTATTTCGTCGAGGACTACTACTTCTTCATCGTCGTTTCTTTCTGGTCTTCCTGGCCCTGCACCACCAATGCCTCTTCCTGGAAGCCTCCCTTCGCAGTACGAATTATGTACCTGAACAAAAACTCGATAGTCCGGGTGACGTGCGTTGGGGTACCTAATACAAAAAATAACGTTATTAAATTTACTAATTCATTTAATTTTAAAATCTAATTAAACACGGCGTGTGACTATGTTTAGAAGGATAACATAATGTAAGACCCATCCTGATACGTTTAACTAAAGTTGCAATAAATGTGTGTGATTTAAAAAAAATAAGATTGATTGAATTAAAGAGAAAATAAATAATCTTACCTCTCTGCGTACAGACGAGCAGCAGCGTTAGCATTTCCTCGACATTCGCCATAAACGAAATGCATGTTTGCATATTTGCGCGACGTGTACTGATGTCTAAGCATGTTCAGTGTTATGTATTGGTTGTCAGTTAGGTTTCACAGCACAAACAATATCCGAATCGCAAAGCTAGCCAAGTTCATATGATCACCAGTTGTCAGAAAACACGCGTGGGTCACAACCGGAGTTCAGAAGGACACTAACAATCGTAACAAAGAAACCAATGATCAGACGCAGGTAAAAAAAGTCCTTCCAGGAAATTCGATAGCAGGTAAGGTTGCAAATGCTTATGACTCATGTGCTGTTAATTATAAGGCTCCTTTTTGATTGCGCATAGTGGATGACACATGTGGCAGGCAGGGGCCACAAAAAAAAAACACGTTTCACAACTCTGTGACTCGCAAACGAATGTTTACAAATAAGCTTTAAGTGCTTATTAGTGGAAAAAAAACCTTTTCTTTTTCAAATTTTCATATTATTTGCTATTCAACCAGTCAGAAAGTCAAGAAAGCATAAACTTAATACTGGAAAACTAAATTAACCGAATAAAATTAATCCGAAAAATAATTAATCCGACAAACAATCTTTTTAAAATTTTCATACCATTTGCTATTCAAGCAGTAATAAAAGTTCAGAGATACATTAAGCATAAGTTTATCATACCTTTTTTGAAACTAGATTATCTAAGCATTTTTTTAAGATAATGGGCAGGATGAGCGTCATACATTTTTTTTACATGGTAGCAGACCAAACACGAAGAAAAATAATTTCTTGTTTAATTATTTTTGGAACATTGTTTTTTCCAAGCACTTCGTGATTAGCTAGCTCAATTTTAACCACTGTTATTGATAGCTGAACTATTCCGTTAGAAGCTAAAAAAATCTGAATCAGAAAAAGTCCGTATTCGTAAAAATGGCACATTAAAAACCAACCAAAAGTGGCATTTTTAAAAAAAATCATAAACTATCAAATATCTTGAAAACCGAGATATTTTTACTAAAGTAAAAATTTGAGATAAGAGAGGTCTCGACGAAACCTATCAACAGTTGAAGGTTTATCCATTGTTTCTGAGACACCCTGTAGATATTGAGAAGACTGCCTTCATTAATTGGAACCTTTAGTCGAATATTTTTGATCACTTATCACAATGAGCTAAATAACATCACCATTGTAGGAAGAAAGCTCTGGTCATAACTCATCACGTGCTTATTTTTATGTTCGACAAGCTGACTTTTATGTTATTATCTATAAATAAACGTTAAACTGTCACTCTACACTGGACACTGTATATCTACTTTTTTAACTTATAAATGAAAAAAAATAAAATTGGTACACCTTTTTTCAATCAGTTTGGTAAGTAAGGTTTACTACTTATTTTATTTATATTTCATGTAGCTAGTATTCGAACAGAGTGAACTTGTTTTTATAACTATGGTAGAATTCTAGCGACAATATGTACGACTGGACTGAATTGATAGGTAGAGAAAAGCGTACAAAATTTAGGATACACTTAGTTTGGCAGAATAGTTATATAGGTTAAATTGTACTGTCATGAAAGTTATTAAACGGAACTTAATTAATTTCTACTAGACATGTGATTTTAACACATTTTTTACATATGATGGTATGCGAAAACAAGAATAACAATAAAATTTTCTTTAATACAAAATATTTTTTTTTTTGGATAAGGAAATCGAACAAACCGAGCTAAAAGATATTTAGCAACGGCTTATAGGTAAATGAAAATTAAAATAACTTAAATGCACTTTAAATAAGTTTTACCTTGAGGACGTCTTTTACTGAGAAAAAGAAAGGGCGCATGAAACTCGACAGATTTAACATAAGAACCCACAAAAAACAATATTATTCTGTTATGGCCATAATAGTAGTGTTATGGTTTCATTACATCGTTAATTACATTAAAGCCAACAAGTATCTGTTTTAAGTAAATATCCTTAAACATTGCGATAATATACAGAGAATAAACGATAAATTTAAGAATGCAACAAAGTTGTATGTTAAGTATATGTCAATAATACTAAAGGTTAAAATAGACCCATCTTTCAAAGCAGCACCCGTTCACGAGCATGACGCATGATGCAACCACCGCTAAAGCTAAAGTATATTCAAAATAACTTATTTATTGACCTTTTATATTTAAACTGACATTATTTTCACCCTTTCTTACTGGATATAATGTTCGTCCTAGCCTTATCTGTAAAATTATCAACCACACCAACTAACTCATTGACAGAGAGCGTCTTTTCAAATTTGCATCCGCGCACACCGCGCATGTCACTGCTTAATTTTATTACGATCGTAAAACAGAAAACGCGCGCCAGATGAATTTAGATAGACAGTCGTCTTGTACGCGCAATCGGATAGCACGACCTAAACCTTATAAAATTAGAAGAAGAACAATAAAGAAGCAGCAATTGACATTAAAACCTGAATCATATAGAAATAGAATGCAGCCGAGAATATTTACTGCTTACTTTTTTCGTTTGATTTAAATAAGTTGCTAATTCTAACTTTTCTTTTTTCAATTTTAATCATAACATTGAATAGCAAATACGTCGACGTAATGGCAACTTGTAGGAGTTCAGTATTTTTATAACATTAACAATGAATCAAGAACATTATCTATATTGCCGTTATCACCTCTTAGTCAGTAAAATGCATCTGTAAAGTGTAGGTACGTTCGTACTCGATCAGCTCCGTTTAAAACTACTATCTCAACCCAACCAATAGCTTATGCTCGCCTTATACTATAAATCTTTGATAGTAACTAAACTATCAAAATCTTCCTTTGAACATTGTTCTTTTAAACTTTAACATAAACAAATTTTAAGTCTCTATTTCTGTCGGCACTCATAAGGTTTTAAACCGGTATGAAACTTAAAGGGAAAGGTGGAAAAATTTGTATCTCTGTTATTATAGCAACATTATAATGAAATCTGTAGTAAAGTCAGTGTCACATTCTTGGTCACGGCCTATTTTCAAATAAATATGCACAACAACAGTGATAAAAAGTAAAGGCAATAGCTAGTGTTTTTAAATTGTTTAAAAAGTATAGAACTTTTTCAAGCACATATTAAACAGAATGTTTGGATTTAGATACGTTGTGCGTTGGATGTTCTAATATTTTTATGACTTTATTCGGACGCAGAAGGAGGAAAGAGAACAAGGAGTAACAGAGTAGTGCCATAGAATTAATATAATATGAGCTATGAGCATTTTTAAGTGCAAATGTTAATATCGGGTTTGAGTTATTATTTGTATGACAAACCTTAATACTACGAAAATAACTTCCGAGTCTTAAATCTTGACTTAAACGCGAAAGTATCATTTGCATATTTGAAAACATACAGCTGTCTGATCACTTTCGAAAGAGTTTATCAAAGACAGGATTGTCCGTGCAAAATTAGTTTATAGTTTTGTAATTAAATTATGGTATTTCTATTGAGCTAGGTGGAGTAAAAGTGTATTGAAAAGTTTTGTTTTGTTTTTCCCTTGAATGCATAGAAATTGTTTGTATAATGCAAATTTTCAACGTTAAAGTTCTTAACTAGGATAGCGTGCTTAGCTGTGCACAGAAATAGTATTCGCGACGAATTGGCATGCAAAGTCGTTTGCAAGTAGTAAAATATATTAAGAGCATTATGAATAGGGACAATAATAAAACTTATGTGTACTTATGAATCGCGCGACGAAATGCGTAAATCAGTTCAGCGGGGCATTTTAATTGCGCGCTCTTTGGATTCGCACCTCCAGGCAACATCTTGATAAAAACTTGTCACGGCGGCGGCTCTCGTTAAATATCGTCGAAGCAGACGCTATAAATCGCTTGATTTAGAATGAGCTGTCGACGAATGAGTTAATTCTAAGGTTCGTTTTACGATTGACGTGACTGCATAAATGGAAGCCGAAAAATGCTTAAGTATTCCTATAAGGTGTTCGACGCTCACGAAAATTCAAGTAACATCTAAAACGGGCGCCAGGTTAAACATAAATATTTTATTGCTCAATGCAATACCAGTGCTGAATTAAGTATTACCTAGTTCCCAACTAACCATAAACAGCTAACAATGCTAATATATATATATATATTTAATTTGGTATCACTTGATATCTAATGTAGTATATTATAGCATTTGATGTAAAATGTGTGATAAAATTTTTTAATAAAATTCAAATTAATATATATTTTTTAATTTAATGTGAGCTGTATATAAGCTTTGTTTTATTGTATATTTTATTGATATAATCGAATCTAAATGTATTAAAAAGGACACTATATTTGAATATACACGATTTATTAGGTTATGCTGTAACTAAGAAACAATAGTAAAAAAATCTTAAAAGCATCATCATCACGAAATCATGAAACTTGGGATGCATAAAGTTTAAATGACAACTCAAATTATATGGTACTATCGGGCTGGTTTGTTGATGAAACTATAGGGTGGGAAGTAGAACCTTGGGATGCTTACTAGAAAACCCATCGACTTTGAACTCGGTGTTACAACAAATAACGACGAACTGAAAAGTCTGTGGTGGAACCCTTTCTGCTTTTAGGTGCAGTAAAGTATAGATAAAAGGGTGTTTTTATTAGGCTTTTAAACTATATTTTATGTCATTATTAACTTCCAGGTAACATAATTAGGAAACGTCTTTAATGGTATTAAAAACAAATCACATTATCTACTAGCGATCCACAATTAACATATCCAAATATCGGGCTCAGAGCGAAGTGAACGAAATTGTTTATAATTTATGTTTAATGGCGGTGCGTCGGCGTCGTGGGTGGCGGCCGCGGGCGATCCTAATTGGATGAATTGCCGGCTTAGACGGACGATAAACAGAATTAAACAATTTGTTGGACTCGCTGTCATTATGCGCCCTACTACGATGATCGTTGCGTTGCCTCACAACTGCGGCTTCTGTCACATTGCAACTGCAATAGTTGCGGATCAAGTTTGACTAGGGACATGTTTTATTTAAGTAAATAAACATTTAATGATTATTATTGCTCCATGAAATTAATAAAAAGTAGAAGGCGTGAACAATCATTTCTTTCTAGGAATCAAGAAGTGAGGAATATTGATAGTGTTTTGATTTGTAGAACACAAAATTCTGTTTTAAAATAAATTAAAATATTATAATGGTGCCTTTGTCTTTTGTCGGATTAAAATTTTTAGGCATAATTTAGAGCTTTTAGTAATAAATACAAGGTAGTTTATTAAACTTTATTTTAAAGGTTTTTCATGGTCAAATAATTGAAATAAAGCAATCATCTTTACACATATTTTTTACATATATTTAAAACACCATAACAAAAAATGTACTTATCTGTTTGATAACTAGCGCGCGCATATAAGCAAACGATACATTGTCATATTTCCGATTATCCAAACTGATTGCAATGACGAAAAATAAATATATATACTTTAAACAAATTAAAAACTTCTTCTACGAACAGTAACTAAAACGTTGTTATTTGTGATGTTTACCCAATAGTGCGAAAATCCGGAGAAATATAAGTCACATCCTATGACAAGTTGACAGAGCGACATGTCAACGACAGCTTCTATTAACACAAAGCTGCGAACATGGTTCACCACTTAGAGACACGCCAGTCGTTTTGCAACCGCTGTACCATGCCACTGTTATAATTTTCAATTACACACATTAACTCCACCTCCGTATTAAGTGACTTATATTCGATTATATCTTTCTTTCAAAAATACTTTCTCAAGAAGTAAATTATGTTTTGACACCCTACATAAAACTGAAGATTATTGAACGAAAAAAGAAGTATTGAATCTATAATGAACTAACAGTTTCCAAACAATATTTACATTTCAAGAGCATACTTTTAAAAGATACCAAAAGTCTGAATAACCGTTTTCTGTTATCATTGTCACCGTAATACAATAGTTGTCGAATGAACAAAATGTTTTGTTTACTCTTCTCCGTCTAGACAATAAGCGACATCCCCAACAGAGTTTATTTATTATCCTAGTCACTAAATATATTTTTCTTTAACTTTTATTTCACTTCTTCAGAGCTTCCAAAGAGTGGTACAAAGCACGTATTTGATTTTCATTTATCACTGCTACATCAACAGTAACATTGATTTCTGAGTATCGCAGTTGGTAGCGGGATTTCACGGTGGGTGGTCGTTTGCCGTGTGATATCCCTATGTAGGCCGTATAAATATTCTTATAATTAACTGCATATATTATGTCACTTTATTCGAGGACATAATTCTGTCGCCTCACTAGCGTATAATATTTTGCCACCAAGTTAATAGTTAGTTAGTTGTGAATGAAAGTTTAAGTTCTTAAATTATCCGCAATCTTTAAATTAAAACTTAGAAAAAATAACACATATAATGAATGAAAGCTCACATTTAAAAATTTTATATTTAATATTTATTTTTACAATTGTTATATATATTATATATAAAAAAGTTGTCTTTCGTTTTTAAAAAAAATAAAAGTGTAACGACTTATTGATGTTAAATTTTGGTACTGATTGTTAATAGAGTATACGGAAAATAACCCCAATCAAAATATTGTGATTGATCTTGCTCTCAATTATAAGCATAACAATGTGGGTTTCAATGTTTACTTTAATTTAAATATGGTTATTGAATTTTTTGTGAGACATAAAATATAAATAAATATTTCTTACATTCACACCAATTAGCCTAGCCCAAAGTAAGCACTGTAAGGCTTGTGTTATGGATAGGTACTAGGTTAACGGATAGACATACATATATGATACATAGATATGTTATAGAAATATATAAAAACACCCATGACCTAGGTACAAATGCTCGTATTCATCATACAAACATTTGCCCCTTCCGGGATTTGAACCCGGGACCGTCGGTGCGAAAGGCAGGATCACTACCGTTGCACCAAACAGTCGTCAAAAAAGGTTCTTTCATCGAGTTTATCATTTAACATATATAATAATAATAAAT
Organism: Calamotropha paludella; assembly: GCA_927399485.1. NCBI lineage: Eukaryota > Metazoa > Arthropoda > Insecta > Lepidoptera > Crambidae > Calamotropha > Calamotropha paludella. Next base: position 10,757,627 of record OV656804.1, on the reverse strand, counting down.
AACAGTAGAAATATGAACAAAGGTAACAAAATTTGATTAAAATATATTAAAAATAAAGTAAGACTTCAATTCATTGCTTAGTCTGTAAAATAATAATTTAATTATTGCAATTCGCCTTGGTATCACGAACAGATGTTATTTAAATATCGTACAGTGGTTTTTGCGTCCCTGTTATAATTAATTCATAATGTATTTCAATAGCCCTTAACGTTTACTTATCCATATATTAATTATTTTAATCAATACTGGGCATGGCTTCATTACTAGGAATTACATTATAGAGTACATAAATTATATATGCTGATACGCCGGTATTTAGCAAATATGGTGCTTGACAGACTGGTTGGACACAGCTCATAACCTTTACTAGAACTGGTCATTAATGATGCCCATCCTGATGTCAATCAAAATGCCCATATAAAGTACCGGTGGGTAGGCTGTTAAGTCCCCACTATATAGATTTGTTCTGAAAATTAATATGACTTAGTGATTTTAGAGATTTTACACTTTTCTACAGGAAAGATTATTATTTTATACTAGCGGCCGCCCGCGACTTCATCCGCGTGGAAAATTGCAACATTACTTTATCTGTCTAAAATAAAAAGAAATCTAAAATAAAAGTAGCCTAAGTTACTCCTTATTACATCAGCTACCTGCCAAAAAAATGCCCGTCAAAATGCGTCCAGCCATTTCAGAGATTAGCCGGAACAAACAGACAGACAAAAATTGTAAAAAATATTATTTTAGTGTATGTACCGTATATATATTCATATGAATGTAGTACAAAAATGTTATTTTAATATTACAAACAGACACTCCAATTTTATTTATATGTATAGATGGTCTATAAGTTTATTTTACGTTAGTAGTAAAAATATATGTCTCATATGTTTAGTAGTAATATTATGAGAATTCTAATAAGTCTACACTTTATACAAAACTCACTGACAAATAGATATGGTAGTAAAAAATCTAATGTAAGCTTAAATGCTGAAAAAAAAGTCATCTAAAATTAGAAAATGTCTCGTATTTAATTTTATAGCATAAATCTGTATCTACTAAGCAAGCCAAGTTGTTCACTTAAATATTTTCCACCTAAACATTTATTACTCATGAATCATTAGGTACAAAGTCGACGAGACCGTCTAAAGACGTGTGCCAAGAGCTGTAAACTTAACAGTGACGTAAACCACAAAAGCTTTATAAATGCAATTACCTGCGAAAGATTACTAAAAACTCTTCGGCAACAAAAAAGACCTTTATAAATAAAAACATAAATAGTCATGTGGAGCAATAAATTTGTTTATTGTACAATAAAATAATGTAGCAAGTTCGTGTTGGGTGGTCTCGAGCACAAAAAGAGGGAAGATGGCGGCCCGCCGTTGCCATAGAGACGTAATGTGATGATCCGTGGACACCACACCTGGTTATAATCAACACATTTTGATTTTACTTATACAAAAAATAATACCTCTCAAATGTTATCATTATTAACTTCGCCTAAAATATATTGCCCCATTAATAATCTTATGCTAAAATGTGTTTAATTTAATTAAAACTTAAAAAAAAACAGGTAAAGTTATTAGCTATAATGTAATATACATATCTTTTATCTCAAAAATTGTTGTTTCAATGAGCGTAACACGTAACGCCTTTTGTAGATTTATGTACATAGAAATAAAACCGACTATGTGTTTCTTGATTCAAAACTACAAAACAATCTACTGTCATAAGATAAAACGTTTTTAGTTTTAACATCTATCCCTTATTGATCTAATCAGAAATCATTAAATCAGTCACATGATTGAAAAGAAGAAAATGTGTTTGGTAACTAACAAATATTTTTTATTTTAATATTTTTATTTCTTAACATTAAGATATGATTTAAAAAATCACTCCAGTTTGACATATTTCGTTTAGATAATTTTTTTTTTAATATAAGATCGAACATGATAATTTTTTTTTATTACATAAAATTTATAAAAAAAGTTCAGAAAACTCATTCATTCGTTTATTTTTAAAGACTTTTTATAGGTAGGTTATACGTAATATATTTAAAAAAAACTTTATATTTTCTAATCTTTTGTGATAGAAGACGCAATAAGAGACTGACAGAGTGGCGATTGAACAATCGCCCATTGTCTTGTATGCCTCGAAAAAAAGAACCCCTCCTCTCCATAATGACTTAATTTTAGAACACACTCACGGTAAGGGAACTGCTTATTAATTCATTGATTCAAGTCTGACGCGATCAACATTGTTGATTGTACTATCAACAGTAAATCCATTGTATAAAGTTGAATATTAATTGAGAAAATTTGACATTGTTTTAACGATATTCATAATCGACAGTTTAATAAGGGCAGGATGAAAAACATAAAAAAGTAACTAAACATTAATAAATCTAGTCAATATTTATTTACTAACAAATATTAACCAAAAATATTTTACGTCTTTCTTTAATGGCTCTAAGATTAGAAAATAATTCTTAATTATCGTAAATAATAACTTAAATGAATTTGCCAGTCAAGGCAAGATTGATTTCAAAAGCTCATTTCTTTCAGTGTTCAAACTACGTATATTCGATTACTTTAGTTGAGAGGTAATAAAAAGATGTCTCCGATTAACATCTCCGCGGCGCATTGCTGCTTGACATATGTAAACAATTCCACCTTATTGCTAATGTTTTGTTATTTTGTGTTTTTATTGTAAACCATATAATTGCTACAATTCGTGTAATTAAATATAATTATGTTTCAGCTATCTTCTTTTTTCTTTATTTAATTTAAGGACATTGCTATCTTATTTTGCTATGTAACTTTTTATTGCTAGTAACAAATTCAAATGGAAGCTGATTTGCATGACACTCGCATATAAAAAATTTAAATATTTTTGTTTCTTACTAATTTGTTGAGTTAATACGTATAATAAATCTTAATGATTTCGTTTAGGTTGGCTGCTATTTTTTGCTTCAATATAACATATATATCGCAAGAATATTATAACATTTAAAACAACACTTAAAGCTTTCACTTTATCCCTCGTTGGATAAAGTTTGTTGTTTTGTCTATGATTACGTAGGTTGGAGAACGAAAATTAATTATCTCGAATTCAACCGTGCTTCGAAAGGCACGTCAATAATAATATTACATTATTGACGAGGCTAGCCCAAAGTAAGCACTGTATATCCTGTGTTATGGATTGACATACATATATGACACGTAAAATAGGTAATATTCAGAGAAATACTTTATCAAATATTTTCAAATTCTCGTATTCATCACACAAACATCTGCTCGTTCCGGATTTCGAACCCAGGACCGTAGGTGCGAACAGCAGGATCCCTACCGTTGCTCGAAACGGTCGCGAGTGCTACACACCAACTAGGTGGACTTTCATGATAGGTCCATGGTGTTTTTTTATTAATAGACTGTTGATAATAAATCACGATGTGTGAATACTTATATCCTACCATAAGACAAGTTAACAGTTTAAGCTTTCCAGGACACGACCGACTTATTGAACGACTTCGTAATCGATTTTTAGTAGATTTTTGACGGACTTAACGTACGCGACTTAAAACATCGTCGGTAGTACACGAGAGATGTGTATGTAATGAATTTACTGAGAATGGTGGACAATCGGACATGTGCTTTGAATCGGTCAAATAAACGGTGATAACAGTCGGAGTATAAATCGGTAAAAAAATTGGTTGTGTACAGTAATAAAGTATGACCTAATTTTTAATAATCCAATCATATTTTTCAAAAAACAAAACTTTTTAAATAAATTGTTATAATAGAAAAATACTAGAAAAAATCGACTCTGGTCACAAGTGATTTCCCGCCTGAGAATTCACTCGTGACCCGAGTCGATTTTTTCTAGTATTTTTCTATTATAATAATTTATCTTATAAGATCGCAATGAAAAATGCATAAAATATATAAAAATTATAATACTTTTTAAATATTATAAACTAATATGTAAATCGACTGCAAAAAAACTGACTGAATTTCTCGCATATTTCGTTAACAACCATTTATTTCTTCACAAATAACTCACGAATCTGGTACAATATCTGAATAATACATTAAATTATACCCTGCCTAGTCATTAAATGCAACGATTTCCTATCTTGAACTATAAACTGCAGCTAAGCTTCGCAATTCACATTGGCAATCAGTTAATATGCATTTTACGAACACCCGGTCAATTATGTTCTGACAATATATTAACCATTTTATCGTATATTCATAAAGTAAGCGTATTCGTTGCACTTTCATTAAACATGTTTACAAAGAAAATATATTTCATGTGAATTTGAGATATAACGTACGTACAATTGATATTTTTTGTAAATAATACTTGCTTGAGGTCGTCTTTATTAAATATGACAAGGGTATATATTGAACAGCTTCACTTTGTGTAGCTTTAGAGAACTAAATTGGCCAAACTTTTTGATAAATATTTTGTCGAAAAATCGTCACAAATCCAAAATTAGTCTCTATTTTCCTTCTGCCCACGATAAAACTTATCACCGTTGAGAACATGAGAGTGTAAAACAGTTGTCACCGTATTTTCTAAATTGAAACCAATGAACAATTTCCATTTTTTACAAATACTAAATTATGATTTGCATAAGTGTAATGACCTAATAATGTTAGCAATCATGTGGTTTTGGAACCTTTCTCTTTCAAATCACATCACACCTAATAAAAGAGTAAAGAGTTTAAATAACACACAAACACACAACACAAAGTCTGGCGCTTTGCAGGCCGTTGCTGCGGTGTGCGTGCTTCGCTCGCCCAGCTTGCGCTTTTTTGGGTCGTCGTTATTACCAACCCGTTTATGACCTTTTTACTCCCTTAGCTCATGATTTTGTAACAAATTACAATAATCGCAACAGCAGCATCTATGTTGTTCCTAACTTCTATTGTTCCCAGCCCTACTGTTATCTACTTATCAGCATGCGGGCGGACTGGAAGATGTAACTTCTTTTTAGATTTATGTACTTATGTAAACAACACGTTAACAAGAACAACAACAACAAGAACAACAAGAAACATTTAAAGAAGATTCTTAAGTGTTTAAATTTTCATAACAATCAGTTTCCTTATTTGACAGTAGGTATTTGGTCTTGAAAGTTTGTTTGAAACGTGATAAGTCGTTAACATTGTTCCATCGATGTATTTATCCATAAAAACGTGGATTGATCGATAAATGACGATCGCTTCAAATAATTAAGGTATTTTTTTTCACTCCAATTGGCAAACTACATCAATCCAACTTGCTGACATTCAACCGTTGTACGGATAAAAGCAGATCTACTCGTACTTTCTACGAAATTTCAAAATTCTCAACTGATTTTGACCTCTTTATGTGCAATTTAAAGTTTTAAATCGGTTAGCGAAATTTGTGATTGTTAGGTAGGCTAGTGTGTTATCGACTGTACACATCAATACATTATGTAGGTTAAAAATATAATTATTTATATAACAACTATGATACTATTTATGGCGTGAATATATTAACATTATTATTTACTATATTATAATGTTAATTTACGCCATAAATAGCAATTTGTGATATAATATATTTGACTATTTTAATATGTACATTATTGTTATTAAATAATAGGAATAAATGAATACGTAAGCGGTACAGTAAAATCGGGGGAAATAATTTGTAAGAACTTGTTTGTAAAGACTCTACGGAAACACTTTAGAGAGACGTCACTAATTGTGGGCATCCACTAATGTCTCTATATACGACGGCAGATTGATGGTAACTCCGCAGCCACGCCCCGGCGGCGGCGGCGAGCGGCTTCTCGGTACCGACCAAAGGATGCCGCTTGCACACAATCCTGGAAGATTGAGTCGTTACTCAAATTCGCTGCCTACACTACAGGTAGAGTTCTGCTAAGAGGAAATTGTGGAGCAGATTCTGGATACATTTACTCAGCGTCAAATATATTGAATTTCATAAATTACATACATCGATTTACGAAATTTGTAAAATCAGAGTTTTTCATTTAATAGTATAATTATATTTATAGAACGGCTGACGTTTTATCATAAATGTAATAAAAGGTTACTAACTATAAAAGTAGCCCTCTTAGTATAATGCACATGATTACAGTCGAAATCAGAATTTTAGTATAGTAAATAAAGGGACTCCATAAGAAATAGGGACCCTTATACAATTACTTGTTTGTCTACATGACCATCTCCATAACATAATTAAATATTTTAAAATTAAAAATGTATAATTAAAAGTATTTTCAATCATTCCATCAATTTTCTATAGATCAATGCGTAAGTATTTTCAATATTTGTTCAAATAGAATAAATTTTTTTCTGTAAATCTATAATTTGTTTGTACCTTGAATAATTTTCTTCTGGGAAATACTCCTGTTAATAGTTCTTGCTGTTCCTTTTCACAGTGAAATATCTGGTATTGTGGATAAGTGAAATGATGGTGCTGGTTGAAGATGTTTACAATTCGTAATCGACCTTACTGAACAAACTACTTTTTTTATGACAAATACTTCCTAGAATAATAGGGCAGTATATAAAATTAAATTTCCTTTACGTGTAACTTAACCATGCGATTAAGTCAATTATTCGGTTATTTCTTGGCTTTAATTATAAAACTCAGCGATCTTCCGGTCACTTAACATATAGGTACATTCTACTTTAGACGTACCAAATTCTTGTATATTATCGGGAGACACGGTGATTATGTGGCGACAGACGGCAGTTGGGACTTGACTCAAACTACCTGGGGAAAACTTAACAGGCACATTCCTTGGGATCTTAATGTCATTGATCCAACTAAACATCAACTGTTGGTAATCCAGGAGGGTAAATTTTTAAAGTTACAGGCTAATTTTCTTATTTTTAATGCCCAATTTTATAGTAAGTTATAAGATAAGAAAGTATTAAGGTATTAATTCAAGCAATAGCATTGAACAAAAAATGGCTGAAATATGAACCTCTTAATGATATCAGAAATTATAATTCTCATTATGTTATGCGAATTCAATATACTACACTAGGTTAAGGAATTATAACATTCTCATTGTAAATAAAATTATTGAGATGTAAGTATTTAATTACAGACTCGTTTTTCTTTATATGAGGTAGTAACTGCGAGTATATAGATTTATTACGGATGCGTTATAAGGCTTGAAATTCTATGTCTAATATACATTTTTGATAAAAAAATCAAAAAATAATTTGCACATACTTTGCATGAGATCTTTTTTAATAATAAGGAACATAATAAACAATGTCTCTTTTTTAACTTTTACTTTTAAAGTAAATCAATTAATATTTTACACAAAACGTTGTGATACTCAAAGTTCAACCTGTTTTGCAAAATATAGAAATTAAGATAAAATTTTGTCAGCGAGGAAAAATAGAACACCAGTTACAATATCAGATAAACGATATAACGATAAAAAAGTATCATCAGAACATCATTTAAATTTGGGCCATTATAGCAAATGAGTTGTTCCAAAAATAATGTGTTAAATCTATAATCTCCTTCCGCTCTTTTTCCCGCTCTTTTTCAATTTTATCAATAACGTTACCATAGCAACGCGTTAACCGCAAGTCGTTCGTCTACCGGACGCTAGATGGCGCTAACGGAAAAAATATTTAATAAGAAAAAAAATTTAAAGAATCTTGTCCACCCGTGTGAAGCCGGGACTGGCCGCTAGGACTTATAAAATATACAATTTTGTACCCGAAAGAACTTTCTTCTTATTGTTTCCTATATAGGGTAAAGGCACCAGTGGTCAGCCTCATAACGACTTTTTGAAGTTTGTACAGTTGCCATTTCTACAGCATATGTCAGATAATGAAATGTACAACATGATAGGATTTATTGTTTATTATAGTTTTTAAAAAATATATGTCAAAAACAAGAAATTTCCTAATAAAATATATAATTACGTTTAAACAAAAAATGGCACTTTGTCCCAATGGACAGCCTTTAAAAACCAGTAAACAGCCTCTATGAACCCAGTGCTCAGCCCTTGTAAGTATGAAATAGTTATAAAATGTATGTTTATAATCATTGATTATAAATATACATTTCATAACTGTTTCAGGTAAAACTTAAGTATTGCTTATAGATTCTCATACAAATACCCACATTCGTCCCTAAAAATACCATTTAAATAAGATCGTGGCTGAGTACTGGATCTTAAACACCCAGTGATCAGCCGCATAAAAAAATAATTTAAAATGTGGCTGATCAGTGGGTTTTTGACCATTACGAAATGTTTGTCGTACTAAATTTGGAAATTAATATTTATCAGTACTAATGGTCGGCTTGTAATTTCAAAAATAATCGAAAAACTCAGTTATCAGCCCCGGGGCTGTCCATTGGATCTTTTGTAAAAAAGTGGTATCCAATGGTCGGCCCCCTCAATTCATACGTAAAAAAGCGATATTTTTATCAAAATTTAATATAATTTAATACATGAACTAATGTATAAAGCTACCATTTAGAAAACACAATCACATTTCATAATAAAATTAGTTCTTTCTTAACTGTTAAGAGAACACTACGTGTAATAAAAAATATGGCGGACTTGACACTATTGTTCTTGTCGTTGGACAGCACCGATATGAACCAGTTTATTTCAACCCCCTGATCCCCTGCCGCTCCTGTCGCGTGACACATTAACCAATGAGAAATCAGAGCGTCTATTTAAGTGCAAGTGATTTGTTTATTTTGATTATAGCGATATTTATGGCCAATAAACGATGTAAAAGGCTGAACACTGGTGCCTGGCTGGCCACTGGTGCCTTTACCCTAATCAACAGACGAGATGGCCTAAATTCGCAACTAATAAAGTTCTTGATTTTTTTCTTTATAGTTTTAATTTGTCGTGATTCATTACGGTCATAAAGTACAAAGATATTTTCCACAGCGTTGCCAACGTAACGGATTTCCCGTCATATCTAGCGGATTAGGGCTATGAAGGTAAGGAACAAATAATATTTTGACGGCTAACTGATTGTTTAGCGGAATTTGAAAAAGTTTATTATTCAAATAAAGATAGATTTATTTTTAAATTTCAATTTACAACACTTTTTTTTTTAAATTAAGGGAAATTTTCGTTTCTATTATGTCAACTCTCTCTGCATATAGGTATATATGTATGCTACATATGTACCATATGTGTATATCTACGACATACTTACATGTACGAGAATTTCCCTTGTCATAGACAAGGTAGCAGAAGCCAAAATAATGATGCGAAATCAGTCACACTTTAAACATATTCGTATTGTTCTATTTTGTTTCATATTATTGTTATTTTTTTGATTCGTGAGTTTAGTGTAGAGTTCAGACACACAGAAATTTACTGTTCTTACTTTTTTTTGTTAAAAGTGATTTAATGGATTGTTGTACTTAATTTTTATTAAGCTTGGTAATTCGACGGATTTTACTGACGAGAAAATTGCAAGATTTAACGGATTGCTAACGGAGTTTCGTAATGAAGTCGGCGGAATTTTAAAATTATTTTTGGCAACACTGATTTTCCATCGATTCCTAAGGTTTTTTTAAAGATTGGTTGTAATAATTTGCTTTATCAACGTATACAATAATGAATAAACTTAAGTGGCTAGGGATTGTGTCGAATGAAAATGACATGTGAGGCTCCATATCAGGCTGATGCTACTCTATATCGGTCATATAATTAACCTCAGATCCCATTAAAAACGCCCCTGTCAATGCCAAGTGATGAACTTATCACATCAAAAGAGGTCACTATCAAAAGAAAAGAGGTTATCATCAAGTACTGTAAATTATAAACAAACATCAATCATATAAATACACATTTATTACTAAACTTTCTTGATTTACAAATAAGGTTTTCTGGTTATGGACAATATGAGTAGCATCATCATCATTTCAACCAAATAACCGCTGCTGAACGGAAGGCTCGCTAAAAATGGGGCTTTTACCATAACCTCCTCGATTGTAAGGTAGAGGTAGTAAAAACCATGGTTTGGAAACCGCTGCTGCCCATTTTGTGGTCTACGGGAGGTATGGTGATTACCTCAAGTAACATTATTTGCCTTTTACGACCCCTAAATGTAAAGGCTTGGTGCTATTCCACTCTGCATCTGCATCAATTATTTAACCATCAATCACACCCTTCGACTGATAATAATTGTAGATTTAAAATTTACCATTGGATCGAATACGATACGCATCTTGAGTGCAGAAATTTCTTTAAAAAAAAAGTCTTTAAAATGAATTCAATTGACGTACCTCGAGGAATTATAATGTCCAATCAAAATATGAATGAATGCGGCGACGCGCTGTGGTCTGCGAAATTCGGCAGCGATCGCACGCGCTGTTTGCCAGGTGGCCTGCAATGCGGACTGCCTTTTTACTACACATTATTAACTTTACATGAATCGATCAATTTTAAAATCAATACTTTCATTTGGCATGACATTCAAAATGTTGGTACAAGATAAATTGCTACTTGCTTACAATTAGTTCCAGTCAAGATTTTCTGTTTCCAAACTACAATAATACTTTTTTTCCAAGGTAAATGTTAAACAGTGCACTTAAAGCCCATTAACATTTTAATATGAATAATGTCGGGTCGTTGAAGTTACGTGGCCCTACGACACCTTACGCCTGTCTGTCATTTTGACCTGACCTTTAGCTTACAGATTATTCAAATGCGTGACTATGTATTTATTTCTAAGTAAGGTACCTGATACAAATAAAGCCTATTCTCAAATAAGGCCTGTAGTGCGGAAAAGTCGGTTAAAATATATTTACATCAAAAATATCTCACATACGCATAGACGACAGCCTCACGACTCAGCAAACAGTGCGCGAGAGTTGTGACGTTGTGACAGCGTCACTTGTGACCGGTCGTTTGTGACTAACGGGCATTTTCATTGCGCGTTATTAATTTGTCGTAATTTTTATCGAATTTTAATACGTTATTCTTTGAAGTTTTGTTTCAAGTAATGTATAGAGATCACAATATAACTCATCAAAAAGGTAATTATGACTTTAAATTGTAATTTTTAGAATATGCGAATTTAATATGCTTATGACATTTATGAAGTACAATGTACTAAATAAAGCCTGCTTTTAATATAAGCCTTATTTGCTGACCCATATATACATATATTAGCCTTATTTTTCAATATTTAATAATATTTTTGAGAAATATGTTAATTTTTTCATTTTTGTTTGTTTGGATACGTTTTTTTTTATATTATTCTTTATTTCTTGTAAATATGCGACTTCAAGTCTGACTAGAAATTTAAGCATAATATTTAATAAAATAACTTTGAAAGTTGTTTAAGAATCTCATGAAAGCACTTGATAAATGGCTCAGAAGTATATATTTTTATATAATTAATACTCTAATAACAATATTCCTATAATTAAAGGATATAGGCTTTGTTCAATCACTATGTTTTAAAAAGGCCCAAGGCTAATGTTCCAGAATTACCTCTTTTCGAGTGATTTTTAATAAAAAAAATACAATGTTTTCTTAATTACTTAAAATATATAAACCAAAGAATAATGCCTTGCTATTATTTATCACCTTTTTCAAATAATTATCAAGATATGAGTGTTTCAAATTAGGTAGGCCTTATTTGTATTACTTACCTTAATGCAAAAACTATTTATAAATTTACATTAAGTTGAACATAGTTAAAGTTTCTATAATTAAATTGAAAAATCGCTTATAAATGGCTAAATTATTATGTCAAACAGGTATTAATCTAATTTTGCTCTTTAATCGGAAATAGAAATGCTGCAATTTTATAAATACTTTTCGATCTGAATGTTGAAGGATAGTTATTCCATTTATGACCTTAGGGGAATATTCTTTACAACTCGGTTACAATATCTGTGGACCTCGCTGGAATGTCAAGCCCCCTCCCCGTTCTCTTGAAAAAGAATAAAAAAATAAAATAATAAAAGAGTAAAAGTATAATATATTTTATTTATAGTTCATAATTATTATTGTTTACAATACTATCTCCATGATGCTTGTTTTGTGCACCTGCGCTGACGTGACGTCATCAGGTCCACAGATATTGTAACCGGGTTGTACTGCAGCATAAGCACTAAAGTTAAGCTGCAGTAAAACTTATACCCCTTCTAATTAGGTAAGCCATCTAAACCTTAGTTGCAGAGTGACCAAATAAAGTCGGTTCAACTTTGATACTCGTAAGTGTATCGAGTAACATAAACTTGATGTTAAATTCGCACATTGTTACCAAGCAAATAGTCATTTAATTCTGTGCTGTGACTCGAAAGCAAAATCCGTGTTAACTGACATTGTTCCATAACGTAGTACTCCGCAGAATATCAAAATCCAAATGCTGATGTTAATGACACCGTTGTCATGTTTGAGAATCGAAATTGTAGTATTATCGGCATATTATGTGGCTGCCATTCACGGCCAGCGTAAGGAAACTGAATAAAAAGTGCGTAAAAATGAATAAACAGTTGTTGTTGTTGGTAGTTGACTTTGAAATAAGATATAGAACAGTAATGCAGATTTATTACGTTGTTTACGATTTTAAACTTTATTAGATATGTTTTCAATACAATAAAATACAAATATACTTTATTGTTTACCAAAAATACAAATAAAGACAATACAAAAAGAGTTAAAATAATATATAAAAGTCTTGTCACTTAAAGCGATTTCTACTAGACAACTTTTAGCTATAAATAGAAATCGTGTATGTATCGGATGATTTGGCTTACGTTATTAAAAATACAACTAAAGATTTTTGCATCACAGTAAAACAAAAAAGGGTTATATATATATTATAGAGGCATACACGCACATAGTTATTGTATAAGGGACGCGACTTTTAAAGATAAAATAAAATAATTTTAAATGACTTTGTGTATTAACGATATAAAAAAGTAATTTGACAAACAAAATATTATACGTGACTTTAATAAATTTAAAGTGAGTAAGTCTGGTTATTCGACTTGTCTTCAAATTCCACTTGAAAATGTTTCAACTGATTTTCTCATATCAAGAGTTTATCGCACTCAACTGCTTTATTTCATTACCAAAGATAAAATATGCTTTGAAATTAGTGTAAGAAACCGTAATGTTTTGCAGAACGGATCATAAGCGCGATGCTAGTTTGTTGCTTGCGCGCGAGAGAGTGTCGTTTGCAAGGCAGTAATCTCAGGATTGCTCTATCCGGTGACGGAGTAGAGTATCGCTAGTTGATGATTGTGTTTATTTGCGGGCGTGTGCGCGGGCGCGTGTGTGCGTGAGCGGTAGTGGGCCACCCAGCGAGGCCACACGCGGCGCCCACCCACGTGGCAGGGGCGCCGCGCCGCGGCCCGCAACCGCGCGAGCCCTCCGCCAAACTCGCTATCCAGCTACCGATACCGGCTGGACATCGATACGATCATTGATTGACACATGCCACTCGGATAAGACCGGTCTAATTGAAAACGGATTAGGTGGACAGCGACTGCCATATGAGCGAGAAGAATAACAAATAGGTCCGTATTATTTTCTAAATACTGCCTCAATAGTTTTTCCTAGCTTTATTCTATTCTTCAAGACAGTCAAGCTATACTTACATTGACAACCATCTACTCGGTTAGTCTTGTGACAACAGTCAACAAGGCAACAGTCATTTATTTTAAAGTCACAATTTCTGTGTAAGTATAATAATTCTCCCATTTACATATTTTTCGTTGAAAATAAAATAAGAATACGTGTCGATCTCATTTTTATTCATTAATTATACAGTACGAGAATGATCATGAAGGACGATACACAAGAATTAAGTCTTAAAAGCCCGTAAAAGATAAATCAATAAAACTAACAAAAATAATTGTTTGTGCTCAATTACTGTGATATTATAATTTTATACAAAAAAGATGATTTTTTTTTAAGTTTATTTCTTTATTTATTTTAGGAAAAAATTATGTCTGAGGTCCCGGATTCGATCCGATCGATAAATAGATTTAAAAAATCTAAAAATCCCACGTTTTTCAATGTCCTAAAAAGAATAAAATAACCCTGCGGGGCAAAGCGAGGGGCCACTCAAAACGTGGGGGCGCATATTACTAAGAGGAGATTTTAAAGAGATGAATGACATGCATTGATGCCGATTAAAGATGCGCCCCCACGTTTTGAGTGGCCCCTCGCTTTGCCCCGCAGGGTTATTTTATTCTTTTTAGGACATTGAAAAACGTGGGATTTTTAGATTTTTTAAATCTAGTATAATTATTTTATTCTTTTTAATTATTAACTCAACGAAGTAACCATGTGTTACGCAACAATCGGATAAGCCCCATACAAAAGTGAAAGTTGCCGAAAGTGGACCTGAAAGTGCATCTGGAAAGTTGAAAGTTGCTTTAGAGTGCATTGTCATCGGGTTCTAAACTATCCTGAAAGTTTCAGCTTTCTAGCTTATCGGAAAGTGCCTCAAATTTAAGTTGCAAGATTTTGCCCGGACAGACAAACAAACAAATAAGAAAAGTGAGATAAGAAAAACGTGGTAAAAAAATAGCCTTCTTGAATGTTATTCTTAGGCTTTTACTGACAATATGGTAACAAACACACACACACATACACACAAAGTATTGTCATAGTATAATGATTAGGATAAATGTTTACAATGCATTTATTGAAATTATATAAACAAGTACCCGTTAGCTAGTTGACCCGGCCACGCGTTGCTGTGCCGACTGCAGCGTCATCTGCCGGACTGATTTGTGAATCTAAACCATTCTCAGATCCCCTTGAACACACACAAAAAAATTCATTCAAATCGGTCCAGCCGTTTAGGAGGAGTTCAGTGACATACACACTCACAGAAGAATTATATATATAAAGATTATGCCATGGCTCCGTAAGTCTTACGACGGGAGACCTTGTACAGAGAAGAAGCCGCAAGAAACTCAGCAAGGGCTGTTTTTCTCTCCCTTTAAATGGGTTACAGATTTTTTTAACTAAGGAAAATTTTCTAGAGCTTCTAAAAATTCATTAGAAAAATTCACTTTACAAAACATTAATTAGAAGTATAGTTACTAAAGCAGAACCATTAACACCAGGCCTTACTGCCCTTCAAATAATCATCAATTCTGTAATAGCTTTCGCTCATAAAATTTTTTTAACAACTTCTTTAAATTTCACTAAAGGCAGTTCAGTTACATGTTGTGTCATCTTATTATAAAACACAATACATCTTCCTTAAAATAAGCCTCTCAAATATTGCAATATGAAGCTTGAAACAGCAAGTTTTTTCTTATTACTTGTGTTGATATAATCACTATTTTTAGAAAAAGTGTTCAATGGTTTTGGAGCAATGAATGTGATGATTTTAATTATTATTAATTTTGTACTCTTAAACCTAAGGTTGTGTTTAATGAAAAATAAATCCGTTTGAGATCATCACTAGTTGGCGTCTTGACCGACGTCATGATAAGAAGTAGACATATAAGGAGCTTAAACAATCTATCTCACTGGCAAATGACCATAAACACATTCCGGCGTTTTTCTGTAAAAGGCAGGTGCTCTACTCTCTCTCTCTTCTCCCTTTAAGTGATCTCCCAAATTTTGCTCTCATTATCCTCATTAAAAAGACAACATCTCTCATTACATATTTTGAACTCTATACGTTTGTAGTTTAAAGCTGTAAATTGCTGTAAAAAAAATAATTTTGATTAGGAAAACTTTCTTCTGTAGACTTCGGTACTCTATTGTATTATATTCTTGGATTTTGGAAATGAAGCAGATCGTCATCCTTACAGGAGTAAATCATCCGTTGTTATGTAATTTAAATGGTCAATTTCAATATCATACGTTAATGTTGATTGGAGTTGCATAACTATGATGTTAACGATGCAGTACAATCAGACAAAAAAGTTATCGTATCTCAGTTCTAAAACGCGAATCACTGTTATAAATCGTATAATAACATTGAGGTTTCAGGCGAAACTGGGGTTCCTCTCTAGATGACCCCGAAGGTTTTGTACTAGGTACTTTCCTGTTTTGAATCTATGTATATTATTAATAAACTGCCATTTGAAACTTGTATTGTTCATAGACGACATTTCACTTATATTGTTTTTAAACTTTCATTTTTCTAACCTTGTTTTTTACTATTTCTGGGATTCCAGTATTTAGACAATGCTTATTTCTATTGATTATACTATATTTCTTTAAAATAATTTTAAGGTTTGCTGTGCTCAATACTAAAGATTAAAATGCATAAATGTTACTTTACTTAATGCAAAAATAGTATCTCAGTTACTTAGGTTAATAAAAATGATTAAACAATTTCGTGTACACAAATCGAATACTAAGAAAAATAAAGTTTATACTTAAACTAGCTGTCCCGGCCACGCGTTGCTGTGCCGACTGCAGTGCCATCTGCCGGACTGATTTGTGAATCTAAACCATTCTCAGATCCCCTTGAACACACGCAAAAAAAATCATTCAAATCGGTCCAGCCGTTTAGGAGGACTTCAGTGACATACACACTCACAGAAGAATTATATATATAAAGATTATATTTTCATGTTACTAAAGCATTTAACCGTTAGATTTTTATACAGAAAATATACAACTTATATCAGGTGTCACACAAACCCACATCCTCTCGCTCTCTGGGCCAGTACTCTTCCGATAGAGCTACCGAGACCTTCTCAGACCCGTAGAATTTATCCAAGTGTTTCCTAAGCTGGCGCCAGCGCCAGCGCTTCAAGTTTTTGGTATTACTATTTACAACACCGAACGTAATCATTTTAAAGTATCCAATAATCAATAAAGTATAAACAGCTATGAAATTACTTAATATTGTTCCGTTATTCAAGCATTTCATTGCTAGAATATTTATGCATGGAGAAAGTTATTGGACTATTTATCAGTGATAGGAAAAATTTAAGTAATTGTGTCTGATCAAGGCTCAAATTTTAAGAATTATGATAAACAAGCAAACATTTTTTGCATTGAAATTCCTACTCGTTTGCGTCAGTAAAAAACAAATAGTAATTTCTTACTGTCAAGTAAGAAATTACTATTTGTAAACTGTTTTAACAGGCCAACATATTATGTTGTTTTAAATCAAAGACATTTCTTGGGAATATAAAGATTCATTGAATTCGAGACTACAAATAAAGAATTAAATCTCCAAAATTACAGTCGTTCCTTAAAAACGTATAATTTTGAAAACACGTGGATAAACTAATACGCGCAAATTGCCGTACTAAATATTATTAAAATTGTAAGGAATTTACCAGAAGAAGCCAGAAATACGGCTGAATTCATGGAAAATACGAAAAACTTGTTCGACATTTTAAAAACATTCAGATAACAATCTGGTCCGTTATTATGTTGTGCAGAGATGTTAAGAAAAAAGGGTTTAATTTCGTATTTATGAAACGTCTCAAGCAAGATGGTTTAAATTTTTTTTGTACAGTAAGGCAGCGGTACCTAACTGTTGATATCCATTACCAATACATTGGAATACAGTTCCAAACAGCAATTTCAAAATTGTTAGTCTCCTATATGATAACACATAACAAGTACACACCGAATGCCGATTGTAAAGAAGATTAAAATCATCACTGATTGTTTTATTTTGTGATATTAAAAATAAATGGATTATCGACCGCAAACAATACCAAAGTTTTTAAACAGCAGATCATAACTTTAGCGAGCGCTCAGCGTTTGACACACAGTTGATTTTATAATGTTACAATAACTTAATATATCTCAGTTGTATACAAAGGTTAACTAGCTTATCACCACCTAAATCCACCATTTTTAAATCGGATCTTAAGAATAGCAGTATAAAAGCTATTTCGTGTCAATCAGAATTGTCATAGCAATATGACAATTGATACAATTAAAATATTATTATTTGTTTTACTGATTATTTTCAATTACCCTTTAACTTGGTGCCCAAGTTAAAATGACAGTAGGGGTACTAAAAGTTATCTTTTTATTTGTATTGCATCGTGATCGTTTATATCAGTGTTTCCCAATTAATGGTACGCGTACCCCTAGGGGTACGCGAGATTGCATAAAGGGGTACGCGCAGCAATCTCTAGACTAAAATATTAAATCCTTACAAAACAATAATGTCAACATTTGTCACATTAATAAAACATGTGTTCATTAATGTGATATACATGAGAATCTAATGACAGAGAACACATGTTTCGTTTGATGATAATAAATATAAAATACATCAGATTTCATTTTTTATTTAACATTCCTGCAATACGGGGTACGCAAGTTTAAGGTCTTTCTTGAAGTGGTACGTAGAATAACCTAATTGGGAACCACTGGTTTATATCATTCTAAGTTTAATGCGCTCTTAATATTTGATTCATTCATGCAAAGCGCCGGATTGTATGAATATCATCTGAAAAGGTTTGATTGTTATTAGAATAAGTAATAATAATAGAAATTAACATATAATTTTTTTTTCTTAACTATTTGTTACGAAATTTTGTTTTATAGATCGCTATCTTGGTATGTATAGCAAAATGATATAAAGAGACAAAGTGGAGTAAATTGTGTCAGTTTAAATGATGTTAGAAACATTTATAACAAATGTATTCGGAATCATACTTTACACGGCTTTATTTGGAATATACTTGAAGTCAAATTATTATAATAGAATATATCTTATAAGATCGCATTGAAAATGCATAAAATATATAAAAAAAAAAATTATAAATTATACTTGAAGTCGTTAAAATTACGCAATTACTGCTAATGGAAATAATAACTGTCTCTATCACAGGAAAACATGGGAAAAGTTAATATCTATTGTCTATAAATTAATTTCATGTATTTTATTTATACAGGAATTGGTTTTAATGAATCCACTGGTTTTAGTAGTTTTATACATTAACTCCTGAGAGTCAAACGAACATGTTCATTCTCTTTACACCGCTATGCCACAATGTCCGTAGCCCACGTATTTGAAATATTATAAAATTTTATTTATTTATATAGACAGTTAAATTTAGAGAAATAGGATGTCACTTAATTTGATTTTTTTTAAATAATTGCCTGTTTAAACCGTGTCAAACGGGTTAACCCTTTTGGTTGGTTCAATCTTGATCGAAACATTAATAAACGTTCGAAATTTTAAAAATTAATAAATTATTTTTCAAATCGAATCGAAGTCTTATTATAGTAAAACTGCCTATCTACAATGCATTTATATAGTATTTATGGTAAGTTTACGTGTGGACATGCCGTGGGACGCCTTGTAGGATTATTCTTCTGAGCTTTCTTTAAAGTAGAATGCCTATTTGTGGTATCGTCCTAGCTCACCCGTGTACTTAAACCAAATTTATATTAAATACTGTTTTAATTTTCACAAAACACTTTTAAGCCATAACGTGGACGAACAATAATCCACATAATAATTAGTAAGGAATTCCATATTAACGAGTATTACTTGTCTCCTTGATATTGCCATTTTCTAACAACCGTGTCGATTTGCCAAATATAATACAATCGATACACTTTTTATATCAAAAAATATCGAATTGGCAGTCCACATTCCAGCATATTAAGTACCTATAAGACATGAATATGTTACGAAAAGGCGATTTTATATTTCTATGATTTTAACGGCGTTCTTTTTTTTACTAATCTTGTTGCGTCGTGCTTTTAACTTTTCATGCAGTTTTTGTAATGTGAACCCTTATAATTTAATTACTTTAACCACTAACAGTGACCTTATACAATTAAATATGCTTTATTATGGAATATAATATATCACATTAACAAACAAGTAGACTGATCTATGATCTGTCTGTGACAAGCTATATTATAGCCTATATTAGGCCCTTCGAGTCTAGACATCAATCATAGTACGGCCCTAAACGGTAATGCCGCTAACATGCATTTACGTCAACGTGCATAACATGCTGATGTCTAGACGATACATACATACGCATGCATACACGTCATTTATAGCTTGCATGATAAAAAATTAAGAGATTCGTCAATCAATTGCCAGCACATTGTTTCCACGTCATTCACACCTATCAATAAAATAACTAAGGTACTAGAAAATTAGGACAGATTTTCACAGGGCTCGGTAGTTTAATCGGGAGAGCATTGGACCGGACATCCAAAGGTGGCGGGTTAGACTCCCTCCTGAGAATTTACTTGTGAGCTGAATCGATTTTTTCGAGTATTTATAAAAATGCAAAAAAAAAATTAAAACCATCGAAACCTACAAATATGGTAAAAATCATCATGGCACAAGATCATTCAAAGCTATACCAAAGTCCATACTACGATGGGCATTTTTGTTTGCATTTGCTAGCGTAAAAGAAAGTAGGGTGTAGCGTTTTACATTTTTTTATAGAATTTCAAACGTCTAAACACAGAAACATACGTTACAGTTATTATAAAACAGCAATTTTCCTGCTAACTGGCGTCACCGCAAATGATAGTGACGGCATTACCTCCCAGCTAGGTACCGCACAATAGCCAGTAAAAGTTGATGGCATCAGGTGCAGGCGACTCATTCCAATTTATGGAGCCTACTTCTTATGGATGCCAAAATAAGCAACCGTTATATTAGAATGGGTTTCAAATTATTTGCAGACATTTTATCTAGAGTATTTAATTGAGGTTATTAGAGTAAATTATAGATTTTGCAAATTTGATTAATTTGATAATAGTACAGTGAGTAATACTTTGTAAGGTTCCTGTATATTTTTAATTCACTTTTATTAAGCCGAGCTGCAACTAAGAGATTATGTAACATGATTTAGAAAGCTCATATTTGCCCACTTCCGGTTTTTGTAGCATCACGAAACTACACGTGTATATACAATGTGAAATATGGCAATTTTTATCGACAAATTGCCCCTCAAAGTTGGTTTTTAAAAAATTCACAAAAAATAATCTATTTGTTTTTCTTTAATAATTTTTTTCTATGTTTCATTCTATGACAATTGAAACATGATGGCTGTGTAACTGTTGTCTACATGTTTAGCTATCAAATGGCACCTTTTTAATGTTGATAGGACATTTACATGAGTAGTGGTGGTCGAATTAGTATGAGAGCCCAGTGGGGTTATTCACAACCGTCGGAAACTTCTCTTTCCGAATCCGTGCGGAAACTTTTCGAATGTCACCTCCATGAGCTATTCACAAATCCGACATCGGAAACTTTTGACAGTGTGATTCGGAATGAAGGCTTTATCTATCGAATTCGTATCCGACAGCTAATTGGTGTCGGAATCTTTTCCGAAAGAAAGAAAAAATTAAAATAAATAAATTATTTTGTCTTAATAATACTTTCAAATTATTATTTGCAAGTAGTATGGGGTAAGTTTATTATCTTTTTTCGTTTTAAGTGCGTTGTTAATGCTTGTTTTATATGCATTACTGGAATTAATGTTGCATTCAATAAATATAAATAATACGGGATATAATCACTTAATCTACCTTTTATCTAATGTGGTATTTAAAAATAGTTTTTTTTTTTCTATTTACTCTAATAAATAATTTAAAGCAGCCATTATATTATAAAAATATATCTTTTTCATTAGTTACTACATCACAATTTATTAACAAAATATTGTTTTCTTTTCTAAATGATAAGACAACATCACTCTTTTAATTATTAAAGTAATATAACAACAACAATTTGTTTTATATTAATAACAAAAACAGGTTGTCATATAATAGTATTTTAATTATATCATACAGAAAATATTATTTTGGTAACTATATACATAATATGAAATTGATAAAGCACCAGATTAACCATATAGTATTTACGTTAAACTAAACCACTTTATTTTCACTGGGGTCTGTTACCTTTTATTTACAAAGCTAGTTTAAAGGAACACAATTATTAAGACATTACATGGAACAGTTTTTATTTAAGTGAATTACTTATTAAGTTGTAAGTTGCTTGTTTCATTTAACATATTTTGTGACAAACTTGCTTGAAATCATGAAAAATGATCATATCTAGTACTTTGTTATTTTCTACTATATTAGTCCATATCCTACCATTTTATAACATTCTTTGTAAATGCGCTTTACTACTGCAAGTTAGCACTATAAGTAGTCTGTGCATACGGATTCGGAAACTTGTTTTCGATGGGATTTGTGAATAACGTTTTACAATCCGTTCGGGAACAAATTTGACATTTCGAATTCGGAAGGTATCGGGCACGGAAAGTTTCGGACGTTTGTGAATAAGTAGCCAGGTCTTGGATACCAAGAAAACAAAATGGCGGCCGTAAGAGAAAAACTAAATTTGGGAGGGGGAATGTTGTGTTTGGGGGTAGTTTAAGATAAGATAAGCTTTTATTTCCATGATTTCCATTCAGAAGACAATACAATATATCGTGCTACCGAGCTGTAGGAATTAATGTAGGCCTGATGATGGACCATGAAGGTGGGAGTGGGAAGTGGGAGACCAGGGATGCTTACAGGAAACCGAGTTTGGTTTCATTAGATTCCTTGAAACAAGATATGTTCATATCGCCTGACGACGTGGACCTGATAATATATCTGGAACGTGGCTGGTCGGTCCCTGAGATGCTTTTGTGTCTTTTAGTGCAAAAAAATTTTCAAAAAGCTATATATGATTATTTCTTTTTACTTATTATTTATTATGTCTTATAATAAATCAACACGTAGCAATGTGATGTGTGTGTATAATAGAGTATTCGTGTATGTTTATTGAAATTTGTAATAATCACTTTTTGAAAGTGATGATATGAATAAATATTAAAAATTTGTAGATTAAAATTTCATTTTCAATAAGTCTATTATTTTTTTTTCAATAAGTGTTGCACTACTAACTGTATTACTGAGTACGTATTGAAATGTTAACCTTTATATATCTACATTTTTAAGTGCTTAACAATAATTTTAAACTGTTTTTATTGGTGAGGACGTGTAATTGGCTTTCAGCTGTTAAATTTTCTAACTATTATAGTAATGTAAGTTACCATGTACCTTGTTATTGAGTTTCCGATATTTACTATTTATACTATTTTAAATAACTTATATTACTATAATGTTAGTGACCATGAAAGTTTAAAACAATATATTTCTAACTATTGTTATTGGTTTAGCTGTTGGTCTTCCGATAACAAAATAAATAAATCAATAGCTGTTCATATGGGTATAATTCGTGGCTTTCATTTTCATTTATGTTTTCATTTTACAGCTTTTTTATAGTTAACATTAACTATGAAAACATGAAAACATGAGTGATTACAACACTCTAAGGGATACATATAAAATGTGTATGAGTAGTCATAATTGACATTGTATTTTAATTTGATATTTTAAGTGCTCAAACGCCTACAACAATGTT
Source organism: Calamotropha paludella (assembly GCA_927399485.1). Taxonomy (NCBI): domain Eukaryota; kingdom Metazoa; phylum Arthropoda; class Insecta; order Lepidoptera; family Crambidae; genus Calamotropha; species Calamotropha paludella. Next base: position 10,734,240 of record OV656804.1, on the reverse strand, counting down.
TAGTTGTTACGTTGCGCCACCGCCTCGTCGCCTTTTGTCGAATTTCAAAAGTGTTTTTGCGATTTTTTTATGGAGCCATTGTTTAAGGTGATTGTTTTATTGCTCAGTAGCCTCCTGGCCGGCGACGGCGAAACAAAGGAATTACTGGCTGCTGTCGAATACTCCAACGTGGGTATATAACTTACTGCATTTAACTTCGTGCCGTTTCCCTTATTGGTGCTTTCGTTAGGCTTCATTAACAGTAATCAGCAAACAGGTCGAAGTGTTTATTGTGCCTCTATATGTACGCTGCACACCTTACTTATTAAGAAATTACACACATATATTCTTTATTGCTTGGCTATCATATTTTTTGTAATTTGTTAATAACAACAGTGACTCACAGCAGATGATGAGGACACTTCAAGACACTGTTGTCTTGAAGTGTCCCACTACACTGGTGACTTGGAACACAAATATTTTATATCTATCTCGAGTATCAGTCTCACATAAACTAAAAGTACATCTGAAATATGTTTGTTAATTAATGTAGCTTTGTAATGAGAAATAAATTATTATTATTATTATGGCTTCGCTGTTTCGCTTTTATTCTGTGTCCCAGCAGCAGGACAGTAATCATCATCTCATCTTAGCCGGAACACGTCCATTACAATTACTAGAGGGACGCCTCCAAATGGTGTTACAATTGTAAAAAAGTTTGTCATCAAATCAAAAATCAAATCAATCGTACATTATTTATAAACTTTTAACACTCACAAAACTGAATTTTATTGAAAGATAAAGCATTTTAAAATATTATAAAACAGACCCGGTATCAGCTGATGCGTGCACATTACCACACGATATCAAGTCAATCGGCCGCCGCGATGGTTGTTATCATGTATTAGGAAGTTGAGCCATCAGAATAGTACATATGAACCATCCTCACAGCATCGCTTTGTTTTAGCCGCCTTTGGCAGCTATTTTCAGTCGCCATTGGAGTTATAAGAATGTTGATACAAGCGTTCAGCTGTTGTTCGTCGTCGTTCCGTTCTCGCCAGCACTGTTCGGCATTAATTGGAAGCATATGCATGTTTCTATCAACGCCGTACGGATTAGCAAATCCCCAAGCCGGCAATTCATTGTCGGCCAACGATTGGTCTCGTCATAAGCGCAGAGCACACGAAAGACGTTGTTAACTCAATGTCACAGACATAGCTTTTTTCAGCCGGTTCAAACCAATTCTGAATTTATAAGTGTGGGGACTGCTTAACTGAAAACAAAAACACCAGACTATCTTATTGATGTATGGTAAACATAATGAAAGTAGATACCTAATATAAAATGTGTACTAGCGACTGCCTTATTTTTGTGATCAAAGTATCCCGAAGAGAGTTACTCGATCGATATTACGAAACATAACGGTTGATCACACACATCGAATCCACGAAGTATCACAAACAGCTTATTGATACACAACCAACGCAATCACTCTCTACGTGAAATGGGTTTTCAATACAATTAATTACAGATTACAGTCTATTAAGATGCCGTAGACAAAGTCTGGAATCAATAAACGTCAGACCACCTACGCCCGATTTCAAAACCAATAGCTAAACGTCTAAAAAACAGACACTCATAAAATCAATTAAGAATGGCCGCTTTACCATAAATGAGAGTAACATGACCAATCCGAAAGCAATTAAGGAGTGTAATAGCAAGAAAGGAGAGCGGGGCAGGAGCTTCCCTCGGGGTAGCAATCGTAATTTAATATTATAGATCGTCGCTTGTTTTTTCTAGTTTAAAACCTCTTTATGACGGGAAATATAAACCAAACACTTTTTTTTCTTAAACACACACTTAATAGTGCTGCTAAAGTCTATTTGGGTAGATGTATTTCAATGCAGGTTAAATATTTACATAATCATGCTAGCTGATATAAGGTATGGCTATTATTACTATTATTCACTTAAAAATATCAGTAATAGGGTTAAAAAACTGTGGACACTAAACGCATTGGACACCCTGGAACAAGCAGCACTTTAAATACTTATAATAATTCAATTACTTATAAGAATGTCACCATTAGCCGAAAAATATCCACTGCAAAATCATATCATGTCCTAATATAAAACTCAAAGCTGTGTAATCTACGTACAGCGTCTTCTTAAGCTTTCAGTTAAAATATTACTCAAGTTCAGTGAAGTGAAGTAACTTAGTAATTTCTTACTTTAATATAAACCTTTAATATGTACCAAAGTGAATGAAAAAATATGGAGTTGTACACAATTTGTGCGAACAAGACGTGATATGTCTGTCTACAGAAAATCTGTCTGTAGACATACTATTGATGTTGTTATCAATAGTATGTCTACAGACAGATTTTCATAAAATAAGTGCCAAGCCTAGATTTGGTTACGCAAAATTATCCATAGTATGAGAGGTCTGACAGCATTCCCGGCCAACGCACAAAAGGATTGAATTGCATACCGAATCTAAATGAAAGATTTATATTGTATTTTAAACAGATATTATGTAAAATTTATTACCATTAAGAAATAAATAATCATATCATCATTATGATCTCAACTAATAAATATCCACTGGATAGAAGCTTCCCTCGAAAATGGGGGATTTTCCATAATCTCGTTGCTTTTCCGACGGGTTGGAAATCGCAGTGAAAGAGCATAATTCGGAAAAAGCCGATGCCTATTTTATGGTCTTCGAGAGGTATATTATTATTACCACTAGTATCGTTATCTTTAAGAACACCCTCAAAAGCAAAGGATTGGTGCTATTCAGTTCTGCTGAGAGAATGCTTAGAAAAATACTACCAACAAATTAAACAAAAATATAAAATCGTAGATTCTATCACAAAAATATTCCACGTGATGAATCATCCATTTAGAATTAACTGCTTATATCTCAAGAGAATTTATTGGCATCCCATTTCCGTTTTCTTTAAGATGAAAGAATTTTGTAAGCATACACTGGCTGACCATCCGAAAGCATGCCTATTCTCGGCCGAGAAACGGTAGCAAGAAGACTTAATGTCCAACAAAATCATCAAAGTGATAATAAAAGAAGTATCATGGGAACATTTTCGAAATTCGATAATATAATATTGTATAACGATAAAAAAAGGAAACATCGCACAATAGTCGCAGTTACGTCACAGATGTAATTCTGTCGCCGTCGTGTGAGGTCTGTTTGTCAGCCCGCCTCCACGTTGTAATCAATTTGTACGCCCTTCGGCGTCTACGCATCCCTCGCTCCTCGCAACATGGCAGATAGATGTAACATTCGTCACGCACCCTATCTGCGCATGTAGGTTTTTAATGTGAAGTGTGATTAGAAACACATTAGAACTGAATCCCGACAGCAATTTAATTGTTCATTTCACGTACATTTGTAATTTGTACCACTACATGAAAGACGTAATTCTTGCATGGCAATGACGTATTCAAATATTTAAATGTAAAAGCCTACTTTGAAAGCTTGCGTTAAGTATTATAGCACTATACTTAGTAACAAAAGTTATCTCTTTTGGATTTCATAACAGACAGCTCGTGAACTGTAAACGAAATTGTAACTTAAATGTTTAAGAGACCTCCCACGTAGCGCGCATTCTACGGGTAAGCCGTGCTCAAGTTTTGCAAACAATGCCATTCTCGGTGTACGATGACTCAATTAGTAGGACAGAAGATAACGAGCCGCACAATGGGCTGTAAATAGCTCTTGACCGAACCTATTCACAAAGAAGAGATTTATTTTCAACAGGAAGATATTTTTTCTTGTCCCCCACCAAGCTAAGTCAACAGTGACATCACAAAATCGAGAGTAAACATCCGATAATCAATCATTAACGGATAATTGTGTCGGCGCGGTGGCGGCTCCTGAGAAAACTGAAGCTTAATGAAAGGGCAGGATGTCGCCGGGTTCCCAGATAGTATTTTTTTTATATTTTCGTCAAGGTGGGTACCACGACGGCTGAACAAACTCTGCATCGAGCGCGACATCGATAATTCACTCTTCAATTCACGTTTTATCTCTCGATCTGTTTCCATTTTCATTGATTTAAATTAAAGTTACGAGCCACATAAATGTTCAAAAATTTATAATTTGTGACCAGCGATGTTGTGTTTGCAATAGACAATTAATATATGTTACAACTTATTTAGATTATATATTGTAAACTTGTTTGTGGTCTATATTAATAAATAAAATAAAAATAAAAAATAACATGGGTGATTATAACCACTTCCTCGCAAGTTGTCATGTCGAATATCTAAATGAAAGCCTCATTTTTGCTAACATTTGAAATTGCCGGCTCAATAAATATAAAACTCTGCTTTAATATTTTAAAATTACAAAAAGTCCTCGTCCTATATACTCAATGAGAAATTACTATTATCGTCGGTTAATTATATTGTCGGGTATTTTTCTATAAAAATAGAAAAATACCCGACATCCGAAGGTTGCGGATACGTTTTCTATAAAATAACTTATTATATAAAATTACATTAAAAAATGCAATAAAAAAAATATGAACTTAATGAGATTTTTACTTCTTGACGCTATTATTGTGCTATTTTTTAATTACTTATCTATGTGCAGTTTCGAACTTCACTGAAATGAAAAATCATATAGTAGACCACTAACCGTTTATTCATCATCATTTAGTTTTATTTACTTTGCTGACATTACAACACTCTCTAGGAAGTTGTATTATCCAGATGCCAAGGTAATGATTTATCATAAAATGTGGTTACTACATTACAATGACAATCCCTTGGAGCAGGGAAAAAAATTAAACTTCTAGGTCAACGCAATCAACAGATACGACCGTTTATACCGCATATTGTGGTTAATAAAACTTGAAGTTAATTGCATATTCACTACATATATTTCTACATGCATAATGTAATACATATTAATTTCCTTATATTTTAAATATAACAAATATTATTTTAAAACTTGAGTAATTTTTAATGTAAAATATAGCCCATCGGTTGAGTTGTCAGCTTTAATTCAAGTGGACCGAGTTTGCTGCTCGCAGATGTATAGTCTCCGGAAAATAAGTTGAATATGATTTTGAAATCTTTTTACCTTTAGATATTTTACCTTTTAAAAGGTAAAATCTGTTTACTTTCTTTGTTTTTAAATTTTATACTCTTATTCCTTTTCTCTGTTTAAGAATCAATTTAGTTTAGTTTTTAAGAAATTTTATATTAACTTGATAAGAGACCGAGGAGGGCGGGTGCTGACAGCTGTGACACAGTTTTTACTAGTACAGCTGTCAACGTAAAATATGTATGTGTCATCTTGTAGATTACTAATTAATTAAATTGAGAGAACTAAGTTACTGTAACTGAGGTATGAGTTAATAACTAAAAGTAGTTGTTTGAACGCAAAATAAAATACGCGGCGCGTAAAAAAATAACTACATAGTCGCATTTGATACAATGGAGACAGTAGCGCGTCCACTACTATGACCGTGCTTCCTGGCAATGAGCAACGGCAAGACGATTACGACACGACTATTTACAATAATCCGACACGGTTTCCCCTGAGAACAAGAAGTTACATTGAATGAAAAGCAACTACGCGCTATAACAACAAACTTTTGCTTACGATATTTGTATAGATGACCTCGTAATGGCTATTGAGCCAATATTGTAAGAAGATAGACACTCTAGCAAGTAATGTGTGTACATAATGATAGAACACGCATAAAAATCGCTTTGCTAGTGTTAGTTTTATAAATGTATATAATGTGTGCGATAGTAGGTAACTACATGTGTACTAAAGCGTTAATCTATTCTTGAGACCAACAGTACCTGACACAATATCTAAATAAGTTGATCCCGGAGCCGGAACTATCGATAAAACATTGATGAATTCACTTCCTCTCTAATTGAAGTTATATCAAAATCTAGCGTTTGCCTGCGACTTCATACGCCTGGAGGTTGAAAGTAGGTATGTAGCATTATTTTTAATGTTCTTTGAATGCGTCGCACTATGTGGAGGTGCCTAAGAGAGCTTGGCCATAAATACATTTTGTAAAAATCGGCGCAGGTACTTGTATTATACCTCAAACTATAGCTAAGAAGTTGATCTACTATATTATGTATAAATTATGTATGTAACTAGTACTTTTTTATAGTATAGAGCATATAATACGATGATTGAAAAATTATCACGAAAACATCATAATTTGTATTTTTTTCAGGATGATTTTCTAGTAAGCTAGCAATGAAAATTATACAAGTATTATACCATTTTAGAAAGCTTATAATATATACTTTTTTTTGGTATACACAAATATGCTATATATTTATAAATATATTTACTAGAAATATTTATCTCATGACATATCATTTTTGCGTATCTGAAACTTTCAATTAGAGTTTTGACAGTTGCCGAAATTTGCCGAAGGTCTGTAAATGATGTTATTTGATAGGAAATTTAATATTTTTATACAGGAAGAAAAAAAAAGTTGCAACTTCATTGCACAACATAATGCTATCTATCATAACATGAAATAGTAATAATTTCTTAAAAATACGTGGGCGAATCTATTTGTTTTATTAGTTGATATAGGTTACACTTGTGATATATTATTAATTGCGGTTTATGTTTTGATAATGTATCGAGTATTTCTCACCATTTTTAGTTCGCCTACAAAATAAATTATCAATAAAACACATAGGAAACCGAGTAACCACATAATGATAAATAGTTTTTATTCCCATACTTTGCACACGTTTCAAATCAGTTATTTAATATAAAATAGAGCATCTGCATACTGAATAATTACATACTGTTTTTCGTTCGTTATTGTCGTTATTAAAAGTGTATCTAACCACCTACTCTCTCGCAATGAGTGAATTCCAATGTACCAGACGCGACCTATGTCTTGTTTTGATTGAAAGTGACGGGAATTATGTTGTTGCTTTAACAAGTTATATACGGAATAATTTTATCAACTTTTCTGAGGCAAATATCGCTAAAATTGTCGCGAGTGTACAAAAAAATCTTATTACGAACTTTCGTCAACGCTACACTATATCTGGCAGAAATAAAGATTTTTTTTTAAATCAGAATAGCATGTGGTTGAATGCCACATTCACAGTAAATCTGGAAGATCCTACTTGTGAATCTGAACCTTCGACATCGACGGGGAAGCGAGGACGCCCTTCTAAAACCTACGAAGACAGTTCCGATAGAACACAAAGACGAAAAAACAAGGAGTTGCTTGAAACATGTGGCCTTGATTTTATACTGAATTCATATCTTCAAGGATTGAGATCTCAAGGGGAAACGGAAGAAGCATTCATTGTCGAAATTTTACGAGTATTACCCATAGATAAAAAAAGTGAAATACGTCAAAATCTTTTAAATGAACCGGCACATTTAACAGCGTACTCTAAAGATGAAGCTCTCAGTATTTTTATAGAGTTGGACCTTAATATGGCACAGTATGAAAACATGAGAAATTGCTTAATTGCGAAGAACTGCGTATTATTTCCGTCATATAAATCAATTCAGGAAGCTAAAGGAATGTGCTACCCACCAAGATCAAGCATAGAAATTAATAATATTACAGCAAAAATAAAACTGCAAGATCTGCTGGATCACACTATTGCAAGAATTTTGAAAATCAATGGTGTATACAAAGCTGGCAAAAAACATTTAATGCTGTATTCGAAATGGGGCTGTGATGGCTCAAGCGGACAAAGTGAATACAAGCAAGTCTTAATTGAAGAGGATGAGTTAATTTCTGCCACAAATTTATTTATATCTTCATTAGTACCTCTGAAACTTGTTGATATTAATACAAATGAAACTTTGTGGGAAAACCCTGTTCCATCATCAGTAAGATTTTGTAGGCCCATTTTAATAGAATTTTCAAAAGAGACACCAGAGAAAACTACAAGTGTAGTTAATGAAATTATAGCTCAAAGAAACGCTCTCACAACAAGCTTAATCAATAAAAATGGTGAAAGTATTGAAATCAAACACACATTATTTTTGACAATGGTTGACGGGAAAGTGGCTCAAGTTTTGTCAGAAACTTCATCAGGTGCTGTATGTACTATTTGTGGTGCAAGACCTACAGAGATGAACAATTTAGAAAAAGTACAAAATAAACCTGTTGACGAAAATTCTTATCAATATGGGCTTTCGACTTTACATTGCTGGATTAGATTTATGGAACTAATTTTACATATATCTTATAATGTAGGCTTTGAAAAATGGTCTGCTACAACGACAGAAAATAAAGATTTGAAAAAACAAAAGAAGACATATGTACAAAGAAGGTTCAGAGAAGAACTTGGTTTAAATATAGATAAACCTAAGCAAGGTTCTGGTAACAGTAATGACGGTAATACAGCTAGACGATTTTTTCAAAATTATCAGTGCACTGCAGAATTACCGGTGTGGATGAGGAATTGATAAAACGATTTTATGTTTTACTTCAAGTTATGTCTAGCGGAAAAGTAATTAATGCTACGAAATTTGGACAGTATGCTTTCGATACAGCACAACGATATGTTAGTAAATATATGTGGTATTATATGCCATCATCTGTCCATAAAGTCCTAATTCATGGGGAAAGTGTAATTCGGCATTATTCAGTGTTACCTCTTGGACAGCTCTCCGAAGATGCCCAGGAATCAAGGAACAAAGACTATAAACGATTCAGACTTCATCATGCTAGAAAATGCTCTAGAGTAGCTACAAATGAAGACGTTTTACATACACTTTTGTACACTTCAGACCCTTACATAACAAGTTTAAGAAAACCTTCCAATAAAAAGTCTATGGAACTTATAGATGAAGCTGTAGAGCTAGTAGAATAATATAATTCTATGTTATTTTCTTTTTCTTATTATATTTAATTAATAAGAGTAATTTTATGTGTTTATTTTGTATTAATTATAACATTTAGGTCACATTGTTTAAAATTAGTCGTAAATTTATGATAATTTTTCAATATTTCATGTTTTGTATTTTTTTACAATTATTAAATATATTTTTATATGCATAGACTGTATACTATTTTAAAGTACGTTTATCTCAGATTACCTAAAAAAAAATCAGCTGAATATCTATAAAAACATGGAAGTTATAGATTTATGACCCGAAACCGACTCGATCTCCACATAGTGCGTCGCCTCATTTGATAAGCAATAATTTATTTACAGCATATTTTTTTCAAGTCCTTATTTAAAAAATATTAAATAAATCTTAACTTTAACAAACGTTATTAATTTAATAGCATGTATTAAAAGTATCATTTATGAACTTTACAATATTAAGAAAAAAACGTGTCCCAAATCTGCCCCAGAGTGGGTTTATGTTTCTACAGTAAATAGTAAAAACAGACTTGACTCATTTATTATAATACAATTACATTTAAATTATCATGTTCAAGGGTATAAACAAATTCCTACTATATAATGGGCTTAAGTTAAATTAAAGAAAAAATTATATCATTAAACACTCAACATTATTGATGAAATATGATATTTTAAAACTCTCTCAGGGTGATCCTATTAGCGTACAAAAAGCACGGCTTGTAGGACTATGTTTTCAAGTACATAAACAATGATGTAAAAGCAAATAAAATACTTAACCCCTGCTCACATCACAAGAGTCAAAACAATAATTGTATAAAATGAACTTTGAATATCCTATCACTGACGACAAATACACACATTCATACAATCAACCTTTTTTTCCCTGCGGAAAGGCGGAGATTTCTTTAACTCTCATCAGATCATGAAAAACAAGGTTGACGGACAGGATTAAATAAAAAATCAAGAATAAACGCGTAGCTTATCCGTTAAAAATAAGAACTAAATCGATAATCTAAGATCACAGTGGTTTGTGTGTTTGTCTGTCCGTTCTTTTCCCCGCTGTTTTTCCATTGTATCAATAACGTTACCATAGCAACGCGTTAATCGCAAGTACTTCGTCTACCGGACGCTAGATGGCGTTAACGGAAAAATTAAAGAATTTTGTCCACCCGTGCGAAGCCGGGACGGGCCGCTAGTCTATAATCCAAGATCACAGTGGTTTGTGTGTTTGTCTGTCCGCTCTTTTTCCATTGTATCAATAACGTTACCATAGCAACGCGTTAACTGCAAGTAGTTCGTCTACCGGACGCTAGATGGCGCTAAAAACATTTAAATTTTTGTTCACCCGTGCGAAGCCGGAACGGGCCGCTAGTAATTATTTGAAAAGCCTAAACAAAAACAACATAGGTGACTGTTACCACTTACCATGGTGGGCAGTTTGCTTGTTTGCCAACTTTCAGCAATAAAAAAAAAACGTTAAAAAATATGGCACTGTTGTTGTTTGCGGCTAACCGCAATATAGTATCACGAGAATAAGTTATCTATTATAAAACTAAAATCCCACTAATCAGGCATAAAAATGTATTAAGATTTTTTCTTTATAAGAAAAGTAATCCAAAAATTCAAGTTTGATCGTGGCGCATGAAGTTTTATGTTTGGACATTATAGTAAAAATATTAATGGGGACTAAGACATTTCCTTTATTATTATTTAGTTATTCGTTTATTTTTTATTACATACATTTATTTCCTAGGATTTGTATTAAATATTTTAGTTTTATCATTGACAAAGTGGCTTTTTGTCAATAATAATTAAACGCACCTCTTATCGGAGTACAACCTGTCCTCATAAACTTCGTAGAGTTGGCTAGACGTTTGTAGGTCGACAAAATATGAGACGTGCTGCAAATGAACTGCAATGCAAAGGTGTTCCTTTAACTGACATAAAATATAAAACGAAATATGTATAATGCCACAGGTAATACATTTAAGTAAGAATAATTTGTTAAGATTGACAACAGTAAATACTAATATTATAATGAAGTAATATTTGTAAGTTTTGATGTAGGAGGTAAACTTCAAAACTATTTATCCGATTTCACAACTTGTTTCACTAATATTTAGAAAAGGCTTTAAAGGTCCTCCCTAAGTTATAGTTTTTTTTAAATAATAAGTAATCCACACGACAAATAATTACCAAAATAAATAACATATAGGTAAGTGACTAAAACGCCGGTAAACACTAGCCCACGTTATTTCGTATTCGAACCGTGGTATTAATTCTTATTCATATAAATCACTTTGTAAAAGGCTCTTTAATTATCTGTAGATTTTTTGTTATTTAACTGCTAGATTTCTAAGTAAAGTAATTATTACGAGTGAAAATTTAACTTGTCAGGCAGGATTCGAAACCTCGCTATCCGGGCGGCTCTTTCAATATAAAAATTATAATATAAGGCACAAAGCTATTTCTTTTTTATCGACTGTTTGATACTTTTAAAAGTATTACACTCGATGTTGTACCTTCAACATCTAGTTATCATCATTCAGTTATCTTCATCTTCTAGTTATTACTACCTAGTAATAACTAGAAGATGAAGAGATAGTGCCAGCCCAAGGTCAGTGTAGTGTCAACCTAGTGTCAGCCTAAGGAAATACTTGGAAAAATTCGACGAATCTCTCAACGTCTCGGTAGTTTGATTGAAAAAGCCTCGTCCTTATAGCGAGGATTATGGATTCGAGTCCCGCCTGAAACCTGAGACGAGTTAATTTTTTCTTGTCTATCTAATCTATTAATTACTTTATAAATTATTCAAACAGAGCAAAAAGTAAATGGAAATACAGCTTCATACGAGCTAAAATTTAAATTTTGGATGTAAAATTTTCACTACAAATAAACTAACTTATATTTGAACAGTTTTGGTAATAAAATCAATCCCAAAAAAGTTGAAATAGAAGTCTGAAATTTCCATACTTTATCCAGTATTTTTATGGGATTGAAATCTCGAATATGATTGTGTGTAGTGTGTTTCTATAGGCGGATATTAAACAATATAAAAAAAGCTTTTTTCACAATTAAAATCGTCGAAATAACGCTGCCTTAACGGTAAGAGATATTTAATTATCTTTTGTAGAGAAATTTTAGATTTCAAAAAGTTTTGGATTCTGGACTGGGTTTCCTTTCTACAAATACCTTAAAATATATTGTCTTTTCTTTTTCGACTTTTTTTTCTCCAGTTTCACACAAACTAAAGAAAGTTTGCTTTACAAGTTTTTGCACATAAAAAAGAATCGGCAATTCGTAAGTTATAAGTATACATGTACATATTGATGCTGTTTTATTTTGCTTTGCTCCAATGTTTTAAATTGCATATTTGAAATGTTTAAACACCAGATTCAATAAAAAATTTCAAAATAAAGGTATTTTTTAATTACGTCTCTGTAGTTTTTACAACTACATAATATACTTGTCCTAAGCGTCCCTTACTCCTTGTATTTTTTTCTAGCTCATCGTTAATCTCTTTGTCATCAGTTTCGAGAAGGCTTGTTTAAAAAAATGTTAGCACAACAAGTGCCGGACAGTGGGCTGTTTGCGCAGGCGGTTAGCGGGCCGTTGTTGCCTCGAGTGGCACCGGATAAACAACGGACTTGATTCCACAAGAATTGCTTCGGCACGCATTTTGCGAAGGTGGCCAAAGATTATGCGTTGTACTGAGATAAATTTATCTTAGAAATACTTAGCAGTTTTTATTTATTTTTTTGTTTAATCCTAAGAACATTATCAGTATCTATTATTTATGATTTTAATAAAAAATATTTTGACCATGATTTATTTAATACTTGACACTGTCATTAGTATAATTGGAAACGAAACGGTCTACGTCATTGTCATGAAAATTCGTCTGTATCACTTGATGAGCTGTCGACTATACATAGGAATACATACAAAATTCTTCCTAACATTATACACCTTCTTAATAAAATACAAAAAATACTGCTACGAAATCTTAAGTAAATAGTGGGACCTCAATCCTACCCAAATATATTTATTTATGGCAGATGACATGACGTTTATCTCGTTCGTCCTATTTGACCCAACAGTGTTGCCAGCCTACCGTTTGCATTGTATGACTAAGCTGTGTGCTCAGGGCGAACAGTAGCTACACTGCTACCTGTTCTACGCCGTACCTGCCTACTCTAAGCACACAATTCTTATCATATCTGCCATAAAAATACTAGAAAATCCTCAGGTAAATACCGTAAAGGGCTTTGATCAAACAAACCGAAGTATCTGAGCAATAAAAAATTAAGCACCTTGTACGAACTCAGCGATTATTCGAATAGATTTTTTAAGTAATACTCCCGTATTAAACCTTCTTAGTTTGATAGGTAACATTAAGTATCTACTCGTAAAAGTATCAAAGATGCTTATAAAACTCTTCAGTAAAAAATTTGGATTTGTAATGACTTCATAAAAAGAGCGATAGGCCTAGCCCAAAGTTATTCCCATGACTCAACAAATGCTCGTATTCATCACATAAACATCTGCTCCTGCCAGGACTCGAACCCTGGACCATCGGTGGGAAAGGCAGAATTACTACCATTCCACTAAATATATGTTAACGAAATGATTAATGGTATTCTAAATTGTACATACATTTTCGTGGGTATTAAATTTTACTATCTGATTAATTTCGGAACAATTACGTGACCACAAAATTCGTTCAAAAACTTGGTTTTAAATCTTACTCCGAGACATGTTTAGAGTGAAAAAAGTAACACATGTACGAACCATGTTTTAAAGGGACTAATTTCCTTTGGGGATTTAAATATTTTTTAGTTATTTTGTAAGGAAACAAGAGTAGGATGCCACCCACGTAGAGGACAGGGATAGTCGTGTTACAAAAGGTTCAGCGTGAACTGCGTTGTTTGTGCATAAGACCCTTAATAACACAGCTATTACAATAAGAAATGTAGATTCAGTGCAAGCGCATACAATACTCATTGCTCACCCTTACATATCGTGTGCTGACTCAACAATAGAGCGAAATATCATAAAATATAGAACTTACTACTCGACAATACTTTTATGAAACAGAAAGTATGCATATCCAACATGAATGTTAATATTTAAAAATCAAAATTATAGTTCAGTTATTAAATTTATATTTTAAGCATCGCTAATTTTGAAATGCAAGCGAGTTCCTTTTTAAATGAAGCGTTCTTTAATTACTGTGTACTTAGTACTACTTAATTATGCACTTACCTTACGACATACAGTTTGGATTTTTTAAACTGCACATAAACTGAAAGAACTTTCTAAAAGAAAAAGTCTTTGAAGGAAATCAAAAACCGAATACAAGATTTTGAAAATACGTTTGCGTTGCTTACGAATTAAATCGGCTCAAATATGAAAAAAGACACTGTATTTTAAAGCATCAATCGATAGATTTAGTCATAAGAATCTAAGCTCTTTAACAAATATGGTAAATTAATTAAAGGAAACCATGAAATCTAAAGTTATAAATTCAATGGGACAGTATTTTTATTTAAGGTTCCATCGGATTAATTATGTTAGTCATATTCAGAGTCATTTAATCATAAATTATCATTAATGTGAACATCATACAGGGTTCAGAGGTTGGTTTAAATGTAGTAAGTAATTATCTTTAACGTAATTTAGGCAATTATTATTGTAACTTAGATATAATTCGCTGTAATATCCAAATTAAAAGGAATTTACACGAAAAAAATTTTTGAAAACAGTTTTGTTAAAAAAACTTTAATAAAATTAGTAGCTAGCAACGTGCTTAATTAAAATGTTGGTCCTTAATCATCCTGTGAACATCTTATAAAAAGTCAGGATTTAATATATAAAAAACATTAATAATAACGCGAATATATATCCGGTTAAAGTGGTGATATTTAAAAACAAGAGTTTATGTAAGAACGAAATAGTTTATAATGTATTTAATCGTAAACCTAAGTGTAAGTTTTTGAATGTGCAAACGTGACTATCGCGTATGAGTTATCATTTGAATCATAGATCTTAAAATTCAGAATATAAAGTCTGAATAAAACTTCTAAACTCAAATGTAATAGTAAAGTTTACACATTTAGGACTTATACTCAGGCCTAACATTGCCTACGCGCACGGGTGACTTTTGTCACGATTATTTAGCCACTTCTCTTTAGTTTCATGAAGATAGATGTCTCTATGTGCGCACACGTAGCAACGTCACAACTTAGTGACTCTACATATATTTCCATAAAGTGACAAAATCGCCAATGTGACAAAAGTTGACCTTGAAAAGGTTTTAAAAACTAAGGTTGATAATACAATTTAAAGTATTAAACACAACTTTTATAAATGTTACTTGAAATTATGTTATATCGAAATATCTTACAAAAAAATGAAGCTTCCGTTGAGTGACTAATTAGTTTGTTTACTGTTTTTTTTTCGTTTGATTAAAACGAGTTATCTAACAAAGCTTTCACTTTATTTTTATAGGTCTCATAAGATTTGATCCAGAAGAACCTTGAAGGAAAAATAATTTAATAAGGTCCATTACAAGATAGATCACCAAAGATTTTGTGACTTTACGTATATCATAACTGTAATGCTACATTAGAATGTTGTCAATGGAACATAAAAAAATCAATAAGTATGTATTTGGAGCTGTATTTGGATTTAAGTAAAAGAAGGAAACATTTTGCAATTTTTTAATATTGAGTATACCAAACAAAACCGGGGTATGTGTATTGTTTCAAGTTTTACCATTAGCGCTATGAGCAGGTACAGTTAACCAATTACATTCTTAGACCTACTTACAATCCTATTATTACGTGACGAGCGTTAGACATACTGTGTTAAATTGATTCGCAAGCTTACGATATTATGCCCCGGGACAACCAAAATTATTTCTTAGTGACATAGGGCTGTTTCAGGGTTTTAGTTAAGATTATGTGGTTATTTTTACACAGATTGTTTTAAAATGGTATAAATTGTATAAAATTGTAAACTTAAGTTCATAAGATAAATTATTATTATAGAAAAATACTAGAAAAAATCGACTCGGGTCAAAGTGAATTCTCATTCCCGCCTGAGCATTAACTTGTGACCCGAGTCGATTTTTTCTAGTATTTTTCTATTATAATAACTTATCTTATAAGATCGCATTAAAAATGCATAAAATATATAAAAAAATATAAAATTAAGTTTATAATTCGTCTTTCCACAGCCAGTTGGCGCCACTGTAGCTAATAACGCTGACCTGAATTAGGATTCTGGTTGGGGCATTTTTTGTGTGTGGAGCATAATCATTGATCCCTTTAAACTAGACATAACTACTTTTGATTTCAGTAAAAGCAGAATGATTTAAATGCGTACAACCTACAGAAATAGAAATTTAAAATCGGACAATTTAGTTAATAAAAAGTTATATCCGAGTAGGTATATGATTTTAGGTTAAAATATTGCTATGTCGTACATTTATTAAAATTGTGAAAAAAATTAACATTATGTTTACTCAAACTGACTCAAGTTCAGCGAAAGAGAGAACGATACGATAACTCCTAGAATCAATAAGATCTTAGCTATTAATCTAGACAGTTTCAAATTGTAGCACTGCGTTCCAGTTTGCGTAAAATCGGTCATCGACTTCCACCGTTTAAAATCGGTAACCCCAGACAAAAATCTGACCTATTTTATTTAGTGGTATGCTTTGGACTAAATTTATTGATTTTTTGTCTACAATTTTATTTATTGGATTACTAATTTTTTTTTTAAACATATATAAAACTTAAGCACCGATATCCTTAATGCATAAATCAAGTTCAATTGTCTCAATAACACACGTGTAGAAGCATGATATTGTACTGCGATACAATAGCCAATAATTATATACAATTAAGTTTTACACCCGAGGCCTTCCGCGTGGGCCTGTGGCAGTGTTGTTTTTAAATGTCGTTTGGCCTAAAGGAATTACCGCAATCACCTACCGAGGTGAAAGTAGAAGAAGAGTATATAATCCAAATATAATTACATAAATGGTTTATAGAAAGCATAAAAATTAACTAAGTTATAATAAGAGGCGTGACAGTCGAAACATTTAGCGACATTAAGGTTAAGTGTAAAATATTTGATTACGGTCTGATGTCCAAATTATTACCTACAACCAGAGTGATCAAAAATGTAGGGACGGCTAGAGTTTTTAAATTGTAGATAACATTTTACATATGAAGTAGGTACAAATCAAATTGAAAACTGTTATTTTGATATGACATATCTTTATAAAATACTCACTCGATATTACATATCTTTATAAAATACTCACTCGATATTACATATCCTTTGATTTACGCTCTCAAATAGCGTTTTATACAAAACATAGGTCAGGTCACATAGAGCTGACAAGACATTAACAGACCCATTAAATTTTTCCAAATGTTTCTTAGCCGAATACCAACGCCATCTCTTCATGTTTTATGTAACTACATAGCTGCAACATCGATTTTAATCCCAATTTTTCCCATGAAAAATTCAACTTATCCCGGTCAGGCGGGACTCAAACCCACAGCTTCCGGATATTCTTGCGAGTGCAGACTCGCTACCGAAATCATTAAATTTGATAAATATATTTTTTTATCAGTTGCAAAAGCACTCAACCGGATAGCGAGAGGATGTGGATTCAAGTTCTTTCTGACTTTTGAGAGGAGTTGAATTTCTTCTAGTAATAATTTATCTATGTTATCTAGTTTATCTAAAATTTAAAAGAAATATTAATAAGTATTAAATTATCTTTGTTATTATATATGTTTTTCTTTTTTTTTTTTGCATTCACAATGCAATATTTCTATCAGGTATAAAATACGTTTTTTTTTTGCAATGTGAATGCAAAAAAAAACATAATTACTTTATTGTAAACAAACTTAATTGCTATTGAGACTCATGTACCTAAGCAGTTTCATATTCGTATTTGCCTTTAATGTAAAAAAAGGGTTTGACATACTACACAGAGTGATTCATCAATTTTTATATGTTGACTGTTTACCATCATTTTAATTAATTTATGTTGACTGTCTCTACATTTAGATATTTGCCTATCAGGATAGAGAACTATTAGGTATAATTTTCTTATTTTTCTTTACAACATATAAAACATGTTTATCGATTACGTAAAATAATCAGGAACAACACTGGCCTTTGTTCCATAAGCCTTATTTCTTAACGACCGCCGATATCTGATTTTGTTAATGACTTCTCGCAATAATCCGGAAAAATTTGCAGTGTAATAACATCAATTTGCAAACCCCAGAATGACCATTAATGACCAAAAACTTTAGTGTCGTTTTCTGTCATTTGTAAAATTATATCTTTTTGTTAACCAGAGCAAAGACAGATTGTTTTTGTATATAAATTAAACACTTGGAAATACATAATATTTAATAATATTTTATTAATAAACTGTTTATTTGATTTACTTGCCCCGGTCTGTACGGCTGATATGATTATGTGAGTGTCTTAATTATTGTAAGGAAGTATGGAATTCTAATAATTTATTTTTCTGATATAATTGCTTCTATAGTTTTACCAATTATTTTGTTTAAGTGTTGTAAGATTTTGTTTGTCGGTCAATTCAAAATATTTGCGACAAAGAGTACATGAACTATCCAACTGTATTAACCACAAAGAAGAAAGAACAACTTAAATATCATTTTTCCTTTCTGTTGAATTGCGGATCAAGCCCATATCGAGTGTTAATTTTAAAGGTTATTGTTAGATGTGTCGTTGTCGTGAAAAAGCGATGAGTTTATTGCCAATAAAAATAAGTTATAACGAATATAAGCATTTATTACGAATGGCCCGCCTAATTTACGGCATACAATAAATTCTCATACACGACTTATTACTATCGGCCAATATCGAAGATTTCACTCGGATATTCCTCATCGAATTCCAGCGGTCGGATGAATGGGTGTCCAGATTTTAAACATGCGACCGCGACAGGCAATTCCCTTTGACCGTGGTTTGTAATATATGAGGGTCTGTATTGCACAAATAAAAATATACGACGATAAACATCCGAAATTCGTTAACAAACAAACGAGTGGAATGACGGAGGCATACTCAACTTTATTATAAGCGTCTAAATTAAAAATATTGTGGGTTTCTTATTGTTATGAGTCCTGTATAAAGAGAATAAAAATAAAAACTTATAAATTAGTAAAAAAATAATTATACTAAAAATGATTACAAAGAATTATACTTTAATAAAATAACAAAAATAATCACAGTCAATTTTATGAAATTTTCAGCCGTACTCAAGGCCGAGAGTAAATTAAGGTATATTTTCTCTTGTTTGAAACACCTAAGTCTAAAAATGAAAATAACCGGACTATAGCATAATATGGTATTATATAATATTTTTATTCACTCCTTATAATATACACATAAATAAATTTAAATTTAAAAAAGATGAAACTATTATGTTATTTCCACATCCATAATACTTCATATGACTGCTAATTTACCTTTTATTGCTTACGTTCACGAAGTGTTCATCAAAATTAATATTCAGCTTATAGTGTTAATGAAGGAATCGTAAAATATATGGCTTCGATTATTTTCGAGTCCGTCCGTCGAGGCATAAGGTAAAAATAATAAGCAGGTCTATGTTTAGAGCGCGCCAACTTGGGTGGTCCGCGGACGGAACAGGGCTGATGTCTGAGATATCGCTGCTCCAATGAAATTGAAATAGCGAGAACATCAGGGGTGCATTAAGGGTTTTATTCTCGCTTTGACATTTCAAAACAATAACTATAGAGTTATTCTTTATAGGAACGGTCGAAGTGAGCCTGGAAGTGAATGCCGTAATAGTTGTAACAAAACAAGACACTGCGCGTTAATGTCGTTAACGTACCCAAATCGACGCATTTTGCTAATGTCTTCGGATGTTTTATTAATAAAAATTTCCCTGAAAACTTTCTGGCTTAGGTTTTCAATACTTACCTCTTTTTAGCAAATTCTAGTAATTATTTTATATAATGTTACACTTTAAAATTTAAAAACATAATTATCCTAATATTCTTTATTATAAATTATGTCTAGATCAAACCGCATACGAAATTCGCGTGTCGTCTTGTTTATTCCCTGTATCGTGCGAAAACAACTTGCAAGCGAACCATGTTCGAACGTTTTAAAATAAGGCCTCTGGTAATAAAGTCATAGGAATAAAACCTACCTAAACTAACGTTTTATTACATTATTATTGTCTTCCAAACATATTTGTATTTATGCGAGCCCAGGAGAATCTGTGCAATATTTACATTAACTGATTAAAAAAATTTTTTACTGTCTCAATAGTAGGTACATAGTGCCGAATGAAACCCTTCTGTAACATCTCTCTTTCGAGTTTGAAATTCCACTGTTCTTTTCCGGTCTTCATTAGAAGACTAAGAGAGGCAGTTGTGAGGACCATTTATGTCGTTGGTTATTAAGCACTGACCCAAGGAAATGTAGTGACGCTGGAAGTTTTAGGTTTCTTCCGCTGTTTCAGTAAAATTCCTATCTAGTTTCTTAAATAGTCCCGCTATTGGTCAAAGATCTCCTCACAGAACCTTCGAAATGAGTTTTTTCTTTTTCATATGTTCATATTATAGGCAGTTAAGGCTTTAAGATGTAGATTTCAGTTACCGATCGGTTTAGCATTATTACACAATATGTAAACATAAATCAGTTCTGAAATCAGCGTTAAAATAGGTCTACAAGACGGTCGTGTTTGGGAACGCTTACTCTTATGAATTAGAGCACAACCTTGCGCTCTACGTTTATACTAGTCTAGGGGGCCGTCCATTAATCACGTGATGTTTTTTTTGGCATTTTTTAACCCCCCCTCCCCCTTGATGATACATGGTGAGGTTTTAGACCCCCCCCCCCCCCACACTATATCACGTGTATTTTTTAGTACCTACAAATAATCTTACTTTTTTTTAATATTTTTAAAATACAGGCATAAGTATCATCTAATTTCATTTTAGAAAATTAAAAACTACAACAAACGAGGTAGATAGAGAGGTTGCAGGTTTTGGGGTGGGTGGGATCTAACTCCTAGCGGTCCACCTCGGGCAACGGCATCACGGACCAACTCGGCCCATGGTGACGGCTGATGATCCCAGCAGCGGTGGTAGGCTCCGTAAGGGGCCGCCTGGCTTGCGACCACCATCCTGCCGAAATCCGTCGCCAAGCAGCTCTGCTGCGTTCCGTTGGAGGCCGGGAGTACCAGTGCCAATGGGGGTTGGTAATAAGCCAGTTGCGCAACTTAAGACCGGTCTTGGTATCTTGATAATGCTGTACCAGGTAACTCATTCTGGAGGGTAGCGGAATCCGAATCACGGTTTAGCCATTGGCCGACCGCAGTTAGTAGGGGGCCCAACTAGCGCGTGAACCACGCGTGAAAGGCTGCCCCGCCAACTTGCGAAAAATCCCGAAATGCTTCACCGTGCCAGTAGGCGACTGGATGGGAGGACCCGGTGGCCATTTCGGGGGGATTCAGGCGTCCCCGCAGTCTCCAGGTGAGTTCCATTCTGTGGTTAGCTTAGCCTAAGAGTACTTTAATGGTCGACTGATTAGCGTCTTGACTGAATATCCAACCCCCCAACATTAACTACTATGATCCAGAAGCACAAGAAGAAAGTTAAAGAACGGCTGCACTTCCTCCCATAAAAAGTGCACTTCGCGAACATCAGAGGACTGCACTCAAATCTCGATCCGGTCCATCATCATCTGGAGACCTGAGCATAAGTTCAAGATGAGTGCAGGGGTCTGTGTGTTCGTCCGTAATGACATTTACTGTAGGCGTCTCCGATGCTTTGAAAAGTCCGAGTTTTCCGTTATTTGGCTTCTGGTGGACACAGGGGTAGAGAAGAAGCTCTACATCTGTGTTTGCCGATCGCACATCGGTGACCGGGAGACGACTCGGCTCAAAGATTACCTCACAGAGACGGCAGACTTGGCAACTGTGCGATATCCAGCTGCGGAGTTTGTTTTTCTGGGGGACTTCAACGCTCACCATAAAAAGTGGCTGTTCCCATACCAGAAAACTGACCATGCTGGGAGAGAAGTGTGCCCTAGCGCTAAATCTTACTCAGCTGGTGGACCACGGGACGCGAATTCCAGATATTGCTGGCCACACACCCAATTGTCTTGACTTACTGCTGACAACTGATCCACACACATTCGGTATCGGTCTTAGCTCCAATGGGGTCGTCCGACCATTGTGGAGTGAAATCCGTATCGATCTGCTCTCCTCCACATGATAGCCCCAGGGGCATGAGGCGGGTATGGCGTTACGAGTCAGCAAATTGGGACTAGATGCGTATTTTCTTTGCATCTTATCCCTGGTGGCAAACTTGCTTCTCTTCGAGCAACCCATCGTGTACCGCTGATGCGATTGCAGATGTAATTCGGCAGGGAATGGAGTATTTTATTCCATTCTCCGACATCCCGCTCGGTTACAAGTCCCGGCCTTGGTATAATGCGGCCTGTGCTCATGCTGAGGCCCGAAAACAGTCTGCTTACCAGGCTTGGGTGCATATCCGCGATCGCAAGGTCCGCGCTCGGAGAATCCGATCGAAGAAGAGAGCCTATAATTCGGCCGCCAAGTCATGCAAAAGGGTCATTCTTAAAGCAAGATTCGACCACATCAGCCGAATAGGGACGAAACTGTCATCCTACCCGAATGGAAGTAAACAGTTCTGGTCCCTTTCGAAGTCAGTCGAAGTGAATTTCTGACGTCCTATGTTATTCAAATTCAAATTATTTATTTGCTGAAACCTGTTACAACCTTTGCTGAAACCTGACGGGTCACTGGCTCATTCTGCAACTGAAAAAGCAAGTTTATTTGCCTCTCTGTTTGCAAGCAGTTCCCGTCTAGACACCGGCTCTCAACAATCACCAAACATACCTCGATGTGATTCTTCAATATCGGAGATCACAATTCACAATAAACAGGTCCGTAGAGTCTTACTTGGTCTGGACGTGAATAAGGTCAGTGGTCCTGATGGTATACCAGCAAGAGTACTGAGGTATTGTGCACCCGAGTTGTCTCCTGTGCTAACACGCTTGTATCGCCTGTCTCTCAAAATAAGAACCGTACCAAAATCCTGGAAGCTTGCCAATGTGCAGCCAGTACCCAAAAAGAGTTGTCGTGCCGACCCATGCAATTACTGACCGACCACCATCACTTCCATACTATGTAAAGTAATGGAAAAAGTGCTGAACAGTAAGTTGCTCTCGTATATAGAAAACAATGATCTTCTCAGTGACGGTCAACATGGGTTTCGCCGTGGACGTTCAACTGGGGATCGTCTAGTTTATGTGACGCACTGCTGGGGCGAGGCCCTCGAGATGCACGACGAAGCACTTGCCGAGTCACTTGATATCTCGAAGGCTTTTGACGGGGTTTGACACGCTAGTCTGCTGCGCAAACTTTCTGCGTATGGTATCCCCGCTGACTTTTGTAATTGGATAGCCGATTTCCTGACAGAACGGTCGATCAGAGTAGTTATCGATGGCTGCTCATCTGAATTAGTGGCTATTGATGCCGGAGTTCCTCAGTGGTCTGTTTTCTCTGCCACACTGCTCCTGCTGCTCATCAATGACCTGTTGATACCTGGAATTGTTGGGTATGCAGTATGCAGACGACAGTACTGGCGTAGAGAGATACCTGTCTAATTCAAAAGCCAGCGGTGACGACGTGATATTGATGAGAGAGGCCATGGTTGAGCGAACGAATCAGAGGTTGAGCCGCGTTTCCCAGTGAGGTTACAGTAACCTCGTCCATTTCAACGCCTCCAAAACGCAAGCGTGTATTTTCACTGCAAAAAGGAGTTCCTTCAACCTCACTCCTACTTTCCGAGGTACATCTGTACCTTATACCGACAGCCTTGAGCTTTATGGCATAGAGTTGTCGTCAGATCTCAACTTCGGCGCCAACATCGAACTACAGAAGAAGTAAGCCGCTTTCGTTTTTTACGCGTTTGGCGAAAAAATAAATACACGTCACGCCGCTTTTCGGTTCAGTATCGCGCGTTTGCTGAAAAAATAAATACACGTGATATATTACTACACCCCCCCCTCCCCCCTTGTGATATTTCGTGATTTTTTTATGGACCCCTCCCCCCCCTTTCGAGCCTCACGTGATTAATGGACAGCCCCTAGGCAAAAAAACAGGTGCATTTATATGCACCTAATATCATCAGATTACCGACTGCTCTATTTTTCCAAGACGTGTACTGCGATTATTTATTTAGGTAGTTGGTATGGTGGAGTAAATAAAAAAAAACAAAAATAATAAATAAATAGGTACCCATAATAATAGTTTAAGTTAATGATATACCATACTAATGTTACCTATTAATCGAAAGCGAAATATTGTTAATTTAATAATTCATTCTTCATTAGGTGAATCTTATCACATAAGATAAAGTTTTGTAATTTTTTATATATTTTATGCATTTTCAATGCGATCTTATAAGATAAATTATTATAATAGAAACATACTAATAAAATCGACTCGGGTCACAAGTGAATTCTCAGGCGGGAATCGAACCGGCAACCTTTGGAAATCCGGTCCAATGCTCTCCCGAGTGTGACCCGAGTCGATTTTTTCTAGTATGTTTCTATTATAATAATTTATCACATAAGATAAATTTAAATTGAACATACTCTTATAAATATGCTATAAAGTAAATACGAATTGAGATTTTTTGCTATTTTTATTTCTTGTTACAACAAATTTTTAAATTGGTACTGATAACTAGCCCTCGGTCCGAGTCTGTGCCGACGGTGCAGATTTATCTGGTGTCAGATCGGATCTAGCGCAGCGGCCGGTGTCGCCGCGACGCGTTACACGCTGCGAACTAGCAAACCGTGCTGGACTTATGAGAGACAGAATTCCTTAGAGATCTCGAGTTATGACTTTCCAATGTTCAACGGAGCGTTTTCGTAACGCACTGTTGTTTCTGGTCACTTACATTTAGATAAACATATTAATACTGACGGGGAAACAAAACACATTTTATTACTAATGGTTTACCTTTGTCATATAAAATTTTACCAAATTACTACTCATACACTTGTTAAAGATAAGCGTTGACAAAATGATAGGCGCTTTTCTGCCGTCCTTACGATAAGTGCAATAAATAGTTTCAGCTACTTTCGAAATAATTGCGATTAAAGACTTAATTTTTGTTTTTTTATGTATCATATAGTAACTAAAATAGCTATTGACTTGAAACTTTTACTATACGACTATAAAATGAAGCGAAATTTTCATGTAGTAAATTATATTTGTACATACATTTGTACGTAAATTATACGTAAGTCAATTTGCCCAAAAACTCGACTTATTGCACTTATCGTAAGGTCGGCAGTTTTAATATGAATCATTATATTACAATGACTTACCTATTCGGAAAAAATAATTCTTTACATAAATCTGATTGATTTGCTGTACGACATGGACAGTAAAATTTATGAAACAAAATCACTGGAACGGTAATTCTCGGAACAACGCGACGGCGTACCCTATCATTAGGTACGTGTTTCTATTTTCTATCCATCGGCTTCCTCATATGCGATGCTGAGCGCCCTCTATAATTACCTTGTTTACGATCCTAGACACAGCCTCTAAAGCAAAGCCTACTATGACCTTCTGAGAAAAAAGGGCAGTTAGCGAGTTGTGGCTACAACATTGTCAAAGTAGACGACCACCCGCGTCGCTCTTTGTCACGCAAATTCGTAAGTTATGCTGACCAAGTCGGGCCTTAAGCACTTAACACTAACATTATTATGCTGTCTCACTGTTGTATAAAACCGGTATTGACGTCATACTTTTGTTTATGACTGATTCATATGCGCCAGCATTTGCATGAACACGGAATTTGAGAAATTCCTAATTTTTTAAGACATATTAATGTTTATGAGCTTAATATAACCGCGTCATGTTATAGATAGGTATAACTGGGTATATATTAAATACTTACAGTTGTGTGGATTCTGGCAAAATAGAATAGCATAAACTCTTCACATTTAAGTGGGGGACTAAATGATACTATACATAGATAATCACCATACCTGAAGGCAACAAAATGGGCAGTAGCGTTATCCGAATTAGTAATGTAATGGGGATTCATTGCGATCTCTACCCCGCCTACTAAGTGTGCGGATAGTGACAAAGCCTCCCGCTTAAGGAGGAGGCTTCCATCCAGCAGTGTAGGTAAATACCTGCTATAAATAAGTAAATATACGGAACCATTGTGGTTGCTAATAATTGTTTTCAACAACCGTAATTGTCATATAACATGACATGAAATTATAAATGAGTAGCCCGCGATTTCGCCACTTTAAGATTCTATTCTGTACAGACACGACAAATTTCGTCAAGAACAGAGGTATGTAAGTTGGTAAATGTGCAGACGTTTCTATAACGCCTGAGTTATTTTTTGTATGATAAACCTTAAGGAAATAGGGTCTGAATTTAACATCATAACGCTAACGTGATTGTAACATTTGCCTATTTCTAAAATTACACTCAGCTCAAAGGTACGCGAAATTTTTACGGCCTTGGAAGGATGGAGGAAGGCATAATTATGTGTGATGAGCATAATTCATCTGTGGGGCATAGACCCCACTAGGGTGGACTGTATAACTTGGGTGGTGATGGACGATGGTAATGTCGGATGGCGCCGTAGGGATGGTGACGTCAGCAGGGTAGCTTCGGCAAGGAAAAGTCGCTGATTTTCTTAAGCTTGCAGTAAGGTTCGGAGGCTTCAGGTTTCTTCTTCGTTGCTTGTTTTCTAGGCTGGATCGGAAGCTTGGTCGGAAGTGATTTTGCATTGATTTGAGCCCGTCTTTTATTCGATATTTTTGGGTGACCCATCCAAGGTGGGGCAACCCATTTTGGGCCTCCGAACCTCACCCCCGCAAGTGCTTTCGCCTTTATTTTTGTCATTATTTACACATTTTCTTATGACTACGACTTATTTTCTAGTTAATATTATTTATACTTACTAAAATAACATACAATATTCATCATAGGGAGAGCGGGAAGCGAGTGGCGCCGCTCTCGGCGCGGGCGCTCTTTTATTCTACCTCGCCTCCCGCCTCGGTCATATATAAACTGCCCCGCTCGCCTCTGTCGTCTGCAGTCGCATAGCGGAAGGCGAGCGGGATGTTTCTATGTATTTCAGGTTAATAAATAGGCCATTCATCATATTTTTATTAATAAAGGTTAACTAGAGAAAATATACTACAATCTAAACATTATTACGTAACTAAAATAAACTATTCTTAATCTCGTAAAACACACTTGACAAAAGGAAGAAATGCGATCGTCCTATTGGCGCACCTATAAGGAGCAAGTCCTGCTATCTGCGAACATGCGTTTTGAACTACACCATTTTCAGAACTTTACATTAATCATTTATGAATTACTTAATTTACGTTATAGGTGCTATTATACAGATAAACGAATCGTTTCGT
Source organism: Calamotropha paludella (assembly GCA_927399485.1). Classification (NCBI taxonomy): domain Eukaryota; kingdom Metazoa; phylum Arthropoda; class Insecta; order Lepidoptera; family Crambidae; genus Calamotropha; species Calamotropha paludella. The sequence goes on along the minus strand of OV656804.1, from coordinate 10,706,851 downwards.
CGTGAACATCATCATTTGTTTCCAGATCGTGATTGATTTATCGTTCTAATATTATTAATTCTGTAGGTACAATTTTATTTATATCATCAGCGGTTTACCTTATAAAGTGAAATAGCAAGAAAAATATGTAAGTACCTAATCATCGGCTCAAGAAAATCACTGCAATCCATTTCACTATTATAACTGATTGTATTTAATAGTTGGTACCTACAACCCGGTTACAACTACAACTTCCGGCCCAGCACCGGTGCTGCAATCCTGGCATTAGCTCCGACGATATTAAGCAAATTGTACAACAGACAGTCAGGACAGAATTAGGAAGGGTGACCCAAACTCGCCCTCACAATTTACCTATGACAACACCGAGTCCTTCTTATGCACAAATGGTCGCTTCCCCAAAAAGGCCTGTACAACGCTGCACACCGAACCTCACACGACCGGCACTAATTGTTGCCAGTAACGCTGAGGGGGCCCCCCGCGAGCAAACAGTTAAGGCCCTCAAGCAAATAATTAACCATAAAGAAACCCAATACACCGCTGCCAAAGTGGTTAACCTATCTAGGGGCAAAACTAAAGTCGAATTTGACACCATCTCCGACATGAAGGATGCCCTCAATAGCATAAACAGCGCCCCCTCTTCTCTTGGGGTGACAGCGGTTGAAGAAAGAAAATTGAAACCAATGGTGATAGTCAAGGGCAAGGGCATACTAATAAAGAAGAACTGGTCTCTACCATACTCCAACATAATGCCGAATTAGAAAATTTAACAGAGGCTGATATAATCCTTCGTTTTACCAGAAAAAATAGAAACCCCAACCTGTATAACGCGGTCCTCTCTGTCTCTCCTCCTGTTTGGAGGTTGTTGTTGATTGGACTGGTCCGCATAAAAATAGACTTCCAGAGAGACCATGTGGACAATTTCTCCCCTTTTAAACAGTGCCGCGGCTGCCTGGGTTTTGGGCATACACTGACCCACTGCAGGAGTGAACGGCGCTGCGGACACTGCGGTAATAATTCACACAACGGCGAAACATGTCCCCTAAAAAATGAAGCCCCTGTCTGTGTCAATTGCGAAACCCACAACACTAAATTTAAAACCCTGCAAGACACTAAACACTCTGTATTCTCAAACATGTGCCCCAGAGTTCGAGCTATGCAGCGCCGTATTGATGCTAAAGTTGATTACGGCTATGACAACAAACAACTCCAATAATTGCTGTCGTAAAACACATCTCATAACAATACAAAACACTTAACACCAACACTAATGATAATTGAGGAAACTCCAAATAATCAAAAATACCAATTCAAAACCATAGATATGAAAATAAATTACATTAATACCGAAAACTTTATAACACTATAACATTATGTACAAATTTCTAATCTTAATAAGTCAACAACTACTTGAAGCTTCAAATGAAGCAGCATTTTTTATCTCCTTCTTTATTTGTTCTCCTGTCATTCTGTCACTCTTTCTTTCTGATTTCTTTTTCTCTCAGTTCTTGCTCCTAGGCAATAGGTATCTCTAGCCCTGACCCTAGGATGCAATAACGTTAACAATAACAAGAGTCCCAATCTGGAAAAACACTGAAACCAAAATTATGAAACAGTCTACCTGATCTTTAATAAATAAGAATTAAAAAGAAAAAAAAAATATCTGTGGACCTGATGACGTCACGTCAGCGCTTAGGTACGGTGCACAAAACAAAAGCGCGGGGAGGTGACAAGAGAACGAGGAGGGGGCTTGACATTCCAGCGAGGTCCACAGATATTGTAACCGAGTTATACACTTTAATAAAAGGGCACGATCAACTCAACAATGCATTGCTAACTTACAGAACATTTGTAAAATGAGTAGAAATAAACAGACACAAAAAAAAACAAAATTATAAAGTTAGAAAAAAGGTGCAAGAAAAATGAAAAACTCTCGCTAGCTTGGTTCTAAAAAACTAGGTGTTCCGTACATCCTGAAAAGGAACAGAAACAACCATGACAAAAAAATTAGTATACAGTTTTTTTAATGAACTACGTTATTATTCCTTCTTGCTAACAGCAGACAACGTGGCTTATCAAAGGTATCGTCAAAATCGTAGCTCGCGGTCGCTGCACGTGATGCTATTGCAAATGTGAATTCAACTCCAAGTGCTGTGTTTACAAAAGTGGAGTTTAAAAAAGGTTGATACACAACATTGTCGTAGATAAATACAAACACTTTCCTAGTATGTCATTCTGAGACACAAACTTACAACTGCTGCAAAAGTCGTAGTGATCGTGGAATTTTCTTACTAATCACAATACATTTGCTGGCACCGTCAGACAAGTACATAGAAAATTATTTAAAAGAACAGAAAATCGAATATATAGGTTGGGGAAAGCAAATGCATATTTCTTTAACAAATAGAAGGAATAATTGGTGCAATGCCAGTGATTTAGACAATGCGCTAAAAATCCTTTCTGCTTGGATTTAGGTTCTGGTATATTTGTGTATTAAGTTTGTTCGAGACTTGTAGTTGTTTATATACTTATGTATTTAATCTGTTATTAAGTATCTGTAAAAGGTACTAGCTCTACTTTGGAACTAAATAGTTAGTTTTGCTCAAGATTTTGATTTTTATTGATATGACCAGAATTCATTATTATTATTTATACACACTCACATTGGAGGCGGAATATGGAACCCAAAACACGTACGATTTAACGCATCGTAAGCAACAAACTAAATATTACCACAACAAGAACTGTAAAGTGGAGTGACTTGTGATTTCAACATCATCAATTAACATTTAAACAACATGTCATGTTGCCGCCGCTGGCCGCATCCGATCCATCAATGTCGCTGGTGTGCTGCCACTTCAAAAATGACATCATACAAATGTTAAGTAAATGGAACAAAACTTGAACCACCATTTAAAATCGAAAGTAAAGCTGATAGGAAAATAACGAAAAACTGCATTACTATGACTCTTATGCTATAATTTCGGTGACCATCGACGCATCCTGTGGTAGTTTTGTCTGCCGTAACCATTGGCGTATCTAGGTTACTTTTTAGAGGAGGACTGACCCCTAACCTGAGTCTACACTCGTAGTCGGAGAGTAGGTGTGATTAGTATCATAACTCATAAATAACTTTACACAACAAAGTGTACGAGTGTTAATACTACACTATTTTGAATAAAAAAAAGTTTCTTTACCTAATCATGCTCATCAATTATTAAACAAGAGTATTATTAACTAAATACACCAATTTCAATTAACGTTTCTTGTCTGCAAATATTTTTAAAACATTTTTTGGCAAAAAAAATTCTGTAATTTGCTTATTTCTGCATAAAGAAGAGTCGTGTTTGAAAATCTCTCTTCTCCCATAGAAGCCACGTCTTTCGCATCAATCAATTCTCCGCATTGCTGAAAATTCCATTCGCATACAGGCGGGCTGACTGGAATCACAATTGCAGCTTTATTTGTAAATATTTTGACAAAAATCTTGTTTGACGTGTTCCCCGGGGACTTAAATTGTGACATTCTTGTATTTTAATGCGTCTAACCCCTCCTCTTTTTTATTTACGTCTATGGTCGTAACAATTCCATATCATTTTTATCACTGTGTTATGCTAAAATAATAATTACGGAGTTCGGGAGTTGTTACGACAAAAATTTAAGAAGTGTGTTAAAGAAAATGAATGGTTTACCGATGCTGCTGACAGGAAATTCACATTCTCAGGAAAGTCATAAGCCTATAATAAGTGCTTCGTCGAAATAAAACTACTTTAATCGCAAAAATTGTCGACTGGTTTGGCCGAAGGTAGGGTACCGTCAAAACCAAACTGTTCCGGGTTTGGATCTTGGAAGGAGCACCTGTATGTGAGATGAATACGAACTCCTGTGCTTAATCATAGCTATTTATATGTATACCTTTATATACCTATTACTTATGTATCATATAAATATCTACCTTTCAGTTAACTTATTATCCATAACACAAGCCTTTCAGTGCTTACTTTAGATTTTACGTATCATATATTTACTCTATGCTTTGAGCTAGGCTATTGAGTGAGAATGTAAGTATTATTTTTCCAATAATAATAAATGCGCAGTTAAAGTGGTTCAATTTTAATATGTGAGAACTATAATATATAGTGTATCAATTGCTTTTTTTCAAGTTAGCGCTTAACGCTGTTGTCTTCAATTTTAAATTAAATTGAAGTAGGGAGTAGGTTTACGACGATGTGGAGGAAGATGGACGCGACAAGCCGGGCGACAAAAAAACGGCGGCTACAATTTATCTACTTCTATCTTTCACCGTGTACGGAATATAAATTCTAGATTCCGCGCGGTGTGCACAAGAAACGTAAAGTTGCGATCTAATCTGTGAATTTGCAGACCGCGGCCTTTGGGGAGAATTAGGATGCTATACCTACATCTAGAAAACTTAAAGTCCATCTGAGGATTTTGCCATCCCAAACACCGATTACGCTGTAAAGGTCATCAACGAGCAACAACAACATAATTATATCTGATTGTGCGTGTCGGGCCACGCTTGGGGTTCCGTAGCTGGCCGTCAAAATATTCTTAGAATGGGACATCACACAAGGAAATAAACTAGTAGGTAAAAAAATCTTGTCATCGTGTAAGCGAGGCACCTAGAGTAAACGTTTGACATTTATAAAAACCACTACCTACTCAAAGCTTTTGGCATACAGGTGCCTCCATTTTAATATTAATCACACATCCCTATATTTTGAAAGAACTACCAAACAGCACCTCATAATAGAATATTTGAGTACAAGAAAAATATTACTTATATTTTTTTTGTACTCAAATATTCTATTATGAGGTGTCGTTTGGTAGTTCTTTTATGTTCTCTTTATATTTAAGAAAAAGTTTGGAAATTAATTTTCAAGATTTACAAATATGAACATTGTAAACCTAACGATGAAAATACAGCTTTAAACTACCAGTGTTGGTAAACTACTAATATAAATAGATAAAAGAAATAGCAGGACTATCGATCGAATTATCGATAGCTCAAAACGTGTCACTACTATTGGATAGTATTGAAATACTGTCGATAGTATTGTTGCCCGTAAATAACAAACTATTGATAGTATCGACACTAACGATTGTTTCGAACTATCAGATTTTTTTTAATTTACAATGTATTGTTCAAAATTTTATGGCATTGCAGTCAACAATAAAGATATAAGAACAAATAATTTCAAATGATACGTTCAAATTTCCCGCTGTTAAAAAATACTCAATATTATTGCAAAATTTAAGACTATCGATAATCTAAAATAGTCGATAGTCTCGATACTCTCAATAGTATTTTTACTAAGAAAATAAATAGTACCAACACTATCAATTGTTTGTTATTTACGGGCAACAATACTATCGATAGTATGGATAGTATTGCACTCTTTCAATAGTATTGACATGTTCTGAGCTATCGATAGTATCGATTCTATCAATAGAATCGATAGGCCTATCAATAAAACTTTTTTTTCAGATACAAAAGTCGATAGGAATACCTACTATCGATAGTTTCGCAACAGTACTAGAGTAAATAAATAAATCCGAGGTAATAAGAGTCCCTCGGAATTCGCCTAAAATACCGAACCGATTAATACCAAAACACAAATCAATTTATTAACGTTTGCACAACAAAAGCTGACAAAATGAGCTAGTTTGAAAACATTTCCTTTATTCCGATATTAAAGCAGATCACGATCAACCCTCGTAATGGCCCACTCATAAAAAACTAAAGTTATCATTTTTCAATGTTGTGCTTTCATCAGAGATAGAATTCCCAAGGTTGGGATTAAGCACTCTTTATGTGGCTACCGCACACGAACGCACGCTCGCGAAACTCATTCATCAGGCGAGATTGATTGCGACTGTCAAAACGGTAATGGCGGCGAGTGGCGGCCATATTGGTACCGATGAATGCACCTAAGCCAATATTAATGCTCGTTATTGATGAGACCCAACCTAAGTTCACGGTTGCTTATTAGATGTGTAATTTATTAAACATTGTATGCACGTTTAGAAACAGCTCAAATGAGAGAGATATAAAAGCTCGTTAGCGACTTAGATTGTACAGATGTGTACACAACTTACACTAACAAAGCCTATCATAAAATGCTCGGCTAAACTTTAATGCATAATATTTTTAAACAACCATTAGTAACAGTAAATCTATTAAAATAAAATTATAAACTTGGGTAGTAGGGACAAAAAGTACATCAATACTTTTTGCTCTTTGGCAAGTTTCTGATAGAAAGAAAGACAGACGCACATCTGTATGTTGTAATCGTGTCTATCAAAAAACTTGAAGCAATAACTCTAGATGTAGGTGTAAATTTGTGTTAAACAATATACCAACACAATAACATAAAACATTTCGAGACAAAATTACATTTCAACAACAAAATGACAGACGAGTTTATAATATTATGCCATCGGTAAATAAAGTTTTACGGCTAATGAATTTAGTGCTCGTGATTGTACGTCTGATGACTCTGTGGATTGGAACTTCGAGGTGATGGGGGTAATAAATCTTTAATTGAATCTGCATCGCTCATTCATTCCACTTGAATGATTGACTGTGTGAATTATATACGGTAAGAGCTTACGTGAGTGAGGCACGAGAACAAATACCCATACACTTCTAACCATAACTTCAAATAAATGTTAATAATTTTGAATCAAGCGTTACTTGGCGGTAGTCCATATCCATTAGTAAAACAAAACTATGTATCTTACTTCCGCAAACACACTGTGAGCACTGCTTGAGTTTTGCGGAGTTACATTTTTGTTTTACTAATAAAAAATATTTGTCATAACTAATTTCAGCTATAATAATAATGGAACATTTCCTAATTTCACACCAATTAGCTTATCCCAAAGTAAGCATTGTAAGGCTTGTGTTATGGATATAGTTCCCGGCATTTAAGTTGAACATGATTTTGAAATCACGTGACATGCGCAGTAGTGAATAATGTACCTAAACTTGCTACTGCGCATGTCACGTGATTTCAAAATCATGTTCAACTTAAATGCCGGGGATTATACTGGGGTAAAGGATAGACTTACCTTTGTAATATAATACTCAGGTACAAATGTAGATTAGACTTACTAAATAGTCGTCAAAAGCTATGATTTGTTTACAAAGATTTCCAGTCTCACGACCTCACCACGACATATCCATATAGCAAGTACTTCAAACATCAATTACTGCAAAAACTAATATCGGAAGCGAGATTATGTAACGACTATACAGTATAGTATAGTATAGTAACTTGAAAAATTTCACGAAACAATATATATATCTCTATTCACTAAATAGATCAAACGAATATGTCCACATCCCATGACATTACTTATACTCTTGCAAGTTTTACTTACGCCACGACTGCATTAAACAAAACTGAATATTCTGTTTACTTCATCCACCGCAAGGAGAATCTTCAATGAAAACCAAACATACAGGTTTGGACAACTTTATTATTAGGTAGGTAGGTACTAAAATATAAAATCGCAAATTTGACACAAGTGGTTCGTCTCATGCGATGCTACCTTTTTTAAAGACCATTAAACGGTGTGCCGTATACCCATTTACATGAATGTACTTACAAAATTTCGTAACATAAGGAATATATTATACACTTCACGATTCACCTACTTTGTTTGTATCATTTGTATAAATATCCATTCGACAATATTTCTCTATGTATTTACATTTAATTACCCTAAGAAAACTATAAAAGAAAACAGTCCTTTATGGCTATTTACCACAATTTAAGATCTACACTGAAACAGGTATAAGATACGAAAATAAATAGATAGATTATAAGTAGAAAATTTAGAAATAAGTGTTACACGTAAATTTGTCAGAAGGTAACATTCATACATTTAATATTAATTATTGTTATCACAATGAGATTTTAACCATCGTCGTAATGGCGATACAACTGTTATAAAATAGTCCATAATTTTTCTCTTGCAGTGTAAATAAATATTTAAAGCAGCTTTCTTGTTGATTTATTACCTGTGGAATAAAAGTGACAATATGTATTAATTATTTTGTTTTAAAATGTGTGGAAAACAATGGTACAGTTAACATTAAAAGAAGCCGACTTATGATTAAGACGGCCGTTTTCAATAACTTTATCGCTAGTAAGAGATAGAGCTACTTACGAAAAAAATTATAAAGCTAAGTAATAGATATTACTTTTACAGTTTTGTTGCCTTGACATTTCTGTTAAAGGACGGGAAATAATAAGAATTGCCAAGTAACTAGATCAAAGTAGGCCTATCCCTTACTAAAGATAGGTTATTAGGAATAGCTGTTAGATATATCATAATAAAGCATTTATTTTTCTGTTAAATTACGAAAAATAAAATTTGTCTTGCAACTAAGCCAAAATAGGTCTATCTCTTACAGCATTATCTTTTCGAAAAACATATCCCAAGAAACAGATAGGGCTACTATAGTTTTCGTTGCTTATAGGTATATTTTTGTTAAATGACGGGAAAAGAGTTTTCCTAGTAATTGAACGAAAGTATGCTTATATCTTAATAAGGATAGGTTATTGGGAATGGCCGTTAAGAAACATGTTTTGAATAAACTTTAATAAGTTATCCAATTATGAAGATACGTATAGTTAGCATATATTTAAAACTTATTTACGGTTTTTTGCACATTATTTTATATTTAATCCTGACGTTTCGACTCCTTTACAAGAGCCGTGATCACAGGATGACTAAGGTCTTGTCTTAGGATTAAATATAAATTATGCGCAATTAAACATAAATAAGATAAATTATTTTGATAGAAAAATACTAGGAAAAATTGACTCGGTTCACAAGTGTATTCCCAGGCGGGATACGAACCCGCAACCTTTGGAAGTACGGTCCAATGCTCTCCCTATTGATCTAGTACATTCCAGTTTTACGCTGTTTGCCAGTGTTGTCTCATCAATGAGAGAAACATCCTCTCGTATTCGAAAGAAACATTTTTACAAATGTTTGGACAATCGATTAAGATGAAACAGCCATTAATTTTTAACTGTTATATATTTTTTGCATTATTTCAATGCTATCTTATAAGATAAATTATTTTAGAAGAAAAATACTAGAAAAAATGTCTTCTAGTATTTTTTTATTTCTAGTGTTTTTCTATTCAAATAATTTGTCTTATAAGATAGTATTGAAAAATGCAAAAAATATATTAAAGTAAAAAAAAAACAAATATTTTTTTTTTAAATGTGTCGTGCGCAGAAGTATAAGAACTTAAGATATGTTTATTACAATGGATGGCATGACAAAAATAAGGGGTATATGTATGAAGTAATTTTAATTTGGTAGTAGAAAACGGTATGACTGGTAATAACTGCTTAAATCCAAGCTAAAAGCAGCTGTGTCTTACCTCCTTTACTGTGTCTAGCTGAGTTCAAAGCCGGCACCGGCTTGTATGGCGTAGAGCAGTTTCTCTGCCATTAGGTCTTCACGTGTGAATTCGGGCAACTTGAGCAGGTTCATACAAGTGGACGCGGACGGTAGCCGGTGAGATGCGCCCGCAGATTGGATACAGAACGGAGGCTGCAAATCCTGGGTAAGGGCAATAATAAAAAGTCTAAAAAATCGTATATTGAAAATAGAGTACGCCGTAATAGCGAACTGAACGTTAAACGCGCCAGGTATATGGTCGCTCGATGGCGTTATGATTATCTCGTTCGGCATATGATTGTGGAGGTTAAGCCACTTTCGCAAGAGCCGTACATGGATGTCTCGGCACAGATTACTTAATAGTTACTATATAACAAATGACCCTCAAAGAAATTGTAAAAAAAACCTACGAGAGCATCGCTGATTCCAGTACAAAAATATATCTATAATGCTCGCAGCGAGAGTTTGAATTATTTAGCCGGTCGAGCTGCTTTGATGCGGCCGCCGTCACTAGGGTTGCTTACGAACATCCCTACTAATATTTTAAATGTGAAAGTAAGTTTGTTTGTTATGCTTTCACGCAAAAACTACTAAACCGATCATCATGAAATTTCGTACATATATTCTTGGAGGTATTAGAAGTAACATAGGATACTTTTTAATAAAAAAAAATAAGGGCGAAGCCGCGGGTAAAAGCTAGCTTACTAGCTTTTACCTGAAAAAGCCTTTTACCTTTTAAATGAAAGACACCACCTCCATGGTCGAGTGGCTCGTATACCAGTTTTCATGATAAAGCCTCTCCGAGGTCCTGGGTTCAGTCCCCGGCCGGGTCCAATAGAAACCTATTTTTCTATGTAATTTCGGGTGTGGTAAGTGTTTTAGCCACTTAACTTGGGTTCAGAACAATGTATGTGATATCTAATATTGATTTATTCTTCAAATAAAATTTCAATTATTGAATATTTTACACGAAAAATACAGAAAGAAATGTTACCGCGTAGTGTACGTGCGCGAGCAAAGGCAAGCGACAACCCAGTGATCTTAGCATCGCCCGCGATGCTCGAAAAGATAGGTATCTTATACCTAAGCGCGGAGTGACGGAGCCCTTATTTCGGTTGAAAAGTAAAGATCTGTCTTACCTTGAAACCCAATAACGGTGGTCTTGAGCAACTGGTGACGAACTTCAAGAGTTGACGTCTCTGATCATCGGTGAAATTCTTCACAACTTTCCAGAAACATTGGACTGTCGGATGTGTCGCCGAGAAACCACCTGTACAAGATACCGGTGTCAATATTTCAATCTACAGAAATAATAAACTAAAAAGAAGTAAGTATTGAAAATACAACAAAGCTGTTAAAACCTCAATAGCCAACACAGGAGTATGTCCCGGTTAGCCAGAAAGACGTATGTTCAGATGCATTAATTTCATCATCACTTTACACCAAGTAGAAGGGGATGCTTACCCGCGTACTGAGTATGTGCCATCAGGTCATCTAGGTCGATGGGTACTTCGGCGCCGGAGATAAGGAGCTGCAGCTCACGACACGAGAACATCCGCAGCCATTCGCCGTTCACCACCGATGTCAAACCGCGTTTAAACGCGTTGCATTGCAATCGGATTTGCCTGCGAAGTCATATTAAATGTACATTTAAATTGATATTCCGAAACAGTATACACTTAATAGACTTATTTTGAGCAACACTGTGTCGTACCTGTTCAATTTATAATCAGCGACTAGATGAATATACTCTATCCTATTTTCTGCAGTAACTGGAATGTTCGCTCCACCTGGTTTCAATTCCTCTATCTGAAATAAATTCATAAATATATCAATTTATCAAGTATTAATGTAAGGTCCTTGGCAATAAAATTGCCGATTTTTTCATACAAACTATTATGCACATAATTCCTATAAGACGATTGTTCCTTCAATTTATGTAATTAATTTAATTTTCTTTTACAAAAATACAGTTAATAAAATTGATTGATATTGAAAAATATATAGATCGATTTTGATATGTTTCGCTTCCTTGATATAATTATATAGTCTATTGCATATTTTTTAAATACAGAGTTCTTCTCTTTATAACTTTAGCTATACGTGCCTAGGCAACAAAATTTCGTAACTAGGAATAATGTAGTTGCTAAATAATAAACAAAAACTGGAAATCGGCAATTTGATAGACAAGCACATAGTTGACTATCTAATTAGAAATAAAGAAAAAATTATGATTTTCTGAAAGGCGTGTCAAATGCCGTAACCGGCGGCTAGCTTAGGATACAATCCTACCCGAGTGAGACTGCACATTACAATCGAGTGCATAACAAATCCTGAATACAATCACTATCTATAGGTAGGTATCTATATTTTTATACACTGGTGGCATACACACGGGCGTACATTTTTTATGTAATTACAGTTGGCGATAATAGCTAAATTAGAGTCACTTTATTCTGTCAAATTGTTGAAATTGAGAAAAGCTTGGGTTATTACTTAAATTTTTATGTGTATTAATATGACAATATAAGGAAAGGTTATTTATTAAACACTGAGTAGAGAAAGGGGAAAGCGTATGTCCGAAATACGGCTAGCGCTGCGGGTTATAGTGAGAAAGGAGGAGCCTGCCTACCGCTGCCGTATGCGTGAGAGGAAAGGATGCCAGACAGACTGACGCCGTAACGCGTTACGTAACGAAGAGTTTACCCTCCAATAAGAAGCTATCACTTCAAAAATAACACTAAGTGGTAGTCATGTTACAATCTCCCCCCGCTTTGGCCACAAAGAGTACTGGATATGCCCACGAGCATAATGCGTAGATGGCTTACCCGCTGCTCGCCGAGTTCATCGCTGACGATGGTGAAATCGAGTCCTAACTCAGGCACCTCTCCTCGGCCATGAGCTTTGAGTAACAACAGCCCTCGGTACAGCCCTGGGTCCAGCGATGCTAACGCATGTACGTCCGGCTCACGTGACGAACATAACTTGCCCAGGAAGAACTCCGCTAAGGGCAGCTCTACTAGCAAATTCTCGTATAGGGCCTGAAAACATTTAATAGCTCTACCATATACAATAGCAGGTAAGGGAGGTAGAAATAGAGTCCTCTAAACAAAAATCCTTGATCTACTACTGTACAAATGCCTCGGTTTTTTTGAGTTTTGTAAGAAAAATTCCTAATGACTTTCACAATTTCGTTAGAGTTTCAGTTTTTATGAAATACTAATGCTGATCTGGATGATGCCAAATTTAACTTATTTTAAATACATTTTTATATTCACTTATATATAATTTAATATTGAATTACATATTGCAATATTATAAAATATGTCTATCAGTCAGTCACTATCCTACTTAAGATAAGATGGAAATGTGCTACGATACCTTTCCCAACATCCTCCCAACGAAATAGTAATGCATTGGAAAATCGTCGTACAATAAATGCACTCCTGGATTCGGGTACAACATATTATCCTTAGTAAGTCTAAACAATCCTCTATTAGGATCAAATGCTGACCTGGAACCAATATCAAAATAAATTATTACGGACACTATACCATTAAAAATAAGATTGAAAATTAAATGTGAGTACATACTTAAGTAACTCCGATAAAAATTCTCTAAACAGACCTCCGCCATCAACGCCTGCTTCTTCAGCTCCCGCTTGATTGATCAGTTGGACCCGAAGTTTCAATTTCATATCAGGCTCTAAATAAAAATGTTTTATTATATTTAGAAATTACTGAAAATATTATTAATAATATTTCTCACAATCACACAAATAAGTCTAGCACTATAAGCATTAAAAACTTCTATTATGGATACTAATACAAATAATACATAAATAAGTAATATTTATACAACTGTATATAATATAAATATCAATGACTCAGGTACAAATGCTCGTAATCATCACACAAACATCTGCTCCTTTAGGGACCTGAACCCAGGATCGTTTGTCTTCGAAAGTAGAATTACTCATGCATGACTGCTCGTCATTAAACTAGTCGTTAATCATTATTGATCTTAATAAAACTAAGAAGAGAGTAAATTACGCATAATACATTAAATGCAGATTATACGAATCAATTTTTTGAAAACAACTACGAAGTTCTTGAGCATATTTTTATTGTTGAAAACTTACAGTAAAACAATTGAAGGGCGACAATGCAAGGGAATTACTTACCGTTATCTGGTCTTAGCTTATCGAAGGCGTCTTCGTACAGATGTGTACGCCGAACACTAATGTATATAGATGGACCTTCATTGAAGTTCGTCATCTCGTACCAGTGATCGTGTTTTTCCCTTGAAAACCATTATTAACTTTAATAAAATCACAAAATATCTATTAAAGATTTAAATATTTGTGATATTTGAAATTCAAAATTGATATCAATGTTAGAATAAAAGGGAAATGTCAGTGATAGTTCGGAGGCGAGTATACACGTCGCTGCTTGATATTATCTGCGTATAATATTACTATGGATTTTTTATACCCCGGTAACTATCAGGAACTAAAACTGTTGATACAGATCTGTAACGCACTCGAATGCGAGTATCGACTGCATGTACATGCAGTATTGTCTCTGATTTCGAACATAGTGTACGTTGAGATTATTTCTGCTGAATAATATATTCAATTCGAATCGTAATTTAATGAAAGACCTAAATTACTGCAGTTAAAATTAAATGTTTAATAGCTAGATCATACAACAATACGTGTAATAACAATCAACCAAAAAGGAAACTAAACTAAGGTCGTTAATTTAGAAGGTAACTCTTTCGTGTCATAATGTTTTGATCGCGTTACCTTTAAAAGTGAACGGATTTTTGTCAGAAAAATTGCCCACATACCAGAATCAATATAATAAATGCGAAAGTAACTCTGCCTATCCGTCTGCTACATGTTAATGACGAAAAGGCTAAACCGATGAATCGTCACCCTAAAAGTTATACGTACCATAGCAAATATGGTCAGGCCCGATACACTAGTTGTAAAATAAACTAACCTCATAAGCAGTCCTTGAAATATGAGCACCCTTGTTGAAAAAGGCACTACAAACGGTATCTCGCGCAATATGGTGACTGTTCTGAGCTCTTTTATTGTCAAAGGTGGACCCTCCTCTGCAATAAATGATAAAAGTAATTAATAGTAACAGTAATATAACTTAGACTTACAAATTAAAAATATACTTCACGCGTGTCTTTAAGACCACATTCCGTGCGTTAACGAATACCGGTGTAATAGGTTGTATGTATACCTATATAAATAGCTCATTAGCTTATTATTGTTACAGGATACCGACCAGAACTCATGCTCGTGCTTGTGCCCCATGTCAATTGTTTGTCACGCCTCGATGCCGTACTAACGCTGGTAAACCGTCTCCCTTACATAGGGTTATGCATACTTGCAATGAGTTGTTTCACACAGTAACATAGCGGCAACTCGACAAGTGTATTCAAGAAACTAGCAGTGGATAAAATATATAAAATCACAGATAATATAATACTATACGTAGTACGGGAAATATGTACTAGAACTTTAATCTGTTAACACATTTTTATATTCACTATGTTTATATTATTCACAGTTGTACACTATTTCATGATTACTATGTGGTAAAGTAATAGTGTAAATTATTATTATTTAGGGATAATATACATTGTTAACCGTTTGTATACCCAAATAAAGAGAAACGTATCATAAGCAAGGAGAAATTTGTACCTTGGGACGCCATGGCTGTGGAGAGAGCCGGTGGACGTCTCAGCTGTCTTGGATTAGGCCGATGGTGGGTCCCGGCCACCACCAGCACGGCGGCGGCGCCCTCCGGTACGGCGCCCGCCGCCGGCCACTCCTCCGCCCCACAAAACTGTAGCCGCGAATCTCGCACGTACAACGCACGTAATAAGTGCGTACACACCTATTGAATAACACACCGTTTATAGTGCCAGCGCATAACGTAAAGAACAAGGGCGAAATATTCTTTCAAGATATTTTTGAGCGTCTAATGAAATAATTTTCTACATTTTTACATCAAAAGCTTATAACTAGTAAGAGCCAGAATAAAAAACACTGCTTTTTGGGACATATCTTTGATTGTTAAATGGAACATCGAAATTCCGCTAGGTACCATTTTCTTTCGTGTTGCCATTTTATTATAATTGTTCGAGTTATGTAAAAATCGGTTTCATGATATCCTGATAAGTTCAATTAATTGTTTACTATTATAACCTATATCTTTATACTATACTTTGTGTTATTTAAAAATATATCAAGTACTGATATTAAGAAATATGTAGTGTTTTCTTCTTTTATTGCAACATTGTTATAGCAAGACTGCTATTTTTTTTCTCCCGTGAAACAGGTGCCATATACTCACCTACTTAATGAATATATTATAATTCTACTTATTATTTAAGTTGCTACTAACAGGCAGAAATAAGATGGCATGCACTCGATTTTAAGCGACCTATTAGTAACGATAGCATTGCTAATAATGTGGTTAAATATGTTGATATTCTAACAGACGTTGATTGAATTTAAAAGAAAAAGGTTACCATAATTGTCTGGATATATATCCAGACAATTATGGAAACTTTTTTATTACGGCGATAAAATGGAATTTAATCGATAGTAGGTAACACTTCAGCAGCGACTTAAACGATAGGTACCTATTAATTTTAGCAACATTGCATACCTAATTACCTACATATATAACAGATTATAATAGATACATTTTCCAACACGTTGGTCTTTTAATTTGTTTATTAATCAGAGTGAATGTTATCGATTTATTTAATCGATTTTGTGACAACACTACCGTAACTTAATCTTAAAAACTTCGAAGCTTATTATCTTTTTTTCCTGGCCTCATAAATAAAAAATTCTAAGACACACAGTTTGAGGAATTAATGGTTGATCATTTTAGTATTTTTTAATCTAAAGACGCATCAATTTTAGGTGAAAGAAAATGATGTATGGGAGTTCGCCATTGTTCTTTAAATATTGGGGAATAAAAGTTATAATATATGAATTCTGAGCGGTCATAACGGCGTACGTGCGTGTCCGCGATTGCAGCTAACATCCGAGCCGCGATTAACTTTGCATTATGCCACGAAATTTGATTCAAACATAAACAACCAAAACAAACTTTAGCAGTGATCGGATAATGTACCAGAATTTGCTACTGAGCATGTCACGTGATTTCAAAACCGGTTTCAACTTAGGGCACTTTCAATTCAGGCGTTTCGTGTCGGACCGCTGCGATGCCGATTCGGTGCGTTTGTCTTATTGCGCACAGACTGTTGTTTGTTTTCATACAAAGCGTGCGGTGCGGCAACAGTGCGGCGCCGGTACCGCGAACGCTCGACGCGCGCTTTGTATGCTAAGAAACGACCGTCCATGTGCAAAGAAAAAGGAAGGCGCCTGTATATCCAATATAAAAGTTATGCTACCCCGTCGCTTCCATCTACATCCAGCTAATTTCTTATACTATGTTCTGCGCAGCGCATAAAGCCTGCATCGGGCAGTTTCTGATTACTACCAATTTCTCGAATATCCCATTTTAATAACCAAAACCACAATACATTAGTCCTTACGCTTTCGCATCCACTCAGTGAAGTTTAACTCTTTTAACCTGATGTTTAATCCTGACATACCAAATTCTATCCCGGCATCAAATAAACGCGTATCGATATCAAGTAAAACTACTCGTACATTGACTTCTATTTGGAAAAAGTATGCACGTATTGAATCTGTAATTGAATAATTATTTGTCATTGTGTGTTTGCAACAGTTAAGAAAAAATTATAAGTATACATTCTTGAGTATAATATTCATACCTTAAATAAATGCGACCAGGCCGGCGTCTGATTTTTTCCAGAAAGCTCAATCTGAGTGTTGCCAACAGCGTCCTTATAAGATCCCCCAACTACGGGCCTTGTTTCCGGGTAAGCAAGCTCAACGAGCCCAAGACACACTTGCCGTAGAGTACGACACAGTCCGCCCAGCTCAGAGAACTCGAAAGCGTGGACGCGACCCCCACTACCAGTATTTGTAGTCGCTGCAGTAGTAACTATAAACAACAAGTCGATTTATTTGTAGTTATCTTCAAAGTAGGTAGCTATTCTATTGTTTGAACCCTAGCCTTCGATATTAAACCTTATTGATAAACGTGAACTGAATTAAAAAAAAGGGTTAAATTGAAAAAAAACAAAATCTTAAGATTATTCAAGTTGTAATTCAATGACTTTGAATCTATATATAATAAAAATGATCCTGCGAGCCGGATCCTTAGTATAAATTTTTATATATACGCAAGATTTGATGTCAAAAAATATGTGTAAATTTTGTTAACCTGTACATAACTTATTTGAGGACTATTGAAATAGTAAAACGCTACTTACGGCTCATTTTAATGTCCTCGTCATCCGTATCGCGACAGAACTCCGTATCATGCAAGGTGCCGATCAACAGTGAGAATAATGCACAAAAAACAGCTAACGGAGCAAGAAGTCTATGCACACCGATGACTGAGTACTCCGTTCCCATACCGCGAGATAGCGCTGAGAGCAGAGGAGTTGCGGAGCCGCCGAAAGAGGACTCATGGCTCATGTTACTGAGCCAGCGCCAGAGACCACGTATGAATATAGGCTTGAAAGCTAATGTATATAGTAACCTGAAATTATTAATTGATTGTAAATAACCCAGAAATCGTCTCTACACATTTAAAAAAACAAGGCCTTTGCAATATATAGTCTCCAATGTATGTAATCTGGTATTCTATAGAATATTTCAGAACTCGGTAAGAGCCAAAAACATCATGGCAATTTTGTAGTGAAATAATATATTTTAAACGCCAATGTCTTGTATATCGCTACACTTTTAGTTTGCAAGCAATCACGAAAACAATCAAGCAATTCAAATAAATTTTGATTCAGGCGCTTCGCCGGCCGTTATCGTGATACGCTCTATGCGCTTTTAACTAGTGTTTTGTTAGTCACTGTACTGAGTTACTAACACAATGTAAGTTTTAAATGAATTTATTGCTAAGTATTATTTTGTGAAAGAAATTTGAGGTCAGAGGTAGAGGTAGGTATGATAGTACGAACAAGATGTGAGGTGTTTTAAAAAGAACAGATAGTAAATTCTTATTTGAAAACTTGTTTTGAAAAGCGAGATAAAAATGTGTTGGAAAATTCACCCCATGTGATTATCAAACCCACGTTTTATTGTCTTGGTTTGCCAAAAATACCCACCTGGAGTGAATATTTCCAATGCATTTTTTCGATCAATGCAAAAAATTTACACTGTTTACCTATATTTGTGTAATGCCATTCTGTGACTCAATAACAAATTATGACAAATTTCTGACATAGCATCTAAGAATTCATCGCTAAGATCACTCTCAGTTATTTGAGAGCATGTAACCATTATGCAGCGATCAGGTTCATTCAAAAGTTCTATACATTTTGTTAACAAGAGTTTTTCTCTAACTGAAGTTGGATTGGGTTCTGTTTCACTGTCGCTGTCGTCGTCCTTATCTGCTGCAGTTTCTTGGCTATACAGTGAGTCTTCATATTCGTAAGTTATTTGTTTATTACACACATTCACAGTCAACTTAGCTATTAATTTCAAATAATGTAATACAATAGGATTATTCGGCAGTCTTGTATTATTTAAATTACGAATGTCGTTTGCTGAAATCGAAATAAGAAATTAGTTTATATTTTTTAGATTTTACTTAAACTTAGTTATAATTTTGTTGACTTACCGAATCCAGGAGGTTCCAGTGATAAAACAGAATGAAGTAACCATGAGTCATTAACTAATAATTTACTAGTGAACTTGCTATCATCCTCGAGACATTGTAGAAGAGATAGAAAAGGGAACTTCTTTTCTGTGTTCTCGCGTAATGAAGGTATAATAAACATTTCTACTGGTTCCCAGTAAGGATTGCATAGGAAAGCTGAGGCAAACTCCGTCATAACTATATTACTGAAAGAAAATGCTTTATCAATTTATGATATTTTCAGACTTAACAAGTGTTAAAATTTAAAAATGTTAACAATTTCATATTTAACCATTGAGTAAATCCATAAATAATAATAAATGTTTCAAGTAACAATTACATACACATAATCTGAAACTGTGATGTTAGTGGTCAAGTGTAACGGCCTCTGAATAAGATCCAACAATGCTCCACATAGTGGAGTCGGAGGGTTTGGTGATGGACCATACAGAGGCGGAGTTCTTTGACACATAAGTTGACACAAATCTTTGAAGTAGCCTGAAATAGTAGAAAACCACATTAGTGCAAAGTAATAGCTTATTGCACTGAAAATCCAAAAATAATGGGTTGATGATTAAAGATTATACTGTATGTTTTTCGAATAAAACCTTCAGTTTAAGAGATAATCCTATAGTGTTTTATTGAAAAAACTCTATTTCTCATAAAAAAACTTATTTATCACTTTGATGACGAAATAAAAAAATATTGAAATGTTATGAATTAATACTATTTCATTAAAAGCTGCTGTGTTTCCTTTAATTTTATTATAATATATATAATATTTCACACACCAGTAGTAAACAACAGACAAACAGAAAAGTAATGAATACAACCTATTTTAATTAATAGTTTGATAATAAAAATTACTTTTGAAATATATTGTCTATAATAACAAAACATAATACATTATTTTTCAGTGTCTAATAAAATATTCCCTGGGGTTTTCTTAAAAAACACATGAAGTTAGAACTTTACGTGATAAATGATTTCATGATAGTTTTAAGTTACTCCTGTCATAAAGTATACAACTCCTATATAACACAAATAATTTATTTATATTACCTCTTTTGATTAGGTATATAAACGTATTTCCAATGATTTTCAAAGCGTCATTTTTATTCAAAATATTTTCTGCAGATGCAACCGAAGTAAAAACCTCAAACATTCTAAGCGGAACTGCTAATGGTACCTGGACAAATAAAATACTGTTTTAGGATAGAGCAATCAACAACATTTAATATTGCTCACTTCCTGTTTTAAATAACTCATTTAAAAATATGAAAAATAAATAAAATGAGCCAAATTTATTTATTTTTGTCTTCAAACATCTGTATTTTAATCATTTATTCAAAGAAATAGTGCCACATACATTTTTTGCCTTTGTTGAAAACAATAGCAATATTGTTGGAAGCTATAACGTTTCTCTGTCTGAGACAAAGGACAAAAAGTTATTGAGACTAATGATCTACAAATAAACTAAAAAACACATAATCATAGATAGAACAAAAATTACAAAAACAAAATGCCGATAACTTAAGTATAACATAGGTGAAAACCTATGCTCGCCACTCCTTTCTGCTCATTGTCTTTTGACAACTGCTATATGAATACTGAAGGCATTTTAAAAAAAGCAGTGCATTACCTCATTATTATCTCGAACTAACCGCAAATGTAAAGCCAACAATCTTCTGATTTGTATACATGAATTAGTATTTTGAAATAATTTTTTCCACTGCTTAAGTAATATTTGTGATATGGATATCTAAAAAAATAAAAAATATATTTTTATAATTAAGTACCACAGAAAAAATATTCAATAAAAGAATTACCAATTTATTATAATATTGTAAAATAATAGCTGGTTAGATGGGGAATGGATAAATAATATCTTTCAATACTAAATGAGATTATTTATTTACCCTTTCTCATTAGTTTTATAACTAAAGTCTATTGGAACTATCTAACCTGCTATCATCATAATGGTTTCTAATTCATAGCAATTCAGCTGACTTCAGGATGGTCATAAGAATGAAAAACCATATATTCATAATACTTGTAGAGTATAAAGTTAAATCATACCAATCTAGAGGTATCTTTCTTGGCATCATAGAAGAATAAAATTTTTGCAATCAGAGTAGAAAATACTAATTGTTCATCGTCACTGGCTTTTGGAAAAAATGCATCAAATTGCTCTCGTTCACTCTGTTTACAGTGTTTTCGTGTAAGATAACTTCTAACAAAAGCTTGTATTTTTATTGTACTATTCAATCGCTTTCGACGTTCCTGGAAAAAAATATTTGCTTCTATTAGATCAAATTTTTTTATTAACCCAAGTGCCTACTAATAATTATTATTAATAATAAAGAACTATTATTTTAACCTCTCGTTTTTGCCTTTGTTGTTGTGACTGAAGAATTAAAGCATCCCTGTCAGTATTGCGTTGAGCGCTTGCTCCAGATAAATTTTGTTGAGGTTTCCTCCGAAAGTCTCCCTCAAAGGAATACATATCTTAAAATTAAAATAAGGTCCAATTTAAATTTTATTATACGAAAATTTAAACAAGCAATGAGTAAACAAAAATCAGCACCAGAAAACCAATTCACAAAAACGATACGGTACCTTCGTATTGTTTCTGTATTTAATCTTATTACTAAAACATATTCACAATTCATTCAATTCGTTTAATTGATGATGACATGTGATAAAATTAACGAAATCAGATACAATTTGTTTTTTTTCCAATGACATGACAGATTCATCAGACATCAACAGAGTCTTTCTTTTCCTTTTTTGTTACGTTTTCCTATAAGGGGAGGCACAGGGTACAAAACCCATACAGTCCAGTCTTCAGTTATTTCTTTTCTCCATCATGACGAAAGATAATGAGAGTCGATTTATGAATGAAAGATAATCACTACATAGTATAAAACAAAGTCGCTTTCTCTGTCCCTATATCCCTATGTATGCTTAAATCTTTAAAACTACGCAACGGATTTTGATGCGGATTTTTTAATAGATAGAGTAATTCAAGAGGAAGGTTTATATGTATAATACATGCATAATATAGTATAGCATTGCATCCGTGCGAAGCCGGGGCGGGTCGCTAGTCACTTAATAAAGAAATAATCCCTACCAATCACGATCACGTTATGAAATTGTTTCACAGTTTGTTTGTGTTTGTTAGATACTGTTTACTTTTTTGCGAAAGCATTCTCCAAAATAAAGTACACAAACAATTTGTGCGGATATGATTAAACTAGTGAGCGCCGCAATTATGGCGCTGAAAATGAATCCACAACTAAAAACTATTATCGGTTTACTACTATAATTTTATTATTGCAATTATATAAAAGTCATAAGTGTTTAAAAAACCCTTATGAACAAAGGCTAATACAGAATTTATAATTATTTGAAGGGCAAAACGACGTGGAGTTAATAGAATTCACTTTAAGAACTTCTATTTAATATTTTGCAAAGTTAATTTTTCTAATGCGTTTTTACAATCGCTAAGAAAAATTTCCTTAATTTTAATAAACGTCTAATACATTAAAGTTTCTTGCGACTTCTCCTCGGTGTCCTTCATCATAGGACTTATGAAGCCATAGCATAGTTGACTTTTATAAATGCCTTGTAAATGCTCGTATTGACTAAAAAGCATTTTATCTTTTACAAGTGGGCACCCCGCAGTTCCAATCACTTTGTCTTTTCTATTGTTTAATCCTTATAAGGAATTTTATAATACTAGGTGATGTAGTCGCTAAGCATAAAGTTATGCTAGCAACATATATTGGAGCGGAGTGTTATACCTAAAAAAGAAAAAAAACTTTTGTTTCCATGGGAATTTTTGCGAATTTCAAAATTCCAAAAGTCAACATCTGGTCCTAAGCCTGTTGATTCTATTCCACACAAAAAATATTAATATCAGTTAAGAACTCAGGATGTTATGGCGTAACAGATATTGCGCCATTGTAGCTGATCGATCGATTCATCTTGAATAATCTAATAAAGAAAAGAAATTACTGAGGTTTAGGCTGTATGGCAGGTGTACCCTTCAGCTACCGCTATGAGAAATCTAAACAAAAACCTCAGAACAATAACTTATTATTGTTCTGAGACCAAAACCAATTTTCTATGGGTATGTATATTATAGTAGTGTTGCCAAACTATCGTTAGGATTTCTATCGCTTTTTTCGTCTGAAAAGTAACGTGCTATCGATAGGCCTATCGATAGAATCGATAACTCGAAACATCTCAATACTATTGAAAGAGTGCAATACTATCGATACTATCGATAGTATTGTTGTCCTTAAATAAAAACCAATTGATAGTATCGAGACTATCGATTGTTTTAGATTATCGACAGTCGTCAATTTTGCAATAGTATTGGGTATGTTTTTAAAGCAATGTACATTCAAATCCTTTTGCATTATTACCGATCTGTGCAACACACGTAAATTTGAACGTTTTATTTGAAATTCTTTGTTCTAATCTTGATTTATTGTTGACTTTATTGTTGACTATGCCTTTAAATTTTAAACGATACTATTATAAATTGACAAATTAGCTATAGTTCAAAACAATCGATAATATCGATACTATCGATAGTATTGTTATCAAGAACAAAGATATTATCGATACTATCAATTGTTTTTTATTTGCGGGCAACAATATTATCGATAGTATCAATAGTAATGCACTCCTTCAATAGTATTGCCCCGTTTTGAGCTATCGATAATATCGATATTACGATCGATAGTCCTACTATCTATCCCCTATAGATAGACTATCGAGTAATTATCGATAGTCCACTATCGATCGGCAACACTATATTATAGTAATCATAATCAGAACTAATACCTAGTCTGTGGTAATCAGTTGTTGGTTTGCGACATAGAATACATCTAGGTCCAAGAACGTCAACTTCATACAAAAAAATTTGCAAACATGGAAGCTCACTAGCGCTCCAGTTTGTTCCACCAGAACTAAAATAGGGCGCGAATTTTAAATACTATTTAATTTCTTGGTTAGGTACAAAAATTAATGTAGTTTCTATTTCGCAACCAATTTTACATAAAATTGGTTGCGAAATAAAAACTACATATAGGGGTACATACCAAGCTAGGTACAGTCAAAATTAGCTGCAAAACAAAAACTGCAATATTGAAAAAAGAAATAAAACAAGATTTTAAAATTTACACGTGTTTTAATAAATTAATTTTGTTCATGAGAGTTTTTTTGGAGGCTTCCTCAACAAACTCTAAGTTCTTTAATCTGCAGAAACGTTTTAGGCATACATTACATTTCATTAAAAAACAATTTCATTTTTTTGAAAATCTTCAAATGCAAACTATTTTCGGATAAATTTGTAAGAAATGGTTCCCTCTTTTTCTATCTGCTGTATTTTCATTGACAGCATCAAAGAGCTTGTCCATGTTGGAAGCTATAATTCCTGTGCCAATAGCTTCTTGAGGTAAGGACTCTGAAAAGAATCCAAACTTATGAATTAAATCAACTAACTAATAACAACTCCAGTACAAAAATGATTGTGCTAACCTGTATTAGGGATTTAAGGAATGATTTAAAATCTTACCCGTGTTACTTCTACTTGGTGATTTGCTTTTAATTGTTCCTCTGGTAACTGGGACAGTATATTTTCAGCTCCAGTTGGTATAGCAAATTTATGCAAACTTTTCATATTGCCGCTGGTATATGATGTTGCATCGAAATGCTTGCTGCAGAGCACCTTATGCTGTGCATATAGCCTTGACAATGATTCTTCAGAGGACCAATCTTGATTAAGAAAACAGGATGTGGCCCATACTTTAGCCCTAAAACAAAACAAGTATTATGCATCATATTTTTATTCAACCCAATTTTTGTGATTGCCAGTAATGTCAAAAATACCTGTATACCTGGGAATCTCAATTTTATGACAAATTATAGTTAAACACTAACTATAGGGTTTGAAACTACACGCACAAACACACCAGCGACAGCCCATTGTTGTTCAATGGGAGGTGGGGTGAGTTGATTTGGCAGTATCATAAAATTATGTAGTATAGATAGGTACTTACTTGAGTGACCCATGCATTGACGGGCGAGGAAATCTATGAAAGTTTTAGGGAGTATCTTCTTTAGAAGTTATGCCGCACTTACAGCATTTTTTTTCGCAACCATTGCAAAAAAGTTCTACTTCTTCTTTTGGATTAATAGCTCTGTTGCGCTTTTCGCACAATTCTGCCAATTTCGCGTAAGAGGCCAATACACAGTCAGGGATTTAAAGAAAAACAATGATGATAACAATTGGGTAAAAACAGGTAGCCATTTTATTTCTTTTTTTTTATTCCTTTAATTTTAGGGAAAGCAAAGAGGTGATCATATACAGCCAAAAAGTTAAAAGTAACATTTTTTTCCGAATAGGCCATACTCAAAAGAGCCTTTGGATTGCAAGTGGATTACAATGAGGCCTCATATATTGAACACCTATCGGGCAGACTTAATTCTGCAGCATTTGACTAACGTTATGAAGAAACTATAACTAAGGATTTGGCTGTATGGAGGCCGTGGTCTTGTCATTATTCTTATTGTCAGATACATTGCTCTATCTCTTTCTTTCACGTAAACCCATCTCTATTTGCAAATCGTTCCATATGTTTGCATTGGCTCCTAAGGAAGTTGACCCCCCCTGGTTTGCGAAGACAACTGAATTTAACGATTGTTTATTGAAAAATTTTTTTAGATGTTAGAATGGAGAAAAAACTTTAGTCGTGGTTTTGTGATATCTGTATATAATACGATCAGTTCTATATATATACTTAGTATATATTATAAATTTAATAATAACATCAATAAACATAAAACTGTCACGGCTCATCAGAATCCCTAATAAATTTAATAAAAAACAGTACTATATCATAAACTCGACAAAGTAAAGTAGGGAACATGGACAGCGGCGGTCGTGTAAGTAAAGACTAGGGCTTTTATTAAAATAATCACACATTTTTATTCTTTAAAAACGCCGTTGTTATTTTTTTAAATACTGAAAATACTTTTTTCGAGGTCTCCTTTTAGCGTTTTCGTAAACTGTTTCGTCTAGTAGATAGTAGGTATATTTTTCGCAAGTTTCAGAGGGTTTCTCAAATAAAGTAGACCTTTCCGGTTTTTATGTTTGCAAGGTTGTAAGTGAATACTAAGTACCACTGTCAAGCTAATTAATATTGGATGGGTTCAGAGCAGTCAAAATTATTTCAAAGTTATTTGTAAGAACTATGCCTTGTGTTTCTAGAAGTCTTGGTAACACTTTACAGAAACTTATCAGTGTTAGTCTGGATGTAAATGCCCTATAATGTTCAGAGAGAATGAGAAATTATTTACCTGTTCAGGCCCCTCGATCGATAGGGGCCCCCTAGTTCCTGCCAGATCACTAAAGGAATACTGACATTTATTAGTGAAAAACTTATTTAATTAGAGTAAATCGAATCTCAATTAGGGACTATATCATCGACTTGCTTATTAGCTTTTGCATGCACAAAGCTATTCTACTCTAGCCCAAAAAAAGGCTATCCTTTTTTTAGATAATTTTAAATATGTGAGAATCGCCCTCTTTAAATTAAAGATTCATCTATTGATTGTCAATAAAAAAATCTGAAACCTTGTTTATCTACTTTCATTGTTCATTCCAGTAATAAAAAAGTGTTCTGTCAAAGTCACGGGAGCCCCTTTATTGTTTTATGCTCAGGGCCTCCGATAGAATAAAGACGGCCCTGTACCTGTGTTTTCTGTCCCAAATCTTCGTTATTTAAGAAACAGAAAAAGCTGACTAGGTATCTTTTAAATGTTTAACTGCCTGTATAAAATAAGTTAGGTTTTATTCTAAAATTTAACTCTAATTTATAAATTTACTTAGTAGAGTAAAATGTAACAAATTCTTCGGTCTTAATGTATTTACTATGGACAGCTTTCCAGACCATCTCTGGCTCAAGTGAAGACAGTGGTGGAATTTATGCAGAAACATCCAGATGTAGCTCATGGAAAACCTAGGAATACTGCCAGCCATCGCAAGTTTAAGAAGCTATGGATAGAATTGTCTAATATAGTCAACTCTATGGATGGTGTCATAAAATCTACAAAAGGCTGGATTAAAGTAATTTAAAGTCTCAATTAACAATAAAATGTACATTTATGTCCTTTAGTAATCTTGCAATGATAAACTTTTAGTTCTGGTCAGACAAGAAAAGAAGTATTGTAACGAAACATAAGCGAATTGCAGCTGGAAAATTACAAGGAAAACTTTCATCTTTGGAACAAACAATATTTATGTTGAGCCATGATAAATCCACAACAAGTAAGTTCTCATTTTCCTGGAATAATCCACTGAAATTGTGTTTTTTTTTAATAATGTTTCTAAATGTGTGTACCTACATTATGCAAATAAAGTATCTGATTCTGTTTCTGATTCAATATCTCTTAATCCCTTTTCAGCTAAAGGAAGAAATGTTAAACAGGAACCTTGCAATGGTGATGATGATGATGAGGATTTCATGGATGATTTTCTTTCCAAAGATGATGTAGATGATTTAAACAAATTAGTTTCCAATGAAAATGAAGAGAGACAGCTAGCCATAATGGAAAAACTGGTAGGTATCTATATGTAAAGTAAATTTTAACATATGATTGTATAAATATAAAATGATTGTGAAATGACCATTAGTATATTATCTAGATCATCTTTATTAATCTTCTTTAATTAAGCTGTCAGTAGTGATATATTAGCATGCTCAGCTCAGTGTATGGGGTGGGTTCAGCCCTAGTGTTTCCATTCATAAGGAAGGTCCGTGTCCCATAATGATAATTGTTATCAGTATGTTCATCATGACGTTCCAAAAATGTTTCCCTAAATTCATACCTTAATACCATATTTTTATATATTATTAAACTTTCATCTGAATGAACAAATATAAGAAACGGTTTTTAGTATGTACTATTGAAGCCTCTGGCGCCTTATCAGTCGAAAGTCGCTAGCACACTGCACGATTGCCTATCACTTCAGGCCACGCCCCGCTCCATTCATTCAACAATGGCGCGCGTGCGCAAACAAGCAAGTAAGAGCAGATTGACAGTTGACAGTACTGATATCAAGGGCGTTTTTAAAACTAGTTGTTTATGATTTGCCGTAGTATAAATCTTAGTAAAATACGAAGCCAATTTGGGGTCGTGTGGGCGTGTCCGATGCGATCAGTTCAAACGAATATTTCTACAAAGTGGTAAGGCACGAGAGACCTCGAAAGTACACTCAACAGCACTTCTTCTTTTAATTTTTTTTTATACTAGTTAATTTTCTTATTTAGGTGGATGCTATGGGACAGCAAGCAACAGCTATGGCTCAAATAGCTCAGGCACAACTTGATCATTCTAAATCCTTGGAGCGATTTGCTGAAGCTTCCCATATACAGGTAAAGAAAGTATTTTTTTAATTGTAACCAAAGTTTCATGGGAAATGGTTAAAAATACTGCTGCAGCAGCTGTTTATGGTTTTCCTCAAGCTAATAATAAACTTTAAATATATCAGCTATTATATTTTTTGTTATTTAAACATTCAACAACATGTTTTTTGTATTTAAAGAAATTGTTACTAGATAAAAATCAACTTGCCCTAGGTGTTTAAAAAAAGATTTTTATATCTAAAGAAATAGAAAAAAAGCAGCATAATGCTAAATAACAAAAAATAAAATAATTACATAGCTGCTTTATCTTTAGACAGACAGTCCGTCAAACAGGCCAGACTCCTGGTACCTGGCATTTGAGAAAAGCTGATTTTTATAGTAATAATTTCATTACTTATAGAAATCTAGCCGTTAAGTGTTTAAGTAACAGGAAATATAATAAAAAGTAATTATTTTTGTCTTTACCAGGCATTAGCTGTGGACCGAATGGCTAGCAGCTTTGAGAACATTAGTTCTTCTGTCCACGATGTGCGGAATGCTCTGTTAGGCATTGATTACACTATGAAGAGATGTTATCCCGATTCGGCAACGCAGATACGGCAGAATACAACTATATTCAGTTAAAGTCATTTGATGCAATATGCATTTTATTCGACATCACTTCCTAAATTTTAATCAAATTCTACTATATTATAAGAAAACTGAGGAACTGTGAAATCATAAAGAATTAATTAGTTTTTTAACGATTAATTCGACCTTAGCAGTTGTATAGCAATCAATATAGTGGCGTGAATGCTCAGTCCGACATAAATAATATAAATACTTATTAATATGTACAATAAGAAAATAAACTCGCTAGCAAAAGTATAGAATCAGTTACTTGAAATTGGTTCCGCGCGAAATAATTAGTTAATAATAATAAAAATGGCACTATTTTAAAGGTTTAACTGTTAACTTTAGATTGACTCAAAATTCATTCAAATCACGCCAATATTTTAAGAAGCTATCCCGGACTACGTGAAGAAGTAAGGAAAAAGACATGTTTCAATTGTTTGATACGCCGCGAGTTGCGGCATATTGATACCCTATGAAAGCACGTGTTATCAGATTTTGTTTATCAGTCGGCTTTCACATGTTGACCCGTACACATCTCTGCTACTTTTAACCCTTAACCTTAGACGAAAATGTATACTATACCTACTGAAGCAGCGCAAATCGTCACTCAATCGTATTGCAAGAAGGGCTCAGCCAATGGCTGTCGCACGTCAGCTCCACATAAACCAGTCCTGTGTCTATCCTTTCGGGAGACTGGTGGCTTTGTCCCGAGACCAAGATCTGGACGGCGCCGGTGCACATCGGAGAGAGATGACCGTTCTAATGTGTCAACCTCTCTTCGAAATCGTCATTTGACTGGTGTTGACGCCAAGCAGGTGCTCAAAAATGTTTGTGAGGTAACTGCCAGCGAGTGGACAGTTCCTCGAAGATTCAAGCAAGCGAATTCGACTGCCACAGGCCCGAAACTGACGGCAGGTTACTGACGGGCACGCCTTCAATTTGCTGACACCCATCTTGATTGGGAAGTCGAGCAATGAAGGCGATTCCTATTCTTCGACGAGTGCCTGTGGAGCGATTTGCGCACTGCTGTTTCGCCAAGACAGTTGCTTATGTTCTTATATGATTTGGGCCGGTATTTCTTTCGAAGGTAAAACCGAGCTTGTTTAGTGCCTGGCGGGGGACGAGGAGGCGGTCTAACTTCAGACCGCTACAATTCCGATATTCTGCTGGAACATGTCGTTTCTATACGGTCGATGATGACTTCCTCGTTAAGCACGACGGGAAGTGTGGCAACGATCGTTCCGTTGTCACACTTCCCGTGCCACAACTGAATACCTCGAAGAAGTCGGTTTCGCCACATTGCACTGACCAGCGCTCCGCCCGGATTTGAATCTCACTGAGCATGAACTGAAATCGGCTTTGGTAGAGGAGTGGGAAGGTAACCCGCAAGAATCAATTCAGAAGCTGATAAGGTCAATGAAGAATCGTCTTCGAACAGTTCTTAGGGCTAGGGGAGGGAATACAAAATATTGAAACTTAATTTTAAAGCCAAATAAATTATTATATATATAAATTTTTGTTGTTTCTTCATTCATTATTTTGCCATATTTTCTTGTTTTTCTTAACTCCTTCATTTAATCCGGGATAGCTCCTTAAACACTGGGTGGATTCAAATGAATTTGGTATCAATTTAAAGTTAACAGTGAAATGGTGCCATTTTTATTATTATTAAGTAGTGATTTAGTAGTACTCAAGATCGCGCGGAATTAGTGTAGTGATTCCATACTTTTGCTTGCGAGTGTAGTTATTACAAACAATTAAATCTATCAATTATACATTTAATAGTATAAAATCAATGTTTAAAATAGAATTTACATTTATTTGGCTCTTTTTAGCGAATGTATATACGTTTTCTATGATTGGTGTTTAACAAGTGAAGTAATCTCAAACTTGCATCAAATAATGCATAGCCTCAGAGGCAATGTTCTGCATCATCGCGCCGTGTGCGAAAGGCTGTACAGTCCAGTCAACACATAAAATTCCAAAGCTAGTGTTGAGCCCGTCCGCTATAGAACTTAATTTGTCCATCTGCCGCCTGTAAAACAGCTATGTCAGTTCCGACAAGTGATACATGTTTATGAAAATGCATGTTTGAGAAACGACGTTGTCTGTGACGATTATACATACATCATTCAAATGCTTTGTCGAAATAACTGATATATGATAAGTTGCATTCAGTAATAAAGTATCCGTATTAAAATTACTTTTTTGTTAGATACATAAGTAGAAAAGAAATTAGGCAAGTCTTTTATGTCCGTTTCAACCGCGCGGCCACCTCATAATATTTGATGAAACTTTGCCAGGAATTAGTGCTAATTTGTTACTTTACACGCTTCTTTTCGTGAATTTGTTACAATAAAAACTAAGACGCTATGACAAAGAATAGTTGGCCGCTAGAACCGCCACTTGCCGTAGTGATCGCCCGTGATTACACAGAAACTATACAATGCAGATAGACGAATGATGCATCAAAAGAAACGTCTTAATTTGTTCAATTTGTTACAAAAATAAAAAACGTCAAAACGTAAATTAAAAAAAAGTTATGCAATATTTAGTTTTCAGGTTATGAGTAGGTAGGTATGTCACCATAAATATCAAATTAATAGAGGCTTATGTGTATGGACAATTAGTTACTAATTTGTTACAGCGAATAAATATTAAAAAATACTAGAAAGTGGGTTCAATAATTTGTGACAGTCGATTTTAGTTGGCCGCTCGGACGGCAATATGCCTAAAATACAATGGCGTTTATCTCGTTATTAAAAGTAGGTTTAAGCTTAGTTAGAGTACTAATCGACGGGTAACATCACCTAGTTTGGACAAATATGGCGAATATAACTGCAGCATTCATATTTTAGACGGTATTTACAAAAAACAGTAATATGAAAATGTATGAGAGTAGGGTGACCATGATTACATTAGTACAAAGGCATGTTTTTAATGTTGTACTCTGTTTAAACGAATATGCGGTTCGTTTTGCGACCATATTGATGTCTATTGTTCTTAATTCTTTAAAGTATTTACTGATAAAATTTTCGTTTCCGCAGATGGGAACGATTCCAGAAAAAGGATCTCTTTTGCTTCCAAACTATTTTTTAAAAAATTTTGTAGCTAGGGGTTTAAAAAGCGATTATTGATTGTTGTTAATATTGTCATAACTGTGCAGGATTTTGAAGTGTGTGCTCGTACGTATTGATGGCCGCAAAACGAACCGCATATTCGTTTAAACAGAGTACAACATTAAAAACATGCCTTTGTACTAATGTAATCATGGTCACCCTATTCTCATAAGTTTTCATATTACTGTTTTTTGTAAATACCTTTTAAAATATGAATGCTGCAGTTATATTCGCCATATTTATCCAAACTAGGTGATGTTACCCGTCGATTAGTACTCTAACTAAGCTTAAACCTACTTTTAATAACGAGATAAACGCCATTGTATTTTAGGCATATTGCCGTCCGAGCGGCCAACTAAAATCGACTGTCACAAATTATTGAACCCACTTTCTAGTATTTTTTAATATTTATTCGCTGTAACAAATTAGTAACTAATTGTCCATACACATAAGCCTCTATTAATTTGATATTTATGGTGACATACCTACCTACTCATAACCTGAAAACTAAATATTGCATAACGGTTTTTTTATTTACGTTTTGACGTTTTTTATTTTTGTAACAAATTGAACAAATTAAGACGTTTCTTTTGATGCATCATTCGTCTATCTGCATTGTATAGTTTCTGTGTAATCACGGGCGATCACTACGGCAAGTGGCGGTTCTAGCGGCCAACTATTCTTTGTCATAGCGTCTTAGTTTTTATTGTAACTAATTCACGAAAAGAAGCGTGTAAAGTAACAAATTAGCACTAATTCCTGACAAAGTTTCATCAAATATTATGAGGTGGCCGCGCGGTTGAAAAGTCTTTTAAAAATAAATCGACATGAAATGTTTACTCCAGACTATTTTAATTATATTGACCCTCCTCTGCTGTAAATGGAAATTTCCTGATATCCTATTAAAGGAATATGTGTTGAAATACTGCTAAGGTATATATACTATAAATCCCATTGGTTTGGTTAACCCATGATTTAATTAAATTAGATTTTTCGAATTTAAAAAGGGTTAAAATCATGGATCCTTTTATGTTCAAAGTTAATCGTCATGCATTCCTGTTAGATCCACAAAAGGAGTTAAGGAGCTCCAGAACTGCTCAGGGAATATGAACAAGCTTCCTTGACCCCCATGATTTTTATTATTCTAAACAATATAACATTATTGTGTACCTACGTTCGTTTAAGATTTATCCTATTAGTATTACCTTAAATTAAAGGAATGTTTCGGTTTTTTTAGATCAATTCAATGTGACATAGTTTTATAATAAGTAGGTTAGATACATTTGGAATTATAGTATAACGTGTTTTTAACTTATGACACTTTATTTTAATTTTTTTAATTTATATTCCTTTGTAACTGAACATAAATGTGTTCTGTGAGTTCGGATGACTGATAACTAATTTCAACCCTATAGGAATTTACCTTTGACTTTGTTTTTTATTTTTTGAATTGTGTAAGCAAGTATATTTGTCTTTAATATTTAAGCATTATAGACTGCATCTTATTATAATTATTCTGTAAGAATTTATTAAAAATACTAAGGAATAAGTATAAAGATATTTTTGTTTTTTTATTGAGTTTCCTTTTTTATTAAATTTCAATCATACTCACTTATATTTATACCGTTACGCCTTACCCAGTAGGTATATCTTATCAGGTATATTGATAACGTTTGTTTTATCATTACATGTATCATTGTTCACTGTTCCACTTTAGTAGTCGGATCTAGTGCAGTTCCATTCATTAGAAAACGATAGCATTCGACAATGCGAATAAACAATTCAAGTGAAACAATCGTGCCGAATCATAAAAAATGGCGTTAAACTATTATAGTGTTTCAGTTTTAATACTGTGTACTTTAAGATATGTTAGTGGTGAATTGTGTCCAAAGAAATGTGATTGTGATATGGATAATGGGTTGAACAGAGCGACATGTATTGATCAAAATATAATCAATGTGGATTCAGGAGTGCCTAATGGGGTGCAAGTGTACAGTCTTAGCCATAATGTTATCAGCGAATTGGATAATTTTTGTTTCAAGGTGAATCATCTTTATGACGACGCCAATAATTATTATTGTGTCGCAGATAAGTGGAATGTTTCATTTGACAATGAACACTTTATAATAATAAATACGTTTTTAATTTCAGGATGCAGGGTATATGTCACTAGAGGTGTTGAACCTATCATACAACTTGATATTTTGGATTGGTTTACACGCGTTCTCAGGATTGGACAAGTTAACTTATTTAGACTTGAGCAATAATAGATTGAGATATCTACCCTCAGATCTTTTTTGGGATACACCAAAACTCACTAATTTAGATTTGTCATCGAATATTTTTGAGAAAATAAAAAATGAACCATTCATTATGCATTCAAATTTACAGGTACGATAGAGTTATACTATATTCTGCTTGTAACTTATGTCCTTGAAGAGGGCAAAAAAAATTAAAGTATTTAAAATTATCTAGTGATCCGCAAACTAACAAACATAAACAACTCTTTTGTTAAAATAACAATTTTATCTTATTTTGCTATTTTAGGTACTTAATCTAAACAATTGTCGCATGATGGTTTTACCGGGGAGACTTTTCACAAGATTACCGAATTTGAAAAAATTGGACATGAGCGACAACTATTTTGTGACTTTAACTATACAAGTACTCGCTCCATTACGTAAACTTCAAAGAATCGAGTTGAGAAGCGACTACTTGAAATGCACTGCGGATATCATGTCGGTAGAGAACTGGATTACATCCCGTGGCATAACATACCAAAAGCAGTGCAATAAATTGGCATCAAATATGTCTGAAAAAATGATATCCCTCGTAGCTGTCGAAAAAGAAGAAGTCGATGTCAATGATGTTTGGAATATCACAAAAGTTACGTTAGACAACGAACACGAAGATACTTCCACTCCACTTACTCCTTTTCAGAAGTTCGACAAAGAATTTTCAGCTGTGCAAGCCTTTACTTTAGGCATAGAGTTGGGGCTAGCAATCGGTGTCATCGGAACGTATATTTGGCTGCGTAAGTTTTGCAAATGTGGCCAGCTGACATGTTTACAGCCACGTCAGCAGAATAGAAGAGTGCAAAGACGAAGAGATGGGGATATGAGGACTAGTTTGCTTTGGAGTAATGTTATAAGTCCAGATTTAGAGACTCCACCTTCGTTTCGGCGGCAGCAATCACTGCCTGATCGTAGTCCGCCAAATCCGACGTACGGTGTCCCGGTAGCAAGAGAAGCAGCATTGCAGGTCGATGCTATTCGACTAGCTGATAGAGCTGAAACCCCTCCACCGCCTTATAACGAGTGTCGCATCAATATGTAGGATATTATTATCAAAATAGTGCAGACTAAGTCTAACTGTGATTTTTTATCTTATTAGGTAATTGAAAAACATTTTCGGGGTGCTATCAAAGAGGTGATGCTTAGCGCGGCGCCGTTTTCAATCGACCTAAAAAGAACTTTTTTTTTTGTGAATAAGAATTATTTTATACTGTCTTTAGTTTGTAAGGTTAGTAAAATAAAACAACGTAAATAATTGTAAAATATAGCTATATTTATAAATACCGTTATCACATTTGATATTTCATAATTATCTGATAAAATATAAAATTACGACAATAATAATGCTAAATTCAGACTCGTACAGAATTTAATATAAATTCTTTTAAAATAAACATTGTGGGTAACTATATATATTTTTTTGTACATTTCATAACACAACCATGATGGCAAATGATTTACTATGGCATTTTAATGGCTGTTTTAGTCGACCGAAAATATCGATGTTCTCTAGACTAGTCTGAATACGTAAACTTGGAGGCGATTAACAGCACTTGATGTCATAAAATTGGAATGTTCAAGTAGTTATATTACATATTTAAAAAATAAGACAATAATAATTTAATTTGGCTGAAAAAAGGAACACAAGGTTGGAAATGCGTAAAGTTAGAGAGAAGAAAATAAAGGCTATTTTTAAATAACAAATTATCTAAAATTATTTGAGATTTATAAAAATAGAATAAAAATGCTATCTACAATAACCTTGTCGTAAATTCTTTCATCTTATCCTAGCAACAAATTAAGAAGCAATTTTATTAAGTTTAACTTACGTTTATTATATTTACAGTGTTTTAAATAATACTATACAATACATAATCAGGCACATTATGGCAAATCTGCATTCTATAATACACAATTGAAAGCCTTAGTATCATAGCTGCCTATATTTAATTCGAGATAAAAAAAATCTGCATGGAACATACAAGTTCAACCACCCATATAGTTGACCTATTTCGGCCTTTCGTGTCAGCTTTAACAGCTTTTCCTATCTAAACAGACCCCCAATATTTTTTGAGGTAACGTCATATAACTTTTCTAATACGTATACAACTAGTATATGAGTATGTCATATATTCAATTAGGAGCTGGAGTCATCATTTTCGAGTGCAAGTTGGCTTATGTTCACATAATCTGGATGTCGTGAAAACACGTCGACAAGATTGCTGAAAGTAGGTCTTGTGTCAGGATTGTAAGCCCAACAGTCCAACATCACTTGGTATATTTCATCAGGGCAATCGTCCGGTCTCTCCAGTCGCTGACCGCTTTCAACTATTTGTATTGCCTGTAAACAAATCATAGAGATTTATAATATTACTGAAATTTTGAAAGAAAATAGCTGCCAGTGTAGTAAGTTTGTCTAAACGACTATCGGCTAAAACTAACTAATATGAAGCCAACATATTTATTCTGTATAAAGCAGCATGGCCATGTCCCTATGCTAGTGCTGTCCCTAAGATAATTTACCAATTGAATTTATCGCTTTCACAATTTGACCGATTCGTTGCTGATCACTTTTTTTTGCGTGTGGCATTAGCCATTGAAACTGTGTCATTCTTAAATCGATGATAACTCCTTTAAATCAAGTTTTAGGGAAAATCAACCCAGAATAAAACTATCTTCATTTTTCACGTAAATCAAGCTCGTAGCATTCGTTTCTGTAATTGTATGTAGCAACGAATCGGTTAAAGATTGTGTGTGTTCTGACTGGGTGTCCGAAGTTTTGGATTTTTTGTTTTACCAAATATATTTAAAAAATATTGATTTACCTTATCAGTATTTATAGTATTACCTTATCAGTGTTTTAACTTATCAGCATTTTCTCAGAAGCTTTTAAAAGTTTTCAACAGAACAATTAACCTAAATATGCAAAGCACATTCGCAATTCAATAAATAACTAGAAATATTCGTTTTATAACTGAATGATACCAATTCTACAATATTTTTCAATTTTTGTCCACCTGTATGTCTATCTATATGTCCTACTGTGAGTTAAGAACGGGTAGACTGAATTCAATGAAATTTGGTAAGAACATGTCATTGCGCAAATCATATCGGTGTAAACCTTAACCAGTAGACCTAACCAGTACTATAAATACGAAATTGAGTTGGATCTAGCAATTGCTACATCGGTAGTTATCGAGCCAACACCCCTAGTCAGTCCCTGGTAGCAATTGCTACCATATTCAAATTTCCGCATGGCCTGCTGTCTTTTTTTATTACGATTAATTTTTGAGTTAAAGAGATCCAAATATTTTGTGGTGAGTTTACTATTTAATCAGCTTTATAGTAGTTCTTTTTGTTTGGTCCTAGCTTCATTATTGAAAAAATGGCATTTTTATCTAAAAGTCTCACATTTTTTTCACACTTCGCGCAGCATTAGGACTGTTGAGAAGGGTTGGGCGCGCGGTAGCGGACTTACAAGTGGTTAAATGCGATGTGGCCGCATGAGTACTCACCTCGATCCCTCTCATATCGCCGTAGGGCTGTTGTCCGAATGAGAACATCT
Organism: Calamotropha paludella; assembly: GCA_927399485.1. Lineage (NCBI taxonomy): Eukaryota > Metazoa > Arthropoda > Insecta > Lepidoptera > Crambidae > Calamotropha > Calamotropha paludella. The sequence continues at coordinate 10,668,580 of OV656804.1, read as the reverse complement.
CCCAAAGCGTGACGCCATAGCTCCAGACGTCGCTTGCGTGGCTGAAGGTGCCGTAGTTGTAGGCCTCTGGCGCGTACCACTTGATCGGCCACTTGCCCCCGTGGCTCGCCTTGTAGTACGAACTGTCCGTAGACAGCGCCCGCGATAGCCCGAAGTCACTTATTTTCGCTTGTTGTCTAAAACATTGTTATTATAATTACTCATCATCACATGTATTTCTTTATCCTCATTAAGCTAGCAGCTGATAAAATTCAAATTAATCTCATTGTAGTAGTAGGTTTTTACAACTAAGTAATTTGTTTGACTTCCTAAATTAAGCATAGATGACTACCGTTTGATGCAATATGGTGCAACGGTAGTGATACTGCCTTTCGCACCGACGGACCTAGGTTCAAATCCCGAAAGGAGCAAATGTTTGTATGATGAATACAAGCATTTGTACCTGAGTCATGGGTGTTTATATATATTTCTATGAATATTACATATCTATGTATCATATGCCTTATAGTGCTTTCTTTGGGCTAGGCTAATTGGTGGAAATGTAAGAAATATTTATTTATTTTATTTTCTAGAAAAATAGGCACACAAAGTGCCAAAAAAAAAATAGATTTTTGTTAGAACCAAAACTGAAAGAAAATCGTAGGTTTCTATCAAACATATTTTACATCTCGCAGCTTTAATACTATAGGGGCACAATTCGACTTATGACCGATATTGTGACAATACAGGGGCTCAAAAATCTTTAAAGGTGTTTTTCCAACAATCATCTTTTTCGAATTGTGCCCCTATAGTATTAAAGCTGCGATCTATTTACAACTTCTAACATATTTAGTAATACATTATCATAAAAATAATTCAACTTATTGTTTATAAATAAACTACCTGCTGGCTAAGAGAATGTTTCTTGCGGCAAGGTCCCTATGAACAAAACGCCGCCGCTCTAGATAGCGCATTCCAGCAGCTATTTGACAAGCCCACAGCCGTAGCTCGTAGCCTGCAGAAACCTTTTCCGGGTGCCTGATGAGATATTCTAAAAGAGAGCCTAACGGTACCAGCTCCTGGACCATTGCTAGTGGAGGACCCTGTTGAAGAAAAACATATTTACACTTAAAAAAAATGGATAAAGTTATAGTTTTTGTGTCCACTAACATACGGATCATCGTGACAATATGGCACATGCAACTGCCCTAAATATCGGACTGCATAAATAGGCTAAACCCCGTATTATTTCATTTATAACATACAACCTACAGTTTACATGACTTATTTATTAGGCATCTTTGAGGTGTTCATTTTTAACAAAGTCGGCTTAGACATTAAATTGAATGTACATTTTTTATTATTTTCATATATTACTTAAGAGTAAGTAAGTAAATAGGTTTATATTTTACTGAGTTATCAAGTCATATCCCATACTTTAGTTTTCGTTTGAAGGCTAATTTATAGTGTTTATTAGTGAGAAGCTCAACAGCGCTGTGATAAAAATAGGCAATAATAACTTAGATTTGTATTCTACATCTAATCCCAATTGCATGGACAATGGTCAGGTGTCACTAAGTTGGCCTTCCAGACATAAGGCTCGGGCAGGAGATACAGTATCAAAACCTGCTTGAGTATATCGGTCGCATATATAATCCATAATATTTATTTATTCATTTCTCTTCCACATAAAGGTGATACATCAGTCTAAATCTATAAATATTACATAATAATACATTATAAAAGCCTGGAGCCTGAGATAGGTTTTCTATATAAAACCCGTTTTACGGGTCACCAGCGCTTCCATAACTCCGGTAAATACTCGATGTTTATTGATAATTCTACAAAAACAGTAAGTAGTAAAGAAAACATCATTCCAATAATCATATAGAATAAAGTAAAAAGAAAAAAAAAATTATATAATATAAAAATCTGACATATTATTAAAATTAAAATGTGAATATGATAAATATAATAAATTGTTGTGGCATTGTGTGACAGTGTATCTGCTCTGAGGGATATATATAGCTAATAAGATGAAAATAAACTCACCAGCGATATACCGACGAGTCGCACTATACATGGGTGTCGCAACGACATCATAACTTTAGCTTCGCATAGGAACTCGCGCTTATTCGTCTCCGTGTGCTGCAGGTGTAAAGTCTTCACCGCTACGGCCTGAGTGTTGGGGCCCGATCCATATGTGGCGCGAAGTACTGAACCGAACTCCCCTTCCCCCAATACTGCGCCTAGCGTCAACTCATTCATGGGGATGAACTCTGTGAACATATTTTTTTTTTCCTATATACAACAGTGTTACAACCAGGGATTCAAAAACATCTTTATAAGGATACACTTTCATAAGGGTTACACATTGAATCTGTTACAGAATTATTCCTGTACCACTTATTTGGGTGTTTTGAACCTGTTTTGCGTCGAACACTTATAAAAGTGTAACAGATATAATGTTTTCTGTTACCAATCTGTTAGAAACTGTTTTACGTTTAACTGTCTGTGTATACACAGAACACCAACATAGGCATTTCAAAGTACCCAAATCATTAATGAGCTGTTGCATAGTTATGCCAGTGTGAACCTTATTGACTGTAACAGATATTAACACTTATGAACCGGTATTTTCTAAAACAAATTCAAAGTGTTACAGTTTCTTTCTGTTTAACTTTTAAACAGAAATGAAAAACAGTGTTCAGAACACTCTATTCGGATACCGCTAAAATCCCTTGTTACAACAATGAACACAGTTATCAGAAACAGAACATTAGATTGTAACATGTTACGCTGCGTCTCCACAAACATGTGTTTAGCCTGTGTATTTACAAACCAGCACCATAAAATAAATTAATGATACCGTAAATCTTTACAAGTAATAATAAGAATATAGATAATTAATTCGGCTCGAGATACAAAATAAAAACACATGTGATGAATAAAAATTAGATTTAAATCGAACAAATAATTTTAAAATAGTAGGATTTGATTTTATTGAATGCATATGGTTAAATTAAAAAAAATACATAAAAAAACAATACTTTATGCTTATTGGTAAACAGAAAAAAAAAAATCTCCGAATAATGTGTATGGATTAGATGTTAAAACAATAACGAAATACCTTTATGATATCACAAACAAAAGCGAATGCGAAAACAAGATAGGAGGTTGATCTCAGTTATCGTAAGCTATTGAATTTTATCAGTATTTGTTGTTGTGTACCACTTTTAAACTAATGTTTGTTTATTATACTTACTATATAATATAGATAACAATAATAATATTTCTAACATTCACACCAATAAGCCTAGCCCAAAGTAAGCACTAAGGCCTGTATTATAGATACTAGGTTTAAGGATAACGAAGAAGGATACTCATACCCATGACATATTTATCACTCAAATATCTGCCCCTTTCGAAAACGAATACGGGACCGTTTGGCTTCGAAGATAGGTTCACTTTCATTTGGCCAAATAGGTCATCGAGAACATTTCCAATAAAACTATTTTCTTTTGAATAAAACTGCCAAATTTAATTCGCCAATTATTTTACATTATTTCTAAAATAATAAATAAATCAACCAAATGTCAAACCAATATAGTTTATCTCAGTCAGCATTTATAATGATATCTTATCTCAAATGTGGTTAATATTGCTATCTTTTATTGTAATAGTAGGACTAACAAAAATAACTCACCTTGTAAAGTAGACAATTGACCGTCGGAGTTGATAGATATTTCGTTGTAATTCTCAGCCAGTGAAACAACAGCGCCGTTATTCGCCGGCACTTTATACGTGTCGTTGTCATCTTGTGTCGATTCATCGTTGTTGTTCAGACTATCATTGTTAAAATCGGACGAGAAGGATAAGTTGCGTGTTAGTAGGTCGAAGGCATTATTGTTTGAAGCCATGGTGGGAGGGGAGTTAGATTGCGACATTTGGTCGTCGTTCAGTATGTCGTGCTTGACTAGGGATAGCGTCTGGTTCATCGCCGCGCGGCTTGGTGATGGTTTCTTGGTCCGTGGCATTGTAGAGAACTGTAAAAACGTATGAATTACAAACACACAATCACAGGGATTTTTATTGGTTATTTCGGAATGAAGAGTTTAATAACATACCTGTTTCAAAAATATAATTGACATAATACAAGAAAAATTACGCAGCAAGAGACAGAGCGGCTTCCCTACAATCTTGGGCATAGGTTGTATAAAATAAAAGTAGTACATATTAAAAATGTTAGTGCGATAGTAATTTTTGAAAACATGGCTGATTTTGACCATTGAGAAATAAAAGATTATAAAACTATTAGTTTATAAACAACTTAAACTGAATCAGTTTAATTTTTAACGATTAATCCTTAAAAAAATACACATTGAAAGCAAAATCAAATTAAATATTCTTTTAAGCTGTCAAAATATGTTTTCCCTGTCATTGAAGTATGAATAAGAAATATTCTAATAATCTATTCCCGTCTGATGTTTGATAGTAAACATTAAAATGATTAGTTTTATTATCTCAAGATCCTTCTGGTTGCCTTCTGAAAGAGAAGGCACTTTAGTCTTTAGTTTCCTCTCCATCTTCAGTCAATCAATCAATCAAAAATCAATAAAAAAAAAGACTTGTACACCTGATGATAAGAATGGCACTCACTTCGGGCAGTGGGGGTTTCGGTTTGGGAGGCACTGGCGTGGTGAGGCGAGTGGGTAGACCGTCAGGGACCGTTCTATAGTGTTCTATCAATCTTTCAAGTGATTCTAAGTAAGGCCCGTCATCTATGAATAACCAGTTACTCTGAAAAAAAAACAAAGATTATTATGAAAAAGGTGCTTATTAGCAAATAAAGCAAAAACTCTTGAGAACACTTACTAATTGGTTGTCTATGATTAATTTTCAATAATTTTAAGTTTGAATGTACTATCGAAGCCTGTGGCGCCTTATCAGTCTTAAGTCTAAAGTCGCTTGCACACTGCACGATGCCTATCGCTTCAGGCCACGCCTCGCTCCATTCATTCAACAATGGCGCCACGAACGCGTAAAGCAGATTAACAGTTGACAGTACTGACATCAAGGGCGATTTTAAAACTAGTTGTTTGATTGGCAGTAGTATAAATCGTAGTAAAATATGAAGCCAATTAGGGGTCGTGTGAGCGTGTCCGATGCGATCAGTTCAAACGAATATTTCTACAAAGTGGTAAGGCACGAGAGACCTCGATAGTACATACAATAATGGTTACACAAAACTGACAAATTTCTAAAACAGATTTTAACTTTGTCATTTTAACTGTTGTTTCGTGTATGGATATTATAATGACATATTGATACATATATTGCCCACTCTTTTTTTGACATTTTCTGGTGAATTTGATAGCAAGTCACGTAGTTTTATGTAAGCAATCTATTTTTACATCAGTTTATGAAGTTTGTTACTGTGATTCAGATCTATAAATACCTACCTCTTTTCTAATGATAAAGTTATAAGGTGTGTTTTCGCTAAGCATAGTGAGCACGTATGCGCTAGTGTGTCGCTCACTATAGCGCACCAGGAAAACACCGTCGGCCGATTTGTCACGCAAGCCGCGTTGTCTACAGTACTCTTCCAGGGTGCGCACTGCTTCGTCTCGACTCAAAGTGCCGTGATACCATTGGATTTTGGTCGTTTGTGGCGGCTCGGGTGTGTAGTTTTCTGAAAGGTCATCCAACAATTTATCAACAATGAAATGGCAACTTTAAAAATTGACTCTGACGAAGCACAATCCGTCATACTCTTTTATTTAATGATTGTAGCAAAATCTAGCCTTGCCCAGGCCGCGTTCGGTAGATGGTGTGACATGGCATGTTGTCACAACCCGCTTAATATACTATAGTTGTTTTATAATTAATTTATTTTATTGCCATAAATCATTGTTTCTGGGATTGGTTTTTAGGCTTTGAATACTTCCCTACTCTCCGATGATTCTGAGTTATATGGTCATTTATTTTATTTATTAATTATATTGTCTCAAATACAACAATGGTACAATATGTGGACTTAATGCTAAAAGCATCCTTACCAGTCAACTTTTGGGAAAACGGAATTGTCAATGACAGACATTATTCTAGTACTTTAATCATAACGTTTCGATTCCTTTATAGGAGCCATGATCACAGGTCATACCGTGATTAAATATAAAAAACAAGGATTAACGCATAGTGAATCCGTTAAAGTGGTTTTACGTTTAAAAAAATATATTAACCACATATAAAAATAAGTAGAAGTAGCCACAGCTCTAAGAAATTGAGCGTTATGCTTGCTTACCATCTGTGTTAAATAAAAATGTGAATTTAAAATTAGAGGCACTCCACTTATCAGTTTTATATTAAAGTGATATTCAACTGAAAACATATTCCTGAAACATATTTGACTTTCAGATGACTCGATACCGTAGCAAGTGGCCATCTGCAGAACTAATGCATGCGTAAAAAATTCATTCTCAATCAGTTTGTTTTCACTGATTCAGAATGAATTTTTCACTGGACACGACATCTTTCGCGTTCTGGACTTTTAAAAGAATTAATATACAAATAACATGCATAGAAATATGATTAGAGAAACAAGACAGAATATGTAAAAACAGTCTTATTATGTAGTTGTATGTAAATGTTATGACAGTAACGCTATATAAATGAAAACTTACTCAATAACTGATAGCATTCTGTGTGCCCATAGTGCTTTGCTAAATCTGCAGGTGTGTCTTTAGCTAATGTTCTGGGATGTGACGGTGCTTTTAGTTTAAGAAGAACCTTGAAAATAAGAAATAAATGGTTATGTTAATGATCGTTACTGAAATACGTGTTGTAGATACGTGTACACAGAACCCAAAGAGCGAAAGAGATCTAAATCAAAATTTGTTTATGGTTTATATATCTTATGTGATAAATTTTAATAGAAAGGTATTAGAAATAATCGATTCGTTTCACAAGCTATTCTTATGTGGGGTGGGCGTCATAATTTGTTTGTTGGAGACGAAAAAACCAAATTAAAGGTCGAGTGGAAATTAATTGAAAACTATTTTGAGTATTAAGTTATAACAAATTAAATTACATCTTCTGATAATGAACTCAGGTTAACTACTGGTTAATAAAGTAACTGGAAAAAGTAAAGTAAGTCTTTTATGTTTAATTATCAACTGTGGAAAAAGCTTTACTTTTTATATTATTGTGTTGCTAGCGATACATTTATAGCCATATGACAAAAACAAAGTTAAATAATGTTCTAAGTACCAAACATGGGATCAACCTCTATTTGATGAAAATAGGATAGTTACTATGACTGTAATTTCGAACTTGTCTATCTAATTTTATTGTGATTACTTTAAGATTTTAAACATACTAGATTTTTTAAATATGTATTGTTTTCAGACATAATTATCCAAAAATATCCACGATAGAATTATTAAAAAATGGAATCTTACACCTAAGAAATTATTCATAATTTTTTTAATATGAACCTTGATGCATTCTATGTGTCCCCGTTGGGCAGCGTCATGGAGCGGCACTTTCCCTGTCGGCGCGTGTCTCATTTGATAGTTCGCGTTTCCTTTTGTTATCAGTAGTTCCGTTGTGGTTGGCAAGTTATTCTGGCACGTATACTGTAAAACAAAGTATTTTAATTAAAAAAATATATTTTTTTATGTAAATAAAGTGTGATTAGTTATTGACGGCAGCTTGTGCTAACTGTAGCGATCCTACTTTCTACTTGGTCACGGGTTCGAATCCTGGTAGGGGCATGTTTGTGTGATGAAGAGAAGCAGTTTTTTTCGAATCATGCTTGTTTATATACTTATTTAAGTATTCCATACGTTATTTAGTACCCATAGTACAGGCTTGGCTTAGGGTTTAACCGATTCGTTGCTGATGACTTTTTTGCGTGTGGCGTGTGTCATTTTTAAATCGATGACAACTCCTTCAAATCAAGTTTTAGAAAAAACAACACAGAATAAAACTATCTTCATTTTTCACGAAAATCAAGCTCGTAGCCTTCGTTTCTGTAATTGTATGTAGCAGCGAATCGGTTAAATGATTGTCGTTCAGTAAGCGAAATAAAAATGTAGCTGACTACGACGGTATTTATCAATAAACATTATAATCAACCTATTAATATCCCTACTGCTGGGATAGAGTGTTTATTGTCCTACGCTATTTTTATCCATAGGGATGCCATTACCTATCACGCGATCCCAGTACGAATTGGAAGGCGCTAACAACTAGTTTAACGTGCCTCGCGATACACACAGGAACTCAAATTACCACAATTTTTGGTCACCCATCTTCCGTATAAACCGTATGTGCTGGACTTCGCTATCGAGCGTCTCGAATTATGGAATTGACTGGGCTCTGTATTAGCATTTGATTTTTGTGCTAATAAGAAAAGTAACGTATTGATAAACAGTTTTATGTTCCTGATGTCATTATTTCTCTTCGAATCGGTTAAGCAACTAAATTTAAAAAATTAAATGATGGTTGGATCACATAATAGGGCCGATGTAACATGAAAATGAATTGACAATGACATCGCTTTCGATAAGTTTGGTAAGATATTGTATAGGTATGCCTGAAACTTCTCCAGGAATCGACTCTACATTTCCACTTACATGTAGTGGCGTGTAGCCAAAAGAATCGCGTACGTTGACAGTGGCGCCACTCTCGATAAGTTTGGCGAGAATATTGTCACGGCCGGCGCGGGCTGCGATATGTACGGCCGTCTGCCCGTCCTGATTCTTGGCATCGCGACTCCTGTAGCCGCAAGCTAACATTTGCGACACGATGTTGAAGTCGCCGGCTTCGGTGGCTCTGATGACGAAAATTACATCTGTATGAAGTCTAATATAGCTTTGCTCTTGCATTCGCTTCACTATTGTTTTATTGCTTCCTGATAGTACGTCGGCGTGCTAACAAATTGCTCTTGTTGCGGGTTTAATATGAGTTCATTCACACAATTCACGCTATTGGAAACTATAGCTTATCACTTTAAGTCGTACTGACGTGATTTCCGAAGGTTTTTGATATCTTAAACGTTTTACATACTCATATTAGAACCAGTAATTTTAAGTGGTATGTATATCACAGTTAGTAATAAAAATATGGATGAATTACATAAACTCTAAAGGGTTCCGTAGGTGTTATCTTCAGTTCACACAATTAGCTTGAGGAGCTACCATAACATTGATATATTGGATAAATAAGGATGTGAGCTTCCTTATTTATCAAATACTAGTGGCCCGTCCCGGCTTCGCACGGGTGGACAAAATTCTTTAAATTTTTTCTAGCATTCAATATCGCCTATGACACTCAGCAATAATGTGCCTTTCTATTGGTGAAAGAATAAAATCGGTTCAGTAGATCCCGAAATTACCCCTTACATTTTAACAAATATACAAACACACAAACTTTACTTCTTTATAATATTAGTATAGATATGACTTCTTAATTCCTACAGACATAATTGTAAAACAAACTTCATCCTGACGATAGCCACAAAACCTACATATAGAGGGCAAGTATTTAAAAATCAATTTATGACTATTCAATTCCTATGGATGTAAAACAAACTTCATACTGACGACAGTCCTATCCTGACGATAGCCACAAATCCCAAATTTGGAGGGCAATTGTTTTAAAAACAATTTGACTTCTCAATTCCTATGGGCATAATTGTAAAACAAACTTTATCCTAAAGACAGTCCTATCCTGACGATAGAAATCCTAAATATTGTGAGCAGGTATTTTTAAAACAATTTTTATTACTGCAAATCTAAGCTATTAGAATATCTACTTAACGCGTTAGTGAGCGATGCGCATATCAACATATTTGGCCCCGTTGGTATGTATTCGATTTTACGCGGCAATACTATATAGGTATCGGTGTACAATATTACTATAGATTTTTGTACAACAGAAATATATAACTCACTCGATAGCGAGTATTAAGGAGTTATGTTGTGTTCGATATTTGTTGAAGTGTAAACAAACCCTAAGGTGTCTGACAGAATAGAATAGTTGAGATGATGAAACAAATGTCCGCAGCGTGTTCGCCTCTTCTGGATTAAAGAAATTTACGTTGATGTTTAATTATTGGCAAAATGTACACAGCTTGATTTATCCATTATTTCCTTTCCTTTCCTTCATTCTGATTGTTTTCCATTCCTGCATATTTACATGTTTTATGATAATCAAAAAGATCTAAATGCCACTGTTATAAAACTAGCCTATCTTCGCTTATAGTTTGCTTGCCTTTCCTCAGTTGCTCCATTTTTAAAAGTATGTTGTGCTATTGTCTTAGTTTTAGACGAGATACTTTTCAACCTTGAGAATAGACATAAGAAATACATTTCAATACGAATTAATAACTACTTAATGAATCACTAATCTAACATAAGCAGAAAATGAATCATCATTGCCAAACACAGATGTTTTGGATGAATGGCTGCTCTGTTGCTATAATGTTATTACCACTAACATCTTCAAAACACATACATTGCGTATGACTAATACTAATGTAATTAACATTTAAAAGATCAGTATTTATCTATAATACTTAATGAAGCATGAAATAATGCCATTTCTTAATATTGCGTATTGAACGATAATGATTTGACAGCGTTTTGGCTAAGGAATTAAAACCTAATGAAGAATGCAATCAAAAATTATTTATTTATATTTCCTGTTGACATTAAATAATGCTGTTTTGTAGAAATTGAGTGGCCTCTTTTATGATCAGCAAGTATCAATATTATAGATTTATATATTTTAAAATAAAGAATTATCTAGATGTTGCTTAAAAAACATTTTTACTAAGAATTTAAAAATCTCATAGATTTAATGGTCTCAGTGCTGGTATGATTCCCGCTTAAGACAATTTCTTTTCTTTAATTCCATTTCAATTACTCAAAGAAGTTTGCAAATTGCTATTTATTAATGAAATATGAAAACACCTAACATAAATAATCGGATTTCCCTTTCTCCTGTAAATTTCACACAACAGGACATACATTCTAATAACTAGGCTGATGATATGTGTTTAGCAACATGTTATGAATTTAAGATGAAATGTTTCACATCACTGATATTGCAATAGCTCTTATGTTGACATGATAATATACAAGAGTATGTATTGTTCTCTTGATATTTATTCAATAAATGCCTTAACAATGCATTCAACAGGAAATTATCAATAAAGTTGCTTCATGTGTTGTTGGGTTGGGCACTTTATAGTTATGAACTAACTATAGTTTATATAAAACAACGGAGTTCAGTAACCTTTGAACTTTTATATGTTTAGTCAAATTATTTTATTTCTTTTCTCTTCTATTTTCAATCAGTAAATGTGCTTGGGAAAAAGCTTAATGTTACTCAAATAATCTTAATTTAAAACAGCCATCTAATAAACTAGTTGCCGTCGGTCCACTAATATTAGTTCAAACATGTGAGAAAAATTAAGGACAATTTGTGTTGTTACTTCTTTAATGGAACTTCCTACTTCAACCAATACAGACCTTATTTAAGTGTTGGTAGTAATAAAACACAATTTACTTGCAGTACAGGGCCATCTGTTGAACAGCATTGGCAACTTTTTTCCTTTTAACTAAATGATAAAGGCAATCATTTATGCCCCAAAATTGGCTAAAAGGGTGTATGTTATGGTAAAACAACCTTACAAAGCATAAATACAAGTATATACTGTAAATCCATTATCATCTTTTTGCCATAATCAGGTTATAATTGTCACAGCAACCAATAATAGTTATGGACGTATATAGTTCTTACAATTCTGATGTGTGAAACATTCAAATAAAACCTCTTTTACCAGATTAGTGACACATTTAGTTTTTTTATATTCAATCCTAACTTCCTGTGATCATGGCTCCTGTAAAGGTTTCCGGCAGAATTTAATAACTAGTTGTGAATGATGAAGAAAATGTCAGATCCGCAAAAGTACTACTGTAATGATGACACATTTATATGAATGTGTGATTTCAAGGCATTACAAATGAAAACTTAAAACAAACAGAAAGTTCAATGCACATCCAGTACAGGCAGCTCAGAGGAGGTACATCAATACGATATAAAGTACACCTGTAAAAAACCAAGCTTCGGAGCCCTCCGGTGGAAGGTGCATACTTCTTTTTAAAGAGGTAAGTTAGTAGTGGATATATCCTAGTCCCTTTAGATTATTAAGATCTTACTTAAAAGCCAAATCACTAAAGACTAAAAAATGACAAATTTTTTCAATGGATTCAAAGAAGAAAAGAATTCAAATAATACATTATAAATAAACAATACATTATATGTGCTTATTAAATGGCCATTGACCTGTCCTCTGAAAAATCACTGAGTACAAGAAGTAAAAAACTTACCGATGCAAGAGATTAGTGGTCCCTTGTGTACGAGACTCATGTGGTGGCGGCTGCCCTTTACAAACAACTGATAAACGTGTGACCAGGCCATTGGAATCACCACGATAGTGTTGTATTAATGTGTCCAACCCATGAACAGTTGTATGTTCTTCAATTGAGAAAAATGCATCTTCACCATGCCTTCGAATTTGATAATGCACTACTTCACCCTGAAATAAGTTATTAGGTTTAAACAATAGAAGTTAATCAATTTTAAATAAACTTTAAGATTATATCTAAACAATTTTATCAAATAGGTAGTGTTTTTCCATATCAAAGCAGTGAGGTTATCTATATAAAATATGTTTTCTACCTGATGTAATACAGACAGAACATAGTCTCCAGGCGAGGTATTGCTTTCACGTACTAAAAAAACACCATCCTCACCTTCTGTAACCAAACAACATAATGTTATTGTTATCTCCACAGTAGAATTTTATTGTGAAAACAATAACATAACTGCTAGGAATCTTTATTTACCTTCTTTAAGTAACTTTTCTGCAGTGTCTCTTGATATCTTTCCATGGAACCAGTTAACGTTATCCTCTCTATTCATCCTCAACAAAAAAGAATTAGTCTGAAAAGTTAATTGAAAACTTGTTGAACAAGTGTCAGATGACTACAAAGTTCTTGAGCTTTTCACAACACAATTTGACTCTAACAGACTTGTCACTAAAATAGGTGTTTGTATAATCGGTATTTATTTCTGAACATTCATTTACGAAATCCAAAATTAAGATAAAATATACTAAAAACAATAAATGCGTTACAAACAGACACTACATTCTTCAAGTTTTACAACTATCGCTATCGCCATGTTAATTTTCTATTTCATTCTAACTTGACACAACGCGCGTTTGAATATGCAGACACATTTGAAAGGCATACCAACAAATTGTCATTACTCTAAACAAAGCAAAGTATACTAAAAGTTAAAAAGAGATAAAAAATATTCGTCTAGTTTTTATACCTTTCCGTATAAAACTGTATACGTCACGCACTACACTGCTCAAACAAGACACTGTAAGATTTGTATGATGATTCATATACATAAAGCGCAAATAATTTAGGACTATTTAGCAATTATTTTAAATATATTTATTTATTTTAGCATTTCTTACCTTCAGCAATATGAATGACGTCATGGTTGTTAACATGTTATTAACTTCACCAACACTAAAATATTTTGTAACTTTATTGGAATAATTTAAACTGAATTATTTTTCCAGCGCTCGTGCACACGCATTTTTAATTAATATTGTTCTTATAATTTTAACTTGAATAGTTTTCTTTATAAAAATAGTGACGGTAAGCGGAGGAGTGCGTCTAGCAAACAACCGGCAGACAGGCGCGGTATCCCCGACTCTGCCTTCCAACGAATGACTCATAGCAAGGTCAATTCCGAGAAATGAATCACCCACCGACGTACTCAGTTCGACAATGGTGTAAGTAGTACGCATTCCCTCACGGCACTTCAATATTATACAAAATAATCTAAATGCCACTAAACTCATATTAAGAATTTAAATAAGAAGATTATTTCCCTACATAAAATAAGTTGATGAAAAAATGGAGTTAAAATGACTATATTACTACAGTTTATAGTACCTATATTAACAATTGTTATTAAATAAATAGTACAATAATTATAAGAAAAACTTGAACTAAGCAGGGACATAATATTATTTAATAATATTTCAAAATGAATAGACACTAAATTTTACTATTCGTTGAATGAGACAATCTCCGCGCTGCTGGTTTTTTTTCAGATTGGACTTACATTTGGACTGAAAGGTTAGATTGTAGGTGAAATTTGATGACATTTGTGATTGGCCGGTATGCTGGTAATTAAAGAATTATTTTTTTGAGTGGGGTGGGTAGTAATGAATTACTGCGTAAGTCTTTAGTTAAGTAGAACCAAGCGCGAGAAGTATAGATTCCAGGCAAAAAGTTCCAGTCAAAAATATTCTAAAAGGAAAATAGTCAATTTTCAAAAAAGCAACATGCAGCTAAGTACTATTAAGTTCCCTAATGTTTAAGTAAGTAATCCTATATAGAACTGTCAACCCCAATTGAATTAGTAAATTTAGGTCTACCAACGCATGTAGATAAAAGAAAACACGTTAATGTTTGTGGCGACTTTGAGATCCTTTTGTTATGTTCCGAATAATTAGATACAAATAGGTACCTACGAAAATAAACAAACACTTAGTAATAATAAAACAATTGAATTCTGGGTGGTTGTCATGCTGACTGTACAAACTTTTTAATAAATTCGTGAATGAATGGTAGCGCTACTTTCTTTGTAATTATTACCTATATTGGCAGCCCATATTAATTTTTTGTGTGAAATATTTATATGCACGTTATGTTGAAATATGTCGTTTGGGTCTTCTGAGACAGACGGTTTTTATAGTGTCCTTTATTTTCCGTACAGCCATCGCCAGGAATGCCAGAATATGTAGTTTATTCGGATTTAATTAGTTTAGTCGCCATGTCTGCCATATAAACAGTTCTTCATCCATGTATATGTACTACAACCTGTTAATCAGGTGCTGCCATGGCACGCAAAGGGCTTATAGGCTTACGTATGGGACTCCAATACTTTTTGACACTTTTTGCTATTTGGTGTTTCAAGATATAAAAAGATCAATATCCTATTTTAATGGGTTAACTATGTATTATTGGTAAGAGTTTAAGCACATTATAAAATAATTTAGCATTAAATTGCGTAGGTACTTAGCTGTAATTAAAGCAGGATTTAAAAAATAACAATATATATGTTAACGGAAATGTATGTAATCCGTCATTGTATACAATTCCTAGGAAATGTATGGAATTCCTAAAATCGCACGGAAATATGTGAAATAAATTATATTCTACACATTTCTTAGAAAATCTATATATTTCCTAAATAGCAATCTGAAATGTAAAACATTTGAGATATTGATGGGTACGCGGGGACAGCGGGACGAGGAGAGGGTATTGCTTTAGGTTAGGTTAGGTTTAAGAATAATATAAGTTGATTTTGTGATACGTTAAAAGTTAATAAATAGTTGATTTTTTAAGCTTTAATTAGTAAGATAATATGAACATTTTATATATTACGGTATGACTGTCACCCGATTGTCTCAATGAGTGCTATAATAAAAATTATTATTCTCATTTTAACAAAGTGTTTTATTACAAAAAGCATTTCTTTAATAAATTTCCTAATACGATTTAGGAATTATATACAATTCCGAGGAAATTTACACATTTCCTAGGATATCTATGCATTAAATAGTTTTACAAACAATATTTAATACATTTGCTAAATAATATCGGAATTGTACACATTTCCTAGGATTTGTATACAATTCCTTGATTTCATACATTTCCGGTAACATATACAATAATTCTGCACTTGTTTATTAGGTATATTCTAAGGACTCTGAAATAAATTACAAAGTATCACTAACGCTTCCTTTCCAGAAACTGAATCGGGAACATTTGGAGCAGATTGGGTTAAAAATTGTATCTATTCCACCAATCAGTTTTACTTCATAACTTGAAACGCAAAAAGTATTATTATAAAGACAGAGAGGTGACTCATGTATGACAATCTATTTGGAGTGCAGCCTTACAAATAAGATCTCGTGTGAATCACCTCTTATAAGACGTTTCTCAATTCATACAGACAATGGCTTAACGTAATCCGATCTCTGAGTTGATATTTAATAACAATAACTACTTAAATAAATTCGCGCACTCAATAGGTTCTGGGTCAGTTAAGTTTTTAGTGTTTTTTTTTTAGTTTTTTTTTTCACTTACAGCGCAGTAGTAGTATTATTTTATACGGGAAATGCTTTTTGAAAAAAAACCATTACTATGATCGTTTTATCTTTTTTTGTTAATGCATGATTACATGATGCTTAAGAAAGTACCAACCTTATAAAGATACAAATATTTATTTTAGTAGAATCCTTAGATTTTACTCTTAGAAGAAGTTAAGTAAAAAAAATATTAGAGAGAAAAACGCATCAAATTTCTATATAAATATTTAATTCATATGTAAAGTTAAGCTACTTTTATGTGAACAAGGCGATGTAGACACTCATAGATATTTTTTTTATAAAGTATGTAATTTTATTTACCACTTCAAAACTCCTTATATCTTTAATTCTAATTTATGTCGGTAGTTGAGTAGCTAAACCGCTGGTTCTGGCATTTTAATATCTATCAGACGCCCCGAGATTCGATTTCCCAACATTCCCACAGAGTCAATAAAACATTTTCTTATTTGTCTCGAATATGTGTGGTTATACGACTATACGGCCCGTTTCACTTTGATTGATAAAGGAGCATAGTAAGTAGTGATGTTTATAAAAAATATCTCATGGCTCTTTTCTTTTCTGCCTTTATATAAATAACAATTTACCTACGATAGCATTTTCAATAAAAACTAGCTTCTTATTGAACTAGGTGTATGGAAAGCATTCGCAACATTGTACAAACCAGTCCCGAAGTTTGTTTACCTCACGATCGTAATGTTTATTTACTTTCATTCTATCCAAGTGCGCTTTGCCAATGGCTTCCATTCTACCTGCACCGAGCTAGCCTTTTGCATTACGCAAGTAAAGCTTAAAAGCAGGTACTACATATTGAGATAGTTTATTCACTATCGCTTTATTACCTACAATCGCTAACGTTTTTACATAACACGCCTTCTTTGTAGCACTTCCCTAAGGGGTAGGAGAAACATTAATTTTCCTTTTCCGCATTTTATGTATTCGAATTGGGTGATTATGATACCACATCGTTTTCTCCAATTTCCATAACAAGTGCTTTAGCTAGATAGACTAGCTTTTTTTTCAAGTACAAACTAAGCAATAAGTTTAACATAGCATCGGCAAATTGTAATTACCTTACAATGTTCTATCATCTCATCTACACACATCTTTACTATATATACTTATATACATATATATACTTCGTCTAAAATTTTATGTTCTCATTCAATTCCATAGTAGGTAATTAAATCCTCAAATGTCGATATTCAAAATAATTTATACAGAATATATATTTTTTATAATCAAAAGTAAATTGTATGTACCTACTTAAGTTTATTAGTGTATAACGACTCTTTTTTAAGTGGAATGATAAACAGTAATGGTCAATACAATTAAATCTGCAGCAAGTTTCATAGTGGTCATATTTATTCTTCTAAGAGAAGGTTATCAGAAGACAGGATTCAGGTGTTGGCTGCTGAGCAAATGCCTTTACGTAGCCTAAAAACTTATAATAAAACACTCCATATTTTCCATATTAATTCTATTCTAACATTAGTAAGTTATTATTTAAGCACGTGACTGCTAGATTTTTTATCTAAAGAAATTTTTACTAGCTCAATCGGAAGATCGCCCTGATAGCGCGGGGATGTAGATGTGGCCGAGTCCCATATATAAAAAATAATACTACTTAATAGTTAGATTATTTTAAAGCGGAGCAATCGAATTGACAGAGATATGTCTCTGTTTACTGATTTGTTGTCGAAAAAACTTGATAATAATAAAAATATAATAAACTCAAAATATAATAAAATCAAACGAGGCATACCGGCACAGTATATACCGGTAAGTATCTACAGAATAAAAACAACGGTTGAACACTTTTCAATTTAACATTCTTATACCAATAATTACTATGTCGATGCAATCGCTAAGCATATAGCTTCGCTAGCACCATATATTGGAGCGGAGCGTAATACTAAAAAAAAAAATAAAAATCCATAATGTTTAGTAAACTTACAAAAAGCGCTGGCTCTTTTTTCAAAAGCTTTATTTAATATGTTTGTTTTTTGGTCATAAAATTTTTATTTTTGCTAATTTCAAAATCGGTCTATTCCTAAACCTGTTGATTCGATTCCACATAAAATTTATTTAAATCTGTTAAGAACTCAGGAAGTTAGAGCGTAACAGACATTGCGTCATTGAAGCTGATACATTACCTACATTATGTTCCGTAGCATTCCCAATTACGAGTTTGGAAAATATCAAAGTGTATGTTTAGTGATATTATTAGAGCAAATTACAAGCATTTATTTAGCTTCACCTGTTCCGGTGTCTGCCTGTAATCAAATCTTGTAAGATGAGTTTCACCCACTACCCGGTTTCCGGTTAAGCTTAAATTTTGCATGTATATATAAATAGGATGACAATGCAATAGATATAATTATGACATGGATTGATAAAACCGGAAAGTTGCCAGGAGCTCTCTAACAAAATGAAGTTAACTCAAATGCAGCTAAAAAGCTGGGCCTCCTAAATAAGATCAAACAATATTTCGCTCTTAACTCGCTATAAAGCTTAAGTCCAATCTTGCATAGAATATTGCAGCCACCTCTGGGACGGCTCAGAAAAATGCCAACTTGCTGCACTACTGAGCTGATCCGAGAGGCTCATTGGTGACATCAAATTTGGGAAGAGCAAGCTTTACACTTTACCGTTGCCTGTCTGTCGGTCTTCTAAAGACTGTACTTTGGAGAGTGTGCTCAGGAGCTATATTTCATCCCACTATCTTCTTTTTTCCATCGGATATCCAGACGCACTGCGGGCTTGCGGGCAAATTTCTTGGTTGCTATTCCTACCTGTCGCACCAAGCGCTTTGCAACATCCTTTATAATACGCACAGCAAAAGAGTGGAACTCCCTCCCTGCATCTGTATTTCTGAGAACTTATAAACCGTTAGCTCTGGGTTAGCTCGTTCCATCGTGGATCCTGTCTTGGCCCCCAGGCTTGATTGGGATCAAGAGCGAACCCATTCTAAATAAATAAATAAATATATAAAATACACATCGAGTTTGGGCTTGTATGATTCGTGTTGACTAATAATCTGGTCCTAGATGATTTTCAGGATATGATGATCAAACTGGATGGTGGCCATTGAAGTTCTGTAATAAAACGACATAACCTGAAAGATGTTTTCAAACTTCTGGACTGGAGCGTACACGGCATAAATATCAACGGTGAGTACATCACCTACCTTCGATTCGCTGAAAATATCGTAGTCATGGCGGAGACCCTAGCACGTTAGTAGAGCATCTCAACAAGTAGGTCTCAAACTGAATATGGACAAGTTGAAAATATGTTAACTGTCCATGTTGTACGTACTCCTCTGACGGTTTGAGACTCTACACTCGAAGTTATTGACAATTATGTGTACTTACCTGGAACAAACAGTCTCAGGGCTCTGTGCAGCAGAGGACGACATTAGGCTGTCACGACAATCGCATCTAGTTTGGGTTCCGGTGATTCGTTTTGACAAGTGCTCTGTTGATAGATGATATCTAGGGATCCGTTCCGACTTTATAATTATTTTGTTAACATCTTATAAAGTTTATTAAATGATACCGATCGACGGTGTAACTAATAATAAAATAGGAAAACGAGAACTAAACTTTGCTACGACTGTCAACAGCAAATAATGATCTCGACTTGTATCTCCCTTCCTCCCTTCTCCTTGTTGTGGCTTTTTTCATATTGGATACTCAAGTTTCTTATTTTAAAAAGCTTCTTAAACATCATGTCACTTTTATAATTATCGTAGATGTATTAAGCAACAATATGACTGGTTTGGTTATTCGGGATATAACTAGTAATTTTCTTAATATAGTTGGATGAAAAATCAAACAGAACCAGATAAAACAGATCATATACAAAAAATAAATAAATAGATGATCCAGTGATATAGTCTGTGGCATGGCTAGGTCCGCCAAGGCAGCTTGGAGCCGCCGTAGTGAGTCACTCTACTTTCTACCAGCCAGTGGGCAGCGGTCGATGACACGTCGCCCGCAGCCACCGCCGTTGCTCCCAATGTCCGTACACGGCACAAACCCGTGATGAGCTAATAGCACGACTTCCCTACTCACACACATTACCGCCTATTCCATCAGTAGTACAACAACTTGTTATCTATAATTAAAATCGCTTTTATTAGGTGTAATTTGTGCTGCGATATCATTATAACTATAACTAAACGTTGAATGACGATGACGATGCAGTTGAAGGTCATGAATGTCACTATTTAACGTTAAGTATTCTTAAAAAAAGTAAGTCTTCAAGTCAGTTCAGTCAATTTTTAAGTCAGGTTTCAATCCTTCGCTTTGGCGGAACCAACAGTAACAACAGTTTAGTAAATAAACTAACTAAGGAAAACTAAAAAGTTTGGGTTACGGATTTTTTTTCACAAGTTCAAGCTTTATTTTCATCATCAGTTTATTGATATCCGCAATACTGGGTCTCCACAGGCTTTATACTTTTCATGTTAGTAATATATTGAATAGTATAACATTGAACATTATTATTCATATTTTTTGTTATTACTTCGCTCCGGCCATTTACTTCGCCAATATGGTATGCGCAGATTCAGACCAGGAAAATATTGATCAAAATAAAAATTCGTCAACCTTAGCATCAGAGTAAAACACAATGTAGAAAAACGACATTGGTTTCAACTCAAATCGGATTGTTTGCGCAAAAAACGATCGGTAGCCCCGATGAGGTAATCGCTTACATTATCGATAAAAAATAAACCACAGATAACTGTTATGGTATTCAGTCAAAAAATTTCATCATAAAACAATGTACTCTAAGCATAGGCAATAAAGATGATTTTTATCTTGGAAATGTATTGTTTTAGCAATATATGTAACAAGATAGGTGACTCAACAGTTTTAAATACAAACTTGGATGTTTACTTACTGTAAACTTAACTATATAAGTTTTTTTTAATTCAGCTTAAATATTCTGTAAGGCGTTTTTATAATTCGACAATTGTAATAAAAATGCAAGGAACTTATAATTTAATTTTAGGAGACAAGACTGTTAAGCCTCAGTTAACTTTGATTGCAGCTTTTATTGCAATAAAAGTTTACTTAACAAACGAATCGATAGAAGAACCTCCGTCTTTTAAGAGTAGGTAAAAACATAATTTCATACTGCCCTCCCTTTGAACGGACATTACAAAGCTACAATTCTCACAGTATAATCAATCGTAAATATATTAAATAGACAAATGGTTCTTTGCCATGTGTCCAATACGGAAAACGGGGGGCGCATAAAAGATTATATTTGGTATTTATAGTATTTAAGCGCCCCCCGTTTTTCGTATTGGATACATGGCAGAGAATTATTTTTTTCTTTTTAGTTATCCTGAAACACGAGAGTTTTTTAAATGTATGTAATTTTTTTTAATGTAAATTATTTTCTTCTTTTTAGTTTTGTGTGTATGATTTCCAATTGCTCGGTCTAAAATGTCAAGGAGCAGTTAGTATGTTATTATGCAACATTTGTTGCCTCGATTTTAGCGCCATCTGTGGATTTTTTCGGAACTAATTTTCTTCCAAATGAAATTAAATTTTGTAAATATTCTCTGAAATTGTGATTGAATCATGTCAGAAAGTATAGAATCATTTATTGTCGTGTGGTTCTGAGATATGTTTAAAGTTTCAGAGCTATAGCTAATCGGGAAATGGGTGAAAATTGAGTCTCAAGATTTGTACGTTACAGACAGACAAACAGACACCAAGAGAAGTAGAGAAAAACGAGGGAAAAAAATTACAAAAAGCCTTGTAACGAAAATATAAACTATACTTACTTACGTTGTTAGTGTCTAATATTTTAGCTGTGCTCTTAGTAGCTATTTGCTATACTCTTACATAATGCATGTTCAATTTTTTGTTATGACATTATATGACTTATATGATATACCTTTAATAACTTCAAATAAAATACAAAAAAATGTGTTGTACGGAGTTGTCACCCAATAACTTTGTTTTTAACTAGACTATCATATATAAGACATAAACGCGTAACGTTTTTATTGTTTTTTTATTAATGAATATTGAAATGCTAGGAATAGAAAAAGGGTTTGAGTAGGTATCTATAAACTAGTTTCATTTTATTACAGAATCTAACTTATCCACGCGGCTTCGCGGGCGTAGATTATTGTTTTCTGACGCCTTTCCTATTTGCAACTGCCTATTTGCAAAAGAAAATTATAATAATAATATAAGACATCATTATGTACAATATTCAGAACCCGGAGTGCAAGGTCGGATAGAACCTCCACGTGTGTAGAACCGGCCCATTGTAGGTCCCACTTCACATGTGCGGTGGGTACGACAATGGGTTCGGGTCAGTGCATCCTGGGCGCCTTCGTATATAATCTCTTTTGGGGATTGTATACGAAGGTGGCTAATAATCCGACGCCACTTTCTCCTTCTAACTCTTTCTTTTCTATGTTCGCTGTCACTCTATGTTTCTACTTTCTTTTCCTTACCTCGTTTTCGCTCTGGGGCGAGAGGTATCTTTAGCCTCGACCCCAAGATCCGATAACTGCTAATAACAAAACCCTTCTCTGCAAATTTAAATCAGCCTCAAACAGTTACTCTCTTACCTTAACAAACAAGCAAAAAAAATCAGAACCCAAGTAAAGTAACTAAAGTATTTGTGTTATGGAATTTAGAAACAACTACGGTACCACAACACCCAGATTCGAGCCAATATAGAAAAGTTTGTTTTCTACATTAACCCGCCCGGTATTGACACGCACAGTTAAAATCGGGAATTTAGTATTAGTTGCAGATGGCAATTTACCTCGAGAAGTCTGGCCTCGTGGGCGGGTGGTTACGGTATTCCCAGGCCGCGATGGCATAGTGCGTGTTGCCGAGGTTGCCACTAAATCTGGTACCTTACGTAGGCCAACGCGGAAGTTGGTTTTGTTGACATAGCGTAGTCACTCCCTT
The DNA here is from genome assembly GCA_927399485.1 of Calamotropha paludella. NCBI lineage: Eukaryota > Metazoa > Arthropoda > Insecta > Lepidoptera > Crambidae > Calamotropha > Calamotropha paludella. Next base: position 10,645,375 of record OV656804.1, on the reverse strand, counting down.
ATTTTGGTGTTGCCCCACGGGGGCGACCATGTTGACTACGCTAAGTCGACCTTTTTTATATTATTTATGATCTTTTTGACAACTCTACTTTTCTACGATTTTTATGGTTGTATTTTGTTACTGTTTTCATTATACGTCTGTCTAGAAGAAGAAGATTTTTATTTAAGAGCTTTTTTCACATTTTCAACAATGAGATTCAACTTTTTTGTGGCAATGGTATCCAACTTTACCATATTTTTATTTTATTTATTTTATTTAATTTTACAGGCGAATCAACAGTTAACAAAATATAGGTAACATTAAAACTAGCAACTGTACACCAATTATAGATTCACACAACTAAACACAGACTATTAAAAATATTGAACATGCACATATCCGGATTTACACCTAGAGAGGCAGGAATTTTTTTTATTAAAAAGCAATTAAAATCACGAGTTGCCGTGGTGACTCAACAATAATAGAAAATTAGTACTCGATGGCTAACAGTTTTGTAAGGTTACGTCTAATACTGCCACAGCTAGAATTGAATTGATCCATATCAAGTTTTTCGCTCAACGCATTGAAATACTTGCTCGTACGTAGTATAAAAGAGTTTTGCCTATAGTTGGTAATAAGATTTAAAAGAGAAAGAAGCTCGGGACAATTAATAACTCCTGATGATATATTGATTAGGTACGTTATATCCGCTATAAGTCTACGATTTTCTAATGAAAGGAGATGATGTTTTACACAAAGTTTATTGTAATCGCTGGAATCATAATGTATTTTAGTTCGGTAACAAATATATCTCATAAACTTTCTCTGGATATTTTCAAGCCTATCAATCAATGTAAACGGAGTATCTGGGGTTCCAAATTTGAGAAGCATATTCCAAATTACTGCGTACAAGTGAACAGTATAGTATCTTAAACGTTTTAACATCCGTGAAATCCTTGCAATTTCGTATTAAAAATCCGAGCATTTCATGGCTTTAGAAACTATGCCGTTCACATGCACATCAAAGAGTAACTTTGAATCATGCGTCACGCCGAGGTCTCGCATCGAGAATACGCGCTGGAGGCACTGTTGTTCAAGAGTGTAATCAAACTGAATTATATTCTTCTTACGACTGAAAGACATGACTGAGCACTTAGCAGAATTGAGGTCTAATTTATTGTTATCACAGTACGTTTCCAGTCGCTTTAGGTCCTGTTGCAATAAGTCAGCATCAGCCTGGCACCGAATCCTGGCAAATATTTTCATATCATCCGCGAAGCAGAGAAGATTCGCTGTTTGGAAGCAGATGTCGATATCATTTATGAAAATGACAAACATCAGAGGACCGAGCAACGAACCCTGCGGAACACCACTAGGGACTGGAACCCAACTAGAGATGTAATTGTTGGTCACAACAGCTTGGCAACGATTCTCGAGATATGACGCAAACCAACGCAACAAGTCTCCATGTATACCGATCAGTCTAAGCTTGTCCATAAGGATACAATGCGGAATTCGATCAAATGCTTTACTGTAATCGGTGTAGATGACGTCAACTTGGCATCTTTCATCCATCGCTGCTGTAAGGTATTCATTTAGTAAGACCAAGTTGGAAACCGTAGAGCGTCCCTTCAAGAAGCCATGCTGAAATCGGCCGAAACTGGATGAGAGAGCTGAATACACCTGACTATGGACTATTTTCTCCAAGATTTTGGCCACAATACACAGCTTAGAGATAGGTCTATAATTCACTACCTCTGACCTAGGGCCTTTCTTGTGGACAGAGGTTATAAAAGCGCGCTTCCAGATATCAGGTACATGACATTGATCAACAGATTTCCCGAATAAGAGGGTTAAAAGTTTTACAAGACTTTCACAGCAGCTGATGAGGAAACTAGATGGCAATTTATCAGGGCCAGCACACTTAGATGGGTCCAGGCTTCGTAGTAAACGACGCACCTCCTTCTCACATATAGTAACAGAAGAAATAGCTGTGGTGTTACGACATGAGAAATCGTCTATTCTAGGTGCTTGCGACTGATTATTATCGAGAAAGGATGATTTGAAAAAGTTTGAGAAAGCATGACATATTGACTCGCCGTCGTTATATTCAACGGAATTATATTTAAGATTACGAGGCAACCCTAAAGACATGGATCTAGTTTTAGTATGAGACCAAAAACGCTTAGGGTCTTTCCTTATTGAGGAAAATATATTTATATTATTCCTATAAATTAGTATTTGTGTATGTTATTCACTTTATTAGAAAAAATAAACTATTAATGTTATTAATTGACGTCTTTTGGACTAATAATATCTTAATAATTCAAAGTTTATCAAAATAAAAAATACGGGTGATGCGGGTAGGTCTTACGCAAACTATTCACTCTAAAAATATGGATGTTTTATTATATAGATCCAAAATTTCAAGCCTGTAGCTTGTAAAATACTGTATTTCAATACAATACTTTATGTTTTGTTCAGCCTCTTACAGTTGGAGTTTCCTAAAATTCTTACTTACTTATCCCTTGTTTGTATAATATCAACTTTCTAGGCGTCCAAGAGCGAATCAGGACATGTATTTTATGTATATAGATTTTTTATTTCATGACATCTTTTGAACGTAAAGATATTTCTATAATATGAAATAAATCTCAACGAAATTTGGGAAACGGAGAAACTGTCATTAATGTTGTACCCAAGTACGTAGGTATACATTTTTATCATACCTGCCGGCAATAATGATTATATCGTTTAATTCTATTTTGGACTGTACCAAATTTTATACTGTGGGAACGAATTCTCCATTCCACGACATACTCTATTACTTTCTTTTGTTTTACTTTTTACCAATAGTTTTTCTCAATAACAAAGGATCACAAACCAAATTATTTATATCAGGACAACGTCTTTCGGTTCAGCTAATAACATAATAGGCTGATAAATTTCGACGAGGAAACCTATACTCTGGTAACTCGTCGTGGTTACCGAAAGGAAAGCGGAAAGTGGGTGGTTTGTTTCCTTCCTGACATAAATCACAGTAGGCATTTAATGAAAATTTGTTTAAAATATTCTTACGTTGAAAACGGAAAAATATTGAAATTATAATTATATTCAGAGTACAGATAGGATTTAAGGTACTTGTTTTAAGGACTTTGGGTAATTTAGGCATTATATGAAATAAAAAACACGGTAGTAAACATATTTAAACATGGCGTATTCTTTAATCATTCAAAATATTCACGCTATAAAATACGTATCAACAGTAGTATACCTATAAACGTCTTCATGCGTAATCTATTTATTTGTTCAATTTCGGCATTTACACTTATTATTAATAAAATCATTAAAGATAGATTAAACATAACTAATACTAAATTTCAATACATGATACTAATGTAATTCCACTCATCACATCACTACGACACATAAAAACGTATATTTATAACATCGACTCAAGAACACCGCCTGTAATTTTTTTTTTTAATTTTTAATATGGTAAAGCTTTCTGATCTGTCGTTAAAAGTTCTTAATATGGAACGGTGTTTGTATACAATTTTTCAAGTATTTTTTGATAAAACTTATTATTTAAATATACTGCAACACAAAACCATAAGTGTATTCCTCGCGTCGTCGTCGTTAATAACAAAAGTACTTATACAGGAATATCTAAAATATTGGCAAAATATTATGACGTTACTTTGGATCACACTTAAGTTTAATATAAAATATTTCGTGTGGTCGTTTTCTACAAAAGTGTTTCTTTAAAGTTTACGATTAAGAGTATTTCATATTAAAGATAAGAATTATTTACTGTGCAAAAGGTATATACCTATTATACAAGTATTATTTTTGTATAATTTAGTGCCTAAATATAAATAATAAATCTAATTTCTTAAAAATATGCCGCTATATTTACAAATGCTCTCTAACTTAAGCAAATATTACATTAAGTGACGTAACCAATAGATGATATTTAGAGATTTATTATTAACATAGATGATAGATCATAGATTTAATCGATTTTATGTTATTAAAATCCATGAATAACATTTTAAATTGGATACTATCGCTAGTTAAAAACCCAGAGAGTAAATATCACAACCAATAGAGTGAAAAGAGATTATCATTAGGTTGCCTATTTTCACTTACTTAAAATTAAACATATTTCAAGTATTTTGACTACATCAAAAACCTGTCAATTGGCGAAAGCGATACAGATAACTTTATAATGCTAGCTGATATACAACCTTAAATAAAAAGCGACTATACTTAAAACGGTAGCAAAAAGCATTTAATATCTTAATAATTTCATGAGCAAGCAGAAAAGAGAAAAGCTTTAAAATTCTTAATAATTGCATGAATAAGCTTACATATAAAACTAATAAATAGAAAATCTCCTCGAATTATGCATTGCTCTATCACAGCAAATTATTAAAATATTAAGAATATTAAGGTGGTACAATGCATCTATCCTAATTTACAATTCAATTATAAAAACACCGAAGAAAATGTAGTACATCACTAAAATGAGATTCTAGAAAAAACAATTAACTTGTATTCATGCTTACCTATTAATAATGAAATATGATGAACAAACTAAGATGAAAAATAATTGAGAACGATAGCTTCAATCAACATATTGGTTGTGTGGTCTAATTTATTCATAATTCGTAGATTTTTAGGTAATAACACTTGTTCTGAGTAGGTACCAATTATCGCATTTAGTATCAATAAAAAATCTAAAAACTTTAGGACCTTCTGACTTTATTTGATCCTCTTGTGTATCGTAATTCAATACCACATGAACCTACTCGAAAATGTAAAATTTCCATTGGCAAGTTACAAATTTAAGTGAGATATATAGAGTTCAATATAAAATGACAAAACTGTCTGGTTGACTGATGTTCTTTGTCCCTACTAATTATTTATCGCTATGGTATGTATATTGATAAACGACAAGATAAAATGTATGAATATGACATTACAAAATCCTGTATTTTGTCTATTTTTATTGCATTTTTAATAATGTTATCAAAAGTCCAAAGGATCATTCTTCTTTTGAATAAGTCGTTCACGTCGAAATAATTTGTACTAATTTTTAATGTCATCTCTTGTAGTCCTAGTAGTGTAGCCAAGAAGCGAGAATGTGAATCTGTTAAGTAGTTACTTAGAAGACTCTTTACAAGGGGCAGGTCTAAGTTAGTCAATGCAGTTTTAGTCTACCCCATCTTAATAAGTTTATTTGGAACTAATTCGATTCGGTAGCACAAATCTACAAACACATTTGAGAATGACATTCTGAATGTCGACACAGTGAAGTTTTAATTTAAATATAAAAAAAAAACTAATCCAATTGATATACGAGTCCTATGTGCATCCCATCATAAAACCTTTAAAATAGCTATAAAGTTGATGTACTCTTATAAGTATATAAAATTATTATAAGACATTTTATTTTCATCATCAACTTACCGATACTAGGAAGATCGAGCTGATTTTTTAGACAACCAACAAAAAGATAAAAGATGGAGGTACATTCCGTAGTTTACAATCCTCATCGAGTAAATTTACACATTTTCCATAGAAATAAAATACAATAAAGATTTTCTTTAACGCAATTGTCCGCCTTAACTATTGACCACCAGGTATAGTTTTAAATTGGCAAACTCTCTTCACAATATCAGGTCTTAAAACTATCAGTTTTGTTGAACTACGTGTAACAATTGTCTTCATCGGCGTGGTCGCTGCAGTCGATGGTGCCGTCGCAGAGCTGCGCGAGGGTGATGCAGCGGCCGTCGACGCAGCGCAGCTCGCCGCTTGGGCACGGGGAGGCATGCGCGCTCACTGAACCTGGGGACAGCGTCACAATGATAACGACATATACAGATTGTTTGGTTTCTCTTTAATCCCGATTATGGTAAATTAGTACTTATCGTGTATACACAACGAGAAACGACAAATCTATTGGCTGAGATCTTTTTTTTTTGTTATATGTATAACGGCACAGTGGCGACACTAGTTATTGTCCACGGCAAATATGATTTTGAAATAACGTGACATGCGCAGTAGTAAATAATGTACCTAAACTTGCTACTGCGCATGACACGTGATTTCAAAATCATGTTCAACTTATTTGCCGGAGACTATACAACTAGGTCTATTGTTTTTGACAATTCATCACATATTTCGTTTGTTTCTCATACTTCCGTGCACTTTATATATTTAAATAACACCATTTTTACCGCAATAATTGCGCATTTGATAAATCCTTAGTCTTAGTCATCCTGTGATCAAGGCTCCTGTAAAGGGATCGAAACGTCAGGATTAAATATTAAAAACAAAATTAAATGAGCAATTAATCCGGTAAAAGTATGAAACCACTTTATAATCAGCACATATTTGATTTAATTCTTATTCTTTATGTAATTGACATAACATTTTATTTATAAGTGACTAGCTTTCCGCCCGCGGCTTCGCCCGCGTTGAATTCGGGTATATTGCGGAATAAAGCACAACTATAAGAAAACTTCTCATTTCATATAATTCATTGACATAAATAAGTATATAAACGACTATAACTCGGGAACAAATGCTTGTGTTCATCACACAAACATATGCCCCTACCAGGATTCGAATCCTGGACCATTGGCGCAGAAGGATCGCTGCCGTTGCATCAAGCGGTCGGCTTTGTGGTGTTGGACGTGGTGGACGTTACATTAAGTTTAAGAGTAGCGATGGTTTGTTCATGAGTCATGCTAGTGAACGGATGCTGCCTTAGGAAACGGGTCTGTTTTAATCTAATAGGATTATAGGCCTTTACTCAAAATGTTACTCTGTATGGGTTTTTAAACTTATTTTTTTATCCTCTATATGTCATATATATATATATATATATATATATATATATATATATATATATATATATTTTCTCTAAATTCAATAAAATTGATATTCTGTCTTGCTCCAGATGCCCCACCTGGTGAAAACACCGGAGCGCCTGCTGGTGGCATCGGAAGGAGCTCATCCTTGTCTGTGGTTGTGCTGTTGGACTCTGGTGAATCGTAGGGTTCTTGCTGTGCAGCAGCCGCTTTCTGTAAGTAAGGGGTTGTCCATTAATCACGTGAGGCTCGAAAGGGGGGGGGGGAGGGGTCCATAAAAAAATCACGAAATATCACAAGGGGGGAGGGGGGGTGTAGTAATATATCACGTGTATTTATTTTTTCAGCAAACGCGCGATACTGAACCGAAAAGCGGCGTGACGTGTATTTATTTTTTCGCCAAATGCGTGCGAAACGAAAGCAGCTTACTACTTCTGTAGTTCAATGTTGGCGCCGAAGTTGAGATCTGACGACAACTCTATGCCATAAAGCTCAAGGCTGTCAGTAACAGGTACAGATGTACCTCGGAAAGTAGAAGTGAGGTTGAAGGAACTCGTTTTTGCAGTGAAAATACACGCTTGCGTTTTGGAGGCGTTGAAATCGACGAGGTTACTGTCACCCCACTGGGAAACGTGGCTCCACCTCTGATGCGTTCGCTCGACCATGGCCTCTCTCATCAATGACACGTCGTCACCGCTGGCTTTTGAATTAGACAGTTATCTCTCTACGACAGTACTGTCGTCTGCATACCCAACAATTCCAGGTATCAACAGGTCATTGATGTGCAGCACGAGAAGTGTCGCAGAGAGAACAGACCACTGAGGAACTCTGTCATCAATAGCCACTAAGTCAGAGGAGCAGCCATCGATAACTACTCTGATCGACCGTTCTGTCAGGAAATCGGCTATCCAATTACAATAGTCAGCGGGGATACCATACGCAGGAAGTTTGCGCAGCAGACTAGCGTGCCAAACCCTGTCAAAAGCCTTCGAGATGTCAAGTGACTCGGCAAGTGCTTCGTCGTGCATCTCGAGGGCCTCGCCCCAGCAGTGCGTAACTTAAACCAGAAGATCCCCAGTTGAACGTCCACCGCGAAAGCCATATTGACCGTCACTGGGAAGATCATTGTTTTCTAGGTACGAGAGCAACTTACTGTTCAGCACTTTTTCCATTACTTTACATAGTATGGAAGTGATGGCGATGGGTCGGTAATTGCATGGGTCGGCACGACAATCCTATTTGGGTACTGGCTGCACATTGGCAAGCTTCCAGGATTTTGGTACGGTCCCTATTTTGAGAGAGAGGCGATACAAGCGTGATAGTTAGCACAGGAGACAACTCGGGTGCACAATACCTAAGTACTCTTGCTGGTATACCATCAGGACCACTGGCCTTATTCACGTCCAGACCAAGTAAGACTCTACGGACCTGTTTATTGTGAATTGTGATTTCCGACATTTAAGAATCACATCGAGGTATGTTTGGTGGTTGTTGAGAGCCGGTGTCTAGACGGGAACTGCTTGCAAACAGAGAGGTAAATAAACCTGCTTTTTCAGTTGCAGAATGAGCCAGTGACCCGTCAGGTTTCAGCAAAGGTGATAACATAGGACGGCAGAAATTCACTTCGACTGACTTCGAAAGGGACCAGAACTGTTTACTTCCATTCGGGTAGGATGACAGTTTCGTCCCTATTCGGCTGATGTGGTCGAATCTTGCCTTAAGAATGACCCTTTTGCATGACTTGGCGGCCGAATTATAGGCTCTATTCTTCGATTGGATTCTCAGAGTGCGGATCTTGCGATCGCGGATATGCACCCAAGCCTGGTAAGCAGACTATTTTTGGGCCTCAGCACGAGCACAGGCTGCATTATACCAAGGCCGGGACTTGTAACCGAACGGGATGTCGGAGAATGGAATAAAATACTCCATTCCCTGCCGAATTACGTCTGCAATCGCATCAGCGGTGCACGATGGGTCGCTCGAAGAGAAGCAAGTTTGCCGCCAGGAAAAGATGCAAATAAAATACGCATCTCGTCCCAATTTGCTGACTCGTAAGGCCATACCCACCCCATGCCCCTGGGGCTATCATGCGGAGGAGAGCAGATCGATACGGATTTCACCCCACAATGGTCGGACGACCCCAGTGGAGCTAAGACCGATACCGAATGTGTGTGGATCAGTTGTCAGCAGTAAGTCAAGACAATTGGGTGTGTGGCCAGCAATATCTGGAATTCGCGTCTCTTGGTCCACCAGCTGAGTAAGATTTAGCGCTAGGGCACGCTTCTCTCCCAGCATGGTCAGTTTTCTGGTATGGGAACAGTCACTTTTTATGGTGAGCGTTGAAGTCCCCCAGAAAAACAAGCTCCGCCGCTGGATATCGCACAGTTGCCAAGTCTGCCATCTCTGTTAGGTAATCTTTGAGCCGAGTCGTCTCCCGGTCACCGCTTTGCGATCGGTAAACACAGATGTAGAGCTTCTTCTCTACCCCTGTGTCCACCAGAAGCCAAATAACGGAAAACTCGGACTTTTCAAAGCATCGGAGACGCCTACAGTAAATGTCATTACGGACGAACACACAGACCCCTGCACTCATCTTGAACTTATGCTCAGGCGTGTAACCAGGGTAGTTGAGGTACGCCTCATCCGACGGGGTTGCTATCTGAGTGTCCGTTAAGAAGAGTAGGTGCGGCTTCTCGGTCTCCAGATGATGATGGACCGGATCGAGATTTGAGTGCAGTCCTCTGATGTTCGCGAAGTGCACTTTTTATGGGAGGAAGTGCAGCCGTTCTTTAACTTTCTTCTTGTGCTTCTGGATCATAGTGGTTAATGTTGGGGGGTTGGATTTTCAGTCGAGACGCTAATCAGTCGACCATTAAAGTACTCTTAGGCTAAGCTAACCACAGAATGGAACTCATCTGGAGACTGCGGGGACGCCCGGATCCCCCGAAATGGCCACTGGGTCCTCCCATCCAGTCGCCAACTGGCACGGTGGAGCATTTCGGGATTTTTCGCTGGTCGGGCAGCCTTTCACGCGTGGCTCACGCGCTAGTTGGACCCCCACTAACTGCGGTCGGCCAATGGCTAAACCATAATTCGGATCCCGCTACCCTCTAGAATGAGTTACCTGGTATAGCATTGCCAAGATACCAAGACCGGTCTTAAATTGCGCAACTGACTTATTACCAACCCCCATTGGCACTGATACTCCCACCCTCCAACGGAACGCAGCAGAGCTGCTTGGCGACGGATTTCGGCAGGATGGTGGTCGCAAGCCAGGCGGCCCCTAACGGAGCCTACCAACGCTGCTGAGATCACCAGCCGTCACCACGGGCCGAGTTGGTCCGTGATGCCGTTGCCCGGGCTAGGAGGTAGATCCCACCCACCCCAAAACCTGCAACCTCTATCTACCTCTAAACGTTATTATTGTAGTCTTTAATTTTCTATAATGAAATAAGAAGATACTTATACCTGTATTTTGAAAATATAAAAAAAATAAGATTCTTTGTAGGTACTAAAAAATACATGAGATATGGGGGGGGGGGGGGGTAGTCTGAAACATCACCATGTATCACCAAGGGGAGGGGGGGTTAAAAAATGGCAAAACAAAACATCACGTGATTAATGGACGGCCCCTAAGTATAAATGTGTCATACATACATCAAGTCTACTAAGTCCGTATTGTACTGGTAAAAAGACAGACAGATCTTTGTAACTAACTACGAAACACGGAAATTTTAATAATACGAGATTGTCTTCTATAACCATAGACTGTGATAAGCGCGGTGCTTTTCTATTGTTATTAACCTTTATACAGCTGCCTTTGTTAAAACTTTATAAAACTTTGAAAACGAACACTCGTATTAATGCGTCCTTACGTACTACGTCAGCCTTAGTTGTTTGATGTTCTGTTACATTCGCTATTACGTTTTGTACAAGTGTCCGTAGTATTTCTGAGTCTCACTGTACCTCTGATGTATTAGCGAAACATCACGCTAATAGGCTATAAGTTATATTAAGAGACTTAATTTTTGTATTTTCTTTTTTTGTCGGAAATGTTGTTGATATCTCTTTTGCTCAAGTGGATAAGAAAGTGAGATCTGCCCGTACTCTTTGCCTAATTTAGGTTTATTTGCTACTTAATCTATTTAAAGATGCTAGTAACATCGATGACAAATACATACTCTTAATAGGGCAGCTCCATCGATGACCTTTTCCAGCTTGTTAATAGACGTATCCAGATGAGTCAAGTCAGGATCCGGTACTGTTGGAACGCCGCCAAACGTGCGAGTCTGCTGTGGTGGACTATCAGCCTGTTTTGTTTCTGGAACGTCTTTGTCTGTATCTTCAAAGAACCCTAGATCACCTACGTTGACATCTTCTACTGACTCGGGTTTGGAAGTCGGCGTGAAAGATTTTTCGGCTTGCCAAACTGTTGAATTTTCATTTGCTTCTTGTTTAGATGCTTCCTGTAATCTAAGCCTGTCTTGTAAGGAAGGCCGGGTGTATGGTGACAGACGAGAAAGTGATGGCCGTCGTGTATAATTTCTTCTTAGAGCATTGTTACTGTCACTTGTGACGAGTAGTTCCTTGCTGTTCTCATTATCCCCTGCAAAAACATAAATTATTTGACATTAATACTAATTGTAAGTCAAACATCACTTAGTAAGTAGTCAGAGAATATCTTTCACTTCTTGTTGATTTTATCTTTGATAGGTACCCGAGTTACAATAATTTAAGTTGTTTATGCCATTACATCCATGCGAAATATAATATTTCAGCAGCTTCAAAACAGTAGTCACTTAATCCTTTTTTAACTACTTCTTATTTCTACAAAAGATATACAAATGAAAAATAATAGTTTTATTCGAAGGCCGCATTGCGTTTCCAAACTTAAATGAGTGTAACTTTAATTTTATTTTTTTGTTTGGCAATTTAAAAATTAAGATTATTTGACTCATATAAATTTTCCTTTCACTTGACTCACGAGAAGAGATATCACTGCTTTTGAATTTGATAAAAGGTGAATTGTTCTGAGTCACCTATTTTCTGATTCCTCAATCGGTTGTTTCTGCCGTGGAGTGGGGCGGGTTTCCTGACAGCGGGTGCGGGTGCGGAGCCGGCGGATTCTTCGCCAGGTTCAGCGGCGGCGGAGGGGTGATGCGGCGGTTTCGTTCGCGGACCGCCGTGCGCGTCACATACGCTCGACAGCTCGTCTTCCCCGTTCGGGCAATCCGCATAGCCGTCGCACATCCACCGTCTCTGAATACATCCTCCTGATTGGCATCTGAGAAAACAACAGTAACAGTTATTGTCTCTTTAAAGTCAATCATCACACAAGCTATTGGCGTAGTGACTCAGAGATTCGTAAAGTATTTCCATGAAAATAAACCAGGGACCGCAAATCAGTTCCTTTTATTATAACCATTATGGCACAAGAAGTTTAGAGTAAACCAGCGTTTATCTTTCGTCTTTATTAAGCGGTAATATACGCAAGTGCGTGCATGTATTCGAATTTCTTTTTCTACAGTGTGTAGAGATCGAATTCTTGAACTCTAAAAATACTAACTTAGTAGGAAAAAAAAATAGTTTCCCGCAGGACACAGCTATCTCGGCTTTACTTTTTCTTCTCTACATCAACATTAAAAGTGCTACAAACCATGATAAAATACTATTCGCGAATGATATTACCATAATAGTCACAATACCAACACAAGACTGAAATAATAAATACTCTCACACAATGGGTTATCGAAAACACCTTTTATTCGAATAAAGAATTTGTAAAATATAAACTTACAATATATTAATAAACAGATTTGTCATTAAACTGACTACATTTTATTGAGTATTCCTGTATTGTATATGTTATTAATTTTTATTGTATCTTGAATTTATAAATAATAGTAATATGCATATGCTGTGACATATTTTTATTTTATTTTTCTCCCTCACCTAAACCTCTACAAACACAAAAAAGTCAAAAATGTTATTGTAGTGTACTTTGAAGTTAAAGATTGCAGACGTTTGGACCGAGAGGATCGCGTAATATCACTAGCCAAATTAGACTCTATATTTCATCAAAACTCCATTATTAAGGTTCCAAAAATAAATTCTAGTTTATTTTAAATACGACTGTACTAACCTATACTCATTAGGCTCGCAAGTAATGCATTTCTGTTCATCCTCGCCGGTGCTACAGTCTTGCGCTCCATCGCAGATCCAATCCCTGGGTACACAGGAGCCATCCCCACATTGGAATTCACGCATGAAACACGGACCTTTGGCTGCGATGCAGTTACTTGAAGAGTATTGGTTGCAGTTGAATGCAGCTGCTAGATCATGCGGTATCAGGCCCTCGCAGTTATCCGTGATTGCTATTGCAAATAAGTAAGGCGTTGTAAAGCTTTTGTATCGTGTATTATACCTATTTTTTAGACATTAATGGTAATTACAAGTATTCGAACCAGCCTTTGTTGCACCAGCATTTTGTTAAAATATCCATACTTACTAATATTATAAATAGGAAAGTGTGTCTGTCTGTTTGTCTTTCTTTCACGGCAAAACGGAGCGACGAATTGACGTTATTTTTTAAGTGGAGATAGTTGAAGGCATGGAGAGTAACATAGGCTACTTTTTGCCCCTTTCTAACCCCCCACTTCCCAAAAATGGGGGGTGGAAATTTGTATGGAGCATTCCGCAATTTTCAAGGTAGAAAGCTAAAAATTGGTATGCTGACTATTTATTACTACCAAAAAAATCGCACATCATTTTTTTTTGAAATCTGCACCCAACCCCTTAAAAGAGGGGGTGAAATTTTATAAGAGACCTCCCGCAGTTTTCAAGGCAGGAAGCTAAAATAGGCACACAGACTCTTTGTTACTAACGAAAATACCTGCCATTTTTTATAAATCCTCCCCCAGCCCCTAAAATAGTGGATGGAAATGTGTGTGAGACTCCGCAAAATTAGAACAGGTTCTTTAATACAAACGAATAATAAAATAATTTAATTAAAACGAATTAAATAAAACAATATTAAAAACATTAAATCTTACCATAAATCAATCAGCTTTTGAGAAAATAAACATTATAAACATAAATAAGTGTAACTCATGGATTCCGATAGATGGCGCTGATATGTTTATTGTATATTATGTTCACGATAGGTTTAATTGTTTAGTTCAAAAATTAATAACAGATGGCAGTGTTCGTTTTTACAACGCGCTATGGTTGTCTACATGTAAAAGTATAAGGGCAAAACCTATTGTGAATAAATTACACTTTGGTTTTAGTGCATACGGTACCTATACTCTGTTATTGGACTATTGATTTAATTACTTTCGTTCCAGTTTAAAAAGCTACAATTTCCTCTTAAGCTTAGTTTTGCAATGACTATTAACAAAGCGCAAGGACAAACAAACATTAAAGGTGGCTGGGGTAGACTTAGAAAAGCCGTGCTTTTCCCATGGACAGCTGTATGTAGCATGTTCGCGTGTGTCCAAGGCCCAGAATCTTTTTATTCTGACCCCAAATGGAAAGACATATAATATAGTCTTTCCATTTGTATAATATAGTAGTGTAAAATAGTAAAATAAAATAAATAACGCGTAAAATTCTGTTCCGAGTTCTCTTCTGTGTTCAGGAAAGGGGAACAGTGCTACCCCGAATTTAACGCGAGCGAAGCCGCGGGCAAAAGCTAGTTGTATTATAATGGTAACTGCATTCCAAATTGGCACGATTCTAATGGTAGTACAATTTTCATTTTCAATAAGATTCTGTATCTTTTATAAAATAAAATAAAAATCTATGAAAAACAGGATATTGTTGTCTTGTTGGTCGGCAGCAGTCTAACGGCAGCTTTGTTTGATTTAGATGTTTCGTCAAATTTCTTTGGGGATATACAAAAAAATAAACGGTGATTTCAAAATAAATAGCTCTTGAAAAATGGTGCATACTCACTTTTACACAGATTGTAACAAGGCATCTTAGGTGGGTACGGTGGCGGATTGCACTCTGGCTCTAGTAGAGCACACATGAACTGGCGCACGCGGTCGCTGCAGTTAGTCGCGACAAGATACTCCACTTGAGGCAACAGTTGCAGAAGGTCCACTCCATTGACGACGGCTGCCGGTCCAGCGAGGTCGTATGGCAGTACACCACGACAGAAAGCTAGTCTAGTCGATCCACATTGTGGCACTGTAATATAAATTATTTTATCTACTCTAATACTATAATACAAAGATTCTAAAACTGAAAACAAAATGCTTATGACAAACATTACGTACAGGCCAAAAATAATAAAAAAAAAGTTTCATTACGATACAGGTCTTGTATGGACACCTGTAACATAATATAACTTTTTTATCATAACGATACACCTATACAACCTCCAGCTGGACCAAGGAGGTTGAACCTCTACTTTAAAAAGGTTTCAATGAACGAGTCCTCGACGACCGACGCAACACGCATGCGCAATTGATGTTTGCACCTTGGCGCCAACATTTGACATTTAAATAAATTTGTTGTTATATTCAGCGTTTTATTTGCAATATTGTTTTACATATTATAGTATGAGAGTAGATAAAGTAGTGTATGACACTGTACATAACTTGGTCTTATAACACTCGTGTGATGCTATAAAAAAACTCGCCTACGGCTCGTTTTTTTATAGCAGAACCCTTATTATGCAACAGTATCATAAACTACTATAAATATATAACTTTATTTATTGTAATATATACCTTTGATAAGATTATAGGTACCAGTACAAGACGCTATATAATTTTGCTACCAAATGTTGAAGCTTAGATTTATTGTAAGGATTCTGTAAGCAATTTGCTATTAACTTTAGATTGGAAGGAATCAGGTAAGTAACAAAAGTTTCATGCAAAGCTGTCACACAGAAAGTTAATCACTGAATATAACATTTATTTCACAGGATGACAATAGATCGGTATGAGTAGAGTGTTATCATGCATATTATTAATGTAACTATACCCCTTGTAATTTCTTCGGAAACTTGTACCTCTGTAATTTCAAAAGAATCTCTCATAAGTAAATATTTAAGCGACTAAAAAAAAGGAAATAAGTATCGATATAGTATTTTATATTTATATCAATTCGATAATACTTTTTTTTTACTTTTTAATATTTAACTTTTTTTCTCTCGATGATTAAGAGAACGTCTATATAAAATTGTTCTGGTAAATACGAATGAATTTTTGTAATATCCTGATAGCTTATCTATCCTATCGCTAGCAGTTTGAAGAAATCACTACTGGATATCATAAAAACTTTACTTATTTTGAGTTTAAGGTTATGACATAATAACAAATATTTTTTAAAACAATCTTTGATAAGAGCTTGAATACCAATCAATTTTATTACAAATAAACAGTTACTGACCTTATTAAAGAACCACATGCGCCCTTGAAGAAATTTAATCGTTAACTTACCATCGTAATTAACATTTACAGGGTACTTTTTGGTAGTGGAGTCATCGCCGTCCCTCCACGTCGGTAGCGTAGGAGACACCCTTGTGTTGTATGTTGAAGTTTGGGTCGTTGATTTCATTTTTTCTGATTCTTCTATAGAGATACCAAAAAGCTTAGAATGACCTGAAGTGAAACTGACATCTACATCCTCAGGCTGCCTGGGGTGGTAGAACTCTTGGATTTCTACAGGAATCTCGGGGTTGAGGTCGTAAACTTGTTGTGCTGAAGTCTTTTTAATCGTGTGGGAAGGGTTATAGTAATGGTCCTTGTAAATGGACGGTTGGGGTTTGGTGACAGAACTCCCAGTTTTTTTCTCAATAAATTTTTTCCCGTAATTTGTTAAATCATTAAGCGTCTCCGCTTTAACAATAGTCTCGGTGCTTGTCGTGGTCGTAATTCCGTCGCGATCTTTGAAGAAAATTTGCAGAGGTTTCTCTGGTTGTTGAGTTATGTGTGGCTTTGATGTCGATTCATCTGATACGTCATTAGATTCTTCAATAACTTTTGGGTTCCTTGGGTTATTAGAATCAGCCTTTTCGTTACCGTATTGTACTTCAGGTGTAAGGTGGTCTGGAAACACGGGTTGCACCGGCAATTTCCTTGTTGCACTGGTTTGTGTTGCCGATATGACAAATGGTGGAATATCGTAAGTTTTTTCAGTGTCAGCTCCGTAAAAATCAATTTCCGGTGTTTTGGTACCTGTAATTAATCGTTATACAGCATACCACAAAAAAGTGAATTCATAAACAGATAACATACAAACAAACAAACACAAATAATGCTACTTTCGTAATCAACATTGTGCTATTTATTTATATAAAGGTAAATGTGCTTTCTCACAAGGAAACCCAACAACAACAAACAATTGTAAAGCGAGATACTGAGTAGATATTATCAACAATTGTGCCTGTGAAGTGCTTTATGAAGAATTTGATTCGTTATAAAGCATTAATTAAATTATGTTGTAAAAAATAAATCAATTGTTCTTGTTATGTTTATTTTTTACATAAATAGTCAATAATTTGAACACACCTGCGCATTTATGAATTTTGTAGCGCCACGTTAATGTTTAGGATAATTTTCCACTAGTGCTGTAATATCACAACCTTATTTTTATTATGACAATGGTCTTTTATTATTAATAATAAAACAATGGTTAACATCTATTTTATAGATAACTTTATAAGAATATTTAATAATTAATGAGTGTAAGTAAGGTTATGTAAACTTTCTTCTAAGTAAAAGTATCTTTATTTTATTTTAACACTATCACACGGTCTGTTACATTTTCACACCGAAACAACTAAATCGATTTTAATGAAATTTGGTATGAGTATAGTTTTAATCCTAGGAAAGGACATATGTTTTTTTCCCTTGGGAAGAATCATACATTTCTTCGGAATAGTAACTAACTGCAATTGCTTATAGCAACCGCAATATATATCTTCCATGCGAATGTATTTTCAGACTACCACTAATGAATATTTAGATTGAACAGATATTTAAATCAAAGAAAATATAAGATATTATAAAAGTTATCGATTGCCAGGAATGGAAATCGAATCCGCGTAAAGATCTGAGTTTTTAGTTTATTATAATAAAATAAACCTAATAAATATAAAGGATTTAAGCAAAAGTAATAAAGAAATTTTTAATAGCATTGATTCGTACCCTGTGTTGGCGTAAAATTCCTGTATTTCGATTGCGGTCTGTCCAGCACTTTGTAGTTTTGAGCACCTGCTGGGTCCCAATATGTACCGTTAGCGGAATCCATGTCGCTTATGTTTTCTGTAAAATCAAAAGGTTTTTGTTATATTTTTTAGAATTTCTTCAAAGTCAGAAGTGTTAACCAAGGTTTTGCCTGTTAATATAAAGCGTAAAATCGCGAAAATTTTAATTCTATTTCGATGAGATCAGAACTTGATGTGAATCTTGACAAAGGCTTAGAGAGGGCTATAACAGAAACATTCAAACAGATATGCAACAATATAAATGATAAACAAGGTAATAAACTCGTTCAGCAATAAGACAAATAACATGACAGGCATAACGTAACTGTATGAAGCTGAGCATGAGTATAATAGTACCAGTTCTCCGGAATTTATTATTTACTTTAATTCAACCACCTGCAACTTTTGTTGCTGTCTAATTTTAGAGGTGATGTTAATAATAGAACATAAGTCATGTATTTTTTGTTTTGTTTCATTTGTTTTTGTTTAATGTCTCTATGTATTAATAATGACATTGTGTGAAAACGGTACTTCTACAACTAAACTCTATAATCTTATGAAGGAATGAGTGACTTATAACAATTACCACTTATTTAAGATTGTTGCAGCGCACAGTGTTTTACAAACCCCGATTTTGTCTCATGCCCTTTTTATTGTTAAAATCGTTAGTTTATATCGTTCCAAGCACTACAGTAAAAATCCGGCATCGATGCGACATTTAGTTTCGACAGAAGAAAAATGCAAAGTTTCCCTATATCCGGGTCAAGAAAATCACAAAAATATAAATAAAAAATAAAATGAACAATTTTTTAAAAAAGAATTAAACATATTGTTCACACTAATAGCAACAAACATTCTGTCCATTTTTAAAATTTGTAATGTTAATAGATTATATTTTTTTTATTATATTTATTATTTCACATATAATGCCATATTAGAACGAGATTGAAGTTATTCTATCAATATTATGAAAACCACAATCTAACTCCGCGTTATTCAAAAAGGTCGTATCGTTTCGTCGTCACGTATAAAGGTAGTGTTTAGAATGATATAAACTAACAATTTTAACAATAAAAAGGGCATGAGACAAAATCGGGGTTTGTAAAACACTGTGCAGCGGTAGGAGTTAATTATAGTATGTCTACACAAATTTGTCTACTATTATTGTGCTGTGACGTAACTACAGGGAGCTATGCACTATCTTCGCGCTCCGTTACGCGGGGCGTGTCAAGCGGTGAAAGCAGAGTTCAAGATGTCACGAGGGTACCTCAGAGTCTGCTAGCCTGCTAGCCATTAATCCTAACCGCGATTGTGCAAGAGTTTGCAGCGGAGATAGACATCCCATTTCTATTCGTTGATCACACGTCATTCACTTTCCTTAGTAGTATTTAAATGGAATATATAAAATATTATAGTAATAGAAGCACAGGCATATTTAATTTTTTTCTTTAATTAGTATTAAATTCATTCCTTTTATTTGTATCAAAATTTGAGTTCAGTCATAATAATGTGATGCATTAGCTTACATTCTAATAATAGTGAACTCTGCCATTTTGCAGCTCTTATGGCAATGAGACGGGTTTTTTAATTTTCTCTATTTGAATTAACATCACAA
Source organism: Calamotropha paludella (assembly GCA_927399485.1). Classification (NCBI taxonomy): domain Eukaryota; kingdom Metazoa; phylum Arthropoda; class Insecta; order Lepidoptera; family Crambidae; genus Calamotropha; species Calamotropha paludella. Next base: position 10,625,679 of record OV656804.1, on the reverse strand, counting down.
CAAGCTGTTTTGTTTTATTGGCCTTCGTATGTCTGATATGACTTCGATATGAAGATCCGGAATGTATGCCAAGTAAAAAAAGATATTGATTTTATTACCCATTATTTTATGCCTTGTTGAATCATGTCAGCAACGAGCACTTCCTACATGAGAAATATGTCAATAAAAATGTAAATATAAACAAGCAATAATTAACTGTATTAATTATTCCATTAGATTAGTACATGTTAGCATATTTTAATATACAAGATGTTCATCCATTTCTTCCTAGATATAAATGAATATAAAAGCAATTTAATTTTTATCTAATCCAATGAGGACAGGACAGGACACTAAGGCATGTTTTAATAAACTGGTCCCACAGCTATCATTAAATGTTATTACCAACATTTATGTAACAGAGGCCGCAGTACTCGTCTGACCTGTATAAGACAAATCAGTCTGCCTGGATGAGGCTCTTAAACGCTTGTGTCATTAGGTAATTTACTACTCATAGATAATTTACAGCCTCTGGCGAAATTCTGGCCACACCGTGCTTCTGTGTAAACGCTATTAACAGTAGCACAGGCAATTTTGAGGCTACTAAGATCTCGTTTAAACTGTGCGTGCAGAATGTCGAGTCGTAAGCCTCCGGGCTACAGCTCAATCATTCTTCGCACAGAAGATGACACAGCGGTTGTTCACAAATAGACCTATTCTACAGCCGCGGTCACGACTTCAACGGCCGAGCCATTGTGATAACAATAACATTGACTTCCATTCAATAACGCTTTATTGCATATTATTATAAAGTTTCAGAAAATGTCGTATGAATAATAAGAAATTATTGACTTAATCACTTGTACCCTTAAGTATTTGGGGTTTGAATTTATTTTTTTCAAGAAGGTTGATATTGTAAACTACCGTTGCAATTAGTTAATGAATCAAATTAATGTTAGTACATGCATCCTAAGAAAAAGAAACATAAAAACAATGCTTGATTTCATCAGGAAGTATTTTGCGTGTTATAGATGTAACATTGACAACGGAAGGTGAATATTTATAGGCAAGCATAAATCTTTTTACGAGGGCGCTAATAGGTCTTAAGATTGATGCTCATTATCTATACATATAAATAAAATTGGAGTGTCTGTTTGTAATATCGAAATAACCGTTTTTTAATGTAGTAAAAAACGGTTATTTCGATATAACATTTCGAATAAAACATTGAATGATGTGGAAATTACGCAATGACCAAATCAAATTGCACAACGAAATAATTGAAATTGCCTTTTTAATACATATTCTGCATACAAAAATATAATGTCACTGCGTTTTGAAAAAACATGAGTTCCCATATACGCACAATCGGATTGAGCCTACGCATTTAACTGGGTTTATGTTGGTATTTGTGCTTCGCCCACCGTCTTTACAATAATATAATAATACTGACATACCTACCATCTCCAATAAATGGTCGGGTTTTGTGTGAGTCCCAAATACCAATTATATTCAAGTAAGCCAAGGCGACTATAAGGACGTGAAAGTAAAGCTTTTTTCATTGTGTTGTATTATATCTAAAGTGTCAAAAGTTTTGGATACGTTTACGTTTTATTAAGTGTAATGATATTGGGAAACGGGTTATTTATAACCCGTTTGCTAACGGTTGTCAATCTTTTTAACCCCTGATGTAAAAAGAGGGGTGTTTGACCGAAAAATGTGTGTCTGGGTGTGTCTGTTGGAGTATTTGTCCTGTGGCAGCGTAGCTCTTATATAGGTAAACAGATTTGGAGGTAGTTTATTTATTTAAAAGGAGGTTTTTGAGTGGTGATTTTTAGACTTGTTTTATCAAAATCGGTTCAGCTGTTTAGAGGTAATCTGCCCTATTGTTAGCTGCGATAGGGATGTAAGACCAATAATGGGTATGAATTAACTGATCGTTTTTACTTATACACAACTACAAACTATGTACCGTTGTTATTTACAATAATACGACACATTATAAATGTTCGCTTTTCTTATTTGCGTTGGGGGTTTTTCAATTTTTTAGTGAAATTTTAATAATTAACTAAATGTAAATATTAGTAATAAAAGTCACACTCCCAACCGGTTTTAACATTTGCTATGCCTCACAGAGTCCATAAAGTACTTACAATTATTATATTTTCTTAAATTTACTTCCAAACAACCATTGTGGAATATCAATAACATAGTTAATTAAAATAACAAAGTACAACCAATGTAATACAAATATCGGAACAGTTATTAACTATATAAAAGTCTTAAAGCGTCATCTAATTTGGAGCTGTATGTATGGTCAAAACTGCACATAAACTTATTTAAAACTGAGTAATTTCTCCTTCCAATTTTTCACTTTAATTTCAATTAATAAAGTTCAATATCAATTGAAAAAAATGTCAGTTTGTGGACGGTCAACATGCTTTTCTTCTTACAAGTACCAAATCAAAATCTTTTGTTCAGTTTGTGGTATAAGTTCTCACAAATTGTTGCAAACATAAATACCTATATATCTCGCGTATAACTCAACTCGATAGTTTTATTTCTTTTCGATATCGTGTGAATGACCAATTATCAAAACGTTTTGTCGAGCAAGTGAAAGCGGCTGAATATTTATGAAGAACAGAATCGGTGAGAAAGGCTTACATTTTTATCAAAGTGACCACATGTTCATGCATGAAAAGGACTGTAATTGTTTTGAAAGTTATTTTTATGATGTCCTCACTTCCGTCTCGAATGTAATTACTTACATTTTAAAACCATTTTAACCTTTTCAGCTCTCGATATGTAAATTTTGCCTTCATTAATAAGTATTTTGCTTACTGAATTACGAAATACATTTGGCGAATTTACTCTTATCATAAATTAAATTTGTGGAGAAAATATTTCATACTTTTGCTTTATCAATACGGTGTTATAAAACTTAGTTGTATGATTTATCGGTAGTTTTATGAATAGCATATTTTCTTTATTGCGGCATAATTTACTTATTGCCGACATCTCCAATGTGTGTAAGTATACTGCACCTATGTTGTTACAATTATCATTGAGTTATTAAAGTGTCGTTCGAAGACGTCTAAACTATAAATACTTTAGTATTTTATATGCCTAATTATGACAACAGTATTTTATTTAGGTAATGACATAAATTTGCTTGAATCCACTTTAAAAACCAAAAGAATTATTAACAGGTAATTTTAAATAAATATCACGAATTCTTCATCTCATAGTATTTGTTCAGAAGATTATACTCAATGATATTAGTAATATTACAAAGAATATATTAAGCAAATCAAAAGAAAAAGCGATAGATATAACAACGCTTTTACGTCACAGTTTTAATTAAGAACATTATTCGTGTTTCTGATGAGCTCATTCTTCTGCAGCTATGTGTTACATCGGACTTGACCTCTGACCGCGGCGCGTGCCGCACACGCATAATGACCGGTCTCTTCCCCAAATGTATACAAACATCGTAATAACTTTCGACATTATCGACTCAATTCAATGGTTTGTTTAGTAGGCTCTTACATAACAGCTTTTAACATGTGAATATTATTTTGGGACGAAGAAGCCATTTTTAGTTTTGCGGTTACAGTGCGCTCTTTTGTTTTCAAATGCATCCAGCATTTGAAAACAAAAGAGCAAAGGACAAAAAACAAAAATAACAAGATATTTAAATGATGTGGCTTGAGAAAATCGAGGACATGAAAAAGACAAAGATTCTGATTTCAAAATTTGAATGAAAACCAGCAACAATTTCAATTTGTTATATAGAGGTTGCATTTCAATTCCTATCTTATTAATGTAAAGTTGCTAATAGTACAAAGCTCACCAAAGCAAAGTAATGAACTCAGGGGAATATTTTTAGAAAAAAAAGTAAAGAGTTCTACATTAGCTAATATCGTCTGCAAATACAGCTAACAGTTAAAACAATATGTTCGGTTTGAAATATCATTTATTATCTTTTACTGTTTGGTATTGCGTTCTCCAACTATAACAATATGAAAGAATTTACTTTTTTGTGAATTTTGTGAAAGGCAAAAGGTTCAGACAAAGTTGAACTAATCGCTGTTGTATTTTTAATAACATCAAATTTTGTTTTTTTGTTATAATTTTATTGTATCGCTTCTTAATAAGTAATTTTGCTTTGTAAAAACATAATGGGCACTTTTGGTGAAAGGTGATATAGAAGAAGATATAGAGCTTTCTTGATACGTTCAGAATTATTTTATAAAAAATCTGTAATGAATAGATCATTATTCGATGATAACTGATAATGCTAACTCGAACGCAAAGGCGGTGAATCTAGTAGTCAGTAGTGTTAATTTTTTAATAATTCTGTTGTGTAATCAGTATTTAAAATATTATTCAATTAATTTTATTAGTGTAATCTAAAGAGGCGAGGTCCGTTTGTCAAAACTTTAATGATGAAAGGGGTCAGCTTTAACGTAATATAATAGTCACCTTTGTGCTTTTAGACTAGTGTGAACTATTGGCAAATTTGTGTTTATGGAGAAATATGGACATTTCTCAGGTTCAGATGAAAAATTAACTTTTGATAAAATATTTAACTTTTGAAAGTTCTGTGTCGTCATCATCATCAGTCATTTTTGTCTCCGCTGCAAACACATTACATAGACAATTTGTATACACACCACGCGGGTCCAGTGCAGATTGAAGGGGGCTGATGAATACAGATGCAGCTGGGATCAATGGCTTTGCGTGACTTTTAAAGCAAGAACGTGCTCGAGATAGTAAATTTTTGGTCACCCATCGGATGACTGACACCTGAGAATGTTGCATAACTATCGCAATCATGCACCGAAAGCACTAACCGCTGCACTATAGGGTTATTCAACAGTTTTATTTATTACATTGCATTGATTTTGTATATAGCTTTCTCTGACAAATATCATTATGACAGGAAACTATTACAACCATAAAGGTAAGAAAATTATGCGTTTAATACTTTTTTGTCAAACCATTAATCAAGTGACAGTTTTATTTCTTAATAAATTATAGTGATTATCATAATAATATTATACTGTCAAAACTTTAGTTACTTCCAAATAGTTGTGTGGCTCCACAATAGTCTGGAGTAAGTTCTTTGAATATACATCTAATCTGTTTGAAAAAAAATAGATTTAAATACCTGGCATTAGGAAGTAGACGAATACTGCGAGGGCAATGCAGACGAGCAACAGAGCCGCCGGCCAACGCAATAGTCGCAAGACGCGCGCCACCTTGCCGCCACCAGCGCCGCCGTTCGACGCCACACGGTACAGACTGTCGGGATGCGAACCCTAAAACAAAAAACATTGAAATTATTAAGATTATTTTATTTCATAAAAGCGAGTGAACCGATCACAAAAGTGCGAGTTCCATCCGCGAGTCAAAAATAAACTATACCTGTACTTAGTAAATGATTAAAATAATTGTTTAAAACTTATTGAATTAGTAGTAGTTAAGCATGACTACGTAAATCATACACCCGTCTTCAACAAACCTCATAATATGAAAAGAGGGTATCTGTGCCGCAGAAACGCGGCATCGATTGATTTTTCCATTTTAATCAATTGTTAGATATACAGAATTTTCCAAAAATATGGTAAAGTGGACAAGGAGAAAAATCACTGGGGCTACCAGAATCAACTCCATGTATTTTCCGCGATTTATAGACTTTTAGATTTTATTAAGTATTTGATTTTTTTTACACCAAAAACATGTTGAAACACATGATTAAAAAGTATGTCAAGAAATAAAAAAAAAATTGACGTCGAAAAATACGAATAACCGCGTAACATTCATGGGGATGCTTCAGTTAGCCTCAGTGATGCACTACCTCTGGACTTCCACTTTGCCCTAATTTTGGGCAATCTGGTATGTGCGTATTTATAAGGGCACTTTTCTTTGAATAGTACAAACGAAAAAGTAGAATGTCATAAGTTCCTTCTTCTCAAAGAAGAAAATACTTATTTATTTCTTTATTTTATTTATTCTCCCTGAAAGAAACTAAGCCTCACTTGGTATTGTGCTAACTGCAAGCATACGGGCTGGGCTATATACAACCAAAAAATATCCATATATCAGAACATTGTACATTTTAGGACTTCAAAATTAACAACAAAGGCACGATAGTTATATAATTAGTACTGTACACTCATGGTATATTTTGTAAATGTGTTACTTTCAAAGGAATCTAAAAAAGACTAATATTTTTTTTTATATATGTATCAACAATGCGAGGGAACATTGTTCATATTGCCGCTAAGACGTAATCTAAATGTGCTTAATAAAATTAAGCGTCCGTAGTATATCGAACTCGGCCCACTTGGGTAAAAGCTAACATCTCCACTGAAGGGGTACAGGCTCCTTAGACTTTCTATAATATTATCATAAAAAAAATATGGCTACCTTTTTCTAATAGAATAATTCGATCTGATTACACTACACCTACTAGTGACAAAGTAAAATCCGGTCGCAGCAATAATCAAAATGAATGAACGATTCTTATTATTATGTCTAGCATAAATGCTGTTAAAATGTCGCCTTGAGTAGTTCTAACTATTTATTTGATACATGCCTTGAGCAGCTTAATTTAGAGTTACGTTATGATAGCACCATAACACGTTCATTAAGGAGATTTAATGGAAGAAAGCTGCCGTCTGGCGGGTCCGTATTTCACGATTAAGTGCGTAATTTATGCGGGGCTGAGTGGCGATACTTATCGCACCGTCATGAGAAGCTTTGAATCTTCGTCACGCACTTCCTTGGGAACAAGTTCTGTTCCGGGTACACTAATCAGGTTTCAAACACTTTTGTTATGACAGGAGCAACACTTTCAGATCATTTGTTATTAATGGTGAAATTTTAGGTCCTGGAACTAGGTGCGATTAAGTTTAACAAACACAACGCTTTTTACACCAAGAAATAATCATAATCTATACTTGTCTAATAGTTTGTATTAGTATAAATTCGTTGAATTTTTCGGTATTATCAGCGATATTATCAAAAATAATGTACGACGAAATAACTTGAAGTTACTTGTCTGCTAAATTTTTTATTGAGACTGCTATTTGAAAAACAAATACTTATATTTTACTTATCTATAAGAGTGAATGATGAAACTCAAATCGATGTCAATTATATTTATATTGTCAGCTCTTCGGTAACGTGTCGCATAACCCAACTTGTAACTATGATATAATATATATGTCACGATGCTTTTCAGTTAAACCAGCAGACATTTAAACAAAATTAAAAGTACGTTAAAAAGTAAGTAAAATATATATGTAATATAAGCATATATTTTGTGAAAGCATCACGACTGCTTGTTTCATCCCATTAAATAAACATTAAACACAATTACAAAAAATACTCAAACAAATTACTACCTTGAAACAACTCTTTGAAAGGATGTCTTTAATACTTAATAAACAATTTATAATTAACAACATTTAATTTGATGATTTCATATAAAATCCGAGTTTTACGAGTATGTGTCAACTCAAAGGTTAATGTTACAGTGGAATATGCGGATACAAGTGGAATTTACCATCTAGAAATTTCCTTGTGTGGTAAGGACACCGAAGAATGACCTAATGATTTTTTTTATTGACAGTGAGTTATAATGAAATGAAAAGTAAATTTGATTAAATGGTTGAATCGTGAAATATTGTTAAACATTTGCTAGACAGAGAGTAAGCTTCCACAATCAGCATTGCGTAAATTGAAAAAAAATATTCAATACTATTTATTGGTTACACGGGTGGTGGGCAACTTCAGTGATAACTTATTGAGTACTGAGTATTTTATTGGGTACTTGATTTGAAACCGATAAGAACATAATATGTGTAAATTACTTTCAATATTTTACTTTGTAGTAAAGTTTTGTGTTAAGTTATTTCAAATACACTGCAGGCTGTATACGAACTTGCATATTTCAGTAAACATATATAAATATTGTGTGATGAGATACTGACTGGTTCAATTATTAAGCCGATGACTAACTCAGTTTAGTCATCTATATCTACCGGATAATTTCAGGTCTCCTCAAATATTACATGAAATAGCAGAAGTAGGTACTAGTTAGTATAAATTAAGCTATGTTATGTAACATGTTTATTGTGTATCTAGTAACTACTTTTCTAGTTTCTACGTTAGCTTTATTCGACGTTAGAACAAAAGCTACAATCTCAGTTTCCTGAAATTTCATTTAAGTTTAAAAGTGTGCTTGCAATTCAAATAAATATATTTTTAAAACCATCTTTTCAGGTAATTTAACTTTTTTTACGTTCTCAGTATCCGAAAAATGTTACATATCAATGATAACTTATTTTCAAGTTAACTTCAATGAAATTACTAACGATGTGGTTACATTTCAGTGAAAGCGAAAGCTTATGAAATAAATATTATCTTGTCAGTTTTTGCTTTGATATAGTATTAGTTAACATGGCTTGACTATATATTAAAACCCCTATAAATAGGGCGTTGTCCATGTAACGCAAAGCGTTCTCGGTGGGTGCAACCAGTCCATTTAATTAGTCAACACACATATGTTGCGTTGAGTATGGGGCAATTCCGTACCATACTTTACGAGTTATCTGTAACACACGCCATGTCACCCGCTATTAATATTCCAGTGTAGGGCGATATCGTTGCGAAATATCATTTATTAAGCACTAGGAAACTTTGAGTTAATTCGCTCTAGGATACCTGTTATCTTTTGGCAAGCAATACGTTGAGATTTATGTAGGTAACGGTTTTATGTGAAATGAAATAACTAAGAAACGATATAAAATGAAAATAAACTATATCCTAATACTAACATTATATTAAATAAGTTGTTTTGAAGCGTTCAATATTTTTTTACCTACCACCCATTCAGACAGACAAGACACTCGTCAACTTAACAGACGTAACGACATTTACAATATTACATCATTGGCATACATAAAAAATAAAGAATATTATCATCGATTAAAAAAATATCAACAAGTAACCGTTTTAAATAAGTATACCTACAAGCGTCGCTATGGCTTTGACATACGGAGGAGGTTAAAACGACTCTTGGTTTAATATAAAAATAAATAAATCTATAATCTAAGATCACAGTTGTTTGTGTGTTTGTCTGTCTGCTCTTTTTTCCCCGCTCTTTTTCCATTGTATCAATAACGTTACCATAGCAACGCGTTAACTGCAAGTAGTTCGTCTACCGGACGCTAGATGGATCTAAAAAAGTAAATTGATTGGATAAGGAAGATTATCTGCCACTGGAGCATGAATTTCTTAAGGTGAATTCATCTGGTAAATGATAATCCTTCAGTACATAAGTCATTATAAATCATACTGTAAATGGACACAGGGCTACTACCGCTTTAGACTTATTTGAGTCGCTATCGGCTCCAGTATAATACTGAGCCATGTGATAAGATAAAACGCCTGACCAAATCACTACGACAGATATTTGCAAACTCGATCGCCGCGGTCAGTGTTTCTGTGTGCTGCTACATCTACTTCTGTAACGTGACACCCTCTTGCGCTATTTTTTGTTTTATTTGAAAGCTTTTTTAGTTTTACTGTGTATCTATATTTTGTCGCGTTTCATGTCTGTGATTAATTAAAGAAATCATTCACAATAATTGTCTGTCTAAAAGTGTAATTTAATATAAGTCAAAGTTTATGTTTTGTTCTACAAAACTAGACACCTTTAATTAATTAAAATAAGAATTATTACGATTTTTTAGATTTATAGTTTTAATATAAAACTGTTTTGATATATTGAAATTGTTATTAAAATATATTTTTCGTTTTCACATAACATCTATAAATCTCTCCAGTAAAATAAATGTCTTTTGTCTGCTAATCACGACTAACGAATATATTTTATAGTTTGCTAATGATGCATGACCTGTGAATGACAAATTAAATATGAATCGTTTCTCTTTTTACAAATTATAGACATGATTGTTTGCGTTATGGTGATAAATTAAAGGTATAGATAAATGTCACATAAGGCTCGGGTATATTATGTATAAACATTGAGTTAATTAATTAGACAGATTTTTAAATAAAAACTATTTGCTAAGAGAGATACAAAAAAAATCTAGTTAAGATACTAAAAGGTTTCATTAAAAATCTATTTTTCCCAACGTGATAATAATCAAATGTTTGTGTCTTCACAACAACTATTCATATTTAACGTAATTAATAGAAAAAACACGCGGTTACCTTCCAAGGTACTTTTTTTTATTAATAAACAAAATATTAGTAAAATGTTATCAACTTACATTGTAGCTTACCTTGGCCGCGAACTTCTTCACTTCCCTCGGTTTGGCGAAGTATTTGTCTAGTTTCGATTCAAAGCCGGTCATGATTTCTCCGGGCACCGGACCAGACACAGGCCGGACGCGATACGTGCCATATTGCTCTGCGTGTTCAGATATTGTGGGTAAGTTACCATTCGGTGAACTGCAGCTGCTACTCGAACGAGAGTAGGCGTAGTTCACTGATCCGTCAGCTGGATTCTTTGGCTTCTTAGTGAATGTGTACCTTCTCGGCCGCTCCTCCGATGGCTTCAGGTCGTAGGTCTCAAACTTTTCAGACACAAAATTTTCTTCCACATCTGACGTTGGCACGTAGCGGAGTAATTTAGGTTCTTTAACTCTTTTTTCATATTTGATGGAATCTGTCTCGTTATCTAATTGGGCTAAGTTTAAAGTCGACTGAAGCTCATTAGCCGTACGATGCGCTTTCCGCTTTACTTTCTTTTCGACGGTCCTTGTATGAACGTGGTCGTCAACAATTTCGGATTCCGAAGACGGTCTGTCCCCGTAAAGTATGTAGTTGCCGTTTACCATTTCGGAAAGCATTAAAATCAGATTTTAGGATTTAATACTGGACTACTAGAGCTTCTGATTCGTAGACTCATTTCGTGATCTATGTCTTCACTTAGGAGCCATAAGCACGATTGTGCCTGAGTGAGAAACACTTGACGAAGACACAGAAGAACTAGAACTCCGCGGAGCACTGCGTGAATGAAAAGATCGTTTGCAAATGCGGTTTGTTTGTTTGTTTTTAGTATTGTTTCGAGGTTGCAATTCAAGAAAAGAAATTCCTTAACTGTAAAATGTTAACAATTTACATTGAATACTCATAAAGCGGATAACGATTTACAACGCTTATGCTTATGTTTGTAAATAAACATATCAATACAAAACAGCAAGGATCCAATACTTTCATTATAATTATGTGGTTTAAATATACATTCAAAATTTGATGCTCTAATTAAGGAATATTTTATTAATGTAAAAAATTATATTGGTAAAGAATGCGTAGATCCCTAAAAAGATAAACGTTGATATTTGAATGATATTAATCAAACGGAACTCTTGAGGTAGGTATGTCATAGTTGAAAAATTGTTTTCTGATTACTCGGATCAAATCCATAAGCTAAATAGTCGTATTGTGAAACAGGTTTGTAACAAGTAATGAGAACGTGCGCGATGTTGTAAACGCAGATAACATTCGTAGCGTTATGTCGGCCATGATTGTTCGGACGCGGTTCCCAAGCTTTTTGCGCTTACGCGGGAATGTTCTCAGTAACGCGCGTGCGCGACAATGGCTGCCAGACCGACGAGAGTGAATTGCGCGGTTGTGCAACGGACTGCTTTATGCAATTGATGTCCCGTTAATGCAACAGATGTACAGATAACCCGGGTCATCTAGCTATCTCCGTTTCCGAGGTTTAGGGCGCGACACGCAGTAACGCACAAAATAGTTATGTGATCTAATTTTGTCGGCGAAAACTAGATTGCAAAATGCACTATAAGACTATTCGTACTGTCATGTACTGTCGTACTTTATTTTTGACTAATGTTAAAGGCTTGTAAAGTCTACTGAACTTATAACTATCAATACTCACTGGACGATTGTCTTTCGTTGTGTTGGTATTTTCACCCATAAGGGAGGGTTTATGGTGTGGGGATGATGATGATCGAACTTATTAAAGAAATGTTTTAATGAACTTCTGAGTACCTATCATAGTGTAAATGGTATCATCAAAGCAAAGAAGAAGTAGGATAAGTAAGATGTAGTTTTTGACTTATCGGCGAAAGAAAAAGTGTGCTATTATTTAAAATAGTATGCTTGGACCATATTTTAAATTGTAAAAAGTTATAACTAATGTTTTCTGTTTCTGCATTTCAGCTCTTTAGGCCATTTAGGAGTGGGTTGGGTTTTTGATCTTTATGTCAGTTCGTAAATCAGTGATAAGATTTCCACTATTTGGACGATAATTCTCAATAACTGTTTCAGGTGTATTTATGAAGAGGAAGGAATTGAGTTATTAAGGGATAAAAAGTGGTTTAAAATTGTACATATAATTGACATGACTACTGCGTCGCCATTCCTTTTTCTTAGCTTGAACTTTGCTTTACGCGGTACCTTGAGTCTAAATTATATAAGCATTTATAATAATTATATATAATACTTTCTTTTATAAAAGTTATACCCCTACAACTTAGATTGATAAAAAGCTTTGATATCACTTTGCTGTTGGTATTATCAAACAAATTGATTATAAAACACTATCGTGCGCTATGTATCACCTCGCATTAGAACTGCGCAAGCGTCCGATCATGAATATATGTATGAAAATCGGAACGTCTTACAGTCCTATAATTACGATAGCAGAAACCCATAATTCTAATAATAGATCCCATTGTACACGATACGACTTGGTCCTTGATCTATGAGGCATCTATGTCGCAATGCGTATTACCTGCGAGCACAATGCATCTTGCCGAACCCCGGCTTAAAGTTCATCATCGGCAATTTTATCGGTGGATCTGTGACCTGATTCCGTGCTAATGGATTCTCTATAAAAGCGTGTAATCATTTGTCAAGTATATCTGACCTGCTAATCACTTCGGAGATTCGGAGTCAAGGCTGAAGATTTCCAAACAACAAAGACGCATTGCCGCAATATAGAGCAGTTATTTTGTTTTATAGGTGCTTTATATTAGTTGGTTTTCCGTCCTCATGCAAATTTCCAAATACATAGTCTATGTTACTCGGCCTTTCTTTTCAATATTTTTTTTTACTGTTCAAATCAAACACAATATATTTAGTAATTTAATATTAAACTCTACATGTCAGACTTATCCCTAAGTCATATAACTGACGTAATAGGGGTTGACCTGCTTAAATTATTATTAATACATAGTGATGTTTTTATCATAAAGTGAGAGGATCCTAGGATAAGAAAAGTAAATTTCTTGATACAATTAAGTTATAGTTTAATATATAAATTATAGAAGATTTCGGTAACACACAATGATTGTCAATTTGAATACAAGCCAGTAATAGTCATGATACGCTTGAAATTTTAATGTTAATCTACGAAGACACTTAGTTAGTGGGCGGGTGAAGTTATAATTGAAATTACGTTAAAAGCAAAAATAATAAAGCGCGTTTTTTTGTGTTGGTAAGTTTAGATTTTCTCTTATTTTTTTTACTTTTCTGTTTTGTTAGTGTTAACCGCTCAAAACACGAGAGCATTATATCATGCGCGCGACAATGATGCCTAAAATCCGCGAGCATTATATTATGCTATAGCGCGACAGAGAGAGAAATAACGCATTTAACACAATGCTGGGCGTCAGGGGGTTAAATTCCAAGCCTCTAAAGAAGGCTAATATCAAAACCATATCAAAACATAAAAATCACCTATTAGAGTTGAGTTTGAAGTGCTTTTAGACATAAGATTACAAATATCATACGTGCACCTGGTTTACTATAAAATATATCTAACATGAGCAATAAGAACCAGTGGGTACCGTATTATTTATAACCAACCGTTATTAAACAGCTAAGACTTTCGCCTCCTTAGCATTAGTAGAATACACTTATTCATTTAAACATGTTTGAAATTAATGTGATTATTTGTTTCCATTGCTTAACGAATCGTCATTAAGATTATATCGTTAAACGTTAATCTCAATAATGTTACACGAGACATCTAATTTGTGATGTTACTTACGCAATGACAAATAGGTTAGAAATAACTTCATAAATCTTTTTATAATTGTATTATGTGTAAATATGATTGTATATATATTTAATATATTATAGTTTATCGACATTTTATTTGTAAGTTTGAGTAATTTAATGAAAAGTATTATGTTAATCGAGTGTTGATATAGGTTATGAAATATTTATTTCACTGTTTGTCATAGATTATAATTAAGTTTACTCTCATTTAAACTGTTAAAACTTATGACAATTCGGTAGCAGCTAGGTTTTTATATGACGTGGATCAAACCCATAACTAATCTGAGATATTGTTAAAAATAATGTATTATTTTTTAGATTATTAAAAAAAATGGAATGAGTTATTTTTCAGAAAACAGTTTGAGTATTGTTATGAATTATCTTATATTTGTTTTTATTAGATATTGATAAAAACTATGAACCTATAATATTGCCTCAATGTTCTTCACTAAACCCATATTCGATATTTTCCGAATATATAAATAACAACCACTAAACTAAATAAATTGATTTAAATTCACAATTATTTATTTCATAATTTTTCTTAAATCAAGATTAATATGTCATTAATATGTATTTATTTATATATTGAGATTAAATATTTCATTTCATTTAAGAGTTTATAGATTATATACCTCACCATGAATCCGGAAACTCAAAGAGAGACGTCTGGTCTGGTAGAAATCATAGCTACTCGGTCACGAGATCTTATAGATTAAAGAACCCAAATAGTTTCTATAAAAATAATAATCATTGTGCAGAAGGCCTTATATTTAACTACGTGCGCATGCGCCGCGCCGACCGCTGATGACGCTCGCGCGCCGGGAGCGCGTAGCGGCACCGCGTGCTACGGTTATGCGGTTACGATCCACCGCTCACAACGCTACCAGAACGATTATAGCTAATTTTTCTTTAGACACAACTAAAATATCAAGCAATATAATAATTTTTTGCATGGAATTCAGGATTCATTTATAGAACCTGCAAGTGTAAAAAAAATCGTATAATTCGTCAAAGGGTAAATAGATTTGCCTGATACTCTTATTCAGGTAACTTTTTCTCCTTTTAAGTATTATATAAAAGTGGATAACAAAAAAAGATTTACGCTACAGTTACTAAAATATAATTCGTTTCAAAGGAAAAGCAGGTTTTGAAACCACTATTTAGATCACTTTTGTAGACCATACGAGTGTTCATTCAGACAAGTTGCGCATGCGAACTTTGCAAATAATGCGCAATATTTTATTCACGTTGGGAAAATGCTCACCTTAATGAGCCGACAATTATCAGCTTTATGTTCCCTCTTAAAATAATACAAGGTAATTAATGATTCTTGAACAACGTGATGAAACTGCTTAGCATCAATTTAAGAGTAGGGTTATCAAATAAAGTAAACACTGAAATATATGTGCTTCAAGTGACTTCATGATCACGTGCTTTTTTACAATATCAGAGCTTGTATAACATTTGAGAAGTTTTTAAATAGTGTTCCTATATGAACAATTGACGTACATTTTATTCCTAATGTCAGATTTGAAATTAATTAATTGAAATAGAATTCACCCGCCAACCTGACATCAGGATGGGCGGCTCACCGTAAAATAACGATTGCTACGCATACGAAAACGTACATTGACGCATATTTTAGTTCAAAAACGTACATTTTCTGTACATTTATATAAATTATTTATGATTAATTTGGAAGTCATACATCCACCATTCAATAACTTGACATCGGGACAGGATCGTGATTGATTTTCCTCATTTCAAATATTTTATTAATTGATTTGCTTCGTCATTTACAAATAATCATAGGTAAGATTAAAAAAAAAATTCTTTGTTCCTATTTGATTTCGTAAGAGGCAATTATTAGAAGTCCTTGGGGTTCAAGCTAAAAACTTAATTGCGCCAATTTTGCCGTACAAATTTAATTGACTTTTGGTATTACCAAATAAATAAATCTCACGAATATATTTTCGTTCTTCTCTTTCAATGTTTGTAAAGTGAGCATCATCATCATCTTTTCCAATATCACATTGAAGCTATTTTAACGGAATACCTATTTATGCCAATTGGCGCAGACACTTATTGGAGCGAGCGTAATTTGCGTATCTTTAATAGATGTGTAGTGAGTTATTGGAGCATTGAACTGTGACACGTTATTAGCATCCCCTCTGACCGTTAGTGACCGTAAGTGGGCAGGACGATGGAGAAATCGCCAATGGTCAACGGCTTACCACCGACGAAAGTAAAATTTAATCACATCTCCCTGACCACGTCCAATAAAAATTTCTTTCTGATAATTTTTTAAAACTTCAGAAGGTACGTACGGGGGACGTCATTAAAGTCAAAGTCACGAGAAAACATTGATAACTAAATGTTATAGTTGTGAATCAACCGTTTTACGGTATCCGTATCACAAACATATGTTCAGATCACTACAAATAATAGAATAGTTACGAATAATTTACATCGGTATGTGCAAAAATTGACACTTAGAGCACGTGTTATGTGCCAAAAAATAAAGCCTTCATATTAATTAATCGACAAACATAAATTCCAACTGAAATTGTCAACAAAAATGTTAAAGCCAACCTCATAAAAATACAAGAAAGCCCAACTGTACCTAACGAACTTCATACAAATTAATTCTATATGAACAATGTATGTGTAGGTGTATTAAAAGGTATAACAAATTGTTAACTTGACAGTTAGCTCTTCATAACCATTAATTTGTGTACATCATATATAAATGACCGTGTCCCGCCCGCCTCCAACGCTCCTACATTTCAGCAAAATAGGCCGCCCGCCCACTTTAACCACTACCATGACATCAACAAATAAATCTATTAATTATGTTGGAAGCCTACTACGATTTTTAAATTATTGCCACATTAATAAACCTGCAACACCAATGTAAATAAACAAGGTCGCGATGAAAACGTATGAGTAAACAAACAAACCGCTTCCGATTGCTTTTCAACAAAACACTGCACTATCCTGAGCACTGTAACAACGTGTGTCAGTCACTTGTATCACAATAGCAAATGGATCGTGTCGTGTACGTTGACAGAGCCGAGCTGCGTATCCAACTGAACTGCGGGTGCTGCGTACCACCGTTGCACCACTTTGCATTGTTGAGAACAACCGTGGAAACTGACACTTTACGCAACCATTATAGAAGATATAAGATAATTCGGATGACCTACGTGTCTAAACAATTGTGAAGCAATGGGCGGGAAATGGGAATAAATTATCATCCTTGGATAGCTAATTACAATAAGTGCGGATACTATAGTTCACTCTGCGAATGTAAATACATACCAATATATTCATTTAATATTTATAACTCACGAAGAACTTCATATTAATTGTAATTGTCACAACAATACGAAAACAAAAATAGTTTTACATCTATTGCTTTTTTTGGATTCACTCAACAGCTTCCCTAATCTGTCCATGAGCCAGCGGCACTGGCAGTGGGAAAAGCATAACCCTGAACCTGTATCCCTCCAACATTTCGTCTGTTACCTTAGGTCTCCTCGTAACAGATATCGCGATTAATCTATATATAAAAATATGTTTATACGCAGTGAATGATAGGTTAGGGCCGTAGGAACTGGGAACTTAGGTAGGTACCAAGGGACGTAGGCTTCTAAACCTTCTTGATTGTTGATTGCTTAGCGGTGTATATACAATAATATTCTTCTCAATTACACTTAAACTTATCATACAATAAAGTTACATTTTACGTTAACACTTTTTGGAAGATTTATCAAACATCATTTCCGAATAATTTGTCATAAGAAAGACATATTATTCATTTTACCGAGAAAACGTAATATAAGAGATATTATTATACAAACACGGAAAATGTCAATGCAAACTCAATGAACGGCTTACATTGATAATGTTTTAAATTTATTGTTTTTGATAAGCGTGTTAAAGGAAATCGCTGATTTATCTCAGATTGTTTAATGTTAATCATAGTTCAATATACTTTCATAAGCACATAACTCTATTAGGTGAGCCATGCAATAGTTTCATGGATATCAAAGACTATATTTGTGTAACAATAAATTAATAAATCTACCCACCCCAAAAATAAAAAAATAAAACCATATGAAGAACAAGGTAGGTGTGCGTGCAATAACTTAATAATAACAAAACAGTAATTTATTGCTGTAATAAATCTTTATTTTGCTTTACATATTTCACCTGGTTAACCAAGTGGTTTGTGCAGCCGCCTGGAAAATGGATTACGTGGGTTCCATTTCCGCCAGAAGTTATGTCTGGAAAAACGTATTTTAATGGTGTCGCAGATTCCAGTCCACATATAAACATACTTACAAAAAGAGCTCTCTTATTCTTTATAACGTTAGTATAAATGTTGCAAAAATAACTGTTTTAAGCGAGCATTTCTAGTATATACACTCATTTCGCTATATTTAACTTAGCTATAACCAGCGAGGTCCAAATTGTCCAAATAATATTAAATTTGCATCAATATGGCATAAAAGAAATAAAATAATTATAATGAAATTGTTTAAGTAAATTACGAAGCCTGGTTTTAAGCATTCCGTATCCAAAGGGTAAAAACGGGACTCTATTACTAAGCCTTCGCTGCCTATGATAGCTAGACAGTTGAAGTTTTCACAAATAATGTATTTCTGTTGCCGCTATTATAACAAATACTAAAAACAAAATAAAGTAAATATTTATGGTGGGTCCCATACGACAAACGCGACTTTTTTGTCCTTTTTTGCTAGATATCAATAATGGCAACAGGTAGGCACTTGAAATATTCACAAAATACTCAGTTGTATTTTTACTTTAATAATAAATAATAAAATTATAATTAAATAAATATTTAAGGGGGGCTCCCGTTTTTACTTAACTAAAGTTTGTACGGAACACTTCGTGCGCGAGTCCGATGTGCGCACTTGGCCGGCTTCTAAATATTCTTTTACCGTAATCGGTTTTGTTGGTGGCATGGATTGTTCTGCGTCCGCCAGCTACCATCATCTTAACTCAACATATCGCCATAAAAAGATAACATTAACAAGTTCCTGTCGTATAACAATATATTTACATTATCACTATTGTTAATAATTGCTGCAAAATAGTTAAAATCTCATTGGTTGAGGATTTCGGGGTTAAGTGCTCTTGCACCAGGCATTTAATATTTAACACTTAATATGAGGTCAAAAAACTCAGGCAGTGAAACCTTAATGTTATAATGCGTTGAGAGCCGCAACTACTAAGAAGCATCTTCATTTGTAAGAAGCTCTTCGAATATTACATTACGCAAGATTCACGAGTAACAAGAAGTTGAAACAAGACGGGCAATTCAAAAGACATCTATAGCGCCAGTTCTCATAGCGGCTGTTGAGGTGGGACTATTACGATGGTTATATATTACGTATTCGTATAGTCTTACAAATGTAATTATGGTTGCACAAAGTAAATGTATTCTCTTCATGTTCTAGGTACCTATAACAACGAACGTAAATACTTTTACGAGTATCCAAGAGAAGCGAGAAGAAACAGCTAAGTCGTTACAATTTTTTTTAATTAGACATTTAAATGTTTATTTTGTGACCCGCCTGGCACCTGAGATAAGTTGAATTTTTTACATGCAATTTCTGTAGAAATAAAAATCTAGCCGTTAAATACTTTGTTAATTAAGTAATAATATTGTAATTATATTATTCAATACTTGTGACAGCGGGCGTACATAGTTTTCTCACAAGCGTCGACCAGTTTACGGTATCGAAGCGAATTTTTTGTACGAAATATGCTTTCAAATTTTTGAGGTCCATTTTAAAATTATCAGTCTGTCGAAATAACCTGACTTAAACGTCGGAATAAAATAAAAAAGTATATACCAACCATTTTCTGACTCTATGCATTATACAAATAAAGTGCATTAAAACACTAGAGAATTCGCTACTAAAATTTTTTCTTATTAAAAAATTTAACTATCGATTTAAGTGTCACTCATAATCATAACTCACTTACAAAGTAGCCATAGGTTATCAGACCGTTCGCTATATTCTTTGTTTATACGGGTATTGACACTTTATTGTGATAATTACATAATGGTAATTATATAAAAGAGACTGTTGTCTACGAAATCCAGTATTGATTTTTAGTGACCAATAATCAAAATAAATTATTACCCAGCTAACTGACTTTGCGAAAGAAATGATGTAATAGTTCATTATTATTTTACAGATACGAATCTATTCCATTTTTAAAAAGTAGCTTGAGAAACTAGCGCTATATTCAGTATACTATGATATTATATTTAGTTCTTACACTTCCGCGCACATTACACATTAGAATAAAACACTTTTAAACGGATTTTTGCGCATATTTTATTTTATATTTAATGACGTTTCGACTCCTTTACAGGAGCCGTGATCACAGGATGACTAAAGAGTTTCTGTGATCACGGCTCCTGTGATGCGCAAAAATCCGTAAAAAAGTGTTTTATTCTACTGTGATATTTAACAAAACGCCTGACTCACGTTATATTAAAAAAGTAGGAAGACAGCAGGGGCACAAGCGCATGGGGCGTGAGTTCAGGTGCCATTGGGTGGAGGCATTTTCAACGGGTTTTGAGTGAAACTCGGGAATCGCACCTCATTAAGATTTGCGGCTAGGACAGTCAGTAATCCCTCTTTCTTGGCAACGTCAGCTCGCGAAGCAAAGTTGCTTCAACTTGGGTCACTTGGGTGATACCTAAATGCATACAGGCAAACGGTAGCTAGTGAGGGTGCATACTAAGATTTTAGTGGTTAGGCCACCAATCCTTCACCGGGCGCTAGGCCGGGTGTAGAGAGTTTTAAATAAATTGATGGTTCTGATGTGTAAAATAACACTATAAACTTATAAAACGATATACTTATTGGATCATGAATCCATCTTTACTAATATAACGACTAAATATGATTTAGACGTGTTATTAAATTTAATAATCATTATTTTCAGGTGTAAATACACCTCAAAATAATTATTATTTACTTAAAAATGTTTTAAGAGATACTTATTTATTTATTTATTAAGTACTACCACATGACTTACATTATCACAATTGTATAGATTTAACAAAGGTTGCAAGAATTCTGATGTAAGTCACAATAACGGCGTACATAACATTCGCCAAAATTATATTAAATTAAATTAGCAAAAAAAAATGAAAAGATGATAACAAAATCAAACCAAACAAATTTAAAATTGATCCAGATATTTTAAAAGAAATTTAACATTTAATTTAATTACATTGATAAAAAGATAAAAATAATATTACATTGGGGTACACAAGCAAAGTTAGTACTGTACTTAGTAGTAGTTAGTAGTACTTAGAAATTATTGAACCCGATCAACAAGGTATTTGTTAGTTATTCAATTCTTTTGAGGTAAAAACTTTATCACGTTGTAAATTTCTTAGAATAATACGTAATAAGTAAGTCTATGACATCACTTTCGCTTTTTATCATTTGATTAACCCATCGAGCTTGATGTTTTTATTGTCCGTTTTTTGTATATTCAGTTAGGATACGTTCATAGTAGGTCAAAAAAAGGTTTGTCCCTTTTGTATACAAAGAAACGGCGACCTAAGTAACTAGTGTTATTAGACATCCGAACGCATTTCACAAAAATAAATAAAAGTAACTTCAAAAACTTTATACTTTTTACAAAATTGTGATTTCGTTATAGAATAGAAATATCTCAATCCAGCCATAAGTTATAAAGTATGGGCGTAAAGTATGATGTTTTTTTCGTGCAAACGCACGCCGTTATCACTTTTATAGAGTATTATTTTAATGGATATGTGGTATAAATGACGGTAGTCTGCTTTTTCTTGTTATTGGATAACTGGTAAAAAAGATAATAATTTTAATGACAACTATATTTAATATTTTAAATGATAAATAATTTGCGAATAGTTGTAAATGTTTTAAGGGTTGCTTTGATGCGCATTAATAATTGTGTAAGTATTATTCTAGTATTCTGATATGTTTTGATTATAAATAACTAAAGGCCCGTCCCGGCTTCGCACGGGTGGACAAAATTCTTTAAATTTTTTCTAGCATTCAATATAGCCTATGACTCTCAGCAATAATGTGCCTTTCTAGTGGTTAAAGAATTTATAAAATCGGTTCAGTAGATCCCGAGATTATCCCTTACAATTTAACAAATATACAAACACACAAACTTTACTTCTTTATAATATTAGTATAGATTATTCAAGTTCATACTACAAGTGTCGGTAAAGCTGTAAATTTGTAAATAGGAAATTTGTAGAATTAAATATAAATATAATCATAGTTTTAATTTATATCTCCCAATATTAATGCAGTTAAGCATTTTTTGCACTTTAAATACTTACTGATTGTGCATTTAATCAGTCGGTACGCATAACTTTTGAATTCAGTCAATTAGTTTGGTATTTTTAACGATAAAATAAATCATATGTATAAAAAGGTTTCCTCAATCCCATACATTTATTATCTGTATTTTACTTATTATTAAAGATATAATAAGTCTAGGAAATAGGGAATTTTTTTTTTTTTTTTTTTTTTTTTTTTTTTTTTTTTTTTTTTTTTTTTTTGCCTGTAAAGTCGGTTTTACGGGCGAAGATTTTACGTGACAACGTCTTTTTCTCGGTAGAATATTTATTGATATGAATATAATTAAATTGCACAATGCGCGCGGCAGACCGATCATAGTTGAGTGGGAGAGAGACGCAAGGCATTCGGCGGGCCTCTCTCTCGTTCGGTGACTCATCGTAACGTTACCGAGCGTTACACTTTTTCATAAGTGACTCCCAGCCGCAACTTAATTTAAGACGTTGTCACGTCAAAAAAGGATTAGATGTTGTTGAACCAACTAATCTTAATTTGATTGTATTTCTCGCAAGTAGTGCACGTTGTCGCAAGATCTAATTTTAACACTCATTACCCTTTTTTACAACAAATACATGGCTCGAAAGTGATTATACTAATGGAACGGTTGTGTTGCTCCCAAAGTTCCACGTCTGTCAAAATAAATACGAATGCAAGAAACAGAAGGCCGTCTGCGGTTCCCACATTTATTTTTACACGAAACTCATTTGTCTATTTAAGCATTTTTAATTCGAGTATTGATTGCAAAAGATTATGCAATTTTTCACTAATCAGTTCTTGATTTAACGTGCGCGAGAACTTTCCACCGATATCGAACAACCATAAAAAATAAATCATAGCAAACGAAAACATGTTTTTGAGACATTATTTTTTTCTTATGCATGTGTAAAATACGCCTTGTGGTGTGCGTCAATGCGTACCCTTCGCACTTTACATGATAATCGAATAATGAAATGTATATTCTGAACCTGCTGTTTTTAACACGCTTTTATTTGGTCAACGAGTAAATAAGAAGCTAAATTTCGCCCACTTGTAATGTAATGGATCTTGGCATTATTTATAGCTTATTTTTTATTGCTTTTCAGTGCAATGAAGTACAGATAAAAACGTGTTTTTTAGTTTTTTAATTTATTATTTCAGAGTAAAATGTAGTTAGTAAAACGAGGTAAATCGCTGAACTTTCACATTATAATCCGCTTTTTATAAAAATTTTAATATATAAATTAGTAGACGTTCTTCGGATAAGGTTATGCAAGAAACTAAACATCCGTGTTTCATGTTTTCATACTTAATTTAAATTGATAAAAAAAATTGTAAGTTCAACACTATTTACCAAGGAAGTCTTAATCTTAGCACAACCAATAAATGTTTATTATGATAATTGTATACTATTTTGAATCAATATTGGTTTTAAAGGCTTGGTATAAAAATTATTTCTTTAAACGATTTAAACAAACTGGGCGAGGTGCCAACGAACTTAAAATATTATAACTAGAAAAAAGTAAAGAATTGAGACTCATAACTATATTGTGTTTCTAAAGGAGCTAATATGTACGTTAATTCATATTTATACTTTTTTAATATTTAAAAATTTGATAACATGAAAATAAGTGCAAAATTTAAATTCTTATCTCAAAGGCGGTAGTAACGTTTTAAGTTGAAAACATTTACACGGGGCCTCAGTAAATTCCGGTTTTCCTTTGATTGTCATAATAATAAACAACATTTTTGTTTTATTTTCTTGTTGGTTTTTCCGTACCTACCAGTTAACCACCCAAAGTGATTAACGTGGAATGTTTACTTCTTTTTATTTGTACATATATTCTTATTCATATTTCTTTCGTCTGTATTTTAATTATATAAATAATAAGAAGAAGAACAATGGATTTTAATAAAAAAAATAATGAAGCGACGACGTCGGTTCAGTTCTAATGATGACGCACGACTGAACAAAAGACATCAACGAGCGTTTGCGCATCACTTTACACTGCTTAGTCTAGGAGACCGTCGCCTTTGAAACGAGAAGTAATTACTTCTCAGTGGTCATAACAATACTAAAATATTAAGTATTGTTATGACCACTAGTAAGGGTTCAGTTCCCAGCACGGTTTTATAAGAACAAATACTTTTAAAAGTAAAAATGCTCAAAAGTCGTACATTTATTTATAATTTTCATAAAGTATATTTCCTCAAGTGATTTACTCTCAAACTGACAAGAGTTATCCAAGAAGGTTACCAGATTTTCAGAGACTTTGGTGAATCAGGTCGTAGGTACAGTGTTCGTAGCATATGCAGTATTCACAAAACGCAGCTGACGTATGTGGTCTTCAACAGAGAGAGGTTTTAATTTCCACATTCAATAAGAAACACTTTGAAAATATTCATATTGGAAGACCCATCTTATCATTTATCATATAGTTATGTCTTATAATAAGTAATAGCTGTCGTCTATTACTTAATACGATTTTTGTTTGCAAAATCATTTTGTACAGAAATTTTCTAAGTTTTAAGACTCATTATAATTATAACAGACTTTTTACTATGAGTCTTTTAGTACTTGATGTTATTAAAAAAACATTGTAACGTTACAAAGTGTTTAATCCTTTCGATAACAAACAATCGAAATATTGCAACTAAACAATATTTTAGGTCTAATATTTTTAAACAGTTATTGAACAATGATTTTCTAAATATAGATTATTTTGATTTTAGTTACAAAAACGTTAGTATTTTAAATTAATGATATTAAAATCTTTGGATATTTCAGTTATTGTTAATATATTTATAATTATTGTTAATTTTACTTTATTAGTAATTATCTTATTTATTTATATGAATATTCTTTACGTCTCGTTCGTTTGTCTTAATTTCGAAAATCTTAAAGGCTTGTTTGTGAGAACTGATTGCTTATAGATGTATAGGTAGTTTTGAGGTCTTAAAAACTTTACAGCCATGTATTTACTGAATTTTAAGACGTCATCATAAATAGGTCGTTATGATATTAGCATAATATCTTGATTGTAATAGGTGCAAATACTTTAGTGATTACAGTTCGTATCTATCAACTTAAAATATTCCGCTCTTGTTAGGCTCTTAAACGATTTACCAACCTTCTTCATTAGACAATGGAGTAGAGTTATTAATTACTGTAATAGTAATTTGCTTCACTCCTTTTCTTATATGACTTACACAATACCGACGCCAACACAAACTATAATTAATTCATAAACAAAAGCTATAGTATAGCTTCGTTGAACAAATTGTTATTTGATAAATCACACATGTATCGAATTGATCACCGTAAATTCACACATGTTTCACAATTATTAATTCTTAATTGGTGCTTAATTGATAAATGCCAAAAATATTTTTAATTCACGGTCAATAGCTAACAAGAATATTTTAACAGTTTTATATTGTTTGAGGTTTTTAATTTACTTGTGTGTAGAGTTAAAAAAGGGACTGTAATTCTCTGAAGAAACCACGATTGATTCAATTTTGAAAATTTGTAGTTTGTAATTCACTTGGCAGCTAGCGGGTTAAGCAATTCATTTAGATTATTGAAATAAAAATCAAACTATACATTATAATATACTTATTATTAGAAATTGTAGTAAACCATTATTATATGGCTTTAAATCTTGAAATAGTAACTATTTGTATGACGTTCATTCGTTCCCAAGTTATTGTTGGTTATATATTATTTACGTATTA
Source organism: Calamotropha paludella (assembly GCA_927399485.1). Taxonomy (NCBI): domain Eukaryota; kingdom Metazoa; phylum Arthropoda; class Insecta; order Lepidoptera; family Crambidae; genus Calamotropha; species Calamotropha paludella. The sequence continues at coordinate 10,599,499 of OV656804.1, read as the reverse complement.
ACAACCATTGTTTCACCTTTCAACGCCAACTTTACTAAGGATTTATTATTTGTTGCGGGTTTTCTTATAGTTATCTATTTTTTCCCCATTTCACCCCAAACTAACATAGTTTTTCGATTTCTTATAGCGTAGTTGATATAATTTATTCATAATGTTTCCATTATTTCATGAATTCGTTACTCTGCAATTATTTTTTTAAACGTAAATTAATATGTTTTACGTTTACTTTACAAAAAAACATAAGAAACATTGGTAGTTTAAGCATAATTTCAGTCACAATAAAAAAAAAGAAAAACAAATAAAAATTGCAATTGATATATTTTAAGAAAAAATATGCATATTATCAACTAAACCTACTATACCATGGTGTTTCGTAGCTGAATTTGTTTTTAACTTCGAAGTAAAAAATATAATCGTATAATTCTTTTTAAACTTGAGAAAATTCATATACGTAAACAGCCCTTTATTTGGTTATAAATTTTGTGACACTGATAATATGACATATTGATAAGACAACATATATTTGAGAAATAGAGGACCCATTGGAAAGTATTCCAAAGTATGTAAAGTTATTTTAAGGAAAAATGATTTCATTTTACTTTACAACTGAAAAAAATAATATTAATTGAAAGAATCTTAAAAAAATGGTAAGCTTTAGAATTTTATTGACTGCAATCAACGAAGTGATCGATTTAAGTTAATGTTAGAAATTAATATGCTTAAATATAGTATAATAAATAGATGTGAAAATATATACTTAGATATATAGTAATTAGATAAACAGATATATAGCAATAAGAAAATAGTATCTCTCAGTTATGAGATTTCTTCCTAAATCAATTTTATTTGTACAATTCTTGCAATTTATTCACATATGCAAGAGAATTATCGGTCAATTGCTAATCTCTTAGCATATATCACCTAGTCCGCCTAGGACCGGTTTAATAAACGAACCAAATGACCGTTATTTCAAATTCAGACTAAAATAATTGCTATCAAGTAATGATTACGCAAGAGGCTATGAACTAAACATTACGTCATAAATTATACCTGGCACTAGTTAAATTGTGATTGTAACCAAAAACCTAACTTGAATGAATACATTATTAACAAATTATTTTTGAAAAGGAAAAATCGAGAAATGAATGCATATAGAAATGCCCGGTTCCTTTAAACATTAATTTATCGATGTTTCCTTTCGATCTTTTACTTAAACGATTTAATATTACTTGAAATATAGTTGAAGTGAAACCGACATATGCATTTGTGATCAACGATAATAGTAACACTACCCGTACTGTCAACCCTCGATTTAACCAAATGACATTAAAGAAATTTCTTTTATTCATTAATATCCTCGACATCATTCGTGTCTTAAAAACTTTCTAAACTAGTTCTTTTTCAATAGCGGTTAAAAAGTTACATTTGTTAATATCCTGTTTATTAGCAGCATATAATTTCTCTGTGCAGTATGATGCTACTTCAATAGTGGGGTTTAAAAAGATCTTTCTAAATTCACTTTCTATGTCCTGTAGAAATACTTGAAAACACAACAAAAAACACACAAACACATTAAGGTTTAAGCTTGAGTAGATGTAGTTCTAGTGATAGTTAATATATAAAAGAGTTGTTTAAGGTGGTGAATAAAATATTTTCACATCACATATTGTTTTTTTTAAACAATATCGTGATCAACCACTAATGGAAGAGTAAAAATTTAATGGAGGAGTATAGCGGACAAAATTATCATAATCTGCGTATCACTCCCATTCCGAGATGCAAAACAGCGTCGCATTATAATTAATACGGAAAAGAAAATCTTATAAAACGTTGACAATGTCAAAAGTCACCCATTATATTGTGGACTAGAATGCGGCATTATGTGCTTTATGTAATAGAAAAGGAAATTGGTTCTTATCTCTATCGTCAACGCCTGCGTGTATTGAGGATGATTTACTGCCACAAGAAGCTCGCGCTCATCATAATGTAAAATAGTTTTTGTTTTCCAATAGAATACTCAATTTATAGCGATCAAATGTTACATTGTGTAACAGAAATATTATGCATAGGTAATTTCACTCTGGCTCTATAATTAATACACGGATAATTATAAATGATACCAAACACAACGCTCTATATCACTACCTATAGAAGGTCGCACTTTATCATAACTCTAATAATTAATTACTTAACGTTCATAACCACTACCTGTCATGACATCATATGTCAAAGAATTTGAGCAATGAAATGGTAATCGCGATGCATATTCGTTTGTGTGTCAACTATCGACGTTTGGATCTCGATATTTCGCCCCAACTAGTCACGATGTTATATTAATCGCGGCTTAAAACACTGAGCACGTTACGACAAAAGCTGCAACCATGGAGCGACCTTTGTCTGACATTTGTGTATCTACGCCTCGAAACGCAGATTCTTCTAAGGTTGAACTTTGAAGCATCGAATTTTGGAATGCCGAAGGCGTCTGATCCTAGCACACGAGATCGAACTCTCAATAAATGTTATTTGGATCTGAGGCAAAATAGTATGTGGTATTGACTTAATAAATCAAATGTTGTTGCTTGTCATTTAAAATATATGGCATGAACACGAATAGGAATGTTTGATATATATCAAAAATTATTCAATAAAATTTACTATTCACGGGCGAGTACCCAAAAGTAATTTTATGTTAACAAGTTTATGATTACAACCTTTTTGATTAAAGGAGACTGTCACTATTTTATTCGAATTAGCTTTAAAAATTAAGAACTTCTTTCAGTTTAAAAAACTAAAGAAAGTTTAGATAAGCAGTTGAAATATCGGCAGTGTTGATAGAAATAATCACTTTGCTTTATTATATATTATATAAAAGCACACTGAGTAATAGTAAAATATATCTACCCAAAAAATAATGGTTCATTATGGTTTCAATTTCATGATGCCTAATAACTAAGTCCGGTTTAAACAACACTGTCTTTTTTACGATCACATGGTTTCATAGAGCGCTTTTTCATTAGGGCGCTTTGCCTGATTTTCAATCCTTAACCATTCTTGGTATGTAGTGGCGGTCTATTGAGGTAATCTGAGGGTTATGAAAGTCGATCCAGTGATTTAATCCAGATTGGATTTAGCGATAGCCGACATTTATTGATTGAAATTAAAAAAACACAAACATTTTAATCGCGAAGATGGGTTTAAATTATCGTGTGTCTGTTTGTGTTTGTGTAAAACAACACAACACAAAGAAGGGCCGTTTCGCGATTTGATACTGTGAGCATTGTGCGTCGTATAGAGTTTTGTGTGAGTAGTGAGTTTACAAACAGTTGTACCGGTATCAAGAGTAATAAAACTCAGACTCAGACGTAGGGTAGACCGAAACGTCTGCCAATAAAATCTACCCGCAATAAACTCAGTTCTTCCGTGACGATAGCGCATGTAACTTAGCCGAAATATAAAATAATAATAAAAAACATGGTCATCGTCCTATTTTCATTAATGCTAAAACGGTGTACCTATTTGTTAAATATTTTGTTGCATGTTATAATTTCAAACTTTTTGTTGCATATTATGAGATGGCAATATTCAAGAATATTCTGCCGACAACAGACCTCGAAAACCACTGAGGTGGAATATTAAATATTAGGAGGCGTTACTTGGCGTATCCCATCCTTTCTATTTTTTATCTTTAGTTTGAATCTTTGAGAAGAATAACATTTCGTTTTCTTATGGCTTCTTGTATAATTTAAAGGACACTGTTATTACTTACTTCGTCATGGCAATGTGCTTAAGCATTTCAGTAGCTAGAACCCAAAAAGGACTGATCACAAACTTAAGACAAATTAACTTTATTAGAGAAGTCTCTACTACGAATTCTAAGAACTACCCTTAATCAATCCTGGGTACAGCACTTGACTGGACTATTTTAATGGAAACGCATGAAAAACACTACAAAATGTCAGAGGATGTGGTTGTTTCTTTTTTCCAGATCTACAAAACGGATAGTACTTGTAGTGCTTACCGTGCTGTGGGAAATGAATATAATCGCGTGTTCTGGTATGAAACAAAACAAATATTATGATCTCCTAAATGAATTCTGTTTCTGCCATATGATGGACCCGGCACCCGCACGGTGAATCCATGGAATGCAAAGAAGTACATCTCTCTTTTCCTGGTTCACCAACAATCGAAACATTCGTCAATCGTGTTCCTTATTCTACGTCTAGAAACCAATTTACCCACAATCTCTTACGTTTTTATAACATTTAATAGACATCATCAATCCAAATGGGAACCAGTCACGAGTATTGAATATTTGTATGATTCTTATAAACTAATCGTGATCGGGTTGAATAACAAGAGCATAAGATGGTTATTGTGACGTGAGGTCAAAACATATCCGGTTATTGAAGTCTTTATAAATTTTATAGACATTACTATCATAAAACACAAAGACGAGAATACAAACGTCATAAAATTGTCCATATTTGCGTGTTGTGATTGGCCATTTTAAAATGTAATTCAACATTTCATTTTGTGATTTTAGTTTTTACGCATAACTGTGTAGTGATAATGGCTAAAATGGAGCTTATTTTGCTACTCTATCATGTTATAAAAGTAAATAAATAATAGTTTGTTTCAAAATATTAAGAATATTAACCATTATTTTTAGCCCCAGACATTTCAAATGCAATATTACAAAACTACTGTAAAAATTACATGACTAAATAAGCCTCCGTTTCTCCGCCCGATTACCTCACAATGCCCTCCAAATGAGAGATAATCTCCAAAGCTCTAATAAGCCGCTTAACCTTCGCGCGTGTCAACACTGCCGTAATGGATGGCCATCAGTAGGTAACCACTATGGCCACAGACCATAAATCACAATAAATAGCAACATGCTCTACATTTTGATATAATAACATACCTACATGTTGTTCAAAAGTTCAAGTTCGTCTAAGCTCAGACGATTGGTCTAATCAACTATGTAACCTTTGTTTTTTACTATCAATACAAGAAACGAAGTCGTTTGTCGTAGTCGTTCCAACTCAAATGGTCCAGTCCCCCAAAATTGTCAGTTACTGGCTGATTAGGCTGTTGATGATGATGAGGTGAACTGTTGTGGGTGGAGTAATGCCAAAAGTATTTTTTTTGCTTTACATCCATTTTATTTAGTATGTGTTTGTTTAAAATTTCTTTTAATTTGTTCTGTAGCGCATTTAAATTTTTATTTACATTATTACTTTAAGTACTATTTTATCAATAATATGGCTTTGTGACAAATTCTTTCTGACTGTTCAATCACTGTGAGCTATGGTGTCTTTCTTTAAGAGTTAGTAGTGTACCTTTGTACAATTGATAAGTTAAAAATATGAGGCTTGATTGGACATTGAATCCAATTGAATTTTAAGTAGATTTGAGATATATGTACGTCAAAATTTATAAATTCTGCTGAAGAATTGTCATGAATGCATTTTACCAATCCAATCACCTCGGTTGGTGGAAAAGCAAGTTTAGCATCGAAATAAATTCAGCTAGATAATAAATTTACTCTTTCCGGGTAGATGTTCGTGTGTCGACACATTTTGGTTTACATAAATGATTGTTGCGATTGGAGCGTAACTTAAAATACGTCGTAAAATGTCTTCATCATTGCGATTCGTGCGTTCAGTACATTTTAATAGCGATATTCACAGACTTTAAACAGAATTGACTTGACACATGTGAAGTAAGATTTTATTATCTAAATATTTTATACTCTTTTAACTTTTTCATTTGTGAATACATGACGGTACATATCGTGGTTTGATTTATACACATCAAAATAATTCAAACCAAATATTGTGATCATATAAATAGTAGTCAATGACAGATTTAGTAGATTTAACGCAATAGCTGCCAAGTGATTTGTATTTTATTGCATTAAGAAAATTTAAAACTTAAACTTAAAAATGACAACAGAAACAGCAACTAACATTACATAAGGGTAAACTATTTATCTTATTTCAAACGTTACATATGTGATTAATAAAAACAATCTGTGATTATCTTCTAAATACTATTTAAAGTATATATTAAAAGTCTATAATTTTTTTAAATTCTATAAAACCTCTTTTCAATGTATTGTTGATTATATTTATATTTAAATAAAACCATATAGCTGTAACAGTTTATTGTTGGTTTTATTATTTATATATATATATATATATATATAAATTTATACATGTGATATACATATGATATATTATACATGAGTTTATAAAGTGCCTTTCTATACTGTAGTATAGAAACTATTAATAATACAATTATATGTATATAATTGTATTATATTTTTAATGGATACATTGACTTTTAGCTTCGTTTAATAATACACAATGCCCAGCATAAGATATAATGAACACATTTTTATGATTTATTACAACATTATTATAATTCCTTGGTACCTTTATAGAATGACTTGATACTTTTCATATAAGTTTCTTTTGTTTTCTGGAAAAGATAAACTGTGTGTTCGTATTAAGTAATTAATAAATACACGTGATGGAATCAAGTTTAGATTTGTTCGCTATGAAATGCAATAAGGGAATGCTTATTCAGATACAAAGGCGAGTAGAAGCTGTGATACAATTTGTGGCTATTATTGGATACAAATATATTATTTATAAATTACTTTATGTAAGATCCATCCCTAATCTGGATAACGTTATTTAATTATTTAATTTTTTGGCCTCAGAGACACCGAATTTGTATTTGTCCCTATTTATATCTATCTTTCTTTTCTTTTTTTTGTGTTGTTACTCTTTTTTACTTATATACATCTTTTGTTGTTGTGTATTAGAGTTTCAGATAAATGTTTTTCTTTCTTTCTTTCTAATTACAATAACGAAAACAGACAAATTGAACTTTATAATACAATTGTACACAAGGAAAAAACGACCATTGAACTTTACATACAATTTCAACCTTCTGGCCCTGCAGGAGGTGAATGAAATCCGTGACTTGTGAATGATTTAAACGCCGAGCTTAAGCTTCACTCTCACATCGATGTGATGGATGCAAAGACCTCACAAATGGTTTTCATCGTCAAGGTTCTTGTACATAACATTCTTTTGTTTTGTTTGATGTAACTTTTGAACCTGCATGTTTTCTTCTACCATAAACACTCTACTACTGGCCAATGCATATTCTTTTAGTTTAAATTAAGCATAGCAACTATCACTCTGTAACCAAGTTTATGTAAATAAACACTGTCAGCTATTACAGTATCATTGAATAGACTAGCCAGGTATGGAATATCGGGAGACAGAAGTACATTCAGCGTACGATCACAAAGCGCCTTGCTTTCTCTACTCCCGGTTTTTCATATCATCCATATGAGGATTGCCTCGCCTTCTTCAGCCTCAAATCATTAGAAACACTTTAAACAAAATTTTAAACGGTCATTCATATACATATTTAACTTTAAAAATGTAATTTATTATCATTTGCATGCATTTCTAAAGTATTTATGTAATTCGTAATTCAAATACAACAGAAAATTATTGACATGGATCAGTTTATTAATGTTCTTCATTCCCAGAAAAATTTTTCCAGGAGTAAGAAGGAACTTTAAATATAAAAAGTATGCAGGTAGTGACTTAAATAAAAGTATACGACTTTATTTGTTTAAGACAAATGAAGGTTTTTTCCCTAAAATAGTAAACGCCTCATGCTAGTTGTAGTCCTTATTGTTGTTAGTGAATTGACAAATATGAATGAAGTTAATGTATTTCTATTATAATAAATAACAAATAAAACACCCAAATCGCTACCAAGGTTAGAGTTGTTTTTTGTCTTTGTGAATTATAATTACGAAACCTTTCGAAACATTTCTGTAAAATTTCAAAACCTCTATTCATATTTACTAAAATGTGTCGATGGACGAACAGCTACCATCAAGTTCTCACTCACCATTGGACTCCGAAATAATTTGTCATCAATCAACACAGTGAAGACTTTAAAACATTAACAAAGCCTGATGGATGCTACTGAGCAAAGTATTAAAAGTCAGTTTATGCTAAAAATATACATTTTAAGTAGGAAAATTATCTATCGGCCGCGGCATTTATCATAGGTCTTTATTATTTTAAAAAGTTATTTGTTCTATAGGTATAACTAACAACTAACTTTCCCTGTTTGTGGACCAAACTTTCGTTTCATCACAATTCATCAAATTTTCCATTTAAAATTTAATGAATTTTGTAATACATAAAAAATTAATAACACAATAAGTATTATTTTTATATATTAATAAGTAAAATATTTATACACTTAGATTGGTTTAATGCATCGTACAGTCGTATTTAGTAACACTGTTTCTATTACTACATTTTTACAAATAAAAGATTTCTGATTGTGATTTCTGGTTTTGATCATCACTGGAATCATATCGTATTGAAGATTGTCACAAGTTTTCTTAGTAAGCTTAAAATTTTGTGCCAAAATGTAATTCAATATCGGTATTTTCAAAAAGAGAGTAAATGGGTATTTAGTGGCGAGGAACCATAAAAACTATTAAATTTTAGGTTCTTTTTTAAATCTTATAATTAATTTCAAGATGATCAGAACAAGTTCGTCCAATTCTACCTACATACATGGCCGTAACAAAAATATTGTAATAAACGACGTTTCGATACCTGAATCTTTTGCAAATAAATTGTTCTTCATCTGTTTTTCCAATTATCGGATCCAAATGATTGTCATTTGTTTCGCATAACCCTTTTTTGTGATAAGGTGTATGTTTATATAATATGCTATGTATATCATTTAATGCCTTTTGATTAAAATATATTTTAAATTTATACTTTTTAAAGTTGTGCCTATCAAAGTCTTCACTATTAATTAATTTTATAATTGTATTACGAGTGAAACTTTTATTTAATTCGATATTATGCTAAAGATAGATTTTTACTGTACATTGAAAAAACGCTCCCCAGCAAATGATTACTTTATCTATTATGATAAGAGATATTTTAAATAATTATCAGTCTTACTAATATTTATTATTAGTAAGACTGATAAAGATATAAAATTTGTGGATTTAGCGGTAGGAGATGTTCGACTGAATGAATGAATTAGTTGAAATGGAAGGAAAATTGTAATAACATATAATTGTAATGTTTTTAACTGTGACATTAGTTTGTCGGTAAATGTCAAGACTAAGTAATTATTATTTAAATGTATAATATACAAAAATATCTGTTACATCATCTATAAACAATCTAAAAATATTTAACAATGCTCAATGACAAAACAAAGAACAGACAGTGGTAATTACGACGTTTGACTGGTCTAGCAGAAGAACGCCTTGAATTTGAATTCTTTCTAAAGTCACTATTTAAAACATACATAGGTATTGTTTTTATATTGCTTCATTATCATTAAAAAGTAGAATTATATATAGTAGAAAATTAATAATATTTCTTTGTCCATGCCAACAAACCTTGCCCAATGTAAGCATTGCTTATGTTATTATATATTATATGTATGGATAACGGTTAGAGATAAGTGTGTGTAACATAAATAAGCAAGCAAAAGTACATATAAATACACATGACTCATATATAAATGTTTATAATTATCACACAAACATCTGTCCACACTACGACTTTTTTTTTTATTACAGAAAGTTGGCAAACAAGCATACTGTCCACCTGATGGTAAGTGGCAACAGTCACCTATAATGCATGTGGCTCTTGTGAGATTCGCAGCAAAATTGCAACCCCCACAAGAACCACAGTGTACGTTGCCAACTTGTGACACAAGATGTAAAGTCACTGTACCCAGTAATTTCACTGCCATATCTTACCCTTCAAACCGGAACACAGCAATGCAAGCACTGCTGCTTTGCGGCAGAAATAGGTAAGACGGAGATACCTAAGCAGACGACCCTGGTACAGAGTCTCCCTCCAGTAAACTTTAACTAACTTTAACCCCCGGGATTGTTTGGCTTTGCAGGTAAGGTCATTATCGCCCAACCAAGCCGTTCTAAATATTTATATAAATGTTTTATAAGCTGACGATTTTTCAAAGTTTCCAAAAACATTATACTTTATTTACCTACATTATCTTAACATTACTCATCCGCTTTCTAATATGGCGTTTATTGAATACAGCTTCTTATGAACAGCATTAAGCTTTATGTGACCTGTGACATAACGGATATAACTAACTCGATTAGCGAGGCCGAGATTATTAATTTATAAACTAAGCATGTTCAAAATGTTTCCAGCCACAATTATGCTCTAGCTATCTTGTACTTATCTAAATAATACTTGCACATGACCCCCCAGGTCAATCGGCACTCCTTATTAATAACATTCAAGCAATCTTGAACTTGAATGCGTTGGTTTTAGGTTCATAATTTATTACATGAACATATTCTCCGTTTAACCAAACAATGTGAAGTCCTTGTATATCTAATGTCATCATAACTAGTTGAGAAAAGAAACGTGTAATTTAGACAGACAGATAGGTAGACAGAAAAAGAAAAGTAAGGAAATGTTAATAAATGAATAATTAAATAAATAAATTGCAAAGATTCAATTTATCTGTAATTGATTTGAAAATTTAGCAGTTAAATTTTTATTGTAAAGTAGCAAAACAGATGTTTGAATGCAATCGTTAGGCAATCTGCAGTGGGTATGTACAACGATTCTATCTTACTGTTTCTGAATACTTTACTTAATATAAGTATAAAAAAATATTTCCAAAAAAATAATTCTACTTGTTTCAGATGTCTGGCAGGACACCAGAGTTGAATTTTTAGTACATTTTTTTCACAACCCTTTGGTGCAACGATAGCGTTCCTACTTTTCGCTTATGTTACTAAACTACATACTTCACTCTGTAACTGTATGTTAAAAGACAACCTATGCATGCTAAGAAAAGTTCAGCGGTAGCATTTACTTTGTAAACAGCTAATTTTCTCCGACAAATTGCAATTAATTAACTCCTTAGCATTTCCTTCAAATGCTTCATTAATTGCGTGGTTTATCAGTTGCAGTCAGAATAGACAGAATATGAAGGAAACGTTCGATTGTTATTAACGATGTACTATGTAATGATTCACAACAAATGCGCTTCGTAGTGGGCGTCGAGTACACCTGCCGAATTAAGCGCATACAATAGCAGCATTGTACGCCCACGCGAGTGATTCAGTCGCATCCGTCACCTTGACACCTCCCTACATCCCTACGTTTCTAATTATTTATAAAATCTTTACGGAAACATTAATAGTTCCTTTAACTAATCATTGTCAAACATATTAAAGTAAAAAAGGCAAAGATTAGTCACGGTACACAATCAATTCTTTGTAATAATATTACTTGTAATATACAAGTAGATCGTCAGATTTTGGGATTATACCTTTAGCAGAATATTTCATATTTACTAAAATCTTATATTAGAATGGGTCATTCATTTATGGGCAACGGCAATTATGTTTTAATAATTACTCAAGCAAGAGGCATTAACAAAAGGCTGATGGGTAATAAAACAATACTTTTTATCGATTACGACGGAGAGGCCACCTAACCTGGACATCGTAATGTTGCAATTGTCAGAGGAATTTGTGTTAAAGGTGCCTTCAAACCTGCCGATGTACGATCATCAGCGACACTTTGACTTTATGTAATCGTATAAATAATGGCTGCGAGAAAACTAAATAGGTTTTCCTTGAAGGCTTGGCTTCTACTTTGAATATAGATGGTATGAAATCGACAACATTAAAATATCTATGTTACAATCTACGAGGAAATAATAACAATAACATATAATAATCGTTTGAAACATACTTTATAAAAACTTATTGATAACTAATCGTCATCAGAGACGTTCAGTCTAAATAAACATCGGTATTGGTCATGAGTTGATACAAATAATATTCGTAAAAGTAAGCGTCCGATTTACCTGATATTTTATTCTAAAAGCGAAAGTAATAGATATGTATATAATTTTTAAGTTGAGAATAGCATAGTCAAGAAATCAAATCTTAAACCATGAAAATTTTACTTATAAAAATAAATAAAGTAGCCCTAAAGAGTTCAAATAGAACTAAACTTTGTTACAATTTCGGCTAGGAATACAATTTTTTGAACTTATACCCTCTTTTTTTATATTTTTTATATATTTTATGCATTTTTCAATGTCACATTATAAGATGATTAATATACTCGTAATAGAAAAATACTAGAAAAAATCGGCTCGGGTCACAAGTGAAGTCCTACAGCGTAAAATCAGAAAGGTACTAGAAAATTTCGACGAGTATTCACCAGGCTCGGTAGCTCATTTGGGAGAGCATTGGACCGGATTCCCAAAGGTTGCGTGTTCGTTTCCCGCCTGAGAATTCACTTGTGACCCGAGTGGATTTTTTCTATTTTATAATTTTTCTTATACCCTCTCTTTAAGCAATACTCCAATCTCAAATTTGTGGCTTGCAAACCGGTTTTCATAATGACTCCACTCCAAGATCCCAAGTTTAATCCCCGACCGACTTGTGGAAAACGAACTTTTCTATATTGACTCGAAACTGGGTGTTGAATAACGCCGTTATTTCTGATGTTCATAACACAAGTGCTTTAGCTACATGGGTTCAGAACAATAGATTTCTAATAAGGAGGTATGGCTTTACAAATATTAATATTAGTATCTCCTATATCTTAAAAGACATATAAGATAGGTAAAAATATTTAAAAGGAAATAAAATTAAAATAATTATGTAATTGCATTATTATAAAATCTACATATTATCTTTTATTATGTAAGTAAGGAAAGTAGCAATCTACACGGACGTCATCTAGACGGACATCAAACAAAATGATAAAATGTTATCAAGGTTTTAAAGATAATATTTTTGTGGTACCCCTTAAAATAGCGCAGTAATTTATGCTTTATGAAAATTGTATTTACATCTTAAGACATACATTAATAATTTTATTGTTCAAACAGGTTAAAAAAGGATCATATAATAATTTAAATGTTTTTATAAATTGATAATCTATAAAATAGATTATTATAATAGAAAAATAATAGAAAAACACTAGAAAAACTCGACTTTGGTCACAAGTGAAATATAAGATAGCATTGAAAAATGCATAAAATATATAAAAAATATAAAATAATTAATCTATTTTTTAACTTAATTTTAAATTCCAATAAAATAAACACTTGTATATTTCTGTAGTCATTGCGATGTGTGTCAGTATTTTATATATTTGGAAATCACGTCATTAGACAAAGTCTTTTATCGCATAATTCTAGTTTTATTTTCACCACAAGTACCAAGATTTGCAGCAATGGCGTGCGTGACTTAAATCACGGCTGGCAATTATGACAGCCTAATGTTCATAATCGAATTTTAATTTCAAGTGATATAGTGTCCTAAAGAAATTATGACTAGAAAACGTCCAACTTGTAATAGGTGTCAAGCAGGATTCGAACCCTTGACATCTTGGTGAGTTCTGTGCCAATTGAGCTACCGAGACCTGGAAAAGTACTCGCCTGGACTGTATTTTTTCTAACTATAATTTCTTTAGATATAAAAATTTAGCATTCAAATGCCTAATTAACTAAAAATATAATAATTCGAAAAATTACCTTTCAATTGAAGAAGCTTTAACATTAAGTGGTAGATAAATTGTTTTAATAGAAAAATACTAGAAAAAACAAAAACAAAACAAGTTCGCAAGGCTCGGTAGCTCAATTGGGAGAGCATTGGACAGGACTTCAAAGGTTGCGGGTTCGATTCTCGAATGAAAATTCACTTGTGAGCCAAGTCGATTTTTTCTAGTATTTTTCTATTAAAATAATTGACCTTATAAGATAGCATTGAAAAAATGCAACAAAATGTATAAAAATTATAAATTAAGTGGTACATTGATGTGATGCTCACTTGTAGTTCTTACTGAAACCTAAGTTTGAAAGTGTTTGAGGAAGCTCGGAAGTCGATGCATTTTTTGTTTAGAATACTAAGAATTAGTTTTGTGAATAATCACATCACGTGATAGGAAAAATTATATGCCCATGACCAATGTGATTGTATTTATAATTACTTGACATTGACGGATGATGATTGTTATTAATTATTAACAAAAACTGACAGTTAAATGATTTAATAACAAAAATAAAACATTTAAGTACTCATTAAAATAGGTCTTTCCATCAATAGTTTTTATTTAAGTTTAAAATAAAAGGACCATCCATACACTCTAATTTATAACATTTTAAAGGGTAATAAATATTGCAGTAATTCTTTTTCATTTCAATTAAAACATTATCTTGTTTGGACAAACAGACTTTCAGTCTAGCCTATTTACCTAGATCAAAATGGTTATACAAAATTTTGCTGATAAACATTATTTTTAGTAATAACTGATTATATGCTGATACCATTATTGTCACAGTTTACTTAGTTTAATCAAAAGTAAAGTAAATTTCATTAAAAATGGTGGTATTCCCCTTTCCCCTTAAGGGGCGCTTGTCAATTTTCAAAGACACTGCTAGGCCTATTTATGAACCTGTGTATAAGCAAGATTTAAACCATTAATTACTCAGTGAGAAATTCTATTACTACACTTAAGAAAAGGTAATTTAACTCGTGTACATATTTGATTGAAATAAATTGAATTGTACAGTATAATGTATAATGGGCATGGGCTTCAATTTGATTGTAATTCAATTCAAATGTAAAATCTATATTTTTTTCTTGTATAGCAAATAATATTTTTCAATAGCCTTCAATGCTGCAGATTGTTGGTTATGTTAGGTAACTTGTGTTTTTTTATTTTACTCTAACAGCACACTATTATTAGAATGTACTATTTCTACAATATCACGATTTGCTTATATAAACATATTCATCTATAGGTATTATAAAATTGATTCGTGTTAAATTACAAATTGTGTGACGTGTTACGTGCGTACGTATTATAGATGTATTCGTTTGATTTTATTTCATGAATATTTTGTGCTATTTATGAAAAGGTAAAATAGATCAAAAATCTCTAAAGATCGAGCGCATTTTTGCTAGTTACAAAAATTTGGTTTTAAATTTAGTCTTAGAGATACATAAAAACAAATAAAACATATTATTTTATTTTCATTAAATATAACTTTTTCAATCGAATGATATCAAAATTTACCATCAGCTGAACATTCTTATCATAAAAAGTACCTATATGCTTTAGTCGATATTAAAGTAAAATTATCCAACTGTTTATCGCGATAAATCATTGTACGGACAACAGCAACTCATCTTACCACAATTTGGCATAACTCAGTTGATATTGAACTCTATGTGTTGTGTTTTAAGGTTTAAAATATTGTTTTGATGTGCTGTTGGCAGTAAATACCAATAAAACAATTTCAATACTTTTACAGCATTTCCTATATTATTGCACCAAAATTCTTTTACATTTAGATACAAAACTAAGGTCTGGGAAATATAAATTCATCAAAAGTGTCTTTGGATTAAAGATTGTTTTCTTTTTAATTTTATTGCATTTAAATATTATTTAGATTTTTAAATAAAATGTATAATAACTTTTTGTATGTTTTGTTTTTTTTGTTGATCCCTAGGACTAGAGGTCATTAATATGAAGCAGAAAAAGTGATGCAGAGAGTACACAACCGTGAGGGACACCGGCATTGATAGCCAAATGGTCCGACGAGCTACCATCAATGACATCACTTATCGACCTATCTCTCAGGAAATCCGATACCCAGTCACTTAAACCAGTTGGAAGTCCATATGACGGAAGCTTGCTAATAAGACCTGCATGCCACACCCTGTCAAAAGGCTTCGATAGAGACGGCAAGCGCTCACCATGCCTTTCATGTAAGTGGCGTATGCTAGAAGATCTCCAGTACCCAGTTTTAAAAAATCCCGCCTTAATGAACACCTTAGTCCTAAAAGGAACTCCCATGCAAAATATGAGACTCATGTAGTTTCTGAGATTTCCTGATGAGTGTGTGACCTTTCGCTTTTGTATATATAGCTGTTAAATATTTTGAATAATATAACAAATATAAATAATGTATTAATAAATGAATATTTATAGTATAACTATTATAGTATATTAAATATTCTTTATGAATTTAATTATATCATAATGTATTTTATATTAAGATATATTCAATTATTATTTATTATATGTTTAATTATATAATATGATGTTTTAAAGCGGTAGTTTTTGATTGTAGTTTGGTAAGATAAAAATGACAAAATGCATGTTTGTTAAAAAGACCGCCAGTCAAATCTGAGCAGTAAACTAAATAAAAATAAGTCGTAACGAGTATTTAAATAAGTAATTACGTGTGGGCAGTCAACAAAGGTTGTCGATAAGAATGGAACTCGATACTCGATATGAAACCTCTCAGTTCCAAAAAAACCTCTTTTACCGTCTCGGTAAAACGTAACCCTTA
Source organism: Calamotropha paludella (assembly GCA_927399485.1). NCBI lineage: Eukaryota > Metazoa > Arthropoda > Insecta > Lepidoptera > Crambidae > Calamotropha > Calamotropha paludella. The sequence goes on along the minus strand of OV656804.1, from coordinate 10,583,041 downwards.
ATTAACATATCAGTAAAGAAATTTGTGGGTTTGTATGATTTTCTCCCTTAGAATTTTCAGTAAATATAAGTTGAGAAAAAGGCAATAGGTCTAATTTTTACTAGTTATTGATGGAGTAAAATGACAAAAATTATACACTACGTGTAGGACATTTTTTTCTTAACCTAACAGCTATTAAGCTAGTACTGTCAAAGTCTTCAATTCAATACCCAAGATCACCACACCTATTTTTTCAGGAGAACGTTTCGTTTTTGGTTACTATTTTCCCTGTCGTTATCTGATTGAAGCAATGGCACCGCGGTTTTGTTTATTTCCAATCCGGTCAATGGATGTTTTCCTCCATAGTAATGACATCACATCCAGAAACCAGGACAATTATGATTTAAATAGTTAATATTAACTCTAAATTAAAGATAACAATACATTGGCACTCAATAACAAACGAAATTAATAAATGCGACACTTGTGTTTGACCTCATATTTCACCCTTAATTTAAACCCACCAACTTTAAAGTTAAGTTTGCCTCCCCTTTTAATCAAAATGACGACGGGTATCACAGCTCAATCAAATATTTTACTGGCAATCCATTTATTACACTAATAGGCTTTTTCGCACTGGCATTGTGTGATGAAATAACTTACAAATTCAGTTTTAACCTAACCTAACCTAACCCACAATTTGAGTTTTTATTGCTATTCATGTTAAAATAACATTATTTCCCGTTAATTTTTTCAACTGATCATAATAACCTCCCTAAATAAAATTATATCATTTAAATAGCTCTATGTAAAGTGTTTACTATCTGACGGCATTTTGTATTATCTAACCGAACACACTCAAAGTGTTCAGTCAACACCTTTCAACCTAATTAATTATCTCACAAACAACTAATTTGGTCTGATTACATTCGCTATCAGGGTTCAATATTTGTGCAGACATACACGCGTAGACATATTATTGCGTAGTTATATATTGTTGCATAGATACCTATTTATTTGACATTCGCATTGGTCGTCAAATAGTAACAAAAATTTAACCAAGTAGACTACTGAATTTATTGCCACTGGGCGGTATATATTTATATTACTTTATTTTATGACTAAATATAAAATCACTTGTATCACTAAAACTTGTTGCGAAGCAAGGCGTTTAATATCAATCTAGAACTTTACTTGATAGATTTCCAGGCTGACATAAAAATAATTTTGTAATGTCCTATTATTTTTCTATATCCTATTCAGTAAAAAACTTGAAAGCCTTTTATATGGGAAATGTTTATATTTATTTAACGGGTACAGGTAATTAGATTTGTTTTTTTGTTTATAATTAAACTCCAAAATAAATTATGTCGCTATTAAATATTATCGTTATTTACATAATTCTATCCAGCTTGGCTTTATGTGTTAAATTTTATTTAAATTTATTCAAGAACAGGTATATATGTGTCATGTAAAGTTCATGATTTTTAAAATATGGGTTGTACAGCAAGGTCAAAAATATTTCATCTATTTTCTTTGAATTGTTCAAAATTTGGTATTTCTGTTTCAACTAGATTATGTCAAACTCTATTATACAAACTTCTTCAAGAACCTAAAAGCGACGTCTGTCTAAAACCAGCAGCTGTCAGTTTTATGTCAGGGCGGAGTCGACGGCACGGGGGCTCACTACTGGTACTGGCGCCAAACACAATGGGTTTCACAACAGTGATCCCGTCGGGCGGCATTCACGCGTCCGCGACCCCGAATTAGCAAAACATTCCTCGACTTGACTCCTCAATCGATTGACGTTTCAAGGGCATATTTGATACATGACATCGAACACGAGAGGCGTGCTGAACTGCTTCGATAAAAATAGTATACATACTTGATGCGTTAGTCAATGTTAAAGTTTTGACACTTGCTCTGCTCTTTCCAACAGTTTATAATTGATACAGCATTGCCCTATTTAGCAAATCCAATACAATGTAGTCCTTGAAATTTTGGGGTTTGTGTAAAGTTTGTATGTGTGTGTGTGTAGCTGTGACAGCTATAGTTCTATTTCATGTTTATATTAATAGATGAGTTCGGGATCCGATCTTTTTTTTTATCTTTTATCAAACATCATCTCGCAAACACTCACAGAACAACTCTCTCTGGCTCATTTAAATCTGCCTATACAATATAGCGGGACTGGTCTTTCCTCAGCGAGAAAATATGGATAACATTTTTAAATTTTCTTTTTTTATGTAATTGATATTAAAACCAACCTTAACATTGATTAATAAAAAGCAAAATCAATCTATGGTTAAAACGAGACCCATAAAGTGTTCCTTTTGTCGTTGACGTTGCTTCTTGTTGTGGCGACGACACCTACGTAACGTTGTTCTAACACTAAGTAACACAGATAGGGCTTGATCCGCATCGTATTTAACTAGGTCGATGCAGTCGCTAAGCATTATGTTTTACTAGCATCATACGAGTATATTGAAGCGGAGCGTAATACAAAAAAAAAACCAATTATGTTTAGAAATTTTTAAAATTCCATAAGAATGAAAACTTTCAAAAAGCTCGCGCTTTTTGTTTCAATGGGAAATCCCATAGAGCCAGTGTTTTTGGGTCAAAACTTTTTTATTTTTGTGAATTTCAAAATTTCCGTCCGTCACTAAATGTGTTATTCGATTCCACACAAATTATTACCATCGATTAAGAACTCGGAAAGTTATGGCGTTACAGACATTGCGTCATTGAAGCTGGTCCATGGCAGCTCCCCTCCAATAAAGCGCAAAAATGTATGGAAACCTACTACGTGCATACGCAGGCATATAAACTGGATATAGTTTGAGCTTAATAACATATACTGTAGTTTCCGGGTAAATATCACCTAGTCAACTCAACAAAGACGTTACTTCACTGCTAAATGACTTATTCCTCCGAAAATTCCTACCTGTCGCACCAAGCGCTTCTCAACATCATTTGTAATGCGCACAGAAAAGGAGTGGAACTTCCTCCCTGCGTCTGTATTTCGAAGTACTTATAACCTGTCCGTTTTCAGAGCCAAGGTGAATAGGCACCTTCTGGGTTAGCTCGTACCATCGTAGAAACTGTCTTAACCCCCAGGCTTGATTGCGATCAAGAGCGAACCCATTCAAAATAAAATTAAAAATAATTGGCGATTTCCAATTAGGCGGATTGGAAATCGCAGGAAAAGACGTAGAAGAAGAACGGTGCTTCCCATTTTGTGGTCTACTGGAGGTATATGATGATTATCCCCAGTACCATTTACCATTAGTCGCATTTTACGACACTCTTAAGTGTCAAGGATTGCCGCTATTCTACTCTGCCGGACACATGTATTACAAGATGTCAAAGCTGAAGTGCAATGTGTACGGAGTGCTCTCATTTTGAAAGAAGATTGCAATGGGCACTGAGTCGCATCCGCGGGAGACGCCCTCCACGCATGTAAATGAGACGTGACGAGTCGTTAGTGCCAACCCAACAATCTGAGCAATACATGGCGCCATAGTACTTTTGTAACTTCATAGAACATTAAATATGAATAATTCATTAAAGACATTTACGACCGGCCTGGTACTGGCAATGTATTTTCTGTCTTCTTAGTGTTTTTAACCTTGTCGAAATATTCTGTTATATCGAATACTTTCTTCTGTACTGTTTTGTACTCCATATGCATAAATTTGACTACGTTTGGAACTAGAACGTCGGTAAATTATTATTTAGTTAGGCTTCATAAAAAGAAGGATAGATGATTGCCTTTATGTTATATGGCATTTTATAACACGGTTCCCTACAATTTTGTTGAACTGCCATAAAAAAATATATATTTATCTTAAATTTCTTGTTTTGCATTTTTGACAGCATAATTTTGCGTTAATTATCAAACTTTGTAGCACAAAGGGAGAAAAAAGGCAGCACTTGCAATTAAAGATCTAATTATATAGTCTTCTTCTTCTTGATTTAAGATTTTATCAGTGTAGGACTTACGATATATGTCGTAGCTGTTGACTTTTAACAAATTTTCTAATAAATATATTTCGTTGAAATATTGACTAAAAGGAATTTCATATTTAATCTACTATCACTTAACTTTTAATCAAAATTACTTTTACCCTCTATATGTGTGTATATATGTATACAACAGTTAATTATTTATTTAGAAAAAGATTACGCATTAAATTTATCATAAAGAATTATATAAATAAATATATTATTGTAAAGAATTTACATTTTGTTTTCAACACTTTCTCTTCTCCCTTCTATTCACCACCGCGGTCATCGGTAATGGTTAACTAATGACTTAAATCGGGGTATTGTAGTTCTTCCACATATTCAATTTTGAAGTTTCTAAGCATCATTCATAACGGTTTTGATGTCCTTATGAGTAATTATTGCTCTTCAGAATAGTGATAATTAAATACCGATTTAGCCCCAAATTAAGTAGACCTTAATATCTATTCAACTCAATATTGACAGGTAACGATGACATAATAACTTAGACAATTTACTTAAAAACTTTTTAAAAGTAATTATCAATCATACTGACATCGTCCAATTACATATCCATAATTAAATTATGCATTACAAGTGGGCTAAGTAATAAGTCTTTTGTACTCACCAGTATATATAAACAAAGCTGCAATTTGCTCTAACAAGTTCAAAGGCGTATTTGAATTACGTATAGCGAGCAAATATTCAAACACAAGGTAGACCATTTGTTTTGCGATATATTCAGTGAATAAGTAGTATGTATGTACCAACTACTGAGACTGGATTAAATATATGTACATCAAAAGTCATCGACACGATTAAATAAATCATAATATTAGGTCAACCTATAAAATTATTGATTTATCCTACATATCATTATGCCTGTCACTTCTATAAAGCAATACTAACTTCTGCAACCTAGCTTATATTATATGGGATTTCTACTACTAAATACAATTATTTAAAATTGATTAATAATAAAAAAAAACCGGCCAGGTGCGATTCGGACTCACACACCGACGGTTCCGTACAAACCAGTAGGTATATGTGATGTAACTAAAAATTTAAGGTTTTCGGAATTTTTCCTTTATATGTGCTGTAAAACATTACTTCATGCCAAATTTTAAGTTTTCTAAAAGTTTGATTATGTTACAGCTTCAAGGTATTTAGACCTGAGTATTTGATATGAATTTCAATTTAATACCTCTATGCGTTCATGAGGAAAGGGGTAGAAAGTTTAAAATTATTAAAAATATTTTTGTTATATGATGTAACTAAAAATTTACAGTTTTCGCAATTTTTCCTTTATCTGTGCTATAAGACGTTGCTTCGTACCAAATTTCAAGACTCTGAGTTCACGTGAAGTACCCCGTAGGTTTTGATTCCCTTGCGAGTGTCTAAAAATTTGCGGAAATTTGCAGCATAAACGGCTGTATCTTTTGATTACGTTGGCTTAGAAGTTTTATTTTTTTTAGAGCTCCAAGGGTGAGTATTTGATATAAATTCCAGCTTGATTCCTTCAAGCATCCCTGAGAAAAAGGATCTTGACAGACAAACAGACGGACGGACGGACAACAAAGTGATCCTATAAGGATTCCGTTTTTTCCTTTCGAGGTACGGAACCCTAATAAAGCTCTTTTTGGTTTCACTGAATTGTAGCTTTGATTTTTGTTAAAAGTATTATTATTAAGTAATGAAATAAAACACACAAAATTATTTTCAAATAACATATAGTTACCAATAAAGAGAGAAGCAAAACTTTTAAAACATATCACACGATCAAAATATCATAATGATTTTTAAACTGTTACGTTGTCGGCTTTTTTTTTTTTTTTTTTTTATTGCAAAAGTTGGCAAACAAGCAAACTGCCCACCTGATGGTAAGTGGTAACAGTCACCTATAATACATGTGGTTCTTGTGAGATTCGCAGCAAAACTGCAACCCCACAAGAACCACTGTGTACGTTGCCAACTTGTGACACAAGATGTAAAGTCACTGTACCCAGTAATTTCACTGCCATATCTTACCCTTCAAACCGGAACACAGCAATGCAAGCACTGCTGCTTTGCGGCAGAAATAGGTAAGACGGAGGTACCTAAGCAGACCTTTTCGTGTGGCTATTAAAGCTCATAGTAGCTCACCACTGTGCACTGTTGTTATTTAATAACGATTAGATAATCGGCGGACAGAGCATGTTAAGGACGCCCGCATTGCTCTGTAAAGACGCATCATTTACCCACCCGTACACGTTATAGTGCGCTCGTTACTGGATTTCATATTTAATTGGTTGAATTTATTCATTAATCTTACCTTTAACCAACATAGCAAGACGAACTCAAGAGACTTGTAGTCGAAAACCTGTTGTGATAATAGCATAGCTCAGCTATCTCGACTAAAGGTAAACAAATCATTGATTATTAGGCTTTTCCAGGTGCGTACATAGTCCCTCGATTTCATGACGCTACGAGTTCTGCTATTATCAACTATGATTACTGCGCTTACCTGTAAAAAAAAAGATTAACTAATTAGAAAACTCTTAGTCCTATGAATTAAAAATAAATTTGAATAACATTTTAATTTCGAAATTTTTGATATGAAAACAGTTAAGATTACAAATACTACGACAGCGATTTCCTGGAAGAAATCTAAGAATCAAGTTTGATACTACATTTTTACTAGCCGTGTCGTGTGGCTGTGGTAGAGAAGACAGACCCCTAAACACTTTAGAGGCTCGTAAAATAATGCTAATGGAGATAATCACCGAATGAAACATAAAATCGTCAGCAGCTTTTTCGGAATTATAGTCTTTAACTGCAGCCTCTACCCCGCCTGCCATGCGTAAAGATAATAGCTAAGCTCCTTTTTTTTAAAGGAGGCTTCCCTCCAATGTTATTTTTTAGCTGATATGATAATCATATCAAAATTATGGCGACATTTTGAAACTATTTTAATATTGATTGTAGCTAGGTTCCTAAGAAAGGGTTAATTTAAAACCGGATCTCTTTAAGGTTCTTTCATTTAAACTCATAGTATTTGGTTCTTTTTAAGCTAAAGAAGAATTGGGAAAAAAAAGCTTTTGAGATTCAATCAACAAATTTTCTTAAACAATTTTTCAAACACGTTATTAACATTCCAATTAGCCCCATTGTGTTAAGCTAAATGCTTATTATACTCTTGAATAAAACACTTTTTACGGATTTTACGCAAAATCCGTTAAAAAGTGTTTTATCCAAATAACTTTGTACGCGAAAGTATAAGAACTAAATATGCTTATTAATGTTACTAATGGTTCCACGTTTGTAGTTCATCAGTGACGTTTGGATTAGTTCCGCTTAAATCGAAGCTGAGATTTCAACCGACGGGCTATGTGCGCCTTTAATAATAACATTAATAATCTAATCTTTTTAAGAGTTGGATTACAAGTTCAAGTGTAGAAGGCAATATCTCAAACTATTATTAGAAAAGGACAAGTTGAATGTGCATAGGCAGATATATATATTCCGATATGTTAAAAATGTAAATAGCAAAAATAATAATCTAGTTGTGTTATCGACGTACGCTTTTATAAAATAAATGCTAATATAAAAATATATTTTTTATTTGATTTCAAAAAGACCGCGATACTACATGTTTTTATTTGAAATTAAATTAAATATATCATAAAAAACACAGTTTTTATGTTATCAGCGAATTAAATTTTACAAATTCAATTTAAATACGGTTTTCATGTTAACACTACAAACTGGTATAAAAACAAATATTTTATTGCTATAAATACGTAATGAAGATAAAATTTATTTTTACAGTATGTTTATGAATGGAAAAGTTTAGGAGAAGGTGATAGTAGTTGATTGTTGTTGAAGTAAAAAGTTGATAAATAACCATTTACTATGTTGACCGTGTTGGCATAATATACAGTCGGCTGAAGAGTGCAGGGGGTGTGGTAAAATATGACGTAACTACATACCAGCACGTCTCAATCTTGTGATCAGAAGCCCGAATGAAAAGTTTGAAAGATGTAAATATTACCATACCTATAAAGGTAATATTCTTATGATAGCAATTAATACATCGAAAAAACTTCTTTTTTAATCATACCACAAAGGTTATAGTAACGATATTTGAATATATACACATAGCCCTCTGAGTACCATACGTATTGGACGCTTCAAAGATTGATTTTATGTTGTTTTATCACGAGTTGAAATTCTTTAATATACCTAAGTTTTGGAGTAGCTCGTAGCTCCACCAATAGACACTTTGTAAAAATAAAATTGACTTTTAAATGGAAGTCTAGAGAGAATCTGTACATCTGTCATTTTAGACGAGCAGCATATAGATGATGAATATTTTATATAAATGAAAATCGTTATGTATGTGTATTATATACGTATGTATATGTATTTTTATTGTAAATGTTCGTGTATTTATATGTTTCATTTTTTTATCATATACACCGCCGTCTCTTACGCTTCCATTCAGTCCTATCCATCCAAAGGTTGTCAGGCAGAGATCGCTTGGAGCGATAAGACTGCCCATTGCAACACAATTTTAAGTTTTCTTTTGTTTTGTTATTTCCACAATGTGATGTTTTTAATAAAGTATTTGGTATATGTAATTAGGATTTTCATGTAGGTTATATAGCGAGGACCTCTGCTAATATAGATATGTTAGCAATTTATTTTATCTTCCTGATCGAAAAAAAATGAGAAATAAGAACACTAATGCCGGAACTATCAATCACTCTTTAGTTCAGTAATGGGATAATTCGATCTAAAATCGATGGCTTTGTCTTAAATTGTCCGTGGGAACTCAGCCTTTCTGTGAAGTGCCTGCGGCGTTTGCGCAATATTCAATGGAGCGGTCACGGGCAGGATCCATGTAAGTTCGCGCATTGAGACTTAAGATTTAATGTCTGGTTAAATAATTAACATCGGTCACTGGTTTTGCTGCATTTATAATTGGTTACAGATGACAAACCAGCTACTGACAGTATAATTTACTGGTTACGACCAATACACGTGCTTGTTTTTGCTGTCAAGGACCCAGAACTTCATATTTATAACTTATATAACAATGAAAATCCAAATGGGAATTTTTGTTTAAATTAAAATTTAAGTAATTAAGAAAGAAACAAAGCAAGTCAACCGTACGACTTTTTATCAGCACGATAAAAAATAATCACTCTTCGCGACACATTTGTCGCTGTTATTTATTATTCACTTACGCCAACGTTTACTTTATACCTAACTCTTATGAACAATCTTTCATGTGAATTTTAAGTTCAATTTAATTATTTACGTAAAAAATTAAATATGTATTCCAGCTGGTGTAATTTATAGATTTTCTTAGCTAGAATCACAATAATACAGATTGTATGAATGGAATTTTTTAAGCAGTGTAAAATTTTAGGGAATTATTCGTCCCCTAAAACTATATAGTTTAAAGAACATGATTACATCACAGACAGAGATATTTGTGTAGCGTTTTACAGGCAGAGTAACGATAACAAGGGTAAAATACATTTCTTCTAATTTAATTCCCTTAAAACGGTCAGAAACTGATGACATGGCGCAGTACATAAGACGTCGACCACTTCGTAAATCATATTACAAATGTAACGAAAGTCACAATAAGAAATTGGGTTTGCGTTTGGGTTGGGTTTGGTTAAGAATCGTTCTGTCCGGCTTAATATGAGATCTGCAAGAACGGTACAATTAAAATTATTTTTACTATATGTTGATTTTCATTTCAATAAAGATTACCGATTAAAATATTGTGAAGGTAGTAGAAAATACATGACAACCATTATCTTAGTCATCCTGTGATCACGACTCCTGTAAAGGAGTCGAAACGCCAGGTTTAAATATAAAATAAAATATCCGCAAAATCATTAAAACAGTGTTTTGTTCAAATGTTCAATAAAGATTTGCAAAACCAGTTAAGCGCCCATAATCATACAAACGTGTATGTGTAAGGTTTTTACTTAATAAATATGACAATTTGATAGCAATAAATCTTTTTTTAAATTGTTAATTAATACGTATAAAAATGTTATTTTTATAAAATTACTAGCTTTTACGCGCGGCTTCGCCCGCATTTTTTTTCAAAAATATGTATCCTATGTTACTTCTAATACCTACAAGAATATATGTAGGTACGAAGTTTCATGACGATCGGTTTAGTAGTTTTTGCGTGAAAGCATAATAAACAAACTTATATTCAAATTTATAATATTAAGTAGGGATAGTAGGGATGTCAAAATAACTTATATTCTTATTCATATAGTTTTTTATCTCTTTAGATACAACTGCTGCTAAGCGCTTTATACTTTCTCTGCATCACAAAAATTAGTGTCGTTGCACTTAATTAAAATATTTTAACCATATTTAGTTTCTATAGTCTTACAAAAGTCATATGAACATGATATGCCTATCATCATATGCAAATAAAATGCTACTGACGAAAAAGCTGAAACACCTAAACAACAAATTATACATTGCTAGATAAACCGATAAGCGAAGTACCACAAGCATACCTAATATTCAACTAAAGCGTAAAACTGATAAAAGAATTCTACGACTCTTCACTTCCCTGACTGGGCGTCGACCCCCATAGTCTCGTCTAGCAACCAGAACCCTTATCAGAATCATATCATTACTACTATCAGGCATATCGCGCTTGTGTAACAAACACCGTCACCTGTCTGCCGCATGAAATTCACATGTCTGCCGAGTGGTAACATTGTTATCTTTCCGAGATTTGATAAGGACCTACTTCACCATCGTCGATAGCACGTAGCCTGCTGCAAATATCTCCTACATTATGTTATTGTTGAAGCGGCTATTAAAAGTCCTTAAGTTCTTGATGTTTGCCTGTTTGCTGTTATCAGAATAGTATTTACTATAATATTCTATTTTTGGGTATATGTATTCATCAGATATTACGAATACTTGAATACTTCAAAGGGGGTCTACTTGTTCACTTTTTGATTTTTCTTAGAAATACTCGTTATCTCTCGATTACCATGTATTTAATGAGAACTATCGAAATAAATAAAAATTATGGTTCCCTTTTATGCCACTCATTGCAACGCCCGTGATATTTGGCGGCGCAAGCGCACGTCTGACCTCATTCGTCGTGCGCCGTGAAATGTCTGAGGAATGTCAACTTAAAATGCACTGACTCATTACTTGTGTCGTTTAATAACCTGTAGTTCAAGGTTAACGTTTGCTTATTAATACTGAAGAAGACTAGAATTTGTTACAAGTTTATTTCCATAATTCCAATTCGATAATAAAAATCCGAAAGGTGACAAAGTCTGCCACTATTTAAGGACCCTTGATTCTGACTATCGAAAACGAACCTCTTAAATATATTTCCTATGAAGTAGTCTCTCTATATTAATAAGTCTTTGAGTGAGCAACTGTCTGACTGAGCGCTCGACAGACAACGCACAGCCTAAGCCACTGAACCCAGAGACTTGGAGGGTGAAGTTAAAATAGTGTGTAAACGCTAGGAAAGGATTTTAGAATACTCTATCACTAAAGAGGAAATAGGAGATAAGTTTCTCTTCATTTATGATAACGTACAGTCGCACGCGAAAATGATAGTTATATGGATATAATAATATTAAATAACTATAGACGTAAAGTATATTAACTTGGTAAGTACAACAATATCAAACTAAAAACTTATCGTGAAAGCGTTTTTATGATTTTAGGAACTAAAATAATTAAATTTTAATTTTAAACCAAATCGGAATTTTATAGTATTAATTTAACTAAGAATAAAATGTAACTTATAAAGACTATAATGACGATTCGGAGCGTACCATGAGTGTTTTTCTTTGAATTAAAAGGTTGTAATTTTATAACATTTTCCACGCTAGCGGATAAAACACAATTTTCCACGCAAATATTGAATGACATGCCAAACTTTCCGAGCGTGTGATTTGAAAAAGCGCTCACATAAAGGTGGTATAACAGTAATCCTTTTATATGAATTTCTTTATTAAGTTTAAAGAAAGTTGTAAAAGAAAATACAGAGTATCTTCTGCTTTGTTTTTAAATGATAACATTGCTTTGCAGGTTTTATATGATAACAAATTACTTTTTATGGAAGTTATGATATAACAAATTACTATATTATATGTACATCACAAACCTGGTAACGACTTGCAAACAAGCTTGAAATTAATATTTTTTGTAAATAACATTTCAAATATATTGAAATCTTTTAACAATACTATTTAATATAACTCTCAATTTAAAATAACTACTCATGCTTGAGATAGGAGAATTAAGTACTATGATAATTATGAACCGTGCGGGCAATCGATTAGAAACGCTCTGCGTAATTAGGAAACGTTCTGCTACCACTGCAATACTTGTTACTTAAAGATTAACAAAACAAGTTCTAAACCAAGTAAAAGAGAAAAAATAAGCAAGGTTAAAGAGTTAAATGAAAAGTAAGTAGGCATTCCGCCCAATACTAGCTCCAGACGTTTGAGTCCATTGAGAGGCAGACCAAGAATCTTATCAGCAATGACAATCGTTTTTAAAAGCTCAAAAGCATCGAGCATAGACGAAAGGAAGCTAGCCTATCCATTTTTATAGGATACATTTCGGAGAGTGTAAAGCAGAACTGCATAACCTTGTTCCCATTTTTTGTCGGACAACCAGATTTACAAATGTTCGCACATACCAAAGAGTCGCACTAAGCGTTTTTGAACTCTTTGCTTGAGTCTGTATTTCCTGACAAATACAATTTAGGGACCTTCAAGTCACGAGTGAATAGGTATCTTCTAGGCAAATACGTCACATCCTAGATCGCGCCGTCGCTTACCATCAGGCGAGGTAGTTGTCAAGCGCTTGCGTATTTTCGATTAAAAAAAGTCGTTATACTCATATCAATGCATAGCAATTACGAGATGCACTTTAAACAGGAACAAATTAAACATAAATTCCCGAATTGTACAAAGGGATATAAATTAGTTAAATAATAATAATAATAATGTTTATTTTACAGTATGAAATAAAAAGTCTTAAGTTTAAAACGAAATGTATATTATTATTACGGCTGACGTTATTTGCTCATAACGTAATAATCAACAAAAACGTGTAGACAATTGAATTATTCGAGACGAGTACTTATTACAATCATTTATCATTACGATTGCTATCTAAATTTGTTCGGCATGCGGGCTATATTTTATAAGATAAGAACTTTGTATGTACCTGACAGCATTGTTCTTTCTTTACTTTCGCGCACTGAAGATGTCTTTCAAGATACTACACCAAGCAAAACAATAGTGTTCCCATTACGTATGCTGGTATCTAAACGATCACGGAAGGCTAATCAATATTGAGGAGTTATGCAAGAGGTTCACTGGCAACTACTGCCCGATCGATTAGCGTTATCTTGTTGGCAGCCTTTATAATAATCAATATTACTTCATATATACTACGCTTAAATATACAACAAGTACATAAAGTCCAATGCAAACTTGCTTTTTTTTAAAAACAATCTGCAGGTTTGTTATTACAGTATCAACAATAATTTGAAAAAGATGTAATTATACATTATGTTACTGTAAATTCTCCAAAATGTAAAACACATTAAATAGAAATCAATTATAACCTCATGTTAGTTTTTCCCGTGTAGGTATTAGGTACTTATAACCCAGTCTTTGACTTCTGTTATCATGATATCATTTTTTTTTGGCTCGTCATTTGCTATGAGAAACGCTACAGTTAAAACGCTACGGCAATAAATATTGTAACGTTGAAATTTGTGAAAATACTCTTAACCAAACAACTAAACAAAACTAAATCAATTTCACATTAAGACCTCTAATTTCAAAGATAAACGCAACGACAGTGGTGTTATAATATTGTCGTAGCGCTTTGACTCCGTTCTGATTCCGATTGGCCGTTTTTCGTAACAGGACATCTAAACTCCAAAGCTCAGCTATCGTATAATCAAAGCCTCATCAAACTAGCTCATTTCCCAGGTTACATAACGAAACTATGTTTTAAACTTGAATAAATAAATTGAACATGATATCGAACGTGCACTTTTTAAGTACCATTAGAATAGGGAAAACTATCTCTATATTTATGCGTCATTTAATGGAAAATACTAAGGCATATAAACGCTTTCTTAGATATAAAATGAACTGATGATCCACGGGACCTATAACCCTCCTTTTAATACTTATCGTATTCTATAACACAAAGGTCAATTATATTGTGCAATTTATAACAATGTCATCTCGGACCAGATAAGACTTATATTAGTGGAAAACGATGAATGACAGCTGCCAGCCAGTAACCGTGGAAAGATTATAACATAAGATGTTACTGTGCTAATTGGATGCATTTTTAAGATGGTTAATTAAACTTATCTATATATAGTTTTACAAGTATAATTATTAGTTCTTAATCCAAGCGAACAATAATAAAAGTTAACGGCTCGAGAAAACTGCTAATTTTTTGATTTTATTACTTTATATATGTTACGGCTACAGGTAGGTGTGAACATAAACTTAAGATAAGCCGGCTAAACCTATGTTTATCTTCGAGAACCAGCTAAAGTTCGATATCATGTTAGGTTTGGTTTGGTTAGGTTAGCTAAACCTAGGTTTATCTTCGAGAAGCAGCTAAAGTTCGATATCATGTTAGGTTTGGTTTGGTTAGGTTAGCTAAACCTAGGTTTATCTTCGAGAAGCAGCTAAAGTTCGATATCATGTTAGGTTAGGTTAGGTTAGATTAGATTAGTTATGCCGGGTTTAGTTATGCCGGCTAAAGATAGAAGAAACTAACATTAACACCTCCTCGAAGATAAACCTAGGTTTAGCCGGCTAATCTTAAGTTTATGTTTACACCTACCTTTAGCCGTAACATATACCTATATTGTTTAATTCGGGTACAATATAGTGTAACAACCGTGAAAAATTATAACATCACAAGAAATAGATTCTTTGGTTTAAGGTATATTATTATTAAATGGACAGGATGTATTTAAAACAATTAAGATACTTCCGTCGACATTGTTTCGGCATGAGTTAAACTTCTGTAGGAATAAGTTTTATTAATAAAAGGGGCACTAACTATTAATTAACTTTTAACCTTGACATTTCTACCAATAATACATAATAACTGCTAAATCCTCGAATTAATACTAATATTCAAGCTTAAGTATTTCAGACCAATTAATCATCTAATCTCGCAGATGATGAGAAAACAAAATATTTGCATGGCCATCATTTAAATAATTATTTAATTAATATATAAACATGAGAGCAACTATTGCAATAACCCCCAAATTCTGTTTACGATATTAGTTTTACGAAATTACTGAGTCAAGAGTAGGTACTAACAATGAAATTTTAAGATATGCAGTTATCGGTTAGTAAATCATTTATCATCTACTCGAAACTGTTATTAAGACGCTATCTGCTGAATTCTTTGTCGAGATAATCAGTCGATAATCATTTTTAATGATTGCGCTTTGCAACATTGCGTTTGCGATGATAGTTTTTTCAATTCGAATGAAATTAATTAAAATTAATTAATAAGTGACAGAACATAAATATTGATATAACTACTTCTTTTGTTAAGTAGGTAGGTGGACTTAAATTTTAATAGTGTCACGATCATATACCTACACGGTTTTTAAGTCGTCGAAGACGGTGTCCCAAAAACTAGGAGAATGTCGAAGTCTAGAGGTAGATCATGCGTGTTTTATATGATATTTTTTATATACGTTAAAATACACACACACACACATACATATATATATATATATATATACATATCACACTATATATAACTAATTCAGTTGATATAAAACTCTATTAATTGTATAATATGCTGGAAAACTATTAAAAAAAATTTTAAGTTTTATATACTTTTGACCCTTGAGCATACAGTAAATTTTTGAGGTAAACCATTTTTTCGTTTCCTTTTGATCACTTAATGGCATTTCCCAAATTAATACTTTTCAAGGTTTGCTGTCTTAAGATACCGATTGCGTAAAATGTTACCATCCAGTGGGCAATGGCGTGATATATGAGCTGTTTTTTAATTTAATCCCCATGTCGAATTGCACCGGTTCCATGGAGCGTGGTCACGAGAACTCCTCTCGTGACCCCATTACTACTGACAACAATACTCGCGTAATAACCAAATGAGTACTCAAAAAAAATGATCATAACTTATGATAAAAAAAACCAAAGCTCGAAACTGCTGTGACATTTCATGGAATCGTCGCATAAATACTTCAATTATCTTGTTTTAAAAGGTCGATTAACATGTCAGAATTTTTATATTCGATCATAAAGATATTAAAATTGTTGTCGAAATCATATTTCGAAATTATCATCGTGATCCAACCTAAAGTACACAGTAAAGTAACTCCACAAAGACGAAAATCAAAGTAGTAACAGCGATTGACAACTTTGTACGAAATCCTATGTTAACTGATGCAAAGCAGTGAAATGTGGACAAACAGGTACAAAGAATATTATATCATGAAAAAAGTACAGTGTTAAACTTTTAATTATTTTAGAAAATAATAAGTATAGGATTAGTATTTAAGTAGTATTACTAACTCGCTTCTTTTTAATTTTCCACCTTTAGTCAATGTTTATAATAGGTTGATGTTTAAAGTATATTTTATCATTTACAGTTACAAGGTATAAGAGTATACTAAACTCCAGTTATTTCCTAAAATTTCTCAACCAAAACCCTAATAACATTAATAATAATATTTTGCTTCCAATAAAAAAGGAAATTTCGAAAGATAAAATAAGTCTGTTATAAGCTATAACTTCATTGTGCATGCAAAGGTTTCTTGCATGTAATTTAAAAGAAATTCTTATATTTTTTTAAATATTCTCCAAATATGTAATAAACTAACGGCATTCGTTAAAATCGATAATTTCTATTATTTTTCAAGATTTTATTCGGTTAAATATTATGCATAAACGAAAGTAAATTTCAAAACCTACTGAGCTCCTTCCCATTGGTTGTAACGTCACATGACATGAAGCCATACGTTTGCCGGCGCCGATTGCAGTGCTCACTCGATTGTTTATTATAAAAAAATTGCAAATAAATAAATTAATAATCACAAAACTATTAATATAATAACATATTATATCTTTACAATGTATTCAGATTCACCCATAGTAACGTGGCGAGTCATGTTCAAAGCGCGTGAAAATGGCGGATGTTTAAATTACGATTCATGACACCCTAGAAAATTTTTTTTAACAAAAATTAATTCTACAAAAAAAAATCAAAGTATTTTTCTATTGAAATGACTTGATTAAACGATTTACACAATTAAAAAAATCATACAAGAAACCTATTGCTTTATTTCGAATTTTCTCAAGAACCTTAAGAAAAATATATTCTTCATTCAGTTTTGAGCAACACCATGAATTTCATCTTTCTTAATTATCTAAAATATTATTGTTTTATAAAATCGAATCTGCTCTATAGAATCGTAGATATATAAATCGCATCGAGACTAGTTCGGTAAGTAGAGGTCAGGCAAAGTTCACAGACGCTGAACAGACAAGAGCGCTGGGCATGAGAGCCTGCTTACGACACTTGAATCCTTGATCAACCGAGACAAACTTGTACACTATCATTGGAATAAAATATAACTTTGTCATTATAATGGAACAGCTGTATATTTCCAGCAATCATAATAAAATATGCAAATGTGTCGTTTTGTCACTGTTGCTATAGGACCTCATAGTTTCTAAGGAGAAATTTCATAAGTAGAAAAGATGTTAAGTTCGTATTAATTTTTTTTGGGTAAAAAGTGTCATAAATCTTTACTATTTTAAGTTTTACTGTAAACCGTACAGAGCGACTACAGGTTTAAATTATATTTATATACCAGCTATCAAGTTAGTCTGATAAATGCCTGATTGATAAATGCCGGTGCCTGTTCAAATTTTAATAAGTATATTTAATTTGATATCACCTTTTTGTAACTTTGTATAACGTACATTCAAAAGAATACCTATAACTATTTTAACTCGTCGTGAATTCTGTCAGTAGAAAAATCGTAATGTGTATAAACTAATCAATAATAATATAATTAGTTTAAGAATAAAGATCACGAGAAAAAAATCAAAAATAAAAGAGATATTAAAATCAGTTGGGGGTCATAGCGATGAAGTTAGATTCAGATTAAGTTATTTTTGTCACGGCAGCATAACAAATATAACAAATAAAACTAACAAGTGTAAATTAATCGTACTCACGCACTACCAACCACGGTTCCGGGCCGTACAAGCTTGTATATATGTAAATAAGTATAAACATTATTTAATATTTGCACATACATAAGTTCTGAACCTATTATGCAATTCAGAAACAATAACTGCACTCAGACCCGAGATAATAAAGAAAATTTGGTTTTCAACATTGACTCGACCGGGGATTGAACACGCGGCATCGGAGTGGTTTTTTATAAAAACGACTAAACGTAACTAATACTAACGTCAAAATAAATAACCATCGATCACCGGATTTCGGAAGCCTTAATAGTATATTTCATTACGAGTGCGGAAAGCCTGTCATTGCAAAGAGTTCCGACAAATCATAAAAACTTCTATGATTTTTTTTAGTAAAAACTTCGTGGTTGTTTTTTTTTTCTTTTTAATAGACATTATTGTGACAGTTGGGAAAGAGAACGCACGAGTTCGGAAAAGGTAAAGAAAAAGCTCGAGTATGTAACAGCCCACATCCCGAACGCTATACGTCCCTGCAATACGCCACTTTTTGGGCAACTGTATTAAAAAGGTTTTTTTTCGAATATGTTTACAATTTCCCCCTTAATATCAGTCTCCAAAATGTATTACAGACAAACATAATAATGCCGTTGCAAAACTGTTATCGCCAAACATCGACATAGTTCGCGGTCAGTTTACCAATTGCAAATAAGTTTATAATCGCATAATTTACGAATTCTGAATTAGCCATTTACTTGTCTATAAAACTCTATAATACTCATAATCTAGTGATTATAATTATTCTATTTCTTTATCGTCCGCCATATACACGATTTCTATATCCATTTTAATCATCCATCGTCTGTAGAAGTCGCTTCAAGACGTTTTAATTCTTTGTTGTATGGTCTCTTATATTTTAGGTGTACAATAAGTATTTTGTGTATTGTATTGTATTGGTATTGTACCTTACACCAACTACAACCCATACTGCAACGATGCAAATGTCGTAATCGTACGTTTCTTATGCGACTGATTAATATAAAATGACTTTATGACACATATCAGCCACCAAAGACGTTATTTCATTTGTTTCTATTACGTCTCTATAGGCGGTAAATTGCTGTCATACATCAAGTGTCGTATTATCCATGTGTAATTTTACCTCGCCAATTACAGTTACATACATTCGTTATAGTAGTTTATTATAATTTACCGTCTTATTTTACTGCTCTTATCTCACTTAAGTTGATCGTTCAATTTATAGCTTGCTATATAACAATAAATTGTCTGATTATGTGTATTTAAATAAAATCACTTTTACTTTCACACATTTCATTTTGTATTTTTTTTTTATATATTTCACGATGCCATATTTTTCTATAAGATATAAAATATGCATGTATAACATTATTATAGCTGGTTCCATCTTAATCGAATGTTTAATATTTGTAAAAATATTACTTTCGATGTTGAAGGTAGTGAGCGTTTAACATTGGTGGAACGATACTGCTCATAGTAGAAGTTGAAATACGACGCGTCTGCCAGCGTCTCGGTAGCTCAGCGGTTAGAGCACTCGCCCGGAAAGCGAAAGGTCGTGGGTTCGAATCCCACCTGAGGGCTCGGAGACGTGGTTGTTTTTTTACATGAATATTTTATATCTAATAGACATTTAATTTTGTTTTTTTTTTTGTGTTTTTGTTTAATATAAAAATAAATTTAAATGCATCACTAATCTCGTAAAAGTTTTATTTAAATGTTTACCTAATGTAAACATTTAAATAAAACTTTTGCGATGCGAAAGTGTAAGAACTAAAAATTTTGTGTATTTTTTATGCTGAGTATCAGCGCAATTTATTGATTTCTATTTAATGAAAAAAGATTTAATTAAAAATTAAGATCATGTAAATAAATACTAAGTCAATCAGTAAAAAGCGTTTAATTTCGATGTGTTTTCTACATTTTAGTAATATCCCGTAATATGAAGTACTAATAAAAATAACACAATATTAAGACTCAGAACACCACGCCTTCAGATAAAAAAAATCAATATTCGATAGCTGATTTTTTTAGATACTTTTAACAATAAGTACATTTCTATTTCTATAGTTATTATTCTAGTAGGTATGTTGTTTAGTTGAGTAGAGGAGCAGGTTTAAAACAGTCGGCAAATGTTCCGGTTAATCAATTTCAGATGAGTTATAAATAAAATTCTGTCTATATCAGTCCATATGCTGATAAATTGGAACCGCGGTTCATGAGGTTAGCACCGCGTAGCAACACCATTTTTTAAATACGACTACAGTTAATTTTGCATGTTTCCACTTATCTTTTTACGTGTCTTAGTTGTCATGACGATACCTAATTATTACTAGTATTCGATTTTTGATATAATTTTGTACCTATTTTTAATTATGTCCCTATTTTTTTAATGTTTATACACAAAGGATATTGTCCTACGGTACCTATCATTCGCCCCAAAATTAAAAACAAAGAAAAACTACTACGAGTCCTACATTATAAATAATACATATAAAAACATTTTCTATTTAAGTAAAATATTTTATTAAAATAAAAAAGAATTGATTTGAGAGGACCAACTTTTAGAATATCTTCAAAAACAAGTAAATTAATCCTTTTTAGTACTTGCTATTTTATATGATAAGTTAATTCAGGGCCATATGATGTGCCAAAAAGGAATTGGTATCCAAATAGTAGGATCCCACCCACTTATGACACTAACGAATAGGAAAGACAACAAATCCTAAGGTTATCATAATAATCACTACACCAGTCTATTTATATGCCTACACAATACGGTATTTGCTTAGTAACATAATGAGTAAAATTTACCAAAGATAAAATGTACGAACCGTATATATAGGCCACTGAGCCCCTGCCAAGCCAGTGTCAAACCCAAGTTGGCAAAATTACCTGTAGTCGCTTATAGACCTATTCGCTTAATGCCTCATTCTGAAAATATCCCATTGGTGATGAATCTAACGAATAGGATATTCTTTTTGCGTTCATTCAACTTATAAATACTTTCTCTCACAAAGGCCTCTCGAAATATCTCATTTATTTTATTTTACGTTAAACTATACTACTGCCCGCATCCAAGTGCTTCACGCGAGCTTCACCGGATCTTCGATCCTCCGAAAGGGAGGCCTGCTTACTGTGAGTGGCTTGAGCCTTCTTATGAGGTCCATAAAAAGGGACCACTTTTTCATTCCGTACGTCATCACTCGCAACACAAGCTGATCAGTCTTTAGTCTTGAGGCACTGCGGTTTTTTAGACGCGAATATATCGCGATTTTTCCCGAACGCTGTCCAGCCGAGTTGGATTCGACGATTAACCATATTTCATATATTTTAAATTTAACTTTATTTTGTTTGAGATTGTTTCGTTAATTGACTATGCACTTTTTAGCAATTTTTAATTCGAAAATGATATGTAAGTATAACTATACTTACAATCGACCGTAATTAAACTATGACATAATAATAGTGTTCTATTAACATGAAACCGTAGTGTGGTCATTGTTTAGTCTCATCATGACATTTTTGAAAGGCAGAGCGGTCAGAACGTTATCTATCTGATTGTGCAAGTCGGCTGGGCATTTGGCAAGTGTTACGTGATCGGGGCCATGTACTCATCAATTACTTCTCTCCTTAAAACATCGTGGGCGGTGTTCAGACACACTGGGAATTTGTATTCATTTTTTTTATCCCATCATTAATTACATACATATGAACAATAAGAAGCATGAACGAGTCTGATATTGATGCGATAATAATGGTTAGTGTTACAGAAAATATGTGGGCTATTATTATATAACTTCTTCTTCATAATAAACTTTTTGTAATAAAAATAATTGTCAATAATGTTGTATTTGGATAAGTATGAAAACACTTAAATTGTTGTTATCTCAAATAAAGAAATAAAAACATTTCAGCTTGACGTCAATGAGAGTAAACTTTATCAACATAAAATATAAGAAACGAATAATTATACAATGGTTTACAAGCTATAAAACATAATACCCAAGAAAAGCTTAATTGATGAAGCAATTTATTACATATGTGTTAACTTTGTATCAACGTTCGCCGTCTTTCTTATATTTTATAGTACAAATAAATCAATTCGAAACAGTGCTTGTGGTAGGAAAGGCCTCTAGTGATCTATTCATGCTTACGTACTTAACACCTCCAGACGAATAAACAGAGATCCGATGTAAGTATTAACATTTAAAATAATAGCCATATTGTCATCACGTTAAACCACAGCCCGCGTAATACCATGCGCTTGCGCAAATTATCTGTCCGCACTAAATTATGGTTATTTGCACATGTAATGACAAGGCGTAAACATTTAGTGGTTTCGTACATGAACAAAAAATGTCATGTCGTAAATGCTTAAAATAAAGAAGAGAACATAAAACCGAATTTAAAATAAGCTTTACTGTAATTATTTTTATGAAATCATTCATTGCAAGACTAAATCGTATGGGTTTAACAAATAAACTAATTAAAGCCACTTAAACATAATGATAGTTCTAATTACATACATAAATACATTCGATGTGGTATTAACTAACAATAAGTGTCAGTCAAAAAGGTAATAATTGTTGCTTGCAAACAAATTAACTAGATATGTTGGTATATTATTTCTATCAATCGTGAGAATTCCACGTCGGCCTGTCATACCTCCACGATCGTTATTCTTAACAGAATATCACAGTGTTTAAGCAGAAATAAATCTTACGAAAATTGTACTGACAGAGTGATTTTAACAACACGACCATGCGGATTACAAAATATATTACATTATAAAAAATTTAGACAGCATCTCCTTCTTCTTTACCTTTTGTTTCTCAATCTGTTACCGTAATTTTAAAAATCTCTAAAGTTGTTTAAATTCTTCATCATACCAAGATTCTCTTTAAATAGCTAAATAGGTTCCATCTCGGTCACTCTTTGTTAACATTAATGCTGTGTACCTAGATTAACATTATAATGTTTGCAATGCAAGTTATATGTTTAACATGATATGTGGGGCACAATGATTGGTGGAAGTCACCAGGTCCGAGGGCGCTGATAGCGCTCAAGATAACCCCACTAGGGGGCCGATACTCGCTCGCGTCCGTCGCGACGTCGACTACGTTGAAAATGGTCAGCCATATGACTTACGATCGTAAGTAGAGGAATAAAGAGTTTAATCATTAATTAAAATTATTGCATTTTACTGAGTCACTGAACACATTTATTTTCATATTCTTTAATGTATATTAAATAAAATATTTCTTATATTCACATTAATTAACCTCGCCTAAAGTAAACACTTTAAACTTCTATTGTGGATATTGGGTAACGGATAGACATTCATTAATTATACATAGATATGTAATATTAATAGAAATGCTCATGACAAGTATAAATACTCGTATTCATCACACACACATCTGCCCCTTCCGCAATACGAACCCAGGACCGTCGGTACGCAAGGCAAGATTGCTATCTTTGGTTGCACCAATCTGTCGTGAAATGGTTTATTTTTATGGTTTTTGAATGACAAAGCATTTATTAAAATAGTGCTATAAACCAAGAAGATCATAAAATATCAACTTAATTTTCATAATGAGAGAAAATATAAGAAATACTTTTTCCATATTGATAAATTTTTTTTAGGAAGTATGTATGTACACTCCCATGTGTTTATAGCACTATTTTAATATAATTGTATCAAACGTTAACTTCTCTTAAATTCTATATACGAGGGGAAGTCAAAAAGTTCGCGATACGGGTGGGTGGGAATGTTGAAATTAAACACCAAATTAATTTTCTTCGTCAATGTATTCCCCCTTAACCCTAAGACATTTCTCAGATCGTTCAAATAATTTGTCAATACCATCATAAAAAAATGATTTGTCCTTAGCATCAAAAAATGTCGAAAATGCCGACTTTTCCTCTTCATCGTCGTCAAATTTCTTACCATGCAGCTCTTTTTTCATGTTTGGAAATAAAATTGGGGGCCAGGCCTGGACTATAAGGAGGGTGGTGGAGTTGTTCGAAGCCGCACCGGTGAATAGCAGCCGTCGGAACATGACTCGTGTGCACAGGTGCATTGCCATGCAAAAGGAGCACGCCTTAATAGCCTCCTTAAACTGTTCTAATATTGAAACGAAACCGTTATATTGACACCGCGTTCTTAATAGTCGATCAGTAAAATATCTTCTGAATACCAAAATATCGTTCCGGCCGATCGTGCTTCTTCTTCAGACGGGAATCTTCCGTAATATAATTTTTTCTACTTTCTCGATGATTTCTGGTGTGGTGGCCTCAATTGGCCGTCCAGAACGTGGGTTGTCTTCAATTGAGTTTCTTCCTAGCTTGAAAAGGCCATGCCACTTATAAACGATGGTTTTACCAGGGGCAGAGTCCCCGTAAACCGCTAACATCTTTTAAAAAATGTCTGAGCGGATTTTCCTTGTTTGGTGAGGAATTTAATAACAGCGCGATATTAAATTTTCTTCCCGATTAACTTGTTTGCACGTTGATAACTCAAAGGTTAATGACCCGATTAGGTTCGAATTTGGAATATATACTAATGGTGAGATGCTCAATTAGTATCTATCTGGATACATGAACCTACCCCCACCATCCCTTCCATTCCGCAAACTTTTTGATCTCCCCTAGTACATCATAAAGGGTATCGTAATAAGACAAGCAGCCTCCACTTAGTCTCACACAATTAAGGAGGATATTGCCATGTATTTATCGGACACTAGCTAAAGTAGGCTACATTTCGACGTTAGAAAATAAAAAGGTATTTTCGATTTTCCCCAAATAAATAAATTATCTGTTTTATGAACACGATTTTACTATTACCTATTACTAGAATTATTTACAATGTTTATTTCATTTCCTTTTAAACCAAACATACTGCGAATTCCAATGCCTCGTTAAGAACATCGATAGGGCCCGTGGGGTTATCTAAAGAGCATAAACATTTACTCATTCATCTATATATGTTCTATATTGGTCTTTTCTACGAAGTCACTTAAGAAATACGCGTGGTTCCGAATATTTGTTGTTAATATTTCTAGTGCAATCAGAGATGTGTAAACAATTTAACTTGTTCAATTAAACGCGTAATTAACTGCAATTAAGTTAACCATTTATGTAACAAAAATACGGCGTAATAACAAAACTTATCTGCCTCCCCTGTAATCTTGCCTGGTTATTTATACCGATCGAGCTGGTAATAGATAGAGTTATTTTTATTATGTTTAATAGAAGACTGTGTTCGTTTGACGTTGTCTTTATTTCCTTAATTAAGTAGTATTGTTTCTACTTGGATACGTTTACCTACTTTGGCATGACAGAATTTAAATAACATTAAAATATGGCATAAAAAGAAAAGAATTTTCACCAATGACAATATTAATCAAAACTACAACCCACTTTAAGAGGCTATCCAAACATGTTTAAATAATAATATACCAATAGTTAAAATAAAAATAAATAATAAACCAAAAAATATTGGCTAACAACTGGCTAAAAAAAGTCAGCACAGACACAACTACTGCAATCTCTGCCTATTATGCCTACGCCTACGCCTGGCTGCGGTACGGTGTGCTGCTGTGGGGAAATAGTGTGGATGCTGAACTATTATATATAATGCAAAAACGATGTATTAGAATCATTGCTGAAATAGACAACACTGACAGGTGTAAACCTTATTTTAAAAAGCATGGAATTCTTACCTCACCTTCCATATATATCTATGATGTTTGTATACTTGTTTTTAAAAATAGTAAATAATTCCAAATGTTTCCGTCAAATTTACCCTAATAACACCCGGCACAAAAACAGGCTTCATCTACCTCAGTTCAAAATAAAAATGCTAAAGTGCAGTCCTATACTACATGGCTGTTAAAATCTTTAACAAATTACTACCACATGTAAAAATATTAGTACCCCTAATACGGTTAAAAACAGATTATTTCTATCAATGAATACCTAAATGAAATGTTTATGAATTTTCTCTCTTAATTAAATATTGATGCTACGATTAGCCCAGTTTGAAGTATAGATACCTAATGTGAATATATTTTCTACTTTCTAATTGTAAATAAAATATAATAAAATTTTATAATTTCTAAGTAATCAAAACATGGGCAGCCCTCGCCTTATTTGTTGTGTCCGTAAAGGGCGACTAAGTTAATTAAGACCAGTGTACACTTAGTTAGCAATAAAGATTTCATTTGATTTCATTAATCATGAAATCAATATATATTAAATTCTCTTTCGTGTACTGTAGACAGCATATTATTATAATCACAAGATGAAAGTTATAAGATATAAAATTAAAAACTATAATAAAGAAATAATTAAGTTAAAACTACTATGTCTAAACTTAAAAACGAAAAACCTTAAAAAATATAATATAATATCTAAAATATATTACTAAAAGGAGTCCCTTTAGGCAAGGTTCCAAAGATACTGGCAGCATTCCCCCTTTGAATAGCTAAACTAATTCTTTGTCCGAGGTAGCTGCCAGCTCTTCGGTCTCCTGTGATGTCGACTAACCTTTTTGATATTTCTTTATAAAGCCTTATTGCGCTAGGACCCCACGGACCAAGGGTCTCGACACCGAATGGGACAAAATCATATCCGGAGCCTAGACCCCTGTATTTGCATGCTTTAGCTTTTTCAGCCGCTTCACATGCCGCACCAGATCTGTTGTTGGTTCCATGTAGATGGGAAGGGGCCAGTGTGTCTGAACAGGTTGCATCCCATACCAGCACCCGGCCCATCTTCCATGGAATCAAACTCATACCGTCCGGTCTCTTGCCATCGTCTCTTGCAATGCCAGTCGGCTCAAGTAGACTTGGCACGTTGACGGTGGCAAGGGACCGGCGTATGATATCGTTAAGTGCGGCATGTCTCGAGAAGCGGCCTGCACTTTTTTGGCATGACAGTCCGTGATGTCCTAGCTTGTCGACATCACTGCCACAGGGACATTTATGAGGAGCGCAGACCGGAACCCCAAGCCGTAGACAGGTTGCGATTCGGAGCGTGTCAGGCTCAAGAAATGTTCCTGTATTTGACGAAGGGTACGCGTGAAGCCAGTAACCGGCCTCATGCGCACCCACGGCCAAAAGTCTAGCACGCGCCGAACCTGTACTACAGCTTAAAAGATTGTCAAAAGTAAATTTACAGTTTATGTCGTCCCAGCTCCTCTGTGAATTTGGAGAATCTGGAAAATTTTGACCTGGGCATACAATTGAGAAAGCGTTTCTAGCTTCTTCCAAGCCAGCAATCTCAAAGTTTGAAGGCAATGCCCTTAAAATTTTACTTATGAGATTTGCTGAACTATGGACAGAAGATAGAAAGGCTGGTAAAGCGACACTGGAAATTTTGCGAATCCCTAAACCACCATAACGGATGGGCAGGGATGCTTGGGTCCAAGATTGCTCGTTCAGCTGCATATTAAGAATCGATTCTAAGCTAATTTTGATTAAATCGCCTACTTGTGTCAAAAGATCTGGGTGATTCCAAAAGGAGCAGCAGCGGAGCACATACGTAGATTTTGGGACGAAAAGACAGAATTTTAAGATGCAAAGTGCATAATGTGGGCTAATTTCGAGGAGACGGTAAGCAGAATTTTTAAATTGACTAATTGAATTATTAAAATATTCAGAAATAGATTCATCAAAAATTGGAGAACCTAAAAGGTAAAGGGAATTACTGTTAACTATTTTAATATTTGGAGCTAAAATATCAAATTTTTGTTTTACATCGTTTAAATTTAAGTCGCAGTTATTTATAAAAAGTTCGCATTTGCTAAAATTAAGCTCCAAACCAATGGCTTTAAATTTATTTTTGATTAAAGAAAGGTCCGAAAACACAGTATCCACATCACCTCCTAGGGTTCCGTCGTCCAAATACCAAACGTTGAATTTAGAATTTAAATTTTTGATTATCGGATTTATAGCCAAACTAAAAATTGCAGGCCCAAGGGGATCACCCTGTTGACAACCTACTTCTGAGGACAGTTCATTAGAACGATATAACAATTTTGTTGGGTCAGCGTAACTGAGAAGAAGATAATTGTATATTTCCGGTATGTGTTGTTTTATTTCCGACAGCAGGGTATCCCTATTTACCGAATTGAATGCATTTTTGACATCAATTTTGAGCAACACGTCAGGCTGTCCGTAAGTTAGGAAAGAGCGTAGGGCATGGACGGCTGCCTCACACCCTCCTTTTACACCGAAGCCTAACTGTACGGGTTCAAATTCGGAATTTAATTTTGGTAAAATAAATCGAACAGCAATTTTGGAGGCCAGACGTCGTAGTGTAGATCCAACAGCAATTGGTCTCACCCCTCCGTCCTTTTTGGTGAGGGCAATGAGGTTCGCGCCGAAAAGAATGGGGACAATTTCTGGATTTACATTACCGGAATACATAAAGTTGATTAATTTAGTGATCGAATTAACAAGTTGCTCGCCTGCATCACCCACAGAATGCGATGTTAAGTCTTTCAAATGTTGGGGTGAGATTCCATCCAAACCTGCAGCCGAACCTGGTTTAAAAGATAAAATGGCAACCATAACATCTTTGTTTTGAATTTGAAGGCATGCTTGCCCTGCTGTTGGTGGGTCGAGAAAAAATGGGTTAACTGGAGCTGGAGGATGTTTTGTCCGTAAGGCCTGAAGGGTGTCAGGGGTATCTGGTGATAGCACGTCGTTGGAGAACAAAAGGCGAGCGGCACCTTTGAGATCTCCGTCACAAATTTTGTTTTCGATGAGTTTGTTGCGATTAAGAGGTGCATCATGTTTGATTAAAGGTGCGGGAGAAGGCGAGGAGCTTACAGCACAGTTATTCTTAATCTTTTGTGTCAATGATAAATTCGGTTCAACAGTTTTTGATATATGTAGTGTACTGTATGAAAATAAAAATAGGTTCTGCCAGTCTTGAGTACAATTGCTCGTGTAACATTTCTGGATTAATTGAGCCAAATGTTTAGCAACGGTTATTCGAGCTCCTCGAGGGATTCTTTTCACAATGGGAATACTATTTTTCAAATGGCTAAGATATGTGTGGAAAGGAGTTGGAACTTGAGCTGCATAAGTAGGCGCACTCGGAATAATGGGATGGATGTCTAAAGGTGAACTGTTTTGGCTAATACATTTCCTGTGAGTTTTTGTAGTGTGTATGTTGAGGCCTTTCAAAGATTTGAACGATTTGTTGCACTGTGTACATGTATGGGTCGCGTTCGACGTGCCATCACAAGATTGGGTCACGGACTGCATCCACAACAGTTAAAAACATTCACAAAAAATAATAACTTAAAACAAATTTAAAAACACAATAATATAACTTAAAATCTACACTGAAAACATAAAAAAGTCAAAGTCCAAATATGACGGCTGCTTGTTTTGGTAACAAGACGCATGCGTCGTTATGAAGGTGCGTCACATGATGAACTTGCAATTGGACGCTGCAGAGGAAGAGACCTAGCGACGCGTGTCGTCGCT
This sequence comes from Calamotropha paludella, assembly GCA_927399485.1. Lineage (NCBI taxonomy): Eukaryota > Metazoa > Arthropoda > Insecta > Lepidoptera > Crambidae > Calamotropha > Calamotropha paludella. Next base: position 10,553,256 of record OV656804.1, on the reverse strand, counting down.
AGGACAACCGATGGCGGCCTTAGCAACCGCGTCTTGAATTGTCACTTTCTATCTTTAATTCATATTTGAAGAAGAATTTAATCACTCTTTTGTGTTATATTTGCTGCAGATTTTTTGCGGAAAATGATAACGCTTGCAAATTGCACTGTGTTTTACCAATTTGTAATGTTTTTATAGTTGATAATGGACAATATTCAATTTAAAAATTAAAAAAGTACAGAGCCGATGTTTACTATGTGACGTTTTTTTTTTTTTATTTCAATTATGAAATTAGATTTACAGAATGTTGATATCTCAATGATTGCTTTTTTTTTAGCGTCTTCTTGCACGAATCCTCGAATTTTTGATAGAACCATGAACCTAATAACATAAGTATAAAAAAGCTGAATTTTATACTTACATTATTAGAATGTCATTAGAATAGTGATTCTAGTGTAATTCTAGTGTAGTATTCATTAGTGTAATGACATTCAGGTTAAGTTGGATAAAAAACTATTGCATTTTGTTTTGCATGCATGCCTCATTCGCTGTGGTGCCCAGTTTTTAATCACTTTTCGTTAGATGGATTGAAATAGCAGTTACTTTATTTTAACGATTGTCTCTCACGAGAAAGAGAGACTTTACAGTGCCTTTTAGGCATATGTCGCAAACACTTGAAATTCAAAGGCGGTTTCAAAATATTGCACATGGCACTGTCTCTATTTTATGAGTAGTAAAGTGACATGGTATTTGGGTTCAGCTAGAAAATTTCGTCATAGATATTTTATAATTTTTATTCTGAAGCCGCACTAAGATTACACCATTACAAGATTGGTACAGACAAGTCTAAAAGATGACCAATGGTATATAGAAATTGATAAATAACATTGCAAAATAAGATGTTACAAGTATGTAATAATTATGACAGCTATATAACCTACTTCGTTATATGTGTTTTTGGGTTCTGATTGACGAAAAATTTTACTTACCTACCTCTTTTTTATAATTTTTAAGATACGACCTATAGATTACAACCTGTTGCAAAATCCTTCTGAGGAATGCCTAAAACTCAACTTGATAGCTGTTAGATCGAACAAGTTGAAATCTCTTCTGGTTATTTTTATAAGTAGCATTTTATAAAGTAGTCTAATTTGATGCATTTAAGCGCAGCTTCACCAAAGTCTCGGACGAGTTTTATCAAAAGCTCTACTGCTTTTATAATCAAAGACTTGATAGGCCAATCTACCAATGACACAGTCTACAGTTTAATCTTAACCGATTGAAATCAGCTTGCGACACTAACATGAGGCTGGCAGGTCTGGCATTCCATATAAAAACGTCCGCGGTGAACTTCCGTGAATCGAATCATCGTAATTGATTTCATTAGTACCGCGACAGCTGTAATTGAGATATTATTGAATTCTAGCGATGCAGGAAAAGTGGCCAAACACGTCGTCGTGACCACATGCGGTCGGGAGGAAAGTTATGTGGAACTAGTTTTGACGCCTGTCATTTGTCACCAATGCACGTTAGAAAAGGGCCGGTTGCCTAGACAGATCTAATACGATGAAAGTGATAGTGATTTGATACAGTGAGTCTATCTGTAGTGATGCTGTTCAGGAGAGTCCCGTGTCATGATGTTGCTATATAAATACCTCGTAGAGATTAATTAGTAGATATTGTGTTACAATTCTCCTAAAACTGTTCGATTCGGCTGTCCGATTAGTCTATTAGTGATTATAATCATACCTACAATTGTTTGAAAAGATATTGAAATAGTGTTAGTTAAACTCGGTAGCCTAGTGATTACTATTGAATCTGGCCCAGTTTGGCAAATGAAATGGGTTCGAAGCCCGTCCTTTCACCATAACGAGGTAGTTGTCTGTACGTCTTTGTCTAAAGATGCTTGTACAAAGATTACACTAACAATTTCCGTAACTGACAATTTACATAAACATAATTCAAAAAGTAAATAGGAACAACATTTGAAACAGAACACTTTGTTTGATATTATTTTCGTTTGTTCGAAACAGGCAGGCATGTGACCTACCATGAGATTTGGCCATACTTAAACATAGGCATGTGAGAAATAAAATACCTACACAAATATTTAGGCGTAAAAAAACAATGCTTGCGATGGATCCCTTTGACTAATGCTCAAAAACCAAACCGCAACACCTAGTGCATCGCCATGCTTATCAGATTCAACAAAGGGCCGTTAAATTTGTTGTGGAACATAGAAACAGATGACGAAACATAGGTTTATTGCTACAATCTGAAACAAAGTAGCAATCGACTATATGGGTCTATCAAGATGAGCCAAAACTAATCAAAGTGGCGCGCGTGCAACGAGCATGATAACATTTTTAATAAAACTGGATACATGGATACTGTTGTTTTAAAGAATTGCCGTACCGTAAATAATGCACGACCATTTGTTTGCCGAAAGTTATTGACATACTCCGTAAAAATAACCGTAAACGCCGTATTATCTTGCACCACAAGAATGTCAGTTATCACACGTTAAACTTATAAGCCATGTTACAGTCTTTATACAGTCCCGACCTGGCACCTTGTGATATTTTTCTGTTCAAAAAATTAAGAACCAATTACACATTCAACGGTCATTGTCACCAAAGTGCTGTCGAAAAGTAAAAAATAAAACATTTCCGAAATCACCATGGAGAAATGGCATTAATGTTTTCATAATTGGTTTAATTCTATGCATATGTGCATTTACACAAACGGAGAATATTTTAAGAAATAATAGTTCATTCTGCCCATAAGATAAATAGTAATTTTAACTTATTTATTACGAAAATTTTTAGTGCGACTTAATATATAAACGAAATTATACAATGAACAAGAATATATCGTTATTATTATATGTAACGGACAGTTTAACAATGACATGTGGCCTTTTGAAATCAATATACACACGTTCCTTTGTAATTTTCAGTTTTTCAGATCTTTACATAGATTTTCCTTTTTTTTAAAACATTATTAGACAGGACAATTATCTTCATATTAATTAACTATTGTTTAAATTTTTTCGCATGTATGCACCTATGTCACAGTGTCGAAGGGTTCCTAACAGCTAATTCCCACCGGCCTTCCCTCAATTTAGTAATCTTACTCCTAATCCAAAATTCAAAATTCTAAACAAGCGCAATTTATTTCTATGCGTTTTTAAGTATAACTAAAAGAACATCTTTTTTATGCCATCGATCGCAAGCGACCGCCACAGCGCCACCAAATTATGGGGCGACAAAATACTCCAGCTGAAACTTAGGGCGTATGGCGTTAGTGCCTTAGGGCGTATGTAAACACACCGGTTAACCTTTCTTTTCTCTTTTTATTTTATAGGCAAAGCAAGACAAGATATTAGAATTAAATAAGAATGGTAGAAGAAAATACATCGCACATTAGACATTATGATTTTGTTTGATTTGTTTCGGAAGCGGGATGTTTTTCATTAGTACCGTGCCTGTCATTAGTATTATTTGCTTGCGTGTATGTGAAATGTTATTTTTTTTGTAATTATGAAATATGGTTGTTATTATTCGACGGTTTTTGGTAATGTTATTGTGTTCATATATTTGTTTATTGTGGTTAATTTTGTTTTCCATAATAACTTTTTTGTAGGTGCAATTTAACTGAATGATTGCTTAATGATGCAACTACGTTTTCCAAACTCAGTTTTGAAAACAAAGAGCATGTCATTTAAGCCATTCTAATCCAAACATGACATTTTATACATCCTTATCGATAAATACACGTGGGCGACAGTAGCAGCAGTTGCAGCAGAAGAGACTTTCGTAATAACAAAGAAGTTACGCTTACATCACGCGCTGATTATTTTTTTGGAATAGCTAACTAACTCGCCTAAACTCCAACCCTCGCCATTGCTACCTAGGTTTTACACTTTTATAATATACGCAACACTTATAACAACATCTAATTAAAAATAACGAGAAAACTAGTCTCGTTACAAGTCCGCATTACGCGTCAAAAGAAGTGAGGCAGTAGGAAAATAGGAGTGGACATGATCTATTACTAGCCACTACCCGTCATATGCCTATTTCCTGAAATACATTAATCACTGCGTTCGCCTTACGAACTGGGCAACTCTCTTTTCTGGTACATGTAAGTGAACTTTGATTATGAATAACTGTATTATAAATCTACGATGGGTATATTGAAGAAGGAAGATTGACAATTGCTAAGGTTATTTAACGTATGGGGGGCCAAATATTTTTCTATTACGGACACCTTTGTACTTCAAAAGCAGTTACCATTAGTCCCGACTTGTTAAAATACTGGTTAATACAGTTTTGATAGATGTCTTATTTGTAATCTCTATAGTTCTCATCTATATTTTAAAAATAAATTATTCCTTCTGAAGTCAACACCATGACAACCAGTCTTTTAATACGACTGCATCTCGAATTATTTGTATAGATAGGCTTTGGTAGGTAACCGACCTCATATTTCAGTATGTTGTCAATTAAAAATAATTCAATAAGTTTTCCTTTTTAAACCTACAACGCAAGTGAGCCTGTCGCAATGAATGACGCTGCCACACCGTTCTATTAAATAAAAGTATACCTCGTAAAAGACAGTGTCTACACCCAGATAGGGCTTGCCCAGCCCGTGTCGCTGCGTAATCATGTTCAATTAAAAAGATATATTGAGATACACTACTGCAAATAACACCAGATCCAATTATACAGTTTTATAATTCTTAAACAGCAATCAAAAGTTACATTTGATGCCTACAGTATAAAAATAACTTGTCTACATTTATTTTCGTGTTTAGACTATTATATATTAATTATATGAAACTAGGTACGTTCACAGCATACTGACGGATTGATGCAACGCGACGTAGGTAAATGTTGCAATTTATGACCTCCGAATTTGGCATACTGACGAACCATAGCAAACTTTCTTTTCTTAGCATAGTACTAGTCGAGAAGCAACGAAAATAGGTATTATGTTTCGTAGGAGTTCACCGCTCAGTAAATATGAAAAGATTCAAACACGTCCACTTATTGACCCGTATAGAATATTATCAGCACTACAAAAGCAGCTGATAAGTATGTGTTATACGACTGTCTGTTGAATGTAGGCCGTCGAGTCACGTGTGTGTGTCGCCACATATACATACACAACTCTTCGTCGCTATTCTATTGAAGATATTTTACTGTTGCCAAGTTTATTTCTTCGAACATCTATCCTAAAGAAGAACTATAGCTATTAAAAAGTACAATAATTTGTGTAAGATGTGTGACCTGAATTTTTTAAGCTCTACGGTGTCATAGCCTAAAACAATTGCAAGCCACAGCAGCAGTGAGCAATAATACTTTAATATTATTTATATACACTATGAAATTATACCATTTTATGTTATACTAGCTGACCCAGCCACGCGTTGCTGTGGCACAGTTATTTTATTTTTCTAAAATAAAAGTAGCCTAAGTTACTCCTTATTACATCAGCTACCTGCCAATAAAAGTCCCGTCAAAATCAGTCCAGCCATTTCAGAGATTAGCCGGAACAAACAGACAGACAGACAAAAATGTAAAAAAAGTTAATTTGTTGTATGTACCGTATATATATTCATATGCATGTAGTAAAAAACGGTTATATCAATATTACAAACAGACACTCCAATTTTATGTATACGTATAGATTCTACCATTTTTTATAAAAAAAAATATCTCGTTAATTTTCTTTATAACATCAAAAATCTAGAATAAGATAAGATGAGACGAATACTTATTTAAACTTATTTAAAAATTAAGTTTAAAAAGTAACAGTACCACTAAAAAGACTAATAAATTTAAAGAGATTTTTTGTTTTAAATATCCCACGTAGCATTTGAATACATATTGTCAACTTCACGATAAATGGCTCCTATTATAAACAACTAACATTCTCGTTCGTATAACTATCTGTCTTCAATGTCTAATGTGTATAATGTAGAGTCGTGTCTTATACATATTTATGAAGGTGGTATAGATCGTATAAATGCTATGAAGGAAGTCAACATCATCTTTAATGAAAACAATATATTATTCACTAAATTCGAGAAATACTGTATGTTTTCGTTATTTTAGATTTAAACGAGCTAGACTTAAGAGCATTATGACATCATATTGATTAACAATAAAATTAAATTCTTTGTTGATATTATAAAGAATAACATTAACAAATTATAAGGTTCTTTCAAGGAAAGGGGAAAAATATTAACATAAACATATTAGTTATTAAATATCTCACATATTAAGACTTTATAATTGTGCAACGTAATAAAAGTGCGTTTAGACTCTACAACATTGTCTGTCACACAACTAGAATGTTTATTTAAAGTTAAGATGTTTACTCTGTTTATTAGTCTGCGAAACTGCGCAGTAGTTTGTAGCTGTTAATTCTAGTCCAAATTATTTACTAAGGTTTTTATATCTACATTATGAAAACTTAATACTTAGCTGCAAAATCGTGTGGGCTATCATTACGATATTCACCGTATTGCTATATTCTAAGGTTACAATTTATTTATTCTTTATTTATGGCTTGCACGTTTTGTGCATTTAGCCAGTGTCGAGTAAGTATAATTGTCAGTTCTTAAGTAGTTTCTTAGGTTTCAGTAAAGAAGTGGGGTTTTACTGAAACCTCCTAATGGCCTTTGTTGAAAGAGCGCGAAATGACACCTTCCAACCTGTTTTGTTTCACTTGCCGACACTCATGCATATTTAGAAACACTCAGTGGTTAATAACCCACCATTATAACACACTTATATGAACCACAACACAAAATTTAAAAAGAAAACTAAAACCATTTAAGTGACGCTTCGAGCTCCCGCCAAAATACTGAACATTAGGTATTTGTAACACAGACTAAATATAGATATGTCACTTTTTGTAGATATAGGTTAAGTATAGGTATTTCCTCCTAAAGTTCTTCCAAATATTTAAAATGGCAAGGTTGTTTACACCTGTCGTGATCTATTGCACTCTAAAGAACCTACGATAGCAATAAAAGAACTATTCCAAACAGCCGACGCACAATCGATAATAGAAAGGGCACATTATTCTCAGAAAAGTTTAAAAATAAACGTATACTAAATGTCACGGTCAAATAACATCCCAAAATAAAGGGAGACGGAATTATTAAAAATAAAATGAAACAATCACTGAAATGGCATTGAAAGATAAGTATTACTCGGTTTAAACGTGACTTATGCACTGCCGCTTCTAAATTGACAGACAAATATTCATTAGTAACGTTAATCATCGCATTTTTCAACGGTTAAATTATTGTATTGTTTGTTTAACTTTTGAAATTCGAAAACATTATACTTTTGTTAGAAACTACCCGACCTTTAAACAAAATTTAAAACTTAATAAATGGAATACTAATTGAATAGTATGTAATCAAAACAAAACGAATCAGGGATAACATTCTATACTAATTTTAATTTGTAGCATTGTTTTATCGGTATGTTGCATAATTTCATTGTTTAAGTTTTCAGAAACAATAAACGAGTTTTACAGTAGAATTACGCATGTTGAGTAAGCTAAGGTTGATTTTCAACAATACATTTTTTTTGAAATGTAGATTGTTTTGATTATGTGGTTTTTATTAATATGTATGTACTTTATACAGTACAAATTGTAATCTATACATATAAATAAAATTGGAGTGTCTGTTTGTAATACTGAAATAACCGTTTTTTACTATATGCATTTGAATATATATACGGTACATACACTAAAATAACTTTTTTTACAATTTTTGTCTGTCTGTCTGTCTGTTTGTTCCGGCTAATCTCTGAAATGGCTGGACCGATTTTGACGGGACTTTTATTGGCAGGTAACTGATGTAATAAGGAGTAACTTAGGCTACTTTATTTTAGAAAAAATCTTTAAAATTACTGTGCCACAGCAACGCGAGGCTGGGTCAGCTAGTGGAATAGAAATAAATAATATATAATTATAAATACTTTAAAAACATCGTCTTATTTGCATTAAATACCCATGCCCTGGCCACTCGTGGGCTTAAAAACAAATACAAAATATTATAGTTCATCTCTATTATCGCTATATTAAATGGCAATTATCTGTAGTGAGACCCGAAATAACAAAGACACGTTTATTTTGTCATCACCAATTCATTTGACCCACGCATTCTGAAGTTATAATGCAGTTATTATAACTTCGAGATTACAACCTACGTAATAAAGAGTCTCTTGAGCTTATCACAAGCTACTGCAATGAATATCCATATAGGAGGTTACGCTTACATCTCTCTGATAGTAGGTACTGTCGCGGAATGTATTGCTCTGCCAGTTTGCAAATAAAATGCTTTGAACGTATTACAATTCTAACTAGTGGTAGTATTGAGCTGTGTACTCTCAATGGCGCAGGTTAGCGACATTTTCAAGAATGTATTATTGGATCGGTGGCCGATAAAAATATTATATCGAACTCCTGCGCGCTTCAGAAAACACATTAAGATATTGGTCCTGACAGAATCTGCAGTAATTAGCGTAGAATTATAACCCTTTTTGAGAAGTTAACAGGCTGATGGCGTTGCCCTAACGTTATGGGTGATAAAGCGGTAAGTTCCACGATTGTACTTTAATTTTCATTTAATTAACATTATTGATTGGTGAACAGCATTGATAGGCACGATGCTATAACTTAAAATTACACCATTATGAGCATCATACCAGGAAGCTAGCACTTCTATTCGACAGTAACTCAAACGATTATGACATGTACTAACATACCACTTGTCGTCGAGATACCTTCGTGACACAGTTAGCCTCGACACTCCAAACTAAATAAATTAGAATACAATGGACAGACATGTGTATCTTGCAAGCAATTAATATGCACACCTGTGATTAATACCTTTTCAAAAAGGTCCTTTTGTTTTTGTGCATGAAACAATAAGATATACAATATGTAAAATGCAAATAAAAGCCATGAACTCTACCCAAAATCATTTTGTATTAGACCATAATACCTGGGAAAAAGACAGTTAAGTTATTCACCAACAAACCATCATCTTTTTACTCTATTTTCATGGATTCACGTTTAAAGGCCATTATTTCACTAGAGAATTGAAAACACACATGGGTTCTTAACGCTACGGTACATAGACAAATTCATGCTACGTGCGTTGCATGCCATACCACGTCATGCTGTCTCTTTAATAATTAAAAAATTAAGTACATGTGTCATAATCTTACTCACTTTTATATATTACTAGCGACCCGCCCCGGCTTCCCACGGTTACAATGGTCAATGGTCTGCTATATTATGCATGTATGATACATATAAACCTTCCTCTTGAATTACTCTATCTATTAAAAAAACCGCATCAAAATCCGTTGCGTAGTTTTAAAGATTTAAGCATACATAGGGATATAGGGACAGAGAAAGTGACTTTGTTTTATACTATGTAGTGATATAGCCAGATAGACAGATATAGAATACGTAAATATGGCGACGTTAAAGTTCCTACACCGAGTAATAATTAATTTATGATTTTCTTTAAATAAAGATTTAAACAAAGCCAAACTGTTTTTAACCCCCTTTTTTAACAAATTTATTATTTTTAATTTTCAAAAAGACATCTGCAATATGTATAAGTACTTGATAATAATTAAATGGAAATTATTTTTTGATTCCCATTTACAACATAGTATATAAACAGGTGACTGTTACAATACTTGTGAAAGATAATGTTCGAGTAGTATTTGATGTTTTATAGTACTCTGATTGACGCTCTTATTTTAAGGCAAGTAACGGTGATCCAACAAAAACGAGCAATGTAATACCAATATCTAATTCATGTTGAACTTTACAAGCGTCTAAGTAGATGTAATTTGCCGGTGTACGAAGACGAAATATTAATTTGCAAATACAAGACCCATCAGTCATGTTGATAGTACTAATCGGGCTGTCAAAACCATCCTGTTGCGGCGTCGAGATGCGTGACAGGTAAGATGATTCGGTTAGTGAACAAGTCCACATTGAAACGGTATTCCTCAATATGTTCCCACTGTGTTACAAGAACTGGTGCTCATTGATGATACCAACAAGATAAGTTACGAAACCGATACAAATACTTGCAACATTGTAAAGATGTTGCAAAATTATGCTATAGTATAGTTTGTTGGTAAACATAATTACTATACTGACAAGTTTGATACATCGCATTAAAACTATGCCAATGAAAAATAATAAATTGGTCCATCGTGTATTCAGGTGTCATTTTTAGCGTAATACACTTCAAAAACTCGTTGGCGCTGCAAATGTCCGTGATTGGCTACCGTTTTCTATGTCGCTTTAATATTTATCATGACAGTTACTAGTGCTAGTGGTGTTAAACACCTTATATCATTTTTTATTTGACAGTCAATAAAATACGATAACCGTTAATGACTAAACACGCAACTATTAATGTCATTCATTTTAAGTATCGTTAAACAAAAATGCATATAGAAAATTAAACCCCATTAAATTCACGCTTTATTATATTTCTATCTTGCGGGTAATTTATGAATATTAAAGATAGCATGCAAGTGCTTTACTATTTACTAAAAAAATACATATTTTGCTTCTGATAGCGAGCAAATATAATTTTAATAATAGCTAATTACATATATCATTATAATAGGAAGGTACTAGAAAAAAGATTTCCAAAAGTTGCGGGTTTGATTCCCGCGTGAGAATTCACTTGTGAAGTCGATTTTTTCTAGTATTTTTCTATTATAATAATTTATCTTATAAGATAGCATTGAAAAATGCATAAAATATATAAAAATTAAACAACTAAATGGCTGTTCCATCTTAATCGATTGCCCAAACATTTGTAAAAATGTTTCTTTCGAATACGAGAGGATGCTCCTCTCATTGATGAAACAACGCTAGCCTATAACGCAAAATTAGAAAGGTACTAGAAAATTTCGACGAGTGTTGACAAGGATCGGTAGCTCAATTAGGAGAGCATTGGACCGGATTTCCAAAGGTTGCGGGGATTAATTCCCGCTTGAGAATTCACTTGTGACCCGAGTCGATTTTTTCTAGTATTTTTCTATTATAATAAATTATTAAATACTGCTTATTTACAGTGATTCAGTTTTGCCGATCTTCAGCTCTTCGGGAAGGTGATATTTAATCCGTTAATTACACACGTACGAATATAACATTTAAACTAGCGGTCCGTGAAAAGGTGCCGGACACGGTCCGCTCCACCGGCTGCGTTAATAGTTCACTTGTTTGATAATATTTCCGCACCATATTTGTGCTCCGCTGTTACGTTACGACACCTTTGCCTCACTTGGAAGACCCTGAATTTGATTCCCGCTACAGATAAATGAAGTACAGCCTTATCTGATGATGCGCAGATGCTAACAATCTATAATTTTCATAATACATACTTCCACTTTGGGATTGGAAGGATGTTTGTTAATAAATGAGATTATTTATTCTTCCAAACTTGCTTCTTGCCTTTTAAGTTTACTACTGCTTTAGTTGTTCTGAATTCTTATAGTCTTCGTTTAAATTTTGAAATTGATATCAGTGGTATATGATTGCGAGAAAACACCTAAAAAACATTTAAAAAGTATATATAAAAATTCATAAATAATTGATTCAGAGAAAGAAAAAACATTTCAAAAATTTTGAAAAGTATTAGAGAAGGACGCAGAAACGTGTGCGGATCACTCTGTGTGACTGCCTGCGCAGATCCAAGTATCATCATATAAAAATGGGTGTTTTATTTGGCATAATTCCTGCACCGTAAGACCGTACATGAGATATATAGTGATAACGTCATCATTAAGTGTAAATAATTGTTGTTATTCTACTCTGCCGATCACCTATGGTATAGGAATAGTATTAAGGTTTTGACACACTTATCATCTCGGAAATGGGTCGTCACAACTCACCTTACGAATAATATGCTTTGCCGTAATCGCTACTACAAAGCGCGAATGCGAATGATTTTGTAATTTGTCTCGTTAGTAATTATTGACGCTGTGTTTGAATGACTATTATTAATTTTAATACTAATGAGTAAGCGCTTGAAGGAAATCGATTTGCGGTTTTTATATCAGTCCGAAATTATTGGCGATATTATGTATTGATGACTTGGACTCCAATTTAAAACACCAATTTCTATTAACCACAAAAACATTGTGAAAACAAAAATACCGAAATAGATACTGTAGAGATTACTCCAGATAATCTATACTAATATTATAAAGAAGTAAAGTTTGTGTGTTTGTATATTTGTTAAATTGTAAGGGGTAATCTCGGGATCTACTGAACCGATTTTAAAAATTCTTTCACCAATAGAAAGGCAAATTATTGCTGAGTGTCATAGGCTATATTGAATGCTAGAAAAAATTTAAAGAATTTTGTCCACCCGTGCGAAGCCGGGACGGGCCGCTAGTACTCTATAAGTTCTCTTTGAAATGTCAATCAATTTCTTAATAGACACTCCACAGTCAAGTCTAACTTAAAATGTGTGCATATATTTTAACTATATCATGAAATTTGTTGTCATTTAAGTATTTTTATATCTAAATAAAGTATTGCGAGAAAAAAATTCAACGTCAGTGTCAGGCGGAACTTAAACTAACATCCCCCGCTATTTAAGCGAGTACTCTTCCTTGGATAAAATCGATGAGTCTGTTTTAATATAATTACGAGTATATAAAAATCTATTTATTAAATGCTTAAATGTAAAAAATATATAATCATCACATAGCTGTTTCTTCTTCATCGATTGTTGGATACTTGTTAAAGTGTTACATTCTAAATTATAGGCATAGGCACGAGAATATGGAGAAGCTGGCGTCAGTCTAACTAAACATTACTTTAAAAAATTCCGTCAAAGTTGGGGTAGCTACAACCCGGTTACAATATCTGTGGACCTGATGACGTCACGTCAGCGCTTAGGTACGGTGCACAAAACAAGCATCAGGGGATAGTATTGTAAACAATAATAATTATGAACTATTAATAAAATATATTATACTTTTACTCTTTTATTCTTTTATTTTTTTATTCTTTTTCAAGAGAACGGGGAAGGGGGCTTGACATTCCAGCGAGGTCCACAGATATTGTAACCGAGTTGTAAATCAGAAGAGTACTCGCCAGGATAGCAAAGACCACATTGATTGGTTTGTGTTCCGCTTGACACTTGATACAAGTTGTTTTTTTTTTCTAGTAATAATTTCTTTAATTTTTATTTAATAATTATTAGACATTCATACAAAAATATTTGATTTTGATATACTACTAGACGAAAAAGTAGTCACTTATTTTTCTTTACGTTAGAAACTGTTTGAGTGTAATCCAGCGTAATTGACCAAAACCCGACACGTTCTATTGTCGTCACCAGTCGTTCATCGAGTTGACTTAATAGATAGAAAATAAATTAATTAAATACAACTGATATCTGAATTACTAAAGACGCCGAATTGGCGACTGCGGTTTGCTTGGTCGAATGATTCATAAGTCGCATGATTGATCGCACGTTGGTATTATTCGAAATCGCACATCGCTTTTTGTAAAGTCTGTTCATTCTAACTTGTCCAATTTGGTAAAAAATCTTGGCACAACTTTTTAACGAAATCGCCCATTTAAAAATAAAATAATAACAAAGTCTATTACAATAAATCTTTATTATAGAAAAAACCTATTGAATCTAGTTATCAGTTGATTTTTAATGCTGCATTTTTAATAAAAAGGAGTGCCAAGATTGTTTACCAAATAGGACAAGTTAGGATGAACAGACTGTAGTAGGGAATCTTATACAAAGGATACTGAACTTGAAGGCTTTAATTGATTAGGTGATGACCCTTTTTTATTTCAAATTTATGCTTAAACTTTTATAAGAATCAAACTGAGGCGATATCGATAGTTAAAACCAAATTTCTATTATTTTAAACTTTCTTATCTTGTACTTCTTATGGTAGTGTAACATAAGTAAACGAGAGTATAAGCAAAAAAAAAATCTTATACAACTAAGCAGTCACGTCAAAAGTACAAGCAGTCACGTCAAGTAGGACCATTTAAAGAAACAGTGCACATCAGACTTTTTCACTTGAGTTCGAGCTAAAATTTTCGCTAGAATTGTTTTATCCTTCAAAAGATCAAAATAAAGACACGTATAGAAAGATTTTGATATTGTTAATGTTTTAGCAGTATCTATATAGTCAAATTTACGTAAGTATTACGCACAAAAACAAAATGACTGAATTAATGAATGGAATAATCCAACTTTTTCAAGAGTTTTTTCTCCACATATATAAGCCAGATCACGACAATAACACTTTATTAATGAGTTTTTTATTTAATAACAGTCAATACCCCAATGTACTACTATTATTTTAATTGAGAGGTTACAGATATTTATTTGCAACGATGTGTGAAACGGATGTGTGAAAATGGATTAAAATAAAATTTGATACACAGGAAGAAATTATATATTATAAGAAATACATTTTTTTTTTCTATAAAAGTCGCTTTTGCTATAAAAAGTATTTTTTTTATTCAATATATTTTTATGTAAGTATTTATAAATTAAATATGGAATTATATGAATATAGCAATTTTTAAAATGTGAGGTATTGCATAATATGATAACGTAAGTAATCGGAAGAAAATAAATATCCTTCCAAGTTGCGACCGTATTTCACCAATGGTGTTCAAGGCTCACTTCGATAAGGCAAAAATGTAAATATAATGAATAAAGGTCATTACTCCAGGTATCCATAATAACAAACGCTACATAAGGAATAAAATGTAAATAAAATGAAAAAACAATTGAGTTCCCGTTGATTTCTTTGACAAGACTTTAAATAGCCTTAGCAGTCTAGCAGTTAAGTATTGGCCCCTTATTTGTCCCAAATTAGATATTGAAGAAATTGCAATATTCAATGCTAAAACAAAACTTTGAAATAGACAAAACAACATATATATGTATTTAGTTCTTACACTTCCGCGCACATTACACATCAGAATAAAACACTTTTTTTTACGGATTTTTGCGCATGTTTTATTTTATTTTATATTTAATCCTGACGTTTCGACTCCTTTACAGGAGCCGTGATCACAGGATGACTAAGATGATGTCATCCTGTGATCATCATCTTAGTCATCCTGTGATCACGGCTCCTGTAAAGGAGTCGAAACGTCAGGATTAAATATAAAATAAAATAAAACATGCGCAAAAATCCGTAAAAAAAAAGTGTTTTATTCTGAAACATATATATGATATGGAAATGACTACAACTACATTCTGAACCCTTTGAACTCTCTACATTATGTTTTCTCTTTGAAAAGGACAATATTAAATATTTCACTAAGTTTTAATTAAATGTAGATAATTGCTATTAAACAACAGAAAGCTTAATGTGCTATTTGCGGAAAAAACGAAATAACATGTGTGAAAACCATAAAGTGTGTGTTTTTTATATACATACTAGCTTTTACCCACGGCTTCGCCAGCATTTATTTTTTTTTATTTTTCAATAAAAAAGTATCCTATGTTACTTCTAATACCTCCAAGAATATATGTACGAAGTTTCATGATGATCGGGTTAGTAGTTTTTGCGTGAAAGCACAACAAACAAACTTACATTCACATTTATAATATTAGTAGGGATTATAAAACTATAATATAAAATACCATTATAATAAACTATAATAAATATAAATAAAAGAGTGTAATGTTTAAATAAACTACCATTTGTTAATCAGACCCATATGCTGTATCGTGCGTATGCGCATTGCCAGTGTGATGAGACGAGGCCCTTGACCCGCCGTCAGCCCTGGCATCGAACCCGCTCCCTCGGACACGATGTTCCTTCAAGGCGAACATGCCTCCTATTTTACTTTATTCAAAACCAAATCTAAACCATCTACTGAGTACGCTACTACCAAATGAGTTTTATCTATACATATAAAAGCGAAAGGTCACTCACTCATCACGAAATCTCAGAAACTAAAAGTGCTAGGAGTCACATATTTTGTATCAGAGTTCCTTTTAGGACGTAGGTATTCACTAAGACGGGATTTTGCAAAATTCAATCCCTAAAGAGGTAAAGGGGGGTGGTAAAGTTTGTAAGAAACTTCTATAGTTTTAATAGTAGGGTTTCCAAATCTATAGTAATATGATAAGGCTGAAGAGTTTGTTTGCTTGAACGCGCTAATCTCAGGAACTGCTGGTCCGATTTGAAAAATTCTTTCAGTGTTAGATAGCCCATTTATCGAGGAAGGCTATAGGCTATACATCATTTAACATATAATACCTGAGCCACAGCAACGCGTCGCCGTGTCAGCTAGTTTTTAATAAATACTTATTATTTCAGGAAATAAAGTAGGTTAATAATTTAATAAATTATTAACCGACTCAATAAAGGAGGAGGTTTTCAAATCGGATATTTATTTTTTTATTTATGTTCGGTCACGACTCCGCCATATATAGTCAGATTTGTATTTTTTTTTGTTTGTTCGAAAGGGGGTTACTCCGAAACGGTCCCGTTTAAATTTCATTTAGATCTGATGATAAGTTTCGGAGACTGACAACGGAACTCTTCGGAAAATAACAGTAAATCGACGCATAAATATCCGTTGATTACTCAATCACATAATATAACATTACGCCTGTACCTTCAAAGGAGGTACAAAGATCAGAATTGAAGTCGGTTTTTTTGTTAATACAGGTAGATTATACTGATAAAATGCGCGATTACCGTAAGATCTGGTGGACAATTTTCTCATATAGGCACAAATCTAAATTAAAGTCGCGGGTATATTCATATTATTGTTTTAGTAAACTGCGCTTTTTCATTGCATTGTTGTTTAAATCTGGGGTCTGGGAACATAAGAATATACCTATATTTTGATCGAGCCCTCAAATTAAGGAAAGCACTGACTTAACGACTTTTCACATAAAATACACAGTGAACCATCAAGAATAAGTAGATAGGGTGTTGAGAAACTCTTTTCGCAGCACAGTAAATAAGTATAAGTGTTTAATGCAAAACTGTCAATTACTTCAAACGCTTGTGTATCAAATCGAATGTTACAGAAAAGGAAAAAAAAGTATCGGGGTCAAATACTTTTCCCAGCAATCATCTTGTCGGTGTAACATAAAAAAAATGTGAGAAAGAAATCCGCTCTACCACCGACACCAATATCCATGCTACTTGTGCAGCTACTTTCATTTCACCATCAGCAACAACAACTAGTGTCTATTATTCTAGAATATCCACTTAATTCAATTAATATGTATCTCCAAAGTTTTATCATTGAAAATTTCAATAACGATTTATCTTTCGATTTCGCTAATCGAAATACATAACAACTTATTCAAGCTCATGTAATCAAACAGGAGCGATAATAAAAATTACGCGCAATTTATATATGTATATTAAGAGAACGAGAAAATACGCCTGACATTTATCTTGATGTTAGGGTTCATTTGATAACTGTTACTGCATTTAATGTAACGCGTGCTCTCTAAAACTAATACCGTTGCGAGAAATGTTATGTATTATGATTATTTTAGTATTTATGAAAACCACCTTATGTATTGTTATGTACATACCAATACTCATTTCTAGCATATAACGTCACAAGTTGATTAATCATCGGCAGTGCATTAGATGAAGGTAAGTGACATTAGGGTAAATACGCATGAAGGCGATCAGAGGTAACAATGCTCGCGAACCTTGGTGGAGCGCGGGCACGCTAGGAATGTCGCGAGATCACGACGAGGAGCGAAGAACCACGCTGCCTCACGCCTGCGATGACGATTCAAAGCCACCGACACATAACTATTTTTACGAGGAATTTATGTGAGCGTATTTACCTATATTTGCTTCCTATATTTTTTGCAGTAAAATATACAACTATTTTACATTCTATTCATTGAAAACCTATAAATGGAATAAAATATAAAGCTATAAATATTGAAAGAGTCAAATGAGATTCCAGATTCTTTTCCAAATATGGAAAATTGTTCTTTACTTTTATACAAGAATATCGTTAACGAGAACCAAAAACGGTAAACGCCTACTTTTTCCAATATGTTTAAAATAGTATGTGAAAAACACTACTTATGCCAGCGAGTTGAATGTGTAAATGAGTCATCAAATGAGCAGTTTGCGTTTATAATGATCGGTGTAATGTTGACATTGTCATGCTAATGTGTCGGGCATCATACACGGGCACGTCGCTAAAAATTGCAACACCCCCGCTGCCGAATGTTCGCACAATTTACTATTTACGACTGCTACAATGTTTCAAAACTGACCCTACATCAATTGATGTCACCATGAAAAGACTCTGATGTAACAAATGAGGTGGATGAGATACCTCGTCGTTTGTTTCACTGTCGAAAATTGGTCAAATTGTTACGCTGGCAATAAGAGTATTCATAATGATTGCATTTGTTTTTTTTTTTTTATTTATATTTGCATTTGACTTCCAAGCTAATAATAACTTTACCGCAGATTTCATGTAATCTTATAATTTAATGTTTATGACTTCCGAGCTTCTCTCGTCTCTGCAATATTTAGAGGATAATTAGTTTAGTTGTCATTTATTCGGAATAACTTTCGTAACCTACATATTATAACGAATAGTATTTAGACGGATAGCCGAAATCTAAATCTACTCTACACAGGCAGTTTGGATAATACTTATTTTGGTTTTATTACAAATAGCTTATTGGGAAAAAACTGTTAATGTTAGCATTAACTGATTATTATTTCTTAAAATGATATGATTAAAACGGAAGAAAGAAACAGATATAGACAACAATAATATTTCTCACATTCACACCAGTTAGCCTAGCCCAAAATAAGCACTATAAGGCTTGGGTTATTCATAACAAAATGTATTACCGTTACCCTAGTATCCATACTAGGGATTACCCGTTAGGATAAACATACATATACGATACCTAGATATTACATATTCATATAAATATATATAAATACCCATGACACAGGTGCAAATGCTTGTATTCATCACCTAAACATTTGCCCCTTTCCCGGAGTTTTTACTATATAAAACTACAAACAACATACATGTTTTTACGATAAAAAATATTTAGATTTTTATAAATCTAGCAGTTAGATGTTTAAAAAAAATGAGAAATATAATGACATATAATATAAAAACATTCAAAAGAAAAAAACGGTAATGAAAACGGTAACTGAAAACACTCGCCTATGTTTCTGTGTAATTTGGAATGAGAAACCCCTAAAACAAGAAAGTTTAAAGACCCTAAAACAGATCTGCATCTGCAATGTAATATAGGTACTCGTATGTGATCTCAATTTACTAAGCCTCCATTTCTAGGATGGGTCCTAACTGCTATAATTTTTCTTGTATTTAAAAATATTGTTTTTATTTCCAAATCACACAGTAACGCAATCGGATTTTTAGTTTTTAGTTTCATTATTGAATGAATTTTTAAGTAACACATGACGCTAAAATCCATCGCGCCGTTCAGACTGCAGAGCGTGATAAACATTCTAATTTGGCGCCAAAAATCCGCTATTTTGTTTTTTTATTATTTTGATATACCTAGTGTCACTCTCACAGTAAATTCGAATCTAAAGGAGAGGTGTCCTCCCATGCTAAAATCTATCGAGCCTTTCAGGCCGTAGAGCGTGCCAAACAATTATACATACCTACCTACATACTCTCGAAAAACATAAATGCATATGTTACGGTATTTATAAATTGTATATTTATATCACTATATAAAGTACATACAGTTAAATTTTAGAATAATACATAAAATTATGCACTATTCTTCATAGCATAATAACTGGAAAGTAAAGAAGATATAAAAGTAAAAATAAACTATTATATTGTATAAAAAACACTTCACTAAATTGCCATCACGATAATGATCAAACACGTTCGTAAGACCTACGTTGACTAGAACAATTCGTGCAATAAAATTTGCATATCTATGGGCCAACCCATTGTGTCTAGAATTTGCAAGACCTATTAATTGTGTAGTGAACTAAGCATGCTATGGTTTCTTGTCTTGAAAGTTTCCTTCAGATGACTGTTTATATATGCACTTATGAGTGGGATCAAGTTATAAGGACATTGTTTGCACGAGATATAAACTCAGAAGTACCTAATAAGGATTTTCGAATGTATACGACCTGCAAGTAAATTTCATTGAAACAAATTTCTATTATTTTAAACTTTCTTATCTTGTACTTCTTATGGTAGTGTAACATAAGTAAACGCGAGTATAAGCAAAAAAAAATCTTATACAACAAAGCAGTCAAGTCAAAAGTACAATCAAGTAGGACCATTTAAAGAAACAATGCACATCAGACTTTTCTACTTTTGAGTTCGAGCTAAAATTTTCGCTAGAATTGTTAAATATTTTATATCCTTCAAAAGATCAAAATTTAAACACTTGTCGAAAGATTTTGATGTTGTTAATGTTGGAGTAGTATATAGTATATATTAGGAGTACTTAAAATAGCGGTTAGAGTACTTTTTACTAATTACTTTTATTATTGAACGTACTGAAACCTGACCTTACAGGGTATTTTCACCAAGAAATCATTACAGTTTACGGCTTTTTTATGAAATAATACAGAAAACAAAATATAAAGTACAAAGTCTCCTACTTTTTAAAATTAACCGAAAGGATGGCAATGTAGACCCTTTAAATAATTAGCGATTGTAATCAGCCTTAAATTAATGAATAATTTTGAGTTGAGTTTAAACGTGACACCTTATCTTCAAGATAAGGATGGAGATGTAAAAAATAATCTAGAAAGACGGCTTTATTCTGGGCAGGCCGATAGTTTGATAGACTTATCGTATAAGAAAAATAAAAACATCAAAGAAATACTTTCACCGACAAAAAAGAAAAAAGCGAAAAGAAATGCACAATTACCACATGTGATGTCTTACTTGTTGATAAGGACATTGTCAACAGTTTTGAGGCAGAAATCCGGCCGGTTTGATGTTGTCCATTGGCGAATTCAGGTCACTGGTTCAATGTGAGCGACAATACTACTGTCACTTCCGTTGCGACCGTGCAGGAATATCGCAGATCGCCACCTATTCTTTCTCTTCGATTTATTTTTGTAACTTTGGAACAGTGATAAATTATATAAATTCTAGATATAATGACACAATTTTACACTAGATCGATATCATTTGGCAGTAGAATTCTAATGTATCTAAGTGTTAAATCTCCATGTTAATTCTGTAGGAACAAAAACTCGCATCGTCATGAAGTATTGAAATTATTGGATAATATTACTTACAAAACTTATTTTTTGGTTAAAACCACTACTGGAACAGTAAAATTCTACGCGACGCAGTCTCTATTCGATCTTTAATTTTTAAGAAAGCTAAATGTAATTATTCTTATCTATTTTGACTTAAAGAATAGGACCGATAGGTACATACTTATCAGTTCAAATTTTGTTACGTGCAGTTTCAACAAACAGAGCGCAACACATTGCCTTTGATGATAGATAAATAAACATCATAAGCACCAATTTTACAGGAAATCCGAAACAGCCGACATATGTATTCTGATTAGCTAATAATATCATACGTAACGAGATTAATTGACTTTATGATTTTATAATGAAGTTATCACTAGACCGAAGCACATATTGAGCAGTCATAGGTTTTATGTAAGTAAGAAATTCGCAATGGAAATACGGCTTTGTATAAACACAATTAAGAATTTCATATGATTTTTTAAATATTTGATACTATCCGAGTCGATACCTAGTACGTGTTTATGTAACTACATATTATAGTACATTTTTGTTTTACTATCCCTCTATATTTTTATAGTCAAAGAGGATAAGCCAGGCATCAAATTGTCAATAAAAATTAAAATACGCCGGCAATTGAACAATAACATCAGGCCCTATCTAGCTCTATAGCCTCTGGCTAATGCTGAACTGGCTTACTGTTTACTGCAGCCGTGAAACATTTAATATGCAATTATTTATATTTATTTTAGGTCTTTTGGTAATGTCTCGAGTAAGTGGATAAATAAGGTTTGTTGTCATTTATTCATATAGTACTCGAAAGAACGTAAATTTTGAAATACTTTTAGTAATATGACTGTATATAATTCATTGTTTCTTTTTAGATAGTAGGTATTAGTATTATGTAGTAATTATTTACTCTGTGATAATAGTCATAAGTAGAATACCTAATACGGAACAACAAAAACGACGTGCCAATTCTCTCCGCATACTTTATTCACATTAAACTAACGTAGACTAACGTAGTCGACGACAAAAACCCTTTGTCTGTATTGGTGCATAGATTAGCACCATGTCTTAGTTTCCATATCTATTCAACAAGTGGCAATATTTGTAATAAAGTAAGTATCGGATGATTTTTAAATGCATCGACATCATTCAGTAGGTGCTTATTGGATTCGAACTTTTGCAGACTTAATATATAAATAGTAATTACTTATTCCCTGAACTTACCTGAAATACAATCTTGTCCTTCTCCATCTCGAGCAAGAATTCACACTATATACCTAAAACAAAAAAATATATAAGCAACAATTCAGTAATAGCAGTTTATGATACTGTTGCATAATAAGGGTTTTTTTATAGTATCACACGAATGTAATAAGACCAAGTTATGTACAGTGTCATACACTACTTTATCTACTCTCATACTATAATACGTAAAACAATATTGCAAATAAAACGCTGAATTTAACAACAAATTTATTTTAACTTGTAATAATTATTGATGTTCTGAATATTACAATTATGATCGATTGCGCATGCGTGTTGCGTCGTCGCGGACTCGTTCATTGAAACCTTTTTAAAGTAGAGGTTCAACCTCCTTGGTCCAGCTGGAGGTTGTATAGGTGTATCGTTATGATTAAAAAGTTATATTATGTTACAGGTGTCCATACAAGACCTGTATCGTAATTAAACTTCTTTTTTTTTTGGCCTGTAGATACGTAATGTTTGTCATAAGCATTTTGTTTTCAGTTTTAGAATCTTTGTATTATAGTATCAGAGTAGATAAAATATTAAGTTTAACAATAGTATACAAAGGGTATCTAATTAAGAAAACTTAAAACATTTTGGTTATAATCAAGGGTAAACTGCACCATTTTATAATATACTTATGTAATTTTTAATTTAATAATCGCTATCTGTTAATCACTCTAATAATTCACCACTCTTGTTGTTTCCATACATTAAATCCATCATCTTTCTAATAATTCTTTTTTTCAATAAAATAAGAATTATTTAACATGGCAATAGCGATTTAGCACTCCATCCATATTTCAATTATACGTTTTTGAAATGTAATCTGTAAGATATAAGATCCCCAAAAAGTATCTGATTTTACCTGTAAATATTAGTCTAACTTGACGCTTTTTGCATCGGTAGCGAAATTTAGTTTCTTACGCGGGGAATGCATTACGCATAGCCGCCGCTGGAAGAAATGACGGCGGACGTTATGTGGGACTCTCTGCACTCCTACCCGACGATAAACTTTCGTCGAGTTGGTATCCAGGGCCTACCCACTAAACCACCGCGATGTCCCTATTAACATCTTGGTGTATTACGCGAGGAAAATGCTGCCGCGATATCAGTAGCGATCCTACCTACACGCTATAGACACCTGATTTAAATCCCGATTATATATGCGTATATTTAGAATTAGTGACCTCAGAATTATTAGTATTACACGTCTGCCCATTCCAACTAAACTTGAAATCAGATGCTAGTATTCAATAACATAGTTATAAATGAAACAAAATAACCTCAGTAAATGTAAAACACGGCCAATCCTTTGCATATTGAAGACCTACCTACTCGCCGTGAATCGTGACCCCAACCGGATTCATTTGTAACAAACATTAATATAGATATCTAATACATATACACTTACCGGTTTAAACGCAGGAGAGCAAGACGTAAACCGTCTGTTTTAAATGAGCCTATTTCAAAATTAATCACACATACTTTAAACAGAGAAATACAATCTGATTGGCTAAAATAATCTTAAAATGCCAATCAAATCAGTTTATTTTGCTATTTTTATAAGATCATGCAAGTGTATGTGCTATGCTTTGTGATTTCGTATCTCTTTGCCAATCGGATATACAAAGAATCTTGTCATACGGACAACCAATTCCTTTTGACGTGACAACGTCTTATAAATTGGTTTGCCGGGTGACACTTCAAGAAACTGCGTTACGCTCCGCTCACGTTATGCGCTTACAATGAGAGCTAGTGAGAGGCACGCGTCCCTTCCACTCGGGCATAGTTAGCCCGCCTAAGAGCGAGAGAGACAGACATAAAAAGTGGAAGGGACGCGTGCCTATAAATTAATGTTTTAAATATAATTCTTTGTATAAATAAATGTTTTAAATTGTTACTATTATTTCATCCTTCTTCCTACTATACGAATGAATATTCACATTAAAATTATTTTACCACTCAAAGTCGTTGTCACGTAAAACTTTCGCCCGTATACCGACTTTACAGGCAACCAACCAGTTTTTTTATTGTAAATAACCATATCTAAAAAATACAGCGTTTATGATTAATTACACTAATTGTAGCGACAAGCACTTGTGAGGTCAGCCTATAAAAAACTATACGTAACTAAAAACTTTAATTTGGCTTAAGGATAAACATACTGAATGCAATCTTCAAAAAATAGGTACGGTTAGCAAAAACTGATCAGCAAATGATCTTTAAAGGAAGAGCAATAGGTGTTGTGTCATATTAAAAAAATAATTTATTAAAACAGATAATAAATTTAATAGAGCTATTCATAAATAATTTTATAGTTAATTCATGTTACAATGATTGATAAACGATATCACACAACTATAAGGTAGGTACTCCACTTCTTAATTTTGAGAAGCCCTCTAATCTCTAAATAAAATCTATACGATCTTAGTGTACTGATTACGATAAAAAAGCGAAAAAAAGATATCAGAGATTGATATCTTTTACTGTCTAAAAGGCTTATCAGTAATAAATAAGTTTAAAAAATTATGTTAAAATATTCCCCTTATTCGGAATTCAAATCGAACCCAAATGAACCATGATGAAATGGACCCCTTGTAATCCAACAAACTTTTCAGTAGTTTGGCAGTATTCTAAATTTGTCGAAATTTAGAATACTGCCAAAGATCTATAGTCCGGAATGTTTTGAAACAGAGTACCTTGTTAATCCGACAAATTAGAGATCAAAATGATAAGATTCTATCTGAACTAGTAAACAATAATGAATACATATCATTGTTCAATTTCAATTCAAAACTGAGCAATGAGAATCAAAATAACACGCATCGAGCACAATACAGTGTAGTGACGGTGCGTACTAGTTGCCAA
Source organism: Calamotropha paludella (assembly GCA_927399485.1). Taxonomy (NCBI): domain Eukaryota; kingdom Metazoa; phylum Arthropoda; class Insecta; order Lepidoptera; family Crambidae; genus Calamotropha; species Calamotropha paludella. Next base: position 10,527,832 of record OV656804.1, on the reverse strand, counting down.
CCTGTTCAATCATGCATTACCTACATTGGTGAAGATTTGCACATTCTTACCTACATTCAACAGTGATAGGCATGCCGGAATACAGGGGGCGCCGGATTAAACAGGGGTTTACATTACCGGGGGTTACCCACATCTGGTTAGACGGACCGGGCAAAGTGATGAACTTAAGATTTTACAAGAGGTCATCTTTGCCAGAGGTATTTACTCGCCCCGATACAAGAATACTAATGAAGGATGAAAAAATCAAATATAATAATATTTCTTACTACTTACTACAGTAATTAGCCTATCCCTTAGGAAGCACTGTAAAGCTTGTGTTATGAATACTAAGGTAACGGATAGACATACATACCTATACGATACATAGATATGTAATTTTAGATAGAAATATCTATAAATACCCATGACTCGGATACAAATGGTCGTATTATTCGCACATACATCTGCCCCTTCCAGAACTCGAATCTACTTCGCTCGATCGCCAAACGGTCGATTAATATAGGAAAAAAATAAATATTTTTTGTCAAGTCCACTAGGTACGAAGCTCAATAATCCACATAAATTATTTTAATTTTATTAATATGAAGGTTAAACAGAAATGAATGTGAAAGGAACGTAAATTAAAAATATTGGCATATGAAGCATTTCAAAACACACATTATTTCAAGATTTGACCTAAAAGTTGTCTCTTGATTAGTTCCACTCAACATCCATAACGTAAACCCCAGCAAACTTCTTCGAATTTGACAAATAAACATTACATTTTATAGTATTCATGTATAAGCATCGCAGTTACTACATCCACTTACAAAAGTTAACGTAACATTTATTTATGGAAATCGGATCCAGAGATGGTGTTAGTGCTGTTCAGAAGAATTGGTCACGATCTCGAGCCCACGATGAGGCATCAGTCAAAATGATCGCGAGTTCAGAGAAAGTGCAAATGATAGTCATGCCCATAGCATAGTAAAGAACAGTAAAATATCTTCATACAAACGTGCCGCTCTCGGTTTGAATGTGTGCGTGCGCGCCGCGCGCCGTGTCGGCACGCGATTTCACGCACACGCTAGCATAATATATGGGGGAATAAGGTGGCGGCAGTACGGGCTGTGCCGCGCGACTGTGAGCATGCGCGTACGTCACATGACCGCTCGCGATCGTCAACTCTCGCCGGCCACTTACCATAATATTAATTATTACGAGTATCATGACTCCAAAAAGGGGAAAAAAATATTGTAGTGTTTTCGGGTGCCTCAATAACGATTTCGCAAACAAATATTCAATCATTATATGCTTTTTATTACATAAATTTAGATCAAGTGCTGCTTGTTCGAAAATATTAACTAAAAGTAAATGTGACGACCCTGGGGATCAACGCAAGAGTAGGCTAATAACTCGGCGGGCGGCCTTAGATAACCTACTGTTCTGTATTTACTGTGCCCATAGTGTCCTCTACTAGGCGGAAGGTTCCGGCTTGATCCATCCGGGAAGGAAGTACGCGTTAAGAAGGTATTATACCGTGTCTAACTTCGTATACAATTTGAAATATTCATTGCTTAGTGTGAATACATGCTTCTTAGTACCTAATTGATTGGTGTGATGTTACACTATTGTGCCAAATCAGCTTAATCACTACTGTAAACATTCTGTGCATAAATCTCTTAAGAACACTTACAACAACGAATTTGCTGCGTGTTGCGTGTAAATAGTGTATGATATAATAACTCCGTTTCATTTTTATACTACAATTAATATACATATAATAAGATACTTTACCGTAAAATAAACTCTGACCATTACCAACCAAATCTTGCCCTTAAAGCAATTTGTTAAACGTTTAATATCTATTAATAGTATAGAGCAAAGTCGCTGTTTTCGTCTGTTTTTCCGCTAACTTGTCTCTCTCTAAACGGATTTCAATACAATTTTAGGAAATTGCATCCCGGAAGATTTATTAGTAGGTGTGTGTAGGTATGTATGCTTTCATATTTTAGTTGAGAATAACCTAGAATTTCAATTATCTGTAAGAAGACGTAAAAAAACATAATTTTGGACACTTTCATTGTTAACCCTGGCTAAACCCTCGCTAAACCTTACCAAATATATAAATATGATGTACTACGGAATTGTAGATCTTGAACAAGAGAACAAGAAGGTTTGAAATAGTACTATAATAATAAATAAATAATAAATAATACTTATACGTCTATCTCGTAACGATAGTCGTAACCATTTATATCTTTTACATATTACCAAAAAAATAATGGGTTATTTACAAAGCTATGTTAAATGATATAGTATTAATCCTTATATTATTTAACAGAAGATAGAATAAGATACGTTGAGCATTTAATATAGAATAAAATGACCCTTTATAGCATTTCATTGAAGTTGCCACTAAATAGGATTTTTTAACTATTAATTGCTCGTAGCGATAGTGTTTTGACAACTAGTAGCCCTTTCGCTGACGAAAATTTGTTTGTGAATGAAAGATATAAAAACTTATATTGTATTAAGACATTCTATAAATACACGACCTCCCTCACAGATACTGTACACTCGTTGGAAGCCGTGGCGAATCGCTAGTTAAGTATAAATTGACTTGAGGTAGAAAAATAATATTTGTTATATCTTTCGTCCATAATTATCGCTCTGTTTATACTTAAATAAATAAAACGTTAAAAAAACATATAGCAAATTTTTCTCATGAAATCGTGAGGACTTTGCACTTCAATCCCTGAATCTTATCATCATAGCTTATCAGTAAGGTGTTATTGTTGCCTAATTAAAGAGAAATAGCACTCAAAATATAATAGCTATAAAGTTCATACATGTTTGAATAAACTCAATTTGTCAATATAATAGGATGTCTAAAGAATAAGTGTTATCTAGAGTTTTGAACATTAAAATAAAAAAATACATATATGTTACATATTCACCTAATACCGGGGACAGGTTAAATTAAAAAAATGTAGCAATCAAATGTTAAGTAACAAAAGAAATAGATATTTAAAATTTTTGCAAAAACATTTCATTCCTGTTCTAAGAAGTGTCTAAAATATTCGATGATACAATGTTTTAAAAAAGAAACATAAATACATAACATCGACAAGTTTCGCCGGTTAATCAATGTCTCGGTGGCGTGCTCTCAGTTGCCACCCAGGTAGGGAAAGTGCGGGTTCAATTGCCGACTAGGACAAACGACGTTTTTCAACGTTTCATTTATTTATATCTATTATGTCTTCCGAGTGTACAGTTTTTCTACGTGTAATTTTCGATGTGTATTACATTACCTCCACACTCTACAGTTATAGGGTATGAATGTACAGTAGACGCACATCAAACTAAAGGTACCCTGTTCTTATAAAATATTTACAATAAATGTTGGATTAATACAAAAAAAGATGCACACAAGAAGCAATCTAATAATAATTCCTTTTTTTCCACAGTCCGCCTCTGTAACCTGGGTAAAAAATGTTATTCCCTGTATTGCAAAAAAGAGACCGCGTGCGCTCCTCGCATGAAAACCGGGCTCGAGAGATTAATATATAGAGATCCAGGTTAAACTAAACTGCGACCATTACCTACTGTAATAATGCAAAATATTTTGTTTTCTTCATTCTAAATAGATGTGTAATTAAGTTTATATTTTATTTGAACAAAAACTATACAAGTATTGCATTTTTTTTAACTCTAACAACACTCGAATTTCACATGGAAGACGGACATAACTTTCAAAAATAGGTCCCCTGGCTGAAGAAATGCGAAGACAGGATAAAAAAAATAGATATTATGTACCAGTGATAATTTTTGGGTCGATCACATGTTATATACATAATACCTACCTACTACTTTGGCTTGTTGAAAACCACATGCCTATATAGCAGTGATCATAAATCGCTACAGATAGTTCTTTTTAATAACTAGCTAGAAGAAGTACCAACACCTATTTATAGATGAAAATAATAAAATACTTCAAACATTAACTTTATAGGTAATCTTTCATGTAGGTACAACCGTACCCTCGCCTCGCAAAAATTACTTTAAGAGACACTTAGTGAAGTATCTCTTTAGGTTAAATTAGTCGCCGAAAAGATTATATAATATGAATTATATGCATGAATCAAGGCTCAAATAAGAATATTTCGAAATACCTCGCCATATAATTGTATACTTGAAATCTCTAATAAAACACGCAATACAATAGGCGCACCTAAATAGGTATTGCTTATTAGTTAACACCACATATCTTTCATAACATAGGTATCTATAGAATACAATAATTGTAGAGTATTACTTTATATTAACATATTTGCCGAACTGATGCCGATATTATTTCGAACTTTAGAAAGTTTTTAAATCAAGAACCTCCTTTAATTTTTTAAATAAATTTTTAAGTGCATTATACGCACAAAATAAATTTAAAATAAATGAAAAATAACATTAGAATTACATTAAAATAAAATAATAATTCCATCTACATTATATTGTCTTACCAATTTTAAATTTAGCTTTTTTTTCTTCTTTTTGTATAGACAAACATGTTATTGGGTGACATTGAATGCGTTACCGACACTAGTTAATTACAGCAGTAAATAATAGCTAATTGCATAAGATGTGCCTTCCAGAGATTCTGCAGTTCCTATACTAACACGTGAAAAAATATTCGATCGATAGTGAGGAAGAATGTTAAATAAAATAACCTAAAGCTAAACTTACTACTAAAAGCTAGAAATATACGATTTAAACCACTTCGTTCTTTTTTTCTAATTTATAAAGAAAACCTTCGTCGTATATTACACCTATATTGCGGATAGGTACTTATCTAACTCATACATTAAAAATATCTTTTCTCATGCGAGGCATAATAACAAAAATAAATATGTGCGTAATACTCCATAGTATTCGTTTTAAGTTTAATGTAGCACTTATATTTTTTGTTCATCGCTAACCTTCATGCTTGCAAAAAGTCAAAAGAGTGATCTTTTAAATATTTTTTAACATACGGAAAAACCAACTTAGAGGACATGCATCGTTTCTTTTATTAAAAACGAACGACTAAAAATTCCTACTAGGTATATCAGCCAGATGCAATTAGAGATAACATTGAATCCAATTCATAATCACACTAAAAATAGAGCTTACAATTATCTCCGAAAGTTATTGTTAGAATAAGCCCATAAAGTAGTTTTTTTACTCTTTTGCTTTGAACTCGTAAGTATCTTGAGAGTAGCAGAGAAAAAATCCAAGATGGAATAGTGGTAACTTCCTCATATACTTTTTTTTTACTGAAGTAGTAGTATTAATAGTATGAAGTTGACCACAACTTTGGGATAATTAGTTATTAAAATAAAATCTCCCAATTTTTTATCTTGATTGTGGATTATTTTACAATTAGTTGGCAACAACTCGGAAACTAGCGCATCGTTTTGCTTTTTTTTTTAAGTATTTAGTATTACGCAGGGTTAACTTCTGAATCCACTTGTTGTTATAAATCCTGTTAATCAAACAAACCACAGAGGTTTTATAAGTAGCACCTTCATATCTTGAGTGAGATCTCAGATGAGTTGAGTTTAGATTCCCATCCTAAATATTTAAATACCTTTCAGTCTCCAAAACGGCTCTGGTAGGTGATGTTGTCTAATATTCATTTAATTTGAAAGATTGAAGCACCAGATAGAGGTTTGAGATAGTGCATTAGCGAACACATTTGGTAAGCGTATACAGCAAGATTATTCTGAGCATATTTATTTTTGCACGTCTCAGGAAAATCATCCCGCGGCGTTTATCAAACATGAAGTCACAGAAAAAGTAAGGGCAGACGAATTTCGTACTCAAAAAACTGCTTTTTTGTAAGGCAAATTATGGCTTATTAGCTCTATATAGTTTCCCTTGCAATCAATATCTTAAACTTTTAAACTCGATCGTATCATGTTATAACATGGTTTTCATATGAAAAGAAATGAACTACAGTATCAGAATAGATATTTAAGTACTTACTTGTTAGTTATTTACTATAACATACAGAAATTTATAGCCACTACACTATAAGTCCAGTTGTGGAAACTTTCAAAGCTACAGCGATCACGAAAACTTCACGATTGTTTACGCAGTTGTCATAGCAACGCGTCCGAATTCAATATGGCGCTCGGTGCGCGCGCGCCTCAGTGCACAAACGCCGACTGGCTGCGCTCGCGCAGCTCGCCGACCACCACTGCGTCTCTTCGGAAAGCGAGAGGAAGAGCAGGCTCCAAGCAAGTTTTCGTTGAGCGAGGACAAGTGCGCATGCCTTCAATTATCCGCCATTGATTTGTGTTCATAAGAATAATATCACTTTTTGTGCTTGTTAACGCTGCACGTTTCGACTGATTAACTTTATTGATGATAAATCAGAACCTATTATTACCATCATAAACGTAAGACAACCTTTACCTTGAGCTTTTAATTGGCCGTGAGATGGGTAAGACTTACATAAGAATAAAGTGAACACAAATATTATATAAATGTCATGAACCTTTATTCATACGCGTTCATACAGCGAATATAATTAATCTATTTAATACACGACCTTAGCTTTGCCACCGAAAAATATACAAATAAATCATCATCCTAATTTCAGTACTTGATTATGCTAGTGTTTAATTATTTATTACACATTATCGTTCTATCAATAATAAACATTAATATCCTTATTAGCATTAACGACAAAGATGTGATCTCAAACATAAAAATAATTAGTTACACTAAACATAATGAATATAAAAACAATTCCATTTCATACAAAAAAGTTCCCATCATGGGCAGATCTTGTGAAGATTATGAAGGCATATGAAATGGTACAAAGGTTAGAGTCTACGCGACTACTTCACAATAAACATAAAATGTTGGCTAAGTAACATAAGTAAACAATTCCAGTTACAAAAATTAAAATTTAATTAAAACAAATGATATGATGCATTCTTGTGGCGTTCGGCACAGCTCAATGTGCGACTCGCGGGTTTTATTGTACACTAATAACATAATAATGCATTCAGTGATAAATCATAAATACCGGTACTCCATTCAATGCTTGGAATTGACATTTTAGTTTTCCAAAGAGTAAAGCAAATGTTACCAGGAAATGGTTAAGTCAGTGTTCTTATGAATGCTATATTAGGCTCCAAGCGTACAATGTTAATTAAAGTAACACTAAACTAAAAGAACACAGTAAAGCAAAAAGGTTACAAGCAACGAACATAACAAAAACTATCACCAGGTATTTTGAGTATACAATTTTACAACAGTTCAACTATTTTTAGTTTTATTTATATTTCTCCATTTTATATATTGCATGTACATATATGTCATCAGCTAAAATTTACAAATAACCAATTATTACTACCTTATACAAATATTATAGATTTACAATGACTACATAGCACCTTTACAAATAAAATTTATAATTATTAAAAAGTGAACTGCTTAGATAGTATTAACAACTTGATCAAAACATTTCGCAACAAATTGTTCTTTTTCATCTAACTTTCTTATGTCACTGGACAAATGACGAGTTAACATAGCCTCTTGGAGCGCGGTAAGAGCTTCAGACGTGAACCTCTTGCCCTTAAGATGAGTAATCACTGATGCTTCGCCATGAAATCCGGATTCAACAAGCCCAGGTGGGATATTTAGGGTTACGTCATCAATAAGCCCTTTAACAACGGTCATATTAATTGCTAACTCCTGTGATGCAGAGTAGACTTTGGACGGTGCGAGCAGTTCAGATGGCACAGGGAAAGAACGACTAACCTTGAAGTCGGGAGTTCTTCCGAAACACCAGTCCCAGCTTTGAAAGTCGTTCTTCAATTCCACCAAACCTATGAACATTTACGTTTCAATCATTAATACATTCATAACATACTGAAAACTTTATCACCAACCTTACAGTAAATAACAGAATTCGGTAAAATTCCATTCTCAATATATGTTTATTTTATAAAACTTTGCCCTCTTGATAAAACTGTTGCTTATATTCATATTTCGCTTAAGACAAATTATAATTTTATACTGACTGACGGCACTTAAACAACAACCTTGATAATGTCAAACCTATCATGTAGCTATATTATTGAAGTGTTAATTAAAATACATAAAAACTTATGATTTTTTTTACAAAAATAAGTAGTACTTAATTCATAAGTAGCCAATTAGTATTTCTATGTATATTTATTTGAATGTGTCCAATAAATTACGCACCAGGGAACCATTCTTCAGTTGGATTCACAAATTGGAATCCTCTTTGCTTGGAGATCATGTCTTGGCCGCCGTCTTCCAAGTGGAGTGCTGAAGTGCGGAGAAACTCGTAGCCGACCGCAGTCTGAAGGCTGTCAACCGTCACTCGGTTGTCAATCTCCACCAGGTTGGCCACAGGAGACGGCGTCGACGGCGTCGCGTTCGTCTGTATGCCATGCTAAATAGAATTAAAAATGTTCTTAACTCATAAATGGAGGGATAAGGATAGGTTATTGTGTTAGTGACAGAAATGACATATTATTGCAGATTAATATTTAGATTATATAGCGAAGTAATCCTTGAGCAAGGCAACTTTTACAAAAAGATGTTTAACCACATTTTACAACACAACATCACACATCTTTGGGATGAATATTAAGAAAATTTAACATATTACATAAAAATTATTATATAGCTGCATAATGGAACCTGTTTACACATAATTACTGTGCATTGCTCAGAAATAGAACTGTCACCTAGCAACAATGCATTTATGTGCTAACAGCTATGCACTTTCGTAAACAATGACTCATCATATGATCTTTGACACCACTGCATATGTAAAAAAACAATTACTATTCTAAACATGTGCAACCATCAGAGCATATATTTCTAAAATCAAAGTTAAAGAGGTTCTAAAACAATAAAATCACTGAGGTATAGAACAATACTGATAGCTAAGTATCTACAGAAATATAAATTTTTGGTTCCATTAAAATCCCAGTCACAAATGCCTTTTTAATTATTTATTTTGTCTGTGATTAATATATTATTTTCAATGTGTTTTCCGATAAATTCTCACTCATTTTGTTAGTTTTTAAAGTTCTTTTTAGCTACATTATACTATTTAATCACTGTTAATTATTACAAAATATATATAATAACACAGTAATTGTGTGTACACCAGTCTATAGCCTAAAGTCTTAATAATTCAGTCATTCAATTATTGTCAAGTATTTTTTTCTTTAACTGTAGTTTGTTTGAAGTATGTCTGATAAAATAAAATAACACAGAAAATTATAAAAATGTAAAAAGACCAGTCTAAAAGGCGTTTCAATACAAACCTCTCTTTTTGCCAAAGCGCTCCTGAGATCAGATTTATTGGCATTGACTAGTAAGGTGCAATGGTGATATCCTGTCAAACGGCTCAACCTTGAAGCAGTTCCAGAAATCTGACATATAGGACTAAGGAAAGCATTTTAATGTGAGCATACTATTATCAATATACAAGGTTATAAATGCTGTTATGTAATATATGAAGCAACTTAGAAAAGGATACTTTGTATTTATCTCTAACAGTGAGATCTAGACGCTCGTTGATGGAAGATTTGATTCCAAATCCTCTGAAGAGTGCTCTCTTGATAAGTTCCAAGTTGTATTTTCTATTGTATCTTTCAACAGGAGTGAAGAAAGTGATATTAAGGTTTCCCCTATCATGATAAACAGTGCCACCACCACTGTTGCGCCTGGCCATGGCTATATCTTTTTCTGCAAGAAGAGGAACATTCGCCTCCAGCCATGGATTCTGATGTTTTCCAATGACTACACAAGGATCATTTTTCCATACCATCATCACATGGTGGTTAGTAAAATCCATGTTACGGTACATCCAGTCTTCTAGGGCCAAATTGGTAAATATATCTGTAGACTGGGACATAAAGACCGACTTTGTGATCTCCCCCTCTGCAGGTAGTTCACGCTCCTTGTTAAGTGTATATAACTTGCCTGTAGTAGCTAAACTACGCGAGCTCGTTCTCCTGGTGAGCCCGATCACCACACAAGCACTGCTCACTGCGATTTTCTTCATCATTGCTTGAGCCATCTTAACAATTTTTTATTGATTTATATTAACAGAAACTTTTCTGTATGAACTTTATATAAGCTACTATATTTAAGTATGAATTAGATTATTCTACTTAAAACTATAACAGAAAATAACGAAAGTCCATCAAATACTTCTTATTACACAGTTCTCTAATGCTTCATGCAGCAGCAGGCATCTGTATCAGCCGAAGAGAGGGAGATCAGATATTCGTGAAGTGCGATTGTCTGATGCAGCCACTTCCAAGTTTGGTGCAGGGAGTTAATTCGATAACGAATACCCAAACAGTCTCGACAGTCACTTGGCATTCCTCCTCTTGGATGCAGGATTAAAGAGAAAATCACAAACTATTAAATAATAACCACTTGCAATATTTAAAATCCAAAATAATATATTAAAAACTGAAGCTATTTCTGAAATCGAGAATAAAATCACTCAAGAAAGTACACCGTGAGTGAATGCGCGACGATATCTAAACGAGTTACAATATTTCTTCTCATTTTATTAGCGCTGATAATGATAAGCGGGACGGGGAACTAGGAGGTCGAGCGCGAGGGCATTCGAAGTTCACTCGAAGCAAACAAATGAAGTGATAAGGAACACGAATACGCCACGCGCTACAGAATTTTATCTACCATTAGTAAACATACCAAAAAGACGGGTGAGTGATCAATCCCACAAGAACTACTTGATAGCAAAAACATTCACACATTTCTCAACACGCATGTTGAATACTCCTAAATAGATTACAAATTGCCGGGAAATGGGCAAACAATTCGTAATGCGTAAGCACATGCAAAATCAAGAAAAATCAAACCAACAATTGACAATTAGACATCATTGACGTAAATGTGGAGTACTATTTTTAAGAATGGAAGAATAGCAAAATACTTTTTATATTTATTATGGTCTGGAGACAAAACTTTTGACCCAAAGCAAATGTACAGTAACAGCACATCAACGTATACAAAAGTGTCTTTCTCCTATTAATTGTTAGCTTATCCCTTTCGCACCGACATAGGGTAACAGTTTCAGGACTGCTTTTAAAAACTGGATATTTACGTTATATAGATAAGTTTATATTACAATAGGAAAGTTTGTAAGAGTTGATTTATTATTTTCTGATTACTGAAAACTATCACTGTCAAATTATGAATTGATAAGCTTAGAACGATTTGGGACAAGCAGTCCCTTTTTTAATAGTAATAAGTAATTGTAACAAAAAAAGGAATATATAATATAAAATAAAAAAAAGGAAATCTTTGGAGTTGAGCAAGCTAAAACATGTTTAACAACATCCACAACAACAGCAACATTACATGCATTGTTCCGAGCCAAAATTAAGCACCTTAAACAGTTGTGTTATGGAAATCAAAAATTAAAAATATCAACCCTCGTTAAGTACGTTTTTAAACCATCCAAAGTTTTCTTCTTGGTCAGAATAAAATATAAAAAAACTTCTCAAATCTTGCTAACTCTATTTAAAACTGATTTGACTGGCTTTTGTGAAGGGAGCAGTAAAACGTAAATTTAGTAGATTTCTGGTCAAAATGTTGTGACCTGACACATATTAAGTGTGTAATAAATAATTGCGGAACATAAACCATCTCTTTTTATAATTAAACAGTTTATAAATCTGCTCTTATCATCATCTAAATAAAAAACATACTAAAGATTAAGCTGTATCAGCTTTGTTGCATTTTCGTTCCCTTATGAAAAATCGTTAAAAAAACAAGACTTTTAAGCGGAAGCTTCTCTTGTTAAAATTTTTGTTGTGTTACATTTTAGTGTTGGCAAGTGATACAAAGCAGCGAAAGTTGTCTTTTCCTGCTCTCTCAAGAAGTCCACGGGGAGGTTTCAGTGAAATCCCACACCATTACTGAAACCTAAGGAAAAGGAAATTTTACTGTTCATTTATCATTCATAGATTCCTTCTTTGTGTTTGGCAAAAAAAGCTTTTGTGAGCTCTTACCAGCGCTGAAAAAAAAACTATACAGTTTTTGGCCAGGACACGTTTAGTACTTCAGTTGCGCTGACACAATCCGCCATTTTGCTTATTATCGCTCAGTGATCGCCATTTTTCTTACAAGCGCTCGCAGGCGCTTTTTTCTGCCAAAAACAAGGATTGGCTTTTATCATCATTCACCGTCATCTAATGAAGAAATAAATAACTAAAGACTAGGCTGTACGGGCTTTATACCCTTTGCCTGCCTTGATGGAAAAACAACAAAAAGAAACCCAAAAAAATGACATTGACATTTAACTAAAACTAAAATCTTGAAAAATCAAATTGTTTCACCTTTTAAAGATAAATAATTAGTTGCTTTGTGGTGCATAATTAACAAGAAATGGCTCTTCGAACAACTGCTGTTTTATGTAAGTACAAATAACTTAATAAGGTCATCGGGTAATTTGACTTTGTTCACTATATTCGTATTATATAATAGTAAAATTTCATTTGTATCATTTTAGGCAATAGTATGAAAAAATGGGCGTATAATATGGCAGGATTTAATAAATATGGTACGTATTCCTTAACGCTTACTTACTCTATACTATAATAGTTTCTGTACTGTGATTTAGATTCTAACCTAATTTAGATTATAACAAGGTATCAGGGTGACGACACATACTTATATTAGGTACTTACAAAGGCCACCCGATAATGCTTAAAGACAGTTGCTAAGTTCCATGAGCTAAGTATGCCCCTAATCGAGTAATGATAATATTTCAAAAATTATCTGGTATTGTGAATTTGATAAATTTTGAAGCCCATCTAATTATAGCAAGTGAGCTACAGTACCCTTTATTAGCTTCACCGAAACAATGCATATAATAATTATTTTCCTTGTTTATTAGACTAACTGTATAACTATTTATTTACTAGGAATTATCTGATAAGCATTCTTTCGAGAAACTATATGGTCTGAAATAATAACTATTAGGAACGAAATCATCTATATATAAGTAGTTCCGTTCTTGACACTAAGAATGGAACCCGTGGAATAAGAATAAACTTACACATAATTATAATTTCATGTTAATAAAATAATTTTGAAATGGCTATGATACAAGAATACTGCAGAAACATCAAGGCATAGATTTTTAAGTTCTCTTAGGTACGATTCAGACCGACCGGCTCGCATCCGACCGGCCCGGAAGGCTTTTCACAATACGGTAAAGGAAATTGAAACTTCTTACAAAAAATTACAGTTCATATTTCTGCCACATATACATTCCGCGACGTTCGCATACGAGCGGGTTCCGATAGTAATCATGGAATTTTTTCACATCATATATCAAATCACTATAAAGTGTATGGAACTCGCCGAAATCACATCTTTTCATAAAGGATCGACCCAAATTTGTCTTTTCTTCTTCTTTAATTTTTCATTATTTTCTTCTTCCTCTAATCCAAAGGCAAGTGATACTACATCCCATTCCACCATTTTTAAAATAAAATTCTATGGCGTCTACACAGCGTAATGCAAGCAGCACTTCTAGGCGCTCAGGGTGTTTACGCATGCTGCGGGCGCTGTCGGCTGTCGCAGCACGCATACGGCAGTCGCGCAGCCGTTCCGGGCCGTGCCGATGCGGGCCGGTCGGTCTGAATCGTACCTTAGTCTGTCTTAAAGTAAGTTTTCAAGGCTTGGGGTTAGATATTTTTTTAGGATATTTTATTTTATGCAACTGCTAGACAAGCTGTTGTTGTCTACAAATGTATCATGCTGGAAGACATGTGATTGTATTGAAACATGGGATGAGACAATTTTTTTTACTAAATATATAAGACCTAGTATAGAAACAGAGATAACTTAGTCATTATTATAATCTTATACATATAATTTTGTTACTTAAATAACGGGCTGGCCCCACGAAATTCACACATTTAGTCTAGCATAGGAACCATATGTACTATACACCATCCATAACCTACGGCTCAGTTGTATGGTGGCCCAGAACACAACTGGCCACGGTAAAAACAAAACTCCAAAGCCTACAACGCTTAGCAAGCATTGCGGCAACTGGATGCATGAGAACCACCCCATCAATCGCCCTTGAATACTTGCTCAATCTAAGACCCCTACACCTCGCCATTCAAGAAGAGGCACAGGCGGCAGCACTTAGATTAAGAGCAAACGGATTATGGAAACAAAACATAGAAACACCACACTCAACTGTTCTAAAGGATATCTTTAAAGAAAACCCACTCTTTGAGGCACCTACGGACAGCATACAGTGTCATCATGTTTTCGATCGAAGATACAATATCCAACTTACAGCAGAAAAAGATGATAACTCTGGCACAAGAGAAGTAAGGATATACACAGACGGTTCCAAAACCTCACAGGGCACTGGAGCCGGTGTCTTCTCGAACGACCTAAACATCAAAATCTCGACCACCTTAGATAAACTCAACACTATATTCCAAGCAGAATGTATAGGTATCACCAAAGCTGCACAGGCGGTTGCAGCCAGAGATGTCAGAGACCATAATATCAAAATCGTCTCCGACAGTGCATCCGTACTTCAAGCTCTGCAAAGTAACACCATAACATCTGTCCTAGTACTGGAGTGTCACAATACACTCCAGTACATTGCAAACACAAACAGCATAACTTTGCAATGGATCAAAGGACATAGCAACTCACTAGGCAACGACGCGGCAGATGAACTAGCCAAAAGGGGTTCAAATGGAACGGTGTATGGACCGGAACCATTACTGCCCATACCCATGGCACAAATTAGAACATGGCTGCGTACAAAAACAGAGGAAAACCACCAAACAGAATGGAACAATAGTGTAGGCTGCAGGCAAACAAAGAACGCCATTCCGGTGGCTTCGAAGAAGCTTGCCCGCAACCTCACCAGACTAAACAGGGACGAAATCCGCAAAGTACTAGGTACTATAACCGGACACAGTCCTCTGAATAAACATCTATTTACCATAGGTGTGACTGATAGCCCTCTGTGCAGAGGCTGCATGGAGGCGGAGGAAACGCCACATCACGTGCTCTTGGAGTGCAGGAGCGTGGCCGATCAACGGGCACGTTTTCTCCAGTCTCCAAAATCACTACCGGAAGCTTGTAGTAACCTGAAAAGGCTACTCGCCTTCTGGAATGGACTAGGATGGCTGGAGTAAAGGAAGAATAATCAATCACGTACAATGGCCCAATCAGGAGGCTAAGTGCGGAAAATGCCCCGTAAAACTAACTAAACTAACTAACTATGTACTATACAAGAGAGTAAATGCATGTTTTGAGCAACCGTGTGTTGACCTGAAGCAAACACAACTAACTACTCTTTTCAGTCTTTCATATTTAGCCGCATACAACCTATGAATATGTAGCCCTTATATTTATAGATCACCTTTTACTGGGACTATCACCTCATTCAATTCTTCTTTCAGGGCTGAAATCTATATTGTTCTATTTAGAGCAGTTACTAATCAGCCAAAAGTTTGTTTATATGTGAAGGGTATTTGAGAACCATTTAAAAAGAAACAGGACATGGGCTATATACTAGATATACATCACAGGTAGATTAATCAAGATTACAAACCACATTACATAAAAAATAAAGTTAACCTGTCAATTTCTTACAACTTCTACAATAATAAACATATATATCAATAAACAATAATAAAAGACAAGAAAATTTCAGTATGAAGTCTTAATAAATCAACAAATTGGGATGGTTGGGATCTACCTCTTAGCGGTCCATCCCGGGCAAAGGCATCGCAGACCAACTCGGCCCGTGGTGACGGCTGATGACCCCAGCGGCGGTGGAAGGCTCTACAAGGCGCCACCTGGCTCGCAATCACCATCCTGCCGAAATCCGTCGCCAGGCAGCTTTGCTGCGTTCCGTCGGAGAGTGGGAGTGGCAGTGCCAATGGGGATTGTTAATAAGTTAGTTGCGCAGCTTAGGACTAGTCTTGGTATCTTGGCAATGCTGTACCAGGTAACTCATTCTGGGGGGTAGCGGGATTCGAAGCACGGTTTTAGCCGTTGGTCAACCGCAGTCAGTAGGCGGCCCAGCTAGCGCGCTAGCCACGCGTGAAAGGCTGCCCCACAAACTTGCGAAAAATCCCGAAATGTTTCACCGATTTTGGCGACGAAGTTGGCGACTGGTTGGGAGGACCCGGTGGCCATTTTGGGGGAGTTCGGGCGTCCCCGCAGTCTCCAAGTTAGTTCCCTTTTTTGGTTAGCTTAGCCTAAGAGAACTTTAATGGTCGACTGAGTAGCGTCTGGACAGAGAACTCTGGACTGAGTAGCGGCTGCACTTCCTCCCATTTAAAGTGCACCTTGCGAACATTAGAGGACTGTAATCAAATCTCGATTCGGTCCACCTCACAGAGACGACAGACTTGGCAACTCAACAATATCCAGCGGCGAAGCTTGTTTTTCTGGGGAACTTTAACGCTCACCACAAAGAATGGCTATCCCCATACCAGAAAACTGACAACGCTGGGAGGGAAGCGTGACGATTTGCCCTAGCGCTAAATCTTTCTCAGTTATTGGATCAAGCGACGCGAATTCCAGATATTGCTGGTCACAAGTCAAATTGCCTTGACTTACTGCTGACTACTGATCCACACAAACATTCGGTATTTGTCTCAGCTTCACTGGGATCGTCCGACCATTGTGTAGTGAAATCCGTATCGATCTGCTCTCCTGGCGGATTATGGCCCTAGGCCATGAGGCGGGTATGGCATTACGAGTCAGTAGATTGGGACGATTGGGCGTATTTTCATTGCATCTTATCCCTGACGGCAAACTTACTTCTCTTCGAGCGACCCTTCCTGCATCGCTGAGGCTTTTAACTTTCTATAAAGGTCAAGTCTAATCTTGCATGGAATATTTCAGCCACCTCTGGGACGGCTTAGCAAAATACCAACTTGCTGCCCTGGACACGATTCAATGCAGAGCTGAGAGGCTCATTAGAGACAGCAAGTTGGTGAAGAGCAAGCTTCACACCTTAGCTCACCGCCGCAATTTTGCCTGTCTGTCGGTCTTTTACAGACTGTATTTTGGAATGTGCTCGGATATACAGACGCACTGCGGGCTAACACCCTTACTTGTTTGCTATTCCTACCTGTCGCACAGAGCGCTTCTCAACATCTTACATAATGCGTACAGCAAAGTGTAACTCCCTCCCTGCGTTGCCTTCCATAACCCGTCCGTTTTTAAAGCCAGGGTGGAAAGGCACCTTCTGGGTTATTTCGTTCAATCGTGGATCCTATCTTGGCCCCCGGGCTTGATTGGGAACCCATTCAAAATAAAAAAAAGTTAAGACAATATAGAAAACAGTATAAGTCACTGTTATTGGTATTGAGACTCAGATCCACGAGCGAACAACTTTTATCGATTACCTGATGTTTCTTTACACATTTTTCTACAAACATCTGATCTCTTTGACTCGCTGCATTAATATAAACAATTTTTTTACGCAACGGTTCAGTAATAATGAAAACCGCTTTTCATCGTTCAGCTATTATACAAAGAATAGTTTTGTAAAATTGCTAGCTGTTATGTAAAACAGTTAATTATGCTATCCATTTGTGCCATATACTATACACATACATATATTTAACCCATGCGAACGGGGCGGGCCGTTAATATATACTCTAAGAACACAAATTTGTTGTTTATGTTAGTCTGTCCGCTCTTTTTCCACTGTATCAATTAACGTTACCATAGCTACGCGTTACCGGGTCAGCTAGTCTATAATCTAAGAATCTTTGTGTGTTTGTCTGTCCGCTCTTCTTCCCGCTCTTTTAACGTTACCATAGCAACGCGTTACCGGGTCAGCTAATTACATATATTATTGTTGCATAGTTGCTAGGGACCCAATAGCCTGTAAAAAATAATAATGGTTTCTTCTATCAGGTCTCATGCGCGATGACTGCCTGTATGAAAATGAGGATGTGAAAGAAGCACTCCGACGTCTACCCGACCATGTGGTCGATGAGCGCAACTTCCGCATGGTGCGCGCTATCCAGCTGTCCATCCAAAAGACCGTGCTCCCCAAAGAAGAATGGACCAAATATGAGGAAGACAAGCTTTACCTTACCCCCGTTGTTGAACAGGTTAAGAAGGAAAGAAAAGAACGTGAGGAATGGGAGAAAAACTATTAAATTTCACATTGCCTCTGTAAAAGTAACTGTATGTATTTAATTTAATAAAATTAGCAAGTAAATCATCAATTGGCTTTTGTATTTTAAACTTTCACCCATCTTATATTTTAATTATTATTTAAAATATATAGATCGTAGAGTTGACAATCACCATCATTAAACATGTTATTTGTTCGTTAGTACCAGCTGCTGTCATTTGCCTGAATCAATGTGATGTTGACTAGCTCTGAAGATGTCAGGTGGCGATCGGAGCTATTGAACGAGTTTAACCTGGGCTTGCTTTTTCTAGAAAAGTCATTTCGGGGATTACCCACTACACAGTAATGTTAGGGCTAAAAGTATTTTGGTATTTCTTACTACCTACACAATGATCGCTTTTGCGCAATACGCAACGCATGAGTAACCCAGCCCTAGCGTAATTAATACAAGATATACATTATACAATGACTGATTCAGGGAAAAAGGGAGTCTCGCAAGGGGTTGCGGCTGAACTGCTCAAAGCTGACCCGGAAACTGGATTTTAATGCGGGGCGGTTGATAAGTCTAGTTTCACTTGTTATGGCGTATTTATGCATGAAAAGTAAACTGCAATAGACGTAGAATTAAAAATTATTAGTCACGGATAGCATGAATATCTCTCCATAATAATAAAAAACATGATGGCATGTAAAAAACATTTTATTGGATCTAACAATAAAACATTATTAGATAAAAAATTCAAAGAATAACAAGAATTATTGATGTTGATGGCAAAGAATATAGTATGGCCTCTTAGAGTTGGGACATATATGGCTACAAAGAAAGCCATTATTTTAATGAATAATTGTACACAAATGACAAATAATGGTCCCTATAAAAATATAAATTCATTATAACCGTAATAAATATTAATACAAAGACAACAATACATAACACAAAGACATTAATATTTTTTATTGTATACTAAGAATTCATCATATTTTATGTTAGTTTCTGAAAAAAGAGCCTCCTTTTATGTAGATAACATATTCCATACTTCAATATTAAACATAATTGAACTGCATTTTGGTATAAAAATTTGGTCCACTAATTAAAAAAGAATGTAATTATATCTTAACATAGATTGGGGCATTAATATGTCTTTTATCTTTTTTTTCATTATTTGAAAGATTTGTTACAAGTATTATGCTGAAATGTCAAGCAATATCTAGTAAATTCGTAAGAAAAATATTTTAAATGTACTTTAATTTTTAAAAAGAGTTATGGTTAAATGACCATATTGTCTAACCTTAATTTGATGTTATATTGTCACAGACGATTTTATAAATAAAGCGTTATGAACGATTCGCTTACGATTAAAATGTTCTAGAACTCTAGACAAAAAAAAATGTGTTTTGCAGTCTGCATTTTGATTTAATACAATAATATGTGTCAACATAAAATGTTAAAAATTTAATTCAAACGAATTAGTTTTGGTAAACAGGTATAAAATAAAAACTGCCCCGCCTTACTATAGCGAATCTAAGTAGGCGCCAATATAAATTATAATAGCTAGTCTTGAAATTTGATCGAATTATCTTTACTAACTAGAAATCAAACAAAAAAGGATTACCTTTCAAAACATTAGTTTTGAATGGTTTACAAAATCCGACAAATTCTGTTTTTTGTTTCACCACGAATAAAACTCATAACTGAGCTTCTCGCACACTTATTCCACGTACTTCACACAATCGACGACGGCACGAAGTCTTTATTCAAAATAAGTAAATAGCGATTGATATATCCCGAAGATATTGTATTAGAAGAAAACTAAAAGTTATTGGAATGGATAAGATTTACAGAAAGTCCATAGATTAAAAAAAAAACGAACGATGTCAACAGCGCAGCGAAGTTATAGGCAACTAGTACTGCGGTATTAGAATCGTAACTGTTTGTTAATAGTGGTTATATAATGTTTGAGGTTGTTGTAAAATATTTGATGTGTACATCCGTGTCCACAAGTGGTAGAAAGTACACATTTTCCGTGATTCAAAATGCAACATCAAATCTAATTTGAAATAAGTTGGAAGTTTTTCCTAGCTACTTATGATTAGACCAAACTTACTTAAGATCGAGAAAGGGTTTATATTTTTACTCGTTTAAGTACAAAACCCTTTAAAATATAAAGCAATGGTGAAGTGATATTAAAGGAATTGAAAGATACCTATAATGGAAAATTAGTCAATTAAATGTTTGTATGTAATAAATGACATTACTGTATACTTACATTACACTTAAAATCAATAAAAGACTGAGATAGCGTTATGTACAGTCGACAACACATCCAGCTGAAAACTTTGACGTTTCGACCTACTTTATACCGTTGTAATAGACTATTTTAAGAGCTTGATGTGCTGTTATCCTCACATAAAACTAAAGTTTTCTGATTAATTCTAATATTAATTTATTAGCGGACACATAATATGACAAAAAGCGTTAGATTTATTGTAATATTTTTCAAGTATACCCACAATATGCACGTATTTTCACTGTTATCATAAATTATTAAAATCTTATTCTATTTTCAAATAAACTGAACAAAAAACAAGATTACAATATAGTCAACAGGGTTAATCACGTTTTAGACTTAAATATTTTTTTCTAGAAAATGCCTAGAATATGTAGATTATAATTGCAGGTAATAAACAAATTAACATTATTTCCTAACACACAATTTCCAAATTTTATCCTGCTTTTTGTTTGCTATGGTTTTGATGTATTGTGACGCAAAAATCAAAACCATAATAGCGAGTACTGCCTGTTATATAAAAACTACTAAAAATAAAATTTGTCGCCTAATCTTGTGCTCCTATAAGTATAATATATAATTAATAGTAAGTAGGTAACATCAGAGTTCAGAGTAATCTAGTTTTATTTAGTTAATCACTGTACAGTTTCATTGCTATTATAAAATATTATATTTGTTACAGTCAAAACACTTTTCCGATGAACACTAATTTTTACATTAGAAAAAAAAATCATGACGTACCTGCAACCAATAAAAACTACTTCTGATCATATCAATGAACACTATTAAAATAAGGCAATTGTAAATCAAAAGAATAATATACTATAATACTTGTTATTGTGTTTTTGAATAATATGCATTATATTTATGTATAACATTGTCAACATTCGGTTTTACTAATATCAATGGTCTATAATAATACATATACCGGTTTAAAAGTGATCTTATAACTTTAACACTTTCGGTTAAAAGGAGTTTTTAACCAACCCAATGTCAAATTTATTTTTGTCAGTAATTTGTACAGGAAAAGTGTTTTGAATGTTACATAGTTATAAACTAAAGGATACAAAGCTTTAATAACAAAAATAATTTAAACTGAACTTGTTGAAATAAGGTAAATGAACGAATATCGCATCAACTAAGAACGCAATGTCAAAATTACTCCGCTCATTTTGAACAATAAATGCCATATTTCTATAAGATATAAAATACGCATGGGAAAATCACTTGAGGGCTCGGAGGCGTGGTAGTTTTTCATATACGTATTTTATATCTTAATAATAGTAAGCTTTTTAATTTTTAGAAAATATTCTCAATTTTTTGGTAGTTTGATGTGCTATCGACATTACCTAATTGATTATTTAAACAAAACGCTCACGAATAACTGCAAAAACGAAATAAAAATCTATTCTAAGAATTATATGAGATTCATCTCATAAATTCTTTAAAATTACTTATTTCTTATAAATAAAATATTTATCTACAAATTCATATGGCAAGTTATCGGTAGAGGAGACAACTATTAGAGTTACAAAATTTTTACAATGACTAAAGAAGTATCTACATTAGTAATTTACGAAATAATTATCACCTTAATTGTGGTAGACCGATTAACGACTTACTATTTGCATATAAGCAAAAATTAATTACATACATTTTGAGACTATACAGTATTGGCAACTTGTTTACAAAACATCTTTACATTGATCTTTGGAAGGTTCTCATACATAATATAATCGCTAGGGCCAGTCAACCACACGATTCAATAGTTATACGATTTAATAGAGTTACGTTTTAAACGCAAAAAAAAAATATACATATTTATAGATACAAAAACTAGGAATGAAGATTTAATTCTAATGAACATGTTTTTAGTACATGAGTGAATTCATAGTACCTATCCTTGTGATATCTCTGAGTAAACAATTCAGAGATATCAAAGAGAAAATTTGAACCAAATTATAGGTAGAATTTCCAAAGTGGACAGCGATAACAGTGTTCATAAAAAAAACCAATACGTAAACGCAATGAAATATTCGAGCGAAATAGAGTTAGGAATCATCTTATTTATTTAAAACCATTTGTAACTTAATAATGGCTAATATCTAATCATTTTCTGGTAGCTGTCAGTTATAAGTTATAATTCCAAAGGCACAGCCCCATATAATTTTTCTCTGATATAAAAATTACACTTACAACATGTTCAATATTTGATCGATCAAACTTTAATAGGTGGCGTTTAAAGTTCCTCGTCGCCGATAGCGTCGAAAGCATTATTTTCGACACAATCTCTTCCTGACTTGAAAGCAACAGATGCAAACTTCTCAGCTAATTTTTGAACTGAAAATATTTCTCTCGAACTACCCGACGTGCAAGAGTCCCCATTCTGAAAATTTTAATATTAATCAATTTAGAAATAAATATATTGTCTCTAATATAAACAAAACTGGTTTTATAATAAACAAACGGAGAAAGTTTGGAATCTATTGAGGAAATCATTTAACTTCCGTTCATGGAGATAAATCAACTTTTGCATTGACCGTCATTCTGACGTACGATAAAAGATATATCATCTCGACGACCTCCGTACTTCAGACGATACTTTAAATTGTTGATTTCGGCTGCAACTGCAGTCGCTTGCTTTCATTTCATCTCAATCGGCATTTTTCCCGCATGGCGGGTTTTTGCCCAATTTTTTAGAAGTGATTATTAAATTTAATGAGGAAAAAATGTCGCCAGTGGACTTTCATCCACATAGATTAGGAGATACGTCTCGCAATGATCTTAGATAGACAGTTTAAATCTCACCGCAGAACTGAGCGTGTCGCTAGAAGAAGAAGATGTGATGAGCTGGCTGGAGCCGTCTCGACGTAGGTACGTCAGGCTGCCGCGCTTACAATACCTAGGGGACGTAGGCCCTGTGCCATTCTTTTGACGCATCAATTCATCGACAATAGACTGAAAAAAATAAATCGTCATTTAATTTAAAACTATCAATTTCACATTTAATATCAGTGTCAGCTTTAGTCAATAAAAAAATAAAATAATTACGGTAATTTAATTATGAGTTATAACAAAATTTACAAAAATTACTCTATAAAGCACAATAGAGTGTATCTTAGCATACTGCCCATTAGAAGAAATTACTTAATCTAAATTTAGAATTGGAGTCAATTGACGCATTAAAATATAATATAGAAATCACACGGTTCTTAATTATTATTATATATTTTTAAATATAAAAACATAGGGTTTCAGAATGAAAGTTTCCAAACTAATCTCGGTATCGAAAATTACATCACTTTTACTCGCAATTCCGTTAGATTTCGACATGAAAATTTGCGTAAATTCACACTTGACCATCAAGTGATTACAAAAACGAAATGTTATCAATTTAAAACAAGATAAAGTGGAAGACTATTCATGGCACACTGTTATTTGTTTTAATGAACTCGCAATATATATAGTTTTGAAATATTATATGGATATGGATTAATATTAAAAAGTCAATTACGCGAATTTTAGAATGTTCAATGACTAACTATAGTGAATAAGCTATTGGTGAGAAAAGAGTGATGTCATAATTATACATTCAGCTAAGCAGACATTTAATCAAGGTCTTTTACATTACTTAATGATATTTCAACTATGCGATGTAAGTGTAGTGAATTTCATTTATATTGCACTCCTGAATTTTTAACATTAAGTGAAAAGATTCAAAGTATTTAGTAACCCGAAAAACATCTTAATAAAATCAGTTTTACCTGCAAGCAAACGCTTATAAAGGTTGCATGTTCCGTCTTCAAGGTTATCCATTTCAAATTATCTTTGCTAACGAGATATTCAAACGATAACTCAAAGGTTTTGTTTGGTTCTTCGAGTAGAGGCCCGTGACCGTTGGTTTGTGACCTCTCCATCTAAAACAAATTTTAATACATTCACTAAGAGGTGTAATTACGAAAATTTACCAATTACGTTAGATAGTTAATAGTAAAAAATGCATTGAGCAAAAATCGTTTCTAGGTGGGGTACCGAGCTTTGTTCAGGGTGTTGATATGAAATTGTGTGGTAAGTGGAATAAATACTTTAAATACTTTTCACACTGTATTTTCGATTTAATTTTATTAATACACTTTACTGATTGTTATTATTCAATTACTGCAATTTAATGATAAGAAACTGACGAGCGAACTCACGTCGATTTTTGCTTTAAACTATTGAAGCTACACGATCATGGTCCAAGCATTAATATATTTTTGAGATTTTATCACCATTTACAGATTTTAAAAAACATATAATTAGTTTACAAAATGGGCTGAAAATGGAGACAAAACCAATCGATGTTATTGCTTATACTGATCAAAAACAGCTATTGGAGCAACTTTGGTTGGAGTACCAAAAAGTCAGAATTCACAAAAAAATTAGACTACATATTTCGTGGGAAATCATTGCAGCTCCAACAACCTTGTGAAACTATGAAAACAAAAGATAAACTGATTACGTTGGTATGCAATTACATGCACATAAAATGTGTATTATGTAAATTTAACATTGTTAGGTATTTTTTTAATTTTTATATTTTTTATACATTTTCAATGCAATCTCTTATAAGATAAATTATTATAATAGAAAAATACTATATTTTTAAAGTATTTTTCTATTATAATAATTTATTGTTAGGTATATTACAATGTTTACATTAACAGCAGGCACATTGTACAATTATTTACTATTAAAAAGAAGAACTAACACGATTCGAACAAGGAAAGAACTGGAGCTTGAGTCTGATATGATCATATCATCAGCCTATTAATATGCTTGAGCACAAACCTGCCGTTTATCTGAAAACAATGTCTACTGTGGATATATGTACCTTTTATTTTTAAGTGGAGAAAATGCTTTGCACATACTTCCGCTACTGGGATCGCAGCGGAAGTTATGTGGGACTCTCCCCTGCAGACCAATCTGACGATAAAAGTTCGTCAGATTGGTGTGCAGGGTGCGCACTAAAAACTCCACTACATCCCTTCAATCACCTTGGTGTCACTGGACTGTCGTAAAACTGGTTATCGTCTGATGACGAGTATCTCGACGATGCAGTGACACTTGGTGAGGTCATGGGAAGCCGATGATTGCGGGGATTTGGGTGCATTTCGTGGTGGAAAAGACCCAAATCCAGTAAAAAACTACTGCTTTAACAATAATGTTTTATATTTAGAGCGGTGCCACTTTTAGATCTTGCACCATCTAAAATTGTTGATAGGACCGCCTCAGATGATCGGCCCTTGCGAAAGGTGTTTAAACGTCAAAATGACAGGCCGAACGCGCTAACAACTGCGTTGTCGAACTGCTCTCGTCTTTACTGCTGCTAGTGTGGACATGATCAAGTTAGACAATTGGAGCACAAAGCTTTTGCAAAGTTTTGTAGTCATCGTACTCAGTATGAAGCTCTATTCTGCTATTAATGGCGTCACATCGACAGGTAACATTGTCACAACAGGACATGTTTTACAACGATTGCGAGAAAATCTTTTATATTTTCATAATTCTTTAACAGTTTTGAACTGGTTCCGACTTATTATGTGCTCAAATCAGATACAAATATGTTGAAAACTGTAGTACGTAGTGTATAGTGAAGTGCAACGTGTTGTTGGCCTTTCGACTTCATTTGAATAAGCCTTTATGACGACAATTCACTTTCTAATTATTTAAGTTGCGTGGTTGGCATCTTAACAATAATATGAAAGAAATTATGTAGCTACTAAGGTGATTTAATAAAAACACTACTAATTAATATATATATCTCTATAGGGCGTCATAGTTTGTTACTTCCCGTCAAATCCGTAGTGTGTGTCATTAATGTAACGGCATGATTTCACAAATCCAACGCGTTCGTATGTGCTAACACCTGATTAAATTATATATTGTATATTTATATTACATATATTTATAATTGTTAATCATTAAATTTGTTAAATTGTTAAATACATTGTTTTAAAAGATTAAAACGAAAATGGACTAACAGATTTTAGATTAGTTCACTAATAAGTAGGTATTTACGTTATATATTTTTAACATCAACAGGGTATCAGTACAAAGAGGTCTGTTATCTTAGTGAACTATTGATGTTAAATTGACTTGGTACTCCTTCATTAAGTATCATGATTCCTAAATACTTTAGTTAAATTTATGTTATAACATCGTTAGGCTTACGTACGACACATTCACAGATCAAATTAACGCCGGAAAACCAGACTCAAACTGTATAATTATGTCCGTCAACATGATAAGGTGTGACGATATGTCATTATTAGCTTTATGATTAAAAAAACAACAACGACGAAAGACGTCAAGGCTACTTACCGCATGTAGCGTCGTTATTCGCCAGCACCTCATCCTTGTGACTTTAAAACGTTGTTCCTTGGAGCGGTTTGACGCGCTGCTAAGAGTGAGTTCCTTTGCACCAAGAGACACCAACACCTGGCACTGATCACCAATACCGTCGGACATTATAGAAGATTCTGTGATCGCTTCTCCAGCTGGTATTCTGCCGTAGTGACGTAATGTCTTTGCCAGTTCTATGTACTGAAGACAAATAGTCACATTATTGTTTCCAAAGAGTGTGAAGAACAAACAATATTCTAGAATCAGTGGTCAATGGACTGATTGCGCTAAGAGGAGTAGATTTTAGGATATGGCAAAAATTAAGCAAGATTTTGCTTAATTTTTAGTGATAAGGAATGCTTCTATAGAAAACTTACTTAAAGATATTTATTTATTAACAAGCTTTTAATAGGTCAAGCTCTAACTAAAAAACTATGTAGTAAAATCTAAGATGTTGAAGTCCGCCTACTCCTAGATCTTGAACCATGAAGAAAGTAGTGCTCGAAGATAGAACCACGGGATGCTTTAGTAAGCATTTTCTAGCTGAAACCTATCGAGGTTGGGTTCATTAGATGAATGAGCCGATTCTTGTTACAATAACGAGGACGATGACGCCGTAACTCTTATTACAATTTGCCGTAACGAGCGTACATATAGCGTATACCTTTTTTATTATTTCAAAGTGTAGCTTTATTATTATTACAGTATTTATTTCAAGTTTCGGTTAATTTTTTTTTTAATTTCATCATTGTTTAATCGTTTTATTGGCAATTTTAGAAAATATTTATTTCAACTTAGTAGGTATTATTCTATTGACGTATTTGGTTATACAAAAAAAAAGCCTTAATTTATAGGTACTTAGTGGCATACCCAATATAATTATCATTGTAGAATGTTAATATGCCAAAAAATTATAGGGTACCTACACGGTCTTCCATCGAGGCATTAGCTCTTTAATATTTAAAAATTTCTTAACTCTTCTTTAAATTGCACTGTCTGTTTGATAGAATTGAATTTAATTAAGAGGAGTTGTTTGTTAGTCAAGAAAATTTAATCGTTTATGCTAAAATGTCCTAATGACCAGAAACCAATTTCTAGTTTCTTTCAGTATATTTCTATACTGGATATCATCCATGAGCCTAACAAACGAAATTCAATGACAGTCTAAAAAGCAATAAAAAAGAGACAGTAGATATCCTTAAATTTTATATTCTATCCGCATTTTGTCGCCTAAGCGTTCCATTTAGTGTTCCATATTTAAACCTCGCGCCATTCTTTTTTCTTCCCAGCCGAGCGGAGAATGTAAGGCGATTTTCTAATATTTTTTCTTTTTACTTTCAGGGGTGTACCGCCGCCGAATGTGTACGGCATACTGATGTGTGCGACCGCCGACGCTCTGTTAGGGAATAAAAATTGGCATATACCTAAATGTAAATTTTATGCTATGAATTTTAAAACGAAGTCGATACTTCCGCGCTCACGGTGGAGCGGGTGAGTCGGTTTCGCAAGTTTTATGTCAGCCGAGGTCGAAATTAGATTAGAATTTGCCTTTTTTGGTGAATTATGATCTTTAATAACCCTCGTACAATCTTTATATAATCTATATAGGTAATATTCATAATTTCTTACGATCTCAAGAAGTTCTATGGCCATTATTTGATACTAGGCGTGCATTTTGTTTTCCACACATAACAATATGTGATATTATGAAGGAACGTTTTATAGTTAAAATGTATTTTGTTAAATCAATAGCATTATAGTTCATAAAATAGTAGTAATGTCCTATTGAGAACCGTGTTCAAGGATAGGGAGACATCAATGAGAAGGATGAAACTGAAGAAATCAAACAAAAGGAAAAATCCACTTTGCAGACGAAAACAAGTCACTTTAACTTTATTGAGCTGTAATCGAATTGTGACGTCCCTGCGAGGCGCGGCGCGCTCGAGGTCGGAACAGCGGGATCTACAGCCATCCTTATCTGACCCGCCCATTTAAATCTATGCTATTCAATCGTGCCGTCTCGCTCACGTCCCAGGGGTGCCGCCGAGATTGCAATCTTTTGATTTATACCAACTATTAGGAGTGCTGCGAGATAGTCTGTCTCTGAAACGAGATCTTGGCGATAAACGGTGGATACGATCAACGTCAGTACTGATTATAGAAATGGAATTACTTATTATGACTTTAGTGTGTTATTATTGCTATTATTAAATTGATACATTACAGAAGTCGAGTTAAATTATGCGTTCATTTAACTTGACATAATGTACAAGATTCAAATAAACGCATCGGTGTAAATGAATCGGTTGATATAGATATTTAATCGGTGAAACATAATTACTTTTGATGTATGATTAAGATACTTGCCTTGAATAAATAAATCACTTTCTTTGTTTTGTTTCCTATTTAACTAGAACCTATGTTAGGTAATGAGGTCAATATTGCCAATGTCACCAACGACAACAAATAATTAGTTCCTATATTTTTGTTTTAGGATAAAATTATTACTATTTGACATACCATTTATTCACGTGCGTTTACCGGAATCCGCATTTTATAAAGTTTAAAAAAGCTATGTTACTATCATGTTTATGTGTATGCGTTATTTAATATTTGACATAACAAATTCCCAAGCAGAACTTATCCAAATTACTTGAAAATTTAATTTTAATTTTTAAGTGTAAGACATCTAAATGGTCAAATAATTATCATCGCTCTAGGATAACAATAATTATAGTTGTTTCTTATAGTTGCAATAAATTTGCAATTTCATATTTAACTTGCTTCCTAAAAACAAGCAAACATTCATTGCTCACCCAATGCAAATAAATATAAATATTTCCTACATTCACACCAATTAGCCTAGCCCAAAGTAAGCACAGTAAGGCTTGTGTTATGGATACTAGGGTAACGGATATACATACATATATGATGATACATGGATATGTAATATTTATAGAAATATATATAAATACCCATGACTCAAGTACAAATGCTCGTGTTCATCATACAAATATCTGCCCCTACCGGGATTCGAACCCAGGACCATCGGTGCGAAAGGCAGGATCGCTACCGTTGCACCAAACGGTCGTCAGCCTGTCGTGACGCCTGATTCTATCAAATAGTTTCAGCATTATTTAAACATTTCAAAGATTTTTTTATCATTATCTTTATTTTTTGTAGTTCTATTATTATAAAAAACAGTAACCCATAATCTCAAACGAAAATGATTGACATTTTGGATTATTCTTGTCTATCATAGCAACATTCAAATCCCCCTGTTGACCTCAGCGAACGGTTGACCATTGAATGTGTTATCTTCGGCTAGTTGCGGCAAAAAGTCGTTTCCATTCCCCACAGGCCGCTTAGGGCGAATACCAGGAAAATAAGGGTAAGGAATGGGAAATCCGTCCCTCATCCATATTGGACGACCGACTTTTTGCCTTACACACCCCGCAAAACATCAACAAATAAATGGAAAGTAAATACTCGATATACAATAAAGTATTTACTTTATTTGTTAAAGTTTATTTTATTATATATTACATCTAATATTGTAGGAATAATTAGATTACACGTATGCTTTAAGACGAATGAAGGTGGTTAAATTTAACCATTTCTTGTTAATTAATATTTAAACTACTCTATAAATGTTAATGACGATATTATCTTTATTTTTTTTTATTTATTGTTTTGTTAAAAAAAGTTTTCTATTAACGATTTTGTTTATTTTTTCTGAATAATATAGGATTTATTGCTAATTGAAATATGCTTTTATGATAGTGGAAACGTGGAACTTTATCTAGTTAAAAAAATAAACTGTCTCTTAAACTGATTATAAAACATTGTATTAAATGGTAATTTGACCTCACAGTGCTCAATAACTTCTGCGATACTTCTAATCTGAAAATGAAGAGAACGCGAAACATTGATTAAAAAAAGACCTTATCTTTATCTATGGAACGGTAGAAAATATTGAAAGTGGATATTGTTTCAAATGCGATTTTTATTCTCTTACAAAGAGTAAAATCGAGCTAAAAATAAATAAGCAATCATAAAAGGTCTCCATGTAAACTCAACTGCCAGCACGAGCTGATATTATCTTTAACGTTCAATTTTTCACCTCTATAATTACTCGACTGTTCCCTTAAATACGGTTTAACACCTATAAAAGGGAAATAAGACGTTATGTGTGAAAAGCTAACTGTGGACCTTTCGTCACATGCTAAAATTAAAATAATAACTCTCGGAGCACATGCGCCGTCCACAAAGGATTTAATGTCCGTGTCTAACTTGACATCGTCAAAATTGTCATTTGAGCATACTCTATGGTACGCATTTCCTGTCGAACCGATAAAATTGTTGTGTTGGCGAACGTGGTAGATCGTTTTGTACGATCTGTCAATCGTTTTGTGGCTTTTATTGGAGTGATTGAGGGATAATTTGTTTTATGCCTAAAGGGGTTGTTGTTAAAACGGCAATTATGGGAATGCAAAATAGCTGTGTGTGTTTTGTTTTTAAACATTATGATCGCCTATTATTATCATCGATACTCTTCTATTTAAAGTTATTTTCAACTTAAGAGCCGTTATTTGAAATTGCGTAGGTTTACTATTGCATATCGCAAATAATATTATAAAATAACTGAATAAAACCACTTATACCGAATTAACAAGGCGTTTTGTGTTTTTTTTATATATTTAATCCTGATGTTTTATTGGAGTAGTTTTATTAGTGTTTTATCATCTTTTATATGGAATCAAATCAACAGGTTTAGGATCAGATTGTGACGGAGCCCGAATTTTGAAATTCGCAAAAATTCCCATTGAAACAAAAAAAAATCTTTTTTTAGGTATTATGCTCCGCTCCAATATATGGTGCTAGCGTAGCTTTATGCTTAGCGACTGCATCGCCTAGTTTAAATACCTATGTTATAGGCAAGAAAGTGTAAGAACAAAATATATAAAATTTTTGGTTATGATCAACGTCGAAATGACGATGAAAAATTTATTAGCTCGAGTCTCTTTTTGCTTCAGACAGAAAGTAATACTGTTCGTTTTGGCTCTATCTGCATTCGTTAGTGCCCACCAAACCGTATTGGGCCCGCGAGCCCCATCCTCTTTACGGTATTTTCATTCAAATCAGGATTGATTATAATAGTCCACAAGTAGTTTTATATCGTAACCGATTTACCACCTATTAATTATTTCGAAGACTGGTGTTAATTCGTTCTTTATTGTTAAGTTCTACAAGCAGACTAATGGTATATAGTATGTATTTTATAAATTGTATTTCATTAGAAAACAGTTACGTACTTACGAATATTTGAACTCGGATAAGAGTTAAATAAAAAACTATAACGTATGTATCACTTTATGTTATTGTTATATCGACATTAGTTACTTTTTTATATTATACTAGTGGCCCGTCCCGTCTTCGCACGGGTGGACAAATTTTTTTCTAGCATAAACTATAGCCTATGTTACTCAGCGTGAATACAGCTTTCCAATGGTGAAAGAATTTTTGAAAACGGCTTAGTAGTTTTTGAGTTTATTCATTGCAAACATACAAAAATACAAATCTTTCCTCTTTATAATATTAGTGTAGATGTACATGTATCAGTAAAAATATGTATTTTATCCATAAGTCAATAGCAGCTGTAGATAGAATTGCCATCATATTTAATAATAACGTACTTTATTTGTAATTATAGGTACTTTATACTTCAACATAAAAAACTGGTTGGTTGCCTGTAAAGTCGGTATACGGGCGAAAGTTTTACGTGACAACGACTTTGAGTGGTAAAATAATTTTAATGTGAATATTCATTCGTATAGTAGGAAGAAGGATGAAATAATAGTAACAATTTAAAACATTTATTTATACAAAGAATTATATTTAAAACATTAATTTATAGGCACGCGTCCCTTCCACTTTTTATGTCTGTCTCTCTCGCTCTTAGGCGGGCTAACCATGCCCGAGTGGAAGGGACGCGTGCCTCTCACTCGCTCTCATTGTAAGCGCATAACGTGAGCGGAGCGTAACGCAGTTTCTTGAAGTGTCACCCGGCAAACCAATTTATAAGACGTTGTCACGTCAAAATTATACAGGTGTTGGAGAATAAAATTGATACTTGGTCCTTAATATCACTAGCTAATCATTTTGACCAGGAAAATTTCTAGCGTTTGAAATCGTCATGACCAACCTTTGTCAAATTACTATACTTACATAAAATTACAATTAATAACTTTAACTGACGAATTGGCATTGAGTAGGTAGATATTGAAGAGAATGGTCGAAACACTTTCATTAGGGTCACACAATACACACGATGTTTATAAACATTTAAAAAAATCTTATTTATTGTAAAATAAAATTTATTGCATTACAATCTACATCCTCAACACAAAAAGCTAACCTTGTTTGTCATATAGGTTGATAGTCGTAATCATCGTCAAGCTTGGAGTACTTATTTTTGTCTCATTGAGGTTTTAAATAACCACCTCGACTTAACACAAAACTCACCATTTAATATCTACGAATGGCAATTCAATGACACTCGACTTATTTAGTGATTCTCTGAGATTAGAATAGATTTAATTGTTTTTTATGTGCAGCCAAATTCATATGACAACAGCTGAATTCAACATTGTCTAAGCAATCTTTTGTATTGAAAAAAAAGTGAATATGGTGCAGCAGATCAGTTGATTGTTATTTGTTAATAAAATTACAGTAATGCAGCCTGTTTCGAAATAACTGTAAAATCACCGAAATGACGGATAGGATAGCATGCATGGAGCACGAGGTAATTATCACATGTTCTAAACACCATCACATGGCCGAGACATTTACTTTGCTGATAAGATTGCAAAATAGCAGTGCACAGTGTGACAACCTTTAAACAGCTGATTGCGGCGGACCATACATTTAAACATTGTTTCCCACATTGAACTCACGTGGCAAGCAGATTAAAAATAAAAAGAAATCACACCATTTTTTTATATTTTTGACTGGACTATAGCTGCGGTTGCTTTAAGAGCTATCCAAGGAGTGTCTGTGTTAGATTGTCTGAATAGGTTTATTTCCTTGTTGTGCTCAATTCGTTCGTAACGGCAAATTAAAAATAAATTATACTGTTGGGAATATAATACCTACTATGAAATGATAACATTAGTTGGAGTGTATGATGAATGACGTTATCAATGCAGCTCGATGGCTTTATGACGAGTCCTTTGTATGCCGTTTCTTGTGAAATTGAATCTGATATATGATATCGAATAGTGGTTGTGCTCGATAACAATATATCTAACCCTCAAAGTGTCCAGGGTAGTGAGCTAAAAAGACGAATGATAATGGGTTTTGCATGGTAGACGGAACATTGAGACCACGGGAACAGTTAGTGTGCAGTAAATAATTGCATGGAGATGTGAGCTGCACAATTGGGCTGTTCGTTTACACGTACAAGGTACATAATGGGCTATAAAATAACAGATGTGTAAAAAATTCAAGAAAAATGTTGTTTTTAAAATTAAATTTGAAATACCTTATTAACAATACGCTATGTTACGTTAGCTCGATAGACAGGTAGGTAGGTAAATTTGTTTGGCGGTAACTGAAACTACATGAATAAATAAACGGAACGGAATGAAAGCCTCATATAACGCAGACCACTGAGGAATACTACAAAATGCACTAATATGCGGCGGGACCTGTCACCGACAAGACAGGCAGAGCGGGTACCGGTGTCCACCGGAGACAAACCGGTCTGTGCCAACTCGGTAAGGGGACAAGTTCAAGTGCGCCAGCGGCACGGACGTTTAGCTAAATTCATTATTCGGTAACCTTGTCCTATGCATTAAGATTGTTTTTAACCTCTTAAATTACTAAGGTATGTACACATATGTGCACCTTTAATTTATTCAAGTTGACTATTTGCGACATCTTGTGATAACTAGTAGTACTTGAATGAATTACTATAGGTTGGAGAGTATCTGTAGAAGGCCTCTCGGAGAAAGTTTGTCGAGTTATTTTATTATTTGAATGTGTTCCTTTGAAATTTTGTTCAATATTTTTGTTGAAATATGGCCCTCGCTGAAACCTAGGGTGCACATATGAGAACCAACTTTATTATTACTTATACTTATGAGATAAATTATTTTTATTGAAAAATAAAATAAAATGGAAAAAAATTATAAAATTATAAAAAATCGTATCTCATTTATACCCCTATAACTAAAATAAACTATAAAAACATTATAATCATATATGGTTCAAGTTCAGGTCTTAGAGGTCAAAGATGCCAAACTGATGTTCCGTTTATACATATAGTAGGAAAACCCAAGGTCTTTTTGTATATCCAAAGGTAAAGTTTTTAATGCTGTTTAATATTCACCAAAATATTACAATTGGACAAGAAATTCTAAAGCACATAGATAATTGTACTTGTGAAATGCCGTGCCTCTGCTTTGCAATAAATTATCATACCATAAAACGAAATATTTAGACTACTAAAAACAAGCAAAAAAAGGCACAAAAACACTATTGCGAATTGTAATTTATAGTAATATAATATTAGATACCTATTTTGTTTAATAAGATTTTTTTTTTTGTTTTGTAACAGAAAATGTACTAGGAAAATTTAGGAAAAAAAATATTCTTTTAAAAATATCCATTTACAAAAATAGTTATTAAACATTATTTATTTCAAATACTTGTTGGTTGCGTCAGTCAGGTTACATAAATATAACTGATAGGGTAAGAACACTTACTGCCGAATCTAGGCTCGCACTTGCCGGTTTTTTATTCGCAATAACCGAGTAGAGTGACAGTCCTACGAAAAAGTCGGTGCGTGTAGGCACGGTTGCTAATAATATAGAATTAAGTATTTGTATGGAAAAATAAATTTACCTGTACTCGATTTTGCACAATATGAGGATGTACTCTTTATATTACAATGAACATGTTTCGGGAATCGGGTATAACCAAGCACCCTGTTAAAATAATGTTATGAACCTAAATATACATAGTACAAACATACGTAAATAGTGTATTAACCCACATTTTTAAACTGATTTTCTATATCATTACGCAATCTATAATCTAAGATCACAGTAGTTTGTGTGTTTGTCTGTCCTCTCTTTTTCCCGCTCTTTTCCCATTGTATATGTGTTACCATAGCAACGCGTTAACCGCAAGTAGTTCGTCTACCGGACGCTAGATGGCGCTCACGGCAAATATTTAATAATAGATAAAATCTAAAGAATTTTTTTCACACATGCGAAGCCGGGACGGGCCGCTAGTTAGTAATTAAGAAAATAAACATTTTCGATAACATGTAAAATGCATAACCTTTTATTTGTTTATCTACTACTATATTTGCTATATATTTGCCTATTACTATATTTATTTGCCTATATACAGGGTGTAAATGAAAATAGAACACCTGCTTTAATGGGTTATCATGTATCGCAAATGTAACAGATTTGTTGTATCAGTTTTTCAATTAACTAATAAATAACAGAGTTTTAAAAATAAGAAATAAAAAAGAACGGAGCGCATCGCCTTAAATTTAAACGCGTGGGTCAACGCTGATTGACCGCGTTCATTGACCGCGTCACACACGTAGGTATTTAATATTTTTATTTATCAAAGATGCCTAATTTTATGAAGGTGAGTGAGAATGGACCGTGTGTACGAGTACCATCTTTAATCAGAGTTCCACAATGTACGGTCAATAGCACGTCACGGTGAATGAAGGCAGCTCGATATTAGCGCTTACGCCTACGAAATAAAGCCGGTGCAAAGTCCAAAGTGCTTCCTGCTCTTTACATGATATGCTGTTGACTGTACTAAAAATAAAAATAAAACCTACCTTTTTAATGTGCCGCTGTTATCACCTCCATTAGAGATCAATATGATTTCCACTTCAATCACCAGACAGCACTAAATACACTTACACTTTAAATTAAATGTTCAAAATTCCTTTCCTGTACGGACACACACAGTCTTGCACGTGCATAGTCCATGCGGCGCTCGTAATCTTCCACCAATAATGCTTGCACCTTTGTAAACTTAAATGGATGTCGCGGCTGTTCATCCGTCTTTAGGATTTTGTGTACGGTGGCATTGTAGACTTCAAAAAGTCGACCGGCTCTTCTTGTACTGTCCTCAGGATGTACATCAAAATGAGCGAGAATTGAATCCCTAACGTCCACGTCACCTTTAGCACCGGAATCCACGTTGCGATTGGAAAAACTGCCACGATCTCTTAAACGCTGAACTACGTTCACAATATTCTACCATGGGAGGGCACATACACTCGGCGTCAAAAAAATCGCACCTCTAAGAAAATCACGTTCAAATGGCATTAACTCTGGATATGCACATGCAGTCGTATTAATTATAATTTTATTTAAAAGGTTACTTAATTAACTTAATAAAAAAACATTATTTTTCATTATCAAATAAAACCTAAAGCAACAAATAAAGGGTCACAAAAATTCTAAGGAAATTTTGCTGCTCGGGAGAGTCGCGAGTTGCGCTAACTTTGTGGGTATAAAGAGGTCAACACGGGTTCAATGTGGGTCATTCGCTATTAAACCGTTGAAGGGGACACACGCACTGATTTTACTGAAGAAAGAACATCTGGAAAATGGACACTACAGCTGATGAGGCCGCTCAAGTGGTTGCACTACTGCAAGCAGGGGTGCGGCAGTGTGATGTCGCCCGGCAACTGAATCTGAGCCGTTTTTCGGTTCGTAGAGTCTACCAGCGCTTTTTAGAGACCGGTGGCTATATCCGGCGACATGGGTCCGGTAGACGTCGCTGCACTTCGGAAAGAGACGACCGGTTCGTTGTGTCGTACTCTTTGAGAAATCGCTTCTCAAACGCTGTTCAGCTGCAACAGGAGCTCCAGGCAGTTCGCAGACGCACCGTGAGTGTATCCACGGTTAGAAGAAGACTGAAGGAGAAGAACATAGCAGCCCGCAGAGCTGCTACAGGTCCAAAATTGACTGCAGCGCACCGACGAGCCCGCTTGCAGTTTGCTCGCGACCACGTCGATTGGACCATTGAGCAGTGGGGAGCTGTTCTCTTCTCAGACGAGACACGAGTGTGTCTTTTCTGCAACGACCGACGAAGAAGAGTATACCGGAGGCAGGGTGAACGTTTCGCTCAAGCCTGCATCCAGGAGACGGTGGAATATGGAGGCGGATCCTGCATGTTCTGGGGCGGTATGTCGGCTGCCGGCAAAACCGACCTGGTCTGCGTCTCCCGGACCGGAGGTGCTCGCGGACAAGGGTCGCTGACTGCGCGCCGCTATATCACAGAGATCCTGGATGTGCATGTGGTCCCTTTTGCCGAATCTTTTGGCGAGGGGTTCACATTAATGCACGACAACGCTCGCGCACACACTGCAGCCATCGTGAACGACTTCCTGCGGAGGTCCCAAATTCCTGTGATGCAGTGGCCAGCGAGAAGTCCTGATCTGAATCCGATAGAGCACCTCTGGGACCATCTTAAACGTAAGGTTCGATCTCGGGATCCGGCTCCTTCGACTCTAGAGGAACTCCAAACCGCGGTGATTGAAGAATGGGGTCTTATCCCTCAAGAAGAGCTCCTGAAGTTGGTGAGGTCTATGAGGGACCGTATGGAAGCCGTCATCAGGGCAAGGGGGGGTAACACTAGATTTTGAGTTAATTTTAAGACACTTTTTGTACATTTTTTTTGTAAATTATCGATTATTAATTAGGACTTAATTAAGATTTTTTATTATTTTTCAAATTTTTATGCTTTTTGTATAATTTTAATTAAAAAAAAGATTGCACTTAATTGTTGTTTGATGCTCCTTTTTGTTACCTTTCTAATGATACCTAACACTATCCTCTATATAAGGTTTAGGAATTTTTGAATAAGATTTTTATAAGGTGCGATTTTTTTGACGCCGAGTTTAGTTATTATTGCGGTGTCCGAAATAGTCCAGATACAAACGCAATGCTTCACCAGAGTTCCCAACGCCCATTCCATAAGCCAAAACCATATCCGTGTATTGGATATTACTGTACTGATAAAATTAGGCATAATTATCCGTAAATAAACACCACACTAATCACAAAATAGGTAGTACTTATCCAGAAAAGTACACACGAAAAAACTAGCACATACGACACAATAAGCAAATCACGTCCGCGAATTGTGGTTAGTTTCCGTCAGTGTTACCAACTCTTGAAAATATTTAGCCTAAATTAAATTCAAATAACCCATAAATTTGTCCTAATTACTTGGAAATCCCCCTAAAAATAAATTGTATGATATAATTTTGTTAATTTTTCATTTATAAAAATAAATTACATTTATTACGTCAAATAATATTTCATTTTCTTCTGGCGAATCAGATTTTATAAAGTCATACATGTTGACTTTGAATAAGCCTAATACTTTAGGAGATGGGTTGAATATTGTACAAGATCATTCATCCACCATTTCGATTGAAAATTCCAAGTACTGTACTTGGATTTTAAGTACACTAGATTTCACTAAGTCGCTAGGTCGCTAGGTAAAAAATTAATTTGATTAGCTAGTTAAGGCTATCCCAGGGCCTATACTTTAAATCTTTAATTTTCTCGATGAATAAAATATTAAAAAATATGAAGGTTCACAAAAACCATAAAAATAACCCTAAACATATCCCAAACACCCCCAAAAATCCCATCTCACTTATTCACACCCTAAATTTAGGGGAAAACTTCTAAGTTGGGAACCCTGGTTTCTGTACACACTCTAGCGTGAAATTTTAAATAAAGGTAGGGACTTTACCTACCTAAAGGTGTGCACACATTGGAAAAATGTTTAATAAAAGAAAATTAATAACGTTTACTACAAACATTAACAATAAATGACTTGTTCCATCAATGTTATAATAATGCAATATTGTTATTTGTAGAATGTAATACATGTTTTTATATTATT
Organism: Calamotropha paludella; assembly: GCA_927399485.1. Taxonomy (NCBI): domain Eukaryota; kingdom Metazoa; phylum Arthropoda; class Insecta; order Lepidoptera; family Crambidae; genus Calamotropha; species Calamotropha paludella. The sequence continues at coordinate 10,487,986 of OV656804.1, read as the reverse complement.
TTCTGAGAAAATAAATTTCAAAACAAAAATTAAAAGTATGACCCTTAGGTATTAGCTATACTCTCGTATAGCAGAACATATTTTAGTAGTGGTTAATTTCAACAAAAAATCCAGATATTTTCAGAAAAAGGATCTTGTAATCATAAGGGTCCGTTTGTTTTTACTTTTGATGTACGGAATTCTAATAAGAAGTAAAAACTCTTTAATTTCAGGCTCACTTCAACGCGAACTAATACCAGAAACGTTAAATAAATTAATTGAGTCGATTTATTAATAATAAGGACATACCTAGGCACCCAAGTAGCAAAATCAAAACTATGAATAGTAGTTACAAACAACGTCAAATGATATTATTTCTAATATCCGAATCCAAAAAAACACAAAATTACGTTAAAACCGCGCCTAGGTACCTATCTACTATCAACAAAATATTTTTCCGATAAAAAAATAATGTATCCACAGCCTAATTTTAACGACCACTGCTAGCTCGCCTTTCGGCAAGATAAAAGGTACCTACGACAGCCTTACACGTGCCACTCATTTCGCGGGCTGAACTTAGGAATTAATTTCAAAAGTATGATGTTTGAATTGGGGTAGATTGTTTAAATGTTTTTGTTTATTGCGTTGCTACTGTTTTTGAATTTATTATGTTACGTTTAATGTATTGTAAAGATTTGTGATTTAGAGTATTTTCTGTTGTTATTAGAAACTTATCTAGGAAATCTACTTTTTAAAAACGATAAAGATGAAGATGTGTACATGCTGGTCGTTATGGTAAATTGAATACCATCACGTGTATGAACAAAACAGTCAATAAAATGGTCATAAGGATTTTAATGACATTTCAAAAGTAGGTATTTAATAATATTCCAGTTAAGTTCGGCCCTGGATGGAGCTCGGCCCTGTGTAGAGTTGGGAAAAATTACTCGTAAAATGTGAATCACTTCATTCAGACATTGGTATCAGAATCGACTTTTTGATTCGTATGAATATTAGAGCTGTTGCAAATCGTATGTTTTCGGTACTGAGTAACGGGTGGGCCATTTAGTACCGAGTAACGAAACGTTACACACAAATGCATTTCGTTACTCGCATTTTTCGTAGTATGGGTACCTACACTATTTCAGATTACGCAAGTACCGTTGATGCGTGTATTTGTACGTTTGATGATCGTATATTTTACGCATGCGCGTGCTTATTCAGTGAAATTATAAACGTACGTTACAAAGAACGATGATTGTTTATTAAGTAAAGTATAATTTGGAAATTCGTCGTCCAAGGTTTTTACTGTTTATAAAATTGTATTGCGTATGTAGACAAAGTTTGAGATTGTAACAGAAACAAGGTAAGGAAGTATTTTTTACAAATACGAAATGTGTATGTTTTTGTTTTTTATTATCGCGTATTTTCACGGTTTTTTGTTGTTATCTTAAAAGAGATGTGTCTAAATGAGTCTAATGATATTAAATTGTTTCTTCGATAACAAAAGCTGTTAATTATCAAAAGTCTGGTTCAAAATACAGAAAAGTGAAAAAAAATTACCTGACTCAGCTTGGTATGTAACGTATAAGTATGTTTTCTATAAATCACGAATGTTGCGATGCCGCGACGTCATACTGCACTCGTACGCAATACGATTCGATTCGTTGCTCTAACTTACACATAACATAGCATGTTATAAGGTAACTGAAGTAACCATACGATAGTAACGAGTACTAATTGTTATAGTAACGAATACATACGGGTACACTTTTTTTCGTTACTTTTACAGCTCTAATGAATATCATTGTTGTCAGATCGATTTCGATTTAAGATCAAAATGTGATTCTGACCTTAGTATCTTTCGGCCTGACTAAAATTATTAACTCTGCGGACTTGATAAAATTTGAAGGAGTCGATTATAGAGTCAAGAAATCGAAACATTTCAATTGTTCACTTTGCATTTACCCGTCACCAGTTCTTTTAGGTCAGCGATTGTGTGAGTGACACACACACTGAACATCTTGAGGTAGGTAAGTATAGGGTCAAGCTGAGGGGTCAAGCACCAGCTGATTTAAGGCGCAGTTTAATTCGGTTTGTCAATTACAAGGAATCATTTTGGACGTTTATTTCCATAATTATACGAGCAATTAAAAAAATACCAATTACTGATTGTTAAATATCATTGATTCTATAGGATTTTAATAATTTTATTTTAATTACTGTAACTTAATTATGAAACTTTGAACTGCAATAACTCCGAAACGGAGAGTGATATCGCGAAAATTCTTTTTGTGTTTGAACACTGGAAGCCCATGGTTTTCACCATTTTAACAGGTGTTCTATTTTCATTGACTGGCGGTATACTATATTTGCCTTAATAAAACTAGGATCGTATATTAACGCGGGATTAAGATCTCTGCTATCTTTGAAGCTTCCAAAAAACAACTAAAGTAACTTGTGTGTTATGGACCTAAATAAATGACACTTTGACCCATTTACTGATAACTTTACAACGATCTAACTATATAAGGAGAAAAAAGCATATCGATGTGACAATGTCCACTGACAGTAATGGCAATAAACTCTTTCATCCTTACTAATATTATAAATCGGAAAGTGAGTTTGTTTGTTTGTTTGTTTGTTCCGCTTTCACGCCATAACTACTGAACCGATTGCTTTGAAATTTTGCAGACGTAAAGATAAAAGTCCGGATTAAATAAAAGGGTACTTTTTATCCTGGAAAAATAATGATATTCCCGAAGAAAAACAAAAATATTGTTTACTTGATGGATGGATTGTAGATGGCGCTGTGTGTCGTTTAAAACAAGGTAAAATATTGCAAACGAATATAAACATGTAAATTTAGAAGCTAAATGATACGATAATGAATCCCCGAAAATGAGGAATTCCCGAGGGATGACGTACAGTAAAAACAAGTAAAAAAAACAATTTAGACGATAAAACAAATTGTTTTTTTTTACATCTACTTATCCTGAAATCACTAAAGTCAACGAATTACTAATTGGTATAAGTATTAGTTACGTTATTTAGTTCTTGAGGTATGCGATAGATGGCGCTGGGTGTTTTTTAAAACATGGTAACGATGTGTTTTTTAAAATACATAAGAAGTGGAATGATAGCTTGGAAAAACATTGTTTTTCGCATGGTCAGCTCTATGCAGCGTGTTCCCGGGTTTCCAGTGCCCAAAATCTGCATGTTTTTGCTCCACAAGGGAAAACATATAATATAGTGTACCATTCAGTTTTGGTCTAACAACTAATTGTATCCAGCGTTACATCGCGCTTCTTAGATTTTTCCGTGGGAATAAGAAGTTTTCTTATAGTTGTGCTTTATACCGCAATATAACCGAATTCCGCGCGGGCGAAGCCGCGGGCGGAAAGCTAGTACCTTATAAAAAGGGCAACCTATCGAGACTAGAGGTCACGAAACCGGAGTTATATAAGAAAAACAGTTTTTCGGTATTAATTTAGTGGCAAAATGGGTTTTCCGGTTCTGTCCAGTGATTTCGATGTTACGTTTATGATATAAAGCTAGATTTTGAACAGATGCATTATTATTATGCAGCTAAATAGAATGATACTCGAACGACCTTCGCCAGTTTAATATGGCTGGTATTAATGAGGCTTTTAAGAGGAATAAAGGCTCCAAATGTTCACGAGAGACCTGTCTATTAGGTAGATGCAATTGATGAAACAGAAAACTAATGATGCTCGTATTCGTATAATCGAAAACTGAGATCACCAGAGGTCACCCCTGCGGGAATTGGAGAGATCGGCGTTTAGTGTTTATCTGCGTGATAGAATCAGAAATAAGGATATCTGCAGGAGAACTTAAGGTTACCGAGATTACTCAAAAGACTGATTAATTATAGTGGCGGTAGGTAGGACCCATAGCGAGAAACGATGGCCGTTACTACGGAAGAATGGTGACCGCGAACCAAAAGACGCTCCGTAGGCAGGTTCCCCACAAATTGAACAGACTATCTGGTGAATATCGTGGGATTTTATTTGTATATGAAAGCCGTAGAGACTTTGCCTATAAATAAATAAACTAATTTAAAGCAGTCGCTAAGCATAAAGCTTCGCTAGCACCACATATTGGAACGGAGCGTAATACTAAAAATTTAAAAAAAATCAATATTAAATAAAATTTAATGTTAAGTAAATTTTAAAATTCCATAAGAATGAAAACTTTCGAAAATCGCGCGCTTATTGTTTTAATGGAAAATCCCAAAGAGCCAATGTTTTTTGGGCATTACTTTTGTATTTTTGCGAATTTCAAAATTCGGGTCTAGTCACGATCTAGTCCTAACCCTGTTGGTTTGATTCATTACAAAAAATACGAAAATCTGCTGAGAACTCACAGAGTTATGGCGTCACATACATTTCGTTATTGAAACTGATCCATGGGAGCTTCGCTTGCTCCGCTCCAATAAAACGTAGGATGCGGGCAGCACAGGACAGATTGTTGTGGAGAATATCAATGACAATGATACATAAAAGTAATGTTATTAAAAAAAAAACAAAATATCAGTAGTAATAATTACAACGACAATGGCTCTGGCTTCTTGGCAAGTTGTATAAAAAGTGCCAAAAGAGCTCTTGATAACAATAATTTTACTCTCTTAATGGTATATTGAAACAATAAAAATATTGATTTCAACCGGATTTTGCAAAAATTACTAATATCCTGGATTGCTCTGTCGTTTTGATTTTAGTTAAACTGTCTATCCTACAGGGGATGACTCTCCATTGCATATTGGAGTCTCAGAACGCAAACATTATGAAATTGCCTCTAGAAGTGGTATTTCTTTCATGATTCCTTGCAGAACCATGGAGTGTGTTGTTATATTTTGTTTCCATAATCCATTTGCTCTTAGTCTCAAGGCAGTATTTCCCTCCTCCTGAATAACTAGGTCTAGTAGTTTGAGGTTCAGAAGGTACTCGAGTGTGGCTGATGGAGTGGTTCTTATGCAAAGGGTCACTGTTACGCTAGCTAGGCGTTGAAGACTTTGAAGTTTGTTTGTTTTGGGCCACCATACAATTGATCCATAGAGTATAGCGGGTCTTATGACTGAAGTGTATAGCCATAGAGTGGTTATCGGATTGAGACCCCATCTTTTACCAAGTATTCTCTTACATTGCCAAAACGCTATAAAGGCTTTCTTTATCATTATTTATAAAAACTAAAATCGCAGAACACATAATTTCTTCTTACTCCAGCAAAGTTAAACTGCTTTGCCTTGTACTAAGCATTAAGACAGATTTGTTAGCAGGAGACAATGAAGTGACAATACATACAAAAGCAAGTTATAAATGCAAAGAAATATAACTTCTAAAATTTAAAATTACTTCTATAGATTGTAGAATCTGAAAATAAGCACCTCAGATTCTTTCTCATGATTTCATATTTTATGTATCCCTTTAAAAAAGTAGATTCTCATTAAAAAAGTTACTAAAAAGGTAACTTTCCCTGTCAAAATAATATATAATGTTTCTTACCTCTCTTTTCTGTTTCTTTGCTTCATATGCAGAGAGAATATTTCTAGTTTGTGAGTCAGCTGCGATCCATCCTAGATCTAATTCCTCTATTACTTGTAAATACAATAGGTCTAGAGAGACTCTGTCAATCATCAAATCAATATCATAGCAGGTATCCCAATAACTGAAATACACAGTCATTTGTTTATACAGTGAAGTAACATTACAAAATATTGATGAATTTAATATTTAAACAATTAAGACAAAATACAACATACCTTTTCCTCAAAACTATCTTATCATCTGGCCTCACGTATTTTTGAGATATATATGGAGATTCATAATCTTCTAATTTCTTTAAGGAGGGCTGACCATCTTTTGCACAGCTCCAATTGAATAAGTACAGTGAGAAATATTTAGTCAAGTCTTTTGGCAAATTTATATAATTGCATGCAATATCTAATATAGTACTTGAAATATCTGTTGACGATACAGATAGAGGTATTCTATATCCATTCATTAAAGAGACTTCTATGTCCACCTCATGCATTCGAACACCATGTGTCTCTTGTTGAGCAGAAAATAGAAAAGTAATAAGAAGATCAGATTTCGCTAATATAGGATTTTGACCAACTGAAAAGGGGATATTGCCAACAATTAAGTAGGTATTCAAGTAAAAGTATGTACATTTTAGTGTAACCTCTATGACTCACCCAGTTGTATGTATTTTTCTAATAAGACTCTTCGCTCTTCTAGTTGAGAACTTGTAAGGAATAGCTTCTTAGGTGGAAACTGTGGTAATTTAAAACAGGAATTCTGAGCTTGTAACTGCTCATGAAGGCTGAGAAGTTGTTTATATCGCGCAGTGCAATGGAAAAATCCATCAATGAATATATTGTAACCCTTAAACATGAACAAAAACATTAATTCACTTCATATCAATAAAACATAAAAAATAAATAACACGGAAACAAAACAGAAAATATTAAATATTTACCGTATATGATATACCATGGTCGTCGTGAAATTGCTGCAGATCAGGAATAGAAAAATGCATTATTATAATATATGATAATGAATAACATGCCTGGGTTAAACAGAACTATTTCAAGAAATGCATCGCCCACTTTTTGTGTAATCAAAATCAAATGCTCAACAAAATGTCAAAACATAAAGACCACAGAGCACGGAGATACAGAACAGACTAAGTATGGGTAAATAAACTAAAAATGAGAGTTATAATGATAACAAATAAAGTCCTTAAAACGTTATAAAAATATAACTATCGCACTTAATTGGAGCTCCCATGGATCAGCTTCAATGGCGCAATGTCTGTTACGCCGTAACTTCCCGAGTTCTTAACCGATTTTAATATTTTCGTGTGGAATCTAATTTTGAAATTCGCAAAAATTCCCATCTAAAAAAAAAATGTTTTCTTTTTTTTAGGTATTACGCTCCGCTCCAATATATGGTGCTAGCGTAGCTTTATGCTTTGCAACTGCATCGCCTAATATACTCTATCTATAACATTGTCGACAATTCTATATTATAATAAGTTGAGCGCCATCTAGTATCTTTGGCATTAAATTACGTTTTCTCTTTCATACAAGCAAGGTGTTGCTGCTTTGCGAAACCGGACGATAATTCGATATTATCTCATTAATCTCAACGCCCATAGAACCTCCACCAAGGACCTCCATGGTAGTTTTCCAATTACAGAGCATAATGCTACTCAGTAGCGTACATACAATGCCGAATTATGCTGATGCTTAATTGGAACGTGAATTTGTTTTCAAATGCACCAACAGAGTGCACTAAGTTCAGTGTTGAAAAAAAAATGATTGCCTGCGTCATCAAATGATTCGATCAAGTCATTGCAATGTTTACAAAAGTATATTCCCGTAAAATAAATTTGTTTATAGATTCGAATTATAAAATAAATTTGTAATCACATTTTAAATGTGGAATATAAAAAAAGTCAATGTTTGTACCTTCATCCATACTTATATTTATTTTTTAACACAGTTTGAATTAACTTTGATTATTTAAAAAAAATCACAATGAAACGAAAGCTTTAAAAAGTTTTCAACAATAAATAATATTACTAACTATAATATATAAATAAAACATTTTGTTCAATGCCAACTTAAAGAAAAAACACTTGTTAATTTTCTGTCACTGAGTTGGTATCGATTGCACGCATCACACGAAAACATTACTTTTGAGAGTGCTCGATTGTGCAAAGCGTTGCTGTTGTTGAAACATTCAACGTTAAGCATTATGCCGCATAATGCGCTTTAGTGCTGTAATTGGAAAACTAACATAACAATCGGTTCTGCGCTTCCGCAACCTTTACAAGAACATTAGCCACCTTATATTGGGGTTATTTCTCACGGTCTCCATTCAAGAATTATTCCGCATCAACGGTTATCGCTTCTTATCGCTATAAGTGTCACTCACTTCACTTGCGAAATCCTTCGAGCAATGTTGATTACTTTAGTTTTCCTGCAGATCTCTTTGTTCTTTATTCTGTCACGCAAGGAAATGTCACACTATTGTTAACTCAAAAAAATCACGTAGAATGGATAAGAAATTACTATTTTTAGTTTATTTGGGACACCAATTATTACCTATTTGTGAGTTAAATATTATAGTTCTGTTTCAAACATTGAGCATGTATTGAATTGTTCCATTATGATTCGATTTAGTTGATGTGATAATTGAATTTGCTTCTTACTTTTTACATGTTGATCGACCATTAACATAAATTAGCACTCGTCATCGAGCTAAGAAAACTTCAAGACGGGGCTGTATGAGAAAGCAATGGGTAGATATCCTTTGTCATATTTTTTGACGGGAAGCTTGACAAAAAAGTAAAATAAGTTTTGAAAGTCATTCTGTCATTCTTATCTAGGGTTCGAAGTATCGGCCTATATAAGTATCGATACCATGTACTTACGTGATCAAAGGGTATGGTATCGATATCCAAAAGGTATCGGTCCTAAAGTATCGATACTACTCAGTATCGAGTATTTACAGTGATCATTTAATTTGTAGCTTCAACCGCACATTAACCTTAGTTTTTTTATAAAAAAGGAATATAATAAAATATAAGTTTTTGAGATATGTAAGAAAATAAAATTATTTAATACAAAAACAGAAAATTGTATTAATTGAAATAAAAAATTAAAACTGCTTACTCTTTTCTGGGCGACCGGGTAAAAACAGTAATTCGTTTAAGCGCGCTTTAAACGATTGCGCGTTTGGACCATTATAGCCCCTGCTTTAGAGAATAGCCTTTCTGAATATACAGAAGTGGCTACTGCACAGTAGCCCTAAGTTCAGTTCCTAATAAAGAACTGGAAAGACTGGAAATATCTTCCAAGTCTCTAAGGGGTTGGACTTTAACGGCGTCACAGGACTTTTAATATAATGTGATAGCTCGTCTCCACTATGCTTCGGCTTCTTTCGACTTTTATACACTAGCTCTTAATGTGCGCATCAAGCGGCATATTCTCAGTTTCACCAAAAGGCTATGGTAACTGCACCTGAAGCAATTCCCTTGCAATTTTAGTGTTTTAAAACACAACTTGCAGTGTGCTGAGTTCTTCGGCTTTTTTCATACTTCCAGACCGCACTGTTCATTTTTTAATTAAACATACATTTTATATTAATTAAAATAGGTATTTATTTAGTACATTTTCTTTAGCTTGTAAAACTTATTACGATTAGTTCTTTGGCTAAATGTGTCCAAAGCTTCTAATTATTTCTAAACTTAATACCAACATTCATGTGTACTTACCCTATTTAATAGCAAATAAAGTATTAGTATTTTGTATTGTTTCAGAGATACTCGATACCAATGATTTGTGTGAGTACTTACGCGAGTTAGTCGAACTGTGGAATCGAGTACTCAGTATCGAGTATCGCTATCGAAAGTATCGATACCCACTCGTTATCGAAAGTATCGCTCGATCACTATTCTTATCATAAGATTTCGATATAGTCCTGGTTTGGAGATAAAAATATTTTATTTCAAGCACTGAATATTCAAGGTAATCACAACGAGAAATAAAGAACGCACAAAGTCCAATATCTGCGTTATGTTTATATGTATTCAGTGTGCTTTGGATCTAAAGTGAACACTTCAAAAAATTAAAAGTTCATAAACCAAAATGTCAAAACTGCCGGTAGTCACAATACAATGCGACTGGAACGATGTCATAAGGTAATGGATTATTTACAGCTGCTTACTATGAATTCACTCAAAAATAGCCGCTGTCACTAATAGTTTATGAAGCTACCAAAAAAATATTTTTTTTGCAATCCTTTTATTAAACGTTTCAGGTCAATTGAGAGAGAATTTATGGTAGGTAGGTGAGATGTGTTGTCCGTACAATATATACAGCGACAAAGATGGAATAAAAAGATTGATGCTCACTCGCATCAAATTTGCTTTACTAATATTTTTATGTCTAATTTTACAGGTTACCCAAAGGGGAAGCTTGGATATCCTCAAAGTACCTCAATGAGACAAGCACACATGATAAATTGACAACATCCTTAAATAAGGTTGATGGCAAAATAAAAATAAATTTTACAGATAATTATCAATATATTTCGCATGGAAATCTGAGCCTTATTGTTAAACATATTAAATCTGGTATGAAGGTAGCATTCATAGCTCCTACAAAAGTTCACAATGTGCATAAAAAGGCAATTTTGTCAGTTGCAATAGCAGATAATTCTTTAGCTATATCATCTTGTGAAGAAGATAAGCTCCTAGTTTGGGATAGTCGAAATAGTATGTATCTTTTGATAAACAAAGTAAATATTTCAACTCTCTTTAAACATAAACTGCATTATAAAACTTATGTTGAATAACTGAAGATTAAAGAATCTATAGGCAACTAAAAACTTTTCTTACAATTATATTTTTTTTATACATTTAATTCAATATTATTTTTATATATTAGATATTATATTTTGAAAATTTTCTTTCTTCTTATCTTCTCTTCTCTAAATAAATAAAGATAAATTTCTCTAATTTCCAAAGGAATTTCTAAAGGGCCTTTGGAAAATAATATTGAATTAAATGTATAAAAAAAATATAATTGTAAGAAAAGTTTTTAGTTGCCTATGGATTCTTTAATCTTCAGTTATTCAACATAAGTTTTATAATGCAGTTTATGTTTAAAGAGAGTTGAAATATTTACTTTGATTTGGGTTCGATTCCCCCCTGAGAATTCACTTGTGACCCGAGTCGGTTTTTTCTAGTATTTTTCTATTATAATAATTTAACTTTTCTTATGTCATTCTAATTTTACAGGTGAAGTTTTGCTTGACTTAAAAGGGCATGGTGGTCCAGTGTACAAATGTAGGTTCTTTCCATCTGGTATTGTTGTCATATCGGCAGGAGCTGATGGATCTTGTAGAATTTGGTCAGCTGAATCAGGATTAAATCCTGTTATATTAAAGGGACATACAATGGCTGTGACTGATATCTCAATCATAGAAAAGGGTAGAAATATTGTATCTGTTAGCAAGTAAGATAAGTACAAATAAAAAATAAGGTATTTTGATATAGCGGTTGTTTACTAACATAAATTAATTATTCCTAGAGATGGGACTGCAAAGTTATGGGATGTTGGTGAATCAAACTGTCTAGATGATATTATGGAGGGACATGGGCCAATTAACTGCTGCTGTATAGCAACCACTAATATTGATCATGAAGTTAGCAATGAAAGAGAGGTGAACCAATTTGTTTTTTAATTATAAAAATAAGCTAGTCAAAACTTTAAACTAGTTACATATTCTGAGTAATTTTGTTTGATATTGATGTGGCTTTATAAGCTATTAAGTAGCAATATCATATTTGCTATTTCTTATCACTAATAATTTAATATAAAATGCGCAATAGCCTAACTGGCACCATTGGTCCATTGGCACCGCAAAGGGGCAAGACATGACGCTAGGTAGTCTAAGTACCTTACCCTATTATTTTGCATATACTCTGCCCTCTTGCGAAAGCTAGGGCTTTTATATTTATTAAATTTATTTAAATTTTAGGTGGGAACAAATAACAAGTTGTTGGTGGTTGGTTGTGAAAGTGGTTTAGTTGTGTGTGCTCATATTGCAAAACGTGAAGAAGTATTCCGCACACAAGTGGTGTCTTCCTGCAATGCTATTCTTATTATGGAACAAACAATAATCATTGGCTGCGCTAATGGCAAGGTAAGGATTTATAGGATATGGATATCTTCATGTATTTTTAGGGTTCCATATTTCAAAAGTGAAAACAGAACCATTTATGGACCACTTCAATGTTTGTTTGTTAAAATCTTAATACACATGAATGTGTACAGTTGATGTTAATATCAAATACTCTGGTCAGCAATACCTTAGAGCAGTGAAGAATTTAAACTTCTGTAACAAAACATTACTTAAAGTTACAGCTGTTTTGCCCTGTTAATGTCTAGGACATGTAGGATTCGAACCCAAGAAGCTCAGCGGTTAAAGCACTCGACCGGATTGCGAAAGGAATGGGTTCGAATCCTACTTGAGGGCTCAGAGGCATGGTCGTTCTTCAGATGCGTTATTTATATCTTATAGAAATATGGCATTATGAATGCAAAAATTTAATTAAAACATGGTTTTTTTATTACATAACTAGCATGAAACTGTTTTATGCTGTCATTATACAGAAAAATGTAAGGTGCTTTTAACTAGAAATAATAGGTAGAAATTGCTTTAGATATTTTCATCTTGTTGTTATGACTCAAACATAACTGCAATCACATTATTCATAAAAAATCAAATGCTTCATAGACCTATTCGTAGTTTTAGTTTTAAAGTGTTATTTGACTCTTCCTCACCGCTCAAATGGGCGAAATTTTAGTGGCGACATCCATCGGGCCACCTCATCATTAAAAGTTGTGTTATAGAAGTCTGATTTATACAAATTAAAGGTCTCAGCATATGTGACGTGTTTTTTCCCGTGCCGTAAGGAATGGGACGATTTCTTGCATTGTAAACAAAAAATAGCAACGAAATATACGTGCTGAGAAACACGGACGGGACGGGACGGCACGAGAAAAAAATCGTTGACGGTAAATATTGCCCCGTCCTGCACGCCCCGTGCCCCGCCCCGTCCGAGATCCTGCAGCGTATGTGCATTTAGGGACACGATATCGAAACCAAAAGTATCGATACTCTCTTGGTATTGGTATCAAAACAAAAGTATCAATATGAGTAAGTATCGATTGATATATTTAGATGCTGGCCACGAGCATCTGAATCTCTTTCTCTCTGGAAAAAGTCTTATTAAGAAAAAAGTTTGCCAATTTTGACCTATGATAACCTTGAACATTCCACTCTTCATCAGTACAGCCGCAATGCTTGTAACGCGGTCCAGAAGTTTTTCTTTAGAAGTCACACTCCAAAAGTGCAATAAATATTTGCAATTATATTAAAAAAGTCAGTCAACAAATCGCTTGATTCAATCGGTTTGATACTCCATTCAAAGTACTAAAAATAATACAGTATCCAATTATCGATATTTTAATTACTAGTATTGAAATCAAAAGTAATAATATGAGTGAAGTATCGGATTCGATATCGTGTCTCTATGCGCTTACCTTCGCTGACGTCGTAGTGTTGTGAATTGTTTTGTTTCGCACGTCATTCGAAATCAATGAATTATCCCCTTACGTATGCTAAGACCTTAAGAATCTCCAACCCGCATGACAATCATTGAGATTATGGTTAAGCACCCTTAGGAAGCGTCCGTCCAGCAGTGGACTGACAGATCCAAATGACGATGATGCCAACCAAAGACGTAGCGTTATTGTTATCGGATTAAACTATAAACGAGGGGCCCGTGGTTGAGAACGATTTAATAAATCTGCAAGCAAAGTGTTCTACCGCGAACTTCTGCGATTTAATTCCTTTCTAGTTTGCTATTGTCTAATTAATAATACATGTTTAATAGGTCATACAAATGGATCTCAACGGCGGAGCAATTTTAAGAGAATGGGAGGAATCTGCTAGTCCTGTGCTGAGTCTAGTAGCACTTCTTAATCAACTGTTCGCGGTGGGACGTCAAGACGGCACATGCACCGTCCTATCATTGCAGCAAGCTTACAATACAACTCGGGTGCAATTGACCGGGTCCGACTGCGACGGTATCAGGGATCTGGCATTCAATGGGAAGTGGATATTCGCTGGTTGTAGAGACTCCAATGTGAGAAAGTATGATTATAATCAAATAATTGTACACTACAAGTGACAATGTACAATTTAAATAAACAATATCTAAAATGATTCGTTAGGTTTTTTATGATACCTGAATCGTCTCGCGTTTTGGAACAACATTCTTCTTCTGAAATCTTATCGTGATCTCTTACCACAATGCAAGTTCGATTGTCAGAGTGAGACACCGCTATACGCGCTCTACAGTGGCGTCTCGCTTCAATAATGGAACTTGTATCTCGATAAAAGATCACGGTAGGGTCTCGGATTGTATTTAAGCGATAATTTGTAATGTTTCACTGTAATTTAATTATAATGTGTTTAGATAAGGAATACAGTAAAATATTTCAAAGTCATAACTGTTTTTATTGTATTTTCACATAAGGTAGTATTGCTTTTAAACTTTGTAGACAGCACTTATTACTGAACATAATCTAAAACACTTATAATTTTCTTGTAATGAAGTTTTTCTTGCAGTCACATACCATGCAGTATTCAGTTGATGTAATCTAAAAGCAGAAGATACATGTATATTTCCAAGATTATAATTATTGAACTATTTGAAATTAGCTGAAGTTTTGTCTGATACGTAAACTGATAAATATAAAAAATCAAACGAAATAATAAGTACCGTTCTGTGGATCCACAAACACATTCTATCTATGTCTTCCATTGTGTCCAGAACAATCTTATTTAAATTAGAACATAGTGGAGATCGTATTTGTATTCTTTCTTCCAATAAACTCTGTTAAAAAAAAAACAACAAAAAATATCTTTTGCAATAACCTCAGATGTGTAGGTACTTAACTTACCCTAACTTTATATGTATTTAGTCTTTCGTTGGCTCGTTGATACAATTTCGTCCACAAAATTGCATCTTTATCGATATCCTTCTTTAACGCTATCCACTCTCTGGCACTTTTGTTCTTTACATGAGGAGCAAATACTTTATTAATTTCCGAAAAGTCTCCTGTAAGGTAAAGGAAGTGTTTAAATATACATAATTACATAGCTGGGCATTAACTCGTTATTCCGTTAATCGTTAATTAACGAAGTTAACATTTTTATTAACGGATTGACTTTTAAGTTAACTTTATAAAATGTTAGCGGACTGGTTAACTTCCAGTAAATTATCCTAAGTCCGTTAATCGTTAATCCAGTACCTACTATTTACTAAAAAGATACCGCTCATTGTGCCAGATGATTAAACTACACACTTTTATTTTTTATATATTTATACACTGTCTTTTTGTGAACCTAACCTATTAATTTCCAGAACCGAAAACAAGTTTATGTAAGCTGAACACTAACGCAACGATATAAAAAATGCAATTTTCATCACGTGTTAACGGATTAATGATTAACGTTAACTTGCGTCAAATCTTCCGAAATGTAACGTTTTAACGTTTAACGAAGTTAATTTTTTTAGTAACAGATTAATGATTAACGAAGTTAACTATTTGATTAACGGTGCCCAGCTATGCATAATTATATAATAATAAATTGTTTTAAACTAACATGGTCACTTGAAGCTCCGAGCTCGTTCTCCCGTGACGATGGCGCATTCAACTGCGCCTAAATATGATATCAAAATTATTTAATAACTGTGTAAATATATATTTTCCTTACCTCTTTTTTGTTTTATAACAAATATATTTTTGCATGTTGTTTCTAGCCAGCTGTTCCATAAATCCATATTAATGCACATACGTTCTAAGTCTTTACACCACATTCGAATTTCATTTTCATTTAATTTACCTAGAATTTTACAATTTAGTGATAAAAACATCTAATGCAGTATTCTATTTGATAAGCAATTCTATTTTCACCTTTACTTCTGCATCTACCGTCTATTGAATCTTCACTTGGCTCTCCTTTTCCGTGATCATGTCTTAACCACGACGGTGTTGTATTTGGATTGACTTCTAAAATAATTATGATTATTTTAATAGTTGAACGTATTCCCAAATTACTTTAATTATTGAACATTAAAACTTACTA
Source organism: Calamotropha paludella (assembly GCA_927399485.1). Lineage (NCBI taxonomy): Eukaryota > Metazoa > Arthropoda > Insecta > Lepidoptera > Crambidae > Calamotropha > Calamotropha paludella. The sequence goes on along the minus strand of OV656804.1, from coordinate 10,472,249 downwards.
TAATCAAACTTCGGTTCAGAAAGAGCATAAGAAGCTTTCATCTTTTGTTGGACTGCCTTATAAATGATATTTATGTCACTCTCGTCCGCTTCTATGCCCAGTTGCGTAGATTCGGTTTTATTTGTAAGTGTAGGTTTCTCTTGTCGAATATTGACATACTTATTAGGAAGATCATTTGTATTACTCTGTGGTACATATATAGAACTCTCTATAGTTACATAGTTTCCATGAATATTTTGAGAAGGATTTATGTCACCATTGGTATTATCATAATGAAAATCTGGTAATGTTGTATTTAGTGAAGCCAAATTTTTATCTTTTAATATCATTTCATCTTTTTTCTTTGTGTTAGCAACATCTGGAATTTGTCCTTGTTTGTTAATAACATCTTTTTGCAATAAGTTTTCGGGAATTATAACAGACAGCTTTTCCTCATTTTCTGTTATATTCCCAAGGGAAGTCACGGATCTGCTGACACTTGCTGTGACTTTGAATACAGGTGTTGCTATATCTTGTGGCCATAATTCATCTGCAGCATCTGATAAAAGTACGATTATTACATTTATATGTATGATGCAATTTCATTTTTGAATCAGAGGCCCTACCATCAAGTCTTATAGCGATTGAAGTTCGATTGTCAAAGTGAGACACCGCTATACGCGGTCTATAGTGGCGTCTCTTTTTAACAGCTAAACTTGAATCGCTATAAGACGTGATGGTAGGGCCTCTGTACTATTATGACACAGTTAATTTAACATTATCAATTATCGTTTAGTGCTGCCAAGTGTCGACTTACTGAGCAGGTTTTCATTAGGCGGAGCGAAGACTATTTTATTTGATTCAATATTTGCAGAGTTGTTTGAATTTGAAGTCCCAAGTTTATTTATGTCATGATCATCATGCAATGGAGAAATTCTAAAGAGTAGATTAAAATAAACAATTTAAAATTATGTGTTATCCATTAAATCATTAATCATTTAAAACTCGTGAATTTGCACGTGCTTACCCCGTTTCTATCAATTGTCGATGGCTTCCTCGAACGTCTAAAATAAATTAAAAGTTAATGTAACATTAACAAACATCATTAAGATAGAAACAACAAATAATATTTTATTCATATTTCAAAAGCAAACTCAAAAAAAAGGAAAATAAAGTTACCCAAAGCTATATCTGAAAATTGAACTTTTTTGTCCTTGCCATCATGAAATTCTTCAGCTAATATCCCAAACACGTCACTGACTTTGTCTTCGGAATTCAAATTTTCCAAGTCATCTATAAGATCGCTATCTAATCCAAAATTAGCTATAGAAAAATCTTCTATAGGCGTTACCTCGGTCTCATCAATTGGTACAGGTTCACCATTCTCTGGCAGTTCATAAATATCATTATCGAGATTTTCCTCAGCTTTGTTAATGTTATCAATATTGTCTTTTGGAACTAGATTACTAAAATCCATTTTATTAACTAGTTCAATATTAGCTAGTTCTCCATCAGGATCATCTCTAACAACAGAGTCAATGACTTTGTTGATTTCATTTTGCATTGCCCTTATAGTTAGTTGTATATCGTTGTTTGGCATATTATCCCCGGTTTCATACGAAAAGCTTGTATGAGGAGTTGATGTATCGAATTCATTATTTTTTAAAAAGTCTGGATCCTCACCACTAGCTTGTGAAGAATAGTCACCCTGAACGCCAAGGTCTTGGGGACTGCAGATATTCTAAAACGCAATTTTACATATAAATACATATACATATTTAACGCCCTATAATTATTATAGTTGTAAACGATAGTCTTTCTTCTCACCATAACATTATCAATAACATCGTCAATAAAATCTAATACGGGTCCTTCTTCCTCTTCTAATTCTGTAATGATCAATTTATTGTAAATAGTATAAATAAAAATATATACACTCATCAAATTACTTATAAAAAAAAAACCTGAAGTTCTTTCAGAGCGTGATAGTTGTTTTACTAAAGTTATTAACCAATCTTCTTTGACGCTCTTTTCTGTCTGGCGTTTCACTAAAAAAGTAAAAAAAAGCTTAAAAAAATAACCAAATAAAAAGTTTCAAACATGTTAACATTTATAACCAGTATACCTCTTAGGTCTTCTTCTAATAACTTGTACGATGTATCTTCCAAAACAGTTGAAATCCAAACCGTTATCTATATAAAAATAAAAATAATATATAATTTCAAATATGATCATAAAAAATATTCAAAAACATTTTTATTTTGCCAACCTTTTCAGATATTTCAGCTTGAATTTCATCATTAATGTTATCGATTTTGAACTTTCCGCTTTTCATTAAATTTGCAACTTCATCCGCAACAATTTTAGATATTTTATTCAATCTAAAAAAAACAATAGTCACTGTTGTACTATGTAGTTTTTATTTTAAATGATAATGACAATACATTAGTAAAGTACGTTTAGATATACTTATAACGACCCATTGAAAACATTAACATAAGTAATATTACAGATTTAACCAGCGGTTGACAATTAAGTTTCCGATATTTTACATAAACAACAGTAAAAAAGATTAAGCAACTATTTAAAAAGAAGGTATGTTTAAGATTTTGTATATATATCTTCATTTTTCAAGGCTATATCATATTACAAATTATTAATCACACGGCTCCCGCCTGAGAGTAACTTGAAAGCCGAGTTAATTTTTACTGGTATTTTTCTATTAAAATAATTTATCATAGAAGGTAATTATCGCCTATCTTACATTCGGTATTCTTTTCTTTGCGTACTTAATAACTATTTATATTATTCCGCACGCAATAAAATAAGAATAATATAATATACAGGCTTTGATTAGATATTTGGTACTTTGTAAAAACAGAAAACTGGAATGTAGAATGGAAAACATTTTTTTTATTGAAAATATTTTACTAATATTAATAAGAAAAAAATGTGCTGAAAACATATTCGACCTTTTGTAGCAATTTTTATGTAAACTTAAAGCTCATTTACTTGACTTATTCTTTAAGAAAACCCATATTTGTAACATCGTCGTTGTTTGGCTCTATAGCGGGTTTTAGTAAGCGAAGAATTCCTACTCTTGAAAACTTAAAGTTCTATATAAAATATATAAGGTTATATGTGTCTTACTCGGGGTTTAACTTTAGATTTTGGGGTGTAATCAGCTTTTGTGCAATTTTTTTGCCAAATATTGCACATAATTTTCTCAACTCGTTCATTCTTTCGTTTTTCATGACACTATCGCGTTCAAACTTTTTGTTTCTGGAAATTTAACAAAGCGTGATGTACAGTTTATAGCAAATAAACCAATCTTCAACCAACTTTCAGATATAAATAGTGAGAAAATTTGATATTTGTAGCAGGCTGATTGATATGCGATTCGACACAAGATAGCTACTTTCAGAAAAACAATCCTTAAAGACGGTTAATAAGTACAGCAATAAATACAAACATGTAATTAAAAGGCCTACCACACTAGTCGCAACGACACGACGACCTGCAGTGAAAACTTGGCGGTAATGAGGACGCAGCCGAATAATTGTGTGCAAAATGCGTTTGTGTACTTTTACCGACTTAAAAAAGGAGGTTTTGACGTGACAACGTCTTAAATTAGGTTGCGGCTGGGAGTCACTTATGAAAAAGTGTAACGCTCGGTAACGTTACGATGAGTCACCGAACGAGAGAGAGGCCCGCCGAATGCCTTGCGTCTCTCTCCCACTCAATTTACTCTTAATCCTATAACAAAGGGTAATCGTAGTGTCTGCTTTTAAACGCACAACACAATGTAGGCATTGCTTTTAAGTATAGTTTTTTAACAAAATACAGATGGCGCTATTTGTCTTAAAATTTTAAACTGTTGGGTTTTCTTACACACCAAAGTATCGGACTTGCAACGATGATGCAATAGTAAATGATTGAAATCCAACGACATATTTTTGATAAAATTGATCAATATTGAAAATTAAATATATTTACTAAAAAATTATATTACGAAAAGTATATTTACTTTTCTTTTTGACGTGACAACGTCGTATAAATTGGTTTGCCGGGTGACACTTCAAGAAACTGCGTTACGCTCCGCTCACGTTATGCGCTTACAATGAGAGCGAGTGAGAGGCACGCGTCCCTTCCACTCGGGCATGGTTAGCCCGCCTAAGAGCGAGAGAGACAGACATAAAAAGTGGAAGGGACGCGTGCCTATAAATTAATGTTTTAAATATAATTCTTTGTATAAATAAATGTTTTAAATTGTAACTATTGTTTCATCCTTCTTCCTACTATACGAATGAAATTTCACATTAAAATTATTTTACCACTCAAAGTCGTTGTCACGTAAAACTTTCGCCCGTATACCGACTTTACAGGCAACCAACCAGTTTTTTTTGTATTCGATGTATGTATGAATGTTTTTATGTCTGCTATTTTCTGAAAAGCTGTAGCTAGATAGGGTTCTTGTTATTTAATTGCATATCTTTCGGTGATAAACAATGGAACTCTACAGTAGCTAACAACATATGAGTCACAGTAAAGGCGATTGTATATCTATGTATTGTTTTCGCCATTTTATTACATAACTTCTTTACGGGTTAGGGAGTAAACAGATATGTACAGTACACCCTCAATTTACCAGTTATGATAAGGCCATACGGAACTTTATCATCTAGGCGTAGGATCATTTTGTAATATGACAGGAAATTAGGTGCTTAATAAAAAAGTGAAACACACTTTAAGCAATGGACAAGCTTTGGTGAAACACTGGAATGATTTATAATAAACAACTGAATTCTTTATCAGCCTCATACTTCAACTTCTGTAAAAGGTTTGCTGCCTATTGTGTCGTGGGTTCTTCTTAGTATGTTCTCATCCATAGCTTTTGCAGTTAAACCTAACACCATCGATAACCTTTTCTCATCAGGTGTAATATAAATCAATTTGTAAAGATACTAAGCTGTTTACCTTTTTGTTGATTTGGAACCTTTAGGTTTCCCCCTCTTGAAACAAGTCACGGCATCCGCAATTTGCACAACTGGGCTTTCATTCATAACTTGCTGCTTTAATCTTTGGACCTGTATCATAACTTATATGTTTTGAAAATCCAGGTAAAGTTAAATGAAAATATAAACGTCTAGAGAAAACTAATCATTGAATTAAATATCATTTTAATATGGATAGTGGCATAGTAAGAGCGAAATATTATAAGTTTTAGAAGCTAAACCAAATTTTGGCTTATTAGGTAGCCCCAAAAGCAAGTTGAAATTCGATTCGGTGACAATATTTCTAACACGACTTCTTTCTAGCTATAATACAAAACTTCTGTCGAGTAGGTACCTTTTTAAGTCGAAAAAATCTGTCATTTAATATAAAATAAGTATTCACACTATTTTAACGCTGTAAGCTTCTGTAAAACGAATAAATGAAAAAGATATGTGTATGTCGGAAGCAGGGTCTTAATACACGAGTTATGTTTTTAAACATACCATATAGGGTGGTAAAATATCACATTTGGTACGCCAGGTCTCTATACACTGCCTTTTGGTAGGTACAGCCAATTCTGCAATCCTTAGGGGACATTTCGGGAGACATTTAGCCTTGATGCTTGGAGAACGAGGTGGTGAGCAGAAATCTTGTGGACTATAGCCGTAAGACGATGGGTGCGTTGGACAGCGTGTCGTTGATTTCACCCTTAGATAAATAAACTATAAATATCTTTTTCACAGATGTTTTATAGGATTGATGTTGCTCTTAAGTTCGTTGCAACAACGTAATTAATTACTTTGACTTCTTATACCTATGTATTTCCTAGTAATTATCTAATTACTCAGATACACTATTTACTAAGCAAAAGAATACTGTAGTAACTGGAAGTTTAAAATATAATTATTTAATTTTACCTACAATGCCCTGCAAAAGGTGATCTAGAACTATTTATGTCCATGAGTCGACATTCTGTACTACGCGGGACTCTGGTTTTACATTTCTCATCTCGAATCTTGCAACCCCGTATTACCTCATCTTCTATTGTCAAGTTGACCCAGTGATTTACTAAATCTAACTCTTGACTTGGGTTTGAATTTAAACCACAATCCTCACTAATTTCTGTTTCTGGAACAATCAGTTAAATAATTTAAAAATTAGTAGCTTCTGTAGGATCTGCTCTGTGTTGGGTTATGATGGCCCATTCTCGCTATCGTGTTGTCCATAGGAAAGGGCTGTGCCCTAGCAGTAGGCAGCTGCACCATACCAACGATGATAATCATCATCTCAGTCGAAAGACGTCCATTGCTATACGGTAATAATGAAATGAAGAAAGACTTAATGTTGTAAGTAGCTGTACCAAGAATATGAAGAGATGGCGCTGGCGTCAGCTTAACACAAACACTTGGAAATTTGAGACAGTACTATTTGCGGATGGCACTATTTAAGATTTCAAGAAACAATGATTGCTCTGACGATGTAAATAAATAGTACTGTATCAAAAGTTTTGCCATTGTTCACTTTAGGTAATAGTAATGAATGTATCACATTAAACTAAAATAGATTTTTGGCGTTTGTCATGTAGGCTACAATCTGTGGAGTACCTAAGCTTAAAAAATAAGGCTTTTAACTTATTGATTTCAACTATTCATACAATGGCCTATGCTGTTCTAATGTAATTATTTGTTCCGCGTTGTCGTGCATGTCATACAGCTAATAGTGTTTATTAATTTAAAACATTAGTTATCACTGATATATGGAGTATGGAATTATTTTTTCATACTTGTCATTTTCAGGACTAGGTACCCACTAACTTAAATCTTCAATGTAAAGTTTGACATATAGGTTTAATTTCAATAAAGGAAGGTTGACGTGCTGATCGTTAATAATATGGAATATCTACAAAAAAGAGAGGAGTCAATGGCGACGAGGAATCAATTATTAGGCTCATGGCGTCCGAAATCATGTTCCAGACACTAAACTCTCCTTTAGCACACTGTGCTGCTATGGCTGGACTAAAGCTCGGACTAGGTTTATGCATTCTAAAACTAAGTTCACATAATATTTTGTATTGATTTGTAGCTGTTAATAAAAGAAGAGATACAGGAAGGTTAAAGATTTCACAAAAATCGTATAGTGGATGGTGTTTTCCACAAATGTATAATAATAATATTCCAAAAAATGACTTCATTAGTACTGATAAATTATACGAATACTACAGAATATTTCACAGACGTTCTAAAGCTCCCGGAACAAACGGTGTTGTGTGGTCAGCTTCAGAGGTGTAGATACACATGATATAAAAGAAAAAACATACCTGTGCCAGGATATGTACTATTGTCCATTGTTAAAGTAGTAATAAATTCATATAATGATCAAAATAACTTAAGTGGGACGGCTACATACGTGGGATTTTGATAAGATACCTACTCTAGTGACATGACAACGTCAATTTATGATGTATATATACATTTTCATAATTTCTAGGAAGCTATGAAAACGTATTTTTAAAATTCTCATTTCTTGAATGAGTTGTTTAAATGGAAGTAATAATATTGTTGTTTTGTTGTATTATAGGTAACACACATTACACAACAGTGTACAACAGTATTGTAATCTTTTAATAAAATTTAATGTGGTGGACTTCTTATAGCACAGGGTTAAACATAGTTTTTGTTGCTATTATTTTAAATAGAAAAACTAGCGGCCCGTCCCGTCTTCGAACGGGTGGACAAAATTCTTTAATTTTTTTCTATTATTAAATATTTTTCCGTTAGCGCCATCTAGCGTCCGGTAGACGAACTACTTGCGGTTAACGCGTTGCTATGGTAACGTAATTGATACAATGGAAAAAGAGCGGAACACACACAAACCACTGTGATCTTAGATTATAGATTACATTGCAATGCGCTATATTTATTGACTTTTTAAAATAACAGGTGTTTTTAGCATTAGCTTTAACTCTGTTATGGGATAAACTGTCAACTAGGTGTTGAGAACTTTCAACGATGTTCCTTGTATTTTAGATAAATATAGGTTTACGAAAATGTTCAGAGGTTTTTTTTATCTATCATACTTGAGATACTATAGGTAGACCGCTTAAATGAGTCTTCGTCCGCACGGTACAGAAGGGGTACGGCGACAAAGGGGATCGAGAGAAGTGGGCGGCAGCCCGGCAGGCACGCATAGTGTGATACAAAAGAGGTCAAACGCGTAGTAGACAGGTTTTGACATACATGCAGTCCTTGACTTACGTCGATTCGATTTACGTCGTTTCGAGCTACGTCGAACAATGTTTTGACACTATTCCTCAAGCATACGTCAATTGTTTCGATTTCCGTCATAGGAGAATTCACTTGTCGCGAGGTCAATTTCCGTGGAGCCGGCGGGGCGCGGTCTCGGCGAGCGGGAATTACCCCGCACATGCTGCTGATTTTGTTAGTTAGTTCAGGGACAACAAATTAATAACACAGAAATACCAAAAATAACTAGAAATTTCATAAACACATATCTAATTATTTTAATAAAGTATGTATTATCCTTTGTAATAAATGCAGTTTTTTTTTTATTTGAGTCCGTGTGGATCCTAACCCTTGAGTTTTACATGTAAATACAGGGTCATTATATAACCACCATCCAAATTTTTTCTAGGCATAAGATATCATTCAAACACTTCATTTATGAAAAAAAATTTATAGGTAAAATTTCCGCAAAAAAAATTTTGTTCGAGCGAATTATTACAACAGCTGGTTACTGGCAAAATAGGTACTTACAGTTGAACAACCGACCGCCCGAAGCGCCCCACCGAGCTGCGCGCGCAAGTTGTAACGACATCGGCGCAATGAAATCAGTCACCCGCGGACCAGTGGGTCGACACTGCCTTGAAACGAATCCTCGGGAAATTAGTTTATTTAAAATACTCTCTTATTGTTTTGTAATTAAGGTCTCTATTTCATTGAAGAGGTTTCGTCAAGACCTGAAACATGATTAATACCAACCGAAAATAACGAACATTTTAACATCTTAATGATGGCGGTACTGGAAAAAATGGCCGATATCTCATTATCTGACGTTTGGTTTTGAGATAACTTATTCAAAAGTTCAAACTGATGAATATTCGCTATTTCACTTTATGTGTGATTTAGAGACCATTGCACCTATTTTATTTTGTGCTTTTCCTGTTACATTGTCTTGTGTTGTGCAGAGATTGTTGTGTAAATATTATTTTCTCCGTCTCTGTTAATATCATACCGGTAATCTCGCTTTTCTTGCGTGTAAATTAGTGAGAAACTGAAGGTAACATGGAAGTTAAGCGTTACAGAAAGTGTACGATTTGTGGTATGCAACAGTTACCCAAGTCGGGCATACTTTTTGCAAGTTTTCCTCTCGACCCTGATCGGTAAGTCTAAACTGGGTAGTAACTATCTAAACTTTCTTAAATTACTGTTGTTCAGTCATATCATATATATTTTTAGTAACAGGTTTCCCATTCAACCCACATGATTGACAAATTATTGATTTGAAAGCAAGCTTTATATTTGTCTAATATTATTGTCATTCTAACTTTCATGTAAATAAAGAACAATTATTTTCATCTAAGTCATATTCTTTATAGAAAGAACGTAATAGAAATTGACGAACTTTTTTTCAGATGCCGATTGTGGGTTAAGGCATCAGGCATTGAAGACTTTGCTTATGTGCCAATTGAGAAATTACACCAAAATAAGTTTATTTGTGGTACTCACTTTGCCAGTGAATGCTTCAACGAAAAAGGAAATCGGTTGCTTAACTCTGCTGTGCCAACTGAAAAACTTACTAGACCATATTTATCTGATGACATTTTAACCGAGTTTCCTTTGCATGTGAAAACATATTATGAAAAGAAGTCAGGTTAGTAACAATTGAAAAATTCAGTATATATATATATATCACATTTTTTTTACATGTGTACATATACAGTATATGACATAGAATAATCACAGAAATCTGATCATTATAAATCACAATGGTGCTAAAGAAGTTCCACTCCAAAAACTAAATAATCATTTTTTAAGATTATCCCCATTGTCTTCACATTTTTTATAAAAAATGTAATGTGAATGTAATAACTGTTATTAGAGTTATTAATAATAAGTTATTGTTATCCATATTTAGTAGGTGTGCTAGCATAAAAGTATCTATAAAAATTATTCTAAATTTAATTTTTCAGGTGAACTAATTGGTAGTTCCAAGTTGGCAGTTAAAACTATCACTGCAGAAAATGAAGAAAAGGATAAAACATTACAAGGTATATATAAATAATTATTTCAAATCTGTATGTCCTTCTATAAGTTAAGAACGGGTTCATTGATTGCAATTAATGAAATTTGGTATATTGTAAGAACATGTGATTGTGCAAATGATAGCCCATATATCGACGGCGAAGTACCAATAACTCCTAATTGCTAAATTCAAAATAATACACAAGCTAAATAAAATGTTTAATTTCTTGACAAGTTAAAAATTGTTTGTTAAATTTGTTTATTTTTTAACTTGAAGCGCTTGCAACTAAAACTATGCTTAGGATATTTCATTAAAACATGCAAATAACGAATTTTAATTCAAAATGACAAAAAAGTGAATTTCTCGATGAATTTCAGTTAGGAGGTACTGGCACTTCGCCGTCGATATCATATTGCTAAAAATCTTTTAGTCCTAAATAATATTATAAACCCAAAGTGAGTTTTTTAAACTTTCACGCCTTAACTACTTAATTCATAATCATTAAATTTTGCATACACTTTGCCAAGGGTACATATGGTACCTTTTATCCAGATAAAAAAGTACTATTCAAGAGATAGAAATAAAACTTTTAATTGGTAGTCTATATTAACATGAGCCAAATCTAGTAATAAATATTCACCAACAGCCACCAAATATGATGGGGAAATCAATACTGGTAGCCTAATTAATGTTTAATGCAGACCACCTGGAAAGCGAAAGTTATGTTATTTGATTTTGGTCTAAAAGCCCTTTGTTCAGTTTTTTTCTACAGTTTTTTTTATAAATAATGTTTTTATCTTTATTATAACATACCAAAAAGTATCTCGGTTGAGTATTTTAGGTAACAATAACAATCATGTCACTGTATTATAAATTATATAGTTATGTTGGTGCATTTTATGAATAATATATTTATAAACTTTCAGGGGAATCAGTCCGGTCAACTGATCACAATCCATGCAGTGTTAATGAAGTAATACCAATGCCATCAACTTCTAAAGCTCCCTCACATCTGACATATAAAATAAAAGAAGGTAAAAGAAACTATGTAATTCAATTAGCTCCAACATTTAATACATAATGGCTATTTGGGATGCTGTTGTTAGCACTGGGAAAACTGTGTTATAAAAACAGTATATACTCTGTGGAATGATCTGACTATTTAGCTAGGTACAGCAAAGAATTTGTAATCCCCTGTTTTTGCGTCGAGGGGGTTAAAATAGCTAATACTCAAGTGAAAATGCTATAAACCCCTGTTTTTGGTTCAAGGGGGTAAAAATAGCAATTAATCAAAATGCTATACTGCTGGCGACCCCTGCAATAGTCACGAGTCAAACCCTGAGACAAATGACATGTTACAGCATAAAATAGTGTACCTATGCATAATGTTTATTGATAATTATAGCATATATGTAGTTGACTTTAACAGAAAACACCACAGAAATAATATTTCTTTAATCATAATGTATGTTGAAGGAATTTATTGGATGGAACAGTAATTTATATTATTATGATGAGATCTAAAATAAATATCTATATTAAGCTTAGATTTAATTTTGCAGAGAAAAGATCTAGGCCAGATGCTGATGAAGTATTTGTTCAGAGCTATAAGAGATTTAAAAAAACAAATAATGCAATTGGTAAGTAAATTGAAATTTATGTAACCTTGTGACAAAGAAAGTATTTTAGAATGCAATTGTAACACTTATCTGTGCTATTTTGCCATTTGGGCTCACTTTTTCTATTGAAATTTTGTCAACACTTGGTGCTTGCATTCCTGAATAACATTTTTTCTTTGTATTTTAGATTCACATAGCACTTCAACATTTTCTCAAATAATTGGTTTTAATAATCTGAGATTGTTATATATTAATTCATTTGTATATTTATTGTCTTTATTGTTTTTTTTTTCAAATATATTGTTTGCTTCTTTTACTACTATTTGTAAATAATGTGAGCACCAAGAACTGGCAAATACGATAGATGAAGCAATACTGGTAGCCCATATTATACTTAAGACCATCCTAGTAGTGAAAGAGCACTTCGTTTCAGTCTGAAGTACTAGCTCTTTTTTCAGTGTGATTTATGAGATATATATGTAGGTATATATATACCTGAGATCTTGTAGACTAGCGAAATAGCCACTTTAAATTATTATACTACTTATTAAGTAGAATTACATTATAAATGGATTATATTTTTTCAGATTTAAGGCCTTTAACAAAGAGGGATGAAAAATTAGTAAAACGACTAGAGGAGTCTAAAGTCACTTTAAGGAGGATGGCAAATTTAAAGTTAGATTTTGACAAGTTAGACTCCAAAGTCCTTAAATCAATTGTAGAAAATGCAGTGAAAAACTTAAAAAAAGCACCTTGTGGCAATCGTTGGGATCTAAGAAACAAAATCTATGCTCTCTCGATTTTCAAGCGCTCTCCTAAGGCATACCGCTACATGCAACAAATGTTACCATTGCCTAGCACGAGAACACTTCAAAGGATGTTAAAAGAAATTCCTATGGAACCAGGTATTCATGCCATGGTAATAGATGTTTTAAGGAAGAAAGCTCAAGAAATGGATGATAAAGATAAGTATTGTGTCTTATTATTTGATGAGATTGCCTTGAAAAAACGGTTGATATATAATGAATCACTGGATAAAGTTGAAGGATTTGTTGATCTTGGATCTGAAGAAAGTATGGGCAGAAAAAATAAAATTGCTGGACATGCTTTAGTTTTTATGATCCAAGGTTTAAAACAAAAATTCAAACAGCCAGTGGCTCATTATTTTGTTGAAGGTACTATAGAAAGTGAAAAATTAGTAGTACTGATAAAAAACATTGTGAGAAGTATATATGAAGCTGGATTTATTGTTGTTTCAACCGTTTGTGACCAAGGACCTACTAACATAGGTGCCCTGAATTTATTAAAAAAGTTTGATGGTCTGTCTATAGAAGCAAACTATTTTTTTGTTGAGGAGAAAAAAGTTTTTATAATGTTTGATATTCCTCATCTTTTTAAATCAGTCCGAAATAATTTTTTTCAAGCTGGTGTTATGGAATATAAAGGAAAAAAGGCCAAATGGCAATATTTAAAAGAAGCGGAAGAGAGAAATAGGAACTTTTTAAACTTTAAGAAAATCAATCAAACAGTTGTTAACCCAACATATAAAACTAAAATGCGTGTTAAATTTGCAGCTCACGCATTAAGCAACACGATGGCTGCAGTCTTGAAGATGATGGCGTGGAACAATTCTCATTCAGAAGAAATCATGGAAACAGCTTTTGTTGTTGAAGAAATGGACAAACTTTTCGACTGCACTAATGGACCAGCGTCACCAAAAGATGTAAAAAAAGGAATCCGAGAAAATGTATCAAAAAAGACTAAACATGAGGAATCTTGGAATTATTATTTAAAGTATATTCCCACAATAAAATTTTTGAAGTCAGATTCCCAATTACGTTTAAAAAATGTACGTTGCATTAAGGGTATGGAAATATCTTTGAAATCATTAAAAAGTATTTGGAATCTTTTGAATGAAAAAGCAAATTTTAAATATTTGAATTTACGCCAACTTAACCAAGATTCCTTAGAAAATCTATTCGGGAACATTAGACAGCACAGCGCAACAAACAGAAATCCAACATGTACTCATTTTAATGCAGCTTTAAAATCTAGTATAATATCTGGTTTAACAGACCCACACATCCGTGGCTCGAATTGTGAAACTGATTATAATAAGTTGCTCATAAGTCATCAAGAATTAAATAAAAATGCGAAGTGTGCATCTGAACAGAAAGCTATACAACAGAAACAGAATTCCAACATTGACACTGATGTTTGTTACCCTGTGCTGTCTTTGCCTGACGAATCGGAAATTGAATATATTGAAAGTTCTTTTTGTAACTTTGAACAACAACCAATTGTATATGTTAGTGGATATTTAGCTGCAAGAGTTCTTGATAAATTTAACTGTGAAGATTGTAAGCTTTCTTTAAAAGAAGAAAATCCAAATCTAGATGATCCATTATATAAATTTATTTCTCTTAAAGAATGGTGGCAAGATAAGATATCATTAACTTATCCCAAGAAAGAATTGTGTGTTGTAGTTAATGAAGCAAAGCAAATGTACGAAACTAAAATTTTGCCTGAGTTACACCAACAGCATATTGCTCAATATTGTACCTTGCAACTAAGCATCTGCTGCAGTATGAAGTGGTTTAAATGCAATATTCATTCGAAATTAGTAAATGAATATTTATTTAACTTTTTAAGTAAATTGTTCATTAGAAAATCATGTAAAGTTATCAATGATGACTTTGTTAAATCTGAGAGCGATACTACAGATAAAATTAAAAAAGCACAACAACAAAATAAAGAAAAGTAATTATATTATACATAGTATTATTTTTTGTACACAATATGGCAGACGGAAGATCGATCATAGATTTTAGAATAATTATATTATGTACAATATCCTTATTCGTATCTTTCTGTCTTCCATGTTCTTACCTTACCTCTTATCTGAAATTATTTTCTAAAGCCGGTCCACGAAATGGAGGTTATCGATATGGAGCTACAACACTATTTTCGATAATTAGTCGATAAATCTGCCATCACTAAGGTGCCAAATAGTCAAGTTGGCCATACTGGCTCAGAGGCTGGCAAGTTAGTGTTATGATATTGGTATTAGTTCCGGTACAGTTCGAGTGAGCTCAGCCTGAAGTACTAGAGTGCCGTCTCTTAAAACGTAGTGATTACATACTCTTTGCCGCGGACTTTCCGCGATGTACAATGTTGCGTTCACGCATTTACGTCGCATAATTATCTACCTAACGAAATGTGTTCACACTTGCAATTGAAATCGAGGGCGAATTGAACGACGGGTTTATATGAAGAAGGCCCAAAGCACAGTAAAGAACAGTAAAACATCTTCATACAAACGTGCCGCTCTCGGTTTGAATGTGTGCGTGCGCGCCGCGCGCCGTATCGGCACGCGATTTCACGCACACGCTAGCATAATATATGGGGGAATAAGGTGGCGGCAGTACGGGCTGTGCCGCGCGACTGTGAGCATGCGCGTACGTCACATGACCGCTCGCGATCGTCAACTCTCGCCGGCCACTTACCATAATATTAATTATTACGAGTATCATGACTTCAAAAAGGGGAAAAAAATATTGTAGTGTTTTCGGGTGCCTCAATAACGATTTCGCAAACAAATATTCAATCATAATATGCTTTTTATTACATAAATTTAGATCAAGTGCTGCTTGTTCGAAAATATTAACTAAAAGTAAAAGTGACAACCCTGGGGATCAACGCAAGAGTAGGCTAATAACTCGGCGGGCGGCCTTAGATAACCTACTGTTCTGTATTTACTGTGCCCAAAGCCTCGAGAACTTAAATATAAATATAATCCGTGCATTTAACGAAGTGACAAAGTGAAAAAACAAGTAATACAATTAAAGACAATGTTCATAAACGTGCAAGACTGTTTAGAGAGAAATTACCTACACTTTAAGGTAAAGTGATTGTTTTCAAACTTCATGTAAGCGTATTTTGTTTGGATTTTTAATTAATTATTTTGTTGGAGTAAAGCAAAATGTGTGCAGGGCGGCTAAGACTTGTGAAATTTTTCATAAAAATATAGAACAATTAATTATACATTTCTTTATCCTATCGTGTAAAATAGACAAAAATAACTTAGGTAGGTAGGTAGGTACTACTAATTGCCTTTGCGATCCCTGTGTTTTTTTAGATTCTGTGGTTAAGAAACACCCTTTGCTTTATTCCAACCAATTATTGTACATAAGTTGATTAAATTTTAAAAAATGCGACGTAAGTGCATAAGGTGTGGCTTACTTTTATGTTCATTTATGTTTATTTATTAAAAGTGTTATCGATTAATATTGTTATAATCAAAGAACAAATCAACATATCTCATCTTCAATTTGACGTTCCTATTTTTTTTCGTATAAATTTGCAACTTATGAAAATCATTGTAATGTATCAATGAAATACGGGGGGGGGGGCGGGGGTCGTGTAATCATCTGCTACAACACCGTGCGTAGCGTGACTGTGACAGCAATCGGTAGTTTTCCTCGGATAACATTGTGTAGGCTTAACTTGATATTTTAGTACTGAGTGATATTAAAAGAAAAAAATCTTGTTTCGTTACTTTCTTCAAAGAATATAATATATAAATTTGGATGGTGTTTATAAAATGGCACTGTATATGAAAAAATATGTCTCGACTTACGTCGTTTCGATTTACGTCGCGTATTTCGAGAACCTAACGTGCCGTAAGTACGAGGACTGCCTGTATATGACATTATAGCGGTTAACAGTTCGTGTTTTTATAGAGAAAAATATTAAGACGATAATTTTAATATAAAGGTTATGGAACAACAAAAAAAACTTTTGTGCTTTTTTTTAATGCGAATTATAAATATTATAATTAATAATGATACTGGCTGCTTCGGCCACGTATTGCTGTGTTATAAATTTAAACGAAACCTATTCTATGACCTAACTCGGAGCAAACCCAGCAAAATGAAACAAAAATCATCAAAATCGGCTAATTAGTTTTGAATTATCATTGTGATAATCAATAGTTTTACATTTGGATTTGAACATCAAAAGTGCACAGTCAGTATGGCATAGCACGCCACGTTCATCCAATATTGCCAACATTTTTAAACTTTTTCAGACGGATTTACTTAATTTTCATCAAAATACGAAATAGTTCTCCCTTCTCTACGATATTTCTTAATGGTATTTACTAAATACTAAATACTATTTAGGTATTTTTAACCTTGAGGATGTTATATTTGGCTGTTCGATAAGAAGTACCCTTTTAGATTGGCATATCTTAAATTCAAAACCTAAATTGTGTAATAATAGCCTACAATATTCCCTACCGTACAGTACAATATACCCTACAGTGTAATATATTTTCTTCTCTAAGAACAGCATTTGAAGTTCTCAGAGTTGGAACTTTTTTGGAGCTCCCATGGATCTGCTTCAATGGCGCAATGTCTGTTACGCCATAACTTCTTAACCGATTTTAATATTTTTTCTATGGAATCGAATCAACAGGTTTAGGACCAGAATGTGACAGAACCCGAATTTTGAAATTCGCAAAAATTCCCATCAAAACAAAAATTTTTTGTTCTTTTTTTAGGTATAACGCTCCGCTCCAATATATGGTGCCAGCGTAGCTTTATGCTTAGCGACTGCATCGCCTAGTTATAAATTATGTAAAACTGTTATTTTTCTTCTAATCACTCCTCTTGTGAAATCGTCCACTTATATTCTTTTTTTCGAACCTGTTTTAGTTTTCTCGGTGACTGAAATCTTTAGATGTCTTTCAATAACCTCCTAATTCTAGATACAGATTTTTCTGATAGTCCAGTAACTTCTACTACAGTTTGTTTAATGGAATATCTTGTTGATCGTCAACTATTCTTTCTATAATATTTGTACATGTAAAAAGCCATTTGCTTGGTTTGACTATTAAGTTTGTGCCCAAAGATAGTTATATATTTATATTGTGTGTGTGTTTCGATAGTGTGTATATTTAACCAAGCGCTCGTATGGTGGAAAAAAATCTGGCAATACTGTCCGGTGGTAAGTAGTGTTGTAGAAAAGTTGACTATCAAATAGTCGGCAGAGTTACCACTTCGAAATTACATTTAAGGAAAATCACACTAGTAGGAGTCGAAGACATGGGGATATATAATAGTATGCGCAACTAAATAAAAAACTGCATTATTCAGTAATATTTTTTTATATGGCACCTAGAATTAATAACAAGCTCCCAGCAAGCATAAAGAATCTCAATAAAAAGTTATTTAAAGAACGTCGCCAAATCTTACTTCTCAGAAGAGCATACTATTTGATAATTGAATTTAAAAGATAAAATTTTAACTAAATTTTTAATAGAATTTTCTTAAATGATGTTTTAAATAACGTGATTTATTTTTTTTAAATCGATATATTACTATTTATTTGACAATGTGGATATATCGTAATTTAGTTGAAACTACATGCTAATATATGCTATTGGCGTTGCATCGAAATAATTGTCTTACAAATTTATTGTATTATCTATACTAATATTATAAAGAAGTAAAGTTTGTGTGTTTGTATATTTGTTAAATTGTAAGGGGTAATCTCGGGATCTACTAAACCGATTTTAAAAATACTTACACCAATAGAAAGGCACATTATTGCTGAGTGTCATAGGCTATATTGCATGCTAGAAAAAATTTAAAGAATTTTGTCCACCCGTTCGAAGCCGGGACGCGCCGCTAGTATTTATTATAATTGTTGGACTCCTGTCGATCTATTCTCACGATAGTATCGCATTATTATTAAATATCGATATCGTTTTAGGTCATTCGATATTCTAACGATAGACGGTCCATTGACAGGCAACACTAGTAGCACAGGTACTACGTAAATAAACAAGTTGGTCGCTAGTCGTGTCACTGTGAGAGCGTGTATTGTATTTGCTATTCTTTGGAAGAATGATAAACAAAAATTTTTAAGTTAAATTTTTACAAATATTAATATGTGCGTATGTTCATATATCGCTGCCAAAAGCTGTTTCTCAATGTAAATGATTAATAACATAGATAATTTGCATTGTCGACTAACAAGATCGAACGAATTTCATTCAACTTATTTTTCTTTGTTAACAAAGAAAAAAAATCTGTAAAATGTGGTCCCACTTGGAACGAGGGAGTTCTCCGGTTGATTGGTGTGAATCCAACTATTCAATTTCTCCAGTGATAGCAGAATTTGTGAACACTGTGAGTTATACCGTTTGCTATTTCACAACAACGTAGTTGTTTGTTCTAAAAAAAGTCACAAAGAATTCTACAAATTTTTTGAAATATTTTAAACAATTTTACAGAAACTGCTTAATTTGATCCGGCATATAAGACTATTCATTTTAAATATTTTAATTCATAACTTAACTTTAAAGTCCTCCTGAATTCTTATTGGATTCTTATTAATTTGTTTAGATAATATCTGATGTAAAACTCCATAGTTCGGAAACACGTAAACGCCATAAAAATTCATAATAAAATACCAAAATTGCTTCCAGATGAAATTAATAAAAATTCATTTATAAGAAAATTAAAGAAGTTTTTCTTGGTAAACGGTTGTTACACTATGCAGCAGTTTTTCGAGTGTCGTAAATGATAATAATAATAAAAATTGTTCCTAAGGATATTTTCAAAATTAGTTTAACTTTAAATGTTGTAGTGCCCTAACGGGTTCATGCTGATCCTTCCTTTTATATTACCACTGTCTAAAACTTATGAAAAATAAACATTGTATTTAATAATCTCTTTTATCTTTTCCATTAGGTTAGCAACATCCTGTTCTTCCTGTTTCCCCCTGTGCTGATTCATTTATTTCAAGAGTATGCAAAATTTGTGAACCCTGCCAT
The DNA here is from genome assembly GCA_927399485.1 of Calamotropha paludella. Lineage (NCBI taxonomy): Eukaryota > Metazoa > Arthropoda > Insecta > Lepidoptera > Crambidae > Calamotropha > Calamotropha paludella. The sequence goes on along the minus strand of OV656804.1, from coordinate 10,452,551 downwards.
TAACATTCTATGGATCTTGTTAATGATTGTCGGACTGAGTTCAGCTTACTTCCATGCTACACTCAGCTTAGTTGGTTAGTAACATTTGTGTTTTTTTTTAATTTTATCAATATTAATAAACTAATAAGGTTTTATTTAGTAATAAACCAATGGACTATTTCATGTTATAAAGTGAATTATAATTATTGATGGCTATTAATAGCCAGCATATCCATACCAAACACATACTGTATGCTTGTTTGTATGTACAGTGGATATGATGGCTATTAATAGCCAGCATATCCATACCAAACACATACTGTATGCTTGTTTGTATGTACAGTGGATCAGAATATTTATTTTTAAATTACCATGTTTTTTTTTTCAGGACAATTGTTGGATGAATTAGCCATATTATGGGTCTTCATGGCAGCATTTGCAATGTTTTTACCACGACGATATTTTCCAAAATTTCTCAGAGGAAATAGGTAAATATATATTATATTTATGTTAAGCAATGCAATGAAAAAACATTTATGAGACAACTCAATATTGCCAATATACACATTGTATAGCAAAAAAATCAAATTATGGTTATATAATGTCACATATTACAAAGTTCTTAAAATTGTGTCTTCATCATTCTACAGACCTTCATTACAGATAAAGCACTGCACGGAGAATAGGCCATAACCCACCACGTGTAACCAGTGCAAATTTGTGCGGGTGTTAATATCTCTTGATGCATCCAAGACTTATTTCGTAACATGTCAATGCATGGATAAGCTTGAAATAACAATGTTTTCGTCACCTATCTAACCACTTCCTTGACATTAGTGATCAAAACAAATATTGGTATAAGGCATATCAAGTAGTTATGAGTTGGTAGGCCTTAAATTGTTCAGGAGGCACTAGGCCGGGTGGAGGAACAAAGGAGAGCCACATGACTTAACTTCCCAGCAAAAGAGCATGTTTAATGCATTTTCCTCTTATATAAGTCTCCCATCCAATGACTGCCCCCTAAATATACTGTGTAACCAAAGTGCATCAGCTAAATGTGTTCTGGTTTTAAATACCTTGTAAAAATAAAGACTAAATAAATTCTCATATTACTGTATGGACATGTAACATTGCTTAGCCCAGGTGTTAATTGTTTATATAACAAGCTGTGTAATTTTACCCATTGTTACATTTGGCCTTGATGCAGTCATAATAACTTCTTGGCTTCTTGGCATGCAATTTATTACAGTAGTTTAGTTATGGTATGTTAATTCAGTTGAGAATGTAGAGCTCGTTAATAGGTTTTGCTAAATATTTAGACCATTTCCACATGTATGGTGTAAATTGCAATAGTTTTTGGGTCATACTTACTGTTGTTTCATAGTATATATATTCTTTGAATGCAGCCATCATAGCAAAGGCGATTTTCAAATATTTTCTCTGCTATTTTTGCAACCTAGAAATAGTTCATATATACCTGTTATGGATTTCGTCCAGCCCGGTTACTCCTTCAGCCCATTTTAAGGCCTTAATTTCATTGCCATGTAGATTTTGTTCATAGGTCAATTTAGTTGTCCTCCATTTCGCTCCATATAAGTATTGTCTGACGTACTGATGTTTTAATAAACTTTACCCTTAGTGGGTGGGATACATAGCTAGAATAATTTGAACAGTGGTTTATAAAATAGAGTACATGTCTAATGTGATAAAATTCTTTTACAATCGCGTTTACCTAAGTGTAAGTTCTCGATAAAATATCCTGATATTAATCAGGTTATAATATGTTAGTATTTGAGGGTGTTAGGCTTACCATAAGGCCTTATTTTTACTTGCGTTTAATTAAAAATTAATTGTTCTTATTTTTAGTCTTTTTACAGATCGTTACTTTATATAAATTGGTATTTAATAAGCCGGCAAATTAATACAAATGTGATTTTTTTAAATTAAATGCCGCCGACGCTAATTACCGCCAATAAGAATCCACTGCACTTACTCAGAATTCATTATTTGTGTGTGCAGGAAGAATAAAATTTTCTTTGCTATGATGCAAGTTTTTCTAACAGCGTGAGGGAAAAATTTAGGTAGCTATTTATCTAATTCAGCTGTTCACAAAGCTGTGAAACAATATTTGACATAAAGTCAAATTTTTTACCAATTTAAAATATACATTCAATGTTTAATGTAACATTAGAGATGAATGTAGAACGATGTCGATCAAAGACGAATGTCATTACAGAGATGATTATTATATTTACGTTTCATTGTTAAAGTGAGGTATTAAAATTCGGTGGCGGCATAGAAATTGAGGGTCACTAGGTGCTAAAATTCCTGAGAAAAAAATACAGAGAATTAAGTTACTCTATTTTACTTTTTGAGTTATGGAGTTCTAAATATATAGGATAACGAATTTAGCAATACGCACCTATGAGTATAAAATTTTTACACTTTGCAATAAAATCTATAAACGTAACCTTTCGGTTTTAGGTTTGAAAAGTGGTGAATTAGAACTATTAATATTTAATACACTTCCGCGCACATTACACATTTGAAGAAAACAACTCTTTTACGCATTTTGCGCGTAATTTATTTAATCCTGACGATTCGACTCCTTTACAGGAGCCCTGATCACAAGATAACTAAGGCAATGGTCGTCATATATTTTCTACTACCTTCCCAATATTTTAATCGGGCACGTTCTTAATTGTTAAAATTTTATATAAATCAAACTGTTTTAGTTATTAAACTGTCAGTACGATTACATTGTATACTACTGAGTCTATTACCAGTTCGAAAATTGGGAGGCCCTTCCAAGAAGAACTGGCGAAAGAAACTGGCAGGGCAGACAGAACTATTAAATGTTTAATTAATCATAATCGATTGGTAAACGAGTTCATAGAAGAAAAACTTTGGTTTATAATTGTAAATATTTTCATTATTAATCGATAATATTACGAATCTCGCGTGTGATCTTTTGACCTGGTTTACAGAAATGCAGCAAGGATTGTGTTTGTAGATAGAGTAGGTACATTTAGTGCAAGTGCACTGTAAGAAGACATTAAAAACTGAGCACGTGCTTGCGATTACACGAAACATACCAATGTATATTTCTGTTTATCAATGTTTTTCTTCATAACATTAAATCGACCAACATGATAAGTATTAAAGTTTGTTTTATATTAATATTCCATTACAAAGGAATCAAATTGAATAAATACAGCGAATGGGTAATTAGAACCGGTTGTAACCCTAATAGGTCGCCTGAAGTACTTGTTTGTTCTATTTTTTAATTGTCTTTAAATGCATTATTGTTTGGTGCAACGGTAGCGTTGTTGCCCCTCGCGCTGACGGTACTGGGTTTGAGTCCCAGAAGGGGCAGGTGTTTGCGTGACGAATAAGAGCATTTTCTACCTATGTCATGGGTATTTACATATATGTCTATGAATATAACTTAATTATGTATCAAATATATATAACTTTACCCTAGTATTCATAACATTAGGCTCACAGTTTATTTTGTTTGTTCCTTAAACAATAACAATTGTATTGGAAACTGATGATGATGATGAAATTTAATAGTGATATAATAACCTTGGCAATAGTAATGAAATTATAAACAATGTAATGTCAAAAAATTGAATAAATTAATGTCAAATTATCTTAAAATTAAGTCTATAAAATTACTAAAATATGATTTATATAATAATTATTCATTATTTAAATATAGCCAATAAATTCTTTAATATCATAGAAGCATTTGTCTTCTATTTCTTAAAAGAGATTAACATTATGTATAGATTTCAGTCGGTTGGGAAGATAATTAAACATTTTCACAGCCTGATGTCTCACACTGTGAGGCTGTTGATTTTATTGTTGTATGCAAGTATCTCAATTAATATAGAAAACACGCCTATGACAACACACTGCCGACGCGGGAACGCGCTCCCGCGCAGATTCTGCGCGGGACTGCGGGGCGTGAAGAAGTAGGGTCAACTTGTATTGAAAATCTGCGCGGGGAAGCAGATTAACCGCTAAGTTAGGCAGATCTGCGCCTCCGCGCGGGGGCGCGTTTTTCTGTCGCTACGCGCACCGCGGCGGGACGCAGTTCTAGTGTGTGAACCGCCTAAATTTAGGAATAATAGTTGACTGAATGTCCTTTCGCCGAGTTTCCAGTCTTATTACTCTTTGCTCTGGAGTTTCATACTGATCTGGCCATTTTACAAGGTGAACAAGCACTACATAAATATACAAACTCGGGACTGTTAATATACCCAGCTTACTGAAGTGTTCTTTGCACGATTCCCATTGAGGAATGCGGACCATAGTCCGTATGGCCCTTTTCTGCAAAACAAAGGTCTAATATTATAAGCATAACTATTCCCCCAAAACATTATACTATACCGAAGGTGCGACTCGACCAGTGCAAAATATACAGTCTTAAGTTGATTTAGAGTAATTTCCTCACGCAAGCTTCGTAGGGCATAACAGGCTGAACTAATTCTGCTATTAATTTTCTGTAATTCTTCTTTCCAATTTAAATAGGAGTCAATATGAATTCCTAAGAATTTTGTGGATTCCACTGTGGCAAGTTTTGAATTACTTAAATTTATTTCCAGAGATTCCTTTGCTCTTGCTGTAAGTCTAAATAGCATTAATTTTGTCTTACTAGTATTCAGGATTAGATTGTTAGCGTCAAACCATTTTTGGAAGGCTGTAAGTGCGCTACTGGTTTTTATTGACAAAGTATTTGTGTTATCAGCCGTAATAATTGCGTTCGTATCATCTGCAAAAACCGTTAATTTAATATCCTGCACATTTTTATTCGTATAATCAGCAAGGTCATTTATATTTTATATTTATATTTTATGTACAGTGCTTACTATGGGCTAGGCTCATAGGTGTGAATGTAAGAGATATTATTTTTTTAATCCTGTTGGTTAAGGAAAAAAAACCATTTGCACTCAAAATGACAAAAATCATTGAAACTTTATTTATGAAATTGTAAGTATAAAATGTACTTATTTGTTCTAATGGCCAGTGTTTTTTATATCCTTCCGTAAGTAATTCAATCAAGATTTTAGAATAAAATACTGTCGGGGTAATATTACGAATCAATTTGCTACTTTTATTATTATGTGGTAATGTTGCCACTTTAAGAGAAAATTATGCTTGACATATTTAAGTTATTGTAACTAACTAGCGAATCTGGCAAACGTTGTCCTGTGTCGTTTCAGCGCCTCCTATTGACTTCAAATGTGAATCTTAACCATCCGGGAACTCACTCAAACACACAAAGAAATTACATCAAAGTCATCCTAACCGCTTAGAAAACAATATATAAACACAGAAGAATTGTATATATAAAAATTGACAGTGCTTACTTATTTCTTTGCACTGCCATATGTATAGTCCACAAAACATCATCTCAGCCGAAAGGCATCTACTGCTGGACAGAGATTTCCCTTAAAAAATGGAGGGATTTTGCTATAATATCTACTAATGGTAAGCGGGGTTGAAATCGCAGTAAAATACCATAATTCAAAAATGGTGCTGCCCGTTTTGTGGTCTACAAGAAGTGTGGTGATAACCTCCAATATTTCTTTCTTAGGTGTAAAGGGATGGTGCCACTTTATTCTTCCACAGAGGAACACTACACGACACAGAACATCAAAGTCATCAAACTATAATACTCTGACGTGTAGACTTATGTAATATTCACAGTGTGTAGATTTGGAATTATACAGTATTATCAAACACCTTGTAGATGAAAATTGTAATAGTATATTCATAGGTAACTTATGTATAAAGAAAAACCTTCAAATCCAAATACTAATGTTAAAAAAATATTAGTGCAAAACAATTCTTCTCGAAAATAAAACCGATGGATGATAGAAAAAATAAGGACTGAGGTGACGATTAGATTTATAATGCAATGTAATAGGTAGGTACTCATATGTACACAAATTAGGTCAAACGAGTTTTTGACCTAATTTGTGTACCTAAAAATTTGGGATAAAGCTGGAGCCGTTACCTACTACTCAGCAACATTTACTCTTTGTGGGTTTCTGTTTTTTTACGTATATAGTTAACGGAATCAATGTTAAAAAAGCAGCAAATTACGCAGGATGGTCGAGATGTTGTTAATGATCTTTTCTATGATAACCGCTTTCGCGGAATCGACCATTTATTAAATTGCTTATTTAAGGGTTTTTCTCACATCTATTATTTATTAATTATAGTAGTCATTAACTACATTGATGGATCAGTGACTTAGTATGTTTGGTACATAAAAATCGACATATTTATAACGATAAATTGTTTCCTTTACAGGAGAGTACTGGCCTTCTATTCCAGCATAATCTCAATGCTGTCGACTGGCTTTTTGGTGATGCATCCAGCAGCCAATGCTTTTGCCCTGATGACCCTTGCTTTGCCTGCTATTGGATTCTTATACAAAGAGCTAACAAGGTAGAGAATTAAGTAAATACTAATAAGGATTCTCAGTTTACGAGTTAGTTACTTCACGAAGTTCCTCGCACTTCTTTTGAAACCTGAAAAAGCGAAGGAATCTAGGATTGACTGCCGAGCGAAACAGACAATTATTCACCGCGAGGAAAATTTTTAGGTGCAAAAAACTATTAATTGAAATGGTAAATTGGTATCTTCGTTGCTGCTGGACATTTTTTATATTAATTGTTTAGGATTTAACAAAATTTCAGAACGATCTAAAAACTACTTGTTTTCTTTTGATGTGAATTGAATAAAAGTACCATAACATCACTCTGACAGTTTTTTTTCGGGTGCTGTCCGAAAACCAATAACAAGAAATGAAATCTTATCCACTATACATTGAAAATTTTTATACTTTACAAATAGTATATAATGTTATTTCTTCTCGTTATTTTAATGATTTAAGGAACTAAAACAATGTAACGAAACCAAAACGGAGTAATTTAGTATTAATTTAAATAAGGATAAAATATAACTATAAAGACTAATGACAATTCGGAACGTACCATGTGTTTTTCTTTGAATAGAAAAGTTTTAATTTTAAAACGCTTTTCCACGCTAGCGGATAAAACTCAATTTTCCACGCAGATATTGTATGACAAATCAAACTTTTCCGAGCGTGTGAGGGAAAAAGTTTTTTATCATACATTAATTAATTCCTAGAAGCATTAGGATCATAATATTTTATTTACTTATTTATAGACTGAATATTTCAACGAATTTTATTTATTTCAGAGTGAAGTGTGCCCGCGTCTACCGTCTAGGGCTCCGCTGTGTCGCTGTTTGTTTCCTGGCTAAATTCTGCTGGATCATAGACCGCTTGTTCTGCGACGCATGGCTCTCTATCAACTTCCCATACTTTCATGGTGTTTGGCATATCCTTATCTTTATAGCGAGTTATACAGCTCTTGTTCTTTTCGCATACTTTCACGTATCCGAAGAACAACCTGAACAGAAACCACTTCTCAAATATTGGCCTAGAAACGATTTCGAGTTAGGTGTCCCTTATGTCGCATTCAAACATCCATGCAAAAAAGATAACGGACATGCAATATAAATTTTTATAGAAACATTTATTTGATATGGTTATTAACATCTCAGTTTTGTTAAAGATTTTGAAATTAATTAAGAAAAGTTTTTAACGATATTTTAAGGAGTGACATTTGTGTGCAATAATTAAGTCGCTAAATCATGACCGGTACTTATTTTTATATAAGGCAAGATGGCGGCGTAATCTTTTATAAACCGTTTTATTATTGTGATTATTTTTATAGGATATTTGTATATTCTGAAAATTTTAAAAATAAGTTATACAAGTGGTACTTTGTGTGCAATTATCTAAGTAGTAGTGAAATCATGACATGATATTAGTATTTATTTAATATGTTTTTTATTTTTTTTGTGACATACTGAGCTTGGTAAAAGGTTAATATTCTAGTGCCAATCTGTGATTTAGAATGTAGTATACATGTATAATATTATTTTGACAAAATTATTTAGGTTTATGAAGCTAATGTATATAAAATTGGTTATTCATGTACTACTTATACAAATATATTATGATTTTATGGAATATAAGTTTTCGCACTTTTTATGATAATGTGAGTATTTTTGTATGTACAAACTAAAAGTATTTAATTACAAAATTTGGTGTAAAACAATAATGACGGGTATATAAGTATATTCCTACAGTAATCTGTCCATATGTTAAGTAGTTAACAAAAAATAGGGTGTCAATATGATCAGATGAGATATGTAAGGTTGTATCGAAATTGCCCTACCAAGGCACTCCGCACTGCATAAGCAGTTGCAACTATTCTTTTAAAAGTTTTTTCTCATAAATATATTTCAAGAATTTTATATCAAGACTCTTGGTTGAAGATATTGTCTCAAAATCGCGTCATGCAGCAATCAAGAGGGGTGTGGATACCACGCAATTATAATTACAAAATGCCTCTTTCATTGAAGGGAACCTTTTGCCGCCTACAAAACCTTTGTAATATCTGTAAATTTTTTTTTAATTACTGACAAAGTAATTCAGTCAATGGCAAATGTATTATCTATTAGTCGTTACAATATGTAACTGTTTGATGACCTTTTGGTGCAACGGTAGTGATCCTGCCATTCGCACCGACGGTCCCGGGTTCAAATCCCGGAAGGGGCAAATGTTTGTATGATGAATACGAACATTTGTACCTGAGTCATGTGTGTTTTTATATATTTCCATAAATATTACATATCTATGTATCATATATGTATGTCTATCCGTTACCCTAGTATCCATAACACAAGCCTTGCAGTGCTTACTTTTGGCTAGGCTAATTTGTGTGAATGTAAGTAAAAACTATTATTATTAACTGATAATATAGCTCGATTGGCGCTTCTGTCTAAACCCCCTCCCCCCATGGTCCATGGTTTGGCCGCACAGTCTACATAATCATCGTTAATTAATATATCGTAGTCGGTATACATATTTAGATATAGATAGTGGTTGTAGGTGGTTAAGGTGGTGGACAGTGGTGGCTATCTAATTAGAAACAACGTGGCTGAATTGACATTTCAATTAAAATTCAACCTTTTTTTTTCAAACAAATGACATTCGGCTGATCAACCTAAAACAACATTGAATGATTATGCTTAGCTGTTAGTTAAAATAATGAAATAAAAAGATTAATGATGAAAAATAAAAGCTACACGAAGTTTGATTGTCTGTAATATTAAATAAAAACTTTCAAATGCATATATAACAGACTTGTTAAAATAATTTAACAGTTATAATTAAATAACTATAAACATTCGTCATCAGCTCATTAATGTCTCCTCACTTCTGGGGCGCGTGTCTTGTTCAACAATAGGAAAGGACACCATAATGAGAATGGGCCAGCGTCGGACTGGCCATACAGTCGAGGTGGCATTTGCCAGCCGGGCCCCAGCCTGCGCGGGCCCCCCACGATCGAGTCATTAACTGCTTAGCTGAAAGTTCTCCTCTTTTAAAAAAAATGTTGATTGGCTAGCTTTATATTATTATTTGTTATTAGTAAATACCTATTTATTATTTTACTTTATTTTAGTATTGTAATACATTTTTTATAGTTTGTTTATCTCAATTTGTGTATCTCAGTATTTTTCGATAGTATCCCATCACCATTATCTAGTCTCGGGCCTCGGGATTGCGATCAGCCACCCGGGCCCTTCCGGCCCAGTCCGACCCTGGAATGGGCCATAATTTGCCAACGGTTTAATGTGAGTTGCGAAGCAGGGCGAAGTTCGAGATATTTTTTGGTCACCCATTCGCTTACCATGCTTTGTGAATGTTGCTTAACTTCCGCAATCATATACCGAACGCGTTAACCGCTGCGCATTTGAGCTTCTCCCAAATAAATGAATAATGAGAAATTATATTACTCTACTACGCTTTGCTGTTTCTGATTAGTTCATTACCACTGTATGTAGGTCGTACTTATTGATATTGATACGGAGTTAGCTAACTGAACCTACTACTGTTACTTATCTACATCAATTATAAGATCACCCAAGCAAATCTGCTTTCACTGTTTATTAAAATGTGTAACAAGAAATTAATTATTCAAACTATGCTCATTAAAATAATATCAACCATTATAATATTAAATTTGTTACAAAGCTCTATTGTACTTAAGTTATATTTGCTAGTTGTCATATAAAATTTTGCTCGAATTGTAAAAGACATATGTTTAAGTAAGATAACTTGTGCCAACTTAAGAGCACCTGTCTTCTGCAAATTATATACAGAGATATTGGGTGATGGTTTTATGACAAGTTTTAAAGTTTGTATTTTTACATGTTTGCTATGCTACATTGTTTCTGTATCTATCAAATATAAAGTAAGGATACTCTTATTTTTTCATTAGGCATAATTTTTGTTTTTTTTTTGTTTATTTTAAATAGACCGCGACGGTACCATTTGTCGTAGAGACCACCCATGTTTTATTATTTATTTTTACCTTACTTATTGTATTGACGTATAATTTTGATCTTGAAATAAATTAATATATTTTATTGTAAGTTCTTTTATTTACTATGTGTTTTAAAATCAGAGAAACAGATACCTATAATGACCAGCGCTCATTGATAGCATGAATTAAACGATAAAATTTATAAAAAATAACTATTTGACGCGATAAGCCACAAGACGGCGGTAAAGTATTTGTTACGAAAGTTACAGAAGTATGTAAAGGGAGTCGTGTAATTCAAGTTTTTCATTAACATTAATTTAAGACCGAGTTAAATTCCATCCCTATAAAACAACTTATGAGTTTTGACTTTCTAAAATAAGTTTTGATACTGTCGATTCTTTAACTTCAACTCTCATCAGATGTTTTATACAAGCCCGCCGGTTAAGGGTCCTTTTGTCCTGGCCTTTTTTCAGGACACCTCTATTTGGTCCCTGAAACTTTCCCTTGGTCTGCCTTATCGACTTGAATGTTAATTGCTATGGTTTCTGTCTCTATTTCTAAACGCTCATTAGACATTAACGAATGAATTTGATTGAACGAATTGAATTCTAGGATTATAGATAAAAAACAAATTATATTCTCATTTTCATATTTAATCCTGACCTTTCGATTCCGTCGAAGGAAGTAGGCGTTAAAACATCAGGATAAGGTATATAATAGTAAGAATAAACGTCCGAAAAGAGCGGTTTTATTTAAATGTGCGATAGACGCGGAAGTATACGAACTAAATAAACTCAATTCTATCAGAAGTAACTTTATCACTTCCGATAGCAATTTAAAACAAAATAATATAATAACCTATTTTCTGATTCGTATCCGCAATGTAACCCTGGCCCTCACCTCCAAGCAAATGATAAATATTACATCACATAACTTCGAGTATGTGCCTATTACATTTTAAATGTAATGTTACATGTGGTTTGAACTAAGTTTTATTGAATGCTAGCTGACCCGATGATAACTTAACAATTATTAAGTTTGAATTATAAAAATTCCCTTTCAAGAAAAGTCGATACCAGATTTATTATAATTAAAATCCTTGTTATATAGATAATAGGGTAAAATATGGATCACATCCAATTTTGACTATTCTTCAGAGGGAAATTTTTCTATAAATAATTAAAATATTAAAACTACAGTAACGGATTTAGAGATTACGAACAGCCACTACATTGTGGCTATTATAAATGTTTCTCTATCTGGCAAATTTAATATTGAAAATAGATTGTGGAATCACCACGTGGATGTGTTGTGGACTGTTTGGTTGTTGTTTATTGAACGATGCAAAATATCTATATCGCAACATATCTATGACACAAAGGCACTTTTGTTGAAAATTTTGTATTTTTAAAGAAAAGCTTTTGAAAACAGCATTTTGCATAAAGATATGATAAAGTGAACAAAACAATCACATCAGAGCAGAGTAGGATATTTAATACAAATGCGAAATCTTAAAATTACTTAATTAGTAATAAACCTCTATTATAACAACTAGTGTAAAAGTGCCCTTGTTCTACCAAAGATATCAATATGTTGTTATCTTTTAATCAGTAACTTACATAAAACTTTTCAATTTATAACTATTAACTGTAATTTTTTAAAATAAAAGGAGATAAATATGCACAAAGCAAAAAATTTTTTATTCACAATTAAAATGGCAACAATGGAATGATATAATTTGTACAAGCATAATAATGCACATCAATAACTCTAATATTATCATAAATCATTTATATGTCTTTAACCTGTCGAACCCCAAGTACTTCCAAATTTTTTATGTACCTCGGCCCAGCTGGAAGTACTCACTTGAGACGCCCCGCCCACTTAAGTGTTTTTATAGCCTTGTCAAGAAATTCTTACACTTAGAACAATCAAAGTATATATTTTTGAGAAGCTAGTGAAACAAGCTTTACAATGGTGTATAAATCATAAGCTTTTGTGTTTTTGTAATAATATTTGTAAGGACAGAAACAAACGAGGACGAAAAGAGACTATACTTTTTCAATAAATGCTGCCTGAGCCATAAATTAAACTATATTATTGTTTTATTTTTAATTTCCTAGTATCTGAAATATATTTACTACAAGATAATACTATAAAATACATATGTACCAGTTATAAAAATACTTTAAAAATAGGTCACTGTCTCCAAGTAAACAACTCTGCGACAACGTCACGGCACAGTACCAACTTCAGAATGATGTAAAAATTTATTTTTTCATTATGGCTGCTCTGATTTCTTCTTTGTTTTGTAGCAAATGTCATTACGAATCCATAAACACTAAGTTTGCTAAGGTAAAAAAGAGTTTAACGCACTTAAAATAAGGTAGAAATGCCCCGACATCGCACGACATCGTTTGATGTATCTGGGCCGTAAGGACAACTTTTTTCGCGACATCGTTTGATGTATCTGGGACTCAACAGGTTAAATGTCACATAAAAAATGTCAAATAACAAGTTTCTCATTTAACATTAAACTCTAAATGTTTGACTTTCAATTGAGATTCATTTAAAAAATTACAATTTTAATTAGGTAGCCCTGCCATTGACTATATTAAGTACTTAAATCAGTCTGAGTCAGAGGAGACATTGTGGTGATTGGTATGAAGGCTGGAGTTGTCAAACTTCTTCCTTGGGAAGGTGGTACCACCACGATACACAACATGGTTCTTCTCCGTTTCCAATATTTTCACTTCATGTAGCAGTTGTGGTTTCTCCATAATCTTTTGAAGTTGGTCCCAAATAAATATAGCCAGATTTTCTGTTGTGCTAACCTGTAATTTCATAGTGTTTCATAATATAATTAAAATACTTCATTTAAATAGTGAAGTTGATTAAAACAAAAATATTAGTAGCTTTAGCTTCAAACAAAAACAAGTGAATTTGCAGACATTGTGTGTTATTTACTCTATCAAAACTTGTAATAACTTTGTGTTAATCCTTCTTATATTATTACTTTCATGGATTTTTTTTTTAACTAAATATATAATGAACTAAAAATGAAGCAATTGTTGAATTTGATACTCGTTACACAACAATTGTAATTGAATTCTTATGGGCAATTATTGAGGTCATTACTAAAATTGCTTGAGTCATCAGATATGTTTAATGATCTCAAAACTTTGCCCTTTACTCATTCATTCTTGCTATGTTTTTGATTTTATAATTATATAATAGCTAGGTAGTTATAATTTTATTAAGGGCTACTAAGCTCTCTACAGATGTTTTCACATCTTCGCTAATATTAAATTCATATATTACCACAGCCTTAAAATATGGTACATCTTGATCCAGATTTTTATGATCTAAGGGGTCCATAATAGCAGCTTGCATGTATTGTTTCAAATCATGAACATTCATCACCATTCCAGTTTGCTGGTCAACGGGACCTTTAACTGTAACCAGAACTGCAAGAAATATTCTTATTTATCACTCAAGAGATATGTTATATAATGTATTACTTTATGTATTTATTTGATTGGAAACTATTCATCAATAATAAAAACCACAAATTACGATGAAACATACCAACATAATTGTGACCGTGCCCATTGGGGTTGTTGCATTTTCCATACAATTTTTTGTTTTCTTCATCGCTTAGAAAAGGACTGTAAAAATAGAAGTGTAGATATGTACCTCATTTTACATTTTCAAGGATTTAAAAAAAGAACACATTTTAAAAAGTTGTAGAAAAATGTTAAAACTTTGTTACCTGTGCAACCTATGACACGAACTAAATGTCTCGCGCCTCGTAATGGAAACAATTGGTAAAGCCATTTTTGGAGATTATTTTAAATCACAGCTTGCTGTTAGATAAATAAAGTAAAAAGCTACTGACAAAATAAAAACGCCACAGAGAAATCATCAACCGTAACGTAACTTGATAACTTCACTTTTGTTGTTCGTAAAAGTTGTTTTTAGTTCTTTCCTTAAGTGAAGGCAAAGGGTTCAACAAACGGTCTGATCTTTAATTATTTCCTTCCTAATAATGACGATTATAAAAAAATAAAAAGACCTTATTTATGACTGATTGATGATCAGTGGATCTTAAAAGAAAATTTATTAATTATGAACCTAGGTATGAAATCCAAAGAGAGTTTAATTCATTACATATATTGAAAAAATTTTATTGGAGCGCAGCGAGCGAAGCTCCCATGGATCAGCTTCAATGACGAAACGTATGTGACGCCGTAACTCTATGAGTTCTTAGCAGATTTTTGCATTTTTTGTAATGCATCGAACCAACAGTTTTAAGACTAGATCGTGACCCGAATTTTGAAAGTCGCAAAAATAAAAGATATGACCAAAAAACATCGGCTCTATGAGATTTCTCATTAAAACAAAAAGCGCGCTATTTGAAAGTTCCGCTCCGCTCCAATATATGGTGCTAGGGAAGCTTTATACTTAGCGACTGCACCGACCTAGTATTTTGATTTGGTATATCACAATATTTCATTTCCATTCTCGAAAACAGGAGTTGAGTTTTTTTAATGCAAGCTTGTGTGAACATAGCCATAGCCAAAATAACAAAAAAGACAAGTGAATTTAAATTTCATTTTTGATGTTTCTTATTTTATATTTAAATATCCAATGTTAAATTTCTTGACCGTTTAAGGCAGAATGACCGTAATTCTCCTACGCCGTTTCAATCGCAGACTATCACAAAACTACACCTTTATCCCCCTCCACCGCCCCGCCCACGTTTAGTTAGTTTTTGAAACAAATGGTTTCTAGTCTGTTTTAGCAAGTGGACTTTGTAGCCTACTCGAAATTATTATTTTATAAGTAGAATAAATTTTGCTATACATTTTAATATCACAAAGTTGTTCCAAAATGTTTACACAATCTAGTAGGCATTTGTTTTTATCAAATCAGGTATGTTAAAAAGTGATAAAACTCTTCACTCAATGACATTGGTTTAAAGTTAACTTTGCTTTATTAAATGTGATAACATTGCAGTTACGACGTTTGCAAAGCACTTTGGTGATAGCAGAACACAACAATGAGGCCTTGTCTGCCGTCACTCAGAATGCGTTAAGTGCAGCAAAGAAAATTGGTGGCGATGTATCGGTTCTCGTTGCTGGAACTAAGTGTGGACCTGTAAGTATATAAGTATAGTTAATCGTACGCTTCCATCGCCGTGTCAGGTTATTTAGTTTGTGACAAATAAACCTATAATTTAATATTTAACTTTGTTTCAAGGCAGCTGAAAAGATTTCCAAAGCCAGCGGAGTGTCAAAAGTTCTCGTAGCCGAGAGTGACGCCTTTAAAGGCTTCACGGCGGAATCCTTGGCACCCCTTATTATAGCCACACAGAAGCAGTTCAATTTCACTCATATATTGGCACCAGCCACTGCCTTTGGAAAGGCTGTTCTGCCAAGAGTAGCAGCAAAGCTTGATGTGTCACCAATAACTGATATTATAGGTGTAAAAGATGCCAACACATTTATCAGAACAATCTATGCCGGTAATGTATAATCAATTGTCTTTGTCTTTTGATCTTGTTTCATTAATATGTTTAAAAAATTTAAATAGGTTGATGATTTTTTTCATGTCAAACATTTCATCCCTATTGAGTATGTATCTGAAGTTCCAAATACACACAGCTTATTTTTAATTTATGGAAATTTCAGGATCACATATTTTTGGTATTTGCAAGGTCCTGAAAGTATATTTACCACAATTTAAACTGCATATTAAACACACATAAACTTACTCTATGCGGTATTAGAAAATGGTATTGGATCTATCGCTTATCGGTATTTAGAGATATCGCTATACCAAGATTTGATGCTTTAACCACAGCTAGCTCATAAAGCATTACAAAGAGCCTTAATTCAACTCTTAAATTTTGATAACTGCATATTCAGTGGCGTAGCATGGGGGGGGCGGAGGGTGCGGTCCGCACCGGGCGGCACTTTGCCGGGGGCGGCGCTGCGGAGGTGGCAGATAGAGAAAAAAAATTAAAATTTAAAAAAAAGTTAATTTCTTTCAGTTTTTTTTTCGTCATTTTTTTGTTGTTGTTACCAAATACCCAGGTACCTATGCAGGTTCTATGCATGGGTGATGCAAGCGCAAGGTTTCTCAATAACTATTATTTAGGAAACTTATTTCGTTTCAAGTTTCAATGTTATTTTAAATAAATATGTCTCCTTACGCATTCTTTGTACTTCACCATAGCTAAAAGCTACTGGTAGAAAAACAGCAAAGATACGCGTTACGCGTACATTGTTGCAACACGAATTACACCTTGGAGGCAATCGACAGCATTTTTTGCTTACAGAAAATAATGATTTAACGATTACCGATGACCGTTTCATCAGATATATTCACAAAGTTAGCAAGTAAAAAGATTTACATTTTTTTTAAAAAACGGTGTTTCGTGTCAAACACTACTGCTTAAAAAGTTAGATACCCGGAACGAGTCTTTTGGTTTTGGTGGGCGGCAGCTGGAGAGTCCATTGTACTTATTACATAGTAATAGAAGACAATGGAATAACATAACGTAATTATTCTAAGTGATATTGTGATAGTCTACCTTCTACTCTATGTCAAAAAATGTTAATTTCACTTTTCAGGTTAGTGTTATTCAATAAAAGTACTCTTTTTACCATGCCTCAATTTTTTTATAATGGATTGCAAAAATAAGAGGGCGGCAAATTTGGAATCCGCACCGGGTGCTAGTGACCTATGCTACGCCACTGTGCATATTGTATGATTTTTATTATGAAATTTGTTATATACTCATACATCACTTGTATTATATCTTATTAAACATAACCTGTATTTCTTACATAAAATAAATTACTATAGTTATGTAAAGTAAAACTTCTTACTTCTCTTATATTTTCACAGGCAATGCTATTCTCACTTTAGAGGCCAAAGATCCCATCAAGGTTATCACTGTCAGAGGAACTGCCTTCCCCCCAGAACCACTAGAAGGTGGTTCAGCTGCTGTAGAGAAAGCTCCCGAAGGAGACTTCAAGACAGACCTGACTGAATTTATATCACAGGAACTTACTAAGTCTGATAGACCAGAACTTACAAGTGCTAAAAATATAGTCTCTGGTGGTAAATATGAACAAATCACATTTAAAAAAAAAACACTTAAATATAGTTTTACACTTGAGAAAATATAAGAAATTAATTCAAAATATGGAGAGGCGCGCAGTTAGTATTTCAGACTATGATTGCAGAAGTTAGGCAACCTTCTTGAGGGCCTATCATTAAATTGGTGACCCAAAATTTGTTATCCAGAGCTGCTCTGTGCATTGGAAGGCACTTGAATATTATGGTCTTAGCTGAATCTGCAGTTGTTAGCACCCCCTATTCACATCATGCCCAAATGGTGTGTATTGCTCTATTTTCCTTACAGTGTGTCTTATCCACAGGAAAGGCACAGAGCCTCCAGTGGGTTTATTAATGATTTTTGGAAATAGTAAGAACTAAAGATAGTGTTAATAGTAATAAGTAATAATAAGTAATAGTTATAGCTATTATATTTTTATATACAGTGCCCCCTTTTTAATATAGGTCGTGGTCTGAAGTCAGGGGACAACTTCAAGCTACTGTATGACCTAGCTGACAAGCTGAATGCCGCTGTGGGAGCTTCTCGTGCTGCCGTTGATGCAGGCTTTGTGCCTAACGATCTGCAGATTGGACAGACTGGCAAGATTGTGGCCCCTGTAAGAATATTATTAATAATGTAGAACTAGAATAACTATTTTTCAGATGTACTAAAAAGGTCTGACTATATTTCAATATAAAAGATTCCTTCATATCATCTTATTGCTATCACTCATCCGATGTATACACCATGTATTGGTATAAACAATCCCATACACTTTTTTCGCCGACTTTTTACCACTTTTGTGAAGATCTCAACACACATTTACTAGTTACATTTCATTGGTAGGTGTAGAGGAAAGTGTACATCAGGAATATACAGTGTATGAAGGACAATCGGACTTGTGCGTCCTATTAGTCACACAATCGATGTTAAAGTCCGTGAAAAATTGGTCAAAAAGTCAGTTGTATGTGATAACGCTTACAACACATCAAGCAATATAATTAAGAACTTCTAAAGTGATTACATATCTATATAGATGTCAGCTTTAAGTGGCCCCAGTTTGATCCTCGCCGTTATACTATGAATGTGGACCACTTTAGCTTACAGAAGTTAACGAGAATATTTATAATGAATTTGATGCAATGTTTACATTTTTTGTCAAATAAATTTAATATGCATGAAAGATTATGCGTATTTATCTGGTCACCTTGCCCAAAGGTAATTGAGGCGCTTTTTGTACCACTAAACATAAAATTGTCACGAATTCCATATTTAATAATAGTTTTAAAATTTTTGAGGAGATAAGTTTTAGTAAAGTGTACATGCTTTTGGATTTGCATCTATTTAGTTGTTTTGATTTTTCTTCACAGGATCTATACATTGCAGTTGGAATTAGCGGGGCCATCCAGCATTTAGCTGGTATGAAGGATTCTAAGACTATTGTAGCCATTAACAAGGACCCTGAGGCACCTATATTCCAGGTAATATACTAACCTATTCAAATCAATAAAGATTTTTTTTTGTGAATAATATCATACACAAATATGTAATAAAAAAAAACCGTTGTGTGTACTTATGTACGCACGTAAGAAGTTATACTTCTTTATCGTTACTAAACAAAGATAACTAAAAAAGGGGGTGGTACCCTTACCACCCAGACACAGTACCCTTAACACCCAGACACGATAAATTACAATTTACATTAAATTAGCGGCAACTTCATCCTGCTGGTTTATTCCATGTCGCTTTTGCGGCCACTTCAACATAATAATTTTGTGTCACAGAGATGCGCACGCATCTTAAAATTTCACTTTTATCATTTTTTCATAACGCGCCTAAAGAAGTATAACTTCAAAAAGATTAAATTTAGAGTGATACAATAAGTAGTATTGCATTTTGTCAATTAACCTCATGCATTATATTCATATTTTAAATTAATGGTAAAATAACTCATTACAATTGTTATGGTTCCTTATCTCCAGTAAATTTGTTTGTATAATCATTATCTTGTGTCCACAAGTTCAATGTATTTTATCAATGTTGCTCTGCTACATACGCTAACAGTATTTCCTTTTCATCTCTTGGATTAATATTAGTCAACTTTAAAGCTAAACTAACCAATTTCAACAAGTTTATCTTAATTGTTTAGTGATATCCATGGTGGCAGGTCTTTTAAATAAGCCCTTTTGTCTAAAACTTGTCTAATTTTTCTTTATATTGTCTTTCGGGTCTGGTGGTTAAGGCGTTTTACTTTTTCCATGATGTACGCAAGACTTGTGCTACTTAAAATTGGAGCAATGTTTGTCATTTTGTCTCAGTTTATATAGTTATTAGAAGACAAGGAAGGAACATGGCCCTACTACAATTTTAAATCTGATCTATCTAGGAACCGACTTAAACACAAAAAAAAACATTTAAATATATTATATAATTTACTTAATTTATCAGGTCGTGTAAATTGTTATTGCTTGTAAGGTTAGTCATGGTACACAATGCTTAGGGCTTTTTCTTAGTTTAGTGCCTTTTTGATTTAGTGCTAGCTACTCTAGCAATTTTGTTTATTTAAAATGCCTTTAAAAAGTTATTACAATTTTGTTCATTTAAAAAAACCTTTAAAAAGTTATTACAATTTTGTTCATTTCAAATGCCTTTAAAAAGTTATTACAATTTTGTTAATTTAAAATACCTTTAAAAAGTTATTACAATTTTGTTCATTTAAAATACCTTTCAAAAGTTATTACAATTTTGTTCATTTCAAATGCCTTTAAAAAGTTATTACAATTTTGTTCATTTAAAATGCCTTTAAAAAGTTGCTACAATTTTGTTCATTTAAAATGCCTTTAAAAAGTTATTACAATTTTATTTCAGGTCTCTGATCATGGTCTGGTAGCGGACTTATTCAAAGCTGTCCCGGAACTTACATCAAAATTGTAAAAAGTGAATATATAGTAAAATCATGATTGTAACTGGTATATTATTTTAAACTTTAACTTAATTCTACCCATTTATTATATTGCTGTCAAATCAAATCACTTGTACTGTATAATTGGATTATTTTTAGAAGATATACAAGTGTTATTAAGTATTTGGTAATCTTATTAAATATTTCGAATTGTTGATGGTGTATTTATTTATAGCATTCACAATGCCATATTTTTATAAGCTTTAAAAAAACAACCACGTCTCCGACCCTCAGGTAGCCTCAGTAGGTAAGTTGTTAATGGTGTTTGAATTTATTACATTAAGGTTAAAGGACATACGATAGCCTCGTTTTACTTTATTTTTTTATTAAAAGAGTTAATTTTATCCCCAGCGGAGCAACGAAATTGTCAGTCATCTAATAGCAGAGCAAATCTTATTAGTAAACTAAGATATATCACGATAATGGATACTCTCTTTGTCTACTATAGAAATATACCCTTTACACTCCGTTGTCGCCGTATATGCGCCATTAAAATGCTAACATTTAATCCACTGTCGCGGCTACGGCGACACGGTTGTTTTACTGACTCGGCGCCCTTAATACTTAGGTAAGCGAAATCTTCTGTGTTCTGAAATCACAGGTATGTACTTGTAACTAATATAGTACTGGAGTTATTGGTATCCTCCATGAGTTACTAGGCTGGAGTGTAAAGGGTTAATAAATACAGTGTGGTCTGCTGAAACAGAGCAAACCGCAAAGTATATTCAATTTTTTTTGGGTTGAGATGTCAGTTTTAATCCAAGCGGAATACTACGGACGTGGACCTACTCGTAACAAGCGTTTAGCTTACCGTGAGGGGTTATCGGGTTTATTAATTATGTGTTTGACGCGTTGTTAGTTTTTTTTTTAATAACGATGGTAGCATCCGAGCATTATTGCTTTAAGATTAGTTGACAAGGCCTCGCGTTGCTGTGTTATAAATTAAAAAAAAACCTATCCTATGTCCTTAAGTTGCAACAAATCCAATAAAATGAAAACAAAAATCATCAAAATCGGTTGCATAGTTTCGGAGTTCATCGCGGTCAAACACTGTGAAACCGTGTGAAAATATATATAAAAATTCCGTTCTATATATCCGTTGTATATATGATAGCTTACATATATCAAGTAAAAACTAAGCAAATATATTGATGCTGCGCTCAAATTGGAGCGTGCGGAATTCAAGTGGGTGGCGTTAAGATGATTGTAATGTTAGTTATTTTGTGTTTTTGGTGTCAAGTACTTTTCTGCCATTGCAATTATGATAATCAGCGTATTACTTTTGTATATCACTTTATTTCTTGGTCATGACTGTGGTGTTTATGTACCATAGCAAATTATGATTGTTTTGCGCGTTTAAGCTGCTGAAATAATTTTCGTGTCACTTGGTTAGGTGCTTAATTCCTAAATAAGTCAGGTGAATAGTAAAATTATTTCGTCAATTGTACGGACACCATATCCTTGGGTAAAAGATAGGCAAAGCCGAGAGCTGCGCTAATAACAAAAAATGATATCCAACCGTAACGCATATTCCGATTGTCTAGCTATAATGTGATAAATACAATATTTTCAATTATTTTCATTTCAATGCCTAATAAACTTAAATGCGCCCATTTTGTCTGATTAACCGTTGATGTGTTTTTCATTTAAGTTTATGTTAGGGCTGAAATACATTTATATAAAACCTCCAAACCTCTTGCGCTTTGTTACCCTGGTTAGTACAGCTACTGGTCACTAGATGGCGCTATTAGAAACTTGTGCAAGGGTTTACTTAGAGGTATGTAAAGAAAGCAGAGCTTCTTTTACCTAATCTAAGTAACTCGTATCGGATAATGCAAAATACAATATGAAAAAGTTTATTAGCACTGTTAAATTGATCAGTAATATCAATTTGGATATTAATTACAAAGTTAAAGCTGTAATCATAAAATATGTCGACGCACAAGTAGGTTTAAACTAACAGGCGGTAAGTGCGCAGTCAATCATGTTGGTAATGATAGTTGAGGGAGATGCGGTTTGCCGAGTGGCATCCTCGTTATCATATTTGCCGACGAGCGCTGGGGGCGCGGGGCGGAGCAAGAAAGGTCCCGCCTCGTAGCCACGCCTCTGCGTAACATCGCTACGACTACGAAGCTACGACGGACGATGTGACCAAGTCGAGAGATGCTACGTTTTCAGCGATCTAAATCAGTCGTCTTAAATCTGTGCTGTGTGCATATATTATGTAGGTATCTGTTCTTGTTTTTATGCCATATTATTATAAAATTTTGTTGGCACTAGAATTTTTTAAAAGTGCCTGTGGTTTACGGGAGGCGAAAGAGAAAGAGAGAGAGACAGAAAACATTAAGTTTTTAGATTAAAACAATCATTGTTTTGAAAGAAAATTATGGTAAGCCTATAGGTACGTGCGTTCACTTGTTATGCAGATAATTAATAAGGGTTCTTTTCAATTCTCTGGAGCACTCAGTTTTGAATTTAACTGATTTTTTTTATATGTTTTGTTAATAATCTTTTAATGTTATATATTTATTTTATTGGCCATAATGGCGCATCAACTGTTATTTAGGTATTTATCTTTAATTTATAGTGTACCTATTTGTATTTATGTAATCACCCAAAATCATTATATAGGGATCTAGGTATAATATTTCGGCAATTTTATATACTTACATATTTCAAATTTTATCACATTTCATCCATATTTTTTATGTAGGAAGTTTATAACTCTTTCTATAAATCTTTATGGTATACTTAATGTATATTAATTTTCTTATGATTTTTTAAACGTATGTTCGGCAATCAACCTAATATCTATGTAGACACTGACATTTATAATGCAAGTACGCAAAAGAGGTCAGTGTAGGTAGTATATATTCATACTCTTTACTTATTTCATATAAGTATCTGTTGATGGTTATTGGATCAGCTTCAATGACGAAATGTCTGTTACGCCATAACTTCCCGAGTTCTTAACCGATTTTAATATTTTTTGTGTGGAAATGAATCAACAGGTTTAGGACCAGATAGTGTTGCCCAAATGCAAGAACAAGACGAGACTTAGCCAGTCTTGGTCTTGGTCTTGCGCCAATACACCTGGTCTTGGTCTTGGTCTTGGTCTTGCGCTTGCAGTCTTGGTCTTGGTCTTGGTCTTGCAGCAAGAGTCTTGCAAGTCTTGCAATTACCTATTAGTCTATTGCTATTTATTAAAGTTTACTTTAAATCTTAGAAAAACGTATTAGAATTGGAACATTGTGAGCTTGAATTAACATAGCCATAGTAAAGATCAATCAGATTAATAAATAACTGAAGATTTGATAAGAAAGTCGAAAAATCAACTGACCTATATGTCGTTTTCCATGGAAGTAACTGTTTCTTAATAAACATTTATGATTTATAAGCTTACATTTGCTAAAACATGTAAAAAAACAAATTAATTACAATAACTTGACTGTATTTTAAATAACAATGTCTGTCTAGAAAGAGATTGAACCCTCAACTTGCATGAAATTTAATAAAAGAGTTTTATGATTTATCATTTATTTCAATCAAAAATAAAATACAACACAAATCAAACATAACAGTACACAACAGCTTTATCATTAGGTTATGTTACTTTATATCAATTCTTTTGACCAAGAATTAATACAAAGTAACCATCTGGCTGACTCATCACTTAACCTATTTCTATGTTTTCTAATTACTAATGATGCTTTAGAAAATAATCTCTCAGCAGGTACTGAAGTTGCAGGTATTGAGAGAAAATCACGGGCCATCTTCGATAAAGTCGGATACTCTGTCTCATGCGTCCTCCACCAATCTAAAATGTCTTCCGAGCTGGCAGTTCTTGGTTTTCTCAGGTACTCCTCCAACTCGTCTATCACTAAGCCTTGAAGACAAGATCCAGATGACGTCGAGGGACATTCATAGAGTTTATCAAAGTCTATAATGTCTTCATCTTCATCACATACTTTATTTTCTTTTCTTGGCAATTCCAGAGATTTGTTCAGTGAGTGTAGACTTTTATATTCTTCATAAAGTTCATTGAACTTGCGCAGACTTTCTGTTTTAAGTTGCTTCCCCCACATTGTCAGGTCAAAAGTCTGAGCCTTATGCCTTGGGTCTAAAATTAAAGAAGTACAATAAATCCAGTTGCTCTTCTTATAATGTTTAAGCATTTTGTCTCGAGCTGCTTGGAAAGCTAGAATGAGCCTTTCATCCACTTCAGATCGATTAGGTTTCTCATCTAACTGTTTTACCATGGATTCAATTTTATCTAGCAAGAGATTGAATGATACAATGACTAGCGGTAATGTAACATATTTGTCTCCACCAAGTTTTGTACTTAAAAGTTTAAAGTTTATTAGAAATTTATGTAATTTTTCGAGTACCTGCCATTCACTAGCTGTGATTTGAAAATCATTCAATTCGGTGACAGAACTGCACAATATGTTAATGCCCGCTCTCACTTTTAAACCAAATCCAATCATATCATGTGTGGAATTCCATCTTGTTGGACAGTCAAGAATGGCATTTAGATTTGATGGCACGCCAGCTGCTTCACAAGCAGACTGAAACTTCTTCTTCACTATCTCACTTCTTTTTATTTTACTGGAAATACTGCGTAACTTTGTTACAGATGTACGCGAGTCAGCAATATTTGGTGCATATTCTTCATCTTCCTCAGTTTCGTCTGCATAGTCTTCATACTGCTGATCTTGCGCGTTAGTGTCAGACTCACAGTGTAATGCTAAGGTCTCTAATAAATCTTGTACACCAAGGTTTAAAATGTGAGCAAAGCACCGGAAATGTTGATTGTCTGAATCAAAGTGTGGCAACTGTTTGCCCAGTTCATACATAAATTTGGTATTTGCAGTTGCGTTGTCGACCGTGATACCTTGTATTTTATCAATTATGCCATATTCCAATAAACATTCATGGAAAATCGTTGCAATATCTTCCCCAGTATGTCGACCGCGTGATGGTATAAAATCAAGAACTACAGATCGATACTTCCATTCGTTGTCTATATAATGCATAGTAACCCCGTAGTAACTCCTACCAGCAATTGACGTCCACCCATCAATGGTAAATGACATTTTAGATGATAATTGTTGAAGTCGTTCCTTGAGATTAAATTGGAGCTCTTCAAATCGCTCTTTGACTTTCCTTCTAAGTGTAGACCTTTTAGGAAACTCCATATTAGGGCAAATACGTCGAAAATATACTTGTGTAGCTTCGTCATCGAAAAATGAGAAGGGAAGATATTTTTTCACTACCCAATCAACTGTAGCTGTCGTGATGTTGTCACTGCTGTTTTCCGACTGAAATAAAACAATAAATCTTGTGTTATTATTTAAAACATACTAGGTTTGAGCGTTTAGGAGGAGGAGGTTTGTTGTTGTTAAATCGAGAAAATCGTTAAATTGACATTTGTTATATTAAGGTTGCACTGTACTGTAATTTACCAAAATAAAGTACTTAGTTGTTACTGGCCGATTATGAAAACAAATGAAAATATAGGTGTTTATAAAAATATTTAAGACGATAATTACATACTTAATATGTCGCACCCCTAGATGAAAACACCACTAACTCAAAAATACTTACGTAAGTTAATGGCGTTTTTGAAAGTATCGCATGAACAGCTACGCGGAGTTAAAATTCCCGTAGCGACAATTTCGACCATTGTTAAAAATGACGCGAAATATGTACCTATGTATTACTATTTTATCAATATCTATAAAATATTCCGAAGTCAGTTTAAAGTCATTTGTTCAAAAAAGACTTTTTTGAGTTCCTGGAGTTTTCATATAAAAAAAATATATTCTTACCTGTCCACTTCTTCCAGCGGTTACTAAAAAGCTTGTGATATCTCCACTTAATTTTGGTTTAACAGGAAGAAATATTTGTGATTCCTTTTTGTGGAAAGATATTAGATGTTTCCTTAAGCCTGAAGTGTTTCTGTTTTTCATTTTTATTTCAGTCTTTTTATGTTGGCACAATTTACACAAGGCAGTTTGGGATGCATGAATTATTTCGAAAAACTCCTCAAATTTGCTTTTGGGTCTTTTAGATCTGTGACTCAAACTCTCGTTACTCGGACTAGAATAATTTGAATCTTCGTCACTCATATTAAATTGTACACGTGATACGTTTTTAGAAAACAACAAGAATTAGTAAAAACAATTATTAAGTTAGACTCGAAGCACAGCTCAATTGGAAATGACTGGAATTAAAATAATTCCTTTGTTTATAGTACGTTTCCTTGCTTTCTACCGCGCCGCCTCGCCACGTGCCGGCTCTATTAAAAGGATGCCGCCGCAAATCAAACGATGCCGCGTGCGGCGTACAAACACAGATTATTACCTACTTGTACAGACGCGACGCGTGAATAAAATATATGTAAAGAATTAGTGCCAATCACTATTCTTTACATATAAGTGAATGTTTTGGCGTACATCTATACTAATCTATACTAATATTATAAAGCTGAAGAGTTTGTTTGTATGTTTGATGACAGAAGTTTTAAAATAAATAAATAAATCCTGAACGTCACTATACCTCCAAAGTTACTATTCTTCGTGGGCGAAGTCGCGGGCACTGCTTGTAAATACTTTTTTTTTTTTTTTATTTATTTATTTTTATTTATTTATTTCATATACAAGAAAAAAAAATACAAAGATACAATTTAGTCCCACAAAACCGACTTGTCGGTTTGACTGAGGGATCTTTAGTCTCTTAGCTTATAATTATAATTATGTAGGTATATAATACAACTATAACTGTATCAGGTAAAGTTAAGTGCACAATAATTGGATTTAGACTGAATTACAACAAACTGAAGGAAAATTTAGCGGTGATAATAATAAGATACAATTGTTGTAAGATATAAAATACGTGTGTAAAAAACAACCACGCCTCCGAGCCCTCAGATGGGCTCGGAGGCGTGGTTGTTTTTTACACACGTATTTTATATCTTATAGAAATATTGCATTGTGAATGCAAAAAAATAAATAAAAACATACAATTGTTGTGTTAAATAGTAGTCATCAGATAATCTTTTAATATTTTTTTAAATTTATTTTTATCCGTTTCACATCTAATAGTTTCGGGCAACGAATTAAGAAGATATGGTATACGCTTCTGTAAAGTTCTGTCACCAAAATAATTTTGAACCCTAGGAATTACAAATTTCTTTTTTGAAGTGGCTCTAGTGATCTGGTTATGATTTATGTATTCAAAAGTGGAGACACACTCTCGGCTGCCGTGATTATTTACTAATAATAAATCGCAGGCTTTTTATTTTATTAGTAGGTAAGTACCTACGCTTTTTATATTATTTTATTAATTATGTAGAATTTTTTTACACGTTTCAAGTATATTTAAAAGTGGCTACAATATTTATCAAACGGGTGATATTTGAACACTTTTTTGCTATTTTTTCTTGTAAAAACTTAAGAAATATAATGACTAAATGTACAATAATAGTACCTAAGTAATTAGTTTAAAACCATATAATCAATATTATAATATATACTTACTAGAATAAATTATTATGACATCTACTACCTATCCTTACCATTTTATTCTAATCATAATACTACTTGCGTGATCAGTATAATGTATTCATTTTCATTATAAGCACTCTGAAACTTATTTATTCTTTGGAACACCTGTAGGTACTCTTAAAATTCGAAATTATTTTGCATGAGTATACCTACGCCTACGCCCTGTGGCGGCAATCAAATAGTGTCAAATGTTGTGATTTCGGCGCGGCGGCAACGATTGTTGTATATGATTTCAAAAGAAGCCGCCGGCGCGTGTATTATAACCATGTGCTTCCGAAAAGCAGCAAATTTCTTTGAGAAGTAAGTACAAAACCTTTGATGCCGCATTATCAAAGTGCCGATGGTTAAAACATAACTATGCATGCACTCAGTTTGATTTTAATGGATATTTTTTTATTCGCTATGTAGGTATGTTTATGGTATTAGTCGTAATGCGCATAGATCCAGTTTTTCATATTCTTTGATACAGTTTTTTGCGTCTCATAGAATTCCTAAGCGTACCTATACACCGAACTGTTACACCTAACTACTCCGTGAAATAGCGCTAAGTCCTAGCTGCAAGACGCAAGAGTCTTGCAGGCTTAGTCTTGTTCTTGCTCAAGTCTTGCACGGTCAGTCTTGGTCTTGGTCTTGCTAAAAATACGCGGTCTTGTTCTTGGTCTTGGTCTTGCAAAAACGCAAGAACAAGACCAAGACTGCAAGACCAAGACTGAATTTGGGCAACACTAGGACCAGATTGTGACGGAGCCCGAATTTTGAAATTCGCAAAAATTCCATGCGAAACAAAAAAAAATTTTTTTGTACGTATTACGCTCCGCTTCCATATATGGTGCTAGCGTAGCCTTATGCTTAGCGACTGCATCGCCTAGTTTTATAGGACTTTTCCGCGTTATACACATTGCGGGCATGAACAGAGCGGCGGTAGTTGGTAAACTCACATGTCCGTTTCAACCGCGCGGCCACCTCATAATATTTGATGAAACTTTTCCAGGAATTAGTGCTAATTTGTTACTTTACACACCTCTTTTCGTGAATTTGTTACAAAAAAAACTAAGACGCTATGACAAAAAATAGTTGGCCGCTAGAACCGCCACTTGCCGTAGTCATCGTCCGTGATTACACAGAAACTATATAATGCAGATAGACGAATGATGCATCAAAAGAAAGGTCTTAATTTGTTCAATTTGTTACAAAAATAAAAAACGTGAAAACGTAAATAAACAAAAAGTTATGCAATATTTAGTTTTCAGGTTATGAGAAGGTAGGTATGTCACCATAAATATCAAATTAATAGAGGCTAATGTGTATGGATAATTAGTTACTAATTTGTTACAGCGAATAAACGTAAAAAAATACTAGAAAGTGGGTTGAATAATTTGTTAGAGTCGATTTTAGTTGGCCGCTCGGACGGCAATATGCCTAAAATACAATGGCATTTATCTCGTTATTAAAAGTAGGTTTAAGCTTAGTTAGAGTACTAGTCGACGGGTAACGTGACCTAGTTTAGATAAATATGGCGAATATCACTGCAGCATTCATATTTTAGAAAATATTTGCAAAAAACCGTAATATGAAACCGTATGAGAGTAGGGTGACTATGAATACATTAGTACAAAGGCATGTTTTTAATGTTGTACTCTGTTTGAAGGAATATGCAGTTCGTTTTGCAGCCATATTGATGTCTATTGTTCTTAATTCTTTAAAGTATTTACTTTAAAGATTTTCGTTTCATTGACATTCCGCAGGTGTTTTATGATGGGCACGATTCCCGAAAAAGGATCTCTTTTGTTTCCAAATTATTGTTAAAAATATTTGTCGGAAGGGGTTTAAAAAGCGATTATTGTCCGTTGTGAATATTGTCATTATTGTGCTGGATTTTGAAGTGTGTGCTCGTACGTATTTGATTCCCGTGATTTTCATACTACTAAGTTACTGAGACAATTATCAGTAAATCCAGAAGTGTCTAAAAGTGCTTAGCTATGAGTTGTGCCCACTTATATGATTTGTTAATATAGAAGTCACCAACAAAAAGTGTATTGCAGAGGGATTGAAATTGACTGCGGTAAGTTTAATTTTTAAAATTTTATGATGACTTGAATAAAGTTATTACTTTATTGCTACAGCTGTTTTCGTGACGTGAAAGTATATGACATTAAGGCCATTTTGATATACTTACGTCAATTTAAGTGAAGTTGTGGGTTGGATCTTTACCATGTAAATACGTCCAATTATATGTTCTTGTCAACATATTGGTGCCTTAATAAAAGAGAATTTTAAATTTAAAATAATTCGACTAAACACTTTTGTTATTACATTCTTAAATATACGTAAATATTCATTGAGCTTGCATTTGCGTGCTTTCCCTGGAGTTTTTAAATACATAAATATCTGTTACCATATTCATGATTGTAAGAAACTTTTATATTTACTACCAAAATGTGAGGGGCCTTCGAACTCAGTCGCAAGATTTTTTTTCTCAAGTAGCATTGTCCAATTACGACCTTATTTGCTTAACTAAGACTTGGCTAAATGATAATTTTTATGACCGTGAGTATTTCGACGTAAGTTTCCATGTTCCACATTAATAACAGAAATACTATAAGCATATTTTAAAGCAAATATCAAAAATGGTAATATAAAGTATGCCTTAACTTAAAATGTATTTATATAAGCACTCTCCCTAAAAAAATAAGATATGAATATCGAACATTCCAATAATCATAGTCACCCTACTCTCATACGGTTTCATATTACGGTTTTTTGCAAATATTTTCTAAAATATGAATGCTGCAGTGATATTCGCCATATTTATCTAAACTAGGTCACGTTAGCCGTCGACTAGTACTCTAACTAAGCTTAAACCTACTTTTAATAACGAGATAAATGCCATTGTATTTTAGGCATATTGCCGTCCGAGCGGCCAACTAAAATCGACTCTAACAAATTATTCAACCCACTTTCTAGTATTTTTTTACGTTTATTCGCTGTAACAAATTAGTAACTAATTATCCATACACATTAGCCTCTATTAATTTGATATTTATGGTGACATACCTACCTCCTCATAACCTGAAAACTAAATATTGCATAACTTTTTGTTTATTTACGTTTTCACGTTTTTTATTTTTGTAACAAATTGAACAAATTAAGACCTTTCTTTTGATGCATCATTCGTCTATCTGCATTATATAGTTTCTGTGTAATCACGGACGATGACTACGGCAAGTGGCGGTTCTAGCGGCCAACTATTTTTTGTCATAGCGTCTTAGTTTTTTTTGTAACAAATTCACGAAAAGAGGTGTGTAAAGTAACAAATTAGCACTAATTCCTGGCAAAATTTCATCAAATATTATGAGGTGGCCGCGCGGTTGAAACGGACATAAACTCACGGCGCGGTGGACGTCAAATTTAATGTCCGTTTCAACCGCACGGCCACCTCATAATATTTGATGAAACTTTGCCAGGAATTAGTGCTAATTTGTTACTTTACACTTTTTCTTTTCGTGAATTTGTTACAAAAAAAACTAAGACGCTATGACAAAAAATAGTTGGCCGCTAGAATCGCCACTTGCCGTAGTCATCGTCCGTGATTACACAGAAACTATATAATGCAGATAGACGAATGATGCATCAAAAGAAAGGTCTTAATTTGTTCAATTTGTTACAAAAATAAAAAAACGTGAAAACGTAAATAAACAAAAAGTTATGCAATATTTAGTTTTCAGGTTAAGAGTAGGTAGGTATGTCACCATAAATATCAAATTAATAGAGGCTAATGTGTATGGATAATTAGTTCCTAATTTGTTACAGCGAACAAACGTAAAAAAATACTAGAAAGTGGGTTGAATAATTTGTTAGAGTCGATTTTAGTAGGCCGCTCGGACGGCAATATGCCTAAAATACAATGGCATTTATCTCG
This sequence comes from Calamotropha paludella, assembly GCA_927399485.1. NCBI lineage: Eukaryota > Metazoa > Arthropoda > Insecta > Lepidoptera > Crambidae > Calamotropha > Calamotropha paludella. Next base: position 10,420,552 of record OV656804.1, on the reverse strand, counting down.
TTATTAAAAGTAGGTTTAAGCTTAATTAGAGTACTAGTCGACGGGTAACGTAACCTAGTTTAGATAAATATGGCGAATATAACTGCAGCATTCGTATTTTAGAAAATATTTGCCAAAAACCGTAATATGAAACCGTATGAGAGTAGGGTGACTATGAATACATTAGTACAAAGGCATGTTTTTAATGTTGTACTCTGTTTGAAGGAATATGCAGTTCGTTTTGCAGCCATATTGATGTCTATTGTTCTTAATTCTTTAAAATATTTACTGATAAGATTTTCGTTTCATTGACATTCCGCAGGTGTTTTATGATGGGCACGATTCCCGAAAAAGGATCTCTTTTGTTTCCAAATTATTGTTAAAAATATTATATCGGAAGGGGTTTAAGAAGCAATTATTGTCCGTTGTGAATATTGTCATTATTGTGCTGGATTTTGAAGTGTGTGCTCGTACGTATTTAATTCCCGTGATTTTCATACTACTAATTTACTGAGACAATTATCAGTAAATCCAGAAGTGTCTAAAAGTGCTTAGCTATGAGTTGTGCCCACTTATATGATTTGTTAATATAGAAGTCACCACCAAAAAGTGTATTGCAGAGGGATTGAAATTGACTGCGGTAAGTTTAATTTTTAAAATTTTATGATGACTTGAATAAAGTTATTACTTTATTGCTACAGCTGTTTTCGTGACGTGAAAGTATATGACATTAAGGCCATTTTGATATACTTACGTCAATTTAAGTGAAGTTGTGGGTTGGATCTTTACCATGTAAATACGTCCAATTATATGTTCTTGTCAACATATTGGTGCCTTAATAAAAGAGAATTTTAAATTTAAAATAATTCGACTAAACACTTTTGTTATTACATTCTTAAATATACGTAAATATTCATTGAGCTTGCATTTGCGTGCTTTCCCTGGAGTTTTTAAATACATAAATATCTGTTACCATATTCATGATTGTAAGAAACTTTTATATTTACTACCAAAATGTGAGGGGCCTGATGCAAGTCGCAAGAATTTTTTTCTCAAGTAGCATTGTCCAATAACGACCTTATTTGCTTAACTAAGACTTGGCTTAATGATAATTTTTATGACCGTGAGTATTTAAACGTAAGTTTCCATGTTTTTCGTTGTGATAGATCTCAGGATGATAGCAGTTTCAAGCGAGGTGGGGGGGGGGGGGGGGGGGGGAGGGCGGCAGTAGCCGTGCGATCCAAGCCGATGCCGTTGCGCCGCGACTGGCCCGTGCCCCCACGCGCTCACTGTGATTGTGTGTGGATTTCTATTCCATTGGATGCAACTAATCGTAATATTTCTCCTTCAATACCAGCAGGCCGTAAACATACATATTTGTTTTTCTTTCATTATTTTTTTCTATTTTTTATTCCATGACAATTGAAACATGATGGCTGTGTAACTGTTGTCTACATGTTGAGCTATCAAATGACACCTTTTTAATGTTGATAGGATATTTACATGGGTAGTGGTGGTCGAATTATTTTGAGAGCCCAGGTCTTGGTTATCAAGAAAACAAAATGGCGGCCGTAAGAGCCAAAAATGCCATCTTTCACACCATTGAAGGCTTCGACACTGGTGACGGGACACATTGTATACATAGGATAGATAGATAATAGTTTAATTTCTTACTCCACTCACACTAACACTACACTAAATATCAAAAATGGTAATATAAAGTATGCCTTAACTTAAAATGTATTTATATAAGCACTCTCCCTAAAAAAATAAGATATGAATATCGAACATTCCAGTAATCATAGTCACCCTACTCTCATACGGTTTCATATTACGGTTTTTGGCAAATATTTTCTAAAATACGAATGCTGCAGTTATATTCGCCATATTTATCTAAACTAGGTTACGTTACCCGTCGACTAGTACTCTAATTAAGCTTAAACCTACTTTTAATAACGAGATAAATGCCATTGTATTTTAGGCATATTGCCGTCCGAGCGGCCAACTAAAATCGACTCTAACAAATTATTGAACCCACTTTCTAGTATTTTTTTTACGTTTGTTCGCTGTAACAAATTAGGAACTAATTATCCATACACATTAGCCTCTATTAATTTGATATTTATGGTGACATACCTACCTACTCTTAACCTGAAAACTAAATATTGCATAACTTTTTGTTTATTTACGTTTTCATGTTTTTTATTTTTGTAACAAATTGAACAAATTAAGACCTTTCTTTTGATGCATCATTCGTCTATCTGCATTATATAGTTTCTGTGTAATCACGGACGATGACTACGGCAAGTGGCGGTTCTAGCGGCCAACTATTTTTTGTCATAGCGTCTTAGTTTTTTTTGTAACAAATTCACGAAAAGAGGTGTGTAAAGTAACAAATTAGCACTAATTCCTGGCGAAGTTTCATCAAAAATTATGAGGTGGCCGCGCGGTTGAAACGGACATCAAATTTAGCATTGGAATAGTTATTCCAAAAAGATTTTTTTAAATTTTATCGGTATTAAATTGGGTATATAATAGTTTTGGGACTGAAAAAATTCAAATATTTTAATAAGTGTAAGGATAAAAGCGACGGTTTATTGATTTAGTAAAAATAATTAAGGCAGAAAATTAGCTAAGCTAATGTTTTCAATTGATGGATTTTTTTTAACAAAACTAACCTTTCTAGTGGAGTTAATGGATTTACATTTAAGTTAACCTGTAAATTATTGCAGTGAACTAGATCCGTATACAAATAAAATGTACATAGATTATTTCCTTTTTACTCTCTTGTAAAATTTATTACCTACTTATCTTTATGCAAACCCATATCCATAAAGATCATAGCTACCTTTGAGTTAGGTTTCATATTATTTAAAATTGTTAATTATATTTTTGTTGTTTAAATAATATAATTTTGAATATTACGAGAGAGTTTAAAATTGTGTTTTTATCAAAAACGTCTGATTGGAACGATGTCACATTCTTTTCATTCCAATTTAGAGGATTGGATATGAAACGGAATTCAGAAAAGGAATATAGCAAATTTTTTTTCTATACAATTAGGCCATAGAGTATGATGTAAGAATTAGCCTACGTAGCCATAAATAAAAAATGATTTTTATTTAATATGAGTATTAACTAGAAAGGATGAATGCCAACAACTATGACATGAATTCGTAAGCCAGACGTTGGAGGACTTTGAACTGAGAAAAAGGATTTATGTCTTTTAAATAATCATCAATTCTGTAAAAGCCTTTACTTACAAGTATTTTATAATGTTTTTTCAGTTCAGTTCAGTTCACCACCTACCCAAAATGAAGTCTGCTGTTTTATGCTTAGAGGTTTAAACATCAACTTAATTTTTGTCCCTGGTGCAGTGCTGGATTTACCTTAGAAGCTGAAAAAGCTGAAGCTTAGGGTGGCAAAATTAGGGGGCGGCAAAATTGGCCCAAAAAATAGGTACATAAAAAAGTAAGGCCGCGGACACGAGGTGGGGCTGCGGCGATGGCGTGGCGGGGCAAAAATTGTTTAGCCCTTTATCCATAGAGTCGGAATTAATGAATAGGATTTCTTACGAACGAAAACGTCGTTGATTTTCCTGATTTCAAATTATGCATCAAAAAATAAAGTAACGTTTTTTGAAAAGATATTTCATTCGAATAGAGATATAAAAAAGGAACTAACGTTATTGTGAACAGTGCATCTAATTTTAGAGTTCAGTAGGGGCAGCAAATGTGTAAATTCAGCACTGCCCTGGTGTAAAAACTTTTTAGAAAAAGTGTTACAATGTTTTTACATACATTATATTTTATTAGCACAGAAAAGATACAGTTAGTACATTGATCTCTAGATCGTAAGTTATTAATAGCTCGCGCTCTTTTTTGGACTATAAAAATATTATAATTATTAGCCGCTAACAGCAGCAGATCGTGAAAGTAGCTAAAGTAAACCGTTCTTGCTGTTTCAAGATCACTTATGAACCTATTTCTTAATGGAATACAAGGAGGTAAGTCTACTTGACAAGGCATCAATATGCGGCCTCCATTATAGACCAGAGTAATCTAATACAAAAAAGTAAATTCTGGCATTTCAGCTGCTTTGCCATTTACGTTTATAGATGTACCTGTCTCAAATTTAGGGGAGAGAACATTACCAATTTTATTTTATTCGAGTTAAGTTATATTATTATTAATACCTAAACCAGTGAACTACCTCGGAGTGAGCATCATATGTTGCTTTTGTGGGTCTTAAAACAAATGAGGTTTTATAATGTTTATACATTTTTCAATGCGATCCCGCCGCATCCCCGATCCCTGATTTCTCCCGCCTGAGAATTCAGTTGTGAGCCGAGTCGATGTTTTCTAGTATTTTTCTATTATAATAATTACCTTATAACAAATGAGGTGTCATCTGCAAACAATAGAGTCTCCCAAAACTTCTTTGTAAAGTAAAGGAGGTCATTAATGTAGGTACATAAGAAAGAATAATTATATATTGATTTGTGGGGCACATCCATAGTTATAGGTGCTCCAGAAAAATTTGCATCGCTAATCAAAACTTTTTGACCTCACACCGGTAGATATAATTGTATAAGGCGTAAAAAATGAGAGACTATAATGTTTCAGCTTTTTTCAAAAGCCCACATTAGCTCACATTGGCTGAAACAAAGAGATGCCTTAGAGAGGTCACTAAATTACCGATTAAATCCTGTTTTGCTGTCCCATATTCTACGTGATGTCAAACGCTTTTTTTTACTGCTTTAAAAAAACTTAGATTATAGTGCAGTATAAGAACTTGAAGGATAGGAAGGAACACATAACTTGAGGCTAGTTTTTGTGCCGATAGATGAAAACGATTTTTAAACTTAGCAGTTTAATATTTTGCAAAACATATTTAATATTTTTTCATAAATAAAAAAATATTGAGTTTAACATATTTGAACGTCTTTAGTTTAAAAAACAAAGATTATACTTTCATTTATAGTGGCTCTCACCTTTTGCTTGAATATTGTGTTCAAGTTCAGACAGAAAACAGTCTCTTTTTAGGTAACCATAAGGTTCAACTATAACGCGTTTTTTTTGGTCAAGGCGCCGCAAATAGTAGATACCTTTTTTGTAACGGTTTTCTTGACATTTTTTATTTTCCTTGGCGACAGTTGAATAAACTTTGTGATCACTGAACTCGGTGTTCCAATTGAACGCGTCGACTGAGATTGAGTGGCTGTAATTAGACTTCTTAATTTGGTACGACTCGGATTGGTCAGTTACACTCTCGTATATTTCTGAAGTGCCTTTTTTAAGATACTATAACGAAGAATATTTTAAATACTTAATTAAAGAGAAGCTGATGCTTATTACTTTATTATTTTACCAGAAGTTTTACTCCTCTAATAATAGCTTTATCAACCAAAATTTTTATCTTTTTGGGTTAAAATGACTAAGTGTTACAGATACCAATCATAACGTGCATGTGAGGTTCTTACTCTCAAGAACCATTCAGCGATTCCATGTTTGGCAACATTATATATTAAACTAAAGACATACATAGTATCGTAACAATAATTTATTTTGAAATTTAGCAATGAAATAAAATCTTATGTCATTTAGCATGGTTGAAGAAATAAATATAGAAAACTGGAAAATAACAAAAGAATTTTAATTGCGTTATCTAAAACAAGTAGGTAAGCAAGGTCAGATTATACAGACAGGTAGCTGGAGGGTTTATGCGCATTAGATATATCGGGTCCAATAAATGGCATGGGCAATTTGGTAGATACCTAATGGCGGCGGGTTTGTCTAAGGCGGATCTCACACTAACACTCAAAATACTCCGTTTTCTAAGTTTTACCGTCGTTCGGGGTTACGTTGTCAGTGTGTCATATAATGCATTTCCTCAAATAAACTTTTGTGTTTAGTTACAACGTCCTCAATCGTAGCTAAATTAATAAGTTATCCGCCCTTATTGCGAGTGTCACAAAGAATATTATTTCTAGAAGCATAAGCACGCGTCTATTGCACTATACTCGTATGTATCGCCCACGCGTGTCAATATTCATCATATTACTACGAGTATGTAGCATCCAACTTAACATCGCTGGTTCTCAATGACTCTCATAAAATTTTATATCATACATTTCACGTCATACTATTACTTGTCATAATCATAATTAGTCATTATGACTATTCTACACGAATGTATTATCGCCTAAAATTTTAAAGACAAGTTGGAATTAAGGTATACCGATTTGTAGGTATGTAAAAAAGCCGATTGGGTCATATTTAAAGTAAGTAAACAGTTGTTATGGAATTTTGTGTCTAAAAACAGGAATGTAGGGACGATATTAAATGTATATGTAATGTTTACATAGAGTTTCAAAATCTATTTTATTTTTCTTGGCAATGCCCAATAATTACGAGGTTTATTGTGTAATTTGTCTTTTATTTCCTTTATTTGGTTTCAGGCAGTCTTGATCTCGTTACTTTGACGGACTATCTAACTAAAATAATAATCGACTGTTAAAATTCCTATTGTTATATTGCTGTGGTACTTTTATTAACTCCATTGACAATTTGACGACCGTTTGGTGCAACAGTAGCCATCCTGCCTTTCGCACAGATGGTCCTGGGTTCGAATCCCGGAAGGGGCAGATGTTTGTATGATGAATACGAGCATTTGTGCCTGAGTCATGGGTATTTATATATATATTTATATAAATATTACTTATTTATGTATGATATATGCATGTCTATCCGTTACCCTAGTATCCTTTGCGCTAGGATAATTGGTGTGAATGTAAGAAATATTATTATTATTAGTTATCATAAAATATGGAAATTTCTAGTTAAGCTCAATATTCAAATAAATGACTACTTTTGAAATTTCTAACAGTGTCATGTCCACATCTGGTCCTGGGGGCATATCCGTCTTTGCCACCACTCGAGCCAGTTCTTCGGCTCCAACTGACTTGTTCGCTTTCCTGATTTGTCTAAAGACCGATGTTTGCTCCAGAACCTCCTTTCATTTTCTGCGGATGCGTAACCATTTTCTGATCCATAATCTTGAATATTCTGGCCCCATTATGACCGTCTTCATGTAACACTGTCGCAACATTGTTAGTAAGAGCGGAAGCGGCCGCTTAATTTCCTTCTAGCCTACACGGTCCGCCTCCATCCAGGGAATATCTCCGTCTGCATCTATGGCCATAGCAGGTTGCAGTTATGGCGACGGCCGACGCTGCCTTCTTTTAACCTACTACTAACGGCGTGTCGTATGAAGCAACTAATGATACTGGACTATAAATTGGGCAGCCGTGTTTCTCGAACTATAGTCTCCTACTGCGATCTCGAACGCGTTTGCGAAGCGTTGAGATTATGGAAATATCCACCATTTTTGGGAGATGCTGTCATCCAGCAGTGGACATGTTTAGGCTGAGATGATGAATAAGTAATCCTATTTTCTTGTTAAGCAAATGTTGCAAAATATTCGTATCGAAATAATAGAAATAATTAATGTCAAAAATTATTAAATCCCAAACAGAGTAATGTTTTAGAACTTGGAGGCAATCGCTAACGTTGCATCTACCAGCCGTCAAATAAATTAATAACTTAAAATTACCACTGTTTGCGATCTTTAAAATGAAATAAGTATTAGTTAACATAGTAAAAAGCTTTTATATCTATGAATATTAATTTGGTAACAATGGTGGGTTGGGCTAAACAAAACTGCCATCAGGTGCTAGCGAAGCGTTTATACGGATTTAACTAGTGACTGTTATGTTTCAAAAGGTAATAAATAGGCACCCTTAACTTCGGTTAAGCTTCAATAGATTAGGGTGAATAAAATTTATAACTAAAAAGTAAAGATACATCAAATAAAATATAGACCTTTTATATATTTATATTATATGCTAACTAGTAGTTGCTCGCGACTTTGTTCGCATAGAATTAGGTTATATCGCGCTTGCTTAAATCTTTGATTTTTCACCCGGGTAAAGTTTAAGTTGTTTCCTATAATTCAAGCAATATTCACTAACAGATTTTTAAAAATTCAAAAGACAATTTCATTAAACTCGGTTTTAATGTCTTGCCGTGAAAAGTGACAGATTTATTTTAGTACGCAATTGTTATAGATAAAAATTGTGTACATATGCGCATATTGCGTATGATGAGAATACCGCTTCAACTTCTGATTCAATTGCAGCAATCAGTCAGAAACACTTTCATTTGTCTGTGGTAATAACACAGATTAGGTGTTAGGTTCAGATATAAATAGCACTTTCTTTCAAAACACAGAGTAAATCACAATACAGATAATATTTAGTTTTTTGCACTGAGCAAGGAATCACTACGTTTTATTATTTACGTTGGTATTTTGCATACAAGCTCAAAATATACCTTAGTATAAATCATCTATTCAATTTTCATTATTCCTTCCGGATAGTGAAAGGTGCTCTACTCCCAATTGACAAATTCTATTGATTTTCAAAGTTTTTTTTTCCCTTGTTAAATCACACGAGTTTTATAAGACTACCAGAAGACCCCATGTAAAAGGACTCAAAGCCCGTGACACATTGAGGGTACGCTAGACGCACGTCATTTTTTGTTATTTATGTTCAACGGATCGCCCGTTTTGGTAATTAATAAAGTGGAATGGTTGATTCGAGGGCGGTTTGCCCCTAAGCGAGTGGAGGTTATCACTGGAAAATTGGCTTTGATGTTACCAATGAGGTAATAAATTGCGATGAACGCTTAAAATCATTCATCGTTCTTTCTACTAGTATTTATGTATTACACATATATTTCATTTTAAGTTAGGATCTTCAAAAATACATCACTTCGACATGCAGCTTGTTCTAGTTAAACTGTAAAAGATAATGTGTTTGAATTTTTATTGATCGCACGTCCTGTCCGAAATTTAGATGGACAATGACGTTTGGAAGGGGCAAATGTTTGTGTGATGATTAAACGTAATTGTACTTGACATGATTTAAGCATTTATATATATTTCTACCAGGTAAGTTGATCATGTTGCATGTTATTTCGGCTGTATTTAAAAAGAAAAAGGAAAATATGAACAAAGGCTACCTACTCAAAAGTATACCTACATATGTACGAACGTCACTGTTAGCTTTTTTAGATCTTTTTATTTTTTTTATGTGTACCTTACATTATAATAATTTGCTATAATAGTTCCTACCATAGGTACTAACGAAAAACAATTAGTCCCAACTATTTGACGATTATAGACTCACTGCTACTTTTCGAAGTATATCTGTACTTGTAACGACAGCCTCGAGTTTCTTGGCATGGAGTTGTCTTCAGACATTCGGCGCCAACATCGAATCCAAAGCTCAAATTGCAGCTAAAAAGCCGGGCGTCTTAAATAAGGTCAAGCGATATTTCACGCCGGGACAGCTTTTAACTCTCCACAAAGCTTAAGTCTGATCTTGCATGGAATATTGCAGCCACCTTTGGGATGGCTCAGCAAAATACCAACTTACTGCACTGGACACAATTAAGCTCAGAGCTAAGAGGCTCATCAGTGATACCATATTGGTGAAGAGCAAGCCTCACACCTAAGCTCATTGCCACAAAGTTGCCTGTCTGTCATCAGTCTTCTACATCAGACTGTACTTTGGAGAGTGTGCTCAAGAGCTGCATTTGCTCATACCGCCATCTCCTTTTTTCCATCGAACATCCAGATGGACTGCAGGCTACCACCCTTTCTTGGTTGCTATTCCTACTTGTCGCACCAAGCGCTTTTCAACATCCTTCATAATGCGCACAGCAAAGGAGTGGAACTAACTCCCTGCGTCTGTATTTCCGAGAACTTATAACCCGTCCATTTACAAAGCCAGGGTGAATAGGCACCTTCTGGGTTAGTTCGTTCCACCGTGAATTCTGTCTGGGCCCCCGGGCTTGATTGGGGTCAAGAGCTAACCTATCCTAAATTTAAAAAAATACTTTATCTTGATAAGTGCATATTTTAGTTGATATCTTATATAATTGACATCGAAGCCCATGTGTCTTATTTGTTCAAAAATAAGTTTATGGATGAAAGAAGATATTTTTAGATACAGAATACTAAATCTGCGAGCCGCTCATAGCAGCCGGCGTCGCTTGGCTGTAAAGTTGAGCACCTATTATGTAGAGGTTGTGAGCCGGCATGAGTCGTTCATTTGCACAGATCTATGGGTAATGATGATTCAACACTATGCACAGGATGTTTACAATGATATGTTTATATAGGTAGCTACTTATAGAAAACGAAAGTCAAAAAGTACATTAGCTATTAGAGAAATAAATGTGTTGCACCTTATTGTCATAGCAAACTATTTAATTATACACTTACAGGGACTAACACGCACAATTTTATAACGCTTTTATCTGTATAAACTGTACTGTATTTATCATCATTATATTATAATTACTAGCGACCCACCCCGGCTTCGCACGGATGAAATGCTCTACTATATTATGCATGTATTATACATATAAACCTTCCTCTATAATTACTCTATCTATTAAAAAAAACCGCATCAAAATCCGTTGCGTAGTTTTAAAGATTTAAGCATACATAGGGATATAGGAACAGATAAAGCGACTTTGTTTTATACTATGTAGTGATAAGTCAGTGTTTTTAGTCACATAAAATCATCAACCTATAGCCAGACATGAGTATAACGAGCTCAGTTTACAGTCGGTAACCGAGAAGCGTACAATAGGTACTTGCGGTCACAGTCGTCATAACAAATATTGGAGTCGGATATTGGTTGAGCTGCCAAACGAACTCATCGGTTTATAATTCATGGACATTTAAGGGCATAAGTCTATTGCGGACTTTAGAATGCTGATACATTCCAAAAATCTATCTCATAGCTCTTTGATGTTCATCATCTGTCTATAATACCCCACTGCTGGGAAACAAGTTCTCCCTATTAACAAAAACATCGGAGGGAAAATGGAAACCTTAGGGATCTAGTAAGTGTTAACGACTGCAGAACATAGGTATCATTCTAAACATGAAGGAGCTCGAAATTATAATCTTAATATATTTTTTTTTTTAATTTAAAAGCGATACTAATGCTAGGGCGTTAAGCACCTTATAAATATGCCCATAAGTCCCTCGTGGTAAGAAAAATACTTGTGTTACTAGTGGGTACACTTTTTAATACATCGGCGAGGAACGAAGTCGTTCCGCTTGGGTTAAAGGTGACATTTCAACCGATGGGCTATGGCTGCTGTAAAGGATTTGCCCTCGTTTGCGAAATTTGCTTTACTTATCATAGACTGAATAGGTTAAACAATGCCCCACCGAGTTTGATGAAAATTAAAAATTATACCGTCATGAATCATTTAAAACAGAATTTTGTCCTATTTTTTTCAGAACATAGATTATTCAAACCTTTGCTAAGAGCCTTGTTAATTTAAAATTCTTTATAGAGAATGTTTGACGATCCAATTGCTTAGATTGCCCTAGTAACCTATCTTTTCTGCTTTGCCAACAAACAACAGATTTGAGTTTACGACTAGGCGGTTCCTATTATACGACCTAAAGTACATAAAGTATAATATCGTTCTAACAAAATCCACTCGTCCCTAAGAGCAAAAATATACAGATGGACTGAAAGCTACCGGAAATACCGCTCATAATCAGTGTGAGTAAAAGGGATGAAGCGATAGGCTTCTAAATGAGAACAATTTGAGCGCATTCATACTCGACTCTCAAGCATATCGAAAGCAAAAGAGCCTGTTAATAAACACACACGTGTAGACACAAGTATCGTTGCTGCGTGCGTTTCAATGCGTATAAATAATACTGCTTTATAGACTATTATTATGTTTATTTATGGTATTATAATTATTTATGGTTATCTTAATTTTTGCCTCATGTACTTGCACTATGCATATACAACACTCAAGTTTTTTTTTATTATCTTATTTATTAAATTAGAGTTACTGATTTCGGTTTTAGTTTAAAGATTTTCACAAGGGTTATGTTATTATAATGTAGTTACGTCCTACAAGGTCAAGGCCAAGGATAACTCTCTCTCTCTTTGTAATTAATAGAATGTAATTACAAAGAGAGAGAAAGAATTTAGAGAGAAAGAGCGACAGACGACAGGAAAGAAAGAGAGCAACGAAAGAAGAAAATATAAAAGTCAGCTTCAGTTGAAGCTAAAAGTTGTTGAGAAAGGCAATTAATATTAAATTTAAAGTGGATATATGTTGTGAGATAAGAAATTGTTTTAATTGTTTAAAATTAGCTCCATCAACGAAGTTAAATATTTGGCATGTATTTTGGGAGTGGCCATATAATCTATGGCCTTTTTTTAGATAACAGAGTTGTAGTTTCTGTCATGGTTGACCGCGCCATTCAATCGTTCGTTGGTGCGGATGACGCTTTTTTGGTAGAAATGCTGCTTTCACAGATAGAGTTGGATTTTTAGGCTATCTATTCATGGGAAGCATCGGGGATTAGACACGGTACATAGAAGCCGCGTAGCCGGACAAAAAGTAAATAAATAATGGAGCAAGCTTATAATTACATAAGTATAGCTCATAATTATATAATTATGATTTATTTTAGTTAGATTTTAAATTTCTTTTAGTTCTTATTTTTTGCCTGAAAATTACACAATAAAAAATAAAAAGAAATCATAAAAAAACATTCTCTCATGTGGGAATTGAACTTACGGCAGATGCTCCTATCAACTAGAGAATATACGAAAAAGTTAAATTGATGTATTTTCCTGTAATGCGTTACATTAAGAAATTAGGGCACGGAGAAAAATTGTCATTACCAACTTTCTTCTTTATTCTTTTCTCCTCTCATCGTATGGACATAAAGCGAACCCATATGATTTTAACCTGATTTTTGTTTAAAATTATAATTGTTCTTAGGTACTCTTCTTTTTTAATAAATCCACTAAGAGCCATAAAATATTTATTTACTGAATTAAATGGCTTGCTTAATTATTTAGCTACTTTACCTTAAAAAATTCTACCTGAATACCTAAATCTTTTTATATCTTCCATTGAATAATACAAAAATACGAAATACAAAATTCATAGTAGGAATTAAATTGTTTACCTTTTCAGGATTACTTAAAACACTGAGAAACATTTTCATTAATAATCAATTTAACTTGTCTATTATGGCCCCTTCAATACGAACATTGCATTAGACTATTTAAATCGTAATTACCGTAACGTGAAAATTAATTGTTGTCAGACGAAGTAAATTAAGCTTTAAGTAAAATTACTCAAGTCTGTAATTAATTAATTAATTAATTTCGAAACAAATTATTTGGACCATTACATGTTGATTTTAAATAAAAGAAATAACTTACTTAAATTATGCAATATATCTTGCTATAAAGTAATCTTAGTTTCCAATATATATATTTCTTTTACTTGTAAAAAGGAGTGTACTATGTTATTATAGTGTATAAAATTCACATCACTAAAGATATACTACCAGAACACTCGTGGGTTGAGAACTAAAACTATTTTTTTTTATAGAGCTTTGGCTGAGTCTAATTTTGATATCGTAGTGTTAACAGAAACATGGCTAAATAGTAATATTTTAAGTAGTGAATTGTTTGATAGTCGATATAATGTTTTTAGAAGGGATAGAGAAGTTTGTAACTTCCATGCGTCGAAGGAGGGGGGAGGCGTACTAATAGCAATTTCCAATACAATAAAAGCTAAGCCGGTTGAGTTATGGCATAGTTCTTGTGAGGATTTGTGGATAGTCTTAGATATATTGATTTCTGGCTCTATTAAACAAATTGCTTTTTGTGCAGTGTACCTTCCTTCACCTATAAGTCATCACATGCTTGATTGTTTTATAAGTAACTGTAACTCGATATTTGAAGATTTTGATGGTCACGTTTGTATATTGGGTGATTTTAACTTACGCAATATTGATTGGAAATTAATAAACAGTTCTTCTAATAACTATCAGTTAACTACAATTGGTCAAAAGTTGATTGATTTTATTAATTGTAACAATCTTAGGCAATGTAACCTTGTTCCTAATCATCAGGATAAGGTGCTGGATTTAGTACTCACTGATATGGAGTTTTGTAACGTACAAGAATCATGTGATAGCTTGAGTAAGGTTGATTGCTATCACCCTCCCCTTTTGATTGGTATAAGAGCTGGAGTAGTTGATTATTTAAATTATAATGTTACATTGAATAGATTTAATTTTCGAAAAGCTGATTATAATGCAATTAGTAGTGCTCTTGCTCTTATTGACTGGTCAAAACTGTCAACAGTCAATGAAGTGAACCAAATGACTGAAATTTTTTATACTGCAGTTAAACAAGTTATATATAAATATGTTCCTCAAAAGAAAATGCAACGATCTCGAAAAGTGCCTCCGTGGTATAGTGGATGTTTAATAAAGAGACTGCGTGAGAAAGAAAAAATCAGAATCAGATACAAAAAATATAACAACCCATTGGATAAGATAGAATTTAAAATTTTGAGTAAAAGATGTAATTTAATAGCCACTGAATGCTACAAAAAATACTTAAATCATATGGAGGATTCAATTGCTCACAATACAAATTTCTTTTGGTCTTTTATTAAAGCTAAGCGAGGAGGATCCAGTTCCTATCTCAATACTATGACTGATGGAGAAACTACAGCAATGTATGGCCTTGGTATATGTAATCTCTTAGCGCACCGTTTTGCCCGAGTATACAACAATTCAATTAGACAGAATGACAATAATTACAGAGAATGGTCTAATCCTGATAGTTTAAATTTAAATGGAATAACTTTAAGTGTAGAATGTATAGCGGATACCCTTAAAAAGCTTGACCCATCAAAAGGCATGGGATCAGATGAAATACCGCCAGTGTTTTTTAAAAATTGTGCCTCAGTTCTAGCCGTCCCTCTTTGCCAAATTTATAATAAGTCCCTTAGTACAGGAGTCTTCCCAGAGGTGTGGAAACTTGCAAAGGTGGTGCCGGTGCTTAAATCAGGTGACAGAAATTCGGTTGAAAATTATAGGCCTATCTCACTGCTCCCAACTGCGTCACAGGTATTGGAAAACACTATTTATCCTCACATTTTTGAACATGTAAAGTCACGCATCTCGTGTCATCAACATGGCTTTATGCAATCAAGATCTACTGCAACCAACTTAGTCACATTTGTAGAGGACCTGACACAAGCCTTAGATGCCCGTTTAGAGGTTGACGTGATATATACCGATTTAAGTAAAGCATTTGATAGGGTTCCCCATTATATTCTATTGAGAAAACTATTCGATATCGGCATTGTTGGAAACCTGTTAAAATTGTTTAAATCTTACTTGGAAAATCGAAAATTTTATGTTGTCGTTAATGGTTTCAGTTCGGATGTTTGTAGTATTAGCTCAGGGGTGCCCCAGGGCTCAATTTTTGGCTCTTTATTTTTCATCATCTTTATAAATGATGTTGTCGAGTATTTAAAGCATTCTACTCCATATATATATGCTGACGATTTGAAGCTTTCTAAGATACTACGGAGTGAATTAGACATGGAACTACTTCAAGAAGATCTAGATGGTCTCCTGAGTTGGTGTGAAAAGAATGGAATGAACATAAATACCGAAAAATGTTTTCTTGTCAGGTTCTCTAGAAAGCAACACACCTTTCAATCGAAGTACTTTATCGGTGATACTGAAATTAAGCAGGTAAGTTCAATTAAAGAGCTTGGTGTAACATTTGACCAAAAACTTACTTTTGAGGAGCATATTGAAAGTATAACCAAAAAAGCGTCTAAAATGCTGGGATTTGTTATTAGAAATAGTAAAGAATTTCGTCAGCTACATACAAAAAGAGTTCTTTATAATGCTTTTGTTACAAGCATCCTAGAATATTGTAGCGTCGTATGGAGGCCGCACTACGCAAGTCACTGTTTGAGATTGGAGAGACTACAGAAACGATTTTTATGGCATCTAGCATACTCAATAGGTAAGCGCAGAAGAGGATTCTCATATCAGTCTAAACTGAAATACTTTAAGTACAGCTCTTTGGAAAAACGACGCATTATTATTGATTTAATATTTTTATATAAATTACTTAATGGTAAATTGGACTGTCCTCAATTACTGCAGAAATTTTATTTTAGAGTCCCTGCTAGAATGCCAAGATATCAAGTAGATCCGTTGGTGCCACCAATGCGCACAACTGTATTCGGCTCTAACTCTCCAGTTCCAAGACTGTGTAGACTATTGAACTGCTACGGAAGATCCACTGACATTCATTCAGTGAACATAAACATGTTCCGTAAATACTTACAGAACTCCATAGGTGATGACTAGATATTATAATTTGTTATTGATACTGTATTTTTTTTTTGTTGGTATGATGCTTTTTGTTAATATTGTTTTCCTTTTTTTTAATTATGTGGAGTACTTGTTTTTTCTATATTTATATTTTATTGTAATTGCAAGATATTTTTGATTAATTTAATTGCATGTGGTGTTTACCTGTCATTAATTGTACACTTAGTTAGTTCCTTAATATTTGTTTATTTTATATTTAGTGTAACAATTGTTGGTAAACCATTCTAATAAAATAAAAAATAAATAAATCTTAATCAAAAGTTGGTTGAAGTTGCATAATCGTCACTTAATTAGGTGAGCCAGGTTCCTTGGTCTTAACAAGAAACTATTCATCTTACATTACAGGTGCTCGTCATTGAATGATGGTATGATGAGGTAGGTACATTGATGTAATCCGATTGTAAAAATATTGGAATAGTGTCGAGTTTTATTGAATGTAGTACAGTAGCGAACAAAAAGGGCGGGCCTATAGTGATCGCCGTCGGCGGACGGCAGTGTCCGTGCGTGACTGATCCACTCAGAGTCGAATTCACGGCAAGTCATATGTTTAATTTGCTCTATAAATCATGCCATTAAAAACATTTCAAGGGTGTCATCGCAGCACCGATCTCATTGGAAACGTGACTGGCTGCTCGCTGGGTGGCGACTTAAGCCTAAAACAGCTTTCTCGATGAACGGAAATATTTTTATGAAAATTAAGATTTTTTTTCGAGCAGTTTTAATAATGAGATAAATCTCCAAAAATTGGATTTTGATGGAGTGAGTATAGTTAATCAGATTCTATTGTAAAGAAAGAGACAATATCGTAGTTATTCGGAGAGTGTCCCAAAGGAAGGAGTGGAAACAAGCAAAAACTTTTAGTGCTGTTATTAAATCCATATGAAAAAATAAAAATTACAGTCGATATCACTCTGGCCAGAATGTTAATTTGTCTCAATAGAAATTAAACTCCAACACGGTAAATGAAAGTCAAACATGTAAAAGAAATTAAGACGAAAATCTATTGCTGTAATTTGATGGATAGTTTTGCTGTATACAAACACGTGAATGAATCTAAACCGTAATTGAATTAATACTAGAAAAATGCCCAACAAAATTATCTTCACTTTGGAATTGATAAAAATCATTTTAGTTTGATTTGTCAACTAAAAATGAAAGCTGGTAGCTGCTGTTACGAATCCTTTTTTTTAGTAAAATTACTTTTTTTGGTAGTCAAACCTACTATCAAAAAGGTGTCATTAAAAAAGCGGCATATTTTATACGTTGTCAGCAGAAATCGAAAAAGTTAAGCAAAATAAACTGATTTATCATAGAGATTATATTATATGTTTTGAAGTTAAATTGGTCTTTATTTTTCCTTCACTCTAGATTTTGTTTGATTTGTTATCTATGTGTTCAAAGCCTAACTTTCAACAATATCGGGCTCCCGTTCATCACAATAATATCTTGTCAGGAGGGCCACAAAAAGTCGTACAATGGAAATACACACTAGTCCATTTCGTAAGACGATGTTGGTATTTGGGGTATTGTTAGTAGGCATTTGTGTGGTTTCGACTCTCATACGTTAAATTCAATTTGTGAAGAATTGATTGGATTGGATGAATAAATGTTTGTCCGCTTACGTCAGCGTCAAGAATAACGATAATATATTCGCTGTTTATAGGGAAATGACTTAAAAATTACGAAGTTGATATAATGCAATACTTGAGTTTTAAAATTGGTATTGGCTTTGTCCTAAAATAAACATTCTTTTAACATGGTTTACTCTGTAAAAAGAGTGTTGATGTAACAGGAAAAGTTATTGTTTAAACTCAAATCGCTATTTATCTCTCTTCAATTAGAATCGTGATTTTCAAGGTGATGATGCTCTACTTTTTTAAGTCTTTAAATTCATTTTAAAACATTAGTTTCGATATGTGTACAGTAACTGCAGATAGATAGGTATAATAATACGGATAAATATTGAATAAAGAAGACAATTGAAAGAAGTGTAGATAAAAGGAATTTGATATAAACTTTTGTACAATTTTGAGATGTAATTATTAAAGAATCTATACTTTATTTTTTTAATTTAAATTATAATGTGGTGTTTGATACCATATTTTTCTTTACTTCACATCTACTGCAATGATCAAGGGAATAGGGTTAAATGATTTAGCGATTACGATAGAGACTAATTAACTGCACACCAACCTACCCTAAACGTTTTTCCAACGTCCGTCCGTCGTCCAACGTCAACGTCCAACGTTTTTAAATCTTACATGTAGAGTTCATCGTCAATTGAAAAAAAATCATAGTGTGTGTGCTGTTAATGATATGCACTCACATACCATAGACGAGATTATATGGTGTATATGTATATTTCATTGCTCGGGATAAATACATTTACAACAATACGCAACACTACGAACAAATACAAAATCTATTTTTTTTTCTTTAAAATGGGCATACGCACAATAGGTACGTCATATCATGGGTTCCTCCAATTTAATATTCGTCGTTTAAGTAAGCCTCTGTTTCATTTGCCGTCAGAGCTTACGAGTCCACTACGCGTGCACATCAAGTAATTGGTTGGAATAGCATCGCGTCCGCGTTGCGTGACGGAGGAAGTCGGAGGAAGCGCGGCTCGAATTAAATTAGATTAAATTGATTTATCGGTGGTACAGCCCTCCCTCCCGCCGTCACAGATTCTAATTAATGGTAT
Organism: Calamotropha paludella; assembly: GCA_927399485.1. NCBI lineage: Eukaryota > Metazoa > Arthropoda > Insecta > Lepidoptera > Crambidae > Calamotropha > Calamotropha paludella. The sequence continues at coordinate 10,401,522 of OV656804.1, read as the reverse complement.
TCGATTCGGGAATCTACTGGAAAATTACCTACAGTGGAGATCTGCCTGGAGGGTATTTTTTGTCTACTGTAGAGTCGATACGAACTGTTTAAACTAGGAATCACTGCGAATTCCTACGAATATATCACTTTGCATTTCGTCTTATAATCGATTTGACTATTGGTTGGTTCAAAGTTAGCGATGCTGCTTAATTTATACTTAACTCTTACTGTTTGGTTTGTAATCTTGATAAGTCGCTATGTTTTTGTTTGTATAATAAGCATTACCATTAGTTCACCAGTTATGGTTGTGACATATATATTTATGTATTATATTCGTAATTTCTTTTTTATTACACAGTACATGTTTTTCCCAGTTTTAAACCATACAATTGTTATAGGTTATACGAAATGTATTTATTAACATATTTTTAAAGTTATTTGGGAAATATTTTTACAAGTTAAAATGAAAATACAAGAAAAATCACTTATATATGAATATATATATATGAACTAAAGACTATAGCTTAATTTATGGACTAAGAATGAAGATGAAGACGTTGCAAACAAATCATATTGATGGTTGTAGTTAGGCCCTTCTTTTCCACTGTGAATTCTGGGAAATTGTCCACGGCTCCTGATGGGGTAAATAGTTCCTGAAACAGCGCTTGAGTTCGTACAATTTATACTCTAGAACTTTTAAACTCTGGACTGTCTGCAATTAACAGAAAACTTAAATTATTGTTCATAGTGACAATAAAGAAAGTAACGGTAGTTCTTTGTATATTATTGTTTAAAAGAAAACCACATTAAAACACACTTCCAAATGTAGTAATTGCATTAAGAATATTTTAAAGCATGATGGTTAGTTATAACTACAGTGGGGAACTATCCTTGTCGAAGCAAAAAAGAATAAAAAAAATATTTAGAACAGTTCAAGAAAGAAAGACACACAGTTGGTCGTTTATGTCCATAGAATGTCAAGTGCTAAGACATTGGTAGATTTTGAACCAGTGATTGATAACTTTACCTCTCTTAAAACTAGATTGGTACATTTTCAATAAATATACATTAGAAATTAAAATCATAGTTGAATAAACCTAGAATTTTGCTTATGTACTCTTAATACTTGTTTTAATAATATTTTCTTCTGTCAAAGTCAAAGGGGCACCCTTATTCTAATGCGCCCAGGTCCTCCAGTACGTTAAAGAAGACTCTGCTGTTCAGTTATAACCAACAACTTTAGATTATTGTAATTCGAATCATTACGACGCAACGAACAACGATTCCAAGTTTAATATGGCAGTAGTTTAATAAATTCACAGGACAACGATTAGGTATACTATTTAAGAGTAAGTGAGCTAGTTTATTTTGGCAGTAAATATAATAAGCATATATATATTCAAATGCATTTAATATAAGTTAGTTATTTAGAATTTGTCAAACATTTTTAAACTACTAACCCATTCGACGTCTCTCAACTGACAAAAAGAACGGGCACTTGACACTCGTCAGCTTTATACTAGGAAGAAGTATTACGGAGTATATAGGTACTTAAAAAGACATTGCAGAGATAACCTTTGTCTAAATAATTACGAAGTGTAAGTACCACTCGTGAGAATGTTTGACGGTAAACACTGTATATCAAGTTAGCTTTTGTCTTAAAACTAAACATGATTAATAATGAAGTTTCAAATAAGGAGTTGTTCTGAGAGCGTAATAAAGTGTACTTTATTACTCATAGTAATTGTTGTTTTAATGGAATATACGGGTGCTTTCCCGCGTATAATAGATAAGGTAGCTAATTTACATAAAACTATTATAGTAATTGGATAAAGCAAATAAATTATTTTTTTAGGAAAATGGTTTTGAGAAGTTTTTCAAAGGGCTTCGCACAATTGTCATCTCGCAAACCAGGTTAAACAGAAACAATTTATCAATTTAGTTGTATATTTCGATTTTTTAGAGCACATGTAAAGTTGTCCAATTCGGTAGCTATAATGAAATTCATTGAAAGTATACAATGGTTTTTGGCAACAAAAATTATACTAGATTTAAAAAATCTAAAAATCCCACGTTTTTCAATGTCCTAAAAAGAATAAAATAACCCTGCGGGGCAAAGCGAGGGGCCACTCAAAACGTGGGGGCGCATATTACTAAGAGGAGATTTTAAAGAGATGAATGACATGCATTGATGCCGATTATTGTAAAGATGCGCCCCCACGTTTTGAGTGGCCCCTCGCTTTGCCCCGCAGGGTTATTTTATTCTTTTTAGGACATTGAAAAACGTGGGATTTTTAGATTTTTTAAATCTAGTATAATTATTTTATTCTTTTTAATTATTAACTCAACGAAGTAACCATGTGTTACGCAACAATCGGATAAGCCCCATACAAAAGTGAAAGTTGCCGAAAGTGGACCTGAAAGTGCATCTGGAAAGTTGAAAGTTGCTTTAGAGTGCATTGTCATCGGGTTCTGAACTATCCTGAAAGTTTCAGCTTTCTAGCTTATCGGAAAGTGCCTCAAATTTAAGTTGCAAGATTTTGCCCGGACAGACAAACAAATAAGAAAAGTGGGATAAGAAAAACGTGGTAAGTAAAAAAAAATAGATACTATTGATGAAATTTAACAAATTGGGTAAGCCTCAGTAGCCCAGCAGTTACAGTGTCTAGTTAGAAAGACGTGGATTATAATAACCTTTTTTTTATATTAAGAGATTTTTATACAACAAGATTGTAATATTTTTTTTTATTTATAAAACTCGACGGAGACTGTTTTTGAACCAAAGCTATTAAATTTAGCACATTAACTTCCATTTCAATTATGAACTTGTTCCAGATAATGAGCAATCTAGCTTTAAAGTTAAATAACTCTATAGTCTTACCATCATGTAACGCCCCATTAGCAATCATAACTTAGCGCTAACAACTTAATTATCTCTTTGACTTCACTATAGCTTTTCTTAGGTGATGTTTCCAAGTAAAGCGAACACGCACAATCGGCCACGGTTGGTTAAGCAGATCTACTGAAAACTAAGAGATGAATCGCGACTCGCATAAAAAACCCGAACGAAAGTATACCGGTGTATAAAACGATTTATACGCGATAATTCCGATACATAAAACATTTCATTATAAGCAACAGAGCCATTATTCAAAGATATTTATTCATGTCGAATGATTGCCTTTCTTTTGTGAGTGGACAATGGCGTTGTAGGGCCTTATTCCATTTGCGGGCATCGTTCACGGGCGCATTGTGAGCTCGCGTGTTTTGTTTCGTACGAGTACGCGGCTGAGGCGTATTCTATTCTTAAATTAAATGGATCCAAGATTAATGAGTTTGGACACGACCTGTGACACGCACTACTGAACGTAACGCGCTCCGCGCTTGTTTGGAATGCTCTTTTCCACCCTTTATAAAGGCGTAATTAAACTGCTACTCTACTGCAGCACATACAGGTGCTACGTAATACCGGAGACACCATCTTATTATAACAAATACTATGGAAATCTTGTGTCTATACGACTTTACTGTCATTTTATTTATTTATCGCTCACTCATATCGCGTGAATTTGTTGTGGAATGGTAACAAAAATAGGTATTTTAATATTTTGAGATTTTAGTACTCAAAGTAGAGAAAATATGTCGAAAATTTGTTGTTGTTAGCTGAATTCCGGTTCACTAGGAAGACTAGGGTTCTTATCCCGCCTGAAGAAAAATTTTACAACATGTTGATGTGTTACATCTTTCCTCTCGCTTTCCTGCAATTTGTGGGAGTGATTTCGTGAAATGGGACGGAAGTGTGTAACAGGATGTCGCGAAAGCGCGCGCTATTCGATTTGACGAATGAGCGCGCGGTTTTAGAGTTGACCGACAGATAGTACCAACCAATTTTCTGAGAGGTCGCTACTGTCAGCCATCAGCTTAAGTTACAGTGTTGTAAGTGTAAATACGGTGTATAAAGTTTGCTCTGCTTAAAATCTCCATTAATCAAATGTTACACATCATTTGCGACTACTGTAAGGCTCGCTCGTTTTTTTTTTTGGAAATTTACAGTTGTAACACAATTCAAAATTTATAACAATTGAGAAAAAATAAGAAATAGAAAAAGTTTATTAGTTAAAATTAATAATATATTGTGTAAGTACAAAATTACGTTGGATTAGATTTCTAATACAACATTTCCGTAAAGTGTTTAAGCATCTAAAAGTAACAAAATTACAGTAAACGCTTCTTGTTTACATAACATTACAATAAAACGTTACAAATGTCAGCTATAAAACTTAACAGTAGACATTATTTACCTATTTACGTGTCGTGAAGTCTGCAGTGGAGCAAGTTATTGATAGGTCATCACCATCGGTGTAGTGTACTCGTTACTCTGTTCAATGTTTGGGAGCACTCAGCCGGCTAATAAGATTTTTTTGTACGCGCATTGCGTCCGTGTATAGTAGCCATATTAAATTGATGTTAATTTATCACCCAAGTTTCGTTGTTAAACACTCATCAGCGTCTCTTTGGACTAATATCGGCGTAACGTAAACAACTCTCATGAGTAATAGTAGCACGTAGAATGTTATGATTCATTGAACTACATATGTGTTTAATAAATCATTTTTATAATATTTTTTATTTTCACTGGATTAATTTATCATATGAAAATTAAAGATTTTATAATTTTAAAGTAATGCCATCATACCAAATAACCAGTTTGTAAGTTATATAATGATGCCAATTTGTGACATTCGTTCGTGGGTAAAATTAGCAAAATACAAATAAAATATAAAAAAAACTACACAACTAATTTGAAAACTGTGACGTAGCATTATGCTATAATAAGTTGAACAATTGTTTCAAGGCATTTCATACATTCTAGGGGAATAGTATACCACGGTGTAACATATCTGTAACACTCCCTTTTTTATGATTTACTACATAACTAATAAAAAAAGCGAAACAAAAAAATACGTGTTTTTGATTTTTGTTTACCTACCATAATAACAAGTCCTTAAGAATATATATATAGGTTAAAGAATATTTACAATAAATAAATATCGTCACATTGATTATTTAGACTTAGATTATACTATAGATACTAACTGATATAATATAGTACATGTTATTTATACCCTTAACTCGGGAATACAGGTTTATGCTCAACATATAGACATACCTCTACCAGATTTTGATTTCCCAATAACCTCACGTTAGCTTAATGCTTGTGTTACAGATGCTCACGTCTGTAGTACATCACCGAGGTTCAAACTTTGTTCCGTGTGTTGCTTGGTGTAAAGCTGCCATTACAACCGATTTATCCATTACCGCCATATAAACGTTCAAAGGATGCATATTTAAAGTTAAGTTTCAATTTTAACTATATTGCAGCAACCAGTTTTATAATGGTAATTTTTTATGATCCTTTTCTATTACTGGTTTGACAGCAAAATACACAGATTTGGTCTTCTAATAATATCAATTTTATTGGAGTTACTGCGCAATCTAATAGGAATGTCTGTACGTTTCGGTTTGTTACCGGTTACCGTTGTTAATTTGAAAAAAGTAATTTTATATGAAAATTCTAACTGATGTACTTCATCTCATTCAGAATATATTTAAAGAGCTTACAAAAATAGATTATTACTTTAACTAATTAACCTTTATTATTTATTATATAGCATCTCCAAAAAATAACAAACTATTATGATTTAAGTAAAAATAAATTTATAAAACGGGTTTTATAAAATTCACTGATGTTTTATTGATTTTTAAAGTACATTAAAAACCATATTTAGTTTCCGTATATTGATAAAAGCCACTTTAACAGGGTTTACTGATACGTGATTAATATACTTAATACTGACGTTTCGCCTCTTTCGCAGGAGCCGTGCTCTATGATTAAGGAAATGGTCGTCACAAGTATGCCACTACCCTCTAAAATATTAATTTTAATCGGGTAAAGTAGTTGCACTTAGATATTAACAATGTCTGAAAAATATTAGGCATTATAATAAAAAAAAATGTAGAAAACTTAAAATCGAACTATAGAAACAAGATTTAAAAATTAAAAAAAAAAACGTAAACAGCCTTCCGTTTGAGGTACAGTGATATATTGTGATAGTACTGTTGTTTTGTTTTGTCGGCTGAGTTATTTTAATATAACATATAAATATGGAAAAAATGCTTATAATAAATGAATTAATGACAAGCGGGAATATGCCGTTTTGAAGTTGTGCGTGAAATTGGGCCACGCGTGGTGGTTGAGCCGGCCCTGTAATTTGCCTGCCGCCTCTTCCCCGAAAACTAACCGCACGCTAGTTCTAATGGAGGGCATTTGTAAACAAAAACAAAAGGCTTAAGTTGAGTAACGGCGTGGAGAAGATTTAAATAGGTTGGGTAAACAGCAATTTTACAATTCAAAAATAAAGTTTAAAATTTATTAGTACATTATCTGAAAAGATGAATATCTATGTATACATGTGAACTATGTTAACGTAATAGAAATATCATACAAAATTGATTTACAGTAATGGCCATTACATATGAAGGATTATACTGTTATAGAAACATGACGTCGCAAAAACATGTTATTTCACTTTAGCAATCCTCAACTGTTTTTTTCATATTAAAAAGTCCATCCTATGTCGGCGATACTTTTTGAATACTGCATAAGGAGCAAAATTCTAACTCTTTGCTTCCTTCCTCTATCTTATTACTTGTACTGTGAAACAGGAGGTATATAACAGAATAAATACAAACGTAGTTAATCCGAAGGGCTGTTAGTAATTAGGGGGGTTACCAGCGAAGCGGCGAGTCTACGGTTCGTACCGATTTTTATCTCAAACGGTAAGCCGACGTTTCCATTCTCGTAATTACAGAGTTTAGGCCATAGAGTGAATTATTACGGCGGTAATCAACGGAATAATTGTTATTCGCGGCGCTAGTGTTTGGTGAGCGTTTTTGTGGTCGCGCCGCTTCTGCCGGCAAATTGAATTTTGTACGATTGCCATGTAACGGTCCGCATGAAGGATTTGTTCGTGTGTTTTTGTTTATACTGTTAATAAATTGCGGTGCCTTTATCGTGTTATGTTGAACGCGTGTGCTATTAAGTGTTTTGATTGAAGGCTATAGAATTAGCTTTAATTGGTGCTACGTCGTGTATATCCGCAATGACTACTTGTTCAACGAAATAAAAATCTCTTGCTTAGTTGGGATTTAGAGGAACTGCTATTCTACTACACAGATATTGCAATATTTTCTGTTCTTACTTCAGCTTTCCTTTTTTACAAGGGAAAATGCGATTATCAGCCCCTGCCGGTGGGCTATTACCAGTAAGTGTCCAGGAATCCCACCCAGCGCCTGAAAGTGCTCATGGACTACCAGCAATAAACTCCTTAGTGTACCCTCAGTTCTGCCTCTGTAAGATGGGCCGGTGCAGTAACCAAGCTACCTGAAAATTATGCTTAGACAAAATTCATTGAATATAACTGTACAAACTCTAAGCTTGATTAAATACTTTTTAGGTTAGGTAATGTACCTTATACTAAAAGAAACTGCCAAATAGCTGGAATCAATTTCTTTTAATAAATTCTTTTTTTCTACCATCAAAAATGTTTGGTTATATATTTAGAAAAATAAATTTTTAGCCATCGCATTTTAGCGGAGTATAGCGCCATCTCTTATAACAATTTGGTACTAATAATTATAAATATTTTCAATACAATTATTTAGTAACACTTTCATATTATTAATATTATATATTATGACTTGTACAATAACATTTATTTAATATGTGAATCTATAAAAATATAAATATATGTGGGATATTATAAAAACTCAACTTCCTGATTTATTTCAATAATACGGCTTTAGAATACTTTTAATCAGTGAAATATTCTTCGTCCTTGCGTTCTTAACCACGCATACCATGGTGCAAAGTAAATTTCGATCATTTATTCCTATCTATTCCGCTATTTCCGTTCAACATCACCAGTTAAATACTTAGCCTTCGTTCCATATTCGGCCATCTAGCATGCAGCTAATACATAAGCAATGAATTTATTGATAGTATAAGAATAGAGGAATCAAGATGTGACGAAGGCGTCAAAAAGTTTTTGATTATTAAATTTATAATGGTACTTACTTATTTATTTATAAATATATCTAGTAGAAACAATCAGGACATTGAATAAATTTAGCAATATACGGGTGTGGGTGATGAAAACAAAGTATCGAAGTACAAAAAAAGGTTTGTGACGTCATAATGTCTTATAAATCGATGAACACGTGTAACGTATCGTCTGAGCCTGAGCGTGCAGGCTAGAGCGCGGATCAAGTGATAGAGAGGCACTTGTGCGTTCGACTTGTGGCGCATCTATCTCTCTTCCACTTCATGAAGTGAAAATTAATGCGGTTATTACAACAACTTAATGTTAATTTATCAAAAATAAAACAAAATTCCATTATAACTTTCTTTGTATTATACAAAATAATGATAATTCAGTGATCATAATTCAATTCATTTCATAAAAGTAAGTATTTTTATGAAATTTTTCATCAATATTTTTATGACGCTATCACGTTAAATTATCGTCCATAAACTGACTTTACAGACAACCAATTTTTTTTATCTCTATGTAGGTGCTTATCAACGAAACTATAAAACAGATTTTCTGGCGGTTTTCACAGATGGATTAAGTTTGAAAACTAATGACATTAAACATGTTATCGTCATTTAGAGCAGGTTTCAAATTCGTTGCGTTTTAAAAGTTTTATAAAGTGACCTTTCACTAAAAGGGTTCTAATCTTACGAGGCATACCCGATATTAATCTTATTATTTTTTTTAAATGAAAAAGTATTACATAACAATTTAATTTTTAGCAATTGAATCCTTTACTGACGGCGTGAAAAGTCATATCTATATCGAAGATAATTAATATTTTATTGACTAAAACTTGATAATTATACTTTTTGTATCTCGAAATATTTAGCATACGTCAAGTTACTAAGCATACTAATAAAAGGCATAAATTGACATATATTGCATTTAATGTTCATATATATATATATATATATTGCTATAAGATTATGCATTTTTAATATAATGCCTTTCAAAAATATAACTATAAATCTAATTAGACAGCCGAGGTGGGGGCGTACTAATGATCTCTTCTCTCACTTAATAAGACAGGGATGATGCACAGCAATAGATTGAATTTTAATGTGATTCTATGATTACAAACTTTGGTGTGTCGATGACAATTGATCAACCCGTGAGATGATTAGTACAGTCACGAGAAATAAGCTGTATTACACCATTTACACACTAAATTGACCGAACAAAGAGACAACAGTATAGAACTATATAATTGATGTATTGTAATATGGTTCTACGGTGTAACTTTTTGCTTCTGACTGTACAGCCTCACCTCTATAAGCTTTTGCAAAATGCAATATTTAAAGAAATATCTTTTCCTCTCCGATCTTCTTAACCCCTTCCTTTTAAGCTAATAGTTTTTGTATTAAAGTAAACATAGTTAAACTGACTACGGTTGGCTATGTTTAAAGTGTTTACTGATAACGTGGGTATTTATCACGAGGCTACAAAATTACCTTTTTAAACGCCACCTAAACCCGCAACTAAATTAAGCACTTACTCATAAGCACAAAAGCCACTTTGTAGAAACACATACAAGTCTTGGCTATAAAGAAAAACCTATCGTGCCTTACCCACTAACCCATTACTTATTTAAGTCAAACTAAAGCTTTTAAAACAAAACACGGAAAGTACGGGGCAATTTATTTTCCCTAGGGCGGCGCCACCCTCGCAAATTCATTACCAGCAGAACGTGGTGCTTCCGTTTCCTTAACCGACCACTACAGACCATACCAACGAAGTTACTGACAGACCGTATAGCTTTTTACGTTATACACAGCTACTTTCTGAGCGTTAACTAAAACTACGAAGAGTTTAAAAATTCGATGGAGTTTGTGCAGCTTGAAGTTTCGTATTAAAGTGGCGGTGTTTAGGTGTGGGTGCGGTAGCGTAGAAGGATCGCGATTGCGTCGACTTGACACGGCTTTGACTTCGTTTGCACAGCCGTTGTTTAGGGAAAACTAACATAAACTTTGATGCAGTTCACGCGAGCCGGCGCAGCTTGCCGGATTTATTGATTCCGACCGGACTGCTTGTGTAGGGAAATTAGACTTTATTTACTTTGCTTCAACAACAGATTTTGTTTAGTACTTGTAAAATACATATACACAATATAATTCCGTTTAAAATCTTATTTTTATTGACAAATGTAGGCAGTAATTAAATAGCATTTCCGTTGTCCAGTGGCTTGTATACCGGGTTTGTGGTGATGCCACGCAGATGTCCTAGTTCGATCCCCCGTCGGGTCAATGAAGAAAACAAACTCTTCTATAATGGTTCGGGGTCTGGGTGTTGTTCTGATTGTTCTCATTTACATAACTACGAGTATATTATGCTTTGGCTCCTTGATATTAGAACAATGAACAGGCGCTTGACCGCTATCTTGCGTGATGGTAAGCGACGATGCGATCTAGGATGTGACGCGCTTGCATAGGAAATGGGTTTGTCACCCTCACTTTGAAGGCCTGACCTCTGTTACTAACGTAGCACCCCCCTAGGAGCTCTGGAATCCTGACTCACTCACAGGAACACAACAACACAATAGTGATTGTTGTTTCGCTGCGGTCTTCTTTAATGTGGAGGTATTTCACCAGTTGGGCTGCTCCAATTTGAGCGGAATAGTTCGCTATGCCCTACCTCTCTAGTTGTAGTTAGATGTAGTTTAATATAAATTTATATTTAAATTTAATTCTTATACATATATACAGTACTATATATATTTTACATTTGTGTATGTAAATATTTAACATTGAAATTTCAGTGTTCGTTCTGCGTAGATTATAAATACAATTTTAATTATAAATGTATGATATTTACACCTCTATTTAAGATATGCTGATAAAGTATAATTATGATGTGTAAAATGCGTCGAAGTATCGGTTTTACTATTGAGTATTTTATTAATTATAAATAACAAAATTATATTATTGGGGTAAGTATTTTTATAACTATAGTTAAAAGTATAAGAGCCTGTAATGAAGACGAGGTTTGTTGCAAGAAGACTATAGACGGCGGCGGGGGGCGTAGTAAATAGTGCCTTACAGGTGGAACAAACGTACCGCTTGCCAGCCGCACTGCGACACAGTATACACATCCCACAGTAGTACTATTATTATAATAATAAAACTTTATTTCACCAGATGTAAGTAAAATATTAGTAACAATTTTAAATCTTAAAAACTAGTGGTAGTGGGTCGTTATGCACTATAATGCTAATATATTCTATAAGAATTAACATTGAACACTGTTGTATTGACTCTAGAAGTGACTTTTTTAAACTTCAACCGCTGTCGCTATAATGATAAAGGGATGAATAAAAGGAAGCTAAACGTGATTTTGTGATCACTTGGATAGTATGAGCTTGATTCTGTGTACAATAGCGCAGTTTTCAAAATTGTCGAAGTTTATTTTAAAGTTAATGCCACAAAAGCTTCGGTAGTTCCTAGTTAATTACTAGGGATAGAGCTCGGCCGGAATAGAATTTCTTTTATGTAGTAAATTTATTTTAATTTTTATAGTTATTTTTAAAAGTATTGAAATTAATCGCGTCAATTTTAAAATTCTATCTATCTAAAAAGTAGATAAAGTCAAGAGGTTTTTTCTAAGCCAAAATATAATAATTATTTAAGAAGTTATACCATTACAGGTTTGTTATGTTTAGAATGGTGTGATTACATTGCTACTGATGCCCGGAACGTTTTGCCTAAAGTTCTTTGTTATTGTTCCTTAGAGGTTGCGATGTTCAATTCAGTCGCTAGTTGTCTTTGCTGCGGGACGTTATCCGTCATGTCACCAGCACGAATGTCGAAGCTTGAGTTTTTGCACGTTTTTTATTAAAGGTGTCGTTAATATTTTGTGTTAATCTCTAAATCTAATGGAGTATTAAACTAACATTTGGTGCCATAAAAAATTGGTGGTTGTACTGCATTATTCTATACTTCACAGTCTCTACTGAGATATGTAATTCAATAACAATAATCGGATTCTCTTTAACGCCGACTTGCACAACTCATCCATTCTAGAAGGGGTTACGTTATAATTTTACCATTCAAAAGTGTACTTTATAGCGTTGGAATAAAACCTTATTTCTTTGAAGAATTCTTTGTACGTGTGTGTAAATCATGGAGTGTTACGTTGGTAATAGGGCGGCTGGGTTGAGCTTGCAAGTAACAAGTGTTACGTGAGCTGGCTCATTGTTCCCCGTTCTTTATAGTTGTGGATACGGACACTCGGGCTGTTTAGTAAGTACCGGTTATTTCGAGACATGATTTGTAAAGTTCAACTCATGAGAGGAAAATTAGCTAGCATAAAATAAGCACTGCAAATGAATTTGCTAATATTTTTGTAAGCTGTGAGTCAATTCCATTAATTTATCCGTGACATATTAGTACTAATTCATACCAGCTATTCACACCAACTATACTTAATATATCTGCGCAATTGTTAATAATACAGGGCACAAAATTTTAAGCGACTTCTAAGGTTTTTTTTTAAGATTGATTAATAATCAAGCCCACAAAAATTTTAAGGGAATACGACTATCTATTAAAAGTCAGTATGTCATTTAAAACAGAATGTAACGTACGTAGCAATAAACTGAATTTTTACATATCGAAAAGAAGATAGTCATGTGTGTTTATCAATTGGAATATGCAATAAAGGCATAATAAAGCTATTTTATTAAAAAAGAATAGACATTGATCAGTTTGATCTTCAATGGCTTTATAGAACTATCCATTTCCCAGGTATAGTTTCATATAATGACGGTAAGAATTTGTAGCTTCAGTATTTATTAGGAATTTTTTGATAAATTAATTTGAAATACGAGTAGGAGCTATTGCACTCAGGTACAAATACAATCATTCAAACCCAGGACCGTCGGTGCGAAAGGCAGAATCGTTACCGTTGCACTAAACGGTTGTAAAATATCTAAGTTTAACATTAGTTAGTTAGTTATTAGTTGTTATGTTTTTGTGTATAATAGAAAATAAATGTTTATAAACTGAATTTTTCTTACCAGAAATGATTTCCTATACTAAGAACTATGAATTTTTTGCACAACAATATAAAGTACTTAATGAACTGGTAAGTGTTATAATAGGTACTTACTATTGAGGAGTAAGTTTCCCGAGTTAACTGCCTACTTAGTGAGTTCGATGCGGTATATTTTCATACTCTCTCCATCTTGTGCCGCCGCAGGCAGTAACATACAAGCGGAATTAGTCCTGTCCATACATAATATAAGGGCTACCTACAGCCAAGCTCGCAGCGATAACTCTGCCTGTTTATACATCCAAATTGCGATCCCGCCGATTTGCTGATCCCAGATAAGAAGCAATTAAGCGACCGCGGATATACGACACGAACGTTCGTATATATTCCTCCGGTTAATAAATAAACTCTTATATTTGCGCTCGCCCACTGCCCAATGATATATAACGTTTGTTAATTAGGTTATCTCGCGACCGGCATCTACAAAGGGCCGCGCTTAAAAGGCTCGTTGATATTAAAAACGCGGCTTATAACTTTTATCATAAATCACCCTAAGGCTAAGGCACGAGGGCGCGCGAAAACCTCTATCCAGAACAAAAAATATGCAAGTAATGTCCGACGCGCCTTGAGAGCTTTTTTGAGTAGACGTTGCGCTTAGAATTAATTATCTGGCTCTGCTTGTAACAGTGAAGTGGTGTCAACCTTCTCTGCCAAAGATCCATATCAACAATTCACTTAAACGCTGCTGTAAATAAAATTGAAAACTGCCACATTGTAAAGAAATCCGTTGAAATGCGTTGGTTTTCATAGTTTTATTTCACACTGACATAACGACTTTATTTGAATAAGATCCTTAGGATCCATATTGGATGTTAATGCGTTTTCAGAAAAAGGGGATTTTTTTGGTAGATGCGAAGGTGTAAGAAATAAATTTGCCATATATTTTCGTTTGCCCTCATTTACATCATGTTTAATGTTTATTTATATGTCCGTACATAGATGTCATATAAAGTTAAGTTGATTGTTGTTTTAATTGACTGTCTCAAAATCAATGGCATAGTTTATACATATTTACAGTAAAAAATTCAAACCGCTTCAATAACGGTTCTTTGTTAAAAGAATCACAATAAATCTTGTCAATGCGCTTTATGATTCAAATATTATTTTCATTAAAATAAAACAGTTTACGAACTTCGAAATAAACTGAGAATCGCCGAGCGTTGTAATTGGAAACAAATTTATATCGATACGAATATCTCAACCATTTTCCCTTTAAAATGCCCAACTTCGTTTTAACGACTGAACCTGGATGTAGAATAATGCTCTTTACGTAAGGGACATTTACGGTTATTTTTACTTGGAGGTAATAAAGCCTATGAGATGTTTCGGAGGTCGGTTGTTGCTACATACAGGCATAGAGCGAGTGGTGCAAATTCGTCACGGATGCTTATCGAGAAGGCAGTCGATAAAGGCATGTCGATGTTTTATTATTACTGGCAGACTCGGTAATCACACCAGCTCTCCCTTCGACGGGCTCTCACGCGCTCATACACTATGTTGATCTTTTTAATGCCACATCATAAAATACTTGATCGCGATTGCTGACAATTTACGAACAGAAACAGTTAATGGGTGTCAGCATCTACACAATAGGTTATAATATGTAAGCAAAATTAAAGTATAGATAATTAAATTGCTTTTTACGTAGAAGTACTACTCGTAATTATTTTATGTTTATTAGGTATTCATTAGTGTGTGATCTTTCAAGCTATGCCTTGCATCTAAAGGTGCAGGTGCATTATATTTAAATGACACTTTTACCTGATTTATAACGCGTTTAATTTTGTTTTTTATATTTAATTCTGACGTTTCGACTCCTTTACAGAAGCCATGATTACGGTAGTTTGGTTGAAAGTGGTTTAATTTAAATGTGCGATAAGTGCGGAAGAATAGGAACTATATATTTAAATGAGTAATTTTGATGGTTCGAATTCTTAATTTTTTTATATTATCTCCAACTAAATGAGTGCCAAAATATACAAATATCTTTAGTTTTCCACAGAGAGTAAGCGTTAAGATTTGCAGATAGGTAACAAAATGCTATTTTTAATTGAATGTATCACAAACTTAACATTAAATTTTTATATGTAATTTTCTTTGATAACAATCAAAATGGTGTACCTAATATCTGTAGTTCTATAGTCTCCATAAAATAATAAAATAAAGGTGATAATAGTAATATTTCTTACGTTCACTTCCAATTAGCAGGGATTTAAGCGGTATCCGAATAGAGTTTTCTGAACACTGTTTTCCATTTCTGTTTTAAAAGTTAAACAGAAAGAAACTGTAACACTTTGAATCTGTTTTAGAAAATACCGGTTCATAAGTGTTAATATCTGTTACAGTCAATGAGGTTCACATTGGTATAACTATGCGACAGCTCACTAATGAGTTGGGTACTTTGAAATGCCTATGTTGGTGTACTGTGTATACACATAGATAGTTAAACGTAAAACAATTTGTAACAGATTGGTAACAGAAAACATTATATCTGTTACACTTTTATAAGTGTTCGGCACAAAACAGGTTCAAAACACCCAAATAAGTGATACAGGAATAATTCTGTAACAGATTCAATGTGTAACCCTTATGATAGTGTATCCCTACAAAGGTGTTTTTGAATCCCTGCCAATTAGCTCAGCCCAAAGTAAGCACTGTAAGGCTTGTGTTATGTATACTAGGGTAACGGATACACATACATATATACACAATATATATATATATATATATATATATATATATATATATATATATATATATATATATATATATATGATACATAGATAAGTAATAGGTATTCATAGAAATATATATAAACAAACACCCATGACTCAGGTACAAATGCTGGTATTCATCACACAAACATCTGCACCATCAGGGATTCGAACTGAGGACCGTCGGTGCGAAAGGCTGGGTCGCTACCGTTGCGCCAACCAAGGTAGCGTGATTATATCAAAATTCGAAACTATTAGAATAAAAATATTAGATGGTTTTTGTGTAACGAAATACATTAACAGAGATTCCCAAAAAGCTCTAGTTTTTACACGGTTCGACCACCTCCATGGATTTCGATGAACGGTACCACGGTTCGTCAAAAAACGTAGTCGTGACCGTCAATATTAACTTTTTACATTTCCAGAAGTCGATGTTTCATCGCAATGGCCACTTTCCTCCAACTGGTTAAATATTAGAGAGTTTTTCTATTTATTTGTGATTGTAAAGAAATTGCTGCACGAATCGGCTAAACATTTACGCGCAGTTGGAGAGTGGGTTTTACTTGCTCAAGAGTTATTTTATCAGTTGTGGTTTTTTTTGTGTTCCAAAATAGATATTTCTACTCAATAAACATGTTGAATGTAGTTAAAACAAATAAAGAAACCTGAGTAACTGCGTACATAGCTATTCCTTTATATGAATTAAAATAAATTAAGTAGGGTAAGGGAGGGCAAGAAGTTTAATATATGGAGGTTTTAAATGAATTGTTAAAATTTATTTTTATCACCGTTTAGTGCAATGGTAGCAAACCTTCCGTTCGCACCGTTCGTGGGTTCGAGTCCTGGAATGGAGCAGATGTTTGTGTAATGAATACTAGCGACTGTACCTGAGGATACCTGATGATTCAGATGGTTATTACATGTATCTTATATGTCTGTCTGTTAACCTAGAATCCATAACACAAGCCTTATACTGAGTGCTTACTTAGGGCTATGCTAATTTTCTCTGTTATAGAAATAAGTCCATCGCCACGTTTATCGTTATCTCGAGATTTAAGAAGATGCATCGAAGTTATTGGTAAAACGATGGTTTGATTCATCTTGACCGCTAAATTAATTTTGTCCTCCTCTTTGTATATAAAATAGGCTCCAAACTCAGGCCATAACACACAGGTAAAAGGTGTTACAAAATATGTCTAAATAGTGACTACAAATTTAATTAAAATTTACAATGGTTATTTATATAGCAAATGACTATTACTATGGTTTCTGGTTTCTCGAATTTGTTTTCTTTCTTGAGGCATGAGAATTCTCGACCAAGATTTCTTGATTGTCCCGAGATTTTTCATATTCTTTAGAAAACACGTTGTTATTTATAAGTTTTTGGTTTCTTACTAATAAGATCTATGGATGAAATCAATAAATGAAATACTTATTATTTTGTTGTCCTAAATTGCGGTTATTAATTAACAAATCAACAAGAAGCATCAAATTAAACAAACTATACTCGACTGGTTTATATGAAAAGTATATAGTAAGGTAGTACTTACTTAACTTTTTTATAATGAGAAACAAACTGTAATTTAAAAAGATGCAAAGTTACCAGTAACTTATTAAGATACCTAACTACAAAAACTTGTCGAACAAAACATCAGTTTTTCTACTAACTTAAACTAAACATCTTTTTATATTTATAAATTATTATGATAATATCATTAGTGTTACGATTAAAGAAATCAGTGCTATTTATTTTTAATTGAAGCTTAGTAAACTTAACCAGTAATTCGCAAATAATCAAAGATAAAATAAAATTTTAATTCAACGGTCTTTCCGTATTAAATGTGATACGTGGTTTCTTATTTTACTGACAATGTTTTTCGAAAACAAGAAACACGTTCATTTTCTGCTGATGTTTGTTTAATAGTCATTACAGCTTTGTACATTTTTTCTATATTTTTTTTAGTTATCTAGCGTAAGGATTTGTTTTCTCGAGTTCTCTTGGTTATGACATTTTTTTCCTGTTTGGACTTAAAGCAAAAATCCAGAGAATTCTCACCTCAAAAATCCAAACAGAAATCCTAGTATTCACATAACGGCTACACGGATATCTAGATTTTCTACAGGAAGAAGCCTTCTAAGACCATACCAGCAATAAATGAATGTAATAAATGAAAAAAAATCAGGCGCCACTTATAAAATTGGCAATTTGGTGACAAATTTTCTATTCTAAGACGTAAGAATATAATAAAGCGCATAGTTTCGAAACTCCCCCACTTTGAAATTTAATTTAATTAAATTTTGTAAATATTTTTTTTGTATAATGATAAGATAATTTCTCATGATCTGTTTCGGATTGTAAAAATAATGCATTTTAATATTTTTTAGTAAAATGTTACAGTATTTTAGTAAATGCGTTTCAGTCATTAAAAAAGTCCGAAATATACATAAATTATAATTGCCAAGATGTATTGGTAAATTTTATTTTATTAACGTTATAAGATATAATAACGTAATCGAACTAAATGCTTCTAATGTTTCATTAAGAAATGTCGGGTAATATAAGCCCATTAAAAACTATAACACTATTATTTGTTTTAAGCTTTTCTAAACACGAATAATTATTTATAGGTATAATTTATAGTGTGTTATATAAGGTTATAATCTTTACGCGTGCCCTTTTAATAAATCATTAGTTCTTGAAGTATATTTAACATTTTTTCTTATTTTTCTAAAGGCAGTTTAGTTACATGATGTGGTACTTTATTACAAAAAGTGAAAATATACTTAAAAATGAGCCACCGTGCTTATGCAATTTAAAGCTCGGAACAGCAACTTTATTTTTATTTTTAGTTTTAAACGTATCACTCTTTTAAAAAAAGCCTGTTAATATTTTTTCACATACATAATATTTCATACATATATTGGAAAGATAATAAGTAAGTAAGTATATCAATTTCCTTGAATAATTTTTGAAGAGAATCTCTAGATCTTAAGTTATAAACTTTTCTTTGTTGGAGGATAAATGTATTAGCAATATAAGTCGTGGACCCTTAGGACATTCTTTCTGTTTCTAAATCAGAATCTTCTTGTCTTAACGGCATACGCGGTAGATCTAAGTTCCTTTTAAAAAAGGCATCAAAATGGTGATCCCATTGTTAGTCTAGAGTCTACCAAAAATTTTGTCGATTTCATGAATTCTGCTGCTACTTACGAATGCTGCAATTATTTCAAATATTTTGGTCAAAATATATCATAATTTATTCAAAATACAGAAAAGTTAGGAAAAGTAGTCCTAAAAACTCAATATTTTTTTAAATTTAATTTTAAAATTTATTTTTTTAAACGTTTATTGATTATTATTGCAAAGTAACAATTGATCTTTTTCAAAATGGAAGTAAAACAAAATTTGATCATTCAGGCGAAAAACATTTCTTTATAGGTATTTCAAGATATTGAAAAAGTGGCAGTGACATGTAAAAGCTCATCCTCTTCCAAGCATTTTAAAACAAAAATCATTGGATTTGATCAAAATTTGTGACGAGGCAGATTTTTGTCCATAAAAAGTGCCTTTTGGCACACTGTGACCCATTAACACTTACTGACGTGTATTATAAGACAAATATTTTTTGCTTACACAATGTGACTCGTTTTAAAAGAATTCAGGAGTTTTTAATAAGGTATTAACAACATTTGTTTAAAATAAACAATAATAATTACCTCATGATGTAATTAATAGTGTTATTGAAGTGATAACGTTTGATGCTACTTTTACTGATAAAAACGAAAACGATTAGACAATTAGTATAATTTGTATATGATTTCTAAAAATAATTAACTTATAGGGTTAAGGCATTTCCGATATAATGGTTACGGAAGTAGTGTCATCATAATTACACTATACTTTTTAAGTTCGAGTAAAGTCAAGGTGTTTTTATGATTTATTATTATATCGATTATTTTCTCGATGACCGTTTGGTGCAACGGTAGCGATCCTGCCTTTCACACCGACGGTCCTAGGTTCGAATCCCGGAAGGGGCAGATGTTTGTATGATGAATACGAGCATTAGTACTCAGGTATTAATGCTCGTATTATATATATTTTGGGCCATGGGCGTTTATATATATTTCTATGAATATTACATATCTATGTGTCATTATATGTTTGTCTATCCGTTACCCTAGTATCCATAACACAGGCCTTACAGTGCTTACTTTGGGCTAGACTAATTGATGTGAATGTCAGAAATATTATTTATTTTTATTTATTTATTTTTAATATCATATTAGAATGTGGAGCTATGTAAAGAGCTAAAGATATGTAAGTATATCATGTAAAATGGGTTTCTATATTTACTTATTTTTACAGATCTTTTATTTAGTCTTAATTTGCCAACAAATCTATGATGAAAATGTCTAACCTTATTCTAATATATTAGTTTTAATCTCTATTGACTATAATTAACAAATAGATAATTTATTCCGCACCAAAAATACAAATAAAAACAGTACAACAAAGAATTAATATAAAAACGCCTGGTAAAACAATGGGCGGTGTTATTGCGTTTTAAGCGTTTTCTGCTAGACAACTTTTGGATGTCTTACAAAAATAACATAGGTACATATGTATAACCCTATAAGGTGTCTAATAGTTCCCGTTTATTATCAGTAAAATAAGCATCCAACGTTACATATTGTCCCTTAGCTAACAATACCGCATAAGTCAATTTTACCAACTTTTCAGGAGACGAAAAAAACTGACTATATTAAAAAATCGGTGGAATTTTAACTAAAGTATATATAATATACTTATTATAATATACTTATCATAATATACTTATTATTATTATATACTTATCATAATATACTTATTATTATTATATACTTATCATAATATACTTATTATTATTATATACTTATCATAATATACTTATTATAATATACTTTAGTTAAAATTCCACCGATTTTTTATATATGTATATACGTATGTACCTAAGGCGTGACTATATAGTCACGCCTTTTCTCGCAGGGGTTGGCAGACACCATAGATTTCCACATTCCACGAAGATTTCCACTTTCCACGATCCTGGCATACATCTCTTGCTCCTTTAACTCACATCATACCTTTCATACAAGATCATTGTTTAAGGGTAATTTTGACTTGGCTTTTTTCAGGATATTTTCTAATTGGTCCTTGGAGGTTCGCCTTGGTCTGCCTTTTCCGACTTCCCATGCATATTTACTTCATATACATATTTGTCTT
The DNA here is from genome assembly GCA_927399485.1 of Calamotropha paludella. Taxonomy (NCBI): domain Eukaryota; kingdom Metazoa; phylum Arthropoda; class Insecta; order Lepidoptera; family Crambidae; genus Calamotropha; species Calamotropha paludella. The sequence goes on along the minus strand of OV656804.1, from coordinate 10,380,365 downwards.
GTCTTCTCTTCGTTCATCGTCTCTATAGGCCCGAACTATCTAAGCATTCCTTTTTCTATTATTGTCACCTATATCTTCTCCCAAATCACACCACCACGTCACATCGTTCCTTATTTCCTCCAATAAATTCACCCCATCTATACTTCTTAATATTTTACTTCCATACATTGGAGTCAGTACTAAACACCTCCGCGCACAGCCGGGCCTTTTTTGACACCTTCCGACTCCTCATAAAAGCGTGCCGAGCTCACATTCACTCGATTTTCTCCCAAAATTAAAACTAAAGATATTTGCACCAATTTTTTCATATCCCTTACCTCAGTATATCTTCAGTATCATACAAGAGTATTTATCCGCTTCAAATAAGGTTAGGAACCGATTAAAAATGGAACGCTTTCCCACGAGTTAGGCTATGACGCATTACTAGTTTGCTGTGTTAAGTAGTAGCATTTACGAATAATACTATCAATGGCATTTAATTATCAACACAATAAAATTTTATGCTTATTCATAATAAAACAATGGCAACTCCTAATTGTTTTGTCAACCGTTTTTTTACTGAAAAGCCTAGTTTCCTTTGTCTTTATCTGAAAGTTCAAAATTTTTGTCGTGATTTATGTATGTACTGGGAATAGTTAATGATGACTTAAATTAAAAGAAGAAAAAATTATCAAGTTCTTTTCATCTTCTTTCAGTATAAGGTCTGCCGAATTAGGACTATAGTACGAATGTACCTTTGCAGTTTATTAAATGCATTGTGAATTATTCTTTTATTAATAAAAAAATATATATATTTAGTAATTTGTCTTTTAAGCAGGCCCCCCTAATTAACGGTTTATTTCGTGATTTTACAACTAAATTAGTTTTGATTTTTTTATTGTGTTCGATCACATGTTTTCGTCACACTGTCACTGAAAAACTTATGAAAAGACAATAATATATAAATAATGGTTTTACTTGATAGTAAAGTTAAAAGAAGCTTATAGTTACGTAGGGTCTTTGAAATAATTCCCACGAAATAAAGAAGCTTTTGCTTAAAACATTCCACCTTTTTAATTTTGTAACGGAAACATCATGTGCTAATGTTATTAAGTTTATACTCAATAGTAGGTGTCTATTGAGCTCTTTTACCAATAATATTGTTAGATCATATGTAATATTTAATAGATCGCTTGCAAAATAAAAAAGGTTTGATCAAAGGTGAAAACGTTATTTACAATTTAAAATTCACTTACGGTACTGTGCGCCATCAACCCGCCGCTGTTTCATCTCGCCGATTAAATTACAATGCTGAGAATTTTAATAACACTCATTCATCGTCGAATCGGTGTATAATTCAAATCTCTTTTTCTGTATCATCGTAATTTACATACGCTAAATAAAAAGCGGTGTCATCACAAAAGATATTTGGAGGCAATATAAACATAATATCAATTTAAATTCCTTGTTAGTGGAGCGAAAGCCGACATTATACCTGAATGTCGACGACTCTCATTGGTCGAGCGATGGGCCAATAGGAAGAGAGGTGGTGCGCGGGGCAAAGGGAGGCAGCGGCGGTCGGCGGGCGGACCGAAACCGGGCTCTCTTCGCCTCAGTTCCTTTCCACATCTCACATCGAAGTGACGTGCACACCTTATAGTACGTGGTTTTGTTTTTATTGACTTTGAGCACATTTGTTCCTGATTTGGTGGAAGTGACAATGCCGCGACCTTCACGTGAATCATATGGTGATCAAAAACCTCCATATTCCTACATCTCGTTGACAGCCATGGCGATATGGAGTTCTCCAGAGCGCATGCTGCCACTGTCCGAGATCTATCGGTTCATCACGGACCGATTCCCGTACTACAGACGCAACACCCAACGATGGCAAAACTCCTTGAGACACAATTTGTCGTTCAACGACTGCTTCGTGAAGGTACCACGGCGACCGGATCGTCCAGGAAAAGGTGCGTACTGGACGCTGCATCCGCAGGCCTTCGACATGTTCGAGAACGGATCCCTGTTGCGACGCCGCAAGCGATTCAAGTTGCAGAAAGGAGAAAAGGATAACCTGAGCGCAGAACTCGCTGCCCTCGCAAGTTTCAATAGAGCTTTCTTGGCGCGTCAAGCTGGAGCGCCGCCGCCGCCGGCGATGCCGACTGCTAGTCTATACACGCCGGCGATGTGTCCTCAGTTGAGCCCAGAGCCGGCAGAGTTGCCTGAAGTCGGTAGTATGACGATGTTAGTGCGGGAGCGCCCACGTCGCGCGTTCACTATAGAAGCATTGTTGGAGCCGGAGCCGCCGCGATCACCGCCGTCACCGCCACAGCCAGTAATAACGATGGCTTTACCACCGTACGTAGTGGCAGCGCAGCGGTACCATGCTGAACTTCTGGCAGCAGCACACGCACTTCGCCCCTGCTACTTACCACACCCGCTACCCGTCGCGTGACACCACGCGCAATGCCCTACAAATTCGTGCAATGCTAGATTGTAAGTACACATCTGTAATAATATAACTGTTATAATGGGTCAATTATAATCACCTCTTATGTGTGGTTTGTCCCCATGACTCTACCTGGCTGAAAAACAGTCATTTACCAAATACGAAATAGCATTTCATGTCACTTGCATTTACAACAATTTCTCGTACTTCATTCTGATCTGAAGTAGGTCGGATGAGAGATAGACTGGTTAGAATTTTTTGGTGATCTATTTCTGTGTAGGATCATCATAATTATAGAGATCTCACGTGTAGGTACTGTAGTTAATAAAACTATGTAAGTGCTACAGTAATATTTTCATATTTATTAAATAAAGAGACATTATGTCGCATACCTAAAATCATATTTGGATAGGAACTCAATTATAAATGACTAGAGAATTAACTAAAGTAAGACTTGTTTTTTATTAAAGTAGGTACATTCCATCAAAAGTAGTGCTCGTTATATTGATGTTTGTAAATATGCTTCTTTTTCATCTTACACTTTAATGTTGTAGATAATATGGTAATGTATATTAGAAAGATGTACCTACATTTAAATGTTATTTATTGTAGCTAAGAATATTAAAATATTAATTTTATTGTTTATTTTTATAGACTATATTACTAATGACTGTAAATATTGTTTTGTTGTAATTAAGCTGATAGGATTATTAAAAGGAATGATTATTACATGAAATTGACTTGTTTTTTATTGACAATTAATTTTATAACCTTTACTTTTCCTCAGTGAACAGCTGTTTCACTTGGTTATATTGCTAGATGTTATTTTAACAAACAACACAGTTGTATTATTAATTGTATTTAATTTCCCTCTTTATTTCATTTCTTACACATATTTTATAAATTAAAATAATATGTTTCATTAAAGTAGCACTTTTTAATCCCTTACAATTAAATAATTAATTTCATATTGGTCTTGACTTTAAAAATCGTTAACCGTGATGTAAGAATGGCATATCTTTATATATAACATCTATCTAAGATTTAATATAAGAATATTGACAACTTGCTTACAACATTAATAATCTAACTTATTATCTTGTGGTGTACTTACACTAAACAGTACAATGGATTGAATAAGACCAGTTTACTTTTTAACCGAAGGACTACAACCATGTTTTAATCTTAAACAAACGTTGTTTTTCTAATAAGTTAACGACAGAAGCCACTATGAAAAATTTCTCTGATTAACGGAGGACTACGCTTTATAAAAACATCTATGAAATGTCTAGCTTATACGATATAGGAGTTTTCGTTTGACTTAAGTGACTGTTGAGAAGTCACTTGAGGTCAGGTAGCAAGAGATAAAGATAATGTCTAAATTGCTGTGGCAAGCGTCCTTGGTAGTTTTCTTTTTGCTATTTTAAGTTCGTATTGCTGAGCCTCATGTTGTAATATTTCTGTTTAAAATACAATGTAAAATAAAAATGTTTCTAAACAAATAAATTAATATAAAAAATATTTTATAATGTTATAAATAATTTACACATATACGTTTGAATGAAAATGTGTAACTAAGTCCTTTTAGAAAACAGAAAATATACTTCAATGTTACCTATTACTTTGGAAGAAGAAATAGAGTTTCAAAGTACAAAATAATATGACCAAATTATGAATTATGTAGATTTTTTTTTTAACAGACTGGTAGAGTAACACGGTCAATTCTCTTGCGAAATTTTCCTTCAAAAGGTCAGAAAAATCTATTATTTTTAGCCAAGACAATATGTAACCGTATTGTCAATTAAAGGATGAACGATTTTTGGCTTAGAATATATAAATTATTAAGCCAACCTCTTATCGACTGTTGTTCTTGTCCTAATCACCTATTTGCAACGCTATTTTGGAATTTGGTTTAAGGGTTGTTCGGGCGTCGTGGGCGGCTGAATTGGGCAGGATATCTATGGCCTATTACATACGATAAAAAATGGTCGCGATGGTGGTCTGTTTCACGGTGTAACGCGGCGCGTCGGCCGCGTTTGTCCGCTAATAAGTCGTGATATTAGATTGTGCAGCGTGCTGAATCATGCCCATCCTCGTTAAAGTAGCACGCTAGAGCTTGACTAATATTTATATACCCCAAGTTGCTATACACAGGTTAATTTTGGGATTATACCATAAACTTAGGAAGCGTTATTATTATTTTTATATCAAATATGTGCCTCGACAAAAAACATGCTGAGTAGTTTTATCTAAAACATATGTGAAAGCGAATTTTTCAGAACAAAAGTGTTCGCAATGCATACAAAATTTACATAGGAATTAAATTAAAATATTGTTCCGTGCATACAAATATATCACTTGAAGTTCTTGCGTAGGAGAATATAGAAAGCGGCAGCTGGGTAAACAAAAGTCACTTTTCAGTTTTTCACATAATCTTATTTAAAAACTAAAAAACAAAACTAGTGTCTTGGCTTGGATTCAGGGGTTATTTAATATCACCATAAACGTTTGGACAAAGAAAATCTTTGTTAATACTTATGTGTGACTGAAGAATGAGAATGAATCAAATGAGTTTTATCAGAAATTGTCACATTTGTAACTGTAAGTTTATGCAACTTTGAATCATTTCTGCTGAAAGAGAATTTATAGGACGAAAATTTTATAAAAATGAGTTAGTAGACTGGTTTATTATTGTTGTTTGATTGTTAAGACATGTAAACAGAGGCAAACTAGATATTTTATCATATGATAATTGTCTATCTATAGTATTACGTAGTATTTACTTCTGCCTATGGTATGCACTAGTTATTTATGATGTTTTTTCTGATTATCGGTGGTGGTAGCACAGTGGGAGGACGAAAGCCTTAACTAGACCTTGAAATGGGAATATCCTTTCCCGTATCACTCCAAAGAGAGTCTTTAAGCCGTCGTGAAAGCTTTTAGACCAAAATTTATTGCTTAGGAGAGAAGCGTTCAAGCAAACCAAGACTTAGCACACTTGATAGTTGATGTAGTACTCTAGATAGATGCTACATGAGTGTGTTTGTCGTGAGATATGATTGAGTAATTTAAATTTTGTATTTATGCTTTGTGTAAAACACTGGAAAATCGCTATATCATAGTTCCGTAGCAGTCAGTCTATAGCACTTAGGCAAAACAAACGAAAGGAGATAGTGTTAAGTGTCAGTCTCAGTAACCCGGTAACTTAGTAGAAGTGTCTGACCCGGTTAACCAGAAAGAGGGAGACTTTCCATAGTCATATACCTACCTAATGAAATATCTCCGCTGTAGGGTATGGGTGTGATTTAAAAATGTGTAGTAATGTCTTAGTATGATTAAGTAATACTTAATAAAAAAAAATATTAAGTCATGTATTTATAAAATACATACTGTGGCTCATGTTTATACACGTAATAAATATAATCTTAATATATATAAATTACGTGTCACGTTGTTTGTCCGCGATGGATCCCTAAACTACTTAACCGATTTTAATCAAATTTGTACACCGTGTGCAGTTTGATCCAACTTGGAAGATAGGATAGATATCATTTTAATTTATATCACTGCAACGCGTGGCAGGGTCAGCTAGTATATTATATATTTACTGAAATAGCTTTTTTGCATTAGATATTGTTACTATTGTTGGTTGGTACGGCATTTATTTTTTAATATCAGTTGTGTATTTAAAATTATTTAATAAAGAAGAAGGTCAATCCAAACTTTTATAGATATGTCTAACGACAGCGAAAGCGATGCTCTTAATACGATGCAGTAGTCGTAGTACTAGTCATAAACCATTCATTAAAACAAAAAGATATCCGTTAATCATATCCTAGTCTTCCTGAAGTAGCTGCATATGCATTTACCTACTCTATTTACTTTGTCTACATAATATAGATTAACCTAAATTATTATAATAGAAAAATACTAGAAAAAATGGACTCGGGTCACAAGTGAATTCTCAGGCGGGAGAATTCACTTGTGACCCGAGTCCATTTTTTCTAGTATTTTTCTATTATAATAATTTATCTTCTAAGATCGCATTGAAAATGCATAATATGTATATATAAAAAATTATAAAAATAGATTAACCTGTTTGTAGAATTAACCTGTAGACGATAATAAAAATAAAAGTTAATTATAATAATCGTTTTCAGTAAAAAGTAAAAACTTATTTCCGTAAAAGTCGTATAATTTAACACCATGTAAGTATTGACGTCATCTAAACAAATATACCTACTCAAAAAGTGACAACAGCCAGCTGTGAGAATTTTGCAAGTCTGTGTATTCTTAATACGTATTTGTTCAACTGCGGCTCATCACATGGCTTTTGCGTCATTAGTCAGGTGTAATTAGACATGTTACTAATTATAATTATAAATATTCACTGTCTTATTTATCTTTTAACAGCTGAGTACCTGTTTATAAAGACAGTAGGTATGTTTAATACACAATTAATATGTGTTTATTGCAAATGAAACGCTTATTTCGAGTTCCGATTAAGTTCTATTGTCTTTTTATCGTTTGAAGTTTGAGAAGTACTTCGGCAACATATCACGCCGCCAATACTAAATGTAATGATGCCTAATTTTCTTCTGATTGTAGTACGAATGTGGCTATGATGTAGTTTATTACGATAAGTATATTGATATCTGAGTTAAAAATTGGTTAGTTGAGCGATACCGCCGTGTCATGCCTGGTTCAGAGGCTGTCCATGGCGATACGGTATGGCAACGCCGCTGGTATCATGGCTACCTTTGTATCGGTGGTGTCACGTGGCTATTGTATTAAGTTTTTAATTATAGATGAAGCTTGGTGTGAATTAGTTTTTTTTAAGTAAATTTTAAACCGACAATTTTTTATTGTGATACGAATTACAACTTATGTAAACATTTATTAATAAATGAAGACTATTCAGTTGAAAATCGGTTTGAACATTTGATATTTTTGTAAAGGCCGTTAAGTGTATATTAATAATACTACCTATATTTAATAACACTTAGTATATATTTAGTAGTGATGCAAAAGACACTGTCTGAGACGTTGTATTTAGTTTTTAGATCCGTATGCAGGTACTAAATATTTCTTAAATATCGAGTCCCACTATTATGGGCATTTCATGAATTTTCAACTCAATCTACATCAAAATAGATAGGTAGATATAATTAATCAGTATATATAAATACTGTAATATGGGTGCAAAAATTAAATTTACTTTGATGAAAATTGAATTAAATCGTTAATTTTTAATTACATTTAATTACATATATAAAAAATCGGTATATTTTCTTATGAGAGGTCATTTGATTTTTAAAGTTTTGGGTTATATTATAGATATAGAGTCAACTCTATAACTATTTTTCCCAGTTCGAAATAAACGAAGTTTTCAAAATTAACAACTCTTAAAACGCTCATATTTCTTTTTATTATCCGGACAAAGAAGGGTGTGAGTTATAGCGTATCCATATATATTAAATCTGGATCAATTCCAAACAATATCTTATAAAATCTGTATTTCTTTAACTGGAGAAATAAAACTAAAGGAGAAATTAAAAAGCTGGATATAGTCCTGAAAAAGAAGGATGAGAGTTGGAGCGTATCAATATACCTATTAAGGTACCAACTCTGAATAAAACCTTAACAAATCTTTATTTGTTCAACTGCGATCATGGACGTATCATACTACGGCAAATCACACAACCTGCTCCGTCTATAGTTTTACTAATTAGTCACACTTTTACTAAAATTAATCAAAAGGTGTCACCGAAATCAATAGTTAGAAAGCACCATTCTCTATAACATACGATATTATTTCTAAAGGTAACCCCACGAACGTAAAATATGTCGGTAAAATTGCGAGGCACGATGAGTCTACAAATAAAAGTAGGTATGTAAATTCAAATTTAGTACTTCAGTATTTTGTTTACATTCAAAATCCTAGAACACTTTTTCCACAGAAAAAAAATAGGATCCTCGGAATATTTTTTGCTATGCCTTGAAAAATGATGATTTCAGTTCTTTTCAGTAATTTTAATATATGCGTATTCGATACGTATTCACAACTTTCAAACAGTGATAAAACCAGATTTCGGGAAATCATAATTCTTATTATTGCCTACCTATCCCTCTTTCTTGCCCAGCGTTTAAATCAAGGTGTTCCGATATATAAATGTTTTTTTTCTAATAAGGACGAGCAAAATAAGCCCAATGTTTTACAAATAATAAATATTTGTAGAGGCAGCTGTTTGAAAAGGATCATTACATGGGCCTAAAATAATAATCGGTTCTCTTAGCACTTCTGTTGACGTTTTTGCCCGAACACCTTTGCACGAATCGGTGGAGCCTATAATTTTGGAATTAATATCTAACACATTGTACCTATCCGTCCGTCGATTCGCCGTTTTTATAGCTTTCCCGACACCATAACTAGTAATTATTTATATCACGATATCGCCTTAAGGGATTCCAGAATTTTACAATAAGCCAAAATAGACCCTTTTACGAATGATATAAAGTAGATAATCATGATTTTGATTTTTGATGGTACGGTTGCTTTGTTTCTATAAACCGTTTAAATTTCTTGATTTCGCTTTGTTTAATTAGATTTCTGTAGAACATTCAGTTTTAAAAAATATAGTCTTTTATATTTTTTTGGAAACCATTTCAAATATTTGTTTCTTACACTTAAGAACACTTGGGAAGACTACGACATCATCATATTGTAAACACGAAATCGAAAACACAGGATAAAAAAAAAAAAAAAAAGAAAATAAACGTCTTTTGATCAGTTCAAAATTGTGTCAATTCAATAAAATATTTGTGTCAAGCACGAAGCAAGCAAGCAAGAATTCATCAATAACTCTATTATTTGTAAAAGCGCATTATTTAAATCAATTCTGATCATAGAAAACAACTGAATTATAAACGACATTGATTTTTTAATGTGTCGCATACAACTGACTGTTACTGTTTTAATATTGAATTAATTCTATAAAAGAATGGTACACGAAGCGTTTGACGAACGTGCCTAACGCTTGAAAAGGCTTCGCGACAAACAATCGTTTACAATCGAGTTTACGCATCAAGAACGGTCCTATTCTAAATCAATTGCCCCTCCCTTAGTGGGGGAGAAACAATGTCGTCATGGCGATCGAGGTGTCGGTGCGTCGTGTTGTGTCGGCGCGGCGCGGTCGCTAAAGACGACCCGCTGCGGTTCCGGCAATTGTGTGCCGGGGACCCGCCCTTCGAACGGCGCGTTCGTCACCTAAAACCTGATTTGTACAATCTAACAATTGGATTCAAAATATATTTAGTTACCATAACAAAGCGGATGTGTATAAGCGAATATTGTTTTGTGTTACAACTTTTTGATGATCTGGCTCATTTGAATTTTAGTTGGTTTCATTTTGTTTGCTTATATTATCATTAAATTCTAATTAATACAACCGTTTTTTATATGATGAAGCATACATGTTTAGTATAAAAATGCTTTTCCGGTATACCAGAAATCAGAATATTTCAATACTTTCTATAATTGTAGGTACCTTTTATATCTATGCTATCTTATAAAAGTAATAAAGTTATTTCTACTGGAAAATATTAAAAGAAATTATTACCATCGTACAGCGTAAGTTTGCATGTTCGAGTCCCGTCTTACATACTAGGCGATTTTTTTTCTAGTTGAAATTGCTTTAGAAACCTATTAATCACTTTGATTTTAACCTTTCGAAAATCCTGAACGTGAGTCACTGGTAAATTTCCTGCGATGATTTTTTTTTGTATTTTATTACACCATTTTTCTATACTTGAGTTAAGGATAAAGTTATGATAAAAAAATAATTTCGTGAGAAATTTAAATACCAAACAATTATTGTAAAATGTAATTGAAAGGCTATGTTTTCTATCAACATCGCCACTTAATAACCTCGAATTAGAGCCGGTAATAAACTAATGACATAACCTTATTTGCATTGTATGTTGTTTTAGCTGTCACGATAAATAAGGATTTAAAATTGTTCTCATATGTAACAACAAAAATTATTATCAATGAAGATATTTTATTTAAATTTAATGGATACCTAAAATATTATTGTGCAATTAACTTAAAGCTATAACAATCTAGTTCATTGGAAAAAGCAAGGTCAAACCACTGAATGAAATGTGCTATATGGTATTGCATTCTCAAGAGTCATATCTGAAGGTTGATAAGGTTTAGCACCTACTTAGTATTAAACACAAACAAGCTGTCGTGTGTTGAAGCTTAAAGACAAGTTACGACAGACGACGACCAGCGACTAGTGGGATTGATATTTTTTTAATAATTGTTAATTCTAAATTATCTTAGATTTTCTTTATCATAACGTAGATTTTCTTAATATCCATGAATATTAAGAAAATCTACGTTCTTCCTGCATCGTTAGCCCAGCGCTAAGTACCGATATTACTCTCTCTCTTCTATTTACAAATTCCGATTTCATAATGATTTGTACCAAGATTAGATCTTTATGTGTATTAACTGTCATTCAAATACAAAAGTAAAAAATAGGATATAATTAAATGTATACCAGGTGAAATACTACAGGTCATCAATTGTAAATTACCAGATTATTTTTCTGCTATATAAATTATAGTAAAAAGCTCTGTTACTTTTTTGAGGGACAGAAGGGTACATTTAGTTTACACGCTAAAATCGGCAATTTAAATATAATAAATGTTATGTTATTTAAGTTATTGAACCCATAGATTATTGCCAAAAAAATCAACTTGTCTCTGGTTTTATACTCCCCTCTAATTAAACTACCAAGACCCAAACTAGATTTTTTAAAGTTCTTATATTGACTACAGCACCACCTCTTCATATTCTAGGTGGCATCTGACACCTGAGCTAAGTTATATCTTTTCCAGTAAAGATTTTTTTGGTTACCTTTAATTTTGCTGAATAACTATCAATTTTATCTATTTTTTTCGAGAGGCTTTCGTCTATTAGAGATGTCGGTTTAGATAAGATATATTAAACGTTAAAATCGTTCGTGCCTATGACTTGCTTGTAAAAATTCAAATTATAATATCATTAAGTGGTCGCAAGCGGTGGTCGCAAAGACTTAGTCGCAAGCTATCGTAACGCTCGGAAGTCTACGTTAAGCGGTTTAATGTGATAAATTGTAACCATTATAAGATAATGTCATGCTCACTCGACCGACGTGCCTGTTCGACGCTTCCGTCAATAGTTTGGAGGACATAGATTTATTAATTTGTATGCTAATACAAGATCGGTTTAATTAACGGTATCAGACTACTAGTTTTTGAGTCGCTTCGTTTATAGTTTTGATGTTTGAATAATTTGTTTTATTATTGGATTGGAAACGAGTTGTTGAATATTATGGGAAACCAGATTTTGGTAGGGTAATGAAGAAAAATAAAACATAATGAACTTGTATATTCCCTCGATTTGTTCAGGGCTGCTTCTGTTTCAATTATTTTAAGTTAATATTTCATTAAAATGTCAAATGGTTAAAAGATTTTACATAAAATAAAAAAAGACATTCTAAGGTATTACTTTTTTTCTATTGCTTGTAAATATATAATATTAAGTAAATAATTAACACATTCAGATTTAAATAAAATATATTAAATAAAACAGTTTATCTTATAAAGTGTTATCTACACGTATGTTACACTAATGTTATTAAAGAGTTTTGTACTGTAGTTTTCTTAAAAATATCGATTAGTCAATCTCTAATCTGCTAAAACAGAATTAAGCATAAATTAGAGAACAAATAATTGTAATCAGGCAATATAAGCCAACATTATATTTATTGTTTTAAATCCAAATAAAGCACTTGTGTTTAGGAAATCATAAACATTCATAAAAACCACAGTGCCAAGACGACTAACGAAAACCCACTCGATCACGGAACTCGTCAAAACATCGCCAATAGTGAAAATTTACAATATTAAGAATAATACAATGAATTGACTCTACCTGTCGATTCCTTGGGTCCATTATGCTTCGATTGTCTGCTAATTTCATATTTTTTTGCACAAATTCGGTATTTCAAGTTGTCCATTACAGTGCGTATTTTCGTAAACATTAAATTCATTTCGAAAGAGGTTCATATACATGGTATAATAGGGTTGAATTTCTGTTGAAATGCGGAGGTGTTTACGTGATATATTGCGGCCGAGTTGTCATTAGGTCACGTATGGTAGAGCAGAGACGCTCATCGGCGGTGATGGTGTGAAATGAGTGGTCGCCGCCGTTTGATCTCACCGCTGATACCGTTTTGTTCGCCGCGTTTTTGTGGCGCGTTAAAGATGCAGCTTTTTGTCGGTTGTTTGTAATGCCAAGTGTGTGGGACTTGACACGTAGGTATTCATTGTAATCCATTCCTGTTTGTTGTTGCATTCCACCGCTCCTATAAGCTGTATTGTAAAAATAAATTTGTTTGGTTAACTTTTGACGCTGTTGTTTCGTGAGTAAAGCGGTTGGAAAACATTGTTAATATTGCACAATCGGTAGGAAGTCGGCACTATCGGCGTCCATTAGACAAATTGTAAGTGATTTTGATTCTGTTGCTCATAAACGATTTATTTAATGTTTGCACGCGAGGTAATAAAGTGTCTGGATATCAATTACACGAATGGAGCATTTGCATAAAATTAAATATAGCCATTAGGTTTATCGTGTGTTACAGAGTAAGCGGGTTTTTAGATTGCCTATTTCTTCACAATAAATCTATTTTAAAATTATTCCTTATTTTATTGCTTTTAGTAATTATTTTATAGCAATTGTATACATTTTCACTTTATTAAGGTTAGCCGAATTTCTCTTTTCGATATTAAAAAAAATAAAATAAAATACAAACAAGCTAAAAACACTTTTAATAACGTTAAACTTGTAATCAATGCAATGAATTCGTAATTCGGGAAACTTTTTAGGGTATCGAGAGTACATAAGATTACTGTATACAATATCCGAAATGCAGGTAATTAAGTAAACCCGTGAATGCTGCTTATACGTATCAGTGGACGCGCTACCTCAAAGCTAAAGTTTAAAATTGCATTAAATCTCCTTTTAAACAACGGTTACTTGTTCAGCAATTAAAGGCATCAACGTCTAACGGGTATTTTTCAACTAAAATAAAGGAGGTTAACACAGAACTGGGGTATAATGACGATGTATTTGTCGAACACCCTGTATTTATTTACAGATCAAACATTTATGATATGACCACGAGGAGTTCCTAATGTGAATGTTTTCACGACATGTGGGTGATTGTCAAGATTTGTATAAAAAAAGACAAACCGATAAAATTGGCCCTGTTCAACCCTAATTTCAGATTGAGGACGAAAATATGAAAAAAAAAACTTGTGTAGCTTAGTGTTATTTCAAATGACACTTCTTTTTGTAAAACAACAAGTGACATTATAACATTGTTAACTGTAAGCAATCTGCTTTCAGATTGATTTACGATTTTTGTAACTTGAGAAAATAATAAGATGTTGCTGAATTTGTTACTTAGTGCTCACCTTTTTTACCAATTTAAAGAGTTATCTCTGTGCTAATTTTATTATTATGTTTTGGTCTTATTAAACTGGTAAGAATAAAATGGGAAGAAAAGTACGGTTTTAACAAAATAAGCAATCGATTTTAAATCAATTCATGTTATTTTAGAAAATATAATTGATTTACTATTTTATTTCTTTGAACCAACGTTAACAATTTTTAACACGCTTTTCAGCTGTACGGTTGTTTGTTTGTATTAACAATTAAGTAATTAATGGGAAAATTCTGCATATCGAAATAATAAAAAAATAGTAAGATATAAACGAATAAATAAAATACAACAACCAATATCGAGCACCCCATACTTTTTTTACAATGACATTAATTTTCTCGTGAATTACTTAATTGTTATGTTGAAAATTATTTTTTACCTTTTAGTTCGGTTTAACATAAAAACGTTAGAACTTTTTATTTTTTTATTATTTCGGCTACACACGGTTTTACTATGATAATAATCGCATTTCAGTATCCGGTAATAAGAGATATAAGATCATTTTCTTCTTTGACGGCTTATTTCTGGGACTGACCTTACATTCGAACCCAAACGGGTTGCAGTCCAGGAAGGGGCCAAATATTTGCGTAATGAATACGAGCATTTCTATTTGATTCATGGATATTTCTATTGTAACATATTTATGTATTACGAATGTATGTTTATCCATGACTCTGGTATCCATAATTGAAGCCTTGCTTTGGGCTAGGCTAATTGTTGTGCATGTAATAATAGGAAATTATTTTTTTTTTTTTTGGTTTTAACACAAATTAATAAATTATGAAGGTATCTACGAGCAACAGCGTATTAACCTATCTTAAAATGTCCTAAGTTGTCAAATGATATTGTTCTCTTTCTCTTCTATTTTAAGTTTAAAATTTGGTAAAGGCCAATTTTGAGATCTTTGACTTGCTGTTGACTGTGCAGCATATGAAACATCTTGAAAGTGTATATATATACATATATATATACAGTCTATTTGTTTTTTCAAATATTGTTATTAATTATTGTGGTTAGTTTTTAAGAAATTAATTGCAATAAATGCCTTCAGGGGGGGCTGCGAACCCGCGTCGTACTGGAATGCAGTAGATAATACCTAAGATATCGAGGTTCTATAAGCCTCAATTTCATGGCTTTCAGTTCGGCATCATTTCACTCAAAGCAACATCGTAAAAAAATCTACGTGTTTGAATTGCTATAAAAAATCTATTCTATATTTAGCTTAAAATCTAGCTCAGTAACACGAACGCGGCAGGGGACTTTGTTTTACATTACGTGCTGGTCTTGGTAAGCTACTTTTTTATTTTTTTTTTTACGAGTATTCTGAGTAAAAACCAAAAGTGTGATTGAAATCGAAATTCCAAATGAAACATTATATCGTTTACTTTTTTATAAAATATATTTTTTGTCAATAAACTTTAATGATAAGTTTTTACTAAAATGAACAGCAAATTATTGATCAAATTTTTAATATACGCGTCATTTAAAGCTTTATTGTTGCAACAAAACGAGTGTACCTCAATGTAAAAGATTCTTTAAAGAATTATGTCCAAACAGCATCCATTCAATTTGCCGGCGGCTAAAAAATGAAGGTAGGTACCTACAGCAACATTAGCAGCTTCTTTGTCGTGCACTGGAACTGATTTTGCATCATTATAAATGACGCGAGATTGATTCAAACACAATAAGCCTGTCAACCACAACTGAGCGAACGTTGGCTTTCATTGTTGTTATAATAAAATGAAGTCGTAATGAGTAGGAGTGGCGCGATTGAATTAAAATTGCCCCGACCGATGTCGCCGAGACGTCGCGGTTGACAAGCGACGCTGACGGCTGTCCCCTGCAGCGTCGCGCATCGCCACAAGCACGGAGGCCGCACTTTAATGGGCATGAACTTATTTTAATTATACTTATTCACCGTTTTTGTTGAAAATAAAGTTTAAACTGCTTCGGTTTATCGCGCCTTTTTGCTGGTTTGAGGCTATACTTATATTATGGGTTTACTGAGTTGACGCTAGTGAGTGTCAAATATTTGTATGAATATTTGAAATGGTGAGAGTGCGAATAATTCACAAAATTGCTAGCAATAATAGTGTCGGTGAACTCAATGACTAAAACAAGAATCAGTAACTGTCATTTTTTTTTAATTTGTTTGCTATGGGTGGTAATAGTCCTATATTTTAAAAACCAACTGCTAAAAAGCGAGGTCCTATAATCTGGCTCCTAAATGTTGTAGATATGTTGCAAAGATTATATTGATAATAAAAATTGGATTTCGTTTATCCGTATATTGACATTTAACGCGGACGGGTTTTCCTTTTGATTAATCTTATTTTATTGTTTTGTTATTTGAATTTCCTATATCAATGGTAGCTAAAGTGTTAAAATATAGGTATGCTTTAACAGATTAGCCTGTCGTTTGGAATTGGAGCAATATTCTCTGTACAAAATTTGTATACTAGGTACTTATATTATTCTTTAAAGTTTATCCTTTTTATTTCTTTCCAAAAAATATTTTGCGTCTGTTTATTTGGGTTCTATTGAAATCAAACCTAGTCTATAAGCGTTGCACGGATGAGATATATTAGTAGATGCCTAGTTGTTTGAAATTTATCCAATTATTGGGCATTGAGATGCTGCGAGAGTACTGGTGACCCTAATCTTTCACTGACAAAACATCACAAACAAAAAACCTTCTTTATAGTCGCGTAGCTAGGATAAATAAAAAGACATAAACTTGATTTATTATTGTAATAGGTAATTATTACAAGTATCACGCTGTTTATCAATGAAATCATTTCATTTTGTAATCAATTTGATTATATTTATTTAACTAAGGCATTATTTAATAACACAAAGTTATTTTTGAAAATAATTTTATGGACAGCAAATTGAATCATAGAGTTATTAAATATCACACGTTTATCAGATAAATTGGAACATGTAAAGCAAATACATGTGTTGTATTTCTGTCGTATATTGTTTTATAATAAAGTGTCTCAAAACAATACAGTTTCGATGGCATTCACAATAGAATGTATAATATTTTCTGCACTTACTTGATGAATCTCTACTTTTAACTGATTAACCTTTTGGGTTTAACATTTCATTAGCTCTTGCGGTTCAAGTAACATTTACTACTATTATTGTATTCCAATATAAAGGCCAGTGTAGTTAATATTTGAAATCATTCAATAGGAATTTATGAGGATGTCTGACTAAATGTGGTGATTACAAAAAAACAACAATTTAGATTTATAGCAGTTTTTTTTTGGGAGAAATATAGAATGTATAATCTAAGAACACAAATTTGTTGTTTGTGTGTTTGTCTGTCCGCTCTTTTTCCTGCTCTTTTTCCATTGCGCGCGCGTTACCGGGTCAGCTAGTACTTACAAATAATACTAGTAAGCACTGTGAGGCTTCTGTTTTGCATAATAGGGTAACGAATAAACACATTTTTCTATCAGGATCTGATTTTTGACGAGCAGGTAGGCTACCGTTTCAGCAGCCAGACAACAAGAATAATTCCTGAATGTTATTATATCGTTAAGCTATGGATAAAATATAGAAGTGCAAATTATCAACGTTATTATCTATGGTCTTTCGGGTAAGAGAGATGATCTTCTTAGCATTCCATCGATTCATTGTGCGGGAGCCGGGTCCATCGCGTAGCAGATAGAGAAACTTCGATCGGATCCCGAGACTTGTGGCAGGGGTGTGAGTTTAAGTTGCCCCTTTCCGATACATTATATTCAGCCTTTATTATGCAGTATTACGGTCTTTCATACAAACCTTGAGTCAAACGTAATAATAATATTTTTATATTAAAAAACATATCTACATTTAAAACCAATTTTTAAAAAAAAATTTAGGATGAGTTAGCTCTTGATCCCAATCAAGACAGAGTCCACGATGGCACGAGCTAACCCAGAAGGTGCCTATTCACCATGGCTTTGAAAACGGACGGGTTTTAAATGGTCGGAAATATAGACGCAGGAAGGGAGTTCTACGCCTTTGCTGTGCGCATTATGAAGGATGTTGAGAAGCGGTTGGTGGGACAGGTAGGAATATCAACCAAGAAAGGGTGGTAGCCCGCAATGCGTCTGAATGTGGAATGGAAAAAAGGAGTTGGCGGTATGAGCAAATGCAGCTCTTGAGCACACTCTCCAAAGTACAATTATTTGTGATAAATATTCGTGGAAAAAGGCTGATTACCTTTTAATTTTTTCAATTTTTTACGCTTTACATTAATATTTGGCAACTTGAGTAACAATAACCTTATGCTTTTGCGCAAAAGGGTTGGTTTGTTGGGTTCTGTTTCTTGCAGGGTTTTATGTTTTTGCAATGAACATAAGTATTTGTTTATGTTTGTAATCCCTACTAATATTACAAATGTGAATGTAAGTTTGTTTGTTATGCTTTCACGCAAAAACTACTAAACCGATCATCATGAAGGTATTAGAAGGATAATTCTTGGAGGTATTAGAAGTAACATAGGATACCTTTTATTGAAAAAGAAATTGTGGGCGAAGCCGCGGGTAAAACTAGTGATTTATGCAGTATGCCTGAATTTTAATGTATTAAATAAATGACATATTTATGCATTGTATTGTGATCTTTGGTAACAATGCAGTTATATAAATAGAAAAGTGTTTGTATATTTGTTCCCCATGCTTTCCGAAACAATTGATCGGATT
Organism: Calamotropha paludella; assembly: GCA_927399485.1. Taxonomy (NCBI): domain Eukaryota; kingdom Metazoa; phylum Arthropoda; class Insecta; order Lepidoptera; family Crambidae; genus Calamotropha; species Calamotropha paludella. Next base: position 10,361,679 of record OV656804.1, on the reverse strand, counting down.
GTGAGAAAACTTTGTTGTTGTTGTATGGATGCCACGGAAGGTTTATATGTACAGTATGAAAACATCAGCAAATAGAGCATTGCAGTTAGTATTTTATAAATTTAATTTTCAAATACTTTCCTCCACTGTTGATATCACATTGAATATAAATAGATGAGCTCGATTTCAAATAAGTTGTGTTTGTTTATGACAAGTCATTATTAATGAAATTTGATATTTTAAAAATTCTGTCCGAATTCGGACAAGTGGGCTGAAATCCTGACATGTTGGCGTAATGCCCTAGTCTGGTAACCCTGTACAGTTTTCATGTTGCTTGTTACTTACTGAAGTTCTCCTTAACGTTAAAGATACCTTTGAGTTATAAAACGTAACGCTAGGAGAGCCGGTCTTTTCTCCTGTAGCCAGAGTGCCGAGGGCTCGCAGTTAGCGGCGGGCTTTGTCTTGTTTGTTATTAACAACAATGAGCCGGCCCAGTCGCATGGCAGCGAGAAAGTACGGCTTCGATCAACTCTCAGCAATTACAATATAATTTTATTGACAAATTTAATATCAAATAAAATTAAAAAAAATCGTTAAGATATTTTACATAATGTTGTCAAAAATTTCATTCAATGAGTAGGATTGCGTTGATAAAAATATGTTCGTCTTTTTTTAATGTATGTAGACATAAATTATGGTAATGTCTATAGTTGAATTAAATATTTTTACATATCCTATAAGTTATTTGGTATGAATAAATACATTTTGGAAATAATTCATTGTAGATTGTGAAAACAGAATTTATATTATGAATAAAAAATATGTGAATTGTAGTATTGTCAGATTATGTTTTGACGATATTATTGCTCCCATGGATCAGTTTCAATGGCGCAATGTCTGTTACGCCATAACTTCCCGAGTTCTTAACCGATTTTAATATTTGGAATCAAATCAACAGGTTTAGGACCAGAAAGTGACGGAGCCTGAATTTTGAAATTTGCAAAAATTCCCATCGAAACAAATTTTTTTTTTCTTTTTTTGGGTACTACGCTCCGCTCCAATTATATGGTGCCAGCGTAGCTTTATGCTTAGCGACTACATCGCCTAGTTAGTGACCTTATGCTGAGAGAAAATAACTTACATAGCTGCTTTTATGTGTGAACGACAATTTCTCGGAGCCTGTAGCGTCTCGCACCGCATTCGACTCGTGTAGCGGGAGTGATTAGCCGCGCGCAGCCCTGTAATCACGCCTCTGCTGCCCAAGCGTCTGCGTCGACGCACCCGCCCCCGCACGTCTCACCCCCGAAACCCCCGACGCCTCAGGCGAATATCTCCAGAGCTAACAGAAAAAAACACAAACAACGCTCGCTGCGCTGTGCGTACACGCGGCGTCAACCCTTTATTACCCTATCACCTCAACATAAAGATCAAAATTGCGAGATAATACGCATCACTATCGGATGGTACGTTGTTAACGACCCGACCTGTTTTCGATGCCGTGTGGGAAGATTTAGCGAATTTGAATTTCGATTGCCAGCCGGGTCCAATGGTCCATCCATCACGAGAATTGATGGATTTGGGCCCAAAAAGATGCGAAAAAGCTAGCGAGATGAAAGCGGAGCGTTTCGTGAGGGGTATTAGTAAGCGATGCTGTTATGGGGAACTATTGTTGTTCTTTTATGTGTATTAGCATTTTGTGACCTTTAAACTCGATTAATTTTAAATACTAACCCATTAAAACCCGGCGTGGTGCGATGGAGGCGGATAATGGCTTGTGTTTTTAACACTTCGATTTTACAAATAAATTACGCTTTAGTTTCCGATTTATGTAGCTTTAAGTAATTACTAAGGTATGAAGTAATTTGTATCATGTTTTTTAATCTCTTCATCGTTAAGAAAAGAAGAATTAAATATGTTATATTTAGTAAAATACTTGATGTGAGTGTGATGTGATGTGATATCTGATTTATACTTATTATTCACCTGCCTACATACCTACCATTAGCAATACCACACATGCGAATTATTTCCTAGAAAAATATTCCGAGTTACATTTTACACTTAATAATTGACAATTTCCCTTATTTAAATTCAGTGCCAAGGGATAAAAATTACGGCATCAGGACAACAGCGCCTTAGAAACCCTATACAATTAACACACTTCTTAATAAAATAGATACATAGACTTATTCCTTTCGCGGTCTGTTATTTTATTTCTTTATAAATTAATATGAGTTAACAATAATTGAAAAAATAATTATTTTTAAAAGTGCAGAAATCTCCTTAACCTATAGAAGTAAGCTACACGCTTACGTGTTACGTGTGGTTTCACGTCCTTAGCATACATATATTAGCGTGTATTAAACCTGGTCTCTCCTAGTTCGGTAACGAAACTGAATCGGTATGGCCGTCTCAAATAAAATATTGAACTCTCTCTACATAAATGTTTTAGGAAAACATCTTTATAATTTCTACAAGTGTTAAAATATGCTAATGTAGTGTATGAGTCATCTGTCAATTGATCTGAAATTTGATGTCCAGAATATTATAGACGAAGAGAGTGATGAGTGAAAAAAGCTCGTCGCCTTTTCGTCTGGAGCGCGTGGAGCGCATGCGCCGCACTGTCTGCCAGTCACACTGGATCAAAATGAATTACATCATCTAAATAGTTATTTTTTTAAAGACATTATCATTTAGTTACGTTACGCATAACTTTTATGTCATAATTTTGAAAGACATAATTTGATACTTATAGCATAATGGCCTGTAATGGTTCAAAAAATATATGATATAACCTAATGCGTTTAAAAGTATGTCTATTAATAAAACCTCTTTAAAATTACGTATACATTGTCATAGATATGTTGTTGTTGTTATTAGATTCGCCAAAAGGCAGGCAAAGGTACTAAACCATACAGCCTTGTCTTCTTTTATTGTCATAGATTTTTAAAAATATGTCACGTAATGTAGACTTATGTACTCGTTGAGACTAACCGTCGGATAGACTCTGATTGCCTTACAATGTATACAATAACTTTATCTTAATTTTTCCTATTTCATATGGACTCTCCGACCCTATAGCAGTAGGTACAGCCATAACTGAATAAAAATCCGTTACGAAGCTTAAAATATATAGGGAGACCGAGGGGTTTTGAAACAAGTAAGTTACAAAGCCAATTTTACGGAATTTTAAATATTCAATACTAGTTTTCCAATTCCAATAACTATAACAATTTCAATAACAATAACTATTGAAATTGGAAATGTTTCAACTCACCTTTGTGTCAAAACCCCTCGGTCTCCCCTTCTTAAATATGCGAAAATTGTTAATATAATTGTTTTTAAGCCTAAGGTGTGAGTTTAATTCCCGCCTGAGATAAAGGATTATTTCAATATTTAATTGTCACATATTGATGTATTTAGAGAATGTTAAAACAAAAAATATCAAAAACTAAAGCATCCCAATTATAAAATACCCATTGCTTTACTGTGTATCGCTATCCTCAGTAGCCTAGTAGACACAACTGTTTAGAGAAAACGTACGCGAATCCAATTTTAGTCGAATATCTTCAATATAATTTTTGAATTCAAAAGTGTTTTGCATTTGAAATATCAAAGTAATATAGTGTTTTAAAAAATCACCTTAAGAGTTCAAAGATTTTCTTTAGGAGAGGAAGAATTTAAGTTACTTAGTTAAAACACATACGACGGTACTAAACTTTTAACACTTTTTTTGTATAATACGAATAAAAAAAAAATCCATTCCCTAATAGGAATGAGAATGTTTAAAAGTGTGGCCGATTCTTCGGCCACTCTCAGGGTGGCTAGAGCCTTAATGGTTTTTGTGGCACGTTGTCTATGGCAGCTTTGTGAATCATGATTGTCCCTTTGTTGCGGTCGTGTAATGATGACGTCGGCTCTTTGAAGAAAAAGGGGCGCGGTCAGGTGCCCTTGTTTGCTGGCTATTGTCCTATTTACAGCTTTTGTTTGTTTTTGCACAAAACTTTGTGAATGTAAAGCAGCTAAGATGGAAAGCCGAACGCGCGGTAAAGTGTCTCGTTTCTTTTGTTTGGATATTGCGTGTTTCTAATTAGAAACAAAGCGTTTTTGTAGAAAAAAGTCAGATACAAACAAACAAAGACACTTGAATACATTTGCTCAAGTTTGTTGTGATTAACAACTTAAACCTGCTATTAAAGAGGTAAACGTCTTTCGCAAGGTCCGGTCATCGGTGCTTACAGATTAATTTTCTTCAAATGTCATAAGGTCCGGGTTGAATCCGTCAATGTTATAATAGTCAATATGATTACAGGACCCTCGCGGTGGGCTATGGCAAAATTTTCATACGGTGCCTTCAATCATAGGGAAACTCCAAGTCTTGCAGTTCGTTAATAAGCTAATAATGGTAACTATATATTTTTATAGCGTTGACATTATTCAATTAGGTCTGACTGCATATGCAAAATATAAAATGTATTTATTGCAACAATATCTGTTCATATTTTATTATTCATATAGCTTGCGCTTTAAAGAAATGCGATGAATTCACAATGCATATAAATCAGTTTGATGGGCGTTTCTTCAGAAAATAAACTCTATATTCGCGTAGCGAATTTTCCTATTGGCTTGTTCGGGCCAGATGCAAAGCATGGCCAATATTTATTTTGTCCGAGACCTACGCCCGGACACCCGTCCGGTTTATGGCGTTACATCTGCCACATTTCATGGTTACCTTTCCAATTTTCCATTCTCATTCTTATATCGCTATAAAAATTTATGTTTTCGAAAAGATCGCCATTCGCCGACCGACTCCATAATCGGCATTGGTCATGCCGTCTGCTCGCATTGACATAACTATTTTATAGTTTCTCAAAGGATAAGTCTGTTTATTTATAGGATATTTAAGTCTAGTATTGTTTGTTTCTGATGGAATTTTGTATCCTGCAGGTGGCATACGCGACCTGGTGCGTTGTCGCAATGCTCTTTACTAAGCGTGGAACAATTCTTTAGAAGTGCTTATTAAAATATTTGTTGTTCCGACGTTATTTATTTGTACATGTCGGAATCTTTGAGGACTGCCGATGCCGCCACGTCTGTGATGTAGGTGGCGACTCGCTGTAAGGCCTTTGTGGACAACTGTAACGAATTTTACAGTTGAGGATAATAATATCGCAAATATCCGTTTGTTTGAAAACTGCGACAGAAAGATTGTTTTCTCTTGTTTTCAATTCATAACGGTTGATTCCCCAATATCAGTTTGCTTACAAGATAGCTATATATTTACTTTATTAAGTAAAATCGGACAAAGACCTCGTTAGTTTTCAGGATATGACTACTTATTAACAGGTTTTCACTCTTACCTAATTTACGGTACATTCTTGACACTTCGGGAGATTGCTGTATTTGACAAAATTAAAATGTAGGTACTGCGTGCTTATAAGATCACTGGACCGACCTTTCTAATGCTAAGCTTACGTATACTAATATAAGTTAAAAGGACTAGACTCTACTGGACTCTAGCAATTGTTTATAAACACTTTGAAAATACTTAAACAGAAAATTCAGTAATTAATAATTATTATTTTATTGGCAAATAAAAGCTTTTTTATAAAATTAATATTTGGTTAACTTAATAAATACTAAGTGAAAGTATTATATTTATTTTTTGCTTGTATAGGGTCTTTCAACAAAGACGGGTCGATGTTGTAATTGAATAAAACAAGCTGTGTGTGAGATATTAACGATTTTTTTATTTTATTTGAAAGGCCCATTTATGCCATTATTTATGGAATATGACATCGTTCAAATGTCCGCCGCGGCTTCGAATAGTGCACGGATCCAAAAGGTCCAATTTTCAATGACTATGCTGCATAGAACCGGCTGAATCTAAGCAATACCTTGCGTTATATTCACTTTCAGGTCATCAGTCGATTGCGGCTTATTAACATAGACCTGCCACTTCAGAAAACCCCACAAGAAAAAGTTTAGTGGAGTGAAATCGCACGATTTTGGCGGCAAATTCACATCACCTCAGCGAGAGATAACCCTATTTTTTTTTCGGCCAATATCGGGGTCCTCTTCCAAACGTTCCGAAGTCCACTGAGCGAACAAACGGCGTTGCCTATGGTCATTAACTTTGAGCTGCTGGGTCAGTTGGGTCTTCTACGGGTGTTCGAGTGCTTGTGCACGGCGAGAAATCGACTGCCTCGGACTCTCGTGCACACTATGACGGACAGCGTCAATGTTATCGGCCGACCTGGCGTTCCTTTGACGTAAAGGCGTTGGTTGGTTGTTTACCGAACCGTTTGTCTCGAATTTGGCTACCAAACGTTGGAGAGTCGACTTTGAAGGGCTACCGCGTCTGCCGTAAAATTGACGCAATGCGCGCAACGTATGCACTAATGAACACTTATTTTGATAATAAAGTTTAATCATTTGGACATGCTGCTCGATCGTGTAACTTGCCATGGTGATTTGGCATCAGTGACTGAATAAAATACAACAGATTTGACAGATGCCCTCAAAAGAACATGGCCGCCACACATTGTCAACATCTACCCGTCCTTGTTGAAAGACCCTTTATAAGTGTAAAATAGGGATTAGATATTAGTCGGCCAGATGGTATAGCTGGAGGAATCAATTAAAATGAGTTGATTATGTTAGTTCTGAAAAAGGCGGCCCCTGCTCGCTTGTCCTTTGGCTCGCATTGAACGAATCGACCCAATTATTACAAAACCGAAGAGGAATATTAAATTGGGCATCGGCCCGCGCGCTCAAACGATGAGACTGTTAAAACATTATGAGCCATACAATTTTATCTCCCTCTTGGATCTTTAAACAGAAGAGATGACTTCGAACCCCGCAGACGATCCGGCGCAGTGGGAAAGAGACGGCACATGAACAATGAAAAGGGATGCAACACTCGACCGGCTGCCAGAGGTCGAATATAAATGTGGAATGTTTATGGTTCTACCGTTTTATTTTATTCTTGCCGGCAAAGCATTAAATATTGTTTCAATTGAAAGCGGCAGATCAGACGCAGTGTCTAATGAAGAGTACATTAATAAATGCCGACAGTTGATTGAGTTCGATTTGCAATCGCTCGCTGATGGATCTACGAGATACCTGGCGGACACTACTTGCGTTACGGTAGTTGATACAGATCTACCGTGAGATCCACTTAAGTGTAACTAAGTAAAGATTAGATTGCGTGAGTGCCTTATAAGGGGATGCGTCTATCCTTAACGTAGCGCCGCCGCGCCGCTGCGGACTGATAACTTTGCGTTATAACCACTGTTTAAGTTTTTTTATTACATGTTTAGCTTCCGCCACTCAATGGCTCTTAAGCATAAACAATGTTAGCACGTCCTTAATCCAACGGTCTATAATTGGAAAGCTAGGTGTCTCGATACTGATAAAATTAAAAAATGATTACTACACAGTTAGAAAAGATTTCATGATACAAGAAGTAACTTTCGAATAATTACCATTACATACAAAGAGAAGATACTTTTCTATAGCTATACGACAATAATAAACCTACTATGGTTATGACTAAGAAAGTTTGATTAGGTTTTAAAATTGAAGCTTGAAATTGTCGAGATGAGGAAATAGATAGTTTTCTAAGATGCTTAGCTTTCGATGAATCGATAACAACATTTGGGTATTTGAAGACTTGTTTGAGCTCAAGCATGTAAAATAATATTTTTTTCTTATTCGGTCATTAAGTTGCTACTAATTTGATTGAGAATCTCGGCAGAAGCAGTTAATGGTTGGTCTCGGCTAAAGCATTGCAGTAGACAGCTACACAGTATGTAATTTTTATACTTCCGATCCTATTACATTGAAAACAAATTGTATATTAAATTGATCTTTTTTTTGACAGCAACTCTTCGACCATTATTTTTTTGCTAAATTAGATTATATGTCAATATTTAATTGTGATTTGAGATAAGTGTGAATGAGTGAATATCTTAGTAACTTCAACGGTCTAAATTCACTATTGAACCAGGTTTGTCCCTATGATATCGATCAGGACAACGTCTGTCAGGTTCACTAGTCTTTATATATAACTCATTTGTACATGTACGAGTATATGCCACTGACCTTCTTTTGAACGTCTGCACAGATTTTGATATTGATGCAACTTGTTTAATCGATGTAAAAAATCTCAAAACAAATCGAGGTGAGTTATAAATATAGAAGTTTAATCATTCATTTTTATCTTTTATCTTACGAGGCACAAAAGCCAGTAAATCAAAGACAAGAGTGGCGCTACTTGCGTTAGTAGCAGATTTTGCATTACTAGTTAAGCTTAGTGGCGTTATTTGCCTTAAGTTTAATATAAGCTTTTAAAGGATTACCTTTAAAAATATATTAAGTAATTGAGTACCCATTTGTCTCTTCTTTATAAAACACTGGCATATTCCAATCACAATGCTCTACATGTCCGTTTAAATAAAATAATCGCAGCGCTCTCTCAGAAGCATAAGTTGTTTCCAAGTACCACCATCACTCTGCCACTTAGCCGCACAACTTCTCGTGACTATGATGTAGTTCGTATCATCCTAACAGTCGACTTAGACCACAAAATGTGTGTAAGGTAAATGGATCTGTGTTCTTAATAGAAATTTTCACACGACCATTGCACTCGCTACACTGAAATCGCTGCTAGGATAAGTATGGTGTCATTGCTATGGACCGCCATGCATGAAGAGATCACTAGATCACATTTGAGTGGGTGTTAACTAATGGCAACCCAGGGCAATGGCTTAACTTAATATCTGAAGCATGTAAAAGTTGGAGATAATTTTTCTCAGTCATCCAACGACTGCCCTTGCGGCCATCACCGCACCATCCACCTTCTCATTAATATGCTTAAACAGTAATTAGTCCCAGTAACAGTAATTTAAAATATTTGGACCCCTAATACTACGTATAAAAACATATAATTTTCTATGCACTAGGTAAGCTAAAGGGATTGCAGTGCGGCGCGACCGCCCGCGCACAAAGGCTTTGTCAACCGTTGTTAGAGAAACGGCGGGCGGCTCATTGTGCGCGATTCGTCGCGGCGCTCGCATGTTGCCATTGCGGCTGTTGTCACAGACGACGCCGGCCGCGCTTCAGTCGTGCCGACACACGCCGCTGTTTGCTTTGTGCTGACCGTGTAGCAATAGGAAACATCAACGAAAGCAGAGCTCAATAAGAATTTCTTCTATTATTCTAGCATCATAGGTCTACTGTCTTTGGTACTTATTTACAATTTTAATAGTATGAAGGTTGGTTGAAACCATACAACTTATCAAGAGGTGTTAAACAATTTTTAACACTTTCAAATTAGTGATTGGCTAAGGCATCAACCGGCCCTCTATAGACCAAAACATAGTAAATTATATTGGGTTAGAGCACCATCAATAGGATAGTTGAAAAAAATATTTGTTAGTACATCTATGGTACTGATAGTATGACAAATAAAAACCTTTTCTTGTCAGATCTTGCGCGTTGTGAATTTTGTGATCAAGCCTTAGGTCGAATATAAATTACCATCTGGTGTGCGGCAGAGTAGCAAAGCATCAACTCTTCACACTTAAGACGGTTGTAAAAGGCGTCTTATAACTGGAGGTAATACCCATACATCTCCTTTAGACCACATAAACGCATTTTCCAAATATCTCTAACTCGTATACTAAGCGTGGAGATTATGGCGAAGCCCCTGTTTTTGAGATAGCCTTCCGTCGAGCAAAGGACGTTTTTCCCTCGTTTTTCTCTACTTCTCTTGGTGTCTGTTTATCTGTCTATAACGTACAAATCTTGAAACTCAATTTTCACCCATTTCCCGGCTAGTTAGAGCTATGAAACTTTAAACACAGCTCAGAACTCGTCATAGATGACAATATATGATTATATACTTTCCGACATGATCCAAACACAATTTCAGAGAATATTTACATTTTTTTTTGTATTTGGAATTTCAATTGGAAAAATTTTAGTCCCGAAAAAATCCACAGATGGCGCTAAAATCGAAGCAACAAATGTTGCATAAATGACATACAAACTGCTGCTTGACATTTTAGATCGAGCAATTAGAAATCATACACACAAATAAAAAAGAAAGAAATAATTTGGTGCAACGACCGTTTTGAGCAACGGTAGCGCCTTTCGCATTGACAGTCCTGGGTTCGAATCCCGGAAGGGGCAGATGTTTGTGTGATGAATACGGGCATTTTTACCTGAGTCGTGGGTATTTATATATATTTCTATTAATATTACTTATTTATATATGATATATTAATGTTTATTCGCTACCCTAGTATCCATAACACAAGCCTTACAGTGCTTACTTTGGGCTAGGCTAATTGGTGTGATTGTAAGATATATTATATTATATTATTAATTTACATTTTTTTTTTTAAAAACCCTCGTTTTTCAGGCCAACTAAATACTATAAATACCAAATGTAATCTTTTATGCGCCCCCCGTTTTTCGTATTGGACACATGGCAGAGAATTATTTTTTCTTTTTAGTTGGCCTGAAAAACAAGGGTTTTTTTTTTAAATTAAATGTAAATTTGGGTGTGATGAGGATAAACCTTTCTGTTCTCGATGTGTTGGGGTATATGTTTATCAATTTATCATACTACAACATGGGGATCTAAGATACAAATAACGAAACCGAGAAATTCCTTAGTTGTGATATTAGTGCACCAAAATATACAAGGTATTTAAGTCATTAAGTAATAAGTAGATGTCAGAAGGTGTACCTACTTGTCAGTTGAATATGCAGGACGAAACTAAGTTACATCAACGACACATACCTATAGTTAAAATTGCACTTTATTTAAAAAAATCAAGACGTTTTGTCAAAGTGCTCGTTTATATTTTGAATTCTCATTATTTTATAAATCACTTTGGTACTTACTACACTCGGCGTCAAAAAAATCGCACCTCTAAGAAAATCACGTTCAAATGGCATTAACTCTGGATATGCACATGCAGTCGTATTAATTATAATTTTATTTAAAAGGTTACTTAATTAACTTAATAAAAAAACATTATTTTTCATTATCAAATAAAACCTAAAGCAACAAATAAAGGGTCACAAAAATTCTAAGGAAATTTTGCTGCTCGGGAGAGTCGCGAGTTGCGCTAACTTTGTGGGTATAAAGAGGTCAACACGGGTTCAATGTGGGTCATTCGCTATTAAACCGTTGAAGGGGACACACGCACTGATTTTACTGAAGAAAGAACATCTGGAAAATGGACACTACAGCTGATGAGGCCGCTCAAGTGGTTGCACTACTGCAAGCAGGGGTGCGGCAGTGTGATGTCGCCCGGCAACTGAATCTGAGCCGTTTTTCGGTTCGTAGAGTCTACCAGCGCTTTTTAGAGACCGGTGGCTATATCCGGCGACATGGGTCCGGTAGACGTCGCTGCACTTCGGAAAGAGACGACCGGTTCGTTGTGTCGTACTCTTTGAGAAATCGCTTCTCAAACGCTGTTCAGCTGCAACAGGAGCTCCAGGCAGTTCGCAGACGCACCGTGAGTGTATCCACGGTTAGAAGAAGACTGAAGGAGAAGAACATAGCAGCCCGCAGAGCTGCTACAGGTCCAAAATTGACTGCAGCGCACCGACGAGCCCGCTTGCAGTTTGCTCGCGACCACGTCGATTGGACCATTGAGCAGTGGGGAGCTGTTCTCTTCTCAGACGAGACACGAGTGTGTCTTTTCTGCAACGACCGACGAAGAAGAGTATACCGGAGGCAGGGTGAACGTTTCGCTCAAGCCTGCATCCAGGAGACGGTGGAATATGGAGGCGGATCCTGCATGTTCTGGGGCGGTATGTCGGCTGCCGGCAAAACCGACCTGGTCTGCGTCTCCCGGACCGGAGGTGCTCGCGGACAAGGGTCGCTGACTGCGCGCCGCTATATCACAGAGATCCTGGATGTGCATGTGGTCCCTTTTGCCGAATCTTTTGGCGAGGGGTTCACATTAATGCACGACAACGCTCGCGCACACACTGCAGCCATCGTGAACGACTTCCTGCGGAGGTCCCAAATTCCTGTGATGCAGTGGCCAGCGAGAAGTCCTGATCTGAATCCGATAGAGCACCTCTGGGACCATCTTAAACGTAAGGTTCGATCTCGGGATCCGGCTCCTTCGACTCTAGAGGAACTCCAAACCGCGGTGATTGAAGAATGGGGTCTTATCCCTCAAGAAGAGCTCCTGAAGTTGGTGAGGTCTATGAGGGACCGTATGGAAGCCGTCATCAGGGCAAGGGGGGGTAACACTAGATTTTGAGTTAATTTTAAGACACTTTTTGTACATTTTTTTTGTAAATTATCGATTATTAATTAGGACTTAATTAAGATTTTTTATTATTTTTCAAATTTTTATGCTTTTTGTATAATTTTAATTAAAAAAAAGATTGCACTTAATTGTTGTTTGATGCTCCTTTTTGTTACCTTTCTAATGATACCTAACACTATCCTCTATATAAGGTTTAGGAATTTTTGAATAAGATTTTTATAAGGTGCGATTTTTTTGACGCCGAGTTTATGTTTCCTTAAAAAGAAAAATGATTTTTTTTTCATTTTATGTCCTATAATATTAACATTTAGGTGGGCAATAATTTACCTGACAGCTATTATTTTTCTGATCGTCGTCAAGCAGCCATCCTGGCAATTAATAAACAGAAAAATAATATATCCATATTCATTTCAGCTGAAACCTTTATTGCCCTTGATAGTAGTAGATGAGGGTTAAAGCCTTATACGTGCTGTAACATATTTGTGCTTCACACCATCCAAGTTTATGGCAGATCCTTTGTTTAGCCAATGCAAAGCATTCTCGTGTTAACAATTACTGGGGCCGGCCTTTGTAGTGATTGCATTTTATGATTTGCGATGAGACATCTGCGTGACTTTGCAAACTCTATACCTTTCCAGTGTTTAGTACTGATCGCGTTACATGAACCTATGATGTGTGCAATAAAATTTTATAAACTTTTACATGAAAACAATACTATTTCAGTCACCACCTGGGTGAGTAATGCAACAACTGGGTTCCAAAGGAATTTGCTGACTTCAAAGTTGTCTGCGCTTGACTCAGTAATAATGGCATATAAGAGTCGACTTTTGATTGGTTGTCGTAATAGGTAAGGTTGAGTTATAGAGAGTGGGGATTTGATTTTTAAATAGGTCACGAGCTCATCAACATTTTACCATAAAACATTGAGTTGTTTTGTATTAAATATATGAGGTTCTCATTTTGAACGATAAGTTTATCAAGTTTTCCTCAGACACTATTAAGTAGGCACATCCGTTTCGGAAGATATAAGAAATAAAAAAATGCTGTTTCTTCGTTTGGAATAAGGCTAAGTATTATAATTGTTCTTCGAAAACTCAATAGGCGAAAATATTTCTTATCAGAAATTACATACAGGACCAAATTACATATTTATAGTATAATTTGGAATAGTATTAAGTTAATGGAAAGTATAATGGAGAGTGCTCTAACCGATAAACAAGCATAGGATTAGTAGGATTGGCATGAAGACGACCTCTCGTCAATTCAGAACACATAATATATTAGGTTATTATTATTTTATGCTGTTACTACAGACGTTTACCGTAGTGATCATAGGGTGTAGGCAATAGAATAGAATTTGATTCAAGATAGGTTTTAAACCAATTTTAAAACCAGACAGTTTCATAGAAACACAACCAATGTGGCGGCGCGAAGCTATACATGCGATTTATTCCCCGCTTTCTTGAATCGCGTTTTGTCTGCGTGGATTAAAAACATTATAATAAAAGCTTTTTTATAAACATACAAAATCCTAGTGATCGAAATTATTGCTTTTGAGTCAGTAAGGATAAAGAAATAAAAGAATGATAACCAAGAGATACAATTCGGTTCAACTAGTATATTGCCTACGAACCGTGCGCGGTAGTAAGAGGTCTTCCACATATCCTTGGCGTTAAACTATAATTTCCGTTTGGTTAATTCAATCCAATATATATAATATATCCAATATATCTGATATGTGCTATTAAAGTGGGCATTGACGATCAGTTTTTCGCGTCAGTCCGGACGTAAAACTGTGGCGTCACTGGCGTCACTCAGGCTCTTCAGTTTTCGATCGACCGGGCTGTTGGCAGGAGTACTACCTGTTTGTGTCGAAAAAAAATGAAATTCCGAAGAAGAAAATTTAATTCTTACTACGGCTACTGTTTGTTGCCTTATACTCACCAAAAATAAGAAAGAAAGGCCTAAAAAAGGGATTAATTCACTCATGTCAACTTTAGGTTGCGGGTTCGATTCTCGCCTGAGAATTCACTTGATTTATTCTAATATTTTTCTATTAAAATAGTTTATCTTATAAGACAGCATTGAAAAAATGCAAAAAATATATATAGGTTAAAAATTAAAAGGCTGTTTCATCTTAATCGATTGTCCAAACATTTGTAAAAATGTTTCCTTCGAATACGAGAGAATGTTCCTCTCATTGATGAGAATGTTGGCGTACAGCGTGAAACCGGAAAGGTAGTAGAAAATTTCGACGGGTGTTCACAAGGCTCGGAAGCTTTATTGGGAGAGCAATAGACCGCACTTCCAAAGGTTGCGGGTTCGATTCCCGCATGAGAATTCACTTGTGAGCCGAGTCGATTTTTTCTAGTATTTTTCTATTATAATAATTGGGCATATTTAGAACAGGTAACTCCATATATTGCTAAACAGGATACTAATATGAGAGAACCTATAAGCCCTCATGAGAGATTGACTGCCAGTCTTCATTTCCAAGCATCGGATTTAATAGTATATACAACGACACGCTCATTCACCGCGGGGCTGCGAGCGATGGATTGACGATCACACACACACGATCAGTTTGGCGACGCGCCGAGTTGGATTTATGCTAGTCTCGGAAATACGTGGCGCGTCGTCAGTTAACACTCTGGAGTGATGATTCCACACTCACGTTCAAATTTTGGATTGACGTCAGTTCAACTGATGCGAAAAACTGATCGTCAATTGGCAGCTTTACTCCTGTTTGTATAGTACGTTGTTACTTGTGCACGAAAAGTAAAGAAAATATGTGTTTACTGCTTCATACAAATAAACAGGAGGTAAAGTTGTAAGATAATCTCTTACTTATTTGATAACTTTTCAGTTTTGAAAACAAAAAAGAAAACTTTATTTAAAAAAAATCTATAATCCAAAAAGTTCTTATCAAGAAATGCAAAAAAAATATATTCACTCGTTTTATTTTGCATAGTTGCTTGTTCTAATGATTCTATATTAAATTTAAAAAGTGAAAATATTACGATACTTTGTTACTTGACTTTTTCATTTCATTTCGTCTATGTTAGCAGTAACATAGACGAATGTACGTACGTAGTGCGTACTTGCATTATATCCAAGAAGAAAACTATTAGTGAAAGAAACGATTTCTTAATGACACTGCCAGAATAAGATACAAAGATGCAGCCCAAACGTATTTGAGCATCAAAGTATGAAAGTAACTTTCAGGAAGCAAATAGAACATATCTTGAAAAATGCCAAGGCAAAAGAACCCTTAACCGAGGAGCTTCTATGAAAGGTCTGGTGGGTATTGCATAAATTGGAAATCTATGATCTCTGCCTACGTGGCAGTAAGGCGTGGTTGTATGTATGTATAAAAGTAAACAAATGCGATGAAGTACTTATAACACGATTTCATATCTGAAGACCGTTTGGTGCAACGGTAGAGATCCTGCCTTTCGCACCGACTGTCCTGGGTTCGAATCCCGGATGGGGCATATGTTTGTGTGATGAATACGAACATTTGTACCTTAGTCATGTGTATTTATATATATTTCTATAAAAATTACATATCTATGTATCCTACATGTATATGTATCCGTTACCCTAGTATCCATAACACAAGCTTTATAGTGATTACTTTGGGCTAGGCTAATTGGTGTGAATGTAAGAAATATTATTATAATTATATAGAATTTACGTTTTTTATCTTCGTCGTGGTTTTTCTATATATTTGAGTAAAAAAACGGTAACAAAATTTACAAATTACTAATTAGATTACAATATGATATAGACTAATTTTACAACCAAAATCATTTACTACAACATAAAATAAAAATATTTTTAAATTTGTTTGATTTAGTATAAAGTACTATGTGTCTAGGCCCTAGAGTCTATGGACAGTGCGATTACCGACAAGGGTGTTTGCAGCACGTATGTTCAGCTCCTCCCTTCGGTGAACAATCTATTGTTGTACCCTAGCACGTGTATTGTTGGTTAATTATTATAACGGAGATCATTACTATCGTCATACAATTAACGTTTCACTGCTGGGACATTGATTTTTACTATATTGGCATGAAAAGTTTTCTTAAATGTTTTATAACTACGTAAAGTTACACATAGTAAAAGAGAGAAAAAAACATCCCCTGCCGATTTTTTTGCGGGTTCTTCTCAGTAATAGGTCTCCCGACGTAGAACTTATGAAGCCATAGCGTAGCTTTTATGTTCAAATATTTTCTATTTTATCTTTCATCGTTGAGAACACTCCAGTGTGGGTCATACATAAACATTACAAGTTACTTAACGTTGCCAATCATAGGCGAAACCTCTAAGCTAATATAAGAGCTCCTTTTATATTGTAATAATTACCAGTCTTCAATTACTTTGATATGAACGTTATTATTATTTGTGGACCATTAAAGTCGAAAAGTTACCGTGTGTAAATGGTATTTCTTTTTTCTTTTTGATACTTTTTAAACTGTATTTAAGAGATTTTAGATTTAATTTTAAGTACAGTCTTTGTTATTGTAGTGACAACCGTGTGTTCTTTAATAAATAAGAATAAATAAGAATTTCACAATATCACTATTATTAATGTCATTACATTGATTTAAGACGAGAGCATGTTTTTGGCATCAAGAAACTGCTTTATAGAGTAGTAGTTGCGTTCGACAAGCCAGCTGTATAGGGAATTTCTAAACCCATTCTTGCCTAGAGGTAAATCTCTTAAAGTTTTTGGTAGTTTGTTAAATATTTTAACAGCCATGCAATACACATTTTTACTATATAAGGTGAGATTACTTTTAGGAAAGTTTATTTTTTCTACAATTTCTCGCATTGGGGTTCCTTTGATAATGTGTCTCAAAGTATTCTGGAAATCGTTTAATAAAAAGGCATAGCTCTGCTATATACATGCATGGCAAGGTTAGAATTTTATAATGTTTAAACAATGGCTGGCATGATTCCCAACTTCTGAGGCCACATAGTGCTCTAAGACAACGTTTTTGGGCTCTGAACGCTCGTTCAAAATCAACGCTATTTCCCCATATTATTATGCCATAGCGAAACATTGAGGCGACATATCCGTGGTATGCTTCTAATGCAACGGTAAAAGAAGTTACTCTCCTGATTCTACCCAGGGCAAATACAAATTTATTCACTTTTTTGCAAATAGTATCTATATGGTTTTTCCAAGAGCAGTGCTCATCCACGGTAATTCCTAAAAAAGTTGTTGATTCTACCACTTCAATGTCATTATTATTATACTTAATGTCAAGTTTTATTTGATTTCTTTTAGAGGTTGTAAATTGTATAGCTTTAGTTTTATTAATGTTTATTTGTAAATTATTATTAATCATCCATTTAGAAATATTGTCTATAGTAGTATTAATGTCAGTTTGGAGTTTTGTTATGTCTTTGTTACGAAATAATAGGGTACAGTCATCAGCGAACAGAATGCATTCAGTGTCAATTGCGTCTGGCAGGTCATTTATATAGATTAGGAACAGCAATGGTCCCAAAATACTCCCCTGCGGTACACCGTTTTTTTATGCGTTTGTAAGCAGATTTAGCGATAATTTTCACATCGTTTTCTACTTTTGAGATTTCTGTGCATTGTTGACGATTTTCTAAATAGCTGGTGAGCCAATCACCTGCTTTACCTCGTAATCCATGTTCAGCGGCCTTTCTCAATAATATACAATGCTTTACACAGTCGAAAGCTTTCGACATATCCGAAAATAGTGCTAGATTTGATATTCTATCATTTAAAGATTCAGTTACTTTTTTTACGAGTGTAAAACAAGCAAGAGTGGTTGATTTACCTTCCTGGAACCCAAACTGTTCACTTTTAAATTAATTGTTTTCTTTTATAAATGATAATATTCTTTTAGCCATAAGTTTTCCAAAAATTTTTGCCATTACTGGAATACATGTTATAGGTCTGTAATTATTTATGTCAGACTTATCTCCTTTTTTATGTATTGGTTTGACCAAAGATAATTTAAGTCTTTCGGGGAATATTCCATTTTCTAGTGAAAGATTGATAATATGGTTAAGCGGTTTAGCTATTTTTGTAGATGTTATTTTTAACGCAGTTGTGTTTATATCATCATAACCCACAGCATTTGTATTATTTAAATTCATGATTGTGCGCTGAACTTCAATGTTGGTAATACATAAATGCTGTTTTGAAGATTTCCTTTGAGGGGTATTTTTGTGTTATTGTTAGTCAAATCCTTGCTATTTATTTCTGTGAAAAAGTCATTAAAAATTGTCGCTATTTGATTCAAGTTTTCGTACGTTGTGTTTTTATGAATTACTGTTTCAATTTCATTTTGTGTTTGCTTTTTATTATCTAAATTGTTATTAATTATTTTCCATGTTGCACTACACTTGTTTCTAGCTTCAAGCATTATTTTGGAGTTACTTATTTTCTGAGCATTATGTACGCATTTTTGTAATATTTTTGCATATTTCTTATATTTATTTTTATTAATTAGTTTGCTTTGGCTGTCTGATTTCAAATATTTATAATACAAAACTCTTTTTGTTTTAGAACTTAGTCTTAGCCCCTTACTAATCCAAGTATTTTTCTTCATTTTATTATTACAATTTATTCTCATTATAGGAAAACACTGGTCATAGAAAAATTTATAAATGTCATGGAATAAATTAAAAGATTTATTTGTGTCCGTTTCTTGTAAAATGTTATCGAATGTCAAAGAATCAATATAGTTATAATTTTTTTTTTGTTTTCAACACTAAAGTCTCTTTTTAATTCTGTCCAATATCTAATGCTTTTAAAATAAGACGTATAAAAAGATAAAATTTGACACGTGTTGTGGTCAGAGAAATAAATATTGTCAGTATATCCTCTGCATTCTCTTATATTGCTGGCAATCAAGTCAAGGCAAGAGTTTTTTCTCGTCGGTGTTTTTATATGTATTGTTAAATTATGGTTTTGTAAAATTTCAGTTAATATGTTTGTGTTTTTATTAGTTTTCATCATATCAATATTCCAATCTCCACATAGAATTAGTTTTGTATCCTTTTTTACTTTGTTCTGAATTTTTTGGAGTAGATAATCAAGTTTTTCAAAGAATATTGTTATATTTGAAGAGGGGGTTCTATATATGCAAATTAGAATAAGGTTAGGGTTTTTTGTTAAAATGCCACAACATTCAAAATTATATTTCTCAGATAATATATCTCCTAATTCCTATTTTGTAGGATTTAAATCTTTTCTTATTAAAATGCAAGTACCGCCCCTTTTCTCATGATCACGTGACCAACTGGCACCAACTTTATAATAAAAGAAATTTTAAACCAACTTTATAAAGAAAAAGAAATTATATTTTTATTAACAAAAATATATTGAATTTACACTCAGGGTTGATTTCTAATATAAAATGTTTACACAAAGTCTAAACGATGACAGCATTGTGTCGAACTGCTGCCTCTATTGAAAGCACGGTGAGTAAGGTAAGCAGTTTATGTAACGCGACAATTTGATCACGCAAATATTGCTGCAAGACGTCCATTGCTGACCGGAAACCTCCCTCAAAATGAGGAGTTTTGCTATAATGACCAGGCTTGGACCATCCTGCATGGTTGGGGACGCAGTTAAAGATCGTAATCCGAAAAACCTACTGCCCATTTTCTGGTCTACGGGAAGTGTATAATGATTACCTCTAGTCCTTTTACGACAGCCTGGGGTGTGAATGATTGGTGCTATTCTACTGTGCTGGACACCACACGGTTATATGTACATACCTCATGATAAAATATACATTGGTAATGTTCCATGAAGATCCACAAACAGCAGCAGCTCTCCGAGCACAGATTCCAAATTTGGCTAAAGCTCTTGCCTTTTTGCTAAGGTTGTACTGAACCATACTTCCTGTTTAACATCGTACTTCAACAGGCCGATGAGCTTTGTTTTGCAATGCAAGACATACAAAACCACTAAATATTCAACCATTTCAAAATCACGGTTTACTTTATTAATAAGTGAGGTAAAACTGAGGAGCTTGATAGTGTACCTGTTAGAAGTGCGGCCTATGATATAAAATTACTTGACTGTAGATAACTTTTTAAAATCTGTAAAATTCTTCCGGATGGTTTAAAACAAATATTTATTAATGGTAAATAATCACAGTACCCGAGAATGTTTCTCCATTTTGTAACAAGTTAAGCATAACCAGGTTACTAGAGCTGATTTGTAATTCCTAGGGTTCAAAATAACTTGGATTTTATAGAAGCGCATACCATACCTTCTTAATTTGTTACCTGAAACGATTAGATGTGAAATAAATAAAAATATTTTTTAGAATTATTAAAAATTATCTGATCACTATTGCTTATTACAATTATTGTAACTTATTAACAATGTTAATATTTCCATTAATTTATTAGTGTAACCTTAATTTTGTTAATATGTCTTTTTAATATAAAGATTTACTCTCTTATTACGTGATCCAGTTATCTTAATTTGTTGTATGTATACATCATTATAAGTTAAAAGACTGAAGATCCCATAGCCAATCTGACTAGTTAATTTTGCGGGACAAAATTGTAACCTCATTTTGTAAATTCTTTGTTTATAAAATAGACAATAAATAAATAATACTAAAACATAATATCTATACGTATAATACATAATATCTTTATAAATGTGGACGTTTTTCCGCTGAGATAATGATATATACATATAATTTAATATTCCAGAATGAAGATGTGGTCACAAATATAAGATATTTTACCGCTCAGTGAATTGAAAAATCATATATTAATTTGCATTTTCTAGCAAACCTCTTTTTTTGTTAATCACAACAGAATTGTTCATATACCTAGCGCCATCTAGTAGTATATAGTCCTACTTAGCATAATTTTACTTTCTGTGCTCAATTTTGGCCTCTATAAAATATAGCCTTAAGTTATTGGTCAGGATACTAAACTTATTAATCCACATCCTCTCGACACGTTATGGAGAGTGTGACTAATTCGCTAATGTGCGCTTACATCCGTGTATTCATAATGTACAAATAGCTGAAGCTATTAAAAACTCATTAACTCCTAGGGAACTCAAAACGCGAGTGTTTAACTTATATAAAGCATGGAGGTTTATTGAATGATATTTAAATGAGCTTTACTGCAATCTTCCAAGTTGTATTTATAAATTATTTAACCAACTAAACACAATGCATAGAGGCAAGGTTTGCCATAATAAATATTACAATTTGGTTTCAAATTGAGCACATTTTATTATGTTCAGTAAATGATAGATATGTATACAAGTCTATAAATATTTATCTTATGAGAACAAAAGTGTATATTATGATCATCTTACAAGCGTATTACAGAAAATAGCAACCAGTATTAACTTACTTAGGGTTGAGTTTCTGTCAATGAAATAAAATATAAATAAATAATAAATATTTCCAACATTAACACCAATTAACTTAGCCCAAAGTAAGCACTTTTAAGCTTGTGTTATGGATACTAGGGTAACGGATAGACATACATATATCATACATAAATAAGTTATATTCATAGAAATATATACAAACATCCATGACTCAGGTACAAATACTCGTATTCATCATACAAACATCTGCCCCTTCCGGGATTTGAACCCAGGACCGTCGGTGCGAAAGGCAGGATCGCTACCGTTGCACCAAACAGTCGTCAAAGTAAGTTCTCAGAAAGTCAGAAATAGGAAATTGAGTGGTGTTCATAAAATATAGATACCGTTCATCATCAGGTGAGCTTTACCTTTTTATCTTATCTTTATCTTCTTGCAAATGGTACAGGATAGAAGAACGCATTTGCTTACTACCACCGTTGTAACAAAAATAACTACATTATATTTTTGTAGTATAGAATAATAAATAGTTTTATAAAATAAATAAAATATTCCTGATATTTTATTTCGGCCTTAATTTATTTATGAAATCACATTAGAGCTAAATCTCTTAGTATGAAAATCCATATCTCAGATTTTCATACTAAGAGATTTAGTTCTTTGTGATGTGATCTTAAACTGACATCCATTTACTGTGAAGAAAAAAAATTACAAATATGTCACAAAAATGTGTATATAAACAATTCTGACTGAGGATTTAATGCTTTATGCTCATCATCATACAAATATATCTACCTTAAAACTTCCCTTCTAGCTTCAAACTCGAGACTTTGGGACATCGGTAGCATGACTATCATTGCTAACCGGGCGTTATTGTTTTTTTTCTGGTTTGTTTTTTTATTTTACTTATAATTTTGTAACACAATAAAAGCGTTGAACATTTTATTGGATAACAATCTAATAAGTAGTTATTTTTATAAAAGAAACCTTTTATTTTAGAATATATTAGCGACCCGCCCCGGCTTCGCACGGATGCAATGCTCTACTATATTATGCATGTGCTATACATATAAACCTTCCTCTTGAATTACTCTATCTATTTAAAAAACTGCATCAAAATCCGTTGCGTAGTTTTAAAGATTTAAGCATACATAGGGTTATAGGGACAGAGAAAGCGACTTTGTTTTATGCTATGTAGTGATACCTCCATCGAGTTATATGTACGTAGTACATTATAACTCGATGGATACCTCACATACATTTTGGTGACGAAGAAAACTCAAGAATGTAACACATATTATCTGTATTTGTTTTCAACTAGGAGTCTACAATAAATTATAGTGTCATACATTTGCTAAGGCTGTACATATTTACATTACAATTGCATCTAAAATAAATATCACAGTTCCAAGAATACATCTACTGCTAATATTATATTAAATTAAAATATATTTTATTTCTAGTTTTAACTTTAATTAATATGAATGATTTCTTCGTTGTTTTCTAATGGTGTTTTCCGTTCCTGTAAAGATAGAAACGTATATATAATTCAATGCATATTTTTATGAGTTAGGTGACAATTTTTCTCATAATATTTCCAATTGTACCGAAAGCACTAGATTACGAATCTGCCACGTTTTCTGGGCCAACTGTGTCACCACTTGCGTGATTACAATTTTTCGTGGACGCGAGGATGAATGAAAATGTAATGAACAGGGATAAGGACCTTAGAAAATAACCAAGTTAATCGAGAAAATATTGCTCTGTAGAAAGGTAACAGTTAATGAGAACAGTCCAAATTATAGACAGCTAATGGTGGAGAGTATTGGTCTTTTTTCTAATGGTTTAAAGGTACTCAAAGTTTCTAGTATTCCTAGTATCCCACTCTTTACTCGTAGAGGAAGTTCGTCTCTTTTTAAATCGGTCGGTTTCGTGAACTTACTAACACTTTACAACGTAAAACATATTTTTTATAATGTGTGTAAATAATTTTCATTTCTTCGAAATGTTTTCTACTATGTAGGGGAAGGAAGGGTAATATGAATGTAGCTTGATGCATATACTTTTACTAACAACTTGAAAAAGTCTCTTGCAATATTAGGATGAGGATGATAATGGCTATGTTTAACTTGTCCTTTTTGCCCTACTCTCTATAACGTAGTTTACGATGAAAAATAGTAACTCTGGCCATACCATACTAAGCATGTTCTCTACATCAAAATTTTATTATTTCATTTAGTTAATGACTTCTATATAAAGGACAATGCCCATTCGTGGTATCGTCTTTGATCGTCGTTGTACTTAAATCAAATTTATGTCAAAAACTAAGTTTTAATTTTTCACGAAATGCTGTAAAATACTTTGCCATAACATCGACGGACAATAATCCACATAATAATTAGCAATGAATTCACTTCCATATTACCGAGTATTTCTATTGGCACTTGTCGCCTCGGTATTGCCATTTTCTTTTCGACCGTATCGATTTGCCAAATATAATACAATCGATACGCTATTTATTTAATTAAAATATCGAATAGGCAGTTCGCCTTCTAGCATATAAAGTAATTAAGCATAAGACATGATGTGAAACTAATTTGTTACTAGAAGACGATTTCATCTTTCTAGGGTTTTAACGGCGCTCTTTTTTCCAATAATCTTGTTGCGTCGTGCTTTTAACTTTTCATACAGTTTTTGTATTGTGAACCCTTATAATTAAATTAATTAAACCGCCGACAATGACTTATACAATTTAATATGCTTTATTATGGAATATATGCTTTATTATGGAATATATCACATTAACAAACAAGTAGACAATGTATATTATAGCCCATATTAGGCCCTCCGAGTCCGTCTGGATTCGAAGGAACTCGAAGTTAAGGAATACTATGATTGATGTCTATCAATCATAGCACGGCCCTAAACGGTGATGCCGCTGACATGCAGTACCTAAACGTGCATGACTCGTAGATGTGTAGACAATACATACATACGCATGCATACACGTCATTTATAGCTAGCATGTTGAAAAATAAAGGTATCCGTCAATCCATTGCCAGCATATTGTTTGCATGTCATTCGTATCTATCAATAAAATAAACGATCTTGGCATGCATAACAGCACGTAAAGCATGTCTATGAGTGCTGCATTGCCGTCTAGAGATCACAGATTCATCCAACAGTATGATGACAGATTTTATTCGAAATACGTGCAATGTGATTCTTCTATGATCATAGATATATGCTAGTGTATTAGGGGTCTTATAAAGAAGTTAGTAGGTATATCTGCTATTTTAATGTTCTAAAAACGAATATATTTAATAAAACATAATATCAACGCACAGATATTTAAGTTATTCATATAAACTTGCATTTGGCAGTCATAATCGATACATAATTGTTAATAATTTAGAAGACTGGTAACAATGGGACAATCGGGTAGGATGAACTGTCAAATTGGTATAGTCAATTGAGTGTTGTGATGAAAACCTTAATAGTCTGAAATATTATATCTAAATTAGTATTATTCAAACTAAAGCATTAAAATACTCGCAACCAGCTCACATCCAACCATTTGTGTTGATAGATAAAACTTCAAATGTAAATAAAAACACAAATGAAGACCAGGAAAAGTGTTAATTTGATGAGTTTTGTTATATATTTTTTTCATTTTATCCGTCGAACTACGGAAAAACTGTTTTTAATAATTTAATCTACACTGAGCAAACTAAAAATATAGTAAAAATCATCATGGCACAAAATTATTCAAAGCGATACCAAAGTCCATACTACGATGGGCATTGTCCTTTTATTGCTTACTAAAACTTAGCTACGGCAAATATTACTGTATAACGTGCATTTTATATAGGAAACAAATATCTATAAGTAAAGATGGTTTTTTAAGTTTTATTTCTTCAGAAGTAATGTAGGGCCAGAGTTTGTAACCATCGTAGGCAATCTATAAATATCCTCGCCGCTGTAGTATCTATAAGGACGAATACACTTTATCGATAATGAGTAATACTCAACCTGCAATAACACCCACATAAGACACAACGATGTTTGAATAATATGACCAATTAAATGAATTAAAAATCACTCACGTATTAGTGTGTGATATTCACGATTCATGTGAATTTGGAATAAAAATTACTTATTTTGTTGTGGCTAATTGTTCTTATGTATTCAATTGGCCACACATATTGATCGATTTGTTTGCAGATCTGCGGTATGGTATACCTCGAGAAGAAAGACCAAGAAGCTCAGCATAAGGTTACCGCTATTTAACTAAACTAAAGCATGTAGGTCTTACCTTTTGTAATATTTCATTTATTCCTTCAGTCAATTGTGTTCACGCAACACTTAATCTGAGGTACCATCGATCCATCAGTTGGCATCATCCATAATATGTATTGTCATTTACTAATCTTCTATAATTTTTAAGACATAACACGAACAGTCTCTAGAATTTTTTTCTTACACCTAGAACTACTTCTGAGATCGTTCTGTCACATCTTTCTCTTACCTGCAGACAAAATAAAAATAACATTAATACTTTGTAACTATATTATGATTTTGAAATGGTTTTGGATAACGGAAGTTGATAGCTCAATCCAAAAGAAAGCTCGTGATATTTTTAATAATAACGAATAAATATTGACTTAAATCTATCTGCAAAATGCCCAGTTATTATAGCTGCGTAGTCAAAGCTTCTATTTTTATTACATGTATTGGGAATCCAATCGGGTTATTATTAAATTATACAATGAATTCATTTTTAGACGTGTCGGTGTGGTTAATTAAAAGAATATCCTTCCCTTATATATTGTATGAAGGAAAAGAGGCGACCAAGGCCCTTCTTTTTATTAATACCTATACGAGCTTTTGTCTAATATGTTTGGTATCACAGTTAAGTGATAACACTCAGAGTTTAATCATTTAGTGACTGCATTGCTGCTGATGTGGAAAATGCAAAAGTTGCAGTGTGTAAAGGGCTTTGAACACAGTATTGTACAACTAAAATTTAAATGAGGTTACAATATATAAAATTGTACATAACTTTGCGTATCTTTCGGTTAATTCAAAACTGCAACTTCTTTTGAAATAAATGAAGTTCATCCCTCCCTAAAATTCTTCAAAAACACAAAATTTACAATTACATCAATGTTGCACCAAATGAAAGATGTTATTCTGATAAAATCAGTATATGAGTACAGTGCTAAGTCCCAGATATACGAGAATTTGTACCTTACATATAGTATGGTAAGTCGACCATGCTAGGAAACTGCTTGAAGACATATCTAATTAGTAATAATAATTCTCACATTTACACAAATTAGTATAGCTAAACACTATGTGGCTTGTGTTATGTATACTAGGGTAATGGATGGACTACATATAAGATCGATAAAAAATATATTTTTTTTGTAGATACAATTGACTTAGGTGCAAATTCTCCTATCCTTCACACAAACATCTTTTGTTTCCAGGACTCAAATCTGGAACCGTTGGGTTTTAGGGTTTTAGGTAGGGTCACTACCGCGCAGATAACTCCAACCAGGGTTAGCCAAAAAGGCGGATATCACAAAGTTCACTAGCAAACATAAGAGTCTCTAGGTATTGGATAAGTGCTGCTAAAAAACCAGATGATAATTTGAAATAATGGGACAATGACTTATGCAGATGATGCTCTGTATCGATAAAATATCTTCCATTCAAAAAGGGATCCCTAATCACAAAAACAGTCTACACGAATCAACATAATATTATCATATCTCTTTAGGAGCAGCATGTCTTTAAATTGTAATTGTAATTACAAGAATATATTTATTTAATTAATAAAATAGTGGAATATCAGAGCATCCACAAATTGTATTGTACATTTTGATCTGGATGTTTTAACCATGTAACATATTTGTTGTTCATTTGTTCTACTCTTAAAATTGCAAATCGAATGTAAACAGGTGCGAACTGATTGCGGATGCTAATTGTCAATAAATACCAGTAATTTATGTTAAGCACTTCCGCTGAGAAGTGTGGGAAATAGCTGACCGTACCGATGATGGGCGTAACATAAGCTCAATAAATACAACTATCATTTGATAATGATAAAAAGTTAAGACACTATTGACATGATTTCACTGTACATATCATGAATTTTAAATACTGATTGACCATTCTGATTATATGATTATCATTCTGATAGCTTACTATTTACCACATTATTAGTTAGATATTTATTTTTCAATATATGAACTAGATTTTCACGTAATCAATATGTAATTCAATGTTAACTAGAAATACAACTAAACTTAAAGATATAAAAATTCTTTTTAATGTGGACAGTAAAAAAAAACAAGCTATGAAAATAATTACATTAAGTCCAAAGTGTTATGTCCGTCCCGTGTCAAACAAGTGGCCTAGTGCTGTTTTTAACATGATGTTTAGCTAACATTAATATTACCGAAAACGGGATGTTTGTCAAGTTTTTATGGTAAACATGGGAAAAATCGCACTACACATCGCGAACAAACCCGCAACATCTGCTTTCTCACTCTCGCACTATTTATTATATTATTTTAGATATCCATAAATATTGTTTAAAGGAGTTACTTGTAGTAAGTACCAAAATTTAGCAGACAATGAAGACAAATCATTCTATAATGATTTGAGCAAAGCCAGTATTGCCAGATTCACAGCGGAAAACTCGACGACTTATTATTGTAACTCAATCAAATCGGATATTAGTGTCTTTCTATATTAAAACAAAATTTGAATCAGAAAAATGTTGTAGCTATCTAACGAGATAGCTTTTTATCAATTTACAAACTAGTCACAACTATAAAAAATAAATAAAATTCATTGACAAAAATTAGTCCAAAATACAAAGCTAAAACAAATCTTTTTTTTTATAATTTAAATCTAGATAAACATTTGTATCTTTATAGTAACAAATGTAGTTTTATAATAAGTTAACAAAACTAAATAATTTTCCTTCCTTCTGTTACTAGTTTTTACTTAACTTTCAGCGCTTCCAACATTTATTAGTTTATGTTGCATCCTGTTTAAGTCGATTTAAATATTTTATTTATTTATTATTGATATAATAGTTAAATTTAATTGCTTAGCTAAATTAATTGTTACTAATGAATGTATGAGCTTTAGATAAAACAAAGCAAAACTAGTTCCTATTAAGCATTTTAACGGAAATAATTCATATCTTAATCGTTACTGATGTATGTTTTATAGATTGTTTTGTTGTTTTAAAATAATTCTAAACTGAGTGATTTACTGTCACTGTCAATGAGTCACTGTCACTCATGTTACCTACTCGGTGTATTTATGTCATTTAATGTGATCTGTTCTCTATTTCTGTTTATTATTTTATTTATTTATTTATTTATTCTATTCTCATGTTTTGTATATATTGCATCCTGTGTAGGTACTGTTTTTAATAAGAGTGGCTTGCACATATTATTACAGTTGGACGAAAACAATTAATTATTTTAAAATACTTTAATAATTGTAATACCAAAACGTTTTTTTAAGAAACAATATTATTTTTGGTAACAATACACAAAAATAATATGTAGTATTTTGGTAGTCTGAGCTTCTTAACTTTTAAAGATTAACAGGTTAAATTTTATGTCTATGTTGGCCTAAACCGCTCATACAAAGTTTATTGTTTAGAGGGCTTATCAACTGTTATTCATTTATTAATAGACAAACTTTCAGCCCGACAGACACAAATTGCTTTATAATTAAAGCCACTTAATAGTCATTAAATAGCCAATATATAATTAAATAGCAGATTTCGCTTTTATTTTGGAAATTATTTTTTATTGATAGACATTCATATATTTGTGACGACGTTTTTTGATTCCTTCAACTCTGACGCTTGACTACTTATCATATAATCGTATAGTATTGATGTATGATGATTCAATACATTCTCAGCATTATTGAGCTACTATAGAGTAAATAATGGTGTGAACTTATTCACTACACTGGTAAAAGTAGGTAAAATACTTTTTATCAGATGTCGAAGCTAAGATTCTTTAAAAGGTCTTATAAAGAATCTTAATATTAATCTTAAATAAATGCGTTTCTTGAACCGGCAAAGGGTGTTTTATAAATATAACATCATCTTCGTCTGTTACTACGATGATTTATGGGTTATTCGCAACTATTCAAAACAGTTACAGGTCCATGATTAACCTATATATTATAAAAATTTATATTACAATAATTTACAGTTATAACAGTGATATTTGCGAAAACCTTTGTATATTAGTTTTTTTTTCATATTATAACAATGATCTTGTTTCTAATTAGGATCCATAATTATATATTACATGAAATATAATATTATCCAATGTATATGGTTTCCTTATTACTGCTGCTTATTTTGTCTTTGTTTATTAGACAATTGTGTTAAATATAATAAGTCTTTCCTACAAGTCCAAAACTATAGTAACTTCAGTTAGTGTTAGTTAATTTGGAATAGGGACCATATTTTAAAGTTTTCTTTCAAACAGAATTTAATAATTTGAAGTGATTAAGAGTGAAAATTATGACTATATGGCTAGCTTTTAGTGTCACGGAAGGCTTTGATACTATGTAAATTATTAAATACACAATTTCCTCTTTATTTTTTTGTTATATGTGCCTTGATAACGGCTACTAAAATACTTAAACTTTCAAAACAAAGGAATATGTTATTACTAAGAGAATAAAAGAAAAATTTAATGAGAAAAAGTTATTCATAGAAATCAGCATATTATATTTGTATATTATTTTAAACTTTCATGGTAGTTACTTTAACAACATCTGCAGCCTATTTCATGACCCCAGTTTTGAAACACGTGCCTTCCCTATAAATGAGAAATAGAGCGAATAGGCCGTAAATCATGAAGCTAGTCCAGTAAGGATTTTGTCCTGACGAATACAGAAGCACCCAGGCAGAACGGATAAAAGTGATTTTCAAAGCACGTAGGAACTCAGCCATCCAACAATCTGTGCTTAAACCGCTGCAACTAAAGCCAGAACAATTTGGACCATCCTTAAACATTATTTCTATTTAAAACGGTGTTTTTACCTTGAGAAATGTCTTTGCGAAACGCTCCTAAAAAAAGGGTTCACGAAATAGTCAAAAACATGCTGAAACCTCGTTCCCAATAAGTAATTTTAATAATATGGAATCAGCTATGTATGGATAAAGGATGAGTTTTTACAATAAAAAGGCATAGAATATCTGCATGCATCTAAAGAATATCGTCTATGTTGCGATAACCACTTACCACAAGGTCCTAAGCTTAATTGCCATTTTAGTAGATAAAAATAATTTTAAAATCCATGCACGTATCATGAGACTCAAGAGTTAGACGCCTGGAGACTCACTATCGCTGCGTAAACATTTGCAACATAATTAGCGTACAACGCCTCTAGCTATATTATAATAAACTATAATATTATGTGGTAAGCATGCGATAGTGTGTTTCGAGACATATTATGTTAAATGCCAATCATTGAAAATAATATGCCTGAGAATATAACATTTCACAGTTGAATGATTAGATGGGTATTCTACCCATAAAAATATGTCAATACATACTGTTACATGGAAAGAAATAATCGTCAAACGATCAGTCGATAGGGAATAGTTTTGATTCAATTTGAGGTAGATAAGCTTCTCGAGTAAAATCATCAAAAAGGCTATATTGTAATTTTGGCGACCGCGTTTTGTACAAAGGTATCGATCAAGCCTTTCGGAACGACGGTCCTGGGTTCGAGTCCCGGATGAGGTTAATGTTTGTGTGATAAATACGAGCAATTTTACGAGTCATGCGTATTTTTATATTTATTTAAAAGCTTTATTGACCATAGATATGTATTGGTACAACAGGTGGACTTAATGCTAGTAGAATTCACTACTTTGATAAAAACGAGACTTACTCGTAGAAGCGGTATAAAATATTTCTTTCTAAGACTATAACATATCTTTTATATTTGTATATATATACTCTACCTAAGTATCCGTATCATTATTATTATTTTATGATGTCCTAAATTGCTTTTGGCTGTTACATAAAAACTCAATCATTCAGTGCGAGCAAGATTGCAAAATCTGTACACAGCCGTGCAGTAAATGTGAGTAGAGCTCAGCGGCCGTCGCAACCTCATTCGCTCTATTCAATACTACATAGGTATAACATATTAAACAGATAATAAAAGTGCCTTAAGCGACTAATTATCTGCACTAAGAGCTAAGAATGCTTATCAAAAAACGAATAAAACACAATAACTTGAACATCACTTCTAAAGAAAAACAGTAAAACTATGGGAAATTATAATTTTATGATGCCCTGAATTGCTTAGTTACGTACTAAAATACGCTGGTATCACAAAGCTTTACAGGATTATATTTGTTTATGGTTGTTTTGTTATTGCAATAATTTAATGCTCACTTAGTCTCGAATTTCAACTATTTAATCCGCTATTGAGCTGTGAATGACAGACGAACTCGAACGACTCTGTCGTAAAGGCCTTCTCTTTCCGTTTACATATAGAAAGAGTAATCTTATGAACAGACCATGATTAATTATTATATTAAAGATTTTGGGGACTTACCATTCACGAATTAAGCGTATAGTGTGAAAATTGACTGGTATCCCGCCACGTCCATAACGGTGGCAGGCAGGATTGCTGGAGGCCAGCTAGCAGTTCTGCGTGGTACCGCTGTGCTGCTAGTAAATATGGAGGTGGTAGTGGCATAGGACAGTGCGGCTGCGGCGGTGGTGGCGATGGTGACCGTCGCGGCTCTGGCTCCAATAGTGCGTCTATTGTAAAAGCCCGTCGAGGTCTCGGCCCGGCTGGCAATAATGCAGAGGTATCAGGCGCCTCCATTGGCTCAGGACTAGGTCTTGGGCATAAAGCAGCTGGTGAATACAGAGTCCCATTATGCAAATGACCTTGCGGTGGACCACCTGCTTGTCTAGCCAGGAATGCTCTATTAAAACTTGCCAATGCAGCAAGCTCAGCGTTTAAACTATCTTTTTCCCCTTTATGCAGCTTGAACCGCTTACGCCGGCGGAGTAGGGAGCCGTTTTCGAACATGTCAAAGGCTTGCGGATGCAGCGTCCAGTACGCGCCCTTTCCTGGTCGGTCCGGCCGCCGTGGTACCTTGACGAAGCAGTCGTTGAACGACAGGTTGTGCCTCAAAGAGTTCTGCCAACGCTGAGTATTGCGTCTGTAATAAGGGAATCTATCCGTGATGAACCTGTATATCTCTGATAGTGGCAGCATCCTTTCCGGCGAGCTCCAGATTGCCATAGCTGTGAGAGCAATGTATGAGAACGGTGGTTTTTGGTCTCCGTAAGATTCGCGCGTGGGCCGAGGCATGGTGATAAGTAAATCAGCTCTTTTTGGCAACTCTGAGCGCACGTCCTCGCATCGGCGCGGCAGATAAGAACTGGGGAGCGAGCAAGAGAGCGCGCCGGCGGGCGGGGCTGGCGCCGCCCCGCGTGCCTCGCCCAATGGCGTGCGGCTCTGTTTGTTTGTTGTTTTTGTCGGCTCCAGACCCGTTACAGAGGAATTTAAATTGTTATCACGTTTACATTATACAAAATTTATTCGACACCGACAACACTTGAGCTTGTTTCGAAATTGCAATGATTAAAGAAGTAGGGTACCTAGTTATCGATGCTGTGGGATTGAGGGATTTAGATGATTGAAGATGATCTATAATAATGATAAGAAAAACCTTCCCAGGAAACAGATTTGTATTAAATTAGGTGTTGCAATATTTAACTAAGAATAACTTAAGGCAAATTATGTCGAGTTTACGTTCCTGTCAAATACAATCATTCCTAAAACACTAAAGAAGTATTAGGGAAAATAATTTTACTTACTTATGATTCAGAATGGCATTAAAGTTAGTCATGTGTTAAGAATTAAAATATACAATGAAATCATTTAAAAATAAAATATTAGCTTTTATAAATCGATTATGATTATGATTAACACCTAATCTAGGTGTCACTTACTAAATATTATTTTTCGCTATTAAAAACTAGTTTAAACAATCAATAAAAAAACCCAATAATTTCGTTCGTAATTTTTTTACCATGTTATTTATAGGAAGCGCAGCTAAAGTAAGTTAATCCTGTACCAAAAAAGTAGCTACATGTTCCTTTCTATAAGTATTTTTATAAACAAGGAGGTAGGTAGGTAAGACTTTTATGATACAATTTTGTTCTAATCCAGTTACTCAAAAAGTAAGATACTTGTTTAGTAGGTAAGTCTTTTACAACTGAGGGCGAGTAAAAAAGTGATTTTTTTACTTTCAGACACAAATCAATACAATTATAAGGATAATTAATTAAACTTCTAGCAGTAAATTACTTAGTGGGATATCGTTATATAATAACAGAATAACGTTTGAAAGGTGCCATTGTGTCATAAATTATCTAGTTTTAAATAATGCACTAAGATTGAAAAGGAATATTAGCCGATGAACGACTATCAATCATAAGTTCTGCAACGCTTCAGGCGTCAGGCCTTGCTTGAATGCCAGTTCCATAAAGGTGTAACTTGCGCAGCGCGAAACTCCCTTCTGGCATCATTGGCGACGTGTTACTTTTACAAATAAAATACGATTCTAGTCTGTAAATGCATCTGAATTTGTAAGTATGCTAACAAGAAGAAGTGAAAGAGTTTAAGTATTCATTATTAAAAGTGTTGACTTGTAATGTAACTGTACAAATTGAAGCATTACACAAGTGAGTGAGGATATAGAGCCACACAACCTTTAATAATACACACTACATTATCTAGATACAATTTGTAACATAAAGGTTACTTGTAGTTTCGTTCTTCTTTTACGTAAATTACAAATGTGCGAATATAGCCCCAATGCTCTCAACACAATGTCCACTTTGTCTGGTATTGTATAAACAATTAATTTGGTTACAAACAAGTGGTAAACTAAGTTGAATTAATACATTACAAGCGCGTAGTCGTCAGTTAGCGAGAAAGTGAAGTAAAATAATGCTTGAAGTCGAATTTGAAAAGTTACATTACAAGTGAACGCTCCGGTGAGAGAGATCTGCACATTTTGAATTTGAAACATAGAAGGGATGAATAATTATGAATTAGAGAGATATACAATGTCATGTGACTTTCGGACATGATAATAGCGCTAAGCGTATTTATTTATTTTTGAGGAATAATTTTAATTTATTCACTACGGTAAAATACAATAAGTTGTTCTTGATTGAATTTTACTTTCCGATCATTGTCCATTCAACATTTGATTTAATTCGCTTCATTGGTTTATTACTTATATAAAAAGATACGTGATGAAAAATTACATCCCTGTAATTAAAAAAAACATTAAAATACATTTAAAATTTGTTCTAGTTAGATCTCTTGACAATATTATATTATATAGCTGTAATATAAGTTGAAATATTTTTGTTGAATCAATCTTTAAATGACTATTTATCTTGTGATATATATATACATATATATATATATATATATATATAATAAATATTTAAAAAATAAAAAATGAGTTCCAAGAAACTTAAAATGAAGTTGTCAAACAATTTCTATCTAGTTTTTTAACAGTTTTTCACAACTGCTGATAGTCTAGGTTATTTGTTGTTCCTTTAGTCAGAGTTTAAATAATATAGAAATATTTTTTTCCTTTTAACTGGCTGATCTGACAAATCGGATAAGCTTCACTTATGATTATAAATCATTACTTCATTTCCAAGAATATGGTTCATAATTGATTCTTTTACACTTCGATTTCAGCATATTCTGCCTTCGTCAGCGGCATGGAAATTGTTTATAATTGAGATAATTCTGCAATGTCAGATTAAAATAGAT
Organism: Calamotropha paludella; assembly: GCA_927399485.1. Taxonomy (NCBI): domain Eukaryota; kingdom Metazoa; phylum Arthropoda; class Insecta; order Lepidoptera; family Crambidae; genus Calamotropha; species Calamotropha paludella. The sequence goes on along the minus strand of OV656804.1, from coordinate 10,326,135 downwards.
AGATTAAAAATGACTTAATTACAATATTATATTAATTAAAGATCAATGTCGAAAAAATCCTAATGCAATAAATTATCGAATTGATTTGATTATATGTCATAAATTAATAATAAAAAAATACATTCGGATTAATTTAAGGCCTTGTGAGTCAATTCATTAAAGTAAACATATTATTTACCTGTAAAGGTATATGGTAAAGGTAAAAATATTTAAATATTCATCTAAGTAAAAAGAACAATTTTCCAATGAGCAAATAAATAACTTTTTTTTTCAAAATCGAGACATTGGCGCGTCGGTAGTATCGCTAACATTGCCAAATAGGTGGCATTGTTTATTTTCTAGGTTGTTTTTGTATTTTACTTATAATTTCATATACTAGCAATAAGTGTTAAGATTTTATTCTACTAGTTATTTTTGGAGCGGAGCGAGCGAAGCTCCCATGGATCAGCTTCAATGGCGCAATGTTAGTTACGCCATAACTTCCCGAGTTCTTAACCGATTTTAATATTTTTTGTGTGGAATCGAATCAACAGGTTTTGACCCGAATTTTAAAATTCGCAAAAATTCCCATCGAAACAAATTTTTTCATTCTTTTTTAGGTATTACGCTCCGCTCCAATATATGGTGCTAGCGTAGCTTTATGCTTAGCGACTGCATCGCCTAGTATGTTGAATGGCAATTCCTTTTAGTCAGCTGGCAAATTATTAAATATATTAATTGATTGTACATACAAATTCTTCTTATATGATGATCGATGATAATTTGGTAAAAAATATTTTTATACTTAGTACGTCACCTCTTTGTGTATCAAACTTCTCTCATAGTTGAAAGTGGCAGTATTTTTAAATATTTTGAAAAGTGATCTACGGCTGTGTGTGTACCAAGCATGGCTCTGATGCAATTTTTCTGTAGCCTGAACTCACGCATCATGTGAACAGATATGCCCCATATAATCAGACCGTAGCTAAGGACTGATAAAACGTATGAGAGATAAGCGATGACCGCTGTTTCCAAGGAACTCTCTCTAAGACGTCTGAGTGCATAGACGAAGCGATCTAACTTACTACATATATTTTGTTTAGAAATATGTTCCTTCCAATTACAATGTCTATCTACAGTTATACCTAGGAAGTCAGCTGATTATTATACGATTAGCTATATTAAAGCTTGATCATATTTTTACTGATGAAAATTTAAATACAAATATTAAGGTAAAATTATAAATAATTAAGAGTAATACTTATTGCGAATTCAGTTAATTAGGTTTAAAATTTGCTTACAAAATAAATAAATAATATATATACAAATTGCTGAAGCGAGTAATGTGTATCGTACATACCTTTATAACTCTGTCTTATTAACTAAAAAAAATTAAAAGAACTTACTTTTTTGTTTTAAGCAGTAGTTATATTCTTTGACATATGATCTTAAAACAAATACGGAAAATCGTTTTTAATTTAATCAAATAAGGCTGGATCCGAAAACAATTTTATAGTTGCAAATAAGTAATGCATATGCAGTTTATAAGGTTCACTTTGACAATCTAAAGTCAATAGATCTTAGTGTTGGTTAAATTTTACTTGTAATTAACGGCAACGGTGTATAGCTCGATTTCCCAGAACAATACTGACAGATATTAATAATACCTATATATTATATAATTAGATAACTGTATTGCATAATTCATTCATTAAATAAGAAATGGTTATATTCCAAGTTCATTTAAGCTCTGCTAAGATAAACAACATATATCTTTTGTAATTTTAGAAGGAGCACACCAGCCACTAGTTATGATATGTTTTTAAAAGATACTGAATAAAGATTTTTTAATTTTTTCATTTTGCATTTTTTAAGTAGAGATTTAGGCCAACTTGCACCATCAGTTACTACATACAATTGTCGCTAAACTGGCTGTTTTGTCCCTTTCAACTGCACGTTATTAACAAAAACACAATGATGTTTTAAATTTAATCGAATCAAATAAAGTTTGAATTAACTTTAAACGACTGCAGTTTTGGTGGTCCATACATCGATCAAAAAAACCGAACAATACTTAGCTTGCCGAATGCTGTTACTTTCTTATTAGTATGTGGATACGTGTTATAATTTACGTACTCGTATGTTTATACATACCTATATGCAGTAATAACTTTATGTATTTATTATTTGTTGTCTATTTTGTTTCATTAATGAATTTCGTTTGACCAAAGGTTGACTGGTAGAGAATGCTTTTATCATTAATTGATTTATATTTTATTTTTTAGTTCGATCTACTATAGAAGCGTGATTTTTTTCATAATTTATGTAATTTATTATTACAATTTTTCAGTTCTACGTATTTTGAACCTTTTTTTCAGAATTTCTCAGATGAAACAATTACATTTTTTTTGCAATACGGTTTCTGATAAATGTTATAAATTTTAAATTAATCTGACGTTTTGAAGTAGGTAAAAATAGCGTTAGAAAATTCCGTTACAAACAAACATTCAAACATACCAACAAACATACAGGTGAAATTAATGAAAGCGTGTTCAAAAAAGTCATTTCGCGATCTGATATTTAGGGTATCGTATGTCGTGAACAGTTTCCAGTGACTTTATAGTCAGTGTTACCGATATCGAGTGCAACAAAAGACTAGGACGGTGGGAAGACCGATGTTTACCAGTACGACTGGGCATCACCCGCAAAAAAGTTCAGTTTTTCCGTGACGATGGCGCTGGCGCTTGCAACGGTGCCGAAATAAGCTAGCCTCAAAAATAAAAAATAAAACAATACTTTTTATGTTACAATTTACAAAATAAGAAAACAACTGATATACGATATGTCCAGTTAACTTATTTTCGAGTTCAGAGGCGTACTAAAAGGTAATCACTTTTTTTAATTAAGAAGAAGAATAATATTTTATCAACAGTTCAGTATTTGTTAACTAAGTAACTTTAAATTCTAACAAAAACACCCTAGTATCAATTACAAAAAAAAACATGAAGGAGGTTCGATTTGGAATAGTCATAGTGGCTTTTATCCCGGTAATGTTTGGGTTGCGCACTTTCAGGGTAAATCGAGCTCGTCTAATGTGGGGGTGCTAATTATTGCTGCTTGTTCGCGGGTAATGTGCCGTGTGGGCGCGCCCTCGTATTTGCGATTCCGACATACACACGGATTTATTGCCGCCAATCTACTTGACTAAAGCACCTGATTTCTTTACAGTTGTTAATATTAAACGTATAAGTTGATAAGTAAATTATACTTACAAATATATTGTAGAATATATTTAATCAAGCATAACCATTGTAACTAAGATTTTCGCGATTTTAGTTATCCGTGAAATCTTTGTTTAGAGGAATATTCTCGCCAATATCAAACGAACGTATTGGAGTCGGAATCATTATTTAACTCATTTGTACTTTACTATACACACTTAAATACTTAATTGTTTACCAGATATACACAAATTAAGGCAGTAGAAATAAATTTAATTACCAAGAAGAAGAACGTCACTTTTATTTCTTCAAACAATTTGCTACAAACAACTTTGGAACTCTTTGCATGAGTCTTTCTTTCATGATTGATACAATTTAGGGGTTTTATGATAAATAATATTACTAAATCTTACAGAGTTATTGAAATAAAAGCAAAATGTATAAATAAGTTTCATTTATAAGTCCGACGTTCACATTTTATAAAATAACTCGATTAGGGTCACACAGGGATCAACCAAAGTTCTAGCTCACCATTTTACCAAAATAAAATATAATTCTAGGTGATACATACTACTATTACTTTACAAAACGATACAAGTAATAGAAACCAGATATACTACTGAACCGATTGTAATATTGAAGTAAGTTAACGTTACATTGCCGTATGTCAAGAATGTATGTGTAAAACTTATTCGTAAACTGCTAGCAATGGATTAGATATAGTGAAACAATTAGGCCGGAATGGCGACAGCGGCTTGGTGGTGACGAGTCAACGTCGGTCGTGTACACATAGGCGGTGCCGTATACACCAAGCCTAAAACATCCCGTTTATACGCAAGGCTCTTATAGTGGAGCTAGTGAATATGAACCAGGCCTAACCAGATGCCTCATCATTTCTTTTACATGTATCGACGGGCGGCATATTAGCTTCACATACGAAACCCATCGCTCCATTAAAGACGCAACATGAGTCTGCTCTCCTCAGAGCTAACTGGCTGTAATGTCGATACCGACAAATTCCGTGCACTATCCTTCCCTTTAATCATGCCGCCGCCGATAGTTTCGCCAATCCGCACCCAGGACACGTCCTCAAGCCGAATGGGCTCATTAAATTCAATCGCTTCAACACAGGAGCGTCATATCCGTCCACTATGTAATTTTGACGTATTAAAGTACTAACATATTGCAAAGTTCAGTCGACTCTATTGCGTGCTCTTTTGAGAGAAAGCGAATTACTGAAGTTGAAAAATAATGCTACATAATCGCTGGGCTTGATTACGTATTTGGCATTTAGAGAATTTTTATATTTTGTTTTTAAAACTAAATTATGCCATTACTATATGTTTTCTATAAAAAAGTTATCGTTATATTTATCGCTCGCACTCTTGGGGAGGGCGACAAAGGCAAAATTAGTATTTTTTACTCTTCTGAGTTGCTTAGTTGAGTAAATTTTGAGGCATATATTCTGAAATTAGTTATTGCGGTAAATCAATGGTATACTTTAAAATAGTAATGAGGATACCTGAAATACACGCCATTCTCTTACTGCAGTCCCTACCTTTTATAACATGAAGAATTGGTTTTGGAATTACTTTTTTCTTGTAACTTGTGATAAAATGTTTAACTAGTAAAGGCTGACTGATTGACGGATTTTAGACGGCAACTTGTACCACAGCTATACTCATTTTGCTGAAAACGATTGCTTGTAGAATAGAATGCTCTTTATTGTACAACACATACGTCAAAATAGGCAGGTAACCTTTGTATAGACAAGAAAATAAGCCATAAAATAATCTAGGTCAGTCGGTAGTGATCAGTAAAAATAATAAACTATGAATATACGAACATACCTATATAAAAATAAGATACGGGTATATAAAAATATACCCATACATATATAGTAATAATTCGTTAATTTGTTGTAATGTGATTTTCTAGGGAAATCTGTAACTTAACAATTGTATTAATTAAAACCCGCTAACTTATTTCTCAAACATACTATAATTTCTGTTTTAACCAATAAATGTATCTACAACATAATCGGACCCAAAAAACAAAAAATGGCATTCTCGAAGATGCCTGTCACCTGTTGTGATATCCCATGGAAGCAATCATAGCGCCTCAATCGAGAATTCTCTAATGATTATCCTTTGAACTAGCCGACGACGAATAAAAAAAAACACAAACGCCCCATCTCGTTATTAAGTGTGAATTCTACAAATTGTTCACAAATATTTGCGTCTACCTGTGCTTTTTACCGACTTTTGTAATATTTGCTGTGACCAAATGGGAACCTCTTAAACGCAGTTGATATCCATGAGGAATCGAAGAACTGGTAATGCATGATATGGTTTTGATTGAGATAAAAAAGAGGACACATGTGGAATCAAAATTAAATTTGTTGCAGAATCTGATTTCTTCTTATGGTTCCATTCGTCAAATAATTAATGAAAAAATTGCGTAAAAGCTATTGACGAGCTTTTAAATAATAAGTTTAACTAGGTTTTATTAGATACTTAATTTTGTAACATTTAATGTCTCTGTATTGTGTAAATAACACCACTTGTGCCAAAATACAATAGCTCCAAAAGTTTGGTTTACAATAAAGTTTAATTGCATCCAGATTTACTTATATGTGAGACCAGTAACCATATTCTGTCAGCACCAGAGTTAGCTGTGTTCCGCGGTATCATCTCATAAACATGGCTGAGCCCATTCGACTGTTCAGCAGGTTATTTTCTAATACTCGTATAACGTCCTTTTTATTGAGTGTAAATAATTGAGTTCGTAACAGTGCCAAGCCGACGTCTGTTCGCTTGAGTTTTAACACTCCTTTTCGGATTTCCCACTTAACTTTAATGTCCACATAAAAATTTACGTTTAACAAAAAACACAATCGAATTCAATTCTTATCGTATCCTGCCAAAATCGAAAATTGTAGTTTATAGTAAGTTATGTATCTCTCGGTTTGGAGTTCAAGAAATCTTATTTCGATTGCCATTTGGTGCGATGCGAGCGGACATTAGTCCTTATTTGTCGATAGGTTAGTCACGTTTCTCTTTGATTTGTATTGGTTGTACCGGGTGGAGTGAATCGCGCCGAGTTCGGTTATTACAATATTTGTTGTTGGAGTTTATTTATTTGACTAGTTGTCAAGGCTTACGGGGCATTGATATATCCCCGATTATTACCTTCTTATGGCATTTGGAAAATGGATAGTGTAAATCAAACGTTGATAATTTATATGACGGATAAGTACCTAATAACTTTTAAAAGTAATATAAAACAGGAATAATTATGGAAGTTTCATAATAAATTTGCACCGAACAGTAGTGATTTCCTCCGGTGCTTATGGAACTACTCATCTTCTTATATCTGAGTGGGTTACCCTAAACACTAAGCAGCCGATGTATTGGTTCACCTATCCAATTAATAAGCGTCTGGTGGATACTATTTATCCAATTTTAGAATGTTAAACTACGACACGAAGTATTATACTGGTTTTGATGTTTCGCTTCAATAGTTGCACATTGTATTAATTTATTTAGAAAAATATAAATGTGTGTCTATATTTATCCGTAAGTCATCATTATTTATTGTATGTCTTTTATAACACTACATTATCCCTGACATACAGGCTTGCCGTAGGCAAAATGTTTATAAAAACAAACTAACTAACAGGAGCTAATTTCTATTATTTAATTTTTTCACGACACTATTGTATGTAGTTGAACAAACTATTTCTTTTATTTATCTTTTACTTGATGCATTACTAAATTAAATAACTTGAAGATCGCAAAATTACAATGCAATGGACTAGACTGACTCTGTAAAAAAGAGTTTAATAGCCACGATAGAAGGTCACAATACATCAAATCAATTCAAGCAATGTGTTACAATTGAAATATAATAATAACTTCACCGTTATAATCAGTTGTAACAACGTTTGAACTCAACTTAGGATGGATATGTTACTGTCATAGACACAAAGCATCGCCGTCGTAGGTGTTAAAATATGATCGGAAGGTGATAAGCTGATAAGTCCGAGACAAAAATTAAGTAAAGCTATTCTATAAATATAAACTGGCTATCTATAAAATAACATAATATTATATGCTAAGAATATTTTGAAGAGTTGGTTAATTGTAATTTATAGGAATACTACAATAGTATAATATTAAACACAATTCTAAAAGCTGAATAATATCAATGGCGGATTATTTTTATGTGTTTCTTTTAAGAACTAGATTTATAAGATCACAATATGATTTAAGTTATATAAAACATAGAATTACAGTAAAGACATTAAATCTAGTTCTTAACTAGGTATCTTTAATAATATTTGTGACGATAATTAATGTTGTAGATGCTAAATTGTTAGAAATATAACATTTGTTTTAACAAATATATGTATTACTGTTTCTGTTCAAGTAAATACTTCTTGAATCTGAACGCCTCTTGAATAAACGGACGGTCTAAAATTAATGTTATGAAAAAATTAAATTTTATATAATAATTAGACAAATAAAATATAGTATCATACGAAGCCGACTTTGATGAAGAGTTTTTAACTTTATTAAAAGACCATCTTAGTCGAGCGGTTTTACAGGCTAGGTATAGATTGTTTGACACGTTCCCCATTCTTACTCGTGTTTAAACTCTCGTCACAACCCTTTTGTTTTAGGTGCTATATAGGAGAAGTCTACAAAACATATATGAGAAGTTAAAATAAACTTGTTAAAGCGTTCTAGGTAACACTATTTACCTAACAGCGCCATCTGTTGTTAGGTCAACGATAGTGATTAGTTTTTTTAAGATCCCGCTTCCCCATATAGTCTAGCCGTTATTCCATTTGCCAGGACCCATAAATGACTGTCCGTAGTTTTTATTTTTTTGTTCATCTGTTATATATACAGCTGTTGGTTTTCTATGCAACTAATTATAGTAATTAATATTATCTAAGATCACGAGACATACAAGTAATCTTTGATTATGAGTAAGTTGTTTGACGTCGCTTCTAATAGGATACTTGACAGCATCTTAGTTATGGAAAAATCGGTTATACTAAACATAAGTAGTGGGTGGATAAACCTTTAAATGGAACTAATTGGCATAACGAACTATACAAATACCTACCATAAAAATTTATAAATTATTTGATACAATTAAACAACATCAAATTGGAAAGATCAAAAAGATCTGGGAAATAAAAAAATATATAGCGCATTAATTTCATATATGTAATATGTTATAATTAACGAGTCCTATAAATTTATGCAAATAGCCTTTTTTGAAGTTAAAGCTTTAACCGATTTCCATTTTATATCGGAATGCTGTCTCTTTGCAAAAATAACTCTTGATCTCAAATAAAATAGTAATTTTAATAGGACGAATACATACAAGTGCTAACAACATTATACTACAATAACTTTATACTATATATATATATATATATATATTTAATAGTCTTAAATTAGCCACATCTTTTTTATTTGATTTACTTATTGCTAGACACATATAGTTTCTTTTTTAAGTTTATTTCGTGACTTCCTCGTTGATTTTTAATAGTTTTTTTTCTAATGTATAGTTATGCGTTCTCTGAATGTCGTAAAGGCGTATCTGAGTTACGATTGATCGTTGACTTAAGAAAGATACGTTCAATTAGGTCTAAAATAACGAAATCACCAAAACTAGTTCTAACACATCTTTAGTCGTTGACAGTGTTTGTATCTGTATTCGTCATTAACTCAGTGAAAATTTCCATGAACTAGGTGTCCGTGCTCCGAAATCGTGGTCCAACTATATTACTTTGGTACCTATATGTACACTCTATATAGATGTGTGTTTTTGGTATCCTTAGGATCTACATATCACAACAGGCACCAATGAAGTGATTCTGGCTTATTTCATCATTCAGAATGTAGCACTACGCCTCAGTCGTGACTGTAACACTAATAAAAGTGACCTTTAATTAAAAAAAGCACTTAATTTTTTTATCGACAATCACAAAGGTAAAGTAGCTGAAAGTAATTAGTGTAACTATAAATAACCGTCTCTAGGGCCTATTGCCTGAGGCGCGTCTTATAATTAAAACACTAGTTGTTCCACCCGGTTTCTCGTATGCAAATGCAGATACTAGTGTCTCGTCTCAAAAGTATGACATTTTAAATAAACGAATAGTTTTTAATTACGCGGTGAAACTTGAGTAACCTGTTGGTTTACATTTATAAAGTAAGAAATAACAGCTGTACACACAGTTGTATTAGTTCTTTCATCTCACAGATGATAGACTATGATAGACAGAGATAGATATAACTAGAGCGTACGTTTAAAACAAGCATTAAGTCAATATGATAAATTTAAAATAGGTATAAGTACTCACTTAAAAAAATTAACCAAACAATTTTGTCATTATAACCGTTACTGTATCCTAGTAGCAAGCTATTAATAATAATTTGCGAGTTACTATAGACCGGTAGCTAATAACAACGACGTTAATTGGTAATATAAAAATAACATAGAATGAACACCGCAAAAATGGATTGTCCGTTTTACACAATAGCCAGTCGTTCAATTTGGTCCCACGAGTCAGACATATGGCGTTCCCGCGGGCCACGCGATTTTAAAGGTACCGCAAAATTAAATTATAATTCTCTATCGTCCGAACAGCTAATGTGGCGATTAAAACATTTGTTATCCTGCGTAAATTATTTGTATCCACAGGAAATGTCAATTTGTTAATTGATTGTGGTGCAGCGAAGTCGTAAAAATAGGTTGGAGTTTTTTATGTTGAAGGATATTTTGATATTTAGGAGCTAACGGTCACCCCTATTCCTTTATTGAAAACGAGAAATGAGAAAATATAACAGGGTTTAAATATATCTTATTAATGAATTTAAAAAAATAATAAAGAAAAAGTAGTGTCGATAAATTTTGCATGAGGTGGGATTTTTTGACTAAACAAAAAAGAGGATTTACTTAAATAATTATTACACTTAAATTAGTTAATAGTTAAAACTAATTAATAGTGTTGACAAAATTTATCACGGCTAGAAAGAATTTCGGTAATGGCGGCTGGCTGTCGTTATTATTTTTTGTTTAGTGTTTTTGTATTTTAAATATATAGAGTTTAACAAATCGATTTTTTAATTCACAAAGGCTAAGCTTGCCCTTCATAAACCTGATGAGAAGCAAAGATAAATCCCAATGTTGGCAACTTGCTTCACCCGAACTGTCTTCTCGCTTTTGACAGCCGACAGTAGACTTAAACCAAGACCACTAACCAAAGCGAGCATAAATATGGTCTTCCCCTGGGGATAAAACCTGCCACTGCCTGCAAGCCACTGGGTTACAGAGGCGGTTAGTTACTTAAATGTATATATATTTATCCTCGAAGTTCAAATACTTAGCAACAATAAACACGGAATTATTGCACCTATTAATTTGCAGATATACAAATAACATAAATATAACGAGCATACCGTCGACCCGGATTCAACGGCATTTGTACAAACTGGCCGGCGCTATCTATATCTAAAGATTGTTACATTACGCTACACAAAAGTGCGATAATCTCCTAAAAGGTGTTCGTAGTGTTGTAGATAATTAATATTTAGGCTGAGCGCGGCGCCCCGCGGCGCTAGCGCTCCGTCCGCTTTGAGCGGCGCCGCCGACCGCCACATTTGTCATGTTAGCGCGGCAAAGGTGTGAATGACTTTTTTCTAACTATTATTAATGACAATGATAGAAAATATTGTTTTTTGTTGCAACACTGTTGATTGTTGTCAATTAGTTTTTTTGTTACAACATCGACCTTTGATTGCTAGCGTGGCCGATCAATTTTGGATCTGAATTGAATGTTTGGATTAAAATATGGCGAGCTTAATCAAAGCTTAAATGTTCTCCAACTCCCTTTGTTTGTGTTCAACAAAAGACACTATCGACTAATTGAAATTAGGTTTGCGGCGCCGATGTATTATTACTTATTTTTTTTTTATTGTGTCGGTTCGCTACGAAAACATATTTCATCGTGAAAGGGCAAAGAGCTTTCGTACCACGGTGTCATTCTTAAAAGTTTCTTTTTATGGAGAGTAATATTTTGTACGGCGCTACTTGTTTTGTTACTTAAAAAATGAGCTAAATCACGAAGGAGAAGAAAAGGTGCGCCCCTCCGAACCACCCTCGGAACAATGAATAATAAGCGACGACATCATCTATCCATTTTCCTTTTCAACCCCAACAATAACAGCGATGCAATAAGAATGGAAACAATCGAAATTTAAATATGTTTTCCAAGAAAAATACTTTTCGTTTAGGGAAAATATTGGTCAAAGTGAATTGGAAAGGGTCCCGAAAATGGGATCTTTGAATGTGTTTATTATTCTTACATATTGATGTATTGAAGTTTTATTTAGAAACGATTAATTCTTTCTCACTATTGAGACTAGAAGTTCAGATTAATATTAGAAAATTATCATACTTATAAGTTTTTCTTTGTTACCATATCCTTAGTGTTTTAAGAATTCAATAGCGTTGAAATTTACCGTCAATCAGTAAACATACATAAAGTTCATTGAATTTACATTATATTGTATTGTAAATTCAATGAACTTTGTCGTAAAATTTTTTAGTTGCATATTTAAGCTTTATTAGCGACATTTAAAATATGGTGCTTGGATTGTATTTTTGGTAATAATTAAAATATCAACATTTTCACCAAAATTGTTGTTTTAGATCTGCAGTGGAATTCTAAACGGTATATTGAGATGACGCAGTAACTTTGCAAGGTTGTTTATGGTACCCTTTGTGTTGAATTCCTTAATTATTGGCAGCGCAGTAGTGTCAATATGGTAATAAATGTAATTTTGATTTAATTTGTAGAGAATACATCATAACAATACATAAAAAATATTTTCCTTATTCTTATATATCTGTCCTATAATCCTGTTATTAATAAATCACTAATCATACGTATCCTATCAATGTCCGAAGAATGGGCCACTACCGACTTCATAAGCTCAGTTTGAATTGCATGGTGATAACGACTGCAAGATGTAATTGCAACCAACAGTTTAGTGTGCACGGAGGAGCTCGGATCATAATTTTTTGATTACCCATACGTCCGTATTCATAATAGTCCACGAATATAATAAATAATTTAAAATGCATTAAGTACTGATTAAACCTATTAGACAATCTTTCTTTCATTGTAGTATTCAATCATCGATTATGAAATGACAATTTCGTTAAAAAACAGCATTTGGCAATATAAATATTAAGTACCTACCTATAACTATTGTAAGTAATATTACTTAAAGAACTTTTTAAGTTATTATTTACCGCATTTTTAAAGCTATGTGATTTAAAGATAATAAATTAAAATTGACCGATTATAATAATGTTTTCTTTATTTTTCCCTCAAAATATGATCCTTGTGAAAAAGTTTCGGTTTCGGTTTCGGTCATAAAATCCAATTTCGGTCGGACACAAATTTTTTTTTAATAAGATCAGTTACTAATTTTATATTTATTATTCCCGTGATGATTTTTAAGTAAAAATATATTTTCATAGCGTCTAATTCATTAGGTAACGAAAGTAGCTAATTGACAATCTTGTAGGTATTAGAGATTGGTTTTGAATTTTCATATTAAGTTAAGAAACTCATTAGCATAATTAAATATTTTCATTCCCCCTTTTATCTACTTGGATTAAGAAACTTATATAAGAAGCGGTATTGTTCATTATTAGTTAGTACCTTCGGCCCTTTTATCAAGGTTTCGACATAAAGTAAGAGAATGTGCCAATGGCGTAGCAATAAATCAAGGTAACTTCCCGCGATTATATTTCGGGGCTAGAACAATAGCTATTATATTCAAAGCAAATGGACTCCTTTGTGCCATAACAGTAAAGTATTGCTTCCGGCTAATCTAGGCTCGTTTGATATTTTTTGACACGTTAACCCAAATGCGTTAAGGTTTTTCACCCTTGTAAAAAATTGATTCGATTTTAAAGGGGAAAATTTTACGTCATTACCTTTATTTCATATGTAGTTAAACCAGATACTTTTCTTGAGAATTACATGTTTCATATCCTCATTTAAGACAAAGATTAGAAATTGAGGCATTGAGATCTGTCCCTTTAGAAAAAAATATTATAAAATTACTAGTGTTCAGTAATACCAATTTATTTGAACACTGAACAGATATAAAAAAATATCATATCCAAATTTAGACACTTCTTGTATCCGCTTATAAAACAAAACACTATTTACAACATACCTAAACGCGTCTAATTTTATGATTACATATTTAATTCTAATGTTTCGACAGCTTTTCAGAAGCCATGTTCACAGAATGACACAACTTGTTAGCTATTTTTGTTTTAGTTTTATAATTATTATATAGCTTCGTGCTTTTGACTATAGTATGGTTTAATTTATTATCTACTTAAGGAGAGAACCTTATTAATTCGAGAATTTTTTAACCTGAGGCTTAACCTTTTAGATAGAAAAGGTTAATACCAGTACAAATGTTTCTTTGTCGTCTGTAAATATAGATATCGCGATATGGTACGACAGATTTTCCTATGAATTAAACATTCCCATTGTCTTGAGCGGCGATGTCTGCGGGGAGAGGGGGGAGTAGATGGGGCGTCGGTACTATTAACGTTCAGTTTGGAGATAACATCGACCGACAAACTCGATTAGCGGCCCGAGTGGGTACCACCGTATGCCGCAAATCATAAGCGGTAGGGGGCGTTTTTTTTTAAATATAAGTAATAGTGATTACAGACTATAGAACATAGTCAAATAACAGAGTCATAGTATTGGGTGACAACTGTAAATCATTGACACATAATAATCATTTCTTCAGACAGATAATTGTATCTATATATCATATAAAGAAAGAAATAAATTATTGATCGAAGTTTGGAATGAAAGGATGAAATGATTACAAATAACAACAAAAAAAAACAATTTTGTTTCAAAATAAATAAAGTAATACCCAGTCTGAGACCTACGATCAACCAGGATCATTATTGCCTCAGCATAGGCCGCTGCGAGCAGAGATACGCCATAGCAGCGCTGATATTCTGGCAGGGCCTGTATGGATGATGCCCTACCGATATAATAAATATATATAAATAAAAAAAAATAGAAAAAATATTTATATATATATATATACATTATAAATGTACATATATACGTATAAAAAAACTAAATAAAGAATATAATAAAAAATACAAATAAAAAAAAGTGGGGGACATAAGTCAGTGTCCTAAAAACTAAAAAAAAAGAGGTGTAGGTCTACTCTATGGTAGGCATCATGTTGGCGTTAACACCCGTATAACCAATATCACACATTACACGATATGATTACAAACATACGTGTTTTATATGTGAGAGAATATTAAAGATATAGCAAGCATTTTACTCATTTGCTAAGTAATAATTGCAATTTATATATAGATAATGATAATTCTAACATGTTTCCTACGTTAACTTACTTCTGTTGTTGAACTTGTTTTTATGTAATAGTTCTATGTAACTCATGCAAGTAGTTGTTATTCTTTATTTATTTACCAAAAGAATATTCTATTGAGTATTGTCGAAATTTTGCAGAAGTGATATAATATAAAGCGTGTTCTAATTTAGTGGTATAAGGATATTGCAGACCGACTTGATTGATTCGTCTTTTGGAAAAGCGATCGCAGCGATACTCTAGGTCCACTTTGTATTTTCAGAAACATGATAATAGTTTATAATTTAAAAGACTTGTATCAAATCCAGAATACTTAGTTTCAAGCTTCCAACTTAAACATGGTAAAGTTATGATACCAAGTTTATACCCGTTTTTCACTCTCTCAAGAGTTCTTCACTTCTCAGTTTCAAAAACTTCCACTTTCGTATACATTTTTTTTTACCAAGAGCGTATGTATTGATTGTATTTGTTCATACTATGAAAATAACAGATTTTCATATAATACTTTATCCCCTATTACACCCCCTTAATGATTTAATTTTCTAAAATCCTTTCTTACCGACCGTTTTCAGCCTATTACAAACACATCCTCCAAATATCAAGTCTCTAGGTTCAGCGGTTTAGGCTGTGCATTTGTGCATTGTGGCTGTCCGGTAGTCAGTCAGTCACTCAGCATAAAGCCTTTTAAATGTTTAAACGAAGTATTATAATAATTACAATTTGAGCCTTAAAATAAATGTAAAATCAAATCTCTGATGATTTGTACCACGCCAAGCGATGTTACCGAGTACACTATCAACACAATTTATGAACATCAAAACAAGACACTTATTACATGCCTCGTCATGTATTAGTATGACATACGGCCAATCCCACTAATAGATATTTCTTTAATTCATATAATTTAGTTTTTATAATACTTAATGTGAATAATACATTTTGTTGGGTGAAGCTTATGTTATATTTTAGCGTATGAATTAACAATATAGTCACTCTCAGAATTTTTGGTTCGAATAATTAGTTTTTTTTAAATTAGAAAGTATCTTGTAAACTATTCGAGTTTAAGCCTTTCATTTATATATTTATTTCGAGTGTACATGCCTATTAACTCAACAATATTTATAAAATCATATTGTTTGAGATTTAAGCGATTATAAAAATCATACTATGCTACGGTTACACGTAGCAGTTTCGTAGCGTACTACGAAACAACACAGCTTATCGTTTTACCGCAGAGGTATCTTTAAAGTCGTAATCTTAACTAAGTCGAAGTTAATTACTTTGGCTCTCTCAAACAAGGCTTTGGCGGTAACAGGACCGCTCATAATTCATTCGAACGCGCATCCTCTTTGGTAATATGGTACCGTAGACGCAACGGCGCAGCACGAAAGAGATGGCCATATGAGCGAGAAAGAGACAAATACATCGCGGCGGACATTATACGGAATGTTTATAGCATGAGAACTTTTTAATTTTTTTGGGAGCACTATTTCAAATATTGTTTTAATTGATTGCCGGTAGACCATTTGGCGCGGGATGTATAATTACAGATTAACGTTTGTAACTTGAATTCTAAAAAATGGTTTGTGATTCTTTGACAACATCACGATGAGTTCTCCCTTGTCAGTTTTAGAATTCCAAGCTTAATAAATATTATGCTTGCTTGTTTTTATGTCTTCAGCTTAGTTTGATGTGTTTTGAATTTCAATGGAGACAAAACATAAGTGGTTTTAAATTATTTTATAAATTAAAACACTTTATTAACGGAAGCGAAAACTTTATAATTACACTAGCTGACCCGACTACACGTTGCTGTGGCTTAATTATTATAATATACAATATTTTATTATTATAAATTAAATGTCCAAAGTCGAAACAAATCAAGCAAAATTATATTGTAATTTATTTTGTAAATATTACTGGAATATTTAAAGGCGTTTATCAATAATAAGGGCACCGAAACTCCTTAACAGCATGATTCTATTTGCAGGATGTACATTTATCAACAAGATAGTAATAGACGTCGTATTTGAATTATAAAAAAAGAATTTAATTGATCTTACTTGTTTCTCCATCCTTTGAATAAAAACAGAGATTAATATTCGTCAAAGCGCCATAAATCACAGTTCCTACTTACAATGAGAACGGCACAACGCAGCCTGTAATTAAAAACGCATCATGTTTTTATTACAGAGCGTCTATGGATGCGTATTTCATTACGCTGTTTACTAATACACTTTCAATTAATAAATTACACGTATCTTCAATCGGGAGTAAAGGTAATTGCTAAATACGCAGCTGTAATCATAGTGATGAGATTTTCTTTGTATTCGATTGGCGTTCATGTCGATTCCACTCAATATCTAATAAAGAATAATGTAGGAAAATGATCACGGGTTTGCTACCTGAATGTATTTAATCATATTTGGCTGAGAATAATTTTGAAAAAATATTATCTGAAAATAAAAAAGAAATAACAGCTGCTATCGAGTTTCTTGAATATTTTATAATTGGATGTGATCATTGTATAAGACCTTGACAGTTATAAATTTAGTAACACCATTATTCATTCATCTATGATCTTTTATACCTAATTATTTAAAAAATATATTGAAGAACATTTCGATGTGTTAATCTAGCTGAAGGCTGATTTTTTTGCCAAATTATTTGCCGAAAGTTTTCGTTTGGATCCTTGCAATGCTGTACCTTCCGGTTTGACAAGATGTGGGACTGTTATGTCTGAAATTCGTATAAGACAAACCCAAGTAAGAAAATCATTACGTGAACTGGACGTGAATAAAGCCAGTGGTCTGGAAGGTATATCAGCCATAGTACTTAGGACTTGCGCTCCTGCCAATGACAGGCCCATCTTGGTCACGTCTACAAGATACGAGTACTGAACCATAGGCTCCTGTCGAATCTAGAAGAAAATGACCTTCTTAGTGACCGGCAATATGGGTTTCGCCGGGAACTGTTTTACTAGACTTTTTCTAGCATACGCCACTTACATATGGAGCAAAGCCATCGAAAGGCATGGTGAGGCGCTTGCCGTCTCTCTTGATATCTCGAAGACTTTTGATACGGTGTGGCATGAAGGTTTTATTAGCAAGGTTCCGACATATGGTCTTCCCACTAGTTAATGTGTCTGGATATCGGACTTTCTGAGAGATTTACAATCATGTTATCCGTTTAGTTTTACATAAGACACTTCAGGTGCATTTGTTTGCAAAGTCCAATACCAATTCAACAAAAATATGGCCTAGTTTAATCTTTACATATTAACGTTTATCTATCAAAATAAGTGTCACACCTCTAGTTGTAAAAATGACGGTAAGCAATAATAGCCCGCGCGCCGGGATGTCACCCGCATCGTACGACCACAACGGCCGCGCGGTGACTATGACCGGTTTTAACGCGCCTCTATAAATTTCACTCGGCCTGCGTTTGCATATTAACAGTGTTTATCATTTTCGCGGTCACACCGCGTCCGTTACTCTGTTAATCGTCGGTTGTTTACTTCCTTTATGTGGAATCAATCTGCGACGACGTCGTGATGGGTAATTTAAGGTTTTTATGATTATTGAAGTAAGTTTTACTGCTTTTTAAGTTTTAGTAGAGAAATGCCCTACTGATTTATGAAACTCATTAAATAAAAAACAGACTTTTTGGTTTATAAATATATACTATAATTGATTATTTTCATAAATTTAAAAACTGCTTGTAAGAAGTTGGTCGAAGGCTCTAATAGTGTGAGACAATAATTAAATTTTCAACAGTAATAATTTATTAACATTATAATTGTATTAAGGGATCTAAAAGACGAAATAATTCTACACGCATAAGCTTGAATGTGAAAAGCAATATCGAATTATTTTTGATTACGATACAATCGTTCACAGAATGCACTATAACAGAAGTATCTTCTTAGAGAGCACGTTTCGCCTAATCCTTTGTTTATAGAAAGCTCACTCCGTTCAAGCTTGGTTTGCGAAAATCATCCTTAATTGAAAGCATTATTGTTTGACAATTTTTATAAACTAATTTCGCCAGTCAATACAACAATATTACTATAAAAATGGTTGGCAGATATCACTTCCCACTAAAGACAGTAAAAATCTAGTTAATTAGTAGTGGCCCCTGAAGGGCTGGTAGGAAAAAAATTGACGAGAAAAAGTAGTTGAATTAAATCTCAAAAGTTTATAATTTTTGCGGTTGGTGTCTTTATTATAGTAGAAAATGCAACATAACATATAATAAATGTATTTATATTAAGTATTTGAATATGTGTCTTTTTCTGTTTTCTACATTGGCTTGGGTCTTGGTATTGTATAATGTCGTTGTTTCTGAATTCCAACAGAAGTGTCTTAGCTACTTAACTTGGGTTCGAAACAATGTAGCGAGCTAAGCTCCCATGGATCAGTTTCAATGCCATAACTTGGAATCGAATCAACAGGTTTAGGACCAGATGGCGACGGAGCCCGAATTTTGAAATTCGCAAACATTCCCATCGAACCAAAAAAAATTTTTTTTAGGTATTACGCTCCGCTCCAATATATGCTGCTAGCGTAGCTTTATGCTTAGCGACTGCATCGCCTAGTTGGAGCGAAGCTCCCATGGATCAGCTTCAATGGTGCAATGTCTGTTACGCCATAACTTCCAGAGTTCCTTACCGATTTTAATATTTTTTTGTGTGGAATCGAATCAACAGGTTTAGGACCAGATTGTGATGGAGCCCGGATTATGAAATTCGCAAAAATTCCCATCAAAACAATTTTTTTTTCTTTTTTAAGGTATTACGCTCCACTCCAATATATGGTGTTAGCGTAGCTTTATGCTTAGCGACTGCATCGCCTAGTTTTATACTAGCTTTTACCCGCGGCTTCGCCCGCATTTTTTTTTATTTTTTTTTCAATAAAAAGTATCCTATGTAAGTATCCTACTTCTAATACCCCCAAGAATATATGTACGAAGTTTCATGATGATCGGTTTAGTAGTTTTTGCGTGAAAGCATAACAAACAAACTTAAATTCACATTTATAATATTAGTAGGGATATATATTTATATATAAAACATAAGCAAAATAGTAAACAAATGTGCATTTTGGTAAAGAATTTTGTTTTCTCATAATTTTAGACAAGTTTCTATTTTAGTTTAAGTAATATAGGCAAACAGCTTACACTGTGTTACTTAGTAGGGTATTCAAAGGAGTATCGTTGAGCCAACGTTTTACCAACAAACATATCGTGTGACATTACCTTAACGGTCGCAATTCGCCAGCCCTGAGCTAGCGTGAAAGTTTACATTGAAAACAAATGAGCGCTGCGGTGGTCGTATCGTTAATCTTTTATCTAACACGGCTCCCATTGTGGCGATGTCACGGACGTCGCAACGCCGACCGTGGCCAATGTTACCCTCAAACTTCCCCGTGTCAACCATTGTGAATGCACCTTTCACGTACTAACATTAACGCCATACAAATAAGGCTCAAATTATGCAAGATTTTCAAAAGTCACTTTTGCTTCAATTGATTCTGAAGACATTAGTTGCCTTTCTATCTAATGTTTAAGGTCGTTAAATTTCCAATGTGGTTGGAATTATTTGTCGTGACATTTTTGTAACAATGAACTTACTCTTTGTTGGATATATTTTGAGCAACACCGATTTCCTTATTTATGGTGTAGGTAATTAGAAAAATGTAAATCCAATACGTTTCCAGGTTGAAAACCGTAAAAGTTATCTTTTAACTTCATTAGCCTAATAATGGAAAGATCTTCCCTATCCTATTTAGGTATAGGGAAAATCCGTGCCATTAACGGCGTTGGTTTATGACCCAGCACGGGGCCCAATGTGGATCGGTAGGTGCTAGTTCTTGCAATTGGAGCAATAAGCAAAGAATTATTTTACTTAAGAATATGTTTCCACTTCAAATGTCCGATTTCATAGTGTTTATTTCCTCGAGTTTATCTTTTACCTTCCAATAGAACTATAATACAACGTATTTCAAATTTCGTCTGTTCTCATATTAATTATTGTTTTTTTTTTTCATTTGTTTAGCAAACAATGATGCGATAACTCTTAATACAAACTTGTCATATTATGCAACCATCACCACCATCCTCATAATATTATTAGAATTAAAAAAAGAGTTTAACGACACCTCAGCAAACAACGTCTTTTGAAACGTTTTGATAAGGCACTAACTTATAATAATACGTAAAGTAAGTTCTACCTTTAAAATCAATACTAAATAGGTAGTATGCTTAATAAGTCATAGTAACTGAAGTGGTTTGCGTTAAGTATAACGTGAACCTTTCAACCGTCATTATTTCATTATTTTATTAGAGACAAATATAAAAAACATAACTTGAATGTCTATACTCGAAAATCCATTACCGATTCGGAGATATCCCGCTACAGATATATTCATACATTGATAAATAATTCTCATTTTTTTTCCTACTTCTTTATTTGGTTACTGCCCGAGTGTGAGAAATACAATTACAGAAAGCATCCAATGCGTGTTTAATTACTTCGAATCTATTGTTACATTTCGATACTATATGGTGGCTCTATGCCTTCAGTGGTGTAAACCCCCGCCGAGTCCAATATAAAAATATTAAAAACTTATTCGTTCGGCCTCTCTCAAGCACTATTTGCTTACCACGATTCATTCGATTAAATCCTGAATAAACTCATTATGAGTGAATGCGACTACCCGCCGAAAGGTTCCTTTCAAACGATATTAAACCACATTATCCGCGTTTATTCCCGGCCTTGATTAGTACCGTATCATTTAGTCCTACTTTGTAATTATTTTTCTATAATGTAAGTTGAACTTTATTTCTTTAACATATGATACAGTTTTGACTGTGACTTTTTAACGGCGGCGCCTTTGAACGAGCGAGATGAAAAGCGCCGCGCGCGACCATTTATCATTGGCAAACACAATTGTGTTGGGACACGGCTCAAGAATTGGTGGACAAACACACCAGAATTCTAAATCCACTATTATGATTCCGGGTTTTATCTTGAGATTAAATTAGAAGATCTGTAATAATAAACCGTACCGGTCGGCTGGTAATAGGGATTTCGATTTATTTATTTACTAGCTGTTGCTCGCGACTTCGTCCGCGTCAATTTCTGTTATTATGATTTTTCACTGTTGCTTCGCTTCTTTTGGTCACAGTGTGATGTTTTAGAGTCTAAAGCCTTCCTCGATAAATGGACTACCCAACACTGAAAGAATTATTCAATTCGGACCAGTAGTTCCAGAGAGTAGCGCGTTCAAACAAACTAACAAACAAACTCTGCAGCTTTATAATATTAAGTATAGATATTCAGATTTTCCGAAGTTTATTTAAGAGTAAACTCAAATTGTCTTTTCGCAAACCAATAAGCTCATTCAACAGACGTATTGTCCGAATCGATAAAAATATATTTTGTAAATCGGTTTTTGAATAAACTTATTGGATATGCGTAAATTGAAAAAAAAGATTTCTTGTTAAGGTTGTTGTATCCAAAAAACTAGAACGAAGAACTTGGAACGAAATTTTCTATGCCAGATGAATTCTATTACTAAAGGCACTTTCGGTGATTGTTTTGTTAATATCTTATATGTATACTTTTCTCCAGATTTATAATCTCTATTTCATAATTAATACTTATAAATTATTTTTCTCCTAAGTTTTTTCAAGCTATTATATATACATTTTTATATATTATTTGTCTCTTATATATGTTTTGTATAAGTCAGAATTAAAAAGTGTTTAAAATCACTGACCTAAAGTGTATCATAGTAATACTGTTGTAAGTAATGAAATTAGCTTCTGTGTTTATTTAATTATATCCATAGCTTGTATTAATTTAATAGTAAATTTAGTTAATATATTTTCTACTGGTAGAAAAGAATAGTAGGGAATTTTATTGTTAGAATTAACAAAAAGAATAAATGGTACAAGCTTCGGAATTTTTGGATATGCTCATTAATTTATTGAGTAAATAGGAAAATAGATACGTTACTTTCACCTTTTTAATCGTAATCGTTCTTATTGTTTTTCGTTTTTTTTATAGCAATAAGATAAATGTATGTTAATAACAAAATTCGTGTTTCCGACCTCGCTTTTTGTGCTTACCTACATCTGTTTTAGTATAAACGAAATAAAAAAGGGGTAAATAGATTATCGAAGATAGCTATATATTCGTAGAACCATTGTAAATATATTGTAGGAAATGATATATATTTAAAATCCAATTTCGCTTGAACAGACCTAGAGTTTGTAAATACGAATGAAGCTGGGTGCTCATGTTAATATGCTGCGATCTAAGGTAAATAGGTAGTAAAAAATGAATTTTAAAGTTATTTTAGCAAACACTTTAAAGAATGAGTGTGTTAACTTTGGTCCGTGTGCGTATGCCAGTTGCCATAGGTATTAGTGAGAACTTTATCTCTCCTTCTGAGAAATTGTATTAAAAAAATCTACTGGCAATTGTTTTTTTTTATTGTATTATAAAAATAGAAGGCAGAAGCAAACTATCTATACTCATAATTATGTATCTTTTTGTAAAAGAACTATACGTTTAGTATAAAAATAAATGTATTTAAATCTACCTGTATATAGGTACTGTTATATTAATTGTTACGAAATTTATTAATAGTGAATGGAAAATAATGCATTTTATTATTAGGTAACTATGTCATAATGAACACATATGGACACTACAAACCAGTCTTTTGCAATGCGTTACATAGACACTATCCATATATAATAGCTTGCACTTTTTAAGTTGATACGCTTACGCTTCAATTAACAGTCTGTTAAAATAAAACTATTGTTTCTCTATAGAAATATACAATTCATGTAAATTAGTCCTCTAGAACTTTTACACACTTTTATCAATACTTCGTTTACAGAAGGGAGACAGATAAGAAGGGGTAGGTTCCTACTTTTGACAATATTATTCAACATACTCTAAAATTGACAATTTATTCTAAATAAGTACCTACCTACCTTAAAGACTAAAATCATTCACTCACATGAAACAGGTTTAAAAGCTAGTGCATTTATAATTTAATCTGTTTCAACAATTTGCTTTTTGTATTTTAGAACTTTAAGTCAAGTCAAAATTGTCCCTTGTGTTGATAATGGATAGAGCGTGTAACAACGCTCTATCCATTATCAAGCGTTTAAAAATATTGTCAGGTAAAAACTATATGGATTTGTAGATTATAAAATTAATTTAAAATATTGCCTTCAAGAAAGTGCTCGACTTACATTTATAAGTTGGCTTTCATCACCAAACTAAGGTCCCAACGAGTATCAATCTGTTGGAGGCGTGAGTGGGGCCCCGCCTACTTGGGGCGGGCCCCGGCACGTTCGCTTTGCCCCGCCACCAGGTGCGGGCACCCATTGTCTCTGAAGGGTGGAATCCGACCCATTAGCATATTTGTCACAATAATATCGACTTTATTGTTACAATAGAATTACATATTCTGGTTTTTAATGATCATAACAATTCATGGTTGACTTGACAACAAATGTTGTATACAAACGTACCAGTCCAGTTACATTTGGCTTTAAAAAAGTTCTAAATCTTAATAAATACTCACGTTCCTATAGATATATAAAGTAATTATTGTAAGTTAATCCAATAATAAAACAAACGTTTAATTTCAAGTAGCGTTATCGTTAGTCTACACTAATATTATAAAGAGGAAAGATTTGTATGTTTGCAATGAATAAAATCAAAAACTACTAAGCCGATTTCAAAAATTCTTTCACCATTGGAAAGCTACATTCACGCTGAGTAACATAGGGTATATTTAATGCTAGAATTTTTTTTAAGAATTTTGTCCACCCGTGCTAAGCCGGGACGGGCCTTCAATAAACTTAAAATTTACATTTACACAGAAATATCAAAAGATTCTTTAAACGTCTTTGAGTCCAAAAACAACAGAAGAATACCTACTCATAGGTACGCAAACATTGCTCAACACGTCACCTTAGTTCTTCCCGTTATAAAGTTAATAGGGTTTACTGGTATTATACATAATTATTGAGTTCCATGTAATTATTGCAAATTTAGTAACTTTTTATCATTGAATAATACTGACGAGGTATTATTCTATGATATAATAGTTATGTATCTTATCAGAAATCATAATACCTATATTTACCACTATAAAAGCGTAGGTAATCATATTTATAAATCTTTATAGTTAAGGTAAAAACAATACCTATTTTTTTTTAATATTTCATCACCTAATTACAAAATTTTGCAGAACTTATCAAAGTTTATAAGCGAATAGGTTTCGTCCTACTACCCAAAGATTATTGGACCATAACTTTTATGGATTTAATTACACGCGATCAAAATTGGATTCCATCAAAATTGGCGTTTGAATATCGTTATAATAAATATTTATACAGGTAGCAGCTGTATTAAAATCCTCGGTCTGGTACCCAAATAATAATTAGCCTGCCCTTAGCACCTCAGTCGGCGTTCGAGAAAAAAGCCTGCTACGAGCCTCGGCCGCGAACGAACATAACCTGTAATTTGGAAATTATTATCTAACACATTGTGCCTTTCTGGTTATCCCGCCGGTCAATTTGCCGTTTTTATGGCTCCCACAGAGCCGCGGCCTCTAATTATCTCACCACGATCTCGGCCCGAGGCGAGATACCATCGCACATCGAAGCTCTTCAATTTTCAACTTAAATACAACACCGTAAAGCTTAAATCAGACATTAAGATAAACTTAGAGACATGAGAAAATATGTTTGAAGGGGTAACACGTCTGCGCGAATTTTATTTGTTTTGCACCGAGGAGTCGTAACAGTTTTAATTACTTTACAATTATGACGTGACGTAGACACCATGCTGCAATCAAGGTGTATTGCCGCAAAATCTTTATTCTTAACGAGTCTAGTTTTATTGTGGTGTGCTGCCGTATTGTAATATGCTCACAACGATTGGGAAAATCGATATAGGTAAACGATTCATTCGAAATATTAGCTTGTTAGTAAAATAGTATAATAAAGTCACAATTTTGTTTTTATATCGTGCACCTATCTATGCATAAGCGTCGTAAATTTAAATTATAATCGGTGGGTTTTAACGCCCAATTTTTAAATTGGAGAAACGTAACGAACCGAGAAAACGTCTAAACGCAGTCGTTTGGGAGCGTTTGGCCCTCGTATACTATAAGGAAGGACTACTAATAAAATTAATTTATTTCTCGATTACAACAGTAACATAAGTTCAAAAAGGAGCCGCGAGATGGTCATTAATCATATTAATTAAGACGAGGCAATGAGCTTTTGTTCGTGGATAAACGAGGTTGCTTAACCCAGGCGTGCGCGATGGGCAATAAAGCGTGTGGAACCGCGTGCGACGATTCAGCGTCACGTGACAACAGTGCATTTGCGAGTTGCGTATTGTAAATGTATGCTATGCAATTATTAGATTGTAACCTAGTATAGTTTTGAATACCTGCGGCAATAAAAGTACTATGTTGTTTGATTAAATCATACGGTGTTTTGATTGCTTATATGAATCGGTATATCTACGATAATAATAAAATAATCGGTAAATTATAGGTATATTGTAAAATATGATAGCATCTGAAACGATTTCGCACAATTATATTATTGATAGTTTTAATTTATGGTACTTTAAGGTCTGTTTGTTTTCAATGTCACATTTTAAGAATCACTTTATGAATGTTTGTTACCTAAATAAATAAATAATCTATATAGAAAGCGATTGACTTCCGTAAGAACTAAAGTGTATTTTAGCAATGCGAAAGAGTTTACAAAAATCTAAAATTGCTACTATACAAAAACGTCTACTGTGTAACGGTTCTAACGTTTGACCCAGTTTGTCAGAAAGACGTGGGGTCATACCCTATCCAAGGAGAACATTTTCAATGTGATGTTTTCTATAATAAGAGCATTTTTATTGTTCATTATCATAATTGGCAATAGTTCCTTTTATTTTTAGCTTTTTGATATATTTATTTTGTGTTTCTAAGCCCAAATGTGACCGCTTTCATAAACTTATTTAGCAACAAAAGTTAAATAACATAAAAAATGGTACTTTTAGGGTTCCATTCCTCGAAAGGAAAAACGGAACCCTTATAGGATCACTTTGTTGTCCGTCCGTCCGTCAGTCAAGACCCTTTTTCTCAAGAACACGTGGACGTATCAAGCTGAAATTTATATCAAATACTCAGGTCTACTGTCCCTTGGAGCTGTGAAAAACTCAAACTTCTAAGCCAACGCAATTAAAAGATACAGCCGTTAATGCCGCAAAATTCCGCAAAATTTCGACACCCGCAAGGGAATCAAAACCTACACGGTACTTCCCGTGAACTCAGAATCTTGAAATTTTGTACGAAGCAACGTCCTATAGCACAGATAAAGGAAAACTTGCGAAAACCGTTAATTTTTTGTTGCATCATATAATAAAAATATTTTACGGAACCCTCGGTGCGTGAGTCCGACTCGCACTTGGCCGGTTTTTTTTATATTAAATAAAGTATTTTTTATTTAATTGCTAAATAAATGTATAAATTGTTTTAACTGTTAATTATTTATTCGCTGTGGATTGAAAATGTGCAGATTGTTTTTGATTATAGGAAATCGAGTTGCGAGTGATATAAACGGTAAGAGACAATATGTTGAAGCAATTAGATCTTTGCTAAATTGACTCGTTATAAGAGCGTCATGGGTGTAATTGAACAATCGAAAAACCAAGTAATCGAGTAATCAGATAATCGCGAGACCTCGCATCGGCACGCGGCCTCGATTCGCCCCGCCCGTAAGACGATGCTATTGTTTTAATTGATGGATAGAAAGTATTGTCTGTTGGAACGAATTATGATTAACAATGGCGTGTAATGTGTAGCCGTTAATTAATTTTAAGATGGACAAGAAAAGATGGCGTCCGTTATTAATGTATTCAATTTAACGCATCGTGTTTAGGTTTCAATTGAAATTTGTGGATCGGACCATGACCGTGACAATAGCGGTACAAACTTTGGAAATAGGTACCCTCTCAGTAATTATATGTTGTTAGTGATTTGTGAACATAAAATATATCTTGACTAATACTGTATAATTAATAAATTGTAACTAATTTAGTGTCGCCCCTCCATTTTCTGTAACTTTTTGTGGAAAAAAATTAAGACAATAATAGTTTTCGAGATTATCCAGGCATATGTAATTGGTATGTATGTGCCTATTTATTTTAAAATTTATTTCAAATAAAATGTTAGGTATATTAGTGACATTTACTACCTTTAGTTTTATTGAATTGCTGTTTGAGTGGTGTGATGTAGAGTAGTTTGATAATGGAATTACTTTAACCTTATGTTTTTAATAATGAACTAGCTGACCCGGTAACGCGTTGCTATGGTAACGCGTATACAATGGAAAAAGAGCGGGAAAAAGAGCGGACAGACAAACACACAAACAACAAATTTGTGTTCTTAGATTATAGATTAATAGAACATATGCCCCTTGCATTATTGCTTTTGCTTTTAAAGAATCATTAGTATAGAATGTAAGTAAAAGTGAAAAAGCAATTACTTCATACCGTATATATAGTATACCTTATCGATATTTTAAATAAAAAGTGGAAATTACACTTTCCACTTATCTAACAATATCAAATTATTACATATTACGTGTACCTAATTGATAACTGTCTAGTTACAAGTTGGAAGCCTATCAATGCATAATGGTTGAAATGACAGCGACCTCCGACGACAAACTGACGTATCACGCACCATCATTAATTCAATGACGAGTTATGACTTCATTGGCTACTGATATCCTTCCCTGTAATTACTGTATATTAAGGGCCATTATCGCATACGGCAAGCTATCAGTTTAATGCAAAGCCATCCGGATAATCGGTTATAGACAATGGCTTTCGATTGCATAAGAACTAATGCATATTAAACGCACTGCAGTTTTGTATGGCATCAAATTCACATACTTATTTTACACAATTGAACATTAAAAATTACGATTCATATTATTTAAAGAGTCGTTGGGTCAATGGTGGCTATTATGATTATGTGGAATAGGACACTCCTTTAAATTGAAAAAGAGGTTTGTGTTTATGTGAACAGCATAAGCGTTTGTATCTGAGTCATGAGTATTTATATAATTTGTCGATACCTGCAAAATCCCGACATAGTACAACCTTGTAAAATTATTATAAAACCTGAAAACTATAATTTAACTGAAAAAAATGTCTTTCTTATCATTAAAACTGTATAGCGGCAATCCTAGATCGAGTTGGTGAATTGTGATTAGGTATTTAATGGTATGGATTATCAAAAACAATAGTCCAACTACGTCTAGGGTTGTCACTTTGTCGTTTCCCATATAAATAAAAATAAAAAATTTCAGCCATGTGGTAGTTTTCAGGCTTTATAATAATTTTCCCAAATCTATAGACGGTGCCCTAACTACCATATTCAGTGCTGTATAGTTATTAGAAATCAGCCTGTATACTTATTTATACTTATGTAGGTAAACTAGTACCTATACTTATGTATTGACAACCGTTTGGTACAACGGTAGAGCTCCTGCCTTTCGCCCCGAAGGTCCTGGGTTCGAGTCCCGGAATGGGCTGATGTTTGTGTGATAAATACGAGCATTTGTACCTGAGTAATCTATACTAATACTAATATTATAAAGCTGCAGAGTTTGTTTGTTTGTTTGTTTGTTTGTTTGTTTGTTTGAAGGCGCTTAACTCTGGAACTACTGGTCCGATTTGAATAATTCTTTCAGTGTTGGGTAGTCCATTTATCGAGGAAGGCTTTAGACCATAGAACATCACGTAAAAAAATCATAATAACAGAAATTGACGCGGACGAAGTCGCGAGCAACAGCTAGTGGGTATATATATCCCTATGAATATTACCTATCTATGTATTATATATATCTATCCGTTAGTCTCTTAGTATACATAATATAAACCTTACAGTGTTTACTTTGGGCAAGGCTTATTGGTGTGAATATTTTAAATATTAGTATTATACTATCTGTTATTTAGTTATCATCGAATCGTTTGTAAAATTATTAGTCTGGACTTTTAGATTTTTAGTGAATCATATAAGTATATAATTATAGTTATAGTCTTGCCAATCCCACAGATGATGTCCTGTGTGAATTAATTAATGCTCCTCAGTTCAGACAAATGTATCATAGAAAAAAGCGAGCATAGAGAAAAGACAATTTTATCTCATTTCAAATTATTTCTTTCCCTTAAATCAAAAATAATAGACAATTTAATTGGAATAGAATATTACCTTGTAGATTGAAATTACTTAAGCATGAAACCAAACCTCAGACTATTAAGCTTTACTCGTATACGAAAGCATCGCTAACACTCATCAAATGATAATAAACTTTTAGTCTCTGGTAATATTCTAGACTCTAGTCTAGACTCAAGTCTGGCTGGAAGAGAACACTGGCTTTGGTCATGTTGTTTATGGTGCTCGCTGGACTCAACACAATATCAAAATGGAACAGATGTAAAATTTAAGTTGAAATTTGGTATTTTAATCTTAAAGATTTTCATAGCAATGCGTTGAGTTGTTTCTGTGTCTTTTTAGGCAAATAATTCTTAAATCCGAGCATTATGACTAGCAGTTTACATACAGGACAGACTAAAGACATTACCTACCGACCTACTTTGTGTGAGTGGTTCGTGCTAACATGGACAGACATTTTTACTAATAAAACTTTAAATTGACAACGCTGAGACTACTATACTACTACTTGACCACAGCTGTGGAGAGAGCTTACTTCGACAAGAGAGTGGGTTTTAAATTGGAAAGGGAGACTACTGAGAAACTATATATAACGAACGTTTTATGTTTATAGTCTTAATAATCAATTATGCAGAATGAACAATTCTGCATTAATTAAGGTCTTCTATCAAAAATACAATTGCAATATTATTTATAAGCCAGTCAATTTAAAAGAAAACACTCAAAGATATGGCGCTGACGATTAACTTAAAAACGAATAAAAAAAATTACGAGTCCGTCAAGGTCTTAGTAGCTAAATGTAAAGAGCAATCGTCCAGCTAGCGACAGGCTACAGGTTCGAGTCCCGTCTGACAACTGAGACAAATAGAACGTTTTCAATGTCAGCCTTATATATCAAACATTATTAAAACATAGCTTTTTGCCTTGCTCACTAGTTAATTTTATTAATAAACTAGGTCTGCAATGCATGCTGCTGTTTGCAAATATTGAGCGAAGCACGATCTGACCTTCGTTTGTGAGTTTTGGCGCCAAATTTCATCAATGAAGTCTTAGCGGTTTGGCTGTGATCAGCTTTTGAATTTTTCTTTCGGTGATTATTCATGTCCGTTTCAACCGCGCGGCCACCTCATAATATTTGATGAAACTTTGCCAGGAATTAGTGCTAATTTGTTACTTTACACACCTCTTTTCGTGAATTTGTTACAAAAAAAAACTAAGACGTTATGACAAAAAATAGTTGGCCGCTAGAACCGCCACATGCCGTAGTCATCGTCCGTGATTACACAGAAACTATATAATGCAGAAAGACGAATGATGCACCAAAAGAAAGGTCTTAATTTGTTCAATTTGTTACAAAAATAAAAAACGTGAACACGTAAATAAACAAAAAGTTATGCAATATTTAGTTTTCAGGTTATGAGTAGGTAGGTATGTCACCATAAATATCAAATTAATAGAGGCTAATGTGTATGGATAATTAGTTACTAATTTGTTACAGCGAATAAACGTAAAAAAATACTAGAAAGTGGGTTCAATAATTTGTTAGAGTCGATTTTAGTTGGCCGCTCGGACGGCAATATGCCTAAAGTACAATGGCATTTATCTCGTTATTAAAAGTAGGTTTAAGCTTAGTTAGAGTACTAGTCGACGGGTAACGTAACCTAGTTTAGATAAATATGGCGAATATAACTGCAGCATTCATATTTTAGAAAATATTTGCAAAAAACCGTAATATGAAACCGTATGAGAGTAGGGTGACTATGAATACATTAGTCCAAAGGCATGTTTTTAATGTTGTACTCTGTTTGAAGGAATATGCAGTTCGTTTTGCAGCCATATTGATGTCTATAGTTCTTAATTCTTTAAAGTATTTACTGATAAGATTTTCGTTTCTTTGACATTCCGCAGGTGTTTTATGATGGGCACGATTCCCGAAAAATGATATCTTTTGTTTCCAAATTATTGTTAAAAATATTTGTCGGAAGGGGTTTAAAAAGCGATTATTGTCCGTTGTGAATATTGTCATTATTGTGCTGGATTTTGAAGTGTGTGCTCGTACGTATTTAATTCCCGTGATTTTCATACTACTAAGTTACTGAGACAATTAGCAGTAAATCCAGAAGTGTCTAAAAGTGCTTAGCTATGAGTCGTGCCCACTTATATGATTTGTTAATATAGAAGTCACCACCAAAAAGTGTATTGCAGAGGGACCCAAATTGACTGCGGTAAGTCGCGGCGCAACGGCATCGGCTTGGATAGCACGGCTACTGCCGCCGCCCCCCCCCCCCCCACCTCGCTCGAAACTTCTATCCTCCTGAGATCTATCACCACGAAAAACATGGAAACTTACGTCGAAATACTCACGGTTATAAAAATTATCATTTAGCCAAGTCTTACGTTAGGCAAATAAGGTCGTAATTGGACAATGCTACTTGAGAAAAAATTCTTGCCACTTAGTTCGAAGGCCCCTCACATTTTGGTAGTAACTATTAAAGTTTCTTACTACAATCATGAATATAGTAACAGATATTTATGTATTTAAAAACTTTAGGGAAAGCACGCAAATGCAAGCTCAATGAATATATACGTATATTTAAGAATGTAATAACAAGTGTTTAGTCGAATTATTTTAAATTTAAAATTCTCTTTTATTAAGGCACCAATATGTTAACAAGAACATATAATTGGACCTATTTACATGGTAAAGATACAACTCACTTAAATTGATGTAAATATATCAAAATGGCCTTAATGTCTTATACTTTCACGTCACGAAAACAGCTGTAGCAATAAAGCAATAACTTTATTCAAGTCATCATAAAATTGTAAAAATTAAACTTACCGCAGTCAATTTGGATCCCTCTGCAATACACTTTTTGGTGGTGACTTCTATATTAACAAATCATATAAGTGGGCACAACTCATAGCTAAGCACTTTTAGACACTTCTGGATTTACTGCTAATTGTCTCAGTAAGTTAGTAGTATGAAAATCACGGGAATTAAATACGTACGAGCACACACTTCAAAATCCAGCACAATAATGACAATATTCACAACGGACAATAATCGCTTTTTAAACCCCTTCCGACAAATATTTTTAACAATAATTTGGAAACAAAAGATATCATTTTTCGGGAATCGTGCCCATCATAAAACACCTGCGGAATGTCAATGAAACGAAAATCTTATCAGTAAATACTTTAAAGAATTAAGAACAATAGACATCAATATGGCTGCAAAACGAACTGCATATTCCTTCAAACAGAGTACAACATTAAAAACATGCCTTTGTACTAATGTATTCATAGTCACCCTACTCTCATACGGTTTCATATTACGGTTTTTTGCAAATATTTTCTAAAATATGAATGCTGCAGATATATTCGCCATATTTATCTAAACTAGGTTACGTTACCCGTCGACTAGTACTCTAACTAAGCTCAAACCTACTTTTAATAACGAGATAAATGCCATTGTACTTTAGGCATATTGCCGTCCGAGCGGCCAACTAAAATCGACTCTAACAAATTATTGAACCCACTTTCTAGTATTTTTTTACGTTTATTCGCTGTAACAAATTAGTAACTAATTATCCATACACATTAGCCTCTATTAATTTGATATTTATGGTGACATACCTACCTACTCATAACCTGAAAACTAAATATTGCATAACTTTTTGTTTATTTACGTGTTCACGTTTTTTATTTTTGTAACAAATTGAACAAATTAAGACCTTTCTTTTGGTGCATCATTCGTCTTTCTGCATTATATAGTTTCTGTGTAATCACGGACGATGACTACGGCATGTGGCGGTTCTAGCGGCCAACTATTTTTTGTCATAACGTCTTAGTTTTTTTTGTAACAAATTCACGAAAAGAGGTGTGTAAAGTAACAAATTAGCACTAATTCCTGGCAAAGTTTCATCAAATATTATGAGGTGGCCGCGCGGTTGAAACGGACATGATTATTCCTCCATGGCATAGTCTATATTTTTGAAGTGAAAACTTCTTATGGCGCGTTGGGCACTTTTGTGGGTGAGCATTTTCAGCCGTTCTCGCGACAGATGAGATTTTACACAGATATACTCCGCGTGTATTCTTATAATATATGTATACTATACGCGCTCTTTGCATGGGCATTCGTTCGTGCTCTCGCGACAGACGAGATTACATACCTATATGTATACTCAGAGTGTATAGGTATGCGAGAGCGCTGCATGCTATACGCAGTCTTTGCATGGGCATTCGTTCGTGCCCTCGCGACAGACGAGATTGAGAGTTTTTTATATTTATTTTATAAATGAATATTAAACGGAAAATTTATTTATTTATTTTTAATAGATTTTTACAGACGAAAGTCTCTTTCCAAAGATCTTTTGAGGATTATTGTACGTTGTTCATACTATTAGTGATAGTTTCGCTTTTGCAATGTTCTGTGAGGTGTGTTTTGTGATATCTATATTATATTAATGTAAATATTTCAATACCTAGTTACTATAATACCAATAAATAATGGTTTATCCTTTTAAATATTTGTTTCATTGAAACCCCAACTTTAGTATTAGCATAGCGACGATTAACCTATGTTGTTTAGGATTTCTGAAGAGTTCAAAATATCATCATCATCATCATATCAGCCGTACGACGCCCACTGCTGGACATAGGCCTCCCCCAAGGATCTCCACAACGATCGGTCCTGTGCTGCCCGCATCCAGCGTTTTCCCGCGACCTTAACCAGATCGTCGGTCCACCTCGTAGCGGGCCTACCCACTGAGCGTCGTCCGGCACGCGGTCGCCATTCGAGAACCTTTCCGCCCCAACGGCCATCGGTTCTCCTTGCTATGTGTCCTGCCCATTGCCATTTCAGCTTCGCAATTCTTTGAGCTATGTCGGCGGTTTTTGTTCTCCTACGGATCTCCTCATTTCTGATTCGATCGCGTAGGGAAACACCAAGCATAGCTCTCTCCATTGCCCGCTGAGCGACCTTGAGCCTTCCCACAAGACCCATAGTGAACGACCACGTTTCACTGCCATAAGTCATCACTGGCAACACACACTGGTTAAAGACTTTCGTCTTAAGGCACTGAGGTATTTTGGACGCGAAAATGTATCGCAGCTTCCCGAACGCTGCCCACCCGAGTTGGATTCGACGAGAGATCTCTTTCTCAAAGTTACTTACCTAACTGTATTGTATGTCCTAGGTAAACATAGTGGTCAACAACTTCGAGTGTAACGTTCCCAACATTTACTGGAGCGGGTGCAACATGGGCGTTGGACATAATTTTTGTCTTGTCCATGTTCATCTTAAGACCCACTCGTTGGGATGCGTTACTGAGATCTTCGAGCATGGTGCTCAGGTCTTCCAAGGTCTCAGCCATTAGCACCACATCATCAGCAAACCGAAGATGCGTCAGGTACTCGCCGTTGATGTTGATGCCAAGTCCATTCCAGTCCAGAAGCTTAAAAATATCCTCCAACGCAGCAGTGAACAGTTTCGGAGATATAACGTCTCCCTGTCTCACTCCTCGCTGTAGTTGAATAGGATTAGAGCTCTGGCTCTGTACTCGGACCGACATAGTGGCGTTTTGGTACAGGCACCTTAACACTTCGATATACCTGTAGTCCACTTGGCACCTCTGGAGAGACTGCAGCACCGCCCAAGTCTCGATCGAATCAAAGGCCTTCTCATAGTCCACAAACGCCAAGCAAAGTGGCCGATTATACTCTTCGGTCTTCTGTATAACCTGCCGCAGCGTATGAATGTGGTCTATGGTGCTAAAGCCTTTTCGGAAACCGGCTTGTTCGGGAGGTTGGAAGTCGTCAAACCTGCGAGCAAGACGATTCGTAATGACCCTCGAAAACAGCTTGTAGACATGGCTCAGAAGCGAGATGGGTCTGTAGTTCTGCAGTAGGGTTTTATCGCCCTTTTTGAAGAACAAAATCACCTCGCTTCTGCTCCATGCCTTCGGCGTTTTGCCCTGGACGATGACAGAATTGAAGAGCGTCTGGAGGACTTTAAGTACCGGCGTGCCGCCCGCTCTCAGAAGCTCTGTTGTGATTCCGTCATCTCCCGCCGCTTTGTTGTTCTTTAGCTGTTTGAGGGCCATTCTAATCTCGTACAGGCTGACGTCCGGGATATCTTCGGTATAGTGTCGGGTAAGCTTGGCTCTAGGATCTCGAGCTCTGCTTTGGCCTGGTGTAATACTGGAATACAGCTGCCTATAGAAACTCTCAATCTCTCTCAGGATTTCAGGAGACGATGAAATGATACTGCCGTCCTCAGTTTTCAGCCTGGTCAGTTGACTTTGCCCAATAGACAGATCTCTAGCGAACACTTTGGAGCCTTTGTTCCGCTCTATGGCCTCTTTAATACGCTCGGTATTAAATTGACGAAGGTCGCTCGTCAGCGACTTCGAGATCTGTCTATTAAGCTGTCTATAACGTAGGGCATCCGCTGAGTCTTGCAGTCTCATTTCATGTCTCTTATCCATGAGTTCGAGAGTATATGCGGAGAGTTTCTTCAATTTGGGACGGTGGGTTTTGAAGTATTTTGACCCTACCGTACGGACAGCATCCACCACCAGGTCGTTCAGATCGTCCACATCTATGCTGTTATCAAGGGTCTCGAAGCGGTTCTGGAGATCGAGCTGAAAGCGCTCGGGGTTTTGAATTTGGGTCGGCACTGGTCGGAGCGTAGATTTTATCAGTCGCGATCTTTCAAGCTTCACGTTGATATTCAATGTGCCTCTTACCAGTCGGTGATCGCTCCCTGTCTAAACAGCGTTGATCACAGAGACGTCATTGAATATTTGCTTCCTCGTTGACATGATAAAATCGATCTCATTTTTGACCTTGCCGTCGGGACTTATCCAGGTCCATTTGCGAGTTACGGGCTTCCTGAAGAAGGAGTTCATCATATAGAGGTTCTCCCTCTCCATAAAGTCCGCCAGCATCTGGCCTCTGTCGTTCCGTTCCCCAAATCCAAATTGCCCCACTGTCAACTCGTCACCGCAGCGTTTCCCCAACTTTGCATTGAAGTCCCCCATCACAACCGTGTAGTGGGATTTGTGACTATGTATGGCCCTAGAAATCTCCTCATACATAGCCTCCACTTCGTCATCGTCGTGTTTCGAGGTTGGAGCGTACACCTGGATGACCGTCAACGAATACCGTGATGATATTCTGAGTACCAAGTATGCCACTCTGCTGGAAACACTACCGATGGATAGCACGTTGTTGACGAGGGACTTGTGGACGATAAACCCGACACCACCCACAGACAGTTGGTCGCCCTCCCGGAAGTACAGCAAGTTACCGGAGTCCAAAATTATCGTGTCCTCTCCCTCTCTTCGGACTTCAGACAACCCGATGACGTCCCAGTGTAACTTGCCGATAACTTCTTCCAACTCTGTAATTTTCGCGTCGGTCCTCAATGTGCGCGTGTTATATGTTGCCAGGTCCAGTCGTCGGTGTTGGTAGCCGCAACCTACCCGGGGATTCTTCGCACCCCCTGCCGCACCGTTACCGTAGCCGCTACCGTAGCTAGGAATGGTTTGGACTAGGGGCCGTTTCTTTGTTTGCCTATCCATAAGGGGTTTTGCCATAATCGCCACGCTTGGCAGGCGGGTTGGCGATCGCAGTATGACCCGTACGCATAAAGAGATGCTGCTGCCCATCTCCTTAGGTGAGGTTTCCCTTTCCGTTCAAAATATGTAATGTTGTAAACTAATCATCATTGGTTAGGCATAAATTTGTATGTAATGTGTCTGGGTACACATTACATATTTTTAACTCTTAAAAAAGCGTGTGTGTACTTATATACGCGCAGAGAAATACCCATCTTAAAAAGTGATAACTTCATGTTATCACTTTTTAAGATGGGTAAAAAATGTTAAACTTGCGTCAAGACATGACCTGATCGAAAATTCGTAAGACGGAGGGAGAGTAGACCGCCAGCGCGGCGTAAGAGAGGAAGTAATATCCCCCTCTTTTTCTACCGCGCGGCGAAAATGTATGTCTGCTCTTGCTGTTTCATTTAAGCGGCGTAGGACGCTTGCACGAGTGTGTTTGTGTAAGATAGCGCAATAAATGATTGTATTTTACCACATAAATGATAGAACTTTTATACTTATAATTAAAGCAATTTATGCGAAATTATTCCCTAACCATTCCAAAATATCAAAACTGCACAACGTTAATGTTCATGTTTTCACTTCTGCCGGCACTCCCGGAGTGCAACCCGTTTTTTTACATAGCCGATGTCCGTCACGTTATAAATTCGTTCGAATCGGTTGAACCGTTAAGTAGCAGGAGGAACACAAGCGAATTTTGTGAGTTGCCTTAAAGAGAGCTTCGCTCAATAATAATATTTTATATTATAATGCGAAGCTGAAATAATTATTTATATTTTGTTTTATAAATTATACAATAAAATGTACAAGCAACGGTATATCAACCCATCTAAATCTATTAATAACCATCGGGAAAATTTATATCTTGTGTTGAAAACTCACCTACCAATTTAATAACAGATTGCTATTTTTTTTAAATTCGTAAATATATTATTTTAATTAAATCGTATGTTTCAAAACAGATGGGGCAGTGAGGCTAATAGGTTTGCCATATTACAAAAGAAATTCAAAATCCATCCTGTGATTTGTATTTAATTTCGCGCATGTAACCCGTAATATACGAGAATGTTTGTAATACTTTTTCACTTTCATGCGAGCAAGACGGCCCGCCCTCACTCGAGTGTTATTTGCGATTATTTCCGAATTTCATTACTGCATTATCATTTTGTTAATCACGACACCAATATAAAAGTGGTTTTGAGCTTATTCATGAATGTATAAAGTTTAATTTCGATTGTTGTTCTGATGAAAAGCGATGAGATGAAAGACACCGCTACCATTTGTCACTACTTTCGGAACGAGGTGCGGTAAAGTGCTGGCCCGCCCTGTTGCCACCTCGGGCTTGCATTTTTTTTCCTTTTTCCTTGATACAACTGACAGAGGAATGCAAAGTTAATGGTTTCGGATTTGAGACCATATCCAATCACTCCGTCATCAAAATTATGGAAACATTACGCGAGGCGCGTTTGCTTTAGCTAGTGAAGTTGGTTACGAGAGTGGGTAATATATGAAACAATAAAAGCATAAATATGATAATAATTCAGAATTTATCTTATTTGAAAGAATTGTAAAAAAGAAAATGTTGTCATTACGACTTAAAAACTCATATGTTTTAATAAATCGCACCTTCGGTGACAAAAGGACATGCTTTTGGAGAAATTTCTATGACAAAACAGATTTTTGAGCCTTTACACAAGATGATAATATTTATTTTATCGACAAAATAGTCAGAGCAATATAAACTGAGCTATAGGATATTTAAGGAAGATGAAAATACCTCAAAATAGCTCTCCGAAAATAGTCAAAAGTGCTATTTTCCTGCGGAGGTTCGATATCTTAAGTTTGAAATAAAGTATTGAATTGATATTGTTCACCAAAATAGTAATATAACTGTAAGTTTTCCAAATAAACTAGAATAAATAAAATAGTCGAGATAGGAAAAAGTATAGACCATCTATCTATCAAAGCCACATATATAACATTTTCAAATTACCTCACAACTTTTTAAGCCAAAGTAAAATTGAATTCAACCTATAGAGGTTCTTCATAGGAAGAAAAATTTATTGTGGTAGTTAGACGTACAGGTATATCAAAAATAATTTAACTCTTCAGTAACATGTCTCATGATGATCGGTTTAGTAGTTTTTGCGTGAAAGCATAACAAACAAACTTATATTCACATTTATAATATTAGTACGGATTAGTGTAGATCAAGGTGTAATCATTTTTCTATACTTACATACATATAATCACGCCTTATTCTCGCAGGGGTAGGTAGAAATCACAGATTTACACTTTCCACGATCCTGCCATACATCTCTCGCTTCTTTAACTTTCATCAGACTTTACATACAAGCTTCTATATGTAATAATATTTCTTACTTTAACATCAATTAGCCTAACTAGTCGAAAGTAAGGTACGAAAAAGCTTGTGTTATAAATACTAGAGTAACAGATAGACATACATAAATAGGTGACATATTTAGATGTATTTAAACAATCTGCGAAAGGTAACAGATCAAAAATTTACACATACAATACATATGGTAAATGGTGGTTACAAATAAAAGATTGTCTTATGTTAATATATTGCGCAATATAACTTTAAAATAATAACTTAAAAGAACATAAGACAAAACAAAATGCTTTAAATTTTGAAACACACACTCAGACTAACATAGAAAGAATAAAAAACTTGAAATGGTGAAGGAAACAAAATTTTTATATAATGATAAAAATTGACGAATAAAACGTTGCATTGAAAAGCTCACATTGATACGATAGTAAAAAAAATTAGATGGATAAGTGTCAATAGAATTGTGAATGTTGCGTGTAAAGAAGCAGCAGAAGCAGAAGACATGGAGTTATTTTATGTATCTGGAGATATTTCAAGAGTATTTAGTGTAGGTAGAAAAGAAATGTGTTACGCCAATCTGTGGTGTACATTATATAGCTGTAAGCTCAAAGTCCTATACTACCTACCGCTTCCCTTACTGTACATATCTGAAATTACAGTTTTTGTAAAAAAAAATATTAGTTATCAATATTTTGGCGTAGTTGCATGCGTCATAGTCACGGAAGGCTCGCCGTGACGATAGCATAAGCATCTGCAAATATCCGAACCTAATAAGTAAGAAAAAAACATGGTAGTAATACAAATCTAAAAAAGAAAAAGTGGGAAAATATATATATATATACCGAACGAAATATTAGTGTTATACTCTAAAAACGTTTATTGTACGGCAATTAGCATATTTAATAAACGATGTTAAGATTTTGATATAGGTAGGTAGGTACCTATATTAAATTTTAAATCAGAGTTTCTCAATTTGTTAACGAAACATGGAAAAATATTATAAAGTTGCAGACTCTCTTAAAGATAAAATTTGACTTTTTTCTAAATGTGTCACTTTAATCTGTTTAAATGTTTTTAACCATGACTTTATTACACGTTAAATGTAACCTTGATTTTGAATGTATTATGAAGTTATTAAAATTGGATAAGTTTATCATTATTGATTTTTTATAACTAATTATTATATATAAATATTGATAACTAAATCAATATTCATAATATTGTATATTTGCACGTCGATTTTTCAATAGAAAATGTTGAAAACTATTATAACGATAAAAATAATAATTTCATTATATCAAGTTAATGCGACATGGCACTAAAGTATTAATTTGATATTACAGCAGAATGTACGTGAGATATTAAAATATTTACTTTATCATTCTGTAAACAACCATGATTCGGTATAAATACATAGGACTCAGTTTTTGCACTTGTTAAATATAAATCTGACAGTTACAGTCAGGTTATTTGATCAGTCATCAAATAGAGAAATAGTGTAGCCGCGGCGGTGCTGATAGTGATATTTTTATTCAGGATAATGTTACTATCACATTAAATGTACAGTCAGGACCAATAATATACTAGGTCTGCAAAACATGCTGCTGTTTGCAAATACTGAGCGAAGCAATTCGATTTTTGAAGGGTGATTATTCCTCTATGGTATGTCTGATTTCAAAACTTTTTTTGCACATTAGACACGACCACAATGTGCGTTTTGGCGCCAAATTTCATCAGTGTAGTCCCAGCGATATGGCTGTGATCAGCTTTTGAATTTTTCTTTCGGTGATTATTCCTCCATGGTAAAGTCTATATTTTTTTTACATAGCCTATGTCCGTCAGGTTACAATTAGTTGAACCGTTAAGTAGCAGGAGGGAGACAAGTGAAATTTGTGAGTTGCCTAAAAGAGAGCTTCGCTCAATTAATATTGTAGAACTATGTTACATTGAATTGACAGCAAACAAACAATAGTGTTATTCCTTAACTTAATGTAATCAAATAAATTATAGTCCTGGCTGTACGTACAGGCTCGCGTGTAAACGTTGCGCTAGCGTCAATTCCAATTAAATTATTTGTGCCACTAACGTAGATTTAGAGTGGCCCGGCTATTAAATGGAAAACGGCAAATCATTTACAAGAAAGCGAGAACCCACCTAGAACTATTTACATAATTTATTCGCTGCACATCCACACAGTTTGAACTTGGGAATGCTTTTTAAAGTAAACTTTAATGGTTAGTAGTACATACTTCTCGTATAATCATCAACAACAAACGTATCAGTAATTTTTTAATTAAATTTCGTTTTTGCAATCATATTCTTTAATTACTTTCTTTTGATTGATAAAGTTCCGGTAGAATTTTATTGAAGATTTCTATTTAGACATTGGAATAGAGTTTTTCTTCCACTCAGGCATCTTTCCGCTGCTGATTCTTTGAAACTTTTTGATGTATCGTTAAAAATCTAAATGACTCGTGATTTTGTAGTAACGATCCGAGCTACGACTGTGTGCCTCTGCGGCGGTGATATAATCTCCCAAATATTAAACTAATATTTAGGCAACGCTTTGCCCTGAGCCGCCTCATTTGCATAAGGTGCGGTTTCGCTAAGCCGATAGTTTGTAGTCTTTTTTTGATTAGGGATTAGTGATTTGACTGATATAACATTTAAAATCGTGAGACATCATTTAAAGAAGATATTTTTTATTATTTTTGTTTATTACTAGCAGCCCGTCCCGGCTTCGCACGGGTGAACATAATTCTTTAAGTTTTTTCTTTTATTACCTACATATTTCTCCGTTTGCACTATCTAGCGTCCGGTAGACGAACTACTTGCGGTTAACGCGTTGCTATGGTAACACGTATACAATGGAAAAAGAGCGGGAAAAAGAGTGGACAGACAAACAACAAATTTGTGATCTTAGATTATAGATTAAAAACGTATTATAATAGTGAATCTGTACAATTTACACCAATTATTTAGTCAGTAACAAAGCTTGTGCTATACTCAACAACAGATATTTATGACAGACATTTTTGTGACAGACGTAAACATGAGCAGGCAAAATCGCTACCAATGCACAAATCGGCTGTCGAAATACAAATGAATTGATATAGAATTGGATGCTGGGGAAATTTTATCTCACAAAAAGCTTCCATTCACCGTTATTTACCATGTAAATGCATACCCACACATTACTGAAAGAAAGTCCTTCTATATCTAGCGAAGTATTCTTGTACACACACTCCGCGTTTTGTAAGAATCATATTTTGACCAACATATTTGCGTCAGTGGAACCGAAGCTTAAGATGGTCGCATGCAGCAGTAAATATCATAATCATAAGCCATTAGAACGCTAATGCCATGTCCCTGCCGGCAGCCTTTGAGTCATTTTATTACATCGCTATTAATTGTGAACGATACTTAGGTATTTCATAAGCTTTGTTTTCCAAGTTCTTCTGTGGAGTGAGTCTTTGGAGAAATCCGCTAGATAGTCTTATTATTTTGTGGTGACATGAGTTTCAACGTAATAACGTTTATAAAGTTGTAAACAATTATACACCTATGATTTGCATTGCATTACAGTGACCAATGAACAATTTATTCTGTTAAAGTTAATCAAATTTTTCGTTACAGTATCAATACAAAAAAATAAGTTTTAAAAAGTCTTTCTAAAGTGAGTTTTGTAAAAGAGACGTAGGTAACCGTAAGAACCAGACTCGTGCAGCTTGCTGGAAAGACAGACGCGGGTCGAATCCCTCTTAAGTGGATATTTTGCAACTCATTATTTCTTTATTGATTTTAAGCAAAATCCTAATGTTTACTGACAAAATATATGCAAAAATCAAACTTTTACTTCATGGGAAAAGTTTACCTTGATAAATCGATACCATGATTTTTAGTAGTAAGTAAGATAAGCTACAGGTTGAGAAGGTAGCGCACCGGTTTCGAGTTTATAAAGTCTCGACCCCCATATCCCGGATTAAAGTAAAAAAATATTTTTTTTGGGAGGTTGTGGTTCGGTCGTTGTATCAATTTATTTGTTTTCGTTCAAATAAATTAAGCAATAATTGCATACCTACTTACATTTCTCTTTTATTGTCACCCCCTTTTTGATACCAATAAAACGGGATTTGTGTTCTTAATTTTTACATAGATTATATATAATTATTACAAATAAAATGTAAAAGAACTAAACTTTCTAAAAAATATAGATTTCTATACGTCTTGAAAGAGCAGAAAAGATCATATTGTTCTTGTAAAAGCAACATTTGCAGTTCTTTTTTGTAAAAAGAAAGAACGACGAAATATCTTTTAATTACAAATTGTATTATCACAAAAATCTGTTTAAGAGTATGTTGCAAATAAAGACCAATTTAAACTATAACAGTGTCTACCAATTAAATTTAAAGAATAACTACTTAATTACATACTTAGGTACAAAATAAATTTTGAATTTGACTATTATTTTACAGAAAGGCTCTGTATTAGGAGAGCATATTTCTTCGGATTTAATAAATTGGTTATATTATGTGTATATACTATTAGCATAATGTCAAATAAGTGATGTCTTCAATTTGTTTCAATGTAAAATTCAGCTAACATAGTTGAGGTTAATAAACCTGACTTATCTGTTATTATAACTCTAGCTATATTAAATGTTATCTAATGTGAGAATTAAACGAGTTTTAAGTCTTCGTCCAAGGATCTTGAATTAAATTGTGGCGGT
The DNA here is from genome assembly GCA_927399485.1 of Calamotropha paludella. Classification (NCBI taxonomy): domain Eukaryota; kingdom Metazoa; phylum Arthropoda; class Insecta; order Lepidoptera; family Crambidae; genus Calamotropha; species Calamotropha paludella. The sequence continues at coordinate 10,281,446 of OV656804.1, read as the reverse complement.
CAATAATGTCAATAATAATGGTATTATCATAAAATTTAGTTACTTGTACTTTCACTAATTGTAGGTTGAAAATGATTTTATTTTCACTATGTGTAAGTCACTTTATAAAGGATCTAATTTATTTTAAACTAGATGTATTTACAAATGTTTTTTAAAGCTTTTATAACCCTTTATTGTGAAAGTGTACTGATATTGTCTTGGGTGAAACACTTTGAACGTTTTATTATCCCTATAATTGTATCTATAGGTATATAGTAAGTAATTACTTAGATACATCGTTACTGGTATCATACGTGTCAAATAATAATTTTGTATTATGGCCTGTTCTCTCTACGACGTCTTCGCTCATAGAGAAAGGTGTCGTATGTATTTATTCATAGGAAACAGCCTTACTGAAATAATGTGCTTTTCAAATAGTTGCAGAATTTTAAAACAATTTCAGTGTTAGGTGCTGCTTTTAAGTGTAAATAATTAAAGGAACGTCATCGGGCATAAATAAATGCTTATGTCATTCAAATTCATAAAGAGAAAATGCTTTTTGTTAAATATGAGCATTTACAATGCGTCTATTAAACGTCAGCAACTCCATAAGTCCAAAGTCCAGAGACGTACCGAGAAGGAGCTGCAAGTAAGTCGCCAAGAGCTGTGTTACATTAAATAATTATAAAACACTTAAGGAAGCTTTTTTTGTACTAATAAGATGTATAAGAAATACTTATTTACTATGATACTGAACTGAATGGAATGACTGTACTATCATAACAAAAAATAAATAGAAACAATACAGTTACCTCCACGAGTTCCTGTCTTTTAAATGATTACAGATTCTGTAATAGCCTTTGACCATGAGAACATTTTCTTTTAACTTTTCAAAAGGCAATTTACTGAGATAATGTGTAACGTTCTGAAATGGTATTGTAATTTATATTTGACTATAAAATATTTGTAAAATCAAATTTTATCCCAAATTATAGCATCTGGGCGTGCTTAACGGTAAAAAGAGATAATTTTAAACATGCCATGTGCTTAGCCTAGCTGAAGGCGGGTTAGAGAAGTGACGCCCCTTTCTCTCCACCAATCGCACACCTCGACTGCGACAGATCACTGCAGACCACGGGGACATGATGTAGATGACAAACTTATAGCGGCCAAGTAAGTAATGTATTCTAATAGACGCAAGAGAGGAAATTTTTGAGTCTGTAAATACTTGAAGGTTAATATTTTAACTGGATTTTAAATACATTTCCTGTTTGTAATATTTAGAGGTAATAATATTTAAACACCATCCTTTTTAAAGAAATATTAACATAAGGTGATTTCATCAATAAATGCAAATTGGTTTGATGCTAATTTTAATTTTAATTGCGTTCTATTAACAATTCAATGGTTTATATTTTTTATATAGGAAGCAAATGGACTACCGTGTAGTTATTCTTAGGAGTTGTCAACGTAAGTGTCTGACATTATTTAGAGACAGCAGATACAATTCCTAAGATAAGGAATTTAAACATCCACTATAGGTACCTTTGTAAAAAAATGTCTCCATTTTTACACAAATATTTTGAAAAATAATGGGTAATACTAGTTTAATGTAAGTAATATTGACATATACCTACTACTCAATTGCATTATATTTTGTTTCTGGTTTTTTAATATAAAACTAAACTATATACTGTAAGGAAAGATAAAATTATAGATTATTCTATTATAATCTATAAAAAAACCTTAACGATTAATGTAACAATCTCAATAACCCGATAAAAGAGTAAGGATTAAATATTTTTCCTTAATGCATATTGTTTGTTATATTTTAAATTAAAGAAAATCCTCATGACATTACTTACTAACCACGAAATGTTAACACCATGGGTTTTTGTTTTCTCAAGGTACAGATAGTTGCTACTTTTACCTTAACTAAGGTAATTCCTTATATGCTGCAATCTCACCCTCTGTTAGTTTATAACTTAGACCGGCGCCAACAGGCACTGCTTTCATAATCCAATTAAGAATAATTGTCGATAAACTGACAGGCGAGATGGCGATTTATGCGGTGATATTTCAGCATCGTTAATAAATTTATGCTTGTTCTTGCTGTTTGATTGCGCCGTTTCCATTAATATTATTCGATTCGCACTCGAAATGGCTCTCAGTATTGACAGCTGGTAATCTGGCTTTGATGTACGCGTGGCTGTCGAATAACTTACGTAGAAAATTTTCAGACAATCATATGTTTTCACCGATCTGACAACCGTAAATCACAAATAAAAGCTACCGACTTATTTGTAGGTAAATATTAAATTATGTTAATAGACTTACTGAGCATAAGATGAAGATATACCTATTGCGAAATTATTGTTTATGCTTTTTACCATTTGACAAGATTTTTCAAAACTTTGAGTTATCATAAGTACGTTACGTTTACGTTACTTAAGTTTATGCAAAATCATTTTGCTTTAATTTCGACCGAAATGGTAGTCGACCTCCAAGTACGTATAAAAATGCTCATTCGAATCTGCGTTCAAATGTTAAATGTTCTCAATAATTTATTGATGGAAAACAAGAAGATTTATTTTTAACATATTTATCGATTTCAAACTTTTACAGTACGATACCATCACATATTTGGAGCATAGTATATAACTAAATATTGTGCCACCATAAATAACGCTCGCCAAAGCTATCTTGAACATAAATAGAAGTGTAGGTATATTATTTAGCAGGGCAGTCCGTTCCGGTTGTCGCGCGTACGGCAGCATTGTCAGCTCTATTGATTTCGCGGCACATTGGTCGCGTGAGTTACGATGCGGCGAGCGGTTCCTCCGATTTATTAGATCGTTCCACCACATCGGGGCAGAATAAATTCAATTCCATTCCGCTTTGGCCCCATATTTTACTGCGACTATATCCAGAGCGATGCGGGTAACGTCTCTGTCGCAACTTTCTTGTTTGGTTTGCAGTTTTGTGACCGGGTTTTGTTGACCACATTCGATTGTTATACGAGTATTTTATGAATATTCATTGTTATAGGCCTTGTGTAATCGTGCAGCAGCAGTAAATGAGTTATGGGTGTTACGGACAAAGGGGATTAAAGAGCAGATCGATTGTTCTGATTATATATATATATACCTACTAGGTCAAATCATTCCACCCAAGCTTTAACTATATAACCTGAAAGTTAAATTCGTGATTGCTCAGAGAACAAAAGAACTTTCGAAAACAACAGACCATAGATAATGATTCAAAAGTTAAAAGTCATCTAACAATAGCAGCAATCAGAACAAAACTAACTAAGCATGTTTACGGTCGGTTCTCGTAAATAAATATGTACATGTTTGTGTATCTGTAAACCGGTTACGGTAGTACATTCACATATTATTCAACGGGCACACTCGTGCGTAGCTAACTATAAAATTACTATCATTCCGTCAGAAATTAGCGAGAGAGAATCATAACAGAAGTCGACAAAGTCGGAACATATATTTTTAAAGGGTAATTTAAACTGTATGACACGGTCATTAAACTGATATTTACTACATTGTTGTGAGAAATAAATGGGCGTATTTTGTCATGTGGGAACGCTGTCACAACAAACGCTCTTTCATTTTGCTTTACGGTCGCGTAACGCGGCGTGAAGTGCGCCGTTTGGGGAATCGCGCTTATACCGTAACGTAAAGTCATCTCACAAAGAGATGCGCTGCATATAAGTTTAATGGTTCGTGACGTTTTTTAGAATTGATTGAACATTAGTTTAATGATTATTGGAATTGACGACGACTGTCATTAATCAACTATATACTTTGTCTCTTCCTGCAAGAGAATATTGATAAAAATAAAAGTAATAGGTACTACGAGAAATATGGATCTTAAAAAGTTTTAATAATCACTTAATAATTTAGGAATCTCAGTGCCGCTTGATTTGATTAAAGAACTAGATTGTTTGCTGTTTCTTTCCCCTTTATATTCCCAATGCAATAACAAAGTTTTATATGTCTATATTATTACGTAGTATTTATTTATATTATCTTTATTAAATTTAACAAGGAACGCTCCACAGTTTATTTAAATATATCAAACATTTCGCATTTTTTTTTATACTGGCTTTGATGTTTAGCCTGTTTCAGACAAAAGCAACCTATGTTTTAATCCAGATTAAATCTCATCTGTGTGTCAAAATTCATACTAATACATTCAGCCATTTTTTCGTAATTGAGTAACAAACATACATTTACATTGATAATATAAATAGAAAAGCATTTTATTATTAGAATAAGGGCGCGTAGCGTGGCACACTAATTTTATATACTAACGTAAAAAAAATCATAATGCCCTAATTTTTACATTTTCTTATTATTTCCTCTTATTCACATAAAATAACCAATATGATGAGCTTGTAGCTTTGAAAGGCACATAAAGGCTGAATATGACAAAAACATGAAACCCATGTTTCTACACTGAAAATAAACAAATGATACCTGTATATATCTTCTCGCCGTGTTAAAATCATGTTATATCAGCTCAATTAGTAAGAGTGAAAAAATACTAACAACAAATACTCGCGGACTCCACAAGAAGGTTTATATTTGAGAAGGTGTAGTATTTGCATTTTTATTATTATTTAATTACTTGCGGAAATAGCCCGCAGAATGTGTTGATAGCAATAATCTAAGACTTACCAGGCCAGACCTGTTGACCTGTGTCTACAAATAAATGATTTGATTTGATTTGATTGGGCCAAAATATAAAAGTCCAAAATGCAGGGTAAACCAGAAGTCCTAAGGTAAGACATCAGTAGGGCTACGCGAATCATCCCATGTGTGTTCCTCATATTTTCGTTGTTTGGGACACCCTGTATAAAAGTCCGTTTGTAGATAATGGACTTTTATACAGTTGTCCCGGCTGAGGCCCGAAATCCACATCTCGGATTTTCGTTATCACGAAGACCGGTATGCAAGCTGGTCGACAAGTTAAATATTATATTTCATCGTTAATCGTTATAATTCGATGTGTTTGTAAAAACATGTTTAATTTTTTACTTGTACCAGCATATGCATCCTTCATCTACAGAACACAGACAATACAGACATTCCTATATAATGATGCTTAAAGGAATTTTAATCAAAAGTTATTCGCTGTGAAATCGATCGACGGTTCTGAAACATAGCATGAAACCATAGATATATGCCGCAGTTGCATGTTATAGTCCCATAGAGCACCTCACGCCAGCGGTTGTTAACGACACTTCAAATTTTAGATTCGTTTCAGATTTAAACAAAAACGTTCTATTTAGTAGTGGACGAGCGGCACGAGTACATTAATGTATTGCCACATAGATGCAGATGTTAATAACTTTACTTTTGTATTGCAGAGAAAAATCATTGCCAGTTATATGATGCCTATGAAATTGCCGTTTTTTATGAAATAAATGAAGCGTATCTTTTTTCTATATTTTTTTTAATGAAAGGAACCACCCATGCAATTAATGCATCTTTGCCAACGCATTGATGCCCTTCTTGAAGAAATCAGCTGGACGGGACGCAACAAATTCTTCAAAGGTATTTTGTACTGCCTTTTCTTTCCTTCTGGAAAAAAATCTGGAAAAAGTAGAAGTCTCTAGGCGCATGGTCTGGGGAGTACGGATGCCGGAGAACTTCCAACCCCAGCTCTTGTAGCTTGGAGACCGTCTGCTGTGCAGATCGTTAGAACGAGGATCCTGTCTTAGCCCCCGAGCTTGATTGGGATTAAGAGCGAATCCATTCTAAACTAGACGATGCAATCGCTAAGCATGAAGCTACGCTAGAACCATATATTGGAGAGGAGCGTAATACCTAAAAAAAAAAAAAGTTTTTGTCTCGATGAGAATTTTTGCGAATTTCCAAATTCGGGCTCCGTCACCATCTGGTCCTAAACCTGTTGATTCGATTCCATACAAAAAATATTAATATCAGTTAAGAACTCGGGAAGTTATGGCGTGACAGACATTGTGCCATTAAAGCTGATCCATGGGAGCTTCGCTCGCTTCGCTCGCTCCAATAAAAAAACCTATAGGTTTGAATTTCGATTCAGTAGAATGGTATATTAATTGATATTAGATTTGTTTGTTTTGGTGATCTAAATATGCTAAAATAAATATTCATTACCAGTACGTAAACTTGAAGTTTTCTTCACTTCTTTCTTTATCGCATCACAGTGGTGCAAACCCTTGACCCCACCGTTGCCACTCGGATTATGTCTCTCGAATAAATTCGATTGTAATCGAGACGCGTGCCCGACGATACAAGGTGCCATCTATTGTTTCGGTATGTTTTCCGATACGGCCATAATTCGACCGAAACTCAATATGCTAGATCGCGTGCCTCCACCACAATCAACGATTCGATGGACGCCATGTACTCGCATAATCGCACTAATACAATATCGACTGAAGCGCGACTGAATCGGCATGTTACTATTATAACTTTTCACGCATCTGGCATCACGCTAGGGAAAGTTAGTTCGAACTGGAACGCTGTTTTCGTTAAGATGTTTTTTTTTTTACAAAAAAATACATTTTTACTATAAAATATTCATGATTCACGATGACATCTATTTTTTATGAAAAAATATACACTCTAATAAAAAAATATGTTCCTGTTAAATATATTAAGAATTCCAAATATCCAATATGGTTTTCACCGGCTTTGGTGCATATCCAGAAAAATAAGAAACGGGCATGGATTAAATGGAAAATATATCAAAATAATTCAGATTATGAAATATTCTCTCTTTACAGGGCCAGATTTAGAAGGGAGTTGGACAAATGCTTTAGATCCTATATGAGAAAAGTTGAAGACAGTATCTGTGATAATGTTAAATATTTTTGGACTTTTATAAATAACAAGAAAACTACATCTGATATACCAAATACTGTAATATATAATAACGAAACTGCTAGTAATCCTGCTAATGTATGTAATCTGTTTTCAACTTTTTTTCAATCTGTTTTTGAACCGTCTGTTCTTGATGATAACTTTGATATAAATAATATTCAGGATACAAATCAACTTAACAATGTAAATATTAACTCGATATTTATCACTGAAGAAAGTGTATTCAAAGCCTTATGCAATTTAGAAATAACAAAGGGATCTGGTGTTGATAATATACCTCCTATATTTCTTAAACTAACTGCAAAATCAATAAGTCAGCCAATTCATCTTATCTTTAACAGTTGTCTTAGAGAAGGGGTTTTTCCTACCATTTGGAAAAGTGCACGAATCGTCCCAGTTTATAAATCTGGTGATAGATCTAATGTTGAAAACTATCGTCCTATTTCCATTCTCCCTGTTCTGGCCAAACTATTCGAAAGACTAGTGCATGATATAATTTATCCTATACTGCATAACATCATCATCCAAGAGCAACATGGATTTGTTAAACGACGATCAACTGTGACCAATCTAGCTTCGTATGTTTCGCATTTGTTTGAAGGTATTGATGCTAATAAACAAATAGATAGCGTATATACAGATATTCAAAAGGCGTTTGACAGGGTAGACCACCGCATATTGCTTGAAAAGTTAGCTTTGAACGGTATTTGAGGAGATTTATGGCGATGGTTTAAATCCTACATTAGTAAACGTACGCAAAAGGTTGTCATTGGCGGTCATGAATGAGATTATGTCTCCATAAGCTCAGGAGTGCCGCAAGGCTCCATACTGGGCCCACTTTTATTTATATTATTTATAAATGATGTACACAAATGCTTTGAATTCTGTAGCTTTCTCTTGTATGCGGATGACCTAAAGATCTACTATGAAATTAACAAATTTGAAGATCATTTAAAACTTCAGTCAGATCTCGACCGTTTCTCTGAATATTGTATTCACAACAAACTAAATCTTAGTATTAACAAGTGCAAAAGTTGCACTTGTGAATGTGAAGAAGAGAACAATTAGTAATTATAAGTACAATTTATGTAATACAGAGATCGAAAATGTAAAATTTATTAGAGACTTAGGTATCACACTAGACAGTAAGCTTCATTTAAATATACACATAGAAAACATAATAAATAAAGCATATAAGATGTTTGGGTTTGTCATGCGTACATGTAGGGGCTTTAGAAACCCTTCAACACTATTACATCTATATTACTCACTTGTTCGGCCTCAACTTGAATACTCGGTGCCAGTTTGGAATCCATATTATAATAAATACAAAAAGTCTCTCGAAACCGTTCAAAAAAAGTTCTTACGATCTATGCACTACCGTTATTATCGTGGCCGACTGTCTTACTTACAACTCCGTGATAAATATAAAGTACTTAGTCTCACACAAAGACGACTTTTACTAGATGCGAAGTTCTTATACGACGTGTGCCACAATAGGTATGACTGCATCCCAATAACAAATAAAATGTGCTATAATGTTCCCACCAGAACACATAGCAGAAATGCACCTCGCTTGTTTGCAACAATTAGGTGCCGTACTAATGCCGGCAAACGATCGCCCTTTTGTCGCCTCACTCACACTTTTAATGAGTTTTTCAACACAATAGACATGTTATCATTACGCCCCAGCAAATTTAAAAAAGAACTCAACGATTCACTACTTGAAATTACAGCTGTCAATGAATAAGCATAATACAGACATTAGTGTCTACAATGTCACTGATTTTATCTTCAAAAGAAATTCGTCTTTGATATAATGTTATACTTTTTTGTTTCAACTATATACTTAAGGGAAATTAAAATTGCTTCTTTTTCTTTTTTTTTTCAAAGCCAGACTGGCTAGTGAGCCTCGTGTGGAAGAGACGTTTTAAAAAATTATATTTATTTTAATTGTAAGTTGTGGTAAATGATGTTGGTTGCAAAATTAGTCTCTTATCATATTGTAATCTCATGAGTAAATTGTGTATTTTGTTACCGTTTTTTTACCCAAATAAATAGAAAAAAAAAAAAATGATTCATGTTGAATTTTTTCAAGCAATAATTTCTTAAAATATAAAAATCTTGCAGTTAAATGGTTAAATAAATTAATAAATAAATCAAAAAGTAAAAATGTTTCAAACGTGTGTTGATTTTATGTTATGTTAATACGTGTGTCGCTTACGAACGACTTTAAAAAAGATTTAGGCTTTAAAAATAACGCATTTAGGTTGACTGCTACCGATCATGGCAGTTTATAAAGCGCTTTAGGTTGCCGAAAGATTTAATTTTTCGTCTTATCGACGAGTTGACTCTAAATTTGCGATAAAAATTGTCCATATTGACTATACAAATTAATGTTTGATTCATTAATTGACTATGTTGACATGCACATAAAATATCGTTTTTAAGATATCATCTCAAGAAATACGCTTTTCATTTATTTTATCATCTCTTTTTTATATAACAATATGTTCTATAATTTACAGAAACAAGTTGCACGAAACCACTACAGACTACATGAATTTGAAACTTAAAACCGATAATAAGCAAACTAAAATAAGCAAACCGATAATGAGCAGTCAATTTACAACTAATGCACTAGTAAAATTATTGGATTGACGATATATTATACAAAAGTAGCATATACCTACAAAGATTAAATCTCTGATATTGCTAGATAGGTACCGGTGCAATTTCGATTCAGTCTCGGTTAAATTTTGAAATTTAGCACGATACAGATTTTGTTCAGTTGAATAATTTCTTGATCACGATTTGAACTGAAATGCAAACGTTACGTCTTTACCGTTTAAAATATCACGTTTGGGGCTTACAATACCGTGTCTTTAAAACGGTACGTACTATATTTATCTTAAAAATGTTAATTTATCTACGTTAAACGAAAATAGCGATAATATGGGACCATGCGACGGATTACAAAAAGGAGTTTTTTCAAACTGACTCCTATTTTCCGGGGTACATTGGTATCTATAGCCTGGATCTTCTTGGCATGGAGTTGTCTTCTGATCTCAACTTTTGCGCCAACATCGAGTCCAAGGCTCAAATTGCATCTTAAAAGCTAGGCGTTCTCTCTATAAAGCTCAAGTCCGATCTTGTATGGACTATTGCAGTCACTTCTGGGATGGCTCAGCAAAATACCAACTTGCTGCACTGGACACGATCCAGTGCAGAGCGTAGAGGCTCATTGGTGACTGCAAGCAAATTGGTGAAGATCAAGCTTCACCGCAAAGTTGCCTGTCTGTCGGTCTTCTACAAACAGTATTTTGGAGAGTGTGTTCAGGAGCTGTTGCCATCTTCTTTTTTCTATCGGACATCCACTGCGGGCTACCAACCTTTCTTGTTTGCTATTCCTGCCTGTCGCATCAAGCGCTTTGCAAAATCCTTCATAATGCGCACAGCAAAGGTGTGGAACTTCCTCTATGCGTCTGTATTTCCGAGAACTCATAATCCGTCCATTTTATAAAGCCAGGGTGAATAGGCACCTTCTCGTTAGATCGTGGATCCTATCTTGGCCCCCTGACTTGATAAGGATCGACAGTGAACCCATTTAAAATAAAAAATTCACAGATATTTCGGCACTTGCAATAGTGCCGAAATATCGGAAACTCAATAAAAAAACAAAAACAAGGTAAGTACATGGTAAAAATCCCGAATATAACTTAAACTTTCATAGACCTAGACCATGAAAGTTTGAAACAATATATATTTAGCAGATGCCTTAGGTCGTAATGAAGAAACTGTTAAAGTAATCGAGATCGGTTTTAATAAACACAAAATGTCGCTTATTCGGATTACACTTTCACGACTGCTCATTCAAATCCGTTTCCCATAGGATAGGTACGGTGATGATTGCCATATGAAATTGCTAAAGATGTGGAAGAATTAAATGAAATAACAAATAATCGAATCATCATGACAAGTTAATCATGACAATTGAGACAACGAAGAACATGTTTTAACAAATAAAAGCAACTAAATGTATAGGATTCAAATGTTTGTTCCTCATCTATTTATACGATTAAGAACGATTCAATCAATCGTTTCTGCATTGACGGCCATCAATATTTGTGACTTCATAACACGACAAAAGCTATATTATATCTTTAAATTAAAAAATAATGTATATATATCTTTTCTTAATTTCTATAGATTTATTAAGAGTTATTATGTAGCTATAATAATAATCCTCAATCATTGTTTTACTTATTATTTAACGATTTTACGGATTATAAAAATTCCATTGTGGTAATCTCGATTACACAACTGTTACAATAAATTTACATTAACCACAATTTTTGGTATCATTATCTGCTTGAAATATATTACTTTCAAACATCACTGTACACATGCGTGAAAAGGAGTTTAGGAGCTGTATTCACAGGATGACTGATATAAATAAAAACATGAAAATTAACACGTTTATAGACAACCGTATAAATTATTACAAGTTATGTTATATCTGTATTTTAATAATGCTTTTTCCTCAATGACTGAATGGCAGACAACGCACTGCCATTGAACCTAGAGACTTGAAATTTGAAGAAAGTGTTCATCAAAGGTCGAAAATGCTTGCTAAGAAAAGATTTTGGAAAATTCAACTTCTAAGGGGTGAAAAGGGAGTTTATGACGTATTTTTGAACCTTTTTTGAAGTTGGTAGCGTGAAACTTAGTAATGAGGGTTTTGATAAAATACATATGTAGGTTAAAATCGGTTCACCGATTCTCGATAATCTAACCCTAAGTATGTAAAGGAAGATTTTTTTTTAGTAAGTCCGCCAGTTTTATAATACGAACCACTAAATTCGATACACTGGGCCTTGGAAAATAAGTGGACGCGTAGTTTAGTATTTTAGAAAATTGTAACCTTATTTAAAGGGGTGAAAAATATAGTTATAAAATGTAAGTTTTTCTATAAAATTGAACTATAATTTTTAATTTCAGGTATGTGCTATCTTGAAAAATTAAAAACGATTTGTCCCATAATTTACGAAAATTTAATAGGTTTTTGACAAAACTTAAAATGGGTAATTAATTAACTCTCACTCATTTTTTTATATTACCAGTATAGTTTCATGTAATCAAGCAGTAAAAACCCCTTATCTTTTATATTTTCTCGCTCAGAAAATTTCCTTAAATTATGATACTCAGAAGCACACAGCTACTTAAAGGAAGAAAAAACAGATTTGCCCAAGGGTTTGTGGCTTCTTCTCAGTAAAAGCTCTCTTGATTTAGGATTTAGAAAATCATGGCATAAATACTGACGCTTCTGCGATGCATTGTATATGTAGAAAACAAGTTATAAGAGTAAAAAAAACTGGAAATTAAGTGGCTTTTTGGTTGCAAATGGTTCACAGGTATATTTTTTTTATTATCGAAGGGTTTTTTTTTGTACAGTTGTATCATTTTTGTAAGAGCATAAATTTAGTGATATGTTATGGGTATTTCTTTAATAAAAAAAAAACAATTAAACAATACAGCAAAAGTCAAGATTGGTTATACCATGTTGGTGTTTGTATGTATAAATATAAACAACCATCACTTAAGAATAACTGTTTGATCTTCATAAACATATGCGGCTCTAACCAATTGACTTTTAAACGATAATTTTTTAGTCTGTTTGGAGGACCTTAGAATAACAAAATATATACTTTTATATTATTTTAATACACTTCGTATGTACTATATACATAGAGTAATGCAACACATAATAACAGATAATTTTCGCTCCATTTGTCTCAATTTATTGGGTAACAGTTTTTGGTTACTCGAAATGTGATTAAATGAATAAATAAATGAACGTAATATTATTTTGTGTTAAATATTAGTAAGAATATCAATAGTACGTAATCTAGAATTTTATTGTTAACTTCATTCAGTTCCCCTTCGTTATTTGTAAAGGGGAACTAGCCAACAAAATGGTGCAAAACGTATGGGTGGGAACAACTACTCATATAATTATGTTATTATATCAATCATGCGTTTTATTAAAACATCTGTATTTTTTCTGTCTTTTTATCCAAAGTTATCGAATACATGTTCCAGCTAAGCAAACTAACATGAAGATAAACATCTCTTGTAAGTATTCTAACAAGGTTACTCTCTTTTTCTTTTTTATACCTGTTTTTACTAATGTATTAATGTGTTCAGTGTTCACTGACCTTAGTGACATATTAACGTTCATGTATTGTATCCTTCATGTGACTTTACCATAAAAACAATTACACAAAGTAGATAACAAACGAGTAAGAGAAATTAACCTGCCTCAGTTGAAGTTACAGTAAGAAATAAGATTCCTAGCTCAGATAAGACGATTTATGATTTCGCTTGGTTAAAAAATACACTATTTTGTAAAAAATAAAATAAAAAAAAAGTAAAAAGCCGGTATCAACGGAACATATTACTTTTAGGGTATGCATACATTGATGTGATTTTTTATACATCAAAATTCATCAATGTCGCCAGCACAATCAATATTTTTAAAAATTACTTTAGTTTGTACGAAAACAAGGTTTCATTCTGGGTTCAATATACTGATACTAGATCTACAAATAATCTTACTCAATCTATTTTCACTTTTAAAACTATTGGGAACCCTGCTCATAGTTAATGCAACTAAATATAATGGAGACTACACCTTGTCAATTAATAAATGTACGTTATCTACACTAATATTATAAAGAAGAAAGATTTGTATTTTTGTATGTTTGCAATGAATAAACTCAAAAACTACAAAGCCGATTTCAAGATTCTTTTACCATTGGAAAGCTACATTCACGCTAAGTAACATAGGCTATATTTATTGCTAGAAAAACTTATTTTGTCCACCCGTGCGGAGCCGGGACGGGCTGCTAGTAAATAAATATTTTTTTAAACCCACCAAACTTGATTCTTTTCACTACTACTATAATTTATGACGTCAAATCGTTATTTCGTAGGTATTACCTATGAAAGATATACAATTTTAACATCTAATCCATGCCCTTTGAGTGTGTCTACCTAAGCCTGAGGTACAAATTACAGCATGTTAAGAAAATTGTGATATATTTCCTTCATAGAGAGCGTTGTCGTTGTATATAAACGAGATTCATTATGGCAGAGGTAACTTTAACTTACTTTTAAATAGATTAGATACTTTTTCAAATTGGAACGTAAATAAATACTCCGTCGAGTGTTAAAAGATTCAAATGTGTGTTATCGAATTTTATGTGTATCAGTAAATCGATAAGCGAAGTTCATCATGTTGCCTAACATCGCAAGCAGAAATTGTTTTCAAATTACCGCCACAAAGCGGACGGTCAGTGTCGGTACAATAATAAATATTTAAAGAGGTTAGCAGGTGCAATACATATCAAATTGATGCCCAAATAACAGTGTACGCCGATCTGAAATAATAATAAAAACGCCGATGGCAGCACCAACCAGAAAAAGGTGAATTTCGAATTAACTTATAATTTCACTTATTTGCCCTAGTTGTTTTATGTCAACGTAAAAAAAAAACAGAAGGTTATAATTTTTTCGACTATTTACTGATTTGTAATAATTAACAAATAATGTTTTAGAATATTCATTTGGGGAAAACCTCTATTTTTAGTTATTCAGAACAGTGAGTCCCGTCAATATTCCATTTGAACGACTGTTTGAGTTCTTAAAATTATATATTTTTCAATATTAGATGCCTGAATTCAGTAAAGCTGCCGTAAAGTTATAAAGATGGAGAGCGAATTGTATGTGTTAATATTTGAAGGCTAAACTGCAGAACCATTATTTCGATTACAAAACTTCTTATATTAGTTAAAAAGTAGAGCAATCCAGATAGACATTAGCAATATATTACGTAAAAATTTTATACAACCCGGGCAAAATGGAGAGGGCCCGCTAGTAAATAATGTGATCTTTTACCGTTTATTGAAATTCACCCACAAGCGGCTCGGACAAGCTTTGTAAGCGGCGAACCATCAATTTGAGAATTAATTCTATCACATTTCGCCTGGTGTGTCGGCCGGTTTATGGCTACTCTGACACCATGAGACTGATTAAGTACGAAACGCTCTTTGTATCCAATCTCACGACATTACCGATAATCAACATGCGTTTACATTACACAGTTTATTGAAACTTTAGAATATTCGTTTGGAATTTTATGTTTTAGAGTAGTTCAATATTGATACTCAAATGTAGATACTCAAACCTTGCATTTACACCAAAGTATACTTACTTACCTAGCCAGAAGTAAGCACTGTAAGGTTTGTGTTATGGATACCAGGGTAACGGATACATATATGATACATAAGTAATATTCATAGAAATATATATAAATATATAGATACATAGACTCGGATACAAATGCTCGTATTCATTACACAAACATCTAACCCTATCGGGCCTCGAACCCAGTACCGTCGGTGCAGGCAAGATCGCTACCGTTGCACGAAATGGTCGTCAATTTGGAAACGCTTATAGATGTAAAAGGACTTCTAATTATCTGAAACTAAATGTTATATTACGTAAATTTTGGACGAATAAAACGCAACCATAATTTTGTTTTTATTTTTGTGGTGTTTTTAGTAATAATTGATTTTTATGTCAACATTAAATTTGATTTATTATCATAAATCAAAAAAGTGGGGAGGCGAGATGAACAATAATTAAACCACGCAAGGGAATAGTCATATTATCGAGGAATCCACTATATTTAAGGATTTTTGGTGGACTCATTTTCAAATAATGATTACTTAATTAGAGTACTCTACAATACATTTGCGCCTTGTTGTATTTTATTTTATTTATTTTGACAATCAACAACGCATGACGCGAAGTCATTCATAAATGTATTAAAAAATAGGTCCAAAAATTAAATTACGTGTTAGACTTAAACTGTTTTTTTATTATAAAATAAAGTAATCTGCATAACCGTTTAGTAATCTTACCTGGTTTCATATTAATATTATATGCTAATATTATAAGTTCATATACATTTATGGCATCGATAAATGTCATCCAATATCAAATAGAACTTCACCGAATCCTTTATCAGTTATATTCTGTTAAAAAAAGGCTTTTTAAAGTTACATTTTAGTTATTTACTTATTGACTTGACCAAATATTTTTTTTATTTATTTTATTGACCAAAAATACAAATTAATAAAACAGGCAGACTTATTGATTCCCTTATGCATTCCCTACCAGACTGTCTTTGTGGGGAAACAATAAACTTAAAAGCGGTACATAAAGGATATAAACTTATTAAAAATTATCTTTACAAAAGTGCTATTTTTAATTGTATTCAAATATTTGTTTCAATTAGGAAATCTCTCGACTCTTAATAGAGTGAAGTTTCGTGTCTAGAATTGTGAGACTAAGATGATGTATTTAATTGTTCAACTGTTGAGAACATTTCTTTTCTACGAGAGTCTACAATATTACTCGTCTAAGACTGTTAAATTGTTAATGCCTCCAAACCCCGATACCCACTAGCCTATTCAGATATTCGATTTGACTTGGTTTTCATTAGGTGCCCAATCAGTACACAGCGTGTCTAACCCGTGATTCGTCACGAAGGATTAACCAGTCTCGAACCGATCCAGAAGTTCAAGGTCAACTCCGAATCGAGTAAGGATTAGACTCCAATAAATTGGTCATAAATTACCACATTTGATTGGTTCTAATCAAGCACGGTCATCAAGAACGTGATTGAAAAATGTATTGGGGACTTGATTCATTTTTGACTCTTCTATATATGTTTTATAGAAGGGATTTGATTTTCGTTTAAAAAAAAACCGGTTCTCGTGTCTATCATAGGCGGAAATTACGACGACCTTTTGTTGCAATGGTAGAGATCTTGTCTTTCGCAATGGCGGTCCAGGATTAGGGACCCGGTAGGGCAACATTATATATCTATGTATAATATATGTATTTCTATACGCTAACTTAGTATTAATAAAAACAAGCCTTACAGTGCTTAGTTTGGCCTAGCCTAATTAGTGTGGATGTGAGAATTATCATTCATACAATCAATCATAGGCACTTATTCTATGTGGGCGTCTGCGAATGTAAATATTAAACTAAGGTATAGTTTCTGGCATATAGGTTGAATCTGGTTTTAAAATCACGTGACATGCGCAGTTGCAAGTTTAGGTACATTATGCACTACTGCGCAGGTTCAAATTTTATGCCGGGGACTATAGTGGTCTATGCAGACGCTCAGATAATGGAATGTGTAGGTTCAAAGTAAATTTTTTATCAACGTTTCATTTAAGTATATTCTTAAGGTAAAAAAAATTAGCAGTTAGTCATATAAAATCCAAGGGACCATTGAAGATATCTATTCCTCATGTTCCATTTATTAACTACCTATATTGAGCAAGTTCTTAATAAGCTTTTTTTCTCTACTCTAAGTTGCCGCAAAAAGCTTGCTACTTAGCAATAAGGCTGTCGTGTATGTTTTTCTTTCTTTAAAATTTCTTTAATATTATTGTTTAATTATGCATATGAGCCTATAGTTTGTCCTTGTTCACTCTCGATCTATAATTCTTACTTAATAATACCCAGAAGTATGTGCAGTTTTTGCAAACCACTGGCAGGAAACAGTGGAACAGATGTGCAATGTCACAGAACAGTGTCAACAGTCCATTGCGCTACAAAGTTGCATTACAAACTCCATCCGCGTCACCTACACATTACCCAAGTGACTATCAATTCGAACAATAGGTAGTTATACAATTGAGCCTACAGAAGTGCTAATTCGAAAAATATAAACCGCACGTAATGAGTAGAGACGTTCCACTGGTCGATGAAATGACTACAGCAAGACCTGCAATTAGTTGACTAAGCAAAATGGCTGACTGTCCAGTTCAGCGTTAGCTACCCTTAAATTAAAATCGTTTCTATGTCGATATGCATTGAGTTGAATATGTCCAGCGATGGAAGTAAGGTAGGTGGTCGGTCCCTCCCCTAGTTACATGATGTGCGTGTGTGTTAATTTAATTTTCTACTCGCAATAATTGCACTTGTGCCCCGAGACTCCAGTCCGGGGTTACACGATATTTTGACGAGTTATTTGTATACGAGCACGCCTCCTCGTGTGCGTGATAAAAACTTGTTTAGTCGATTGAAATGCTTTTGCTGCTATGAACATGACATTATTAAAACCGAAGATCAATGTTGTCATAAACGACAGATTTACGATTGAAGTTAAGTTATGCGGTCGGAATACATCAAGTAGACGTACGTTTAAATAATTATTAAGGTTAATTCGTATCTTTAAAATTAGATGCTTAAGGTTACTGGAAAAACAACTAATAGATATTTCGCAATGTCTTTATAGCTCTTGATTAAAAAGCTGTGAAATATATTAAAAAGGAACGAATAGTTTTATTATGTGATAATGTTAAAAACTAATTACTCACTAATATATCTTACTTTACTGATACACTACTGTATCACAAATAATTATGCAAAAAGAAATAATATAGAGACAATAGTGACGAAGTAGAAATGATTGAAGTAGAGAAGTACAATTATATTACAGAAATAAGAATCAGATACATATCTATGGGTCTACGGGTACCTACTTAGACTTCCTCAAATTTTTTTTCGTCGTTTCAGTCAAATGACTTTAACTGCAGGATAAAGGCCTTCCCTCAAGAATATCCACAAAGACCGGTCCTGGGCTGCCCGCATCCAGGTGTTTCCCGCGACCTTCACCTGATCGTGGTCCACCGAGTGGGAGGCCTGCCTGCGCTGCGTTTTCTGGTCCGTAGTCGCCAATTGACAACTCTTCTGCTCCAACGACCTACGAGCTGATAATTAAGCGTCTTAATATTTTCATGTTATCCCCTTTGCATAAAATGGCTAATTTTGTTACCAAAACAATGTTAAATTTGATTTAAAATGTAAAAACAATTAAAGTCAGAAAATAAAAGTGTTTTCGTATAGTACCGCCATGATCAGAGCTATATTCGATAAATGCTCTCTATCTATTCAAGTCCTAGCTTTTGGGCACAAGACTTCCTTATAGATGCGAACATCGAAGAGAGTATGGGCCATAAAACCCAAGCAGGCCCAGTACTGATTGCTCCATCTGTCTTACGAAGTACGGAAGGAATTGAGATTAAAGTTTTCTTAGAAAGTATTTTAACCTACGCAATGAATGAGTTAGCCGTTGTACAACGAGCCCCTTATGATTAAATGTGTTTCAAATTACTTGACAAAACCTTACAAATTAGACATTATCCATATTACAGTAACGTCTACGTGACATTCGATCGAAGAAAATTAAAAAAGAAGAAAATTAACTTTTAAACGTCAATATGATTTTCTTTCCTAATATGGAAACTTTTCTGATGATATTTTAACATTAACCTATTTTATACATTGTTAGTTACATATTTTGACGTTGCTTTGATTTTAATTGGCCTAGGTAATAAGTCATGGCCGAAATTCGCGTAATATTGCTACAGGTAATTAATAAAATTATGCCAATTTCTTTTATACGAAGCTAGCCTTAAATTTTTTTCTTCTAAATTATTATCATTTTTTCTTTTACTTTAAAATTTTAAAACTTTTTATGATTTTGATTAAACTAATACTGTATATAATAAGTGTACTTAATATTTTCTTTCATCATTACCAAATACATATTATAATCACTCACAAATAATAATTTGCTGGCTGTGAGAATAAGAAATATATAAACTTTAACGTACACGAACGACGAAAGTATACTATAATATAAATACCGTGTTTTGGCTATAAATATAGAACTCAAAGCTTGTGTAAATAAAGAAGCAATTTAATTTACAGCTGTTCTTTAATTTGAATTAAAGTAATTAAATTTTAATGTCATGTCATTTAAAACATATTTAGTTTTATATCCGACCAAATAATATATTGATACACCAACAACGCTCCATCTCGTCGTCTTTAATCGACATAATAGCACACATGATTAATGTTGATTTATATTGACATTTTATAATTATATTTTTCAATCGGTTAATTTTATTTTTATTTTACCATTATATAAATAAAATAAATAAATTAAAACAAATGATCTTTAATCTCTTTCGTTTGTTCTCTTATCATTTCTCTACTATTTAAACCGGTTTGTTTCAATTATAGACCCACGTCATTCATGCCTCTCTTCTCAATGTGCTTACATCTTTGTCATTTCAAAGTGAAAGAGAATGGGGGCGCCCTGCGGCGGCGGGTCACTTTGTACCCCCATTTGTGATGTTGACACTAAACGTGAGAAGAAGCTTATTGATGACTTAGGGATTACATCGACTTTGGCCCCATTGTGATCATCGTTCAATAAGTTTAAATAAGGAGGTGGATGAAAGTTTATTCACTGTTCATTGCATCTTAGAAAAATTTCACTTTAAGGGTTAACAACCTGTGGGTGCAATAGAAAAGATGCAAAGATTTCTTTCATAAACATCTATGGTAATATTGAAATATGAACATCGATTAAAAAAAATCGATTTTATCCAATCTTTTTTTATAACATTTTTTTTATAATCTACATTTCTCACCAAACCAATGCTTTTTCTTCTTTGTAGAAATATGTTTTTATATTTACTTAAATCATGAATTGAAAAGATATAAGTTCGTGTGTCTGATGCATTTTGAGCAAGCATTTTACGTAAAATGTAAACATACATAAAACGTTTACTCAAAAATTAAATATTTTCGCTAGCTCATTAAATAGGTCCTATCCTTTGCTCTGCTCAATCAAAAATAATAATACTAACATTATTACAACATTAAAACCTGTATCTAATTATGAGACTTGTATGAATTATTATAGTGGTTTTCTACCATAAACCGCTTTGGACTCTCATGAAGCAATTACTAACGGGGGTCCATTTCAAAGGGAAGGTGTAATGTTATAAACTCATAAACTTCCGACACAGGTGCGTTTCAATCGTAACCTTACCCTTAAGTAACCAACGATTACAATTCCAACGTTAGCATATATTGCCCGTTTTATTCCAAACAGCTCTTAAAAAACATTGACTAAAAGTCAATGGAAGTTGAAATTGAAACGAAGATGTTAACAAACGCCTCATGCTTTTTTCAACGGACAGAAGTTTGTGGCATCGTTTACAAATTTACAACCTTATTCTGGGAACATTATGTCCTACTCGCTCATTGATATTTATTGTAAAATACACCAATTAAGTTTTAAAACCCTTTTTTTCTCAGAGAAAAAATTTATGAATGATCTCCATTATTTCTGACAAGAATGGAAATATCGATATAGCCCGCTAATGATTTTGAGGATACAAAAATTATTATTTTGTACCATGATCGGATAGTTCAGATTTTATTTCTTTTGTTATTTCAGTCTATTTCTTTAGTGGAATTATCTAATTTTTTTTGGATTATCAACACTCAATTTGAAATAAAAAACATAATTATTCTTCTTGGACTCTCAAACAAACCATATTATGGTTAAATCAAAGGTGGAGAATATAGACTGTGTACGGTCTGTGTATTGATTTTTTTATGTTTCCTTGTAGCACATCTGTAATATATCCAATTGCAATTCAACTCTTTCGTCGTGGTCATAAATAATACTTTGCTTAGTAAGTCGTACCAAACGCTTTTATTATGATTCGAACATTATCAGATCGAATGGCTTTTCTGGTGAAATCGATTACAGGGCGCAGTCTCGTACATTATTTACGCAATTTAGGTGGGACACATTTTAAAGCTCTGTCATAATGCATATTCAGATCCAGAAGGTCTCCTTTACTTCCTATGAAAAATAAAAAGGCAATGAAATAGTTGTTTCAATTTTGAAATATACTGCTTAAATTTAAAATTTCCACGATTCATTATAACGAATCAGGAAACTTTATATTACAGTCAATAGCAGGTCAACTTATATCAATAAATATCCAATATAAATTGCAGCTTTTTTAAGAAATCAATGATACTATAAAACTTTTAGCTAAATAAAAAAAAATTACCTCATGTAAAAATACTACATTTCCTACTCTTTAATTTCAAATAAGTTGTGTTGTAACAAAAATATGCCTAATAAATACTGGTTTTTTGGAGTAAAGAGGTTCAGTGAATAAAGTGCAGTATGGTTGCCTACTGTTATCTTTGTGAGCTGTGGCAACGTTCGGCATAGCAATTTTGTTGACGATTTACTGTATTACTTATATGGATACTTTCCGATTCGAGACCTATACTGTAAATAATTGCGTCATCGATTCTTCTGTCTCCGCTATAATTTTCCGCTATTAAGCCTTAGTGGACGATAGACAACATAATTGAAAAACAAATTGTTTTGTGACGTTTCGATTTGTTGAAATACTTGCTTGTAATTTGAGGTTTGCATAGATAGTACCTATGTCTTATATAGAGAGGTGTGTGAGTTATTTACAGTTAAGTTATTTTTGACGTGACAACGTCTTAAATTAGGTTGCGGCTGGGAGTCACTTATGAAAAAGTGTAACGCTCGGTAACGTTACGATGAGTCACCGAACGAGAGAGAGGCCCGCCGAATGCCTTGCGTCTCTCTCCCACTCAACTATGATCGGTCTGCCGCGCGCATTGTGCAATTTAATTATATTCATATCAATAAATATTCTACCGAGAAAAAGACGTTGTCACGTAAAATCTTCGCCCGTAAAACCGACTTTACAGGCAAAAAAAAAAAAAAAAAAAAAAAATGGTTTTTTTAATAAAAATCCTCCTTCATCATCATCCTTCATTGGACAAAGTATAATTGCTTGTCAATTATACTTTGTCCAATGAAGGATGATACTTTTGACAAGTGTCACTTCCTTATTGCTACGTACTAAGGTTGCGTTTGTTTCCTTATGTTTGGCTTGACATTGCAACTTTATACCCTCTATATAGGTGTCAACTGTCAAAAGTATCATCCTACATTGGACAAAGTATAAATGACTATTCTACCTGATATAAAAAAGTAGTAGTATTAAGGTAAAACCAGTAACACATTTACATTGCTGTCTAACAAAACGTCTTAGCAAGTATTATAGTTTAAGAAAATGATAATTTATACCAATAGTATAATACTGATCTTCATTGCGTAACCTTAAAAGTCATGACTGATAGATATCACTTAGTAAATTACGTACAACGTTCTCATTCGATATAAACCGATAATGTTCTAGCGATTGCCAAATGTGATTATTTTCACACCCATATAAATCAACCACAATGGAGATACATGATAATTTACGTACTCTTTTTAAGGAGGTTCTTAGCGGTAAGGAGCAATATGCTTGCCCGCAGGCTCGCTGCTCAAGAGACGTCAAAATAAATTCATATAAGGCGTTCTGTCAATCCTTTTTATTTCGAGCTGCCTGTAGGTAACATTTATGCTTTGAGTCTACAACATCCCTAGGCTGCGATGCAACAATGCTTTCAGCATGAAGATGTGACTGTCACGACGTCATAGTCACATGTGGATGGTTTTCATGCCATCATGTTTAAGATAGCTGCCTCCTCGTTGAATCGATTGTGTGGCGCTCGAAATAGCATGTTAATAACGATTACTGAAAAACCAGACTGTGCAATACAAACGCACTGGGTGGAGTTAGCCATAGGCTGTTAATCATATAATGAAGCTTGTACCATATTAATTTACTAGCAACATAAATAAGCTCTTTTTTAGTCACTCATTTGTACTAGCAAATTATGGACTTTAATCTGTAATAAAAAAGATGATTATTATTAACTTACGCGGTGGTTTTGTGGAGCGGTAACGATCCTAACTATGCGCCAAAGGTCCTGGTTTCGAATACTCGATACTCGATAGTATGTAGGGCATATGTTTGTGTGATGAATACAACCATTTACTACCGAGTCATAGTTATTATATTATTGATTTATTATATCCTTTATTTAGTACTTCTCTGTAGTACGAGTTTGGACTCGATTTTATGACTAACTCAGATTTTATAGCCGACTCAACGTCACGTCTAATTGTTCATCACCCACTGTAAACTTGAGTTTCGGGCTAAAAAGAAGGTGAAAAAGTCAGCAAAACCAATCAGTACAACAATGCCTTCAGGATGCTTTTGGGTCTGCCGCGCTACTGCAGTGCATCAGCAATGTTTACAGAGGAGCGCACAGATGGCTTTGCTGCCATATTGCGAAAGAGAGTCGCTTCTCTGATGCAACGCGTGCGTGGCGGTACCAATGGACTCCTGGAAGGAATAGCTCAAAGAGTGGATGGCCAAATACTCAGGCACTGGATCACGGCGCATGTAGTGCCTTACAATCGTGCCACAAAATGACTAACTGTTATTAATTTTATTATGATGACATGGCTATAGAAATTAATATTATTTTTGTACTAACATAGTTCGTAAGCATATTGTTACTAACAAATATGGACATTAATTCTGAAATAAATGATTATTATTATTATTATTATTATTATTATAAAGTCAGTCCTATACGGGAAAGCTTATTAATAAATCCTTAGTAATTTATTAAAAACCATTACAAAATTATAAGCAGTTATGTTAACCCTTTTCTCTGCATAAATGCAAAGGTAAATAATTTCGGGAACACCAGAACCAAAAGTTGTAGAATCACTACGCGATAATGAGAATTTATTTAAATCAGACATGGCGGGTTAATAAAAATAAGAGCTTCAAGCGCTTAATGTGGCGTGAAAATGGAGAGCACAACAGGATCACAACATACGGATCTTGCGGGGCGGGGCGTGCGTACTAATGCTGATAACCATCGCCGTTTGAGGCCGCCGCCGCCGCGCCATTGTGTGCGCGAGAAAAGTAATTCCTAATAGACAATGAGCGCATTTAGCGCTTTTATTTATTGTAACACAATGCTTCGGTTCGCGAGATGTATAGCCAGCCTGTTAAGTTATGGATGCCAAGAAAATAGCGAAGCCAATGTATGGATTTATAAATAAATATTTTTGATATAACCAATTATTCCAATCTATTAAATTATAAAGTATATTTATATCTTTTACAACACTCACGCACGGACACATACATACACACAAACGCAAACACACACGCACGTACGCACGCACACACACACACGCGCGCGCGCGCACACAAACACACACACAAACAAATACGATGATCTTAAACTAGTTGTTTTATGTTTTCATACTACAGATATAGCTACAAACTAATCTTAAATGAAGATAATAATGAAGAATCCTGATGCGTGCTCACATTTTTTCCACACCCAATTTTATATTTGGTGTTAAATCAATATTTATTATCATTTCTTTTCTATCACACAATGTAAGACTGCCATTAGTTGCCAACCCTAGACGAGGCACAAAATATGGCAGTACGAAACACCGACCAGTTAAACGTACAAAAACGAGTTGTTTTGTTTTTGATATTGGCAAACAGGAAGATTAACTTGCAATTACCGCCGCGGCCTCTAGCTTTACCGACTCGATATATAATCGAAAAATTGGCTCCGACACCATTGATATAATTTAAGCAATAAATACTAAACAGCTTCTTGATATTTAATGCCACGCAATGCAATAAAAGCTACTACTACACTACTCCCCAATTACACTACCTATGTTATTTTATTTAAAGTTAATGTATGGCTGTATTTTTTTATTGAATATTCATAATTCAATAAACACATAATCTTTATTGCCGCTAACCCCTCGTGGCAAGTTAAATGGTTGCTTACATATGTTACGAGTGATCCATATCCGTAGTACCTACACTGACGAAGTTCGAATCGGTCCGCTTTGTTAAAGCTGACATTTCAACTACTGCATTACGATCACCTTCGGCCTAAATGAAGGCGTTAGGTATATCTTTGCGCTAAAAGTTTTTCAATTTTTCTATGCCTATTCTTAAGTAAGATCCATATAACATCGAGCGAATTTAGACATATCAACTTTTTTGCCGACTTTCATCATTTATTTTGCGACAGTATAATGTGTTGAACACATTATGTCCGAGTGTCGATAATTCTCTGTATGTGCACTTCTCTCGCGAGCTACGTAGCTGATACTAAAAGTTACTAGTACCTACTAGCTATTTGTAATATAATTATTTAAAAACAATTATGGTTTTTAAAAATGGAACTCTTCTGGTGAAGGATTTTTAATTTTTGTGATTACATTTTGATTCGACATAGTGGAAAAATTTTGTAAATTTGTTGGCGGCAGTAAAATGAATTTAAGCGAAGAAAATAGTTGCACATGATTTCCTATGATTTTTACTGTAGCTATCACTATAAAGTTGCCATAGATTCGCATTGGATGTCATTGGCATTTGGTGATGAAGTTTTATCTCATAGCTCTGTGTATACCTGGTTCAATGAATTCAGCCACGGACGTGAATTTAATTTGCATTTGTAGAAACTTTAAGTATGGCTTAAATACCAAAAATTAGGAAGGAGCATTAAATCTGTAAAAATATCGGCGTAAAAGTCTGTGAAAAATGGGTCCGACTATGGGTCGTCTGTAAAATTATTTAAAGTAAAATTTATCAAGGAAGACTTCCAGACGCCTTTTGAAACACTGCAACAATTGCATATATCTAATTTATCCAAATATAAATACAGGTTTGAACTCGGTCTTCCAGATTCGGAATCGGGCTAAATACAAACCAAAATCCATTAGCTACGGCTACTTTTGTGCATTTGCACAATGCAAATACAAATCAAAATAAAAGGCAAATTTGTACTTATATCGCGAATGGTCTATAGCGAAATTTCTAGGGGACACATAAAAGAAGACCATATCTTCTATTAAAACAGACTCTTAGGATCAAATTCGCAGTTAAAAAATATTCAGAAATCTGTCATAGGTGTGTCATGTATTAAATATAAGTACAATTTGTTCCCTTAACTTCACACCAAGTGTTCCACAGCTGGCTGATCTGGTTCTAAAATAGACAAGTTACAGCAGGGTTGATAAATTAGCAGCGGCTGCCGCGCTAATCGCACCACAACACAAATATTTAATAACAATCCCAGATCTTCTCAGATCACCACTTAACTGCACAGCGGCGGCTGAAGAGTAGTGTGTTTACGAAAAGGCGTGAGATATTTCAAAGAAATATACGGAGGGATTTAAATTACTGATAGAGATCATTAGCGCCGCAATGTTTGTTTACGGACAGTTTTACAAATTTTCGACGAAAATTTTAGTTGTTATGGGTGATGTTTTGTGCCTGCCTGCGACGCAAGGATCCTCATCGCATCGTACTTTCACATCTACGTAGTGGTTAATTATAACGGTCAACGGCATGAAATTTATAAATTAAATACGCCTTTTTAAAAAAAAACATTTAAATAAAATCTATTTTATATTTTTACTATTTACTTACAGTAAGTGCATAAGTTTGTTTTTAAAATTATTAAAAATAGATGTGCTATTTAATTTTAATGCTTAGCTTATGCTTTAAAATTAGAATGTCTTTAAATACGGCTGTGGTCATATGAAATATATAAGTCTTATACTACAGAAATAACATTACCATGTAACATACCTTGCTATGAAATTCCTAAAACTTATTGAACACCATGGTACGAGTACCATGGCCCATGCGACTGTGTGGTTATGTATTTTGAATTTATAACGTATTCAAAGCGCTATTGCGGCAGCTGTGATTAGGCAGTGCGTTATTTTTTTTTGTTTGGTTTGCTATGGTACGCACGGATGATTTTGCTGCCATCTGGCGTAAAAAGATAGCATGGCTATTACGTAGAATACATAAGAGCAGTAACAATATTCTGAACGTGATTTCAAATAAATTTGATAGAACTCAGGTGTGGAAACTTGTCCAGAGGACAAAACTTTTTTAGATTTTAAGTATCAACTTAACATAATATAATTTTTTTGTGGTCAGTTAAATATTTTTATTATAAATACTTAGAAAAACATCTTAGTGAAACAAAAATTAGGCAGCAACCTTAATTTATGCTTAGTTATAATCTTGGTAAAATATGGAAATAAATATTAAAGCGACTCCACACCTAACGCTGTTCGAATTATCGCTGCACGATTGTTAAACATTATTACGTCGGGTGTTGTTTAATAGAAACAAAAATATCTGGCGGCGCGCCTCGTGTTTGATCTCGAGGTGTTCGTCCGTCGAGCGCGATTAGCCCTCGTATAACGTATAATCAAATCTGCCTCGGGCCACTTCTACAAGGAAACGTGCGAAGAACATTCGATATAGTCCCTTAAGGTGGTATACCATTGCGTGTTTCATTTGAACTTAATTTTGATACTTTCACACATAACGAAGAGTGTATGTTAAATCTTTTTTATGTACGAATCGGGCGTGTGAGTGGCGGCGGCCGGCGGGCGAAGCCTCTCATTTGGCAGCTATTTGTCGGTGATTTCGGTGCACCGATCATAAATGGGGCCCGCGCTAGCTCACGTTACCATCTCCGGAGGAAACGTGAAGAATCACACTTGGACGCGTTCAATTAACTGGTAATGTTGTCTACTTAACTCGATTTATGCAACGCTCGTTTACGTCAACTAGTCTGGTTCGATTCGTTGACTTATATGCTTTATAAGTCATCGACATCGTTTGTTAGCAAATAACTCAAACTGATGTTATCATAAAACTCAAAATAATTTGATTAGATAAATGATAAAGTTATAAATTTGTATATTGACTTTTTTTTTTTTTTTGCCAATAAATAAAAAACCTAATGTCATTTCAGAAAATCTAAGTTGCTACACTTAAAAAAGGCTGTAATGTGTTAATAATGTATACAACAAGGAAGAAATGTAATATATAATAGTATTTTGGAGCTTGCTTTGAAGGCAGATTGAATTACAATCTGTGTTAGGATTACTATTTATTAATATTGTGCCAATGCACAAAACCAGACCAAAATCAAATTAAAAAGACCCTAAAATATATCAAACACTTTATCATGGTTATTACTAGAATATAATTATATAAATGTAAAAAAAATCTCATTAAATAGAAAAAATATAAATGCACACTGAATCATAAGAAATATAGGTACAATCAAAAGCACGACAACAAAAAGAATTGAATTGTATATGAATTGAAAGAAAAAGAGTTTGATTTATGTTTCTTTTATTTTTATTATTTAGATTAGATGTGTATTTTTATAAATTACTTTTATAAATTCTGCTTGCCAAATATTTGGTGTGATGTGTAGTGGTTAGTGACTATTTGTAATAACATCTGTTGATTGTACCATATTACTTGCAGAATAAAATGATTTGATTTGATTTGAACACACAAATGAAATGAGCTTTATTACAATGGTATAGGGACGCCAAAGTGTATAACTTCGAAAATAATTTTAAAATAAGATACACTATGACGATAATGAATGATATGAATTATGAAAAAATTCAAGTCGAGAAAGATTGAAATTGACGTAAAGATTACTCAAAAATTTATGAGTGAGCATCAACACCCAGCGCACGGCAAGGGTTAGGCAACGGCGATATAGTTTGTGATGGTTGCGTACCGCACATGTACGTAACTTCGAAACTGTCCGTAACGTATTTGCCGTTGCATGAGATCTTGTTGAACGCTAGTTCCAACTGTGTGTGCGCCGATACTAAATTGACAGGCGGCGCACAGTGGTCCGGATTTTCAAAATGTGGACGTAGGATCGAAAATGCATATTTAACTACACAAAAAATTGTTTCGTATAGGAAATTTAACGCTGATTAATACTTATTACTACAACTTTTCAAAATAACTGCTCCTTCACGTCAAAAAAAAAATATTGAAAATAAAAATGTATGGGAGAAAATCTATTTTATTTTTTTTTCTCCGTTCAGTATCAAAGTATAGCAAGCAAACCTTATATTCTGGTAAGTACCTATTGTTCTTAATACGACGACATATAAATTGCGTGCGTATCCCTGCGGCCTTGACGCCTACGACGATTCAAAGTTTAAAATTTCAATTGGTTTTTTTTTAAATTATTATCGAGTTTTTCAATTATGCTGAATTTAAAATATAATTTCTTAATTATATAAGAATTAAAACATACGCATTCCAGCATTTGTTTCATTTTATTTTAATAAAAAATAGTAATAAAAGTCTTCAACAACAGTCACGTGCTGATTCGTTGCCTATTTGTAACTGACTGAAACGACTCCTGTGATATAAGAATCATTTACCCCCACCACCGGAGACATCGACGACGCTGATTGGCTGTTGAAGATGTGGTACTAATTTTGTCAGTCACTACTTGCGCGCGCGTGTGTTTGTTATAAATATCTGTGCATGAAACAATTAAAGGCACTTGTTTCTCAACCCTTGAGGAAGCAACATTTCTAATTATCCGTGCTGTGTGAAAGTTTAGTGAGTTTCGTTATGGCTGCATTTGTAACAAACTTGGACATCTTTATGTTCCTCCGTGTTGAAGGAGATATGAAAAATTGGGCACGACTCTATGAAGCTATTATTCTACATATCCCAGTTGAAACATGTTCACAAGATTTAGAAATAATCAAGACCTTTTTGAAGAACTACGTCAGTAATATCAATCGCAGATGGACAAGTGCTTCTAGAAATCAGAAAACTTTCATGAATAGACATGCTGCGTGGTTACAATCAAATATTAGTTGGCCAAATTGCACTACTGTTAATTTATCCGAGATTTTTCAAGCCCAAGATGAAGTTATCGAAAACATATCGTCAGACAATACTTCATTTGACATCGATACTACAACAGCTGTGATTCCGTTGACATCTAGTACAACAACTGTGGGCACATCTACCGAAGTTCAGATTAGGAAGCCTTTTGTTGACCTCAGCAACAAACAAAAGAAAAGACGTTCAGAGTCTCTTTTGGACTATTCGCCGGAAGAACTTACTTTTGCATTAGTCGAAAGACTTAGGATAGACAAAAAGAATGACTTAGCTCGTGTTATTGACCATATAACGAAGAACCCTGATAGTGTTGCTATCGTTCAAGCCACATTGTTTAAGAAAAATACGAAAAAAACATTTTGATGGATTTTATGCTCTTGGTCTTTATACATCATTGAACCTGTCAAAATGGAAATACTTGTGTTTAAGGAAAGCGCTGTTAGATTGTGAAGTTCCAGTGTTACCATCGTATCCCAAACTCCTTGAAGCTAAAAATAGATGCTATCCTCATGATTTAGAAATTACTGAGAGAGGAGCCAGAGTGAAGCTTCAAGCCCTATTGGATCTGACAGTCCAGAAGATTCTTCAAATTACTGGTACCCAGATTGATTCGTCAACTGAAGGATTGAAGTTAATTAGTAAATGGGGTTTTGATGGTGCTTCTTCACAAAGTACCTACAAGCAAAGGAGTGAAGATGTAGACTTCAGTGATTCATCGGTTTTCATGTCAAGTCTTGTCCCTCTTAAATTAGTTTCTAATAATAGCACCATATGGGAAAACCCAACACCTTCTTCAACACATTATTGCAGGCCCATTAAGTTCGAGTTTTGTAAAGAGACAGCAGAATACATCAAGCAAGAAGAAGCTGCATTGAAGGAAGAAATAAATAACATCGATTCTACAAAATGGGCAGGGCTAGAGATTAGCCACAAGCTTCATATGACAATGATCGACGGAAAAGTGGCCACTATTATAACGGATACTTCGTCTGCATCTGCCTGCAATATTTGCCTTGCTAAGCCAACTGAGATGAACAAGCTGTCAGAAGTATTTACAAGACCTGTTCGAGAAGATGTTTATAAATATGGACTTTCTACTCTTCATATGTGGATTCGTTGTATGGAGTGTATTCTACACATATCTTACAACATGGACTTTGAGATGTGGACTGCACGAGGTGCTAACAAGCAACTAAAAGCTGCGAAGAAACATTTGACACAAGAAGAATTCAAACAGCAAATGGGAATACTTGTGGATTTTGTGAAGCAAGGCTTTGGAACCACAAACGACGGAAACACAGCCAGAAGGTTTTTTAGAGATTATGAGAAATCTGCCGAAATAACCAATGTTGACAAAGACCTGCTAAAGCATTTTGCGGTTATTCTTCAAACGATTTCATCAGGATGTGCCATAGATATTGAAAAATTCAGGACTTATTGCAGAGAAACAGCTGAGATCTTTGTTCATCTATACCCATGGTTTTATATGCCCGCAAGTGTGCACAAGCTACTCATACACGGTGCAGACATTTGTCATCACTTTGGCCTCCTACCAATTGGCATTCTTTCCGAAGCAGCTGGAGAAGCAAGAAATAAAGAATTTCGAAGAGTTCGTGAGTCTCACACAAGAAAATTTAACAGGATAAAGACCAACGAGGACTTGCTTCATAATATTTTAATTAGTTCAGACCCATATTTATCCCATATTCGACCAAAATACAGCAACTCAAAGCAATTCGATTTTTTTCCAGATGTTAAAGAGCTTTTGTTGTTGCCTGAGGTAGTAACAGAAGAAACCGAAAATATGGATCTACAGGAGTTGCAGTCTGAACATGATCCATTAATGTAAACGTGACAGATTTAGTGATGTTGTAATTGTTAGAATTGAGTTTGTTAGTAGTAGTAGTTAAGTTGTGGTCCTTTTCAGGACTACTTAAAATAGTCAAAGGGTCGTAATATTCAGCCGTATCCGGTTAGACTGGACTGGACTGGAAGACAAGAAGACGCTCGGATGATGATGATGACTTAAAATAGTCATTTTCAAGACTTCAGAAAAAGCCCTTTTCAGGGCTAAATCTATTTCTAATTGTTTCTTTCAAGATAAGTCACACTAGTAGTATAACCACCAATATCAACCATGATTTATCGATAGGAAATATCAACAGATGAAAGAATAATCAACAGAAGATTATTTAAAACAAAAATAAGCAAAAATGCTTATTTTATCATAACGTCACGCTTTATATTCCCCGAAGGCAAAGGTGTATACTACACTATAGTACACTGTAATTTCGCCAGTTATATTTAAGTCCCAAGTAATAGGGGGCGAGCCTAATAAAAGGATGGGGCACGCGGGGGGCTTGTTTTATTAAAAAATATATTTTGGATTAATTTTAATAGAAAAACTCGTTAATAATAATAAGATAATTCAACATAAAAATTTTAAACTTTATAGCATCGTAGGCGCCAAGGCCGCAGGGATACGCAAGCAATTTATATGTCGTCGTATTAAGGACAATAAGTACTTACCAGAAGATAAGGTTTGCTTGCTATACTTTGATACTGAACGGAGAAAAAAAATAAAATAGATTTTCTCCCATACATTTTTATTTTCAATATTTTTTTTTGACGTGAAGGAGCAGTTTTTTTGGAAAGTTGTAGAAATAAGTATTAATCAGCGTTAAATTTCCTATACGAAACAATTTTTTGTTAAGTTAAATAAGCATTTTCGATCCTATGTCCACCTTTTTGAAAATCCGGACCACTGTGCGGCGGTGCGGCGCGTAGGCCAAAACCGACCGGGTGGCTTCGGCGTAGTCGGCGTAGTCGGCGTGAAATCGGCGTAATGCTTTTTGGATAAACGCGTAACCAGGGATAGCAAATAATACTCATACTGGGGAGCATTTTGTAATCAAATTACTAATTCAGTTATACTTTGCAATGTCAAGCCAAACATAAGGAAACAAACGCAATCTTAGTACGTAGCAATAAGGAAGTGACACCTGTCAAAAGTATCATCCTACATTTGACAAAGTATAACTTATTCGAACAGATTTTGATAATGACAATAATTGTCATGGATAATTATGACTTTATCAACATATTCGGGCATAGCCAGATTTTTTTGGCACATAATGGTAGCCCAGCGGAAAATCCCTTTTGCCGGGAGTTGACTTAGTTAAACAATGAATGCGTCATAGCGTTTATATACGGGAAAGTGTCGCAAGTCGGCCGGATCTAAAGCACCGATATACTTATAGCATTCTAGCTCTTACCTTACCGGTATTTGCAATTGCTTGGTACATTATTGACAGAGTGCATCAGTAGCATTAGATGCATCATTGCATTATGGACCAAATTAATTTACTTGTCTCTTATTGATTTCGACAGTAGCAAAACTCGCATTTATCCGGTATCATCAAAGTAACGATCAATTTTTTTTAAGCTTTGAAGACCAGGCGTTTGTTGAATCATGGTACGTGGTGCGGTACACCTGTATTAGGTAGGTATTTGAACTACACCCGAAGTTATATACACTCCGATTTACCGCCGATCAAATATTCGGCGGCGGCGGCGGCGCTGGCGAAAAGTATCGGCGGCGACGGTGCAGTGCGGCGGCGCACACATCTAGTTCCAAATTTAATACTATTATTATGATGTAATATTAATTACGTGTACGAATGGATAAAATGTAACAATAGACATTTTATTTAATAAACAATAGTTTAAGTAACAAAATAAAATGCTTCTATATACGATCGAACTAAAAAATAAAATATAGTTAAAAATAAACTATAAAATCGTTTTTATGATAAACCGAACTAAAAAGTAAAAAATAAATTTCAATATAACAATTTTATTACAGTTAACGAGAAAATTAATGTCATTGTAAGAAAAGGAAGCCTTCTCAAAAAATTGGGTGATTTTTCTATAATCTCCACGCTTGGCTGGTGTTTTGGAGATTATAGCTAAATACTATAATTCGGAAAACGCCGCCTACTACCATGCCTTCTTTGTGGTTTATGGCAAGTTTATGGTGGTAACCTCCAGTAACTAAGTTAACTAGTAGCCTTTTACACACCCTTAACACACTATCCTACTCTGCCGGATTCCACAAATAGATTGATAAGGCACTGGCAAGGTGTATTTCTTATCATATGAATTTATATTTGTAATATAATATTATAAAGAGGAAAGATTTGTATTTTTGTATGTTTGCAATGAATAAACTCAAAAACTACTAAGTCGATTTCAAAAATTCGAGCTACATTCACGCTGAGTAACATAGGCTATATTTAATGCTAGAAAAAATCTAAAGAATTTTGTCCACCCATGCGAAGCCGGGATGGGCCGCTAGTTTGTAAAATCCATACATGAAGTTTTTCAACGAGAATGGCTAATATAATTCGACCCTGATCTAGTTGAAAATGTTGATGAGCTTATCATTTTTGAAAAAATCAAGATGACAGGAAATACAATTTGTTCCTTGGGAATGTCATTAGTAAATCAAATTTCATCAGCTGGCATTAAAAATGAAAGTTATTGAGTCAATATTAGGAACGTATAACATCTCCATCAACAATACTTAATTACACAAATACTCCTGTTCAGTAACCAGCAATAAGATATATAGACCATGGAACTTTGTCCAATTAAGTAAGTTAAGATAAATAGATAACCTCATCTGGGATTTTGATTTAGTATATTTTAGTGTTTTGTGTCTATAAAATA
The DNA here is from genome assembly GCA_927399485.1 of Calamotropha paludella. Taxonomy (NCBI): domain Eukaryota; kingdom Metazoa; phylum Arthropoda; class Insecta; order Lepidoptera; family Crambidae; genus Calamotropha; species Calamotropha paludella. Next base: position 10,246,174 of record OV656804.1, on the reverse strand, counting down.
AAATGAGATGGTTTAAGGACATTAAATCGATATAAAAAAGTGATATAATAATAAACTTATAATAATTTAAAAATAAGAAATTGAGGACTTTTTAAGTGTTTTTACACTTTTTATTGCATCCGGTGTTTAAGGTTTATTTTAAACTAGCAGCCCGTCCCGGCTTCGCACGGGTGGACAAAATTCTTTAATTTTTTTCTGACATTAAATATAGCCTATGTTACTCAGCGTGAATGTAACTTTCCAATGGTGAAAGAATTTTTGAAATCAGCTTGGTAGTTTTTGAGTTTATTACAAAAATACAAATCTTTCCTCTTTATAATATTAGTGTATAAAAAAAGTGTAGAATTAACCTCTCCATTAACCTTTTTTTTTTCAAGAAATATTTTGATCATCCTGAATTGAAATTATTTGATAATCAATATTACATATTTTATTAAAAAACACATATTTCAACACAAGTTTTTTCATTCTAAATTCATTTTAAAAATTTGGATGAGTTTAAAATTTTACTAGCAGATTCTTAGTAATATAAACAAAGTTTATATATGAGTAGGTATATATTAAGTTTTATAATGTAAAAGTAATATACTGTTTTTACGGTTGCACTGTGCTAATGAGGTTCTTTTGGATTAACGCCTCTCTGTGACGTGATGGATGAGATATGAAAATTTGTTTGATTAGTTGCGGGCTTTGAGCGTTCTCATTTGTATTTCGACACTAATAACCTTTTTAAATCCGTTTTTATTAACTAGACTGCTGGTAAGTAGGTAGCTTTGAGTTTTTATTAAAACTTCCATCGTTTCAGCTAAGCAATTTAATACCATGCCATTAACTTTAATTTCTTTTTTACCTTGGTAAAATCAAATCAATTTTCCATACGAAGCATTTCGTATGGAAAATTGATTTGAGTTACTTTTCACTGATTGCAGAGACACTTATTTAGCAATCCTCCAGAATAGATATTTGCCATGGGTTAAACATTTCTAAACCTGATTTTCGAGTGCCACGACATTAAAAGTAGTTACTTAGACAATATTTTATTTTGACTGCATTTAGTTCGACAAGAGGTTAATTCGAATTAAACTGTTATCTTAGTATTGACTTTAGATGGCGTGGCTGTCGAATATCAGTCTTAGATTCAACAACAGTGCAGTGTCATCTAGTGTTAGGAAAAGCTTTTAAAGTATTACAGGGTTCGAAAAGAAGTTAAACAATTTTTTATGATTTTTCTCTATAAAAATATAATATTAAAAAATCAAATAGCCTATAATGTATTCTAATGGATACAGAATAATTATATTAAAGGTATTGTAAAAATTAAAAAGTCACCGCTATTGAGGCGACACGTTTTTTATTCGTAACCCAAACTCCCCCAGCCACGCCGTATTCTTCATTCAAAATGTTAAATTAAATTAATTCCATTTAAAACGGTGTAGGATACTAAATCACAATCAATTTGTTATGAATCCCTATTGAAGTCACCCTTTTGGGGTATATTTTGTCCCTCGCGACGCGACCGAACAATATGCTGAATTGACTGCAGACTTCTTGCTTCCACGTCACTATAATCGTGGGGGACGTTCCTCGTTCGTGTCCCTACCCAATCCCAAACAATTTTCAACCAAATCTCAACCATATTGCCGAGCTAATACACCTCTAACTTTATTGCCTCTGAAATGTGAAAGCATCATAAATTTTATAGCACTTTAATACAGCCATAACAAGGACAATAATAGGGCAAATGTTTTGGTAAGCCATAAATAAATGGGATTACATCCCGCTGAGAGTCGACAAATTTGGCAAGGAGCAAAAAGTTGCGCAACATCGTTGATAATAACAAAAATCATTCACGCTGTGAAAAAAATGGGCACCTAGACCTATTATAAGACTTTTATGATGTTTTTCGGTTTAAATAAATGGTTGAAAGAGAAAGTAATGGATTTATTGTATTTACAATAGATAAAAATATTACAAAACGAGCCGCAAAGCATTCCAAATTAAATAATTTCAAACAAACTAAACTTTAAGTTATGTAGTTGAGAAAAGTTAGTTTTTTATACTTATAATATCTTTAGACCTTTAAGTTTTACTTTTAACTATGTCTATCAGTTTCGTATACTCTATACGGAATCAAGTTCCATTGTAGAAGTAAATTTTGAACGTTTACAATGTCAGTCTGTATTGGTTACGCATCACACTTTGTTGTAGTAGATTATTCGTCTTTAAAGTAGTGTTAAACCCATAAAGGATTTATGGCGGGGCTCGGGAGGGGCACCAGGCCCCGGGCCCAAGGCACACATTAGTCGAGGGCCATTTCCGCGCCGAGTGCACCGTTTGTCCAGTCCCGATCCAAACTCACTACGCATTAGGGTTGTCAGAAGCTAAGTCAATGTTGATTTCACTTTCACAGATATAATATGCTTTGCTGTTAAATAAAGAGATTGAATCCTCCACTTCTTATTAGTATTTTTGAGAATCAGATTTGGTAAAGGTGGAATATATTTCCTAAGAATCTATAAACATGTCTTTAAGCCCGTTGTAGCTTCTAAGATTACCATGATTGGTTCTGAAGCTTTTAGTAGCATAACATTACCAATATTGCATGGTAAAATAATAAATACGACAATGTATTATTGAGGTTAATAAGAAAGAGACCGTTTATTGTTCAATAAATTAAATGTTGAGTGAACGTTTAAAACCATATAGAGTACTAGTTAAACAAAGGCGTAAAAAAAAGATCCGAGGTATGCGATCTGTGCCCGGGGTAGCGCAAAGTAAAATTTTGTATATATTGTTGATACCTGGAAAACTGCGAATGCTAGATGTAGGTTTCCATAATAATAGTTAACGACATATGTGCTCAATCTTGTCTTAGCAGTTTTATGTGGCGGCTTATAAGTGTCGCTGCCACAAACGTATAACATTGAGCCAATCACTTTTAAATATAGGCAAATGAACACAAAAAGCGTACACAACCCTAGCGTTAAATAAATACCGCACGTTTGAGCAATATCGGTGCGAACAGCACTTCACACTTTACTCAGCTCCTGCTTCGGATTTATGGCGCTCGTATAAATCTGTAGACTTATTCCCGATGTACCTACTAAGGATCTACTTACTAAACAATAGCAGCGGAAATGTGTGTATCGTTTGTCTTAAAGGGTTAGCACAAAAATTATTTTTAAACGCTCAATGCCCATTTATATGTGCGTGCCAACTGAACTGGACTGGAACAATCGGTAGGTGAGTGTGAAAAGTATCACCTTTGCCTATGCTGTTCATATTGACAACCTTTTTTTTTATTAAACTTAGGAAAATGCATTAGAATAAAACACCTTTTTAGGGATTTTTGGGCATGTTTTATTTTATACTTAATCCTGACGTTTCGCCTCCTTTACAGGAGCCGTGATCACAGGATGATCACAGGTGTAATGTGCGCGGAAGTGTAAGAACTAAATTAGGAAAATGCGTTACGTATACTGTGCCGCCGGGCGAGCGGCGCAGTTATGTGGGACTTTCCTCCATTCCTCCATCCGGCCTAGTGCCCGATGGAGGATTGGAGGCCTACCCACTCAAAACCTAAGTATGCACCCCCGCACTGGCGTTGGTCCCGTGGGGTGGTTGGTCCACTTCGTACTCTTTTCAGTTAAAATATTTAATTATCTCTCAATTATAAAGTTATTCTAATGGTCAGCTTTCGATTGCTTTCGACCAGGGTTTTTTTTTTAGTATTAGAACAGATTATATTTAAGGTAGTCATGTCGTCTCGTTAATAATTAAGTACTGATAAGCTTTATATTTCAGTATAAATTGTTTCAATTTATTTGTGAAATCAGTTATTTCGTTTTTCATATTATCCTGATGTTTCGTCACTTTTAAAGAGCCGTGTTCACAGGCTGTCTGTCACCAATGAACAATGCTTTTAATTAAAATCCATAGATACACTATGGCTTTGCCACATTGCGAAGCCAAGAAAAGTAAATACCACAGTCAAGTAGAAGAGTACTTCAAAATGTAACGTAGGTATTTCAACTAAACACCTGTTCAGATAGGTACAAATAAATATGGAACTCGCCACACCTCTTGATAGCATCGAACATCTCACTTCGCGTGTCGGTACATGTTTATTCATAACTGTAATGAATGGACAACAATTAGCGATGATTATGCCATTATTACGTGCTACTACTTAGAGCCAATGAAAAGCAGTAATGAATTTAATTCAATGCCGTTTGTGCAAACCACTGGTTGGACAATGTTGCGCTGACAGGTGTAACTGGGTATCTTATTACAGTTGGCGATTTTATTTGATGACTACGAACTTTTCTAAGGTTTATATGGTTGGGTAGATATTACTGTATTGTTCATATACTACCTTCCGCCTTCAGTTATATCGATTTTTCACAGAAATTTTTATCGCGCTTCTTTAAGGAACAATTATTCTATGTCAAATAAAACTGTTCTATGTTATAAATCTGTGTGCCAAATATATAAACCCGTTCAGATGTTTTTGCGTGATTGAGTAAAATCCAAATATACAAACTCTTACATTTATAATATTAGTATGGTGCAAGATTTCGTGGAGCCTTAACGATATAAGCTACAATTTAATTCATATAAATATGAGGAAAGTTACGGATTTATTGAAGACTATACCGACCATTTATTATATTTCTTTATAAAATCAGGCTTAGAATATCACAAAGAAGGACACAGATTGGTACTTTTTGATACACATGCAGTAGCTACGTGCATTATAAACCTAATAATATATTTGAAATACATAAAAATAATGTTGTTTAACATCAATTATTTTTAATAATCTTACTTATCTTCACGTACACTTAGCAGATGTTGCGGTATTGTTATAAGTCTTTTACACTTAGTAGATATTAAATATTATGTAGAGCTCAGAAAAAATATTAATTACCCATCTGTACCGCTAACAGAGTATAACAATCAAAAGCTCAAAAGACTTGGCACAAAGACAAAGAAGGAATGGTTCAAAATTGTCCATTCAGCCATTGTAGGAGTCTGTTTTTTTGTAGTAACATTTGCCATTTACGTAAAATTAGATAGAGCGGTCGACTCGCTTAATTACCGACAGAAAACATAATGAAACGCGGTCAGCGCTGAAGTGCATCCTAATTTTACAATTACCAGTATAAAATGTAAGCGAGAGCGAATATTTATTGTATATTAATCGCCGTACAAAATACAAAAACGGACTCAAATCTAGCAAATTGACTCATTGCTTATGGGTTCATATAGGCAGGTATAATTGTGTAGGTGGCTGTAGGTATCCTTTAGTGAACATCATATTATCGGTTAAGACATTGGGTCTAAGTTCTTATTCGTTCTTAATGAATAGACTAGGTGCACCCTCTGTGCAAATTCTTCACTTAAGATAATCAGATTATTTGTTTATACAAATGAATACCTGCGTGTAGGTCTTCTAGAATATCAATGGCGATCTTAATTGATCTCCATAATTATCCTTATATTTACGTCAATAACAGTTAATTAAAAATGATCAAGAATATGGTATAATTTAAACTATACAGCAACCAACGACCCGCATATCTAAAAGAACCTACTAAAATGTCAATATGTGCCTAAACAAAGAGGTATGTTGCGATATGTTCAACGTTGATTAGTTGTTATAATGTTACCAGTTGAAATAATTCTTCAAGACCACCAGCTATTGTTATATGACCTTTAAGTTCAAATACTGAACGGTAGGTACATATACTAGATATCCATGTGACTGTTGAAGGCTGATTGCTTTTCGCGTGTGCCACAAACTCCGAGGAAAGGAAACGGTGTGGTCGGCAGGCGACACAATAGCCTGTCCATTCTCCACGTCATTAGCACTAATAACTCCATACTGACAGGAATGCGACGTCCTGCGGTCTCTGGAGGAAGCGACTCTAACAATTCTATCAATAGCGCGTTGTTGCGGTCGATGTGGTAATCGCTGAAGCCCCGTAAGCAGTTGCCACATTCGCTCAGCGTTTGTTGCAATTGTTTTCGGACGCTTTGTACTGAACTAAGTAAAACCTAACTGATTATTATGCCACGTTTCCATAGAATTTGTTCAAAAGGAGTAAGTAAAATGTATCGTTCGACATTGTAATTGCTCTAAAATATTCAATAACAAAGTCGGCATAAAATTAATAATTTATTTCTAGGATGCTTCGGCTAATTCCAGGAAGTAAGTAATAAATAGTCATTAATAATATTTGAATTTAATTATTATACAAAACAAAAATAAAATAGAAATACACAGATTAACTACGTGCAAAGCAGTCGAGATCGAAAATTTTATACATCACTACACAGATAGACCCTATTACAATACCTAGTTCGGCTATAAGTTCTGTAACAAATGAATTTTTTTATGAAGTATAATGTAATATAACTTAAACTTATATGTACACAATTATTAAAGTTTCAGCAACAAATAAAAAAAAATCGATTCAAAATGGCCACCTTTGATTTTTATACAGGCCTTTAATCTGTCTGGCTACGAATCTATGGATTTACGCACTGTTTCCATGGGAAATTTCGCCGCTGCTTGCTCCAGAGATTTTTTAAGATACTCGATGTCGCCGTGTCGTTTAGAGCAAGCCATGTCCTCTAAAACTGACCATAATTTGTAGTCTAAAGGGTTGAGGTCTGGGCTAGATGAGGGCCAGTCTTAAGCTCTTATAAAGTCCGCAACGTTGTTTTAAAGCCAGGCTTGGGTAGTTCGTGCCTTGTGACCAGGTGCGGAGTCCTTCTGGAAAGTCCATGGTACATTTTATAAAAAGTGTATTGCTGAGATGTTTCACAACATGATCCAAGACTGTCTCTTGATACACTTTGGCTGAAGTTTTCATTCGTTTTTCACAAAAATGTAGCTTTGTGACGCCTTGATAAGACCCGCCCAACCAAACCATCACTGACGTAGGATGATGACCACGTTGTACCTTTCCGACCACGTGAGCAGCTTCTTTAGACCTGTGAGCGTACACTTTATCATTTTGCTTATTGTAGTGCTCTTCAATCACGAAAATTTTTCATCGGTAAACAGGATATTTCTGTGCCTTTCACCTGCGTATCGTGACAGAAGGCATTTTGATCGACCCACTCTCTTTAATTGTAAAGATTGATTTAGTGCATGTCCTGTATATCGACGATAAGCACCGAGGTCTTGTTTTATAATACGCGATAATATTTTTTGGGGATGGGGTTTCGACGAATTTTGGCTTTAACAGCCTTTGTAGTTCTAATTGAACGCGGCCGCCCTGATCTTTTATGGTCTTCGACAGAGGAAGTGTTGTTGTATCCGTTTATGGTATGATATACAAACATACGGCTGATACCAAGCTTTTGTCTGGAGTATGACCAACGGCTCTATACCCACTTTGTGCAAGGCAATCACTGCAATCCTATTTTCTTTAACACCCCATTCTGTATTGTAATTTGATAATGAACACAAAAAAATATGTGAAATGGTTCGCGAAATCGAAAGAAAATAATAAACGCGTTCCAAATTCAAAATAATTGAAAAGTTGAAAAAAAGAAAAGGTTTTATGTAACAGTATTTATAGCCAGACTAGTTATATAGGTAATTATTTAATAACACAAATAGAAACTAAACATTTCCTATATAGATTTACCGTGGATTGCAGTGTAAAATAACCATTTGTCCTACTCTGTCATGTGGCTAGTGCTAACATGGGTGCGTCCTTGTTGACAAGTTACAACCACTTAATTAATGTACCTACAGGTGCTGCATTCAGGTTGTTCTCATTTTATAATTCAATAATGATGACATTGTAGTTTCAATCAATCAGGAATTATTGAGTATTATTGGTTATTTATTATTAAACTATAAAATAAATAAATTTGGTTATATTGTGTAACTATATAGGTACGATACCTATATAATATTTTATTACACAAAAGTTATTTATACGTTAAAGTACATATACCTATTAGGCAAATGTATCATATGCTTTGGATGAAGTGTTCTTCTAGTTTATTGATATTTTTTGCATTTAATCTGTAATTTAGCGATATGGGTAGATTTTGATTAGGAAGGGTATTATATAAGCTAACCTAAATTTACCTTGTAAACTATTTTATCTTGGCAAATAGTAATAATGTAATGTATCTTATACTGACACACACCAATTTGTTTAGCTCAAAGTAAGCACTGCAAGGCTCGTGTTATGGATACTAGAATAACGGATTGATGTACATACATTATAGAGAGATATTAAATATATATACAGAGATAAATATAAATACATATGATTCAGGTACGAATGAAAACGAATTTATCACACAATCTTGCTCCTTCCGGGACTCGAAACCAGAACAGGGCTACCGTTGCACGTCGCACCAAACGACCGTCAACGATAATAAAAACGATCATTATTAAAAATTGTTAATGATTTTTAGATATATTAAAATACTAGCGACCCGCCCCGGCTTCGCACAGATGCAATGCTCTCCTATATTATGCATGTATTATACATATAAACCTTCCTCTTGAATTACTCTATCTATTAAAAAATTATCTGCGTGTTTTTTCTTTGGGTACCCCATTTCTTATACACGGATAAAATTCCTTGTTTTCGGTATATTGGTTGGGTTATATTTCATTTTTAGTTGTTTTATTTGAATGCTTGTATATTTTATTTCAGATAAATTGTTTTATGTTGTTAATTTATTGGGCACGGTACTTACACCTTTTAAATCAAAAGGCTTTACGGCTATTTTGTTGTTATAAATACACATCAGGTATAGTATAATAAAATTATAAAATACAAAACATACCAATTTGCTTAAAAAGTATGGCAATATTGACTAAAATTAAAATTTTGTTTAGAATAAAATTATCTTTTGAGAGAATTAACAATGTTTCGAACACATTATGAATATTAGCATTAACCCGTCGTGGTAAACTATACGCGCGTTAATAGTGGATCCACGTTCGTAGGAGGTAAAACTCGGTCCGCTTGGATCATAGCTGACATCTCAACCGATAGGCTAGAGCCGCCTTTAATTAAGTAGGTAAGTATCTACCATATTAATATGAAAATATATATAGGTACATACTATTAACAGAAAACTAATATATATTATCTCACAATTTCCAAGTTCATTAAATAGAACATGTGATTTTAAAAATTTCCGCTTATATATCGGTTAGTACCTAACCTACTTTTCCGACGTGGCAATATCTAAATAAGAAGGTCTTTTTTCATTTGCATTTCCGTACCTAAGCACTTTACATAGATACGTCAAAAGATTTGATTCTTATGAACCTTAAACGAAGCCAGGAACATTATATTTTTTAATATAATTTCCAACAGTCACTATAAACAAATTTTCAATAAGTCGTTTCGTCAAAGGAAAATGCTCTAAAACTTCAGTCTCGTCTATCCTGAAAATTGTCGTTTGATTACTCGATACCTCTATTATTCAACATCTAACTCCATCTAGTTGCGCAATGGCACTACAGAATGTTTCCATTCCCCAACAGAGGGCAGTTATGATGTTTAATACGTTACATCGTGAGCGGTACCGCAGACAGAATGTAATTCACTATTTGAGTGCATTATATATTTAGCTTCTGTAATTGTTGATTCTATAATTGCAAGACTGACAAGACAAGATTTACAGATACAGCTTATTATCTGATATTGAGCTTATACACTCAAATAGTGAAATTCAACATTTTCGGGTTAGGTAAGTGAGCAATTGCTGAATATCACAGAAAAGTTATTAGTGTTTCTTTTCCTCAAAAGATGGCAAAGTATGAAATCTGCTCTAATTATCTAATTTGGACTGTATATGAAATAAATCTTTAAATAAATAGCTGAATAAATATATTTTTAATATAAACGAAACAAATTAAATATTTAACGTTACAATTTTTTTTTACGTCAACTGATTTGGTTGGAACTATTTTGAAAAAAATAGGAACTAGCATTGTTGTTACTACTATGTTACTTTTGAAACATTTTACGTTACTTTTGACCTTCTCATGTTACTTCCATGTTATACGGCTTTATTACTTTTACAGAAATAAAAAAAATTGTCTGTGATTTAACTTTGGGGAGTTTATTTACATATTTTGAATGTTCGTTTAAAATTGCTGGTTTGTTTACTATCGACTTATGTGTGTTAACATTAATTGGAACATAAATAAATATTTTAAGTAAGCATCAAGGGAATCAAGAATTCAATAAAAAAGTCCAAGCTAAATACCAACCGGCTCAGCCGTAGAATTTGGTTTTGTTTTGCGTATTCTTTGCTACATAAAATAATATAATGGTACTTTTCCCGTGATAATGTTACTTTTAAGCTGTCTCATGTTATTCGTAGCTAACAATCAATTATGAGCAACCCTGGAGAATTGTCAATGTCACTCTGACAGTGAAGACGAGAGACAAGACAATAGTAACCTAAAAATTTATTGCAGATTTCAAAAGAAAACAAAATTAAATAAAAACCACTGAATAATTCGTTACTAACCTACATAAATTACCTGCCCGTTATGTCTCTCGCAAGGATTTTGTGGCATCGCCCCGTTCGTAATGTCGATAAATTATTTCAAATAATCCGGAATAATTACTCTCAAAATAGTGTAAATTTAACTGATCCTGCTGTTCAAACCTATTTGAGACAATTAATGTTGGAACATGAAAAATTACTTACTCAATCTCGACGAACTACTGAAGAGGCTAGAAGACTATTCGAGATAAAACCTATTGTAAGTGTTTTGGAGCAAAGAATTGGCTTGTATGATAGTATAGACTCATTAAAAGAACTTAATAAGAAAGATAATGACGACCCTGAAGTGAAGAAAATGATAAAAGAAGAGGCCGAGATATATCTAAAGCGCTTAAAAGAAATTGATGGAGAATTAACAGCAATATTGTTAGCACCGTGTCTTACTGAAGGAGGTGTATTGTTGGAAGTAACCGCCGGAGCAGGTGGACAAGAGGCAATGTTATTTGCAAGAGATCTTTTTGAAATGTACGAGTCATATGCAAAATATAGAGATTGGGAAGTAGATGTAGCTTCTTTAGAAGTCTCAGAGATAGGAGGCGTTCGAAAAGCCTCTATGCTCATAAGAGGATTTGGAGTACCTGAACTAATGAGGATGGAGGCAGGAGTACATAGAGTTCAACGCATCCCAACCACTGAAAAAGGTGGACGTATACATACTAGTACTGTCTCCGTAGCAGTTCTTCCCCAACCTACTGAAATAGAGCTGAATATATCAGAACGAGATTTGACCATTGAAACAAAACGAGCTAGTGGGGCGGGTGGCCAACATGTTAACACAACAGACAGTGCTGTTCGCCTCATCCACATACCAACAGGTACCGTTGTCGAATGCCAAGAAGGAAGGTCACAAATAAAAAATAAACAGATTGCTATGCAGAAATTGAGAACTCTTCTACTCCAAAAACAATATGAGGAGCAATCTTCAATAATTAATAGTGAAAGAAAATCTCAGGTTTGTTAAAATTTTCTTTAACACCCATAAGAGTGATTTACTTGGGTTGTTGTCACTCCTTATTCTAGAGACATATTTGATTGGTTATGGTAACAATTACAACAGGATTCATCTTCTGTATTGTGTAATTTGATGTCCATTCAGTGCAACAGTGCAACTACCTGCTTTTTTGGTTTGAGTTTCAAATGGGGTAAAGTTTCAATACAAGCATTTGTACCTGAGTCATAGGTATTTATATATATCTCTTTAAATATATAAATCTGTGTCTATCTGTTACCCTAGTTTTTATGACACAAGCCTTGCAGTACTTTCTTTGGGCTAGTCTAATGGCTGTGGGTGTAAGGAACATTATTTATATTATAATTTGCATTTGTATGGTTTCAGGTGGGATCGGGAAATAGAAATGAAAAGATTAGAACATACAACTTTCCCCAAGATAGAGTTACGGAGCATAGAGAAGGTGGTGGTACATTTCACAACCTTGCTGGCTTCATGGAAGGCGGGCAACAATTAGAACAGCTACAGGAAGATCTTCTTAAGCAGCAGAGACATCAGATGCTTATGGAAGAGATCCAAGAATTTAGCAAAAAATACCACCAAACAGAGAGCAGTAAAAGTTAAGTAATGTTTTACAAATTTTTTGTATATAGTCTTGTTATTTATTAAAGGAATTTTTTTCTAGAAGCAATAAATAATACAACTATTAATTTCACAAATAATTTTTATTTTGTACCCAACCAATAATCACATTCCAATATGAAAGTAATAGTACACATCTACAGTTTATAACATAAATAGGTAAGAGATTCTGAAGACTAAAATCTAAGATATTTTCAAATAGTTGTTAGAAACAAATTTATTTATAAATTCATAATCTTATTATCTTAATCATGATATACTTGTTATATTAATCAAAATCAGATCCAAAGGACGGAAACCACATAAATTATTAAGGAAATAATGTCAATTTAACATTGGAAAGTACGAACCTTCATAAAGTTATAATTCATATTAATGCAAAAAGCCGATCTTTTACAAAAGCTATCCTACACATATAGAAATGTAGCAGTAAACATCATTAGCCACATAGGTATATTAAATAGTTCCCTCTTTCTTTTTAATAACAACAACAGAATTTTGAATATGTTAAGTAAATACTTATGTATGATATGAACAATGAAAATAATGCCTCCTATTTCTGGCACTTTGAGAACTTCTTATTTTAGTAAAAAGTAAATAAGTCTTAAAAATTAATAATTATACTCTGTGATATGTAAAAATGACATGTTAAATTGCTACTAACACTATGAAACGGGCTTTATTACCAGTTTGACTATAAACCAGTATTGTTTGAATGCATATAACCAATCATTGGAATAGGAAGTTTAAAAGTTACCAAAACAATTTTTCCTATCCCGATCATTCAATATAATGCTACAAAATATTATTTAACACTTTAAACTATTATACCATAATAACAGAAATACATTTATTTATTAATATTTCTATAAACTAACATAACATGACTATTAAAATGTGGAATTTATTGTTGACGTAAATGGAATGATAATAAGAGAAGACTCATTGGCAGCCATACCATTCCGTTGTGTGGCAGGCTACCACGACCACACATGTCGATGTTACTTTCCTGAAATCAGATAATAAATGTTAGTACCTATGCAGTGTCATAATTACAGTTTATAAAGTATTTAATTAACTGCCTGAAAATGACACTAAAGATATTTGGAGGGGTTAGGTAGTAGAAAATTGTTCTAATAAAATTCGCCTACTATATAGGAATTTTTTAGTGATAACTTAACTTATTCGTTGCTACATACAATTACTAGAAACGAAGCTACGAGCTTGATTTACGTGAAAAAAAGAAAATAGTTTTATTCTGGGTAGATTTTACTAAAACTTAATTTGACGGAGTTATCATCGATTTTTAAATGATACGGCTCCAGTGGCTAGCGCCACACGCAAAAGAAGGTGATGGCACGCCAGACGTGCCATCTGCAACGGATCGGTTAATGTATTATCACTTAAATTACTTGTAACTTTAGGTTAAACTGTGACTACATGGTGGTGACTACCACTACGGGACCCATAGGACCCATGGCAAAATTTAGGGTACGTATATAGTTTTTTAGCGTGTGCCGGGCACTACGCCGGGTCTACGTATGGTCCCACATAACGTCGCCGTTCCGCGGCGGAATATACGTAATGGCTACTGCGATTCAGAACAATTAAATCAGAATTGTATTTAACTTTAATTTCAGTCACTACACTTAAGCGATTTAGAGAAAAAAATAATCAAGTCAATAGAACGTTCCTTGCCTACATTGTATTAAACATTTTGCTTTTGACAACCAGAAAGAGTTATTTTACTTGCTTGGCGTATTCTTTAGTTGACTTTGTATTGCTAAGAACCTGCAAGAAACTCATGTAGGGCTACTTTGTTCACTTTTGTTTTACAGACTTGTCAATTTAAATGATCTTAATGTAACATTTTATCACACACAACATTCAATAAAAAATATGGCAATACCGGTCTACAGTCAAAAATCTTTTTAAATATGTGTCAACTTATAGAACTTTCATACTAACTTCAGTGTGATTCCTAATGCAAGATGTTGGCTGCTTTCTATACAATGGATGTATATGTTTCAGGCAAGGCAGTGACTCATTATACTGCACCTCCGTAGGGTCCACAGAGAGTACTGGACTTTCCTCCTTAGGGCATACGGAGTTGATCACTATCATGAGCATATTCGTGTAGTTCACCAGTTGCACGTAAAATGGTCTGTCGCAGTCCGCCACTGGCTTATTTAGTTTATCATCTAGATTGTTGTATTCCAACTGATAGAGGTACATTTCTCTATCACAAGGAGTTGGTCTTGTCCTATTTATCAACACCAGTTTCTCGAAATCTCGCTCCGAACTCTTTGTTGTCGGCTTCAACATTGGGTCATCAGTCTCTTCATCGTTCTCGTAACTTTGATACGCTGTTACATAAAATATGGTATCAGGTGTCGGATCGCCCTTATAAGCATGCAGGTTAAAAGTCGAAATAGGAAATGGCGGGGACTATCATGCAATATAGAAAAATATGTTATCATAACATTTTTATAGTGCTATACAGTCTTTATGGCGGCTAATCGAAGTAGAGCTGCGAACGAAAGGAAATGAGACCAATCGTACGACCACAGGGTACTTCGAACTCGATTGTTTTCGATATTGTTATAATTTTTGACGTCACTACGACAATTCGTACAGTCTATTATGAATCCAATAGAGCCTGAGATTAGTTAAAAAATATATTAATCACACGAAAGATGTGCCCTATATCTAGTGCAACATAGACGTAGTTGCGTTGAAAATAATCATACCCGCCATATAGTTTGTATTGCACTATTATAATAATACTATTTGGCAAGGCAATAGTTTGTAAATATAATTTAATAAAAAATGCGGTTATATTCGCAATAATAATTAAAGCATAACAATATTAGTAGTAGTTAATTTCTAAAGCCAATTTTACAGAGCGAGAAACCTAATCGAGAAAAAATATTTAACTTAAGTCTGATACTTGAGTGTCACTATCCGAAAGAATGTAATATTTTTAATTAAATAAAATAATTTTTACTAGATAACGACGAGCCACATCTGTAAATTCGGCATATCGAAGTTATTAAAAAATGCATAAAAAAATATATTAATGTCATATTTCTCTTGTAATTCTATGAGCGATTGATTTTTCTGTCACGAAAATATAAAAAAAATTGGAAATTGAATATTTTTCATAGTTATTGACTACTAATGTTATTTTTCTTCCTTCTTTGATAAATAAAAGTCTTTATCTTTACATAACATAAAAAAAGACTTGAAGACATTAATATTGAAGAAAAAACGACGGTCTTAAGTTATAAAAGTACAGACAATGGCACACCAACCTACCACAAAATGTCTTAATTCTTTAATTGATATTGGACTCTCTCGAATTGAATTTGTAATTAGATCACGATTAGATGAGGTTACCAATTTGACAATTTTGTGTAGCTTTATGTGTGGCTGACTGTACAAATATTAACTCTCCGCGTTCAAGTCTTTATTGCTGTGTGATATAAAACGAAACAATGTGATTGATCAATCACCATTATTGACATTTACTCGGGAAAGGTTACAAATTGATAGCAATCCATAGGATAGTGACGGCATTAAATCAATACTGGGAACGATCAACGTTTTGTTTACACATAAATCTTTTGATAACGCTTTATAACAAGTTGTCAAAAGAATTGCAACTATACTTTGTCCAATGTAGGATGATACTTTTGACAGGTGTCACTTCCTTATTGCTACGTACTAAGGTTGCGTTTGATTCCTTATGTTTGGCTTGACATTGCAATAGCAACTTTATACCTTCTATATAGGTTTCATCTGTCAAAAGTATCATCCTACATTGGACAAAGTATATCTGCTTTTCAAATATTTAACAACATTCGTTGGATGGTACTTAAGAGGGAATCTGAGCACAGTCCATTTCAATAAATAAAAAGATGTATAAGGTAAACAATATTTTTCATCTCTTTACTGTATATAGTAAATAATGTTTTTAAACTAGTTTTATTTCTGGAACTATTAATTTAATCTTTGAATTACTTTTTTTTTTAAGTTTTTATCAAAGAGTTTCACAAAGATTGTTTATCCTTTTCACATTTTCAATTGAAATAGACTTCAAACACAAAGCTTCCGCAGAATAGAGTATAAAATATAAAATGACAATTCTGACCACCCATATATTGGTATCTAGGTAACATGCACAGCTGCACTATCTAACACATCAGTCAACCTTGCTCTCATAATCTAAATCACGAGACTACTGTGCTCACTCTATAACTTACCGGTGGGTGTAACATACTCTGAAAACAAGATGGAGTCGTTACTACTATTGTTATACACAGCTACGTCCAATTGAGACTCCATTGTTGAATTTTGTATTAACTACGATATTGTGAAGTTTAATTGGGTGCTGTTGGTGTTTTCACATGCCTCATTGTTACTTTCGAAGGGACTTTCTAATCACCTATCGATTTAAAACCTTTATAAAGATTTTGTTGATTATTATCAGTAGGTTTTGTCTAATCGTATGTACTAGCAGAGAAAGAAGCTGACAACGTTTAAGAGCCACATTGAACGCTCATTCCTGCACAACATTAAAGTTTCCACTAAAGCTAAACGACAAAATTCGTTACAACATTGATTGAACCTTCAATGGCTTAAACTGCTACTCGTGGAAGCTTGTGTGTTTCGTCTTACCATCATCCAGTGAGTAACTTGACGCTTGCGCAAGTCCACTGGCTATCGAGTTGAAGAACCAAAACGTAGTCGCTACGAACCAAGACATCATCAGCCGCAGATTTTCGAATGGCTGAAACATGTTTCAAATATAGTTTGTTTTTGCAACATAGTATGCGTATATTTGTTTAGTGTTTTTTATAGATATCTGGTGTAATTTAGGGGACTACAAGGATCGCCCCTTAATCTTGGTATTTGCATCTAAATTGCATGTAAACTAATTAACTAATTTACGCATTGTTAAAAATAGTCATAAATTAAAATTATTTTAAGATAACCCCAGCTAATGCTTGTTTATATATTTTTTGATTTAATTTATTTTTAAATATTTAGTCGTTAATTGCAGATATTATATTTTTATATATTCATATTATAAATACGTCAACAACATTATTAATAGTCCCGTTAACCTCTTGGTAAGTTAAATTATTATGCCACGAGTGGATCCACGTTCGTAGTACATCGACGAAGATCGAGTCGGTGCTCAACCGATACACTACGGCCGCCTTATTAATATTTATAATATAAAATATATATAATAATATATTAGTAGTTATAATATTTAAAATAGTTATTAATAACTACTTACCGTTAACAGCATTGTGGCTGGATTTGTGGTTTTCTTTTCTCGGAAACAGACTGCTTGATAATCCACCAAGTGGATCGGCTTGTATACTTCTTCCTCGATCAATTTTGCCATAACATCTGGCCGAACCTGAAAATACAACAAAATTGGGTAGCTGAAATTTACCTAAATAAACCGTGCGCATATGATTTGAATGTTTATATATTTTCGTTCATAACTTAGACAATTATTATTAATTAATGTTTATCGTGTTTTCAAATTAGACGCGTAAACGAAGCTCTGTAGTCGCAATATCATAAAATATTTATTTAAAATCGTCATCGCAACGCCGCTTCCTCACTGACTAGTGACCACAAAGTAGTTAGTGACTAATAAAATATTTACATTACGTTTCTATATTTTTTTAAATAATAGAGAGATAGAGAATCAAATTAGTACTTCGCGATCATTGGTTTAGTTTTCGTAGTGAAGACAATCACAAAATTAATATAATATTTATGAAGTATTTCTATACTCTGTGATTTGTGTGTTAGTTGCATTTTCAATACTTACTTTTCCAAAAAATTGACCAGTATGTGTTGGATCTTCGCTGATAATAACCCATCCATTATTGTCCACTAAGAAGCAGTCCCAGTCCACAGATAAACATGACACACATTCCTTGTTGTGTTCGCACTGGAAAAACGAGAGAGGGTATAACTAAAGATACTTATCTCCCATTGGCGTAATCTCAAGACACCAGTTATTGTAGAAATGTATGTATTTCTTCTGAAATCACTTACCGAAGATGTGATATTCTCAAACCACTCGCTAAGTCGTTCATGTTTGAACTGGAATCCAACCACTGCTGCAGGTGCCTTCCTGTGGCCATCAGTATGAAATACGGCGTGCGATGCTGTGACCATAGCTGCGCTGACGTTCAATGGGAACTTGTCTGTGTTCAGGTCAGCGCTGTACACATAGCTCAGGGGGTCTATGTAGTGTTGTTCTACCGCACGCCGGTACCACACTTCGTCGATCGAACGCGGCCACTGCTTACCAAATTCTTGCCTGCAATAATAATGAATAGTAAATACCTCCTTGTTTTAAGCTCATGGTACAGACGATATATCATGATCGTGTGTTGATTTTAGTTGAGAGAATATAAAAGATTTGTCCTGCACACAAACGTATGCGTCTATATGCGTCACGCATCTATACACATAACAATTATAAATACGCTTAACGTGTGACAAAATATCTGCTCCAGTATCCGACAGGGTATTCACGGACCTGTGCGAAGCTCGACGGCGCAACACTTAGAGTATTCGGCCTAAGATTAAGAAAGTTAAGTAGCTTTAGCAAAGCTTGGTTATTGCTTCGGGAGGTAAGTTAAGCAGTTTGTCCCGGCTTCATTTGTAATACTGGGTGCGTGTAGTGGGTTGTAGCCCATACAACTACTTTGTTTTTCAGCCATATTGAAGGCCTGTGTCCCAGCAAGAGGGCATTAAATAGACTGCTGATGCAGACTGGCAAGAAATAACTACTCGGCCACAGTGATGGCCATTTCTTATACATGTCACATTTCTTTTACAATCGCCATTAATCTTGTTAAGTGTTATGTGGGCTAAAAATATAATTATACTAACTTTTACTCGTGGTTTTATACGCGTTAATGTAGACTAGCTATTAAAAGTCATGTTTCCGTCCCTCGGGAACAATCCTTTTTTTGGATGCATGGTGTGTATAGGTATGTCCTATGTCCTTTTTTGTACAACATGAATGCAATAAAAAAATTCAAGATGCTATACAAACCTTAAGTCGACTCTTTCTAAGGGATGTGTAATATTTCCCGACACATCATATGTAACATTACATTTTAATACCGTGTTCATATTTTTAAAGGGAGAAGACGTACCTAAACTAATAATAAGAATAATATTTCCCACAATCACACCAATTAGCCTAGCCCAAAATAAGCACTGTAAAGCTTGTGTTCTGGATACTAGGGTAACGGATAGACATACTTATACGATACGGGTACAAATGGTCGTGTTCATCACACAAACATCTGCCCCTTCCGGGATTCGAACCCAGGATCGTCGGCGCGAAAGGTAGCATCGCTACCGTTGCACCAAACTTAGTTGATGATTATAATTTTTTCGTGAATTTTGCCCGCGTAATGATCATATTTACAACTCGTGAACATAGCGCCCGTTATGTGTTTTCGTCTTATATCTAGAATACTTACTTGTCGTCATTTTGATCTTTCGGTGGGTGAGTCTGCCATCGGGTCAGCCCGCTATGTGTCGATAGGAATGCGACGATATATCCGAATCTTTGGATGAATTCAGCCCTGTGAAAAAATGTTTTGCTTATATATTCAGTTTGACTTATTCTTTTTCAATTGTTAGATTATTAGGGTGATATTATTTGAATAAGAGCGCCATAGACGGGGGACATTCGATCAACTACGAAATACGACGGCGCACTATTGATCGTGCCCATACACGCAGTTGGAGGAGCTATCATCGACGGAAAACTTATATAACTCAAAAAATACAGTTGATAAACCAATGAAATATAGTTGTGAGTTGAGTTATAGAGGACCCTGCAACTATGCTAAAATTACACTATGCATAGTTATTTAACTATAGAAATCTTCCCGTCCAAAAAAATGTTCCATTGTTTATAGGAACGATCCATTGTGCGGCATGGTCGCTTTAGATCTACGACGTTGTCGATGCGTCAATGACGTCATCGCCAAGTGGCGATTGAGTAATAACTTTTCTTAAATAAATAAAATCATAAAATAATAAATTAGAAAGATTAGAAGATAAAGTAAAATGTGTCTTATCCTCGAGACAATTGTCACTCACAAATCCAAAGGTGACAATCTGTGGTTGTCGTATACAGCGGTCTACTGATGTCAGCAGCCTGTAGTTGTCTAGTGGTTTTTTGTGAATTCAATTTTTTATACCTTATTTTATATTCATATACCTCATCATTACTAAATCAGATAGGCAATTACTTTAAATGAAGTTTGTTATTTAAAATCATTGATATTATCTAGATATTATAATGTCATGTTGTCTAGATAATTTAGTTCTATACTTTTTTTTTTCTTGTCTAATCCCAGTATTTCATAACTGACAAAATCGGGGCTTACAGTATTAATTTCTTCTTAAGATCAATTATGAAAACCCACCTCTCCGCAGCTGCTTTTCTGGAATAACTTTAGAGAGACTTACCATCCTGGATTAGCTTTAAAATCTTATATATTGAAATATATTCGCTTATAAAATATAGTTATGTAAAGATAGTTAATAAAAAAATACATCTTTGTTGTATTCCTTAAAAATAAAATAAAAAGTAAAGTTTATTAAATTTTAAGCAGGTCTATTGTAAAATGAATCACAGCAGTAGTAGGGATTCGAGAGTTCTAACACACTTCCCCCCGACCCAGACCCCTCTCCTCCCTTCCCTTATTCGAGAGTTCTGGCTCACTTCCCCCCAACCCAGACCCCTCTCCTCCCTTGCCTTTGGTATTCTCCAAACTCGATCTGACCAGCGTCACCGCCTAAAAAAAAAAATTTGGAGCGATTGCGCGGGGTCCCAGCTTCATATCTCTTACCGTTTGCGAGATACGTTTTTGCTAAACTCATTCCTACTTGATTAACTAATGAACCCCTGTTAATGACACCTCGACGCTAATGACACACTCGACTTAAGGCCTTAATGACATGATTCTAATCACCTATGTACTCTGTACCTATCTAACATTACCTAAATAATAAAAATAATATATCATGGAAATTATTTCCATATTTGAAATCTGCTCTTCATCGGTCATTCTCGTGGTACATTCATACTGTTTTTCAACCAAGTTAAACCACATGAAACTTTTTTACTTATGTTTTATTATTACAAGTTATCACGCGAACACCATATTCCTTTGTCTTAAACGTTTACTCATTCAATATTGAAATGCTTTATCAATTACTTGAAATATTTGATTCCGCAATCATAATGACTTTCTTCATTAACTTTGACAACTACTTTCACTAATTTTGTTTTCAGAATCTTAATAACCTTGTTCATTATTTTATCAATTATTTGCTTCCAGTATAAGTTCCAGTACAAGTTTTGTTTACTTGTATAACTACATTTTATCAATTATTGACAAACACATCTAATGATCTGAACTAGTATAAGAACAATCGCATCGTAGCATTAGCATAACAAAGTGCTATCCACTGCCATCGAAAACGTAGACTACTGCTCAAGTCAAGTCAAGACAACCGATATGGATGTGAGTATAATAATCTACATACTTTCATTATGCTTGTTTCTGATTTTGTGACTTGTTTGTAATTATCAACCTTCAGTGTATTCCATAATGCTGATTTGTATTCATTGTTGTACTTACTTTTCTTTGTATTCATTGTTATAGCTTACATCTTGCTTTGGTGACAACACCACCGCTGACTACGAGGAAAACACATACAAACATTATTACTATCCGACATCTGATGATGACGAGGGCGCATCTGCAACTCCATACCCTATCCAGAAGAGAAACAGACCGGACAGCGAATCTCTGAACGAGTTTTTTGAAGAACCTTCGAAGAAGAAAAAAGCTACACTACAATCGTCTACTGTGAGGCGAGCAACAAATGATGGGATGTCATACATATCTACTAATACTGATGATGGATCAACAGCAACTCATCTGATAAAAATCGACATCTATGACCTGAAAAAATTGGCAAACGTCCCACCATCAGATCATTGGAAACATGCGGAAGTAAGAGTGAAGTACTACAACAAAGCAAAGACTAACCATCACCAACGAACTCGACAGTTAATTTATAATATAACAAAAGAAATTTCATCATCATCTGACTGCAAGAAATATACATTTAAACATAAAGATTGAATCAAAATAATAATTCATATTGGTTGGTACTTGGTCGTCTTGAGCTGTAGTCTTCGATGACAAAAACAACCTCATTAACAACAAAAACCATTATTAAGTAATGCACGATGTTACAAACTTATCATTAGCTTAATTATTCTTAATGTAGATACTTCGTCATATAAGTAAGAGACAGTTAAAATGTTTAAAGTTAGTAAATATCAATACTCTTAGTTGTAAACTTCGACCTGAACCGGTGTATTGCCTCAGTGATCTTAATAACAATGTCTAAAACTAAGTGCGTCAGTGCTTTTTCTTCATCTTCAGTTGATCAGGAATTAAATGAGATATGTGAAAAAGTGGAAAGTAATGAAATTTTTGACTCATATTTTGACAAACAACTTGTAGAACTATGTGAAGAAATTGAGACGAAGTAAGTTTAATTTAATATTTTTAAGAATTTAATATTTTTTAATTTTTTATTTCTTCTTATATTTCATTTATATCAACAGTGTTAAGATACAATATGGCGGGGGATTAAAACGACGAGCAGACAATATCATCGATAATAATGAGAAGAGACAGCGTATCAACATCACCAACCAACCATCTACTTCTAGAGAAGGAGATAAGGAGGTTTTGACTGCTGATGAGAGCGAGAGGGTAATGTGTTCAATTTGCAACATCTCTGTTAAAAAAAGGTATTTATCTAACCACTATAGGAGTAAAACTCACAAAAATAATGCGTTTCGTTCTCATTGTAACTTACCAAATGTAACTATAGTCGAAACTGCCTTTGGTAAAAGAATTCAAACGTATAAAATTACTTCTTTAGCGGAGTCTAAAGAACTAGAAACAGTTGAAACATTTGTTAATTCAATAAAAGATGATCTGAAGTCTTTGATCCTTGATAATATTGCATATTTGAGAACGTTTAAAGTAAACTTCATACTGTGTGCTAACTTTGTACACCAAAATAAAAATTTTATCAACGTTTTCGACTTCCAGACTGAAAACTATATTCTCAATGAATCCAATGAACTAGATATATTTTTCGAATCCTTAAAAGAAACATTATCTCATAAAGTTAGTGAATTTGAGAAAAAGGATAGTGGTTGGAGTCTTAAAGATATAATTAGCTTAGATATGAATATTAATAAATTCAGTCCACTTCGAGGATCATCTTTTATTGAATTACCTTATGACATTGAGACTAAAAAGGCTGTTATCAATGTTAAAAATGCAGATATGCAGTGTTTTAAATGGGCTTTACTGTCAGCTTTGTATCCTCAACTGAAAAACCCCGACCGTGTAATCGTTTATCGGAGATTCGAAAACAGGTTAAATTTCAATGGGATATCGTTTCCAGTAAAATTAGCTGATATTTCCAAAGTTGAGCGTTTAAACGATATAAGCATTAACGTTTTCGGTTTAGAATATATCTCTGAGACTAAAACCCATCAAGTCATTGGCCCCCTATTTTTTACAAAGTCTCGCAAATCAACACATATAAATTTACTATACATTACTAATGATACAAATGGACATTATTGTTATATAAAACATTTATCTCGGTTAGTGAGTAAACAGATCACTTCACGAAATGGTGCTATTCACATTTGTGATGGTTGTTTACTTTATTTTCCTACAAGTGTTGCACTTAATAACCACCAAACACATGATTGTGCCCATATTTATACAGTATTACCAAGTCCAAGTACGTTTAGAAAGAATTGGTTTAATGAAAATGTTCCTAACAATAAGTTATATTTTGATAATTTTGAAAAGAAAAAGAGGGTTCCCTTTATTATTTACGCTGATACCGAAGCATTTTTAAAACCAATTGCCTCTCGTTCTGGTGATCCTAACAAATCATCAACCATTAATGTTCAGAGACATGACGCGTACAGTTTTGCTTATTACATAAAATGTTCTTATGATAGTAATCTCTCTAAATATGTTACGTATAGTGGGGAAAACTGTGCTCACGTGTTTATGACTAAGCTCAAAGAAGTTTTAAAAATGATAAGTAGTAAAAATAGTTTTCAAACAGCCCCTCTCCCTCTTACAGTTGAAAATAAAAAACACATAGAAGAAAACAAAGTATGTTATATATGTAAAAAATATTTATTGGATCAATTTATTGATTACGACTGGCAAACAGGAGCCTTTATGGGTGTTTCACATGAAATGTGTAGTAAAAAGTTTAATAAAATAGATTTCGTTCCTATAGTATTACATAATCTAAGTAATTACGATGCTCACTTTATTGTACATGCATTAAATTTTGTTGAAGGTGAAGTACAAATAATTCCTCAAAATAAAGAAAAATATATTTCATTTTCCAAAATACTTAACGTAAACGGTCAGCGTGTGAGTTTAAGGTTCATTGATTCTTTTAAATTTTTATCTAGTAGTTTAGATTCATTAGCTTCTAATCTTAGTGATGATCAGTTTATAGAACTAAAAAATGAGTTTCCCAATGAAAACGATTTTGAATTGTTGAAAAGAAAAGGAGTTTTTCCATATGAGTTTATGAAGTCTTTCACTTCATTAAAATCGACAAAATTGCCGGAAATAAATGAGTTTTTTAGTTCACTTACAGACTCGATTATTTCTAATGAAGACTACGCTCACGCCCAAAGAGTGTGGTCTCATTTTAAATGTAGTAATATTTCTGTTTATTCTAATCTTTACTTAAAAACTGATGTTTTCCTTTAAAGTTTTTTGAAAACTTCAGGAATGTATGTCTCAAAACGTATGATTTAGACCCAGCTCATTATTACACTGCTCCTGGTTTAAGCTGGGATGCTATGTTAAAGTTTACCGAAATCGAAATTGAGTTATTGACAGACTTTGATAAAATTTCTTTCATAAAATCTGGTATAAGAGGTGGCGTGTCTCAGTGCAGTAACCGTTATGCCAAAGCTAATAACCCTTATATGGAAAATTATCAGAATGATGAACCTATTTCTTATCTAACATATTTAGATGCTAATAATTTGTATGGGTGGGCTATGTCTCAGTATCTACCTATTTCTCAATTTGAATGGGCGAATGTCGACGTTAATTTTAATATTCCCATCACATCAGAATTTGGTTACATTTTAGAAGTAGATTTGGAATATCCCGATAACCTTCATGATATTCATTCAGATTTTCCATTATGCCCTGAAAATATTTGTATTGGTGGATCTAAGGAACGAAAGCTTGTACCAAATTTATATAATAAGAAAAAATATGTTATACATTATAGAAATCTCTTACAAAGCATGGAGTTGGGCTTAAAAGTTACTAAAGTGCATAGAGTTTTGAAATTTAAACAAAGTCCATGGCTAAAAAAATACATAGATTTAAACACACAATTACGTACATTAGCAACATCTGACTTTGAAAAAGATTTCTATAAGCTAATGAATAACTCAATTTTTGGTAAGACTATGGAAAATATTGAGAAAAGAGTCAACGTCAAGCTATTGACGCATTGGGAAAATCGAGGTAAAACAAAAGGTGCATCAGATCTGATTGCCAAACCCGAATTTCGTAGTCTGTCTGTCTTTTCTGAGAGTTTAGTAGCAGTTCAATTAAAAAGGACTAAACTTTTGTACAATAAACCCATATTCTTAGGTTTTAGTATATTAGATTTATCAAAAACTTTGATGTATGATTTTCATTATAAATACATGAAGTGTAAATTTGAAAAAATTAAATTATTGTATACAGATACTGACAGCTTGGTTTATCAAATTTTTTGTAAAGATTTTTATAACGAAATTCAACCAGACATATGCAATTATTTTGACACATCTGATTACGAACAAAACAATATTTATGGATTTCCATTATTAAATAAGAAAAAAATAGGTTATTTTAAAGATGAACACAATGGTCAAGTTTTTTCTGAGTTTGTTGGCTTACGTTCAAAAATGTATGCTATGCAAGTAAACAATAAAACTACGACTAAGGCCAAAGGTGTAAACAAATGTGTAAGTAGAAAATTAAAATTAGATAATTATAAAACTTGTTGTTCAATAAAAATATAGAACTTGCTGAAATGTATCGTTTTCGATCCATAAAACATGTGATATTTACTCAAAAGACTAATAAAATTTGCTTGTCTTATAATGATACCAAACGATCCATTATACCCAATTCCACTGACACATTAGCTTGGGGTCATTATAAATTGCGATGATTAACTAATTATAAGATGTTAACCTAACTACTTTAGCTAATATTTGTGTATTCATTATAAGTAAACTTATTTATTTTAAAACCGTTTTGTATTATTTAAGTTATCGTTAAGTTATTTTGTATGTGTTAATTGTTTTAGTTACTCATTAAAATATACACATGGAAAGTTTTATTCATTTTGTTATCCTACTGCAATATAGAGTAGACGTTTAACATGATTCATTTTGCACATCCATTTACTACAATTGTCGCTGGTCCAAGTGGTTGTGGTAAATCTAATTTTGTGTGTGAATTTATTAAAAATATGAAACATATATGTAATACAGAATTTAAAAACATATTGTGGTGTTATGATGAAATGCAACCATTGTACAATTTAACTGCTGTTAATTATTTTCAAGGAATTCCTGATTTATGCATGTTTGATGGCAAGGAATCTCAATTAATAATAATTGATGATCTTATGAGGGAATCTGATGGACGTGTAGTAGATATTTTCACTAAAGGAAGCCACCACAGAAATTTAAGTATATTTTACATAACACAAAATTTATTTCACCAGGGGAAAGGACAGCGTGATATATCACTAAACTCTAGTTACATTATTTACTTTAAAAATCCTCGTGACAAAACTCAGATACGTTATCTTGCTCGGCAACTAGTACCTGAGAATCCTAAATATGTTGAGGATGCATATAGGGATGCTACTAGTAAGCCACATGGCTACCTAATGATTGATTTAAAACAAAATACAGATGATATTTATCGTTTGAAAACGAACATATTTCTCAATGATTACACTATTTGTTACATTCCCAAGAAGGGATATAAATTTAGTAGCTCTAAACAAAAACCTCTCATTTCTGAACAATGAAATATCGAGTGAAGACACATGAAGAGTTCTTAAGAGCTTTACATGTTCTAAAACCAAAATTTAGAAAAGTAGTACTTAAAGCTTGTGGTGAAGAAGAAATTAACTGTATCTGCGAGTGTATCTATAATGTTTTGAAAGGAAAAGTTCCTTTACAGGAGGAAAAAAGAAATAAATTACATAAATATAAAAATATATTAAAAAAAATCATCTCAAAAGGTAAAAATAAACTAAGAAAAAATATCATAGTCCAAAAAGGTGGAGCTTTCTTACCAATTATACTTAGTTCAGTTTTAAGTGCACTAGTGAACTCGCTTATTAAGTAATTGAAAATGGATAATGCAAAGAAAATGATATTGATTGAACCTGAAGTAATAGAAAAACTTAAAAAAGATAATTGTAATACTAATACAACGTTATCACAACTTGATGATGAAATGAATAAAGTTTTAAAAACCAAATTAGAAGATAGAGAAAAATGGTCACTTTATCTACAAACCCTTCAAAGATATTTATATTTTATTGGTAAAGACCGAAAACCAATAGAAATACCTATATAACTTTGATGAATCAGTGCACAATATAAAAGAAACCGTAAAACCAGAAAAATCTTTAGATACTAAAGAAGATTCTATAAAAACGCACGAGATAGTTAGTGGTAAAGACATACAGGAAAAAAGTAATAATTTTTATATTAAGTCTCAACTACTTCAACTCATACCGAAGACATACAAAATGAAGGGTGAGCTTTTAATTGACGTACTATTAAAAATAAAGATAAGATTCATTGGAACGACAAAGGTACTGTTTTTATAAACAACAAGGAGGTTCATAAGAGTAATATTGTAGACTTAATTAACGATGTTGTAAGACCACTTAAAAATAGTTCTCCACATGGCTGGATGGAATTTACAACTGCTTTAAAGGATCTACAAGTACCAATGAGCTACATAGGTAATCCAAAAAGTGTAACCTACATAAATTTGATGTCAAAAAAGGAAACAGATTCGGGGGAAAAAGCTGAAAGTATAACAGAATCTCCCAAGGCGATTAATTACTCTACCCCACAAACAATCCCAAATATAAGGGAAGGAAAAATAAAAAGAAAACTTGATTGGGAAAGATGGACCCCTTATTAAAAATAAATAATATTTATTACGATGTCTCTAATCCTGCTGGATATAGCAGTTACAGTAAATTGTCAGAAGCAATGAAAAGTAAAATGACTAAAGAAGAAATAAAGAAATGGTTGGAATCACAAGAAACTTATACTTTGCAGAAACCGGTGCAAAGACGATTTTCAAGGAATAAATATATTCTATCAAATATTAACGAGCTTTGGCAAGCTGATTTAAGTGATATGCGAACTTATAGCGATTATAATGATGGAAACAAATACAAGGTGTCTCAAAAGAAAGTTCACATTTAAATCTTTTTTTTAAAGAAAAGTCTTAGCTTTATTGAAAATTTTTTTATTTTATATTGAAGTACACTGTTTGGGAATTTATTTTTTAAAAATAACATCGTCCAAATGTAAACCGTTGCGCTCTCGGCATTCATTTAGTCGGGCACTAAAATTGCCTATGACAGCTCGGCAGGTAGTCTCCGTGATGGCTGCCATTTCATGACGGATATTTTCTTTTAATTGTGCCAGGGAAGTCGGTTTATTAGCGTAAACTTTTGATTTGACATAACCCCACAGGAAAAAATCCATAGGCGTTAAATCGGGACTCCGTGGAGGCCAATTTATGTCACCTCGCCTGGAGATTAATTTGTTCGGAAAAATTTCTCGAACTCGAGGCAGAGATCTGTTGGACGTGTGTGAAGTTGCCCCATCCTGCTGGAACCATGTTCTTTGGTTGTAACCAGGAAAGTTTTGCAGTTGGGGTACGAAAAACTCGTCTAACAACTCCACATAACGCTCTGAATTCACTGTGAGTGTGCGTCCCCTTGCATCTTCAAAAAAGTAAGGGCCGATAATTCCTCGCGCCGACATCGCTGCCCATACGGTGACTTTGGGTGAATGTAGCGGTTTCTGATGTTTTTGTTTTGGGTTGGTTGCACTCCAGTAACGACAATTTTGCTTGTTTACATGCCCATTCAGGTGAAAATGGGCTTCATCGGAAAACAAGATGTTGGTGAACGTTGGAAAGCGCTCAATCATCTGATTTACAAAGGCAAGCCTCTGACCAGCATCTTGAGGCTTCAGTTCTTGCACTAACTGAATTTTGTACGGGTGCAGCTTTAAATCTTTGTGTAAAATGCGGCATAATGAAGATCTGTGCACATTTAAAGCAACAGCACGCTTCCGAATCGAGAGGTTTGGATCATCTCGAATAGACTGAGTAACACTGTCCACGTTTTCGGCTGTTCTTGATGTTCTTGGCCGCCCAGATTTTGGTTTCTCCAGAGTTGACCCAGTCTCTTCAAACTTCTTAACCCATTTTGCAATGAGTCGAGTGCTAGGCGCATCATTTAAGTGACGAATATGTCGAATACTGCAGAATTTTCTACGCGCTACAGTCGCCGAATTACCGTTTTTGTAAAACTCACGTACGCACAACGCACGGTCCGCACCAGAGAAACGCTCCATAGCGACTAAATTCCCAAGAGCCAGACTACCGACTGACATACCCCCCGCGCCCCTCAGAATAGTTGCTTTCGCGTAATAAAATAAGCAAATGTGAACTTACTTTTGAGACACCTTGTATATATTGTGTGTAATTGATGTTTTTAGTAAATATGCCTTTGCCAGGGTTATGAAAAAAAAAATTCTGAAACTGTAAAAAAATGTTTTCAAAGCATAATTTGTGAATCTACAATAACTCCTAGACATTTACAATCAGATAAAGGTACTGAATTTATATCGAAAGATGTTCAACAGTTTTTAAAAAGTCACAACATTAATTATTATACCACTAATAATCCTGACATCAAAGCTAGTATTGTTGAGAGATTTCAAAGAACACTAAAAATGAAAATGTGGCGATATTTTACTCACCACAACACTTATAGATATGTAGACATTTTGCAAGATTTACTTCATTCATATAACCATAGCTTTCATAGAAGTATTAAGATGCGACCCTGTGATGTTAATGATAATAATATCATGACAGTTTGGCGTAACTTATATGAGAAATCAAATATTCTGTGTAGTGGTTTAAGTAATCCTAAATTAAACATCGGTGATCATGTGAGAATTACAAAATATAAACATATCTTTCAAAAAGGATATGAAACAAATTGGAGTGATGAGATATTTGTGATAACGTCAATCATAAAAAGATCACCATGGTTAGTGTACACTTTAAAAGATCTGAAGAATGAACCTATCATAGGTACATTTTATGAAAAAGAACTACAAAAAGTGACTTATGACCCCACTTTAAATTATAAAATAGATAAAATTGTTCGTACTCGGTATTCGGGGTCCAGAAAGGAATTGCTTGTGAAGTGGAAAGGTTATCCGAATAAATTTAATAGTTGGATATTAGCATCGAGTCTAGAGTCATGAATATCGAAAACTTTTATTTAACTTTACCTAGTAACAGTTCTTTCTCATACTTTCCTGAGAATAAGACAACAAACTTTTCAACAAAGCTACCAAAATCTATCAAATTGGAAGGAGAATGGTCAGTGGGAATTGTGGAGTTTCAATATCCTTGCACTATGTTTACAGTCCAAAATAATAATAATATCATGTACATAAAAAAAAGAATGGTTGTGCCCAATGAAACAGATTCATCTGTAGTAACATATAAAAACCATATACCAGCCTCCAGTTATGAAAATATAGATGATGTTTTAACAGCATTGAATTCAAGAGAAACGTTTAAACTACGACATGACAAAATTTCCAAGTATGTAAGTCTGACCGGAAATATTGATATTCTAATTTCTTTAAAATTTTCATCAAAATTAAGTCTTCAACTTGGATTTGATCCAAACACTGATGTAGCCACTAGACGTACTGGTAAATTTCCAGCTAATCTTTATTTAGGACTACCATCTCAGTTATTTATATATTGTGATATTGTACAACCTCAAATTGTTGGAGATGTAATGTGTCCGTTGTTGAGGATAATATCATTAGACCCGATTAAATATGTATATGGATCAAATAAAATGCATGTTTTTTCTCCACCGCACTATATTCCAGTATTGCGTAGGGAGTTTGACACCATTGAAATAGATATAAGATCTAACACTGGCGAAAATATACCATTTGAGTTCGGAACGAGCTGCGTTAAGTTGCATTTCAAACGTAATTAACTTAAATAAAAACAATGAACATGAAACATAATAACAATATCTGCCCGTATCAACACTACTATACTCATCAAGCTGGAACTGGAATCGGAGTAATATATAAGGGTGTATCGCACCAACGTGGACATGGTATTGGGAGTTTTTTGGGGGGATTGTTTCGGTCAGTGCTACCTCTCGTTTCAAGTGGTGCTAAAGTAGTTGGTAAAGAAGCATTAAACGCTGGTGTAGGACTTTTATCAGATATGGTACGAGCAAAACCTTTACAAGAATCCGTTAAAGATCGTTTTAAGGACGCTACTTTAAATTTAAAAAGAAAAGTCGATGATAAAATAGACAGAGTTATGACAGGATCGGGTTATAAAAGGAAAAGACTAAGTTTAAAATGTCTCATTCCATCAGAGAATCGGAAAGGAAGAACAGTTAAAAAAGTTAAAAGAAACATTAATAACAACGACATCTTTTCTTAAAAATAAAATGTCGTTCTTACATAATAATTCTTGTGAATGTGCTAAATCAGAACTGGATTTGTTTGCTTTACCATCAACTCAGACAAGTATTGAAAATGGACAATGGATTCATTATAAGCCTATTTCATCACTCAGCGATGACGGACCATTAGAATTTTTAATTCCTGGATCTGGTGATGATTACATTGATTTATCGCATACATTGATTCACATTAGGGCTAAGATATTGAATCAAGATTTAACACCTCTTGCTGATACAACTTCTGTAGCACCAGTTAATTATTGGCTTCATTCCCTTTTTAGTCAATTAGATGTCTATCTAAATCAAAAACTCATATCTCCCCCAAATAATACTTATGGATACCGTGCATATATAGAAACTCTTCTAAATTATGCTCCACATGCAAAACAATCACATTTAACTTGTGGAATGTGGTATGAAGATACTGCTGGAAAAATGAGTAATGCCGATGAATCGAACAAGGGCTTCACAGAGAGACAAAAATATGTAAAGGAAAGTAAAGATGTGGAAATGATTGGACATTTACATGGTGATATTTTTAATCAAGAAAAGTTTATGATTAATGGAGTAGAAATGTGTGTAAAACTGGTTCGTTCAAGAGATTCTTTTAACCTAATGGCTTCAACAAATGATATAAAAGTGAAAGTATCCATCACTGATGCTACTCTCTTAGTGCGTAAGACTAGAATTAATCCAAGTGTTCTACTTGCTCATCAAAAAGTCTTAGCATCTACGACAGCAAAGTATCCAATCACTAGAGCAGAAGTTAAGGTCTTGACAATACCATCTGGTGTGCAAGGTAAAACACTTGACAATGTTTTCCTCGGACAGATACCAAAACGGTGTATTATTGGATTTGTTAATAATGCAGCTTTTAATGGTAGTTTTAATAAAAATCCTTTTGATTTTGATAACTTTGGTATGAACTCATTTAGTTTATACATTGATGGTATGCAAATACCTTCAAAAGCCCTGCAACCTGCATTTAGTAATGGGATTCATACTGTAATGTTTCACACACTATTCTCAGGAACTGGTATCCATTTTTTGAATGAGGGTAATGGTATCAATAGAGATAGATATCCAAAAGGATACTGTTTAATGGCTTTTGACCTAACACCAGATTTATCTGCGAATTCATCTTCACATTGGAATTTAATCAAACATGGAAGTGTTAGGTTAGAAGTAAGATTTGAAAATGCTCTTACTCAGACAATCAATTGTATTGTATATGCTGAATTTGATAATTTAATAGAAATAGATAAGAATAGGAATGTAAGCGTAGATTTTAGTAGTTAGATAAATTGATCTTATATAAGATTGGTATCTTTTTTAACTTATTTTTTATAACTGTGTACTTTTGAACGTACTAGACATATGAAACTACCATGAATACATCAGAAATAAGTAAATGTTTGCAAATAATACATCCTACCTTACTCAATAATGTTTTTGCTGCTAATCGATTACCGATTCATATGACAACACCCATTTACTTGGTTAGTAATTTAGATCCTGATTCAAAACCAGGGTCACATTGGGTAGCAATTTATATAAGTACAGATGGTGTTGGAGAGTATTTTGATACTTTCGGTCGAAAGCCGAATACTTACCATTTAACTTTTTTAAAACGGAACACAAGAAGTTGGATCTACAACAATGAAGTTATTCAAAATGTTTTTTCATCTCTTTGTGGTGAATATTGCCTTGTGTATTTGTATCTTAAGTTTAGAAGTATGTCTCTTAGTGATTTTGTTGAAATGTTTAATGAAGATACATTAAAAAATGATGAGTTGATTAAATATATGTTTAAGTCTTTTATATTGATTTAATAATAAATAATGTACTTACTTGTAACCAATTTTAAGTTTGTGTAATAAAATATGTTGAAATTTATTTTGGTCTTTATTTTAAAAACCTTGAAATGAATAAAAACAAGTAAATGCTAACAAAATAAATCGTTTATTCATTGTCAAATCTTAACATACATTTTACATTTTAAAATAACATAAATTATAAATCAACTATAGTTGGTTAGTTGCCTGCCTCCTTGTTGTAGAACTTCTAGTAATTTACCATTGAAGACTACAGCTCAAGACGACCAAGTACCAACCAATATGAATTATTATTTTGATTCAATCTTTATGTTTAAATGTATATTTCTTGCAGTCAGATGATGATGAAATTTCTTTTGTTATATTATAAATTAACTGTCGAGTTCGTTGGTGATGGTTAGTCTTTGCTTTGTTGTAGTACTTCACTCTTACTTCCGCATGTTTCCAATGATCTGATGGTGGGACGTTTGCCAATTTTTTCAGGTCATAGATGTCGATTTTTATCAGATGAGTTGCTGTTGATCCATCATCAGTATTAGTAGATATGTATGACATCCCATCATTTGTTGCTCGCCCCACAGTAGACGATTGTAGTGTAGCTTTTTTCTTCTTCGAAGGTTCTTCAAAAAACTCGTTCAGAGATTCGCTGTCCGGTCTGTTTCTCTTCTGGATAGGGTATGGAGTTGCAGATGCGCCCTCGTCATCATCAGATGTCGGATAGTAATAATGTTTGTATGTGTTTTCCTCGTAGTCAGCGGTGGTGTTGTCACCAAAGCAAGATGTAAGCTATAACAATGAATACAAAGAAAAGTAAGTACAACAATGAATACAAATCAGCATTATGGAATACACTGAAGGTTGATAATTACAAACAAGTCACAAAATCAGAAACAAGCATAATGAAAGTATGTAGATTATTATACTCACATCCATATCGGTTGTCTTGACTTGACTTGAGCAGTAGTCTACGTTTTCGATGGCAGTGGATAGCACTTTGTTAGGAAATGCTACGATGCGATTGTTCTTATACTAGTTCAGATCATTAGATGTGTTTGTCAATAATTGATAAAATGTAGTTATACAAGTAAACAAAACTTGTACTGGAACTTATACTGGAAGCAAATAATTGATAAAATAATGAACAAGGTTATTAAGATTCTGAAAACAAAATTAGTGAAAGTAGTTGTCAAAGTTAATGAAGAAAGTCATTATGATTGCGGAATCAAATATTTCAAGTAATTGATAAAGCATTTCAATATTGAATGAGTAAAAGTTTAAGACAAAGGAATATGGTGTTCGCGTGATAACTTGTAATAATAAAACATAAGTAAAAAAGTTTCATGTGGTTTAACTTGGTTGAAAAACAGTATGAATGTACCACGAGAATGACCGATGAAGAGCAGATTTCAAATATGGAAATAATTTCCATGATATATTATTTTTATTATTTAGGTAATGTTAGATAGGTACAGAGTACATAGCATTGCTAAAAAACAATTAGCCATGAACGATATGTTAATGAGAAGCATCGGGGAAGGTGATTAGAATCATGTCATTAAGGCCTTAAGTCGAGTGTGTCATTAGCGTCGAGGTGTCATTAACAGGGGTTCATTAGTTAATCAAGTAGGAATGAGTTTAGCAAAAACGTATCTTGCAAACGGTAAGAGATATGAAGCTGGGACCCCGCGCAATCGCTCCAAATGGGGGTGCTTACTTTTTTTTTTTTTTTTTAGGCGGTGACGCTGGTCGGATCGAGTTTGGAGAATACCAAAGGCAAGGGAGGAGAGGGGTCTGGGTTGGGGGGAAGTGAGCCAGAACTCTCGAATAAGGGAAGGGAGGAGAGGGGTCTGGGTTGGGGGGAAGTGTGTTAGAACTGTCGAATCCCTACTACTCACAGCATGGATTTTTTAACGGGTAGTAAGGCAAGATATTTCAACTGTTGTAGCTATACTGGAAAATTGTATGGAATTCTGACTTTTTAATACCATTATCTCAGTTGGTCCCATAGAAGTTTTTGCTCAGTATAAGAAACAAGTTTTGGGTATAATCTTGGATTATATATTTATCGAAGGGTAAAATGCTTATTTTCTTGCTAACTATGTTTTTTTTAAATCTGTGAATGGAACACAATTTTTATTGCTAAAACGGTTTAGGTACCTCCTCTTACTGCCCCGTCCATAAATCCATCCTGAATTGTATACTTATTTACAGTAAACACATTTCAATTTATGTGTTTTTTTTTATTATGCACTTATTTATAAAAAGTTGTTATTTTCCAATGATAATATTAAAAAAGCATGCTGCGTTTTCATCAGATCCTGATGATACTTTACCTCGGCAACAATCCGATCACTTTAGTCAAGGGGCTATCCAGGTGAACGTAACATAAAACGTATGTGCAATGTGAGTTGTTGTTAGTGCTTCATAAAACTTCAATCATGCAAAGAAGTAAAGTCATGTCATAAATATAAGACACGCACAATATTTTTCCATATTTGAGTCAGATCTTATTTTAGAGGATTTTATCAAAAAAGGTTACTTATTGATTTAACTTTTTTTTTTCGAAAATATAAAATCAATAGTTTAAACTCATTCCTTTTTTAACAAAGACCTTACTCACTTACCCCTACTGACTATGACTATATTCTGAATATCTTTACAAGCCTTTTAGCGTCCTATCTAGCGATGGACGTTTTGGCTATCTTTTGGAAACCGTTACGTAACGGTTTTGAAGTTTCCATAACGTTACTAAAAACCGTTTTCAGCTTTGGTTATCACTAAACGAAAACGCTGTTAGCTACCGTAACGCAAGTTTTTGTTTTAGTTTTGCGTAATTTTGGTTATGACGATATCCCTTAGTGCTTTTACTAGGCTAAGGATTAGTTTGTTAAAACTCTAATATGTGAATTAGTAATTTTTAATGTAATGTGAATAAATGGGAACTTAAAAGCTTTTCGGTGCATTTAAAAATCGTGGCGGTTGGCGCGGTGCGGCGCGTGGTTTTCAGTTTTGGTTGCATTGCGTTGGTTATGAGAAAAACTGTTTTATGTTTTGCGGTAACGTAACGTTTCGGTATGAAATTTAAAACGGTTTTTTAGTAACGTTTTGGTATAACGTTTTCATGCCTAGTCCTATCAGCTTATATCTCTTTTATGTATTTTAAATTGTTCACTTATGTGTAATTGAAATTTTCAACTTACGCTTTGTCATCCGAAGCAGAGTCTGAGATGCTTTTGTTGAACCATGCTGTATTCCTGGCATCGTATACCAGTGCTTGCATCAATCCATGATCGCCTGAAAATACAATCAGTATTTGAGAAAAATAACGTTTACCTTAAAATATTGAATAAAAAATAGAGAGTGAAAATTAGTTTTCATAGAAAAATACTAGAAAATATCGACTCGGTTAGAAGTTATTCACAGGCGGGAAATCACATCAGTTCTTTTAATGCTAAGAACAAAGCTATTAAAATCTAACCTCAGAGGAATAGGTACTTAATATACTAACAATAATTTCTTATTATCATCATAAAACAATTCGGGAAATCGCAAGAAAGATATTTTATATACCTACATCTTTTCTATTGGCACAACCAATTCGTTTTTCCTGGAGAACTTTGGCTAGTATATCGGGCCTTAGTTTTGTTAAATTGTTTAATTATCTAGTTAAAAATTTTAAACTTACAATAATATTCATTCCTAGGTGTGCTGTTTGATACTTTATTCCGTTCTTTGGCATCTGGAGTACCTGTTAATGCGTAATAAGCGTTAATCATCAAAGTAAAAAAAAATATATATATTTTATATACTTTTTCATTTTTAATCTATATGATAAATTATTTTAGTAGAAAAATACTAGGAAAAATCGATTCGGCTTATAAGTTATTTTTCTTCGAAATAATTAGTCATATAAAAACTCAATTTATTAACGTGCGTAGATCATGAAATCCGTGGATATACTGATAAACATAATTTTAGAACTCATATTTTAAAACGTACACCAATTAAAAGTCACAAATAGATGTACCTACATTGCAGGTTAAGTTAGATATTAACCAGCAAACAGGACACATTTGTTTATACCTTAAGATTATATTACGCTTCAAAATTGTGCTTTTTAGCATTTTATTTATCATTGGTTACACAAGCTAGGCTAGTCGGGAACCCTATGGCCTCGCATTCAAGTGGATCTCATGAAAAGCAAGTGGACAGAAATAAAACATTTTTGCGCCAGATCGTTCGCAAATGCTTGCCAAATAGGTATCTATCGTCAAGGAAATGTAATACCGTTATTGTGCCGTTCGTGGCCAGGCTTATTCTTGTGATGCTCTGGCGGACGTGGCTTGGCTGGCCATCGCCAACCAGGCTTCGCAACCCGCTCCAAGAAGTAAAGGAGCTCTTCCTCCGGGGAAGAAAATGTACGCTCGTAGTGCCGACAATATAACCTGCGTAATTTATGTTATATAGGTATGCATTTTTTTTGTTAAGATTATTTTCTTTTTATCTGTTTGTAGTTATTATATAGTATTTGCAACCAAATATTTTTTTTATATTTGTATTTAATTCGGTAGGTTAAAGTTCTGCTAAAGTCTAGCTTAGTTTGGAATAATAGCCAGTTGGCCATAGTAGATTTTACTATCTAGAAAACACTTTACCAGTCAGGATGCACGCTCCACTTGTTCGACAGATACTGTCTCGCAGAAATGTTTTTGGACGTAAGAGATAGGCGGTGGATGTCATCCGTTGGCGGCGGGGTGATCCGGTGTCGGCCGTACGTATCGGGAATGGTCACCACTAGTGTGAACGGAGAATCGCTGATCCCAGTCCAGAAGTAATGCTTCTTGCAGCGGGAAACTCGTTTCTTACAAAAGAAAAGGAAGTGGTAAGGTATTACTACATCTGTTTGTTATACATCAAGAATATAAAGATATTTTTATTCTGTTCCAGAATTCTGTTATTCTACCAGCACTTTAGAATATTTAACTTAATAAGAGAACCCTAATAAGATATTCTTCGTTATTTTCGCGGAAAAAAGATAACTTTTACCATTCTGATAGCCATCAGTGTTATAACATTGTATTAATTCATGTTTCAATAGGTATGTCTATCTGCTGAAAGATAGTTTTGATAGTTTTGCTTATCCGTGGCAGGGATGTTTACGTTTAAAGTGTTCTTACCATATCTTCCATGTGGTATTTGGTGTTCATCACCTTATTTCCCGTTTTCTGATCTATTATTTCTTGACGGAGCTGCGAATAAATTAAGTTATTAATTACAATTTTTGTACAGTACAATTCGGCTTTTGTTTGTCATCCAGATATGTAAAATATATTTATAAATAAGGCATGGTTACCGCTGTTAGCTCCTTGCTAAAATTTCTGGGCCCTCTGTCGTCATCAAATAGCTCAACTTCTATCATATCAACACTATTATAACTTGGCTTCAAAATTTGTTGAAACTGAAAATGAAATATCATTATTTAACTACGTTTCTACCATTATTTAAATTACAACAATAATGTCGTATAAGAACACGTACCACGGGCCTCAGATCAGGATGAATTAAAATATACCCATTGTTGGTCACTATGAATGCATATCCGTTTACACCTATCTGTAAACAAATTTATATTAGAAGTTTAGAAAAAAATATTCTAATCGTACCAAAAGTCAAAAGTATGAACATAATAGGCACCTTATATGGAGTCATTAAAGCCTGGATTTCAGATAGGGGAACATCAGTTCCAGCTACTCCTAGTAATCTGGCTATTCGCATCTGAAAAGTTGTAATTTATATTAATAGAACTGAATAACCTTATAAAGTTTCTTTAAGGCACATTAACAAGTCATTCCACCGCTGTTTTATATTTTATTTAAAACATACATTCTATTTTCTACGTAAACTAAAAAAGTATCAAAACTTTCAAGACAATTTAAAATACATGACTTATTATACAAGTTTATTGTTCATAAATAGTAAATTTTCTAACTACACGTTCACGTATATATTTGGCGCTGTAACAGCCGTCGTAAAAATACTACTAAAAGTATGTAAATCTCACTTAAAAATTCTCTAGCAACAATTGTTATTTAGCAACTACGCCCCGTTAGGTGAAGTCCTATATGTTGTATAGAACTCCAGTTTATAAGGTTTCTAATTTATATAATTCATAATTACAGGTTCTAGCAAAATCTACACAAAATATAACACAGTTTAACAATATTAAATTAATATTCTACTCTGTATATTCTAGAAACCCACTACCGTCACTGTTGTCGATAGGCCTTA
Organism: Calamotropha paludella; assembly: GCA_927399485.1. NCBI lineage: Eukaryota > Metazoa > Arthropoda > Insecta > Lepidoptera > Crambidae > Calamotropha > Calamotropha paludella. Next base: position 10,205,860 of record OV656804.1, on the reverse strand, counting down.
GTTACGTTTGGATCCTTGCAAGAATCTGTTGACATTATAGTAAATAAGTAACAAGTTAATAATAATCCAAATAACTACGTACACAGTAATAAACAACTTGCAATACAATTCCCCTTGAATTTAGCATTAAGCACAAGTTTCATCTTGGAAGCAGACAAAGTGTGAGAATTAGTTCTGTTGGTTATATTAACAAAAATATAGAGAAGCCATTTTGATTTTGCTGTTGATTATAATGCATATCCGTTCCGCATCTTCCAGTGTAGAAAGTACAATCTTGCTCATTCATCTTCAAGCATCCATCACCATTAATAGGAATGTCTAAGAGAGCGTGGGCCTACCTCCTTCTGGCCGTTCTCCTCTACAGACTGCGATTGGTTGTGGACGAACGAATGCAATAAAACGTAAATAACATAGATAAATGCATTGTAGTAATTTCCACTAGAAATCAAAGTGTTGTCTTCGGAAAATTTAATTACACTAAAATGTTAAGAACATTAAAAGTTTCGACATTCTGAAGAAGATAAAACTTTAAATTGAGATGCTCAAGTCAACAAAAGCCCCATACGAGTCACATGTCGGGCGACACGATACTTTTATTAAAATATTTACATTTACTTCTTTGTAGAACAAGTCAATCTTCGAAAATGTCTCTACGAAGACATCACTAAATTCAGGCAAATTATGTTAATACATAGTGTGTGTAGTGTAATAGATAATAACTCTTGCATAGAAAAATTAACTTGATAATTGATAGAAAAGTCGATCATAACACCCTAGTGGTCTACGCCTACAATCTAGTAGAAAACTACGACACTACAGTAAGCCATAAGGGTTGAACATGAACAACACATGGTCAGTGGCGACCGACCAGCGCCGCCGCCGGCGCGGCCGGCATCTATCGAGGACAGATGCATCGCTAACGGGGCCAAATAAGACTTTACCGTTACTGAAATCCAAAAAACTAAATCATAAAAACTTTCTTATATATATATCTTGCAAAAACTTTACATTAAATCATCAAAACTTTCTAAGTGTAGTACCTCTTTTGTAACTGATACCCAGTAAGCTTCATTTATCAGTACATTCTCTGTGATGTTCTGAGGGGAAACCATCAAACAAAACGGAGTATTATTAAAAAGTAATTTTATAATTTAAGAAGAAATAGTAGAAAGATTAAGGTCAAATTAAATAAGAAGAGGGCTTACTTCCAATAAGAATGAAATATAAAACCAATCTGGAAACATAATCTTCGGAGAGAGACAATAGGAAATCACATAATAAACCTATTATTTATCTCAATGTTATAGGTTATCATGCACATTAAGAAATTTAGAATTTGGAAGAAAAAGATCGTCGTTTAAGTTTATTGAGAAAAGATAAAAACACGTGATAGGTAATATAGAAAGGATTGTTTTTCCGTTCTCAAAAAACTCAACGCTTATATTTCGGATATACGGGGACTCTTACAAATGGAACTTATTAAAGAGGAAAATCGAAGTTACCTCGTTATGTCGAAGATCATAAACTGGCATGGACACTGACGTCATCAATTGGTATTGCGAGTTTCCAAGCTCACTGTATTGTCCTTGTTTCATCTGGAATGCAAATTAAATTAATATTGCAAATTCAAAATTTATCTTAAAACTGTCTTTAACTGTAAAAATTTTACTTGGGTAATTCTCCACCGTCTATCTTGTTCCTTTTCCGAGTTAAAAAGCGCTTTATCTCGTCGCTGGCTCATGAATCGTTCCTTTTGTTCTGCTCTTTCTCTTTGCTCCCATAAATAGTCTGCTACTTTTGGGTCCTGCACTCATTACAAATATATTGAAACCTGTCTTATTACTTTGAAATGGCTGTTGTTATATATTTTTTAATATAAAAGATATGCTGCAAAAGTATAAACGTTAGTACTATGATTCTCACCGTAACGTTGGCATAAACCGGCGTCCACACCACTGGATGTTTTTCTCTCTGGAGTACTAGTGGTCGCGCGAGCACATTAACATGCTCCAGCACTCGTTCACGCACCTCAGCCAGCGTGCTTAGATGCACGTAGTACCCGCGATTTGCACACGCCATCCACTTCACCTCTCTCACGTCAGCCACCTACATCAACCTCACCGATATCACAATGCTCTTTAACACTTTCGACGATGACTGTGCTTGTGTAAATGATGCGCGCATTGTAAGTTAGTGTTAATCTTAAATAGGCTTGACTATAATAAGGCAAAATTATAATCATAATTATTAAAATACAGGGCGCACTTATTGGTTGCCTACAATAACAGATATCTTAAAATTGTATCTAAATTAAAACTATTTACTACATTATTCTAGGACAACACATTGATTATTTATAACTTTTACCAAACTAAACGTGCAAGAAATTCATTCTAAAAAGTTACTTATACGTTACAATTTACAAAGCTCTAAAAGCGGAAGCAATGAAAAGATGGAAGAAAGGTTAGAAATTTTAAGACACAATTTACCACCTAGACGTGCAGATGAGCATAGATTTAGACAAGCGAGACGAATAGAAGAGTACCACATTCAAGGTGTACTGGTAGGTAAGTACGAAAGGAAGGCATTATGCAGGTCGCACAATGGCTACAACAGTAATACCTGGAGTGGTACTACCTTTACCTCACGCCCTATCAGGTACGTAAACACTCTCACAGGAGTGTCATATTTCCAGTTATATCTCTCGAATAACTCCTTGTAATTGTAAGGGACTCCATCTGTTACCAGCATAATTGCCTACAAGAAAAAAATCAATTAAATTTTGAATCGAGATTTTGAAGCAGTAAAATTTTTAAATAGAAAATTGGTTATGTTTCAATATGTGGTCATCCTTACTTGGTTACAATTAGCTCCGCCACTGTTGTTTCTATATATCTCTAGAAGTTCAAATGCACGGGTCAATGCCGCGGAAAAGTTAGCAATTTCCATCGTCTCAAAATTATCTAATCCCAATTTTAACTCGCGAAGATTTCCTAATGTAGCCTTAAAATAAAATAAAAAACAGACTTGAATATCTGCTAAAAGAATGAAAATTATATTATTATATTATAAAAAACAATTCTAAATAAACTTGTTTATTCGTTTATACCTATTATTATTATTACTTATTCGTTTATCGTTTACCTATTACTTATTGGTTTATCGTACCTGTACAAGAGAATCTTCAAAACAAGGTACAATTTCTTCTACTGTATTTGCGAATGTCATTATGTTTACAAAGTCATTATTGCCAAGTGTATCTAAGATATTGGTGACCACATGTTTAGCAATATCTCGTCGTTGTCCAGTCATGGATCCGCTGCGGTCTACTAATATAATAACATCTTTAGGGCTAGCTGCTGCTTCCATATACCAGGCTCTTGTTCGACAATCATAAATATCTACGGGATCAGCTCTCCACTGCAAGGCTAAAATTGATAATTAAACAGTAGCGAGCTTTCTTTCTTACGAACTTGTCATGCATATAAAATTATAGATATTTACCAGGATAATGTCGCATAAAACCTGTAGAACTACCGAAGTATTGCCATGACAGCGTTGGATCACTCTGATAATTGTTTATAAAATGAGTATCTAAACCTTCAGACCAATGTATTCCTTTTATAACTTCTGGCGCTAGAATTAAATTAATGAAAATTAGTTTTTAACAATATTTGCTGTGACTTGTAAATAACTTGATCTCTGTTTTCTTACCCCAAGCATAAACGTTAGTTGGAATATGGACACTGCTAAAATTTATATTTACTGGAATATTAGAAAAGTGGGGATTTTGAACCATATGGGCATTTTTTGATGGTGGTCGTGAAATATAATTCTCTGCAGCAAAATCGGCCTCTGTAGTAGTAGTTAAAGCATTTTCGTCAAAGGGTTCCTTCATTTCTTTGCTATTGTAAAATTGAAAATCTTCAGGAACTGGTTCATTTTGCTTATCAAAAGCCATATTTTCAGCAGCTTCTACTATTCTTTTAACAGCGCTTATTTTGAGCTCCATCATTGCCCGAATGTCGTCTGACATACTTTGTACTAGTTTTTCTCCATCTCTAGACTCGATCTGTGCTGATTTGAAACTCTATAATGATTGAAATATTATTTAAAAAATACAAAGCCCTTTTTATTGAACGTATGCACTTCTTTCATTCTTTTACTTACATCCTGGACCTCCTTTTTTCTTGTGATGAATTCGCCAAAGTGATATAACTCTGTGCCAAGTTTTACGGCCCATGCTTGTACACTGACGAAAAAAAAAGTATACAAATATTCATAGGGGGACAGACTTACACAAACTCTATGAGTGTGCTATTACAATAGCAGTATATACCTATATCTTTTCAAATGCGGTAATTTAAAAATCTGCTATGTTAGATGCAGATTTTTATGTGTTGTCAACATTTGTAAAACCAATCAAAAGTGTCAAAATTCCAAGTCAATTCCGAAACAGAATAAAGTATGAACAAATCGATTTCTAACTCGCATCGTCGAGCAGTCCGGACCAAACGCTGTAACTGCTAGGTCATCGAGACTTCGAGGTAGGAACCCATCTTAACGATTTTAAGCAAAATTATCAACATTCTTTGTGTTGCAAAAGTGTTTTAAATTCCGTTTTTTCTTTTGAAGTTAAGGAAAAATGTTATCGCATTACTAATAACTAAAATCAATTGTGATAATATTAGATTTTGTGATGGGTTGACGAGATATTTTTTTAAATACTCGTGGTAAGCTAAATGCTTATGTTACGAGTCCGTTGGTCGTACAAGTCCGTAGTACATCAGCGAGAATCAAACTCAGTCCGTTTTGATTATAGCTGACATCTCAATTAATAGGCTACGTTACGGCCGCTATTGACGGTACCTTCATACTTATTTTTTTATTAATATTAGTAATGTTTTCATTCTACATATAACTTCTGTAAGGAAACAGTAACTTTAAATTTCAGGTCATATTATTTTAATGTTCAAGATCCAGTTACCTATTATAAGTCGATTGATATAAACAAAAATATGACTTTCTTTTTATTTCGCAGAAATTCAGCTTTGACATTTTGTAAATTTTTAAATACCTACACTGTTTTTTCTTTTGCTACACGTGCCTTTATAACGATGAATAAAACAAAAACGAAAATCGTAACGAAGGATCATGTATTTGATACGAAAAGTGAAAGTGTTATCGAGAAAAATGTTTTGTTGGAAAATATCAATACAACTCCGCCATTTCATAGGTAAGTAAGTAGAACCTAACATATTTAAGTCTGGATACGTGAATATGCCGTTGACTGTACTAGAAAGTATTATTTCACGGAAGTGATATTAAAATTCATAATTTTATTGATTACCTTAATATTTTCATAAAATATATGTTAATAATGAATGTATTGTATTTATTCATCGTTTTTTCTATATAACTTAAAAGAAAAACAAATTTACATTTACAAATTAATTTAAGTTAGAATAGTAACTAGTATTTGACGGATGGTGTAAATTTTCAATAAACTTTAGATTGTATGATCGTATTCTTTTAAGACGAGCTGGGATTGATATCTATGAGTAATACACTTTGTTTATAGTAAAACACTTACGAATTCAGCAAGATCTTTCCCTCGGTATGTGGACTGGCAATGCAATCCCTAGAATCGAGGGACACCAGGAGCAGCAGTAGTACAAACGATCCGACCCGCTTACACATCAGAAACACTAAATCTAATTTGGCGATTTCCTATCTATCACTTTCAATGTACACTGACACACACTCCAAGTAGTTTCGAGGATTTAGATTAAGCATTTGTAGTTGATTCGTATAAAATGGTGCTGTACGAAGTCCTAGAAATGTTTTACGCAGGCGTGAGTTGGCGCGGGCCGGGCATGCGCAACGTTCCCCTTGTGCGGCATGACTACCGATTGTCCCCTAGTAATGATGTGTGCGTTAACTAGATGTAACTTGTGAGTCCAGCTACCTGCATAGTACATTTATTAGCTCACTATCACGAGTCAGGGTGCCACGGGACGATATCTAAACTTAATGCGCGATATATGAATAACGCGAATATCAAAACAAACACCATTTACGAATATTATCATAGTAGCCGTTACTTTTCCTTTAAATGATTGTGGCAATAAATTTATTTCGAAGGATATGACCAATATATAACTAATAAATAAACCAATATATACTACACCTTTAAAGTTTAACCTTGTAAGTGTAAACGTTCCAGCTGTAGTTACCGGCTGATGGTCGTTGTGACCTGGTTGATATGTCGGGATAAAAAGGTATTTAATTATTAATTTAAAAATGTCGAAACCCGTTATTGTTTTTTTATATACTTATTCAAAATGTACTATTTTTATTTTGACTCAGTAAAAACATTATAAGATGCGATTAAAAATTCCATGTTCCATTTATAATCTCTACTATATAAAAGAAGGACTTTGTGGGTTTGTTACCATATATAGTTACCATAAGCCTAAGAATAACAGTTTTATAGTCAATTAACGTTACCATAGCAACGCGTGGCCGGGTTATACCAGCAACGCGTGGCCGGGTTAGCTAGTTTTTAATAAAACACAGTTAAAGTGCAACAATTTTTATTGCGAATGTAACAAAGGTACAAACAGCCCTCTAAGCTTATCACGTCCAGCCAGAGAATAACAACGCTATAACACAGCAAGCGATGAAGATGATCACATTCACACTGGTGATGCTACCGATGCCACACGCGGTGATATTCTTCTCCTGTGAAATAAACGTTATTATTAGAAAAATCATTTGAAAATGTCTTCTCTTCTAGCTATAAAAAAGTAAAAAGAGTAAATTCAATAAAAAGTTCAGTTAACGCTTTATTTTGAAATATTTAATGTTCTTACGATTAATTATTTTGACTTTTTAAAAGCTTTTTAAACAAAGTCCTTTGTCCCTTGCTTATAATTATTAATAGGCATCTCGAATAAGCGGGAAACATATATTAATTTTATAGAAATTATGTCTGCTAGTAATGAAAGCCATTTAATTGTTCACGTCTTAAATTGAAATTTACGTTTATAAAAAATTATTGCATTTTAAAAACTCCAAAAACAAAAAATAAACTAATTTGTTTAAAGTTACTTTTACAAAGTTAAGTAAACTGACTCATGCACTTGAATTTAATCTGTATGTATATCAACAATTCCCTGTTACAATGTTTGACCACGATGTCCTCTGAAACTACTCTACCGATTTTGATGATTGTTTTTTTTATTTTGTTGTATTTGTTCCAACTTATGACATAGGATAGGTTTTATTTGAATTTATGATTGAACAATGTTACAAATTATAATAACAGAGCCACAGCAACGCGTGGCCCGGTCAGCTAGTCTTTTATAAATTATGAATAAGAATTGAGGTTAGTTTTTCGTAATTTATTTGTAAACTTATGAATCTTTATTTATTTGCTTGATTTCGCCTTAAAGTTTCTTAAGCGATAGCGATTATACATTTCAAGGGGAATAGTGATTTCACTTAAATTTAATGAAATATTTATGTTACAAACCTAGCACCTATGAAATTGTCGTTTAGTATGGACATTTTATCTAATAAGTTTTGCTTTTCTTGATACTTTATTAAGAAGTTTCGTGAACTTTATTGGTTGTTATCAAGTCACGTAGGTTAAAAGATATAATTATACATAATAAAAAGGTAACAAGTATCTAAAAAGAATCTATATGTACTTAACCTCAATCTTTTTGAAATATTCGGATTTTGTTTCGAGAAATAATTTAAAAATATGTTTTGAATTCCAAATTAATTATCAAAACTTAAGTAAGTATTACCTAATCACGTGTAAATCGTATAATAAATAGGTGAAGAAAAAAATCGGAAATATCGGACGTGTATATTGTGAAACTAACCTCTTGATGGAAGGTAAAACATCCTTCCAGCCTTCGTCTCGTTAAGCTCGCCAAGTCGAGCTTATGGCACGGCTCCTTACTCGTGGTTGAATTTGACGTCGGCTCTGGCGTCGTGTCTACAGGTATCGTGCAATTATCCTTGTATTTAACATACGAATCCACAACCACTAACAATAGATTCGTCTCCTTCACATACGCCGCCCAATATCTTGGATGACAGTCTCCTGGTTCGTCCTCGTGCACTATTATTGTCTCCCCCATAGTATTTAGAAATAGCGACTGATTTAATATGTACAGCCTTATTCGCTGGTCGCAAGAGAACGGTTTTTTCTCTTCCTCTTTTCCTGAGGTTGATTCGTCTTCTGTTAGCGGTGGCAATGTTGTCGATACTGGTACTTCTGTGATGACCATCGTGTTTAAGTCGTAGTCTGTAGGAGAGCATGCGTTAAATAAGCGGAAATGTTAGGCTTTAAGATAAAGACTGTGCTTACAGCGCTGCCATGCACAAAGTTTGTATGATTAATGCCTTATCTACTGTTTGTTTTATTACTGATTATGACTGGACTACAATGATAACAGAGCAACAAATTTAACCTACTTGATTATCGATTATATAGAAAGCTTTTATCACTTTGTTACTTTTTTGCTCTATTTTTTGCTGTTATTAAGCTGTTGAATGACATTCAAAGCGAAGATTTGCTATGAGCCGACGGCATTACATAATTAATTGCTCCAAGCGAGTTACTTAATTAGATTTATGCAAATAATCAAATTTCATTGAATAGCCTTCATAAAAATATTTTACAGAATCGCTAGTTAAAATGCTACTTTTCCTAAAACGACGCAACGGAAAATCACAAAGCTAGCTTTCATGATTGCGAGTTTAAATGTAGAATTTTTCTGAAAAAATCTGAACTATTTTAAATCCGTAAAGTCGTCAAAAGGCACCGAGTACTAACCCTCATTGCTGTTCATGATACTAGCGGCCAAGGTGCTAAAATTCCAGCTTGATAAATCTGATAACATCAGGATGCATTCAGTCAGAAGCCAACGGAAGAAGTTTGTAGCAAAATTGAAGGGCTGGAATCATAAGTTATTGTGCTATGTAATAATTTGCTTAGTTACTCTTTTTAATATTTGCTTGATTATTAGAAATAACAATTTATGTACTTTATAAATGTATTTCATTCAACAAAAACACACTGCCAATTTACTATTTTTTTACGTATAATAATAATAAAAATAAGTAACTCAGATTTTTAGCATTCAATTTTTTTTATTACCTTTTTAGATACGATAAATCTTTACAATAAAAATGTAATGTAATTCTATAATTTCGTTTTCTCAAGATAAGGAGTCGGTAGTTTAAATGGAAGCCTCAGAAATATTTTTACTAATGACATTTCTTCACCAATTTAAGATAGGTAATAAATTGTATCATATAACCAATGCAATATTCTTTTTATTCGACAATTTAATAAATGCATTTTTATATTTTTCACTACGGTGTGTTGTATGCATATTTAAAGAGTTAATGGTTTTATTTATTTTATTATTTATTTATCCACTTAAGTTCCATTTTATTGTGCACTAATATAAATTATTTTGATTCTGATATCTTACTGTTTACATGAAGATTGTTTTATATTAAAATACCTACCGTTAAAATGGAAAAGGCTCTACTAGGAGCTACTTGAAGTCTTTCATTTTTGCAAAGGGCTTGGTAGTTAAATACTTCGACATGTTCAAAAACATTCTTATCGAGGAACGATTGTAAAACATAGCCCGTGTGTTCCCCAACCACTCCGAAAAACTTTCCGATCTCCTCCTTTTCTCTGGACATTACAACATAACCGGAACTATCAACCATGTAACAGCTGTAGCGTTCGTCTTCACAATTAAAATGCTGGAAACAATATGAAAATTTTTAAGATCTCTACTAATAGAAATAGTATATACTGTTATGATTCTTTTAAATCCTACCTTAATAGATGTAACTCTTGTTATTTCTTTAAATCTATCTTGAAAACTCTGGAACGAGAACTCAAACCCTACAACTGATGCTGGCGTCTCAGACTCCTCATCTTTATAGAATATGGCGTAACTTGCGGTCATCGTTATATCCTTATCCTTATCGGGTTCTACTTTCGGCTCTATGATCTCATCGAGGTTGGGCAGTGGGGTTGCAATGACTATAGAAGCAGCGTTAATCATGTGTTGGAGAACCGCCGCTTTGTACCAAGTCTCTTCAATAGTGTTAAAATATCGATCTCCAAACGCTCTAAAACAAAAAAGAATCTACTTAAACCGGAATCTTCGGCGAAAAATATCGATTTCTCAAAAACATTGAAAAGTCGATACACAAACTCATAACATACAATATTTTATTTATTATGCATATATGACGTATTTTACCAGCTCAACTGCGTTCATGATTTACGACAAACATGCGGTTATTCGTGAGAATCGAAACCTAAAAGGTATGAAGAGATCATCAAAATAAGCGTTTACATACGACGAATTTCTGCAGCGATTCAGTTGAGATGAGATAGCGATACAATTCGAAAAAGTTGCCATGCAGCAGTGATTTAGTGGATAATAGTATATGTGTTTCATGAGTGCGAAAAGATGCCGTATCTAAGAGATTACACCCTGACCTCAAGGATCTTTGAAATCTTGTGTGCTGAATAGAATAATGAAAGTCCTGTTTATTCGAAATCATTTGTATGTTCAGCATATGGGTATACGACAGAAACTAAAGAATAAGTAAACTCACTCCTCAGAAGAATTACTATTCCTCTTCCTGTTTCCATAATCATCAACAGATTCGTTCATATCATCATCAAAAATATAGTGCCACCTTGTTAGTCCACTAGAGGTGGCTATAAAGCGGACACTAACGTCGTATTTCTCCGCCAAGTTGATTTGCTCGAGCGTCGCTTCATTCCAATCCTGGAAGTAAGGCGTAGATAACTTGGCGTCAAATACTAACTGCTTCACTAAGTCCTCGTTGCAGTAGTAATCGTCTTTCTTCAGCGATTTTATGGCGTCACCACAGTGGTCTGAAAATATTCGATTAGAAAAAAAATCAATATTGATAACGTTTACTTTGTATTCGATTTTTATGGATTGACTGCGAATATGCCTTATATCATAAAAATCAAACATCATCGTATATGCTACACGCACCTTTTATTGTGAACGGGCGATTGTCTTTGTCTTCAAGATATTGTTTTATAGTAATATTTAATTCATTGTTGGATATGCGAACCAAAAAGGACCAAATTTCTTCCTCTGCGTTGTCAGATTCGTGGCCTTCTAAATAATGGTACTTACAATAGACCCTGCAATGAATAAGGCAACATTGAATCGTCTTCGATATTAGGATCTTTATTGGCTTTAATGTTTGTTGTAAACCAAAAGATTCAACATGAATAAGAAAAATTTACATTTTGTATCTATTCATATATCTAAACGAAAAACGACGCTTTAGTACCTACACTATATGAAAACTGCTGCCATTACGTTTATTGCAGAATTATATGAAAAAAATGCTTTGATCTAAAAATATTAGTAGTAGTATTAGTAAAGTTAGTAATAGTAGTAAATATAGCAATCTAAATTTATAGTTTAGAGAAGTGAAACCAAACAAATTTGAGATTGTTATATAAAATAATAATTTACTAATTTTGACGACGAATTTAACGGTAGCGATGTAATGACATAGTATTAAAGTTTGAGATGCGTTTTAGTTTCTGTTAATCGTAGTTTTGCAACTGGGATTGGCCTAGTGATTAGGTATGTCTACACATTATTTTATCACAAAACAAAATAAAACTGTTTTTCTTTAAGATATGAAATAGGCGTGGACGCAATCCGGGCGAGTGCTCTGACCGCTGAGCTACCGAGACGCGTATTTCACATCTTATAGAATTATGGCATTGTGAATGTAAAAAATAAAATTAAAAACTGTTTTTGTTTTATGCCTAATCTGGCCGTAGTTATACAATAATCTTGTCTACATTTTTTACAGGAGCAATACTGTTTTTAATGTATTATTGAGTTACCAGTAAATAATTTTATTTATAAAGTTTTTTCAGTTTAAAAAGAAATTAGATACAAAGGTACATGAACACGGCTCCGCCTCCGAAAGGAAATTTAATGTTGTAATCAATGAAATATACTATGTCCTGACGATTTTCTACTACGCAACACATCCACATAAATACCTATATAGAATGGACTTTCAGTATGAACAGAGACTACATATTAGCCCGTTAAATAAAAAGACTTTTCGAGCTGACCTATTTTACACTAGAAGTTGACCGAAAAAATTGTCGAGCATTGCGTTTTTTTAACGATAAGAATTTTAGAAATATTTTCTAACGAAAAGTTGTAGTACTAAAAAGTTCTATAAAAAAATAATAATTTATATTACAAACAAATAAAGAGAATACATACCGACAGTTAACCTCAAATCAATAAACGCACTTAAAAAAGTTAATATAATAAAAACCACTTTTAAATAAAATTGTTATATTGTTATTATATAATATAAAATTGTTATTATAATTTTATATAAATTACTTTTAACTACCATATATAATTTAAAATCACACTCACACACCCACACATTCATAATTAGTGGCCAACTTCAGCCTGCTGGTTTATTCTATGTCACTTTTGCGGCCAACTTCACACTGTAACTTTTGTGTTGCAGTGATGCGCGCGCATCGTAAAATTTCACTCTCAACATTTTTTCATAACGCGCCTAAAGAAGTATAACTTCTAAAGTTGGCAACATTATTATAAAATGACAAAAGATTTCGGAAATTGATATATAATTTTTTTTTTATCTATCATGATATTCAATATTAAGTAGGTAACTAATCTTAAATTCTTGTGAGTAAAACTTTAATAGACAAATTTAGACAAAGCCATATAATCTACCTCGTCATGTATCGCTTTCAACACATGAGTTAAGTGACAAATGTTTATATTATTGCAAATACTAACTGAAAAAATAAATTATAAACAATTTACCAGTCAGGATGCACACGGTAATTGAATCGGAAGTAATCAGTAACATTAATGCCAGTTAATTCCTTGCCCTGCTTCGCCTCGAGTGGGTTATCTTTGAGATATAATTCTGTATCGCCATAACCCCGAGGCAAGGAAATACCCATCGAAAATGGAGTATCCTCTAACTTGTTGAAAAAGTAATCGTGTTTAACTCGTGCTATTCTCCTGAAAAAAAAATTGGGAATAAACATACAAATTAATTAATGATAAAGGTAAATATCTTCGTGAAAATATTTAATTGCAATAAATTATAATAATGAAAATAAAATGAAATGAAACACAGACAGGATTCAAATAGAAACAAAGTATTTTGTTATAGATGGGTTCATTATGTGGCGTTTTAATCGATTTTCTTGAAAAAATCGCGCAATCGCGTAAATTCCTAACCCCAAGGAGTGGGTTAGGAATTTACGCGATTGCCGCTCAGTATTGTCCATGTTAAAGATTTGATTATCAGTATCTATAGTTCCTTAATTTTACCAGCCCAGGCCAGTTGGCTGGCTAACTATCAGTACGTAAGATGTTTGGTATACCTATAGGTATTTATTTATTTATAACTAGCTGGAATTACAATATAATAACCTCATGTTGTCATAGTGGAATAACACTTTAATGTCGCTCATATTGCCGTCTTCGCCATCGACCAGCTTTTGCCGCAAAGTCTGTATTTCCTCGCCTAACACACGAGGTCCATTACCATCGTCTACTTGCTCCACTTCCACAAAGTCCACACTGTTGTAGTTTGCCTGGAGCTCGTTGTTAATCTGATGAAGGGGTTTAATGTTAGATAACTTAACATTGATTCTTCGGATGACAAGTGGCTAAACCACTTGTTTTTGAGGTCGAAAACAACGATTTGATCGAAAACAGAATATATTATATACCTATATACAAGCTACGTATCGATATATATATATATATACGAGCTTTATATATACGAACTCGCTACTCAACTACGTAGTCATGAAATATTTTCAAGATAGACAACTTTTGGGTTGCAGCTACTTTGAACATTGCCTACAGCGTTACCACAGGCAACCGACTTTTTCCTCAACTTTTATTCGAAATTGGGAACAAGTCCGAAACTTCGTCGGTAGCCTTCAAGGAAAATGCACGTCATGAATTCACCGTGGATGATGGACAGTCGGACGTTGGTGAAAAAAGCCCGCAAAAAAAATCAGTCAAAATGTTGGTATTTACGTACATACTAGTTGATTTTTAAGCGAAATGTTTAAAGATTGCTTTAATACTTAACATTGATTTACTTATTTTACTACTCACTGTTGTAATTAGTAAGGGATGCAAGAGCAAATATCCGTTGTTGCTCACTATGAAAGAATATCCGTTCACGCCAAGCTGAAATAGTGAAAATTAAAATTGTTATGTCTCAACAGTCTTGAAGTGTTAAGATCATATAGAAAGAGTACTTATACGCAACAAAGATCGTCCTAATTTTTAATTATCATGTCGTTTTACATGGTTTTTCACAATAAATCGGTCCAACATAATGTTAGCAACAACGCTAGATTAGGACAAAAGAGGAATTTTAACGCACTTTACCGTGCTTCACAAAGCCGTTGTGTTTGTCCCGGCTGCTAAATTTGTATGACCCACCAATCCATACCTACTTGGTAGATACAGCTTAGTGAGCTATGAGCGGTTTCATCTATGAATATGAAGGGAAGGCTATGGATGTGTAAAGTTAGTTTATAGTAGTTTATGATACTGTTGCATAATAAGGGTTCTTATAACACGAGTGTGTTTTAAAAAAACGAGCCGTAGGCGAGTTTTTTTATAGTATCACACGAGTGTTATAAGACCAAGTTATGTATAGTGTCATACACTACTTTATCTACTTTCATACTATAATACGTAAAACAATATTGCAAATAAAACGCTGAATATAACAACAAATTTTTAAATGTCAAATGTTGGCGCCAAGGTGCAAACATCGATTGCGCATGCGTGTTGCGTCGTCGCGGACTCGTTCATTGAAACCTTTTTAAAGTAGAGGTTCAACCTCCTTGGTCCAGCTGGAGGTTGTATAGGTGTATCTTTATGATTAAAAAGTTATATTATGATACAGGTGTCCATACAAGACCTGTATCGTAATTAAACTTTTTTTTTTATTATTTTTGGCCTGTACGTAATGTTTGTCATAAGCATTTTGTTTTCAGTTTTAGAATCTTTGTATTATAGTATCAGAGTAGATAAAAGTTGTAATCTTTCACCTGATGAGGTTGTGCCAATTTAGCGATGCTATCGATTGGAACGTCTGTCCCTGCCACCCCCAGCAGCATGGCATCGTTGTGGTCCTTATTATATTTGAGGTCAAACGCGGGGATGGCAACCGAAGTCACTAGCTTGTCTTCATCCGGCTGACACAGAAAATATTGGTTAGTTTCAAAAATATGTATAAAAGCGACCAACAAAAACCCTTGGAACGAGGATTTTTTTAACACAATTTGTAAATTTTAAATAGGAAAAATTTTTTAAATTCTAAAACCAGATAAAAAAAAGTTTCCCAATCTAAATAATATTTGATTAAGATATAAAATACGCTTGTAAGAAACAACCACGCCTCCATACCCCCGTGCAAAGTTTAATATATTATAGAAATTGTGAATACAAATAATAAAATAAATATATTTGATATTTTTTTCATTACTTAAGTTTTGTTTGCTTATGTAGATATACTACGTACAACTAGTACTTACATATTAATTCCATGAATATGAATTACAATAGGCAATCCATGAAATTAGTTATACTAAAATATCCCCACGTTCTAATAATAATTTGTAAAGGTGATGTGTGCATCTAATACACACGGACAGGCAGCCTATTTTATATGGAGACTTCGACGCTTCATGCTCCAGTAGTACGACGAATAATTCGCCATTTTTACGTAGCGAGGAAAATCGTATAAAAGATTTTTAGTACTTTGCTCACCTTCTTAACATCTTTGCTTACGCCCCACAAAGAAGTTCTCTGGAAAATAAAATCCAATATATGTATTTATATCTACCTCCATAATATTGATATGTAATATAGGCATAATATGATGACTGTTCGGTGTAATGGTAGCGATCCTGCCTTTCGCACCAACAATCTGATTGGCGGGTGTATTTATTACATATCTATGTATTGTATATGTATTTGGGTCCGTTACACTAGTATTCATAACATTGTTAATTCAAATTCTCATTTGTCATTTCAGTTTTAAATTCAAATTTATTTTTTATTTAATTAAATAAAATTTAAAAGCAAATAAAAGTGGGCGTCTGATTGTTGTATGTAATTTCATTAAAAACCTAATGGTTATTTTTAGTACATTATGTTACGTATATATTGTGTACTACTCAATTCTATTTCATTTAATATTATACTTTACGGGATTAAAAATGTTACGTTTCATTTGTTAACTAGTTTGTAACCGAAAAAGGAGGGTAGGTAAGGAAGGTCTTAATCCGATTATTTTTACACAAACAAAAACATTTTTTTTTCCATTATTATAAAGATACGTCATATAGTCGTCGTTCCGTGTTATAGCCTACTTGAGAAATGGATAACAGTTAAGTATATAAAAGATCAAAGTTATCATAATTTATGTTTTTTTAAATAACCTTTAAATATAGGTATTCAATACAACATGCCTACGAACCAACACACATGGATTACTGAACGACACGCATTATATACATACATAATTTTTTTTTTATAAACCCACTTGGTTTCATATAAAAACTATTCATATTTATTTATTTATGGGCAGCCAACAAAGCACACACCTTACAATTTTGATTACATTATAACAAACATCACATAGTGTTGCCTTAATTATAGGCTGTCACGACATGCAAACATTTATACATATTTGTTAAGAAAAGACCTCAAAAATATAAAATGTTGTGATAAGTAATTAAACTATTTCAGAAGCTACAATTCTCTTAATAGTGAGTCTAAACTTGCGTAATGAATTTGACAAATCAAGCTCAGCTTTACTGACTACTGTTTATATTAAAACTTATCACAACTGAAAAGGCATAACTGACTTCGTTAGGGCAATTTTTACGCCTAATATACAAAGAATCATAATAAAACCCGTAATTATCTTATACTATCCTATTTCTTAATTGTTGTAAACCTAAAGGTTTTTATTATAATAAATAAATCTTTCTATAAGAACGGAACACACTTTTTCTTTTAATTTTTTTATACCAGCATTAACAGCCGGTTCACTATTAGTTGACTAGTCGTAGAACATAATTATACTACACTTAAGACCCGAAGCAAGGATAATTTAATCTTAAAATTCAATAAAACCATGATGGAAGAACAGTCCTGGATTGAAAATTGAATAGCACTACCCTATGAGTTATAGTAAATAAAGCTCAATACATTGATAACATACTATTTTTGACGTGACAACGTCTTATAAATTGGTTTGCCGGGTTAACTGCGTTACGCTCCGCTCACGTTATGCGCTTACAATGAGAGCGAGTGAGAGGCACGCGTCCCTTCCACTCGGGCATGGTTAGCCCGCCTAAGAGCGAGAGAGACAGACATAAAAAGTGGAAGGGACGCGTGCCTATAAATTAATGTTTTAAATATAATTCTTTGTATAAATAAATGTTTTAAATTGTTACTATTATTTCATCCTTCTTCCTACTATACGAATGAATATTCACATTAAAATTATTTTACCACTCAAAGTCGTTATCACGTAAAACTTTCGCCCGTATACCGACTTTACAGGCAACCAACCAGTTTTTTTGCTATTTTTATAGTATGGTATTTTATGTGGTTTAGTAATTAATTATTGTATAAAATTTTAACTTCTTTTTCAAGTTATACTAAACCAATAACTAATCTTTATAATATAATTATTAATATCGGTTTGTTCAAAAACTATAAAAAAAAAATATTTATAACTATTTACTATAAAGCCTAACATTAGATATAATATATTCTTAATAAGTAAGCAAATGCAAACATGGACTTATATTCATAGGTGATGTTATTATTCGTTATTTATCGTGGACTAAGATCTTGAATGCTAGAGCTGAACAAATAATATTTGCAATGAAGCCATTTGATACATTTGCGCGACTCAACCCACATTCACGCTCCCTAAGTATCAATTACATGGAATAGAGGGCACAGCGGTGTTAGAAAGAACCGTAATTTATATAATACACGCGTAAAAGCAAGCATTTCTTTCCTTTCAACAAATAGCCTTCTTTGAACGTGGTTTAATGAAATGGGGCTGGAATGGCAGAGCAGGAATGTCCCTAATGGAATGATTCTTCAACGCCAAGCTTACTACTACGTGTTTCGTCAATAAATAAATGAATAGGTATATTTAGTTCAGAAATAAATGACATCTAATACATGAGTATTAATTTACACCAGGATGTTTAATACTAAATTAAACGATCAAGTAGCTCGATGCCGCACGAATACAAAAGGGCACAAACTCAGCTATTCCTTTGCTCAAAATACTGCTCATTAACGAAGTCGCGTATAACAACACCTTGCCGGTCGGTCGAACGAAAGTACGGTCAGCTTCAGCTTCAGAAACCTGAGGCTTGAAAGTTTTCAATTTGTTACGATCCCATTTGAGTTAAAATGTATATGAAAGACTTGTAAATAAGTTTTCTTTCTTGATGCAATAGTAATTTTGCATATTAAAAATTATACACAACCGTCGTTATTTGAAACCTTAAATCAAACGCCATAGTTTTACATATCTCTAATATACCTTAAATTTACATCTTTCTCTCTCTGAGTATAAGTTTTCAAATATGCAAAAGCTATTATACCGTTTGAGTTGACATTTGCATGATGAAACGTGACACCATTAAAATTCAGCGCAAATGTTGAAATTAATGTTTTAAAAATTCCTGAAGAGTATCTCCAATATTTATAAAAATTGTTACTTCTTTATATTATGGAAAAATCTACAGTATCATTAAGTCTTCAAAAGTACCTCCTAATAGAATTTACTTAACGGCCTTAGAAAGTACATGTACATAAAAATGCAATATAATTTGTTGTGTTAAAAACTTGTTATTTAATAGCAGAAAAAATACGCACTCAGTACATTTCTCGCCTAACGTACACTTGTATTAATGGTTTTGTCACAAATCTAGAATTGTGTGAAACAATACATAACTTTCCTGATTGTATTATTTGATTTATCTAACAAATCATCACCAGAGTAAATAACTAGGTCTCCAATACATACTGCTGTTTGCAAATACTGAGCGAAGCAATAAGATTATTGAAGGGTAATTATTCCTCTATGGTATGTCCGATTTCAAAACTTTTTTTTGCACATTAGTCACGACCACGATGTGAGTTTTGGCGCCAAATTTCATCGATGTAGTATCAGCGGTTTAGCTGTGATCAGTTTTTGAATTTTTCTTTCGGTGATTATTCCTCCATGGCAAAGTCTATATTTTTTTACATAGCCTATGCCCGTCAGGTTATAATCATGTATGTTCATGTCAAAATTCGTTCGTATCGGTTGAACCGTTAAGTAGCAGGAGCGACACAAGCGAAATTTGTGAGTTGCCTAAAAGAGAGCTTCGCTCAATAATTTGTGTTAAAAAAATTGCATGAAAAATTGTTTGCTTTTGAAATTGGTGCGAGTAATTGTGAAAATTCTCGAGAGTTGACGAAACTTATTCGTTTGAGTAACCGTACACCGCTGGCGCTATTGAAGTAGCCAGATGTTACGTCACAAAGGAATGGCTTCTATTCGTCGTCATCTCAAAAGAAACCTTCTCTCCCTTAATTGCTGTCATCACCTTAGAGTAGCTTTTCTAAAGTGTAGTTTCGCTTATCGGATATTTCTATATTTCCACTTACATTTCAACCCCATTAAATTAAATTAGATAAAAGCTCTGGTTTTAAAAATCTTCCTCATTAGATATAAAATACGTGTGTTAAAACAACTACGCCTACGTGGGATGTTTTTTACACACGTATTTTATATCTTATAGAAATATAGCATTGTGAATGCAAAAAATTAAATTAAAAACATCTTCCTTATTATTACTAACTGACCCGGCCTCACGTTGCTGTCTTATAAATTAAAATGAAACCTATCCTATGTCCTAAGTTGGAAGATATAGGACAATCATAAAGATAACATTCGCTTACAATAGGAAATCAAGTCATAACTCAGTGTTATGAATGTTATTCTTAGGCTTTTACTGACAATATGGTAACAAACACACACACAAAGTATTGTCATAATATAATTAGGATTATTTAATATTGAATAACTCAACTTGCAGTTTTCGACTAAATAGCAAACTTACAATATTACCTACCTACAGTATTAGGCGGTAATATAGACTAATGAAGAAAAATCCCTTAACAAAATAATTAAACCCTTTGTACTTAGTGAGTTTTAATATGTCTTTTATTTGAAATTAAGTGAATTTACAAAATTAGGTTCTAGATAAACCAGATATATTAATCAAATATTAATCAGTAATTATTTCAAGCGACCTTCCTAGTTGTAACCCTGAGGGTATGGTTAAAAAGTTTTAAGTTGAAATATTTTTGTATACCGCGCGTCAAACCGGCGCGAGTTAAACTTGTTATCATTGCGAGTTATTTATATCTACAAAACTGTATTTGCCTAACATTAATATAAAAATATATTGATTGTATAACATTTGGTATGCATTAAGTAATTCTGGTTTGGTAAATATGATGTGCAATTGAAAATCATTTCCTTGTAAATCTGCTACTTATTAACTCAACAGAATTAAAATGAAGTAAGTAGAAGTGATTTTTGGACAAGCTTTCGGAGCGCGTTTCCAAAGTTTTAATTAGATTTCAAGTGTGTTCCAACTGTTAATATATACATTACTAGCTTTCCGCCCGCGGCTTCGCCCGCGTGGAATTCGGTTATATTGCGGTATAAAGCACAACTATAAGAAACTTCTCATTCCCACGGAAAAATCTAAGAAGCGCGATGTAACGCTGGATACAAAATTCATATAATTCATTCCACTTCTTACGTATCTTAAAAAAAACACTTCGTTACCATGTTTTAAAAAACACCCAGCGCCATCTTTCGCATACCTCTAGAACTAAATAGCGTAAGCTATCATTCCACTTCTTACGTATTTTAAAAAACACATCGTTACCATGTTTTAAAAAACACCCAGCGCCATCTATCGCATACCTCAAGAACTAAATAGCGTAAGCTATCATTTCACTTCTTATGTATTTTAAAAAACACATCGTTACCATGTTTTAAAAAACACCCAGCGCCATCTATCGCATACCTCAAGAACTAAATAACGTAACTTATACCAATTAGTAATTCGTTGACTTTAGTGATTTCAGGATAAGTAGATGTAAAAAAAACAATTTAGACGTTAAAACAAATTGTACATCATCCCTCGAGAATTCCTCATTTTAGAGGATTCATTTACGTATCATTTAGCTTCAAAATTTACATGTTCATATTCGTTTGCAACATATAAGTAGATGTAAAAAAAAAACAGTTTAGACGATAAAACAAATTGTACGTCATCCCTCGGGAATTTCTCATTTTCGGGGATTCATTATCGTATCATTTAGCTTCTAAATTTACATGTTTATATTCGTTTGCAACGACACACAGCGCCATCTACAATCCATCCATCAAGCAAAAACTATTTTTTTTTTCCTCGGGATATTACCTTTTTTCCAGGATAAAAAGTACCCTATTATTTAATCCGGACTTTTATCTTTACGTCTGCAAAATTTCAAAGCAATCGGTTCAGTAGTTACGGCGTGAAAGCGGAACAAACAAACAAACAAACAAACAAACAAACTCACTTTCCGATTTATAATATTAGTAAGGATTAGTAAGGATGATGTGACAAAAGAAATAGCTCTGCTTCAATTAGCCAATGTAGCTTAGCGGTTAAGTACTATGTTTAGCCCGACGGCTTTCTAGAAATCTCGTATTCCACCTGATATGATCGTTCAACTCATATTCTTTATATTTAAAAAAAGTTATAACCTTTTCATTTTTAAAATGAAAATATTGAACAGTTGAAAGCTCGGAGTTATAACTACAAATTGACAATATCGAAGGCCCTTACAGTTTCATGTCCATTCAATAAAATGTAATACTTTTTCGGGATACAATTACGTTCAGTCATCCTGTGAATACGATCGTGGAGTGAATTCGGAACGTCGAGATTAAATAAATATAACGAGAATTCGATACCCGTAAAAACTGTTTAAATGCGTGAAAAATCAAAAGTGTGATCGGAAACGAGAACGTAGTTTCACGATTATAGCGACGTGTAGGTATGGCGTTATATTTTATATGGTAGCTTTGAGTCGAAATTGTTAAAAATATTGAAATGGTTACAAGATATTGTCCAATTCTGACTGTTCAAAGTGAAGGGCGGTTTAAATAGAAAAAATAATAATTTGTAATACATGTACCAAGGACAAAACGTGACTCCTCGCTAGTACCAACCGTGTAGTCGATGTTGGCATGGGTCCAGGTAGGTGGGGGGTCTTCCTTTGCCAGGATCATAGGTCGTGCAATCACGTTGATATATTTCAATACCTGTTGTTGTACCTCCTCCACCGAATGAATATGTACGAAGTATCCTGCATGTGAAAATATTTAATCCTAATAAAATGATTTTAAATTCTTATAAATTACATTGGAATATCAAACTTTTTTACACATTGGCGAAAAAGCTTTTTTAGTTATTTTTGATTTGTAAGTTTTTATAGTTCGTGTAGATACAAACATTAAAGGAACACTGGTTTACATTTTTACCCTAATAGTAACGCAAAATACTTTACTAAGTTAATATATATTTCAGTTTCATAAGGCTTATACTCTCGAGTGAACTACACGCTCAATCAGTTATGTACTTGAAACGCCTAACATTCACTGTAGCAGCAATGATTTAGCTGAGCTCTCAACGCCCCATAGGCAAAAACAAATCGATGAGGGCGGCTCATTTATCAAAGAAGCGGTAGGTAAGCTCTCCAGCAAAAACTTTATTCCGACAAAACTTGTCGTTGGAGCGAAGTACTACTCAATTTACTCTGAAGAAGAATTTCTTTAAGTAGATCTGAGAACTCTAACCTCATCAATCAATTCAATGGTAGTTTGATTACTTTTGATTAAACACGACGGAAATAAAGGCAGGTTAATTTTAAAGAAGTTACAAATTTCTCTAAAGGCTTTTCAATTTAAAGTCTCTTTGAGATATTTTAATTAAATGTAAAATCTAATAATTTGTAGAATATTACTTTTAGTTATGAAATGATGAACGTCTTTTAAACGATTCGTTGCGGATGGCACGTCTAGCGTGCCATCACTTTCTTTTGCGTGTGGCGCTAGCCACTGGAGCCGTGTCATTTTACAATCGATGATAACTCCTTCAAATCAAGTTTTAGGGAAATCGACCCAGAATAAAACTATCTTCATTTTTCACGTAAATCAAGCTCGTAGCCTTCGTTTCTAGTAATTTTATGTAGCAACGAATCGGTAAATAAAAAAATGTAACAAGCAAAACACTTATATTGACCTAATCTGTTATCAAAACAATAAAGTTAGTGGAACAATTGACCAAAATAAACAATGTCGGACACATTATTTAGTGACTAAGCAAGTTTGTGGCTATAGCAACAATACACTTAGAAATTAACAACACAGTTGTCAGTGGGCCTAATTGCTTTGGTTTACCTACTCCCAGTATTGAACAAAAATATATATTCAAAACGAATGTATAGATAACATACAATATTCTTCGGTGAAATTAAATAAGATTGATAGTTACAATGAAACCCAGTAATATGTTTATTACAAATACGTAATATGCGCATTACTTGAGTAGGGTTGACTATACTGATTTAGTATCTATTTCTAGAAATGTATCGCCCTAACACTACACAATTAACCTAGTGTTAAAGATATAACTATGTTTATTTAATTAATGATTAATGATACGCCTAATCCAATCTAACGCGTTGTTGTCACATCAAGTTAACACAGATCAAAATGTCTAAGACATTTTATCGTGTTATAGGTTAACTGTAAGTAGCAACACTTAATTTCTACATATAATATCTACCTTCCACATTTATAATAATAAACGCCATTTCTAGTTTGAAGAAAACATAATTTTTAATATTTAGTTCTTACACTTCCGCGCACATTACACATTAGAATAAAATATTTTTTTACGGGTTAAGATGGAGGTCGGTCCCCCTGCCCGAGTTTCTTTCGCCAGTCCTTCTCGGAAGGGCCATCCCAATTTCTGAACTGGTAGTAGACTCAGTAGTATACAATGTAATCGTAATGAGAATTTCATAACTAAATAAAATGTAAAAATAAAACAATTTGATTTATATAAAATAATTTTAACAATTAGGAACGTGCCCGATTAAAATATTGTGAAGGTAGTAGAAAATACATGACAACCATTATCTTAGTCATCCTGTGATCAGATCACGACTCCTGTGAAGGAGTCGAAACGTCAGGATTAAATATAAAATGAAATGTGCGCAAAATCCGTAAAAAAGTGATTTATTTTAATAATTTTTAAAGTTTTGAATATGCCAAAGTTGATCCATCTTCTTACCTCTATTCAAACAAGCCATCCATTGAATCTCGCGAACATTGGTGACCTCTTTACCGATGAGGTAAGTGAATACCCGGACTGGTGTATAAGTCTCATTTCCAACGGTCTCCCGGTTGTACATGTCAAACACCTCCGTCAAATTTCCTGGTACGTAGTCTGTGATCACCATCACCAGTTGGTTACAACCCTGTGTACTACTGACGCTGCAGTTGGAACGTTTCTGAAATGAAGCTGGTTATTTAATAATCTATACACGTACATAATGAACTGAAATAAATTGCTCAAATTCTGAAATTCGGAGTCAAATTTAGCGAATTAAGAAACAAAGGAAAAAGTTGGCGAAGCCACTGAAATAACCACTTAAACTCGAAGAATATAAATTTCTGTTTGTGAAAAGGACGGCCGAAAGTCTTTTGTTACACTCTATATAAATACTAGGTCTGCAAAACATGCTGATATTTGCAAATACTGAGCGAAACAATTAGATTTTTGAAGGGTGATTATTCCTCTATGGTATGTCCGATTTCAAAACTTTTTTTGCACATTAGTCACGACCACAATGTGAGTTTTGGCGCCAAATTTCATCAGTGTAGTCTCAGCGATTTGGCTGTGATCAGCTATTGAATTTTTCTTTCAGTGATTATTCCTCCATGGTAAAGTCTATATTTTTTTTACATAGCCTATGTCCGTCAAGTTATAATTATGTATGTTCATCCCAAAATTTGTTTGAATCGGTTGAACCGTTAAGTAGCAGGAGGGAGACAAGCGAAATTCGTGAGTTGCCTAAAAGAGAGCTTCGCTCAATAATACATGCGTAAATGCTTTTTATGGAACAAAAAATACATTTCAAAATGGATAAAACTATGTGTTAGTTTATACTTTCTTGTCCTGTATTTGAAATTATTGTTATAGCTGTCTATAATTTCATACGCTCTTTAGGCATACATTTTATGTGAGTTTATATATTTTTATGTTAATTTAATTAATTTGATTTTGTTTTATTGCTTCGCTCGTGACCTTACACCCTTACTGGTTAACTGGAAGAGAAAGAACGCAAGGCGTTAAGTCTACCATTTGCTGTATTAGTTGTAATACAGAATAAATAGGATGACATGACTGATTATTTCAAAATTGGAATAGGATCGATTATGCGAGTATTTTAACACGCTCGGCGCCAAATGTATCGTTTACGATACACATTGTACTAACGCACTTGTGTATCTTTTTCGATACACATGGCTTACGAAAATGTTTTGGGTGTGACTAATTTCGCAGGCCTGTGTATCGAAAAAGATACAAACTAGAAGAGGGGGCAGTAACAGGGTGGGCATAGAAAAAATGATCATCTATAACATTTAGATGGTATTAAGAAAAAAAATTTTTTTTTTTCGTCAAATTTTTTTTTTAAGTTAAATTTTGTTAGTATTGGCATATAGAGCTTGGCGCTGAGCGTGTTAACAAAGATTATGTTTAGCCATAATGTTTTGTATGTATCATCGTATGTATCATCATGCCTACATATCATCAATAATTTGCACAAAATTCTATTGAAACTATATACTTCAGATTCTGATTTTAGAAACCTTACGCCTTACACTTGCTGCGCGCGCATTTTGGAACAATATTAACCGACCCTAAGTAGTTATGATGACACAAATATATTGCTGAAATACTCAAAAAAATAAAAACTCTTTTCTTTATCCAGTATATTTAAATAAAAATTAGGTGGGCTGCCTGAGATTACGTGCGTGTTTGAATTATATGCTGTGAACGCTAAAATAATGGATGCAGAAGCTAACTTAATAAAGTAGCAGCGAATACTAACCGCTTTTAGTGTTGTAAAAGCTTTTATGTAAGCTTCCGTTAAGTTAGCGTTGCCTTCCAATGGCACTTTGTGTGTTTTCCCATCGTCGGTCGGCTCCAACGTATCCGTGATAGTTTTCAGATTTTCCGGTGTTGCTTGCACTAGACCGACGAAACATCGCACTACCTCCGCAGTCTCGTTTTTGAAATAGTAAACGTTGACATAATCGTTGTTAGATAAAGTATCGAGTAGGGATCTCAATGTTCTTCTAGCTACGTAATTCTTGAAACCCGTCATTGACCCAGACACGTCAAAAAGTATGATCACGTCCTTAGAACACGTAGCTGCTTCAATATACCAAGGACGTACCCTGCAGTCGTACGTGTCTACGACCTTTCGATTATTCCATGGCATGCCCGGATAAAATCTCAATATACCTCGGGAACTACCAAAATATTGCCAAGCTAATGAAGGATCGGATTTATAGTTTTTTATAAATATTTCGTTGAGACCTTTGGACCATAATATTGCGTTTAGCGCTTCTTGTTCTGTAAAGAAAGGAGATAAATTAAACAATTTTCAATTTCTACTTGTATACATCGCTAGATGGCTACAGCGCCGCGTAGAAACACGCTATCGTATTGTTTTTGCGGGAGTACGTAAGGGCAAGTTAGGATAGCGAGACAATATGGTAACAAACACACACAT
This sequence comes from Calamotropha paludella, assembly GCA_927399485.1. Taxonomy (NCBI): domain Eukaryota; kingdom Metazoa; phylum Arthropoda; class Insecta; order Lepidoptera; family Crambidae; genus Calamotropha; species Calamotropha paludella. Next base: position 10,178,738 of record OV656804.1, on the reverse strand, counting down.
ACACAAAGTATTGTCATAATATAATTAGGGCCTGGTAATCATACCATGGTCTCAAAAAAATATTAATTTTGCAACGGTAGTAATCCTGCCTTTCTCACCAATTAACCTGGGTTCGGGTCCCGGAAGAGGCAGATATTTGTTTGATGAATACGAGCTTTTGTACTTGAGTTATGGATATTTATATATATTTGTATGAATATAAGTTATTTATATATCATTATATGTTTGTCTATCCATTACCCAAGTTATATTTTTATTTACACATTGCTCTAAAATATATAACTGAAGAACTATAATCGTTAACCGAAGAACTAAGAACATTTTTATAAATCAGCGACCATTTCAAAATTAGAGTAAAATAAAATATTATCATTGTTGATAATCAATATAGTGTAGAAATATTTTTCTTTACTAGAAAACTTTAATATAATGTAATTTGAAACATTTTTAATAATGAAGACACACGAACTAACCTTTATAATAAATGTTTGTGGGCACATGTACACAACTCATGTTAGTATTGACGTTGATGTCATAGAAATGCGTATCTTTCTCTAATTGAACCTCCATATAATTTGTGCTGTTCTTGGCGAACTTGGGTATGTTATTATCTGTATCGTTCACGGCGTCAGCTATGTCTTCGTAATGAAACTTGGAATACTTAGCCGAGCAATACTTAAAATTATCATATTCTTCCCTAGTTATAGTATAGTTAAATTCCTCCGCCAATTTTTGAGCTGTAGCGTGGATGCACTGAAATTATGATAAAAAAAAATAAAGTTTCCAAATTATGATTTTCTAAAAATAATTTTGTAGTAATTAAAAGATAAAATAAATTTAACAATCCTTTTTACAATTTTTCTTTTTGTGTTTGTGATCAACTGAAAATCACAAACAACAAAGAAAAATTGTAAAAAGAATTGTTACATTTATTTTCAATTCTTTTTAATCACTATAAAGTCACCTTGACAGCTTTAATTTTTCTTGTTAACATTGTACTGACGGAACGGAGTGATGACTCCAATATTTGGTTTCCATCTTTCTTCTTCACACTTGCATTCATCTTTTTGTATTTCTGAAATGGAAAGGTAATATAGAAATTAAAAAAAATCATTCTTGAACGAATTAAGCGAATAACAATAGGTTAAGAGACTAACGTACTTATGTGCAAACATTGGACGACGACTTATTGACGCCAGGTTGGGCAATGGTAGCTATCATACCTATGCGCCTAATCCTGGTAGAGTCGTATGTTTGATAAGCATCTTATGAGTTAATGTCTCCTCCAATACAGAAATTCTCAACAGCGTTGTAAATGGTTTATTAAGCCTAGTTCGTACATATTATTATGCATGATTGATTTACCTGAGTATGTATGTGACTGAGTGCGCGTGTGTGCGTGCTTATATGTTTGAGTAGATTTTCGCTCTCATGATAAAATATAGGAATAAATCATGAAGTGCCTTGTTATGTTAAAATATTGTTATATAATTTACTTTTCAACTGAGATCAGTACCTACCTATATATTTTCTATTTATTTAGAATGCGTTCGCTCTTGATCCCAGTCAAGCCCGGGGGCCAAGACAGAATCCACAATGGAATGAGCTAACCAGTGCCTATTCACCCTGGCTTTAAAAACAGACGGGTTATAAGTACTCGGAAATACAGACGCACGGAGGGAGTTCCACTCCTTTATTGTTTTTTACTATTGCCTACAGCTGCGCTTGCAATAAATTGTACGGCTTCTACTTTCAACGCTTTATGAGTAATATGTACAATTGTAATCTAGATATTTCTTTAAGAAACTATGCGCGGTTTAACATATTTTGGTACAAACTAAGAATCAGTTTTGAAAATTTGAGTTATTTGAAATTATTTCGGCATGGCTATTTTAATGCTTAGAAAAAGATTATGAAGTATAATAATACTCACAATCCTAATCTGCTCCGACTTTGTCAAAGCTTCGCTGAGACCCCATAGTTCTTGACCAATTGTCCTCGCCCATGCTTTTACTCTGCGAACAAAAAATAAATGAGTAAGAAATAACTTAAAACGGTGCGTATAAAACAAATAAGAATCGAGTGTTAATATGCGATTACTGTTCGTAGCCTACGACATTTTGATTTGATAGCATCCTCAATGAACCTATCTAATTAACTGTCTTTATAACTGTTTTTACTTTTCTATATTACGACTGTTTGGTGTAGCGATCCTGCGTTTAGCGCCAACGGTCCTGGGTTCGAGTCCCGGAAGGGGCAGATGTTTCTGTGATGAATACGAGCATTTGTACCTTAGTCATGGGTATTTGGATATATTTCTATAAATATAACTTATTCATGTATCATATATGTATGTATATCCGATACCCTAGTATCCATAATACAAGCCCTACAGTGCTTACTTTGGGCTTGGGTAATTGTTGTGAATGTTAGAAATATTATTATTATTATGATTATTATATCACTCCACAGAACTTTTTACAAAATTGTCGGCCACAATTATTCCTAAATTTATTCTGATTGTATTACGATTTGAAAGACAAAAGAAGGTTGCACAACGGAAACAGACACGTAAGTATCAAAGCTGTAAAAAATCTTCTTATATTTAAGTTCCCGCACTTCCTTGGTCGTGAAATTCGAAAGCAAATGTTGATTCTGATTTCGAAAGGGAACAGAACCTTTAGAATATAATGTAAACTGTGTAATAATAACTGTACCTACCCTCAACTAATTAATTAAGTGAACCAATACCAGCCTTTAATTCAAAAGAGAAATTTGATATTGGCGATAGCAATTTGGAAGCCTGGGAATTACTTACCTTACTCTCTTTATTATAATTCTTTTAGAAAATGAATGTTATATCAACTTAAAGTTTAGCATTATATTTTGTTTAATTAATCAATTATTTATCAAAAATTTTGTTATTTTTAACTGTCATATATTATTGGTAGACAGTAGTTAGTAGACAGTATTTGAACTCAAACACACAATACCAAAGGATTTATGTAAATAAAAAGAATAACATAAAATAAAACAGATATTTCTATTATAACTAACATAGAAAATCAGAAAGGTACTAGAAAATTTTGGACGAGTGTTGAAAAGGCTCGGTAGCTCAATGGGGAGAGCATTGGACCGGATTTCCAAAGGTTGCGGGTTCGTTTCCCGCCTGAGAATGCACTTGTGACCCGAGTCTATTTTTTCTAGTATTTTTCTATTAAAAAGAAAATGTCTTTACAGTGTGTGTGTAATAGAAAAATAAAACAATTATGGTGTGTTTGAGGCCAAAAGGACCCTGCATCAGTATAAAAGCCTCTGCGTCGTTCGGAGATGGAAATAACGATCACACAGGCGCTGTTATTCTGACAGGAACCTTGAGTAGACGCCACCGTTAAGAAAGACAAATAATAAAAAATTAACTTTTACAAACAAAAACAAATTACATACACAACAACAATCACTATTATTAACAGAAACTACCACACGACATACAAAAATTAGAAAATATAAATAAGTACTTTAAATTACAACTGGAACAAAAGACAAAATGTGTAAATAGTTGACCTACTCTGTAAAGTTACGGGAGAATAGAGGCCCTATCCAATAATTCCCCGCTCAGTAACATAAGTCAGCGCCATTATTGGACATTATTAATTGTGTTAATAAACAATTTTCTTAAGATTTTGAGCTGCAAAATAACATAACTTAAAGTTTATTCATAGTAAGTATATAACTAAGACAGTAAGAGATAATGTTTAGTCTATAATTAAAGTACTCCACATAAGTTCGCTGTTAGCAAACTAACCACGATACTCAACCCGTAAATACATAACTATACTTTCTTTAGTCGGAGCTACGCAAAAGTTATTAGCTCATTTGCTCATAGTCTGTGTGGAGGTCACGCCAGATAAATCAATACCCTTATAACGAAAATAAAAGCATACCAAAACGACACTGAGTCATCTTTGCCAACGCACAAAGAAGTGAATTTGAATATTTTGTACTAGAGAAAACTACGATAAATATACATAATCTCAACAACGGTTAAATTGTAATATGAAGTATTTTAACGTTACATTATATGTACGTGTTTATGTTTCAATTCAACATACGGCTATGTGATTAATAAATGTTGTACTTGTCAAGTAGTTTCATACGATTATTCTGTCAAAAAAGTTGGCAATATTATCGAAAGTACATTAATTATGTAGAAAATCATATAGTTAACATATTTTTTAAAAGTAATATCCTTTATACACCATACCCAATTTTAACACCCTGTCTTTATTAAGACAAGTTAGATATTCCATTCATATAGTACATTACAGTTCTCTCAGTAAGCTCTAGCGAATGATAGGTACCTTCTTAATTCCTTAGTCTTTTTTTTTTGATAACATTAAATCACCAACTGTTGTATTGTTTATACACCCATCAAAAATGTATAGTGGTTGGGCTTTTTCATTTATTATTATTTTCCTTTTTCTTTTCAACCGATTGTGAAGTTTAAATATTTGGGTCAATAATAACTTCTATCGCCAAGGATGACATGGCCGTTATAAGGGAGGTCAAGAGCATTGTCTGGGAGGGTGAACATGTAAAGAATACTCTTAGAGCATACCTAATTAAACTTTCTGTACCCCTGGCAAAGTGTAAAAGCGTGAAAGTGTAACAATCAAATTCGCTTTCTTATTTATAATATTAGTTAGGATTATAAGGTTTTTAGCGATATGATATATAGTCTATCATTTGCGCAATCATAAGTTCATACCAAATACTAATTTTCATCGAAATCAGTCAAACCGTTTTTGACTTATAAAAGGACATACAGATAAACAGACAGACAAAAATTTTATAAATAGTAGAATTGGTATCAGTGAGTCATAAAACGAAGAAAATAAATGTACAGACAGAACTTACAGATTTATATAGTTGTATATATAGACCTATAGTGCCAACAATATACTCGTAAATATTGTTTACAATACTTGGTGAGATGTTTTATATAAACTCATATAATAAAATTAAGACTATTTTACAATTTCAGATTAATCAACATTAAAACAATACAAATAATTAATTTAATTTTTACACGTGTAATCTATGGGTCAAATGTACTCTTTACGCAGTAGCGCTTGTCAGCTTAAAGCGCTTTTCGAGCTTTATTCAGCAACGCGTTTAGGGTGCTGCTGGGGTTGCCCCGCTATTGTAGCTCATAGGGGATGGTTATTAGAGCACGAGTAGACTGTTTCTACACGACTATGTAAAATAACTGAGCCTTCTTGGTGCGCAAAGTACTAGACATCCCCACAGAATATTGAGCATGTTCGCCAGCAGGCAGAATTAAAATATTAATCTATATCAAAGTTCCTAACATAGGGTAAGGGTCGTATTACTTGAATAAACCAATTCTGATCAATTATGCTACTACTACCGACTACCTATGCTCTTTTTAAAAAAACATTGTACAGAGTAAATAGGTGTATATAATGAACGATAGACCAAAGGCTTGTTGGCATACTAATATGGAACTTATTCGGGCATACTAGAATATTCGTGGATCTTTAAAGACTGCGTTACGTAATGCCAAGTAAACTAATTAATAAAAAAAGGGGCGGTACGTTTCAAACTAAAAACCTTCCTTTATCTGGAGAGGACTCAAAGGCCTTTTTAGAAGGTAATGCATTTTAAGCCCTACGGCCTCTGGCCTCTTAGCAATAACAAAAAAAGTTATGACCTAGTAGATAGAATCTATTGTCAAATGCTGGTGAAGTCACGCATACGAGCATGCCGCACTGCAAAGTTATGTGTATCTTAAACTTACCGTAGTAGCTTCGATAAACGCTCGCCTCTGTGTCGTCTTACCGATACTTATAAAAGAAACTTACAAGTATAGACATGTTGTAACTTAGTGTCATTTTATATATGAAATGTTTCATGAAACAATTGTAATCCTGAAATGGACGCCATCTACAATTTTGTATTTGAATTGTAAACACTCTCAAGTTATTAGGAGTACCTGTCAATAAATAAATGATATTATTATTTCGCTGTTTGTGGACATCGAAGTTTATCTCAATTTATCTCAAAATAGAATAAATAAAATAATGCTTTATTTATTCTATTTTCTTTTTTATGGAATTGTGTTTTATGAAATCGTTTAACCTAAATAAACACAACAAAAAAAAGTTTGATTCTGAATGAACTACACGACGTATTTCAAAACCTTTGTTACCGATTCTACTTGTGAAGGTTACTTTAATAATGAACCTCACAATGTTTACCGTGATTATTTTGTCTAGCAAATTGTATACGCATCGCTACGCTCGTGAAGGCGATCGATTGTGTAAGCATCAATATAAAAAACGGCTACTTGGAACTTAGGCCAAAATCAAAGCGAGATGAATTGCAAATAACTTCCTTTGTCACATTCCCGTCACAAGAACGGTAATTTTTCAAAAAGTTTCAAATAATATTTGAGATGAGTTTGATCAAACTGTAAAGTGTATGATAATTACGAGGCGTGTTTTTTAAGTAAGTACCGTTTTGAAATTAAAAAAAGATGTGCTAAGATATCTCAATAATTTTATTTTTACATGGAAGCCTGTACCTTAATCTACTTTACTACATAGTTGCCGTCAATATTGAGGCACTTATCATAACGTTGTACCGGTTTTAAATGCCCTACTAATAGAAGTCTGCCGCCGAAGGAGTATTGCTTGTGGAATTTCTGCCTCGTAATGAGACAATCAATGCAGCAGCTTATTGTAAGACATTGCACAATCTGCGTCGTTCAATCGAAAACAAAAGACGTGGCAAGTTGAACAAGGGCGTCGTTTTGCTGCATGATAATGCCCGTCCGCATGTTGCTAATCAGACCAAAGATCTCATCACATCATTTCGATGGGAAACTCAAGATCATCCTCCGTACAGCCCTGATTTGGCACCCAGTGACTACCATCTGTTCCTGCACTTGAAGAAACACCTTGGCTGTCAGCGTCTTCAAGACGATGACGAAGTCAAAACATTTATTATGCAATTTTTAAAAAGTCAGGCGGCAAACTTTTGTGAGGAAGGCATTCAAAAACCTGTACAACGTTATGACAAGTGCCTCAATATTGACGGCAATTATGTAGTAAAGTAGATTAAGGTACAGGCTTCCATGTAAAAATAAAATTATTGAGATATCTTAGCACGTCTTTTTTTAATTTCAAAACGGTACTTACTTAAAAAACACGCCTCGTAAAACATTTTTTTTGTGGAAATTGCTTGAAGTATAAAAATGTAGTAAGTGATGTAAAAAAGCTGTAAAATGCTTAAATACCAAATTAATATGGTTTGGTGAGTCTTTGTAAGATAAAAATAGTCAGGATCAATATAAAAGTGACTTATTTCTAGTAACGCGCGTCAAAATATATTATGTAAATTTGATTGGTAAACTTTATAGTTAATCGAGAAGTTGTGAGATGAAATCCAGATTTAACGATTTTAAATTATAATACAAATTTTTTTTTGTGTATTATAAAGTAATTAATAGGACTTGGGTAAAACAATTGATAAAAGTTTCAATTTATATATTTATGCTGCAGAGACTAAATATTATACCTCAAATTACCATTGCTTTAAAAAAAAAATAGTTTATGATACTAATCACATTGTCTGCAACAATATGACTTATTACACGGACTAAACATTATACCTCAAATTACCATTGCTTTAAAGAAGTTTAATAGTTTATGATAATAATCACATTATCTGCAACAATATGACTTGCTCGTTACTGTTTATACGATTGGGCCTCCAAAAGTTTTTTTTCATTCCCTATAAAACGTTTACTATTTAGGAAGCCTATGTTAGCCTATATTAAGCCTATATTATTTACAGATTCAGAAGGGGCTTCTCAACGTTAGACCACATCCATAGTGTCAAGCAAATAATAGAAAAATATGAGAAATACAACAAGAAGGTCTATATCGCCTTCATAGATTACGCCAAAGCCTTTGACAGTTTAAGCCATAACTCCACTCTAAAACACAAAAGGGATACACACTATTTACGTTAACATCATCAAAAACACCTATGAGCATAGTCAGGCCAGCATACAGCTCGAAACACTGGGAAGAGATTTTTCAATAAAGCGTCAGACAAGGAGATCCTCTGTCAGCTAAACTATTCTCAGCAGTCCTAGAAAACATTCCGCAACCTGACCTGCGCGGGTTTTGGTCTAAATATAAACGGATCCAAGCTAAATCATCACAGATTTGCGCATGACCTAATTCTTTTTGAAGAGAAGACAGAAATTTTAGAACAAATGATACAAAGCCTTAATAAGAAAAGTGAGAAGGTTGGACTGAAGGTGAAATTTGCCAAGACCAAAGTGATGACCAATTCAGTGAAGGCAGACATAACCGTGAACGGAATACAACTAGATTTTTGTAAATAAGTATACCTATTTGGGCAATCTTAGTTCTCCAAAGAACATAATGGCAAAGGAATTAATAGAAGGATCGCCAATGGTTGGAAGATATTCTGGTCACTTAAGAAAATCATGAAATCATAAGACCTGGGCATGGCACTGAAAAGAAAAACTTTCAACACATGCATCCTTCTATCTTTACAGGTGTGAAACGTGGGCACTTACCAAATGTTTAAGAGAGAAACTTGCCGAAATGCCAAAGTGCAATGGAACGCAGCATAAAAGGATCAAAACGACGAGACAGGGTCAGAAATACTGATATCTGGATGAAAACTAAATTGTACCGATATCCTATTACGTGTTGAACAACAAAAGTGGAGGTGGACAGGACATATGATGCGTGACAACCAGGAAAAATAGTACAAGGCAGTTTCGGAGTGGTACCCGAGAAATGGGAAAAGAAGCCGTGGAAGACAGTGTCTAAGATGGGCGGATCACATCAAAATCAGTGCTGGCCCAAAGTGCAGACGAATGACTCAGGACATATCACAATGGACACTGTTAGAGGAGGCCTATGCCAAGAGTCACACTGACATTAGGGACATTTTATAGGAAATGAAAATGTCCTCTATCTCTTAATCCCAAGATAAATGACTTATTATTATATTATTATTCAGGAAGCCATAACAACACAATGTTGACTAAAATAGATAATTTTCAATTAGTGATTTCTATAAATGCTTAGATTAAAGAAATTTTTGCTTATTCTTATAATAAATTATATTGCAAGCAAATACATATAACAAAACTATAAACAAACCACGGGCTTATTGCTTTGAAAAGCAGTCCTCCCCAGCCGTACCCTTGTCTTTTACGCAAAAAAAGGTACTCTATTTTTAAATTCGACTTAAGTCAATGAAAGAATGATAAAATTTGGCCAAATTTAGAAGACCCTTTATTTCAGGTAGTCTATTTTATTACTTTTTTAAACAATTTTATCTGTAATTTGTGACGTCCGAAAACTTTTACGCCTATTACAAAATAATATTAATACATTTAGTTAATTTATTATTATTATTAATAAAAAAAACAGAAATTAACTTGGAAATGATACCCTATAGTTCTCTTAATTTAATCAAATAACAAAATGTTGAAGTCGATGAAAAAAATATCCATTTGGTACCGGAAACAGGTAAGAATCTTCCTTACCTAAAGAAACTTGAGAGATTTAAATTAAGTTAAAAGTATAAGCAGATGTTAGATACATAACTTTAGAAAACTCCATGAAGTAATTCACCACATCTGACTCATCCTTATACAATGTGTCCCGTCACCAGTGTCGAAGCCTTTAATGGTGTGAAATATGGCATTTTGTATCGACAAATTGCCCTCGAAACATGATGGCTGTGTAACTGTTGTCTACATGTTTAGCTATCAAATGACACCTTTTTAATGTTGATAGGACATTTACATGAGTAGTAGTGGTGGTCGAATTAGTATGAGAGCCCAGGTCTTGGTTACCAAGAAAACAAAATGGCGGCCGTAAGAGAAAAACAAAATATGAGGGACAATTTGTCGATAAAAAATGGCATATTTCACACCATTAAAGGCTCCGACACTGGTAACGGGATACATTGTATAGACTCGACTCGTATTAGGACACGAAAATCCTGATTTAGGAATCAGACGAAACACCCAAAAATGGCAGCGGTTACTGAGCTCTTCCTTACCTGCAATTCAATTACCTGCTTTCTGTATTTATAATTTATATTTTATTCCACTCTAAAATAACAAAAAAAGAACTAAATTGATTATAAGTCAAAGCTCAAAAAATAATAATATCTCCAGAGACACACGTTGAGAAACCTACAGATGTAGTTTACACTTTTTGTAAATAATAAATGTAAGATGGAGTTCGTTCCCCCTGTCCGAGTTTCTTTCGCTAGTTTTTCTCGGAAGGGCCTCCCATTTCCCGAACTGGCGTTAGACTCAGTAGTTTACTTTACAATAATCGTAAAAATCTTAATAAAGATACAAAATAAAACCGATTTATTTGTACAAATTTAACTGTTAGGAACGTGCCCGATGAAAATATTGGAAGGCACATGTAGGACGACCATTACCTTAGTCATTCTGTTATCACGACTTATGTAAAGGAGTCGAAACGTCAGGAACAAATGAAAATATCAAAATTAAATGGTCAACTAATCTGATACAGTATTTTTGATATGTGTGATTTCGGCGAAAGTGTAAGCACTAAAAGTATGGGTAAACAATTTTAAGTCCAGCAATTTTAAAATTAAAAGCTAGCTTCAGCATATTAGAAATTCAAACCCTTACAAAGTTGAAAAGGGTTTGTAATATTATCTTTAAGTTTACTAGTTTTGAAGTGATAACCATTAATTTCAATGGTATTTATATATTTTACATTTTTCAATGCTAACTTATAAGATAAACTAGCTGTTCCGGCCACGCGTTGCTGTGCCAACTGCACTGCCATCTGCCGGACTGATTTGTGAATCTAAACCATTCTCAGATCCCCTTGAACACACACAAAAAAATTCATTCAAATCGGTCCAGCCGTTTAGGAGGAGTTCAGTGCCATACACACTCACAGAAGAATTATATATATAAAGATTATTATAATAGTAAAATACTAGAAAAAATCGACTCGGCTCACAAGTGAATTCTCAGACGGGAATCGAACTCGTAACCTTTGAAAATCCGGTCCAATGCTCTCCCAATTAAGCTACCGAGCCTTGTGAACACCCGTCGAAATTTTCCAGTACTTTTCTAATTTTACGCTGTATGCCAATGTTGTCTCATCAATGAGAGGAACATCCTCCCGTATTTTTAGACAATCGATTAAGATGAAACAGCCAATTGGTTTCCATGGTATTTATATATTTTGCATTTTTAAATGCTATCTTATAAGATATTTTTTTCTTTTTCTATTATAATAATTTATGATAAGCATTAAATTAAATATTAAAGCCATTGATCAAATATAAACATAAGCGTATTTTGCCGTTTTCCTGCATTGTTGAAGTAATAGGCATGAAATTGAAAAAAATATCAATAAACTGAGACCGCCTTCAAGTAACAATACATTTTACTGCCTTTACCGCGTAGAGGTAAACTAGGTACTGTAAACTGGCTATAACTCCAATGATCCCTGGGGAGTTCTCTATTTCACCACGATAAAGATTTTCTGTGACAAATCGAATAGCACGCAAGTAAAACTGCGGGCAAAATCTAGTTACTAATAATTAAATCGCTTGTGCTTCAAAGAAAGCCTACAATAGCAATATAATACTATTACAGAAAGACAATAGATCGAAAAAGTACAAGTAAATAGTAAAATACCTTTATGTAATAGATTATATTCACTTGCTATTTATTCGATGTCATCTTCATCATTAGTGACAATAGTGGTTTTCGAAGAGCTCTCTGATATATTTTGATAACAAATATTTCTATTAGTTTGTTTATTTGTGGAATGCTTAACGTTTTTTGTACTAATAAAGAACCTACTGACTCATTGAATTAAAACTGTAATTGTTAACGCGGCGGTCGCGTGAAAAACTACCGTTTGCGTAGAACCCACCATCGCACATTTATAATAATCACACATAGTATATTTGCCCTCGGCAGGTTATTACATGTTAGGGTACTTCAAAAGGCTCGGTAGCTGTGTTACTAAAACGTGAATGATGTATATGTCCTCAGGGATAGAGCGTGCGGCTTCGTACATTTTAAACGCTTGACCGACTTTTGCGGGTTTGGAACAAATATAAAGCAAGTGTACAATAGCTACAACTAAATTCTGAAGTTATTGAAACTTAAAGAGAAATTTCTCTAGAAGACTACAAAGCGAGTTTCTCAAACTCGTTAATAAACAAATTATAAATTTCAAGTCCCTTTAACGGGTGTTCTTAGTACAGTTCACACCACGTCAACGTATCCAAAAGCGTTAACCTTTCCTATCCAATTTTGAGCTATAAGTGGAACACTTAAATTTCAATATCAATTCCGAAATTTGACATTTTCCGATAGTAAATGCTGTTCCTACACCTCTACAATTTAAATTAATCTCTGTAAAGTTTACTAAACAAGTTATAACAATATCTCTTAATTGATTCGCACTAATATAAACATGGAAATATTAAATGTATTCATATAGCTAAGTCTACGTCTTGACAAAGAATTTTATTTGGCAAAAGTCAAATAAATAATAGCAGTCAGTCGAATAATGCAACAGAAATCCGTGTAATCTAAAAGTCAAAATCATCTTTGATTATGCTTGAAAGAAAATTCTAAGTTTAGACGTCTTCATTTTTTTAATACGTTATTGAGTACTCAATGATCTTCATTGACTCTTCATATTAAGTCACTATTTATCAAATATAAAAATGATCTGTTGATGTCCAGCCACTAGGCACACAATGCTAGAAACTATGTTTTGTTAACAGAGAAAACTACACTTCTCTTGTTCTCCAAATTTAGTGAAGTGTACTATCGGACGTAGTAATTTGTTAAAATTCTTGAACCCTCAATTAAGTAGAAAGCGGGCCTGATTTTACTTTCTATTTGTTCTTCCAAAGTTTGCTCCGCGCATACTATATTTTTTAAGGTTCTTTACCATGAACAAATAACAAATTCTTAATTCAGCGCCAATTTGCGCAACGACAGGTCAACATTTTTTCCAAGATAAAAAACCTTGCGTACAATGATGACGTAGGAGAACTTGTATTCTAATATTCATTAGACGCAAAGTCTGAACGTAGGTACAGAAAAAAGTTGAATTAAAATAAGCGAGAACACCACAACATGATTGTTTAAAAAGTCTAAATAAAACATCAAGCGAAACACGAGTGTTTCAGGTGGAATACGAATCCACAACTTCCGTTACCTTTTTCATTTTCATTTATTTAAACATTTATCGTGCAAATACAAAAATTATGAAATAAATTTTGTGTACATGTATAACACGTCAGAGTATTCATAAGTTTGACGTCAAAAAATCTAATATCGGAATAGTAAGGAGACCAGACTACTATTAATTCTGTAACCTTTCATGGATATAGCGACGATGGCTGTGACGCTTAATAGAAAATAGCCCGACTTCAAAGGGAATTCTTTCGGTTATTTGCTATCGTTCATAACTCTCTTTTAATGGTCAATAAACAGTGTTATACACAATTATATACAGTTTTTCTAATCTTCTCTCGAAAATTTTCTTTCGATAAAAAAAATCAAATTACCATCGATATTCAATTTGAAATTAAGTTGTAAGGTGACTGTGAGAAGTGTTCGTTTTCAATTTGTTAGAAAGAGATTTCATACTTTTACAAAAAATTACTCATGGATGTTTCAACTCGTTGAATCGACTTTAAAACCAAAAAAAGAAGCACATAATTACAATGTTACATGTTATGTAAGTTCAGCGATACTATATTGTTTAAAAGATTCTTAGTCCCTAAAATAAATTTGGTCGAGATCTGATAATGGAATCTATGAAACATCATTGAAGTCCAAAATTCACAAACCAAGACATGATGGGAAAATAATTATTTAGGTACCCAGTCAACCTATTTTGATTATTGTTTTACTCTTGCAAAGGATCTTTAGTTTAGGTTTCGGAATGTTAGTTATATTCTCCGCCTCTTGATTGCCAATCGCTGCTGCTTTACATCTTTTCATGACAGGTAATGTATTTATTTATAATGCCATGACATACTAAATTATAAATAAATAATTTATGTGTGTGCGTGTGTGTATAATAAAAAAATATAATTTTTAAATATAGGATCTGATTTATTAACTGCATTCAATGTTTTAAACGTAACTAATTGAAAAAATAAAATAATTTTCCTTTTAAAATAAGTAATACCTCCAAATGCTCGATGTGGATAAAACTGAATGTGAACATTTTGTTACATTTGGTACAAGACTACACAATATTCTAAGTTCTGCCGAATTTATTCCAAGTTCTACACACATATCTTGCGAGTTCATGTCTTAATATTTTACATAGACATTATTCCACGCCAGGCTGAGTCACAGATTGTTATTGTTTTTTTTATCTTAACCTACTTATTATTTTCATATAGGAGTAACTTTTATTTTACCAAATACAGTGGACCCCCGGTAATCCGGCAAACATTATGCAGGGCAGTGTCGGACTATCGAATTTGTCGGATTATAGAGCACCTGCCTAAGACCCCTATAGTCCGGATTTTTTTACGAAAGAGTACCTTGTAATCCGACAAATTACATATCTAATGACGAGAGTCTATATATTATACGTGGCGCGTACGAGTTGTGACCTGTTCAAACTTGCGTGATCTATATTAGCAAAGATTGTCAAACATAATTCTGTCATGTCGGATTACAGGGGGCGCCGGATTAGACAGGGGCCGGATTATCGGGGGTCCACTGTATAAGTAAATTGAATTTCGTTCAAATCATAAGTTCGGTTTAAGTGAGCATAGAATGGATTTCGGCCCTTCCTTATTTATTATCGTGGCATCATGAAAATTAATAGAATTCGTCGGCAAAATTACATTGCAGAGAAATTACCTGTCAACAACAAAATTTGGAAATTACAAACGTTGGGAGCGTGTTTACTGTTCTACGGCGTCGAGTATTAATTAAATTATTCGTCCGATCCACTCCACGATAGACAACCCCGTCATAGTAATTAAAAAATATTTTTTATTACAGAGAAAGTAATATCACTTAACACAACAAAATAAATGGTTAATAGCATTCACTATATGAGAGAAAGAACCCTCGTCATGCTGTAATTGCTCAGTCTTAAGTTGGTATTCTGTATATAGGCAGGATAAATTCCGTTTGCCACCATAAATTATTATTAACGAAAAAAGCACTTTCTCGGAAACGGTCCATTTTGAGGAGAAGCTAGTAGGATAAGATTCATGACAAGGTAATTGGAGAAAATAAGTTAAATAATCGAATATCGGCTGTTCATTGATTCCTTATCAAAGTAGATTCCTACCTCGTTTGTTGTTTGTTTCTTTCCCAGACTGAAATAGCATACCACTATGCAAAACATTTTTTTCCTCGAGTATTTATATCTGTTTAATACACCTCTAATGCACGTGTTTACATTATTGAAGTTACAGTAGTGTTACTATAATAATGTCATTTTTGTGTGATTTGCCGATTTGCAATTTTATTTCAATGCTTAAATTTTAGTTCTAATTTTTAAGACTAGATCAGATAGGAAGACTTCATAATACAGAGGTTAGCGTATTCGGCGCGTTGGGTAACTAAAGCTGAGCTGCTCCGAACTTTGAAAGGCGTGTTAAAACGATGGTTGTGATTTATTTTAAAGTGATTTCAAGGACCAAGACACTGCAGTGGAATTATTGAAGGGCCAATGATGATGATTAGGACAGAGAGGAGTGCAGTCAGAATTGCGTGAGTCTGTCTGTCCCTATTACTATGAAGAAAGATTAAAGAGTTGGAAGATCACTCCTGGCTGGAAAACTTTCGGATACTGTATTTAAAATATAGTAAATTCTTTGCAATCTGATAGCTTTCCTTTGTTAGTAAATGGTTTATAAATAATTGGGCGATGGTAAACAGCTATCCTAAATAACTCTGGAAAAGCAAATCTCTTTTGAGACATTTTTTTTATAAGCAGAAATATTTTTTATTCGCATTATATACTATCCAACCTTAAATTCTTCCATTCCTTATCCTCGAATACATATATCTTTTGAAATGGTGCTCAAACGCTGCATAATGTATGAAATATTTTATCATAATTCGTTTTCCGTATAATAGTTAAGAAGTTAGACCAATCATAAGTTATTCTGAAGTTTCTCAATCTTAATACTATTGCGTCTGACTAAGTAGAGATAATTAAGACCGTCAGCTAGAACTAATTCAACGTATTCTTTCCATCAATACAAATAGATTTCTTTTATGTGGCCATTTAAAATAAAATAATAATAAGAATGAATTCGTTGAAGATCATTCACCCATATTAAAACAAAATAATAAAATTGTATTACTTAACCTTCCAATTGATAAACACACATGCTCTTGTGTATTTTTAATTAATACTCTATTGGGTATCGTAATCCAATACACATGTAGTCGGTACATCAATCTGTACACTCTAAAAAGGATATGATCTCTATTATAATGGCATAAGGTAGTCAATGAATACACCTAGTACAGTTAAGATGCCATTGGCGAAAACCTTAAATAAATTGACTGGTTTCAATTAACGTGCAATATAAGATAAATAATTCGTTCCATGTAAATTTGGAATTTAATTTTCACACATATCTATATTAAAATTACTTAATCGCTTAGTAATCTAAATTTGACGAATTTCGTTAGTAATGACTAACTAAATAGATTTAATTTAATTAAATTAAATAAAATGTAATTTTTAAGTTTGAACGTTATTAATGTTCTTTTATCTAAGACTATATTAGAGCTACTGCTTATGCCTATTTGCCTATCTATAACAACCGAATTATATTAAATGTAATTATAATAAATAAATTTATTTATTTTACCAAAAATTTGCTTAAAACAAACTTAAAAATGGAATGAAGTGATGTTAAATAATAAAAATATACTATATTAAATAAAAATTACAAAATAAATCATAATAATGACTACTAAAATAAATAATACACTTAATATTCTATATTTTTAACCGCATCGGGAATCAAATATTCATCTTAAAAAGCCGGTCACATTGCTTTACATTACACTTATGACAATATGAACTGAATACGGTCCTGTCATTGACAAAATTATAATAAATTTATGATTGATATTCAGTAAGAACATATTAATATATTCTCAATTCAAAGATAAACTTTGCAGAGTTTAGTCGTAAATAAATGAATGTTACACAGTTAACCACATACACATAAGCCTATTTCATACATACGGTAGACACATACAAATGTACACGGTAGTGTGTGTTAAGTTTTTACTTACTTATTTAATATATTGCTAATGTAATTAAAAATGATAGCCTTATAAACTTTAACTGTGCCAAATTTCACATTCCTCCGTAATTTTCTTAAAAAGGAATACTAAAATTAATATATACATAGATGCTTATTGCCCACGTGCTAGTATGAAACCAATATTTAATAATAAAATTAAGCCGTTACTTGTACGATATACCGTCAGAAACCGGAGACGTATACCGAAGTTAAAAGTTTTCCTGATATCACAATAAGCTTTTGATATTTCACAATTGCAATGACTCAATCGGTAATGTTTACAGAACTTAATAGTTATTTTAAGGAATACAATATGTGCTTCACTGCAAAACAATACCGCATACCACTAATCGATATCAACCTTCAACCGATCACAACTAGCTTGCCACATGATAGATAACACACGTCCAAAACAAATAGGTATAAATAGGTACACGATACTGCTCTAGTACTGCACTTTTTCTATTGATATTATTTTATAACATATCGGACTTCAGGTAGAAATTTAAAAAAGGAAAGCTATAATAGTAATATTCCGAAAACAGTGAAAAAGTCAAAGATAGTCATATTTCAGTGATTAAGCCAAAAATACTAAGCCTATACACACAGACGACCTTGTTAAATACTATTTAGAGAAAGCTACAGATAAAGGATACATGACCAGCTAAATGTGCGGTATAATCAAATTAATCATATCGCATTCATAATTGAAGTCAGTTACTTACATGTCACCTTTCCAAGCCGGTACCGGCTCTGGAATCCAACATAGGGCTAGCAGAAGACAAAATTTGAAACATCGCATTTCGGTGACTCAAGCGCAGCTGTCAAATGGCGGCGCACGCCGCAAAATTATTACACGTTAAGGCACATCGTTACCGTATTTGTTACAATTAAGGCGAGCAGATCACACTATTCTCTAATCGATAGTCACGGATTGCAGGAAAAGGCCACTACTGAAGCGAAACATAGAAATTTTAATACCTAAGTAAGTTAATACATTTGTTTGGAAGTTAACGAATAGTTGTAAAGTTCACAACGCGGTTTGTGAGCGCAAGGCGCGTGCGTTCACGGCGACGCACGTGCAGCGTCTATTCTGGGCGGGCGGCGGCGGCGGCGGGCGGCATCGAGCGGCCGCGAACTAGGTCGGTCAGCGAGCTTCTGCCGCTCACAGCTCTTCTTGCCATACGCAGTCGCCGAGTTACGAGAAAGCCCCGCAGTGTGGCGCGACCACTACTACGATAATTTACCCGAACGTTTATGTAGCTGACAGCACTTTTAAAGTTTGCACCCTAATACAAAATATAAACTATAAAGTCACAAGCGATTTCGGCGCTCTCGTCCCATGTATGTGAACTAAACAACTTTGCTTTCCTAGAATCGTAACACTTGGTAAGCAAAGTTACCGATGTATCTCAAACTGAAGTAAAACAAAGTTGTGAATAAACTTTTAGGTCGGCAAGTTACATATTAAGAGCTGATAATCCTATTTTGCTCTTGTCTTTAAATGAAATTGACGAAGATAATAGACATAAATTATTTTCTTTCTGATATTACACCAAAGGATCTGTATCAAAAGAAGAAAGCCGTAGATATTATTTTTTAGATAAAATCGAAATTTTAATAGATATTATGCGTTATAATATAACTAAGTTCAACATGGTTATCAGTCCCCGAATTTTAATTACATAGAAGTTGAAAAACATTCATATCATGTATATCAATTAGATATATTATGATTAATACAAAATATGAAAAATATTAAAGAAAATTTAATCTACCCAGTGGTAGATCATAGGCAATCCATAAATGCTTAACATTACTAGGGGTAACAGAGATGTCAAATTTATGTAACTAGACAAAGAGTCGTGGCAGGATTTCATTAATAATTATAGCGCAGTTAATATCAGAGATCCCAGCTTGATAATGAATTCTTGATCATCCACGTAAAATCATCACATCTTTAGTACCTTTATTGATTGCTATTTCCCTATTGAAAAGATCCTCTTTGACTTACTCCCTTTTAATATGCCACCTTTTTATATTTATTTTAATAAAGGCATTGCCATTAAATATTTTATGATATTTTACTACCCAATGGCTAACGTAATAAATAAATTATCAAAAAGCTACAAATATATATAATGAAAATAAAATATTCTCTTAAACGACATTAAATACTACATACCACGACATGTATACCTATGTCGGACTTGAAGTTAAAAATCATTAGCAGAAATTTTCCAAATTTTATATATTGACTCTTTTGTCAAAGACATAAATATGAAGGTACTTAACACTAAAAAAAAATTATTTATCGTAAGATTACGAAGGTTAAGTAACTTTCGCTAGTCATCGGCTGCTTGACTAAAAAACTTTTGTGTCACAAGCTCTTTTGTGATAAGACATCAGGTCTTATGATGTAGCATGCATTGGTGGTATTTTAAGACCCTACCTACACTACGATATTTTTTCCATATTAAGGGCCAGTGCAGACACATGGGGACATTATAAGGCTGATGGAGGGTGTTATTAAAAATTAGTGACAGCATGTAAGCCGTTTTAACATTATTTTAACATGATTTTACTAGGTCGAAACGTCTTAAGTATTATGTATTGAAGTATTAAATATGAGTATTTAACTAAGAAACTATACATATAATAATATCTAAGAGCTGAATTTTCCCAACTTCTAGTTCTTGTATGATCACGAAAATTGGCAGGCATATGTAGTTTAGATGAAAATATAATAATAATATACTACCGATCTGGTCTGATGATGAAGCTCACAGGTGTGGACCCCTGTGATGCATGGAACTATAATATTCGTCCTAACGATTGTTAATTTATTGTCATGTTTCTTTTTTTTAATACAGTTGAGTACAAATAAATGTGTGAAATAAACTATTGTTTTATATTGAAGACAAATTATAAAATATTTGTTTTTGTAGCCTCAATAAGTCCTTCATGCACTTTCTCTGCTACTATTGTTCATTTATTTTATTTTCATTATTTGCAACGTTGTCACATAGAACTTGGCTTTTTTTTTAATATATATTAGACAAGTGACATACATTTTAAAACCAGGTAAGGTAGCTAAAGCACTTGTGTTATGGAATTCAGAAATAATGACCTTACCACACCACCCAGAGTCGTAAGGTCGTTTTCTACATTGACATAGCCGAGAAAATAACCCAGGACCTGGGACTGGGGTTAAAAAAGCTTATCGCGAGAAATGAAGATTCCCGCTAGGACTCTGTCGCGTATTATAAAACAAGACCTGAAGCTCGGTGCTTATCGTCGATATACAGAACATGCCCTAAATCAATCTTTACAATTAAAGAGAGTGGATCGAGCAAAATGCCTTCTGTCACGATACGCAGGAAAAGGCACAGAAATATCCTCTTCACCGATGAAAAAATGTTCAAATTATGGTCAGTTTTACAGGACATGGCCTGCTCTAAACGACATTGCGACATCGAGTCTCTAAAAAAGTTTCTGTAGCAAGCAGTGGCGAAATTTCCCATGGATACTGTGCGTAAATCCATAGATTGGTGGCCAGAATGATAAAAGGCCTGTCTAAAAAAAGCCAATGGTGGCCATTTCGAATAGATTTTTTTTTATTGCTGAGACTTTTATAAATATGTACATATAAGTTTTAGTAATATTAAATTATTTCATAAAAAATGCATTTTCATTGTAACAGCACTTATGGCCGGACTAGACTAAGGTGACACACAATAAATATACGAAAAGAAAATGTCTGTGAAAGTATTCCAGGGATTCATAGGAACATTTCTGCAAAATAAAGACGCTACATTATTTAACTCGATTAATTATTACTTGAAAAGTTGCTATTGTTTGTGATTTAGGCCAAATAGCGGGAAACTGGAGTTAGGAACATTAACTTCTTTATAATTTTTTAATGTAATTTAGAATGAATCATTATACATATATAATTTATCTAAGGTATCCTTAACAAAATACATTGTTGATTAAATTATTTTAATAGAAAAATACTGAAAAATATCGACTCGGTTCATAAGTGAATTCTCGGTTCCCGCCTGAGAATTCACTTGAGAGCCGAGTCGATTTTTTCTAATCTATAATCTAAGATCACAAATTTGTTGTTTGTCTCTCCGTTCTTTTTCCCGATCTTTTTCCATTGTATCAATTAACGTTACCATAGCAACGCGTTACGTTAGGTAACGCGTTACGCGCTAGATATAAGATAGCATTGATAAAATGCAAAAAATATATAAAATTATAAAACATTGTTGGTTTTTTAAGCTTTAGCAACGTTAGGTTTTGACTGTTTTCTTTAGTATATTATTTTATCTTATACTTTTATAGGGGCTCCTAAATTACGACGCAGTTGAATACGCCATTGTCACGGAAGAGCTGTGCGGTACGCGTGCGGTTAAGCGGTGACCGTTAAACTTTAAATACAGGAAAATGTTTAAAAAGAATAAAACCTAGTTTTAAGTAAAAGAATTTACCATAAACCAGAACAAAAGTCTTAAAGAATAAAACAGTTTTAAAATATAATAACCTTTAAACGTAAAAGAAGACTGTAAACTACTTTATTTTTACTTAAGGATTATTATCAATGGGGAACATTAATAAAAGAAATGCACATATCACTTTACAGCGCAAAAACCTTCATGAAACGAAATATAATAGGCCTGTTAAGCCACGAGAGCTATTTGTTCTTTGTTGTTTTGGGCTCGTTATAGAAATATTTACGATATCCTTTTCACTCACTTAATAAGTAATTCGACGGTTAAAGGCAAAGCGGCTTGAGTGTCAAATTGTGATTTTTAAAAGATATTAACTTTATGAATAATAATGAAAGTGCCATATTTTGATTTTGTGATTGGACGACCATGTGTAATGTGTATGATGCGAAATGATTAATATTACTGATAAATCATGTGCTAAAGATATTAAGTATACAAGGTATTTGAGAGCAAAAAAAGCTTAAGCCATGAACCTCATAAGCTACTCAAGGATAAAATGTTTAAGCGACGTCGCTATATATTTTTTGTGTAAAGCAAAATGCTTTAACAAACCGATCATTACTAAAATGCTGATAGGAATAAGGATCTAATTGCTTTCTAATCTTTTAGTCTGAAAAGTAAAATAGCTGATGTTGCATAATTCTGTAAGAAAAACATTTTTGTTAAACAGAAGTGGTGATATTAGTGATATCAACGACGTTTTTTTAATAAAACCTGAAGATCAAAAGCATTAAGCGACACGTGTTATAAACTCTTTGGTCTTTTAACCGTATGTTTCCACAAAAAAAACCTGTTTTGTAATACTCTTATTATTAATAGTGCTGACTAATTTTTTTGCCCAAAATGAATTGTAAAATGTTTTGAATATCACTCAGAATAGGCATACCCATCCAGAGGAGGCCAGATTATGTCAAATATAAAAATCAGATCAATACAGTTTTACAAATATTAAAAAAAAATATATAAAAAAAAAACTTAGAGTAACATAAATACATTTTTAACCCACATGAAAATTTGCATCAAACTCTTTGTTTTTTTTTGTAATGCTTTATTTCATCCTACCGTTAATTACCGAGCAAATAAGTAATAAGTACCTATCGTAATAAGTGGCTATATTAGCAATTTCTATATACTTCTATATAAAACTGTAGGTTCTGTTTGTACATCAAATATTTTTGACAAATTTTATGGTAATTATTCGTTTAAAACTCACTGATACTAATTTCACTTTTTTTTTATTTTTGTCTGTCTGCCTGTTTGTCTGTTTGTCCTTCTATAAGTCAAGCACGGGCTGACCTATTACGATGAAATTTGGTATATAGTAAGATCATGTGTTTGTGTAAATGATAGGTAATGTCATATTGATAAAGGCCGTATAGTCCTTATTAACATTACAAATGAAAATGAAATAAAGAAATGAAATGATAAAATAAACATTTTTTGCTGTAGTTGTGATTACAGAGATTTTAATAAAAAGTTTAGACCTTACAACTAACAGTTTCCAGCATGCAAACAAATACAAAAGAGAAATTTTGCATAAAGTTTGCCAGAGGTACATAAAAGGTAGAAAAAAAAAGTACTGGTCCCAAGAAATACAGATATAACTTTTAATCGATAGTCTATATTAGCGCGAGCGTAACTGCGGGTAAAAGCTAGTAAAAGTGTAAATTTAAAATATTAAGAAATTTATATACAAAAAGACTTATAAATGTCCTAAGATTTGAAATTATATCTCAAATCCATATACCCCTCGCTCACTTATAGGAAAAAGATATATATTTTATGAAAGATTAAACGGCCAAATTGGATAAAGACTTGGATTAATTATTTAATAATAAAAAAATCCAAATATCTTAATAATTCAATAAAGAAACTTATATTTAAACTTTACATGATAACAAAAATGACTGTAATAAGTGGAGACATTGTGCATTATCATTGTCGCATTTTAAAATTTTTATTAACTCAGTCATTCAATTGGAAACTACGATGCAATCTAACGATTTTGATTAGACTCGTTTTAAAAAAAATATATACAGGCATACGCCTCTTTCGTATTATTACAAAATTTCAGTACAGAGATTTCGATATTATTTCCATGCTGCCTCTGAAGACAACTTGATGAAGCCTGGTCTAAATCCCTCATGATTTAGAGACAACCTTTTCTTAAGTGACTTGTTATGAATGCCTACCTTTTTGAACAAAAAGTTACTTTTTATATTCCACAGAAAATAAACCAACCAGATAAAATGGGAAAATTCAATTTGCATATTGCCAATTGACGGAAAAAATCAGAAAAGCGCGATATGTACTGTCTGTTTAAAAGTTCCATCCTATATTAAAATGTCCCAAGTATTGGTTCTCTTTAATGGCATTTATTGTCAAGGGACACAGGATTAGGGGTTGTACTCATGAAAGCTCTTCAACAAAGATTCAATAAGATATTTCAGACAAGATGGAAAGATTATCCTCCCTTTTGAAAATAGAATATTTTAGGCATCGGTCGCATTTACTTTGATGTTATCCACCTTGTTCGGTGATTTTAGGATATTTGTTTAATTATTTCTAAACCCTATCATAAATCCTTCCCAAGGTTCGTATAAACAAAAATACATTTTAACAAAGTCAATGCGGTGTTCCATTAAAAAACAATAGCTAAAGTCATATTTTTTCAAAGTTATTACTGTTGTCGCTAAAATATCATATCATTTTACTATAAGACCCTCCTGGGGTGATCCTATTACATTTCCTTCACGGGTATCGAGCCTGAAATACACTTATAAGTTTTACCACGATAAAAAAGAAACGCGTAAAATCATGTTAACTTTAATATTACATTAAGGAAATGACGCGACCAAGAATGAGGCGCCTGTCGTTGCGCCTGCTAGGCGCCACCCCGACGCGCCACTGTAGCCTAACATATAACACCCATATAGATATAGCCTTCTTTTACGATTACTTACCTACTTAAATACTGTAGAAAATAGGACGATTGTTGCATTAACTTTAAGCACATAATAAAGTAGGATTAAGCATTATTTGAGTACCATATTACGACAAAGCTTTCATGTATGTACATTTTAACATGAAAGAAGCTACTTTTCAGACAAGCTTTGGTTTTTAGTTACAATTTAAACATCTCGACTTCAAACTGCTGCCTCAAATAACTGAGATTTCTCTGCCCTTTTACTATACTTGTGTTGTTTTTGCACTGTAATGCTGATATGTATCTTCAACACTGTGAAAGAATACCCGTAAAAACTAGCTTAAACAGATATGCACAACCTTCTCTAAGAATAACGCTATCAATTGCAAAAAACTAAATAATATTTCTAGTAGACATCAATTATCATATTACTTATAGACATTAATAACAATGTTTTGACGTTTTTATTGAAAGCGCATTATTGTTAAGTGTATAAAATACGAAAATAAATTAAATATGAACAAACACTTTTTTTACGGATTTTGGGTAGGTATATTTCATTTTATTTTATATTTAATCCTGACGTTTCGACTCCTTTACAGGAGCAGTGATCACAGGATAATTCTCATTATCAAAGTGTTTTATTCAAATGTGTAATGTGCGCGGAAGTGTGGGAACTAAATATAAATTATATATTTTGTTATTATGATTTTATAACAATTGTAGCTTCTTATGAGGGTTTATAATAAGAAGAATATTTTTTCCCTAAGTTAAATAACGGAAAATAAAATAAGAAGCCCTAAATGCGGATCTGTTATAGAAAAAAGTTCTTAATCTATATTAAAGCGAAATACTCGAGAGTAGTTATTTTCTATAGAAAAGACGTAACAATGAGGTCCAGCTTAAATATAAGATCTAAATCAACTGCAAAAATCTAAACACAACTATGTGTCATTTATTTTTAAATTCACTACATCAATATGCTGTTCTATAAAACAGAATTAAATTACCTTTCTTATAAATTTATAAAATATTTAACCATTAGAGTTTAAATAGCAAACATAACGAGTTTCCTTTATAATTAATACCAGAAGAAATTATTGCGGCCTCAGGCAATCCAGCAAACCTCATTTCATTGTAAGGAATATAAATAGAGTATTCATCAGTTTCAGAAGCGAAGGAAAACAAAACGTTTCGGTAAAAGCAAAGCAAGCAACAAGACTACACAAATTGAGAAACGAAAGTAAAAAGTGGCTTAATAGTAGTTTATGATACTGTTGCATAATAAGGGTTCTTATAACATGAGTGTGTTTTAAAAAAACGAGCCGTAGGCGAGTTTTTTTATAGTATCACACGAGTGTTATAAGACCAAGTTATGTACAGTGTCATACACTACTTTATCTACTCTCATACTATATTACGTAAAACAATGTTGCAAACAAAACCAAACTTTGTTTAAATATTGAAAAGATTTTTTAAATGTCAAATGTTGGCGCCAAGGTGCAAACATCGATTGTGAATGCGTGTTGCGTCGTCGCGGACTCGTTCATTGAAACCTTTTTAAAGTAGAGGTTCAACCTCCTTGGTCCAGCTGGAGGTTGTATAGGTGTATCGTTATGATTAAAAAGTTATATTATGATACAGGTGTCCATACAAGACCTGTATCGTAATTAAACTTTTTTTTTATTATTTTTGGCCTGTACGTAATGTTTGTCATAAGCATTTTGTTTTCAGTTTTAGAATCTTTGTATTATAGTATCAGAGTAGATAAAATATTTTATTGTATTTTTAAGAATTTAAACCATTTCAATGCATCAACGTATTAATAATTTTTAAATTTGTCTGACTTAATAGGCTAAATGTTCTTATGCTACAATTGGAACTTTGACTGCATGGTTCAAATCTGATATGGCAATTGACGGGCTACGGTCAATCTAAAACGTTCACCTGCCTTTGACTTTAACAGCGTATTCTTAAAGCGTTTGTCTGTAATAACCTTTATCCGAGGAAAAAACTAATTCAATCGCTTCTTTATAAACTATCACAGGTAAATAAAAACTATGTAAATAGTCAGTTTCGCAGTCGTTGAATCTTGGCCTTTCTTGATTGACAAATCAGACAACTCAAAAGATTCTTGATTTAAATGTTTGATAAGACCTTTTTAACTTTGAGGAATTTATCGGATTTCATATTATTACACTGACAGCTGTCAGCTTCTTACAATCTAAAAAAGCCTCAACTTTAAGTAATGTTTATCAGTTGTAGAGCTTAGAATTATTACGTCTAAACTGGGAAAGTATAACCAAATCAATAAATTCCGGACCACAGTCGCCAATAATTAATAACCAAGCAGAACTAAAGCATTACCTTTGATGCTTTTTTGTTTTGTAGGCGAAAAAATTGCCTGAGCCCTGCGTGATAGCTTGAACCCTTAAAATAAGTGCTATTTTTTTAGTTTAGCAATGTACACAAGTGCGCTTAGTCTACATCGAAAGCTAATCATCAGGTGGGCCGCATATTTTTTCTTTTCAAATAAGATACATGCAGAATGGTAATTCTGCAGTTTTGTTTCAAATGTTGTAGAGATATCGGGTTTAAAAAAATTAATGAACATAAAACCAACAACTCAAACCGTACATAAGTCGATGTTAAATATTTAAATGAGAGGAGAATCAGCAGGGAAGTGAGGAAGGTCATTTATTTTATAATAGCGGACCAAACAGACGCGTTGTTTTGTCCTAACGTCAATATACCTGCCATGTAGTTTCGTCAGAAAAAGTAAACTTGTTACTCGACCGCTACGCCACTTACTCGGTTCAAGTTGTATTTTAAGAAACGACGAAATACATGTGTTTATTTTTTATTAAAAGCCACCTAAATTCATGTTTCTCAAATCAATACTCTTGAACTTTTCGTACTATTGCAACCGCAAGGGACTGAATTTTTTGAAGATATAACTTTCTAATACACTAAATATTTTTTCCCTTTCCTTGCTTTCTAGAGCTTGTGTATCGAATTTTATGCATCTCTTTTTATAAATGAGGGACAAACTAATTCATTTTATTCAATTAGGGACAGTATTCCACGAAACGACGAAGTAGGTACATGTAGGTATTTTTATTTTTGATTTTTTATTATATTTCAACCCTTTTTCCATCTAATGGACTTTTTAAAAATCCTGATGTCTATGTTTGTTTTTTTTTATCATGAACATGTGTATTAATATTCCTTTCCTCTTAATTTTAAAATAATAGAATTCCATTCAACCCTTTACACCAGAGTAGGGGTAGAATTTTTCAAAAACCTTTCTTTTATAAACACGAGCGTTTTCACACCTAGAAATTATTTCTAGTGATCATTTCTTTGGATATAAAAATGTAGCGGTTAAATATCTAAAATAACAAAAAGATTAAAATAAATTTCTCTATGTTCAGCAGCTTATGCTGTGCGTTATCTGTTTGTCTGGCACTCAGGACAAAACCTTTTAAATAAATAGATAAGTAATAATAATATCATATTTATATTAATTACACTTATACCAATTAGCCTGAATGTTAGGGGTACTAGGGAGTATCCCTAGACATACATATACGATACATGTATATATATCCAACGCTCAGGATCATCGCGGTGATAAAGTCAGTGTCGCTACCGTTGCACCAAACGGTAGTCTAATCTGCATTATATCTATCTTAAAGAACACCATGTTGATAAAGTACGCTATTATTATTTTCAAGGCAGCTAATCACCATTAGAATTCGGATATCGTCTTATACTACTAAGACCGGCTTTACACGCCTTCTAACTGCGCCGGTCCGTATTATACAGCCTAAATACTTAAGCAAAGTCATTAAAAGTTGACTATACAAATCTACCGCCTATACATCTCCTTTTAATGGCTGCTATTAACATTTTCTCGCTAAATCTTGGATGTCCTTTTTAATTTCCAAGCGAAACTCTCATTTGTCGAGATCAATGTTTTTATCGTAACGAATCGGAGTAGATCGTCTGAAAAGAGTTTATTTTCCGCTTAGATACCTGTCCGGTCTTCACCATAATATGCGTTGTTACTACACTATATTACCACTACGTTTAAATATTTTGCTTTCTGTGAAAAGTTTTGTCCATTTTCCATTCCAATTTTTGAACTGAGAAAAAATATAACATGTTACGAAATTATCTTAAAGTAAGCATAAGTTAACAAACCACCCACAAGTTGTTTTACATACATTTAAGTGAACAAAAAATACTTTCAAAAGGAATAAAAATTAACAAAAATATCAACTTATATTTATATTACTGAATATGCTCTCAGTTCTAAACCAAACCAATTATTGAATTATCATTCCAAATTAAACAATCAATTTATTGTATCTCGTATCCATTTTTTGCAAAACGTACATACAAGCTTTTTTAAAGTTAAATAACCTTAAGTTTGTAGCTTTTTATTAGGTTCACTATACATTTATAATATAAAACATAGAGATAATAACTTAGTTTTCACGGTATTAAAATCGCCAAGATTGCACGTCAATTTACTATCAGAAGAAGACTTGAAACCGCACGAATTTTCATATTAAGTTTTAAGTCCAAATCCGGAAACGGTCAATACGGAAACTGTTTCTTATGACATTCTATACAATTTTAAAAACATTATGGGAAATATTTAAGATAAGATTATTGTACTCTAAATTGGAGTCACTTTAACGCTCTCCATAGTAGCAGATTTTTTTTTAATAATTGATATTAAACATTTTGAAAATATTTTTATTCACTATTTAGACTATGTACTTTAAGTGTATAAAAATCATAAGAATCAGTTTCCTTATTTTAATAAACGTAACGTCTTTATTAAATGCTAGCTTTTACCCGCGGCTTCGCCCGCATTTTTTTTTCTTAAAAAAGTATTCTGTGTTACTTCTAATACCTCCAAGAATATATGTACGAAGTTTCATGATGATCGGCTTAATAGTTTTTGCATGAAAGCATAACAAACATACATTTATTATATTAGTAGGGATTGTATATTTAAATCAGCTGCTACACATTTTTTGATTTATGTTTACTGTTAGACGAAATTACTACAAAACACAGTGTTAAACCGTAGATGTAGCAAGCTAGATCGCTTATAATTATAAAGGACCATAAACACGATCATAGGTTCCTTGGCACCGATCAAATTCGCTCAAATTAAAATATTTCACAGTTCACGTGCTTGTGATGAAATGCCCAAGGAGTTTTTTCCCCCAGTAATATGTCAAGGGGGTAAAAACAGGTGACCAGGGAGGCGATAATGGCGAAACGATATGCCTGAATCATTCCCGTTCAAAAAAAAAGTTTCACATCACGGCATCCATGAAGAGTTTTTGAACCAATAGAACGAGTCAGTGTTCTGTGAGTCGGAAATAAGATAGGTTTTAAATAAGTGGTGAACGAAATTGCAGAGAGAGAGCGAGTGAGATTATGGACTGGATATTGACTTCCGCCTGTTTGTTGACTAACCAGATCTACTGATTCAAACATGTACCTTCCTTACACATATGAAAAGGTGAATGGCGAACATTGAATTACATGTGAGGTATAATCATTGTTCAAATTAAAGAGAGATATAATTAAAACACGAATCTCGAACAAAAATCGGATCAAACATTTGACATAATTGTATAGAACTTCTCATCCTGGGATAAACCGAGATTGGGAAAAGAAGTAACAGATTATGTAAATATTTTAATATACGTTAATGTTAGCTAAATCCGGCTACGCTTCGCTGTAGTGGAGTCAGATATGAAATATGTGAATAGACATGTATTACCTCATTCTTCAAAATGTTCTTTATTCAAAAACTGATTTTTGGAAAAGATTAAGGTACCATTTTTATTGGAGCATAATAAAAATTGTATATTTCATATACTGTTAGGCGGTATCTTGTATACGAGTAGGTGTGCCACACACATCGTGTTCGGGCCTGCTTTATGGCCATTGTGAAAAACATTATTTCAATTTTAAAGCCTGATGCACTATCGACTATACGTTTAATAATTTTTAGATATGCATTATTATTAAAACTCTTTTAATATGCCAACATTATGCTCGAAAGGTGAACGATCTTTGAATTTATTAGGGAAAATAAAAATGTAATTAGGGAAAAATTTTAATAAATGGTATTATCTACAATCCATTGAGACTTGAAACTAACAACAATACTCTTCAAATTTAGCGTTCTGAAAATATATGGGGGCTTCATTTAAATAAACTGAAATATTTTCCAATATAAATATAAACTAAATATGCTTATTTGGCATGAATAAGCCATAGAAATAAGTTTGCGCTTAGCACTTAGCAATAAATATATACGATACTTCGGATAGTTAAATTATCAGTTTTATTTTAACGTAATATTTATTTATTTTATGGTATTTAACAAACTAATTGGTCATAAATATAAGGAAGTATTGACTTTTTGGCGGAAGCGGGAAGCGTCACGTTGGTGGTTTTGTTTCTTTTGTTGAAATTTGTGTTGTGGTAGATATTAGTGCGTAATAATGGTGGATTATTAACCATTTAGTGTTTATGAATATACAAGAGTGTTGACAAGTGTAACAAAGCAGCGGAAGTTGTCTTTTCCTGCTCTTTCAAGATGTTCAGGGGGAGGTTTCAGTAAAACCCCACACATTTAATGAAACCTAGCTAAAATATATAAATATATAACTGACAATTATACAATTATACTTACTTGACACTGGCTAAATTCACAAATCGTGCAAGCCAAAAAAAAAAAGGAATTTTTATTATGAACCTAGTAATGGGATTTACAATTTTTATAAAACAATTAAGCACTAATTTTATGTATCCTATTATCAATAAATTTATACTACTATATAAAATTACTCGAATAAAATTCAAGTTGTCTCTAGTATCAGACCCGGATCGAAACCACATTCTCTCTCTATCTGGGCGAGTACTCTTCAAGACTTTGAGAGACTTGTTAAATTTTTCCAAGATTTTCTCAAGCTGACGCTTGAAATATGCTTAAGTTACTTAATAAAATAATATAAAATAGCTGTTTTTTATCGATTGTTAGATACTTGTAAAAGTATTACTTTTGATTTTGTAGGTAGTAGTACCTAATAGTGCCAATTAGCAAGTGGTTGTAAGCCCGGGACTCGGACCTTATGTCTGTGACAGATTATTTATTCTCTAGTAAAAAAATCTTTTGAAGTCTAGTATCCAAATTTCTAATATGTTTTGAAAGTTATTTTGACTTTATCATCTAATTTTATTATTTCATTTTCTATCATATATTTGGAGTTATATAGAATCGCCTTTAAATGACCAGCCAAAATTATTTATATCAAAAATTAAATTTTATATGAAAGGATCCACTCTACAACAAATTAATCTGACGACTGTTTAGTCCAGCGGTAGTGATTCTGCCTTTCGCACCGATAGATCTGGGTTCGAATACCGGAAGGGGCAGATGTTTTTGTGATGAATACGAGCATTTATACCTGAGTCATGGGTGTATATTTCTATAAATATAACTTATCTATGTTTGATATGTATGTATGTCTATCCGTTACCCTAGTACCCATAACACAAACCTTTGGGCTATGCTAATTGGTGTGAATGTAAGAAATATTTTAATTATTATTAATCGCTAAAACATATGAAATTTTGTTCGTTATCATCTTCTATACCTATACTTGTCAACTCAAGTTTATGTCTAACTTTGATCACTTAACTATAAACAATACACTTGCTTAGCAGTTAAATGTAATATTAAAAATCAGTTTCACAATAATACTACTGTTGTCCTAAAGTAGCATCATTATAGTGTTCTTATACAGCTACGAGTAGGTAATTATCCGTTTAGTTTCTTGTTTTTATTTGGAAACTAAGGGGACAACTGACATGAACAATCGCGAGATTTTTACCTTAACTATGTATTTGTATTGTTATTAATAATTATATGATTACACTGGAAAACAGCATGTCTGTTGCATGAGATTTTTTACATGAATCTGAATAGTTTTTCCTCGCTGATTTCAAAAATATATACCGTTTTTATGTGGCAGCTCTAGTTTTGGAGTAACGAAGTGACAGGGTTTTTTTTTTAAATATTAAAAAATATTTATTCTGAATAAAATTTCCTTTTTTGTATTTTCTAGAGTGAGATGTATTATGAGTACTATAATTATTAGTATTTGTATTATTATTAATAATTATATGATTATATTACTAAAAAAGATAATAAATGTCTTAATGAATAAATATAAAATTATAATCTTTATTAGTTTTTAATTTAAATATGTATTATAGAGAAATATGCAGCTTATGATGTTTCATAAGGAATAACTAAGACATTATAAAGACCGCTGATTGGCGAGGAATACAACGTCATTGTACACCTTCTATATATTGTATCGAAAAGGTTGCTGCTTTTACTAGCTGATCATAGAGCCTACTATACAATAAATTACAGCACTAAGAAACAGTAGTATACTTCAATTCACTCGATACAAAGAACAACTACAAATCTGGGGGAGAATTTACAACTTTTACCAAGTGGTCTTTTAAAAAAGTTACCCACGGATCCATGACACAATAGTTTCAAACTTGTGCAGGGGAAAAGCCCCGAATAGAAAATCAACAAAAGGAAGTCCTTGAACAGCTAATACTGCGACAAAGAAAACGCAGAAAGTTGATAAGCAATGACTCTAATATACTCAAATCTCTAAATAAGTCGTGCGACTTCGGTATCTTGATCAACCCAAACATTCTCCCAAACGCAATGCTGCATCGATCAATTACAATATATCAACAGCAAAACAGAGTAGTCTTCTCTGATGTTGACGCTATAGTTAGAGATAGAGCCTATACACACAGCTTTTTGCATGTCTAATGCGTTTTTTATCCATACAGATATCAACTCCTGCGTAAGACTGAATTTATGCAGGTATTCAAAGGTAGAATTTTGAAGACTTATATAAATTCATAGTCATGCTGCTTTTTACTCGCGTATCGATATAAGCGCGCGTTGACGACGTGTTTAAAAAACGTGGCGTGAAATGGTTCTTAGTGTGTAGATTATATATACTTGGATCTATGGTTACATAGACCGGGGTAATAAAACCATAGAGGTGTTGACTCCCCAAAACTTCCGAAATTATTTTTTCCCACAAATACAACTGAAGAATTGTATAATCAACTAGTTCATGTTTGGTATTGATTGGACGTGTGAGCCGTGTAGTGTCCGGCAAAGTAGATTAGCACCAATTCTTGACACTGAAGGGGGTTGTAAAAGGCGACTAATGATACTATAGGTAATCAATAAGAAGGTAATCACCAAATACCTCCTGTACACCACAAAATGGGCAGCAGCATTTTCGGATTTTTTCTGCAATATGTCAGTCTGCCAATCATTGGAATAATGGCTAAACCCTTCCACTTTTAAAGGAAACTTTCGTCAAGAAGTGAAGGATTTTTGACTGAGATAATTATGAGTCTCTTAAGTACGACTATACGATATACCTTAAATAAAAATACTATATACGAATAAATAAATTGAACCATTTTATAATCGTTTAAAGACTGTATGTTACCACTTGAAGCCGTGAATAAAATATGAAAAAAATGGACTGGTTCTCTAGATTTCATTAACCGTAAGGGTAAGCTCCGTACGAAACAAAGAAATATATCTCTACGGCTTAGGTTAATCTTCTCATATTTTAACCAGGATTTTCTTTTACTATGAACGCGTCCTGTATTAGAAATAGTAAGATTCTTCGTGTGTTGGAAATGGTCGTTACATTTTAACATTGGTAAGTAGGCCGTTACATACAATTTTAGTTGTACCAGTAGCGGTACAAGGAATAAAAACGTGAGACCTCTGAAGGTTTGGTTATTATATTGATTCCTTTATAAGTCTCTTCTAAATAAGAATCTGTTACAATCAGGCATCAAAAGATGATGAAGTAGGTAAAGTTTGATTATCAAAGATTTTCAAGCATAGTGTAATTTTTAAATATTTTGGTAATTACGTTTCTAGGCGACCAGTAATTTAAACATTTACATATCTATACTAATATTACAAAGAGAAAAGATTTGATTGTTTGTTTGTGTTGAATAAACTCTGAAACTACTAAATCGATTTGAAAAATTCTTTCACACTTGGAATTCTACATTATCTATGATTAACATAGGCTATAAAATATTTACAAAAAGTTAGAGATTTGTAAGAAAACTTTGATTTTTTTTTATTAAATAAGCTCCAAAACTAAGGGACCAATTTGAAAATTTTTTTCACATACAGAATTCAACATTATCTATGATTAACATAAGCGATAGAATATTTTCAAAAAATTTGGAATCTGTATGAAAACTTTAAAAACGTAACCCAACGTGAGAAACAATACCAAAAAAATATTTTATATCGCGTACGCTGCGGAAATTGTTGACTATTGTCAACAATTGTCAGCAAAGTGATGTACTACAGTTTTATAGAGGTCATCGATATCTAAAAAAAAGTCCGCAATACCATATGTATAACAATTACAGTTATTCCATAATAACTACTTTTTATGTTAATTTATGCAATAGCAACGCCTGTACAAACTAGGTCACATTATTCATACCTGGGTATTAATCCTTATCCAAATAAATGACTTCATATTCAAGGCTACATCAGTACCTGTAAATTACTTTTGGAATTATTCCATTCCCAAGTTCCATACTATTCAATGGTTATCCTGAGTGTAACTTAAGTAACATTTTTGACTATTCAATCTTTGTTAATTCAGCAACCGTCGTGATATCTCTTTCGAGGTTCGTGATCCCTAATGTCGCCCGCCACTGCCGGCTATGCCAATGTCAAAAATTAAGGTGCCACGCCACAAATTTCTTAATGTATGGAAAAACTGCTCATTCTATTTTTAAACTTCCACTATATGTAAATCTTGAGCAACAATTTATATGTTCTATCCGCAAAAATGGGCCTCTTGGTAAATTACTACAAGACGCCTTATTGATTATGTGGGATGAATGCACCATGAGTCATAAACACATATAGAGACCGTGGACAGAACCTAAAAAGATCTAAGAAACTCCTCTGCTCGCATGAGCGCGATTACTTTTGTATTAGCTGGAGATTTCCGACAAACTCTTTCCGTCATTGACAGAGGTATGCGAGTAGATATCATCAAATCATGCTTGAAATTGTTTCCCTTATAGACTTCGATTGAAAATTTAAAATTACGGACGAATATAAGACCTCATCTTCATGGAATCACTGATAGAGGTTTTCCCACAACAAACTGCTAAAACTTGGCGAAGGAATTTTTCCCACTTGAAATTTATGCAGAAATTGTTACATCCTTCT